>OY743172.1:16987445-19873410 GCA_963555705.1 Ligustrum vulgare
TCTCTCTCTCTCTCTCTCTCTCTCTCTCTCTCTCTCTCTCTCTCTCTCTCTCTCTCTCTCTCTCTCTCTCTCTCTCTCTCTCTCTCTCTCTCTCTCTCTCTCTCTCTCTCTCTCTCTCTCTCTCTCTCTCTCTCTCTATGTGTGTGTGTGCGCGCGCGTGTGTTTGTGAAAGTATATTTTGTACGACAGAATTTTTTAAATAAATCTTGTTTTTTTTGTGAATAAATATGAATGAAGGAGCAGTTTTCGATGTATCGTCCTCCATACTTTTCGAGGGGACAGGCGATTCGGAAGTTGATCGTGATGTGCGGGAGGCAGTCGTGGATGTGGCTGAGGACGATGCACGGTCATGCAGTGCATGCACTAATGAGTATATTGATCGAGAAGAATGGGGTGGCGATAAGGTGGCGCCACCTAATGCCTCCATGGGTTCCACGGTAGTGCACCACCAAGGAAAGAAACTGAAAATTGGAGAGGAAATGGAGCAGGATGACAGCTGTAGTACTACCGGCGTTGTTGATCAAGAATGTGGCGGCGACGAGGTGGCGTTGCTTACAACTAGGGCCGGTTTCCAGGCGGCAGTGCCTGAGAAATCAAAGAAATTGAAAAATTGTGAGGGTCCAAATCTTAAGCTAATGAATCAGAGAGATGGGACAAACTCTTCTGGGAAGCTTGTTTTATATCTGAAATGTTCATTTGATTGATGAATATTCTAACTTGTTTTAATTTTTTATTCTTGGAGGTAATTTGCCCAAGTGCGAAAATTGTAAATGCTTTGTACCTAAACCAATTGGATTCCAATGTTAGTATTTTACCTAGCCATGTTTGATGTAGCTTACCAGTAGATTATTGAAATCAATGTCGATAACAATTTAAGCTATAAAAATCTACAACACATCTATTCAGCTTTTATCAAATCTACTGAAAATTTGATCTGTAACTTCATTTTGATTTTCGTTGTGACAAACTAAATACATAAAAATGAGATATCCTTTGCTTGTAAAGCAAAGAAACAAGCAGCACAAATTCACCACAAGCAAACCACATCTATGTTTTTTTTAAAAATGCCTAACAGTTGCCACAATAATTTACAAAAACACGAGCCTACAAGAGAAATTCAGGAACCTCGAGACACCTCGAATCTCGAACCGACGTCACAACAGAAGTGTGTTTGTTGTGCAGTCTTCCTTGATAGTGTCTAATATTGTGTGGTCGACCTTATCAACTGTGCCATAAGAAACTGAAGCAGATTGCCAAACAAGTTAATTTGGAACACACAATTGCTCGGGAGGAAGCGGAGATTCTACCACGTTGTCTAACATATCCACATGTTTAATGGCTGCAGATCCGTACATTGTTGCTCTCGAGTCTTCTCCATCGTCCATGCTTACGCAGGAACTAGCTGTCTTGCTGTCAGATAATGGAAAACGAGAATCTCATTGAATGTAGAACCGCAAAAAATTCCCTCTAGTTGTTTCTGGAAAACATTTTTTGCGTTTTCACTCTCGTTCAATTGCCTCAAGAAGCATTCTTCTATCTCGCTCAGTGACTCCACCTCGTGTCTGTCTTCGCTACTAGTGCTGTACTGGGGTTGCTCATCGTCGTCGTCATCAGATGCCGGACCTGTTGATTCACAGCTAGTTTCCATCTCTTGTTGGCTTTCGTATTCCTCGTCCGTTCGCCCGATGGAGGATAGTGATGACGTCGGTGAGTATCCTCCAGCTTCTGCTTCTTTGCGTTCTCGCAACGTTTTCGTGATCAATGTCTTTAATAAATTCATTACTTGAACAGCATGCATGAGAGCCGTCAATGGATCCGACATCTGGATCAAACAACAAATATAAAATATGCTGCAATCAGATAATGAACTAAGGTTCTTTTTCTTCTTTAGTTTTGTCCATTACTTTATACCTCTGTTCTAAAAAACTAGCTTACGCTTACGCATAGGCGCACTTAGGCTTAAAGTTTAACCTTCACGCTTCATCACACTCCGCGCTTCACTCACGCATTGCCGGACTTTTTGAACAGCGCACTTAAGTTTGAAGCTCAGCCTCACCGCTTCGTCACACTTTATATTTTTTAAAACACTGCTCTATACTCCAACTTTCCCCAAAAAGCCATAAAGATTCAGAAAGAAATATTTCGATGGATTTATTAAAATACCTGAGTCATATTCGGGGCAAAAACCATAGCAATATTTCTAGCATTCATTTTGTTGGATTCCTCTTGTTCGACTACATCAGCCATGAGATCAACAGCCCAGTTGAGCAATGCACTCTCAGTCGGTTTCAGTTGTTTTACGAGCTCAACAGATTCCTCTTCCGTATTGCATTGTAATACTTGTTCTGGAGAAAGCCCATCGAGCACTCCAGACGGGAGTTCTCGGAACCAGGCTTTGATCAGACCAGCCAAAATATGGACATCAATGTTGTCAGGCACAATTCCTCTGTTCAGCTGGTCCCTAACATGCTCCTCTCGACTATTCTCTGGATTTATCCGGAAAATCCCTTCTGCCTATAAAAGTTTCATTCCAAAAAATTCATTCACAGGCCTCCTCAATATTATTCGCGCGCAGCGCGCGCACAAAATTCTAAAATTTTCTTACCTTTAAACCACTTTGCATGTACAATGTTTCTTGCATTAATAGGAGAATAGTTGGGACACTATTGCCTCTTGTGTCGTAAGAGCATTGCATTGATTCTGCTGATACACCGAATACACTAACACTGCATAATTTGTAATTAAGTATTTAGGAACATAATTCCATATGCAGGGAGAAAAAGAATTGAAAACACAATGGCTATGCATATAATACTGATGATGACAGAAGTGATACACTTCAATATAAACTAACTAATTACTTGATTAATGCTTGGTACGTAGTACTCGACAATACAATGAAAAGTTATTGAATTATTTCTCTTTTGAATACTATTAAGTCTATGTTGCCTAAAGAACCAACTTCATGATTCTTATGTATTTATAGTTGTAAAGACCTATTATGACAAGTCTAATCTATGTTCTCTGTTTGGTAAAAAAAATTTGTTTACAAACAAAAAAATGTGATATTTTCGAGATAAAATATGTGGTTGAAAAGTGATTTGGGGTTGAATGTTAGGAAATTAAGCAAATTATAGATCAAAAAAACTTGTGATAAAGTTCGGCCATACTTAGAAGTCGGCCTTGGGACATTTTTTTCGAGAGGACAATGGGCTAAAAAACTTGCTTTTTAAGAAAGGCTGGACTTGTTATCAAGTTAAAGAAGGCGGTAATGTTTGCCAAAGTTCATTGATCTGAACTGACCCACATTAAAAGACACGGTAGCACTAAATGTTTTCAAACAACATTAAAGAACAAAATCCAGATCCGGAAATTGAAATATTTAAGACAACCCACGAGAATAAAAACAGAAAAGAAATTCAAATTCAAATTCATTCAAATTAAAACAGTAAAGAAATTGAAATTCAAGACGCTCCACTAGGCAAAAACAGCAAACGTTGGCTTGCTTTAGTGCCCTTGATGGGTAAACAATATGGTGCCAGAACAAAACCCAGATCAGACACCCCACAAGATGAAAACAACAGTAAAAAAGCAAAACCCAAATGGAAAAATAATGAAGGGAATTTTTTAGTCCGGGGGATTAAAAAAAAAAAAAACAACAGTATGTGCTATCAAACAACATTACAGAGCAAAACTCAGATAAGAAACTGAAATTTAAGTCAGCTCTCGCTATATAACATGTTTTCAAACAATATTAAAGCCAAAGCCAGTTTGAAAAGTTGTGTTGTTTATAAATTTGTTGAGTAAATTTTTAGACGTCCTACAAATTTATACAGCAACTTTTGTTAGTGCTTCCCAAAAAAAAAAAAAAAATATTTTTTTGACTGCAGCAAAGCATTATAAGAAAATAGCAAATATTTTCAAACAACACCTAGATCAAGAAAATGAAATTTTAAGGGGAAAAAAGCTGAGGTTTTGATTCCTTTTGATAAACCTGGCACTGGGAGCTCTACATGGGATTTCAATTTCAAACTCCTGAGGGAGGCCCAGAAATCCATGAAATCGATCGAAAGTGACATGGGTTATGTGTTGGACGTTTGTGGGCCATCCGATTTCTATGTGATGAGCGGTGGAGATCGTCTCTTCCTGCCTATCGACCCGGCAAGACACCATGGATTTTCTTAAAACTGATATAAGAAAATCTAGCAAAGAGATCTGCTGCTGGTGTTCCTGATTATTTTGCTCCACGGTTGCAGTAGAATTTGAACTCTTCCCGTTTTCTTCGCCACCGCATCCACCAACCCTTGTTACCATTACCATACCTGCTGTTTTCTCTCTTTAAAAACACTTTCCTTTCTCACTCTATGAAATCTCTCTCTCTCTCTGATACTGAACGGTTTTCTCTCTCTACAGTGTTAACTATTGCATAAAATTGGAGTGATTTGAATGAAAGATGAGATGTTGTACGCATTGCATTGAAGATGAATTGCGTGGGTGGGTGGTGGGGTATAAGGGCTTTGAATTTGTCAATTTGAGCCCAGCCAAAATGGTATAATCAGACTGTCAGTTCACGGTTCAACCAACCAACTAAAATGGAGTTAATTATCCCAATAATTGTTGGCCTTGTTATAAATAATGTATATATGTGAATGACATAACCATTATATCCCTGTAAACTTTACAATATTACGATTGTGCCATTGTCCACTCCTATAAATAGGAGCCTATACTTACCAATTTATTACATCAATTCTTGAAGAGAAATTCTCTCCTCTAAACTCTCTCCATTTCTCTCTCTATGTTGTTCTTATGATTTCGATGATTTTATAACACGTTAACAGCACGAGTCTCTAACCAATTGAGTAATAACGGGAGTATGCTCTACAGTTGCATCTAAATGATGAGCCTCTGTATCAGAAACCTGATTATTACTAACCAATGTTTCCTTTTCTCTCAAACTGAAAAAGAATGATTCTGGCCGATCCAGATATCCGATCGACGATCGGCCACCGCCATCAGAACGGGCTTGTCAAGGAGAAGACTCGCCTAAAATTTGGCGCAGAACCAACGGCTGAAACAAAAGATATCGACCGAAGAAGAAAATCTGAAAAACTGTGCAAAAACAGATATCTGACCGAAAATTGAAATGCTTATTCCGGACGATTCTGAACTCCGATCGACGATCGGCCAGCGGCATATCAACGGGTTTTTCTAGGAGAAGACTCGACTGAAATTTGGCGCAAATCCAACGGTTAAAACGGAAGTTATTGTCCGGAGAAGAAGATGCTGGCGGACTGAAAAATGATGATTCCGGCCAAACGGTTGATCTTTTGGAAAATCGGAGACCACCGGCATGTTCAGGACGCCGAGGCACATATTATGGTGATGGGTCAATTTTTCCGATCACCGGCGCGTGGCGGCCGGCGGCGGCGGCGCGTGGCGGATCCGGCGATGACGAAAGGCAGTTTGTCCGTTTTGATGAATTGGATTTTTCTATGATCTTATTTTTCTGTCCGTTTTGTTCTAAATTAAATTTTAAACCTATTGACGGTTTCAATTTATTCATATGAGCAATATATTAAAATATGGACGATTTTGCCCTTAATAATACATACAAGTATAATAATCGTAAATTAACGATTAATATGTGATCAATTGAATTATATTATGCTGCCACCTACATGGTTGGTTTTACCACCTACATGGTTGGCTTTACCCGGTTTAATTATTTCATTATGTCGATTCCGCCTATATGGCCGGTTTAATTGTTTCATCTCGTTGATACCGTCTATATGGCTGGTTTAATTATTTCATCACGTTGACACCGCCTATATGGTCGGTATATCAATTGAATACATATAAACACCTCAGTTGTTGGTTAATTCTAACATATTAGAGGGTTGTTGTCAACATATATACTTGGTGGTATAACCCCAGTATCGTTATTGTTAATATATATATACAATATTATTGTTATTTGATACTTCATTAAATGATACCAGAAGTTATCAATACTAAAGTTAGAAAATATTTTATCAAATGATACCAGAAGTTATCATTACCAAAAGGTTGATAAATATTAATAAAATGTTTTATCCAATGGTACCAGAAGTTACCAATATCTGAATTTGAATGGGTGGATGAAAATTATTCAACAAGAGAATGTTGATGTATGATAAGATAATATCACATGATAGCACGGATATAGCTAATGTGAAAATAATCTCATCAGTATTATGAGATGAATGTTAGATGATAAGTGCCTGGAAAAGTTCTTGCACGAGCACTTATATATTCCAGAAGAAGTACATATTTACTCCAGAAGAAGTAAAAATTATCATCTAAACATACTGAAATGATATTATTATTGCTCCTGAAGAAGCATAAACGAGACATACATGCAAAATGCAAAAGGGGAAAACATTTATGATCCTCAAAATTAGAGATGTGTTTCGGGAGTAGCCGTATCCTACCACCTCTGACCTTTTGAGGAAATAAAGAAAAAAGTGTGTTTCAAGAGTAAGAAATACTCCATACTCTACCACTTTAAATCTTTGAGGTACACAAGATTAATACATTGATAAAATCCTAGAAATTTATGGTGTGTCTCAAGAGTGAGAATACTCCGTACTCTACCACCACCTATTCTAGAGTTCACAAAGATAAATTTACATTAACCGGACTCCATTTTCGCTTGATTCCCCTTCCTTGCGACCAATCTATCTTTACTCCTGCTGGATCTTGTATTGGAATATATGATTGCAACTTATCCAGCAGTTCCTCGATAGTAGGAGCAGAAATAAGGATTCTCCTAGAAAATGGAGATATGAATCCCTGTTCCACAGCATAATCAAGAAATGTTAGCAAACCATCAAAGAAATTGTTTACATTTAAAAGCCCTATAGGCTTAGTATGGAGATCTAGTTGAGCCCATGAAGTAATATTAAAGATTTCTTCTAAAGTACCAAAACCTCCAGGCAGGGCTATGAAGGCATCAGAACCATATAACATGCAAGTTATGCGTTCATGGATAGATAAGGTTTGTACTTCATGCCCTCGTGTTTTGCCTGCAATATCAGCTAAAGGAGTAGGTATAACACCTATCACTCTTGCTTTCTCTACTAGAGCGGATTGTGAAACACAACCCATCAATCCACTGCTACCTCCTCCATACACGAGAGTGATACCTTTCTCTCCCAATTTCTTTCCTAAATCCACGGCTGCTTCTAGATACCCAAAACCTTTTCCCACTTTTGATCCACAAAATACACAGATAGTTTTGATCTGTCGAAATTTTGGTCCTTCCATTTTTGAAAGTAAAGAAGGAAAATGTTATTTTGGGATGCATGAACTATGAAAAATGTTTGGCTATTTAAAACCGAAAAACTTCACTATTTACTGGTCGTTTTTCGAAAAAGTGAAGATTTACTTTTGACAAAATCATCCTACTCACCTTTCGGCGATTTAATATTTTTAACCAGCCTTTATCAAAACTCGTGAAAGGAAACAGAAAAAATATTTTATATGTGCATATATATCAAATGATTTACCTTGTATTAATGCTGCATAGCCAAAGCATCATTGTTTATAACAGCATGGCAAACAGGATCTTTTGCTATTATATTTTTGAGACTATATCTCTCTTTATCGCTGATGAATTTAGCCCATAAAGATAGTAGCTCACGCTGCACATATCCACTAGGGTGCGTCTCAAGAGTCAATCGGATATCATCCAATGACTCCTTACTCAGTCCACCCTTAATGAAGTCTATCTTATCATCTCGATTTATGGATGAATATCCTATTGATTTACAACGGGTATCACATGTCCATCGAGCACATTTGTAGCAACTATTTAATCTTTTTGCTCTTCGCTTCTTTGCAAAAGTACTCTTACCTAAGCCAGGCTTGTGCTTAGAAAATGAATCTGGTAATTCACCAGCTAATCGAACTTTTGCTTCGATCAACCAGCGAACATCTTCTGGCATGCCATGATCCATCAGCAACCTCAATCTTTCGAGCCTAATTCGATAAATTTTTCTCAAATCATTTACTGGAAGATTGGAATAATATTTGCGAATATTTGAAAGTATGATATCCATTTTTGATGGATCTAGCCTTCTTCCCAAATCATCTATTTAAATGCATTATTCAACGCGTAAAAGAGCGACGGCTCCGCGTGTCAGTGATATGGATTCCATCAAGAAATAATGGAATAAATTATTGAAAAGGTGAGATAATATGCCATTACCTTTTTCGATATAAGGGAAGATTTGGCGACAAGATTGAGATTATGAGATATTTCCTTGGATATTGTACCTGATTTTTCGGTATACTAAAAGTAATAAAGGTATACTGATTTGAACTATATAGAATACTGATGAAATAAATGTTGTATTGAACCAGAAGTTCATACATATGTACAAGTGAAATATCTTATTGAACCAGAAGTTCATACGTACAAGTGAAATATGTATATAGTATGAACCAGAAGCTCATAAATGAAATATACATTGTATTGAACCAGAAGTTTAGCGATATTGTATTGAATCAAATATTCATACATAGAAATGAAATAAAACCGTATAGAACCAGAAGTTCTATAATAAACGGTTAGATTATCAAAAGTTCCAAATTATTTTCTATGAGAATAACTTATTCAGAAATTGTTTATCATACAACAATATTCTATGTCAAACAGGGAATAGCTCAAGAAGCTTTATTATTTGTAAAAGTGCGATATGCATACACTCCACCAAAGCGCACTGAGATATATGATTGAAATTACATCCCTAAAAGAATGACATGTGTTATGGCATTTTAGCCGATTGATAATATTTGAGAACATTATGGTGAAAACACGCCTGAAGCGTAATTATGCCTGAAGCATAATGACTATCGATTCCAAAAATAAATATCTCTTGAATGATTGAAATGATTCCTTTGAGGCTAAATACTCAAAGTAAGTAAAAGGGACATAGTCAAATGATGAGATATTCAGGTACCTGATGATAGAACATATAAAGAGATCTCTCCACGTTATATTGAGATGGAATCGATAAATAAGTCGACTGCATACCCTCTTATGAAATAAGATTGATGAAATCATAATTCTTTGGCCAAGTATGAAACCCTAATGTAGGGATTATTGTTCAAGGACCTGAAGTCCAAATGCTTAAATGTGTAAAGCCAGTAATTATATGTACAAATGAAAAATATTTCACAGTCGTAAAAGACGACTAGTTGCGCGCGAAATTTTTCATAGAACTGGCATGACATATGGTGGATAGACTATAGTCTAAATCACTAGCTTGAGCTCCTTGATATACCAATGAGTGAGATCAAAATGTATGATTCTCATCTCGGTACTTTGGGAGTATTCTTTGATGTACCAGTTGATCGCGGTACGTTGGGATTTCAAGTAAAATGATTGTAGATTATATGTCGAAATTGATATCTATTTCAATGATTGATTATGCTCCTGCAAAATTAGAAATTGCAGTTTATAAAGTGTAAGAACATACATGTATAAATCATTGAAAGATTCAATATGCCCAGATTAGTATCACTATAGAATGATACAAATGACTCCATAATATAATATGTTGAAAGTGAAATTGGAGTGTACTATTTATGACATCTGGGAAATTGATTATTCACCAGAAGTGAATTCTAAATTTGATTATTCACCAGAAGTGAAAAATACAATGAAAAGATTCGTGATTGCACCAATATACATGTAATATTCCATGAAAGGAATAAATACGCGTTGCACTCTTTTTCCCTTAGCTGAGGTTTTGTCCCACAGGGTTTTCATAGCAAGTTTTTTAATGAGGCAACAGTTGAGGCGTATTGATGAAAATTAATGAGAATAATGCACTCTTTTTCCCTTCGCTGAGGTTTTGTCCCACAGGGTTTTCCTAGCAAGGTTTTTGAGGCATCATCATAGCTATCAACAAGCTATAATTCAGCAACACATTGTTATACTGGAATGATATCAACAAATGAAGAAAATCATACACATCTTATGAAGAATGTTATGATATCGACTACACACAAGAAGATTTTCATATATATTCCAGAAGAAAGATGATATCATTATTCAAAAGGTTCATGAATACTTGATTGCACACTTCAGGGGGAGAATCATGCTGTCATGCTGTACTCTTTTTCCTTCGTCCAGGTTTTGTCCCACAGGGTTTTCCTGACAAGGTTTTAACGAGGCAGCGGCTGTACTCTTTTTCCTTCGTTCAGATTTTGTCCCATTGGGTTTTACTGACAAGGTTTTAACGAGGCAGCACTGAAGCACTGAAGAACTTCAAAGATTCAATACATGATTTGTTCTACTTGAACATTAAGACTCAACGATTGACGATGGCCAATATCAGGGGGAGCAACTGTACTCTTTTTCCTTCGCTCAAGTTTTATCCCATTGGGTTTTCTTAGCAAGGTTTTAACGAGGCAGACAATTGCGTAATATGTCATTCAAGGGGGAGTGTTATAAATAATGTATATATGTGAATGACATAACCATTATATCCCTGTAAACTTTACAATATTACGATTGTGCCATTGTCCACTCCTATAAATAGGAGCCTATACTTACCAATTTATTACACCAATTCTTGAAGAGAAATTCTCTCCTCTAAACTCTCTCCATTTCTCTCTCTATGTTGTTCTTATGATTTCGATGATTTTATAACAGGCCTTATATATGTCTTTGGTTGATCACTTAAATTTAAAGTTCTAGTTTCGATCAATACAGCTATCAAAATATTGAACGTTAATAATTGACTTAACTTTTGTAACTGAATTGATGACGTGATAGACATATATGCACGTGGCTCTACATTTTTAAAATTTTGTCGTTGCAATTTGGTGTGATGTGATTGGTTGATTAAAAGTGAAATTGCGTCAAGTGTACAATCCATCTACCATGTCACCAATTACATTACAAAAGTTAAGTCAATGATTAAAGTCCAATATTTTGATAAGTTTAATGACCAAAACCCGACACTTTAAACTTCAGTAATCAGTTGAAGATATAAATATAAATTCAGTAATTATTAGAACAATTAACTTATAAGTGTAGTGAACAAAACTCGTCACTATAAGTCTCAGTGATCAGTCGAAGACATAGATATAGTTCAATGATTATTGAGAAAAATCATAAGTTCGATAATTATTTGGACAGTTAACTCATTAAAATTTAACACATTTATTGGTTTAAAATTCATGCTCTGCCCCGTAAAAAATTTATAAATTGATTTTCTTTTTAGAGCTAGGAATTGATTATAAATTGGCTTATTTATGTATTCTATGTAAAATATGTAGTTAAAAAGTGAAGAAATAAAATTTGTATAGTTAAAAATGATTTGAAAATTGTGCATATTATAAGTTGGTTTATAATCATTTTAAATCATTAGCAGAGACTTATTTTCTGAGGTAAAATATGCTATTAAAAAGTGAATAGAGAAATGTGTATATTTAAACAATAATGCTACACTTCCAGCAAATGTGACTGCAGGACTCACCCCAAGCAACTTAAAGACAATTTTGCCCTTGACTTACCATGAATATTACAAACCCAAATCTTCATTTCTCATCTTCATATGTTGCAAAACCCTTTTCCCTCAACTCAATCTTGTTGTGGACGACGATTCCAACTGGAGCAACCGGGGCACATCTCGCAAACTTACCATATACAGATCTTCATTTCTCTAGCAAAACCCTTTTCCCCTGAACTCCACCTTTCTGTGACGACGATTTCCAACCAGAGCACATCTCGCAAAACCCCCCAAATCCACTTTTCTGTGACGAAGATTTGCAATCGGAGCACACAAACAACTTTGACGACGAGTTCTAACCGGGTAAGACAATTTTGGATTTCTTTCTTCGTTGATTTATCTGTCTTCGCCTTCAAATTCGGTTTCTGTTGAATTTGCATATTTTGAATGCTGAGTATATGTAATGCTTTTAATTTTTACAATTGTGTTTCTGTTGATTTTGCATATTGTGAATTCAATTATCGAAAATAATTCAATTATCGAAAACTTAATTGAATGATAAATTTCAAATTCTGTAATTTTTTAATTGTATATTATATTAGATGTAATATTATGAGTATAAATATTGATGCTTGTTCAAAATATATAAATATATTTATTATAATTTCTGCATTTGCCTCGCATATTTAACTTTTTCTCAATTTCGTTCAAAAATTACAATAAACCATAAATATGTGTTTAATTTTAACTCATCAAATATATGAGAATTGAACAACATTGAAGATCAAGAAATTATTATATCATATAATCTTTGCACAATTATTAAAATTAAAAATTATTAAAAAAAATTTAACCATTATTTATTATTTACCATAAAATAATATTAGTTCTTTTATATATATATATATATATATGCATTTACATCTATCCAGATTTCGCATTCATACTAATTCACTATTCTCCCACTTTATATATAGTATAGATATAGAAATAGATATAGATTAAAAGTTTTAACAACATGATAATAATTTTTTTTTATCAAATGCCAAGGGGAAGTAACGTAAAAGGCGCAGCGCAGACCGTCAGCACAAGTTCATTTTCAGTTTTCACTGTTCATTCCCCATTTCCCTGCTCGGTATCTCTGCAGCAGCAGATTTTTTTGGCGGGAACATTTCATTATAGCCCTCATTTTTCTCGTTCACAGTTTCTCTGTTCGAATCTGTGCAAAGCATTTTCGATTACGCTAAAATTGTTCAACATCAAGGGCACAGCAAACGTTCATTCATGGAAGACGAACCAGAACATTCAGAAAGAATTACTCGCCGTTCGGTCAGGGTTTCTGATTGCCAACCTCTAATTATATACGTTGTAGTTGTTTTATTAATTTATTGAACTGATTTTATTGGGTTTCTTTTTCCGAATTTTTGTTTGAGTAGAGGAGGACTAGGACTCAGGCTAGGGTTACTGGCACAACCACAGCCGAGGATGAATTGGAGGGGGAGAGGGAAGATGTTTCGGATGACTTCGAAGAGCCTCGCCGCAAAGCTAAGCGAAGCAGGGTTGCTCAAGGTGCTTCCACTTCAGCTCACACATTGGACCAGAGTTTAATTGGTATGTAGTTTACTCGATTATGTAGTTTAAAATTGGAGCCGAAAATTTATATTTGAAAATTAATGTTGAATTTCAATGATTGGTGGGATGATGTCACGGTCTGAGGGCCTTAAATGGTGCAGTGGAAATTTCATTGTTGGCATCGTGTCAGGTTGTTTGGATGGTTGCTTAGGATTTCACAGAAAATCCATTGTTTATCCACTGCTTCTCAATTGTACACCTGATATGTTTCTTTCTTTCTTTCTTTTCTTATTCTTTTTTTTTTGGGGGGTTGTCGGTCTCTTCACCTCATCTTATTTGGTGATTTCATTCTCCTTTAGCTCTCATTTTCCTTGTACTCGACATGAAAAAATATGTGGAGCCCAAAGAATTCACTTCCGTTGTCTAAATTTTTTGCTTTCTGCTACTTTATTTTAAATGCTTAATTAACTTTTTGTCTGTTAATACCATATATGGTCTGTTCATGGTGGCATAAAGAGTTGACGTGTTTAAATTCGCAGAGGTTATCAGAGGTGATGGTAAAGAAATTCCTGACGTTGTTAAGCCATGGGTTGAACGATATGAGGGGAACCCAAAATCTGCAATGGCCGAACTTTTAACTATGCTCTTTGAGGTGTGTCGTGTTGTGTTTCAATTAAATCGTTATTCTCCGAAGGACTTTGGTATATATAATAACCTCAACGTGTGATCACTGGCAGGCATGCGGTGCAAAATATAGTCTTCAAGAAGAGTATCTGGATGAAACGTCTGTGGACGATGTAGTAGTTACTCTTGTTAATTTGGCTCGGAAAGTATCCTTCACCTATTTCTTTATACATAAGTTTCCCCACAAGCCCTCCCTTTTGATTTTATACTTATATATCTTTATTGCTTACTGTCACTGCACTTCTTATCCTTTTTAGAAGAAAATTTAAAATGTTTCACGAATTAACATTTCTTTGTAGTAATGATATATGTCATATTTTGCTTAACATCGAACTCAGGGTGAAGTTGAAGATTATCAAAATTCAAAAAGGGAGTTCAAGAATTTCAAAGACAACCTTGTATATTTTTGGGATAATTTAGTTAGCGAGTGTCAAAATGGAGCTCTATTTGATCAGATCTTATTTGACAAATGCTTGGACTACATAATTGCATTGTCATGGTAAAATGCTTATTCCTGAGTTACCCAATTATACTATAAAATTGTGGAGCAGCTTGATTAGTCTGATTGGTTCTTGTTTTAATGCATTTCAGCACTCCTCCTAGAGTTTATCGTCTCGTCGCTTCATTAATGGGACTCCAGCTTGTCACTTCCTTCATTAATGTTGCTAAAATGCTTGGTGCACAACGAGAAACTACTCAAAGACAGCTAAATGCTGAAAAGAAGAAAAGGGCTGACGGGCCTCGTGTAGAATCACTCAATAAAAGGTTATCTACAACACACGAGAAGATAACTGTCACGGAGGAGATGATGCGCAAATTATTCACTGGGTATGAATTATGATTCTCTGTCATATCTTCGTTAACATAAACTAAGGTGAAAATATGTCACTTATTGACTTTCATGCTTATAGAAGCTTTTAGCATTTTATATCCTTTATTTTGTTTGACCTTTCTTATAACACCATCTTTAAAGGTTATTTGTACATCGATACCGTGACATTGATCCAGACATTCGAATGTCATGCATAGAGTCGCTCGGCGTATGGGTACTGTCATATCCCTCACTGTTCTTGCAGGATTTATACTTGAAATATCTTGGATGGACGTTGAACGACAAAGTAAGTTGCAATATTTGGCATCAAAGTATTATTACTGTTACTGTCACGAGGTTCTAGTTTTAAGTGGAAGTGCAAAATATCTGATTTGATTTTCACTTCTACTGCATCTAAAGGTTGCTGGTGTAAGAAAGGCTTCTGTCCTCGCATTACAAAATCTTTATGAGGTCGAAGATAATGTCCCGTCTCTCAACCTTTTCACGGAGAGATTTTACAAACGGATGCTTGAGCTTGCTGATGATATCGACATTTCTGTGGCAGTTTGTGCTATAGGACTTGTAAAGCAGCTTCTAAGGTATCTACTAGCTGTCAAATTTTTATGTTCTTCTAATGAATTTGTTATGCTATTCACATTTAGCTTGATTTTGTGCGTGACTAAGGGATTCCTATTACTTGCAGACATCAACTTGTGCCTGATGAAGAGCTAGGTTCTTTATATGATTTACTAATTGATGATCCGCCAGATATCAGGCATGCCATTGGAGCACTAGTCTATGATCATTTGATTGCACAGAAATTCAACGATTCGCAGTCTCGTTCAACAGGTTTCTTCGAACTGGCTCCAGATGGGATGTGTGCGAAATTTTAACACTTAGTTATTCAGAATTGTTCTTTTTGCAGGAAATGACAGCGATTCTTCAGAGGTTCTTCTCAGTAGAATGTTACAAATACTGAAGGAATTTTCAGCTGATCCTATACTGAGTTTATACGTCATCGACGATGTCTGGGATTACATGGGTGCTATGAAAGTATGTTCGATGCACTTAACATGGGTAGTACTGTAAATGGGGAAATAACGAGAAAATACATATACCCTGTTCCGGTCACACGCTTTCTGTTAAGAAATTTAGAAAAGGAAAGAAGTAGAAACTGTCAATGGAAAAAGGAGCTAAGCTGCCTGACTTGACATGATGGAAAAAATATTTATTGTTATTCTTGCCGAGGTCATAGTTTTACAAATATAGCTATCCTATAAAAATAACTTTGCATTACTATGGGCAATTGGCATACTTGTCTGCACAAATTTGCACAGTTTGACAAAGAGTCAACTCAAGTTGATTTTTAATGGTGTTACTTAAGGACTGTTTGACAAACAGTTTAGAAACAGTTGTTTATAAATATTGCACTTGTTTGATGGAGATTAAAATTAGATTTTAAATAGAAGTTGATAGAAGTTGGTGAAATGTGTGGTTGAAATCTTGTGGGTTCAACGAAATGTGTAGTTGAAATTAATTGTTGACTGACTTAGCCTCCGTTTGGTAACACTGTTTGATTTATAAACTGATTTATTTATGATTTTGAGGTAAAAATAGTGGTTGAAAATTGGAGAGAGAAAAATGTGTGGTTAAAAAGGGGTTTGGAAAATTGTGTGGTTTATAAATTGGTTTATAAACCAAATAAAGTACGTTTACCAAACGGATGCTTAGATAAAAATTTAGATTTTAATTGGGCGTTGTTTATAAATAGCGTGACAAAATTTCGCTGGTTCCTTTTTTAAAAGTAAAAAATGGTAGAAGAGCGAAATTGTTTACTTAAAAAAAAATGGTCCAATGTAATGTTTTCACGTGGTTGTTTGTAAACAAAATTTATACAAAGCTTTTATCATACAGAGGTTTAGTTGTCGTGATTTATTATTTATGAATTTTTTCTTCGGAAGTATATTTTTGTTTTATCCATGGTTGAAAACTGTGTCTTCCTTGGAACATGATTGTTTTGGCCGACCGCTTCATCCGTCCTTCAGACACCCCCTTCCTTTCCTGTATAAACCGTAAAAAAAGTATATAAATAACTGTACATGATATGAAGCACCAAGGGGATTCCTAGAGTGCTTGCATTTGGTTGAGGCTGGGGTTTGACTTCTCAAACTGATTGAGACTGGTGTTAATGTGTTGCTCACTGAAAGAGATAATGTTACCTGCAGGAATGGAAGTGCATCATTGGTATGCTTCTGGAAGATAACCCATCCACAGAGCTTAATGATGTAGATGCAACAAATTTGATTAGACTTCTCTCTGCATCTGTACGAAAGGCAGTGGGGGAAAGGATTGTTCCTGCTACTGATAATAGAAAGCAGCATTTTACTAAAGCTCAAAAGGTAAGTTAATCTTTAGTTGATTTCTTATTTTTTGCAAATACATTTTAGTTCAAAATGTAGCAAGTCTTCTTGTTTTATTTCTCTTTATTGCTTTTAGTGTTTGTGAGTTGTAGTTTGTTAGCCCTCCTTTCAATTGCTGAAGTCAATTTGTATTTTTTAATTATCTTGTTAGTGTGGATCTCTAGGGACATATATTTCCATTTAGCTGCATAGCTGTAGATATTCTGGATACATAGTTGAGCTTGCATTGTGTTCAAGATTTTTCAACATAATGATACACATGGCCTCTCATTCACAGAAAGTTATCTGTGTAGGCCCAAAAATTGAGTCAACCGGATGAACTTTGTCTTGATTCGGAATCTGTACCAGTTCATAAAATAATTGGATCGACGGATCTCCAAAAATGGCTTCTTTTAGCAGGATCCATTTTTAGCATGCAATCAGATTTGAGTATATGTATCTAACTGATCTGATTAAAAAGCCATTTATGTGCTTGGTCAGTAAAAAATGTAAAATAGGTAAATATTTAAAAAATGTATCCAAGTTTTGAGCTGCACAGGGACCCCCATTAATATATTGCCATGCTTAATGTCATGTGATTGTCAATTCGTGCTAACTCAAATTCGCAATTTTACTCGTTGGCTTGTCCGAGGATGCTCCAAATTTAAATCCTTGATTTGACACACTATCTATTATATCGGTCTGCACACATTTTGGTTCATATCATAAGGAGTTGATGGCAAGTTGTTCTCTCTGATCACCAGGAAACCTTTGAAAGTAATAGGCGCGATATTACTAATGCCATGATGAAGAATTATCCTCAACTTCTACACAAATTTATGGCTGACAAAGAAAAAGTAGCACCCCTGGTTGAAGTGATTGTTCATATAAATCTTGAGCTTTATTCACTCAAGAGTAAAGAACAGGCGGGTTTTTATAGCATTCCTTGGCCATGTGGATTAGTCAATTTGATTTACAAAAGATGATGGAAAGTGAATGCTTGTTTTTTTTTTTTAATCAGAATTTTAAAGCTGTTCTTCAACTTGTGAAAGCCGCATTCTTTAAGCATGGAGAGAAGGATGCTTTACGATCATGTGTGAAAGCTGTCAAGTTCTGTGCCACTGAGAGCCGAGGAGAGTTACAAGATTTTGCCCGAAATCAAGTAAAGGAGCTTGAGGATGAGCTTATTGCCAAACTAAAATCTGCAATAAAAGATGTTGTGGTATATATCATTATTTGAGGTTTTTCTCCACGTGACTTCGAAGCCATATAAATTAATAATATCTTTTGTTCTGTAGAATGGTGATGATGAATACTCACTGCTTGTCAATCTGAAACGATTGTACGAGCTTCAGTTGTTGTGGCAAATCCCCATCGGAAGCTTGTATGGAGATTTCGGACATATTCTTCAACGTTTCAGAAGCATAGATGAGGAGGTAGGCAATGGAGTTTGCATAATGATGTGTTTATTTTAATTGTGCTGATCAATAATGAGCCGCTTGTTCTATTCAGGTCATCACCTTTCTGCTTCTGAACATGTATTTGCATGTTTCCTGGTGCCTGCATTCTATAATATCCAGTGAAACAGTATCAGAGTTAGCAATATCTTCTCTAATGATGGAGAAGCGCACTGTCTTGTTTGAACAACTTGAATACTTTCTATGCAATCCTCCCAAAGTAGATGGTGGAAGTGGATATCAGCTAGCTTGTAGGGTAAGCCCTCTTTAGCCTGATACACACTTTTCCAGTGTGTATATTTTACTTGAAGTACCTAACAAAATGCATATTTTTCTGAAGGTCTGTTCTATACTTGCTGAACTATGGTGTTTGTTCAAAAAGGGTAAATTTGCTTCAACAAAGCTGGAAATTCTCGGTTATTGCCCAGATGAGTCGACTATTCAAAAATACTGGAAACTGTGTGAGCAACTACTTATTGTCTCAGGTAACTTTATCTCATATTACCACTGCTGTGCCATAGAGCATTAAATGGGGGGAGTGCTAGAGCTTTTACCACTAGGGGATTATCTAAAACTCTGAAGATACTCGCAGAGTTTGAAAGATTATTGAACACGAGGAGATTAATATTTTTGGCTCATGTTTATAAACACTCAAGTCACATCTATCCACACATTTTGAGGGACCCACAAGTACTACTTTCACCACTCGTTTATATTTATTTATAATTTAAACCGTTTATAAACACTTTCCATAAAATTTGTCTCAAAACGGTGTATAGTTTACGTCCCACCATTTTCTGGATTGGTTTTTTCCCATGGTTATTTGTGTTTTTGGAATGAAGCAAATTTTGTAAACCCCCCCCCCCCCCCAACACACACACACACACACACACAAAAAAAAAAAAAAACTACTCCACCTCATTTTTTATGCTAATTTCATTTTTTGATCTAGAAATGATTTGAAGAACTTGTATGCGAAGAGCATTTTCTTTGAAATTTGAAAGTGAATGTTGATTTTTGCTGTGGTGCATGATTGAACGAGTAATGAAAATGTATCTGTTAGTTCACAAGTCACAACATCTATCTACTGGCATATACAAAATGTACTTTTCAACCGTACCTCGAATGTATCACCTGGTTTATTCTGTACTAGGTTGTAGCTTAATACTTGATCACTGCAACCAGTCCCTCTGCTCATCACTCAAAAGTGAAAAGGAAAAGGAGAGGGGAGAAGGGGGTGGGGGATAGTTAAATTGGCGAAGGGATCTGGGAAGACTTGCAGAAGGCGGTCCCAATCCCAATCCCCATCCCAGATTATAGTAATAGATATCATTCTCCATTTTGGATATAATTTTTTTGCATGGATATCATTCTGCATTTTGGATATTTTTTTGTGTTATGACATAATTGTTTGAAAAAATTAATGAGAAAGAAAACCGAAGACGATATTTAAGGAGTCTTTGATCCTTGCTCAATCCCCATCGACGTTGATAATACTTTTCTACGCTTTCTGAATTTGGAAGAAGTGACCTAATGACCATCATGTTGTACATATCAGACATTTCTTTTCTTTTTGCTGTAAAAAGAATGTCATCACATTTGAGGTTGTCATGGTAGTCGGATTGTGTTAGATTTTTCATTCTTCGCAACTACTTTTGATTGAATCTTTTTTATCCATGTGGTAATGTGTTCTTTCTTTTTTTCCCAATATATATGGTAATAATGCATGGTAGACCTGTATGGACACTGACATGGGCGTAATAAGATTGTAAAATGATATAAATTCTACTTTTTCTCAAAGTTGGAACCATATTCGATGATGGTCTTCACTCGTAATTCATTTCCTAATATGCCTGCAGATGAGATCGAAGATGAAGATGGTAACAAAGAATATATCGAGGATACAAACAGAGACACTGTCATACTTGCAGCAACCAAGTTGGTTGCTAACGAATCAGTTCCTATGGTCAGCTATTCTTGTTCCTATTTTCAATACCTTAACGTCCTCTATTTTCAGCCTACGGAATTGTAGAGATCTCTTGTCCTCAAAATTGATGATTTCTTGCTAGTGTTAATTCTTAAGTAATTGTTGTTATTTATGAAAGACACCAGTTATATAATTAGATGTACCTATACCTAAAGATATATTGGTTTTAGGGAAAGTTGCAGCTACATGAACTAACTTTTGGAGTAATTTGGCACCTGGACTCTGACAACCTTCAATGTACGTAGTAAAAAGATCCTTCTAGAGTCAAAACGTCCAACGCGGGCATTAAATGCAGTAAAATTACATTTTTACTCATATACAAACATGTAAAATGTAAAATATAAAATACCCTACCTCACCCATGGTTTGAAAATGCGGAAACAGGTACTGAAACGTTTTTCCTTCATGAGGTGAGGTATAAGCTTCTCCGTGAACCAAAAAATTTAGTAAAAATATAAAAATAAACATGTAATAACATAGACAAAATGTAAAAGTCTCCAAAACAGCAAATCACTTAAAGTATCAATGCAAATAAGTACAAAATAAACCAATAAAGACAAGTAGCAACTCAAATCTAACAATATATCTATAAATTTTGTTTCTTTTGTTGTAGGATTAGTTTGAATTGTTTAATTTTATTTATAGATAGCAAATCAAATAATTAATTTAGGTTTTAGTAACTTAAAGATTTGATCAAATTAGCCATGCATATTAGGACCTTAGGTGTAAAATTGATTTTCGAAGTTTGTCAATTAAGATGAATTTTTGGGTTTTAAAAAGTGTGGGACCATACATTTGTGAGGCGTACCCCCTTATAAGCCCAGGGGTAAGCCTCAATCAGGCTTAAAAAAAAATATGGGTATTGAGGCATTTGTTTAATGCCTCATCCTGAGGAGGGCCTCAAGGTGATGAGGCAAAACTTTTTTTTAACCATTCCACCAATTGGTCACTGCTTCTTCACTGTTCAGCCCCCCTTCCCACCCCATTGTTCACCCCTCACTGACTCATACATCCACCTTCCAACCCCTAGCCTTCCTCCTTATTCCACTATTCAGCCCTCATCTACCTGGTCCATCCCTCCTGTTCAGCCTTCCCTTCCCTTCCCCCTCCCTACTTTACCCAGTCATGCAAATTTAACACAGGATATATTATATACATTACATTCTACTTATTATATAAACCACGAGGCTGCTCAATCAACCATAGACAACTAAAGTAATGTGGAGGCAGCAGGTTTGCATGGCCTAATCTGGCCAGGCTTCCATAGCATTGAGCCAGAATTCTGAACACATTTTCTCATTTTGCTCTGACATTCACCTTTATCAACTCATACAAATGAACCAGCTTGGTTTTTTCAACAATAAGAATAAAAATTGAAGACAAATTTGGCTACAAATAATGCCACTTAAATCTTGTGGTCAGTTCCAAGACAGCATTCACACCATGGGGAGGGAGACTGGACTTTTGGTGGGGGAGGAGGGATGAGGTTCTATGGAGGGATGGGCAAAGTGTTTTTCTCTCTAATTTATTTTTTGTTTCTGGGCTTATTTAGCTTTGACGGAGATTTTATTTTACTGGATTTAGAGCCTGGTTGGTAATGGATGGAAAAATTGTTTTGGGGGGAATGTGTGGTTGAAGGCTATGATGCACCGACACGGACACGTTGATACACAATTTTCAAAAAAAGTACCAACACGAGACGTTAATTAAAATATTTAAAACTTTTAATTATATAGTATAAATTTAGTTTTATACTCGTTATTAACTTTCTTTGTTGAAAGTTTTTAACTTTGAGTACCTATTTGTTATTTTATACTAATTTTGAGTTAAAAAATATATGATTTCTCTTATAAAGAAAGAAGAATGACTATAATAGAGTGTAATATTTGACACTTGTCGGACACGGGCACGCTACTCTAGTTGAAGTGTCTGTGCTCCAAAGGTTGAAGGGTGTGAAAAGTGATGTGGGTCCATCGTATTGTGGTTGAAAATGAATTTGGAGGAAAAGTTGGAATAAACTCTCTGGAGCAAACATGTCCTATTGTTTTGGATAATTTCTGTCCGCTTATTTACTATGAATATTGAAAATCGAGGACCCAAATGCCCAAAGACAAGAACGAGGACTGAAGTGCTTATGGTCCAAAATATCGTGGAATGATGCTGCGATTTTCCTTTGTTTTCTTGTAGTCTCTTATAACCAAACTGCAAAATAATTACATTCTATGGCAATCACGATTGCAGGAGTACCTTGGTCCGGAGATCATTTCTCACTTTGGGATGTATGGAACCAGCGTGACTGAGATTATTAAGCATCTGATAACTGCTTTAAAGAAAAAAAATGACGACGTTTCAAATATTTTTCTAGAAGCACTGAAAAGGGTAAGACTTGATACCTGAGGGCTGCTTTGGGGCCCTTCGCTTACAAATTTACATTTTGTCTCAATAAGAATGAATTCAGTGGCTTTTCCCCCTTTTTTATTTTATTTTTTTGGTGTGTATCATGTGTAGAAGTGTTCGCTACTTTTTTGGGTTGGGGATAAGATAAAATAAATCTGTAAATGTGGTAAAGAACTGGATATTTCTGTAAAATATAGTTGAAGATGAACTCATCTACACAAGGTTCTCAGTATATGATTGATTTTGGTCTATTTCACTTGGACGCTGCCAGGAGTATTGAATATGTACCCTGTCACATGAATATTCTTAAAATTTCAGGAATCTTTTGTTCCTTTTGAAGGACTAGTTTGAGTACCCTTGTCCATTCAATGAACCCAGAAGGGTAATACTTGACAATAGTTCAAGTAATACAAATTATTATTTTAACTTGTATAGTTTCTTCTTAATGCTGATTACTGTTTTTTCCTTTGAATTTTTCTTTTGCCAGTCCCATCAAAGGTATCTATTTGTAGTTTCATCGAGCAATGACAAATCATTGTCAAGCAAGTCATTTCAGGAATGTAAAGATCTTGCCTCTCGGCTCTCTGGGTCATATGTTGGTGCTGCTAGAAACAAGCATAAATCAGAAATTTTGAACATAATCAGAGAAGGTATCAATTATGCCTTTTTTGATGCTCCAAAGCAGCTTTCTTTCCTGGACGGTGTTGTGCTGCATTTTGTATCCAAACTTCCGACACCTGATATTCTTGACACGTAAGAGCTTTTTCTTTCATTTATATTCGTGCCTAGAAATCATGGATGGATACAAAATGCTATAGATAAAAAGTATGTCGATTCATACTGTTATTGAGATATGATATACAGTGGTTTGCAGTAGTAAAAAATTATTGAGTTGCATATATATCTCGATAAATGATCTGATATGTATATATTTGGAGCATTTTCAAATACACAAATGACAACCTCAAGAAGAAGAAAATATGATCATATTACATATATAAAATTAAATACAACTGAAGCCTTCAACGTTGATTATTCTTCATTTATTTTCATACAGTTGAGTAAAAGATATTTAAACTTCGCATTGGTATTTTAAAATGCACAATTTTTGTGTAATTACTATGCTTTGATATATATCTACCTATATATTTCTCCTTAAACGTGAAGAAGATTACTGGAAAAGGGGATAAAAAATTGTCTGTACCTGGATGTGACTAGTTAGTTATCTATAATTTACTTGATCAGACTTTTCTTTATCCGCTTAGAATTATGTTATGTTTAATATTAGAAAATGATCTGACTAGAACTTGATTGATTATTTATAACAATAAAGAGGATTAAGATGACAACTACCAATAATATGATTAATGATAGAAATAGTTGTGGCATGTTTGTGTTGTATCTCAAATTCAAGCCGTCTATCTTTTAGGACATCCTTAAATTTTAGGCATTATCCAAGTGTAATATTTTTAAATTTCTGTTAAGCAAGCTAATAATTAATTGCTTTTATATTACTAGTATGAGAGGAGTTGAGAAAAGAACTGAGAATGTGAAGACCGATCAAGATCCCAGCGGATGGCGCCCTTATCACGTGTTTCTGGAATCCCTTCGGGAGAAGTATGCAAAAAATGAAGGTTTACAAGGTGCCATTTTGCTTCCTTCTCTCTTTCGGGGTGGGGACATTTGTATGAAAAGATAGGTTATCCAGGAGTGGCAAAAAATCACATGCTTTTGTCTTAGTCGTGCTCGACTAGTAGTAGTGATCTTGCTACTGGTTGTCAGCATGAATTTGTCTGTGATGGTCTAACATCCAAGTACCTCCATGATACATCATTTTTGGCTCTATGCTTAAAAATAAATTGAAGTTCCAAAATAAAATAAAATAAACTAATTATTTAAATAATAACGAATTCCTTAGTATCAAAATAAGGAAACTTATTTCCAACTTTGACCAATTAAAAATGATAGCCTAACATGCCTCATATTCATGAGTGGAACAATGCAATGCTGGGTTTCGTTGTAAGAGCTTGGTGTGGGTTGAGTTGCAGATGAGAAAGAAGGGGCAACTGTAAGACGCCGTGGTCGTCCACGCAAGAAACAGAATATTCAAGGAAAAAGACTTTTCGATGAGCAACCTTCAAGCGAAGAAGAGGATTCAATTAGTGGCTCCGATCAAGATGCTGAAGATGAAGACCAAAAGCAAATAGAGGAGGAAGAGGATGCTCCTTTGATACATTCTATTAGATCATCATCGAAACTAAGATCTTTGAAGTTGCCTAGAGAGGACTATAGGAATAGGAACCAGCGAAAAAATGGGGATTCTGGCGGAGCAACAGAGAACTTGGCTACTTCCAGAACTTCAGGTACATATTTTTCGTAGTATGTGCAAAACTTGACTTGATGGATTAGTTTTATTAAGGACTCACTGGATGGAAAAGAAAATAGATGTCAACAAAGAAGAGCTAAATTTTGTGTATTATAATGTCCAGTCATAATGTCATATATCTAATACTACATACCAAACATGCATTAAATGTATCACGTAATTTCTGGCATTTTGACTTGATTTTATAATCTCTAAAGATATTTCAGTTGAATTCTGTTCAATTATTCTCGTGTTTCTGCTACGAGCATAATGCTTAACGTATTACCATTAAAATTCACTTGTCTGGGGCTTTCCCTGAGTTATTATTCTCATCTAATCTAATTCACCTAGTCTAGTCTAGGCAAATAACATGCTCTTACATAAGTGAACGAAAAAAGAAATATGAATATTTCACATTTGTTTTACTGAAGTTTTTTTTTTTTTTTTTTTTTTTTTTTGCGTTGTGCAGGGGCTTCCGAATAGCCTCATAGGCAGGTTATCAATCTCAAGAAGTCTCTAGCATGAGTATTAGGGGGCCTCGAGACTAACACTTATCTAAAATATCGTGTAAAGTGGGGGGTTAATCTTATTCAATTGCTTTCTTTTGTACTTGGTTGAGCAATGTATGTCTTAAATATTATACACACTCGTGTTAATTTGGTTAATCTAAAATTATGAACTGAGATGAGCTCATATTCGGTGTAGCTAAAAATCATATTTTTATTAGATTTTGATAAGTTGATGAAAAATATGGTTGGGAAATTGCAGGTTTCATGAAATGTGTAATTAAGCATTTGTTTGGTTTATAACTGATTTATTTATGATTTTGAAGTAAAAAATAGTAGTTCAAAATTGGAGAGAAATGTGTGGTATAAAAAGTAATTTGAGAATTGTGTATTTTATAAATCGATTTATTTTGATTACCAAGCCTAAAGCTCCTCCCCTTTGCCATTGTCACTACAAGTACATGACCCCGTCGGCTCGATCTTGGAGCAAGATGACCATGGTAATTCTTAATATTTAAAACAAGTCTGATTAGGTGGTGATTAAAATCAAATTCGAAAAGTTGTCAATTCAATGAATGTGTTATCCACCATAATAAATACCCAAAAGCAAAACATCGTCAATTGGTACCTTCCAGTTCCACCACCACAAGTATAACATACATAAAGGTAACATATTCGTTCTCAATTCAAAGTAACGTTTAACGCCATCATAGAGGTGAACTTTACCTGATCTTATCACGTAGTTTGCCCTCAATAAATTTTTTTTTATACATTTTGGCAAGTAGATTCTGCATGTAATAAGTGTTCGTTATGTTTACGTGTTTTTGGAAGTTGGAGGTCTTAGAGATTGATTTTCTATGTTTCGAATCTTAGATCTTTTGCAGTGTTCAATTTTACCAATGGATCCATGATGTGGCTAGGGTAACCGAGACAGCTTTTCATTTTGCCCTAATACCTTTTCAACCATTAAAATCGAACCAAAATAAAACCATTACCATTCACAATAATTACATTTCAGTCGGGATGGTTCATGTGGTGGTGTTCTCCGACCGCGTCGCGGGGCAGCAATGGTGGTAGGGTTTGGCGGAGATGAAATGTAGTTTGTGCCTTTGTGGCCATTTATTGAGGTAATTCCGTAATTGTGACTACTTATTTCATGAGTTATGGCCTCGAAAATTAAGTTGTGATCAATTAAATCGATAACTTATGATAAAAAATGAGTTGTCGTTGATTAATTTGATAAATTGTGAATGTTAAATAAGTTGTGATTTATAATATTTGTGATTTATGTGATCGAGAAATAAATCGTGATTGATTAATTTAATAATTTGTGATTGTGAAATTAGTTGTGGCCTATAAAACTTATGATTTGTGACCGATAAATTTTTCGTAATCTATAAATTTTGTGATTTGTGATCGAGAAATAAGTCATAATCTTTAATATTTGTTATTTGTGATTGAACAATAAATTGTGAGCGATTAATTTGATAATTTATGACCTATAAATTTGTAATTTGTGATCAAAAATTAATTCGTGACAAAATAATTGTATTATTTGTGATCGAGAAATAAATCTTGATCAATTAATTCATAATTTGACCTATAAAATTTGTAATTTATGAACATAAATTGTATAACTGTGCATTTAACCCATTTAATTAGTAAAATAAACTTAATTACATATTTTTTTAATTAAAACCTGAATCTTGAATTAAAACATAAATGCTTAAATTTTAAATTGCATCTCACATTTATTCTCCAAATCCCCCAGAGAGAGAGAAAAGTCAAAAGAAGGGCTTTTCTGATCCTTCTATTGGCCCGTCAAAGTTGTAATAATGAGAGTTGCCCTCTTCCACTTCCCTATTCAATTTTGGGAATAGAAGTTCAAAAGAAAATGAACATTTTGCAAAACACAATCTTTACATGTTATGATGGTTACAAAGAGTCATGTTTTTGTTTTCGACGTGATGATAAGACTCATAGTATTATTAATGAATAATAAATAATTTCTTTTAAAGAAAAATAAGAATAATTCTATTTAGCATCAGCGATACTTGAACATTGATCTATTTTGTAGTAAATGACATTAAATGATAAGTTCAATTAAATGAATTGTTTTGAGACTCATTTAATTGGACATATATCGCGTTACCACATAATGAGGAATTTTAGCGCCAACTATTATATATAGCATTCATTACTCTAGAAATAAACACCAATCTATTGAAAAACAATAATTCTATGTATCTCAAGGTTGAGATAAATCTCAACTCAATTGGCACTTTCCTATTGAAAATTGAAGAGGTGGCTTGTGCATGTGCACATGGACACTTTCCCATTCTCCAATGAATGTGTATCAATTTAGCCGAGATTGATCTCAACCTTGAGATAAATAACATTATTCATTGAAAATACCACCATACCATACCAAAATTTAAAAAAAAAAAAATGCAAAAAACGTGTAGCTAACATAATATTCCATTCTGTGTATTCTGCAAAATATAAATTCTCCCCTCATTTTTCAAATACTTTTATGTCTATCCATGTAAGAACCCCATGCCTAGATGCATTGATCCTAGTCCTTTTCTAGACAAGAAACAAAATACAGAGGAACAAAGGACAAACAGTCATAAGTTAGTGAGAGGAAGCAAAGTTTTTTGTCTAAAAATGCAGAAAAAAGGTAAAGTTTTATTTTATTTTTTATATTTTCTACTTGAGTCTTCACCCCAATTGGGCACAAGAAGCCAGAGCCCTTTTTCTTAGTTGTTGACCTAATGCACAAGTGTCCAAATTCAATGTGGGACGCCACTCATCTCTCTAAAGCTTAAAATAACATAATCCCAAGAGAGAGAATAATTTTTGTATCTATATCTATAGGATACACATACACAAGAAAATAATAATTTTAAAGTGGGAATGGGGTGGTTAGTGTGTGTGGCACATGCTTAGCCACCTTTATATGCTACAATAAATGCGTCCAAAATTGCTACCACTCGCCATCGCGTGCTACTTCACGACAAAAATTGCTACCACTCGCGGTCAACATGTTTTGTAATCGTTGACGTCGATTCGATGTGTAGAAAAATATATTAGGGTGCGTTTGATATGCTAAGTTTTTTATGGAAAATATGATTTTTTATGTGATTTTTCAATTTTACATTGTTTGGTTGTCTAAGTTTTTCATGAAATTTATTTTTTCACTTGCCTATAAATTCGATATTTTTTTTATTTTGAATGAATTCGTTTTTCAAATGGTAGGATGTTTTATTTTTCATGGAAAATCTTATACCATTTTCTTTACGTTTGATCATTTTTGTTGTTGTTAATTAATTTTATTTATTTTCTAAAAATTAACATTATTATTATCAAGTATAAATGTGTGAAAAAATAAAAAAATATTTTTTTATTAAAATAGATAAATTTTACTTTATTTTTCATGAAAAATAATGTCAATCAAACAACAAAAGTTGAAAAATTCCCTACTTTTTCTACCTTGAAAAATTAAATCAATCAAACACATTAAACTTCCAATTCCAGAAATTTCAATTCCTTAAAATTCATTTTCCTTCCACCCAAATTACACACTCGCTATCAAACACAGCCTTAATGTCAAGTATATTTCGATAATTCTGTAGGTAAATATTATGTACGTGTAGATAAATTTTATATTTGGTACAGGGTGGATTTCTGTACAATATTGAACTATACTTTATAAAATACGATAAGAGCAATAAGTTCACGAGCATTTTTACATTTAGAGAGTAATTTTTTTAATGTACTCCAAAAGCTTATGTGGTGACTCTTTATTTTGCTTTTATCAAATAATATTTATTGATTTCTCTCTATATAATATTTACATATTTTTTTGTATGTCAATTGTGAATCAATTCAAATAATTTAAATAATTCAAAAAGTATAGTATTGAAATGTGTCGCATATTAAGCCCTTGTTTGATAATGATACTCATTTTTTTCAAAACTCATTTACAGTAACACATTCTCATATAAAATAACGTTACACATAAATCCAATAATAATAATAATAATAATAATAATAATTATTATTATTATTATTATTATTATTATAACCACATATATCTCAAAAATCTCTATTACAAAAACTCATTTTTTTCAAAATAATGGGTCTCTAACGTGGGCTAAATGCAACAATCTTAATCTTAATATATATAAAAGTAGAATAGTTGCAAAAATACACACATAGTTTTCTGCCAAAAAAACTTTATAAATTTGAAATTTTTTTTGCTAAAAAATAGTTTATTAAATATTTTAGCAATTATTATTTTACATGTGTCATTAATTGCATTGGTATTCGTGTTATGCTATTAATATCATCAAAATGTTATTTTTTCTATTATTATTATTATTATTATTCTTTTAACAATTATTATATTATTTTGAAATCGAAAAATATGTAATATGTTGTCAAATTAAAGATTACAATAAGAAGTTTAATGGAAGCTAACAAGTGATAGCATATTGTAAATGTATTATCCTTAAAATCATATAAAAAATTAAAGGTAAGGTTTTATTTTTCCTCAATATCTAATTCATTTTAAATTATATCATTTAAGTCCTATAATAATATATATAATCAGTTAACTAAATTCATTTTAGTCATAGATGATTAATTTTTGTTCTGATTTTTTCTCATCAAACTAAAATAAATAATAACTATATGAATTTTTAAGGCAAATCCAATTAAGTTGGGTTAATTTTACAAATTTAAGATTTCTTCAATTCATTTATCATTTTCACATTATTTTTTATTTATTTACGAATTCTGTTCATTTTTTTTATTTTTCATTATAAATTTAAATAACTAAAATATGAAAAAATATATTACATATTTTAACAATTAGTTCATATAATTTCTATTAAACAATTGATCGATTAGTAATTTTTATTAAAATAATAATAATGTAATAATATGAATAAAGAAATTGTCATTGTGAAGAAAGAAGAATCAATTAATGTAACAATATTTATTAAAATTAATGATTATTTTTATAATAAAATACTTGAAATTAATAATTAATGCTTAAAAAATCAAATTATACCAAAAAAGTATATTTTACACCTATTTTTGGAGAATATGTAAGTTGAGTTTTGCACATATATTGTATGAGCCTAATTTTGTAGTTCAAATTTTTTTAAAAAAAAAGAAATTTTCATTTATTGAACGTTAATTCCAGAAATGGAGTTGATATGTTTACGATACAATCTCTAAAATACTTAATTCATTGCCTATTTTCCCGTAAAGATATAAAACAATTCAACGATTTACAATTTTATTAAAATTTAAAAAAAATAATTATATGTCGTAAAAAATAGTGAAACTTTATTTCTTAATCATATTATGAAATAAAAACAAAAAGACTCACTATATATATTTTATTTTTATTTTCATTAATAATTTTTTTATTGACATATAATTAAATATGCATTTAATTATGTTCAATTAAATGTATCACATTTAAAAATTAAAAATTATTAATCATGCGAGGGATCCCTTGAATTGAATTCCACGTTCGTGCACCACAAATCTTGAGGTTGATTTTCACTTTCGTGCAATATCAATATTGCTTAATTTGTTACATTTATTTATATAGAGGACCGCATATATTTAATTTGTTACAATTACTTTATTTTATGTAAATTATAATATTTTGAGGGTTATTGTTTCTATTCACATCAGTCAAAAATATTTAGACAATTTTTTATTTATTCTATACAGCATATATTTGAAAAATTGCATTAGTTAATTTAAATTTGAGCAATTATTTAATTATGTTTTGTCTATAGCAACTTTCGTGTATCACATAGGTGTGAGCAGCTATAAATTGTACAAACAATGTATTGTTTAAAGAGGTTTTTCAAATTTGATGAAAATTGTAATTTATTTTTATTTTAAGCATTCGTTGACAGTATGTATCATTAATCAAAGCAAATTATGTGTTCAATTTTTTTTCCTTTTTTTGTAATGATATTTACAATAAAATCATTTCATATTGTTCTTTCGTGCAACGCACGGGTGTGATACTAATTCTATTTCAAAAGTAGAGAATGAGATTGACTATCTAAATCTGGATAGTCAAACTAACTTTCCATTTTAAAAAACATTAAAAATGTGTCTTGAAATTTATTTTTAAATATCGACTCTATAAAATAAAGAGCATTTTGTGTTTATAAAATCTCTTTAAGGTGCTCTAAGAATTTTTGTTATTAGATGTAAACCAGATTCAATACGTTATTAAGAGCTCAAAAGGTTGGAATGAATAATTCGATTCATTTAAAGTTTGAATCAATCACGTTACGTGCCATATTGTGTATAATGGTTGAGGATACAAATTTCCTTGCACCTCTTGACATAAATTTACATTAACAATGAATTAACATGATAGGTCATTGGCCATATTTTTTGTTGCACAAAAATATTTGGCTTCAAGTTACAATTATTTTGCTGTAAATGTAGATCTATGATTTTTTTGATAGAAAGTAATACATGCTAATTTGATGTCATTATTTTTTAATGTAGATTATTTAATTTGTTATAAGCAACTCATAATTTGAATTTTTTTTCGAAAATCTCAAGTTTGTCAACATAATTTTACAAGTTAGTGATCAAAACTCGATCAACTTAATGTTAGTAATTAACCGAAAAAGTTTTTAAAAGTTTTTAATGTGGTAATTGTAAAATGGAGCCATGTGTGTTTTCCGCCCGACACATCATCAATTCTGTAAAATAAGTTATATAAGTGACTAACAATCAATATTTTGCTCCACGAATGAGTATATGTAAATCTCATGGTAGAATATGAAAAGATAGGTAGCCTATAAAATCCAGTTTTTGGAAAATCGGACTGGATCGATCAGTTCAATCGGAAAAATCGAGAATCGGCCGAAAAACTGATCCGAAAACCGGATTGGAAATCGGTCCGGGTTTTAAACCCGATTTTGACATTTTTTTTTTTGCTGATTTTTTTTTTAAAGTTGTTTTAGGTCACTTTTGGTTGTTTTAAGCTACTTTTGTAGATGATTTTATTTTTTATATGTGTAAAAGTTGGTTTATTTGTAAAATAACTTAAATTTTGGAAGAATTTGTAATTATTGGAATAATTTTTAATTTTTAATTGAAACTGGTTCGATCCCGGTTTGACACGGTCGGACCTTTTGACCCTTGACCCCGTTTATTTTTCGATTCGAACCGATTTTCGATTTTCTAAACATTGATAAAATCTTGAGAGACTGGCCTATAAGGTGGACTTTCCTCTATTCATAATTTGTTTGGTCGACTTGTCTTCTTAATCTTAAGCCTCTTTCTGCTAAACCGATTGTAAAGGCTGTTTATAAATACTTTTTTTTTATAAATAGTAACGATAATATTTTGTACGTTAATTTTTTTTTTTTTTTGAACAATTGAAATTAATGATTTTTTTTTATATAATAATAATAAAAAAAGAGATATTCCACTTGATCGTTTATAAATAAAACTTACCAAACTAATCATAAGTCTTACCAACCAATAGCGCATGCACACAATATCCTCTATTTACTATTGGACACCATTTAAACACGTAAATATACTTTTACGGAACGGTCGGCACAGTGCTAAACAAATATTGAAAGGATAACATGTATATCCCTCTCCCGGTTTAATACGGTTAAGTCTTTAGATGGCATAATTTTGCTAGTGGCGAACGTTCACGTTTTATGCTAGTGGGACATACAAAAAAGTTATTTTTTGTGACGAGTTTTACGGGGTTCGAGGGCAACGTTCCTATTTTTTTTTATTTTTTTTAAGGAAAAGATAAAAATAAGGAAAAAAATTCAAATTCACACAAAACAAATTTACTAAATATTCAACAAACCAATTCATAAATCATTAAATCATACTGAAAATACACAAATTGGTTGAAAATCGCAATTGTAACCAAGTATTCAACAAACTGACACTCTAGCTACCTCAAATACACAAGTATTTAACAAAGTCACTACATTACATACTTCGTAAATTCTAAATAATTCAAAATTTAGCATTCATAATCATAAATCACAATTCATTAGTTGATTCAGTATTTTAGTTGATTCATAAATTATGAATATTTAATAAAGTCACCAAGAAATGAATTTAGAAATAAGAATCTAAGCCCCTGTTTTCTTTGCTGTTTTGAGGTCGTTTTCTGTTTTTATTTTCGAAAACGCTAAAAATGCGTTCTCTTTACCATTTTCGAAAACGCATTTTGGAAAACAAAAAAAAAAAATTGTACACAAAACGGAAAACGCCCGAAACATCGTTTTGGGCGTTTTGTGTGTATTTCGACAAAAAATGTCCAAAACGCGAAACGCGTTTTGGGAATTTTTTTTTTTTTTTTTTTAGAATTATCTTAACTTAGAACTAAGCTTAATATAAAGTTTTTATTTTTTTTATTTTTTTATTATTTTTTTTAGAATTATCCTAGTTTGGAACTAAGTCTAAATAAAGAATTATTTTTTTTTGAGAATTATCCTAATTTGGAACTTAGTTTAAATAAAGTTTTATTGAATTCAATATCAACATTACAAAAAAAATTAAATGAGAATTCTTTTTTATATTTCAAAAAATGCAATGATAAATGGACTCTGGTGGTTTTGGAAGAACTTGCATTTTCTGGATTTTAATAGAAGTAGAGCTTTCTCAAGTCCTGAACCTGACCAAGTTGTGTTAATATAGACTCTTAATGCTCACATTAGTGTGTTGCATGTAACCATATTTTTAGTGTATTGTGAAAGGAAATTTGAGTTGGAGTTAGTAGTATTCTGCAAGCAAATTAATTAAAAATAGTTTAAATAGTGTTCTGCAAAATTTCAAACAGAACGTGTTTTCCAGCTTTTCATTTTCAAAAACAGTTTTCAGAAATGACAAACCAAACGCGTTTTCAGCAAATTTGAAAACAAAAATGAAAACACAAAACACAAAACATTTTCGAAAATAAAAATACAAAATAAAATACAAACAGAAGCATCTGTTCTCTTCACTGTTTTGAGGTCGTTTTCTGTTTTTATTTTCGAAAACGCTAAAAACGCGTTCTCTTTACCATTTTCAAAAACGCATTTTGAAAAACAAAACAAAAAATTGTACACAAAACACAAAACGTCCAAAACCTCGTTTTGGGCGTTTTGTGTGTATTTCGACAAAAAATGTCCAAAACTCGGAATTATTATTATTTTTTTTTTAAGAATTATCTTAACTTAGAATTAAGCTTAATATAAAGTTTTTTTTTTTTTTTTTAGAATTATCCTAACTTGGAACTAAGCCTAAATAAAGTTTTATTGAATTCAATATCAAAATTGAAAAAAAAAAAAAAATTAAGTGAGAATTCTTGTTGTTATATTTCAAAAAATGCACTGATAAATGGACTCTGGTGGTTTTGAAAGAACTTGCATTTTCTGGATTTTAATAGAAGTGGAGCTTTCTCAAATCCCGAACCAGACCAAGCTGTGTTAATATAGACACTTAATACTCACATTAGTGTGTTGCATGTAACCATGTTTTCAATGTATTGTGAAAGGAAGTTTGAGTTTGAGTTAGTAGTATTCTGCAAGCAAATTAATTAAAAATAGTTTAAGTAGTATTCTGCAAAATTTCAAACATAACGTGTTTTTCAGCTTTTCTTTTTCAAAAACAGTTTTCAAAAATGATAAACCAAATGCGTTTTCAACAAATTTGAAAACAAAAATGAAAACAGGAAACACAAAACATTTTCGAAAATGAAAATACAAAATAAAATACAAACAGAACGTCACCTAACATTTTACAAACTAGTTAATTCACTGTTTTTACAAGTCTTTTCAACTAGTTAAAAAAAATCAAAATTTTTGGGGGTCATAGGCCCCACTAGGACCCACCAAGGGTTCGCAAATGGATTTAACATTTGTTTGATAAATTTTTTTGTTTATAAATAAAAGAATTTATCGCTTTTAAGCTAAAATATGTTGTTGAGAACGATTTTTAAAAATATGTATGGTTAAAAAGTGATTTAAGAGTGTTTTATTTATAAATGTTCGTATTAAGTACGTGCTTTGCACGTCTTATGTATAGAATGAACGATATGTGTAATGTACAATAATGAAATAAAAGTAAATATAAACAAAGCATTTGAGACTATTTACCCCAAGATTATTTGATTAGTCATCATGGCTTGAGCTTTGAAGAGGGGTTCAAACGAGGGAATATAATTTCGTATTATTTTACTTTCTCAATTATTTTGTATTAAATTAATTTATTATTTAATAATTTGCAATGTTATAATATAATTTTATATTATTATATTTTTAATATAATATAACAAAATTAATAATTTATATCTATCTATTTACATCTATTTACTTTACCCAATATATCATTACCCTCTTATTTAATAACATTAATAATTCATTATATCCTTTTTTTATTTTATTTAATAATTTAAATGTTATAGTATAATTTCATATTATTATATTTTCTCATTTGTTTAGTATTAAATTAATTTATTATCTAATAATTTAAATGTTGTATATGATTTCATATTATTAAACTTTTTATTTATTAGAAAATATAATAATATGGAATTATGTTATAATATTGTAAATTATTAAATAATAAATTAATGTAATAAATTATTTAATATTATTAAATAAGCGTAGGAGTATATTGGGTATATAATCAAATATATAAGGGTAAAATAGGTATTCAAAAATTTCCCAAAAATTCTACCTTTTTATATATTGTAGATTGTTTATAAATAAGTTACCAGACTAAGATAAGAAAACAAATAAAAAAAGATGTTTACTCGATACTAATCCAATATATTAAACTAGCTCGTTGTTAGCAATTGAGAAAATTCCTTGTGCACTTGTGTAAAGTTCTGTCAAGTATTTTAGTAGTTCATGAATATGTTATTCAGACGTGATTTGAAGAAATGTGCGTAGACAAATTTACCAAACAAAGGCTAACTATATAAGATACATTTTTTTCAATATGTTTGCCACACTATCTTTTTCTATTATCATTTTCTATTTTATTATTCTTAGCTTCTGTTCGGCTCATTGGTTTTGTATGGAAGTTTAAAATATAAGAGTGCATTAAAAATATTAGGATGATGTGGAGGAATCTGGGCGGACGGAGCATGTCTAGGCGATGAGGTGATTGCAGAGCATCTGGACGATTGAGCTATGAACAAGTAAAGAAGCAGTTTTCAATATTTTCACCAAGATTCAAGGTAATCTTTTTGCATTTTGATGAGAATCATAGGAGGCTCGACAAGGAAAATCAATCATTCGAGACAAACAATTTTTGAAGTGAATGTTTGTGGAGCTTCGGATCAACTATGGGCCATTTGGAAGAAGATTTAAGGCTTAAACAAGAGATCAAGCTAAGAAAAGAAGCCTAGAATCAAATTGGGAGCAAAAACATAAAGATTGAATCAAGTTCGAGATTCAATTAAAGTTTTGACAAATTTAAAGTCCGAATTTGAGGTTCACTATTTCTTGAAGAATTGTAGATCATTTCTTCTAGTTTCCAAATCATTTTGAATCACCTCAATCGAATATCGAGATCAAAAGTTATGACCCAAATACTGAATAAAGCGCTTGCAATTAATTTCGGTTGACAATTTTCGGTCTACCGAAATGGAGTTCGGTAGACCATTTTGGTCGACCGAAAGTTACTGAAACATTCAGAAACGCACATTTTCTACTATTTTTCCCATTTTCTTTATTTTCTTTCATATTTGTACTATAAATACTCATTTTTCTCTCAAACCCTACTAGTTTTATGATTAATGAACATTGAAGTATTAATGGTGAGCAAATTAGAGGTAAGAATTCCTCTTCAAATCTTGTTGCCTCTTGAGGTATTATTCTCAACATCATGTGAATTTTATGAATTTTGTATTGTTGGAAGAAATCTATGAATTTCTTTATTTCTCTCCATTGTGTTAAGGTTTATTTCTTAGAATTTTTGGTTATATTAAACTTGGGTTTAAGTTTATTTTACCATTTTAACTTTCTTGGGTTTGACATTAAATTATTATGGAAATTTTTGGTCCAAACATCAAATGGGTCGCATCACATTTACCATGACATGAACAATTAATGAGAACGTGGATGAAGCAAGTTGGATCATCACCGAAATTACTAGAAGAAGTGGGTGACGATTATGCAAGGAAGTGTATATAATTTATTTAACTTCAATTATAAAGTCAATGTGGTAAATTAGAAATTCAAAGTAGCAAGTAGTTAGTAGAATTTGTATATATTGTAGAAAGTTATACGTTTAGAAAGACCAACAAATCAAAACTATTAAAATAGATATATAAATTTCTTATCTAAAATTTTAGAATTATCATAATTTAATTTGTGTGTATGTGCTCCTTGGAGGCTTCTTGTAAATCAAACTTTCTTTAGTGTTAATACTTTTTTTGGAACTTCGTCTTAAGATGTTTGTCTCCTTACACTTTCGTCTGATCTCTTTTACTTATTATCACGAGCAAAATGACATAAGCACGAAACAGTTTATTAACACCTTGATCAAAAAATATTGTAGGTCATCTACTTTTTATGTAAATGTTTTGTAGAATCCACGTGGAATATTTACTTTTTTATCATTTCATTTACTCTGCCTATAAACACATTGTCAAATGCATTGAGTACAATACATACTGAAAATTTTGTTAGATGTGCGAAGTAAGATGGAAACAGGTGGATACTAAGTCCTGTTTGATGTTCATTTTAAAGAGAAAATAATTTTTGAATAATAATGTTTTGAATAATACAGAGTTAAGTGCACCAAATGTCATTGTACTTTGTCAAATGTTTCTAAAATGCCATTAAACTTACGAAAGTATACCTCAAATGTCACTGTCTTAACTGCCGTTGAAAGAGTTGACAGAATTGTATGATATCAATATTTCAAGTAACCAAAAAATATAAAGCTCTTATTTGATCTAGATTTTAATTAAGATTTTTATCAAAGTTAAAATCAACAATTAATTATAACCATATATTCCATTGGCCATAACTTTTTTACAACACCATCTCGTCATTTTTATCAAATTTCGCTAAAATTTTTATTTTAATCTTCATCAAATTGGGGCAATAAATAAATAAATAAAACTTTAGAACTAATATTTTTAAAGCTAACATTTTCAAGCTTACAAAATAACATAAAAACCCTGCTCTTCAATTTCAGATTTCTAGCTTACAAAATAAAATAAAATAACTTGCCCTTGCTTGTTCTGTAGTTCGTGAAATGCATCATAAGAAATTGCAAGATTGAAATTGAAGTAAGAGAATGTTGTATAAGCTAGAAATGAAATTGAAGAGCGGGTTTTCGCAAGCTTGAAATGTAATATATAAAAAATTAATTTTGAAGTTTTATTTTATTTTGTCTCAGTTTGATGAAGATTAAAATCAGATTTTTAGTGAAACTTGATAAAATTAATGAAATGATGTGGTTAAAAAGTTATAGCCAATAGAATATGTGGTTACAATTAATTACTGACTTTGACTTTAATAAAAATCTAGATCAAACAAGAACGTTATATTTTTTGGTCTCTTGAAATATGATCATTATACAATTCTGTCAACTCTTCTAACGGAATGAAGGCAGTGGCATCTGTCGGATACTTTTGAAAGTTTAATGGCATTCTAGAAATATTTGGCTAAGTACAATGTCATTTTGAGCATTTAACTTGAATAATGCATGATTAAAAAGTAGGAAAACGTTATGAATTTATGTGTAGGATATTTTATTGTGTGAATCTATGATTGCAAATGAGTATAAGAAAAAAAAACTTTTCTTTAAAGATCAGTTCAACATGGTTCAGTTCGGAACAACTCCAGTTCGACTATTAAAGTAGAGGCCATTCATTCAAATTTGTTTCCTCAGTCCGATCATTCGTTTCAATGAGTGAATTCTACCATTGACATGGAAGATAAAAGAACTGCCCGCTCTTAGCCTACGATAAAAGAGCTATACATGAAGAATAAAGGAGACTTTCAAAGCTGAACTTGGATTGATTGGGTTTCAAGTAAATATTTTGCATCAGTTCCTCCATGTGATTATGAATGAAGAGAAATTCAACCTGAAGAATTGTTCATTTAGAATGAAGTGGGGACATCAAACAAACCAATCACAATCAAAGACCTTAGTTGATGATCCATAAGTACCTATAAGGCAGGACACCATCAACATCACAAGGCAATCCGTCTCAAAGACGAGAAAGACCTCCTTGAGAGGCAAACCAAGACCTTAGTTGATGATCCATAAGTACCTATAAGGCAGGATACCATCAACATCACAAGGCAATCCGTCTCAAAGGCGAGAATGACCTCCTTGAGAGGCAAACCAAGACCTTAGTTGATGATACATATTTTCTTTTTTTAATTTTTAACTACACATTTTACCTTAAAAAATGAAAAAAACTGATTTATAATCACCCATGCGGATCAGAATAGAGGCTTATATAGTTTCTTAAATAATATATAAAATGTATATTACAAGAAAATATATTAAAATGGTGTCAACGGAGATACGTGCACTGATCCTCACACATTTGTAGGACCAGTACATCTGTTTCCTTACAGTGTCAAGTGTTGATACTACAATGTTGAAATATATTTCATAGTAACGTGCAAAATCACGCAACTAACTAGTCACTTCTTAAAGCTCTTATTCTACGAAAAGAAGAACCACGTGTTGCACTGTGAGTTCACAAGACCTATGTGCCATGAAACGGGTCCCCTAATCACGCAGAATACTACAAAGTGGGGTGGGCCCACTATGACCAACACGTGTCTGCGAATTTGGGCGAGTAGATAACGACAAAGTGAAAAGCCCAACTGCAAAAGAAATGGGTCCCGCTGCCTCTAATTCTGACAAAAATCATGCCGTCACGCGTTTAACGCTACCTGACAAAACACGAGTCGACCTCAGTGGCTCGATTGGGATTTCGTAATGTGTTGAGGGTATTTTCGCCGTTAGATTGGCTTTTGTCGTCACGTGCTTTGGCGTCCGCCGCACGCAGGAGAAAATAATGTCCCCTACTTTTTCAATAGTTTTTTTATGAACATCACAAGAATGGCAAAGGACGGAACTCTTTTGGCCGCTTCCAGAATTTATTTTATTTATTACTAGTGAATCATCCCGTGCGATGCACGGAAAGAAACTTCTAAATAAAAATAATCCTATTCGAAATTAAATGAATTCTTAAACAAAATAAATAACATTTACAAATAAGAGATAAGTTCATCATTTATTAATTTCATGTATAAACATCAACCTTTTAGGGAGAAGTCATACATGTGAAAATGATTGTGTCTGACTCTTATGACTCTTATCGATAGTCATGACATATGACACCATCAATGAAAAAAAAATTAAATCTAATAAGTATCCTAAAATTCGAATGGCTCAACGATATCCTTAGAATAAAGAACTTGTATCCTGCATTACTGTCAGATAGAATTTGACCTTATAGAATATGATCTTCAAGTTTTGTAACGATTATTCACCATCTTCAAGTTTCTTTTTGTAGAATATCTTTTTGAGATGGACAAAAAAGGAATAGTGGACTGTCTTTATAGGACATAGAGAGTATTATCTAGTAATAAAATTTCAACATAATTTTTAACTGAAAATTTTATTTGAATTTGTATAAATGAACACAAATATTTATTTGTAAGATTGAAAAAGTTAGAAGAACACATTTTCTTATGAAAAGAGAGGTTTTGACACAAAAAAGTCAAATATAAATAAGTAAAACCAAACAAATTATCGTTCTTATATCATAAAAAATAAGAAACAACTTCTCAGTAAAAGCAAATTTAAAAAAAATAATAATTCTAGTTTCTTATTTTTATTATTTTTATACAATGTGATATACAATTTCATCAAATATATATACTGACCCATGAATAATATATTTTTTCTTCACTCAACATCCGAAATCATTAACATGTCTATCAAGCCCAAAACTATTCTAAATAGCCCAACATTAGTTAACACATTGCAACCCCAACTGAGAAATCTAGAACATAATATAAATAGACGATTAACAAATTCTCTTATTAGTCTAAAATAATTTTGCATTCTATATTGTTTTCGAAGCTTTCTCTACAATATTATTGTTTTAATATTTTTTCTTTTTTGTTAGAAATCCAAATCTATATTCAATGACTCAAAATATCACAGGTCTTGAAGAAAAGAGTAGTGTCAATCCTTTTTACTTTTTCAAAAAATAATTTACTATTTTTTATTTTCAACAGGTTTGTAATATTAATAACTAATAAGCATTACCACCGCACCAGAAACTTTGAATCATAAAACGTGATAAATAGAAGGTAGAGTGGAGCGGTCATGTTAAACAGTATACATTTTTTCAAAGAAATAACCCTTTGATTGAATCTTTTATTATTGTGTATATCTTCATAATAATTATATATAACAGAAATGAAAGAGGTTGTATATAGGGAAATGGAAAAAAAAAAAGATATAGAAAACAAAAATGAATCAACAAATTTTGAAAAAGGGAAAAAAATGAAACAAATTCTGAAAAAGCGAAAAAGGAAAAAAAAAATGAAAAATAACTGGATTTCCAGTGTAATTAGGCGGCGGGAAATAGAAGTCATGTAAACACAACAAATATTGAAGACGATAAGTAGACGTCGGCGATTTTGAAAATAATAAATAAATATTGAAGGTCCAACTATTTTTGAAGTGGGTTTTGAAGTTGATTATTGGATAGGGGATATAAGTAGTGTGAACATGATAAATATTGAAGTCCCAAAAAATTGGAAAAATAAATAAATAAAATCTGCACATAGCACAAGAGTTTTGGAGGGAAAAAGGGAAGTTGACTGAGGTTGACTCACCTACTTTTATATATTATATAGATTGGAGGAGAATAATCATTATAGCATAGCATCTCCTCTCGCTCATGACATTTTGCCCTTGATTGAGCCCATTATTTCTCATTACTTTTACAAATTTTTTTTTGAGTAATTAATATTAATCATTTAAAAATCAAATTTACAATTTTTTACTTTTCAAATCAGTTTTTAACAATTAGTTTTCTAAAACCCAAATTATAAATTAAAATAATGGGGCTCAAACAAGGGCTTTGTATTTGAAAATAAACTAGAATCACATCCATGTATTGTACGAAAGAACAATATAAAATGATTTTACTGTAAATATCATTATAAAATAGAAAAAAATTTGAACACAAAATTTACTTTGATTAATGATACAGTCTGTCAATGAATTCTCAAAATAGAAATAAATTACAATTCTCATCAATTTTGGATAACATATTTCAATAAAATATATTATTTGTACAGTTTGTAATTGCTCACACCCGTGTGATACACGAAAGTTGCTATAGATAAAATATATTTAAACAATTGTTCAAATTTAAATTAAATAATGTAGTTTTTTCAAATATACGTTGTACAGAATAAATAAAAAATTTCGTTCAAATATTTTTGACAAAGGTGAATATAAATAATAATCCTCAAAATATTATAATTTACATAAAATAAAGTAATTATAACAAATTAAATATATGCGGTCATATATATAAATAAATGTAACAAATTAAGCAATATTGACGATGCATGAAAGTGAAAATCAACCTCAAAATTTGTGGTTCACGAATGTAGAATTTAATTCAAGAGATCCTTCGCATGATTAATAATTTTTAATTCTTAAATGCCATGTATTTAATTGAACATAATTAAATGCATATTTAAATATATTTCAATAAAAAAAATTATTAATGAAAATATAAATAAAATATATATAGTGAGTCTATTTGTCTATATATATGTTAATAAAATTAAGAAATAAATTTTCACCATTTTTTACGGCATATAATTATTTTTTTAATATTTTAATAAAAAATTTATGAAAATATAAATAAAATATATATAGTGAGTCTGTTTGTCTATATATGTTAATAAAATTAAGAAATAAATTTTCACCATTTTTTACGACATATAATTATTTTTTTAACATTTTAATAAAATTGTAAACAGTTGAATTATTTTTTCATCTTTACGGGAAAACAGATAATGAATTAAGTGTATTAGAGATTGTACCGTGAACATATCAATTCTATTTCTGGAATTGACGTTCAATAAATAAAATTTTCTTTTTTAAAAAAGTTTTTTGAACTACAAAATTAGGCTCATATAATACATGTGCAAAACTCAACGCTTAATTGATTCTTCTTTCTTTTTTAAGATCGACGCTTTACATCTCATATATTGTTCTTCAACATATTCTTCCCAAAAAGAGATGTAGAATAGACTTTTTTTTGTATAATTTGATTTTTTTAAGTATTAATTATTAATTTCAAGTATTTTCTAAAAAAAATAATCGTTAATTTTAATAAATATTGTTACATTAATTGATTCTTCTTTCTTCATACTGACAATTTCTTTATTCATATTGTTAAATTATTATTTTAATAAAAAATGATTGATCGATCAATTGTTTAATAGAAATTACATAAACTAATTGTTACAATCTGTAATATATTTTTGCATATTTTAGTATTTAGATTTATAATGAAAAATAGAAAAATGAACCGAATCAGTAAATAAATAAAAATAATGTGAAAATGATGAACGAATTGAAGAAATCTTACGTTTGTAAAATTAACATAACTTAATTTTAGTTGCCTTAAAAAATCGTATAGTTATTATTTATTTTAATTTGATGATAAAAAATCAGAACATAAATTAATCATTTATGACTAAAATGAATTTAGTTAACTAATTATAAGTAATATTATAGGACTTAAATGATATAATTTAAAATGAATTAGATATTGAAGAAAAATATAAAATATAGAATAAAACTTTACCTTTAATTTTTTATATGATTTTACGGATAATATATTTACAATTTGCTTTCACTTGTTAGTTTACATTAAACTTCTCGAGTGATTTTTAATTTGACACACATATTACATATTTTTTGATTTCAAAATAATACAATAATTATTAAAATTTAAAAACAACATAAATAATCCAAATTATCGAAAACTTCATTGAATGATAAATGCAAAATCAGTAGTTTTTTAATTGTATATCATGTTATATATAATATTATGAGTACAAATATTGATACTTTCTCAAGATATAAATATATTTATTATAATTTCTATATTTGCTTTACATATTTAATTTTTTCTCAATTTTCGTTCAAAAATCACAATAAACTATAAATATGTGTTTAATCTTAACTCATCAAATATATGACAATTGAACAATATTGAAGATCAAGAAATTATTATATCATATAATCTTTGCACAATATTAAAATAAAAAAATATTAAAAAATTATTAAAAATTGTTTAGTATTTACCATTAAATAATATTAGTACTTATATATATAAAAGGCAATAAATGCATTCACATTAATCCACTTTGCATTCATACTAATTGACTATTCTGCATTTATATATGGTATACATGTATCAATATTGCTGACATGAAAAATTACTTAATTCAAACTCCTAATATAAAAGTCCAACAATAAGGAATGCGTATATGAGTATCAAGGCGAATGTCAAGGAGTTTGAGCGATTGAACGAGCAGGACAATATCTGGAGGATTGGATGAGCAGGACAATGACTGGGCGATTGAAAAGTTTAACGATATATGGTTAAAGAGGAAATTTACCCACTTAATTCATGATCTAAAAAAAAAAGTAATGGACAATTAATGACAATTACCGGAGATTGAAAGATCTCGTAGTTGTTATGAACCAACAACAAAACGTACAACGCGTGCACTGTTGGGAGAACTTACTCAAGACATTGTTGAACAAGTAAACTTGAAAAGTGTTCATACTATAGAAAAACTTGCTCAAAATGGAAACATGCATCATGACTATATGGTCAAATAATTAGGCACATTGAATGAACTTATAAACAAATTGGTAGACCAAGTCTGTCAATCGAATCCTATGGGAGAGTGTTATTACTTCAAAACTATGAGTTTAATAGGTGATACCTCACCAATTGCAAACACAAGCACTAGTTCATCGATCATAAATATGATCCAAGGTTTAGAAACACCACATATTGGACCATCTAACGTGGAGTCTTGGACCTTCCAATGCAGGAGGTGTTGATACATCTAATATGGGGGTATCCCTAATGTAAGTGAGAATGTTCAAAACATATGATCAAATGTTACACGTACTAATGAATGAGTAAATCCACCATTTAATGCAATAATGAACCCAACAATGGTTCATTCATGACTAACATAGGGTTAATTCTATTAGACCTAAAGCAATAACTCAGAGACCACAATTGGTAAGCGTTCCATTTGACCTGAAAACTATGTTTGAGGAGTAAATAACAGAAATCTTGCAAGAACCATTGGATTTTGGAATTCGGCCAATAATTCGCCCAACGCACAAAACCCCCTTATCTAGATTACATAGATCAATCATATCCTTGTCCTAGAGGTTTTAGAGCACCCGAATTCTTTTTGTTCACTAGTTAGGAGGAGGTGTCCACTTAATAACACGTATGGCATTTTACTTTACAATGTGGCGAAGTTATTGATTACCGTAAGATGAGGTTGTTCCCAAATTCACTCACTGGGGATGGTTTCTCAATTCTGTACAAAATTGGCAACAATTGGAGCAGTTATTTCATGCCCAATTTTACAAAACTGAATTAGAAATTACTTCGACAAACTTAGAAAACTTGCGTCAATTGCCAAATGAATGGACTGGGTCTTTTTTTTAATCAAAAATTTAAAACGACCATGAGCAAATGCTTTGTTCCTTTGCCTGAAAAGAATTTATCAAAATCTTCAAAAAACGTTTCAGTTTTAAATTAAAAAAGAAGTTTCAAAACATTGAATTTCCTTATCTCTTTTAACTCAGCGCTAATTTCATTTAATATGAGCGATTAGTAAGAGAATAAGAATAAATGAAGAGTGCTAGTAAAAGAGCTTATAATAGAAACCATAATTTTGACATCCGTCATTGACATTGGTCAAGATAAGACTTAAATATGTATGGTCTAATTGGTCAAATGTAACACTTAGGCGTGTCCCATGCTGAACAAATTAGAAACATTAAATAAGGATGAACTAGCAAAACAACAAAATAAAAGGTTAGGACATTCTCTTTAAATTTAACAATAATTGATGCAATGTTTGATCAGTTATATAAAGATATGTAGATAGATCATAAAATTGAGCGACAAGTATAAATGGAAAAACCCTGAGCAAATTAAGGGATAAAAATATTGTAAGCGGCATAATACATGTTCTCACATGACTACTAATTGTTTGATTTTCGTAATGTGTTGCAGGATGCCATTGAGTCTGGGCGAATTACCTTTGAGTCGAAAAAAAGATGGTAGTGGATGGACATTCGTTCCCACATCCAGTGGATGTTGATATGGTTATCCCAAATTTGACAAGCTTGGTCTACCAATGTTCAAATTGTTGTAGATGGAGAAGAGGACAAACATCCTTGTGATTTTTAAAGTTTCAAAGGAAAATTTGTTGATGATGGGGAGGAGAATTTATACGCTAGATGCAAGAAGGGAATTGACATAGCAACAGACAAAATGAAGGCATGCAGACAAACAATTACACAAGCTGATGCCACTAAGTTCTGACTATTTAGGGGGGAAGTAAGGTCGTTTCATGGGAGATCATATAGCCATGGCTGTAATGTTTGGGAGATCATATAGCTCATCACGGAACGCCAAAACATTCAGGCACAACCATATCGCCCATGTGTGGCATTCATTCAATCCTAAAGAGGGAAAAGTGACCATTCGATGAGATGATAAGGACGCAACAAAGACATCTCCAGAAGAAATTTGAATGAATGATAAGACAATTGCAAGGTCTACACTTCTAAAGCTACAAGCTTTATTCGTGTGGAGAACCAAAACATTCCCAAACCCAAGAAAGATGAAAGTCCAAAGGAACCAATGGAAAAAGTATCAATAAGTAAATGTGTTGGAAAATCAAAGTTTGAGTATAAACGGAAGGATGAAGATGATGCAAGATGATCAACCACCTTTTAGTTTTTTACTTTACCCCCAACCATTGGCTAATGAATTCAAGAATAAGGAAAGTAGCGAAGCAGTTACAGATGAACCGGAAGAGGTAGCCTGCACATTAGAATGTGAAGGAAATACTTCTAATGAAGATTTTACATGAGTTGAGGAATTATGTGAGTTAGAGGATGACGAGATGATTGATATAGAAGAAGAGATTGGATTGACATAGATGCATAGTGCAAAAAAATTGAGAGTTTAGCGTTGCAAACTCCTCAAACAATTGTATCAAGAAGGCAATCTAGCAGTAGACTTGTTGGGCTAGCCAACTGGGCTTTCATTTGATTATCTCGTTCTATACGAAACACCTAAGAGAAAAAGAAGAGTACCTTGCCCTGAAAAATATGGGTCACCCCCAAAGATGTTTCCTCCATCTTCAGGTTGGGGAGTCATCAGAGAGTTCCATGCAAGTGGGAAAAGTTAAAGAGACCCAAAGCGAATAGATGTTGCAAGTAGTTATGTCAAGCAGAAATGGGATGTGGAAAGATGAGCAAAAAGTGAAGGTTGAATCAACAAAGAAAGTCATGTTCAAGAAGCCTTCATTGAACTTAACCAAATATTTAAGACCTTTGTATATAATGACCTTAATTGATGGAATTTAAGCATCCAAAGTGCTCATCGAAAATGGGGAAGTCATAAATATCATTCCTTATAGGATGATAGGGAAATTTTCTAAAACCTAAAGTGATATAATCTCAACAGAAGTAGTATTAAACAACTTCAATGAAGAAGTGACTTCAGCTAAAGAGGTAACGTCTTTGGATATAATGGTGGGGAGTACAAAAAAGATCATTATTTTCTTCGTACAATGTGATGTTACGAAGGGATTTTATACATGAAAATTAGTTCATCCCCTCATCATTCCATCAATGCTTAGTATTTTAAAGCAACAAAGGTGAGGTTGAAGTTACGCACGTTGATCAATAGCCTTTTTTTGTAGAAACTAATCCAATAGAACAATTCATGTATAAGAGAAATTATGGACCAAACAGGGTTGTTCAAGAGGGGAATAGATGCAAGTAGCAGCATAGAGCGATGATCCATATTCAGTAGAAGCTCTCACTGAATTTGTTGACCACAAAATATGGTAGGACCTTGGATCGACACGTCTCAGTTCCTCCCCCTTGAATACGTGGACTTCCTACGCACTTTAAGTCATGAGTTACTAACCTTTACTTGGAGATACAAGTGATCTATTTATTGAAGAAGTAGTTATCTCGGATTGTGATATGTGTTATACTTTACACGTGGCAAGATCCTAACCATTCACGAGGTAAACCATTTCTTTGACTATAATCATTACTACATGTCATAGTATTAAAGCAACCATCAAATCTCTTTAAAGATGTTGTCACATCAAGCTGTGTTCTGCAGACAAGTCATCTAAAGCTATCTTGCCACCTTTCCAGAGTATTGACCCCATCCCGGCACAACACACCCCGGCACAGCGTTACCTCAGCACATAAGAGTCCAGCAGTTTGGTATTCACAGTCTGGCTTGTGAGTCCTGATTGGGTGACTGGGTGTTCCGTGGATCCCCTGATGGGTCTATATGGGTGATGTGTCGTGTCCAATTAGAATGACTGTAACAGAATTATTTACTCAAATGAGGTCAAATATAGTGGTCTTTGAAGAGCAAGTAATTGGTAAAAAGACAATCAAAGAGTTATAAATGGAAACAAATCACGAAAGAACCTGGCCAAAATTACGATTTTTAAAGCCAAATTAATGGCTTATATCGATGAATTTGAAGAAAAAATAAAGGGAAAAAAGTACTAGCACTACTAAAGAACAAAATGGTTGTATTCAGCTTAGAACATAATTTACAAAGTGAAGTAAAAAATGTGGATTGCTTGGAAAAATGAGATGCGACAAACAAATTTGGGGGTAATTTGATGCGGATTGCAAAGCAAGGTATTCTCAAGCACCAAAACCCTTTAACTAGGGTGAACATCGACTATGAAGGAGAAGATCCTCCAACCTTTATCAGTCAGTTGTTCAATAAAAAGGTAAGTAATAAATTAATCTATTTGTTAAAAGCGTAAAAAAATTATTTTGCTTAAGCATATGAACAAATTTCTAGTCTAGAAGGGAATTTAGTAGAACATAGGTTACCTACCAAATCAAGTTTTAAACCTCATTAACAACTACCTATACATTTTGCACACAACGTATTGTCTGAAATAAAGTAAGAAATTTAGCAAAAAATAGGTTTTATTAGAATAGCCAAATATGCTGAATGAATGTCTAATATTATGCTTGTGTTAATAAGAAAAAAATAGGGTATGCATAGACTTTACGAATTTGAATTTGGAAACGCCTAAGGATGAATACTCTATGCGAACAGTAGTTTCTTTAGTTGATTCTAATGATGAACGCACAATGTATTCTTTTATGGATGTATATTCTGGGTACAATCAAATTTATATAGCTAAAGAAGATATGCATAAAACTGTTTTTAGATGTTTAGGTACTTTGGGGTGTTACAAGTGGATAGTTATGCCTTTCAGTTTAAAAAATACTGGACTACTTATGAAATGGCAATGAACTTAGTATTTCATGATTTAATTGGTGAATTTATTGAAGTATATGTAGATGATCTAGTGGTAAAATCGCTCAAAGAAGAAGATCATTTTAACTATATAAAACTCTCATTTGAGCGAACGAGAAAATACAAATTGAAATTGAACCCTTTAAAATGTGCATTTGGTGTAAATGCTGAAATCTTTTTATGTTTCTTGGGACATGAAAGGGGAATTTAGTTTGATAAAAAGTAAAGTAAAGATCATCCTAGAGGTCAAACCGCCTAACAGTGAAAAGAGTTGCAGAGAGTTTTGAGTCAAGTTAACTTTTTAAAGTGTTTCATTTCTAATTGTGTAGGGCGAACAAATTTTTTTTTCGCTTCTTTTAAAGCTCATAAGTCAAGGCAAATTCATATGAAATGAAGAACATCAAAACACTTTTGACAGCCTGAAGGTTTACTTATCAAGTCCACTTGTGTTCGTCTCACCTATTCAAGGACGGACGATAGAAGTATACATATCAGGAGAACAAGAGTTTATAGCTGGAATGGTCGCTCAGGAAAACCTATTGGGCGAATAAAGAGTAATCTTAGTTGGAAATTGACTAAGTGTGAAGGTAATTATTCAGTTATTATATAAATTATGCTTAACTCTCTATTTTACATATACAAAACTAAGGGCTTATCTTTGACCCGTTTCTGTATATTTAGTATCCAAAGTAAATTTGATCAATTACATATTCTCTCGCCCTATTTTGCATCAAAGAATTGGATTGTGGGCTTTAGTTTTATCTGAGTTCGAGAAATAATATGTGACACAAAAAGTCATTAAAAATCAACCATTGGCTAATCATCCATGTGTTAATGTTCCGAAAGAAATAGAGTTAGAAGTAAACTTTTGTAGAATGAAACATTGGACATTGTGCTTTGATGGTTCAAAAACCACTAAAGGTACAGAAGTTGATGTAGTTTTAATAGATCCACTTGGAGTGAATTGTCATTTCTTTTTCACTTTAGACGATCTATGTACCAATAATTAGGTTGAGTATGAAGCACTCGTTGTAGGCTTGGAGTTACTGCTAGAAATGGGAGTACAAAATGTGATTGTTTACCAAAGTGGTTTTATAATAATTCTGTAAGAGATCGCCCAAGATTTATTACAGAAATTTGACTAAGTAGAACTTCAGTACGTGAATAGAATATATAATGATTTGACAAATTCCAAAGTTCAATGGTTAGAGTCTGCATGTAAATATGGGACGATAATGCCTGCAGTACAACGTACTAGAGCAAAAGAACTCAAATGTATAGAATATGGAGAGATAAGATTGTGATGAAGAAAACATTTAAGGGTTCAACTCTATTTGTGGGAGATTGAAAGTTAGAGGGGCAGAATGCAAGCAACCACACATTTATGGAGTGACGAAAAGTCAAAGCTCAAATTCTGAAAGGTTGATTAACTCGACACAAGCAATAAGGAGCCTACAAAATATATATGATTTCATGTATATTTCAAGAAATTCAGGGTTACTGTCGTGATTGGATGAATTAAACATGGAGTGTAGAGTCTAATTAATCCGGCCATATTGAGGTTATTGTTGACATTCAAAAATACCCAATTCAAAGGTCCAACATAAAATCCTAGAAATAAGGAACCCAAGTATCAGTATGAGGACGAATGTCGAGGAGTTTGGGCGAATAGGACAATATCTGTGCGATTGTGTGAGCGAGACAATGACTGGGCGATTGAAACGTTAAACGATATATGGTTAAAGATTTAGTTTACCCACTTAACACATGATCTTAAAAAAAAACAGTAATTGAGCGATTAATGGAAGTTACGAAGACGTGGTGGGAATTGAGGATTGCTATGAAGTTACGGAAGGACGTTATTAAATGCAAGATATTGGACCGTTATAGGCAGTTACACAACGAGAGTTAACGTAAGTGGAGATCATCAAAGTATAAATGATGAAAAACAACATGGAAGAAATACTAGGAAATCAACTTTCAAACTAAGAATATTTAATTTTCTTATCTTAAATTTTATAGAGCTTTCCGTAATTAAATTTGGGTACTAGTACTCCATGGAGGTATCTTGTTAATTAAATCCTTATAATAGAAACACTCATTGTTGAAGCTTTGTCTCAAAATGTTTGTTCCTTACACATTCGTTTGATCACTTTTTAATTGTTAGCATAAATCGTCACGAAACAAATATAGTTATGTAGAGAGCCGATCTTTGTTGAATGTCGAGCATCATCATCTAATGATTAGCTAACACGTTGCGAGTGGCTGTCACCCATTTGTCGATGTCAAACAACATAGGGCATGCGATTATCTCCATGGTTCCAAATATACTGAAAATAAATTTTTATTATTATAAATTCTTTTTAGGTTATATTTATTATTTCTTGTAACTTTTAAGCTAACTGCGTCAATTGTTTAGTTTTATACGCTCTTCTTTCATTTTATTTATTGATGATATTTGAGTTTTTTGATAGTTAACATTCTTTCAAGTCAAATTTGTTTAAATTTATAAGTGTATGTTTGGTAAACCTGACAACTTTATAAACATCACATTTTTTAATCCAATTTTTATTCATATACATTTCCCAAAATCACTTTTCAACAACATATTTTACCTCGAAAACATTACATTATTTGTTTATAAACATTTTTTTTTTTTTTACCAAAATTATCAATTTAAATCAATAAAACAATACTTGCAGGCACTATCATTTTATCTTTTCGCCCTCTATTGGTAAAAGAATTGATGATTTTGAGGTAAATATATAGTTGTAAGGTGATTTGAAAAAAAAAAATTGTGATTAAAAATTGATTTGAAAAAATATGTTGTTTATAAACAAATTTGCAAACTTATTTCGACTTAACTTAAAATTTTTATCACATCTCTATTGATAAAACATAGTTCGAAATGGTTAATCCGTCGAAAATGAAATCAATATTCCCAAATAAGAAAAGGTTGATAATTTGAAGCAAATACATTATGCACAGAGAATCGACTCTTGAAGAGACACGAAAGAAAAGACAATATAATGTCTATTTTGTTTTGCTAAAAATTATATTTGTAGTTGAAAAATGGATAAAAAATATGAATTCAATTATATTTTTATCTAATTTTTAGACAAATAAAAAAGGCTCAATTTGACGTGTCGTTTTCTATAGAGATTTCTATAAAAGACAAGGCATGGGAACAAATACTGAACAAGTGATCCAAAATAAAACAAAAAAATAAACGTCTTTGGTTGTCTTCACTATGAAGTGAGTTGGAGATTGAGCTGAAGAGACGTATTCGATACTAATGGAAAATAATGAAACGCATTTCAAATGTATTCAATGGATTATAATTTAGCCCCTCTTTATCTATCATTATTTCAAAATTTATTTTTGCTTTGATTTATTTTTAATCATACTTTCTTTCAAATAAATAATTTATGCATAAACTAAAAATATTTTCTTAATTTTTAATCGCACATTCTTCAAAAATTTACTATTATAAAATACATTTCATCGAGTGATTGACATCAAAATGGCCTAAGGTAGTACGTAAATAGAAAGACTTCCGACCATGTGATAATAATGTCTAATAAATAAACGTGCAAGTTCAAATTTATATTCAATTATCTCTATTTATAATTCAAAACTTCTCCCGATTAAACAAGAATGTGAAAAAACATAAAATAAAAAAAGTAAGAAATGCGATAAAGAGAGAAAGAGAGGAGAGAAATTTCAAATTATGGTAAAGGTTGAACCCCAACCTTAGGGGATCCCACCTATCCTACTTTGAACTTTGGTGAATGATGTAAATCGCAGGTTATGTTTTCTAGAGTGCAGGGTGAGGACTTATCTTTTAACTTGACAAAAGTCGGATTCGAACCCTTAACCAAGCGATGCTAGTCTTTAAAACACCATCCCTTTTACCGTTGGAAGATGTGTCCTGGAGACAATTTCAAATTATGGTGACTCACCTGTTTAGAATAGGTGCAGACGATTTTTTTGACAAGCAATATTATTTAGCACATTTGGTGTGACAAAATCAATTTAAGTGGTGCTAAGTGATATTAAATGAAAAGAACGATTAAATAAGTCACAGAATTTTATCTCTAATCGGTTAGTGTCACTTAATTGATGTTTAATATCAACTTTGTTAGATAAAATTATTATTATCCATTTTTTTTTTAAATTACTGGATTACCCGTCAACTTTACAGTCTTTACCATATTCACGTTGAAGATGCTCCCATACACACATTAATTCTCCTTGTCTATATTGATTAAAAAATGTTATTTCCACATCCTTACGAGCATATATCTTTTGAGTCGATGTTAAAAATGAATTTAAGCATCTATTTGATAAATTGTTTATAAACAAAAAATTTACTAAAATCACTTTTAATTACATTCATTTTTTAAAATAACTTTTCAACAATATAATTTACCTCGAAAATATACATACTTTGTTTTTAACCAAAAAACTTTTACCAAATAGAGAATATCATAAAAACATCATATATTTGTTTTGCAATTTATTTATAAAAGATAGTTCATAAATTATTTATAAATAACGATGAGATAATATTTTGTCAATTTATTTTTAAGTAAAAATTTATGTATCAATCAAAATGGTTGATTTTCAAAAACAAAATAATGCAATGAAATGTTGCACATTCGAGGATAGAATTAGCATTGATTGGGAAGGAAGAAATTAGTAATCCATTCAAGAGGACTTTACCTCAGAAGAACTCAAAAGGGGGAAAGAAATCTTAAACCAAAAACAAAATAATGCAATGAAATGTTGCACATTCTCATTTAGAGCCCATTTGATAATGTGATTTTTTTTTTAATTGTTTTTGATTTTTTGATGAATGTGTGATTTAAAAATATTTGAAAAGTAAAAAATTATGGGATTAACTTAAAATGGAAGGTTGAGATTAAATTTGAAGAATTTTGGAAAAACTTTTACCTTTATCGAACAAGCTCTTATAAACAAAATTTATACGCCTCTATTAGATAAAAAAAAATAAAAAATTGTTTATAGACAAATATTTTAGTTTTATGTGGTTTTAAAATAATTTTGAAAAATGTGTGTTTTTAGTATATGATTAAAAATATGTTGTTTATAATTTTGTTTATAAACAAATTAGTGAATACAAATGTGGAGCCTACGGCCTACCTATACGCATACACGCGCATACATTGTGTGTATATTGTCAACAGAATAGATTATTGTCAATAGAAAAAAGAACAAAAATTAGTGTCAATATTTTATAAATTGTGGGCCTATCTGTACAGTATATTTTGGCCGCCCCGTTTGTCCTCTCTCTCGTCTCCGTCTTCTCCGTCGTCTCTCTCTCTCTCTCTGCACAGCTTTCACTCTTCCCCTCTCTTCTTCACACGCATATTTCTCTCTTTCTCTATATATCACTGCATATTTTTTAAACTGTCTCTCTTTATTTTCTTCAAAACAAAAAGGGAATAGAAAAGAAGGGTCAATCAACTTATGCTCTTGCAGTAAACAGAGGAGTGAAGGCGTTATGTATAATACTCAAAGATTCATCCTTTTCAAGATCAGACTGTCGCTTTAGTTATCTGTAAATCGATTCTTTTGCTAGCACTCATGGCTGGTGGTAATGATGTAAACGCTAACGAATCAAAGGTAATTTTGCATTTTTTTTATTTTTTATTTTTTGATAGTTTGTCGTAGAAATTGCTCTATTTTCTCTGTCCTTTCCATAATCAGCATGCGTATTTTTTGAAAAAAGCTTTATTTTTACAAGAATTTTGAATAATCTGTTTTGGTTGTGAGGATTTTAGTTTTGTTTCATTTTATTTTTTTCTACCTATGACTTGGTATTGATTTAGCTTACTTTCATCAGCCGATTTTATTCTCGTGGTTTGGAATTGTTTCTCTTATTTTTTTCCATTTGTTTTCCTTTAATGTGTATGCATGTTTTTTTAATTTTTCCCCAGAATTTTCCTTCAATAGATTCCTTGATAATGATGCGAGATGCACATGTCTATATGATGAATCTGTTTCTCAATTTACGTTTTATCTTATTCTCTGCTGTAATCGATTAACTTGTAAGAATTCCTTGTCTATTTGCAGAGGGTTGTTCCACTCAATACATGGATCCTCATCTCCAATTTCAAGCTTGCCTATAATATGCTTCGTCATCCGGATGGAACCTTTAACCGAGATTTGGCCGAGTACCTTGACCGGAAAGTCCCCGCCAATTTGATTCCGGTGGACGGGGTATACTCTTTCGATGTCGTGGATCGAGCCTCGAGCCTCCTTAACCGGATATACTTGCCTGCCCCAGAAAACGAAGCTCAGTGGGGGATCATAGATCTCGAAAATCCCCTAAGTAGTAGTGAAATTGTTCCCGTGATAATATACTACCACGGGGGAAGCTTTACTCATTCCTCGGCCAGTAGCGCCATATATGATACATTTTGTCGGAGGCTCGTTAGCATTTGCAATGCTGCTGTAGTATCCGTCAATTATCGTCGGTCGCCCGAACATAGGTTCCCGTGTGCGTACGACGATGGATGGACCGCTCTAAAGTGGGTTCAGTCGAGGTCGTGGTTAAGGAGCGGGAAGGATTCAAAGGTTCATGTATATTTGGGCGGTGATAGCTCGGGTGGAAATATCGCTCACCACGTAGCTGTTCGTGCCGCGACCGAGGGCGTGGACGTATTGGGCAATATTCTACTTCATCCAATGTTTGGCGGGGAAAAGAGAATGGAATCGGAGAAAAGATTGGATGGGAAATACTTTGTAACGGTTCAAGACAGAGATTGGTATTGGAGAGCATATTTGCCCGAAGGCGAAGATAGAGACCATCCAGCGTGCAATATATTCGGCCCTCGGGGTGAAAGCCTCGACGGACTTAACTTTCCGAAGAGTCTCGTGGTCGTGGTTGGCCTAGATCTTGTTCAGGATTGGCAATTGGCTTATGTCCAAGGGCTAAAAGAATCCGGTAAAGAAGTGAAACTTCTTTATCTCAAACAGGCAACTATCGGTTTTTACTTCTTGCCGAATAACGACCATTTCCGTTGCCTCATGGACGAGATTCGAGAGTTCATCCATTCTAACTGTTAATACATTATTACTCGACTTCTATTACAGGCATCATCATATATAACAGAAGTTTGACATTTTACTCTGGCTGTATTCAGCTGTAATGTAATGCCAATGGTGTGTAGTTATATGATTGTGTAGATTTTACTTCTTTTATGCTGTGATGATGATGATGATTAACTTGTCATTCATGTTGGTGATACGAGATTTGCACGTCCCGAGTACCGGTTGCTTTTGTCTTCTTCGGTCACGATGTCCGGTTTCTCTTCGTGTTGATATCACTGCTCTTTCGTCTTCTTTGGTCGAGAAGTCGATCCATATCACAAGATCACTTATTGTGGTACCTCAGCATTGTAACTTATTTATAGATTTTGGTAATCTTCAACGGGTTTGTTTCCATCAGGCTACTGCTATAGATGCTAATTTGGAACATGGATTAGGAGATCCATGATGTTGTGGACTTTGTATTTTATACTTGTGATCTAGAAATATATAAAAACTTTTGTTTACTTTATGGGTTTGTTCTAGTTTTATGCTATTGAACATCGTGATTGTGTAACTGTTAGTGATGAAACGAAAATCGATTTGATCATCGTACAAGAGTTTAAGCTGTTAGAGACAACACAACGAAGATTCATTTAATGCTTTTCTTTCGTAAATGTCTTTTTATTAGTTGATACTTATTATCAACGTACCATTTCAAATCGAGATTAGAGACGACAATAATATCCACGGATCCATAAACGGCCGGGAATTACCCGACTAAATGTCTTTTTTTTTTTTTTTTTTTACCGACTAAACAATAACTAACAAGATTGATCCATCCGACATATGTTACAAATTACAATAGATAATGAAACAATTTACATTCAATGACTTCACAAAGGCTGTTGCCATAAACCCACATCCATTATTTAATTTTCTTTCAAATGCCGGTGGTAGTTGCCTTCAATTGATAGAAATAATATTAGAATAATTCTTCACGTTGTACCTATTCTATTACTCTCACCATTTGCAATTGCAAAGGTATTCAATTCCATGGAATTGAATTTGGATTAATAAATAAATAAATGCTAATAAAAAAAAATAAAAAATTAAAATTTTTAATGGGTATAAAATCATATCCACTCCCGATCCACCCCTGACCCGCTTAAGTGAGATGGGTATATAAGACAGGTATGAAGGCTAAAATTTTCTAGCAGATAAGGTATGCGTTTGACAAATTCGATTCATTCTCGATCCATTATCATCTCCAATCAATATGGATGACTAATTCCTCAAATTTGCCACCATAAAGGCAACAAGCACACGTTCTATTTTGTTCTCTCCCAACGTGTTTCATTGGTAGAAACTGAACAGCGTAAGTGAAGTGGTGGACCATTGAACCCCGTTGAGACCCCAATGGAAAAACCAAACCCCGTCCACCAAAAGAAAATCTTGCAAAAGAAACATATGATTAGACATGAGTCCAAACGGACCTCTATATCAATTGATGTTGATTTGATTAATTCTTGTCAGCCCTTGATTGCTTGTTCTAGATGGTACATCATATGTATGTATGTGGGGGAGGGAATTGTTATTGGAGTTGGGGTTGGGGTTGGGTAAGTAACTTTCACCTTTTGTCCAATAACACTATTAATAATTATAAATTTATTTATTTATATTTTTGAGGTAAAATGTGTGATTGAAAAGTTGAATAAAAAATGTGTGTGATTATAAGAAGATTTGAAAATTTGTGTTATTTATACCTATATTTGGTAATACTGTGACTTATAAACTAATTTATTTATAATTTTTGAAGTAAAAAGTAGTAGTTGAAAATTAGAGAGGAAATGTATGTTTTTTAAAAGTAATTTGAAAAATTGTGTAATTTATAAAACAATTTATTTTATTTACCAAACACTTGCTTAATTTATAAATTGTAATGATAGCGTTAAAGAACAAAAAATAAGAAGAAAAACAAAGTTTTCTTATATATTTCACAATATTTTAAATGATTATGAGTCAAAATAGTTGAAATGATAATAAAAAAACTAATTCTCTAGAGATAATTATTATTTATGTGGTGCGTCTTCTTAAACATTCTTCTATGATCTTCGTTTGCAATTGCAATGAATAAAAAAAAAAAAATTTAAAATAGTGTCAAACTTTTCATCATTTTTCTAACTTTGTCGATTAGTTTGATCCAATTCTTATGATATCAATATTATTCATCGAATCATATTCGATATTGTGTATCAAATGTTGCTTTTGTTTTTATGATTGCAAAGCAAAATCATCTACTAGTGGTTGGCAATTTTGGATGTACATGCACCCAAAAGGGACCACCATTTTTTATAAAAAAATAGTTAATTAAAAAAAATTCCTTTTAATTTCTTGTTGTTGGGATTGCATTTACCTGTGTTTTATGGTGTCATTAATTGGTAAAAACAGCTAAGTTTGTACAAAATACATAAAATAAAACATATGTTTCAATTGACTTTCTAGGCCTTTGCCTAGAATTTTTTTTACTTGTTTACTTATTATAATAATTATCTCTTTGTTATGTCGTATTATGATTTTCCTTTAATTGGACGAGCTATTTCAGGGTTTGAATAAAACGAGAAGATGAAGTCATTGTCAAAATAATTAATAAATGGTATTTGCTTAAGACAAGATTATATATGTAAATAAAATCGTTTGTCAGCATCTCACTTGTTAGGTATTAATCTCTATTGGTGGGACGGTATGCGACATGTTCTCTGTTCACACTTTCATTCTTATCAACAAAAACGCCTCTTAATATTATTAATTAAAATAATTTGAATAGAAAACTTCACTATCATTTAAAAAAAATAATAATAATAGGACTTGCGATCCGAACATAATTTCAAAATCACCTTTGTAATTAATAAAATAATACTTTTTCTAGAAGTAATTTTTAAGTTTGGAAGACACGGTCAATATCTTCTCGATGTAACGAGGAGTGTAAAAATAAGAGACAAAAACCAATATACGCATCGTTAGTAAGCTTGAATACCCATTTTCATGGAAAACTGAAGCCAATCACCTGAACTAAATTGCAATTCTATTCAAAAATTAACTCATTCCTAATTTATTTTTTTAAAATTTATTTTTTTAAAAAATCATTTATAGTAGTGACAATTGAAATATTTTGTATATAGTGACGCCAAAGAAATATAGTATATATATGAAATTTGTATCGACAAATGGACATAGTAACAACAAGAAAACCAAGAAAAGAGAAGAAAGGGATAGTTGAGGCGAGTGCTGAACACTTTGTCCTTAAATCCAATTTGTCCCGCTAATCGACTCCCAAGATACAACGACTCCTACTTATATTTGTAGCACTTCAAAATACAAGTATAATGAACTAGAATTTTAGCTTTTGTACTCCAAAAAAATGAAATGAACAAAAATATCAAAATTATGCAACAAATGCAAGAATATTAATTTAAGAGGAGATGAGAGAATGATAGTGTTATTTCATATCATTTGTGTGTGAAATAGAACACCCCAAGAGTCCTATTTATAGAGTGTGAAGGGTTGTGGACGAAGTGGAGAGAGTCATACCATGCAACCCTTCCAAAAGGCACACCTTTTTCGAACAATCGTGTGACCGCACGCTTATAATCCGTTCGACTGCAAGGCTTTAAGCCAAACCGAGATTTAATCGGTTGACGTGTGATTGCACGGTATTAAAATTGTGTGATCGCATGAGCAAAATTCTGACATGTTTTCGTCGTTTTCCGTAATTTCTTATTTATTCGATATTGGTTTAAAAATGCCAAATATACCCCTTAATGCATGTAGAGAAATCTCAATTCTCTTTTGGAGAGTTTCCCCCGAGCCCCCGCGAGTGGCGCTGCCCCCTCGACCCCTGCGACTTGACAGGACAGGTCGATCCCCGTTTGTGCGCTTTGAAATGACGAAGTGACAAACTAATATGCCTAAACGAATTGAGTCGGGTTTGAATATTTGACCGAAGTCAACACGAAGTTACTTTAGTCGATTTTTAATATTTAACCAATTTCTCGATTTATTAAACCAATATACAACATTGACACAAATAAACGAGGAAATCATTAACTTTTAAGATCAAAAATTTTCAGGTGAACGGCGAAAACATGTGTTATGTGCTTAGTTGGTGTTAAAACATATAATAGAAATTGCACGTTAGCCTCTGTTCGGTAACCAGTTTTTAAATTAGTTTATAATTGCTTCAATTTTAAATATAACTTTTTAACCATACATTTTTTCTTTCTCTAATTTATAACCCTACATCTATCTCGTGATTCGCGAAAAAAGTGGGTTTTTTAGCTGCCGAATAGTGGCTTATAAGTAGAATTATTCGAAAATAAATTAGGAACAATGTCGAAAACATTTTTATAGAATTAGTTAATTAGCACTTTTTCCTATGAAAATTCAATTTTGATATTATATTTAAACTAATTAATCGAGTGGCTTGATTTGAAACGTTGCATGAAATTGAGTGGTCATGATAATATGAACTGCTTCTGATAGAAATCTAATTTTAATATTAAGTTAATGTTAACAATTAATTACATTTTATGGGACCTACAATTTTCACCTCACATATTATCAAAACTTAATAAAAATCTGATTTTAATCTATACCAAACATAGGAAATGAATACATTACTACAAATTACATCTCCAATAAATGCTGACAGATATTTCATTATAACCTTTTCAAATCAAGAAACAAAATAATATATGATGAACTCTTGCAAAGACTTCCAAGTTCTAACATCAATTGCAGTTGAGACAAAAGAAAGAAACTAAAGAGCTAGCACTAAACGATATCTTATGACAGTCCCGATAGGCGATAAAACTCGAAAACACGATAGAGATGAAAACAACGCAAGGAAAAGGAAAAGGAAAACACGAAATAAGTTCATAAGGGAATATGCTCGACTTTTATTCATCAGCAACAAAGTTTAGGAAGTAGGATTAGGAACCTAGGAACCATCCCTATCGGCGGACATGACCTATAATAATTTATTAAGAATTGCGTATACCTAAAACCTGCTTAAGTTTACTTCATTGAGCCCATCTCGAGTAGCCCTTGTACAATATCCACAATGTTCTCTTCCTCCAATGGATGTTCACTTCATTCGTCTCATCAAGAACCAGCAACAAGTATCCACTGCATTGGCGCCGGAAATGACTGGTCATAGAATTCTTGGCTTGGGTCCTTGGGACCCCTGAGCTGAATGAACTTCTATACAAGTGCTATATAAAAATTGTCGGCACAAATAATTTCGTTGCATAGATTACCAGGTGTTCTATTATTTATATGAGATGTCCCTTCAAAAGTTAACATTCTACTGTATATGCATACTCCCTTCAGAAGTTACACATTACATTGCTCTCTAGTGCTACAATGTTGAAGATTCTAAAATGTTACTGATACATATGGAAATAGCACATGCAATACGACCTATGAACATTCGATTACGACCTATGATTATTCGATTTAATAACTCTGTGGCAATGTGATAATGGTCAAATTATGTCACGTTTGACTAAACTATTAACGACCACGATATACGTGGACGATCGGTTATCCCATCCAATCTGTTATTGACACTTGACAAGAGGGAAATCCGACTCACGTGATAACTCCATTATTAATGGGCGATTATTACGCCTTAATTAGTAGCCGTCATTCCTTAACGAGAGATCCTTATCCCTTAATGGGATATCCTTATTCTTGATGGGTGGTAATTATTCCTAAGTAAGTGTCTATCATTTCTTAATGAACGATTATTGTTTAAGATCTATAAATACCCCACTTTGAAGACTCCACACATGTTACATATTACTTCTCTTTTGATTTATGAATATATCTCTTAAGAATATTTATATATCTTTCTCCCATGAACTGATTCTCATGTCAGAGGTAAAATGAGGAGTTTTCCTACCTCCTTTTGCAGGTATCAAAGATCCAAGACAATTGAACAGGGGGCCTGACAAATCAATGAAGCAGTGGACTAAATCGATCCACATCAGTTATTATATTGCCAAAAAAGGATAATAATAAGTTATTATCACAATAAATCTTCATTGTTAACTTTTAAGATTTATGGTTCATCTTAAAAAGTCAAACATTAAGAATAGTAGTCTAAACCTTTAGAGAATATAATAATTATAAATCTACAAATGAGTGGTTATATTGCCATCACAAAAACTAATAAATACACCATATTTTCAATGAATTTTACTAATTACAAATATAGTCATGTATAAAAAAAATTTAATGACCTTATTTTTATTCTTATGTTTATATCCACACCACTTTAACCTAATTAATACTAATATGAGAATATATTAATTAAGTCTTTGTCAATACATCTTTCTTAAGGATTCAAAGTGCAAAATAATTTATTAATAAAAAAAAAATACGTAAAGGGATTACGAATTGAATATGAAACGATTATTTCTTGAAATATTTTCCTCACGCTGATGAACGCAATACTATCTGATGAACAATGTGTATGGATTGTATCAAGTTGCAATACCATCACCCTTCTTCATTTAGTTTCAACTGTGTGTTCTTGATTGTGTTTTTGTCAAATGAAGAGATCCCCAAACATCCAAATCCAACTGAACTCCAAGTGCAGCCACACAACCCAGAAAGTCGAACCTTCAAACCATGTCTTTAAATCCCAAACTCGGAGCTCTAAAAGAAAAGGCCAGGTTGTAGAATTTAATTTTAGGGCTATTGATTTCATCTTCTCAAGAATTTAATCAATCTAGCGGAGGAATTTATGTATATATTTTAGGGCTACTGATTTCATCTTCTCAAGAATTTAATTTTCTTGTAATGAAAAAGTGAAAAAGAGGATAACACAATAACTCAATTAATACAACTGTAAAATCGATGCATCTAAATTGTTGAACGGTAGATTAAGGAGGACCTAGTGCTTTCCAACAAGAACCATTTTTTTTCCTCCTTTTTCAAACTAGTAGAGAGAGAATTTCTTGCGTGAGAGCGACATAGTTTTAGTTTGAGTACTGTAGTGCACGTATAAAAGAGGGAGAGATCTTGTAAGGATAACAAGGCTATATTGGTCATGTGGAATGAGCGTTCTTATTAAAAATGTATTTTAGAGGCAGTGTATCAATTAAAAATGTGATGACAATATATTTCCTCATCTACAAATATCAATATCTATTTATCATTCGAAAGAGCATGTTACCTTTTTCGATCACCATTACACTAACTGTAATGTTTAGTAATATTTTCGAAATCACTGATGAGAAGCCGTCGGTGAGTTAGTAATAATATGACTATTAATGATTCGTATTGAAATTAACACATGCTGGTGAACGTGACATAGATGAAATTACAGATGACAATGTAGTAATGAAGTTGACACGTTAGCATTGGTAACCTTTTTAATTTGAGAGGCCGTAGTAACGTTATAGATTTCTTGGTACGGTAGTATAACAATATTAAACAAAAATATGAGCGAATTTCTTGTCCATTTTATCAAAGACAACTTAGCAAATTTGAGGGCTTTGGCAAAATCGTCGAGAAGCCTTTTTCGAGAACGATAATTAAGAATTAATGAAGAAAATGAAGACAGATTAAAATTCTGTCAGTGATATTCGACAGAAAAGGAGAAGGCTTTAACTGACAGAAGATATTCTGACGGAATTTTAATCTGTTCAAAATATCTTCTACACAGCCAACTAGTTGTTTCACCCGTACGATACACAGGATTACAATTCATGATAATGATTCCGATGAAAATTTATGAAGGAATGTTTATTGTACCCGTGCGATGCACGGATGATATTATTATTATATTTGTTTGCAGTGAAAAGTGTCAATGAACAAAGTAGCATTATAAAGTAATGAACACGAAAAAAAAAAAATTGAATATTGATAATCAATATTCAAATTTAGTTGGTTGACAAAATCAAACTAAGCTTTGAAAAATTCCATTTGTGGGCTTGTTCATCTGAATACATTATTCTCTCCTCTTTTAATCAAATAATAAATAGAAAGCTTAATTAATGTGTGGATCAACAGAATACGTATAATCCTACTCTACGAATAATGTTTTTCTCCATAAACCTTTTGATAAAAAATGAACTCCAAAACATTCAATTATCAGGGTGATCAGTGTTTATACATGTACATTATCACTCATTTATCAAAATAAACAAATTCATTGTTTCAAGCAACACGCTCCCATATATATGGCTGTCTGTGAAATCATTGGGATAATATGGTGTCTTTCAGACCAATGATGCAACGTCCCATTATTTGTGCTCTGAACCAAAGTGCTTGATTTTGTCTTTGAGTTTCTTTTCTTTCCACTATTGCTTGAAGAAATGGCTTCCATGCTCCTTTTTATCTTACCATCAGAATACGCACAGTCATTCCTCACTAAAGATAGACCACAGGGGTGTGCCTATATGAATAAAAATCTTGTTTGAACAAATCATGAAGAATTATATTTTTTTAATTTAAGAATCAGTTGACCAATTAGAATTACCTACCTTGTATAGAGAAGAATGTATGCCTCTTCAAATAGCACATTCTCTAGGTCCACAGGGATTACCTACACAACAAAACACCTAGCTATATATGTAGTCATTAAGTAGAAATACGAACTAAAGCATGTTTCATGCCATTTTTCTTTCTTTTGTTCCTTAAAAGGGTTGAAAACCTTCAAATGTATTCCAAAAGAACAATATAAAATATTTTTTTCTAATTGTTTCAACAACAGACATGACCTGACGGATAGGCACTCGGTCTCAGACAACCACCCATCTGGAGATTCAAGCCTGTTAACCATGCCTACTTTCTTGCTCAAGGTTTGGATGAAACCAATTACAGCAAGAACCTAAATCTTAATCTTATCCACTTTCCAAGCCTTTAAATGGGATCTCACATTATCATTAAAAAAAAATCCCCCAGCTTTTGCAGTAAATTGCTAATAAGTTATTCCATGAAACCATTGAAAAATATCAATCGCATCATTTTCATTAAACTCGTCAGGATTTTCGATTCAAAAAATGACTAAATCACACCAAACTCCAAGCCTAAAAATCACAATGGGCAGGCTGTGTAAAAGTAACACCATATAGTAGCAGCTTTCATGTTACACTAATCCAACCCATTTCAGCATACCTACCAAACTCTCTTATACACTACACAATCCAACCCATTTCAGCATCACCATCCCAGCCTCCCAACTCCATTCAGTAGAGGTAACGTTCTCCTTTCCTCCGTCATCACCATTTCCAGCATACACCTTGAACCACCATCATCATCATCACCACGGCATCTCCACCATCGTGCAACCACCACCAATTCCAGTTCAGTCCACTGCACAATCCAAACCAAAACACCCACCAAGCACCACCACTCTGCCTCCATCCAAATACACGCACAAGCCTCACCATTATCCAGTATCAACCCAGCCAAAAACCACCATCATCACCACCTCAATCACCACTGCCCCCCCAACACCGCCATCACCGTAGACCACAACCAACTGCAACACTCCAACCCCATCTTCACGACAACCCAACTGCAAACCACCTCCAGCACCGCCACCAACTCATCACCATCACCACCCATTTTCGAAACAACCACCTCCACTGCCCTCTCCAATCCTCCCAAATCAAACCCAAAATCAAAACCCAGAAATGGAAGCCCAAATACTTATCTTCCTCACCGCCGGTTTTGTCACCAAAATGTACGACCCAAGCCTCGGTTTAGCCCTAAGTTTCGCACCCAAACTCGCACCCCATCCCTCAAAAAATCTGCACCTTCCTTGGTCGTCGCTTGCCGCTCACTGAGCCGGTAGTGCACCACCGGGAAGAGAACTCCTCCCCCCCCTCTCACCCTTCTCTCCCTCCGTCTGAACGGATGAGAAAGAGAGAGTGAAGAATTTTTTATTTTTAATATTTTTAATTTCCAAAATCTGCACCTTGGTCCCTTTTATTTTCAAGTTATTTAAATCAGTCCCTATATTTTAAAACTTATAATTTCAGCCCTTAAGTCTTTAGTGATTTTATTAAGCCTTCATTTTTAAAATCAATTATTTCAAACCCTCTAATTTAATATTCGTTTTGAGCTTCAACCCAACTTCTGAAAAGTTTTCATTCTAGTCCCTCAACTTTCAAATTATTTATTTTAGTCCCTCAACTTTCAAACTATTCATTTTAGTCCATCAACTTTCAAATTATTCATTTTCGTCCCTCAACTTTCAAACTATTCATTTAAGTCCCTCAACTTTCAAAGTGTTCATTTTAGTCCCCCACCTTTCAAATTATCAATTTCAGTCCCCAAATTGTAAATTATCATTTTTTAAACTATAAATTTCAAAAGACTAATTTAACTTATTTTCTAACTGGCTATACGAAGCGTACGGAGAATTAAGGAATTGAAGTCGTTTCCCGCTCAACTTTGCACTCGTCAAGTTTAAGGTAGACTCATCCCTATTAATTTATTTAAATTATGATTGCATGTGAATGTGTATGTTATGTGATTTATGTGAAAGTTATTTTCATGAAAAGAGACGAGAATGTATTTCTTCGGAAATAATTATGTTGTTATGCTTGTCATAACTTACTTGCTTTATGCATGAGAAAGAAAGAAGAGAATATCTTGCAAGATAAATGATGATGTTATGCATAACATGCGTGCCTTAAGTGCACGAGACGAGACTACCCACACCCGATGATTTTAAAGAGCCTGTGATTTTTCAAAGAGAAGCCCCGTGCTTGAATGCACAAGAAGAGACTACTCACACCCTATATTTCTAAAGAGCCTGCATTTATGTGTTCAATTATATTATAGATTAATTAATTGGCGATGAGTCTATTGAGTATTTCTATGAAATGCTCATGTCTATTCTTAACAACATTTGCAGATTTCGGAGAAGGTGGCCAATGATGGATGATAGTGGCAATAGTCGTTAAATAATTGAGAATCTTGTTTCGATGATCTATATTTATAAACTTTGGCTATTTTTGAGATTTTCAATTATTTGAGAAATTATAGCATTGCCGAATGTTTTGTATTATTAATGGTTCGATTCGTTATTTTGAATTATTTCATAAATGTTCTCGAGTTTTATCGACCATTACAGTTGATCTATTGTTGCCAAAAACGGATTTCAGTGATTTCTTCCGCTAGAATATTATTTTAAAAATTTAGACCAGAAAATGACGTGGTAAACCGGGTATTTAGAACTCGGAGCGCTACAGCTTGGTATTAGAGCCAGTCTGCGTTTCTGTAGACTGACAAATTTTAAAAAGAAATTTCAAGAAACATATTACACTATTCAATTATTATTGACGAAGATTGTCACATCCATCATTCGTCCCACCAACTCCGAGGTAAAGAAGTTTATGATGTTTAACGTTATTTCAGTATTTCGGATACTTATTTTAATGATTTATGAGAATGCAGAGAAAGAGATTGTATCCGAATAAGAAAGAAAGAGAACGAGTGTTGAGCATAATGAGGATAATATGATTTAAGAAGGATTTTATAATAATTTTTGTCCTCGAATTTAGAGATGATGAACCCTAGCTGGACTTTACATAATAACATATTTAGACATGGCATGATTGATGAGAATTGGATTAAGTAGTAGTGAACGTGGATTTTCGTTTTTTTCAAAGGGAATGTCGAGGCGTGTAATCAGAACCGATTCGAATCAGACGACTGATGAGCAGACTGCTTTGGGACAGGGTCCCACAACCTAATCTACAGTTATCAGAGACTTGCTTCAAGTTGTCCAGGAATTGAGGCAAGCCCCAGCGGGTCCCTCGGTTCCAATTATTGAACCATTTCGGAGGTACCGTCCCCTACCTTTGATGGGGGAAATAACCCCTTGGCTGTTGAGGAATGACTTCTGATGATCGAGAGGATATTCCAGCACATTTCTTGCATGGAGGACAAGAAGGTCTTATGCGTTGAATTTATGTTAAATGGTAGAGCCGGCTTCTGGTGGGAATCTGCATCCCGGACCAAGACTGTAGCACAGCAAGCAGCTCTCACTTGGGAAGAGTTCAAAGTTGAAGTCAGGGATAAATTTTTCCCGCAAGCTCTCAGGGACCACAAGGAGACTGAATTCTTACATATGGTTCAAGGAGAGCTGGATATCACCGATTATGAAAGAAAGTTCGAGGAATTGTCCCGCTATGCTCCACATTTGGTGGAGACTGAGTTCAAGAAAGCACAACGTTTCGAGAGGGGCCTGCGCTCGGACGTTAGGTAGATTGTCAGTTCGCATGAACTACCCACCTACAGGGAGGTAGTGAAGAAAGCTCGGGCAGTGACTTATACGGGTGTACAAATTGGGAACCAGGGCAACCATAATGAGCAAAGATACCAGGGTAAGAGGAAATGGCAGGGTCTGAATTGTAATCAGAATCAGAACAGGAATCGGCGCCTAGTAAGAGGCAGAATTCAGGACCCACGGGAGGACCTTTGACTAATTTTACATCCCCTTGTCCTAAGTGCCAGAAGTTACACAGGGGAGAGTGTCTGATGGGTAAAGGTGTCTGCTACAGGTGTGGCCAGTCGGGTCACTTTTCCTTAGACTGTCGTGTTTCATCTGCCCAAAGTTTCAATCAGAGGAAGAACACGGACCAGAATAGAAAAGGAAAGGTGAGAGTATTTTCTATGGATGCAGCTGAGGATTCTGACGTGATTGCAGGTACACATGTTATTTCCTTAATTCCCGAACATGTCTAAATTATTTCCCCATAGAGTACTTTCCCATTTTGAGCACGTTAATATGATAACAGGTATATTGTCTGTTTTTGGTATCCCCGTATATGTCCTTATAGGCTCAGGAGCTACGCATTCGTTTATATCTGATGCATGCTCAGAGAGACTGAACTTAATAGGGGAAGAAACTGGTAGTACATTAGAGGTTAGCCTACCGTCGGGAGGTACTATCGATACTAATATGATAGTCAGATCGGTACAAATAGATTTTGATGGCCAAATATTGGGAGCGAATCTGAATATTATTCGCATGAAAGACTTCAATATTATTTTGGGTATGGATTGGCTCAGCGCCAATCGAGCTGCGATTATGTGTCACGAGAGGGAAGTTATCTTTCGCAGGGATGGTGAAGAAGTATTCAGATTTTATGGATCGAAGATCAAAGCACTTCCTCGCCTTATCTCGGCTTTGAAGGCAGAGAAGTTGTTAGCCAAGAACAATTGTCAGGGCTATTTGGTTAGTCTTCAAGACAAACCATCAAAAGACGTTACTTTGGGTTCGGTGCCAGTAGTATGTGAATACGGTGATGTATTTCCAGATGATCTACCAGGCATCTCGCTTGATAGGAAAGTGAAATTTTCCATTGATCTGGTACCAGGAGCTGCCCCTGTATCTAAAGCTCCTTACCGTATGGCACCGAAAGAATTGCAAGAACTGAAGGTTCAGTTAGAGGAACTGTTAAAGAAGGGTTTCATCAGGCCAAGTGTATCTCCATGGGAAGCACCCGTTCTGTTTGTAAAGAAAAAGGAGACGGAAGCATGAGGATGTGCATTGATTACCGAGAACTCAACAAGCTGACAATAAAGAATAAGTATCCCCTTCCCAGGATTGAAGACTTATTCGATCAGTTAAAAGGTAAGGCTATTTTCTCGAAGATTGACTTGAGGTCGGGTTATCATAAGCCGAAGATCAAGCCAGCCGATATACCAAGAACATCGTTCAGAATGCGATATGGACATTACGAGTTCACAGTAATGCCATTTGGTCTCACGAATGCCCCTGCAGTGTTCATGGATTTGATGAACCGAGTATTCCACGATTATCTTGACAAGTTCGTCATTATTTTCATCGATGGCATACTAATCTATTCCAGGGATTCCGAGCAGCATGAGGAGCATTTGAGGATTGTGTTGGAGATATTAAGAGCCGAGAGATTGTATGCCAAATTCCAGAAGTGTGAATTTTGGCTCGAGAAAATTGACTTCTTAGGTCATGTTGTTACAGTTAGTGGCATCGAGGTTGATCCCTCTAAGGTTGAAACTGTAATGAATTGGCCAACACCAGCAAATGTTGGAGATGTGAGAAGTTTCCTTGGACTAGCTGGATATTATCGACGATTCATCGAGGGTTTCTCGAAGATAGCGAGTCCTATGACTCAGTTGACCAGAAAAGGTGTTAAATTTCAGTGGACCGATCAGTGTGGACAGAGCTTCCAGGAACTAAATAACAGACTTGTATCGGCACCCGTGTTGACCATACCAAATGGTTCAGATGGTTTCGTTATTTACAGCGATGTGTCCAAACATGGATTAGGCTGTGTATTGATGCAGAATGGGAGAGTGATTGCATATGCTTCAAGACAGTTGAAACCATTCGAGAAGAATTACCCGACGCATGATTTAGAGCTCGCCTTTGTAGTACATGCTTTGAAGATTTGGAGACACTATTTGTATGGGAGTAAATGTGAGATTTACACTGATCATAAGAGTCTCAAGTATTTCTTCACTCAGAAGGAACTCAATATGAGACAGCGTCGATGGCTAGAGCTGGTGAAAGATTATGATTGCACCATTCTTTACCACCCGGGTAAAGCAAACAAAGTTGCAGATGCTTTGAGTAGGAAGAATGCTGGACAGTTATCAGCTTTGGGAACAATGCAAGATCAGTTAATTCGAGATTTTCAGAATCTAAGAATCGAGGTACGAGTCCCATCAGTTCAAGGAACCAGCAGATTGGAAAATCTGACCGTTAAACCAGATTTGAGAGGTCGGATTGTGGAAGCACAAGGAGGTGATAGATTCTTAGAAAAGATCAGATCTGAAGTTGGGACTGGCAAGAGAATAGGCTTCGAGATTGCCTATGATAAAGCACTTATGTTTAGAGGGCGTCTCTGTGTACCAAAGGATGATCAAATCAGAAAGGAGATTATGACAGAAGCTCAATCAACACCTTATGCATGCCACCCAGGAGGAACAAAGATGTATAGGGATTTGCGTAATACCTTCTGGTGGAGGAACATGAAGGGTTGCATTGCAAGATTTATTTAACGATGTATGACCTGTCAGCAGGTCAAGGCCGAACATCAGAGACCGTAAGGATTGTTAAATCTTTTGGATATACCAGAATGGAAATGGGAGAAAATTTCCATGGATTTTGTCACAGGGTTACCAAAATCAGCGAGAGGGAATGATGCCATTTGGGTCATTGTGTATCGACTTACAAAGTCAGCCCATTTTCTACCAGTCAGGATGACTCTCAATATGGATCAGTTAGCGCAGTTGTATATCAGAGAGATTGTTCGACTTCATGGAGTACCAGTTTCCATTGTCTCGGATAGAGACCCGAGATTTACTTAGAGATTTTGGAAGAGTTTGCATGTGGCAATGGGTACTAAATTAAATTTTAGTACTGCCTACCATCCTCAGACTGACGGACAGTCTGAATGCACTATTCAGACGTTGGAGGATATGCTTCGAGCCTGTGTGCTAGACTTGAGTGGCAACTAGGAGAATCATCTACCATTAGTGGAATTTTCCTACAATAATAGTTTCCAGGCTACCATTGGTATAACACCCTATGAAGCATTGTATGGACGGCGATGTCGATCACCAATCTATTGGGATGAGGTCGGTGAGAAGAAGTTATTGGGACCATAGCTTATTGAAATAACAGTTGATGTTGTTGAGAAGATCAGACTGCGGATTAAGACCACGCAGGATAGACAGAAAAGCTATGCGGATAAGAGAAGAAAGGATTTGGAATTTCAGATTGGGGAGAAAGTATTTTCGAAGATAGCCCCGATGAAGGGCACTTTTCACTTTGGGAAAAGAGGAAAGTTGAGACCCCGCTTTATTGGACCATTCGAGATATTAGAACAAGTAGGGAGCGTGGCTTATCGTTTGGCTTTGCCACCAGAACTGGCAGCTGTTCACAATGTGTTCCATGTTTCTCTGTTGAGAAAGTATGTTCATGATCCTAGTCATGTGGTGAATTATCAGTCTCTTGCAGTTCAGAAAGATTTATCCTATGAAGAGGCACCTATGTGCATAGTAGATAGAAAAGTCCATGTCTTGAGAAACAAAGAGATTCCGTTAGTTAAAGTCCAGTGGGGTAGACACAATAGTGATGAGGCTACTTGGGGAAAGGAAGATGAGATCCTAGCCAAGTATCCAGAAATCATATACCAAGTAAGTTTAATTTCGAGAACGAAATTATTTTAAGGGGGTAAGGTTGTAGCGACCAAGAATTTTTATGCATTTAATAATTATTTTAAAATCATGAAAATGGAGTCGCTGCGATCTCATCCATTTTTACGTTAACGTCGCGACGCGTTCGTCTAGCCAAGTCGAGAAATATCGAGTTCGTTCGATTTCAAATTAAATTCCGAATTTCCAAAATTTTATTATTTTAATTACTTATTTAAAATTATTATTTTCAAAATCATATTAAATTCCAAATTTAATAAATCTCATTTTATCAGTTTAATTCTTCCGACCCAGTTGATTTCGCGTGTGAATTTTTCCTCGAACTACGTGCATTGCTTGTCTAGGTTTTCACACCACCAACCCCATCCATCACATCAATCCAATACTACACCATACCTACCAAACTCTCTTATACACTACACAATCCAACCCATTTCAGCATCACCATCACCATCACCATCACCATCCCAGCCTCCCAACTCCATTCAGTAGAGGTAACGTTCTCCTTTCCTTCGTCATCACCATTTCCAGCATACACCTTGAACCACCATCATCATCATCACCACGGCATCTCCACCACCGTGCAACCACCACCAATTCTAGTTCAGTCCACTGCACAATCCAAACCAAAACACCCACCAAGCACCACCACTCTGCCTCCTTCCAACCACCACTCAGTCCCAGTATCAACCCAGCCACCAACCACCATCATCACCACCTCAATCACCACTGCCCCCCCCAACACCGCCATCACCGCAGACCACAACCAACTGCAACACTCCAACCCCATCTTCACGACAACCCAACTGCAAACCAACTAATTTGCTATTCTCTTAACATATGATTCAACCTCAAACACAATTTCATTTTTCATGGCAAAAAAGGTAGTTAAAAGAAGTATGATTTTATACCTTAAAATCCAAAAAAGAAGCAACTTTCAAATCTCGTCAAAAATGCTTAGCAAAAAACTTTGAGTAACACATTCTAGCATGACGCAAAAATCTTTGAGTAAATATCAAAATGCTGTTATAGAGCTAAAAAGAACTGCTGGAAGTCATCATAAAGCACAATATTTCATAAAATCACTCACTATAATTATAGTTGATATCCCTTGGACGCGCAACACATCATTAGCTAGAAGGAAAGCATCCTGCAGCACTGTCTGTTCATCAACAATATCCTGCAGATGATCATACTGTAGCCCCCATGTAAGAGAATAAGCTTTGTGGTTAAAGTCACTTAAAACAGATTTTAAAGAAAGAATATATTCAGAACCAACATAAAACCATTAACCAACTATTTGCTTATGTGAAAAAAATCAACAAAGAATATGCACATCACACTTGGGAAACAGTTTAGCCACTTCTGGTGGAAGAAGAACATCCCTGAAAATTCCAAAAGATGCATCTAAACCATTCCAAGTTATTTTATGCCTTTTTCCTGTTAAAAATACAGAGACAATCATGAACAACCTCATCGACACTATTGGTACCAAACCATGTAAAGAGCATCTTCCGCAACACACTTTCATCGTTATAATATTATCGTAGGACCTAATGCCAAAACCAGTTATGGCTCTAGCTCAAAATTGATAATATAATTTTATATTTCTGAGCAGCATATTGCAAACCAAAGCAGCAATTACTCCAATTTCTCATAAGAGTGAAATTGAAAGATTCTATAATATGGTGAGAATCTACACAATTAAATAGATTCATTAAGTGGTCATCATCTAGAAGAAAATCTCTCCTCAGCAGCACGACATAAGAGCATTTGTCATAAAAGCAACAACATATGTGGTTGTAGTCTTTGTTTAACATCCCCATGAAAATAAAGAGCCTGTCGCTCTGTCTAGCTTCAACAGGGCAGATTAATATTTCAAACTTGTATCTTTTTGTGACCTTGTTATGCACTGAATGGGTCCACTCTAACAAAATTCAATACTCCAAAATAGAATAGATAATAAAAGAAAATCATGTGCTACACATCAAATATAAAGACCTTTATTTTGATTTTAAATGATAGATAAAATCCCAATGTAGATCAGGGAAATATTGTTTTTGCATAACTATTTCATCTCTTTATTCCAGTAGCCAAATATGCAGACCCAATACCCACTCCAGCACAAAAAGCTACTGATTCCTAGCACAAAAAGTCACTGGACTCCTTGGCATACCAATGAAAGAGGAGGAGGCTGGAGTAGGCATCGGCGAACGCCGAATCAAGAGAAGCATCCCACTTGGCGTTCAAATCGCATTGTGGTGGAATCTTCGCTTGGCTTTCCTCAGCCATTTGCTGTAATTAGATTTTTGCTATGGATGTTTTCTTCTTCATTTGATTTTGTGAATTTGATTTTGAAAAAATAATGGGAAAGAAATGTGTGAATACGTAGCTTTGCGTTGGCAAAGCTTTATTTGAAAAAATTATGGGAAATCCATCTGATATTTTGTTTTGAACACCAGTGACAAACCATGATTGTGATAGATATGAAAAAACCCAGGTGATATTGATGTTTAAGAGAAGCTTCCCGAGGAAGCTTTTATTTTTCTAATATTTTCTTGAAGAGAAGCTTCTCGAGCAAGCTTTTATTTCACATGGGAAAAATGAAAAAGCAGTGTAATAAGTCATGCAACTCTAGTCTTTTGGGAGGAAATCTTGGAGGGAAAACTTAAACAACTTCCTCCTTTAATATAGTAACTAGTTCTTACCCGTGCGATGCACGACAACTGTAATTTCTATGAATGATTCCAAAAGAAAACATCATGACGTGCCAATAAATAATTCATAAATAATTTCATACAATATTAATAATGTCTATTCAATTTTGAAAGTTCGAAAAAATTGAATATAAGTGAAGTTCAGACAATAGAAATAGAACGCAAAAAATAAAATGTAAAATGTTAGATTAAAGCATTGGTGATAGATCTGTACATATTAGTGAAGTTCGGACAATGTTAGTGAAATTTACCATAGCCATTCAAACCCTATTAATCGTCCATGAAAATCTCATTACCATGATAAGTCTTGAGGAATCAGAACCAAAGTGCTTTTCAATTTCTTCAGTTGTTCCAGCTGGCTTCTTAACCCCTAGATTGGATAAATGGTCAAAGCAAACACAAACAATATTAATGAATACTATCCCAATGTCAAGATGTGCTTATTACCCTAAAATCTTGATTGATATATATAACAGTCCACCAAATCAAATGCATACTCAAAATACAATAAATTCGAAAATAATACAGTTAAATGACAGCTTTTTAGTTGATGAACAAATCGAAACTTACTATGGGCGGCGGCAAGTCAATTGGTCGGATTCGTCATGGATGTGGGCGGCGATATGTTAGCTTTTGCAAAATGGACTTCGGAAATGGGATGAGCAGGTCGGGCTGAAGATTCTGTTTGGAAACGCCTCGCCGGACCGCCGCCGCCGCCGGAAAAAGCACCAGTCGCCAGAGACCGGAAAATGCCAAAAAAAACACAGGAAGCTTCTCCTCCTTATCACGAACCCAACGGTGGTGACCGTTTCGCGATTGGAGCTCCCGTTTGGTCGGAATCGCGAATTTTCAGTCTGCCAGCATTATCTTCTTCGGTGAATAACTTCTGTTTCAACCGTCGGATCGCCCCAAAATTTTAGGCGAGTCTTCTCCTTGAAGAGCCCGTTCTGATGGAGGTGGCCGATCGTAGATCGGAGTTCTGGATCGGCCGGAATGTCACTTTTTCAGTCAGGTCGGAAAATGGAAAAACTGGACAGATTCAAATACAAACAATATTAATGAATACTATCCCAATGTCAAGATTTGCTTACTACCCTAAAATCTTGATTGATATATATAACAGTCCACCAAATCAAATGCATACTCAAAATACAATAAATTCGAAAATAATACAGTTAAATGACAGCTTTTTAGTTAATGAACAAATCGAAACTTACTATGGGTAGCGGCAAGTCAATTGGTCGGATTCGTCATGGATGTGGGCGGCGATATGTTAGCTTTTTCAAAATGGACTTCGAAAATGGGATGAGCAGGTCGGGCTGAAGATTCTGTCCGGAAACGCCTCGCCGGACCGCCCCAGTCGCCGGAGACCGGAAAATGCCAAAAAACACAGGAAGCTTCTCCTCCTCGTCACGAACCCAACGGTGGTGACCGTTTCGCGATTGGAGCTCCCGTTTGGCCGGAATCGCGATTTTCAGTCCTCCAGCAATATCTTCTCCGGTGAATAACTTCTGTTTCAACCGTCGGATCGCCCCAAAATTTTAGGCGAGTCTTCTCCTTGAAGAGCCCGTTCTGATGGCGGTGGCCGATCGTAGATCGGAGTTCTGGATCGGTCGGAATGTCACTTTTTCAGTCCGGTCAGAAAATGGAAAAACTGGCTTCTTTTCAGATTCTGTAACTTTTCAGATTTTGTGATTTTCAAATTTTGAATTTTAGTCAAACACAAACAATATTAATGAATACTATCCCAATGTAAAGATTTGCTTATTACCCTAAAATCTTGATTGATATATATAACAGTCCACCAAATCAAATGCATACTCAAAATACAATAAATTCGAAAATAATACAGTTAAATGACAGCTTTTTAGTTAATGAACAAATCGAAACTTACTATGGGTAGCGGCAAGTCAATTGGTCGGATTCGTCATGGATGTGGGCGGCGATATGTTAGCTTTTGCAAAATGGACTTCGGAAATGGGATGAGCAGGTCGGGCTGAAGATTCTGTCCGGAAACGCCTCGCCGGACCGCCCCAGTCGCCGGAGACCGGAAAATGCCAAAAAACACAGGAAGCTTCTCCTCCTCGTCACGAACCCAACAGTGGTGACCGTTTCGCGATTGGAGCTCCCGTTTGGCCGGAATCGCGATTTTTCAGTCCGCCTGCAATATCTTCTCCGGTGAATAACTTCTGTTTCAACCGTCGGATCGCCCCAAAATTTTAGGCGAGTCTTCTCCTTGAAGAGCCCGTTCTGATGGAGGTGGCCAATCGTAGATCGGATTTCTGGATCGGCCGGAATGTCACTCTTTCAGTCCGGTCAGAAAATGGAAAAACTGGCTTCTTTTCAGATTCTGTAACTTTTCAGATTTTGTGATTTTCAAATTTTGAATTTTAGTCAAATTTGATATTTGAAGTGGACCTACTTTATTAGTCTTCCCCATCAAGTTTGATATTTGAAGTGGACCTACTTTATTAGTCTTCCCCAGCAAGCTTCACATGGGCGGGAATTTAAGCCAAACTTTGAGCGGGAATTTTTGCTGGACTTAGCTCCTTTTATATAATATATAGATATAGTAATAAGATAAGATAAGATAAGATACTTTCTCTATTTTCTTCAATTCACCACTTTGATCGATCTCTTGTTTCAATTCCCGCGTTCAAATTTTTTATTTTTTATTTTCCAAATCCTATTTAACTTTAGTATTAGCAGCAGTTAAGCACAACTTGAAAGCAAACAAATTTATGACATTTCGCCACTCTGTTTGCGTTGAACCGAAGTTTGTGTCACGAATTCTCGGGTAACTTGAAATTGGATTGGGTTCAATTAGAATTGCCAAAAATAAAAGTAAAACTCATATCAAAAGAGTCATTGACCATTTACATTTGTTAAAAACAGGTCCCATAAGAAGGGGTTGACCCCAAATTTAATAATTTTTTGAAATTGTTATGGACAGTAACATATCGAAAAATTATGACATTTCTATTTACTCATAATTACCGAATAAAAATATCCTAAGCATTTAATTAATTTTTATGGAATTTAAAGAAAGAAAAACAAAAATATTATGAAAATAAAAAAGTTACAAAAAATGTGTTTAAACGTTTCTCTTTAGGAGACTCGTTTGATCACTTCCGACCTTCATTATTTGCGTATGATATATGCAAGGACAAGTTCTCGAAATGAATTTCGAGAATCTGAAATCCGTTTTCAAGTTCGGTCAACGGATAACTTTCAGTGAATTTTCAAAGTTGGCACTTTACCGAACGGTAAAGAAAACAGTTTATGTAGCTCACTTTGACGAGCCATAACTTCCTTCTTGATTAACCATTTCTAGCATGGTAAATTGCACGTTAAAGTACATTGTGAGTACTTTGAAATATTATCAAAAAATCTAGATTTAGACCTCAATCACCACCTCGAATATGAGCTCAAACTTGGCTTCATGAAATTGAAATTTCTAGAATAAACAAGTAGGAGGTGGCTCTAGACTTCACACAGGACACAGCTACACTCTAGCTTCAACTTACTCACTCCTATCTATGGAAGACACCTCCTCCTTGCATGTCAGACCTTCTTCACCTCCAGCTAAGTGAGTATTTGTAAGACAAGACCGAACCATGCTTAGCCTCCAATTCAAGGTAAAACAAATCCCCTACAAGCTGAATTTTTACCATCTTGTGCAATCAACTGATCTTATAAATAGCCTTGAATTCGAAATATAAACCTCACACCTAAAAATCATCAAGCTAGTTTTTCTTCCTAAAAAACCCTAGGTAAGAATTCTATACCAAAATTATGTTCCAATCTGTTTCAATCCTTTATTTTTATTGGAAAAAGATGCTTTATCAAATTATTTTATAACAAAAAATGAATCTAGATCAAAGCTAGCAAGAATTTGAAGTTCTAGAATTTGAAAATACGCTTTGTGTCGATACCAAACGAAAACGATGAACATGGTGTCAACATTCATATAGACACCAACCTAATTTTGAGTTATGGACTTTGATTTACAAGTCGATTTCATATTATAACATCCTCAAGCACTATGAATATTTGATACACACTTGTATTTGGCATAACGTGGCATAATGTGTTAAATATGCTTTAAATGCGATGCATGTGATATATTAAGATTATAAAGGAAGGTTATGCATAAGGAAATATTTGAGCATGATGATTATATATTTGAACTCTATCCCCTCAGTAATCAATGTATTGTATGAGATATCGATGTGGGTCGTGAGAACCTTGTGACTCCAAGGTTTCGACAAACAACCTGGTGATCGAATAAGATGAAAGATGACAAGATGTAGAAGTCCTAGAAGGTGAAATAATATTATTGTGATGGTCATTGTATCAATATTTAGTGATTTGAAATGTTAAGCACTTCGGGGTAGATGAACTAATCTATAATCGGACTCTGTAAACATTGATTTTAAAAAGAATGTGCATGTGTATTGTTTACTCGTTGAAATATCTATTCATGTTTTCCATGTTTTTCTATCTTGTAGATGCTGCACTTTGATGCATTTAAGGTTATCTCTTGGGAGGGGATAAAGTCAGTTGATGACCTGCATTATATGAATGTGGTGAAAATTGGGGAAATTATTTCATTACCCCCAAAATTGAAGGAATTTGAAAAATACTCTTTTAACTAAAACAAACGTTTAAGGACCGTATTTAATACGTTCCTACCTCTCCCCGATCTTATTAGCAGAAACCAGGAAAATTAGAAAATAGAGTGCAAAATTTGGGGGAAAAACTAATGAGCAATGACCACAGATAAATCAAAGATATTGATCAAGCAAAATGTTGCAGCTTTGACGAAAGTTTCTCGACCACCATTGACGTCTCAACAAGTTGGTAGCATCATTCACAATTAACAAAAAAGTAAGTTTTTTTTTTCAGGATTTTTTAAAAAAAATGTGAAACTCCAAATTTTATTTTGCTTTTCTCAAAAATCTATGCTTTTGAAGAATTTTGGTGATTTTTTGTTTTTAGGAGAGTTTTGAATTTGACTATTTTGCACGCAATGCGAGTGAGCTTTGAAAATCCAACTGACAATATAGAGCATAATTGAGCAGTGTAGTTTTTTAGAAAGTGTCTCTTCCAATTAGAATTCCACCGATAGATTCACAGTGTAAAGTGAATCGTTGATCCAGAATAATGCGGTGAAGCCATCGGTGCTATCAAGTTTGCAGCAATGGTGTGGGTGTAAGTCAAAGTGGGGATTTCAGGTTTTGAACACAGTATTTTCACATCCTAAAGTTTTTAAAAGGTATTCAGCAAATGGTCTAAAAATAAGGGTATTCGTTTGCTGTCAATTTCTGGAATTATATCAATTGAATTGCAAGTTTCATTGTATGCATGCTTTGATTGATTTAGTTTCCAACCAAGAATTCCAACTTTGTTGTTTTGACTTCAAAGAAGAAGCAATTAGCTAGGGTTGGATATTGCGAAAATTGACATTCAAGTAAAAAAAATAAAAATAAAAAAAGTAAAGTGACAATGTGTAATGTATCTTTAAGTATTTGCGGACTTCTATAATTTGTTAGCCTCTGTTCGAAGGCTATAGGGTGATTATAATCATCAAAAATCGCGGATCTCGAGGTAAATAAATGGTTAAAAATTGGAGAGAGAAAATATGTATAGTTAAGAAGTTATATTGAAAATTGGAGCGATTATAAATGGTTTATAAACCAAATTACCGAACACATGCTTAATCAATAATGAATATTCCAAAAATTGAAGAAGTGATATTCAAGTAAAAAAAAATGACAAAGTATCACTTTTTTTTTTTTTTTAACTAAAAAGTAACACCATGTCACTTTTTAGTTTTTTTTTTTTTTTTTTTATTTTTTTATTTTTTTATTTTATAAAAAAAAATAGAAAATGTGACAATGTGTTTGTTTTTGTATATGGAAAATAGAGAATATGTAATATATCTATTAGTATTTGTGAACTTGTATAATTTATTATTTGATGATGGAGATTACAAAAATCGAAAATATGACATTCAAACAGAAAAAGTGACAAAATATCACTTTTTAATTTATATATATATACCGTGTATATGTTTGTGTATGGAGAAAGAGAAAAATGAATTGTATCTACTAACATATATTTTTTGACTTGTGTAATTTATCATTTAATGATGGATATTGCAAAATTGAAAAAGTTGACAAAATGTCACTTTTTATTTTATTTTTATTTTTTTAAAGTGGCACAATTATTATAATATTTTGAAATGCAATTAAAAAGTCATGAATTTATTCTAAAATTTTAATTTATGTTTGATTGAAAAAGTTACATACATGTCATTTTAAAAAAAATAAATAAATAAATAAGTGGCATTGTATCACTTTTTTAAAAAAGTGACAGAATTATTAAAAAAATGACAAAAATATTTAAAATGTGACTGTCAAAATTTAAAAAGTATTTTTACTTCCTAAAAATTTTTAAAAGTTATTTTTGCAAATAGTCCAAAAATAAGAGTATTTGTGTAAGTACCCCGTGAAAATTCATACCTTGCAGTCTTATCGTGATTTTCTTGTTTTGACTCTTTTCCTACCGTCCCACTTCTATGTGGATTCTCTAATAGTGAAATTATGGAGTATGAGTACTATGGTAATTTTCTGCGCGAGAAACTGTGAAACTATGTAAATATGTAATAGTTTTGTTAAAATGGGAATAAAGATATTTTTGTTATACTTTTGTAAATAATCTTTTCAAAGACATTTTGTAATTTAGCTCGGGAAAGTATGTATATTGTATGTTTTGAAAAACTTGTGTTCAAAGTTACATTTTCAATGCAAAAGTTAGGGTGACGTTCTGTTTGTATTTTATTTTGTATCTTCATTTTCGAAAATATTTTGTATTTCCTATTTTCATTTTTGTTTTCAAATTTGCTGAAAACGCGTTTGGTTTGTCTTTTCTGAAAATTGTTTTTGAAAATGAAAAGTTAGAAAATACGTTCTGTTTGAAATTTTGCAGAATACTACTTAAATTATTTTTAATGAATTTGCTTGCAGAATACTACTGACTCAAACTCAAATTTCCTTTCACAATACACTGAAAACATGTTACATGCAACACACTAATGTGAACATTAAGAGTCTATATTAACACAGTTTGGTGAGGTTCGGAATTTGAGAAAGCTCTAGTTCTTTTAAAATTCAGAAAATGCAAGTTCTTTCAAAACCACCTGAGTCCATTTATCAGTGCATTTTTTGAAATATAACAACAAGAATTCTCACTTAATTTTTTTTTTTGTAATGTTGATATTGAATTCAATAAAACTTTATTTAAGCTTAGTTCCAAGTTAGGATAATTTTTCAAAAAAAAAAAAAAAAAAAAATTAGGCTTAATTCCAAGCTAGAATAATTCTAAAAAAAATAATAAATAAATAAAAACTTTATATTATGCTTTGTTCTAAGTTAAGATAATTCTAAAAAAAAAAATTAAAAAAAAAAATAAATAAATAAAAATTCCAAAAAGCATTTTTCGCGTTTTGGACATTTTTTGTCAAAATACACAAAAAACGAAGTTTTGGGCGTTTTGCGTTTTGTGTACAAATTTTTTTTTTTTCCAAATTGCGTTTTCGAAAATTGTAAAGAGAACGCGTTTTTAGCATTTTTGAAAATAAAAACAGAAAATGACCTTAAAACAGTAAAGAGAATAAGGCCTAGATTTTTTTATTATTACGTGTCGAACTCAAAATCCTATATGTCAACATGACCAAAAATATTTTGCCTCCAAAAATAGTGCAAGTGTCGACACCAAAGTGTCTGCAACTCCCAATTCATCTTGTGTCGACACTTGACACCATGTCGACACCTAAGGGTGCCTACTATAAAAATTTAAATTTGATCAATTTGTCGATTTATTATTGTTACATGACGTATGACGGTTTTGGGTCGTCACATGGGCTGCTCCTTTTTTAACATTCATAGGCTATTTTGGTTTTACATCTCAACGCATCGATCGAACTGATTTGTCCATGTCGACACCGTTAACTTTTTCTAAAATCAAAGTACTTAAATTGAGTGACTGTAATAGTAAATCTGTATGGGGGCATCTTATGTTTCATGGTTTTAATAATTTAAAAATGAAACAATAAAATGAATTTTCAAATTAGCAGTGTGTTCGGTAACCTGTTTTTTTTTTTTTATTTATTTATTTATTTATAAACAAGTTTTTTTATATAATTCCCAAACTATTTTTTAACCACATACATTTTCTCTCTTCAATTTTCAACCACACATTTTACCTAGAAAAAAAAACTTGCCTCAATTGCCGAACAGATTGTAAGAATCATTATTTTCAAAACTGACCCGGGTTGACCCAGAAACCCGCGACCCCGGGCCAGAATCGGACCAGGTTACCCCAAAAACCTAGTCGAGTCAAACCTGATCAACGACCCGAGAAACCCGACCAATCCAGTCAACTTGAACCCGGGTTTGACCGGGGTTTCATTTTTTTTTTTTTGATTTTTAATACTATTTAATACCCGAGTCAACCCCGAGTCGACTCCGAGTTAATCCTTTGACCCTTGACCTAATTTCTTGATCAAGTCGATGACGGGGCCGGTTCTGGAAGCATTGGTAAGAATACAATTGATGCAGAATGTGATTACTGTCTTCGAACCTAGCTGTGATCCGCCACTTGAACCTGAAAAAGGAGGGGCTTTTCCCCCGTTTTAACTCCGGCGTGATAATCAGTAACGGATTTAGGAAAAAGAATTGTAATGCTAATAATTTGTCAAGTAATCATGACGTACCTCTTTGTGTAGCCGGGGGGGGGGGGTATTTATGGGCATATGGGTCCTTGATTTTAGGAAACGAGGATCTCCACAAAATATGGGATTGATATGAAATTGCGATTTGATTAGATCATGTTTCCCGAAATTAGGGGTTAACGGTTATCTATTTATGGATAGCCTTCCTGAAATCGCGCGTCTCATGATCGTTCGAATAATCACATGATCCTCGATCCAAGCATGCATCGATCGGCTATTTATCGTTACCACGGTCGTTCGCTTTTCTCATTGCAAGTATCAATAGCCCCCTCAGACGATCGAGATTCTGAAAAGACCATGAATCTGGATCGTTTGATTTAAATTCATATTCGACCGATCGCGATGCTTCGGAAATTGTTCTTTGTATTAAATGCGCCGGTCCACGTGTCACCAAATCATTTCATCAGCATTCACATCCATCTGATTGACGGCGCATCAGTACTTGAGCGGTCTTCCAGAGGCAAACAGGTGGCGGGAATCCCAAAAGTCTTCTTGAAATTGAAAAACCATTATGTCCATATACATATAAACCAGTGTTCTTATCTGCATTCTTGCTTGAAGGCAGGATTCTTCTTCTTCTTCATTCTTGCTTTATCCATTTTGATCAAATTCCCCGGCGGTTGCAGGTTTTTTATTACATCAAAAGGTAATCTTCTATCATCTACTTTTTATCTATTCAACTTTGGAGACCTGTCCATTGATTTTCTTAGCGATTTTTCAAAAAGGGGCTTCCTCTTTTTGGGTTTTGGGTAGGAACTCGGCATTTCTGGGTATACATATTCATAGACACATTCATATATATACACGTATATTCATTTTCGTGCACGTATATACATACATGGAGCCTATTCTCATTGTAGATAGTGATGATGAAGAGGGAAGGGTGTCTATTCCTTTAAGCAGATCGAGTGGTCATTCATCTTCTCCTCCTTCCTTCAACCAATTTTTAAATCGTGCTTCGAGCCTCCCCCCTTCGCCGTCCACTTCTATCTCATCTGATCGTACCGTTTCTGATATTTTACCTATTTCCCCTCAAATGCAGCGAAACATGGCTCGTGGTGAATCTAATCATCGTCCTCGAGATGCATTGGTTATTCCCAACTACCAAAGCTGCTATGATGATATTCGTTTGGTTGAGGTTCTTAACTCTTTCATCCTATTTCTCGATCATTCTTATTGTGCTCCTTCGAAGGACGAACTGATCGGAGGGGGGAAGGATGGTGAGGTAACCGTATACCTTGACTCTCTGAAGGGAGGCCTTCAATTCCCTCTTCATCCGTTTTGGTGTCTTTTCTGAACTTTATTGATCTTAACCCTGCCCAACTGGCACCGAACGCTTGGAGGGTCATCGTTTATTTTCTTCTACTGTGTGTAAAAAACCATGTTGTCCCTTCTTTGAATGTATTTCGTTCGTTAGTCGAGTTGAAGCCTCATCGTGACTATAATAGTCTAGTCGTGCTTACCACCAAAAATGAGTTCAGGGTTCCCTCATGTCCATCTTCACAACCTGGTTGGAAGACCAGATTTTTCTTCGTTAGGCGAAACGATGGACCTTTTCCCTTTCTGGTCACTTGGAACCGTCTAAACTACGAGTCCTTCAATAGTGCTGTCATCCTTTCTGAGGTTGAAGAGGAGGCCCTCAAAGTAATACAAGGGTGTATGCCTCTTCAGGATCGTATGCACGAGGTCCTTACGGACGATGTTCTGATCGAACATCACATAAATTTTCCTAAGGGTAATTCTTTTCATGTTCTGTCCACGTCTCTAGTTTATACAACTTTTAATAACAACAATTTTTTTTTCCAGACGCAATGAGCTACGATTCGAGCAAGGTTGAAGCCTTAATGAGGGCTAAAGCAGCCAAGGGGAAGGGGACCAAGAGGAAGGCGGACAATAGGAATCCTTCCGTTGATCCACCAATCGTTTCTTCCAATGTTGTTTCAGCTGGAACCTCTTTACTCCCTCGTCCCACTACACCAATGGTTTCAGTGTCTAGTCCACGAGGCGGGGGCAAGAGGCATCTGCTCGGTCGTCTACCAATGTCGACGATGACGTTCGAATCATAGCAGGCGCTGTCGAACGTAGTCTAGTTGATGATGTAAAGAAGAGAGGGGGTACCAGCATTCACCGCGCTTTTTCCGTGGAAATACGAAGGGTAAATATTCTTGATCGTTTTTCTTTTCCTTTGTTTATTGTCACGATCATATAAGTGGTTTCTATTCCAGGTTTTGGCAATGGAGCGAGCCCTTCTGGAATCGTTGGAGACGGCGTCTAAGGGTCATTCGGAGGTACTGCATGCAAACTCCCAACTGGAGGTGGAGCTGGCTGATTCGAAGCGGCTTCTAGCCGAAAAGGACAAGCTTTTAGCTGAGAAAGATGTCATTATTTCTTCCATGCAAGGTGACTTCGAACGACGACTTGAGGTTCGCGCTCGTGAGGCGGTCGAATCTTATAAAAACTCTCCCGAGTTTGACGAAGTTGCCGGGATGTTTGGGGTGAAGTCCATGGTCCACGCGTACAAGAAGGTGAAGGATTGGCTTTACACTGATCATCCTGAAGTTGACCTTGATGAGTTTGAAGGCTTTGCCCAAGCCGAAGCCTTAGAGGAAGAAGATGATCAAAACCCTCCATCCCAACCTTCTCCTCATAATTAGCTATTGTAGGAGGGTGTAGCTTGTTTTTTGTATCTCCGTTCATCGAATGTATGAAACTTTTTTGAGAATGAACTTTTCTTTTTTGAATGACACCTTCTTTTGGCTTTGTCTTTTCTTGTAAGCATCTTTAAAATCGTTGTTTGCTTCTTCTAAGGGCATGACACTTCGTATACGAACAAGGCTTTTATTGCTTCGTTTGATACGAAGGATTTTATTGCTTCGTTTGATACGAAGGATTTTATTCAATACGAAGGCTTTTATTGCTTCGTTCTATACGAAGGCTTTTATTGCTTCGTTTGATACGAAGGCTTTTAATGGATCTCTTTCTTGAGGAAAAATCGCAATATCTTTATTGATAACGAAGGAAAGATTACATCAAAGCTGAAAGCAGTCTTACTAATTCAAATTATTGAAAAAATTTCTTCAAGTGCTCTATATTCCATGGTCGTGGCAGAATCAGTCCGTCCATGCTTTTTAACACGTATGCTTCGTTGCCCAACACTTCATCGATCTGAAAGGGACCTTCCCATTTAGGTTCCAATTTGGTTGGTCGATGGGCAGCTGCCCTGACTGATCGAAGTACGAGGTCATCTTTTTCAAAGAACCTGTGTTTCACCTTTCTCTCGTGGTCGTGCTGAGCTCTTCGTTTGCGGTGAAGCATTCTTCTTTCAGCTTCATCCCTTTCTTCATTGATAGTATCCACCTGAAATTTATGATATCCAAAGTCGATGGGATAAACAGAAACTCTAGATGAGGGGACAACGATCTCTTGTGGTATAACTGCTTCCAATCCAAAGCACATTTTGAAAGGAGTGGTTAACGTCGATTCTCTGGGGGTCGTGTTGTATGCCCATAAAACATTCGGTAACTCTTCATCCCATTCATTCCCTTTCCCGTTCAATCTTGTTTTCAGATCCCACAGTATGCTCCTATTTATAACTTTGACCTGTCCGTTCGTCTGAGGATGTGAAACCGAAGCCAGCTGGAGTTTGATCTTGTAACTTATACAGAAATTTCTAAAATTTCTATTATCAAACTGCCTCCCATTATCTGAAACGATAATTTGGGGTATCCCGAATCGGCATATGATATGCTTCCAAACAAAGGCCTGCACTTTTTGAGCTGATATGACAGCCAGGGCTTCTGCTTCCACCCATTTGGTGAAATAATCAACGGCGACTAGTAAAAATTTTCTTTGACCTTTCGCTATAGGAAGGGGGCCTAGTATGTCAAGCCCCCATTGATAGAACGGTCTCACCCCAAACATGGCATGCTGCATTTCGGCCGGAACATGGATTATGTTTCCATGTTTTTGGCAAACTTCACATCGTTTCACTATTTCCCTTGCGTCCTTCTTGAGTGTTGGCCAAAAGTAACCCTGTCTTAGGGTTTTGAATCCCAACATGTTTCCTCCTAAATGATTCCCACATGCTCAGAATGTATCTCTTCTAATATTTGATGACCTTCTTCTTTTGTGACGCACTTCAAATAAGGCATCGAAATTCCTTTTTTGTAGAGCTCTCCTTCGATCATGCAAAAGTTGGCTGCCTGTAATCGTAATTTCCTGGCCTCCGTTCGATCTTCAGGCGCCCATCCGTGAAGGAGGTTCGCCTTGATTGGGTCCATCCATGATCCGTTTTGCACGTTCATTATTCCAATCACCGCTATGCTTGATTTTGACAAGGCCCGCACATTTACGTTTGTTGGCATCGAATCCCAATTCGAATATTTCGATAACTGATCTGCTTGCACATTTGATTCCCTAGGAATTTTTTCAATCTGACACAACTGGAATCTCCTTTGCAAATCCCTTACCTTCATCACATATTCTAGTATCCGAGTATTCTTTATTTCAAAATTCCCCGACACCTGTCCCACAACGAGTTGTGAATCACTGTATATATTTACTGACAATGCTCCCATACGAAGGACCATCTCCAAACCGACGATGATAGCCTCATATTCTGCCTTATTGTTCGTTGCATGGAATAACAATCGAATTGCGTATTCGAAGCGTTCTCCCTCAGGGGATACCAACAATATCCCTAATCCTGCTCCTTTTTGGCCTGATGACCTATCGACATATACCTGCCAGGGTTGAGTCCAACTCTGATTTCCGGCTTTAGGTGTCAACTCCGCTATAAACTCTGCCAACACTTGGGCCTTTATCGTCGGTCGAGGCTTATATTCAATCTCGTGTTCTCCCAATTCTATTGCCCACTTAACTAACCTTCCCGATGTCTCCGGTCGATGAAGAATCTGTTTTAACGGCTGATTAATCATCATCGTGATCGAATGTGATTGAAAATACGGTCGTAACTTCCTTGCAGCTGTCACCAATGCCAAAGCGAGTTGTTCCGCCAAGGAGTATCGTTGTTCTGTTGCTTTCATCATATGGCTCACGTAATACACCGGCTTTTCCACCCCATTTTCTTCCTTTATTAATACTGCACTAACTGCGTGTGCAAAAACGGCTAAATATAACCGAAGTTGATCTCCTGCAATCGGTCGTACCAACACTGGGGGATTCTGTAAGACCTCTTTCAATTTTGCCAAATTTTCATCACACTCCTGGTTCCAGTCAAAATTCGCACCTTTTCGTATAGCTCGAAAAAATGGTGAACAGTGATCAGCTGCTCGTGACATGAACCTATTAAGGGCTGCAATTCTTCCTGTTAATCGTTGTACTTCTTTCACGTTTTGGGGCCTCTCCATTTCTAAGATTGCCCTGATTTTATCTGGGTTTGCCTCGATTCCTCTTTCAGACACCATAAATCCCAAGAACTTTCCTTCACTTGCACCGAAAACACATTTCTCCTGGTTGAACCGTAGCTTTTGGGCTATCGCCTTGTCGAAGATATGACCCAGATCGTGTATATGATCTCCTGGTTTTGCGCTATGAACTACCATGTCGTCTACATAGGCCTCAATTGAATTTCCAATCTCCTTCTCAAAAACTTTATTGATCATACGTTGATATGTTGCACCTGCATTTTTTAGTCCAAATGGCATAGAAATGTAACAGAATGTACCTTCGTCGGTGATAAAGGAAGTTTTCTCTTCATCATGTTCAGCCATCCGTATTTGGTGATAACCTGAGAAGGCATCCAAGAAACTCATCCTCTCCATTCCAGCGGTTGCATCTATCAATGCGTCTATACGAGGCAGTGGAAAACAATCCTTTGGGCATGCTCGATTCAAGTCTGTGTAGTCAATGCACATCCTCCACTTGCCGCTAGACTTCTTGACCAATACCACATTGGCCAACCATCTAGGATATTCGACCGATCTGATGAAGTTCGCCTTCAGTAGCTTGTCTACTTCCTCTTTTATTATCTGCTGTCGTTCGGTGGCGAAGTTTCTTTTTCTTTGCTTTACTGGCTTTGACTCAGGGAACACATTCAGATAATGTTGTGATACTTCCCTCGGAATACCTTCAATTTCCTCAGCAGACCATGCAAAAGCAGCTTTCTTCCTTCGAACGATATCCTCGATTTCGATCAATTCATCTTCCGTTAACATACTGCTGGCTCGAATCACCTTTTTCGGTTCGATTTCCCTTTCTATAATTCGATCGGCGGACTCAAAACGAGGTACGATCACTTTTTCCAAATCTTCAATGGTCATAATATTCAGGCTCTCCAGATAACACTTCGTTGAATCGTGTTGACTCCCCCTTATCTCTCCAACGCCTCGAGTTGTCGGAAACTTGATCTTCTGATAATAGGTCGATGCCACGCCTTCGTTGGCATGGATGAGAGGTCGACCGTATATAGCATTGTAAGCCATCTTTGTATCTACGATTAGAAATTCCGTCTGAACAGCTTTTGTCGCTGGATATGACCCAACGCAGACGGTTAAAGTGATCGATCCTTCGGCTTTCACCGTTCCCCCTCCAAATCCCTGCAACGGAGTTGCTACCGGTCGTAAGTTATCTCTCACCAAATTCAAAGCTCTAATGACTTCGATCGTCATCACGTTAGCAGCACTCCCATTATCCACCAGGACCCTCTTAACATCATAATTCGCAATATCTCCCACTATGAACAATGCGTCATCGTGAGGATAAGCCACTCCCTTTTTGTCATCCTCTCCAAATACGATGTCTAATGAAGGTTTTGTGGTGATGGCGTTTACTGAAATCGATCTAGCATACCCTTTCCTTGAATTTTTTGAGTCCCCACCTGAGGCTGGTCCTCCAGAAATGACGTTGATAACCCCGGCACGCGATCTCTCCCCTTCTACTGGTATTGGAGATTTTTCCTTTGTTTCTTGACCAATCACAAACTTCTTCAACGATCCCCGTTGTATCAATCTTTCGATCTCATCCCTCAGAACTTTACAGTGTTCTGTGTGATGCCCGTGATCTTTATGAAATTCACAGAACTTTGATTTATCCCTCATGTGGTTTGGTGCACTCATCGGTCTCAGCCAGCGTAAATCCTTTCTATTTTTGATCTCCATCAACAATTTAGCCCGTGGTACATTCAGTGGGGTATAATCATTCGGACTCGAGGTTGAACTCGAACTTGGCTTAAAATGATAATCTCTTCTTTTCTTCGGGCTGGATTCCCGTGACTCCTTCCCCCTATCTCCTTTTCTCTTTGAAGTTTCAGAAGCATGTTCCTTGAAATTTTTCGTAACATTCAGCGTTTCCTCACCGTCAATGTATTTTTCACTCCTCTGGAGGAGTTCTGTCATTGTCTCCGGAGCCCTTTTCAACAGTGATGTTTTGAAACCATGGTTGCACAATCCATTGATCATAGCTGTTATGACCGCAGGAATTTGTAAATTTTTAACTCCCAACGCCGCTCGGTTAAAGCGGGTTACATAGTCCCTCAACGACTCTTCCTTCTGTTGGATGACCTGCATCAAACCAATTGCGCTTTTCTTCTGTCGAGAGCTGCTAGCAAAGAAAGCTGCGAACTTGGTTGCAAAGTCTGAAAAAGACTTTATCGATCGTGGAGGTAACGTGTCGTACCAATCTCTTGCTTCCTTCCTCGGAGTTGGAGGGAACGCACGACATGCAATAGCATCGGGGATTCCATGTAATCGCATCATGTCCTGGAATGTACGCAGATGGTCGATGGGGTCTGTCGTTCCATCGTACTTTTCAATACGAGGAGATTTGAAGGAATCTGGTAGTGGGACTGCCATAATCTCCGGTACGAACGGATCCTCGCTGATCAACACCGGTCGTGGTGTAGTTTTTTTCTTTAGAGCTTCATCTAACTTGCGATCAAGGGCATCCAGTCTGGCCTCCAACACAATATCGTTAAGCTGAGTGCTCGCCCTTTGTGATGATTGCGCATCTTGCGAAGTAAATACGCTTCCAGTTCTATCGTGCTGGTCGTCCACCTGTACCGGATTCTGTGTTTGTGCTTGCGGTATCTCCGGCTGTTGGGGTATGCTCTGTCGTTGATTATTGGCCTGGATATGATTTACCAACTGATGGATTTGGGCTTGTAAATTTTGAAATTGTTCATGAGTCATGAGTGACATAAGAAACATTGGTGGTCTGTTCTTCTTGGACTGCCGGCTCTTGTCCTCCCGCAGTACGTCGGGTATTTCACCGAGACATGACAAAGAATCGTTCTCACAGACGGCGCCAAATGATGCATAATGTGATTACTGTCTTCGAACCTAGCTGTGATCCGCCACTTGAACCTGAAAAAGGAGGGGCTTTTCCCCCGTTTTAACTCCGGCGTGATAATCAGTAACGGATTTAGGAAAAAGAATTGTAATGCTAATAATTTGTCAAGTAATCATGACGTACCTCTTTGTGTAGCCGGGGGGGGGGGTATTTATGGGCATATGGGTCCTTGATTTTAGGAAGCGAGGATCTCCACAAAATATGGGATTGATATGAAATTGCGATTTGATTAGATCATGTTTCCCGAAATTAGGGGTTAACGGTTATCTATTTATGGATAGCCTTCCTGAAATCGCGCGTCTCATGATCGTTCGAATAATCACATGATCCTCGATCCAAGCATGCATCGATCGGCTATTTATCGTTACCACGGTCGTTCGCTTTTCTCAATGCAAGTATCAACAATCATCACAAGTAGAATACTTCTTGATTGCTATAGTCACCAGGAATATCATCAAGGCTTTATGGCAAAAAACATCCTAAAATATGAACCGATTGCAAAATACCTCTATTTACTTTGATTCCCCATATGACCTTTTCACGTGTTTAATACCCTCTAATGTCAAATTTTGTTAGTTTATGGCCTTTATACGTTAAATATGACCAAAATTAAAAAGTAATAAGTCCGGGTTTGAATTTGTAAAAATGAATTGGATTTGATTCAATCAATCAATACAAAGTTATGGATTGAATTGTTGTTTTTGGGAATGAAGATTTTAACTCCAATTTATAGATCTTCGATCATCTATTCATCCATCATGAAATCAAGCCAACCATTCATGAAAAGTTGATAAATATTCATGAAAATGTGTCAAAATTAACACTTAAAAATCTAGCCTAACTTAGCACCAAGCAATCACTTGATGTTAATTTCTAGCTCAATTGCTAGAATATAGGCTCAAGCGATCGCTTGAAAATAAGTTTTGCTTTCGCATTTGGTTAATACCTATTTGACCAAGCGATTGCTTGGCAAGTTTGGCCTCCAAGACAAATTCAGTTCCTTGAACCATTGCTCCACTTTTAAATTATTTTTCAGGTTCAACAAATTTTGAACAACCAAAATATATATCATTGTCTGTGTGTTGATTTTTGCAATGGATAATCCTACATATTTTCCAAAATAAGTAGCAGTGATTGGTGGTTTCAGATACGGCCAGCAGTAGATCATAAAGATAAAGTATTATGGTTATTCATAATCTATTGATACGTCATCTTCTTTCTGCAGACAGGTGATTTTGCTTATCTAAAAAGATGATAAATGAACTATAATTGGCCTTTTGGACAAGACGAAATCCATTATCTCGAGATTATTTTGTCGAGAGTCGACCGAACTTTATTTGTATGAAATTTTGGAAGTGGAGACCCGATGTTGAACATTGGTTCCCATATAGGAATAATTAGGCTATACACTAGCTATTCATACCCTTAATTGAAAAATACCAATTTTTAATAGTATTTAGAATTATACGTGGTTATTCTTTCTCTCTCATCTCTCAACTCAATCCCGTGAATTTCACTATTTCCTCTCTTCCATCTATATCTCCAATCATGCTAAAATTGGACTCTCTCTGTCTCTTTCAACCTATTAATCTATTCAATTTCTCTCACTTTTGACACTGGAGGCGGCAAGTGTTTTGAATCAATAGCTGAGACGAGTCGTCTGAACCACGACTAGACGATGCTGTTACACGTGGCGGCAATGCTACAGAGGCACCAACGGGTTTTTTAAAGACAGGCGTGCATCTGCTCACACCCCAATTCTAGCCATCTGCTTCAGTGCCGGGGCACCGGAGCTCTGCTGCAGCGTGGTTCTATATCGGCTGTTGTGTTGATTATGTGTTGCTAATAGCATTTGCAAAATAGAAATCAGACCTTCGTTAATGGCGAACACTCTTGTTTGGTTGCGAGCAATTGGAATTGGAAGACCAGGTATGTGATTTTTGTTTTATCCTGTTTGGTTGCGAGCAACAAGTCCAGATGGAGGTAGTGGGGGCCTAACTAGACCAGGAGCAACTTGTTGAGGTGGTGGTAGAGGCATGCTCCTGAATTTCTGAATTGGTGGCAGCCCCATGACAATTTGACCAGGTTGTGGCGACTGTCCCTGCTATGATGGTGATCCAGTCATCTGCATAGGGTGGTAAGCACCAGCCCGCGGAGGTTATGGAATTGGTGGATGGAGTGCTGGGATGGAGGAGGGAGGAACACTGCCAAATGTTGTAATGAAATGTAATCCTTTGTAATTAAATGTAATACAGTGTAGATATCGAGTATTATGATTCGATTCGTGCAGTGTAATGCAGTGTAATTCTTTTAATACTACATGGTTTTATTGCAACAGTTCTTTGTGCTGAAATTTTTATGAACATTACAAGGCATTACAAATCATTTCTAAACATTATGACACAATATTACATGGATTGTAATGTTACATAAAGTATAATTACACAATATTATAATGACTGTAACACTGCTTCATTTGAATCGACATGAAGAACAATAATAATAATTAATATTACACAACTGTGATCGTAGCTTACAACATGTTACATAACATTACAGAACGATAACTATTAATTAATGACACGTAACATTACATGACATTACATTATGTAATCGTCGAAAAATCTAGTAGTATTTTACCTATAATGGTAGCCAGAAGTATGACGATTGGAGAGGTTGAATATTACATTCGACCAACAGAGAGAAATTGTGTCTGGAGATTTTTTGAAATATTGTAACTGCCTAAATTAATCCCTACACAAATGGTAATTACTTCCTAATTAATAAGTTTCATATCTATTTAAATTTTAAAGAATATATAATATACACTCTCTCTCATATGATATGAGAATCTGACATTTTTCTCTCTTATGAGAATCTGATATTTTTCTAAAATTATGATAAGAAATTCAATAATATTATAAATTGTTTGAAAACCTGATATTTTTTAATTACAAAAAATTACACATAGATAGTTACGTAATTTACCCTCCAATATATCATATGGAATCCATATGAATCTTGGATTGGTTAGAGGGCGGGTTTGTTTTTTTTTTTTTGGGTTTGGATTTTGATTTGGGTGGGGGTGGGAAAGAAGAAGATGAAAATTAATTCTTTAAAAGATTGTAGTTTGAGAATGACACAAATGAATTGTTTGGGTGAAAAATAAAAGATTTGAGATTGTAATTATTCAATATTCATGTCAAAATTTTTGTCCTATTTAACGCTTAAAATAAAATAACGAAATTGGACGGTAAGATGGTATGAAGCACGTAAAATGTAAGATAGGTTTTTCTTCTTCTTTTTTTTTTAATAAATAAAGTAATTGGGGTATTTTGCTATGGCTATGGCCTATGGGTCCATAGTTATGTTTTTTCTGTCAATAAGCCATATCATTAAATAATACGAGCCACCACGTTGGCTCCCTGCCTCCACCTCAAGTAGCCACGCGCCATCACGCAGCACCACCAAACTCACTCGGATAACTACCTCTACAAACCCCATAAAATATTATTATTTTTAAACAAGAACCCAATAATCAATATTCCCAAATAGAAGTAAATAAAATAATATAAATCCAAAAACTCACGTTACCATATTTCTTATCCGTTCGTCGACGATCGCCCAACAGCAAGAAAAGGCTCAGGTGAGTGAATCTTTCCAGTTTCCACCACTCCTAATTCTTTTGCTCCTCCTGTTACAATCACAGTTCAAGTAGTATGATTATAATCTGATTATTTTTCTACCTTAAAATAAAGCTATTTTTCTATTAAGGTCAGGGGAAAAAAAAACAGTTTTCTTCAACGCTTTTTTGGGTTTGCAGGAAAACAGGAGTTAGATACTTGAATTCTTGAAATAAATGGGATCGGGTTTTTGTCACTACATTTACAGTTCAATAGCAATATGATCATAATATGATTATTGTTTCTCATTTACCATACTTAAGCAATCTTTGTACATTTTTATTTTTTAATATAAAAATTAAAAATTCTCACTGCTTTTGGGCTTGAGGAAACTAGATTTTATTTTTATTTTTTGAATTCTTGAAACAAATGGGATGAGGTTTATCTTGATTCTGTAACCCATTTGTTTTGGATTCGGTCAACCCAAATGAATTATTTTGAGGTACTGAGTAATTTTTAGAATATATGTAGCAACTAATACTCCCGGAATTGAGCTAATTTTATAAAAATCCATGGCTTAATTTCATTATTATTGTTTTTCATTTACTTCAATTAAGCAGTTTTTGTGCTTAACGTTTTTAAAAAAGCACTTTCCTATGATAATACTTCATGTCGCAGGAAACTTGAATTTTAGAAACAAATGGGAATGAGTTTAGCTGAAGCCCACTGATTCTGGTCTACCAACTGAACTATATTGAGCATTGGTGATTATTTTAGTACCTTACAGTGGTTCCTGTCCCTGTCAAACCCAGTGATTCTGGTCAACCAACTTGAACTATATTGTAGCCTTGGGTAACTCTCTTAATGTATAGTAAGTTATAATACCAGAATTGAGCTAATCTTGTAAGAATTTGCTTCTTAATTTTATAATTAACATCTCGAAAGTACAATATACCTTCGATAAACTTATGATTTAAATACATTTTCTTGCCTGATGTCTACTTGAACTATACAGAGTATCTAATTTGATTATAATTCCTTTTTAATGCTTGTTATCTGATATTGATATGTTTAGGGGATTGACATATTTTTGCGGGTTCTGCAGGGTCAAAGTCTGATTGGGGATGATGTAAAGGATCAATTGTGTCTTATGCTTGTATATGAAACAATTTCCTGTAGTGATTATGATATAAAATGCAATATTTTGCGGGGCATGCTTCCATTGACAATATGGGATATTCTTTTAGCAAATTGGTGATGGATTCTGAACTTCTTGATGGTTCAAGTTTGAATAATGAAGTTAAGGGCAGTTCTCAGTCCAAAAGTCCATCGAAATGTTCAGATCATGAAATTGCTCAGCTCACAAAGCTTAGATCAGGACCCCATGAGAATTTGAACCGAGTTCTGCCTGGGAAGCGTGAGCTTCCTGTTTCAACTGTTAAAATGTTGGCGGGTCGAGAAGCAAATTATTCGGGAAGAGGGAGGTTCTCATCAGGAGATTGCTGTCATATCCTCAGTAAATACTTGCCAGTTAATGGTCCTTGGGTTGTGGACCAGATGGCAACTAGGGCTTATGTATCGCAGTTTTCTGTTGATGGTTCACTTTTTGTTGCTGCATTTCAGGTATTACTGCTTTCTGCAGTTAATGGGCTTCTTAACGTGTATAAATAATGTAACATTGTTCTTAGAATTTCAAATGACTTCGACTTTTTCATAGACTGCCAAGATATTGCAAATTTATGAAGTTCCTGCAATATCCACCTTAATCAAGTGGATTATTAGTGCTTCTCCAGCTGAATGTGCGTTCTTGCCTTTTAAAACAGGGAAGCCACATTAGAATATATGATGTGGATAGGGGGTGGAAAGTTAAGAAGAACATTCTTGCCAGAAGCTTGAGATGGACTGTAACTGACACGTCTCTTTCACCAGATCAACAATATCTTGTGAGTTCTAGTGCTGTTTCCTCTGTATGACATGGTGGTGAATGTGAACCTCCTCTTGCGGTAGCCGGTTCGAAAAGTTTGTAAAATGTTTTATTTGAATTCTTGCTTTACATATGTCATACTCAATCACGATATGACATACTTGCACACAGTAGGATATATAATATATTTTCTATGCTGTAGAATTTTATAATTCAGTTATTATAGTATCTTGATTGTTAAATTGTTTTTTTTTTTTTTTTTTTTTCCCTGAAGTGTAAATCCACTTTTTATAGTTCTTATCTTATTTGACTGTATGTTACTGTTGCAGGTCTATGCTACCATGTCACCTATTGTTAATATTGTTAATGTTGGATCTACTACAACGAAATCTATTGCAAACATCAGTGTACGAAGTCCAAGTTCTATTTTATTTGGTATTCAAGAAGCTACTGTTGTTATGGTTAATAAAGATCGTTGATTGTACTTTATAATTAGATAAGACACATATTTCACAGTCCATTTGTACTTTGCCCTGCATATATCTTTGTTTTCTGATTTTCAAGTTTCAACGGTGGCTACTGGCTTGTTTATTGTGCAGGAAATCCATGATGGTTTGGATTTCTCTGCTGGTGATGATGGTGGATATTCTTTTGGAATCTTCTCCTTGAAATTCTCAACTGATGGTCGAGAAGTCGTAGCTGGAAGTAGTGATGATGCCCTATATGTTTATGATCTTGAAGCAAATAAACTCTCTCTCCGGATTCAAGCGCACACGGTAGAATTGGCATTACAATGCCAATCTTTTTTTATGTTTTCCAGTTGTTGAATAAGATAATTGCTAGTAGCAACTTGGTGGAATGAACACTAATTTTTAAATCTCTCTGAAGAGGACGAGCTTTCCTTGTGAGTTATTAGGTTGACGCATTAGACTTTCAACAGTAGTGTTTTCATTGGAGTAGAAACATTTTTTTTTTTTTTTTTTTGGCATTCAGTGCCCTTGTGCAGAAAACTTTAAGTTTTCTTCTACCATTAAATTTACTTGAACTTGACATCTCAGTGGATAACATTTTTTTTTTAGTGTAAAGTGAAGTTGTTTTGCTTGCTTATCCTTCAGTGGGTGGCATTTTGGAAGTAACTAATGAAATTCATGGATGCCTCTTGTTTTTAAGATTAAATGGACTCTGACGTTTCTGAGACAAAGAAAAGTTGTCTGGAAAGGAAAATGTTGACTTTGTGCAGTCATTGAACACAACAGAAATATTCCTGTAAATAAGTCCCGTGATTATTTTACTTCCTAAGATATGAATACTATTACCTATCTTATGAATTAGGGTGCAACCAGCTTTCTGAAGTCTGATTTTTGTTCTGCCGGTGCTATCTCGCTGTGTTCAGATTTTTAGAAGAATGCAACCTTGTAACATACAATTAGTTGTTTAAAAACTGTTGAAACCAAATATGCTCGGGATTAGCTATTATCAACTTTTACTTTTCCTGATAGTTTATATAGACAGTTGATCAGATGTATTTCCTTCCTGATGCAGTCTGATGTGAACACTGTATGTTTTGCTGATGAAGGTGGCCATCTTATTTATTCTGGGAGCGACGACAATTTCTGCAAGGTAATTGCTTATGCACCTTATCCATAAGGAACCTTTAAATAATGGGCTCTGCTTAGCATGGGCAAATTTGGTTAAAGATATCATTGGGCCATCTCATCTAAAAGCTTAAATTGTTAGAGAGGGGACACATTTATCTATTTAAACTTTGTCACACTCACTCGCAAGCCGGATTTCGTCAAAGGTCCAACATGTACACCATTTTCATAAATGGGTGGCAGCGACGCCCTCAAATTTAGGAATTTTGCCCACTTTAATGCCATGATTAACCACTTCGTCTAAAAGATTGAGGTGTGATGTTAGAGGGCACATTTATTTATTTAAATTTAGTCTTCAAGAAAAAATAGTGACAAATTAATTTGAGAAATCACACAATGCATTGGAAGTCATCTGGTGTTACCTGTGAAGTGTCTTTTCCTTGTAATCTAAGTTCCTTTAAATATGAATTAACCCATGCTTGATGATCCAGGTAGACAAATGTTGCTCATCTGGCAGACAAATATTGTTCATCTTTTTATTTCTCCCTCATTCATCTTTATATTTTATCATGAAGGAAATTTTTATTTTGGCTTATATCCATTCAAAATCTTTATTACCATTTAAATCTTGTAATAATGAACATTTCTGAACCACTGTATAATTAAATTTTCTTTGCTTAGGTGAGTTCTTATAACTTCTGTTATCCCTCAAATTTTGAAATTCAAAGCAGTTGATTTAGATCTCTTAAATCAATTGGAGAAGATTCCTCCTGCTTTGCACAAGGTACTAAACAGTACGTGGCATTGCGAGAGTGAAGAAATTCCGGCTTCTTAAAAGCCAAGAACAGAGCCAGAACCTTCCTGCTTTAATTATTTTTCCTTTTCTGTTTTGTTATTTAGATGCAAATAGTCTGGAGTATCAAGTTAAATTTTTCCATCTCCAAGATTCTACTAGGAATAAATGAATGTTTGTTCCTTAATTTTCCAGAATTTCCTTCCTTTTATGAAATTCAAATCCTTAAATGACTCTTTGTTCCTTAATTTAACATAGCCGAGGAAACTTAATAAGGCATACGGTGGATGGTGAAAAGTGATAAATGAAACTGTGAAGCGCTTTACGGGCCTATTGCAAAGGATTCAACTAGAACTTTATAAGACAATTTTGCCACTATGGAGGGAATAGAGAAGTTAATCTTTCTTTTATTCAATTTAATTGAATAATGCGATGTAACTTCTTGTTCTATATAGGTTTGGGACAGACGCTGCTTCAAAGTCAAAGGAAAACCAGCTGGGGTCCTAATGGGCCACCTCGAGGGTGTTACATTTCTTGACAGTCGTGGAGATGGTCGTTATTTTATTTCCAATGGTAAAGATCAGGCAATCAAACTCTGGGATATAAGGAAAATGTCATCCAATACTAATTGGTATACCCCGTTCAGCCTTTCCATTGTTTCCCTTGAATTTTCCTTCCATGGATGTCACAGTTTAGTTTATTTAATTGGTTCATTTCATTTTCACTCCCTGCCAAGCTGTTACAAGTATATGATTTTAACAAGGACGTGGCATAAAAATTGGCTAATTATTTAGGGAGGGTAATTGTCCATTTTAATTCAACCGTTCTGTTAGGATTCCGCACTTGAACAAGACATGTCACTCAAGAATATAGAATGGACATGCTTTATGAACACATGGTACAGTTACGGGTATGGATCTAAGTCTTGGTCACATGAATTGTCAAATTTTAGAACTAGGAGTTTGATTCAAAGAAGGATGCATTGGACACAGAAATATAGACAAGCTATTTGTAAAGTTATTAAACCAATATAGGACCTCCAGACAGTTCCAAAAAAGTGATTTTATCACTTTATGAATATTATGGCATGCACCTGTTAGTTATGCTTCGTGCCCTCCTTCACCACTCGGATAATTTGACAAGACATCTTCTCCGAAATCAATCACATTTACCCTATAAGTAGACGTTCATGTCCATACTAGAAACTGCAGAGCAAGATTATGCACAGTACAGTATAACTGATGTCTAAATCATTGGTTCACACGGATAATTACTCGATAAAATCTAGTATAAGCAGAATAAAGGCTTTCTTGTTTCTCGTGTTTACAGCTTTCAAAGAATCAGGAATTGTGAATGGGATTATAGATGGATGGACTACCCTCCTCAGGCAAGAGCCTTGAAGCACCCATTTGATCAATCAATAGCTACTTATAGAGGTCATTCAGTCCTTCGTACTCTCATCCGGTGCTACTTCTCCCCAGAGTATAGGTGAGTGCTCTTATTGAGTCATTCCATTGTAATTTTAATTTCAGTTCAGTTAATACCTCTCCTTCCGATCGATAAATTTGCATGAGAATTAAAGATGGTTTATATTCTTTACCACTTGCAGCACTGGCCAGAAGTACATCTACACTGGATCTCATGATTCATGCATCTATATTTATGATTTGGTACGTATATAATTCTTTTGGCTGAATAAGTTATCTCCTTTACCCAATGGCATTTTCCTATAGAGTGCTAGACTTGGAATCTTTTAAATGCATTCCATGAGTGGAAGTCACCTTTAAAGTATTTGGTTTCATGATGTTGTGGAGATGTTTTAATGATTCTTGGAATCCTTAAGATAGAGCGTGTTCGGCCAAGACAAAAAAAAGAGAAGTAAATGTTGGGGGAAAAATACCTTTTACAAAGGTAAGTTTTTGAATTTTAATAAAATACATTTTGCTTTTTTTTTTTTTTTCTGCAAACGTGTTTGGGAGAAAATGTTACTTAAAAGTAACATTATAAGTCTAGACTTATGTTCGCTTAAAATAAAAGTTGCTTTTGAAGTGTTACTAATTTTTATAGGCTTGGCAAAACATGCTCTAGTGCTGAATAGAAAGATTATTTGAGATTCCCAAGGAAATATCCTGTTGGCGGCTCGTAATACTTCCGAGCAGGTCACCATCAACATAAATTTGCCTTAGTGTCAACATAAAGTTGTCTTAGTGGTATCAGAGGTCACCTTAGGATCATCATATCATGATGTCAAAGGCTCGAATCCCCTGGGGTCGTGTTCAGTTAATTGGAACAAAAACCCATCACATGGAACAATCAGTGCGTTGGAGGCTCGTAAGACTTTCGAGTAGGCCACCATCAACATATCCCATTGTTTTTAAGTGATGATGATAGATATACAAGAGTTCTTTTGATTTCAATGCTATGAGAACAATTTCCAAATATAATCTGGAAAAAGGATATGCTGTTCTGTTATATACCATTATTTTGGTGCCCAAAAGCTTTACCGTGTACCTTATTTTGTATGTGGTTACTTTAACCTTTAGGTAACTGGGGCCCAAGTTGCGAAGCTACAACACCATAAATCAACTGTAAGAGATTGCAGTTGGCACCCTACATATCCGATGCTCGTTAGCTCTTCTTGGGATGGGGACATTGTCAAATGGGAATTCCCTGGTAACGAACATGCACCGACGCCTTCAAACAAGAAACAACAACGAAGGAGATATTTTTATTGAAGACTGCATATACTCTCTGTAAGTTGTTCAAATAATAGGCTGTTATCGTCTACTACAAGCAATTTGCATAATTATTTGCTGTGATATATGGTTCTCAAATTTGCTTTATATCTCGTGATATTATGAAATAAAATATATAGATTGTATATAATTCCCGAAGAATGATACTCAATGTAGGTTGCTAATACTGTTATGACTCGGTTTACCATATCAAATATGTCTGTTTCATGGTTATTTTTTATGAAATATACTATTTTTGCTTTGATATTATGTGAATTAGCAAGTCTTTGTTAGGCGGTTGATTTTTTTAATGAGTAATTCTAGAGAAACATTGAGGTAAATTGTGTAGTTGAAAAGTAATTTCGAAAAATGTGATGTTTATAAACAAGTATACCAAACACACGATAAGTTTATGTTAATTTTAATGTCATCGTTTTATGTTATTCATAATTGCCTAATTGAGTAATGCTATGTGTACAGACTCGATTACAAATTGTTTAATAGATAAATGTATTGGCAGAATATGTATTTCCAGTTTTCACATATCATATCATCTTCAAAATCAATAGTCACAAAATTGTCAACACACCACTTGTAAATTAATCTGGGCAAAACAGTTGGAAAAAATCAAAATTTCCACCTAAGTCAACCAACTCAGTGGAACGCAAAAAACACAAATGACTAGACAAAAGAGAAACAAGAAATATAATGTAGCTCAACTGACTATTGTAAATCACAGGAGAAGAATACTTTTAGTGATAAGAAAAAATAAATTACTCAATACAATATTTTTCTCATTCACACAACTTCTCCATATACAAATGGAATAACAATATTCAAGTTGTTTAGTCAATTCTTCACAATCTCTTCTAACGTGATCCTCCTTATGACAGTAATACTACCCCACGTCTCTCTTTGAACGAGATTGAGAATGATCCCTCTCACCATAATTTATTTCTCGTGATTTGCCTCTACCATACCTATTCTCAGAAGTGGTAAAAAAATCCAATCACCATTTACATCATCACTTTGCTTCTTCATGTTGGTTGTCTAGTAAAGCAGTCGAAACCTCGTTCACTGTCAAAGTAGATTTACCAATTAACAACGTGGTAACCAATGTCTCATATGATTTGGGCAAGGAAAAACCTTATCTTCATTATCAATTTTCACGTCCACATTAACAATTTGGTCATGCATTTGTTAAATTTATTTAAATGGTCATTAACATCAGTATCATCATCCATTTTCAACTCATATAGTTGTGTTTTCAAATAAAACCCATTAGTTAAGGGACTTAGACATATATAAATATTCTAGCATTTTCTATAACCTAGAAGAAGATTTCTCTTTCAAAACACTGTATTTTACCACAGTTGCAAGAGTCAATCTGATAGTAATAACTGTATTCGCTTGCAGTTCATCTCAATCTTCATCCCTTATGGTCTCTTACCTTGCAATGCCTTGGAAGGTCTACGGTGTATGAGAATATCTTCAAATGTACTTCTCCAAATATTAAAATTATTCTTCGTGTCAAGTCACTCCACCTCAAATTTGTAATCTATCATCTTCGCAATAATTTCAAAGTTTGAACTTTGAGCTCTGATAACAATGTTGGGAAAAATTAATTTTCCCACCCAAATCAATCAATTCAGAGAAACGCAAAAAAGCAAATAATTAGACAAAAGAGAAACGAGAAATTTAACGTGGCTCAGCAGACTTCAGATAATCAAAGGAGAACACTTTTATTGATAAGAAAAATAAATCACTCAATACAATATTTTTCACCCTCACAACTTCTCAACAAAGAAAGAACAATAAACATGTTTTCTTTCTTTCTAAATTTTTCCTCTTATACTTCTCAAAAGGCTGTTTTTTTTTTCTTTTCACGCGAATGCTCTCTTTTCTCGCTATTGTTGGCTGCCTTCTCTCTTTCAATCATCATATAATAAAATCATGCCAAAAACTTACTACAATTTAGGTTAATTTCCTAATTGTATTAAGATTTCTTAATTCTTTTCCCTATTACTAGTGTCGACTCGTCCGTCGTACGAGAAACGATTTCCAGTCGATTTTCTTTGGTGAATCTAATAAAGCAATCCTCACTTGTTGTAAACACAAAATACATATGCAATAAAAAAATGAGTCAAACATGCACCCTCCAATGATGACTTACACTGTGTACACCCAATCCTCTAAATGGCATCGCAAATTTCTAGCATATGATTGTATTACAACTCAAGTACAATCCTAGTTACTTACTCACTGTGTCCCTGTGGGAATTCATCACGGTTCTTGATTGGGGAATCGACACCAGAGGGCCAACGCACGCATGGCACAACTCTGAATTCAAACATTTATTCTCATGTTTCAGCACGCCCCAAACAAAAATACTAAATCTACCTATTTCATTTAAAAGATAGGTAATTTAATAACTAAAAATCTAACATAGTGCAACTATAAAATTTATTGAACAAAAAATTAAAATAGAACACACCTTCCTCATGTTGAGGATTATAATATGAAAGTCTTTCCAATCCGGGGTTTTCTACCTCCATTAGCCAGTACAATTGCCATTATGGCTGCAACTTCCATCACCCATGAGAGTGGATTCCAAATAAATTCAAGAAACTTGAGTAATATGATTTCCTGTTAATTCCAGCACAAATACATCATCAAACATCGCACATTACAATTAAAATTGAATAAAAAGTTAGTAGTCATTAATGTGAATAAAGTTCTATCTTAGCTACGCAAGGAGCAAATCCCCTAACTAATGGGGAACATAGACTACTAAAGTAAACATGACAGAATAGAGCGTACAATTCAAATTCATAAATCAGTGATCCTTTTACACTAGTGTAAAAGGATATGAATAATACTCTTATATCAAATCATTCGGAATATGAAAATTGGCTGCTGACATTAAGGAAAAAGGTCATAGCTTTAAACGCTCACCCACATGCCTACTATATTGTGCTTCAAAAGTACATTTGAATACCAATTGGTCCATCCATTGTTTTTAATTGCAAAAGAAGCCTCAAAAGATGTAGTAGTAGTACACAAAACCAGGCACAATTTTCAGGTAACATAATCTTTGGTAAATCGCAAATGGTTGTTGGAAGTTAACCCATGGATTCATGAGTTCATTTAAACATCAAATAGGATCATATCTACTTATGATATCTTAAAAGATAATTATTGAACACTAATTAGAGCTACAAAATTTAAAAGTTAAAACTATAAGCTTGAACTAACGAAAATAAAAAGAGCTAAAACACTACTATGCTCAATTGGAACTTCGTCAAAGATTCCATAAATGGGTGATTTCAGTAAACACTTCTTTTCCTTGGGGGGAGGGTGAGATAGACCGTAGACGTTGGCATTGACAGAGTCATATGGAGATATGAAAACCCTGCAGAAATGTCTGTACATCTCTGTTGCTGACTGAACCAAAAATAATACCATACAATTTAGGCGTACTTTGACCTTCATTGGAAATGAGCTTCTACTTAGAAGTTTAGTTATCCAATGTGAGTACAATCTTACCAAGTTCACTGGATACAAAGCTGCAGTTGTTACCTTCACCATTGGATACAAACCCAGTTTCATAGAATACATCATAGCTTACAATTCTGACACCTAAACCAGTGTGCATGCATGCCAATCCAACGAAATGATAACATATTATATTACTACAAAATAGCACTATTGATCATTAGTAGCGTGTAATTCAAAAATTGGTTTCTAGGTTCTGGTTGCAGTGTATAAATAGGATCGATGAGTTTTCTATGATTATTTCATGTAATTCACAAGTGGATCAACAAGCATCAACAAAATTTCTATCAACTTGGGGGGCAAAACCAGTTTTATTTCTGTCTATGGTAAGCACACTTCTCTTGCATGGATAGAATGAAAAAATACTCCTTTAGTTTTTGCTTATCATGTGGGAGGGAAAATAATATACGATAAATAACAAGAAAAAGTTATGCTGGTAAAACTGAAAAAAAAAAAAAAGGACACATCATGCTTACCTCCAAAAAAATGTCTCTGTATCTTGAGAAATTAAGGTCTGAACACTCAAGGCTCTTAGCAACAAGTTCCTGCACAACACCTCATTTTCATAAGTTCTCTCAGCATATACTGCACCCACCCGAATGATAGCGGATGCACACACCCATTAAATGAGAAACCAACTCACGGGTAAGTATTAACCGTCATATGAAAGTATTTAGTCATAGTTACTAGCAGTTTTGTAAAATGTGAAAACTTGATGTAATTTAAATCTTAAAACTCACAATTTATCTCTAAGATAACATATAACCGATATGATCCCCACATATTGATTTGGAATTGATTAACCAAATCAAATATTTTTGTAACTAGAAAATTATTATCCCGATCTCGAGTCTAGAATATTAGGTTTTAAATTTCAATACATGGTAAAATATTTTCGTTCTGGGGTAAATTGTGGAGAATTTGGCATGGAATTAGATTTTTGAATGATCTGTTCCTGGAATTCTAGTCTCCAAATCAACTCTCCCACACAAGGAAAAAAAAATTATTAATCAACGATAAGAAGAAAACGAAAATTCATAACAAAATCAGCACCATGTAAAACCCAAACCCAAACCCATGGCCATATTTAAGACAATAACTCACTTTATTAATTTGTTTTGATTTGAAGTAGAGAACTCACCAGTTTGTACAAGCGACTTGTAATTTCGTTGATTTTTTAATTTTCGGTTCAATTGTGGTTGTCGTTCGTCCACCAAGAAATCGGGAATTGAATTTCTGTAGGGTATTCGAACTTGAATCTGGAAAAAAACAACAAAGACGGTGGGTTTTTGAAATTTAATACGGAAGAAACGGGTTTGTTGCGTTGTAGGCAAAGTTTTTTTTAAATAAAATCCTAAAAATGACTGGTTCTTCTTAGAGAGAAAATTGAGGATGGATTAGGTCTTTGTGAGTGTGTGAGTGCAGTCGTGTATTGGGAGGAGAAGGGAATGGGGAGATTACCTTGGGATGGTGGTGGAGGCGATGGTGGCAGGCGGTTGGAGGAGACACGAGAGCGAGGGAGAGGTGCCGAGAGGGAGCCAATGAAAGAAAAGAACGATATACTTTGTGTGTGGGGTGTGTGCAAAAGTGAGAATAGTGAGGAGATATTTTTTATTATTATAGATAGACATAGAAAATAGTATGTAGATAATGAACAATAATAAGTAGTTTAAGTGTGAAAATAAAGACTGAAAAACGAACAGTAATCGACATATCAATTCTTTTAATGTAGTAGGATATAACACCAATGATGTTATATCATTTTCCACTTGGAATAGCATATAAAGAAAATAATCCTAATCAAATTTGATCATTTTTCATTTTCTTGCAAAACAATAATTTTTTATTCCATAAATATGGGTCAAACTCAACAATATCTGTATAAACATCATTTTCCTTGCCAAACTAGTATGTGGTTCAAAATCGTAGGGTGTGTCCAGTTGTTGACATCTTAAGATCTAGGATCTCAAGATTGTTCAAGAATCGAGTCATTTCAACCATCCCTAATGATGTGGAAAAGAAAAGGCAAAATAAAAAATGACCCATCTTTTCTTGGAGAAAGTATTTTCTTCTTGTGAGCGTTACCTTTAACCAAAAGAAGAGTGAGAAATACTCAACACATTCACATGACTTCGGAGAAATAGTTGGTATTGGTCATAATCAAAAGGATAGTCTTGAGAAACTTGCAAAGAGTTCACGTTTGGGTTTGTTAGAATTTTGCCGTCAATCTTCCTAAATGTGTCCATTTGATAACAATGTAGTGGTTTATAAACTGGTTTATTTATGATTTTGAGGTATACCGTGTGGTTGAAAAGTGGAGAGAGAAAATTTGAATGGTTAAAAAGTGGTTTGAGAAATTGTGTGATTTATAAAACGATTTATAAACCGTTTACCAAACAGAAATTTAACGCTTCGAGCATGTTCTAGCTATGTGGCAGCATAAATACATGAATCTTGCACGAAGCATCAAAAAATTTATACTGGGATTACTTATGGTATCAAAATGTTTTTTGGATTGAGAAAAATATTGCTCAAGAAGCTCACGAAAGTGTGTATTTCTCGGGTTGAGCTCCAAAAAAATGGAGTTCTATGCTTCCATTTGCACAGATAGTATAAAAGTTTGTTGTAAAAAAAGGTTGAACGCCAACATTAGGTATTCCACCTTCTCTGTCCTTGGATTGGTGAAGGATGTGAATCACAAGTTATGTTTTAAGCTGGCAAGATTTGGGTGCCACTTATTGAACATACAAAATGTCTAACAAATTCGAAGTTACGAACTTTGTATAACAACATTTGTGAATCCTCAATTTTGATAGTTAGAATGTGCCATTGGGCAAAAAACGTTTGTTGTAAATTATGTTGTTCTTGGGAGATGCGAACGCCAAATAGAATAATTTTCATTCCCTTACGTTGAAAGTCTCAGGCGAAGTCTACAGCATTCTATTACTTTGTCTTCTTCAACAAGCATGCATGAACTCAAGGGATCATAACATTAGGGTCATGTTTGGTGAAGGTTAAAATTAATTTTTTAATAAATTTTCATAAAAAATGGTGAGATGTGTGGCTGAAAAGTTCTGAATCCCATAAAATATGTGATTGAAATTGATTATTAATTTATATTAAAATTTAGATTTTAATTTGTATCAAACATGACTTAGATAAGAAAAAACTTTCCATAGGTTTGTTTCATGTTGATTTAGAGGTGGCAAATGGGTCGAGCCGCTCGTCGGTTCGTTGGCTCGGCTCGCAAAAACACGAGCCGAGGGAGGCTCAGCTCGTCAAATGAACAAGCTCGTGGGCGAGCCAAGCAACGTCGTTGAATCCCGAGCCGAGGATCGGCTCGTGGTTCAACGAGCGGCTCGTTGGCACGAGCGACAAGCCTAGCGGCTAGTCGGCTCGTTAAAAAAAAAAAAATTGAAATGTTTTTTACAATATTACGTTTCCAAAAAGTTAAAAAAAATAAAATAATAACAATTTAAAATCACAACAACGCGTCAACACCCTTATATTAATAATAATAATAATTTAAAAAAAAGAGTTTAACGAGCCGAGCTCGCAGCTCGTAGGCCAAGCAGAGCTCGACCCGGGTCAAACGAGCCGAGCCAGCTCGGCTCAGCCCATTGCCACCCAGTTGATTACTTCACTTTACTCTGTTCGGTAACACTGTAGCAGTTTATAAACGATTTTTTTACTATTTAAAAAGTAAGATATGTGGTTGAAAAGTGAAGAGAAAATTTGGATGGTTAAAAAGTGATTTGAAAAATTATATTATTTATAAATTGATTTATTAACAATAATGATTATGTCAGAGGATCACTAATTTTCGTAAGTTGATTTTAAGTTTTTTTTTTCATTTTGATCATTTTTGTGTGTAAATGTTACCGAAACTGAAAAGATGGAATGCACGATCTTGCACTTTACTGCGCTGCTAATTTTGTGTCAACCAACCGTCAAATTGAAACAAATCAAAAATTATTGGACGATGATGATATGAAAAAAGAAAAGATGGAAATCTAGGATTATTACTGGACGCTAGGACAACTAGGTGACGGACGCGAAGGAATATAGTAGGGGCCCCTTTATTAAAAGTGGCAATTTTTTGCATAATTTACAGATCACTATGAGTACCTTGAGAAAATCTTCGTGCATAAATTCCATTTGAATATTTTGTTCAAGTATTATTTCAAGAATATTGCCTTAGCCTACGTTTGTTAAATCGTTTATAAATTGTACATTTTTTTAAATCACTTTTTAATTTAATATATATTTTTAAATCATCTTTCAATCACACGTTTTATCTTGAGAGCATCATATTATTTGTTTATAAACAAAATTTTTTTTTACCAAACAAGATATGATGATAAAAGGAAGGCAATTTCACACAATAATTTTTTCTATCTACACCACATTCGTTTGGTAACACTCTTTGATTTATAAATTGATTTATTTATACTTTTGAGGTAAAAAGTAGTTGTTGAAAATTGAAAATAGTAAATTTATATGATTAAAAAAGTGATTTTAAAAAATTGTATAGTTTATAAACACAAACCATTTTTTGTAGTTTACCTAACACATGCTTAATCATTGGAAATATCTTTAATATTTGCTTACTTTTGTTCTTATTATGTTCTCAATTTTTTTTATCACATTATTATTTTTAACCTTGAATTAATTAATATATTTTGTTTCTAATCATGATTTTTATGCACATACTATGCTAACGTACATTGGAAAGATGGATACATATTTTGTTTAACTTGCATTATAGTGTTCTAGGAGCAACTACAACCGTGGTGTAATTTACACCCCTAAAATCACTTTTACATCTCAATATACATTCCGATGGATTTATATTAAACTTTTGCTCCAATGGCGAGATGCACATTATAAGATTTAAATTTAATTTTTGCACAATTTTTTTAACTAGTAAATTTTATGTTAATCTATTTTTTTATTTGTGCATATATATATATATATATATATATATATATATATATATATATATATATATATATATATATATATATAAATATTATGAACAAATCGATCTAAGAAATTCAAATTTTGGTAAAGAAAATATAAATATTAAAAAATAAAAAATGTGTAAATTAATATAAAAATTCAAATTATAATGTAAATTAATATAATAAATTTAAATTATATATCTCACATCAAATTTTTAGGAATTGATAGTTAAATTTAGTTGAATTTTATTCCAAGTGGAGGTATAAAACAAGATGCAATTGTGGATCTTCTTATAGATCTTTGATCGGAAATCTAATTGACATCTCGCTTACACCCCACCATTGGAGACCATTTCGACGAATTTGAGGATGTAAATCACTAATTGAAGTTATTTTACACCATTGGAGTTGCTCTAAAAACATATTTCACCTAACAACTTCAATCGTGGTGTAATTTACACTCAAAAAATCACTTTTACATATCAATATACATCCCGTGGATCTATATTAAAGTTTTGTTCCAATGGTGAAATGCAAATTATAAGATTTAAACTTAGTTTTTATACAATTTTTTTAGCTAGTAAATTTTATGTTAATCTATTTTTTTATTTGTACATATATATAAATATTACAAACAAATCGACCTAAAAAATTTGAAATTTCCTCAAGAAAATAAAAATATTAAAAAATTTAAAATGTGCAAATTAATATAAAAATTCAAATTGTAATGTAAATTAATATAATGGATTTAAATTATATATCTCACCTCAAAATTTTATGAATTGATAGCTAAATTTAGGTGAATTTTGTTCCATGTGGAGATGTAAAACAAGATGCAATTGTAGATCCCTTTTTAGATCTTTGGTCGAAAATCTAATTTACATCCCGTTTACACCCCGTCATTGGATATCATTCCGGAGAGTTTGGGGATGTAAATCGCTAATTTAAGCTATTTTACACCACCATTGAAGTTGCTCTAACATCTTTTAACAACTATTTTTTAAGTCACTTTTAAATCACATATTTTAAATTATTTATTTATAAACAAAAAAAAAAGTTTTCAAACCGATCCAATAATTCAAAAAAAAAAAATCACATTTTTCGCTCTGATAATAAATATTTTAAACGAAAATCAACTTGATAGACAAGATATGAAAATTGAAATTAAAAAATTGGGAACACAAGTGTAAAAATAAGAAAAGTTTGGAATATTCATTATAATTAAAATGTGGTGTCATTAACAAACAAAAAAAAAAAAAATGGTGTAAATATATTTAACCAAAAAGGAAAAATGTAAACCCCTGACGGAAATTTTGATACCCATTTTACCCTCTCCGTCTGCATTGTTGAGCAGGCCTCGTCTTCTGTTTTCCAGCTTTTAAAGGGCAAGGTGTCTGTATGGGCAGGACCATACAATTATACTGTAGACACAATGAACTGCTTAGTGGAATATCAGCAAGTGGATTAATCCGAATCCCGGTAAGATAATTGTGCTGTAAATAAAGTATTCTTAAACCGCCTGCTAATAATCGGTCTACAAAGTTACCCGGGACTTGACCCGTGAACTGGTTGTTATTCAGATATAGATTCTCGACCGTGGAAAACAATGGAGATATTTCACCGGACAACTGGTTGAAGCTCAAATCCACGGTCGGGATTGTCACAAAGTGAAACGGTTGAACCGGGCCGGAGAATAGATTTCTCTGTAATTGAAGGTTATTGATTGGGAAATTGAAAATAATGCCAGGAATCCGACCGGTGAACATGTTCATGCCGAGGTCGAGGTAGCTTAACCGGTTTAGACGGGATAAAAGCATGTCAACTGGGCCGGTGAGCCTGTTCCAAGACAATGAGAGGTATTGAAGAGAGGGAGGGAGGGATTGTGGTGAAAGAGAACCGGAGAGGGCGTTGTGCTTGAGATCGAGTCTGGTCAGGATACGGGAACCGAATGATGGAACTGGACCAGAGAGCCGGTTGTGAGAGAGAAGGACGTTGGACAACGCCGGTATGGTTCCTATTGACCAAGGGATTCTTCCGGTAAGCAGATTAAAACTAAGATCAAGAGTTCGAAGTCCCCGGAGCTGGCCCAGAGTCACAGGAATTTGGCCGGAGATGAAGTTCCGGCTGACTGCAAGAAACCTCAGGTACTTCAACTGAGATAAAGTTTGTGGTAGAAACCCGATTATCCGACCCGGTACCACAGTGAATTCGGCAAGAGCGGAGAGTTTACCAATAGCCGGGTTGATCCGACCAGTCAAACCTGGTGACCCGGCCCGTGGATCGCCCAGATTTAAAGCTACGACTCTGTTTCCTCGACAATACACTCCTGCAAAGTTGCATGGCTCCGAAGTGAAATCCCAGGAAGCAAAATAATTCGACCCGGGTAAATCCTCCAAGCTTCTCCTGATTTCTTGCAGGGCCAAGAAATCAACCGGTGCCAACATGCCACAAGCAAAAATACTGCAGTTGAAGAAGAAAATCAAATGCGAAATAAACATGAAGAAGTTAACATTTTTCCTGAATAAAAACCTCATAACTTTGTTCTTCTGCAGTTGAGTGTAATGGTGCAGAAGAAATAAACGGTTTCCGGGAATTGCTTTTCCGTGAAGAGCAGAGTTTATTGCTGACAAAAATATAGGAAGGGCGTGAACGCTTTAATGGGGACAGCATGAAAGTAGCAGAGATGAAAGTTGTATAAATAGTGACAAGAAGAGTGGCTTCGCATGAAAGAAAACAACAAAATATTTGATCAAAAAAAAAAAAACAACAAAAGTGTTGTCGTTGTATTTACCCTCTTAAAAATGATGATGCTATTTCTGTTTTGCCTCGTTATAAAAAATACATTTTTCTCCCAATATTTTAAATCACACATTTATCTTTTGATTCTAATTAAAATGAATTTTTTTAAATAAATAGTGATTCAAGTGATTTTTCAAACTATTTTTTAACTAACATATTTTTCTTATAAAACTACAATTTTTTTGTTTATAAGTCTATATTCTTTAACGTAATCATTATAATTTATAAATAAATAAATTCTCAAATTATTTTTTAACTATATACTTTTCTCTCTCCACTTTTAACCACGTATTTCATCTAAAAAACTAAATTAAATAATTTATAATTGTTACAATGTTATCGAACAGAACTTAAACAAATAAAAGTTGTCAAAGAGAAACCTTATGAGGCGGATTTGAAAAATTGAGACTTGGAAGGAAAATATAAAAACCAATCAAGAAAATTGGTTTGATACACTTTTGAGTTTAAGAACATGTTTTTTTTTTATATATATTTTTTAGGATGTTGAAAAATGCATAAAAAAAATATGTATAATAAAAAAGTAATTTGAGAAATTAGAATGATAAAAAAAACATATTTTTTAACATTTTTACCAAAATGAAGCTGAGCCCGTTTTCACAAAAAAAAAAAAAAAAAAAGGCTGAGGCGGTTAGAGTGTGGAGATTGGCTTGTGACTTGTGAGAGAAGGGAGGAAAGGGCACTGTGGTTGCATCAAGTACGAGGACAAGTCAATGATAGAACAGAATATTACAGCCAGACAGGCTTCAGATAAAAATATAATGGCAGCTTTTTTTTTTTTTTAAATTATTATTATTATTATTATTATTATTATTATTATTATTATTTTCCACCCCCTGTTTGAGGTTGGGTATATGGGTCCGAGCCAACCATACGAGGCCGACCCTTGAAAGTGATACTAATTTTTATTTCCATTTTTTCCTTTGTTAGAGTCAAACTTTATTCAACTGAAATAAAGCCCCTATGTGATAGATATTTTTGTGAATAAATTTTGCCCGGTTTGGTTGAAGTAAAAGTTTAGATTTTAATCAAATTTAAAATTAACAATTAATTTTAATCATACATTTTCTGGTATTCAAAACTTTTCAATCGTACATCTCATCAACTTTTATCAAAATCTACTAAAAATCTAATTTTTATCAATACTAAATAAGAGTTATATACGAGTTTGTTTGATAAATTTGTTTATAAACAAACAATTTCCACAATTTATTTTTCAACTACATATTTTACCTCGAAAATGTCACATTTTTATTTAGAGTGTATTAGGTATTGTTTAAACAAAGTTTTTTTTTTAAATGAATAATAATTTTTAGAAGAATGAATTGTTGAAATTTGGTTGAAAAATTAAATATTGTGGGCTTGACTTAATGGATTGTTTGTTGGAATATTTTGTATATAGTGACGCCAAAAGAAATAGAGAAAATTATATGAAGTCCGTACCTACAAATGGACAGTAACGGTAAGGAAACAAGAAAAAGAAAAAAGAAGGAAAGAGACAAAGTCGAGTCAAGTGACACATTGTCTTTAAGTCGAAGTTGTCCAGCAACGGTGTCTACGATTTATGACAATCAACTACCAAGATACAACAATTCATACTTGTGTTTGTAGCACTTCAAAACACAAGCACAACGAAACAAAATATGATTTTGTACTCCAAAATGAAAAATGAAGGAGAATCAAAATTATGCAACAAGAATGCAAGAATTTTGTTTAATGGAAGAGGAGAGTGTAACGATCCGGGTCCCACTTAACGGGTGTCCTGACCGTTAGATGACGGCGTACTATCCCACTGTACCAACATTAGATCTTTTTAGCATGTTTTGTCCTATCTCGCACGTTCCCCGAGAAAACTTCTCAGGAGGTCACCCATCATAGAATTTCTCCAAACCAGGCACGTTTAACTGAGAAGTTACTAACGATGGACTTTCGGAAAAGAAGGTACACCTTGTTGATATGAGTAGTATCTATCATATCTTTTAAGCTTTCTTGACCTGGTGTTACAATCACCCCCCATTAAACTCGCAAGCTTAAACCATCTGAGGATCAATTGCCAGACATTGGGATTCTAGAGGTGGCTTCTACGGGTTCAAGAGGTGGCTCCCGCCCTATGGTGTAACACTTTGTCCTGCATAGCACTTAGTTCCCGATTTTCGGCTGGCGACCGTCTCTGATACCATTTGTAACGACCCGGGTCCACTTAACTGGCTGTTCTGACCGTTAGATGACGACGTACTATTCCCACTGTACCAACATTGGATCTTTTCAGCATACTTTTTCCTCACTTGCACGCTCCCCGAAAAAAACTTTCCAGGAAGTCACCAATCATAGAATTACTCCAAGCCAAGCACGCTTAAATGTAAAGTTTCTAATGATGGATTTTGGAAAAGAAGGTACACCTTATTGGTATGAGTAGTATCTATCATATCTTTTAAGCTTACCTAGCCTGGTGTTACGGAGAGAATGATATTATTATTTCATATCATTGGTGTGAGGAATAGGACATCCCAATGATCCTATTTATCAATGTTTTCAGAATCGGACCGGACATCAACCCGGTCGAGAGACTGGGTCAAGAGTTGGAGGGTCAACCCGGAGTCGACTCGGGTCGACCCGGGCATTAATTAATATTTAAAAAATAAAATAAAAATAAAAAATATATAAAACTCGGGTCAAACCGGGTCCGGGTTGGCCGGGTTTCCGGGTCAACCCATGTCGTTGCTATACTTGAATATTGAATTCAGGCTTTACAGCTTCTAATCAGCCAATTTCACACACACACACACACACACACAAAGGGAAGAAGAAGAAGAAGACCTTTGCTTGTTCAATATTTAAGCCCTTCTTAATAACCAAAATTTGTCTAGGAAGTAGGAATTCATTTACCACTTTCATCTCTTTTGGTGTTTGATAGATCAATTATGCTTTGAAAGTTATTTTTTCTACTTTTGTTGAAAGTTGTGTCATTCCTTATTTTTAAGGCAAATAAATTCTTAGCCAATAGGTGATAATTGATTTCCATCTTTACATGGCAAACCAATAAATACATCATTTGATCATTTTTGTTATTGTTAATTTTTTTTTTTTCAAAAATTAATATTATTATTAGTCATGCTACTTGTATTTGGAGGCTGTCATAATAATACATAAATGACACAATCCTATCATTTTATCCATTACATCAACTTTTAAATCAATAAACACAATCTCATCACCTCATTTTTTGTTATCTTCTTTATCAACTTACAAATATAAGTAGTAATAATCCACAAAGAATATTATTTTTTAGAAGTAAAATATGTGATTGAAAAGTAATTTAATAAAATATGTATTGTTAGAAAATATTTTGAAAAAATATGTTATTTATTAACAAATTTATTTATAAACAATTTACCAGGCATTCAAAGAACACTCGGGAACTCTTCAAATTTTATGGATTTATTTAGGTACGTAATAAGTACTTAAATTTCTTTTGCTGTTATAATTTCACTATAAAATTGACTGATGTAATTTTCTTAATTTTCCGATCGCTTTTGCAAAGAACTCACAAGTCAAATAGTCTAATATGCATTCCTAATACTCAAAAGTACTGCTTGTAATATTATAAATAGATAATTTAAAAAAGTATTTATCTAGCCACATAGATTAATCTTTAAAAGAATTATTACATATCAACAAACAACAGTTGAAGCCTTGATGATATGGAGAAATTATTTGGAATTAATTACTTGACCTAGCTAAAGTGATATAAATAACAGAAATACACAAGCAAAATAAATTGCTCAATAATTGTTGAGTACAAACAAATGCAGGAAAAATATAGCAACCTCAATTTGGTTAATAATTGAAAAAAAGAGTTCGATAAATATGAATATAGATTTTAATTGGGTCAAGTCATCCTTATACGATATGGGGTCTCTCCAAGGCAGGCTGGCCAAATCGGATCTTTTTTCCATCATTAATAAAAGAGATGATCTCGTATAATGCACTTGAAAAATACGGGTCGTGTCGAACCTATAAACGGAATACTTCGAGCCACCTCATATCCGACTCGACCAGATCCACCACCTTGCATCATCATGTGCAATTTTCTCAAAATGGAGCGAGCCTTTTGCATTAATCCCACAACGACCATCTTAAAATGGTGCTATTATGAGTAACTGCACCAACCCCAACAACCCTAGCAACTAGTCATCATGTGCCAGGGTGTTACAAACTCAATCCATAAGTAAAGTAGTATCATACCATATATCATATATTAGTTCACAAACAGTATTTTATTTTATTTTTGTTTAAAATTCGTATAGGGGAATGAGTCGCATCGTTCAAGCACGATTAAAAGTCCAATCCAAACATGACCTAACTATGTTGGGTCGAGCCATGAGCTACTTAGCCCCTCTCATTGGCCATTGCGCTCAGGCTAGGTTTTGATGGACTCGAGTTTAAGACTAAGTCCTTGTTTGACAATCATATTTTCTCATAAAAAATACTATTTTTTTTTTAAGTAATCAATCTCAACCATCCAAAAAAGTCAAACCCACAATTTTTTATTTTTCAATCCACTTTTTAACCACACAATTTCTCAAAACTATTATTCAAAACTCATTTTTTTCCAAAAAGTATGGCAATCAAACAAAGACTAATTGTGTAACAAACCACATTTTCCCTTTTTTTAGAGAAAAAACAATTATGAAAATCAAAGCAATGTATCAATTGACATGACCCATAGGCGATTATTTAGGATTCCAGGCTTCCAGCACGTTTTCATAAAATTACGACCTCTGATCGACCCGTTTCACCTGGATTGAACGTCCACATGAAGATTTTCGCCTCTTACTTCTTTAAAATGACTCCAAGCTAGAAGTAGGGAATGATAATCTAAGAATTAATATTTTATTCTAGGCAATGATTGGATCGCTTACCATATTTTCCTATAAATAGAAGTCACTTCCTACTAAAGGAGACGCACCAAAATCATAATAATCAGTTAAAACTCCTTCCAAAATATTTTGATTTTTTATTCTGAATTAGGACCATGCATGTTAATGCAATAGCATGACTCTGATAAGTTCTCTATCACACGTTAGAGATTTTGCATCATTTATATAAAGAAAATGTCAATATTCAGTCAAGATCATAATCTGATTACAGGTGAAGAACCTCATGTATTGATACCATGTATCGATGCATGTAGTCCAATAAGAACATGTATTAATACATATTCACCATGTATCAATACATTAAGCAATTTTCAGTAAAACAGAATTCTTATTTTTGATTTTTTTGTCATTTTCAGGTTTTGGTAATTGTAAGTAACACATATTCTTGTTTATATGATCTTAAATGCTATTCATGCTTTAATACGTGATTTATTTCGATATTCCACAAAAGTAAAGATTTTTGCGTAATGTTATTATCATACTCTATATCATGTTTGTTATATCACTTATGGCGCTTGTTTTAATATTCGTGCCGCAATGTGGTTACACTTGTTAATATATTTTAGGGGTTTCGACTCCCTACTTGAACTTGTAAAATGCCATGCTTGAATTCATGGTTATCCATCCCTACTTGTTATATTGTGCGCTCGGGGATAGTAGTTGATTCGTAATATAAGCCCTATTAAAAGTTATGTTCTTGAAAAGAAAAATGATTGTTACTTGCTGAATATTTTGTATTCATGTATTCCATATTTTCAACTTGTAGATGTTGAAAAGTCAAATATTTGAAGCGACTTCGATGGGATGGCAAATATCGTTTGATGCCTCGAAGTATATGTATATTGTCGAATGTTGTCATGTCGATACCTTTGAGTTTTTATATGCCGAAAACTGTAGTTTTACTAATGGTTAGTAAGTTTAGTGCTTGTGTAATGTAATGGTCTCGAAATCTTTTGTTTAGTTGTAAAAACCTGGTTTAACTTTTGTGTTATTGTAAAACAACTCGGCATGAATTGTTGAAGTTTTGAAAGCTCTCACTTTTGAATACGTTATTTAGTAGTATTGTGGGATTATTGGCTTAGAACCAAACAAACAAGTCCTTAGAAATGCTATCTTGTTTAACATAAACTTGTGTGGCATTTCGAGGATTACTTAAAGTAATTGGGGGCAAAAATAAAAAAAGGGCTTACGACCGTTAAAACCAATTGGGAAATAATTTTTAGTAATTGCATAAATTTGTTAAAATGTTTTTACAAGTGAATTTTGGACTTGGGTATTTTTTATAAAAGGTGCAACAGTTTTTAAAGAGGTGGTGCATATTTCTCTAGAAAGTGATTTTTCTAGTTTTCTCTCTACAAAAATATAACTAGTGATTTTTCTTCAAGAGAGTCAAGAAAAAGTTTATCTTCTTGATTGAATTGAGATTGCATGATTTTGATTTTCTCATTGGTATGGTCGTGAGCCTACATTTTCGGTCGGTATCGAATTCATTATTTTGGCGTTCTTGGTATTCTTGATTTTGGAAATTAAGGTAAAGATCCTACAGTGATATCAGAGCGAGGAGGAATTACCAAGAAAATCAAAAAGAAATTGAAAGTCGTGAAAGCAAGACTCGGTGGAACACTGACCGAAGGTAGAGAGGAGAAGAATAACTGAGTCACCGTCCAAAAATTGCAAGATCCAGTGAAGCCAGGCGGATGAAAAATCAGTAGAGGTGACCGTGCAGTGAAAAGGCTGGGAAACTGAAGTTCTGTCCAAGGCGGTGAAGCAAGAAAAAAGAAAAAATCTGTTGTGGAAGCACCAGCCGTGGAAGTCAAAAAATCTGTGACAAACTGGAAGTTGAAGTCACCGGAATGTTGAAAAGGAGCACCGACTGAAGAAATCAGAAAAAAAGGCTGACTGAAGGAAATCGGTGAAGCAAAAGTCGACCAAGGAGAAACCGAAGCCGTGAAAATAAGAATCGGTGAAGAAGAGAAACGGTGACCGAAGGCAAGGAAGAGGCCGAAGAAAGTCAAAAACTGGAAGTGGAAACTGAGGCCAAGAATCCATTGAACCGAAGAGGAAGAAAAGAAAAAATTCGTGGAAGGAGCACTGACCAATACCGTGTGAAGTGTAAGCCACCGACTGTGACTGGAAGCTGGAAGGCGGCGAAATCGACGGAAAAGAAAGTTCAACCGAAACTTTAAACTGAAATTCCCGTCGGTAGGGAGCTCCAATCAACGAACGGTTTGCGCCATTAGACTCGTGAAGGAGAGGAGAATCTTGTAGTGTGTCGAGCAAAATTTTCCGTCGGCGGCGGCAGGTGGCGGTTTCCGGCGAGGCTCCGACGACAATTTTTGACAGTTTGTTCTAAAGGACCTGCAGAGTCCATATTCGAAGTCCGTTTCACGAAATTCAATTTGGATATTGGTTGAGGTTTGGAAATGGTTTTTTGCATGTTTCTTTAGTTTGATTTTTTGAGATTGAACTGTGCATTGAAGACTCCTATTGTAGTTGTACGAACATTTAGGATAATTTCTGAGCTTGGGGTTTTGTGAATAAACTGGGGAAGGGCTAGAAGTTGGGATTCCTTGAGGTTCGGGTTTGACAAGATTAGGTTTTAATCTTGGGTATATTGAATTTTACAAGATTAGGTATTAATCTTGTGTTTGATAGGAGGTCTTCTTGCTGACTTGACGTGAGAATTATATTCACGGGGATATTTTGACAAGATTAGGTGTTAATCTTGGGGGTATGCAAGGTTACAAGATTAGGTGTTAATCTTGGGTAAATTCTGCATTGTGTACCGGTTTTGTTGCTGTGGTTATTTTACTTGCTGGAATTTGCAAAGGGGAGTGATAAGTATCATTCGGTGAGCAACGGTGTTTTTGAACAATGGTTTCAAGAATGGGATCTAGGGTCGAGCTGGAGAAGTTCGATGGTAAAGGGGATTTCTCCCTTTGGAAAAAGAAAATGAAAGCAGTATTGGTGCAACAAAGGGTTGCAAAGGCATTGGAGGAACAATCCGAATGGCCGGAGGCATTATTAGCCAAGGATGATGAAGTAGCTGAAATTCAAGAAGTGGCATACAGCACTCTGATTCTTCATCTCTCAGATAACGTTCTGAGACAGGTAAACGATTCTCAAACTGCTTTAGAAATCTGGAATAAGCTAGATGAAATTTATGCTGCTAAAACTGTTCCTAATAAGATTTTTCTTTTAGAAAGAATTTTTGGTTTCGAAATGGACCCCTCCAAAGATCTTGAAACAAATTTAAATGCATTTTCTACAATGACTTTAGATTTAACGAACAGTGGACAGAAAATCGAAGATGATCAATTAGCTATAATTTTGGTAAATTCCCTTCCAGAATCTTTCAAAGAACTTAAAAATGTTATTAAATATGGAAGGGATACCATAACTCTTGCAAATGTCACTGCTTCGATTAGGTCTAAAGCATTAGAAATCAATTTGGAGGAGAAAGCTGTCCATACTGAAACGGCTTATTTTGTTAAAGGTAAATTTGGTAAGAAAGAGTCAATTTCTATGAACTTTAACATGAATAAGGGTAAGAGTAAGGAACAGTGGAAGGGCAAGGGTAGTGGTAGAGATGGAGATAAGTGCTTTCATTGTGGTAAAACGGGACACTTTAAGAAAGATTGCTACGAGTGGCTAAAGAAGAAAGAGAGGCTGTGGGATGTAGCTCAAAGTAATACTGCTTTTGGGGCTTTTGGGAATGATGATGATCAATTGAGAGTGTTAAATGTGATGTTAGGTGAGCAGAATCAAGAGTGGATACTTGACTCAGGGTGTTCCTATCATATGACCTCCCATAAAGCTTGGTTTAAGACCTATAGAGAGATAGATGGGGAGAATGTGTATTTAGGGAATGGCGAGTCTTGTACTGTGATGGGAATAGGTGAAGTTGTGGTCAAGATGTATAATGGGATGGTTAGAGTTCTAACTGGGGTGAGGCATATACCTGCTTTATCCAAAAATCTTATTTCTTTGAGCACATTGCATATGTCTGGTTTTCATCATGAAACAAAGAATGATAATATGTTAGTATGTAAAGGCAATGACATTGTGATTAAAGGAATATTGAGAAATAGACTTTATTATATGCTTGGCACAACGGTAATTCAAGAACATTCATGCTCACACATAATTCAAAAGGATGACACTCAATTGAGGGACAAAATGATAGCCCATGAAGGAAATAAATTTCCTTGTATTTTTGTTACTGCTAACAATGTTGCAGGTTTAACTTCAAATTCACTTGAAAGTGAGTTTTTGGAGGGTAAGGAGTTTGGAATAAACTCAAGTGACCAATGAACAAGTGGTCAAAGGTGTGGAGTTCAAAATCAGCTACAAAATAACGATTTTGATTCAGTTGTTGAGGAAGTTCAACAAGAAAATGATGAAGTTGTTGAAAATGATGGAGTTCAACAAGAAGCTACTCAAGAAAGCTTGTATGACTATCTATTAGTCATGGATGGTGAAAGGAGGCAGGTAAACCCTAATCCTAGTTTTTATTCCATTAGTCTAAAAGAGTGTTCTCTTTTGACAGGTATTAAGGAATCTACAAGTTGTGGAGAAGCTAGGATGATTCAAAGTGTAATGCAAGTGAAGATGTTTTCTCCTGAACCATCAAGTCAAAAGGCTTGGAAGGATGAAAGCTTCCAAGAGGACTTTCAGAATAGGTGAAGGTAAATTTAGATTAGGTGGAGGTTTGGTTTAAGCCAAGGTGAAGGAATGTGGGATTATTGGCTTAGAACCAAACAAACAAGCCCTTAGAAATGCTATCTTGTTTAACATAAATTTGTGTGGCATTTCGAGGATTACTTAAAGTAATCGGGGGCAAAAATAAAAAAAGGGCTTACGACCGTTAAAACCAATTGGGAAATAATTTTTAGTAATTGCATAAATTTGTTAAATTTTTTTACAAGTGAATTTTGGACTTGGGTATTTTTTATAAAATGTGCAACAAGTTTTTAAAGAGGTGGTGCATATTTCTCTAGAAAGTGGTTTTTCTAGTTTTCTCTCTACAAAAATATAACTTGTGATTTTTCTTCAAGAGAGTCAAGAAAAAGTTTATCTTCTTGATTGAATTGAGATTGCATGATTTTGATTTTCTCATTGGTATGGTCGTGAGCCTACATTTTCGGTCGGTATCGAATTCATTATTTTGGCGTTCTTGGTATTCTTGATTTTGGAAATCAAGGTAAAGATCCTACAAGTATGTATTAATACCTAAACTTGTAATAACAATACTTGCATAAAACGGACCCTGGCCCCTTTCATAAATTAAATATCAAAATTGTACTGTTATATCGATACTTGCAGTAAAGAATTTGTATAAGATATTTTAGTGCAGGTTTAACCTTCTTCTCTGAATCTTAAGTTCAATGCATCTCTCTTTGAAACAAATTGTACATATGGAACCCTTAATGTTTTTTTTTTAGTGTTTATCTCCATGTATCGATACATCTTTTTTACGATCATAACTTGCAAAATTCAAAATGTTGGATTGTCAAGGCATAACTGAATGTATCAAATATATACTAGATATCGATACATGCAATGATATTATAGTATAACAATTTTGGAAAACTTTGAAATCAAATGTCGTAATGGTATCACCTCTTATACAATGACTTCATAATTATCTAAATTACTTAATGATTTTATTTTCCTTCTGTTGTACTCTCTTTGTATTATAAAAATGAAAAAATTTATATGAAAAATTGTGTGCCACAAATTGTAAGATTGTTAAGCTAAGAAAAAAGAAAATACTAGGTATACACACTCACTTAAACACAAGACGTGTAAATACGTGCAATGACTATTTTGTCCTCATCTTATACATCTTGTGAGTAAGTCAATATTCACACCTAACAAAGTCCAAGAAAAAAACCTTTGTCTGTGTTATAAATAATGTATATATGTGAATGACATAACCATTATATCCCTGTAAACTTTACAATATTACGATTGTGCCATTGTCCACTCCTATAAATAGGAGCCTATACTTACCAATTTATTACACCAATTCTTGAAGAGAAATTCTCTCCTCTAAACTCTCTCCATTTCTCTCTCTATGTTGTTCTTATGATTTCGATGATTTTATAACACGTTATCAGCACGAGTCTCTAACCAATTGAGTAATAACGGGAGTATGCTCTACAGTTGCATCTAAATGATGAGCCTCTGTATCAGAAACCTGATTATTACTAACCAATGTTTCCTTTTCTCTCAAACTGAAAAAGAATGATTCTGTCCGATCCAGATATCCGATCGACGATCGGCCACCGCCATCAGAACGGGCTTGTCAAGGAGAAGACTCGCCTAAAATTTGGCGCAGAACCAACGGCTGAAACAAAAGATATCGACCGAAGAAGAAAATCTGAAAAACTGTGCAAAAACAGATATCTGACCGAAAATTGAAATGCTTATTCCGGACGATTCTGAACTCCGATCGACGATCGGCCAGCGGCATATCAACGGGTTTTTCTAGGAGAAGACTCGACTGAAATTTGGCGCAAATCCAACGGTTAAAACGGAAGTTATTGTCCGGAGAAGAAGATGCTGGCGGACTGAAAAATGATGATTCCGGCCAAACGGTTGATCTTTTGGAAAATCGGAGACCACCGGCATGTTCAGGACGCCGAGGCACATATTATGGTGATGGGTCAATTTTTCCGATCACCGGCGCGTGGCGGCCGGCGGCGGCGGCGCGTGGCGGATCCGGCGATGACGAAAGGCAGTTTGTCCGTTTTGATGAATTGGATTTTTCTATGATCTTATTTTTCTGTTTTGTGCAGTTTTTAAAATATTCCGGCGGTCGAACATGGCGGTTTTCTTAAAAACTGTTTTTGGAGCAATCCTGACGAGATTTTGAACTTCGGACCAAAAGTAAGTTTGTTCTAAATTAAATTTTAAACCTATTGACGGTTTCAATTTATTCATATGAGCAATATATTAAAATATGGACGATTTTGCCCTTAATAATACATACAAGTATAATAATCGTAAATTAACGATTAATATGTGATCAATTGAATTATATTATGCTGCCACCTACATGGTTGGTTTTACCACCTACATGGTTGGCTTTACCCGGTTTAATTATTTCATTATGTCGATTCTGCCTATATGGCCGGTTTAATTGTTTCATCTCGTTGATACCGTCTATATGGCTGGTTTAATTATTTCATCACGTTGACACCGCCTATATGATCGGTATATCAATTGAATACATATAAACACCTCAGTTGTTGGTTAATTCTAACATATTAGAGGGTTGTTGTCAACATATATACTTGGTGGTATAACCCCAGTATCGTTATTGTTAATATATATATACAATATTATTGTTATTTGATACTTCATTAAATGATACCAGAAGTTATCAATACTAAAGTTAGAAAATATTTTATCAAATGATACCAGAAGTTATCATTACCAAAAGGTTGATAAATATTAATAAAATGTTTTATCCAATGGTACCAGAAGTTACCAATATCTGAATTTGAATGGGTGGATGAAAATTATTCAACAAGAGAATGTTGATGTATGATAAGATAATATCACATGATAGCACGGATATAGCTAATGTGAAAATAATCTCATCAGTATTATGAGATGAATGTTAGATGATAAGTGCCTGGAAAAGTTCTTGCACGAGCACTTATATATTCCAGAAGAAGTACATATTTACTCCAGAAGAAGTAAAAATTATCATCTAAACATACTGAAATGATATTATTATTGCTCCTGAAGAAGCATAAACGAGACATACATGCAAAATGCAAAAGGGGAAAACATTTATGATCCTCAAAATTAGAGATGTGTTTCGGGAGTAGCCGTATCCTACCACCTCTGACCTTTTGAGGAAATAAAGAAAAAAGTGTGTTTCAAGAGTAAGAAATACTCCATACTCTACCACTTTAAATCTTTGAGGTACACAAGATTAATACATTGATAAAATCCTAGAAATTTATGGTGTGTCTCAAGAGTGAGAATACTCCGTACTCTACCACCACCTATTCTAGAGTTCACAAAGATAAATTTACATTAACCGGACTCCATTTTCGCTTGATTCCCCTTCCTTGCGACCAATCTATCTTTACTCCTGCTGGATCTTGTATTGGAATATATGATTGCAACTTATCCAGCAGTTCCTCGATAGTAGGAGCAGAAATAAGGATTCTCCTAGAAAATGGAGATATGAATCCCTGTTCCACAGCATAATCAAGAAATGTTAGCAAACCATCAAAGAAATTGTTTACATTTAAAAGCCCTATAGGCTTAGTATGGAGATCTAGTTGAGCCCATGAAGTAATATTAAAGATTTCTTCTAAAGTACCAAAACCTCCAGGCAGGGCTATGAAGGCATCAGAACCATATAACATGCAAGTTATGCGTTCATGGATAGATAAGGTTTGTACTTCATGCCCTCGTGTTTTGCCTGCAATATCAGCTAAAGGAGTAGGTATAACACCTATCACTCTTGCTTTCTCTACTAGAGCGGATTGTGAAACACAACCCATCAATCCACTGCTACCTCCTCCATACACGAGAGTGATACCTTTCTCTCCCAATTTCTTTCCTAAATCCACGGCTGCTTCTAGATACCCAAAACCTTTTCCCACTTTTGATCCACAAAATACACAGATAGTTTTGATCTGTCGAAATTTTGGTCCTTCCATTTTTGAAAGTAAAGAAGGAAAATGTTATTTTGGGATGCATGAACTATGAAAAATGTTTGGCTATTTAAAACCGAAAAACTTCACTATTTACTGGTCGTTTTTCGAAAAAGTGAAGATTTACTTTTGACAAAATCATCCTACTCACCTTTCGGCGATTTAATATTTTTAACCAGCCTTTATCAAAACTCGTGAAAGGAAACAGAAAAAAATATTTTATATGTGCATATATATCAAATGATTTACCTTGTATTAATGCTGCATAGCCAAAGCATCATTGTTTATAACAGCATGGCAAACAGGATCTTTTGCTATTATATTTTTGAGACTATATCTCTCTTTATCGCTGATGAATTTAGCCCATAAAGATAGTAGCTCACGCTGCACATATCCACTAGGGTGCGTCTCAAGAGTCAATCGGATATCATCCAATGACTCCTTACTCAGTCCACCCTTAATGAAGTCTATCTTATCATCTCGATTTATGGATGAATATCCTATTGATTTACAACGGGTATCACATGTCCATCGAGCACATTTGTAGCAACTATTTAATCTTTTTGCTCTTCGCTTCTTTGCAAAAGTACTCTTACCTAAGCCAGGCTTGTGCTTAGAAAATGAATCTGGTAATTCACCAGCTAATCGAACTTTTGCTTCGATCAACCAGCGAACATCTTCTGGCATGCCATGATCCATCAGCAACCTCAATCTTTCGAGCCTAATTCGATAATTTTTTCTCAAATCATTTACTGGAAGATTGGAATAATATTTGCGAATATTTGAAAGTATGATATCCATTTTTTGATGGATCTAGCCTTCTTCCCAAATCATCTATTTAAATGCATTATTCAACGCGTAAAAGAGCGACGGCTCCGCGTGTCAGTGATATGGATTCCATCAAGAAATAATGGAATAAATTATTGAAAAGGTGAGATAATATGCCATTACCTTTTTCGATATAAGGGAAGATTTTGCGACAAGATTGAGATTATGAGATATTTCCTTGGATATTGTACCTGATTTTTCGGTATACTAAAAGTAATAAAGGTATACTGATTTGAACTATATAGAATACTGATGAAATAAATGTTGTATTGAACCAGAAGTTCATACATATGTACAAGTGAAATATCTTATTGAACCAGAAGTTCATACGTACAAGTGAAATATGTATATAGTATGAACCAGAAGCTCATAAATGAAATATACATTGTATTGAACCAGAAGTTTAGCGATATTGTATTGAATCAAATATTCATACATAGAAATGAAATAAAACCGTATAGAACCAGAAGTTCTATAATAAACGGTTAGATTATCAAAAGTTCCAAATTATTTTCTATGAGAATAACTTATTCAGAAATTGTTTATCATACAACAATATTCTATGTCAAACAGGGAATAGCTCAAGAAGCTTTATTATTTGTAAAAGTGCGATATGCATACACTCCACCAAAGCGCACTGAGATATATGATTGAAATTACATCCCTAAAAGAATGACATGTGTTATGGCATTTTAGCCGATTGATAATATTTGAGAACATTATGGTGAAAACACGCCTGAAGCGTAATTATGCCTGAAGCATAATGACTATCGATTCCAAAAATAAATATCTCTTGAATGATTGAAATGATTCCTTTGAGGCTAAATACTCAAAGTAAGTAAAAGGGACATAGTCAAATGATGAGATATTCAGGTACCTGATGATAGAACATATAAAGAGATCTCTCCACGTTATATTGAGATGGAATCGATAAATAAGTCGACTGCATACCCTCTTATGAAATAAGATTGATGAAATCATAATTCTTTGGCCAAGTATGAAACCCTAATGTAGGGATTATTGTTCAAGGACCTGAAGTCCAAATGCTTAAATGTGTAAAGCCAGTAATTATATGTACAAATGAAAAATATTTCACAGTCGTAAAAGACGACTAGTTGCGCGCGAAATTTTTCATAGAACTGGCATGACATATGGTGGATAGACTATAGTCTAAATCACTAGCTTGAGCTCCTTGATATACCAATGAGTGAGATCAAAATGTATGATTCTCATCTCGGTACTTTGGGAGTATTCTTTGATGTACCAGTTGATCGCGGTACGTTGGGATTTCAAGTAAAATGATTGTAGATTATATGTCGAAATTGATATCTATTTCAATGATTGATTATGCTCCTGCAAAATTAGAAATTGCAGTTTATAAAGTGTAAGAACATACATGTATAAATCATTGAAAGATTCAATATGCCCAGATTAGTATCACTATAGAATGATACAAATGACTCCATGATATAATATGTTGAAAGTGAAATTGGAGTGTACTATTTATGACATCTGGGAAATTGATTATTCACTAGAAGTGAATACGAAAATGAATATTCACCAGAAGTGAATTTGAAATTGATTATTCACTAGAAGTGAATTTGAAAATGAATATTTAATTATTCACTAGAAGTGAAAGATGCAATCTATGAAAGTGAATTATAGATTTGATTATTCACCAGAAGTGAATTCTAAATTTGATTATTCACCAGAAGTGAAAAATACAATGAAAAGATTCGTGATTGCACCAATATACATGTAATATTCCATGAAAGGAATAAATACGCGTTGCACTCTTTTTCCCTTAGCTGAGGTTTTGTCCCACAGGGTTTTCATAGCAAGTTTTTTTAATGAGGCAACAGTTGAGGCGTATTGATGAAAATTAATGAGAATAATGCACTCTTTTTCCCTTCGCTGAGGTTTTGTCCCACAGGGTTTTCCTAGCAAGGTTTTTGAGGCATCATCATAGCTATCAACAAGCTATAATTCAGCAACACATTGGTATACTGGAATGATATCAACAAATGAAGAAAATCATACACATCTTATGAAGAATGTTATGATATCGACTACACACAAGAAGATTTTCATATATATTCCAGAAGAAAGATGATATCATTATTCAAAAGGTTCATGAATACTTGATTGCACACTTCAGGGGGAGAATCATGCTGTCATGCTGTACTCTTTTTCCTTCGTCCAGGTTTTGTCCCACAGGGTTTTCCTGACAAGGTTTTAACGAGGCAGCGGCTTTACTCTTTTTCCTTCGTTCAGATTTTGTCCCATTGGGTTTTACTGACAAGGTTTTAACGAGGCAGCACTGAAGCACTGAAGAACTTCAAAGATTCAATACATGATTTGTTCTACTTGAACATTAAGACTCAACGATTGACGATGGCCAATATCAGGGGGAGCAACTGTACTCTTTTTCCTTCGCTCAAGTTTTATCCCATTGGGTTTTCTTAGCAAGGTTTTAACGAGGCAGACAATTGCGTAATATGTCATTCAAGGGGGAGTGTTATAAATAATGTATATATGTGAATGACATAACCATTATATCCCTGTAAACTTTACAATATTACGATTGTGCCATTGTCCACTCCTATAAATAGGAGCCTATACTTACCAATTTATTACACCAATTCTTGAAGAGAAATTCTCTCCTCTAAACTCTCTCCATTTCTCTCTCTATGTTGTTCTTATGATTTCGATGATTTTATAACAGTCTGCACATTTTTAACTTCACATTATTGACTATTGCCAAGTACTGGGGATTAGGACTACAAATTTTGAAGCCAATTAGGAGTTTTTGCTTTAAACAATGCGAATATTGTTGTCTTTGAAAGTTTTAACCTACAAATTTGTATCTAAAAAGCCCCCAAAAGAGAGAAATGGAATCGAATTCTGTTTCCAATACAAATAAAACTGAAATTATTAGGGCGCCCAATATTTTATTTAGAATATACTTTTTGCCAATATTTATGTTTAGTTATTTTATTTTATTTATTAAATTAAATTTATATAAAGGAAAGTGTTAGGTTCAATATACTGTATACACACAAAGTAGGATTGAATCAACTCACCCCGTCCCCGTCATAGACCATACAAGTCGGCTTGTGTAGGCAAAAACGTACGACTTTCAAGAACAAGAGACGCAATCAATACGGCACAATAAATAAATAAAACTTTTAATTTTATTTCTTGCTAATATTGTCTAGTCTTGGACTCTTGTACAATTTGCTTCACGAACTTCCCAAAAAAATAAAAGAGTACTCGATTAGTACACATTACAAAAGATATAGATAATTTCAATCGTGTCAAAACTTCTTCATTTCCATGGTATCGTTTTCCAATGGGTCGCGTTCTAAACGCGCTCGTGAATAGGATAGACATACCTAAACATAGGACTGGTAATGGGCAACCTACCTTGCCCCAAACCCGAGACGCCCCACCCCGCCTCACGACCTGCAAAGTAGTGTAGCGATCGACCCTCCGCCCCTATTATCACCCCTTTTAAGATTTTTTTATTTCCCTTATTTTATTTGTATTTTTTTATTATTGTACAATTAGTGGGTCTCAAGGTAGACTGCTGAAAATCACCCCCGAACTTGCCCCACGGACCTATTAGTCGGGTGGGTTGCTCTTAATGGGATGGGGCACCTACGAGTTTTGGGTCCGCCCGTTTTTTTTTTTTTTTTTGCCAACCCTACTCCGACACCCGTATTGGTGGAAATGTTTAAGACCTCTGTAAAATTCAGACTTGGAGGGCACTGTGTTTCTCCTAAGTAGCATAACTCGAGCCACGGATCAGGCCATGCTCTTCTGCGCGAAACGCTCTTTGAAATACGTCTTCCATCTGGATAGCTCTCCACTTTTCCTGATCAAATCTAGTGCGCCACAGCTTCCACGTAAAAGCAGCAGAACCTACAATCACATGGATCAGTATTCACTAGGATTTAAGGCTCGCAGTCTGATCGACGTCTATAAGAACAATTTTTGAATTAGATAATCTCGACCGCACATAAGCAATGCTATAACTGCAAATACCTGACTCATCGTAGGACGATGAACGGAAGATTCTTTCACGCATAGAGAAGCAGCCACAACCATGAGATTCATTTGTTGTACGTTGTAGTCATCGTCCAGCGCAGGATCCACAAGCTCCCTGATTTTGTTCTGCTTTAGCAGAGGTTTTGCCTAGAACAAGTAAACAGGAAAATAAAATTTCAACCGGATATAGCAACTCAACTCAATTCAAATCGGGTTGAATGGAAGATCCATACCCACAGAACAAGGCTTTGTTGGGAGTAATCGAGCGCTCGACGCCCGGTGATAAGTTCCAACAGAAGCACACCGAAGGCGAAAACATCTGTTTTTTCATCTACTATTCCATGCATCAAGAATTCAGGAGCTAGATAACTGCATAGAGGCGAGAAAATTATAAGTGGAATCTTGTATAGACAGAGATGGAAAATAAAGAAATTTAGGTCCTACGAACCCGAAAGTGCCTTCAAATTCAGAAATTGTGAGGTGAGTCCATTGCTCCGGTAGCCATTTTGCAAACCCATAATCACAAATCTGCATTAATTATAAATAAATAAATAAAATTCTCAATTCCAACCATTCAATAACCTTAAACATGTAATTTCTTCAGGCTATTTTATTGATATCAAGAAGATTAAATAGATATGACTAAAGTTCAATCATCCAAATCTCAGGTGCATGTGATCACCAAATCACTAGTATCTCGATTAAACGTAGTTTCAAACGGACTTGGATACGATACTTTTTTCCTACTTACAAGAAGAAAAATTACTTATTTTGAAATGGAAAAGTTGGGGTTACTGTCAAGTAACTAGGAACCTACTTATTTCCAACTCTTTGACCAACAAAAAAATTATCTGATACCTGAGGCTCGAAGTCCTTAGTGAGCAGTATATTTTCCGACTTAATATCTCTGTGAATGATTCTTCTTTGACCGCCCTCGTGGAGATAAAGCAAACCCTTAGCCGTTCCCAGTGCAACCTTGTACCTGATATCCCAGTTTAGCTTCTCTGTGGAACCTGTTCAATTTAAAGATGACGGGAAAAATTGAGAATAAGCATACATATAACACGTTCAACAAGTTACTGATCATTTGAAGAAAACAGGAACCAAGAAAAATGTACTAACTGTGAAGCTGAGAAGCCAAACTCCCAAGGGGAGACAATTCGAGGACAAGGTAAAGTCCTCCTTCAACCCCATATCCAATCAATTTAGCCGTATTTGGATGGTTGATATGAGCCATTATACCAAGCTCGGATAAAAAGTCTCTGATTCTATCGTCCGGTTGTCCTTTCGTCAGCCGCTTAATCGCAACAAGCTGACCATCCCGCAAACGGCCTCTATAAACTTCGGCATAACCACCTTTCCCAATCAAACATTCTAAAAAATAGATATGTGAGATTAATATTTGTCATCATAACATAAGTTCTATTCCTTCAAAATGCAACTTTAAACAAAAATACGAGGACTTGATTTTCGAACAAATTCCTAACCTGGTGAAAAATCATTGGTTGCAATTTGGAGTTTGCAGAAGCTAAAGTTCTTGCAATGAGGCTTGAAATAGTTCAAACTAGTATCCATAACAGGATTCCGTGCTGCACGGCCTTCGTCTCTCATGCTACTGCTAAATCTTTTCGATAGGTTGAGAGGGTGTAAGGTGGCTAATCGGCTTTTGGATTTAAATCTCAATAATCGAACAAATCCAGCCAATAGAGAAACGGGTTTTCGATCCGAAGTGCTTGTTTTGGGGGAATCTATGTCGGATTGTATACTCCTAAAGTATTCATCAAGAACCGTATCTGGGGAATAAACATCCTCTGTCTCTTTCTTCATGTTTCAAAATATCAACACTGCAGAATACAGCAAATTATAACCTTTATATAGAGAGATGCAACATTGACAATCTGATTGAGAACAAATCTTTATTGTTTGCCAATCACAAATTGCGAATTTTATAACTACAAGTGTTTGCCAGTAATGAAAACAACAGTAATCAAAGACCAAAAACAGATAAAAAAGTTCAGCAAAATAACCCAAAATTTCAAAGTTCAAAAACATAAACGAGGAATTTTCCGGCAACATGACTGTCAAAGAAATTAAAATCTTATCATAGTCCAATACTAATGTACTAAAAATATATTCCACAAAGGAGTAACAGAATACAGAAACCTAAGACAATCAATCTCTTTCTTGAAAAGTTTTAACATTAGTAAACATGAAAATTTGCTAGTACAAACTACAAAAGCAAAGAAAACAATAAAATATAACAAGAAATAACGGATAAATTAATTGCAAATTAATCCAAAATTTGCAGAAATTCTATTCACTGACTATTATCTGAAAAAACGTCAAAAGATAAACGCAAGAACAGAGGAAAATCACAAGAACAGTAACATTTACGGATCAAGACAAACCAGTGATACTAAGATGGTGTCGGTTGTTGAAAAATTGTCCTATAGTGCAGTGAGAGAAAGTTGGATGGTTTGAAGGAAGCATATGTTGGGTTTTATGGAAGAAATTTATACTGTTTGTCGTTTGAGTTTGCGGAGTTTAGCGCTCTGAAAACATGGAACTTCAACGAGAAGCTGCTGAGGGAAAAGGATACTGAGAATATGTGTTGGACTTGAAATACAAAACAGTACTTGGAGACGGAGTCAACAACGGCAAGTAAGAGGCCACGTGCCTAATGCTCGATATATCAATGCCTTTTTATTTCGACATTTGTGTGGTCAAATTTCGTCCCCCACCTAGATTTTCAGAAATTTAGTACATGTGATATCAAAACAAAGAATTTATAAACAATAATTTATACATGGTTTATAATGTTTATAAATTTATTGAAAATAAAATTTAATAAATTATGCCCATATTTGATAGAAATTAAAATAAAAATTTTAGTAAATTTTTATAAAAATTAATAAAACGTGTGATTAAAATATTGTGGGACCTATAAAATATGTAGTTAAAAATTAATTGTTGATTGCTCTGTTCAATAACATTATATCAATTATAAATTGGTTTATTTATATTTTGAGGTAAAATGTGATTGAAAAGTGAAGAGAAAATTTGTGTGGTTAAAAAGTTGTTTGAGAAATTGTGATATTTATAAATTGATTTATAAATTTTAATGATTGCATTAAAGAACATATGTTAATTAAATTTTTTTAGATTTACCAAACATAGACTATATACAATTTATGAAATAGATAGAATTATGAGGTACGTAATAAGTATGCTTTCTGTCTGATAACACTGTAACAATTATAAATATATTTTCTGTTAATTTTTTTTTTCTTTCGTTTTAATTTATTTACTCATGAAATTAAGGGTTTCCATTGTGCATCTCAAATATTAAGTACATGACAACACAGGCGATGAAAATTTCAATATATAATTATTATTTTTAGTTGGTATTTTTTAATAAAGAAATTCGAAATTCAGTTTCGATTAGGACTTTTAATTTTATGTCATCTAGATAGTTGTTGTTGTAAATTAGAATTAATCATTAATTAGAGCTAGTCATTTATCAGAGTTAGTCGTTTATGTATAAATAAAGGTTATAGCCTTATGGCGACGTATGAATTACCGAGATTTTCTCCAATTTTCAATTCAATTAATTAGCCCATGTTTAATAAATCGTTTATAAACGATTATTTATAAATATTATTGAGTAATAGGCGTAAAACGTTCCTATCTTTAAAAACTCCTGTGCAATTCGTTCTATCTTCAATCATTTCACCCTTACCTTTTCATTTCTTTGTTGAAGACGTCCTTACCGTCCAAAAATTTGTTAGTTGACCAATTAATCATCATTGGGCCATTTTAATGAAGGACAAAAAAGTCTTTTTACATTATTTAACTCAAATTATTATATAACAAAAAATGACAAACAAAATTAAAAAATTATAACTATTCATCTTCCCCCATCTCCCCCTTACTCCCACACGACCACCATCACAATCTAACTCATTGCGATAATTTCGAAGACTAGCTAATAAGCTCCAACGGTACTACCACCACAACCATAAATGATAGCGGTAGACGATGGGGGAGAAACCACTCGACAGACGAAGGCTAGTGCGCGTGCGGCTTGAAGGACCACCAGTCGAGCTGTTCGCAATGCCGCTAGCAATTGTTGAGCTCAAGCTTGCTGTTGTCGCCTCCCTTGTGCTCTTTTCTAAGCTTTGATTCATTTCAAGTTCAAGATTATGATAAAAAAAAACTTGTAACTATTCATCTCCACCTCACTCCCACACAACCACTAACCCCAACCTAACCCATCGAACCAAAAATGAGAGGGAACAACTTCAGTTGCAATTACTAAATCTCTTAAATTCATACCAGTTACCAAATGTTTTATAATTGTCAATTTTGTGTGCAATAGTTTGGTATTGAAAAACAATTTCAGTTGCATTCTGGTTCATTATCTTCTTAATTTTAAACACACGAAATTCCCTCATAATCATGGCCTCGACTATGTATTTTGAATTGAAAGAGGGGTATGTGGGATTGTACACAATTGTTAAAATTTGTTCAATCGAAACATTTTTGTTGTGCTAAACATTGAACAAAATTATCGTAAAGAGAATCCGATTGTGCAGAAGAAAATGAATTGAAGGAAGAAAGGTAATGTGAAAAAGACTTTTTTGGGCTTCTTAAAATAGTCAAAAGATGATTAATTGGTCAACTAATAAACTTTTGGACAATATGGACGTTTTTCAGCAAAGAAATGTAAATGTGAATGTGAAATTGTCAAAAAATCAAAGGTAGGGACAAATTACACAAGAATGTCCAAAGGTAAAGACATTTTGCGACAATTACCCAATACTGTTTATAAATAGCGATATGTAAACGTTTAGTCGGTCTTTTTTTTTTTTTAAAAAGTAAAAAATATTGGACGAGAATTTTTGACTAATCGAAATTGTTGATTCAAAAAAAAAAAACCACCGAGGTATTTGCCATGAAACCGTTTATAAACAAAATTTATAAACATTTTTTTAACCAAACAGAGGATAAAACACCCATCAATGATTTATTGATCAAATCAAATATTCAATATTCTTGCAAAAAATAAATAATTATTTTTAAGAATCAATATATTTATTACTTCCTTACAAGTTACACATCAATATATCTTCTACATGGTAACATAGATAAATACCATAATAAATTAATAATGTCAACTAGAATTAGATAAGATTAAAGAAATATCCATTTCGGGAATGTCCAGTCCCAAGGTCGCTAAATAGGTAAGTCGACAATCTCTATACTAATAAATAGAAAGGTGCAAAATCTTTATCTGACCTATTTCTTTTTTTCTTTCATTCTTTCTTTTTTCCCCCAATATTTTTAAATTTATGTTAGAATATGTTTCATAATTAACAACTGACCAAACTGTATAATATACTACGAGTAGTTTAAATAATAATTAAAGAAAAAATAAAATCTAAAATAGTATACGAGACAAGGTAAATATTTAAGAGAATACCAAAAATGTAATAAATACTTTTTTTTGGCTGAGCGTAATAAATACTATATGTAGTACAAAATTTTTATAATATATAAAAGTTTGGTAGTTCCTAAAAACAAGTTTTCACTCATTTCTGTTTCTATAAATAGTAAGTTCTCATAAAATTAAACAGTGTGAGTTCAAAGTGAATTAGTATGAATGTAAAATCTGGATAAATGTGAACGCATATATATATATATATTAAATAATTGTTGATATTTTTTAATCAATTTTAATTTTATTATTAACACTAATACTGAATTATTTGTTGTTCTTAATATTATAAATTCTATGTGTAGCAATCAATATAAAAATTGTGTTTAATTATTAATGGTCAAATAAGTTATCTTTAATATAAAAATAATACTTTCTGAAATATATATATATATGTGTGTGTGTGTGTGTGTGTGTGTGTGTGTGTGTGTGGTTGAAAAAATACGTTGCTTATAAATAATTTATAGAAAAAGTTATTAAACAAAGACTAATATTGAATAATTAATGCTTTGATTTCTTTTGAGATAATAATATCAATAGGATAATTAATATTTTTTAATCATTCTTAATTTTAATAAATTTTTAAAGATTATAGGATATAAGATTTTTCGTATAATTTCGTGATCTCCAACTTTACTCGGTTGTCGTATTATGATAATTGCGAGATTATCATATTATTATTTTAACTATTTGACTTTGATTTTTTTAGAATTGTTTTTGTGGAAATTTGATTTTTTAGGATGTATAGTTAAAAAGTAGTATGAAAAATTGTAATTTTTTTTAAAGAATGTGTGATTGAGAATGAATGTTTAGAAAAATTGATTCTTGAAAAATCAATTCCATGTGGTAAATTATAAAGTATTATGTCTTGTGGGTTAAACAATCGCGCCGCTTTTTATGAATCGAGAAGCATAGATGATTTCTTAGTATTTAAAGTTAAATGTATCACGATATATATTCGTTAAAATTTATTCAAAACTAACATTTCATGTTGCTTAATTTGCTACATTCATTTAAATATATGATCACATATATTTAATTTGTAATGGTAAAGTAAATATGAAATGAAATATTTGTTTAATGAATTTAAATATCAAATATTGTAATAAAGTAGTTAATACCATTTCTAATAGTACTATTCGGATAATGATAAATTATTTGTGATAATTCAAAGATTATATTTTAAAAAGATTAATTATATCAATAATTATTAAAATTGAATAGTTATGCAAATGGTCATTGAAGTATTATTTTTTTTAAGTAGTAAATTATTTAAATTCCTAATTATTACAATTGTGGCAAAATAATAATTAAAAATAAATAAAAAAATTGGCCCTATTAAGTACACTTTATTCGAACTCTCATTTTTTTTTAAAAAAAAATCATTTTCAACTAACATTCTATTAATAAAATAATCTACATATAAATTAAAAAAATTCATACTTTTTAATAGCTCATTGTACAAAAATTTACTGTTATTATTTCAAATAATGAGTCTCAAACGGTGCTTAAGTATACATTATCATCAAAATCATTATTATTAAACTCATTTTTTAGATAATGATGGCTCAAATAAGGACTAAATATGTTAACGAGAGAAAAACGTAATGCATAAAGGGGAGAGCACTTCCCAAAAACAGGTATTGACTCATTTTCCTGTCTAAAACACATTTCCTAAAATGGTAATTAGTAGTATTAATTCACTATTTATTATTACTTTTGGACAAATTTCAGATTTAAAATAATCCAATTGAATGCAGATTTTTAAATAGTTGCATTTTCCAGGTCCCGAAATTTCTTTATCCGTCTTCCTCTCTTGAAAATCAATTAAATCTTTTTTTTAAAATTAGTGAAAAAAAAAAACGCTGTCAATATTACATAAATATTTTTATTTAAAAATAGAAAATGAAAGAGGATGAAATAAGAACGTTCATAAATCTATTTTTCTTTTTCTTTTCGTTTTAATAAAATTCTGAGTTTATATCACAGATAAATCTATTTTTTCTACTTATTTTAGATTTTATTTAAATGTAATTTTTTTTTTCATTTTAAGTTTTAAATAATTTCAAATTATAATATTTAAAGAAATTTCTGGAACGATAAACATAAAAACAGTAAAAAAATATTAAGGTTTTGTAATGTACTTTTGTAATTAAATATTTTCATTCATTTCTTATTTTTAATTAAATATTCATTTTATATATTAAAATATAAATTTGATATATGTAAGTAATAAATGATCTTGCATCCAACGAGTATAACACTAGTTAAGAAAATAGGCAGGTTGGAGAGTCGAGTTGTAATTATTAAGTGAGCTTTAATCATTATCATTAATATCATTATCATTTATTAAAAACAAGCTGATGCCGTAAGTAAATTTCTGTCCTTTTAAGAAATTTTAATCACTAATTTATAATCATTTCAGAATAATGATTGCTTTTCACTAATTACAAATCCAAACGGTTACTTAAACCACCACTTTTTATATTTTTATTATTATTATTATATTTACATACTTCTTGCACTGGACCTTTAAGAAATTAATTTTTTTTTTTTTTTATGATTTTTTAATTTTTATTATTGATGCTCCTTTTTTTTTTCCCCAAGTTCGAAGAGTATTGACATGGTACGTAAAATCTTCTTATTTACCTTACAAATGGTTCGACCAAATATTACATAAAATAATATATTGAAAGGACAAAACAATAATTTACAAGGGTATCAAATTTGCAAAATGAGGCTTGTGTATTACAAGTTTCTTTAAAAGATAATAAGCACAAATGGTCCTCAATCTTTAAATTTCTTGCGAAAATGATCTCCAACGTTTAGATTTTTACATTTATACCTTCAGAATCACCAAACGTTGCGAAAATGGTCCCTACCGATAGATTCCGTTAACTTTTCCGTTAAAAACGTGTAAATAGCACAAATAATCTCTAACCTTTGAGTTTTTTTACGATAATAGTCCCTAACATATTAATGTCACGTTTGACATTTTTAGTTTGTAACCTCCAAACGTTTGGCATATTTAGTCCCTAACATATTAAACCCCTATTTGAAATCAATTATTTCAAATAATATAGTTGGGAATCGTAATTTTTTGAAGAATTTGTTGTTAAAAAAATTGAATTTATTTATAAATTATTTTATTGATAAAATGTGTGGTTAAAAACGAGTTTTAAAAAATAAAATTTATTCTGAATTTATAAAATGCACAATAAAATACTTAACAAAAATTCACCGATTCAACCTATTGGAAAAAAAAAATAATGAATCTATGGAACATAAACAAACAAATACATTGGACATTATTTTAGAAATTGAATAAAAAATATGTTTTTATCAATTCTATTTTCAATTTTGAGAACTGATCAATATCGATTTTGGAATTTTCATTTTTTTTCATAACTCATTTTCTTCCATACGTTCTATTAATATTTTTTTTAATTTATGCATAAATTAAAAAAAAATTACGTTTTAAATAATGTGGTTTGTAATTGTAATTTTTTAAAGAATTTGTGATTCAAAAGTAAAAGAAAAAATTTGAATTTATTTGTAAATTATTTTATTGATAGAATGTGTGTTGAAAACGAACTTTAAAAATAAAGTATATTCTAGATTTTTAAAGTGCACAGTAAAATATTTAACAAAAATTCACAGCATTAACATTTCAACTTATTGATAAAAAATAAATAAATTTATGGAATATAAACAAACAAATACATTGGACATTATTTTAGGAATTGAATAATAAATATGTTTTTATCAAATCTACTTTCGATTTTGAGAATCGATCGATTTGAAAAGTAAGTTTAGAGAATTTTGGTTAAAACGTAATTTTTTTTAAAATTTATGCATAAATTAAAAAAAAAAATTAATAGAACGTGTAGAAGAAAATGAGTTTTGAAAAAAAAAAAAAAAGAAATTTCGAAAATCAATATCGATCAATTCTCAAAATCGAAAATAGAATTGATAAAAATATATTTTTAATTCAATTTCTAAAATAATGTCCAATGTATTTGTTTGTTTATGTTCCATGGATTCATTATATTTTTCCAATAGGTTGAAGCGGTGAATTTTTATTAAATATTTTATTACGCATTTTAGAAATTCAGAATAAATTTTATTTTTTAAAACTCGTTTTTAACCACACATTCTATCAATAAAATAATTTACAAATAAATTCATTTTTTTTAAACAACAAATTCTTCAAAAAATTACAATTACAAACTATATTATTTGAAATAATTGGTTTCAAATAGGGGCTTAATATGTTAGGGACTAAATATGCCAAACGTATAGGGACTTAATATGTTAGGGACTAAATACGCCAAACGTTTGGAGGTTACAAATTAAAAATGTCAAACATGGCCTTAATATGTTAGAGACTATTATCATAAAAAACTAAAAGGTTAGGGATAATTTGTGCTATTTACACGTTTTTAACGGAAAAAACTAACGGAATCTAACGGTAGGGACCATTTTCGCAACGTTTGGTGATTCTGAGGGTGTAAATGCAAAAATCGAAATGTTGGGGACCATTTTCGCAAGAAACCTAAAGGTTGGGGACCATTTATGCGTATTACCCTTCTTTAAAACAGATTTGCCAATCACCACCAGTATTTGAGGTTTTGGTTGAGTGTTTGCCTTTCCAAATACAACGAAAAACTAGTAGAATTCGAGCACCTCAGGTTTCACACCACAAGTATTTGAGGTTTTGGATGAATTTTTGTAAGACAGAAGACGAAAACTGTGTGCAAAATTTGTTCAATCCGATATTTATGTGTGTAGGTAACACCAGTACACAAGTGCAAGATCAATTCAGTTCCTAATTTGCGCCCTTGCGTATGGGCCCCACCACCACGTGTGTGTTGGACACCCGTCACGGGTAGGAGAAAACTTCCGTTTCATCAAAATTGAAAACTTATCCGTATCCTATGATTATTTCCAAGTCTTGAAGAAATATGGGTGCGAATTTTCTTATGTTATTATACTTTTTTAGTTATTATGGCTTGTTTCATATCGATGAAGATCAAGATCCTCATAAATTAGTCTCAAAGGTGGGTAAATAACAAAAAAACGTCCCTATCGTTTGGATATATTGTGGAAATCATCCCTACTGTTTCATTTTTTGCAATTGCACCCCCAAAATCACCTTTCATTGCGGAATTCATCCTTATCGTCCAAAACCGTTAACATTTCTGTTAAATGCTGAGCTAGTAACAATTTTTTGTTTAAAAGTTAGGGGCAAAATCGTTAATGCACAAAAGTAAAGGTAGTATGTATATATGTTTGGCACAAAACATCCTTGGGATATAAACGTTTTGCACAAAACCTCACTGACATGTAAACGTTTTGCGCTAAACATCCCTGTCTCTCAAAAACTAATTAAGTAAATGATAAATTATTAATAATTTCATTTATATAATGATCTTGTGTGATCGGCTAGATCATTTAAATCAACAAATTAAATTACTTAATTTCTCAAACCACTTTTTAACCACACACATTTTCTCTCTCAACTTTTCAACCACTTAGCCTCTATTCGATTAAAGGGTTTTTTTTTTTTTTTTTTGTTTATAATCACTACAATTTTCAATACAACTTACTAATCCAAATTAACAAACAATTTATTAATCCAAATTATCAAACAAACTATTATAAATGTTTAGAGATCACAAAAGAATTTTTTTTTCGGCGACTTACTAAAGAGGAGAGAAATATCTTTGTTGTTTTCGAGGTAAAATGTGTGGTTAAAAATTGGAGAGAAAATGTGTGCGGTTAAAAGTGATTTGAAAAATTGTGTAGTTTAAATTTTAGTTTACACACCCCATTAATGGGCTAGGCGAACGAGTATATATCAAATTATTTATACGAGGATTATATTTACCGAAATGTATAATTTGTGATTAAGCCTCTGTTTGTTAAATTTGTTTATAAATAATACATTTTAAAACTATTTTTAGCCACACATATTTCTCCAAATTATTTTTAACTATATATTTTACATCGAAAGTATCATATTACACATTTTTGAGAAATGTGTGTGGCTAAAAATAGTTTTAAAATGTGTTATTTATAAACAAATTTAACAAACAGAGGCTTAATCACAAATTACACATTTTGGTGATTATAATCCTCGTATAAATAATTTGATAAATACTCGTTCGCCTAGCCCATTAATGGGGTGTTTAAACTAAAATTTACAATTTTTCAAACCACTTTTAACCGCACACATTTTCTCTCCAATTTTTAATCACACATTTTACTTTGAAAACAACAAAAAATCTTCTCTCTCCTCTTTAGTAAGTCGCTGAACAAAAAATAATTCTTTTGTGATATCTAAATATTTATAATAGTTTGTTTGATAATTTGGATTAATAAATTGTTTGATAATTTGGATTAATAAGTTGTATTGAAAATTGTAGTGATTATAAACAAAAAAAAAAAAAAATCTTTTATCGAACAGAAGCTAAGTGGTTAAAAAGTTGAGAGATAAAATGTGTGTGGTTAAAAAGTGTTTGAGAAATTAAGTAATTTAATTTGTTGATTTAAATGATCTAGCCGAACACACAAGATCATTATATAAACGAAATCATTAATAATTTATCATTTACTTAACTAGTTTTTGAGAGGCAGAGATGTTTTGCGCAAAACGTTTACATGTCAGTGAGATTTTGTGCAAAACGTTTATATCCCAAGGAGGTTTTGTGCCGCCAAACATAGATCATACTACCTTTACTTTTGTGCATTGATGATTTTGCCCTTGACTTTTAAACAAAAAATTGTTACCAGCTCAGCATTTAACAGAAAGGTTAACGATTTTGGACGGTAATGATGAATTCCGCAATGAAAGGTGATTTTGGGGGTATAATTGCAAAAAATGAAACGATATGGATGATTTCCACAATATATCCAAACGATAGGGATGTTTTTTGTTATTTACCCCTCAAAGGTTGGTGAGACATTTGACAACATCCCGATAATCTAAAATTATTTGTAGACTAGTTCTATCACACGTACAATGTACGGTATTAGATATATACAAAATATTTGAAGTAAAATGTAAAAAATAAACTTGCAAAGAAAAAAACTAAATTCTAAAATATTAAATATTCCTCATAGATCTGTACATATATAATTTTTAATATTAAGAACAACAAATAAATAAAATGTCAATAATTACCTGTGCGTTGCACGAAAGTTGTAATTCGTGTGAGTGATTTCAATTTTTTTTATTGAAAGTCTATAGTTCACATAATATAGTCAAATAATAATAAAAAAGAACATTTAAGATTTTCCCACTTCATTTAGTAATAAATAAACATAGTAATAAGAACATTTAAGATTTTCCCACCTCATTCTAACAAAAAATTATCCACCTATCAGCAAAAGGATTTGTTCATCAATCCTTCCTTTTCGTATTATAAATATATTTATATTTTTGAAGAATTTATAATTACATTATAACAACATTGAATGTTTGTTATAGTTACTTAAATATTTTTCATGATCAAAGAATCTGAAACCTAAAATATTAGAAGCCTACTTATAATCAATAACATAAGCCTGGTCAAGTCAGCATATCTGTGTCTAGTGTTTTCATTCCCATTAGAAGGCATTTATACATGTTGACAACCTTCATTGGGTAGTCTGTGACTTGAACTGATTTGTCCTTGGTGGAGAGCAACAGTGCATGACATTTATGTGATATTGGGCATGTGGAGCACCTGGGACTATAAAGGGTGCATACCGTTGCACCAAGCTCCATGATAGCCTGATTAAAATCACCAAGCCTAGAAGGATCAACTAATTGGCCAGCTAGTTTCCTATGTAATGGAAATGTAAAGCATGGTAAGGAAAGATAATGGCAAATTTAAACACAATTTTTCAGGGTAGAAATATCTAGCCAAAAATGAAACTAATCCTATAAATCCACATTGCAAGACACATACCAAGTAGGCTATACTGCTTATACTAAAAATGATAGAGCAAAACAATGACAGAAAATGGACTTCTAAAAACCAAAATAAAGACTCTGGTTATATTTTTCCTTTTTCACTGAAAACTAAAAGTGTACAATTTATGAAATCTAGTGATGATTTAATTTTAAGGAAATTGTTAAATTACAATATCTTGTGGAGCAACAGTTCATCAGTTAATGTTGATTTAATAAATTTTGAAGAAAGGAGTACACTAAAACATCCTTTACATTCAAAAACATTGGTGCTAATGAGCATTTATGTTTTAAATGGAGATGGTGCCAATATGTAAGAGAAACAAATCTATATCAGTTAAGCATTTGAAAAAACTTAATACCAAAGAGTTTTTGAAAAGAGATACCACACTATACACCCAAAGAAACTAAAGTCCAGTCCGCTATATTGATCTGGGAGTCCCGTGTGGAAGGGCTCTCGCTCAACGGATCAAGGGTATGAAGAGTTATTGAACAAATGAACAGGAATAGAGTGGAAAACACATGGTAACTCATGGTGGCAGAGACAGGTTCTTAATGAAAAACAATTGCAATAACAAGTATTAGTATCACATAAATGCAATAAGTAATCCATTGGGAAATAGTAACTGAAAGTCTTCAGTAACTTCTAAGCACTTGTTATTGCATTCTTGGCTCAAACAGAGGCACATTCCTTAGGACTTGCATAGCCTCTGCAAACTTGGCTCTCAGCGAGTCTAGCGACTCCATCAAGTGTAAAACTTATGTTTGGTCCATTTCCAAAAGCATGACAGTCACCTTAGCTGCTGATTCAGGCTCCAACTGTTGTATCAGTGGGTATAAATTCCCACCCAACATCTGCAACCACAGTCTCAGACATGGGAAGTTATTGAGACACTAACAAATAAGTTTAAAAGGATATGTATTGAATGCTTACCATCTTGTGTTCCGAATGGTGCACATTTGCAAGTGCATAAGCCAAAGTTTGAACTGGGATTTAGGCTGCCTATGTCACGTGGAAGGGAACCATGTCTAGTCCAGAGAAACCTTGCACAGAAACATTAGGCAGAGGATATCAATACGCGCATCCCCTTGAAATCACCCGTGTCATAGCAATGCTTGAATCTTTATAAAATGTTTCAAGAAAGAAAGGTGCAACTGAAAATGCCACTAACTTGTTGCTGAGTCATTGCAAATGGCTGTAGGCTTTGCTGTGCAGAATTGACACCGGCGCGTCTGCCACCGGGGTAAAACCCTGGTTGTCCTGACTGAACATGAATGACCCAATAGGTCCCATGCCCGGAACATACTGCATCTGATATTTAAAATCATCCCAATTCATAAGAAGTTATAACCATGAGTCAAAAGCTTAATAACTTGTAATCCTACCAAGTAAATTGCAAATCTTTTCCAGGATAGATATATATTCATTTAATGTTGCTTCGTGTTGACATAAAAATGAAAGAATATCTCAAACACCTGAGGCATATGTGAACTGATTTGAGAAGCAGAAAAAAGATATACTATTGGATGGATAAGATACTTAATTCCTCAATTCAGATACTTCAGCCAATAACATTTCTCTCAAAAGATTGTTCACTTTCTTGGTTGTGAAATCCCCCCCCCCCTCTTTTGGCTAAAGTGTCAAATATACTAAAATTCTTGATTGAATGATACACATCAATGGAAATTATCATATATCTTGAAACTATATCTAGTTCAAAAAAAACCATCTTTTATGAAAAATAAAATAAATCTGAGAACACATGACACTAAACCAAACCTCGAAGGCAATCAACATTAATATAGAGAACAAATTCCAAGAGAAACATAATGCAAAATGTAGGAAAACCACGATTTCCATATTCAAGGAACTGCATATGTGCAGTCAAAAGATTATACAGATAGTAATAACCATAGATTGGAGGTATGACCAAATCTAAATAACAAAAACGTGAAATGGAAGCAGAAGTACAAATAGGACAAGTTAGATTTTAAACAAAATAAAATCAAAAGAATCTGAGAAGCTACGAAGAGTTTCATCATACCTTTACAACACCCAATGAACATGAAATGAAATAAGGTTATAGTCCTGTGATTCCTCTCAAATTCTGTATTGGAAATGCTCATCATACAATTACCAATGACCTTATCTCGGACAATAAAACTTGGGTTTCTTGTCTAAAATATGTTTTACATATAAATCTCCCCACCATTTTATATATATATATATATATTGTGCAAAATTGTCTAAAATATGTTTTACATGAAAAACTCAATCAAGCACTAATGAAAAAAAAAAAACAAATTATTTTACCTGATTTGATATTTTTCAAAATAAATGGAAGCAATAGCACACACCTAAGATCAAGATGATGTCAGTCATCAGTTGGACAAAACTTGATCCAACACTTCTAGGCAAATTTTGATATACAATCACATTCGAGAATTTTGTAAATAACTAAAAAAATAAGATTCAACTCAGTTTATGGTGTTCAACTAATCTCTTCAAGTAGTTTTGGCCAAGTCATAAATTTTAAAAATAGATATTAAACAGCTTTACTAAACTAGTAAATTCTAAATCAAAATGTTTAACGTACTATTAGAAAATGAAAAATTATCACAGAAAAATGAAAGGGACATCAGTTCTTTAAGGTGATGTAGCATAAATGAAATTTCAGACGCGAATTACTCATTTGTTAATGAGATTCATCCATTGTCCCCAAATAAATTAATAAAAAATAATTTGATAAAGCTCAAATCGAACAAAATAATTGATGCTGTACAAAGTATTCTCCAAATAATTCATCCACAACACATCAGGAACTAAAAATTTAATAATACCTATAAATTTCCCTCGGTTCTCACTTCTCTTTCAATCCAAAATGCGTGAAAATATTCCTCAAAACCACAAGAACATAAAAACACAAATTTTATACAGTGAAAGCCGAAAGGCTCAACAAAGACTTGGATCGAGCAAAATCTAAAACTTTTAATGTGGATCAAGGTACAATAAGAGAAAATCAGACCAATTTCCATAGATAATGACACGAAATCTATAAAGAGAATGATAGAAAAATGGTACCTAGTCGGTTTCGATGGTGGCAGCTAGCTTCATGACGACGGTAGGATGTAGCGGTGGTGGTGGAGTTGAAGTTTGGTTAAAAGCGTGATTCGGACGGTATGATGAACCTTAAAAAAAAAAAAAAAAATTAGACCATTCAATTAGATTTTTCAAACAAAAAAAGAAGAATTAGAAAAAATAAAAATAAAAAAAATGAGAGGGTTCATAACATAGGACCTACAAAAACTCTCGTTACATGGTGACATCAATGGAAGTTCATTATTGTTCTTATTTTTCTTAACAAATACAAACTTTAATTGCTCAAAGGCAGCTTTAAAAAATGCCAACCCGTATTGATTCTTGATTGGTGATTACTATGTTTGATAAACAAATTAGCTTGATGAATATCATAAACAATGCTTTCCAGATATCCGCTAATTTTGCAACAAAATATTCAAGTATGACTGATTATAAAGCAAGAATACAAAGCATGTTCACTAATTCTATACTACCCAAAGCAAGTTCAATACAATTTATAATCTAAAGAAAAATCAAACTGCTTGATACATAGTTATCCTAAATCCTATCATCAAACTTTAAATCCAAATTCAAATCCTCATCAAATTTCCAACGCAAAATGATGCTTATTCTTTGTGTATACACGAAAAAAGTTTTAAGAAAATTTTAGAATAATTCTTCTATTAACTAAATGCAATGTTCTCTACTGACTAATGCTTAATTCTTTTTGTAACTGAATATGATACCAAAGACTTACCCTATTTCTAGGTTGCAATGTCCTTTCCCTTTCCAAGCAGATCCTAATCTAAAACAATGACCAGTTGTTCTATATTAACTGGCTGGGGAGAATAAAGCCCCATTATTTCTTCAAGAATCATTTCATCAGATGTGCCTCTCTCCTACTTAATTGGAATTATTGATAAAGTTACTATTTTAAAAATTGTATCATAACTGGAAAAAGGTATTCTTTCTGTAAATTATGAAGATTTGAAAATCCTGTTCATCTTCAAATTTGAGATCTGAAGACAAATTATGAAGACAAACTATGAAGATTTGAAATCTTGTTTATTATTTGATATATTGCAACCAATTTCATTCTGAAATTTTTTTTCTAATCTTTCCATTAGTTCTTCTATATTTTTATTCGTTGCTTCCCAATGTGTGTTTTTTTATTGATACAGTTGTGAAGAAGAAATCACGTGAAAGGGAAAATATATTTGTGTCTGGGGGCATTTGACAACAAACATGACTTATGCAAGATAAAGGATTCTGAAATCATAAAAATTAAACTTACATTTTGGTCATGACCGATGAATCTTAGCTGCTATACTCCTCTTCAAGAAAAGCAGTGGAACTTGCTAAACTTGAATCTCGGAAGTCAGAAGCTTCAGCTCCCTTATTCGAAAATTTCATTTAAAACATAAAAATCATAGATTTAAAACATAAAAAATCATAAACAAATGGAAACTCACCCGAATTGTGTTCTTCAAAATTTGTTACTTCTTCAAGCTGAATCCATGAAAAATCCAACCTTTACGTTACATAACTTCTGGGTTTTCCTTTCTGTTGCTGTAAAAAAGCTTTTGGGTTGGGTTAGTCAAAGATTCGATTAATATGAAAGCGAAAATTTGAATTGATAAGTTGTTGTTCTCACCGGTTGATCGATGCAGATCAGAGAATGCCGCCATCATATCCCTGCTTCGAGCCGGATCTCAGCCCCAATTCGTTTTTCACCTTCGATGCCACTGTTAGAGCAAACAACCTTTGGCGATTGGGCTTTGATGGTGGAGCCTAGAGGCTTAAACTGCAGAGGCGTTTTGTTTTGAAATTGAAACGAAATGCATAATACTAATTGTAGCAGGTGGGGCCTCGTCCTTGTTACTGACCACATGGGCCGAGATTTTTCTTCCTCTACACGCTTTTTCTTTGTAAGCGGGAAAAATGGTGCAACTAAGTTCCTTTAATATAGTAATAATAAGAAAGATAAGATAACATAAGATAAGATTAGGGAAGATCTTGCTTCTTATTATTTCATAATACTGTTAAATTCAACTTACCTGTAGTGGATATCCTTTTTCCACGTCCACTTTAGCGGTCGACTGTCCGTAGCTATAGATGCTAACATGTTAATGTAGGGCAGGCTCCAAAGATTTTTCAGGAGTTTTGATGCTCCTTTAGGATGGTGGCACTATCCTTTTTTATTGGAATAACTAGGCTATACACTAGATTCCTCTAGTGTGTTTAGATAACTACTTGTTTTTCAAACTAATTAGAATAATACGGTTTTTTCTTCTCTCTCTCTCTCTCTCCCTCCCTCCCCCCATTTATGGGTTTTACTTTTTTCTTCTCTCCCTTCTCTCCTCTCTCCCCATTTTCTTGTAGCAAATCAAAGCACATGAGCAACAAAGAATCAGCATCTTCTCTTGAAGGGGAGTTTCTCTCTCTAAAAAAAGCTCACCAATTAATTGATCTTCTTCTATTCTTTTGCATCAAAATTCCATCTCTAATATGGGACAGTTTGATTATTCAATCGAAGCAAACGAAAAAATGGAGCAAAGGAATTTGGACGATGCCCAGATTAAATGCGAAGAAGGAGACAAAGCTAACTTGGTAGACATAGGAGAGGAGAGGAGAGGAGAGGAGGAGGGGCTTGAAGGGAAGGATATTTGGTGATAAGGAAATGATCGTATTGAAGACCGTTGAAGACTGGAAAGAAGTAGGATGTGGCGGAGATTATACTGTAGGGGTTGGGACTGGGCTGTAGGAGTAGGAGTAGGTTGCTATGATTTTTGTAAGGGATTTCTATAGGAGGGTTCGAAGGATTTGGAGGGTAGATTTGAGAAGGCGAGGAGGATGAAGGCGGTGTTGGGGTTTACGGGGTAGCATGCTACTTTTTTTTTTTTTTTTTTTATCATTGGCTACAAGTTTTAGAATTTAAATCCTCCTGTTTGAAGTGTTGGTTTGGTTGTAATCACTGGTATCTTATTTGATATTCCATCGATCTTTGTGCTAAAATTTTTATGAAAATTATAAGGCATTACAAAGTATTACTGAACATTACGACACAAGTCAAAACATTATAGTGAGTAATAAATTTCTTTTGTGTACTTTGTTATTGTAAACACAACTGTAATGTTACAGTAAATATAGTTACACAATATTACAAAGATTGTAATATTACATAACTACTACAATTACACAACATTACAATAACTGTAAAACTGCTTCAAATTTCGACCGACACGAAGAAAAATAATTATAATGAATATTACATAACAGTCATTGTAGTCATAAATTACAACACGTTACATAACATTACAAAACGATGACTATTATTCAATGACTGTAATATGTAACATTGCATAACATTACATGACTGTAACATTACAGAAATGACCACGAGAATTGGTACTGTCGGAGAGGTTGAAGATTACAGACTGTCAAGAGATAGAAATTGTATTGAGAGTTTTTTTGAAATATTGTAATAGCATAAATTTATCCCTAAACAAATGACAATTACCTCCTAAATAATAGGTTCCTTATCTAATTAAAGAATTAAATAATATACACTCTCTACCCTATATTCTAGTATTTTTCTAAAACTAGGGATAAAAAACCTGTAATATTACGAATAGTTTCAAAAGCGGGTATTTTTCAATTACATGACATTACAACAAGGTAGTTACGTAAATTTTCCTATTTTATTTTATGTGTTGCTATGTGAGTCCAGAGACTAATCAAACATCCAATGGGCTTATGGGCTCGGGTAACGGAAATCCATTGATTTCTAATTAATTTCTAAAAGATTTTAAACTACAATACGAAGTAGGTCAATTTGATTTTAGAAATTAGATGATATTTTTCTCTTTTCATCTCTTACACCCTCTTTTAAAGACAAAAAACAAGATTAATCCTGGAAATTTTTTCATGCTACATTAGCATTCTTTGCTTTCTTTCTTTTCTTTAAAAATACATAAAAAATATTTTTCATTACATGTATCTGATTCTGTTTGATACACCCAAATTTGCCATGAAAAATGCAAACATTTTCTATCTTTAGTCACTTTCTTGTGTTTGAGAGCAATAATTTGCATTGGAAGATATTTGGAGACTTCTTTCCCACGCGCCAGATTTCTTCTCTTTTGGTTGAAAATGCTTGTGTCAACTTTTGGTTGTAAAAGATTTTCTATGTAAGATGGAAAATCTTTTGCGTCATGTTTGATCAATTTTGTTGTTAAATTTTCGATTGTTAACACTTTAGTGATTTATAAACTGATTTATTTATGATTTTGAGGTAAAATATGTGGTTAAAAAGTTGAGAGTAAAAATTTGAATGGTTAAAAAGTAGTTTGTGAAATTGTGTGGTTTATAAATGGTAAAATATTACTTTATTTGCCATAAAAAATAATGTCAATCAAATAACAAAATTTGAAAATCTTTCCATTTTTTCACATAGAAAATTAAATCAATCAAACACTTCCAATTGATGTTTTCCACGAAAATATTTTCCAGGCAAATCAATTCCTTCAAAATTATTTTATTTTCACTCATTTTTCACTATCGCAATCAAACCCTTACAAATTCATTTGGATAAAAATTAGGTAGATGGTTAATAATTAGTGTTAAGAATACTATTCATGCTTATTATTATTAAGGAATTATTGATACTTAAAAAGCTATATGAATTTTAGAATTTTTCCTTATTTATGTATAAATTTTGATCCCTTTTTTCTATTGATCAAAGACTTCATTGCTCCTTTTCCCCCCTTAATCTTAGAGTTTTGAAGGAATAATTGACATATGTTCTCTCCACTTACATAGAGCTGCTCTGAAACCAACAATGAAGGGGCGTGACATGCTAGGTCGAGTAAGGACTGGAACAGAAAAAACATTAACTTTTTGTATCCCATTCGTGGATAAGATAATTCAGTACAACAAGAAGCCCGGATTTGTCCTCCTTAATAATAACTATTTTATGTTTATCATCCCTACTATATATAAGATCCACTTACAAAATTACTATTCATGGGACGAAAAATGACACTTTCAGTTGAATAGTGGAACACGCTTTTTCGTTCAATTGTATTTCCTGTACTAGCACTCTCTCTCTGACCGTATAGATAGTAGATACGCATAATTCCTTTCCCAATTCTCCTCTCTCCGCTCTCTCTCTCTCTCTCTCTCTCTCTCTCTCTCTCTCTCTCTCTCACGCTTCTAGATCCTTCTCCTAGGGTTAAAGCGTTTCGCATCGATCGCAATCAAAGGTTAGGTGACATGTTTTGACAGTGGTGCTCAGTGATGGAGAGGTTTATCATTGACTTTGGCGGTGGTGTTCGGTGATGGTGAGGTGTGGCGATGACGAGGAGGTGGTTGTTCTGGTAGTGGTGAGGTGTTCTGTTCGAAATTTTTTGTATAGTTTTTGTAGGTGATTTGAATCTGCGGTGGTGTTTAGCTATGACTGTCATCGTTGGTGTTGGTGTTGTTTGGTTTGCGTTGGTGGTAGTTGTAATTCGTCGGAGGTAGTGGCGGTGATGGTGGTGGTCACAAAGTCAGTATTTTCTGATCTTTCTTTTTTTGACCTCATTTTGTTGGTAGATTTCCTATGCTCTCTCTCTCTCTCTCTCTCTCTCTCACACACACACACTAGATCAGTAGAAAGAAAGATTGAGCAAAACGAAGAAAAATGGGGTCTATCGCAAAGAAGGGATTGCAACAGTACTTGATACAACTCCAACAGCACCCTTTAAGAACCAAGGTCTTGACTTTCTTCTGACTTCAACATTTATTTATTTTTTGTCGTTGTTTACTTGTTTATTTTTTTCCATGTGAGGTGTGTTGATTTTTATTTATTTATTTTGCATACATGGCCTTGATTATGTATGGGTATGTATTACTTTTGATTATTCAAAAAATCTTGAATTGGGCTTTTGCAGATGATAACTGCAGGGACGATGTCAGCGATCAGTGATATAGTGGCGCAGAAGCTCACTGGCATTCCAAAACTTCAACTCAAACGACTTCTTCTCAAAGTGATATTGTTATACATTTTTTTTTTCTTTTTCTTCACATGTGTACAATTAAATTGTGGACATATATGTTAGCATATAATTAGCAGTTTCTGCTGTATTTTGAGGTATGAATCCATGATTTTTACTGAAAATGCTCCCCAATTGAAAATGTTCAACAATTATTGAGTTCATCTGGCTTTGGCAAATGGTCTATCAATGACACTGTAATTATTTCCCCTTGTGTAGTAGTTTAATATAATTGATTTTCTGTCTTGATGTAGATAGAAATATATTAATGAAGTAAACCAAAGCTAGGACAGTAGAGTAGATTTTGAATTATCTTTGTTCTTTAATACAGTTCAGTCTTGTACTTGTGTGAAAAATTTTGGGGGGGTGTGAGTGTAACCTGTATCCAGGGGCTTATAGGTTGATAGATCTTTTATGGAAAGAAAGAATTTAGAGCTTGTTTGGTCTCGTTGGTTTTTTTCAACTTTTTCCTCAAATTTGATTTCAACTAAACATTTTTATGGAACCAATCATTTTTCAACTATACATTCTCCAAAAAATCCAAAATTCCTCCAGAACACCCCACACCAAACAACCGATAAATTAAGGTCTCTATTATCACGTTAAGGAGAGCCTCTGTAATTTCTAGAAGAGAATATGCCCTTATCATTTAGACATGGTATCAATTTTCAAGTCATATTAGATCAATTCTCGGTTTGTAAAGTTGATGTCTCAACTCTATCTTTCATTCAAATGTTGTGGAAATAGAAACGAATTAGGAACTTCGCTGACTTTGTTCGGTAGGAAGAATTAAAAGAAATTACCAAGTGACATTCATCTTTGGCCACAATGGAAAATATATATATATACAATTAGAAACACTAAAATGTAGGGAAAATTAAAGGAAAACGTGTTTTAACTGCATCTTAGTTTTTTATTCCATTCTCCTCCTTCCCCTTCCTTCTTTCACTTGACACAATAACATTGATTTCTCTTGAAAATGTTTATCTTTGTAAATGAAAGTTGCACTGAGTTTAATATTTTTTTCATTTTTGGTGATCATAAGTTATAAATTTAAGTATGCCTTTGGGCTGTGTCAGCCACACAATTGATAAAAAACGCTGACACTGAGTCTTTATTTCGATTTTCTTCATTGCACTATCCCATTTCTGAAGCTGCTAGCATAAACCTCCTAAAAACCAAAAATTATCTTCAGTACACCCCTTCATTTGCTGCCAAGATTCATTTTCTCCATTAATAGTCTCACACATGCACACATTTCATAAATGAGTGACAACAAACCTTGAATATTAGGACCTTTCTCTTTTCTGATACCATAAACAATTATTGATTAAAAGTTTGTCTTTAACACTATGAAACTGAGTTTTACACGTACTTGTTATTTCTGGTTTTTATCTAAATACAGATTTTTGGCGCTGCCTATCTAGGACCGCTTGTACATTTTTTTTCACATTTTGTTGGACAAAATTTTTAAAGGGAAGAAGGATACAAAAACTGTTGCCAAGAAGGTATTCCCCACACCCCTGTTCTATGATACTTCCCATCATCCCTTGTAGCTTTAATATTTTCGTATATTCAAGTCTTCATTGTCAACAGAAGTTCCTGTATTGACCACGGGTAAAAATATTAGAAAGAGAAAAGACTGGATTAACCAGAAACTTTAAATGACAAATTATATTATTTCAGGTGGTGCTGGAGCAACTGACGTGGTCTCCATGGTACAATCTCCTTTTCATGATTTATTATGGGTTTGTTATTGAGGGTGAGTCTGCTTGTACCTTCCTAACTTATAAATTAGTTTTGCTAATCATTCCCAATAACAAAAATTGAGCAAAATAAGTTCATTTCTCGACAATCTTAGTCATAGTTTCTACTTCCCCGAAAAAATATTATTGTTAGAATATCAAATTTAAATGGAAAAAAATAGGTAGTCTGTATCATGATCAATACCAGATTCCTGATTTTGTGTTTTCGAGGTTTTGTCTTATGTAACTGTCGAAGAAGCTTTGTCATAATTAGTTCATTCTCGAGTTCTTCCTGAATTTTGTTTGGAATGAGCGTATAAATTTATTGACTTTACTGTTTTCAGTTAATTAGAAAATGATTAGAGCAAAGATTTTGGTTACTTGGATATTATGCACAGGAAGACCCTGGATCCACGTGAAATCCAAAATTAAGAAGGAATATCCAAATGTGCAGTATACATCATGGATGGTACATAATATAATTTTATTTTATTTTACTTTTCGGGCTTCAAAATTGTCACCCTATTATTGAGTACGAAGGGAAAATGCGACGTGACTTGGTATTAATTTTGACGAATAATATGCAGTTCTAGCCAGTTGTTGGATGAGTTTGTTGTAAAATTAGTGATATTGAAATGGATGGGTTTGTTGTAAAATTAATGACATTTTCTAATGAGCTTTTGTTTTCCTTTTTTTTTTTTTTTATTATCTTGGTGGGTTTGTTGTAAAATTACTGATATTGAAATGGATGTCAAGATTTGAGTTGAGGAAGTAAAAGATGGGGAAGATGAGAGAAGAGCTGGAGCTAAAATTGAGTTGGGATTTAGGGTTTTGAGATTTTTGGGATTGGAAGTAAGGGTTAGCGTTTTCAGTATTTATAATTGTGTTGCTAATTGCATTATTTATCATATATTTAAGAAAAATCTGAATAAAATCTGAAGTTTTCAACATCAGGGATGGGTCAGGAAGTTCAAGGAGATACTTGTTATGTCTCCTCAGTGTTACCTTTTGTTCCTTGTTTTCTTTTTTTCAACTAAATGCTTAAATTTTCAAATTTTCAATTTCAGTTTTATTACAAATTTAAGCTAATCCAATTAATAGTTAAGTTTGTGATTATCATTGAAAGGTAATTGCCTGTTGACTGTGGGTTATGTAAGGGGAGAAAAGGTGCTTGAATTCCGAGCTATGGCTTGCATGCATAGGTCCTCCGATATCCATGCCGACAATTGGGAGTCATGTGGTTTACTTCCCTCATGATCATAGTGAGCAGGTCTTTTTAACTAATCTAATTAAACTCTGTTTTCTCTTTCTGTTGTTTGATTATGATGAAATTTTTATTTAAGCACTGTAATTTCTTTGCTTATATATGTAATTGATCCTATTTGAAATTGCTGGCCAGGTTGCTGCCACTACTAATAATAAGAAGTCGATGCCGATATGCCAAATTACCCGAGTTTACCATCCCAGATGCTTTGCCAACTCCACAATGTTGCAATTAATGTAAGTTTTTAGCTATATATGTAACTAATTCTTGTGTATACCCTACATATATGTATTTGTGCTATCCTTTGTTTTGTTTATGATTGTTGATACGTTTTAAATTCTATTTGAGAATAAGTGAACCCATTGATTTAATTAATATGCGGCCTTGTAATTCTGCATCTATAGGTATTCAAGTTTACATTCCTTGTTGGTCATCCATGAAACAGTCACCTAATTTTTTTTTAGGTGGGACCATAGGAGGCTCCTTACTTCTATCTTCAGGTGGGCTTAGGAATATTTTGCTATTAGATTTGCCTCCTCTTTTTTATTTTTTATTTTTATTTTTATTATTTTTTCTTTTACCTTTCTCATTTCTAAATTTGTACAGAATTTATGTTGAACCATCTCCTAAAAGCTTACCCTATTAACGAGGAGATAACTTATATATTTAAATTGTGTTTTGAAACTTCTCCTTAGACGTTAACTGAATTCATTGGAGATTATGGTCTTTAATAGATTAACGTATTGAGTTTCTGTTTTGTTAGTATATTTAAAAAAAAGAAAAAATCGGGTTTATGTTGACTACTGAGCTTTGTGGATTTACAGGTTTTGAAAGTTGGAGACTACAATACTACTTCAAACACGGTAAAATAGAATTTGGGTTCTTAGAGACAAAGTGTTTTTTTTTTTCTTTTCATTGTAAATGCTCTCTAACCTTCATTCTTCAGTGTGTTTATTTCATTTACTTGATTCCACCATTTAAACATTTTTCAACACAAAAAAATGTAATAAAATGTTGATTGTAATGTGGTTGTTTTAGTCTAACAATGTAGTGGTTTTTGTATTGATTTTATATTTACTTATATTCTTGATTTATATTTTTATAACATTATTTTTTTTATAAAAATTACATAATTTATAATAAAATTGTCTCATATTTCTGATTCCAGCAACTTATAAATGACTGTGAGCTTCCTGTAACATTAATTCTTGTAATATCCAAAATTTGTTGCCGTTATTTGACTTTTTGAAGTTGCTCCGAGAGACCATTAATATTCTTTCTCATAGTTTGGTCTCAGTCGTGTTGTCAAATTTGAGGTTTCTGACTGGACAAAGAATACATATCTTGCTCTATTTAAGTCCTATAAGTAGCTAAAGCCTGTAGGAAATGTCCTTACATTGCTAGATCTCGCTTAATAGACTCGGCACCCTATATTAAACATAGGGGATATGATCTACATGACATTGAATAATTACATGATATACTTAAACAATCTTTTCTTTTTGAACAACTATAGATTCTTAGAAATTCTTCTTTGGATTTAATAAGTCAATTCCATTTATAAATATATGTGTGTATAGCTCTGTGTGTTTCATTTTATGGAGAAATGAATCCTGATTTTAATGTTTTTTCCAATTTAATTATATATTAGGATTTATGCTGTGATTTTTATGGTCCTGAGCTTTTTTAACTTAGTGATTTCACTAACTTTATTGAGTATGTTAAAAGGGTTAATTTATGGCATCGAAACGTATATTGAAGGAACTCAAGGATTTGTACAAGGATACTCCTACATCATGCAATGCTGGTATACAAATTATCTTTAATGTGCTTATTGATGTTTAGTATTTGGGTCAATTTTAGTCAATGATTTTAATGTACTGTAGTATTAGAACATGTTCAAAAGTTATTCATTAGAATTTTTGAAGTTAGGTGGTAATTTGTTATTCTTTTTGAAAATATGGTGGAAGCTTTATTGTCTTATGGTTTTTTCTTGATATATTGCTTTACTTTCTGTTAAAGTTTTCAAGAGGATATTTAAAATTGCTATTTGGGAGATTTGTTTTTTTTTTTTTAAGAGTTTCAAATTGAATTAGGTGGTGAAATACTTGAGTCATTTGGGCTTTACAGAATAATTAAGCCCTATAACCTTGACAACTGGTAACTTCACTTTTTTTGTATTGGATTGTGTCTTTGGTCTTATGAAAAGTTGAAATGATAATGTCCTTTGTTGTTTACATGTAATAAGGCTCCTAATTCTACTTTTGTAGAGGATGCTTCTTTTGGTTGAGGAGATGATTCGAACAAAGGATGGACAACAAATTCATGTAGTTCCAAAAAATGTTGTAAAATTTGGTTCTATACTCACAAATAAATTTTTCTTTTCTCATTACTAATTATACGGGAATAAACACAAATATAAACCCCTTCGTGCAACGCACGTAACTCTTACTAGTATTTGAAAAAATTATGGAGTTCTTTTAAGAGTTTAATATTTCAGCCTTTTTCCCCCCACTATTCAAATGGGGAAGGAATCCTTTTGACTTCTAACTTGCAATTGAATTCGACAAGGTTCATGCGATATTGATGGGGAAGAATGGTTTTGTCAAGAGTACATTTGTAAAGGTTAGTATTTTTTATTTTATTTTTTTAGTTGGGTTTTGACTTGATAATAATGTTATTATACATGAGAAATGAGTTGAGTTCTTCGCGCATGCTAATTAGATTTGGAAGGAGAATATTTAATAGAGAATTATATGTATTTAAGTTGGAATTAGAATTTATTCAATGAGTAATTATTAGATTATTTATTAAATAGTTACCACTAGGTATACTTCTGTTCATTCACATACATTATATAAATACATTTTTACTTATTGTTCATTTGAGGTATGTTGTGATTTTGGGGCTTGTAGAAAACGGGAGGAAAATGCATCTGAGATATATTTTTCAATTTTGTGTTTATTTAGATATGAATAATGGATATGAGTTGGTGAATTATTGTTATTAATCAATGGTTTGTTTTAAAATTAGTATTTGTTGTTTTTATAGTAAAATATGTGATTTAAAAATGATTTGAATATATATATATATATATATATATATCCCTACTATATATAAAGTTCACTTTAAGATTACTATTCCTAAAGACCAAAAGTAGCACTTTTAGCCTAGAGGTGAAGACGTGTTCTATATTTTCTATCTGGTTTTTGCTAAAAACGCTTTCCTATAGTAAAAAAACATAAAAATAAAAAAGAGGCCAGCTTCATTTCCCTCTCGCTTTCACTACTCTCTCAGCGTCTCCAGAGGCTTCTGACTATGGTTACGATTTTTCCCCGCCTTTCGTCGTCGTCGGTAAGTTTCTTCTCTTCTTTTCTTCTTTTGGTTGTTTTTGTAAAGTGTATTCTGTAGAAAATAATTTAGATTTTGAAACTTATTTCAAAATGTTGGTAATTTTTGAGTGGTTATGAAGAATCGTCGTTCTCCGGCAAGTTTCTTGTCTTCCTTAACTTTTTTTTTTTTGTGTCTTCTGTGTATAACGTGTATTGTTGAAAGATCAACGTTTTTTTCCTGGGTTTCGGGTCGGAGGTCGAAATCGAACGATTTTGATAGCTTACTGCCTTCTCCAATCGCGACTTCTTCATGATCGGTGCTAACTAATTTTTTAGGTTTTGCTGGATTTCGGTAATAGAGGTTCTCTTCAACTACTATTTTTAGCTTTTATTTCGATGATGATTTGAGTCCTTCCAGGTTCGGGTTCGAGGTCTGCTGTTCACTCTAGAACGAAATTTATACTGGGAAGAGTATTCGAGCTTCAGGTATTATTCTTCCCTTTTTTATTATTCAAGGATTTCATTTTTATGTGATTTTTGCAAATTTTGGACTACATGTGATTGATCTCAGTTTTTCTTTACTTTTTTCTCGTAGATTCTTCGATCTGCGTGTCTTCTGCCTTCGTGATACCATAGGTGCTTCTTTATTGCAGGTAGTGTATTTATACGATTTGAGTGTTTCAATTTTTTCTTTCATTTTCCAAAAAAACGAGTTATTTGTTTACAAATTCGTGTATTCTCAGACCGTTTAGTGAGGGTGAGTTGTGGAACAATGCTTAAGGATTACAAGAGAGGTGTCAGTTTCACAGAAAATTGCTAGGAAATACATAGATATAGATTTTGCATTTGACAAGGTAATTTTCTGTAATGGGTTACTTACTATTAATTTTAGCGAATTCAAGGTCCATACCTTCTTTCTCTATTTCTCACTATGCGTGAATGTGTGCAAATAATCTTGAAAAAAACCCCATGGATCTATTGGAATCACTGAAATCTTTATGTCATTTTTTGAATATGTTCCTCCTCCTAGCAATGTTTGATTTTTCCATTTATATCTTTATGTTGATGAATTTTTTAGGCGAGAGAGTTAAATTCACTGGTCCAGCTTCTGGAGGTTCACACTCAACTTCTGCCAAGTATTTTGTAATAACATTCCTTTCTTTTAAATGGAAACTTTTTGCTGGTAACTGATGCTAGATTCAGGTTTCTTAATTTAGTAAACAGTCAATTATTTGATCTTCTTCTTTGTGCAAGTTTAGGTTGGTGGTTTAAATTGTAGATGGCCTTTGTTTGGTGAAGTAGTTAGCGAATAGCGGTTCTTTCTATTTTAGCTTCTTTGACACTTGAATTGTGCTGTTGATTAACTGAATTAGCTAGGTTGTACCCACTTCTCATTGAAAAAGTGTTAAAAGATTTTTCTGTTATTACATAAAGATTCTTGGTTTTCAACTCCAAAAACATAAGAGAAGCTCTCAGTATTGGACCAACATACTTTGTGGTGAAGTTCGGAGAGAGTAATTGGTTTATTTTAAGGTTTTGACTGGATGTTCAAACTATTTTGGATTTATAAGACAATTTAAAATATGTTTTGATTGGTACCCGATTTATGTACTTTGCTTTCTAATTTATGATTGCTATTGTGACATTGTAATGATGAATGGGGCATATTCTGCCTCAAGACATTTAGTCGTAGCCAGGATTTTTCTCCTTTTTCTATGTTATAGCTTAGCTTCAGTTATCATATGTTTCCTATATATGTGTACATCTCACTCTTTACACACTTATACTACCCTCTTCTTCTGTCTCCTTCTCTTATTCTTTCTCTTCTCTTCTCATATGCTTATCCTCAGTGCAAAATAAGAGTTCCTACTTATTTATTTATTTTTTGGTGATTGCAGTAAGGCTCTTGAAGAGAAACACTATACTGAATGTCGAGTCAATCATCTATAAAATTTATGTTGTGGTTCTTGTCATCTAAACTTGTTGCAATTCTTTTTGAGTTTCTTGATGCATATATCGGCATGTCACCATTTATCCAATCAATGCGATCATTGGCCCATTCCTTGTTTTTATCAAATGGATGAAACCAGGTTGACATTTTTGGTTGAATGTCTGAATTATGCAAATAGCTTTTTGATGAAATTATCCTATTTTGTATTTGAGAAACTGGCTTGTTTGGAATAGTTTTTGTTTTTGCTTATGCCTTTTCTAGAGCAGAAACTCAGAATATTATCCAAACAAGTTGTTTGGGGGTGGGAGTGTTTAATTGATTTTTCATTGTTGTTACTAAAAACTTAGATTTAATGAGATGTTGAAGAGATTCAAATTGATTACTACGTTCTTACTGTCTGGTTTTAAATTTTTTTCTACTTATTTTTGAGTTTCAATTATGCAAATAGCTATTTGATGAAGTTATCCTATTAATTTTTGTATTGGAGAGATTGGCTTATTGAAATAGCTTTCGTTTTTGCTTATACTTTTTATGGAATAGAAGCTCAGAAAATGGTCAGAACAAGGTCTTAAAAGTCACTCTTTGTTTTTCAAAAGTCATGCCAAACAAGCCTAATATCATTTCTTTTATGTTATTTTTATTTTTTGAGTAGAAACTAATCACATGATCAAAAAGGGAGTTTTTAACATGCATGAAGACTCCTTATATTAGTGATGATGTGAAATAAAAGCTCATAGTGAATATATGCACAGATAAGACATTTTAACTGAATTTTTAGTTATGCATGGATGTTTTGAGTGGGGATAAGTTTCTTTTGCTAACCACTTAAGATCTTCGTTTAATTCTGCTACCAACAACTTTCATCCACATCTTATCCACTTTGATAGGCTTGAAATTTATCTCCCTCTTTTGACTTTCGACGCTTCTTGTTTGAATATTCTTGAAGGAAATGAATGTTGCTAACTTCTCAGTGTAGATGACTAAAAATGGACTCGACTGGGTCATAATCAAATCAAGAGCAAATTGTTTAAAATTCAATTATGTTTTGTAGTGTATGTGAAGCTCCACCTATTGAGGTTCTACACATAACAAGCTGAACTTGAGCACATTTTTACTATGAATAAAGCTATTTTTAGATTTCAACCTCAACTCTATGTGCACCATGTTTTCGTTAAATAAGTAAAGTATTTTGGATCTTAAGTTTTGAAATGGTTCTTTTTCAAAGAGGATGTGTAAAAGTATCCATTGAAGACCATGGGTGTGATTGAGATCTTATGTATTTATAGGCAAAAGTTTGGTTGTTCTCCTTGATGAAAATATACAGTGTTGTTTTTTTAGGCTGTTGTGCTTTTTAAAAATTTTCCTCTATATTCCAGTTAGCCTTTGATTTTTTTCGATAACTGGGTGTGATTCTTTTCCTCTGGACGAGCTTTGCCTTCATTTTAACTGCTGTTTTTTTTTTTTTCTTTTTAGTGATTTTTTTAATTATATATTTATCATTTTCTACTTTTTTGGTCTTAGATGTAGGTACTTTTGTAGCTACTGCACAAAAAGCCAAATAGAATAGATCAGCAGGGAATCGAGGAAAGAAGGGACAACTGAAATCACATGTTGGGGATGTAAGGGAGAAACTTCTTTCTCAATCCTTGCAGGTAGATTGACACTTTCCACTCAGTTTCATGACTTACAATTGTAATTTTTTTAGGGTACCAAGTTACAATAACGTTTCAACGTGTTGAAACCATAGTATGGTACCATATATTCTTTACTACCAAATATGGAATGATCGAAATAACATATTTTTTGTTTACAAAATTCTGAGTAAAAAATCAAAATAAAAGAGTATATTAATGCACTTATATATTTTATTTCATGGTTTGGCTAATGGAGATTTTTGTGCAATTATAGGAGAAACAACATTTGTAAAGAGGCATCTCTCTGGTGAATTGGAGAAGAAATATGAGTGTAAGCCTCCTCGACAGGTTATGCTTCAATGTGATCTTTTCTCAATTAATTATTTTTATATGGGTATAGCTACCATTGATGTGGAAGTTTATTCCTTGGATTTTTTCACAAATTGTGGAAAGATCGAGTTTTATTTCTAAGAAACTGCTGGTCAGGAGAAATTTGTTGGCCTTAGGGACGGATATTAGTAAATAACGTTTACTAAGTTGTGATTAAACTGTTAAGATTATTTTCAGTTTGTTTACAAACTTTGCATTTTATTTCATATTTTACAAGGATGAGCTGAGAAAGTTATAGTTTTTTTTTTCCTCTTGGACAATGTTTACACATTCTATACTGAACGTCATTGAGTCTAATTTGTACTTAAAAATATGGCTCTTTTAAGGTATATTTGATTTCCTTTCCAGCAACCCCGTGTTGCCTACCTGTCTTGAGTCAAACAGGTTTTTGGAGTTCATTTATAATTTATATTACACTATTTTTATGCAAACACTGCATTATATAATGAACTTCGTTTTGAGTACTCAATGAGCTTAAACATTTGACTTATTTCTTAATATTCAGCTATATGAAGTTATTTGTTGTTTAAACCAAATAATGTTAATCATTTCAGGTAGCGACATCATTAAACTCAAACAAGTGGTTTCAGCTGCTATCTGGATCTTTGTTGTTTTGTTGTCTTGAAAATCGAAGAACCTTCCAGCAGTAGCAGTTAGTGACCAAAGTTGCGAGTTTTAAGATATGCACGTTGTAGAACAGGTTGTGTCTCACTTTGCAACTTCACATTTACTTTGCGTCACCCTAGATTCCCACGCTATATAAAGGAGTCTAAGCGGGGCCTTTTTTGTGTTTGTATAATGTGTTTTATTTTATGTTTGCACGTTGAAGATGCTTGGATTGTAGGTGGTAAAGGCTTGAGTAATTGGGATGTTTTTAAGTGTGTTTCTCTATATAATATAGATAAACACGGGAATTAAGAAGATCAGAGAGACAGAAGATAATGCTGTGAGTCTGAACTGTTTTCGAGTTACATTAGGCTTTTCTGTTTATTGTGCTTTCGAAATTGTATTTTTGTATATTTAGATATATTTGCTATTTTCTTGCAATTCAGTACATTATAAATGTTCTGTGGTTTTTTCTTTTTCTTTTTTTTGGGTTAGTTTAGTATATTTAATGTTTGTTGCACTATAATGTCGTTTTAGTATTTCTATAGTTCAACTTTCCATATAGCTATCTGGTATGGATTCATATGTGATAATTAAGTTTGGGGTCATCAATTTTTTTTTCTTTTCTTTTCTTTTTCTTTTCTTTAAGTATTTTTAACCTTTGATGCAAATGAAGATTAGAGTATTAGATCTTTTTAAGTGAAGCTATTATTAATTTTTATGAATTAAGTGAAGCTATTATTAATTTTTATGAATTTATTCCTTTGTAATGGTTGTTGAATAGTGATTTTACTAAGTAGTAGCTGTATTTTTTGTCACTTAGGCTTCTTTTTTCTTAATAACTAATGACATTATACTGAAGGTTGTATGATGAATGATATCCTGGCTATTGAAAAGAGGAAGGCACGCAATCAACGAAGGAGAGAATTGTATGCTCAAAAGAAAATAAGAAATGAAGGGTGTAGTAACATGTTTCAAAGGCGTTCTCATCGTTTTGTTACTAACTCTGGTAAGACTTTCAAGTAGAATTCAAAAATTTATTCTTTATGATATTTAAAATTTAATTCTTCTTCTTATTTCTTGATTTCATAACCATCTCTTTTGTTATCCATAGAGCATGCGTCATTAAATACGTTTAATGTTATCGACGAAGAAATTGAGATGCAACATAAAAACAAAGGTTTGAATTCTCTCATCTTTTGTTTCCTTTTATTTTCTTTGTTCATTTTTTTTAAAGTTTGGAAAATTTGCCTATTTTTTTTTCTTGAAATCAATTCACTCATTGTAATATAATATTTAAAGTTCAATTTTTTTTTAAGTCATATATATATATATATATATAAACACACACACACACACACACATATAAATATATATATATTATATATTTTTTGTTTGATAATTGCTTCTTCTTGTATCTTTAGAGCAAGTATCATCAAATATGTGCAATGTTAACAATGAAGAAATTGGGACACAGCGTAAAAATATAGGTTCAGAGTTTCTCTTCTTTTTTGTGCCCTTTTTCCTATAAATTATCTTTTTCTTTTATTTAGAAATGTTCCTTTCTTTTTTTCATTTCGTTTTTTAATTTTTTTTCCATTTCCTTTTTTTTTTTCATTTTTGTATGATATATTCTTCTTTTAATATACATAAATAATGTGATTATATATTACAGGAACTAATGGTGCATTGTTGTTTAATGAAGATAAAGCATTTAGAGTAAATATAGATAGTGATGATATTTTTTCTTCTAATATTATTAGCAACCAAGAAAATCACATTTTAATTCTTGTATATTAAATAATGATTAATAATAAGTCAAAAATTTAAGAATTACACATTTAATTTGTAGGTATTTTAATCTGTTATAGGTTTTTAAAACCCTTTTTTGGAGTATTTACCTTTTCTCATTTTTTTCTTTTTCTTTTCCTGTTACGTTATGTTTTATTAAATTCTCTCCTTTTTTTTTCCACATTGCAGTAAAAGAAATTTATATTGCAGCATTATTGGATGTATTTTGCAGTCAAATGATAGAAGAGTTAAAAAAGGTAAAAAAAAAATTAATTTATATCATTCCTTTTGAATAAAATATATTTCACTGTGTCCTTTCTACATGTTGATGATTTTTAATAATATAAAATTGTGTCCTTTCTACAAGTTGATAATTTTTAATAATATAAAATTTTGTTGCAGGCGATAAACAAGATCAAGAACTTATAAGATATTGAAGAACAATGTGTATATCATTTTTATCAACCTACAGACTCTCTAATTCAAATTTACTATGAAGGTATATACTAAATTTCAGGAACACTTGCATACAATAGGGTCATCAAGTTTAAAAGATAATTCTTTTAACTGTTAAGTAAATATAAATGAGATTTACATAAAAAAAATTTAATATTGCTTAATTTTCAACCAAATCCATTAGAGAACAAATAAATAAATGAGATTTTACTTAATCTTTTTACATTGTTGATGGATTTCCTTATTTATTTTATATTTTGATTAAGTGCTTATATTAAATGTCACACGCACTTCCTTGTCTATTTAAGAAATATATAGTCATACTTGCATAGCTTAAGCATCTGGATGTAAATATACATGGTCTACCTTAGAACTCCAAGTAAAAAACCGAAAAATTATACTTTAATTTAAAGGATACAAAGCTACTTTATGCAGGATGTTCTCTTTGAAACCCACTCTATCTTTGAAACCCTCTTTCTCTCTCTCACATACATGTTTATCATGTTATGTTCTACCTATGTAGAATATAATGCATTAATTAAATTGTCCAAAAAAGGAGATAATAGAATTTTTAATTAAAGAGGGGAGAAATTTTAGAAATTATTTTCATATAATTTTTTTTTTGTACTTATGGTTCTCAAGAAAAATTTTCATTTTCTATATTGTTACCTTTTTTCATGATGAATCTTGTTGACTGAGTTATAAAATTAAAATATTTTGCTCATTTGGTTTCAAATCTTTTGGCATACTAAATTGTTGACATTACAAGACTCGTACTTTAAAGAACAAATGGAAGATGATATAGAGTCTATGCCTCTATGAGTGCACGTATTCGGTGAAGGTAAGCCCAAAATATTGTTTCGTCTTGTAAACAACTATTAATCCCTGTGGGGCGTATTTTATTTTTATTTTTATTCATTGCAGTTATTATTGCTTCCTTATTTAAAGATCTGTAAGAGGGCTAAGTTGATATGTAATTGTCTTATACAAGGTAGTTAGCCAAAGTTACATTCAATAAATGCTACAGATAATATTCTCAAATGCACATCGTGAAAGTCAAAATTCTTTAAGATTGATTGGGAGTGTTGAGATTTTCCTTGTACTAAAATTTCCCATCTTCAAATCTTAACAAGTGTTTAATCTCTTCTGTGTCAACTTTAGAATTGGTTCCAGATTACTGATAATATACTTTTTTGATTGTACACAATCTCCTAACCAAGATTTTCGTTATTTTATTGTTTATTTTATTATTAAATGATTTTTATTTTTTATATTTTGTTGGGGAGATGGATAATGATTATGTCAATCGACATACTGTTAATGGCCACTGAATGATGAAATTCATCTTTTCCTTTTTATTTGAATGATATTTTGATGTCATTCTTTATTTTATCGTGGTGATAGATTGGCGGTAGATTACTCTTTAGAAGAAAGTTTCAAGTTTTACTAGCATTTTCTAACGAGAAATATGTTTGCAATTGATCTTTAGGAAGCCATTTAAGTATTTCTTGGATGCTGTAGATGAAGTTGAAGCTAAAGATATAGCTTCCTTTGCAAAGAAGCTTTTATCATTTCTCACAATAGCATCTTATGGAGTTGGTAACTACTTTGTCCTGAAAAACTCATTTTCCCCAATGATACCCTTGTTGTATAACATGGTCAGCATTGTTTATTCTCATTTTTAGTTAAACATTTATTCACAAATAATCAAGTCAAACTTTCATTTGTACACTTTAGTGCCTTTCACAGCTTTATAATAAAAAATCTTCATCTATGGACAATGACCTTTTGTAGTATGACCAATATACTTTTGATTGGCACTGGTGATGTATTTAAATGTGTTGAACAGTACACCAGTTTAACGTCAGAATTGGCATTATCTTTATGTGATGTTTTCATTTTATAAATTTCCATGTGTTAGCACACTATGCATTAAAGCACCATGATAGTGTTTTGGTTACTACACATCCCTGTGAACTACAATTTAAGTGTAGTTTATCATAGACCAATTCATGAATATCAAGCTGTTAATTGTGGATGAATGCAGGGCCTATTACATAATTTACATGAGTTCACTAAAACAGGTTCATTTCAGTTTTCTTGAAGGAAGTGCTTCATACTCCATGCTGTTGATTTCAAGTTCAGTTGCTTCAATACTTGTTCTTTTAAATTATGTTATCTGTTCAATATATTTTTTTAAATTTGTTAGGTATTTTTGAGTTTTATAGTTTAGATTCTTTCACTCACAGTTTTGATTAATTACATTATTTTGACCTATGAGTTGAGCATGGAGTATAAGTGTGTTAGAATATTAATGAATTGCTTCAAGTTGAAGTACCAAACATTTGTATATAATAGCAACTACTTTCTTGAAGTCTTACGTCTGGTCTATTTTCTATTTTTCATTGTTGTAGACTCATTTATCATTTGAGTTTATGTTTGCATTTTTACTGGCTCTATGTTGCTAGCCTGTTCATTTTTCACAGGTGGATTGTGGAGTACTAGGTATTTTTTCCGTTACAAATTCCACGCGAATAAATACAAATATAATACGTTTCGTGCAACGCACGAGAATCCCACTAGTATATATATATATATAGTTAAAACGTTATTTTAGATTATGTGAAGATTTGGGTAAATATGCAAGTTACAAACACATTGTAGGATGGCCATGGAAAAGACGATGAGTATTTGTGAATTGATTTATCATCTCTATGGAATACTTTTGCATCTTTAAATGGTCATACGAAGATTTAACTTTATTTTTAAAATATCACACACACATATGGGCAGAGCTACAGGGGGTCTGGTGGGGTTCAAGACCCCCCAATTTTCTTTAAATAATTTTTTTTATCATTTTTATTTAATTTTTAAGATCAAATGTAAATATTTTGAAATGTATTATTATAATCTACTAAAAAAGTAGAAGAATTATAAGGAAAAATAGTAAAAAAAATATTAGAATATCACAGGAATATCACAAGTTACAAACACATTGTAGGATGACCAAGGAAAAGACGATGAGTATTTGTGAATTGATTTATTTTGAAAAAGATTTGATACCCATTGATTGTAAGCCTCTGTTTTGATGAAGAATACAATAAAGGAGACATTATATATATATTATTTGTGGCCTAGGTCCTTTATTTAATAATTGCACATTGGGTTTATCTCTATTAGTTGTGAGCAATTTCTCTTAATTTTTAAATTTGACAAGGAAAACAAAAGTGTACAAAATCGTTATTTATGAATTATTTTATTTTTAATTTTACCATAGTTCGGGTGAGGGATTCCATATCTCTTTTATCTTAATCTTAATCTTTATAATATATAAAAGTTGGGTAGTTTCAAAAATATTTTTCCGTTCATTTTATATTTCTATAAATAGTAAAATCATAAAATTAAACAGTGTAAATGCAAAATCTAGATAAATGTGAACGCACTTTATTTCCTTAATTAAACAGTGTCAATTTTAATTTTATTATTAACACTAATACTGAATGAGTTCAAATGATATTTTTATTTATTAGTATTAATATTATCATTTAATTATTATTTATTGTTCTTAATATTATGTGTAACCATCAATATAGAAATTGTGTTTTAATTATTCATGGTCAAATCATTTGTTATATTTAATATTAAAAATCATATTTTCTGAAATATATATGTGGTTGAAAAAATGCGTTTTTTATCAATAATTTATAAAAAAAAGTTATTGAACAAAGACTAATATTGAATAATTAATGCTTTTGATTTCTTTTTAGATAATAATATCAATAGAATGATTAATATTTTTAATCGTTCTTAATTTTAATAAAATTTTTAAAGATTATAGGGCATAAAATTTTTCGCATAATTTCGTAATATCTAACTTTACTATGTCGTCTTATCATGATAATTACGAGACTTTCAAATTATTATTCAAACTATTTGACTTTGATTTTTTGAGAATTATTTTTGTGAAAAAATGATTTTTTTGGAATGTATAGTTAAAATATAATATGAAAAATTGAAAAAATAAAATTTTGAAAAATGTGTGATTGAGAATGAATATTCAGAAAAATTGATTCTTGAAAAATCAATTCCATATGGGTAAGTAATAAAGTATTATGTGTTGTGGGTTAAACAACCGCGCAGCTTTTATGAATCGAGATGCATAGATGATTTCTTAGTATATAAAATTAAATGTATTTGCGATATACATTCGTTAAAATTTAATTAAAACTAACATTTTATGTTGCTTAATTTGCTACATCCATTTAAATATACAACCACATGTATTTAATTTGTAATGTTAAAGTAAATATGAAATGAAATATTTGTTTAATAATTTTAAATATCAAATCAAATATTGTAATAAGATAGTTAGTACCAATTCTAATAGTACTATTCGGATGGGGATAAATTATTTGTGATAATCTTGAAATTTTGTATTGAAAAAATTAATTACATCAATATCAATAATCATTAAAATTGAATAGTTATGCAAATGAGTTATACAAATGATCATTAAAGTATTTTTTTTAAGTAGTAAGTTATTTAAGTTCTTAACTATTACAATTGTGGCAACTTAATTAAAAAAAAAAACATATTAAGTACAATTTATTCAAACCCTCATTTTTTTAAAAATCATTTTCAACTAACATTCTATTAATAAAATAATCTACATATAAATTAAAAAAATTCATACTTTTAATAGATCATTATACCTAAATTTACTATTACGAACTACATTATTTAAAATAATGAGTCTCAAACAGGTGATTAAGTATACATTATCCACAAAATCATTATTATTAACTCATTTTGTAGGTAACGAGGGCTCAAATAAGGATTAAATATGTTCACGAGAGAAAAATGTAACACATAAAGGGAGAGCACTTCCCAAAAACAGGTATTGACCCATTTTCCTTTCTAAAACACATTTCATAAAATGGTAATTAGTAGTATTAATTTACTATTTATTATTCATTTTGGACAAAATAAAGCTTCAAAATAATTAACATGAATGCAGATTTTTAAATAGCTACATTTTTCAGGTCCCAAAATTTCTGGGTCTGTTTTCCCCTCTTGAAAATCAATTGCATTTTTTTAAAAATTCGTAAGAAAAAAACCTTTGTCATTATGACATAAATATTTTTATTTAAAATAGAAAATGAAAGAGAATGAAATAAGAACGTTCATTAATCTATTTTTTCTTTTCTTTTTCTTTTCATTTTAATAAAATTCGGAGCATATATCACAGATATATCTATTTTTTTTACTTATTATAAATTATATTTAAATGTAATTTTTCTTTTCCATTTTGAGTTTTAAATCAATTTAGGCACCGTTTGGTAAAAATTAATTTGTCAAATTAATACATTAAAAGACAAAAAAAAACAACAAATTTAATTTTCACAATTTCTCAAATTACTTTTTAACCATTCATATTTTCTCTCTCCAATTACATAATTTTTCAAACCAATTTTTAACCCCACATCTTACCTAAAAAACACAAATAAATCCAACACAAAATTTAATTTGGAACACACTCCAACCGAACAGAGCCTTAAATTACAATATTTTTAAAAAAAATTTGGAAGGATTAACATACGTATCGTAAAAAAAAAATAAAAAAATGAAGATGTGTGTAATGTACCTTTGTAATTAATTATCTTCCTTCATTTCTCATCTTTAATTAAATATTTATTTCATATGTTAACATATAAATTCAGTATATGTGAGTAACAAACGATCGTGTATCGCACGGGTGTAACACTAGTATGTACAGAAGTATAATAGCCGTCACTAAAATACACACATAGTTTCCCGCAAAAAAACTTTTTAAATCTGAAAATTTTTGCTAAAAAATAGTAGTATATTAAATATTTTAGCAATTATTATTTTATATATGTATCATTAATTGTATTGATATCCGTGCTGTGTTATTATTAATAACATCAAAATGTTATTTTTTCTATTTTATTATTATTCTTTTAATAATTAAGGTAATATTTTGAAATCGAAAAATATGTAATATGAATGTCAAATTAAAGATTACGGCGAGAAGTTTGATGCACACTAACAAGTGAGAGCAAATTATAAATATATTGTCCGTAAAATCATATCAAAAATTAAAGGTAAAGTTTTATTTTATATTTTTTTTATTTTTCCTTAATATTAATTTATTTTAAATTATATCATTTAAGTTCTATAATATTATCTATAATTTGTTAACTAAATTCATTTTAGTCATAAATGATTAATTTATGCTCTGATTCTTTCTCATCAAATTAAAATAAATAATAACTATACGAATTTTTAATGCAAATCCAATTAATTTGGGTTAATTTTACAAACTTAAGATTTATTCAATTTATTCATCATTTTCACATCATTTTTATTTATTTATTGGTTCTGTTCATTTTTCTATTTTTCATTATAAATTTAAATAACTAAAATTTGCAAAAACATATTATAAATTTTAACAATTAGTTCATATAATTTCTATTAAACAATTTATCGATCAATAATTTTTATTAAAATAAAAATGTAACAATATGAATAAATAAATTGCCAGTGTGAAGAAAGAAGAATCAATTAATGTAACAATATTTATTAAAATTAATCATTATTTTTTTAGAAAAACATTTGAAGTTAATAATTAATGCTTAAAAAATCAAATTATACCAAAAAAGTCTCTCGTGCACATGTATTGTATGGGTCTAATTTTGTAGTTCAAATTTTTTTTAAAAAAATTGAAAATTTCATTTATGGAACGTTAATTTCAGAAATGGAGTTGATATGTCCACGGTACAATCTCTAAAACACTTAATTCATGACATGTTTTCCCGTAAAGAGATAAAATAATTTAACAGTTTACAATTTTATTATAATATTAAAAAAGTAATTTTATGTCATAAAAATTGTGAAACTTTATTTTTTAATTTTATTAACATATATAGATAAAAAGACTCACTATATATATTTTATTTATATTTTTATTAATAATTTTTTTATTGACATATAATTAAATGCACTACAAATCTTGATGTTGGTTTTCACTTTCGTACATCGTCAATGTTGCATAATTTGTTACATTTATTTATATATAGGATCGCATATATTTAATTTTTTACAATTACTTTATTTTATGTAAATTATAATATTTTGAGGGTTATTATTTTTATTCACGTTAGTCAAAAATATTTGGATGAAATTTTTTATTTATTCTATACAATATATATTTGTGAAATTTTATTATTTAATTTAAATTTGAGCAATTGTTTAAATATGTTTTGTCTATAGCAATTTTCGTGTATCACACGGGTGTGAGCAACTACAAATTGTACAAACGATGTATTATTTAAAGAGGTTTTCCAAAATTGATGAGAATTGTAATTTATTTCTATTTTAAGCATTCGTTGAAAGTCTGTATCATTAATTAAAACAAATTACGTGTTCAATTTTTTTCCCTATTTTGTACTGATATTTTTACAATAAAATAATTTCATATTGATTTTCCGTGCAACGTACGAATGCGATACTAGTCTGTAGTAAATATATCTAAGCCCTTCTTTCACTCTTTTTTAAAACTACTTTTAAAACACATATTTTACATAGAAAATTAAAAAAAAAAATTTATAACCAAACTTACAAAATCTATTACTCTATTTATCACTTCTGTAGTTCATCCAGTTCATTAATCATTAGTTGATAGATACAATGAAGGGAGTACAAAGTACTGGTCGGTTGGTTTCTTTTTTGTCATTTCCTTTCAAATTGTTTGCTAAATTCCAAGAATAAAAAATAAAATTTGTCCAGTAACAAATTAGGTGGTCAATGAGTAATTTTTTTATTAGAAAAATTATTGACTTATTACTCTTGCTATTACAATATTATTACTCATACTCATTTCTCTCAAATTTATTGTCGTCATGCGAGATGCTTATTAAATTCTTGATTAATTACATTACATTCACTAATAGACGTAACATCTACTTTTGAATGTGCCCGCTAAAGGATTGAGTCTTATCATAACCCGAACATCCATTTCAAGTCGGCTAACGTATCATAATTTTGCTTGATTGAATTTGTAAGGCGATGGACATTGATGTTTTTTTTTTAAAAAAAAAAAGTGAAATGGAATAGCCACCAAAAGAAATTGGCTCACCATCTTGATGTGGACACGTGTAGTAATCTTGAGGTGTCCTGCACATGGAGGCTGGAGCCAGGTGATCCACGGTAAGTGCTCTCACTTTATCGTTCTCAGAACTTCATACATCAGCGTGGACTCAGTCAAAATTGGCAGATTACATAAATATGATTATATGAAGCAACATTTTTTTTGCTTGAGACTTGAGAGTAGCGATGCATAATTTGTGTTATCATCCGCGTGGCAAATTTGAAAATGATTAACGTTTGTAGAAGTTTGTTTAAAAATATTGATTTATCCACATTAGTTCATTTTTTAAAAAATAAAAAAATATTGCATAAATTTGTTTTAATAATCCAAATTATTGACTTTTTAAAAAGTTGGTCCAATATTTTATCGTCACGTTACTATTTATAAATAAATTTTTACTAAGAATAGTTTAGGTCTTCATTTGGCCCCCATTATAAACAAAACACATTTTCCCTCATTTTCAAATACGTTTATCAATAAATTAATATTACACATAAATTCATAAAATATTTTTTATTTTTAATTACACATTCTCCTAAAAATCTATTTTTCAAAATAAACTCTTTAAAATCAACATCAAACGGATGCTAAATAATAAGATAAATTACCATCAATAATATCGGAGTATGATTTAATAAAGAACAATATTCTTTAATTCAATCTTGATGAAATTTATGCTTTCTTTCAATATTATCGACTAATTAATATCGTAGTTGGCAATAAGACCAGTGGCGGAGCCAGCCGAGAAGTCCAGGTAGAGCGTTGACCGTTGACCTTGTCTGTCGTTGACCATTGACCTACTAACGTGAACGATGGCAGTAGCGAGATTGTGAATATTATTTAATAAAATAATTTTCAAAAATGAATAAATAGATATAAGAATAAAAAGTCGTAATTAAATATATGAACAAATAGTCCAATACAAACCAAAATATATGCAAAATACATAATAATGACATCAGTTGGTATTCGTTGGCTCGGACAACTGCATTCTTCGGGGTCTGATATTTTGGAAACGCTGCAATATTGCCTCATTCTCAATATTTTTAAAAATGTCTCGCTCCGTGTACACAACCAAATTGTCATTCAACCATTTACCTCCCATTTTGTTGCGCAAATCACTCTTGATTAAATTCATTGCAGAGAATACTCTTTCAATAGATGCAGTGGCCACAGGTAATATCAAAGCCTGAGCCTATAAACCAATGGAAAATAACAAGAATTCCCCGTTTCAACCAACTTCTTTGCTACGCATGATATACTGTTGAGATTAAAGAAAGCATTCTCCATTGTGACAAGTATAAAAAACTTGTCAAGTTCGGGTCTAAGTAATAACAACTCTTCAGCATTGAAGTTTGAAGGATAGAACTCAGCAAGACGTAGCAATTTAGCAGTATCAAAGGCTGCAAATGAATCTTTTGGACTCAAACATGAAATGCAGATAAGGAACTCAGTAGTTGTCTCTGGAAAACGATCGTCCAACTCTTGCAAAATTGAGTCTATAACATGACAGTACAAATCAACATAAAAACGATGATAATACGTCACCTGCTGAGCAACTCCACGTCTTGTTGATCGACCTTCCAAAACCATAATATCCTCCATGATAGGCACTCTGATATTTTTACCAACAAAAAACTCGATCACCCTATCCAACAATTTATTTCAACCATTGTCCCTCATGTTCTGCAATGAACGCTTGACCACATTTAACAATCCCATAGCATTCTGAATATCCTGCTCCTTTTTTTGTAACGCTTGTGAAATATTATCTGTAATGGCAAGAATGTCAAACATAAAATGGAGACAGAAGACATGCTGAAAGTTTTGCATAGTGGTCATCTGATGGTCGGCCAGTGCTCTTTGATCTGCAGTTGGCCCATCTTGTGATACAATATCAAGAACGTCTAAGACATTATTGAACATATTAATAAAACGAGTGACTGTGAGTAAATGCGAGCCCCATCTAGTGTCACCAGGTCGTGCCAAATTCATTTCTTGAAACTTTCCACTGCCACTACAAAGTTCCCCAAGATTGAGCCTCTTCACAATCTCGTCATGATAACTTGCTCGAAGTGCATCTACACGCTTACAAGACACACCCACTAGATTTACAATGATAGAAAGCGTATTAAAGAAATCACCAACCACTATAGTTCTACGTGCCACCGAAACAATTGATAATTGAAGTTGGTGAGCGAAACAATGAACATAAAAAGCATAGGAATTCTCCCTTAAAATCAAAGCTTTTAATCCGTTGAACTCACCAGACATATTGCTTGCCCCATCGTAACCCTGACCTCTCAAATTAGATATGCTCAAATCATGATTAGCAAACATTGCATCGATCGCATTCTTAAGTGACTGTGCACAAGTGTCTTTAACATGTGTTATGCCCAAAAAACGCTCCTTGATTTGTCCAGATTTGTCTACAAATCGCAAAACAACTGCCATTTGTTCTTTCACGGAATTATCACGAGACTCATCAACTAAGATTGAAAATAAAAAATCATTCATCTCATTCATTATCGCCTTGGTCGTCTCAACTGCACAACAGTTCACCAAATCCTTTTGGATAGGGGGTGAGGTCATTTGCTGGTGCATTACCAAATACCGAAGTCCTGACTTCCTCACAACGAGCTGCATGCCATTCTAGTAACTCAAGTAGATTACCTTTATTAAGTGAATCTTCTGATTCGTCATGACCACGAAAAGGCAACCCTTGCATCAAAAGGTATCTAGTACAATCTAGTACCGCAGTCAACCTTGTCCTATAACTTTTCTGTTGTGTACTACTTTGGCTACGCAAAACATAAGAGATATTTTGTCTTTGATTCTTCAAGTTGTTGCATTTCTCAAAAGCTATATTATGAGCACTATCCACAAGACCGACATGATCTCTTAAAATCTTTTTGTGACTCCAATCTCTAAACCCGGTCTTAGTGAATGTATACCCACCCCCTTGATTTCCCCTATCAGGTTTGAACAAATAACAATACAAACAATATGCAGCATCCTTTTCTACACTGTACTCCAACCAATAAAATTCATTAAACCATTCTTTCCTAAAACATCTATTATCCTTTCCCATCAGTCTTCTTGGAAAGTCATGTCCATGTGGTTGACAAGGACCTTTCTCTAAGTATGCCATCCTAACATCATCTCTAATGTTAGAATCATATGACTCAATTGGGGGCCGTATTCCTGGATCCGACACGAGTTCATCCATATTGAATTCAGTGCGAAATTTCTTTGTATTATCAAAATCTACTAACTCATTTGCTCTACTAGAAGCAGTTGCATGACTATTAGAACTAGAACCACTAAGTTCAGATTTTCGTTTCAGTTGGAAAAAACGTTCCATAATCTGTAAATCAATGATCACAAATCAAATCAAATATTCACCAAATCTCAATTCACAACCTATAAATCAATAATAATAATTCACAAATCAAATCATATTTTCATCATAATAGTCACAATTTACAAATCTAATCCACTTTGCAAAAACTTAAATGTAACATTTATGTATAAATCAATTATAACGAATTAAAGTTTAACCTTAGTGGGGAATCACAAATTGATAAAAAAATTGGGAAATGACATCTAACTTAACCAAAAAAATTAATAAATCAAATATCAATAATATTTATTAAAATGTTTAAAACTTGAAGTCTTGGACATTAACCTAATTACTTTATAAAATCTGAAAATTATACAATTAATAAAAATAATATATTCATAATTTTAACTAATTATAAATTGACAACAAACCATTAAAAAGTAAACATTACATATTTACATTTACATTTTACAACAATTACTATTTATAATTTACTTACCTTTACCGAGTCAGAGAGCTAGAGAGAAGACAGAAGAGAGGCAGAGGCGTAGCCGTGCACACAGAGCTGGACGACTGGACCTGGACGCCGGACGCAGGAGCTGGAGCCTGGATGGACGTGGACCGACCGGCGACCGTCACCGACGTTGGCTGGGAGGAGCGCCGCGCTTGACAGAGAGAATCGGAGTGAGGCAGTGAGCTGAGAGCTTCAGACAGAGGTAAGCTGGGCTGCTGGGTTAGGGATTTTTTGATGATTTTGCTTATTGGACCAAATGAAGATCAATTTGTATGTTGTATTTGTGGTTTGGGCTTGGGCACTAATTTGGGCCAAAAAAAAAAAAAAAAATTTCACAGACAGCAGGCGCCGCCTGCGCAGCGCGCGCGCGCCAGTGGCTGGCTGGCGGACCACCGGCGGCGAGGTAGCGCGGCCGCGCTACCTCGCCTATAGGTGGCTCCGCCCCTGAATAAGACTAATGTTACTTATAATAAATGAGAGATGTGTTTATGTATCTTAAAGTACCTTCAACATAATCGTGGATTACTTACAAAATTGTTTTAAAAATTAAAAATCGATGACGTTTACAATTTTTTTACAATGCAAAGTAACTCGAACTCCGTCAAACTGATGAGTAAAAAACAATGTCTAAAGTAATTAGAATTTCTAAATTGTGGCCTTCTTCATATTATATATACATTAATTACTAGTTATTTCAACGTGATTGAATTGATAATAATTAAAATTTGATTTTGACCATAAAATATTTTTCAAGAACGTGTGCATTTCAAATTGGACGAGCTAAATATGGAAAGACACTTCAATATACAATTGATATCCTCTTATTGAATATCAGACTGGTTGGCAGCGTTAGGTTTCAAACTATCTTAATCGGGGATTCTTTTAATCCCAATTAGGGTATGATAATTAATAAATCACCTCATTAAAATATCTTTACACTTTGTGCGTGTTTGGGTCAGCTTAAACGGTTAACTTTGAAATAAAGTAAGAAAAATGTGTTCATGGATGGAGGAATGTGACTTATCCGAATAGTCTCCTACTTTGGAAACAACACACAAATTTCGATCCAACCGTCTTGCTGAATAAAATGAAAGGACAAAAAGGAGAATGTCTTGACATAATTTTCGTTTTTTTGGTAAAATTTCGAAATCATTTAGTTTGAAAAATTATGAGTTGCTTGTAAAAAAAAAAAAAGAATTTCTTTTTTAAATATATGTAGACAAGTCAGAAAAAGTCAGAAGTTAATTTATACAGGCTTAGCCAAACACGCCGTTATAAATTAGTGAGGGAACAAAGTTTATGGAGTCAAACATCCCCAACTCAAAAGATTCATCCAAAACGTGGATAATTAGCATTGAAAGTGAATTCCAATAAATGAGAGCACAACACGCAATTGTCATTTCTTATATGCGTAAATTTGCTTCTTGCAACAATGAAAAATCAACTAAAAAGGATTTAAAATTTTTATATCATGCCCACGGGTCAATTGGTGGGTGTACATTGGGTGTCAGTCATGACTCGATGGGCCCCGACTGACACCCGCTCAATAGGGGAGGACATGTGCCCCCAATGGTCACCTTTAAGATTTCCACTTCAAATTTTTTCTACTCGCATTTTAAAAATATCGATGATAATTAGTTTCATGTGATTTTAAAATTTACTAAATATTTGATAAATGTTATATTTTTTAGGAGTGATATCGTCAATGATATTCAAGTGTGATATTATTTATTCTCTATTCAGCTGACTTTTGACTGTTTATAAATGATTTTTTATTATTTTTAGATAAAATATGTTATTAAAAGTGGTTTCGAAAAAATGTGTATTTAAAAAGTTATTTGAAAAATTATGTTGTTTGTTTACAAATGAGTAATAATTCCGTTATAAAACATATGTTTAATAATGATAGATGTGATGGTACACGTGTGATCTTAAATTTATTGAAATTAAAATGGTTAGTATTGTTTTGGGATTTTCCTATTGGTTCATATCATTCTTCCAAAGTGGATCGTTTATGAACTAGAAGATCAACTTCAAGATAATTCTCTAAGGCTATGTTGTCTAAAAATATAGCATTTATAAATTAGTTTATTTAGATTTTTAGGTAAAATGCGTGATTAAAAAGTAAATATTGAAAATATGCGTGATTAAAAAATATTTTGAGAAATTGTATCGTTTATAAATTAATTTATAAATTATAATGATTACTTTAAAGAACAAATTTTTCCATATTAGTCATCGACCGATCAACATATATTATCCATAGTCTTAGAAGAGACCACTCGTCCACTCCCCACACTATACATCTATGGATCTAGGTTGAGAAGAAACTATGAAAGTGTTTTTTGTTATAAAATATAGGTTTATTCTAAATGACCATTATATCCCTGTAAATCTTATATTATTACGATTGTACCATTGTCTATCCCTATAAATAGGGTGCTTCACTTTTTCATTTGACATACAATTAAAATAAGAAGAATTCTCTCTATCTCTATATTATCTCTAAGATTTTGATAGTTTCACAACATTTTTCACATTTTTGGCCCTTGTGAGTTGTAACCATCACATTTTTGAACTCACACAAAGTCGAAAATCAAAATAAAACGGAGATTTTATGACTTGTTGAACCTTCTAAGCACAACGAAGTTAAAATTGGATTTGAGGCTTTTATACCAAGGCAACATATGAAGGGTCGAAGGTTGAGAAAAGAGTAAGAGAGATCCGATCCAAATTCATAACATGGAGATTTGCCACTTACACATTCATTTACACATGTGGAAATTACACACACCCCTACATTTAAATATTCAAATTCAAAAAGGAGGTGAAACCTAAATAAATTCAATTTTCAGGTTCAATTAAGATTTTAGTAATTAATTAATAAATCTGAATAATTTAATATTAAATTAATTATTCAACCAAAAGTCACACAATATCATTTGGAACCCTAATAATTTTCTCTCAATATTTCACCACCGTCCGCCCATTTCACGATCTACCAATTTCACCATTTCACCACCATCTTTTGCAATATTCGCCAATTCCATGGCCACAACCCACGGTCATGCCCTACAGTTATGGACTCCCGCCACTCTTCAAGCATCGTCGGAAAGATCATTGCTGGCTTGTGACCTTGATCTTGGATCTGATAAGGTAGACACGTGATCGGAGATTTCAAGGTAAGGATGTGTGGCGGCTTACCTCGAGGCAGGGGCGTCGCCGTTGCTTACCCCACTGCGTCGATCTAGCGGCGGCCATTAGAAGTCAGATCCTAGCAGTGGCTCTGTTTTGCCCAGATGGAGAAGTCAAATCTCGTGCTACCCCAGTGCAATGGTCCATGTGGCTCTGTTTTCTTCTTTATTTTCTATTAATTTTGGTTACTAGTTGGATGCTTTGATATTTGGAATTCAGAATTTGGAGAAGGGAGGGGAGAAGCGATGGTGGTGCAGCCGGCTTGAAGTGACGGTGATGGTGATGGTGATGGTGACGTTGGCGACTGGCGAGGGAGTGGGACTTTGGTATTCGATTTTTGAACATTGCAGTGGTCTGTTGAAGGTGGTGGTGATGGTGGTTCTAGGCCTTCTGGCGGTGGTGATGGTTGGCGATGATTCTACTATCGGTGGTGGTGGTAGCAGGTGGTTGAGGGGTGGGGCTGTGTGTAGGTCGTGAGTACGGTGGTGATAACGATAGACGACAATTGTGACCTCGTCAGCCTTCTTGTTTTTGTCTTTGATTGTGGACGGTGGTGGCTGCACCGGCTTCAGGCTGAGGTGTTGACGGTTTGTATGATGTTGACGATTGCATTTGTGGTGGTGGCGGAAATTTAGACTACGGTGGTTGGCGTTTGGTGGTGGTTAGGGCTGTGGCCGTGGCGGTGTGATGGTTGTGGCGCAGCTGTGCTGCATCGATTTGTGGTCGCAGTAGTGAAGTGACGACAGAGATGGTAGTGGGCAATATGTGGAATCGTGGATTTGGTGTTTGCAGGTGGGGCTAGGTTTGGCCAGAATTATGGAGGTGGTGGTGGCGGTGGTGGCTGTCGTTGAAGAGTGGAGTGGTGGTGACGTGGCAGGGGTGGCGGTGGTCGTGATGGTAATATAAATTTTTTTGAGTTGTGACCTTAAATATTTAAAATTTGTGACTTGTGATTAATTTAACATTCCGTGGCCTTCTGATTCGATAAGTAGTAATTAATTTAACACTATGTGACCTACTGATTTGATAAATTGTGACCTTAAAATTATTCTTGACTATAAAATTGTTAATGTTTGTTAATGTGATCTAAAAATAAGTTGAAATTTGTGACCTAAGAAACTTGTGACCTAATAATTGATAATAAAATATAGTAATTTGATATGTTGTGAGTCTTGTGACCTAATAATTGACAAGGATAAAATAATTGTGACCTAATAATTTGATAGGTTTTGTGATCTAATAAATTAACAAGTTGTAACTTGATTGATTAATTTGACATTTTGTGATTTAACTATTTTGATAACTTGTGACCTTGAAATTTGTGATTGTAACCTAAAAATAATTTTGATTTGTGACCTCTTATTTTGATAATATATGATCTAAAATATTAATGGACTGTGTCCTTAACACATTTGTCCTTTGTAACCTGCAATTATATAATATTGTGACCTTCATATATATGGTAAAATATTTTCTTTCTTTAATTTAATTAATTATTTAATTCTAAATAGACCTGATTTTTGAAAGAATATAACTTTGACTTCATTTTTGAAATTTGTATTTTGAAACACATTATTTGTATATTTTTCCCATTACACATGACCTATTTGGGCCATATTATTTTAAAACAAAATTTATTCAACACTCAATTTCAATTATCTATCTTAGCAAAGCTTATCATTTTTTACTTTTTCAAATATTTTTTAACCACATTTTACCAAAAATACTATTCACAATCACAATTTTTTTTTTTTTTTCAAAAAATGGGGCCACATGCTAAAGTAATTGAAGTTCTAGTTGAAAATGGTAGGGAAATTCTAACCCCATCAGCTCTAGCGGAGGCCTAAAAACCATGTTGAGGTTTTGTTGATGTCTTATTATTATTATTATTATTTTTTTAAAATGGTAATTGAAGTTCTAGTTGAAGAGTTTTTTTTTTTTTTAATTATTCTTCAAGCATGCAATCTTAGAAAAATCAAATTATAATTCCGTCTCTAATGGAATACCATGGCAAAAAGCGAAACGATGTCTAGATTCAAACATCGAGCTGGCCTTTAGGTTAAATGTCCATTTAATTGTAACTTGTACGACCCAGTTTTTGAAGTGTTGAAAATACGAAATCATTTTTTACACTTCCAAATTTCCAATAGGAGAAGTAGAAAACGCCGACCTTCATTTTCCCGTCTTTCTGAGCATACCAAATACTTGTAAAAAAATATTGATAAACAATATATATCGCGTAAAAGAAATATTTATTTACGGGTCCCACCTAGCGTGATGCAAAACAGTACATTCATTCATTTCACTGGTACCCCTCGGGTCTCAGACTCTCAGCTATAAAAAGCCACCCTCCACCTCCACCATTCTCAGCCAACCTCCACCTCCACCTCCACAGCCAACCTCCCTTCCTCCACCGATTCACCACCTCCAGCTGCTAAATTCTCTTTGCAATACAGTTATCGAAACCCTCAATCCGTCCTGAGGAAACACTTCCAAATTCACAAGAAAACATTAATGGGTAACGAAGATCACCGGCGGGTGGCAATCCCGCCGCCGCAGCCATTTGTGAAATCACTAAAGAACACTCTAAAAGAGACATTCTTCCCAGACGATCCACTCCGGCAATTCAAGAACCAGCCGCCGCGCCGGAAGTTCATATTAGCCCTTCAGTATCTCTTTCCCATCATCGAATGGGGTCCAAAATACAGCCTCAACCTCTTCAAGTCTGACCTTATTGCCGGAATCACCATAGCCAGCCTTGCAATTCCTCAGGGAATTAGTTATGCAAAACTTGCAAATTTGCCACCAATTCTTGGCCTATGTGAGTGAAAAAAACACTGTTGTGCTTAAGTTGATTAAAAGTTGTTTTCCAATAATGACTTAATTTTGCTTGTAAATAATTTGATAACTGCCACAGATTCAAGCTTTGTTCCTCCATTAATATATGCAATCATGGGAAGTTCTAAGGATTTAGCCGTGGGAACTGTTGCTGTTGGATCACTCCTCACAGCTTCTATGTTAAGCAGCGTGGTGAATGCAAATGAGAATCCAAAACTTTATCTTCATCTTGCTTTTACAGCAACGTTCTTTACTGGCCTCTTCGAAGCTGCTCTCGGCATTTTCAGGCGAGTTAAAAGTTTAAACGGTTAGAAATGGAGGAAAATATTTATTTAAATATCGGATATATATATCATTAATTTGGCTATGGTAACATGTTAAATCACCTAGTCCAAAATCTGGATTTATAAGATATCGCCAATGTTTGTTTGTGAAATCTAAATTTTCATCTAAGTTAAAGTTAACAATTAATTTCAACCACACACACATTTTGTCTGTTCCGCAACTTTTTAACCACACATTTCATCATCTTTTATTTTATCAAAATTTGCTAAAAATTTGATGTTAACCTGTACCAAACAGGGCATCATTATAGCCATACAAATAAGTGGTTTCATTTTTTAGGTTCGATTATTAATATTAATAATTCCTGCAGTTTTCAAAAAAAAAAAATAATAATAATAATAATAATTCCTACGTGTACTAATATTAGTAGAAAAATATTTCAGGCTAGGTTTTATAGTGGATTTTTTATCCCATGCAACCATAGTAGGGTTCATGGGAGGAGCAGCCACCGTTGTGAGCCTTCAACAGTTAAAAGGGATTCTTGGACTCGACCATTTTACAAGTGCTACAGATGTTGTGTCAGTCATGCGCTCGGTTTTTACTCAAACGCACCAGGTATTTCCTTCATGTCTTTTTCGAGTATGTTCGGTACACAATATATATACCGTAGTAATTACGTATTAATGATATTAGTGTCAAGAAAATTAAATCTTTTGTTGTTCTTTTTCTGCTTTTAGCCAAAGGTCGAGGCCTATCCTCTTTTCCCGACATGTGCGACACACAATATGATATATGGTAAATACGTACTAAAGAGATTAGCGTGTAGACAAATATTTTTGTTTTATTATCCTTTGTCCCATTTTTAGCCAAAGGTTTAGGTCCGTCCCGTCTTTAGCACGTTTGCCGTTTGGTACTCAACATGATATAGTAATTAAGAACTAAAGAGATTAACGTCTAGAGAAATAAATTCTTTTTTTTGTGTTTTTTTCTATTTTTAGCCAAAAGTACGGGTTTCCTATCTTATTTTTTAGCATATATATAAACATTTTTCTATAAAATATATTATCTTATTTAAAAGTAGAAAAGTTAATAAAATAAATTACTATTTTCAATTTTGATGGTACAAATGTTAATTTTAATAATCACTTACTCACTTAAGTAAAATTTTGATTTTAACCTAACACATGCACTAAATAGTGTTTACTTAGGACAAAAATAGCTTTTCCTCGTAGCAATGAAATTTTCAGAGTTTTTTTAGTTTTGTTTTAATTCCTTCTAAGCTTCAAGTAACATTGCACAGAACATGAGTAGATAAACTTATGAAACTTTAAATTTTACGCATTTCCCCGTTTAATAATCCAATCGTTTGTCGGGGAATAATAATAATAATAATAATAATAATAATAATAGGTTGAGAAAAAACCAAACTTTTACGTGACTGGCGTTTTTGTCGTTTTTCAATTATAGAATTGATTGGTTTAATAAAATGCTGACATTGTCGATGACTTGTCTTGCAGTGGAGATGGGAGAGTGCTGTGCTGGGATTTTGTTTCCTTTTCTATCTTCTACTTTCTAGATATTTTGTAAGTAATTTAAATTCTGATACTTAGAAGAGCGTCTGTTAATGAATGTGATAAATTTAGCTAGTCATATAATTAAAAAAAAAATAGATATTAAATGAAATGCATATTTATTAAAGTTAATTACTTATTATTGTTACAATAAATGTTTTAATTTCTAGTTAAGTTCAAGAATATGATAAATACTTATTGTGGACTTGACTTTTAATAGATGATTGAGATTGAATATTGTAAAAAATGTGAAAAATTTATAGAAAAACAAACAAAGGCAATATGAAATCAACAAAATATTTTTTTTAATCTTTATTAAAAAAATTAAGAAGGAAGAAGAAAAAGAAGATGAGTAAATAAGAGATTGGGTAGTTGAGTAGGTGGGGGTTTTGGGTGAGGGTGAGATGATTTAATATTTACGCTATAGGAGAATTTTAAGATAAAAGTTTAACGTCAAATGTCAAAATGTTAGCTAAGTTTAATAAGAAATTTAACATGTTGCTAAAAATATTCTTTTAGCAAACAAGTTAATATATATATCCAATGTAAGCATAAAATTGACTATTAGTTAATATCTTCAACTAATAAACACTTTAACACATCCAATGAACTTTGCTAGAATAACATGTTTGGTTATGTTTAAAAGTATTTATTTAAATTTTTATCAAGCATATGTTTTAAGGTTACAATTTTATCGACAAAACTCATGCGCGCACAATTATTTACTTGTGTAGAGCAAAAAGAGACCGAAGTTATTCTGGATATCAGCAATGGCACCATTAACATCAGTTGTCTTGGGAAGTCTTCTTGTTTACCTCACTCACACTGAAAAACACGGCATCCAAGTGGTGAGTCCGATTACCCGATACGATTTTGTATTGTTTTAACATGTGCTCGATCGTAAGTTCAATTATTGTTTGTGAACATGCCTGGACAACTTTTTATTTGATAGAATGTCCAATTCTTGAATGGGTGGTCCTTGGTCTTAATTACTACTTTTGTGTCTTTGGACATCTTCTTGTTCACCTCATTTGCACTAAAAACACACGGCCTCTGTTATGCGCGCATGAGTTTAATTAAAGTCCGTAGACACGTTTCGAAAAATATTGAAGGATTAAGCTATTTGTACAAATGAAAAATGTCAGACGCGTTTACATATAGCGCATGCATGTGTTTGTCGTCACTAATTGATGGATGATGTGACGTGTAAATAAACATATTTCTGCCAAGTATTTACCTCACTCCAGAAAACATAACATCAAAGTGGTGAATTTATAATCGATTTGTCATATCGTTCTGCATAGGTATACATATGCACATGTGATCTTTTTCTCGGATATGTTTGGAATAATTCTTGTCTTGGGAAATAACTTGATATTGTGATGTCATTAATGTGTATTTATAGTGTGCTGCATGCATGTGAAGTCAATTATTGTAGGTTGCAAATCTGCACATGTTCAGGCAAACTTTAGCACTTAGCTTTAGGAATAAGAGTTCTTACATGGCGCTCATTTTGGAATTATATGTATATGCAGATAGGACAGTTGAAGAAAGGGATAAATCCTCTATCAATAATGGACTTGGAATTCGGATCGGCTTATTTGAGCACAGCAATCAAAACTGGGATAGTCACGGGTTTAATTGCTCTCGCGGTAAGTTTGGAACATAGTATCGAATATGATTTAACAATATAACGAACGATATTTCAATTTCTTCTCGTTTACTCTTTATCTTTACGATTTTGGCCTACTAATCATCGACTACTATTCTAGATCAGATCGTAAAAGGGGTTAAAGAGTTGAACTGGGTTTAAATTATGGTTAAAAAAATTTAAATAAACAAAATTAATATAAAAATTAAGCATGTTCTATGTGCATGATGGGACAGGAAGGAATTGCAGTGGGCAGAAGCTTTGCCATGTACAAGAATTACAACATTGATGGGAACAAAGAGATGATTGCTTTTGGAATGATGAATATTGCTGGTTCTTGCACTTCTTGCTACCTCACCTCAGGTATCGACACTCTTTCTATAACAAACTTGAGTTGTAAATTTGGTAGGGCTAAACAGGTTCATCTGACTTTTGAGCAATGAATTTGGTTCATTAAGTGTATGGACATGACATGTCGTGCCGTTCATAGGATTATAAATCATACGAGGTCCGTGACTATAGTCTTAAGCTAGGTCGAGACCTGGTTCTTATCGTGTCACGTGAATCCAATTTTCATTCCACTCGGGTTCTAAAAGTTTGCTTTATTCGACTTTTCAGGGCCGTTCTCGAGATCAGCAGTGAACTTCAATGCAGGATGCAAAACAGCAGTTTCTAACATAGTCATGGCAATTGCAGTGATGATAACATTGTTATTCTTAACTCCATTGTTCCATTACACTCCACTTGTTGTTCTGTCATCAATCATAATTTCAGCAATGCTAGGCCTCATTGACTATGAAGCAGCCATTCATCTTTGGCACGTGGACAAATTTGATTTCTTAGTATGTATGAGTGCATACATTGGTGTTGTCTTTACCAACATTGAAACTGGCTTAATCGTGGCGGTGCGTATACAATTTTTCTCATCCCAATTCATTGTTGGTCGACTTTTCAATGCGCACGTGTTTAAAAACTCACACACATGATTCTTCAGCATGGTGTAAGAACTAAGAAACCGTCCTAAATATGTAAAAATCGATGTGCAGGTTGGGCTATCTTTACTTAGAGTATTGTTGTTTGTCTCAAGACCAAGGACCCTAGTTCTTGGTAACATCCCGGGTTCGAAAATTTATAGAAACGTTGATCAATACCCCAATACGAACAATGTTTCGGGAGTTTTGGTACTCAAGATTGATGCTCCTATTTACTTTACTAATGCAAGCTACTTGAGAGAAAGGTGGACAATATATATTTTTTTTTAAACTTCTTTTTCTGTGTTATTAAGCGCGTTAGTAACTGTTGCTTTTCTTTGTTTACAGAATTTCGAGATGGATCGACGATGACGAAGACAAGTTGAAGTCCTCTGGAGGAACCAACTTACAATATGTTATACTTGATATGAGTGGTAAGTATTGTGATATTATATAGAGAATTTTAAGAGGCGGATATTTGTGTTTGGTTCACTTATTTTAGACTTCTCATATGCTACAAATTTTTTATTTGCAGCAATTGGAAACATTGATACGAGTGGGATTAGTATGCTCGAAGAGGTCAAGAAGATCCTCGATCGAAGAGAGCTCAAGGTTCATCTTTTCCTTGTGCTCGAAAAATAAAATTTTTATTCTCAATAAATTTGTAGTCAACCATATTAATCATTTTTTTCCACGCACTATTACATCTACAAAATACGAGACTCGAGCAACTATATATATATATATATATATATATATATATATATATATATATATATATATATATATATATATATACTAGTGGTCTCCCGTGCGTTGCACGGAATGTGGTAATAATTGTGTATGTAATAACGTTGATGGATCAAAAGAAAATAAGTCTCCTAAAAAATATTACTTAGAATTTGAACACTACATTAAAACTCGAATAAGGTCATATGTGCTAAATTCTACAATCATTAATAGACTCACAAGTTGTGACCAATTTTCATTCATTTCTCTGACTTAAATCATAATCAACAATGTCTCGTAAGAGAAATTAAGTTCTAGACTTATGAGAAAAGGAAAAATGAAAAATCGATCAAAAGTTGAATATAAAACAAATACAAAAACGGAACACAAAAATAGAAACGATGAACAATGGTGATTTGGACAATCGATCAAAATTTGAATAAGTACTACATACAAAAAAAAAAAGAACCACACAAATAGAAATGGTGAACGGTGGTGATTTGGGGAATTCATATTACTTGTAGCAGTTTCTGGATGACGGTGATAACACACGAGATGTGATAATAATTGTGTATGTAATAACGTCGATGGGTCGAAAGAAAATAATTCTCCTAAAATATATTACTTAGAATTTGAACACTATATTAAAACTCGAATAAGGTCACATATGCTAGAGTCTACAATCATTATTAGACTCACAAACTGTGACCAAATTTCATTCATTTTTCTGACTTAAATCATAATCAACAATGTCTCATAAGAGAAATTAAGTTCTAAACTTATGAGAAAAGGAAAAATGAAAAATCGATCAAAACTTAAATATAAAACAGATACAAAAAAGGAACACAAAAATAGAAATGGTGAACAATGGTGATTTGGGCAATCGATCAAAACTTGAATAAGTACTACATACAAAAAAGGAAGAACCACACAAATATAAATGGTGAACGGTGGTAATTTGGGGAATGCATATTACCTGTAGCAGTTTCTGGATGACGGTGATTTGAAAAATGGTGTTCATCGGAAAAAGGAGTAAAGATTATTGAATGAAATGGGGGAGTACTATATAGCATGGATGTTGCATGTTGATATGAAAAAAGATAGTTGCAAAATAAATTCTAAATTAAAAATAGAAGATAAAATATTAGGATATTTATGAGTTTTAACATCAGGCTTATGGATAGTAAATGAATAATGAAGTCCTTAACATCTTTTATATATGTTTGGAAATTAATAAATAAAATAAGTTATTAGTTATTATATTACATAAATATAAATAAGTAGTTAAAAAGAAATAGGTAACACTATAATAATAATAATAATAATAATAATAAAAAAAAAAGACATCACGATGACATCGGTCTTATAAATAGTAAATGAATAGTATAAATAAGTTAAATTAGAAAGAAATGGATAACACTATTATATAAAAAATAAAAGAAAAAGAAAAGAAAGAAAGATGACATCACAATTACATAAGCCTTATGAATAGTAAATGAATAGTGTTTTTGTTTCTCTTCTTTTATAATAGTTAGGATATGTTTGGAAATTAAATAAAATAAGTTATTAGTTATTATATTACATAAATATAAATAAGTAGTTAAAAAGAAATAGGTAACACTGTAATAAAAAAAAAAAAAAAAAATCACTATGACATCGGTCTTATAAATAGTAAATGAATAGTATAAATAAGTTAAATTAGAAAGAAATGGATAACACTATTATATAAAAAATAAAAGAAAAAGAAAAAAAAGAAAAAAAGAAAGAAAGATGACATCACAATTACATAAGCCTTATGAATAGTAAATGAATAGTATTTTTGTTTCTCTTCTTTTATAATAGTTAGGATATATATATATATATATATATATATATATATACAATAGTTATTGATTCGATTATCCTTGTGTCGAGCAGCTTGGATTGGCGAATCCCGGGGCCGAAGTGATGAAGAAGATGGACAAGTCTAAATTCATTGAGAAAATAGGACATGAGTGGATATTTCTGACGGTGGAAGAGGCAGTTGGAGCATGCAATTTCATGCTTCATACATACAGACCAAAAATTGCAACAGATGAATCAGAAAAGTATAGCAACAATGTGTGAGCTGAGATGGTATGCAACATTAGACAGGATGAACGAAAGAAAATAAAGTTTTTCTTTCCTTTTCTTCTTTCATTTTATCTCCGAAAATCCCGGTTGAGAATGGCCATTGACAAAAGGCAGATGATATTTTCTTGGCTAAATTGAAGCTCGAAGCCCCTACAAATAATGTAATATCGTGGAATGTATCCCACTACATGTTGTATTTATACCATTTTCACCTTTTTCACCATATATAGTCCATGTTTGAGCTTCATTATTTCGAAAATAATGTAATTTTGAATAGTATTTTTGGGAGAATGTATGGTTAAAATTTGTTTGAAAAGTCAAATATTGTGAACTTGACTAAAATAGATGATTGAGATTGAGTGTTTAAAAAACTTGATTTTCAAATAATTCTTGTTGAAATTATCAAAAAAAGAAATAGTATTTAGTTGAAAATTGGTGTCATATCATGAAGGTGTATCCAAAAAATTGCATGATATCATTGACAAAAAAGGATCAATGTTAAAAGAAAATATGGGATCGTTTTCTTTGTATTTCAGTTTTGAATTTTTTTGTTATATTTTGAGTTTTTTGTTTTCGTCGTTTATTTTGAGAATGCTGAAAACGTATTCATTTTGTGATTTTAAAAAATTGTTTAAATAGAAATTTAAAAAATGGGTTTAATTTGAAATTTCAAGAATCATTTTGTGATATTTTGTATGTAAAAAATAGTTGATTTGTTTAATTCCAATAGCTTTTAATTTCAATATATCAATCAATCCTATATTTTATTCATGTTTTGTTACTCTGGAAATACTACACAAACAAATTAAAGGACTTATGGAGTCATGTGTAATCATACTACCATATTCTCATGGAACTTCATCACACTAGTACAAAATAGTCCAAAAAAAAGAAGCTATTCCCGTCGTCCTATAAAAACACGGTGGCAAAATTGTAAATAAGAGTTAGATAAACGCGTCGGTTGTTATAAAACAACCGACGCGCGTGCCAGCGTCGAAGTATGGGCGTCGATCCTGATTAAAGAACCGACGCCTATGTGCCTATTATAGGCGTCAGTTCTTGCGTTGAACCGGCGCCTTTAAATAATGGGTGTCGGTTCAACGTAAGAACCGACACGTTTAACTGTTTTTAAATACACCAGCTAGGTCTTATACTTCACAAATTTCATCTTTCAGTACCCGCGCGCGCCATTCTTCCTCCCTACCACTCCGTCGCCACCTTCGCCATCTCTTCCCCCCCGCGAGCCAACCCACCCCCGCTCCACTATTATTTTCTCGTCACGCCCGTCAGCTTCAGCTAGTTGTCCGTCCGTGCCCTACGAGTTCTCTCTTTCCGGTTAAGTGGAACTCCTCTCTTTACCCACCTCTCTTCCCCTCCGCCCGCCCCCGTCTCCGTTTGCCACCAAGCCACCGTTGCCCAGCTGCCACCACCCCCACCGATGTCGCACGGCCGCCGCCACCCCCACCCCTTGCTGCGTCCACCTTACAGTCCGGTAAGTAGTTTTCATTTTTTTTTTTTTTTTGAACATATATTCGACTCCTGGGTTATGGGTTACAAGAAAATTAATTAATATATAGAGTTTCTTTATCTATTAGGATGCATTTGCTTTTTACTGGTTTTAGCAAATTGATGAGTGGAGAATTGAACTCAAGCATCTTAGGCCATAAAGTAAGGAATTTTTGTGCAAATTAGACTTAAAAATTGAATGAAAATTTATGTGTACTATTATAAATTTGGAACATTACTCCATGGCTTTGCTTGGAATCTAAATTTTGGGATAGAGCACGGGGTTAGGGGATGAGATTATGTTGGCCCAGAGAAGATGATAGTAGATCAATAAATTGATAACAGTGAATTTTGAAATTTAGTGGGGTGATTTTGTGGATGAGATACCACAATGTGGATTTTTTATTTATTATTTCATTTGTTTTTATTGAGTTAAGATTGTGATTGTAAATTTGTTGTGGTGTATTTATTAAAAACATATTTTAAATGTGGTGTATTAATTAAAATGTAGTGGCAATAAAATTGCTGTTTATGTAATGCATGTTCTATATACTATTTTCTTTTATGATTTTTCATCAAATGTGTTTCTTTAAAGGATGTCTATTTGGGTGATGATATTTATAAAATTTGTAATTTTTTTTCTAAAATTTAAAATTAAATCAGTATAAAATAATTTTATTAATATAATAAAATCAGTAGTTTTTTTATGATTTTTCATCAAATGTGTATATACAAGCTTCAATACATACAACCCACACATTTTCATATTTTAAGTTTAAACTAGTTTCTTCATTTCTTTAGGTTATAATTGAATTTATTATTTATGATTTAATATGTTGATTGATTTAAATGAATTTATTACTCTAGTTTGAATGTTAATGTAGATTATTGATTTTGAGTAAGTAGATGTATAAATTCAATTTTTAAATTATTAGAGTTTTATTGAAATTGTAGAATGTTAAAAAAAATTATTTGATTTTCGAAGTTACGGATAAGTAATGATTGTGAGGTATTTACAAATGAATTATTTGAAATGTTTTGTACTTGTTGGATGTTTTGGTGAATTGAGATGATTATGTTGTAATGATTTGGAGATATGAGCATATATAATGAATAATTAAGAGGCTAAAAATGTTTGAGTTTTTAACATGTTGAGGTTGAATATTTTAGAATAGATGATAATGTTGAAGTTTGATTGTGAGTTTTTTTTGAGTTTTGAATATGTTGAGGTTGACTATTTTAGTTCTATTATGGTATTTTGATTCCCCTTACAGGTTGGCTAAGTTCAATTTATAGGGGAGATTCTGTCAAAATTTCTGTAGGAATTTATAAATAAAATATTCATTTGTTTTAACACGTGGTGAATATCTTTGTATATAGGTTTATTAGATATGGATCGGGGTTGGATGTATGTGAGACGTAATACAAATGAATATGTGAAAGGGGTTGAAGAATTTATGAAACGTGCTGAGGAAAACAAGATAAAAGAAGGTGAAGAAATACTTTTGTGTCCTTGTTTTGATTGTAAGAATCTGAGAAAATTTCGTAGCTCTGAGCAAGTGAAGAGTCATTTGATTCGTCGTGGGTTTAAGGAAGGTTATACACGGTGGATATGGCACGGTGAGAGTATACTTCCTAGGACGAGCACCGGTGATGATAAGGTTGATCAGTAGGAGAATAATGTGGATAATGATGAGAATGATATGGATAATGATCGGATAGATGAAATGTTGCGTGACATACAAGAGGATTTCATCGAAAAGCCTCATATTTTTGATAGCTTGTTTAATGATTCTAAAAAATCTTTATTTTCTGGTTGTAAAAAATTCACAAAATTGTCTGCTGTGTTCAAGTTGTATAACTTGAAAGCAAAAAATAGGTGGACTGATAGGAGTTTCACGGCTTTATTGGAACTTTTACGAGAGATGCTTCCGGAGGATAACGAGCTTCCTTGTTCAATTTACGAGGCAAAGAAAATGTTGTGCCCGATGGGTATGGAGATCGAGAGGATACATATATGTCCAAATGATTGTGCATTGTATCGGAATGAGTATAAGGACTTGCACTGTGTCCAAAATGTGGGGCATCGAAGTATAAGCGAAATGAAGGAAATGATAATTGGGAGGATAAGAAAGGATCTCCAGCAAAGGTGTTATGGTATCTACCCGTAATACCAAGATTTAAACGTTTGTTTGCCAATGCAAAGGATGCAAAGAACATGCGGTGGCATGCCGAAGGGAGGAAAGAAGATGGAAAGCTAAGACATCCGGGGGATTCTCCTCAATGGAGGACCATTAATAGGATGTTTCCTGAATTTGGTGGGGAAGATAGGAATCTTAGGCTTGGAATATGTACAGACGGGATGAACCCGCACGGTAGCATGAGTAGTCGACATAGTACTTGGCCGGTTCTTTTGGTGAATTACAATCTTCCTCCTTGGTTATGTATGAAGCGCAAAGTACATCATGTTGTCGTTGCTAATTTCAGGGCCTAAACAACCAGGAAATGACATAGATGTTTACCAGACCCACAGTGGCTTTTATCAGACCCACTGTCTTCGGCCTCTTCGTGTGGGACAATTAGTTCGTCCATATTAAACGATGATCGCAGCTTAGATTGGGAGCATGCTAGATCAAAGAAGAAAGAAGATGAATCTTATTACATCCCCAATGAAAAAACAAGGGAGGTTTACACAAAAATTGTAAGTATAGCCTCCCAATTTTGTTTGTAATATGAATTAAATTTCACTTCAGTACCTATATTTAGTTTTCATTTTTTTTTAAAATAGATTGAAAAATCTGAGGAAGCAACTCAAGGGACCTTTGTCCCTAAGAGACATCACGACGTCTTATCTGAAGCCCTTGGAAAACAGGATCATCCTGGTCGGGTTAGGGGATATGGTGTCTACGTCACGGTGAGGGATGTATATGGAAAACCTGATGTGGCCAGCAAACGATCGAGTGGACTTGTGTCTGTAGATGATATTAAGGATATTATCATGAATGAGGTGGAGGTTGGTATCACCGAGCGGGTCAGAAAAGAGTATGCAGCAGAGGTACAGAGTAAGATCGACAGTATGTAGCAGAAATACGAAGCTCTCCTCCAACGCATGGGCTTAAATGTTGATGCTGAAATGGACATAACTCCACATCCCCGACCACCAACTCGCAGTAGTTGCTACTCAGTTAATCCAGATCCATTTGACGACCTTGAGGTATTTAATGTTAAATTATTTTTGAATATTATCGATTATATTCCAATTATTAGGGGTAACATTTACTTTCAATCATGTTGAACAATAGAAGCCGATCCATTGTCGTCTCGCTGTAAGTTGTAATGGTGATAATCAAATAGTGGCTAGGGGAATGGTTTTTCCATCCGGACCAGAGATTGTTGTGCACCATCAACAACTATTGGTTGATCATGTTAAAGTGTCAGTTGATGATGTTGTACAAGGTGCCGAAGAGTTCCTTCTTCTAGTGTCATCTCCATACTACAATAGGGTGGGGGAAGCTATTGGAAGCTTCTGTCAATGGCCTAAAAATTTGGTGATTTTAGGAGAGGTAATAATAATTTTTATTTACATGACGTTTCTTTCGAATTTTACTCACATTTAAAATTATATTAGACATGTTATGATGATAAAAATTCTGTAATTGCAGGAAGAGTTGACAAAAAAGGTAAAAAAAAATTGGAAAAGGTAAAAATACCCAGATTTTTGATCTATCATCTACCCGACGACTCCCGCTCGTTGATGATGCAACGTTACAACGTCTGGGTGATAGTTGCAAGCGGCTACACACTCTGATCCTTACATTGCCTGTTGGTACAGACTACATCCAATTGCCTTTAGATGCATCTGTGCTTCATCACAAGGACGATGAAAGTCTTTATGTTACAATCGACGACATCACCGACTTGCTTTCAATGAGATGGCTGAATATATCTATCTTGCAAGTATTCATAATGTAAGACTGTTTAATGCATATATATATATATATATCATTTAAATTTAAATTTTCATTTTATTTTATTCATTGATTATTATTTTTAGGTTCCTTCATGGGTTGTGTGAGGAAATCGGTGTTCAGGCAGTTGGATTTATGTGTCCGTCAAAGATTGCGTCAATCAGAGTAAAAACACAAGAAGATAGTGTTGTGAGTTACATGGTTGAAGCAATGACAGCACTGAGATCTAAGAAATTCATTTTAGCGCCGTACTTCCAGGAGTAAGATCATTTTTACTTAAAATTTGAATCATTAGACATTTCAATGTGTATTTACACGTTCATAATACGTAGGAATCATTGGATGTTGCTTGTGATATGTTGCGAAGCCAACAAGGTGTACTTCATAGATTTAGCTCAATCTTGTAAGCGTAAAATAGAAATCAAGCCTTCATTGAATATGTAAGTAATTATTGCATTGTTCATGGTTTTTAGTTTAGTGCAAGGTTGATATATAAGTTGGGCTAGTTTCATAGAATAATCGTGGAGAATTTGATGTGAAATTGATGTGTATATGTTGTGATTATGATAGTTGTTAGGATAGTTTTCAATAATAGGTCTCTTCACATGTTGGATAAGTTCAATTTTTAGGGGAGACTCTGTCAAAATTTTTTTAGGATTTTTGCGTTTCATTATTATCTCTATAACTTATTCATGATATCCATCGATATTTTAGGGCTTCCGAGAGTTTTGGTCATTAGAAGGCCAGAGGACACATTCCAATGTAAATTGGAAAAAAATCTCGGTATGAAAACTAGCTAAGCTTTCCAAGTTTTTACAAATCTTTGAATTATATATTCACTTTCATTAGATATTAATTTTAAAGGTTCAAATTTCAGTGTCCTCAACAACCTGGAAGAGATGAGTGTGGCTACTATGTTATGAGAAACATGTTGGAGATAGTCACGGCTCATTCTCAACTTACTTCTCTAGAAAAGGTATAAGTTATTTATATGATTTCTATTTTATAAACATAATAATTATTAATTCTTTTTAATTCCTTTTAGGCATTTTAAGAATTTTACTCAATGGAGGAAATCGACGAGGTTCGAAATTTATGGGCTCAATACTTTGTCAAAAACTGTGTGTAATTTTGATTTTTAATATTATGTATGTACAAATTTGTTAACAAATTAATTTAAAATTCTATTTGTTGAGTTATTTAATTTTGTTATGCATTTCTATATATATATATTGATTGATGATTGTTGATGGGATGTACAATGTGAACAAAATATAATATACAGGTGTGTGCGTGCGCGCGTGTATAGGAGGTATGTTTGGGGGTGGGTAAGGTCAATAAAAGGCGTAGGTTGTGCCCTTTAACCGATGCAATAAAATGCACTCATGAGCGTCGGTTTTAGGGGCACAACCGACACCCATAGTTATATTTTGGGCGTTGGTTGTGCCCCTACAACCGACGCCTTTTGCTATTTTACGCGTCGGTTCACAACCGACGCCTAAACTCTGAACATTGTGCGTCGCTTCCATAGGCGTCGCTGCTACAACCGACGCGAATATCCCTTTACAACCGACGCGAATAGCCGTTTTTGTACTAGTGTCAATTCATATGATATAACTCTTTATGTTTTCCTTGTAGTAACATCTCATAAAAGTTAAACGGTAGAACCTCAAGATTTTAAAGAAGACACAAGATACTATATGGGAAAAAAATTATCCTGAAGGCTGCAGCACAATATCGTCATCATAAACTTAAAACCTCTTCAATGATAAAGTTGCAAGAAAAAATACCATTCAAAGGTAAACAATTATTAGGATCAGAACTCCCTAATTTAAATTATTTGAATGAGTAGAACTTTGCATTTGACAAATTCTCAAACTAAACAACAAAAAGATTGTCATTTGGCACCCTCGTTCTTCAGGATTTGAGAAAAATGCATCAAAAGAGCTCTTGTACTTCACAGCTTCACAGGATGTCATCATCATTTTTCCACGAACCGCGTCAATTGGATAGGAGGCAAGTTTAGCACTGTTTGTGATAAGCTAACCAAGAACAAAGCTAGAAAAGATATACTAACCTACAATGATCTAGCCAGTACCACTGGATTCAAAGAATCATACATTCCGAAGTACAAACCATGATAAAGACTAGCAACACCATCAGATTTTAGAGTTTTTCAGTAGATATCAATTACACCATTGAATTGCCTCTCACCACCCTTGTTGGTAGCCTTGTTTTTTTGGATCAAAAGTTTCTTGAATCTTTGCATGATTCACAAAATAATTTATTTCCACAGCTTGTATCAATCACTCCTACATGCATTCATGTTCCTTATTATGTCTTGTTATCTATCATAATAACTTACAGAAGTAATCAACATTAATTTTCACATTCCAAATCATTTTATAATAGACAGCAATTTGCAGTTGCATAAGATTCTCATATTGGAAATATGGCAATCCTAGTGAGTAATGTTTGGGTTAGATTCTAGGAATGGAGACTGGAAAAATATTACAAATCTGGTGAGTAATGCTTGGGTTAAATTCTGGGAATGGAGCTCCTTCTCCCTCCCGGGAAACCATGCCGACAAAGGCAAGGATGACAAAAAGTAGCGACTCCCTTCGAACTTGAACAAGAAGCAACCGATAATGGAACAAAGAGAAATAGGGAGTTAATAAAATTGTATAACCATAAACAAGAAGCACTAATGTGTGTGACTTGCTATGACATATTAACATTGTACATATATTTAATAAGACACTGATTCAAAATTTAAGATATGATGCTGAACTGTTGAACCCACCAGGGGCGAACCCACATAGGGGTCTGCCGGGACACGTGCCCCAGTAAAAATCCGACCTCTTTTTTTAAAAAAAAAATAAATAAATCATTTGATTCTTGAATATAGTCATTACCTGATTCCTTAAATTATATTGGATTATTTGAGATTTTATGGCTAATATATGTTTACAATTATTTATTTGTTTGTATCAGTTTTGAAAAAATATTTTAAGAGTAAATTCACGTTTTCTTCTAATAAGCAAAGTCATGAAAATGAAATTAGAAATGAAATGGTTGAGGAACTTAGTGAGGAAACTGATGTTAAAATGGAAGATATGTCTCAACGTCGGGATAATGTTGGGGATGTTATGAGTGACACTCTTGAATTTGATGTAGCAAATATTGAGAAGGATGTGTATTTAATATTGACAATGATGTAATTATGGAATGTTATCAAAGTATGAAAACGCGTAGAGAATAATTGTAATAAAATTTCAAGTAATTTTTCATTTTTCGGTCTTTTCCTCCAAAAAAAAAAAATCGGGGGCGCTGCCCTCAAACCCCCTTACAAGCCGTCGGCAAAAATACAAATCGTGTCCCAGTATCGTAAAAAGTCTGCGTCCGCCACTGGAACCAACTGTCTGTGCATATCATTCTAAAAAATCATCATCATAAGGCAGTGTGACCGCAAATTATCAGAACCAGATCATCTAACATCTATTGAGTACACCATCATATCACCGCCCGTCCATAGAAAACTTGATTCTAGCTAGAACAAAACCTTGACTTCGACATAATTGATTCATGATTTTAAACTCGAATATGAAATCTATTGACTGCATAAGCCATACATGTATACAAAAAATTGAAGATGGCATATACACTTCAACACTAAAAATCATAGCCTTCCGACGATTGTTGATACTTTATACAAACATACGAAGCCACTGAAAGATTTGTTCTAACGAACAAACCATAATCTTAGACGGATTGAAAAGGAGAAATGAGGTGAAAAGTAAAGTAGAGGTGTCACTAGGTCGAAAACTGAAAAAACTTGACGGAAAATAGACTTTATTTGCTGGAAAATGAAGGGATTCCGACATTGTTATATCAAAACATCTTAATCCATAATGAAAAAACTGTGAAATCAGCAAGAAAATAAATAAATACTCAAAATAGATTCAAATATAAGAAAAGAGAGAGCATACATCGACAGTGCATGATCGATGGTGATTTGTGTGAGAGATTGGGGAAGATGAGATGTGTGAGAGAAGACAATCTGACGAAGCCCTAATGTTAGACCCATCTTTTGCTACATTAACGTGTTTTAGCTGAAATTTTAGGACTTTTTTGACAGGAAACGCCCAAAACGAGTTCTCATTTTGGGTTTCATGTGTACTTTTTTTTAGTTTTCAGAAACTTATTGTTGAAAATGGGTACGTAAACATTTTGTTTTTTTCGAAAACTAAAAACAACATGAAAATAGCATTCATGTGCAAAGCCCACCCGCCACATGGCGAGTGGGGGGGGGGGGGGGTGGTTGATAGATGTCCCACATGCCAACTAATCAAAGGGACGAGAGTGGGTGTTTTAAGTGGGCAAATTAAATTTTTCCTCCTTGTGCGTACATGTACATATGCATCGGAAGTCCATTTTCATATAGCAAGATATTCACGAAATATTCTCTCACACATGCAAACACGATTTAGGGTTGGGAAGAACTGAGAATGCATATTACATTACATTTATAATCAATCCTTCAATATTTTTTTAATTATGATCTGTACTATTTACAATCTTGAATAAAAATGTTGAACATGTTAGAAAATTTATTCACAGATAAATTATTTATCCAGGATTCAAAATCATCACGTTGAATTATCAAGAATTAAATAACTGAAACGGAAGAGTACCTTAATCAAACGTGATTCACGATGAACGATTACGGTGTTTGAATCTTCTAAATCAATACATAATCCTAATTTTTCTCTCTGATGATGGGATGTCAGACAGAATGAATAGTACGTACGATTCAGGGATCATAACCGACTTTATATACTGTATTGTCAGTTAACCTAATCCGGCCCATCATGAATTAGGTAGTTGCCTGGTATCTACACATAAAAGTTCATACATTATTTTAGGGGAAAAGTACATAACTATACAACTAAAACTTTCACTTTTTAAACATAACAAACTTAAATTTTGTTTTGTAAAAATCAGGTCTTAATATGTTAATTAATTAATACAATATTATAATAATTATAATGAGTTGACAAAGAAATGTATAATATTAAATAATAAAATAAAAACAATATCTAATCAACAACCACTCCATCCCAATCTAACCCTCCACCCACCCCACCCCACCCCGACACCCACCCACCTCACCCAACCCCACCCCGACACCCACCCACCCCACTGGGTCAAACGAGGTCACAGTTAGATCACACGTGGTCACAGGTCGATCACATAAAGTCACACTTCGTTCTTACAAAGTCACACTTCGGTCACACATAGTCATATTTGACACAATTGTAGGTCACATCACGTCCTCGTCCAATGGTCACACCAAGTCACAGTTGGTCACAAAAAGTCACAGCTGATCACACAAGGTCACAGTTCCATCACACAAAGTTACAGTTAGGTCACAATTGGTCACACAAGGTCACAGTTTGGTCACACAAGGTCGCAGTCCAGTCACACGAGGTCACAATTTGCTTACATAAAGTCACAGTTCGATCACATAAGGTCACATTTCGATCACACGAGGTCACAGTTGGGTCACATAAAGTCACAGTTTGGTCACACAAGGTCACAATTCGCTCACGCAAAGTCACAATTCGGTCACACGTAGTCACAGATCACTCGCGCAAAGTCATAGTTCGGTCACACATAGTCATAGTTGATAAGTTGTAAGACATATCACATCCTCGTCAAATGGTCACACAAAGTCATTGATGGTCACAATCTATAATATAATTGGTCACGATCATTCATGGTTGGTCATATATTATTTGTTTATGGTCACAACTTACTCGTTTTCTTGGTCGCATTTAGTCAATATTTTGTCACAATTACCTCATAATTAATCACATTTCGAACTCGTCATAAGTCACACAAAATCACATTTAGCAGATATTTTAGTCACGATTAACTAATAATTCGTCACAATCACCATTCAAGTTATTCAACCCAACCTAACCCAAACCCACCCACCCCGCCCATCCTAACCCTCCATCACCATCCCCACCCCGCACCCCAACCCTCCCAAACAGAATCTAAAATAGCTTGTTTGAAGATGTTCCTATCAGCTTCTGACCAAAAAATTAAACCCAACCTGCACCGGCCCTACGCCACCGTCGACGGCACCAACCAGTTCCTCTAAGCAACACGATGCATCATCACTGAAGCACCGACACCACCATGGCCTCCACCTCACCGAACCACCACCCATCACCCACTGCATTTCAAGGCTCCATCACCACCACCATCACTTAAAATTCTAATCATATATTCATCGATGAGACCCTCATCACTACTAGCGACCATCTTGCCGCTGCGATTTCCAGCGCCGAGATTGTCTACGCCTCGACGATCTCCCTGGCCAGGTTGTCTTCACCTCCGGTGAGGCTTGCAGCTAATCACTCTCGGAGGTGGCGATCTCGCCGTAGTGGTCGGGGAAGGAGGAGTTGAGATTCTTGAGAGAGACAGGCGGTAGAGAGAGAAAGGAGCAATTGGGAGAGATGAGTGTTGTTTGATTTTTGTACAAGAACGGTAATTAATACTTGTTAGAATTTAATTGATTAATTATGTATTAGTTAATTGTTAATTACCACCTGAAATTTGAAAAAAAGATTTCATTCACATGATTTTTGAATTGCATCTTTAAAATACAAGGTTCTATGTAATTTTCCCTTATTTTAGATGCATTAAAGCCCGATATATATAAAATCCTTATTAGATCACTTTAAATGGGCTTAACCAAATTTGATAGCCTTTTATTCAATACACAATAATTCACATATAAGCCCACACGATTGATTAAAATCCTTACAATCTCCCACTTGGGCTATATGTGTAACCTTACAATTGTGTATCAATCATAACCTTATGAGTACTCAGAATTTTCCTATCATTACTGAATGCATCCCCAAACAATCCAGTCCATCAATTATATCAATATAGGATCAAAGCGGCTTTCGCTACATTAATCGTAACTAAACCTATCAATGGTCACGTATATCGACATAACTGAATGACATGGATCAAGTATGGATGTGTAGCATGGAAATTACATGTAATGTGATCTTCAACATTCCTATTTCCAACTGGTCCAACCTTAGTGAGATCATCTTCAAACAAGTTTAGAGATAATAAACCTGAAACCTTACTGCTGTAAATAACTTTAACTGTATCCAAAAGAACAATAAATGTGTCTAATGCAACCAAAATACAAACTCCCACTGAAACCAAATATCCTTAAGAAATACAACACCCATATGAGTATTATGCTCATGAAAGACCTTGGGTTGTAATACTTTAGTAAGCGGATCCGAAATTATGGAGTTTGTCCCAATGTGCTCTTATTGACACGTGTCCACTCTGAACTGTATCCTTCACAACCAGGAACTTATATCAATGTATTTTGACTTAGTTGAGCTCCTGTTGTTACTGGAATATAAATCTGCTGAGTTATTGTCACAATATAACTTTAGTGGTCTTTCTTTACCGTACAGAATACGCAGCCTAATGACAAAATTTCGCGGCTATATTCCATAATTAGATGCCCCCAAAATTGCTACAAATTGTGCTGCCAAGTGAAAGAAGCTAAAGTGTTTGTTAAGCACTCCTTCCGAAAATAGCTCCTCCAACTAGCAGATAAACGTAGTCTGATGTGGATCTTCTACTGTTTTGGTATCTAGTAAAAATCGGAATCATAATACCATATGATCTCCAACTGATCCGATTTTCTGTATGTGAGCATGTAATTGTTAGCCCAAGAGTAAACTAACCAAGAGGGGGGTGAATTGGTTTATAAAACTTTTTCGATAATAATCTCAAACTTAAAAACCAATGGGTACAAATATGAGCACTTAGTGTTACAAGTAACTAATCTATCAATGTAGTGTGCTATATATGTGTAAACTTAATTGATAAGGCAAGTATAGCACTTAGATATAATGTTGCACAATATAAATTGATAGAATAGAGTAAGTGCAATGTACGTAAGTAAAAGGGATAAGAGAGTGCAAACGTGATTTATGGAGGTTCAATCAACCAACGTGATCTACGTCCCCCGTTACCGAGCTCTCTGTCACGAGCAAGGCCAAATCCACTATTTTGGTAACTTACAACAAGGAGTACCAAATCCTTAGGCGACTTACAACAAGGAGCGCCTATCCTTTACAATCGAGTTTTCACACGGCTCTCGAAACCAACAATCGAGTTTTCACACGGCTCTCGAAACCAACAATCGAGTTTTCACAAGGCTCTCGAAACCATAAGATATATTGAATTGAATTTACAATTGAAATAACTCTCTTGACAAATGATATACTCAAATTAAGTACCGAGAGAGTTAGGCTAACACTTCAATAGATAGCAATGAATTAAGCTCGAGTGTTAGAGAAAAAAACTTTGATGCAAATGATAATGAAAAGTTCAATGCAATCAAACAAAGTTTTTCAAATGATCTCTTGTTAAAAATATTGAATCAAATTAAGTACCAAGAGATGCCACACTTGAATAATTAACAATAAGTTAAGCTCAAAGTGTTTAGGCAATGGAACTTTGATGAATCAAATGATAATGAAAAATGTAGCACAAATAATCAAAGTTCCTTAATTGGAATTTCTCTCTTTTAAAAGATTAAAACAAGTTTAGAACAAAGAGAGACTTACACTTCAATTCCAATATAGTGTGAAGATGTTGAAGAAGTTTAAACAATATAAAACCAAGAATCTTCACAAAACTTTCTTCCAAAAACTTTGATGATTTTGATAAAACAAAGTTTAGATCAATCAAAGTTTTATGAAAATAAAAGATGAATATAAATCAAGTAAGAACAATAAATTTTCACAAGAAAGTTTGTATAAAATCTTTTCTAAGTTGTTCAAATTGAATGTGAATGAGATGGCTATTTATAGATCAAAATATTCAAATTCAGCAACTTTCGGTTGACCAATTCTGGAGTTTCGGTCGACCGAATCATCAATATAGCCGTTACACATTCAACCGTTGAACTTTCGGTTGACCAATTGGTCGACCGAAACTTTCGGTTGACCAAAAGTTCGGTCGATCGAAACTTTCGGTTGACCAAAAGTTCGGTCGACCGAAAGTCAACTGTTGACCGTTGACTTTCGGTTGACTTTTGAAAAATATGAAAATTTTCGATTTTTAGGTTTCTAACTTGTTTTTCAAAGTGGTTTAATATAATATAATCATGATTTAAGATCAAATAACCTTTGAAAGACAATCTTGACTTAGATAAAAATATTTTATGCAAGTGACGAATTTTCATGTAAGTTTCTTGATGCATAAAAAATCATTTTCGAGCTTGTTGAATTTCATCGCTAAAGATTGAGAGTGTTATACCTTTACATATGTTAAATCAACTCTAATCTTGTATGCTCGAATTCTTGATCTTCATGTCATGCTTTTCGACCTCAATTTTGATCTTTGAATATCTTCAATTCTTTCTTGATCTTCTTTGCGTCTTAAGTGCTCGATCACATAATTTTGATTTATTTCTTTGAGAGACGATTTGAACACAGAGTGCTTTGAATATTTATCATTACATGAAACACTTGAAGCACACTTGTTAGCAACACAATAAATTCTTGTTTGTTATGATCAAAACAATAAGGTCAAATTGACCATAGGTCAACAGTAATCTTTTGTTCTCTTTGAATACCTTATAACCCATGTTTGACTGCTTTTCAAATGATCCATCCCAGGGTTACTTAAATATCTCATTAGTATCTCAATAATGTATGCAATATCCGAACGCATACAAATTTGAGCATACATCAGATTTTCTATAGCTTAACTATATGGGATCCTCTGCATTTCTTTAACTTCAAGATAACTTTTCGGGCATCAGTTGAGACTAAATTGTCTCCCTTAGCGATAGGGGTGTCCCCTGATTTACTGTCTTGCATGCCAAATCTTTTAAGTACTTTATCGATATAGCCCTTTTGTGACAATCCAAGAATACCCCGAGAGCAATCCCGGTGTATCTGAATTCCTAATGCAAAAGAGACGTCACCAAGATTTTTAATCTCAAAATTCCTTGACAAAAATCTCATAATTTTATATGACATACCTATATCATTAGTGGCAAGCAATATGTTATCAACATACAAAATCAGGAAAATACACTTACTCCCACTGAACTTGTAATACACACAACCATCAACAGCATTAATCTCAAGACCAAATGAGATAATTACTAGATGAAATTTGTATTACCCTTAACGAGAAGCTGGCTTGAGCACATAAATGGATTTCTTTAATTTGCAAACCGTCTCATCAAAGTCTCCATTAAGAAACGTTGTCTTAACATCCATTTGATGCAACTCGAGGTCAAAAGTGCAACAACTTAACTTTCCTGAAAGAGTCTTTCGTTGAAACCAAAGGGAAAGTCTCTTTATAATCAATGCCATCATTCTATGTAAAGCATTTAGATACAAGACGAACTTTATATCTTTCCACATTACCTTTCGAATCCCTCTTGGTTTAAAAAATCCATTTAAGACCAATGAGCTTCGCACCTTCTGGTAATGGGACAAGATCCCAAACTTTATTGTCTTGCATATGCTTATACTTCTTATTTATGGCATCAATCCACTTTTGAGAGTTAGAACCCGGCATGGCCTGATGGAAATTGATTGGACCATCTTCCATCATTCCATTATTTTCCTTATATTCTTGGAGAAATACTATTTAATTATCCGGAATAGCATGTTTTCCCTTTCTATCGTGGATCTCCTTAATGACTTTAGTTATTGAGGTTGTTGAGTTTGTACTTCTGAAATTTACCTTATTTTGGATGGGAGGTTCTTCAATATTGTCGAATTGAGGTTCCGGATATGCTTGTTGATCAATGACTTGCATAAAAACTTGCACATTGTCAAAAGCAACAATAGGAATCGAAATCGATCATTCCTCAACTTATTCCTTAAAGACAATATCTCTAACCTTATTTCTCCCCCCAAACTCAACATCCTCAAAAAATGTTGCATTTCTCATTTCAAAAGTTGACTTAAGTGTGGGATCATAAAATTAATAGCCCCTTAAACGCTTTATTTTCTTTATTTGTTTTCTTGCCCTTATCTTTAGATGTATTTGCCAAGTGAACACTTTCAGTTCTGTCCTGCTTCAACTTTTCTTCCTCTTGTACACAAAATAGAATGAGCTCATTTAGAGTTCATTTCTCCCTTTAACAGTTATAACTGACCTTAAATTGACTGAATTGTGCAAGAAGCTTGCATACTATGAAATGGGCTCATTGAGAGTCCATTTCTATTTTGACAGTTATAACTAACCTTAAATTAACTATATTGTGCAGGAAGCGATATCAATACCAAATGCACGAGCAAGTCATTAGACAAGTCGAGTTTTAGTTCCTTAAGTTTTGAAGCAGTGTGAGACATCTACATGATGTACTCCCTTATTTTCCCATTGCCTTTATACTTTATTGAAATCAAGCTTTGCATAAGCGTGCTTGTTTCAGCCTTATCGTTTTTCGCAAAACGTTTCTTGATTTCGGTAAGGAATTCATTGGCATCATTTACCTCCTCAGATACTATGCCACTAAAGGCTTCGGAATGCCGCACTTAATGATCATGAGACTCACGTAATTTAAGCAATCCCACTTCTCAAAGTTCCTCATTTGATTAGACGAACTTTCATCCGTAAGAGGAGCAGGTTGCTCAGTCCTTAGTACACGGTCTAGATCCATGCAGCCAACGAAAAGTTAATGTTCTTGTTTTGATCCTTGAAGTTTGTTCCATAAATATAGGGATTAAATTTGAGCTTGTAGATATACTACTAGCAGAATTTGAAACCGAATAGAGAACACTTAAACAAAATAGCTCACATAAGTACTTTATTATGCAAATCATATTTTCAAATAATGGTAGGGCCCATCACAAGATACCTAGCACAACATCAATATTTAGTCTTTGGACAGAAATATTGACTTGTAAGTGGTACTCTTGGTGTAGTGATCAAACACTGACAGTAAGACATGTCAACCAACAAACATTTCTTTGGACCGATTTATTGATCACACGTAAAACCAAATAACCGTCACGTATTTATCACCACAAGTTCATGTGAAATTCGGGCCAAATATTGACCTTCCTTTGGGCCGATCAATAACCGCATGAGATAACACACAAACACCTAATTTTCCCTTGGTGTAGTGATCAAACACTGGCAATAAGACATGTTAACCAATAAACCTTTCTTTGGACCGATTTATTGGTCGCACGTTAAACCAAATAATTGCCACGTGTTTATCCCCACAGGTGCATGTGACATTCGAGCCAAATATTGACCTTCCTTTGGGCCGATCAATATCCGCAATGAATAACACACACAAATACCTTCTAATATTCAAAGTTAATTAATATCCACAAGAGAGGTTGCTTTGGCAACATGTTGTTTCAACTAACTTACTTTCGAATATTATATCTCTCAAAAGATTCCGATGTACCAAGATTTGAAACTGAAATCCATTGATTTGCATTTATATTTGACTTTAGGATTTGAATTATAGAATTCAAAACTTTAGAATAAAGCAATCCTTAAGTTGAAAGAGTCAATTGCAATATTCTTAAACCTTAGGTGGCCAATTATGTAAAATTTTAAGCTTGAAGGACTTAAATTATAATTTTCCCAAAACTTTATTGGCCAATTTAGAGAAATTCCAAACTTTAGGTCCCAATTTGAAAGAAAAACAAACTTTAGAGGGCCAAAATAAGAAATTTTCAATCTTTAAAGATTGATTTTGAAAATTTTCAAACTTTAGGAGCCAATTTAGAAAATCTCCAAACTTTAGGGACTTAATTTAAAAAAATTCAAACTTTAAGGACCAATTTTGAAAATTTCCAAACTTTAGTGACTGAATTAGAAAATTTTCAAACTTTGGGGACTGAATTAAAAAAATTTCAACTTTAAGGGACCAAATTAGAGAATTTTCAAACTTTATGGATCGAATTAGAAAATTCTCAAACTTTAAGGACCAATTTTGAAAATTTTCAAACATTAGGGGCTGGATTAGAAAATTTTCAAATTTCAGGGGCTGAAATATAAAATCAGGAACTTTTATAACCCCAACTTTAATAATTTATAGCCTTAGGGGCTGATTTCATAAAATTCATAACTTTAGGGCCAACTTAAATTATTTTGTAACTTTCGGATTGAAGCTTTATTTCAAAACAATCAGAGAGGACTAATGTTGCAATTAACCATAATTATCTAAAATTGCAAAACAGTCCTCGAAGACTTCAAATTTCCGATGCACGTCCTTGCCCCAAAAACTGATTTTCAGTAGTTAGTAGGGTTTACCCGAGCTTCCTCCGCCGCCTTCATCTTTACCGGCAGAACGCTGCACCACCACCGACGAACTCCCACGCCCTGCAACGCCATTATTGGCGCTGCACTCTAGAGGCACAGCGTCGCGCGCGCGACGCTGCAACCCTCCCTGCGCAGTCAAGACCCGGACTTTGCGACCTGCAGCATGAATCCCGCCGCTGCGTGCCCATTACCGGCGATTTAATCCAACTCAAAACCATCCAAAACCAAATTGATTGACCACAATACACGACCATACCTCAACCACAATCAACCAAAAATCACCTATATTCAACAGATTCAAAAAACCATGCTCATCACATAACCATATTTGATTTCAACAGAAGATTTTTTTTTTTTTTGCCTTAATTTCGAAAATTATATACATACAGGAATACATTGAATCCATAACCATACACAACAATCCCAATTTCGAATCTTGCAGTGTGTGTATATTTTTGAAATCAGAAATTGGTTTTTGCATATAAATTCATACACAGAGAAGAAACGTTCGGTTGACAAAAAAAAAAAAAAAAAAGAATCTGACTCCTTTTGAGTAAACTGAATCCATGTATATATTTCAATTATCCATAAAACAGAGCCTTGGTTTTCGCGTGTATGCATACAGAGGAAAACGATTTGGCTGTATATGTTAATAATTGATAAAAATTATGAATATATTATTATTATTATTATTATTATTATTATTATTATTATTATTATTATTATTATTATTATTATTATCCCCTCTACATAAAAGAGGGAAGAAAATATACTGTTCAAAAAAAATTTGTCCCACTCCTTTTCACACCATGAAGGCCGGTTGTGGTTCCGCAATAGTAACTTTTTCATTTCATCAGACAGAAAAGTCAGCAAAAGCAGATATTGTACAGTAGGACGGTGAGAAAAATATATGTTATCTTTCTTCCAGGAAAACAATTACATCAAACCGTGAAATCACGTTAGCTCCGTAACGAAGAAATACTCAGCCCTACGCCTCTATTCGTCATCGCTCCAGATAGAAAGCAAAAAAAAATTCTTAGGCATATCGCCTCTCTTCCTCCTGGGTGTAGAAGAACGCAGGTAGAAGGTGCGTTGGATGCTCGTTTATGCTTGTTATCTAATGGTTGATGTACTTGCTACCAGTCCCATGTTTTTAGTTGTTTTAATACAATAATCTACAAATTTCTGATTTTGAGGGGAAATACTATTAATTGCTAGAGCAATTAGTTCAATAGTTATATCAATCTTTTCTGGATAATTTTTCCTTTGTATGCAAAATAAATTTGGACAGTAAAAATAATTTTAGCACTTTTTCCTCTCCAGGTTCACTTTCGAAAGCCCTTAGTCTTGGAATATTTTTCTATATTTTGATTGATGTTTTAAACATTTACTAAGGGCTATAATTTTGATTATCTTTGATGGGTTTTATTAATTTGAATCAGAATCATCGAGTCAAACGCTTCTCTATCTAGAAAGATTCAAACATCCATCTGGAAATTCAGGTACTCAATTTTTATTTTGTTAGTTATTTTTTTTATTACAGATATGTGTGTTTCTATAAGGATTGCTACGTAAATATAAAAGAAGTCTGCCAATATCATACAATTTTAGGAATTAAGAGAATGTAAAGGAAAATATCTTCTTTGTTCAAAATAAATTAGACAAATGTGTTTTTGTAAGTTCTGGTGTTTTCCTCTGCTATAAATATGATAGAAACCCCATGGTCACTTAGCAATTTAAGGATTTCACCAAAAGCTCAAGCTTGAGAAGATAGTCTGTAAAGTTTTAAAAGTAACAAATACACTTTTATTAAATTTCTAAGGAAGCTGAGTTGTTACATGGTTTGTAATTTATGAGTTTTTATATATTTTATTAGAATTGATATGTAAAATATAACGTGCGTTCATATGAATGAAATAAATGCATAGAAAGAAAGTCCAAACTCAGAATGGATGAAATTGTTCGCATCGCTTACCATATTTTAGTTTCAAGATTGTTTTTTTTTTTATTTTTTTATTTTCAAATTCTTATATTTTTTTTTTAACATCTGTTTTCTTATCTTGAATGTTCATTTAGGTGGTTATATAATCAGGAAGTGAAGAAAGTATCATAGAGAATTGAAGGTCCATATTTTTTTTTATGTGTTGATGTAGTATTTTAATATTTTCTATTGTTTTATGAGTTTTCCTAATACAATTCTGTAGTAATACCTATTTTGTTGTCTCCAAATCGCTAAAATATAATCTAGCTATTGATATCATCACTGACTTTTTCTCAGAATTTACACTTCAATCCTATTAGAGCCTGGCAATGGAGAACCACAAAAGAAAAAAAACCATGTTAAGAACATTATTTCGATCTTTCCATTAGTCTTAGACTTTTAACTAATGGTTGTATGAAAATAATATGAAAGAAAGAACAAATAACACAATTAATTTAGGTATAATTAGTGTACTCCTTTCGTTTTGGCGTATTATGTAATCTTTCTGTTTCATGAAAATAAGCTGACAGTTTTGTTTACAGGTACAAGCATCAACTCTTACCTTTCCAGAAATTTTGTCGAAGCTTCCTCAACTTGGAGTCCGGTGGTTATACAGGGTGGCCATTCCAGTTATTTTAGGTCAATTTTCAAGGTATATTTTACCTACATTCCCACTTTTTTTTTTTTTTTTTTTTTTTACAACATCGTTTTCTAGATAATAATTTAATATAAGTGGCAGCCATGGTTTGCGAACTGGAATTTTCGAAGCAAACAGACTTGTTCATTAATTTTGCACCAACCATTCTAGACATACATGTAATGACTATGATGATATAATTTTGGTTAGCTTTAATCTTTCTGTTCTAATCCTCTGATTTATCTTTCTTATTAAGTCTTGCTTCCACTGTGTTATGGTGATTTTGCATATTGATGTTTCGAGCTAGCTTCCTCATTTGTGTTAGTATGTAGTTGAAATGTAATTTTGGAGAATATTTTAAATTCTTAGAGGATCTCCAAGAGACTTTTTAAATGTATATAAGAGGCTCTCTATTTTAGAGAGACAATCTGATGCGAACCCCTTCGGTGCGTTGACCGAAAATTCCCACAACAATTTTAATACCAACCCAAGAAAGCTAAAGTGGTAAATAAATGGATAAACACCTTAACCCAAGTTTAAATCTAACCCAAAATTCAAGGATTAAACTAACCCTAGCCCAATGGAGAGAAATAAACAAATTCCAAGGTGGCGGAAATAAACAACAACACAAGAATAATAATATTCAAGATAAAGTTGATTAATTTCCTAAGAGATAACAAGATCAAAGATGTTTAACCTTACCTCAAGAAGGGGGTCTTCAAGACCTAACTCTCAAGAGCAATTTTCTTAACATCCAAAGTTATCCTTTACAAATGAAGAGAAATGTGAATATAATGTACAAAATGGGAAAAATGTGCAATTTCGGTATTTACAAGAAAAACCCCGTTTTTGTGGAAATTGCAAGAAAAAACCGTTTTTTTTAAAAAATGAGGTGTTTCGGTCGATCAACTGGTCGACCGAAATTATTTCGATCGATCACCGGGTCGACCGAAAGGGGACTTTTGGTCGACCGCCACTCAGCCGAAAGCGACTGAAGCTGGGTCAAAAATTCCTCTGCAGAAGATCGGTCGACCGGAAGAATGTTCGGTCGACCGAAACTTGGCAAACTTCTCATTTTTGGTTCCAACTTGATTCTTAGCTTCTTTTCTTGATTTATTCACATTGTTTAGCCTCGAATCTTGAACCTCTTCGACGTCGGATCTCTTCGTGGGTCCCACTGGCACGCGCATCGAGGTTTGACTTTCTCGATTCTCATCATCCCCTCCCTCTTGAAAAGGATTCGACCTCGAATCTTGCTTGAGTGCACTGTCGTGAGACTCCTCGAACTTTGATCTTGCAACATTGTGTACCACAGGTTCATGCAATGAAGTTGGACCTTCGCGATTCTCATCATCTCCTCCATCTCGAAAGAGATTCGACCATGAATCGGCACCTACAATAAAAATAGAAAATTCAGACACAATAAATGTAACTGAAATTTCATACTCACCGTGTAAAATCAATTTGTAGGTGTTGCAAGAACTTGAGAGAGGCCAACATCGCAGGGTAGCATTTTGGATTTTATTCGATTGGGAACCCGTTCTCTCCTTGAAAAGAACCATTTCCAACCACCCGGATCAAATACGAATCGCCTCCTACCATGGTTGGCATGGGACATACATTGTATGCCAATCCCCTCAGATGGAGGCACGGGCCTCCTGCGAAGGGGCTTAACCAGATTTGCTTTGTTATGCCCACCTATACTAACATTTCCATCAATAAATAAGTACATCAAGCTCAAAAGAGTTAGTAGGCTAGGGCCATAAGCAACATCAAGTGGAGAAAATTTGCTAATAGGATAAACACTTTTATTGCAAGCAAATTTAATAACCACAAATTGAGCATCATTTTTATGCAAATGCACCACTCCCCCAAAGAAAAGATTCATCATGTTGATAGCAATGCGGGTTTTATGACATGTAGTAAAATGTGAAAGTTTAATACCCCTACCAACATCTACAAAATTAGCATCATTTCTTTTCTTTAGTCTAAGTAAACCCAACACAAAATCCATAGAATGATTAATCCAATGTTTACTGGGAACGTGCAAATGTGTGTATAAAACTTGAGGTAAAAACTTAGATTTAGCCATTTTGAACGTTTGGCATTTACCACAAGTACAAACATGTTTGTCACCAATTTTCCAATGAGGCCAATAAAAGTGATCACAAAATATCTCCAAGGCCCCCTTGGTTTCAAAGTGCCCAATCAAACAATCAACATGTGCCTCACCCATTAGAAATTCGCACATGACACATTTAAAAACAAACAATCCAACTTTCCAAAACAAATAGTTATCATGCCCATAAAATCCATCAAAATATTGCTCATAGCACGATTCACAAATGTTTAACAAATTCGGATTAGTAACATGGATGCCCTTAACATGCTTAATACAAAATGAGTTGGCACTTAGACAATTAGGTACACATAGAAATTTGAATTTACAAATGAGGAATTTATCATTCCAAGGACCTTCATTACATGCAACATTTCCACATGACAAAATTTCATTTGTCAAGTCCACATCAATGTCATACAATCCTTTGATGTATTCCAAATATAATAACCTTGCTCTCGAAGAAGTGTTAGGAGCGTACCTCCTAGATGTTGCATCGGTTAACACAATTTCTTTACCTTGATTGTATTTGCTGTGGTAGGAAAATATCTCCATAAAGTTCTTCCACTCGGCATGACTTTTGAGTTCTTGGTTGCTTTGATAAGTCGGTCTCACGATCTCCTGCAATAAGGAAGTAACCAAGCTAGGGAGGGCATTGTTAGAAAATTCAAGAGTAAAGAACATTTTTGTGTGATCTCTCCTCTCAATTTTCTTTGTGGCACTCATCACTCCCTCACCTTTTTCTGAGGTAGTAACCTCAACTCTCGGTGCTTCTATCGCCTCTCCTTTTTCTGGAGTCGTGGCTCCAACTCTCATTGTCTCTCCTTTTTCTAGGGACGTGCCCCCAACTCTCTTACCCTCATTTTTATTTTCTTCAATTCTCTCAATTGAATCTTCATTTTCAATTTCTTTCTCCTTTTTCTTTTCTTCTTCATTTTCACCTTCCTTGTCTTTCTTTTTCTCCTCTTCTTCCTCCCACTCCTTCTTGAGTTTCATTTGATCTTTATGAACTTCCTCCAAACTCAAAGATATGATCACAACCCTTTTTCCATTCATTTGGAAGCTACACCGGTTCTTCCTCTTGTCATGTATTACACCCCTATCACTTTGCCAAGATCTCCCCAAAATTATGTGAGTAGTGTACATGGGAACTACATCACATATCACTTGGTCACAATAGGATCCAATGTTGAAGGCAAGAAGAACTTGTTCACTCACTCTCACTCCCCCATCGTCACCCAACCTTTGTAATACATAGGGATTAGGATGCTTATTAACCAGTAACCCCAATTTCTCCACCCTACTAGCACTCACCAAATTCGTGTCACTCTCCTCATCTATAATGAGACTACACGCCATATCCCCCACAAGGCATCTAGTGTAGAAAGTATTTCCTCCATGCTTCTCTCTCTCATTATCATGGGCCAAAAATTTTGGTAGTCTAGCATTCATCTCCTTCACTACTGTTCGCTAAAATCGTGTACCGCAAGCGCACGGGTCGCGTTCAAGTAATAAAGTGGACTTTTTGAGTCCGGATTGTCGATCCCACGAGGAATGTATTCTTCGATTACACATGCTAGTTAATTTAATTCTAACAACGAAGTCACAAAATGAAGTTTTGGATTTTAGTTTTGAATTTGAAATTTAAACGAGTAAATTCTAAAATCTAACAATAATGCAGAAAATGATAAATTAAAATAGTTGGGATTCATGATTTCATTTAAACGACACTTAATTAATTTTCAAGTTTTGTAAATAAAACTAACTACTCAAATTAAATGCATGACATTAAACTTAAATTTAAATGTGCAAAATTAAATGACGTAAATTAAAGTGCTTGAAATTAAATGACAATAATAAAAATGCATGAAATTAAATAGCAAAATACGTAAATAACTTTAAATTAACTAAGTGCAATTTAAACTACGTCAATCATCCCAACATGTAAAATTTAGCTAAACATGCATTTAAAAATAAAAATTACAATAAGCATTAAAATTAAAACCCGGAGTTTGAAGATCATTGAAATTTGCATAATAGTCCTCCAACTTTCATGGCAAGTGCATTTCAGTCCCTGACTTCTTTTCTGCAGTCCAGTTCAATCCCAGCCTAGTTAGAACCAGCAACATTGTCATCTTCAACCAGCAGCAGCAGGCTATCTGGAATCAGCAACAGCAGCCTTCAGTCCCCACAGCAGCATTCCAGCAGTGTTAAGCAGTTCCAGTTGCACCAGCATCAGCAGCGTCCTCAGCAATGTTGGTTATCAGCAGCAACAGCCTATCTGGAATCAGCAACAGCAGCCTTCAGTCCCCGTTCCAGTTGCACCAGCAACACAGCAAAGGCAGCAGCAGCACCTCTTCAGCATCAGCAATCAGCAGTAAATCCCAGCAGCTTCAGTCACCTCGTCCATCAGTACCAGCAATCCAGAAGCAGATAAAACAGATCCAGCAATAATGAAAATGGCAGCAGCAGTCCTATATCAGTAATAGCAGTTTCTTCAGTAACAGCCGGCAAGAATCAGCAATTTCCCATTTGTTTCTGTCACCAACAGCAAGAAATTGTTCCTTCCTCGCCTGTTCTGGTCTGTAAATGTATTTTCCTCTATCTAATGGACAGAACCAGTAAGTTCCATTTCAGGCTGTCACCCTGAAATGCTTCCACCCGGTTTCTCCCCCTCCTTCTCTCTGTATATGTATCTGTCTGTGTGTAAAAATCTATATCTAATGGAACCTAAGATGGTTGCTGTCACCAACCAGCCACACACGGTTCCTCCCTGGCTATCCCCTGCTCAATTAATTGTGTGTATGTATATATGTAAAATGTATATCCTATCAGCCTGCAGCACCTCGTTCAGCTCACTACCCCCTTTCCCATCATGCCTTGTTCTCTTTTTTCAGATCTCCCATCCTCCTCTGTCTCTCAGCACCACCTTTTTTATCCACAGGACCACAGCCCACGTTTTCTTGTCATTTCCAGCGCATGTCATTTTTATTTTGCAGCCCAAGTCCTCAACATTTGGCAATTGTGCACTTTGGTCCCCAGCTTCATGTTTTTGTATGAGATTGATCCATTTTCTCTCATATTCATAAATTAAGTAATCATTTTGCTTTCTCTTGTGGTTTTATCCTTGAATCTGAGTAGTAGACCTTGGTCCTCAACTTTTTGGGATGTTGCAATTAAGCCCTCAAACTTTTGATTTCTTTCAATTTGGTCCTTGAACGTCAAATTTGCTCATCTTTAAGCTCAATTGCTCTCCAATCTTGTCCATTTTCTTTCCAATTGAGTTTGTACCTAATTGTACAAGATAAACACAATTTATAAGTAGATATTTGCTCAATTTGTCAATTAAAGTGCTAATTTAGGAACTAAATAAGTGTGTACATCACACTTATCAACTACTTCTCTACTTCCACTACATCCCTCCTATGGAATGATGAAGTCTTCATTTGCTCAATATCAACCTTCTCATCCATCCCATCTCCACTCCTATTTACCCATTCTCTTCGTCTTCTACCCATTCTCCAATCTTCTTCCACTTCTCCACTTCCACTACCGTCCCTCCTATGGAATGATGAAGTCTTCATTTGCTCAATATCAACCTTCTCATCCATCCCATCTCCACTCATATCTACCCATTCTCTTCGTCTTCTACTCATTCTCCAATCTTCTTCCACTTCTCCACTTCTACCCATTCCATGGAGTGATGAATTTTGCATTCTCGCACTATCAATATTTTCATCAACTCCATTTCTCCTACCTTCTAACCCATTTCTTCTTTTCCTATTCAAACTCCCATTTTGTTCAACATCCCTTTCATCATCCCAAACATCCCTTCTAATTTTCCTATTCAATCTCCCATTTTGTTTTCCACTTCCATCCCTATACACAATGTTCCCAAATTTATCTCTCACCCTTCTTCTACTACACATCATTTCTTCATCTCCCCTATTTGATGTACTCTCCCCTCTTGTCCCTAAATTTTCCAACTCACCCCCACTTTTCTCCATTTGTCTAGCCATGGTGGTTGAAAGATTTTCCAACAAGTACTTCAAATCTTGAGTTTGAGAATTGAAAATGGACATGGTGTGCAAGTGTGAAAGTGTTCTCACAAGAAAATATTTCTCTCGTGTTTCGCTCAAATTTGGCTTTTACCCTCTATTGAACTCACCACTCTTGTCTTTTTCCACTCAAAATCTCATTTCTCAAGTTCTCCAAGGAAGTAATCAACTAAACCACAAAGTATAATTCTTGTGGAGTTAAAGAAATCACCAACAAGGAAGAAGGAATTTAGAACAAGTAGACACAAATAGCAAGTAGAATTTATGTGCTTGCTAAACTCAAAAGGAACAATATTTATGTGGGATAGGATGCTAGGAATCACAATTTAGCAATGGGATTGACAAACCACAAATAATAGACAAGGCATGGATGTAGAACAATAAGCACAAAGAGTGTAAATTTTGAATGAGGCAATTTATCAAACACCTTGTACTCAATCTTTGAAAGGCCTTGAATGGATAAAATGTGGATATATGATAAATTCCCAACAACCCAAATGTGACAAGAAATGAATGATCAACAATTACCCAATGTATGAAGCAAGTAATATATGGGATACAATGTTGATAACACAATCTCAATGATGGGAATTAGATAGCTCCAAGTAATTAACAAGTTATGGGCATTGGATAATAAGGTATGAATGGAGTATTTTCTTTGGGACAATTTATCAAACACTTTGGATACACAATTTGGAAAGTGTACGTTTTGTAAGTGTTTGGTTAATGGAAATCCCCAATAATGCAACAATCAATACACCCAATATGTAGGAATCAAGAATTACTCATGGGCATATGAAATTTTCCCCAATTTTTTTCAATTTTCGTTTTTTTTTTTTTTGCAATTTTTTTTTTCACAATGACAAGAACAACAACAAGAAAGTAAAGATATGTTTACCAAATTAGAGTCAAGCTCTGATACCAAATGATGCGAACCCCTTCGGTGCGTTGACCGATAATTCCCACAACAATTTTAATACCAATCCAAGAAAGCTAAAGTGGTAAATAAATGGATAAACACCTTAACCCAAGTTTAAATCTAACCCAAAATTCAAGGATTAAACTAACCCTAGCCCAATGGAGAGAAATAAACAAATTCCAAGGTGGCGGAAATAAACAACAACACAAGAATAATAATATTCAAGATAAAGTTGATTAATTTCCTAAGAGATAACAAGATCAAAGAGGTTTAACCTTACCTCAAGAAGGGGGTCTTCGAGACCTAGCTCTCAAGAGCAATTTTCTTAACATCCAAAGTTATCCTTTACAAATGAAGAGAAATGTGAATATAATGTACAAAATGGGAAAAATGTGCAATTTCGGTATTTACAAGAAAAATCCCGTTTTTGTGGAAATTGCAAGAAAACCCCGTTTTTTTTTTAAAAATGAGGTGTTTCGGTCAACCGAAATTATTTCGGTCGATCACCGGGTCGACCGTCACTCAGTCGAAAGCGACTGAAGCTGGGTCAAAAATTCCTCTGCAGAAGATCGGTCGACCGGAAGAATGTTTGGTCGACCGAAACTTGGCTGAACTACAAACTTCTCATTTTTGGTTCCAACTTGATTCTTAGCTTCTTTTCTTGTTTTATTCACATTGTTTAGCCTCGAATCTTGAACCTCTTCGACGTCGGATCTCGTCGTGGGTCCCACTGGCACGCGCATCGAGGTTTGACTTTCTCGATTCTCATCACAATCCTTGAATTAAACTCTAATAGACTTCTCTATTTTAACTAAAACTTAGTGGTTTGGTTCTTCAAAATTGGAGAGCCAAACTCACTCTTTATTTATTCTATATAATGATTGAATTTAATAAGTTACAAATCCCAATGCTTTACTTTTTGGATTATTCAATCCATATTTGATTTTATTGGCTATTGACACACACATATTAAGGATCTTGCTACACTTACTAACAAAACTGTACTAACAGTTGTACTAACGACTAAAAGACAAAAATTTTGAATGTTCAATTACTATGTTATCCTTCTAGTTAAATTCTTTTAATTTTCTGATGTTATGTCTATATCTCTAAATTTATTATTTACATAAAATGCGTAATATATACTATTATATGTTAAACTCTTTTCTTCAATAATTATATTTAATTCTTCAATTTTTTTCTCTAGATCACTAATTATTCTTCCTTTATTTACTATAATTCTAGTAAATTGTGAAAAATCTGTGAATGTGGGTTCTTTTATTGCGTATTCTAATAAATCATAAAATCTTCCTAAATCTTCTCTTACAATTTCTAATTGTTTAATTGTTTCTTCTCTTAAATACTTAAAGTCGTTTACTTCTGAAGGATTTAGTTCTATTAAATGTTCTGAATTCATAAATTATAAAACTATTTAAATTTAAGCTATTAATTCAAATCCTTTTCCAATAGTTAATTCTAGGAATAGTAAAGACAAATTTTCAATATATAAAAACATGCAAGAGATATCATAAGCAAAATGATAAATTTAAGACTATAATAACAGTAATTGTATAATATCAATAAAAAAGACGATATATAATCCACTATAAATAATCAATAATACTTCTTTCTATCTATGGGTCCATCACGCTTCTTTGTAAATCTGATTTTAAAAGATTTTTGACCAAATACTCTTCAGTTATTTATCTAAGTATTAAACACATCTTCATAGAAGATCGTTGCTGCTCGAAAGACTTATGCATTAAAGGATGCTCGAAAGACTTACTCCAACACTTTTCTGTTTAACACTTAAACAAACACTTCAAAGAGGTTTAGCACAATCCAGTTTCGTTTCCTACCTCTGGATGTACTCTTTTAACAAAAGTTTTATAAAGAATAAACTTATGGACTCATAAATAAATAGAGTATTACTAATTATTTTATAGCTTCATATATATCTATGTGAAGTTTAGTTACTCATACCTTCTGCTAACTGTTTCTGTATTGGTTTGATGAAAGAAAATCTTGAACTAGGAATGAAAAGAAAGACAATAGATAGAGAATATAGATTTTTATTGTTGAAAACTCATATGATTTTCGGATGCCTACAATGAGGAGAGACTCCTCCTTTTATAGTTGGAAAAAGCAAAGTTGGGAAACAAGATAATATTCCCTATCTTTTACATACTTGGCTAAGATTTAAAGTAGATAAAGTAAAGCTAAAGTTACAATAATTTTTGCTGCTTTTCTAAAGTTTCACATGGGTCTGAACCCCCATGCCTTGAATAATTCGTGTTCAGACAAGGTATGCTTCATCTTCATTATAGTTGAGTAGGTCCCCACAATTATTACATTTGTGACCCGTTTCTACCTCCATTAAGTGATGTAGATATTCATAGGCTTCTTTGCTAAGATCCAAATTGCTGGCAAGTATATTCTCAGCATATTCTCTTAATTTCCATAATTGACAATTAACTTGATTAATTCTTGCAATGCTGTAGATCAATAATTTGTCATCATTAGATTCATATACCCAAACATTAGTTTGTGTAAGGGTATCCCTTAATTCAGTATACATTACTCTAAATCCCAATGCCCTTTTTTCTGGAATAGCTTTTATCTGTTCCTCTTTGTTAAATGGTTTTATTTCTGGTTCTGAAAGAATAGATTTGCTAGTTACTCCGAGTTTTACAATATGTTCTGCCCTTATAAATTCTTCATCAATAAATTCTGGAATGGCTGAGTAAATCCTGACATAGATCTTTTTAGCTTTGGTAATTCCAAAATATGTTTTCACTGCTGCCTTGATAGAATTAGGTAATAATGATATTTCCTTCATATCCTTGCTAGGGTAGATGCACTGAATAAGTCCTTGGTCAAACATTCCCCTGACTGTTCTTGGTTCTGCTCCTGGAAAAATAATTGCTTTATTGATTTTTTGATGGCTAATTGTCCTTAGCCATTCTCCTTCTTTTGTCCTCTTGTTTAGATACTCCACATACTTCAAGAATGTCTCTAGTTTCTTCATAACTTTCTCCTTTTCTGATAGTTCCTTTGTTACGACTGCTGGTTTCTTCGCAGCTTCTAAAAAAGTTTCTTTAGATGGTTCAATAGTTTTGCTAATGGCTTTGGAAGATGAACTTCCAATAATTGATACATTAGATACTTCTTCCTCAATAGGAAGTTCTACAGATAAATTCTTCACTGGAGAGGATTGTGATCCTCCTTTGTACATTTCCTCAAGAGAATTAACCCTTGACTTGTAAAAGGCTAGTTCACTGTTAATTTGTACAATCTGCGCCATGCAAGTATTCACATGGTTGAATAGATTTGAATAGTTGATAGTCATTTGACCCATGGCCAAGTTAATTTCTTCTACTTTCTTAAGTATGTCTTCCATGTCTTGATAAATAATCTGCAATAACATTGTCAGTACCCTTAATATGAATAATTTCAAAATCATAATGACTAAGTTCTACTTGCCATCTAATTAACCTTTTATTTGCAATAGTTGGATCAATTTCTTTAGTTAACCAATATTTAACTTGTGTATTATCTGTTCTAATTTTGAATTTTGTAGTAACAATAAATAATTCAAATTTTTTAATAGCAAACTTTACAGCTAATAATTCTTTTTCATTTATATGATAATTAGTTTGAGTTTGAGTAAAACTGCCACTAGTATACTGTGCAATCCTTTCCTCATCCTCATTTGGATAAATATATTTAAGTACTGCTCCCCATGCTGTTTCACATGCATCGGTTTCTATAATCCAATCACATTCTTTTTTGGGTAATTCTAATTCTGGTAAATCTTTACAAAGGTCTTTAATTTTTTGTACTTCTTCTTCTTCATCTTTAGACCATGGTGTCCATCTAGTTTTTCCTTTTAATCTTTTTTGTAATGGGATTAAATGTTTTGCTAAGTTAGGTACATATTTTCTAGTCTGATTTACAAGTCCTAAAAAGCTTTGTAATTGTGTTTTATCTTTTATATGATTGTCAAATTCTTGTATTTTTGTACCAATATGTTTTTGGAGTTTTATTCCTTCTTGGCTTATTATAGATCCCAAAAATTCTACCTTTTCTTTAGCTATCTCCATTTTTGTAGCTGATAATATAATTCCATTATTCCTTACAATATCTATAAAAATATTTAGATGTTTTAAGTGGTCTTGTCTGGTTTCAGAGTAAATAAGAACATCATCAATATATACTGTAATAAAATGATAATAATCTTTAAATATTTTATCCATGTACCTTTGGAATTCTCCTTGACTATTTTTAAATCCAAAAGGTAATACATTCCATTCATAAAATCCTTGTGGTACCGTAAAAGCTGTTAAATGTCTAGATTCTTCAGTTAACATAATATGATAAAATCCTGATTTGAGATCAAATTTAGAGAAATGTTTCTTTCCTCTAATTTGATTAAATAATACTTGTTGGTTTGGTATTGGATATTTTAATTCTTTTGTATAAGTGTTTAACCTTTTATAATTAATTACCATTCTAGATTTTCCTCTTTTTTGTTCTGAATGTTTTATTACAATGAAGGCTGGACTACTATGTTTACTATTAGATTCTCTAATAAATTTCTTTTCTAGCATTTCTTTTATATGCATTTCAAATTCAGGTAATTCTTTTGGTGTATGTTTAATTGGTTTTACACTAATAATCTTAGTATCATCTTCTAGTATAATTTCTGCCATAGGCTTATTTATGTGCCATTTTTCCAAAGGATTATCTCCTGATAATTTTAATAATTTTTCTGTAATATTTTTTATTACAATTTGATCAAAATGTTCTTCTACTAGATTTATTCTATTTTTATTAGGCATAAATTGTGTTGTTTGTGTTAATTTTTGTCTATCCTCACCACGCTGAGCTGCTATATGAGGCATTTTTTCTCTACAGTAAGGATCATTAATTCTTATTGCAATTGCTATATGGTGGCAAGGGGTAGATAAAAGTATAACTTTTTCATCAATAGTTATTGGATAATATTGTTTTATGAAGTTATTTCCTAATAATATATCCCCTGGCATATCATCAAATTGATATACATAAGGTATTTGTAATTCATATTTTCCTATTTGTATTTTAACATTCCTTGCTACTTTAGTTATTAGGTTTGTGCTTCCATCAAATCCTGCAAGTATTACTCTTTCTTCATTATCTTTTTTATTACTCCACATTTCTGGGGGTAATACATTTTCTTTAAATAAACAGGATGATGCTCCTGTATCAAACAATGCATGATAATTTCTACTAAGATATCCATTGTAATTCATTTTGGTTAGTATATAAATATGTTCTCTTCCTCCTTGTATTTTATTCATAATAACCTTGGTATAACTAGATTTTCATTTTGTATTGTTAATAGCATTCTATCATCTTTTATGTAATATGGTTTTACTTGCTCTAAGAAGTCTGTTCCTAATAGTAATTCCGTATTTACCTTTCCTATATGTTCTACGTACATGTTTATGATTATTTCATTTCTTTTATTTATTCTTATTGGTAATTCTACATAAGTATCCATGGGATGAATATTTCCAAAGTAATCTTGTATTTGAATTAAATTATTCGTTACTTTAAGTTCTAAGTCTCCTATTATGTTTTCTTTTATATGAGATACAGTTGCTCCAGTATCTATTAATACTTTTTGCTCTTTCCATTCTCCATTTATTCTAATTTCTATCATAACTTCAAATTGTTTTGTCTCATTTCTTTTAGATAGATTCATTCTTGGTATCTTTCTATGTATTTTTGTCATTATTTGTTTTTCTGAATCATTTCTATTTTCTATTTCAGGTAATGATCTTGTACTAGTATTTCTTCTTAGGCTAATTGATCTTCTTCCAAATTCTATTTGTGGTTTATCCATATTTACTAATCTTCTAGCTTGATTGAAATCTATTTCTATATCTTCTGGTATTGTCATTCTTGGATTTTCTTTAGCTGGTTTGTATTCCAATAAATTCTGAAATATGGGTTCTATTATATGTGTTCTTGTAGCATTCTTAATTTTTACTTCATGTTTACTAGTAAAAGCATATATTGTTCTAATAGTTAAACTTATAGTTTTACTTCCTGGTTCCATATCTATCCCTCTTAACCTGTAATATAATGTTAAGGCTTTATTTTTATTTTGTTCTCCCATACTTATGCTGAAATTTGGTCTTATTGTAAATTTTACTTTTTGGTACATTAAGTTTCCTGTTACAATTCCTATTAGAGCATCTTGTACTGAACTTACAATTCTATCATCCATAATATAGAATTCTATAGGTGTATCTATTCCTTCTCTAAAATAAGCTTTTGCTATAATTTGTACAGCTCTTAAATATATGTTCTTTATTTTTCCTTTTAGTTCAGGATTCAATAGGTTTATTTCTTGTCTTATAATTTCTTCATTTATTATTGGTATTAATGTATTTCCTGTAGTATCTCTTATGTCTATAGGGTGACTATGGTTTCTTGCTACATATGCTATTTCTTTGTTTTTCTGCCAAAATGGTAAATTAAATATTTCTTTTGGTTCTACATCTAATTTTGATTTTAAGATCTTCTCATACATTTTAGGATTAAATATTAATCTTTCATTTAGTTGTTCTTCATTTTCTTCTAATTGATATTCATATTCTTTAGATGTACCTTCTTCACTAATTTGTCTAATCATATTTATATATAAATATTCTTCTTCACTAGATTCATTAGATTCACTTTCTTCTGAAGATTCTAATTCCATTATTGTATTTATTACTTCATGTTCTTCTAATTCATAAATTTCTTCATCTTCAGGAATTTCTTCCCATTCTTCTTCTTGTTCAATAGGTAATAAGTTATAATTTTCTTTTTCAATTAATGAGATATACATCATATTTTTCTTTTTATCTTTCTTAGGATATTCTGGAGATATATGTCCTATTTCTCCACATGAATAGCATTTACATTTTCTAGGATTTTTAGGGTATGTTTTTGTTTTGTTTTGTTTTTGTCTTAAATATCTCTTGTATGGTACTCTATACCTTTTAAATGTTTTATTATATGGTTTTTTATATTTATTAAATTTATTTCTAAATTTATCTTTTCTATAATATTTCTTTTTCTTATATTTTCTTTCTAGATGACATCCCCATTGTGTTGGTTTATATTGTAATTTATCACAGCATAATGATTTTTTACTTGCTTTATGGAATTTTATCATATTATTTGCTTCCATACATTTTTCTTGTTGTCTCATTTCTATAAATTGTATTCTTGCTCCTAAACTATTATTACTTAATGGTATTTCTAATTTTTCTCAGTCCTTAAATAATTCTAAATTCCATGGGTTTGGTAATTTAAAGAATATTTGGTTCATAATTTCCATACCATATGTTTCTTGATTATATTCTGCTTTTTCAAAATATTCTCTAAATTCACATGCAAATTGTTTAAAGTAACACATATCACATATTGATAGATTTTCTAATAAATATCTATGTCTTAGTTTTGAACTAATTTTGGTATCTCTGTCTATTACTAATGTATATTCTCTTTTTAATGCATCTTCATATCTGCTTAAAATAGTTCCTATTTCATCTTGGTCATTTCCTCTAACCTGTCCTATATAAGTTTCTGTTAAATTTCCCCACCATCTTGCAGTGGTTCCTATAAATGTATTTTCTAACATTAATTGTAATTGCTTTCCTGTTAATTCTTTGGTATAGGCCATCATAGCCATAGATTTCATCCATAATTCTAATTCATGATCTACATCTTGCACACATCCTAAATCTATCCATCTTCCTTCTGAACTAATTTGTGTTTCCATACTTCTCCATGGTGTATATTCTATAGGATAATTTTTACTTGGCTTGGTGTAATATTTTTGTTGTGGTATAAAATTATTTGTTTTGAAATTTGTGTTTTGTCTTTGATTCATATAAATTTCTGGTGTATTTTGAGGATTAGTGTTACTTGTATTTTCTTTTTTAACTTGGTTAGTAGGTTGTTGTATATATTCTGATGGATTTTGTCCTGCAGGGATTATAGCTCTTTGTTGTTCATTCATATTAATTTCTTCTATTTTAAGATTTTTAAATTTTTCTATATAATCTTCTTCTGTTATGTAATCTTCTTCACCTTCTTTTTTAGGATTTTCCATAAATTTTTCTATTTGTTCAGTAATCATATCTATTCCTAATCTATTGATGGCTTTAAATTCTTTATCAGTTATTATTCTTTTAGGTTTTCTTTTTTTCATTTCATCATATATTTTTGTTATATTTTGGTTTATAATTCCAATATTTTGTTGTATATTATCTATTCTTTTATGTAAATCATTTTTCCCTATTTCTTCTTCTTTAATTGTTCTTATCATATTTATTTGTTTTATAATAGTTTTTTGCTCTATAATTTCTATTGGGTTTTCATATACTCCTACCATATTTCCTATTTTATTTATTTTATCAGTTATTTGCTTAATTTGGTTTAATTGTTTTGATAGGTTATTTACATATTGCTTTACTTCTAATATTTGTGTTGGTATATTTTTGTTTATATCCTTATAATCATTAGTTATTTCTATCATTTGTCTTATTTCTAATGGTAAATTATTGATAATTTCTTGAACTTGTTCTGGATTTTTTGCTTGTTCTAAATTTTGTTCTGTAGTTTTATCTAAACTTATTCCTAATTTATTTAGTAAAAATAAATTTGTCCAGTTTAATTGTTTATGTTCACCAAATCCTCCTTCTCCTAATAGTATAAATGGTATAAATTTTCCATATGTTTCAGTTATTAATGGCCAATGACTATTATTTGGTAAATCTTTAGATTTATAATTATATACTCTAGGTTCGATTATTTGTAGTTTTTTAGACATTTTTCTAAATATATTTTTAAGTATAACTACTAGCTCTGATACCACTGTGAGTCGGATCGTGAAAGTGAAATTTTTATTTTGCGGAATTATAATCTTTGTCTTACTCTTCTTAAAAATCTTTCTTCAAATTCATCCATATATCTATTATCTTCTTGTCTTATCAAGTTTTCTTCTTTTAATCTTAAATATTCATTATGTTGTAAAACTAGCCTTTTGATTTCTTTATATTTTTCTATAGCAATAGGATCAGTATTTAAGTCTCTTCCTAATCTTTCTAATTCTAAATATTCTCTATGTAAACTTCTAATTAAATTTTTTCTTTTTTCGTGAAGTATATGGGGATCATAAACAGGCATAATATTTTTTATTTATAAAAATTTTAAAGTAGTTAAATTTTTAGAATTTATTATGTGTTAATTTTAATAAGATAATATGTGAAATAAGATATTAGTTATATTTTTAGCTAAAAGGGTAAAATAGGTATAATTTATGTTAGTAAGTTGTTAGTAGTTATTTGTTAGTAAGTCTAGAATTATTCCACATATTAATTAAAAATGAGGGAAAAAATTAATTAATTTTTTTTTTGGAATAAAGAGCTAAAATGGAGATTATGTTTGATTTTGTTGAGAATTTCACTCTTTGAATTTAGATATGCTCTTTGTTAAGTAAAAGATGCTTTTTAAACATGAAGAGTCTCTTGGAGATTCTGTTGTTGATGGTAATTTGCTGTATAAAAATTACATCTGTCAAAGTTATGTTCATATATTTCCAAGATTAAAATCAATTTACGAAATTTGATGCCTTTACATTTTGTTGTTTTAACTTTTAAATGTATACATTACTTTTTTAAATGTATTTTAGTGTTGTTGTGGCACGTTAACATGAATAAGAAAGATTATCAAAGAAAATAGAATAAATTTCTTCCAATGATTCATGCTTGGTACATGTCATCTTACTCTTATATTTATTGTGTCATGGAGCTTCTCACCAGCGGGTGTGTGTCCGAGTAGAAAATTGGTTTCTGTTGGAATATTTCTCTTACTCATCCAATAACTAAATGATGTTTTTAGCTATTTTATGTACTTTGGTATATAGTATACCGAATCCATGGTGCATCACATATCGGTTGGCATGAGACTTATTAGTATGTATTTGGCTGAATTCTGTATTTTATCATGTGCATGTTATGCAGACGCACGCATGTCGTGTCCTTGTGTCTTGATCTTAAATTACTATTCACAGAATAGGACAATGGAACTAATTCTTTCAGTTTTCAAACTACATGACCACTAGGGAGAGAACCAAGTGGAATTTGATCATAGACCAGAATACCGTCCAAACTCCGAGTTCAACTAACATGTGCACCACTCATAATGAAGCCAATAACAGGATGTAAAAATGCAAAATCTAATGCTACACATCCCAACTGCAGATGAAGCAAATGAGTTTTTGCGCTTCAAAAAAAAAAAGCAACAAAAAAGGGTTTATCGAGAGGTATAAATTTTACACTTCTGGCATATCTCCTGTTTGTGTACTTTAGATGCACCAGCTTCCTAATTACATGTCCCATGTGGATAGAGGAAAAGCAAATCAATGATGATATTGATCAACTGGAGAGAAGACTCTATCAACAGGTTACTTCAGACCACCATTTCCATAATTTGTTTTGAACATTTAGTTCAAATTCTAAATTACTTTTAGGAGTCTCTTTATTTAACTACGAATAACCATCTAAAGTAATTGTCTGTTATTATTCTGCCATAAAATTTATCCTTTAAATATTACTGAGTATTCCTCTTACTCAAACTTGAAACTCTAAATTGGAAATAAAAAGATGTTCCTAGATAAAATATGCAAGGCTATTTAAGAAGTCAATGATGTAGACCAAAGATAAATAATTTGAACTTAGATTTTTTTCATGAGCATTTGACATTCCTATTATCACCAGTAATTGCAAATTGTAGCTCAAATCTTGTTATTAGCTCAAATATTGTTATTATTACAAACACATTATGCTTAATATGCAGGGATCCAGAACAGCTTGCTATGGATAAGCTTGTTGAGTTGGCATACAAGAAATTTTGAGATCGCCTAACACGACCTGTCACAACATAGCAGATAAAAATGGCAAGTGACACAATATAGGTGTTTAAAATCTAGATTTATAATTTGCAGATGTAATGATTGTTATTATTGAGCTTTATAAATGACTCAATATTTTTGTAATCAGATTCTCTACAATCATGTCCTTGTTCATCTGCGGTTACTTCAACTAAGACTAAAAAATGTGAAGTTTTGAAACAAAGTAACTTGCATTTGAAGATATTAGCAGTTAAATTTTTATAGAGTTTTAACGCTTATATTTCAAAATTATATTTTAATCACGCTAAGAAATTCAACTAGAAAAAATTTTTCGTACGAAAGTACGATTTTGCACTAGTTATTCTAAAAACTTAAATGATCTAATTGTTCAACATAGCGTGTTGACCAATTTACCCTCGCATGGGTGGAGGAACATGTAAAAAATGATAATTTGAGGGGCACACCTACATGAATAGAAAAATTGGGACCATTTCCGTACACAAGACATAGGGACCTTTTTGCAATATTTCTTTCCGTTTTAGACAACTTCGCCACGCAAGCACCATTGTAGGATAGGATCAAATCCAAATAGGAAAAGTGTAGCCCACACCTTATAAACCCTAATAGATTTTATTTTAGGTCATAAGATGGTAAATCGCAGGTTATGATTTCAAAATCAGGGTGGAGGTATGATAAGTCATAACATTCGCTTGTCATAGAGCACAAATTCATTATTTTAGAATTCGAATATTGCATTCGACAGTACTGAGCAATTTTTCATCCATTTTCTTTATCATTGAAAGATGTGTCCCTTGACAATCAAATCCAAATAGAGTTTGCGCTAAGGGTGAGCGTAGTGTAGTCCAAAATCGAAAAAAATAAAAAAATAGTTTGGCTTATTTATCTCTATTCCTTTAATTTTTTTTGCCTACTCAAACACTACACTTCAAACTGCGTGTCACAACAATGTCGTCGATGACCGGAATATTACGCCGGAGGACGAAATTTAATCTCAAATCCCTCAATACTCGGCTGAGATCATTCTCATCAACGCCTGATTTTGACAGCAGGAGAATAGAGAAGATTATAATAGCAAACAGAGGCGAAATAGCGTGCAGAATTATGCGAACCGCAAAGAGATTAGGGATTCGAACCGTCGCTGTTTATAGCGATGCCGATAAATACAGTCTACATGTTAAGTCGGCTGATGAAGCTGTCAGAATTGGGCCTCCGCCTGCCCGGCTCAGCTACTTGAATCCTTCAGCGATTATTGAAGCGGCTTATAAAACCGGCGCTCAGGTTAAAAAAAACTGACCTCTCAAGTTCTGTTAGTTGTGAGATATGTATATTTTAGTTGCATTTATGTTTTGTGCTTTTTGTATTTCTATTCTTTCATTGAAAAGGTTATTGTAGGAAAAAATGTGGATTGAAAAATGCTTATATGAAAGAAATGGGTATTAAATATTTTAATTCAAGGAAATGCAATAGTAGTGTTGAAATTGTTGTTGGATCCTTGATACACCTCTGGACTTAGTAAGCACTCCAAGATCGACACCTCGATTCCAAGCTCAACTCAACAACACACTATTCTTGGTTACACCAATGTAAGAAGAAGAAGAAAGTGAACAACAATGGAGACTACCAAGCAAGGCTCCAAGTGCAGCGGCTCACGTTCTCTCTCTCTATCAAATTCAAATTCTCAGGTTCACGTTACCAGACAAAAGAGCATACAAGGGTTATATTAGGTTTGGACTAGAACACCAAATAAGTGGGCTAAACATATAAATCCTAAGCCCAAGGTAAATCCAAGTCCAAATGCTATGGTCCAAAATCACAACAAATGGGTCGTCCAAGTGGACCACGAGCAACTACCAATTAAGTCACTTCGAGTGGTCCCGTGTCGTTATCGAGCTGGACTATTAATTGAGGTGTCGATATATTCCCACAATTATTTTACATCATCACCTGGATTTATTGGGTATCAAAAAATCCAACAAATCCCCACCTTGATACCCAATCAACCTGCAAGAAAAACAATACAATGTTTATACTTGCACAATCAAGGTAATCCAAGCAAAATTGGAATCACAGACCTTACCTCGTGTCTCACACTCGAAACACACACCATATCTGCTCCATTTACTCTCTAGGACTAAGGTCAAAAATATCCAAGCAGAGATAATTACAGTAATCAATCAAGAACATACAACATGCGATGACAGATATAACCATAAGATAATATAGAAATCTTTCCAAAACATGCTCACAAAGAACATAAGACTAACACAAAGTTAATCAAACACGACGGCCAACACATATACACCACAATGCATAAATGACCTTATGAAAAGGCCTCACACAATTATCCTATCCCATTTCGTGTATCCCCCTCCTCGAGAACACATATCATACACATCGCCACCTATGCTCACTAGATTGGTCACCACACATGCCTAACTGACAAATAAGAATAGATCTTAAATCAATGGGATGCTCATCTATCAATACCACACTTCTCTCAACCTAAGGGGATAATGGGTCTCCACCTAATAGAAGTGATCTAAGTGTCTCTAACACTCCACCCGGCCAGGATTTTCAGATAGAAGATTTACAGGACATTCAAATGTCACACTCACCCCCCGTACATCTCATCAATGCACTATCAGGCATCTACTCCACACATTACCAAAAGACATACTCACACTCGCTACTAATGCATCACAAACCCACTATGCATGCCAACACATTACACTAAGTAAAAAAAATGATTACACATAAATTCATGCAAAATAACACATATCAAACAACGTGAAATGCTACACAAAACAATGCATCGAATTAAGTAATCACACATATACAGAAAGGATCACAAAGATGCACACGCAGTAACTAGGAACCCTATCAATAAGGATCACCCTCAATCACACTTGGGTCATAACTAGACTCAATCACATTCGCCTCACCTCTCCCCTTTTCTCTCCTCTTATCCTTATTCTTAGGACAGTCTCTTATAAAGTGTCCACTCTTACCACAGCTGAAACATCGCTTGCCACCCATACTGGACCTTGACTTGTCTCAACTCTTACCTTTATGCTTACCACCATCATCACTCGAGTCATCACTGTTTTGAATATGACACTTTTGCTTAAAATGACCCCTCAACACATGCAATTCACCACTCCTCTTAACCTTGTTCTCAGCCTTAATTTCCATCTCCTTACTCCTAAGGGAATCTATGACAATCTCAGGTGCTAGGTTGTCCCTACCATACTTAATTGCATTCTTAACCTCTCTAAATGATTCAGGCATAGAATTAAGTAAAATAATGGCCTTGTACATTTAAGACACCTCTTTATCACAGTTAACAATAACTTGCACACGTTTGTTAAACACATCCAGATTGTCATTTAAATCATTTGTAGGATCCATTTTAAAGCTGAAATTTTTTTCAAGTAAGTAAATTTTATTAGAGGTAGTTTTAAGCTAAGCAAATACAAGTCCTGTAACTTTTTCCAAAGTTCTTTCGTGGTTTTAAGTTTGCCAACTATTCTCAAAACAGCATCAGATAGGTGTAAAATAATTGAAGTGTAAGCTAGCTAATCTAATTCTTCCTTTTGTTCCTTAGACAACTCGGCCGGATAAATGCCAGTAATAGCTTTTGAAACTTTTTGTTGAACCAAAATTCCCTTCATTTTTTGTTGTCAAATGGAAAAATCCCCTTTCCCATAAAAAAATCCCCAAATCAAAACGTGTATTCATTTTAAGACACGAAATAAACAAGAAATCACAAATTGACAATTAACCACAACAAGTAGTCCTAAAGTCAAAATAAATCTAACAGAATTAGCAAAAGAACACAACAAACAGGAATTATGTCAATGCACAATCAAAAAACCGAACAAACAATTAAGAGTAGCTTAACACCTCAAGCACATAAGCAGGTAAGACAATTAAAACCTAAATTCTAGCAACAGGCAATGGTTTCCAAGCAATGGCAACCCCCAATCTTAATTACCAACCCACACGATGGTCTGCTATTGCAGGAATTTAAAATAGTTTCAGCCAATTTACCAGAGCGGACCTTTCAGTGTCCGTAAAATCGAGAGATGCGAAATTTTATCGAACTTAGGACCACCAACTTTGTCCCAAATTTAGCACCACAGCAACCAAGAATTGACTTTCGAACCACCAGGGATAAAATCGTTCAAATTAAATTCCAAAACCTGAAACAAAAATCTAACAATGCCAAAATGTCAGAAATATCGAAAATAGAAAACTGCCTTAAAACTACCTCGCCGGAATCCGTCACACGCGCCACCGCCGGAAAAACGCGCTGCACTGGAAGGTGCGCCCCAGCTCGCTGAGTTCACCGGTGGTGGTGGTTTCTCCACCAGCTTCTTCGTTTGGCCGGAATCGCTGTTTTCCAGTCTGGTTATCACTTTCGATTTTTCCGGTCAAACTACCTCTGCCGTCGCCGGTTTGAGCCCAAAGTTTGGTCGAGCGACCTCCTCCACACCGCGGTCCTCCTGGTGGCAGCGGTTTTCCGGTTGGCCGGCTGGATGGATGGTTTTTGAGAACGGTCAGAGGGTAGCTCCTTTGGTTCGGTCGGAGCTCTCACTTCCACAGCTTCTTCCTTCCGTTTTTGTGCATTTTTTTTTCAGCCTTTAAATCATGCCCAGCTTTGATACCATGTTGAATTTTTTGTTGGATCCTCGATACACCTCCGGGCTCAGTAAGCACTCCAAGATCGACAGCTCGATTCCAAGCTCGACTCAACAACACACTATTCTTGGTTACACTAATGTAAGAAGAAGAAGAAAGTGAACAACAATGGAGACTACCAATCAAGGCTCCAAGTGCAGCGGCTCACGTTCTCTCTCTCTATCAAATTCAAATTCTCAGGTTCACGTTACCAAACAAATGAGCATACAAGGGTTATATTAGGTTTGGGCTAGAGCACCAAATAAGTGGGCTAAACATATAAATCCCAAGCCCAAGGTAAAATCAAGTCCAAATGCTATGGTCCAAAATCACCACAAATGGGTCGTCTAAGTGGGTCACGAGCAACTACCAATTAAGTCACTTCGAGTGGCCCCGTGTCGTTATCGAGCCGAACTATCAATTGAGGCGTCGATATATTCCCACAACTGTTTTACATCATCGCCCGGATTTATTGGGTATCAAAAAACCCAACAAGTAGTTCTTAACCGGGTATAGAAGCCGCATCCACGAGTTACGATTTTGGAAGTTTTTAATTCAAGTAAGTTGCCAAAAGATTTCCGAGCAACCCCATACAATCATGCAGGACATCAAGACAACAGGTAAGGGATCGGTAGTAGCATTTAGAGAATCGAATATTACCTCTCAAGTGCTGCAACGCTTGAGTCTGATTATAGCTCCAACAAGTTATCAATTTGCCACTGTCATCCATCTAATTTGTTTCTCCTCTTAGGGAGGCAATAGTAACTGTAAACAATAAATCATATTATAGCCTATACAGCTGTGAAACCTCATAGTTCCAAGGCTTAGCCTTTTCTTATTGGAAACTCTTCCTCAAATGAGTTACATTTAAAATACAATTATATTTTAGAGTTTGTAATATCAGGAAAAGGTTAAAATCTAAATTGATCGATGGATAAACCCTGCTTAAGTGAATGAGATATTTATTTGATGAAGGGAACGTTACTGATAATATAAAAAAAGAATGGATGATTCATACAATTAGATTTTGAGGAATAATATTTTTCATATATTAACATGTGGATTACAGCATGTATACATAGATAACATTCTGTACAAAGGAATAATCTAGAAGGAGAAAATGAGGCCCTACAGGTGTACAAAATCAACGGTCATCCTCTGAGTAATCTGTGAGTAGTGGAGGCAGAAATGCGTGACCTCAATATTCCAGAAATCTGTTAGACTCAGCTGAGGAAGACAAACAGTAGAGAGTGGATAACACGTATTTTGATTTATATGGGAGAAAGTGCTGCTTCTTGAGATTACGTTTCTTCTTCTTTTAAAACACGTCTTTGTCTTCCTTCTTCCTTAACTGAAGTACCTGTTCTTTCATCAGTTTTCACTGCTAAGCTGGACTGGCACGGAGTGACTCCAAGCTTATTCATCAACATTAAGAACCGAGCACTAACTAGAGGTTTTGTCAAAATGTCTGCAACTAGATCAGAGGAAGGTAGATATCTGATTTCTAGCTTCTTTTCCAAAACTTTGTTTCAAATGAAGTGAATATCAAGTTCAATGTGTTTCGTTCTTGCGTGAAACACTGGATTTGATGCTAACGATTTGGCACTAAGGTTATCACACCATAGGACTGAAGTAGACAGTAGATTTAGATCCAATTCTTGAAATAATGATTCAATCCAAGCAATTTCTGAAGCTGCTGATGCTAATGCCCTGTACTCAGACTCTGTGCTGGATCTCGAGACAACTTATTGTTTCTTTGATGACCAAGCAATAAGACTATTCCCTAAATAGATACAATATGCAGCTGTTGATCTCCGGCCATCTGGGCAGGATGCCCAATCAGCATCAGGGAACCCATTTATTTCCATTCTGTCACTTTTCTGCAGCAAGAGCCCCTGATTAGAGGTCCCTTTAAGGTACCAAAAAATTCTCTTTAATGCTTGCCAATGTAATGAAGTTGGTGTCTGAAGAAATTGGCTTAATTTATTGACCGAATAAGCAATATTTGGTCTGGTGTGCGTGAGGTACTGCAAACCACCAATAGCACTTCTATAGATCGATGGTTCCTCTAAAGGCTCGCCTCCTTCTTTTGATAGGACAGTGCCCACACTGCTAGGGGTTGAACAGGGCTTCACACTTTCAAAGTTAAACTTCCTAAGTAATTCTTGAACGTATCTCGTTTGAGTCAAATGCAAACCATAGTCATGTCTTTTAACTTCCATTCCTAAGAACTGATGAAGGTTTCCCATATCTTTTAAGGCAAAAGTACTGTTTAATTCATTTATGAATTGCTTCAGATGTTTCTCACAACTCCCGGTTACAACAATATCATCAACATAGACAAGTATAAGAAGAATTACCTTGTTTGATCTGAAATGAAAGAGAGAGGTATCAGCTACTGATTGTTTGAAACCCCAGTTCAACAGTGTGCTTCTCAGTTTTTCATACCAAACTCTTGGAGCCTGTTTGAGTCCATAAAGTGCCTTGTCTAGTTTGCAGACATAACTTAGTCTTTGTTCATCAAAACATTCTGGCTGCAACATATAGACTTCCTCATCAATTGTTCCATTAAGGAATGCATTATTTATGTCAACTTGTCTTATATACCACTCATTTGAGACTGCAAGAGTAAGAATTATTCTCAAGGTTGAAGCTTTTAAGACAGGGCTAAAAGTCTCATCATAGTCTACTCCTGCTGTTTGGTGAAAACCTTTTGCTACAAGGCATGCCTTGAACATTTGGACAGATCCATCACTGTTTTGCTTTAATTTAAACACCCACTTGTTTCCTACTATATTCTTTGAATTATCCCTAGGCACTAGTCTCCATGTTCCATTTTTCATAAGGGCTTTATACTCTTCCACCATAGCTTGTTTCCACTTAGGATTCCCCCAGGCTTCTTTTACACTGATTGGTTCTCTATTTTCAACAAATTCAAGGAGCAAAGCTTTTGGCTTAAATATTCCAGATTTACCTCTTATGATCATAGGATGGCAAGGAACAACTGATTTATTATGGGTGGAGTCTTCAACTGTATCTTCATGTATTCTTTGGTCTTGTTGCATAGTTCCTCCTGATTGTAAAGAGTCTGCATTGGTACTGCTGTCCCTATGGTAAGCACTATCAGGTGAATTAGGTGAACTTTGAGTTGTGTGAAGGTCTTGGTACGATGAGTTTGGTTGATGATTTGGTGAGTTTTCTGCAGTAGCCTGAGTGGTTAATGGTTCTTGAAAAGCTGCTTCTTGAGATGCTAAGGGTGGTCCTGCAGTTCCTGAGCCTGTTGAAGTAGTGAAGTAAGGTATTGAAATAAGTGGTGTTGAAAAAGGTGGAGTATGACAAGTGATTATGGTCTCTGGTGAGGAGTTATTTTTCTGTTGAAATAAAGACTCAAATGGAAATTCTTTTTCATTGAACACAACATGCCTAGAGATGTAGATTTTGCCTGTAGATGATAAGCATTTGTATCCCTTTTGGTTTTGACTGTACCCAATGAAAATACATTTAGTGGAGTAATAGCTAAACTTATGTCTTTGATATGGTCTCAAACAAGGGAAACAGGAACATCCAAAAATCTTAAGAAAGTTATAGTCAAAGATTTTATTGTACAGAAGCTGAAATGGTGATTTTAAATTTAGCACTTTTGTAGGTAACCTATTAATGAGGTAGACACTGGTTTGAAAAGCTTCATACCAGTATTTTAAGGGCAATTTGGCTTGTGCTAAGAGTATTAAACCTGTCTCTACTAAGTGCCTGTGTTTTCTCTCAACTTTGCCATTTTGTTCAGATGTATAAGGACATGTGTTCCTAAATTCAATCCCTTCTTGTTGAAACAATGTTGTAAATGGTTTAAACTCTCCCCCACAGTCTGATTGAACTATTTTTATTCTTTTGTCAAACCTATTTTCAACCAATTTCTTAAATTGAATGAAGATGTGTAGGGCTTCTGACTTAAATCTCATTGGATACAGCCATGTATATCTGGTGTTATCATCTACAAAGGCAATATAGTACCCGAACCCTGATGTGGAAACTATAGGTGATGGCCCCCATATGTCTGTGAAGATTAGTTCAAGAGGATGTTTTGAGTGAGATTGAGATCGATTAAAGGACAGTGAATGGGATTTACCATACTGACATGAATCACAAAATATTGAAATATTATTTAAATCAGAAGTGATATTACAGTTTTTGAGAACTTGGTTCATCACTTTGACTGAACAACCAGATGAATTAAATTCCATAAACACAGGATTATGTGAAGTGAGTTTAGAAACACTTAGGAGATTTTTTTTAATATCTGGGACATGAAGTATTTGGTTAAGGATCAGAGGTTTTTCTGTGCAAGTAGTGAGTTTTGTGTGTCCAATTTGTGTGATTTTTAGTGTTTCACCATTTCCAACCATAATAGATTGCTTACCATTGTAGTCAGCAGTTCCATTGAAAATCTCACCTTCAGAAGTAACATGGTTTGTAGCCCCAGTGTCTGCAAGCCATGATGGATCCTTAACTGTTGATGGAGAAGCAAAAAGAGCAGCACCATTAATGTTACCTTGAGTGAATGCAGCACCATTGTTTTGATCAAACCTATAATAACAATTAATTGCAGTATGTCCAATTCTGCCACAGATTTGGCACATCAGTCTATACTGAGAGTTGGACCTTCCACCACGGCCTCTGCCTCTTCTTCCTCTTAAATTTCCACTGAACCTTCCACCTTGACCACTAAACCTTCCACCTTGGATATTGAATCTGTTCTGATTGTTAAAAGGTTTTTGAGTGAGGTTGGCTGATCTTTGATTAATGGTAAATGCTGTTGTTTCTTCTCTGAGTGATTGGATATGCTCCAATCTACTCTCATACGTCATTAAGAGGGATTGTAGCTCACCCCAAGACACATGTTCCCTACTGTTGATTTGAACAACTATGGGAGTGAAATCTTCATCCAACCCAGCCAAGGTCTGAGTAACAAGATCAGGGTGACTAACCTTTTTTCCAGCAATCTCCAGATTATCAGCAAGCAACTTTATAGCAGACAGATACTCATCTATTTTCATATTCCCTTTTCTCATTTTCTGAAGTTCTCCAGTCAGGAAGGTGACTCTATCCCTATTTTGAACTCCATAACTTTCTTGGACTGCCTTCCAAAGTTCACATGAGTTTTCAGCCCTCATAACTTTCATTGCAATGCCTGGGGTCATTGCAGAGTAGAGCCATCCCATTAGAAGTTGATCAGTTGACATCCATTGAGCAAATTCTGGATTTGGACTGACTTGTGTGCTGGTAGCTTCTTCTCCAGCATCATTTGTAGTTACCTGAGTTGAGATTTCTTTTGGTGGGCAAGTTTTTGTTCCCAGAATAAAGCCCTCCAAGATATGTCCTCTGATGATGGGTTGCATATTCTTCCACAGCAAGAAGTTGTGCTTATCTAATTTCACTTGAGGCATTTGAGAAAGAGTTACTCCAAAAGGAGATGGCTGATTACCTCCCACCAATGGAGGTATCACAGAGCTCGAATCTGAGGTTTGAGAAGAAGTAGTATTTGCCATTGACCGGTTTAGCTCTGATACCAAGTTAGATTTTGAGGAATAATATTTTTCATATATTAACATGTGGATTAAAGCATGTATAAATAGATAACATTCTGTACAAAGGAATAATCTAGAAGGAGAAAATGAGGCCCTACAAGTGTACAAAATCAACGGTTATCCTCTGAGTAATTTGTGAGTAGTGGAGGCAGAAATGCGTGACCTCAATATTCCAGAAATCTGTTAGACTTAGCTGAGGAAGACAAACAGTAGAGAGTGGATAAAACGTATTTTGATTTATATGGGAGAAATTGCTGCTGCTTGAGATTACCTTTCTTCTTCTTTTAAAACACGTCTTTGTCTTCCTTCTTCCTTAACTGAAGTACCTGTTCTTTCATCAGTTTTCACTCATACCAGGTATATTTATAGGCACTCACATTTTCTGCATAGCTATCTATTTTGGTTGACTCATGGTTGTGATTCTTCTATTCTCTCAATCTAAATATGCTTGTTTGCGTAGATGATTGTGTTGCTTTGTTTTGTTTGCATAGCATTACTTTTGATTTGGGACATCTTCTCTGTGATGATTAGGCTATCCACCCAGGTTATGGTTTCTTATCAGAAAGTGCTGATTTTGCTCAACTTTGTGAAGATGAGGGGTTTGCATTTATTGGACCCCCTGCATCTGCAATTCGTGACATGGGGGATAAAAGGTAAAACCAGAGGGCAGTTTCATCATCTTCACATTCATTATTATTTTTCATTGATTCTTCTCATCTTTGTATAACTAGTACATTATTCCCCAAGGAACACTGCTTAATGGGCTGATGGTGAGCCCCACTCATTTATAAGTGTCGGCACAAAGCCTAATTCAGCCCAAGGCAGCATTTCCTCCCATGAGTTTTCATTGATATATGTTCATGTTTATTTTAGGTAAGAGAATTTTTTCAACTTCACACCTGCTATGTAAAACCTTGACCAGAACATGGGTGAATGATATTTATAACATATCTTTGAACTATCTGCTATGAGACTGCATTGAGTGTTTTGGTCTCCTTCAGTCCTTTGATATGTATGTATAATATTCAAACTCCAAGTGCATTGCGCGTTTTATTTATTACTAATTGTTTTTGAATATTGTTGTCATCTCCCTGACTGTTAATATTAAATAAAATAATTGGTTCGCATGAGCACATCTTTTTATTTTTAAAAAATTATTAAATAAATAAAGTAACTACTAAGCTCCTAATTGGTAATGATTTTAATCCTGATTTTAATATAAGTCAAAGTAAAAAATTAACTCCAACCACATATTTTATAGACCCACAACTTTTCAACCACAAATTTCATCAACTTTTATCAAAATTTACTAAAGATCTATTTTTCATCTATTGGGGCTAAGTTACTTAATTACTTTTGTTTATGAGTTTCTGTCTTTTTTCCAGTTTGATGAGATAGTAGGAGCTTCTTAATGCATGTACAGTTAGCGCTTAATAGAATCCACATTTATCCTATAACAAAATTCATAAATATTTCTAATAATTGATAATTTTTCGTGTTTCGCAATTATTAATTAGTATGGAGTTGACTGTCTGTTCAGTGCATCAAAGAGAATAATGGGTGCTGCAGGAGTACCGCTTGTGCCTGGATATCATGGTGATGAACAACATATTGATTCTATGAAGTCAGAAGCTGACAAAATTGGATATCCTATTTTGATAAAGCCAACTCATGGAGGTGGAGGAAAGGTGTGCCTTTTATTGAGTTTTGTATAATAATTATTATAATTCTTGGAATATTAAAGATTCTGAGTTTATTGATGATTGCAACTGTGGTAGGTGTATACCTTCTGTATTTTCTCTCCGTTCACCTTTTGTTTGTATGAACTGTGTTTTCCATTTCTTATATGTTCCTAGCTTCTAATTTTTCTGTTGCTGAAATACCAAGAGATACATGATGGAACTGGAATGCTAAGATGTAAGAAAATATGGTATTATATGCAAAATTCCGGTAAATTTTTTTAAAGTGTGCAAGTGTTTGGATGTTTAGAGTCTGCTTCAGAGTACTTGTTATTTTAGCTGCTTTCAGGCTTAAATTTCCGCGTTATGCACAATTCTGAATATTACCATGTGACACCAAATTCTATCTTTTAATCTGGAATTCATAAATATAGCATTTACCTTAGTCAATAATGTTTACTTATTTTTAGTTGAAGACCCAGTACCACTGGTCATCAATACAATGACATAATCATGGATGGGGTTGGAACCATAATTTATGTGGGGTTTGTTGTCTGCCACTTTCAGGGAATGAGAATTGTTCGGAGTCCTGATGATTTTGTTGATTCATTCTTGGGAGCACAACGTGAGGCTGCAGCATCTTTTGGCATAAACACAATCTTGCTGGAAAAATATATAACTAAACCCAGACACATAGAAGTCCAGGTATACTTATTTGTTTTCATCAACCTTGTTATGCTATTGACTGTTATTTATCAATCATGACTGATTTAATATAAATATAATTCGTGAATTTCTTCTCCTCCGTTCTCCAAAAATTCACCTACAACCAAGATCATAATTAAAACAATTCGGAACATGTGACTCTGAACTTATGTTTATCAGAACTTCATTTGTAGATCTTTGGGGACAAACTTGGTAATGTAATACATCTTAACGAGAGAGATTGCAGTGTCCAGAGAAGACATCAGAAGATAATTGAAGAAGCTCCCGCTGTAGTTCTCCTTTCATTTTGGTTCTTCTTTGCTTCCTTTTAGCTAAATTTTGGTTCTCTATTAATGATTGCTATAAAATTCTGACAGAAATTCTACAATGCAGCCAAACATCAACAATGACTTCCGATCCCACTTGGGTCTAGCAGCTGTATCTGCAGCAAAGGTGATGTGCATATAAACTTGCTTGCTTTGTTTGTCGGGTGATTGTATTTCATAAGCAAAAATTTGCTTGAATTAATTTGAGGAGTTAGATTGTATCCAGTAAGAATAATGATAAAGAAACAGAGTTTGTATCTGTTGACTGCCAGTTTTCACATAAGGATTATTATTTCGTTGTATTATTTATCAGAATACATATACTCGATTTATGGCATGCTTTTGTTATACACATAAGCCATGCAAATGTGATGAAATCATGATAGTGGAATGGGCGTGATGATTTTTGTTGTGTAGATTATTATTATTATTTTTTTGCCCTCCTCATTTTACTTCTCAAGGTACTGAGTAATGCTCTCACAGCAGAAGTTATGGGACAGTTGAGGAGGACAGGATATATTCTAGATTTATAAGATAGCAATGCTGCCTAATTATATTTTGCATCTCTTGTATTGAGCATTTGATGCTCAATCGAGAAGATGAATTAGATCCAATTTGGAACAAGTGAAGGTTGAGGACTCAGGATATACGAGCTGCTGAAACATAGCCTGCATATAGTCATTTATTTTAATTAACTGGAAAGGGCTTTATATAGCTAAATAAAATAATAAATGACATTCCTTTGGTTGAGCGATCAGAGAAAAATTTTATAGTCTCTCTCTCTCTCTCTCTCGTTGTTATTTGTTTTTCAAATGGATTAGTTAATATCACCTGAGGGTAGCTCAATGCTCTGTATTATCCTCTCTTTTCTTCTATAGTTCGTTTGATATGCTATTATTTATATTTTAATCTCTTTTAATTTTTCACTCTCAGTTCTTTTCTTTTTTATAACTTGGTTTTTCCTTTTGATTTTTAAAGGCAGTGAATTATCATAATGCTGGCACTGTAGAGTTTATAGTTGATACTCTCTCAGGTCAATTTTATTTTATGGAGATGAACACCCGCCTTCAGGTGGTTTGATCTGTTCATCCTATGCCTTTTCTTTATATCCATAAGTCTAACATCCAACTGTACTCATTATATACTAACCAATTTTGCAGGTTGAACATCCTGTTACTGAGATGATTGTCGGTCAAGATCTTGTGGAATGGCAGATTCGTGTTGCAAATGGAGAGCCACTTCCCCTGAGTCAAACGGAGGTTCCATTATCAGGTGAAAATCTTATCGTCTTATCTGTCTTTTTTTTTTTTTTTTTTTTGAATTTTTATTATCTGTCTGGTTTCCACTGTGCATCTTGATTGATATTTGAGACTCAGGTTGAACATATTTATAGAATTACTGAGAACAAATAACTTAGGAGATCCCAGATTAGATAGAGGAACTGAAGTATGTTGTTTTGTTAAAGTTCTGGATATAAGTTTCTTTATCTTTCCTCATATTTAAGTGTATAAGTTTCTGTATCTTTTCTAAATTGTTGATGCCTTAACTTATTTTCTGCCTTTGAAAAGGGTCATTGCAACATGTTGAGATAAGATTTTTGGCTGTCTCCTCTATTATAAATCTAAGATGATTTTTGTAATTAAAATATTGTAATGAATTTTCACCACGTGCTAAGCTAAAGGAAAGTTGAATCTCTAAAATGTATTCTTGCAGTTTAAACTCGGCATTTCATCTGAAACTTATGCAATGGTGTGCGATTTTTTTGGGTGGTAATGATTTTATATGCGATCAAACAAGTAGATTTAGGTCATTATATGTTTGATAGGAAAATATTTTGTCATGTTAAAGGATTGTTCTTTAAATAAAGCTTCTTTAAAGTTCCTAAACATGAGTGAATCTTAAAAGAGTCATTGAAAATTCATTCTTGACCAGCAAAGCAATTAGCAGTCTGGGTTTGATTTATGGTATTACCTATTCAGGAATATATTTTTCTTGAGATACTTTTGATATATTTGGTAACAGGGCATGCTTTTGAAGCCCGCATATATGCTGAAAATGTTCCAAAAGGATTTCTGCCAGCAACAGGAATCCTACATCATTATTGCCCTGTTCAAGTTTCGTCAGCAGGTAATATCACACAACAATGGGCTGCTATTCTAGTAAAAAGCTGCTAGACTTCCTTTTCTGGATACTCGTGCCTCTTTGGTAACTTTTTCACGAGTAGAATCACAAGCATAAACACACCCCTAGGAAACCTACTGCTTACATATAGCGTCAAAGCTGCCCATTGGCATTAATAAAACATATCTTGTTCAAGTACCCCTAGCGATAGACAGATCCTTTTATCTTCTTAACTTCATTGACATTATTTAGTCTGGAAATAGTTTCTTTGTTAGATTGTATTTTTCCTCATGTCAAGTACATGCCAATCGTCAGTAAGAGTTGAGACTGGAGTTGAGCAGGGAGACACAGTGAGCATGCATTACGATCCCATGATAGCTAAACTTGTAGTTTGGGGAGAAGATCGAATTGGGGCACTAATTAAGTTGAAGGATTGCTTGTCGAAATTTCAGGTATTCCAATGCTAGAGATGTGAAGTTATAGTTCATTTGTGCATGCAAGTCTTGATTTTTTTCTAAGAACCACAGCACTCGTGGTTTGTGCACAAATTTACGTTATTTCTTATCTTATGAGAAATATGTGCTGGGTTTGACAGAATATTAACTTCAATTCTAATGATGATTAGGAAAACGATAACGGTTGACCGATGAAAAGTAATGATTTTTATTATGATTGAAAATTAATAGTTCTGATTGGCAGGTCCTGTCAATCCCAAACAATGTCACTATTTCCAAATCTTCTAGTTGGTTTCAACCACTATATTACTCTAATTAGATCTGAATAATAGTTTAATATTTTACAGGTTGCTGGTTTACCAACCAACATAGATTTTCTTTTGAAACTTGCTGATCATGAAGCTTTTGAAAATGGAGAAGTTGAAACTCATTTCATTGAGTTGCATAAAGACGGCTTATTTATTAATCCAAATGATACACTATCGACAGAAGCAGCATATGATGCTGCTAAACATGGTGCTGCCATTGCCGCTGCATGTCTTTGTGAAATGGAGCATGCCGCAACAAAAGAACACACCCCTGGTAATCCCAACGTGACAACAGTGTGCAAAAGACGTGATTTATTCCTGGAAGCACTAATTTCTCTATAATCATGCACAGGGAATCTTTCTATGTGGTATGCTAAACCTCCTTTTCGAGTCAATCACTGTGCCAGGCATACAATGGAACTTGAATGGGGTGATGAGTACATCGGGGATGGCTTTAAACATTTAGTTAATATGACTTACTTGGCAGATGGAAATTATCTGATTGAGGTAGTGTTATAATATGTTATAAAAGATTCAGTTTTTATTCTTCCTATTTATTCACTTGATATTAGACATTTTCAAGAAGCATCAACTTCAACTTTCTTAAGTTTTAACTTTGTCTAACTTCTATGTACTTTTAGACAGGAGGAAGTAGTTCGAAGAGTCTGGAGATCAATGTGGCACACTTAGGCAAGCATGATTTTAGAGTTGAATATGGTGGCATAAGCAAGAATGTTAGTGTAGCTGTTTATTCCAAGGTGAATTATAAAATCGAATCAAGTAATCAGATTATGTGTATTTGCTTCGGAGTCCTGCTGTTTGTTTTGTCTTTATATGTGATGCTGCTTACAAAATACAAATCTACTGTAACGTGTTTCTAAAGTAATCGTTGAAGTTTCTCTTAGAGACAAAGAGCTCCATTTCTCTTGGATCTACACAACTCAAGTTTGTCACTTTTCCTTCTATTTGAAAGTTGGTGAACATGTAACGAATAATTTTGAAGCGTCGTAACTAGACAACCAAAAAATAAATAAAGAAAGAAATAAAGAAGAAAATAAAAGACTCGCCATTGTACATTTTTCAACATAAAGGGAGTTGGTATTGTTCATACAACTGCTAATAGTGACATGTAAAGTAGCATTATGAGGTAAGCACAATGGCCCATGTAACTTCTCTTGGCTAAGGACTTAATATGATGAATAACTGAGCATATTGACCCATCAGGCCATAATCTTTTTCAGTAACCTGGGTATAGAATTTCTAAACCATCCTCCAGACCTTGCTTGCATTTGCATGCTATACTGAATTGGAGTGTAAGTGCTATTTGGATTGCAGGATAAGATGGAGCACATTCACATTTGGCATGGTTCGTACCATCATCACTTCAAACAGAGAAAGCGGCTGGAACTCTCCGATAGTGATGACTCTGAATACAGGCCTGCTCTTGAGGCAACATCACACCCACCTGGGACGGTGGTGGCCCCCATGGCTGGTTTAGTGGTTAAAGTTTTGGCGAATGATGGAGCAAAAGTTGAGGAAGGGCAACCTATATTGGTTTTAGAAGCAATGAAGATGGAGGTTTGTACTCATTGAACTGAAAAAGCTTTATTCTCTCTGCTTTATTGAAGAAAATCTTCCCTGCTGACTTTTTCCCCCTTTTCCCAAAGCATGTTGTGAAGGCATCAACTGCTGGTTATGTCCATGGGCTTCGAGCTACAGCTGGCCAACAGGTTTCTGATGGTACTGTTCTGTTTATTGTGAAGGTAAGTCGTTGCGATTCTTCATTGGTTAGTACTGTCAATTCAAAAATACTTTACATGTAGTAGTTGCTTTCAGAAAACTGGGGAATGTGCTTGGTTTTCTTTATACTTGTTTGGAATGTTTTTAGTAAGTCTCTGAACTATATATATATTAAATTAGCATACATTTCCCTTGGAGTTATGATGGAGTCATCAATTTCATGAGAAACTATCCCCGGTGCATCATATAAATTCAAAACACGCAAAGCCATGTTGACACGCATTTCTGGATTTACATCCTTGACGCTCGTACTTCTTGACGTGTCCGAAGATACAAACATATATTGTTTACATCACATGAATGAATTGATGCAACAATACCGTTTAATATTGATTTCTTTACCTCCTAGATATAGCGGTGGACAGGACTGGATGGTACAAAAACATAAGATTCTATTTTGCTTGTTTTTCTCAATAATGTGCAGCACATTCCACCTTGCCAAAGCGTCTCAACTATTCCAAATATGTCATGGGATATATCTATTTCTTTGAAACCTCGTTGATGATTTCCAGCAGGACTACATACTTGGTTGATGAATTTTTGGATTAAAATGCATCGTTCTTGGACAGGACAAGTGAGAATTCTGGAGAGGTGCTGGCAATGTTCGCGTGAGGAGCTCTCAGTGAAACCTCAAAATCAATTGCATATAATGTGGATGTTACCTTGAGGACACCAATTGCAACTTTAGTGGATATTGTGACTCTCTTGTTTATGTAAATATTACCATATTCAGAGTCTAATCTGTGACTGAAACCTCAGAATGTTCTCGAATAAATGTGTTCGAACATTCTTTATTCTGATTTACGCGAGACTCGTCACAGAATTTCTACCCCGCAACTTTTTTCAGCTTTGTTAAATTTCATCTAGAGGTACTAAACATAATTCATTTCTTTTTTAAATTGGGACAATATCGAGAATTGAATTCTTGCACCTATCATTTAATTCAGTTGACTCGGCTGTGAAATTATATCTGTGCAAGTTTGTGTGAATCGACAAATTTTGTTAACCAAACACGCTTCCGGTGTAGCTTCTGATGTTTATCCTGGCTATTGTCAGATGAAGTCGAGATTAGTTTGGAGTATGAAATTTAATGTCACCGTTTTAATGTAGTTTTATTTTATATGATTTTAAAGCGAAAGATTGCGACTCGCATATTCTACATTATAATCTGCAACTGATTCAGCTTCTGCTTCTGGTAAAGACCATGGCCAAAATCATGGAATTCTCGGGGCACGGCACGACGGTAATTTTGATAGGGTATCTATGCGTATCCCACTAGAAATTGGGGACATTGATTTGCCTAATTGATCTCTTTATTGCCCATAGAGTCATAGCTGCACAAGTCTTCAAGATATTATTGGATATTGAATGCGTTTGATTCTTTTCTTTTCATTTTTGGATATTCCACGTGAATCCAGCAGGGCAGCGGTGATCAAAGGTGGCCTAACAAAGGTGCTCAAACGCCACGTCGGAAATGCTTTCTCACCTCACCTCGCGATAGGAGGTCATCATTCTCATTATTCATTCTGTTGAATGAACTAAAGGTCGCACAAATGCTCATTGTTAATTCAGTTTTATGATGCATTGTTGCTAGTAGGATCTCCATCTCTAATGATGGTATAATTTATTTCTTATGCGAGAAAATGTCACTCGTGGATAACTTTGGATGCGAGAGATCAAACCAGTAACCCAACACACATCCATGTCTATCTACCCAAAAGGATTTCATGCTAAACTTGGTAACCAAACTGGTTCCTCACTAGAAGTTCTGCACCACGATTGAGATGCGAACATAGATTGACATGGGATTTGAAATCCTAGATGACGTTGAGGGTTGAACTCCACCAGATAGATGGTATAATATTACCCCAGGATTTTGATTTCAAATTGAAGATCAACTTGACCAGAAAGTTTAAACCCTTGTTGATGGCCATTTTAAAGAGGAATTGGGGAAACATGATATTTTGAATAGTGATTTTTTTGGTAAATGTGTGACTTAAAAACAAGGAAAAGTTTTGGGTTTACGTATATAATATTTTATCGTGTAAATGCGTGGCTGAAAGCCTGAAAATGAATATGAAAAATAAAGATGTTTAATTTAAAGACTGTCAAACAGGTCCAAGGAGAATGTCATTCATGATGAAGAGGCACGACTTATCAAAGACAGCAACATATGGGTTTTCTAACTTTTACTCCAAATTCAATTTCAGCCATTTATTTCTATCTGACCATCACTTTTCAACCACACATTCTCCTAAAAAAACAAAAAACTCCTCCAAAACTTCCTACGCCAATCCACCCCTAAGTTATACTAATATATCTATTTCCTAATGTACAAGGTAGCAGGAATACACAATTGGAAGCATCTAATAACATGGAAACCCATGCCAATTCAGCCATAAATTTGTAAAAACAAGCTTAGAAATATCAATCACAGTTATATCATGAAGAAACAACTTCAATAACTAGAGTTGGACAGATTCTTTGTTAGACTGTTCACTGTTGTGTATAGCCACGTTGATTTATCAAAAATGTTTTATTTCTTCACTAATAAAACTGGCAAGTGGGTTCACCAAAGCACGCTATTATAAACTACAAGCTGCCAGTACTGCAAACTGGATTCACAAACATATATTAAAATCGAACTTTAGAGCTAGATATGTCATGCAGGATTCACGATTACACCATAAATGCTGGGTGAAACTAATACAGGAAAGGCAGATTAAGAGTCAAACCCAGAGTAAACGCCACTGTCTCTTAGCAATCTCTTCTCTTCTTCCACATAGTTCTTCCCTCGACTAGTCTGACCAAGATCTCTCTTCCTCTTCTCCTTCTGTTGAAATGAAAGGTTCTTTTTATCTTTCAGTGTTTGCGCGTTTTTGAGAAGCTCTCCATCAGCTAATGCATCTCTTGTTCTCAGTCGGTCTTCATAAGTTTCTTCTACCTCCTTTGCCCGAGTTTCCTTTCCCGATGACCAAGACCAGTCCTGTTTCTGATCAGGTTCTTTAGGTGGTGGGATTCTCAAGACTGACAGTCCTCCTTTATATCCATGTTGACTCAAAGCTTCAAAGTCGACACCTTTGCTTTTTTTCTTTGCAGAGTCCACTGTAACCAAGTAGCAAAAAAATTCAAGATCAAGCCATTAAATTCTATTTTGGCTGTTCTTTCATTTTTTTTCCACGGTGGGGTTGCAGTGGAATTGATTGGAAGGAGAGTATGGGGATTCTGTGAAGGATTATTATATAATGGCGTGTCAGTTATATGACAAGTACAACTACATTGCATATAATTAGGCAAATTAAATATGAATTAAGTGAATTAGGAACTGGAATTAAGTTGGCCACAAGCAGCAGCTAGCAGCTAAATTATCATCAGCATCAAAGTTCCATCCATCCACCCCCCCCCCCCCCCCCCCCAATTTGTTTTTCTCTCTTTTTGTTTTTAATTTCTGTGGATAGGAGGTGTAATTGGGTCAACTTGCACTCATAGGAGCTACCCCCGGGGGGGGGGGGGGGGGGGGAGGGACATTTTCCAATGTTCCAGTCACTCTTTGCAGCGTTATTTTCAATTTTTGTCCCCGCAACATTTTTTAACGACCCTAAAAGGTCTCGCCCCCCCACCCACAATATTTTCAAAATCAAAATCGTTGATTCATGAAGAAACCAGCGCCTACTTGAAGGAAGTTCTCAAATTTTTCCTTATGCAGCCAACCCAAACTAGAAGAAGCTAAAAGAAATAATTTTCTATCCCTGTTTAGTGGATATTAATATCAGATTTTTAGTAAATTTTGACAAAAGTTAATGAAATTTGTGGTTGAAGAGTTGTGGAAACCAAGAAATATGTGATTAAGATTGATTATTAACTTTGATTTAAATTAAAATCTAGATTTTAATCGGGTACCGAATAGGGGCTATATCACTAATGCCATGCTAGAAGAAAGAAGTAACACCAACATTTGCATCTATATATACACCTTGTTGTATTGTGTAAATATGTATGTGTGTGAGTATTATGTTAACATGAGCAGAGACGGAGCTAGGATTCACATGTTGAGGGGCAAAAAATATGGGGGTGGAGCCCCCGAATTTTTTTTTTGAACAAAGAGGATTGAAATCAAGGATTTTGAGTACCAAAATAGACAAGTTAAATTGATAAACAAAAAAGACAAAAAGATTGTTTTATCCATAACAAAACAATATGCTCATCTCTATGTAACGCTATATAAATTGAAAACAAATATGAACATTAGATAGACATAAAAAAGACAACAACAAACTTCCCATCTATATGACTAATGTTAGAGATGGTTTGGGTATCTTAGATTGATCCTCCTTATCCTCATTTTTTCAAACTCGTCAATAAGAGAATCTAATGTAAAAAATATTAACAATCTCCTTCTTAATATACACAAGCATGTATTGTATGTTGTAGGTGCAGACTATACATATGGAAAAGTATCAACAATTTCATCTTAGGCTTTTAAGTTATTGGCCTTTAGATTGTATGTTATTAGGCTCATATTGGCCCATTGAAAAAATTAAAAGAAAAGAATGTTGTAGGGGTGACTGAAATTTTTTTTTTTGAGGCGAAAACTAAAAATACACTACAAATTGACTAGGAGGAATGGATTAGTGGAAAATGTTGGGGCGGTCCCACGTTGCCCTCTAGCTTCGCCCTTGAATATGAGTGAGAGATAAAGTGAAGAAAGTTCCGCTTTTTGAATTTTGTTTGGTAGGCCAAGGTGCTTGCTTGAGTAATAGTTAATGCGTCTTGGTGTCTTTAGGTCATCTCCAACCCAAAACTCTAAAATGCATTCTACTTTAAGCTTAAATATAGCTTCTCTCACTCTATCCTTATAAATCATCTCTAACCTTAAAGTTTAAAATTTGCACCAAATAAACAATACTTTACTTTTATTTTTCCTTTTTAACATACTTTTGATTATTATTTTATCTGAAATATTTATTTTATCATTGAAATAAAATGAGAAATACACCAATTATATTAGTTCAATAATTCAATTCTAGGAATTTGTATATTGTTCTCATATGTTCTCAAATTTCTAATTTTATCGAGTAATCTATTTTATTGTGTCATTTAATTGTACAATTTGAATTGTTTTTACTTTAATTATGTGATAAAAATAATGGTCAAATTAAAAACACAAATAAAATAAAATGAAGAATAAAAATAAAACGATAAATACATCGATATATATATATATTCATCAAATACAATAATTAATTAATTTGAGCCAAAAATAAAAATAAAAACAAAAATAGTCGTTCCCAAACAAATAAATATAAAAATAACCCAAACCCAAACTTAAAACATAAAAATTGATAAAGGATATTCTTTTATTTCAATACATCTGCACTGCAAACAGGGGAAAGATTGTTGGGGGGAGAAGAAGAAGAAAGGAGATGCCGTCATCAACAGTGCAGCGCTATATTTGGCGCTACACTATTCACCAACTGCAAAAAATAGAGTTTGGCGACCCATTTGGGGTTGCGGTTGTAGAAGAGGATAGCATAATTTTACCCTTTTTGAGTACTGGTTGGAGATGGTCTTAGATCTTTCAATTAAATTTTGTAAGTTGTTATTGTTGACAATAAAATTACTTTCTTTGGAGCTTAAATTCAACAATTTGATATTAGAGCGTTGCTCCAAATTTAACATTTCAATCCTCTTGGTTCAAACATCAATATGTAATTCCTAGCCCTGCCATTGCTTGCACTTCCGGCAACATGATAGTTACAGTGCGAAGATTCAAGTAATTCAAGCATGGCTCGAATCAAAAAATTGAATGGTGTCTAATGGCAACAAAACTCATATCTAAGTAGCAATATATGATGAGTATTGTTCGTGCACTCGACATATATATCAAAATCTATCATTAAGCTTGAATCTGAGTGTGTATCTGTGCAACTAGAAAGACAAGCAAATCAATCAAGAATTATATAATTAGAATGGGGTTTAAGTGAATCATTTCATAATATTAAAAAACTAGTACAACGCCGAGTAATAAAAACCGTAAACCAAGTATTTTCTCGAAACTATTACTATCAATCCACTGTTAAAAACAAAATTGAACTTTTCCTTCCAAATTGAACTTATAAACATCAAACCACCGGCAAAAAATAGAAAAGGGGTTGAAGATTTGATTTCATCAAAGCATTTGTACTTTTTGATGTAGAATGGGACCAAATGTGTCATAAAATTACCATTAATACATAAATTTCTCAACGATATATAGAAAATATAGAGTAGAAAAAAATTTGTTACCTTGACCAGTTTTTATCTTGGAGGATCGAATGGAATTCTCTTTAGTAGACTTGGAGTGTTGATTACCTTCCGTGTCTGTATCCAGGGTTGAGGAATCGTCAGAAGATGACGTATCATCGTCTTCTTCATCATTCCATCGCAATCCCCTCTTCATTTCCGTATGTATATACAGATGATATCAAATATCAGAAAGCAGAAATGAGAATTAATTGATTCAGACTAGGGTTTTGTGGATAACTATTCTCGGTTAAAACGACGTTGTTTTACATGGGTAAATTCGGGCAATATTTAAGGCCTTGTTTGTGTGCCTAGATTTTATTTATTTATTTATTTATTTTAAGAACACAGAGAATCATAGTGGACTAAGAGCATTTTCAATGAACTCCATGAATTGGAAGAAAGACCTGATATATCAGCAAATAGATAGATTTGGTTAAAGATCTTTCTCCAATGCATTTCTTGGATTACAATGTTAAGCTGACGTAACTTGAAAAAAATAGACAGTGTGAAATGCTCCGTCTAGAAATAGACACTCCGTGAGACTTGATGACTCAACATTTTATTTAATTTTATAATTATTTTAACTATAATAAAAGATGTTAAAACTTGGAGTTCAAAATTGAGAGTTTATTTTTTAGTTCATAATTATTTTAACTATAATAATACGTTAAATCTAGAAGCTCATTTATATATATATATGGGAGTTCAAAACTTGGGAGTTTGCTTTAAAAATTGGGATGTCCAAAAAAATTGGAATAAACTTTATTTTTTTTAACCTAAAAAGTTTGAATATATTATTAATAAACATTGTTTTTAAGATTAATAATTAAAAAAAACATTTTTAATAAATTTAATTTATCAACAAAAAAATTTCGCTAAATAAAGTTACATAAAAAATATTAGTTCAAGAAAACAACATTTATAATAACGAAAAATTTAAGATTATTTTAATTATTTTGCGAATCAGTTATTAATTTCAAATTTTAAAATATGTCACATTATCAAAAAATTTTAAATGTAGAAAGAATCATTAAAGAGTAAATTTTAAATTTTTTCGTCTATTTATTCACGTTCTCTAGAAGTATATATATTTCATTTCTACATTATCCTCAATTCATGGAGTGCATTGAAGATACTCTAAGTAGAGGGATAAGATTAGAACCCGAGATCGAGAGGGAAAAATTAGAGCAATCTGGTCAAGGCAACACACTCGAAATCCTTGTGTGCCTAGAAATTCTCTCTCTCTTTCTCTTTTCTTTTTTTTTTTTAATAGCAAATTTTACATTTTTTTTTTTTTTTGGGCATTGCGTAAGTTTACTTATTATTATTTATAATAAAACTAAAGTTTTTTTTTATCTTATTAATAAAATAAGGGGTTAAAACCTGTTTGGTTAATGAACTTTTTGTGCCATTTAACTCTTACAAATTTAGCACGACTTTTATTTTCTCTTACAATTTATCACAGCTTTTAGGCTGTGTTTGATAGCGATGGTGAAATTTGGGTAGAAAGAAAATGAATTCTAGTGAAATGAATTTTAGGGAATTGAATTTCTGGCAATTTGAAGTTTTAATATGTTTTATTGATTTAATTTTCACGATGGAAAAAATGAGAAATTTCTCAACTTTTATTGTTTGATTAACATTATTTTCCATGATTAAAATTTCTCACTTTTTCCACCTTGAAAATAGTTTTCAAACAAAATTAATTCCTTAAAAAATATTTTCTTTCCAACCATTTTTACCCTCCCAATCAAACTCATCCTTATTTCAATTGAAAAAAAAGGGTACACATGAGTTCAGTGTCCAAGTAAATTTTATAACCCTCAAAAGTTGCACACTTCAGTGTCCAAGTAAAATTTAAATTTTTACTTTGAAAATATTTTACGAAAACAGCCAACTACACAAGCTCTTGATGCAGGGCCCATTTTGGCATGATTTTTGAGAAATGTTCTAAAAAGTACATTTAAACACACGTTTATGAGCATTTAAGTGTGATTTTTGGCATTTACATTTTGCGCTTCATTCGTACTTCGCTGGCATATTATTGAATTTTTTCATATTTAGAAGTGTTTAAGAGTGATTTTGGACCTCTCCCATTCGTAATGTTTTATCTTTTTTAGTATATTGTTTTTGAGAAATTAAAAGGAGCTTTGAGATTCAAAAATTACTTTTTGTCTCGTTTGACTAATTTTATGAAAGTATTTCTCGTAGTTAGAACAACTTATGCTTTGTTTGATTGGCAACAATTTGCCTTTGAAGTTTGAAAATATTTTCATTTTTATTTTTATTTGTCATTAAAAATATTTTCTATCTTATTTCGATTTTCGTGATTTATCTTGAAAACAAGAAAAATATTTTATTTGGATTTAGTTGAGAAAATATTTTTCACCTTGTATGGAAAACACTCTTCGCCTCTTTTGATCTTAATTTTTGTACATTGACTTATTTTTTTTCTCTAAAAATTAACATTATTATCAAGTATAAATGTATGAAAAAATAATTTAAATAACTAAATTTTGTTTTTTCCATGAAAAAAAATGATAATCAAACAACAAAACTTGAAAATTTTTCCAATTTTTTCACTTTGAAAATTAATACAATCAAACACTTTTAATTATATTTTCCACGAAAATAATTTACAGGCAATTCAATTTCAAGAAATTATTTTATTTTTACCAAATTTTCATCTTTTCAATCAAATTATAGAATATTAATCTCATTCAGTGTAACATCCTTTAAAAACATTTTCGAAATAAGAAGTTGATTTAGAAATTTATTTTCAAACAAAAATTAAGATGATTTTCTTATAAAACTCTTCCATAAAAAACAAAAATGATGCCAACGAGACCGAATTACAACTTGTAAGTATCCCTTTTATCAATCCAGTATTTTGAGAATCTGTTTTTGATCTTCTCCCGAGTCCTTATTTATCCACAAAATACACCAAGTCTAGGTCTAAAATGACCGATCATTTCGAGGAAAGCTTCTCAAAAGGATACATAGTAGCAATTATATGGGTACAACTAATAACATCACATCGTGTTTCCTCTCATAATTAATAACATAACCAGGATTTCTTACATTACATACATTAATACTTAATACTTGAATACTTCTCGTTGACGTTGTCATATCCTTGAGGTGCTTACAAGTTGTCAATACACTGCATTGTCCATCGAATAAGTGGTTTTGTTCCTCGTTGGTCCCAAGGGGTTTCGAACATTTGACCTATGAAATTTAAGAATTTCAAAGGCCTCCATGTACCACCAACCATGTTAACTTTGCTTACAGATCGTCAACACGCGATATTATCTACCGAATAAGTGGTTTTATTCCACGTTGGATGGACGCGTCCCCAGGGGGATTTCGATCCTTAGACCTATGAAATTTAAGAATTCAAAAGGTCTCCTTGACACCATCAAACCAACCTCATTATATATTTTCATGGTTAAAAAAATATAATAATAAAAATAATCAATGCTATACACACTAATATGCACTTAATCAAAACAATTTTTTTTTGAAATTCAACAATTTTGATTGGTCAAATATTTTCGCCTACCATTATTCACTTTTAAAAAAAATAATGATCAACGAAATATGACCACGTCCATATTTATAAACAATATTTATGAACAACGATTTATCAAACTGAGGCTAAGTTGATAGAGAGAATATATTTATTTACTTAAATTTAAAAATAATGAGGAATCAGAAATGGGGTCAAATTAATGTGAGCTATTGATTTCGATGTTGATGTGATAGATAAATAAGTTGATGATTGCCATGTGTATATACGTTCCTATACGGTTGTAAATTTTATAAGGGAAAAATACATATATAAAGTGTTTACTATACAAAATTTCAATTTTAATATGTAACTTTAAAAATTTCAAAAATCAAGTTGTAGTTATAATTATTTATTTAAATTAAATAATTAAAAATATTTTGTTAATTATATAAATTCAGGTAACAAATGCAAATTCCTTAAGTCATAAATAATTTTAAGGTCACAAATTATCAAAATAGTAGGTCACAATAACAATTTTTTCAAAGTCACAAGTTTTAAATTAATTGATCTCAAGTTATTTCTTGGTCACAACTTATCAAATTATTAGACCACTCATCTTTTAAGTCACAATTATCATATTATTAGGTCACAACAAATCCGGAAACTTGCCAATGTCACCGTCTCATCGCCACCAGTCCACAACCACCATCGTCTCAACGTCATCGCCCACCACCACCGTCTCAACACTGCCACTGCCATCGCCCCCGCCACCAACGTTGTAGCGACCGAGAATTTTCTAAGACTTGTTTAAATAAATATATTATTTTTAAAAATGTGTCGCTACGACTTTACTCATTTATTTTAAAAGCGCGTGTTCGTCTAGCCTTTTAAGTGAAATTTAAATTTATTAAAATCTTGATCAATTTTAATTCTATTAAAATCGTCTCATTTTCATTATTTATTCTCCAGTCCAATTTTATCAAAAATATTCTAAGATCATTATTTTATTTTTTTTAAGTCCAATTTTCAATTTATTTGGATTCAAATTATTTTAGTCCAAACTTTAAATATTTGAGTCCAAAATATTTTATCTCCAATTTAAATTCATTCCCAATTTCCATCAATAACCATTTTCCTTACTTATCAATCTGACAACAAACAAGCAATACATATTATGATTCCATCATATCATCCTCCCACGAGCCACAAACATTCAACACAAGGTAGTCTTTTCCATCTTCATTCTCACACTACACTATCCACAATCCACTCCAACTTCACAATTTAACCTTAATCCTCTTGCAAATTCCTTCAGTTTTCCTAAACCAGAACCTCTGAACCTGCCCAAAGTTACCTAAAACTGAAAGCTAAACACAGTAAGATTTTATCCAATTAATCCCAAATCCCTCTCCAGTTTTCAGTTTCCACACGTTTTCCCCCAATAACACATTTATATTCCATAATCAAGCCCTCTACAGCAGCACTGTCCCATTTTCAAAACACCACCTCAGCCCATCCATCAAACCACGGCCGACCATCACAATCATTGTCACTGCCCCACCTCAAATTCACCCATCCGAAAAAAAAACCCAAATCAAACCCAAACTCAGAATAACCCAAGAAACCAAGAATTCTATCATCAAACCCACTGTCCAAACCGTGAACTCTCGCAAACCACCACTCGATCACCCGCGTCCCCACTCCAATAGGTCCAAAATTAAAACCCAAAACCAAGAGATAAAGTAACTCAAGATACTTACCTTGACCGCCGGACCCATGTTGACAGGATTATCGTCGAAAAATCGCCAAATCAAGCCTCGGTTATTCTCGGTTCTTCGCACCAAACCACACCAAAACAACCCAAAAATCTTCCTCCCACGCACCCTACCACCGTCGGGCGTCGCCTCTCTGTGGCGTCAACACCATCGCCGACAACGATGACCTGAACCACCGTCACCCGTCGCCTCTCCCTCTTCTCCCTATTTTCCTCTGTTTTGGTCGATTATGAAAGAGAGAGAGATGACTGATTTGTATTATTAAAGTTTATGTTTTGCAAATTTCCCCTCAGTCCAAAGCTTTTTAAAATGTTTCAATTCAGCCCCCTTTTTTTAAAATGTTTTAAAAGACCGGTTCCTTTGCAATTTAATTCAGTGCCCCTAATTTTAAATCATTTAATTTTAGTCCCTGGTCATTTTGAAATAAACTAGTTAGTCCCCAAATTTCTGAAAATTCTATTTTAGCCCCAACTCTTTTCAAATCAATTATTCTAGATTTTCAATTTAAATCCCTAAGCTTTTAATTTCGTTTTTAAAACTTTAAATTCCAAAATACTAATTTAGATTAATTTTCTTATTGGCTAGACGAAGCGTTCGGAGATTTTAAAGAATAAAGTGATTATTCCCGCTCAACTTCCAAAATTGTGATTTAAGGTAGACTCGCTTCCACTAATTAGTTTAAATTATAATTTACATGCCTTGTGTGAAATTACGTGATTTATATGCTTTAATGCATGAGATGAGACGAGAATATCTCTTATGAGATAAGAATGAGAAATGATGTTATGCATAACTTACATGCTTTAATGCATGAGACGGACTACCCACACCCTATGATTTCTAAAGAGCATTTGATTTTATTAAAATAGCCGATGATGATGATGATGATGATGATGATGATGATGATGATGATGATGATGATGATGATGATGATGATGATGTCACTGTACGATTGCATAAATACGTGTTAAATTATTCTGTAAATTAATTATTGGCGATGAGTCTACTGAGTATTTCTTTTGAAATGTTCATTCCATTTTTAACAGCTTTTGCAGATCTTGGAGATGGCGGCGAATGAAAAGGCAGCGTTGGAAAATTTAATAAATTATGATATTATTAGACAATTTTATGAATGTTACTCGTTAAATTATTTATCGTTAATTTCATTTAAATAATTGAGACCCAAGTTTTACAAATTGTTCTATATTTTAAACTGATTAAGTTTTAAACAATCGAGATTTAAGAATCATTTTATTATTCATTTGATTAAGTTTCCGCTTAAGTTTTTCAAATAATGAATGTGATGATTAGAATTAGATTTATTTTTCGCAATAAAAGCAGATTTAAAGGACTACGTGACGTCTCGGGTTTCACGGAATTCGGGGCGTTACAAACGCCTCAACGCCGCCACCACTATTTATTCACTTCAATAAATTACCAAAACAACGTGTGATCTGTAATCTATGCTCACCAACACTGAATATCATCGTTGCCATCTATACCTCCACCACCTCAACCTCAACAAAAAAAAAAAAAAAATGAAGTCAGCCAGCGTCCATCGCCACACTGCAACACACAAAGCATCACCACCACCAACCACCATCATCGCCGTCCAATGCACCACTGCATCTAGCAGACCACCACACCACCACCACCACCACCACCGTCGCATCACCACACCGCTACACCACGGCCTCACCCACCACCACAACACCACAGTACCACCCCACCATATGCGAACCACAAAAAAATTAAATCTGATCCTAAATATCCCCGTCTCCGGATCTAATAATGTCCACCAACCAACCTCGGCAATATTCGATAGAAGATAAATCAAAGAAATGGACATTCCTGTTGCATCCTTCACCGCCATATCTGTATTCTGTTCTTAGCGCCGCCACGAAGCTCGGCTCCCAGGCGAAGGCTACTCGCTTTCCCTTTTTCGTTCCTTCCAGAAACCCCATTGCTCACCTCAAAAATCATTTATATAAATTATTGCCGAAGAAGTGGTCGATGCGGCGACGCCCTACAAGATTGAAACAGTACCTGCGACACCCTACGAGATCGAAGCAGCAGGCATCGACACCCTACGAGATCGAAGCAGCAGCAGGCGTCGTCGCTGCCCCGAGGTAATAGTGCCGGTGCTTATGTTGGAATCCCCTCTACCAGCAGCGGTCTACTGGAGGCATTCGAAGAAGTGGACGGATCCCAGCAGAGGGGAGGGTGTGGCAATTGGGGGCGGGAGTGTCTGAGGTGGTGTTGTGAGATTGAGAGAGATTGAATATTGAGAGAGAAAGTAATCAGGGTTTGAAGGAGTGCTGTGTGGTGTGAGATTGAGGTAAGATTGAGCAATTAATTTAATTTTACAATATTATTATATTAATTTATTAAATAATTAATTGTTTAAATCTTAATTATAACCTAAATTTGAAATTATACATATTTGATCTTATATATTTGAATTTGAATATTTAAAAGTAGGAATGAATGTAATTTCCACATTTTAATATGCCTCTTTTAGTTGGGATCAGATTTATTTTTCCATCAAATACTTGAGAAGAAGACTCAAATAGCTGGCGTTAAGAGAGGTCGAATATGATGCCCACAATGTCACATGTCAATCCCACGCAGGAGGAGGAGTGCAAAGAAAGAAGTGGGCAAGTTTTATTACAAAGAGCTCCATCATCTTACATACATCTATACACCTTGGAAGAACTGAAAATAGAACCCAGCCCTATTCCCCATACAAAGATGAAGCAGCAGAATTTATGCATAGGCATAGCCCTTCGGCTGTTGGCGTGGTCCCTTGAAGAAGAACTCCTCAGTTTGACTTCCGAATACCTCATCTACTTCTCTTGCTGATGCTCCAAATGCCAGTTCCTTGGCTTCCTTCTCATATTGTTTTATCATATTCCTCCTCCCTGTATAAATTGATTAAATTTATTTTATTTTATTCTCAAACACATAAACAAGATTTCATATATAAATACTGTTTTCATTTGAGAGGTCAGGTAATTAAGTTGAGGGAATTATTGATTACCTGCTAGAGGGTATCTGTGGTTGTTCTCTGCATTGACTTCAAAGCAAAGAAGTTGCAGATTCTGATTGTTTGTAGCCACTGCTACGAAAGGATGGCCTGGCGGGATGACTACAACTGTGCCGCGTTTCAGAGGAGATCTTAGTTTCTTGTAATATGGGCCCTTCTCTGGCTCTAGCTGGGCGCCCGGTTGCAGACACTGCTGAGACAAGTGAGGGCATGCCATTTCGAAGTAGCCTTCGCCATCGTCCACTATAGCAATTTGTGTTGCCTCCGAGTTGTAATATGGAGCCATCATGGCACTCTACACAAAACCGACCGAAGCATCAAGTACAAAATTGACGAAGTCGAGTAGGTCTGTACACAGATGAGATATTGGGCATATATATATACCTGGTTGATTTTAACCAGTGAAATGGCAACACCAACACCAACACCAAAACCTTGTAGCTCCTTGTATTGGCTGGAATTCACTTCGTAGCGTTGTCCATACTGATTAGATTGTGACGGACGTCTGTTAAAAATATTCAATGGGCACCGGAAAAACCAAAAGTCTAAGCGCTTCATGGCACTGATTTGTTCTTTGGCGGCCTTAAGAAAAGTTCCTTGCCACTGCTGCTGGAACAACTTTTGCCAATTTTCCTTTGTTGTCTAATTTTCCAAGGAAAAAAAGAAAAAGAAAAAGAACAATCGAGTTAACTTGCCAGATTCAATGTAAATGACCAAGTTTATAATACATTTCCCAACTAACATTTAACGCAGCGTCGAGTATTTCGTCGCTGAATGCCCTGTAGTATGATGGTGGTTTTTCCCCACCAGCTCCAAAGAATTCCTGCAAGTAATCAAGATTTTATAAGATAGTCCTTCTCGGGGAAAATACATACATATATATATATATATATATATATATAGACAAACCTCAAATTCTCCCGGAGTGGCAACTGGCCGAACAAGCTTGGTGATGATAAGATTTTGATTGCTGTCTGTATTGATCAAATAAGTGTAGAAAACACAATAACATATATATCCTTATATATGTTCTACAAATAAACTAAGAGAAAGAAGAAAGAATAGAAGAAGAGAAAGAGAGAAGAGACAACTCTAAAACCACATCATTCATTATAATACTCAATCCTATATATACATACAAAACAAAAGCATATGCTTAGAATATTCTAAAGCATATAAAGCATATTCTAAGCATATTCAAAAGCATATTCTACATATAAAGCATATTCAAAAGCATATTCTAGAATGTGCTAATTATTCTAACATCCCCCCGCAAACTCACGATGCTATAGCATGAAGCAACAAGAGTTTGTCAAGTAAGAATCGGAAGCGAGAAGTCGGATGAGACTTGGTGAAGAAGTCTGCAAGCTGCAATGATGAAGAGACAAAAGGTAAGGCAATAGTCCCATGCTGAAGATGATGACGAACAAGGTGACAATCAATTTCAATGTGCTTCGTGCGCTCATGGAACACTGAATTATGTGAGATCTGGATGGCACTCTTGTTATCACAATACATAGAGGTGGGAGATGAAATAGAAACACCCATATCTGCAAGTAGCCAACGTAACCACACAATCTCAGTAGTAGTGGAGGCCATAGCGCGATATTCTGCTTCAGTTGATGAGCGAGAAACTACTGTCTGCTTCTTACTTTTCCATGAGATAAGAGAGTCACCCAAAAATACACAGTAGCCAGTAGTGGACTTACGATCAGTTGGGTTCCCAGCCCAATCTGCATCAGAGTAAGCTCGAAGCTCTAAGGAGGAGGTCGATGGGAATAAAATACTCTGAAAGCAAGAGCCACGAAGATAGCGCAAGATTCTAACAACCGCTGCCCAGTGAACCATGGTAGGTGCTGAAACAAACTGACTGACAACATGCACAGCATAAGCAATGTCTGGCCTAGTAATGGTAAGATAAACAAGGGAACCAACAATAGTACGATACAAAGTAGGATCAGACAGTGGTTCACCATCAGAAGATGAGTAACGAACATTAGCCTCAATAGGAGTATCAGCTGTTTTAGTATCAGTAAGACGAGCACGCTCAACGACATCTGCAGCATATTTAGACTGAGAGAGCATATAACCTCGAGGAGAAGAAGCAACCTCAATCCCCAGAAAGTAAGTTAAGGGACCCAAATCCTTCATTTCAAAAAGACGAGCCAATTCTGATTTTAAATTGGTTATCCCTACAACATCATCACCAGTAATGATCATGTCATCAACGTACAACAGAAGGAGAATACGACCAGTGGAAGTACATCTACAGAACAAAGCGGAATCATGATGGCTAGATGTAAAACCAAGAGAGAGCACAACTGTAGAAAACTTCTCAAACCAGGCACGAGGTGCTTGTTTGAGACCATATAGAGCTTTCTTAAGTTTGCAAACAAATCCAGGAGAATGAGGAACACCAGGTGGAGGAACCATATAAACATCTTCTTGAAGATTTCCATTCAAGAAGGCATTTTTAACATCCATTTGAGAGAGACTCCACTGACGAATAGAAGCAACCGCAATAAGTGTACGTACAGTAGTCATTTTTGCAACAGGGGCAAATGTCTCCTCATAATCCAAGCCATACTGTTGAGAAAATCCCTTAGCAACCAATCGAGCCTTGTAACGCTCAACTGAACCATCAGATTTGGTCTTGATCTTATAGACCCAACGAGATCCAATAGCATGTTTTCCTGGTGGTAAAGAAACTAATTCCCAAGTGTCTGTCTTATGTAGAGCATTAAGCTCATCAGTCATAGCCTGTTGCCAAAGAGGATCTAAAGCTGCTTCTTTGTAAGAGGAAGGTTCAGAAAGCTTATGAATGGAAGACAAAAAACAACAAAAGGACTCAGAATAACAAGAATAATCAAACTCGGGTAAGTGAGCAGACTTACGTATACGTTGAGGATATCGAGGAGGAGGAGACTGCGAATCCTCAGCCTCAGACGGTGCTTGGGGATCCATAGGAGAAGGGAGGACATTCTGAGATGGCGCATGTGTACCTGTAGCAGATGACGAAGATGGAGAACAAATAGTAGGGACATATGTAGATGGTCTATCAATATCATCAGTGAAAGGATCAATACAAATGAGATCTGACGTGGTCATGTGAGAGGTATTATCTGTAATAGAAAAGAAGGGAATGTGTTCAAGAAACACAACATTACGAGAGACATATAACTTGTGACTGACAGGATCAAAACATCGATAACCTTTTTGTCCCTCACCATATCCTAAGAAGACACAAATAGCTGAGCGTGGAGTTAATTTACTACGTTCTGCCGTAGGACGAAGAACAAAACAAGTGCACCCAAAGACTTTTAAGAGAGAGTAATCAGGAGAATAACTAAACAAGGTTTGAAATGGTGACAAACCAGATAAATGAGAAGATGGTATCCTATTTATCAAATAGACAGCAGTGAGAACTGCCTCCCCCCAAAATTCACTAGGTACTTTGGCAGATAGGAGAAGGGAACGAGCAGTTTCAACAATGTGTCTATGCTTACATTCAGCAACACCATTCTGTTGAGGAGTATCAGTACAAGAAGTTTGATGAATTGTACCATCAAGAGCAAGCAACTCACGAAAATCATTAGAAACATATTCCCCACCCAAATCACATCGAAAACATTTAATGACAGCAGAATGTTGAGTTTTAATAAGTGCTCGAAACGAACGATAAATAGAAATAAAATCAGAACGTCGCTTCATAAGATATACCCAACAGTAACGACTATAATCATCAATAAAGGAAACATAATATCGGGATCCTCCTTTAGTAGAAACAGGAGCAGGGCCCCATACATCTGAGTGTACAAGATCAAATGATGCAATAGAAGAAGAAATACTACGAGGAAAAGGTAAAGCTGAAAATTTAGCAAGTTTGCATCCACTACAATCAGAAATATCATGAGGTTTTAAGTCTCCCAAACAACCTTTAGAAGCTAAAAATCTCAAACGACTAGCAGACACATGTCCTAGGCGAGAATGCCATAAATAGAAATTAGAAGAAGAAGAATTCAAATGGAAAGACGATAAATCAGTACTAGAGGCTGCAACATGCGCTGGTCTCAGATTATCTAGAACATAAAGTCCTCCTCTTTGCCTATGGCCGATCCCAATCAGCTTCTGAGACTGCGGATCCTGTACATAACAAGTAGTAGAAGTAAAGTGAACAGAATTACCAGAATCACATAATTGACCAACAGAAATAAGATTTAAAGTAAGGTCAGGAACACAATAGACATCTGATAAAGATAGATTAGAAGTATGAACAGAACCAACACCTGCTAAGGACAACGGGGTGCCATCAGCAGTCATAACAGGTGAAGATGACATAGAAGGATATAAATAATCAAAAAGTGATGAGTTAGGAGACATATGCTTAGAAGCACCCGAGTCAAAAATCCACGAGGAGGTTTTACCTGAGGAGTTCTGAGAGGACAAACCTACATGAGTAGAGGCTGACATGACATGTGACTGTGAGGCTAAAAACTTCTGAAACTGCTCACTAAGATCAGTCAATCGGGAATCAGATGAAGGCGGTGGACCAAGTATAGAGGAGCCAACAGGTGGAACAATCGCTGCTGTGTGGGCATTGGATCTATAAGACTGCTGGGACTTCAATAACTTAGGACATTGAGCCTTCCAATGTCCCTTTTGTCTACAAAAACTACAAACATCATTTGGGAACCGTGCATATCCTTTGGTTCGATTCTGTGTAGATGGTAAAGCTAAGACTGAAGTCCCAGAATGTGGAAGAGATACATCTTCAGTAAGAGATTTTAACCGTGTCTCCTCAGCAACAAGTTCACTAACAACTGAATCAACAGATGGAAGAGGAGTACGGTGCAAAATAGAACCTCTGAGTCCCTCAAAATCACTACGAAGTGCCATCAAAAACTGAACCAATCGTTGCTCCTCTCTATAAATAATATAATCCGCACTTGCTTTCAGACCTGCCGGTTCAGTAAGAGCTAACTCATCCCAAATTGATGTCATAGCAGTATAAAAATCCAGAATGCTCATATTCTTTTGTTGCAATGCTCGAATATCAATCTCTAACTGATATCGTTTTGCAAAACTAGATTTAGTGTACAAGTTCTGCAAATGGTCCCAAACCTCCTTTACCGTTTCATACTTAGCCAACTGTGTACCAATACTATGTTCTACAGAATTATTTATCCATGTATGAATTTTTGAATTATTTGAATCCCAGGTATCTAACAGAGTTGCATAATTTGCATCATTATTTTCCGGTTTCTCAACTATTCCACTGACATAACCCCACAATTTTTTACCCTTAAGAAAGTGTTTCATAACATGACTCCAGTAAGCATAGTTTTTACCATTCAAACGCACATTAATAGCCTGAAGAGAATCATCGGATGCCATTATAAGAGAGAAAACGATACTAACCAACAAAGTCAAGCAAAGCAGGGTGTAAAAAAGAATGGATAACTGCAAACCAACACCACAAGCAGATAGAGGATGAATAGTCGATCGCAAATCCGTCAACCGTGCCGCCAGGAACTGCCGCACGCGCCCCCACGCGCCACCAGAAGGTCCGACTGCCTGACTCACGCGCCTCCTTACACCGGCGCGTGTACTCTCACGCGCCACTCCGGTCGACGCGGCTCCACCTGCAGATTCTGAATATGGTCTTAGATCACCAGAATTCCTACTGCAAGTGCCTCGAAATTCGTGAAACAGTACGGTTTAGAGTTTTTCGCGAAGAAGAAAAATGCACGCTGATTTCGTTTTTCGAAGGCAATGTGAATCAAATTGCTCTGATACCATGTAGAAAACACAATAACATATATATCCTTATATATGTTCTACAAATAAACTAAGAGAAAGAAGAAAGAATAGAAGAAGAGAAAGAGAGAAGAGACAACTCTAAAACCACATCATTCATTATAATACTCAATCCTATATATACATACAAAACAAAAGCATATGCTTAGAATATTCTAAAGCATATAAAGCATATTCTAAGCATATTCAAAAGCATATTCTACATATAAAGCATATTCAAAAGCATATTCTAGAATGTGCTAATTATTCTAACAATAAGTTGTCGTCCCAGCAGATACCTTGATGATATCACCTTCCTGAACATTGAAGCTATTCCTGTTGTTTTCACTCACCAAACTCACGGTCCCCTTCCCTATACAATAAACAAAAATCAGTACGCAATTCATGAAAAAAGAAACACACACACATACACACACATATATATATCCAAATCCAAATCCAATAGTACGTACGTACCCTGGGAAACGTAGAGGAGAGCATCGGCGTCCCAGTGATTCGGCACGACGAAGCTCTGAGGTGCAACTTCAAGAACAGCCACTCGGTAATTTCTGATTCCAGAGAGGAGGTTCGACCTCTGGGTGAAATTCTGAAGAATGCGAAGACTTCCAAATTGAGTCTCCAATTTTTTAGTGAAATGTTGATCCTCAAAAACATAGGGATTTTCCTCTTCACATTTCCACTCCAGGCAACTTTGCCGGCACTGTCTACGAGTTCTTTCACTCTGAAATTTTTGTTGGCATTCCACCGAGCATTGTTGATATGTACTATATGCAGGATCTGGGCCACTAGCAGCCAGAGCCAACGTCGCATAAACAAGAAAATATGCAAGAACTACTACACAAACCCTCCCTCCGAATCTCATCGTCTCTCTTTTTTGCAGAATTCTTTGATTGATTATGAATATATAATCTGAAACTTGACAGCCCATTTATAATGTGTAAGTAGTAACACGTAAAAGATTGGAATGAGCTAGAGTTTTGCATGCCCATGCATGAATGCAGGTGTCAGTGTGTCACTAACGTGTACACTTCAAACTTGCCGCGTATCACAGACGGTGCAACATGTTGGATTCCATGTAGAATCATTTTGTTATTAATAAATAAAATATATATATATATATATATATATATATATATATATATATATATATATATATATATATATATATATATATGACTTTCTACACTATGAAAAATTGTTACAATTATATATAACTTCACCCAACTTTCAAAGTTTCAAGTATTCTAGGAAAAATACCAAGATTTTATTACATATATAAATTTTTTTTTTTTTCTTTCTTTCTTTAAAAAAAAAAAAAAATCAAGGCGGTAGAATGAACTCTCTAGTCATACTCCTAAAATAATGAGAAACGTCATCTATTTGTAGAAGTAACTACGTAAATTAAAAAGAGCTCAGTTTTAATTCGAGGAAATTACATACAAACAGGTTTTTATCTTTTGGTTTTCAGAAATCAGGTTGAAAGTTTTTTTATACAAAAATCAGGTGAAAATTAAACTGACATAAATCCATACCCCAAACCCCAACCCCACGGCCCAGATTAGGATAAAATCAGTTGCCCGTTCCCATTCATTTCAAATCTAGTTGGGTGACGACAATGTTTTCCTCTCCGATCTCCGGCGACTGCTTCGGTTGTGGAATTTGCACAGGGCAGTGTCTTTGCACGGTATCGGCACAGCGGCTCCATCTTTGCAAGGCGACCATACAATTGCAGTGTCTCTGTCTATTCGTGGCTAGTACATTAAGAGTCAAAGGCGTCGGTTGTAAAGCAGAATAGGCGTCGGTTGTACAGGAGACGCCTTTAATGACGACACCAAAAGTGCTTACTTTAGGCGTCGGTTTACAACCGACGCCTTAAGTTATTAAAAGGTGTCGGTTGTTACTTTAACAACCGACGCCTTATCTCAACTAAAGGCGTCGGTTGTTAAAGAAACAACCGACGCCTTTTAATAACTTAAGGCGTCGGTTTTTAGTTTACAACCGACGCCTTTTAGTATTTTTTTTTTCATTTATTTATATTTTCCTCATATACCTATATAAACTAGAATCATGTGCACATCAAAAATTTATCTTCAACAAATATATATAATCGAGGAATGCAGAACAAAACTTAATAAGATAAACAGAATTTCGAATTAATTAATCATGTTTTCACAATATTGTTAAAAAATTTGTACATGTTAAACATAAAATGGGCTAAGTTTACATACACTCTTCGACGAAGTATTTGGCCCATAAATTTCGAACCTCATCAAATTCCTCTGTTGAGTAAAACGCTTGAAATGCCTAAGAATAATTAATAATTATTATGTTAATTACACATAAATCGTAATTAAACAATTATCTTCAATAAATTATACCTCGTGTAGAGAAGTAAGTTGAGAATAGACTGTGATTATTTGGAACATGTTTCTCATAACATAATAGCCACACTCATCTCCTCCAGGTTGCAGAGGACACTGAAATTTGAATATTTAAAATTAAAACTATTATTAATAATCAAATGAAAGTGATATATATTAAACTAATATGAGAATTTGTAGCAATTTATAAAATTCTAGTTTTCATACCGAGATCTTTTTTCAATTTACATTGGATGTTGCCCTTTTGCCTCCTAACGACCAAAAAGCTCGAAATGCCCTAAAGTTTCAATAAATATGAATAAGTTATAAAATTAATAATAAAACTCAAAATTCTTACGTAAATTTTGCCAGAGTCTCCCCTATAAATTGAACGTATCTAACCTGTATAGAGACCTATTTATTGAAAATTATCCCTATCATAATCGCAACACAAGCACATCAATTTCACCTCAAACTCTCTACGATTATTCCATGAAAGTAACCCAACTTATGTATATGAATGCACTAAACACAAAAGTTTGAACAATGCAATAATTACTTACACATTCAATGACGGCTTGATTTCTATGTTACGCCTACATGATTGTGCTGAATCTATGAAGTACACAGTATTGGCTTCACAGCATATTACAAGCAACATCCAATGATTCCTACGTATTATAAACGTGTAAGTATTCTTTAAATAAATAAAGAAATACATAAATAATAATATTGGTCTTACTCCTGATAGTATGGCGCTAAAATGAATTGCTTGAACCTTAGCGTATTCATTGTTTCAGCCATGTAACTCACAACACTTTCTACATGTGTGTTAACTCTGATCGACGCAATCTGTGATGGACACATAAATCCAATTGACTGAATACCAAATTGCTCACACAACCCATGAAGGAACCTAAAAATAACAACCAATGAATAAAAAATAAAAATGAAAATTTAAATGAAAGACATAAATGCGTGTTCAGCAATCTTACATTATGAATACTTGCAAGATAGATACATTCAGCCATTTCATTGAGAGCAAGTCGGTGATGTCGTCAATCGTAACATAAAAACTTTCACCTTCCGTGTGATGATACACAGTCGCGTCTAGAGGCACTTGGATGTAGTCTGTACCAGCAGGAAGTGTAAGCACCAGAGAGTGTAACATCTTACAATCATTACCGAGACGTTGTAACGTTGCATCATCGATGAGTGGTGATCGTCTGGTAGATGACATATCAAAACTCTGGGATTTTTTATTTTTTTCAATTTGTTTTGCCTGTTTTGTCAACTCTTCCTGTAATTACATGTTTTCTGTCATCATAACATTTCTAATATAATTTTAAAAGTAATTAAAAATCGAAAGAAGTTTTTTGTAAATATAAAAATTATTACCTCTCCAAAAATTACCAAATCTTTAGACCATTGACAGAAACTTCCAATAGCTTCCCCCACCACGGTGTAGTATGGAGATGGTACTGGAAGAAGTGAGGCTTCGGCACCTTGTATAACATCATCAACCGACACTTTAACATGATCTGTCAAGAGTTGTTGATGGTGCACAATAGTCTCAGGTCCGGATGGAAAAACCATTCCTCTAGCCACTATTTGATGCTCACCATTACAACTTATAGCGAGACGACAATGAATCGATTTCTGTTGTTCAATAATATTCAATGTTACAGCCCTTACAATTGAAATATAATCAATAATATTGAAAAACAAAATATTTAAAGAGTAAATACCTGAAGGCAATCAAATGGATCAGGATTAACCGAGTAACAACTACTGCGAGTTGGTGGTCAGGGTTGTGGAGTTATGTCCACTTCGGCATCAACATTTAAGCCCATGCGTTGAAGGATAGCTTCGTATTTCTGCTGCATACTATCAATCTTACTCTGTACCTCTGCTGCATATTCTTTCCTGACATGTTCAGTGATACCAACCTCCAAATCCTTCATGATAATATCTTTAATATCATCTACCGACGCAACCCCTCTCGATCGTCTGCAGGCCGAATCAGGTCTGCCATATACATCCCTCACCGTGACGTATACACCATATCCCCTAACCCGACCAGGATGATCCTCCTTACCAAGAGCTTTCGATAAGATGTCGTGGTGTCTGCTTGGGACAAATGTCCCTTGCGTTGCTTCCTCAGATTTTTCAATCTGTTCTCAAAAAAAAAAAAAAATGAAAACTAAATATTTGGGTTTAAGCGAAATTTCATCATATTATGAAAAAATGATAGGCTATGCTTACAATTTTTCTGTACACCCCCCTCGTTTTCTCGTTGGGGATGTAATAAGATCCGTCTTCTTTCTTCTTTGATCTAGCTCAAACCCAATCTAAGCTGCGATCATCACTTAACATGGACGAGCTAAGTGACGCACATGAAGATGCAGAAGACAGTAGTGGGTCTGATAAAAGCCACTGTGGCCTCATCCCGGCATAACCAGCGGAGCCCAAAAAATGTGGATGCTCGTTGTGCAACTGGCTGTCCCTGGCCTTCTTGCTTTTTTCCTTGAAAAATAAAGCATCACATTCATTAGTTTTCAACTCAATAATAAAAAATAATTAAGAATCATCAGACAGGAGTAGGAGTTATAATTTCATATACCTTGAAAATCTCAGTCTCACGCTCTTTCTTGAATTGCTCCCATTTTTCTTCGGTCAGGTAATTATATAGCATAGTAGGTGATGCGTATCTTGGGTGCTTATTGTTAATGAACTTATGCACCAACTTATTCTTGAAATCTTTCCATCGGGAGCCAGCAACTCTTAAAATAATTCGTTTCCTTTCATCGTCGGGTATGCTGAACTGCTTCTGAAATACAACAATAATATGCGATATTTATACCCATAACAAAAAAATATATAATGAATTATTAAGTTACTATGTATGAAGTTATGTAATACCTTTATATCTTTCCAAATCATGTCTTTAAGGCCTTTAGGGACTTTATGCCAATCACTAATATTTATATCCACATGAATACGGACCAAAGACCCTATATAAGAATTGAAGTTCTTCTTATGGGGTTCGATTGGCCTATTGTGTTCATCAAATTCAATCGAACTTACTTCATCCCCCTTCCTCTTCATGTTTTTGCAACTAGTTGGTCCTCTAGTCTTTTTTTTTTTACTGATACACTGATCATCAGATGAACTAGAAGAATCAGCCATGACTTTCACGGAACTGTGCACGTACCTGCGTATATTGTACAAAAATATATAAACAAATTAGTCACCCAATAGTAACAATGAATAGAGTATATATGAACAATATTAAAAAGTTCTAAGTAAAAAAATAAATGATCTTACACAATTATATTGCCTCACGAACGACGGTCAATCCACAATCCTTCTTCATGATCCTCACGCATGTAATTTATTTCAAGATTATCTTCCCTTGTAATTGCATCTGGTTGTATACCAATAGAAAATGGAGGAGTTTCGTCGAAATGATCATACTCTTCTTCATCCACCACATCATCAATGCCAACAATATGTCTTTTGCCCTGAAGTACAACTGACCACTTAGTATTTGCTGGGTCAAGAACATAAAATATCTGTTTCGCTTGTGATGCCAGTATGAATGGCTCATCAAAATAACCCAACCGATCAAAATCCACCAAAGTGAAGCCTAATTCATCCACCCGAACACCCCGTCTATTATCAACCCATTTACATCGAAATAGAGGAAACTTGAACTCCCTGTAATCAAGTTCCAAAATATCTTCAATTACTCCATAGTAAGACATTACGGAAAAATCTCTTAACATTGCTACTTGAGTCACTCCACTATTTTGCATCGTGCTCTTATCATCTTGACGTTTTGTATAAAATGTATACCCATTAATGTCATATGCTTCATAAGACCTCACAAGCATGCCAGGGCCGTAAGCTAACCACTTTACAATTTCAGAAATGTTATTCGACATTTGTGATAATTCTTGCAGCACTTTATCTTTGAACCATTCTGCAAATGAGCGATTATGTTCATTAGTTACCCACCTCTCACCTTTTGAAGGATTTTGCTGCCTTAAAATGGACATGTGCTCGTCCAAATATGGATGAACCTCGGTAAGGTGTTGCAAGACAAGGAGGTGTGCTTTGTCTCGCAATTCAACACCAGGCACAATTGTTTTGCATCCAATCGTACCTTTACCTTTCAGTCTTCCCTCGTGACGAGATTTAGGAATACCAATAACATCAATATCATCTAGGTAATCAGTACAAAATTCAATAGCCTCCTCGACAGCATAACCTTCAATGATACTGCCTTCAGGTCGAAATCGATTTCTCACATATCCTTTTAATATACCCATGTATCTCTCAAATGGATACATATACCTCAAGAACACCGGACCACATATCTTAATTTCTCTCACCAAGTGAACAAGTAAGTGCACCATAATGTCAAAAAATGATGGAGGAAAATACATTTCAAATTGACATAGAGTGATAACAATATCGGCCTGCAAATCGTCCAGCGCATCCGGATCAACAACTTTACTACAAATTGCATTAAAAAAGAAGCAAAGTTTTATAATGACATTTCTAACATGTTTTGGGAGTATGCCACGAACTGCAACTAGTAACAAGTGTTGCATTAAGACATGACAGTCATGAGACTTCATACCAACCAATTTCAAGTCCTTCATCGACACAAGACTTTTGATGTTCGATGAGTATCCAGATGGAACCTTAACAGAATTTAGGCACTCACAAAAACTTGTTTTCTCTTTTCTAGACAAAGTGTAGCAGGCTGGGGGTAAATAGGTACGCTTTTCCAACTCTTGCGGTGCTAACTTATCTCGTATCCCCATTTCTACCATGTCTTTTCTGACTTTGATACCATCTTTTGTCTTTTCTTGAATGTTCAATAATGTCCCGATGACACTATCACATACATTTTTCTCCACATGCATTACATCAAGACAATGTCTTACCTGTAAGTGTTCCCAGTAGGGTAGATACCAAAATATGGATCTCTTCTTCCAAAGACTCTTCTGAGGAGGTTTAAAAGGTTTGCCAAACATAACATCAATATTTTTAACTCGTTCATAAACCTCATTTCCTGTTAATGGTAAGCGAGAAACTCGAGTCTCGACTTTTCCATTGAAGAGATTTTTCTTCTTTCGATAAGGGTGGTGAACAGGGAGAAATATACGATGACTCATAAACACATTTCTCTTACAGTTTTTCAACCAAAGATCAACCGTATCTTCTTCACAAACGGAACATGCTTTAGCTCCTTTATTAGTATACCCCGACAAGTTACCATAAGCAGGAAAATCATTTATGGTGCAAAATATCATAGCACGTAACGTGAAATTCATTTGACTATGTGCATCAAATGCTAACACGCCTTCATTCCACAACAGTTTTAAATCTTCAATTAGTGGCGCTAGGTAAACATCTATGTCATTTCCCGGTTGTTTAGGCCCTGATATTAACAACGACAACATGATGTACTTGCGCTTCATACATAACCAAGGAGGAAGATTGTAATTCACCAAGAGAACCGGCCAAGTGCTATGTCGACTACTCATATTACCGTGCGGGTTCATCCCATCTGTACATAGTCCAAGCCTAAGATTCCTATCTTCTCCACCAAAATCGGGGAACATCCTATTAATGGTCCTCCATTGAGGAGAATCAGCCGGGTGTCTTAGCTTTCCATCTTCTTTCCTCCCATCGGCATGCCAACGCATGTTCTTCGCATCCTTTGCATTGGCAAATAAGCGTTTAAATCTTGGTATCACAGGTAGGTACCATAACACCTTTGCCGGTGAGCCTTTCTTATCCTCCCAATTAACATGGCCTTCCTTTCGCTTATACCTCGATACTCCACACTTTGGACACATGTTCAAGTCCTTATACTCTTTCCGATACAATACACAATCATTTGGACATGCATGTATCCTCTCGATCTCCATACCCATCGGGCACAACATTTTCTTTGTCTCATAAATTGAACTAGGAAGTTCGTTATCCTCTGGAAGCATATCTCGTAAAAGTTCCAATAAATTCGTAAACTCCTATCACTCCACCTATTCTTTGCTTTCAAGTTATACAACTTAAACACAGCAGACAATTTTGTGAATTTCTTAAAACCAGAAAATAAAGGCTGTTCAGAATCATTAAACAGGCTATCGAAAATATGAGACTTTTCGATGAAATCCTCTTGTATGTCACGCATCATTTCATCTATCCGATCATTATCCACATCATTCTGATCATTGTCCAAATTATTCTCCTCTTGATCACCCTTATCATCACCGGTGCTCGTCCTAGGAAGTATACTCTCACCGTGCCATATCCACCGTACATAACCTTCCTTAAACCCACGACGGATCAAATGACTCTTGACTTGTTCAGAGCTACGGAACTTTCTCAGATTCTTACAATCACAACAAGGACACAAAAGCATTTCTTCACCTTCTTTTATTTTGTTTTCCTCGGCACATTTCATAAACTCTTCAACTCCTTTCACATATTCATGTGTATTACGTTTCTCATACATCCAACTCCGATCCATATCTAATAACACATATATCAAGATATTCACCATGTGTTAAAACGAATGAAATCACCTTAATTTATTATTTTCATTTTTATTTATAAAATCTTACGAAAATTTTGACAGAATCTCCCCTATAAATTGGACTTAACCAACCTGTAAGGGGAATCAAAATGCCACAATAAAACTAAAATATTTAACTTCAACATATTCAAAACTCAAACAAAACTCCATTCGAACTTCAACATTTTCAAAAATGTCTAAAATATTCAACCTCGGCATGTTAAAAACTCAAACATTTTTAGCCTTTTAATTATTCACTATATACGCTCATATCTCCAGATCATCACAACATAATTATCTCAACTCACCAAAACATTCAACAAGTACAAGACATCTCAAATAATTCACTTATAAATACCTCACATTCATTAAGGATGATAATTATGTACTAAAGTTGATAATTGCAGGCTATATAGAATGAAAATGAAGTCATAGATGCCTAAAAAAATCATGCGTGTACTGATATTGATCCTCTGTCCATATAAAAAAATCTTTGTGAGTAATGTGCCTAGGAAATAAAGGAAAACCTTATTGTCATCACTCTTGCTATGATATGGAATTTGACAGTGCGAACATTTATCTCAAGCAGTTTTTTCTGCTGCCTTCTGTAACCATTGAAAAACATTCCACTCGGACATAACAAAACAAATACAAAACACAGAGATTAATTAATTAGTCACCTAAGATGAGTGTGCAATGAAAAATCGATTTATTCACTGTTTGGATCTCAGTTGTGATTATAAAGTATTATGTCAAAATGTTAGCTTCCAAGTATCAACACTTACAAGTCAGAACGCATTTTTAAATTTTGAAGAAGAACAAGCGCAAAAACACGCATGAATTTAGTTTCTTTCTGGACAATAACCTGTACTAAGAAACTGAAACTGAAACTGTCCTAAAATCATGGATTCAAGGAAATTCAATGAATTAAGGAATATATTTATGCAACATTTGAACTGCACATATACAATCACATGGCCTTCCTCAATTTAAGAAATAATTCAAGAATGAAAAATCTTATTAAATTGTACCTCTATTTTCGCTGAAATGGAAGAAAACCCAGATGACCCACTCAAGAGCTTCCATCCACCGCCGCCAATTCCACAACGTCGATAGACTCCATACAAGTATTCGGATGACTTTTGGTAAAATTCTTCCCGTAATTCTCCGTTTCTTCAACCCCAGGGACAGCAAGCACACACTGAAACAGGGGATGCACTATGGTGGGAACAAGGAGGCGCGACCAGCAAGAGCCACAAACAGGGTCACGGTCGAAGAGTCACAAGAGAGACTCACGGTGGTGGTCACAAAGAAGGCCCACTTCCAGTCACGCAAAGAGAGGAAGAGAAAAGGATGGGTCGATTTCTAAACAAAGAGAGAGCACTGCTTTTCACGGAGGAAAAGAGAGGGCAGGGGGATGGGGGTGGTGCGCAGTGGAGAAAAGAATGGCGGCGCCGAAGGTGCACTACCGGTTGGAGGTGACATTGGCTACGGTGGGGGAGATGAATGAGACTTTGAGGCTGTGGAGGTGAGCGGCGCTGTGGAGTGCTGTGGGAATATTCAAAGTGCTGAAGAATTTGACCTAAGGTGGAGGGAAAATGCCTAAATTAAAGGCGGCAGTTCCTTTTAAGAACCGCCGCCTTTAACTAAAAGGCGTCGGTCTTTAGTAAAGAACCGACGCCTTTAATGGACGACTAAAAGGCGTCGGTTCTTTAGTAAGAACCGACGCCCTTAATGGGCCGGCATTCCAGCGTCGGTTCTTCCAAAAGAACCGACGCTTTTTATTAATTTTTATTTACAATTTTGCCACCGCTTTTTTCAGGCGTCGTTTTTTGAGAAAAACGACGCTAATATGTTATTTTTTTTATGTAATTTTGTACTAGTGGCTGCCCTCTTTTTGGCAAGATTGGATATCCGATGTCTCTTTGGTGTGTATTGGTTGTTGTTGTTACGGGTGGAGGTGATGTAGTGGTGGCGGTGGCTATGGAGATGGTGGTTGTGGTGTTGGTGATGGCTGTGGAGATTGTGGCAGTGTTGGTGTTGATGGTGGCTGTGGAGAAGGTGGTTGTGGCTGTAGAGACGGAGGTGGTATTGGTGTTTGGTTGTAGCTGTGGAGATTGTTATGGTGTCGATGGTGGCTGTCGGAAGGCGGTGGCGGTGAGGTTTGATGGTAGCTGTGGAGATGGGGGAGTTGGGGTGCTCAGCGGCGCTTGAACAGATACAGTTTAACAGCGGTGGGTGGTGGTGCAATTTGGAGGTGGGTGCGGTGCGGCTACAGTTGGTGATTTTTGGATCTAAGGTGACTGGTGGAGGTGGTGGCAGCGGCAATAGTTGGTGTCGGTGGTGGTAGTTATAAATTTGTGACCTAGTTGTGACTTAATAAATTTGTAAATTGTGACCGAAAATTAAGTTGTGAATACAAATTGTAAAAACTGTGACTCATAAAATCGAGATTTGTGACCGAGAAAAAGTTGTGACCTATAAATTTCGATAATTGTGACCAAAAAATAAGTTGTAAACTAAAATATTCAGAATTTCTGACCTAAAAAGATGTCGTGACTTATAAAATTTGTAACTTGTGATCGATAAGATAGTTGTGACCGATTATTTGATAATTTGTGACAAAAAATAAGTTGTGACCTATAAAATTTGTAATTTGTGACCTTTAAAATTTGTGTCTTGTGACCTGTGACCATAAATCGTGTAGTTGTAACCATAATTTGTTAAATTGTGACTAATTGACTCGAGATTTGCGACGGGAAAAAATTATGACCAACGAAATTTGAAATTTGTGACCGAGAAATAAATTGTGACCAATGAAATTTGTGATTTGTGACCAATTGACTCTAGATTTGCATCTGAAAAAAATCGTGACCTACGAAATTCGAAATTTGTGACCAAGAAATAAATTGTGACCTAAAAAATTGTGACTGTGACCATAAACTTATGATCTGATTTGTGACTTGTGACCTAAAAAATTGTGACTTGTGACTATAATAAACTATGACCCTAAAAGTCATCCAAATAATTTTATAAATTGTGACATACAAAATTTATGATATGTGACCAAGAAAATTAGTAATTTGTGAAAATTGTGACATAAAAAATCTTGATTTGTATTCGAGAAAAAATTGTGACCAATGAAATTTGTGATTTGTGACCAATTGACTCTAGATTTGCGACCAAAAAAATCGTAACCTACGAAATTCGAAATTTGTGACTGAGAAATAAATTGTGACCTAAAAAATTGTGACTGTGACCATAAACTTATGATCTAATTTGTGACTTGTGACCTAAAAAATTGTGACATGTGACCATAATAAGATATGAACTTAAAAATTGTGACTTGTGATCATAAACGGTAAAATATATAATTAATTAAGATCTGATTTTTGAAATAAAACATTTTCTTAATTTTGAAAATGTGTACTTTAAAAACATTAATTAATTATAATTAATCATTTTTGGGGAGGGGTGGGGTCAGGGTTAGGTGGGGTGGGGTGAGGTCGGGGTGGGTGAGATTGGGGCAAAGTGTGAACAAATAGAAGAAAAATCATTTTGGGGGTGGGGTGGGATGGTGGGCTGGGGTGGGGTGGGTCGAGGTCTGGCTGGGGTGAACTGAATTTGTCGCGTTGTGATGAGGTGGGGTAGGGTAGGGTAGGGTCGAGTGGGGTTGAGGTGGGTGTGGTGGGTTGAGTGGGGTGGGTTAAATAATTTTGGGTGAGGGGGTGTGGCTTTGGCGAGATCAATTTGTCACTTTGCGATGAGGTGGGGTGGGGTGGGGTGGGATGTGATGGGATGGGATGGGATGGGGAAGAGTAGGAAAACATCGAGTAGGAAAAAAAATTTGGGGTAGGGTAGGGTGGGGTGTGTTTGGTGGGGTGGGATGGGGTGGTCAGGTGGTGGGCGGGGAAGGGGCAGGGATGAGGGAGGTTGTGACATCAAAATTTGAGTTTTTGATTTAATATTGTATTAATTTTAATATAATATATAATAGATAATTATTTTTATATTATATGTAATATTATATTTATTTTTAATTATGAAATACCTGATTTTTGAAAAAAAATTGTTAAATTTGTTAATTTTGAAAAGTGAAACTTAAAGTATTGTATTTATGTACTTTCCCCTTTTAATTCAACCAATGCAAAAGAAATCATTCTAATGCTAAAAGGAAATATCAAATCTATTCCAAAAAAACTCAACCATTATTTCAATTTGTTGAGTTTTCTGCTGTGTGCTACCAAAATTTTAGTGAAAAATGTGTTTTACAATGTTAACAGTGTTCGTCACTTTTATTGGATGGTTGACATTTGACATTTCCTGCACCGTTGGATCTGGGTCTTCTAGACTCTTCTATTGATTGACTCCTGATCTGTCGGTTCACTTAGCTTCTATGCATTCGACTATCCCTTGGGTTGAACTTTAGTATGGCTTCTGAGAGGTGATTCTTTGAGAGAGATCAGGGTTTGGTGCCTTTGAGTTCTCTTGTACTTGAATGCCTCATTCGAGAGTATACTCTGCATATTCCTCCTCTATCTTGTATATTTTCAAGTGAATTAGTTAGGGTTGAGTGTTCTTGTTCTTTGGAGGGTTGAAGGTTTCGACTTAGTTCTTGGGGTCCAATCTGTACAGATTTGTGATGATCCTTAAAGAAAAGTGTTTGTGTGCAATCGAGCATTATCCATGTTTAATGGATGCTCAACACGAGATTAGGTGATTTCGTCACTGAACTTTTGAGTTTCGATCGAAAGAAATCTCTTGTGTTCATTTTCTTTAAGTTCTTTACAAGATTCTTTAAATTCTTGATTGTTTGTTTAAATAATCTGTAATAACTCGTATTCTGGGCTTTTTAGTGGTATCAGAGCCTAGATATAAGGTGGTTGGTACCGGATCTTCGATACAAAGTTTCGATCTGAGGAAGATCAGAAGATCTGAAGCCTGTGGTTTACAAATCTATGAAACTACTTGGTTTAAATCTCACTGGTTGAGATCTTTCTGAATTTTGCAAACTTTAATTTCCAAAATTTAGGGTTTCTTGATTTTTCCCTTTATTTTTCGTGTACAATAAATCTCCTCGAGATTAATACTTGTCCAAAGGCTCCTACAAAGCCTTGGGAATCTAGGATGAATACAGTACAGGTGTGCACCTAGAGGATATTGTTGGAAAAATTCTGAAACATAGTTGTGATCTCTGTGTTGTGTTCTCTTTCTAGTAGACCTGCTCTTTGTATACTGTAAAGTAGTGGTCTTCTTTTTTTATATCTATAGTCGTGAATCTTGTGTACTCTTGTTTACTACTTGAATTTGTGTCTTCAGACTCTTGACTCTTCATTATAGTTAATTCTTCTCCTATCTTAGCTGTCTTCATTTTTTCCTAACGACTTTCGTCAAGTTTGACCTAAATCAGTATGATAAGAGAGGTGATTTTAATATGTGGAGTCAGAAAATGAAAGTTGTTTTAATGCAAATAAGACGTGTTAAAGCTTTAGATGATTCATGGCTTGATGATATGATTCCTTATAAAAATTCTGAAACAGAAGAAATTGCTTGGATAAAAACCTGGTCAATAAGTCTCCATAGCTGAGCATGACATAAAATCGGGTCACTACGACCATGATATTAAATGTTTCACAGTGTTCATCAAACTCACAAGGCGAATCACTATATTTATCAGGTCAATCTGAACACCAAGTTCGTTAAGGTTGACCAAGGTAGTAATATTGGGTTATTCTGAACTAATTTTCAATACTGATCATGATATTAATCGAGTTACCATAGTCTAAAACTTAAAGATCAAAGTTTTGACAAAAATAATAAAAAGGGGAAAAAATTATTGTTTATTTATTAGATCGAAAACATATGTTTTGTAACTAAAAAGTGAGGGCATATGTGGAGGTATAAATAAATCTCCTAGTATTACGGAGTATTAAAATGTTATATTTCAAATTGGACAATCAGTAAAAAATATAAATAAGGGATATTGTACTAATCCAATCCTAATCAACTGAAATTTTGGGACATGAAATTTATAAATCACCAATCAACTTAAATAATGAGAAATTTATTCAATTTGCCAAATATAAATCAAGGAAAATATGCCTATATAAAGAGTTGCCTTAGGGGGATAAAAAAAGGAAGATATTTAAATTTATTTTATGCACATAACCACATAGAAAGATACTTGCATACCTACACAGTTTATGAATTTTAATGTCAACAGGTTTGGTTTTATGTTAACGGAATTTGCAACGCCCCGAATTCCGTGGAGCCCGGGACGTCACTTCGTCCTTTAAATCTGACTTTATTGCGGAAAATAAATTTAATTCAAAATGTTACATTCATTATTTGAAACCTTCAGCAGAAACTTAATTATTTTACATATAGAACAATTCATAAAACTTGTGTTTCAATTATTTAAAAGAAATTAACGATAAATAATTTAACAAGTAACATTCATAAAATTGTCTAATAACATCATCATTTATTTAATTTGTTAGCGCTGCTCCTTTCATTCGCCGCCATCTCCGAGATCTGCAAAAGCTGTTAAAAATGGAATGAGTATTTCGAAAGAAATACTCAGTAGACTCATCGCCAATAATTAATTTACAGAATAATTTAACATGTAATTATGCAATCATACAGTGACATCATCATCATCATCATCATAGGCTATTTGAATAAAATCAAAGGCTCTTTAAAAATCATAGGGTGTGGGTAGTCTCGTCTCATGCATTTAAAGCATGTAAGTTATGCATAACATCATTTCTCATTCTTATCTCATAAGAGATATTCTCATCTCGTCTCATACATCAAAGCAGATAAATCACGCAATTTCACATAAGACATGTAAATTATAATCTAAACTAATTAGTGGGGGCGAGTCTACCTTAAATCACGAGTTTGAAAAATAGAGCTAGAAAGTCACGTTAATCTTCTAAATCACCAAATGTATCGACTAACCAAAAGAAAATTAAATTAATTTAGTATTTCGAAAATTGAAATATTAAAGTGAATAAATAGAGTTTAGGGGTTAAATTGAAATTTTAAAGAAAGCATGGATTTTAAAAGTGTAGGGGCTGAAATGGACTTTTCGAAATTAGTGGGCTGACTCATAGGATTTTAAAATGCTAGGGCTCGATTAACTCATTTCAAAAAGTGTAGGCATTAAATTAAAGGACTTCTAAAACAAAGGGACTGAAATAGACACATTTCAAAGTTTGGGGCTTAAAAGCAATTTCAACAAAATCAAAATAAATATAACAAAATTTCACTCTCTCTCTCTCTCTTCATTTCAGAATTCAGAGGAGAGGCGAGAGAGAGGGGGCGACGGAAGGGCTTCGCCCCTTCCTCCGTCTGTCGGCGCATCCGGCGGTTCAGCCGACTGTAGCGCCGCCGGCATATGGCGGCGGTAGGGGCGGTGCGGTGTGTGAGAAAAAAAAAGGGAGGAAATTTGGGGTGAAAAACCGAGGCCAAACCGAGGTTTGAGGTTGCAATTTGGGTAGTTTTCCGACGAACTACTGGTGAGGGCTTCAAGGTAAGTATCTAGGTTAACTTTATATTTTGGTTTTGGGTTTTATTTGATTTGTTTTGGGATTTTTGATTTGGGGCAGAGGTGGCGGGTGAGGATGTGTTGATTGTGCGATGACGGTGGTTGGTTTAGGCAATGACACGAGGATTTTGATGATGTTGGTTTGCAGTGGTGATAATTTTGTGGGATTGTCTATGGTGGAAAACTCGATTTTGGAAGCGGGGTGGTAGAGTTTGGGATTGTGGCAGGGGCGGTCGAGTGGTGATGACATGGTTGATGTTCGAATATGGTGATGCTGGGCTGAGGTAATGTTTTAAGTTTACAGATTGTGGTTGGATTGATGCAGGCGATGGAGATTTAAATCTGTGGCAGCTGATTATGGTCGGGTTTGGAGATGGATGAATATAGTGATGGGCGAACTTGATTGAGGTAGTGACCGGTTTGGTGGCCCTGTGACTTTGCGGTTGGTTGCAGTTGGTGAAGATGGTTCAATTGGCTTCATTCCGGTTTGTGTGTTGACTGTGTTGTGCAGATTGTGGATGGTGTAGCATGATAATGAAGATGGGAAAGGACTACCTTGTGCTGAGAGTCTGTGGCTGGATGGTGGTTGCTGGTCTGGTTGGAGGTGATATAATGGAGTTATAATATGCATAGCTTGTCTGTAGGAAAATGGTAATCGATGGTAATTGGGGAAGGATTTTTGAGGTTGATTGGGGGAAATTGCTGAGAATTTTTTTGAAGTGATTTAGTAAATTGCTTGCTTGGTGATTGAGTGAGAGAGGATTTGGGGAAAATAAACTGGTTGATGGAATTTTTGCTGTGAATGTGGGGTGATGATGATGGGAAAGGAAAAATTGTGTGAATGTAATTATGGGATTGAAGTTGATTAAGATGGATTGAAGAGTGATCATGGGGAAGGGAAAAAAATGTGCTAAATATGAAAATGGAAGTTGGGGAGGAACTTTGGAATTTAAATTGAAATGGAACATGAATTGGGGATTTAAAGCATTTTGGACTTAAAAATAATTTGAATTCCATAAATTGAAAATTGAATTTTAAAATAAATAATGGATTTGGACATAAAATCAAATAATTTGGATAATCTATTAAAAGTTGAAATCTGGACTTAAGAATAAATACTGAAAATGATTCACTTACTTCAATGGAACTGGAATTTGACTAAGATAAATTTAAAATATAATTTTACTTTATTGGCTAGACTATCACATTTTTAAAATAAATGGATAAAGTCGTAGTAACACATTTTTAAAATAATTATTTATTTAAATAAGTCATGGAAAATTTCTCGGTCTCTACAGAATTTCACACATTACACTCCTTTAACAAATAAATTTCTTGTGTTTTGAAATAAATTTAATGACAAGTAAATATGTGACGAGGTGTCAGATTTTAATTGGTGGGATAGTTAATGAGACGGGAAATTTGGGACAGTAGATCTGGGCTCATTCTTCTACATATCCGTCCACTAAAATTTGGCACAATTTCCATTCAATAAATTATCTAAATAAGCAAATATTCTGACCGAATTCCACCATAAATTCAAAATATTGGATTACAGAAACCATAACTGGTGGAGTTGGGGGGAACCAAATAGAAAAAAATTGAAGATTTTAATCGTGTTTGATTATAAATTAGTATTTTGTGTCTATTCGAAATGATCTTACAATGGTAGGAATTTATAGAGCTAATCTATACATATACTATACATACATGTAACTACAAAAATATTCCAATAAGTTATTCCCAACGTCATTTAGCTAGCACAATACATCTCTCAAAAAACAATATCTCTAAAATACTGGAAACAATAGATGATAGATTGGATTTTGTTGCTGCAAAATGACCAAAGATCAGAGGGAGAGCATGAACAACCATCCATCAAATAATTTGTTACGTTTTATCATACTTTGCATTATAATCACTTTCATCCTTCAAGTTCTGGTTTGATAAGTATTGCTCCTATTGTTGAAGAGTATCTCCCTCATTCAAGGTGGAGTGAGTAGATCTTACTCCTACATTGTCTCGTGTTCGCTCAAAATAGTGTACCGCAAGCGCACGGGTCGCGTACAAGTAATAAAGTAGACTTTTTGAGTCCGGATTGTCGATCTTACGAGGAATATATACTCTAGATTATATAACTTTAATTAATTTAATTCTAACAATAGAGAGAAACACACAATTAAAAAGATGGATTTTTGGAAATTCTAAATTAAAGAAACTAATTTTAAATCAAATTAAAATAAGAAAAATGAAAGATAAAATAGTTTGGATTCATGATTTCACTTAACTCTCGCTTAAGTAATTTCTCAACACATGCAAATTAATAAATTACTCATTTTCAATGTTAGACCTCATTTTTCCAAGCTTAGTTAATTACCTCTCTCGAGTGAAATTAACCCTAATCAATTGGTTTAACCTACTATATCTCTATGTCGATTAAGGCCCAATCAATTGCATTAACTGTTTGTGAAAATAGCTCAATGGATCATCTAGGGTTTAAGGTATATCTCTATCCTTAACAAGAACCTAGAGCATTCGTTATTTGGTCTAAAATGCACAATATCTCTCGATTATCATACACTTCACAAAACATATATTTGGTGATCAATCAAACACATGGAATAATCTCAATAACAAACACACATGAAATAAGCTCAAAATTAATAAACAAATATTAAAATTACTTAAACTAAGTTAAGCTACATCAATCATCCCAACATAAAACAACTAGCCCATTGTATAAATATTGCACAAAAGTTGAGGTTTACAAAAATACATTACAAAATATAGAAATCAAAGATTAAAAATATAAGATAATGAAATAAATCATTTCCCTTGATTTTTGCCCCAAAATTCCTTCACCATTGCTTTGAATCTTCACCTCACTTTTTGCTTCATAACTTCAATGGGGACTAGCAACATGTAAACAAAACAAAACTACAACTAAATTACAAACTAAATCAAAAACAAAGAAAATAAAAGAAAAGAAAGAAAAGAGAGAAAAGAGAGAAAAGAGGGAAGGGGGCTAGGGTTTAGTGTTAAGAAAAATTGGGGATAAAGTGAAGAGAGAAGTGGGGGTATAAATACCCCCAAAAATCTGACCTAAAAAGGTCAAAAAACGCGTCCCCAATCGAGCCAAACACGCCCTTAACTTAAAATAAAAAAAAATAGAAAATAAAATCCGGTATTGGCCAGAAAGTTGCCTACGCGATCGCGTGGCTAAGCTGAAATTTCTCGGGTTGGATCTGTGTAAGTGCTATTTGGATTGCAGGATAAGATGGAGCACATTCACATTTGGCATGGTTCGTACCATCATCACTTCAAACAGAGAAAGCGGCTGGAACTCTCCGATAGTGATGACTCTGAATACAGGCCTGCTCTTGAGGCAACATCACACCCACCTGGGACGGTGGTGGCCCCCATGGCTGGTTTAGTGGTTAAAGTTTTGGCGAATGATGGAGCAAAAGTTGAGGAAGGGCAACCTATATTGGTTTTAGAAGCAATGAAGATGGAGGTTTGTACTCATTGAACTGAAAAAGCTTTATTCTCTCTGCTTTATTGAAGAAAATCTTCCCTGCTGACTTTTTCCCCCTTTTCCCAAAGCATGTTGTGAAGGCATCAACTGCTGGTTATGTCCATGGGCTTCGAGCTACAGCTGGCCAACAGGTTTCTGATGGTACTGTTCTGTTTATTGTGAAGGTAAGTCGTTGCGATTCTTCATTGGTTAGTACTGTCAATTCAAAAATACTTTACATGTAGTAGTTGCTTTCAGAAAACTGGGGAATGTGCTTGGTTTTCTTTATACTTGTTTGGAATGTTTTTAGTAAGTCTCTGAACTATATATATATATATATATATATATATATATATATTAAATTAGCATACATTTCCCTTGGAGTTATGATGGAGTCATCAATTTCATGAGAAACTATCCCCGGTGCATCATATAAATTCAAAACACGCAAAGCCATGTTGACACGCATTTCTGGATTTACATCCTTGACGCTCGTACTTCTTGACGTGTCCGAAGATACAAACATATATTGTTTACATCACATGAATGAATTGATGCAACAATACCGTTTAATATTGATTTCTTTACCTCCTAGATATAGCGGTGGACAGGACTGGATGGTACAAAAACATAAGATTCTATTTTGCTTGTTTTTTCTCAATAATGTGCAGCACATTCCACCTTGCCAAAGCGTCTCAACTATTCCAAATATGTCATGGGATATATCTATTTTTTTGAAACCTCGTTGATGATTTCCAGCAGGACTACATACTTGGTTGATGAATTATTGGATTAAAATGTGTCGTTCTTGGACAGGACAAGTGAGAATTCTGGAGAGGTGCTGGCAATGTTCGCGTGAGGAGCTCTCAGTGAAACCTCAAAATCAATTGCATATAATGTGGATGTTACCTTGAGGACACTAATTGCAACTTTAGTGGATATTGTGACTCTCTTGTTTATGTAAATATTACCATATTCAGAGTCTAATCTGTGACTGAAACCTCAGAATGTTCTCGAATAAATGTGTTCGAACATTCTTTATTCTGATTTACGCGAGACTCGTCACAGAATTTCTACCCCGCAACTTTTTTCAGCTTTGTTAAATTTCATCTAGAGGTACTAAACATAATTCATTTCTTTTTTAAATTGGGACAATATCGAGAATTGAATTCTTGCACCTATCATTTAATTCAGTTGACTCGGCTGTGAAATTATATCTGTGCAAGTTTGTGTGAATCGACAAATTTTGTTAACCAAACACGCTTCCGGTGTAGCTTCTGATGTTTATCCTGGCTATTGTCAGATGAAGTCGAGATTAGTTTGGAGTATGAAATTTAATGTCACCGTTTTAATGTAGTTTTATTTTATATGATTTTAAAGCGAAAGATTGCGACTTGCATATTCTACATTATAATCGATTCAGCTTCTGCTTCTGGTAAAGACCATGGCCAAAATCATGGAATTCTCGGGGCAAGGCACGACGGTAATTTTGATAGGGTATCTATGCGTATCCCACTAGAAATTGGGGACATTGATTTGCCTAATTGATCTCTTTATTGCCCATAGAGTCAGAGCTGCACAAGTCTTCAAGATATTATTGGATATTGAATGCGTTTGATTCTTTTCTTTTCATTTTTGCTTCGACATACATTTGAAACTATAAAATAAATATAGTTAAACAAAAACTTCGAAAGATTAGAATTTGTATTTCATTTCTTTGCTTTCGGATATTCCACGTGAATCCAACAGGGCAGCGGTGATCATAGGTGACCTAACAAAGGTGCTCAAACGCCACGTCGGAAATGCTTTCTCACCTCACCTCGCGATAGGAGCTCATCATTCTCATTATTCATTCTGTTGAATGAACTAAAGGTCGCACAAATGCTCATTGTTAATTCAGTTTTATGATGCATTGTTGCTAATAGGATCTCCATCTCTAATGATAGTATAATTTATTTCTTATGCGAGAAAATGTCACTCGTGGATAACTTTGGATGCGAGAGATCAAACCAGTAACCCAACACACATCCATGTCTATCTACCGAAAAGGATTTCATGCTAAACTTGGTAACCAAACTGGTTCCTCACTAGAAGTTCTGCACCACGATTGAGATGCGAACATAGATTGACATGGGATTTGAAATCCTAGATGACGTTGAGGGTTGAACTCCACCAGATAGAAGGTATAATATTACCCCAGGATTTTGATTTCAATTGAAGATCAACTTGACCAGAAAGTTTAAACCCTTGTTGATGGCCATTTTAAAGAGGAATTGGGGGAAAATGATATTTTGAATAGTGATTTTTTTGCTAAATGTGTGACTTAAAAACAAGGAAAAGTTTTGGGTTTACGTATATAACATTTTATCGTGTAAATGCGTGGCTGAAAGCCTGAAAATGAATATGAAAAATAAAGAAGTTTAATTTAAAGACTGTCAAACAGGTCCATGGAGAATGTCATTCATGATGAAGAGGCACGACTTATCAAAGACAGCAACATATGGGTTTTCTAACTTTTACTCCAAATTCAATTTCAGCCATTTATTTCTATCTGACCATCACTTTTCAACCCCACATTCTCCTAAAAAACAAAAAATTCCTCCAAAACTTCCTACGCCAATCCACCCCTAAGTTATACTAATATATCTATTTCCTAATGTACAAGGTAGCAGGAATACACAATTGGAAGCATCTAATAACATGGAAACCCATGCCAATTCAGCCATAAATTTGTAAAAACAAGCTTAGAAATATCAATCACAGTTATATCATGAAGAAACAACTTCAATAACTAGAGTTGGACAGATTCTTTGTTAGACTGTTCAGTGTTGTGTATAGCCACGTCGATTTATCAAAAATGTTTTATTTCTTCACTAATAAAACTGGCAAGTGTGTTCACCAAAGCACGCTATTATAAACTACAAGCTGCCAGTACTGCAAACTGGATTCACAAACATATATTAAAATCGAACTTTAGAGCTAGATATGTCATGCAGGATTCACGATTACACCATAAATGCTGGGTGAAACTAATACAGGAAAGGCAGATTAAGAGTCAAACCCAGAGTAAACGCCACTGTCTCTTAGCAATCTCTTCTCTTCTTCCACGTAGTTCTTCCCTCGACTAGTCTGACCAAGATCTCTCTTCCTCTTCTCCTTCTGTTGAAATGAAAGGTTCTTTTTATCTTTCAGTGTTTGCGCGTTTTTGAGAAGCTCTCCATCAGCTAATGCATCTCTTGTTCTCAGTCGGTCTTCATAAGTTTCTTCTACCTCCTTTGCCCGAGTTTCCTTTCCCGATGACCAAGACCAGTCCTGTTTCTGATCAGGTTCTTTAGGTGGTGGGATTCTCAAGACTGACAGTCCTCCTTTATATCCATGTTGACTCAAAGCTTCAAAGTCGACACCTTTGCTTTTTTTCTTTGCAGAGTCCACTGTAACCAAGTAGCAAAAAAATTCAAGATCAAGCCATTAAATTCTATTTTGGCTGTTCTTTCATTTTTTTCCACGGTGGGGTTGCAGTGGAATTGATTGGAAGGAGAGTATGGGGATTCTGTGAAGGATTATTATATAATGGCGTGTCAGTTATATGACAAGTACAACTACATTGCATATAATTAGGCAAATTAAATATGAATTAAGTGAATTAGGAACTGGAATTAAGTTGGCCACAAGAAGCAGCTAGCAGCTAGCAGCTAAATTATCATCAGCATCAAAGTTCCATCCATCCACCCCCCACCAATTTGTTTTTCTCTCTTTTTGTTTTTAATTTCTGTGGATAGGAGGTGTAATTGGGTCAACTTGCACTCATAGGAACTACCCCGGCGCGCCCCGGGGGGGGACATTTTCCAATGTTCCAGTCACTCTTTGCAGCGTTATTTTCAATTTTTGCCCCCACAACATTTTTTAACGACCCTAAAAGGTCTCGCCCCCTACAATATTTTCAAAATCAAAATCGTTGATTCATGAAGAAACCAGCGCCTACTTGAAGGAAGTTCTCAAATTTTTCTTTATGCAGCCAACCCAAACTAGAAGAAGCTAAAAGAAATAATTTTCTATCCCTGTTTAGTGGATATTAATATCAGATTTTTAGTAAATTTTGACAAAAGTTAATGAAATGTGTGGTTGAAGAGTTGTGGAAACCAAGAAATATGTGATTAAGATTGATTATTAACTTTGATTTAAATTAAAATCTAGATTTTAATCGGGTACCGAATAGGGGCTATATCACTAATGCCATGCTAGAAGAAAGAAGTAACACCAAAATTTGCATCTATATATACACCTTGCTGTATTGTGTAAATACGTATGTGTGTGAGTATTATGTTAACATGAGCAGAGACGGAGCTAGGATTCACATGTTGAGGGGCAAAAAATATGGGGGTGGAGCCCCCGAATTTTTTTTTTGAACAAAGAGGATTGAAATCAAGGATTTTGAGTACCAAAATAGACAAGTTAAATTGATAAACAAAAAAGACAAAAAGATTGTTTTGTCCATAACAAAACAATATGCTCATCTCTATGTAACGCTATATAAATTGAAAACAAATATGAACATTAGATAGACATAAAAAAGACAACAACAAACTTCCCATCTATATGACTAATGTTAGAGATGGTTTGGGTATCTTAAATTGATCTCTCCTTATCCTCATTTTTTCAAACTCATCAATAAGAGAATCTAATGTAAAAAATATTAACAATCTCCTTCTTAATATACACAAGCATGTATTGTATGTTGTAGGTGCAGACTATACATATGGAAAAGTATCAACAATTTCATCTTAGGCTTTTAAGTTATTGGCCTTTAGATTGTATGTTATTAGGCTCATATTGGCCCATTGAAAAAATTTAAAGAAAAGAATGTTGTAGGAGCGACTGAAATTTTTTTTTTGAGGCGAAAACTAAAAATACACTACAAATTGACTAGGAGTAATGGATTAGTGGAAAATGTTGGGGCGGTCCCACGTTGCCCTCTAGCTTCGCCCTTGAATATGAGTGAGAGATAAAGTGAAGAAAGTTCCACTTTTTGAATTTTGTTTGGTAGGCCAAGGTGCTTGCTTGAGTAATAATTAATGCGTCTTGGTGTCTTTAGGTCATCTCCAACCCAAAACTCTAAAATGCATTCTACTTTACGCTTAAATATAGCTTCTCTCACTCTATCCTTATAAATCATCTCTAAACTTAAAGTTCAAAATTTGCACCAAATAAACAATACATTACTTTTATTTTTCCTTTTTAACATACTTTTGATTATTATTTTATCTGAAATATTTATTTTATCATTGAAATAAAATGAGAAATACACCAATTATATTAGTTCAATAATTCAATTCTAGGAATTTGTATATTGTTCTCATATGTTCTCAAATTTCTAATTTTATCGAGTAATCTATTTTATTGTGTCATTTAATTGTACAATTTGAATTGTTTTTACTTTAATTATGTGATAAAAATAATGGTCAAATTAAAAATACAAATAAAATAAAATGAAGAATAAAAATAAAACGATAAATACATCGATATATATATTCATCAAATACAATAATTAATTAATTTGAGCCAAAAATAAAAATAAAAACAAAAATAGTCGTTCCCAAACAAATAAATATAAAAATAACCCAAACCCAAACTTAAAACATAAAAATTGATAAAGGATATTCTTTTATTTCAATACATCTGCACTGCAAACAGGGGAAAGATTGTTGGGGGGAGAAGAAGAAGAAAGGAGATGCCGTCATCAACAGTGCAGCGCTATATTTGGCGCTACACTATTCACCAACTGCAAAAAATAGAGTTTGGCGACCCATTTGGGGTTGCGGTTGTAGAAGAGGATAGCATAATTTTACCCTTTTTGAGTACTGGTTGGAGATGGTCTTAGATCTTTCAATTAAATTTTGTAAGTTGTTATTGTTGACAATAAAATTACTTTCTTTGGAGCTTAAATTCAACAATTTGATATTAGAGCGTTGCTCCAAATTTAACATTTCAATCCTCTTGGTTCAAACATCAATATGTAATTCCTAGCCCTGCCATTGCTTGCACTTCCGGCAACATGATAGTTACAGTGCGAAGATTCAAGTAATTCAAGCATGGCTCGAATCAAAAAATTGAATGGTGTCTAATGGCAACAAAACTCATATCTAAGTAGCAATATATGATGAGTATTGTTCGTGCACTCGACATATATATCAAAATCTATCATTAAGCTTGAATCTGAGTGTGTATCTGTGCAACTAGAAAGACAAGCAAATCAATCAAGAATTATATAATTAGAATGGGGTTTAACTGAATCATTTCATAATATTAAAAAACTAGAACAACGCCGAGTAATAAAAACCGTAAACCAAGTATTTTCTCGAAACTATTACTATCAATCCATAAAAACAAAATTGAACTTTTCCTTCCAAATTGAACTTATAAACATCAAACCACCGGCAAAAAATAGAAAAGGGGTTGAAGATTTGATTTCATCAAAGCATTTGTACTTTTTGATGTAGAATGGGACCAAATATGTCATAAAATTACCATTAATACATAAATTTCTCAACGATATATAGAAAATATAGAGTAGAAAAAAATTTGTTACCTTGACAAGTTTTTATCTTGGAGGATCGAATGGAATTCTCTTTTGTAGACTTGGAGTGTTGATTACCTTCCGTGTCTGTATCCAGGGTTGAGGAATCGTCAGAAGATGACGTATCATCGTCTTCTTCATCATTCCATCGCAATCCCCTCTTCATTTCCGTATGTATATACAGATGATATCAAAAATCAGAAAGCAGAAATGAGAATTTATTGATTCAGACTAGGGTTTTCAGGATAACGATTCTCGGTTAAAACGACGTTGTTTTACATGGGTAAATTCGGGCAATATTTAAGGCCTTGTTTGTGTGCCTAGATTTTATTTTATTTTTATTTTTTTCAAGAACACAGGGAATCATAGTGGACTAAGAGCATTTTCAATGAATTCAACGAATGAATTGGAAGAAAGACCTGACATATCAGCAAATAGATAGTTTTGGTTAAAGATCTTTCTTCAATGCATTTCATGAATTACAATGTTAGACAGTGTAGAATGCTCAGTCTAGAAATAGACACTCTGTGAGACTTGATGACTCAATATTTTATTTAATTTTATAATTATTTTAATTATAATAAAAGACGTTAAAACTTGGAGTTCAAAATTGAGAGTTTATTTTTTATTTCATAATTATTTTAACTATAATAATACGTTAAATCTAGAAGCTCATTTATATATATATATGGGAGTTCAAAACTTGGGAGTTTGCTTTAAAAATTGGAATGTCCAAAAAAATTGGAATAAACTTCATTTTTTTTTACCTAAAAAGTTTGAATATATTATTAACAAACATTGTTTTTAAGATTAATAATAAAAAAAAAAACATTTTTAATAAATTTAATTTATCAACAAAAAAATTTCGCTAAATAAAGTTGTATAAAAAATATTAGTTCAAGAAAACAACATTTATAATAACGAAAAATTTAAGATTATTTTAATTATTTTGCGAATCAGTTATTAATTTCAAATTTTAAAATGTCACATTATCAAAAAAATTTAAATGTAGAAAGAATCATTGGAGAGTAAATTTTAGATTTTTTCGTCTATTTATTCACGTTTTGTAGAAAGTATATATATTTCATTGTCACGTTTGCCTCAATTCATGAACCCGAGATCGAGGGGGAAAAATTAGAGCAATCTGGTCGAGGCAACGCACCTGAAATCCTTGTGTGATTAGAAATTCTCTCTCTCTCTTCTTTTTTTTAATAGCAAATTTTACATTGTTTTTGGGGCATTGCGTAAGTTTACTTATTATTATTTATAATAAAACTAAAGTTTTTTTATTTTATTAATAAAATAAGGGGTTAAAACCTGTTTGGTTAATGAACTTTTTGTGCCATTTAACTCTTACAAATTTAGCACGACTTTTATTCTCTCTTACAATTTATCATAGCTTTTAGGCTGTGTTTGATAGCGATTGTGAAATTTGGGTGAAAAGAAAATAAATTCTAGTGAATTAAATTCTAGAGAATTGAATTTCTGGCAATTTGAAGTTTTAATGTGTTTTATTGATTTGATTTTCTAAGATGGAAAAAATGAGAAATTTCTCAACTTTTATTGTTTGATTAACATTATTTTCCATGATTAAAATTTCTCACTTTTTCCACCTTGAAAATATTTTTCAAACAAAATTAATTCCTTAAAAAATATTTTCTTTCCACCCATTTTCACCCTAACAATCAAACTCATCCTTATTTCAATTGGAAAAAAAAAAAAAGGGTACACATGAGTTCAGTGTCCAAGTAAATTTTATAACCCTCAAAAGTTGCACACTTCAGTGTCCAAGTAAAATTTAAATTTTAACTTTGAAAATATTTTACGAAAACAGCCAACTACACAAGCTCTTGATGCAGGGCCCATTTTGGCATGATTTTTGAGAAATGTTCTAAAAAGTACATTTAAGCATACGTTTATGAGCATTTAAGTGTGATTTTTTGGCATTTACATTTCGCGCTATATTCGTATTTCGCTTGCGTATTATTGAGCTTTTTCATATCTAGACGTGTTTAAGAGTGATTTTGGACCTCTCCCATTCGTAATGTTTTATCTTTTTTAGTAATTGTTTTTGAGAAATTAAAAGGAGCTTTGAGAATCAAAAGTTAATTTTTGTCTCGTTTGACTAATTTTATGAAAGTATTTCTCTTAGTTAGAACAACTTATGCTTTGTTTGATTGGCAACAATTTGCCTTTGAAGTTTGAAAATATTTTCATTTTCCAGCCTTCGGTGTGTTTGATTATTTTTATTTGTCATTAAAAATATTTTCTATCTTATTTCGATTTTCGTGATTTATCTTGAAAACAAGAAAAATATTTTATTTGGATTTAGTTGAGAAAATATTTTTCACCTTGTATGAAAAACACTCTTCGCCTCTTTTGATTTTAATTGTTGTAAATTGACTTATTTTTTTTTCTAAAAATTAACATTATTATCAAGTATAAATATATGAAAAAATAATTAAATTTTGTTTTTGCCATGAAAAAAATGATAATCAAATAACAAAACTTTGAAAAATTTTCCACTTTTTTCACTTTGAAAATTAATACAATCAAACACTTTTAATTATATTTTCCACGAAAATAATTTACAGGCAATTCAATTTCAAGAAATTATTTTATTTTTACCAATTTTCCTTCTTTTCAATCAAATTATAGAATATTAATCTCATTCAGTGTAACATCCTTTAAAAACATTTTCGAAATAAGAAGTTGATTTAGAAATTTATTTTCAAACAAAAATTAAGATGATTTTCTTATAAAACTCTTCCATAAGAAACAAAAATGATGCCAACGAGACCGAATTACAACTTGTCAAGTATCCCTTTTATCAATCAAGTATTTTGAGAATCTGTTTTTGATCTTCTCCCGAGTCCTTATTTATCCACAAAATACACCAAGTCTAGGTCTAAAATGACCGATCATTTCGAGGAAGGCTTCTCAAAAGGATACATAGTAGCAATTATATGGGTACAACTAATAACATCACATCGTGTTTCCTCTCATAATTAATAACATAACCAGGATTTCTTACATTACATACATTAATACTTAAATACTTCCCAGTTGACGTTGTCATATCTTTGGAGTGATTACAAGTCGTCAATACACTGCATTGTCCATCGAATAAATGGTTTTGTTCCACGCTGATCTCAAGGGGTTTCGAACCTTTGACCTATGAAATTTAAGAATTCCAAAGGCCTCCATATACCACCAACCAACTATGTTAACGTTGCTTACAGATCGTCAACACACGATATTATCCACCGAATAAGTGGTTTTATTCCACGTTGGATGGACGCGTCCCCATGAGGATTTCGAACCTTAGACCTATGAAATTTAAGAATTCCAAATGTCTCCTTGATACTATCAAACCAACCTCCTTATATATTTTCATCTTAAAGAAATATAAAAATAAAAATAATCAATGCTATACACACTAATATGCACGTAAACAAAACAATTTTTTTTTGAAATTCAACAATTTTGATTGGTCAAATATTTTCGCCTACCATTATTCACTTTTTAAAAAAATAATGATCAACGAAATATGATCACGTCCATATTTATAAACAATCACTACAAGAAAAAGGAGCAAAAAAGACGAAAAATTAGAGACGACATTGTAGGATCGTCTCTATTGACTGACAAATAGAGTCGACATTATGGAGTCGTCTCTATTGGTTGCTAATTAATAGAGACGGCATTGTAATGTCGTCTCTATTGGTCGACTAATAGAGACGACAAAATGTCGTCTCTATTGATCAACCAATAGAGACGACTATTTTTTTGTTGATCTTTTTAATTATTTACATTTATATAATTAATATTAAAGTTAATTTGTTAAGAAAATATTATTAAGTTAACTAATATATATTATTTAAAATCAAATTTAACACAAGAATTCAATTGCCTTAGTGGTTGGAACATCACCACCCAACACTTAGGTCCCAAGTTCGAATCCTTGTCATGCACAATTATCATATGAATTAAAAAAAATTCGTGGGTTGACGGTTCGGATCGAGATTTGGGTCGGGTTAAAAAGGGATTGAATCGAGTCAAAATAAATAAATAGAAAATTAATTAAATATTTTCACAAAATGTCGTCTCAATTGCCCCGGATGAAATATAGACGACAGAGTCGTCTCTAATTATCTTCAACCACGGACCTACATAGACGACTCATTGAGACGACTTTAGGTCCTTTAGAGACGAATTTTGTCGTCTCTGTTGGACCGGATTCTTGTAGTGAATATTTATGAACAACGATTTATCAAACTGAGGCTAAGTTGATAGAGAGTATATATTTATTTACTTAAATTTAAAAATAATGAGGAATAAAAAATGGGGTCAAATTAATGTGAGCTATTGATTTCAATGTTGATGTGATAGATAAATAAGTTGATAATTGCCATGTGTATATACGTTCCTGTACGGTTGTAAAATTTATAAGGGAAAAATACATACATAAGGTGTTTACTATAAAAATTCCAAATTTAAGATGTAACTTTAAAAGTTTTAAAATTCAAGTTGTAGTTATAATTATTTATTTAAATTAAATAATTAAAAATATTTTGTTAATTATATAAATTCAGGTCACAAATACAAATTCCTTAAGTTACAAATAATTTTAATGTCACAAATTATCAAAATAGTAAGTTACAATAACAATTTTTTCAAAGTCACAAGTTTTAAATTAATTGATCTCAAGTTATTTCTTGATCACAACTTATCAAATTATTAGATCACCTATCTTTTAAGTCATAATTATCATATTATTAGGTCACAACAAATCCGAAAACTTTCCAATGTTACCGTCTCATCACCACCAGTCCACAACCACCACCGTCTCAACACAGCTACTGCCATCGCTGCTACCACCATCGCCTCAACGCCGCCACCACTATTTATTCACTTCAATAATTTACCAAAACAACATGTGATCTGTAATCTATGCTCACCAACACTGAATATCATCGTTGCCATCTATACCTCCATCACCTCAACCTCAACAAAAAAAAAATGAAGTCAGCCAACGTCCACCGCCACACTGCAACACACAAAGCATCACCACCACCAACCACCATCATCGCTGTCCAATGCACCACTGCATCCAGCAGACCACCACACCACCACCACCGTCGCATCACCACACCGCTACACCACAGCCTCACCCACCACAGCAACACCACAGTACCACCCCACCAGCACCACCATATGTGAACCAAAAAAAATATTAAATTTGACCCTAAATATCCCCCTCTCCGGATCTAATAATGTCCACCAACCAACCTCGGCAATATTCGATAGAAGATAAATCAAAGAAATGGTCATTCTTGCTGCTTCCTTCACCGTCATATCTGTATTCCGTTCATAGCGCCGCCATGAGGCTCGGCTCCCAAGCGAAGGCTATTCGCTTTCCTTTTTCGTTCCTTCCAGAAAACTCATTGCTCACCTCAAAAATCATTTATATAAATTATTGCCGAAGAGGTGGTCGATGCGACGACGCCCTACAAGATTGAAACAGTAGCTGCGACACCCTATGAGATCGAAGCAGTAGGCATCGACACCCTGCGAGATCGAAGCAGCATGCGGTGGCGTCGCTGCCCCGAGGTAATAGCGCCTGTGCTTATGTTGAAATCCCCTCTACCAGCAGCAGTCTACTGGAGGCGTTCGAAGAAGTGGACGGATCCCAGCAGAGAGGAGGGTGTGGCCGTCGGGGGCGGGAGTGTCTGAGGTGGTGGTGTGAGATTGAGAGAGATTGAATATTGAGAGAGAAAGTAATCAGGGTTTGAAGGAGTGTTGTGTGGTGTGAGATTGAGATAAGATTGAGCAATTAATTTAATTTTACAATATTATTATATTAATTTATTAAATAATTAATTGTTTAAATCTTAACCTCTGTTTGGCAACTCATTATAATTACTCATTATAATTTACACAATTTCTCAAATCACTTTTTAACCATACATATTTTCTTTCTCAAATTTTCAACCACAAAATTTACCTCGAAGTCCGAAATAAATGGCAACGGCTTAATTATAACCTAAATTTGAAATTATATATGTTTGGTCTTATATATTTGAATTTGAATATTTAAAAGTAGGAATGAGTGTAATTATCACATTTTAATAATTCTCTTTAAGTTGGGATCAGATTTATTTTTGCATCAAATACTTGAGAGGAAGACTCAAATAGCTGACGTTAAGAGCGGTCGAATATGGTGCCCAGGAGGAGGAGTGCAAAGAAAGAAGTGGGCAAGTTTTATTACAAAGAGCTCCATCATCTTAGATACATCTATACAACTTGGCAGAACCGAAAATAGAACCACCCAGCCCTCTTCCCCATACAAAGATGAAGCAGCAGAATTTATGCATAGGCATAGCCCTTCGGCTGTTGACGTGGTCCCTTGAAGAAGAACTCCTCAGTTTGACTTCCGAATACCTCATCTACTTCTCTTGCTGATGCTCCAAATGCCAGTTCCTTGGCTTCCTTCTCATATTGTTTTATCATATTCCTCCTCCCTGTGTAATTGATTAAATTTATTTTATTTTATTCTCAAACACATAAACAAGATTTCATATATAAATACTGTTTTCATTTGAGAGGTCAGGTAATTAAGTTGAGGGAATTATTGATTACCTGCTAGAGGGTATCTGTAGTTGTTCTCTGCATTGACTTCAAAGCAAAGAAGTTGCAGATTCTGATTGTTTGTAGCCACTGCTACGAAAGGATGGCCTGGCGGGATGACTACAACTGTGCCGCGTTTCAGAGGAGATCTTAGTTTCTTGTAATATGGGCCTTTCTCTGGCTCTAGCTGGGCGCCCGGTTGCAGACACTGCTGAGACAAGTGAGGGCATGCCATTTCGAAGTAGCCTTCGCCATCGTCCACTATAGCAATTTGTGTTGCCTCCGAGTTGTAATATGGAGCCATCATGGCACTCTACACAAAACCGACCGAAGCATCAAGTACAAAATTGACGAAGTCGAGTAGGTCTGTACACAGATGAGATATTGGGCATATATATATACCTGGTTGATTTTAACCAGTGAAATGGCAACACCAACACCAACACCAACACCAAAACCTTGTAGCTCCTTGTATTGGCTGGAATTCACTTCGTAGCGTTGTCCATACTGATTAGATTGTGACGGCCGTCTGTTAAAAATATTCAATGGGCACCGGAAAAACCAAAAGTCTAAGCGCTTCATGGCACTGATTTGTTCTTTGGCGGCCTTAAGAAAAGTTCCTTGCCACTGCTGCTGGAACAACTTTTGCCAATTTTCCTTTGTTGTCTAATTTTCCAAGGAAAAAAAGAAAAAGAAAAAGAACAATCGAGTTAACTTGCCAGATTCAATGTAAATGACCAAGTTTATAATACATTTCCCAACTAACATTTAACGCAGCGTCGAGTATTTCGTCGCTGAATGCCCTGTAGTATGATGGTGGTTTTTCCCCACCAGCTCCAAAGAATTCCTGCAAGTAATCAAGATTTTATAAGATAGTCCTTCTCGGGGAAAATACATACATACATATATATATATATATATATATATATATATATTTAGACAAACCTCAAATTCTCCCGGAGTGGCAACTGGCCGAACAAGCTTGGTGATGATAAGATTTTGATTGCTGTCTGTATTGATCAAATAAGTTGTCGTCCCAGCAGATACCTTGATGATATCACCTTCCTGAACATTGAAGCTATTCCTGTTGTATTCACTCACCAAACTCACGGTCCCCTTCCCTATACAATAAACAAAAATCAGTACGCAATTCATGAAAAAAGAAACACACACACACACACACACATATATATATATATATATATATCCAAATCCAAATCCAATAGTACGTACGTACCCTGGGAAACGTAGAGGAGAGCATCGGCGTCCCAGTGATTCGGCACGACGAAGCTCTGAGGTGCAACTTCAAGAACAGCCACTCGGTAATTTCTGATTCCAGAGAGGAGGTTCGACCTCTGGGTGAAATTCTGAAGAATGCGAAGACTTCCAAATTGAGTCTCCAATTTTTTAGTGAAATGTTGATCCTCAAAAACATAGGGATTTTCCTCTTCACATTTCCACTCCAGGCAACTTTGCCGGCACTGTCTACGAGTTCTTTCACTCTGAAATTTTTGTTGGCATTCCACCGAGCATTGTTGATATGTACTATATCCAGGATCTGGGCCACTAGCAGCCAGAGCCAACGTCGCATAAACAAGAAAATATGTAAGAACTACTACACAAACCCTCCCTCCGAATCTCATCGTCTCTCTTTTTTGCAGAATTCTTTGATTGATTATGAATATATAATCTGAAACTTGACAGCCCATTTATAATGTGTAAGTAGTAACACGTGAAAGATTGGATGAGCTAGAGTTTTGCATGCCCATGCATGAATGCAGGTGTCAGGGTATCACTAACGTGTACACTTCAAACTTGCCGCGTATCACAGACGGTGCAACATGTTGGATTACATGTAGAATCATTTTGTTATTAATAAATAAAATATATATATATATGACTTTATCAAAAATTGTTACAATTATATATAACTTCACCCAACTTTCAAAGTTTCAAGTATTCTAGGAAAAATACCAAGATTTTATTACATATATAATTTTTTTTTCTTTCTTTCTTTCTTTAAAAAAAAAAAAAATCAAGGCAGTAGAATGAACTCTCTAGTCATACTCCTAAAATAATGAGAAACGTCATCTATTTGTAGAAGTAAGTACGTAAATTAAAAAGAGCTCAGTTTTAATTCGAGGAAATTACATACAAACAGGTTTTTATCTTTTGATTTTCAGAAATCAGGTTGAAAGTTTTTTTATACAAAAATTAGGTGAAAATTAAACTGACATAAATCCATACCCCAAACCCCAACCCCACGGCACAGATTAGGATAAAATCAGTTGCCCGTTCCCATTCATTTCAAATCTAGTTGGGTGACGACAATGTTTTCCTCTCCGATCTCCGGCGACTGCTTCGGTTGTGGACTTTGCACAGGGCAGTGTCTTTGCACGGTATCGGCACGACGGCTCCATCTTTGCAAGGCGACCATACAATTGCGGTGTCTCTGACTATTCGTGGCTGCCCTCTTTTTGGCAAGATTGGATATTCGATGTCTCTTTGGTGTGTATTGGTTGTTGTTGTTACGGGTGGAGGTGATGTAGTGGCGGCGGCGGCTATGGAGATGGTGGTTGTGGTGTTGGTGATGGCTGTGGAGATTGTGGCAGTGTTGGTGTTGATAGTGGCCGTGGAGAAGGTGGTTGTGGCTGTAGAGACGGAGGTGGTATTGGTGTTTGGTTGTAGCTGTGGAGATTGTTATGGTGTCGATGGTGGCTGTCGGAAGGCGGTGGCGGCGAGGTTTGATGGTAGCTGTGGAGATGGGGGAGTTGGGGTGCCCAGCGGCGCTTGAACAGATACAGTTTAACAGCGGTGGGTGGTGGTGCAATTTGGAAGTGGGTGCGGTGCGGCTACAGTTGGTGATTTTTGGATCTAAGGTGACTGGTGGAGGTGGTGGTGGTGGTGGTGGCGGCAATAGTTGGTGTCGGTGGTGGTGGTTATAAATTTGTAACCTAGTTGTGACTTAATAAATTTGTAAATTGTGACCGAAAAATAAGTTGTGAATACAAATTGTAAAAATTGTGACTCATAAAATCGAGATTTGTGACCGAGAAAAAGTTATGACTTATAAATTTCGATAATTGTGACCAAAAAATAAGTTGTGAACTAAAATATTCAGAATTTGTGACCTAAAAAGATGTCGTGACTTATAAAATTTGTAACTTGTGATCGATAAGATAGTCGTGACCGATTAATTTGATAATTTGTGATAAAAAAATAAGTTGTGACCTATAAAATTTGTAATTTGTGACCTTTAAAATTTGTGTCTTGTAACCTGTGACCATAAATCGTGTAGTTGTAACCATAATTTGTTAAATTGTGACTAATTGACTCGAGATTTGCGACGGGAAAAAATTATGACCAACGAAATTTGAAATTTGTGACCGAGAAATAAATTGTGACCAATGAAATTTGTGATTTGTGACCAATAGACTCTAGATTTGCAACTGAAAAAGTCGTGACCTACGAAATTCGAAATTTGTGACAAAAAAATAAATTGTGACCTAAAAAATTGTGACTGTGACCATAAACTTATGATTTGATTTGTGACTTGTGACCTAAAAAATTGTGACTTGTGACTATAATAAGCTATGACCCTAAAAGTCATCCAAATAATTTTATAAATTGTGACCTACAAAATTTATGATATGTGACCAAGAAAACTAGTAATTTGTGAAAATTGTGACATAAAAAATCTTGATTTGTATTCGAGAAAAAATTGTGACCAATGAAATTTGTGATTTGTGACAAAAAAAATCGTGACCTACGAAATTCGAAATTTGTGACTGAGAAATAAATTGTGACCTAAAAAATTGTGACTTGTGATCATAAACGGTAAAATATATAATTAATTAAGATTTGATTTTTGAAATAAAACATTTTCTTAATTTTGAAAATGTGTACTTTAAAAACCTTAATTAATTATAATTAATCATTTTTGAGGAGGGGTGGGGTGGGTGGGGTCGGGGTGGGTGAGATTGGGTGGTTGGGGCAAAGTGTGAACAAATAGAAGAAAAATCATTTTGGAGGTGGGGTGGGGGTGGGATGGCGGGCTGGGGTGGGTCGGGGTCTGTCGCTGGGGTGAGATGAATTTGTCGCGTTGTGATGAGGTGGGTTAGGGTAGGGTAGGGTCGAGTGGGGTTGAGGTGGGTGTGGTGGGTTGGGTCGAGTGGGGTGGGTTAAATAATTTTGGGTGAGGGGTGTGGCTTTGGCGAGATCAATTTGTCACTTTGCGATAAGAAAAAAATGTGACCAATGAAATTTGTGATTTGTGACCAATTGACTCTAGATTTGCGACCAAAAAAATCGTGACCTACGAAATTCGAAATTTGTGACTGAGAAATAAATTGTGATCTAAAAAATTGTGACTTGTGATCATAAACGGTAAAATATATAATTAATTAAGATCTGATTTTTGAAATAAAACATTTTCTTAATTTTGAAAATGTGTACTTTAAAAACCTTAATTAATTATAATTAATCATTTTTGAGGAGGGGTGGGGTGGGTGGGGTCGGGGTGGGTGAGATTGGGTGGTTGGGGCAAAGTGTGAACAAATAGAAGAAAAATCATTTTGGAGGTGGGGTGGGGGTGGGATGGCGGGCTGGGGTGGGTCGGGGTCTGTCGCTGGGGTGAGATGAATTTGTCGCGTTGTGATGAGGTGGGTTAGGGTAGGGTTGGGTCGAGTGGGGTTGAGGTGGGTGTGGTGGGTTGGGTCGAGTGGGGTGGGTTAAATAATTTTGGGTGAGGGGGTGTGGCTTTGGCGAGATCAATTTGTCACTTTGCGATAAGAAAAAATTGTGACCAATGAAATTTGTGATTTGTGACCAATTGACTCTAGATTTGCGACCAAAAAAATCGTGACCTACGAAATTCGAAATTTGTGACTGAGAAATAAATTGTGACCTAAAAAATTGTGACTTGTGATCATAAACGGTAAAATATATAATTAATTAAGATCTGATTTTTGAAATAAAACATTTTCTTAATTTTGAAAATGTGTACTTTAAAAACCTTAATTAATTATAATTAATCATTTTTGAGGAGGGGTGGGGTGGGTGGGGTCGGGGTGGGTGAGATTGGGTGGTTGGGGCAAAGTGTGAACAAATAGAAGAAAAATCATTTTGGAGGTGGGGTGGGGTGGGATGGCAGGCTGGGGTGGGTCAGGGTCTGTCGCCGGGGTGAGATGAATTTGTCGCGTTGTGATGAGGTGGGTTAGGGTAGGGTAGGGTAGGGTCGAGTGGGGTTGAGGTGGGTGTGGTGGGTTGGGTCGAGTGGGGTGGGTTAAATAATTTTGGGTGAGGGGGTGTGGCTTTGGCGAGATCAATTTGTCACTTTGCGATGAGAAAAAATTGTGACCAATGAAATTTGTGATTTGTGACCAATTGACTCTAGATTTGCGACCAAAAAAAATCGTGACCTACGAAATTCGAAATTTGTGACTGAGAAATAAATTGTGACCTAAAAAATTGTGACTTGTGATCATAAACGGTAAAATATATAATTAATTAAGATCTGATTTTTGAAATAAAACATTTTCTTAATTTTGAAAATGTGTACTTTAAAAACCTTAATTAATTATAATTAATCATTTTTGAGGAGGGGTGGGGTGGGTGGGGTCGGGGTGGGTGAGATTGAGTGGTTGGGGCAAAGTGTGAACAAATAGAAGAAAAATCATTTTGGAGGTGGGGTGGGGTGGGGTGGGATGGCGGGCTGGGGTGGGTCAGGGTCTGTCGCTGGGGTGAGATGAATTTGTCACGTTGTGATGAGGTGGGTTAGGGTAGGGTAGGGTAGGGTCGAGTGGGGTCGGTGGGTGTGGTGGGTTGGGTCGAGTGGGGTGGGTTAAATAATTTTGGGTGAGGGGGTGTGGCTTTGGCGAGATCAATTTGTCACTTTGCGATGAGGTGGGGTGGGGTTGAGTGCGGGTGGGATGGGATGGGATGGGGAAGGGTAGGAAAACATCGAGCAGGAAGAAGAATTTGGGGTAGGGTAGGGTGGGGTGTATCTGGTGGGGGTGGGATGGGGTGGTCAGGTGGTGGGCGGGGGAAGGGGCAGGGATGAGGGAGGTTGTGACATCAAAATTTGAGTTTTTGATTTAATATTGTATTAATTTTAATATAATATATAATAGATAATTATTTTTATATTATATGTAATATTATATTTATTTTTAATTATGAAATACCTGATTTTTGAAAAAAAAAATGTTAAGTTTGTTAATTTTGAAATTTAAAGTATTGTAGTTATGTACTTTCCCCTTTTAATTCAACCAATGCAAAAGAAATCATTCTAATGCTAAAAGGAAATATCAAATCTATTCAAAAAGAACTCAACCATTAATATTTCAATTTGTTGAGTTTTCTGCTGTGTGCTACCACAATTTTAGTGAAAAATATGTTTTACAATGTTAACAGTGTTCGTCACTTTTATTGGATGGTTGACATTTGACATTTCCTGCACCGTTGGATCTGGGTCTTCTAGACTCTTCTATTGATTGACTCCTGATCTGTCGGTTCACTTGGCTTCTATGCATTCGACTATCCCTTGGGTTGAACTTTAGTATGGCTTCTGAGAGGTGATTCTTTGAGAGAAATCAGGGTTTGGTGCCTTTGAGTTCTCTTGTACTTGAATGCCTCATTCGAGAGTATACTCTGCATATTCCTCCTCTATCTTGTATATTTTCAAGTGAATTAGTTAGAGCTGAGTGTTCTTGTTCTTTGGAGGGTTGAAGGTTTCGACTTAGTTCTTGGGGTCCAATCTGTACAGATTTGTGAAGATCCTTAAATAAAAGTGCTTGTGTGCAATCGAGCATTATCCATGTTTAATGGATGCTCAACACGAGATTAGGTGATTTCGTCACTGAACTTTTGAGTTTCGATCGAAAGAAATCTCTTGTGTTCATTTTCTTTAAGTTCTTTACAAGATTCTTTAAATTCTTGATTGTTTGTTTAAATAATCTGTAATAACTCGTATTCTGGGCTTTTTAGTGGTATCAGAGCCTAGATATAAGGTGGTTGGTACCGGATCTTCGATACAAAGTTTCGATCTGAGGAAGATCAGAAGATCTGAAGCTTGTGGTTTACAAATCTATGAAACTACTTGGTTTAAATCTCACTGGGTGAGATCTTTCTGAATTTTGCAAACTTTAATTTCCAAAATTTAGGGTTTCTTGATTTTTCCCTTTATTTTTCGTGTACAATAAATCTCCTCGAGATTAATACTTGTCCAAAGGCTCCTACAAAGCCTTGGGAATCTAGGATGAATACAGTACAGGTGTGCACCTAGAGGATATTGTTGGAAAAATTCTGAAACATAGTTGTGATCTCTGTGTTGTGTTCTCTTTCTAGTAGACCTGCTCTTTGTATACTGTAAAGTAGTGGTCTTCTTTTTTTATATCTATAGTCGTGAATCTTGTGTACTCTTGTTTACTACTTGAATTTGTGTCTTCAGACTCTTGACTCTTCATTATAGTTAATTCTTCTCCTATCTTAGCTGTCTTCATTTTTTCCTAACGACTTTCGTCAAGTTTGACCTAAATCAGTATGATAAGAGAGGTGATTTTAATATGTGGAGTCAGAAAATGAAAGTTGTTTTAATGCAAATAAGACGTGTTAAAGCTTTAGATGATTCATGGCTTGATGATATGATTCCTTATAAAAATTCTGAAACAGAAGAAATTGCTTGGATAAAAACCTGGTCAATAAGTCTCCATAGCTGAGCATGACATAAAATCGGGTCACTACGACCATGATATTAAATGTTTCACAGTGTTCATCAAACTCACAAGGCGAATCACTATATTTATCAGGTCAATCTGAACACCAAGTTCGTTAAGGTTGACCAAGGTAGTAATATTGGGTTATTCTGAACTAATTTTCAATACTGATCATGATATTAATCGAGTTACCATAGTCTAAAACTTAAAGATCAAAGTTTTGACAAAAATAATAAAAAGGGGAAAAAATTATTGTTTATTTATTAGATCGAAAACATATGTTTTGTAACTAAAAAGTGAGGGCATATGTGGAGGTATAAATAAATCTCCTAGTATTACGGAGTATTAAAATGTTATATTTCAAATTGGACAATCAGTAAAAAATATAAATAAGGGATATTGTACTAATCCAATCCTAATCAACTGAAATTTTGGGACATGAAATTTATAAATCACCAATCAACTTAAATAACGAGAAATTTATTCAATTTGCCAAATATAAATCAAGGAAAATATGCCTATATAAAGAGTTGCCTTAGGGGGATAAAAAAAGGAAGATATTTAAATTTATTTTATGCACATAACCACATAGAAAGATACTTGCATACCTACACAGTTTATGAATTTTAATGTCAACAGGTTTGGTTTTATGTTAACGGAATTTGCAACGCCCCGAATTCCGTGGAGCCCGGGACGTCACTTCGTCCTTTAAATCTGACTTTATTGCGGAAAATAAATTTAATTCAAAATGTTACATTCATTATTTGAAACATTCAGCGGAAACTTAATTATTTTAAATATAGAACAATTCATAAAACTTGTGTCTCAATTATTTAAAAGAAATTAACGATAAATAATTTAACGAGTAACATTCATAAAATTGTCTAATAACATCATCATTTATTTAATTTGTTAGCGCTGCCCCTTTCATTCGCCGCCATCTCCGAGATCTGTAAAAGCTGTTAAAAATGGAATGAGTATTTCGAAAGAAATACTCAGTAGATTCATCGTCAATAATTAATTTACAGAATAATTTAACATGTAATTATGCAATCATACAGTGACATCATCATCATAGGCTATTTGAATAAAATCAAAGGCTCTTTAAAAATCATAGGGTGTTGGTAGTCTCGTCTCATGCATTTAAAACATGTAAGTTATGCATAACATCATTTCTCATTCTTATCTCATAAGAGATATTCTCATCTCGTCTCATGCATTAAAGCAGATAAATCATGCAATTTCACATAAGACATGTAAATTATAATCTAAACTAATTAGTGAGGGCGAGTCTACCTTAAATCACGAGTTTGAAAAATAGAGCTAGAAAGTGACGTTAATCTTCTAAATCACCAAATGTATCGCCTAACCAAAAGAAAATTAAATTAATTTAGTATTTCGAAAATTGAAATATTAAAGTGAATAAATAGAGTTTAGGAGTTGAATTGAAATTTTAAAGAAAACATGGATTTTAAAAGTGTAGGGGCTGAAATGGACTTTTCGAAATTAGTGGGCTGACTCATAGGATTTTAAAATGCTAGGGCTCGATTAACTCATTTCAAAAAGTGTAGGCATTAAATTAAAGGACTTCTAAAACAAAGGGACTGAAATAGACACATTTCAAAGTTTGGAGCTTAAAAGCAATTTCAACAAAATCAAAATAAATATAACAAAATTTCTCTCTCTCTCTCTCTCTCTCTCTCTCTCTCTCTTCATTTCAGAATTCAGAGGAGAGGCGAGAGAGAGGGGGCGACGGAAGGGCTTCGCCCCTTCCTCCGTCCGTCGACGCATCCGGCGGTTCAGCCGACTGTAGCGCCGCCGGCATATGGCGGCAGTAGGGGTGGTGCGGTGTGTGAGAAAAAAAAGGGAGGAAATTTGGGGTGAAAAATCGAGGCCAAACCGAGGTTGCAATTTGGGTAGTTTTCCGACGAACTACTGGTGAGAGCTTCAAGGTAAGTATATGGGTTAACTTTATATTTTGGTTTTGGGTTTTATTTGATTTGTTTTGGGATTTTTGATTTGGGGCAGAGGTGGCGGGTGAGGATGTGTTGATTGTGCGATGACAGTGGTTGGTTTAGGCAATGACACGAGGATGTTGATGATGTTGGTTTGCAGTGGTGATAATTTTGTGGGATTGTCTATGGTGGAAAACTCGATTTTGGAAGCGGGGTGGTAGAGTTTGGGATTGTGGCATGGGTGGTCGAGTGGTGGTGACATGGTTGATGTTTGACTATGGTGATGCTGGGCTGAGGTAATGTTTTAAGTTTACAAATTGTGGTTGGATTGATGCAGGCGATGGAGATTTAAATCTGTGGCAGCTGATTATGGTCGGGTTTGGAGATGGATGAATATAGTGATGGGCGAAATTGATTGAGGTAGTGACTGGTTTGGTGGCGTTGTGACTTTGCGGTTGGTTGCAGTTGGTGAAGATGGTTCAATTGGCTTCATTCCGATTTGTGTGTTGACTGTGTTGTGCAGATTGTGGATGGTGTAGCATGATAATGAAGATGGGAAAGGACTACCTTGTGCTGAGAGTCTGTGGCTGGATGGTGGTTGTTGGTCTGGTTGGAGGTGATATAATGGAGTTATAATATGCATAGCTTGTCTGTAGGAAAATGGTAATCGATGGTAATTGGGGAAGGATTTTTGGGGTTGATTGGGGGAAATTGCTGAGAATTTTTTTGAAGTGATTTAGTAAATTGCTTGCTTGGTGATTGAGTGAGAGAGGATTTGGGGAAAATAAACTGGTTGATGGAATTTTTGCTGTGAATGTGGGGTGATGATGATGGGAAAGGAAAAATTGTGTGAATGTAATTATGGGATTGAAGTTGATTAAGATGGATTGAAGAGTGATCATGGGGAAGGGAAAAGAAATGTGCTGAATATGAAAATGGAAGTTGGGGAGGAACTTTGGGATTTAAATTGAAATGGAACATGAATTGGGGATTTAAAGCATTTTGGACTTAAAAATAATTTGAATTGCATAAATTGAAAATTGAATTTTAAAATAAATAATGGATTTTGACATAAAATCAAATAATTTGGATAATCTATTAAAAGTTGAAATCTGGACTTAAGAATAAATACTGAAAATGATTCACTTACTTTAATGAACTAGAATTTGACTAAGATAAATTTAAAATATAATTTTACTTCGTTGGCTAGACTATCATATTTTTAAAATAAACGGATAAAGTCGTAGCAACACATTTTTAAAATAATTATTTATTTAAATAAGTCATGGAAAATTTCTCGGTCACTACAGAATTTCACACATTACACTCCTTTAACAAATAAATTTCTTGTGTTTTGAAATAAATTTAATGACAAGTAAATATGTGACGAGGTGTCAGATTTTAATTGGCGGGATAATTAACGAGACGGGAAATTTGGGACAGTAGATCTGGGCTCATCTGGGCTCATTCTTCTACATATCCCTCCACTAAAATTTGGCACAATTTCCATTCAATAAATTATCTAAATAAGCAAATATTCTGACCGAATTCCACCATAAATTCAAAATATTGGATTACAGAAACCATAACTGGTGGAGTTGGGGGGACCCAAATAGAAAAAATTGAAGATTTTAATCGTGTTTGATTATAAATTAGTATTTTGTGTCTATTCGAAATGATCTTACAATGGTAGGAATTTATAGAGCTAATCTATACATACATGTAACTACAAAAATATTCCAATAAGTTATTCCCAACGTCATTTAGCTAGCACAATACATCTCTCATAATACAATATCTCTAAAATACTGGAAACAATAGATGATAGATTGGATTTTGTTGCTGCAAAATGACCAAAGATCAGAGGGAGAGTATGAACAACCATCCATCAAATAATTTGTTACGTTTTATCATACTTTGCATTATAATCACTTCCATCCTTCAAGTTCTGGTTTGATAAGTATTGCCCCTATTGTTGAAGATTATCTCCCTCATTCAAGGTGGAGTGAGTAGATCTTACTCCTACGTTGTCTCGTGTTCGCTCAAAATAGTGTACCGCAAGCGCACGGGTCGCGTACAAGTAATAAAGTAGACTTTTTGAATCCGGATTGTCGATCCCACAAGGAATGTATACTCTATATTATATAACTTTAATTAATTTAATTCTAACAATAAAGAGAAAAACACAATTAAAAAGATGGATTTTTGGAAATTCTAAATTAAAGAAACTAATTTTAAACCAAATTAAAATAAGAAAAATGAAAGATAAATAGTTGGGATTCATGATTTCACTTAATTCTCGCTTAAGTAATTTCTCAACACATGCAAATTAATAAATTACTCATTTACAATGTTAGACCCGATTTTTCAAGCTTAGCTAATTACCTCTCTCGAGTGAAATTAACCATAATCAATTGGTCTAACCTACTATATCTATCGATTAAAGCACAATCAATTGCATTAACTCTTTGTGAAAATAGCTCAATGGATCATTTAGGGTTTAAGGTATATCTCTATCCTTAACAAGAACCTAGAGCATTCGTTATTTAGTCTAAAATGCACAATATCTCTCGATTATCATACACTTCACAAAACATATATTTGGTGATCAATCAAACACTTGGAATAATCTCAATAACAAACACACATGAAATAAACTCAAAATTAATAAACAAATATTAAAATTACTTAAACTAAGTTAAGCTACATCAATCATCCCAACATAAAATAACTAGCCCATTGTATAAATATTGCACAAAAATTGAGGTTTACAAAAATACATCACAAAATATAGAAATCAAAGATTAAAAATACAAGATAATGAAATAAATCACTTTCCTTGATTTTTACCCCAAAATTCCTTCACCATTGCTTTGAATCTTCACCTCACTTTTTGCTTCATAATTTCAATGGAGACTAGCAACATGTAAATAAAACTAAACTACAACTAAATTACAAACTAAATCAAAAACAAAAAAAAATAAAAGAAAAGAGAGAAAAGAGGGAAGGGGGCTAGGGTTTAGTGTTAAGAAAAATTGGGGATAAAGTGAAGAGAGAAGTGGGGGTATAAATACTCCAAAAAATCTGACCTAAAAAGGTCCAAAAACGCGTCCCCAATCGAGCCAAACACGCCCTTAACTTAAAATAAAAAAAATAGAAAATAAAATCCGGTATTGGCCAGAAAGTTTCCTACGCGATCGCGTGGCTGAGTGCCTTGCGATCGCGTGGCTAAGCTGAAATCTCTCGGCTTGGATCTGTGGCTTAGTTCGCGAACGCGACCTGGTCTAACCACGCGATCGCGTGGTTCACCTGGTAGCTTTGTTCTTCCATGATTGCAATTTTGTCTTCCATCTTCTGGTCTTCTTCAATTTAGTTCTCGGATTTTGACTTTTATTACAAATATGCCCTTGTAATATTTGCAAAGTAGGTCCTCCATCTTTCTGAGATGTTGCAATTGAGTCCCCAAACTTTTGATTTCTTTCAATTAGGTCATTGGACATCGAAATTGCTCTTCTTTTAGCCTGATTGCACTCCAATCTTGTCCATTTGCTTTCCAATTGAGTTTGTACCTAATTGTACAAGATAAACACAATATATAAGTAGATATTTGCTCTATTTGTCAATTAAATTGCTAATTTAGGAACTAAATAAGTGTGTAAAGCACACTTATCATCTCGCATAAATAGAAATCTGGAAGTAGGCTAAGGTTTTATAAATAAATCTGCTATTTGATCTGTGGTTGAAATGTATTCAATCTCCAGTACTTGGGTTGCAACTTTGTCTCGTGTGAAGTGTATGTCAAGTTCAATGTGTTTCGTCCTAGCATGAAACACTGGATTCAATGCTAAAGCTTTAGTTCCCAAATTGTCACACCACATGGTAGGAAAAGACTTAGGATGGATTTTAAATTCACCGAGCAATGCTTGTGTCGAGCAAATTTCTAATGAACATGAGCCAAAGCTCCATATTCAGCTTTTGTGCTTGAACGAACTACTACATTCTGTTTCTTTGCACTCCATGTAATCAATTCCCCTCAAAGATAGACACAATACCCAGCAATTGAATGTCTATCACCTGGGCAAGAAGTCCAGTCATCATAAATGTTAAATTCAGATCACCATTCTTCATTGGGTCTTTGTAGAAACTGGCTTAGTCTGTTGACAGCCAATGAGAGGTCTAGTCTAGAATGGGCAAAATACTGCAAAGCACCAACTAAGCTTCTGAAAAGAGTTGGATTGTTTGACTCTCTCCCTTCTTCCTTTGACACCAGTTTTCCAAACACCATAAGAGTAGCTACATGATTTAAGTTGCTAAACATAAACCTCTTGATGATGTCCAATGCATATTAATTATGTGAATACAATAATTTTTTACTTCCATTCCCAAGAACTTCTAGTGGCTCCCCATGTCTTTGAGTGAAAACTTATCATTAAGTTTGTTGATGAACTCCTGCAACTGTTGTTTGTGACTGCTTGTAACAACATATATTATTATAAGAATGGTGTTCTTTTCTTCCAACTAATAGAAGGGAGAATTATCAGCCTTTGATTGAGTCACTCATTCCCTAATCAATCAGTGTCCCCTTTAGCTCATCATTTCAAGCTCTAGGGGTTTGTTTCAAATCATAGAGTGCCTTTTTAATTTACATACAAAATTAGTAAAGTTGCTATCTTGGAACCCTTCTGGTTAACACATAATGCCTCTTCATTGAGCTTACCATTTATGAAGGCATTATTAACATCTATTTGCCTTATATCCCAGTTATAAGCTACTGCCGAAGTTAAAATAATTTTTATTGTTGAGGCATTCAAAAGTGGACTTAAAATCTCCTTAAAATCAACTCCATAGGTTTGTAGAAAACCTTGTGCTACCAATCTTGTTTTATATCTTTCTATGTTTCCTTCACCATGGTTTGATTTTTCTACAGTGCCTCAAACTCTGCTTGCATTTCCTTTCTCCAGTTTTCATTTAACATAGCTTATTTGATAGTGTTGGTTCGAAAAGTTTAGCAAAATAAACCTTTGGTTTGAATATCCCTAATTTTTCCCTTGTTATCATAGGATGTCCAGTTTGAGGTGCGTACTTCTTCAACATTTTCAGCATTTTCTCCCATAATAGAATTAGCTTTAATCAATTAACTTAAAAATTCACATTATACTGGGCTTCCTCAAGTAACTTCTATATTGTCAAGTCACTGTTAGAGATTAGTGGTGGCTGAAATGCTAAATGATGGGCATTCTGTGTAGTTTGGAAGAGAGTTATAATTGTTGGAGTATGTAATTGATGTGTTGGAGATTGAGGTGATGTGTGATAGGAATTTGAGTCTTCAAAGTTAACAGTAAGTGGCAGAGGATATATGTAATTATAGTAGTATCACTAGGACTTGTGTGTTTGTTAAGGAAACCAGTTTTGAAAGGAAAGTCTGCCTCATCAAACACAACATGTCTAGAAACGAACATCCTAACGTGGGATTGTGTGCAGTACTAAATCAGAGGTTGACAAATTTCTGGGAATGGAAATGAGAATTTGTGCTTGTTGTAGGGTCTAGGGTAGGGAAAAGTGCTACAGCCAAACACCCTTAACATATTATATTTCACTTCATTTTTTAACAAGGTATGATGTGGTGCTTTTAGTTTAAGAGTAGGGGTTGGTAATCGGTTTATACGATAGGTTGCCATGGAAAATGCTTTCCACCAATAATACAATGCCATATGAGCTTGTGCAAACAAGGTAAGGGCTATTTCTGTTAGATGCCTATGCTTCCTTTTTGCCCTACCATTTTGGGCTGAAGTGTAGGGACATGAGAACCTCATTTCTATCCCATTTTCTAGAGATCTTTTAAAAGGCTCTAAACTCTCCCCCATAGTATGTCTGGATGGTTTTTATTTTCCTTTCAAATTATTTTCCTACAAGGTTTTTGAACTGTATAAAAGTCTTTAGGCATTCTGATTTGAGTTTCAGTGAATAGGTCCAAATATACCTACTAAAGTCATCTACAAGGACTATGTAATATCTAAACCCCATAGTTGATTTTATAAGTGAAGGGCCCGAGACATCTGTGTGAAATAAATTTAAAGAACTTGAAGCATGAGATGTGGAAAGCTTAAAAGGGAGTTCGTGAATTTTGCCCATTTGACATGAATCACACAATAAGGAAATTTCATTAACAGGAATGTTTTTATTACAAGTTGTAACGCCCCGGTTTCCGTGCGGAGCCCGGGACGCCACTTCGTCCTTCAAATCTGATTTTATTGCGGAAAATAAATTTAATTCAAAACGTCACATTCATTATTTGAAACCTTCAGCGAAAATTTGATTAATTTAAAATATAGAACAATTCATAAAACTTGTATCTCAATTATTTAAAAGAAATTAACGATAAATAATTTAACGAGTAACATTCGTAAAATTTACTAAAAATTCTCATCATTTATTAAATTTGCCACAGCTGCCCTTTCATTCGCCGCCTTCTCCGAGATCTGCAAAAACTGTTAAAAATGGAATGAGGATTTCGAAAGAAATACTCAGTAGACTCATCGCCAATAATTAATTTACAGAATAATTGAACACGTAATTATGCAATCATACAATGACATCATTCTCATATTCTTGGGCTACTTTACTTTCAAAATCAAGGCTCTTTAAAAATCATAGGGTGTGGGTAGTCTCGTCTCGTGCACTTAAGGCACATAAGTTATGCATAACATCATCATTTCTCATTTATCTCATAAGAGATATTCTTTTCTCGTCTCATGCATCAAAGCATGTAAATCGCGTAATTTCACATAAGACATGCAATTATAATTTAAACTAATTAATGGGGGCGAGTCTACCTCAAATCACGAGTCTGAAAGTTGAGCAAGAAAATTCACGTTGTTTCTTCTAAATGTCCAAGCGCCTCGTCTAATCAACATATAAATAAATCTTAAGGTTGAATTTGAAATTCAAATGTTTTGAAACGAAAGAGGTTTAAAAGAAGAAATAAAAGCTTTAGAGATTAATTTAGAAATCAAACATAGTTGGGATTTGAAAATAGTTGAGATCAAAATAATGATTTTGGAAAAACTATTGGATCGATTCATGATTTTTTTGAAGTCATGGGGACCAACTCATTTATTTTCAAAAGTGCAATGTTCTAATAAAAGCACTTTAAAATCAAAAGATCGAAATAATACTTTTAAAAACTAAAGGGCGGAATTAAAATATTTTAAAACTTGGGACTAAAGATAAATATTTTAAAACTAAAGGACTGAAATAACTTGATTTAAGAGTAGGGGCTCAAATAAAGCATTTCGAAAATAAGTGGGCTGACTTATAAGATTTAAAAAAAAATGCTAGGGCTCAATTAACTCATTTCAAAAGTGTAGGCATTAAATTAAATGACTTCTAAAACAAGGGGACTGAAGTAGACACATTTCAAAGTTTGGGGCTTAAAAGCAAATGAATTTAATCTACAGGGACTGAAATAAAATGGGTTTGATACTTAGGGGCTAAAATAATAACTTTTGAAATTGGGGACTAAATTGTAAGTATTAAAAATCGGATTTATATTATCAGATCTTTCCTCTCTCTCTCTCTCTCTCATTTTGCGTGAAAACAGGGAGGAGAGGCGAGAGAGGGTTGCGACGGGCACACGCCGCCGGGAGAAAACTGAGGCTGCGACGAAGCTTAAGGTTCGATCTTGGCTGCGAATTCCGGTGAAAAATCCGGTTGAAATAGGTTCTGCAGTGGAGGTAAGTAAATGGGTTCTCCTCTTTGGTTTTGATTTTGGTTTTGGGCAGCGATGATGATGATGGGTTTTTGATTGGGGATTGGAATTTGGGTGTTGGTTGAGTGGCGTTTGAGGAGGGCAGTGGGCGGTTGAGGTGGTTTTGATATTGTTGAAGATGGTGCGTAGCAGTAGTAGTGGTGGTGAAGGGTTTGGCTATGGTCGATTGATTGGGTGGTGATGGTTGCGGTTATGGGAAATGGTGGTTCGAATGTGGGTGGTTGTTTGGGTTATGGTAATGGTTGGAGCCAATGGTGGAATTGGTGTTGGTCGTCTTGTGGTGGTGCTTGCACGGTTCGGCCATGGTGGTTGCAGGCTCGGTTTTGGATTGTGATGATGGGCAGGGGCGGTTTGAATGGTTTCCGATTATGGAGGTGGTGATGTGTATTGCAGGTGGTTGTGTTCTATCGAGTAAGTGGTGATGACGCTTGATTCGGTGAAGATATTGAATAAGCTGCATTGGGGTGGTGATGATGGAAGACAGACGATGGTGATGCAGATGAGAACTGCAGTAGCAGTGGTTGGTGAATTGAGGATGATGTTTATGGTGGTGGCTTGGCATGGCTGATTTGGCTAACTGGTGATGATGAAGTTGATTGCAGTCTTGGTTATGGTTTTGGGTGATGCTGTAGTGGACTGAGGGTTGATTTATGCAGTGATGAGTGGTACATTGACGGTGGTAATGATCTTGAAATGGAAATTGTATTGGATGGAACTGAATTGGAGGGGGACTGGAAGGAGTTGGCCGTGATTGTGATCTGTGATTGTGTGGATTGATATAATGATGGAAAAACTGTGGTGGTATTGAGAGTGGTGAATAAATTGTGTTTCTTGTAGGCCGTGACTTGGTATTGGTTAGGAATTATAAGAGATAATAATGGGGAATTATGTTGGAATGAAGTGGAAAGTGGTGTAAAGTATGGTGATTGATTGTAGGGGGTGAAGAGAATGATGAAGTGAATGGGGAATTATTGCCAAGTAGGTTGTGTTTAAATTTGGTAAATGCATGATGGTTGATGATTGGGTGAGGGAGGATTGAAGGGATTTGGGTTGATTGAGGGGGTTGAAGGGGAGAATTTGGGCAAGGAAAATTGTGTGAATTTGGGAGGCTTATTATAGAATGGCTGGATCGAGGGAAGAGATTGAGGGAAAATGGGAAGTTGCCAATGAATTGGTTTTGATAGAAATCTGGAATGGTAAAAAAAATACTAATTTTAGGACTTTGGATTTAAAACATTTTGGACTTAAATAATTAAAATTTGGGTTAAAATACATAAATAAATAAATAATGAAAATAAGATACTTTCATAAAAATTGAAATTGAAATTGAACTACGATAAATTTAAATAATTTAAATTTTAACTTAAATAATTAGACGAAAATGTGTTTAAAATAAATAGGTAAAGTCGTAGCGACACGTTTTAAATAATATTTATTTAAATGAGTCATGGAAAATTCTTGATCGCTACACAAGTTCTAATGACATAACTTAGCATCTAAAGTGAGGGATGGCCTAGTCTCATATGTCATATCTCAACTTCCTGAAGTTGTTTTTGAGATTTATTACGACTTGCAATAAGAGTAAAAATTGGGAATTTTGAAGTGGTGAGTGTTGAATCTTTAGAGTGAGCATTTGATAGAGTCAACTGGTAAAGTCTATCCTTAAGCATCCCTTGAGCCACTGGTTTCCCCAATAGCAGTTCCTTGACAACACAAGAATTAGGATGAAACTCATTAAATACTCCAGTATCACTAGTGAATTGAGAAACACTAAGTAGAACATGTGAGAGTTTGTTTAGGACAAGATTCTTTTCCCTTTATCAGTTAAAGTTTTAAACCCTATATGAGTAATTGGAAGAGAATTACCATTGTCACCTTTGATTCTTTCATTACTAGTGTATACCTGAACCTCAGATTCCTTATGTCATTAGTGACATAACTGTTTGCTTCAGAGTCTGTATACTATGCATGGTCTTCAAGTATGCTTGGACTTATATTGTTGTTCTGACTTGAACCAGTTGAACCACCAGGCTTCATTCTAGCAAAATTTCCATTGTCTCTCTTGTAGCACCAACCAACTTTGATGATTTTTTAACCTACAAATCTAGCGAGGTTTTTTGAATTCATTTATTCTATCACTCCTTCCCATACCTCTTGCCATGCCTCTGCTGCCAGTACTTCTGCCATTTCCTCCAAATTTCCCGTTCTATTATAGCCTTGAATTAGATTGAGAGATCCTAGACCGATCCTAACTTCATTTAGAAGGTCAAGTTTGCTTTCATACATGAGCAGAACAGATCATGCCAATTAATTAGATTGTCTTTGTCATTCAACTGCAATACCACTGGGGTATAATATTCTTCATCAATCCAGTTAGGACATGATTAATGAGATCTTCATATTAATAGTTTCTCCAGCTACTTCCAGATTATCTGCCAACTTCTTCACTTACTTTTGTTCCATGGTCATTGATCATTTCCTGTGCCATTGTAGCTCTCCAAAGAGAGAGGTCAGCCTGGACCTGTTTGGAACTCCAAAACTTTGTTGGATAGCATATCAAAGTTGTGCAGCATTGTTAATTCATGTTACTTTCAGATGCAAATTATCTTTTTCAGATTAGGATTTGAATTAAGTACTTGCAATTCTTGCAGATGAAAACAGAATACATGACAAAATTGTACTGTTCCTGCCAGCCAAGTTTTATTCATTATTGAAAGATCTTCATCTTACATGCATAATATGATACAACTCTTACATGCATATTAATTATACAACCCCGAAGTTTTATTTATGTTAGCCGTTGGAGTAGAAGTATATACTTAGCCAAACTTGAATTTACATAGCAACAACGTAACCCCCTTCTAGCTCTTTCCCTGCAAAGGATCAGAAGCTTTGTTTATGCATCAGCACGGCCCTGCTGTCGTGGCCCCTTGACGAAACCCTCATCGTTTTGGCTTCTGAAAACATCATCCACTTCTTTCGCTGAAACTCCAAATGCCAACTCTTTTGATTCCCTTTCTAGTTGATTGATTATATTCCTCCTACCTGTACATTAGAAATTCCATATTACAGACATGTACATAGTAGAAATAAAAACACTGTGTAAATTAAACATATCTAGGTACCAGTTAGTTGGTATCTCTGGTTGTCTTTGGAGTTTATTTCAAAGCAAAGTAGTTGTAGATTCTGGTTGTTCGAAGCCACTACTACGAAAGGATGGCCAGCAGGGACGACCACAACTGTGCCCCGTTTGAGAGGAGAGCTTACTTTCTGGTAAGATGGCTGTCCGCCTTGCTGCCCGCCTTGTTGCTGAGATGACAAGTGTGGGCACGCCATTTCGAAGTATCCCTCTCCATCTACTACAACAGTTATTTTTGTTGCTTTCGAGTTGTAAAATGGAGTGGTCATGGCTCCCTGCACAAATTCAACAACATCCAGAACACACATTAACAAACGAACAAATTAAGAATAATTTTTTGTCGAAAATATAAAGACATTAATATGTATACCTGGGAGATATTAGCCAAAGAAATGGAAACGTCCTTATCTTGCAGCTGTCTGTGTTGGCCTGTGATGAACAATAATTCTGTTCAAGCTCGAACACGATCATGGGACAGTTTCCCCGACCACGATCAAACATGGCCTGTTGGTTGTCTCATGCCCCTAGCCTTATTTATCCCCGAGGAGTATATGTCCCTGAGGACCCAATTTCCTTCAATATGACCATGATGTCCTCGGGGTACTTGCTGCTCGGGGAGACTCTCATGTCCCCGGACGTATTTTGGTCTAACTCCTGGGACCTACACCTTCCTAGTCCTAAAAATACTCGATCCCTTTGGAATCCCATTTAGAGTTTACAACCTCATCCCTAGAAATTAGGAGGATGATTCCTAAAAGGACTCAACCAATGAAGGTATTTCAGTCCTATTACAACTCGTCTATATCTCTCTATAAATACATGGCTCTCAATCACAATTCAGGTACACAATTCTTACTTTTCAGTTTATAGCCTCTTGCATAATTTTCCTTCCTCTTTACTGACTTAAGTATCGGAGGGGCGACGAGGACACACCTCCTCGCCTTTATTGCAGGTGTTCGAAGTTCAAGTTCGTGCTAGCTTGTTGGTCGAGCTCTAGGTATTGAGGTACGATTTTCTGCTTCATCATTGGCGCCGTCTATGGGAACCAGAGCTAGAAGCCATGGTTAATACACGTTCTGGACTTCCACAAGCAAACTTACCTGCCCATGATCACACTGTTGGGGGAGAGCAGGTACCCCAAGCAACACCACGCGACCAGTCTACGCTGCCAGGAAATCAGACATCACCCCAGTAACCCGCTGCTGATACACAGGCAGCATTGGAAGAGCTCCGTCAGCAGGTTGCTACCCTTACGCAGATGCTCACGCAGCAGAGCCAGCGTAGTACCCCGACCTCCGAAGAGGGGAACGCTTCAAGGGTCCAGCCGCAGAACCATGCCCCTAACATTGGTAGGGCCAGTACTTCAGGATTGCCACCATCGCCACCAAACGTTATGAGTTCAAGAACGGTGGCCATGCCCCCTTCCGAGCTCGCCAGAATTATCCAGGATGGAATAGCAGCGGGTATGCGACAAAATACACGGGCCCCAGCAGGGTTCACCTCGAGCACACCATTCATGCCAGATTTTTTGGCCTTTCCCCTACCAGACAGGTTCAAGTTCCCGAGGATAAAAGAGTATGATGGTACAACCGATCCAGTGAACCATCTTAATATATACACTGATGTCATGAATCTGCAAGTTGCCCCCGATCAGGTTATGTGCAAGGCTTTCCCCCAAACTCTGACAAGTGCCGCAAGAGATTGGCTCTCTACTCTTGAACCAAACTCCATTCCAACATTCGCATAAAGAAGACGACTGCTTCGCTCATGAGACTCAGCCAAGGACAGAATGAGACACTGCGCGAATTCATGACCAGGTTTAACACAGAAAGGTTGCAAGTACCCGACCTCCATATTTCTGCTGCCGTATCAGCTCTTACTCAGGCTGTAAGGTTGAAGCCTTCAAGATGTCCCTATCAAAAACACTGCCAAAATCTGTGACTGACCTTCTCACTCGGGCTGAGAAATACGTGAATATGGAGGAAGCTATGTATCCGAAGAAGAACGATACAACCCCCGAAAAATCTGAACGGAAGGATAATAGAAACGATCGAAAGAGATAGCGTGATGACAGTTCAAGACAGGGGCGTGACCGCGATGATCGGGGAAAAGCAAGGACAGAGCAGTCACCTTCTTTCACTCCTTTGAACACTCCTCGGGCCGATATCCTTATGGAGATCAAGGATATGAAGGAATTGAAGTGGCCAGCCAGAATCAGGTCCCCACCAGATACACGTGACAAGAGCAAATACTGTGATTTTCACTGTGACCATGGCCACACCACCGAGACGTGCTACGCCTTACAGCGAGAGATAGAAGCATTGATCAAGAGGGGTTTCCTGAAAACATATGTGGGGAATGACAAGAGGCAGAAGCGTGATCATGAGCAGGATCAGCCGCCGAGGAATAACAAGCCTACAGCCGGAACAATCAATGTTATCATAGGTGGAACGGTCTCGGGGGGAGATTCACAAAATGGGCGCAAAATGTATGCCAGACAGTCCTTGGGGACCAAGCGTTTTCATCACCCTGACATCACCTTTGGTTCTGACGACATGGAGAGAGTGATCACTCCTCACGACGATGCTATGGTAGTTACGGCATCATAGCTAACTACGAGGTGAGAAGAATATTGGTAGACAATGGGAGTGCAGCTAATGTGTTATCGCATGAGGCTCTCATTAAAATGGGGGTATCAGTAAGCAGCTTGAGGCCTATCAGGACTCCCCTGCAGGGATTTGGGGGAAGTATCATCATGCCCGAAGGCACCACCGAACTCCCCTTGCCATTGGGGGCAGACCCAAAATAGGTAACGGAGATCACGATGTTTCATGTTGTAAGGGCTCCAATGACATACAACGCAATACTTGGCCGACCACTGTTGAACAGAATCAAAGCAATAGTGTCAACATTCCATCTTGCCATGAAATTTCCAACAGCAGCAGGTGTGGGGGTTGTTCGGGGAGACCAGACAGTAGCCAGGAAATGTTATGTTACTAGTGTCAAGAATCTCCCAGCAGAGGTCGCACAGGTAGATGCGATGGAGCCCGACCTCGAGCACCGAGGTAGGCTTTCCGCAGTTGAGGAATTGTTGGAGGTCGAGATCGGGCCAGGGAAAAATGTCATCATTGGTCGGGAACTCGATGACGGTCTGAAAATCATGCTCACACAGTGTTTAAAAGAGAACATTGATGTATTCGCCTGGAGTGTTGAGGACATGCCTGGAATTGAACCCAAGGTTGCCGCGCACAGTTTAAACGTAAATCCTGACGCTCGGCCCATTAAACAAAGGAAGAGACAGTTCGTCCCTGATCGTCGAGTTGTGATTAAGGAGGAAATTGGTAAACTCTTAAAGGCTGGGTTCATTAGGGAGGTTCACTACCCGGATTGGCTTGCAAACGTGGTCTTGGTAAAGAAAAGCAATGGCAAGTGGCGAGTTTGTGTGGACTATACTGATCTCAATAAGGCATGCCCCAAGGATAGCTATCCATTACCACGAATTGACAACCTCGTGGACAGCACTTCGGGCCATAAGATGTACAGCTTCCTTGATGCATTTTCTGGTTACCACCAAATCCCCATGGCAGAGGACGATCAAGAAAAAACATCATTCATGGCTGATTCAGCGATCTATTGTTATAAGGTCATGCCCTTTGGCCTGAAGAATGCTGGCGCAACCTACCAGAGGTTGATAAACAAGGTGTTTGCAGGATTGATTGGGAAAAACATTGAAGCGTATGTTGATGATATGGTTGTCAAGAGCATAGAAGTTGACGGGCACGTTCATGACCTCGAGGAAGTGTTCTTCACACTCAGAAAGTACAAGATGAAGTTGAACCCCGCTAAATGTGTATTCGGGGTATCGTCAGGAAAGTTCTTGGGCTTCATGATCACTCATCGGGGTATAAAGGCCAACCCCGATAAAATCCAGGCTCTAATTTCAATGGAGTCTCCCAAAAATAGAAAAGATATTCAGAAGTTGACAGGCCGCGTAGCAGCACTTAACAGATTCATGTCAAGAGTAGCTGACAAGTGTTTCCCCTTTTTCAAAATACTTAGGGGAAATAAGAGTTTCGAATGGAATGAGGAATGTGAGCATGCGCTGCAACATCTGAAAGAGTCCCTAGCAATGCCTCCGGTGCTTACAAAACCAAGTCCAGGAGATGTGTTATCCCTATACTTAGCTGTCTCCCAGAATGCAATAAGCGCGGTACTCGTTAAGGAGGTTGGTCGAGCCCAGCAGCCCATATATTATGTCAGCAAAGTCCTCCTTGACGCTGAAACCCGTTACACCCTTGCAGAACAATTGGCGTTGGCACTAGTTGTGGCTGCAAGGAAGTTGAGACAGTACTTCCAATCACATACGATTGTGGTACTTACAAATCAGCCCTTGAAGCATATACTTCAGAAGCCCGATGTATCCGGGAGATTTCTAAAATGGGCCATTGAACTTGGCGAGTTTGATATTGAGTTCAAGCCCCGACCATCGATAAAGGCACAGGCCTTGGCGGATTTCATTGCTGAGCTCACACCAAGGCCTCGGGGGCCAGTGATAAGCCCGAACATATGCTGCTGGAAAATTTTTGTGGATGGAGCATCCAACTCCTCGGGCTCGGGTGCAGGGTCGGACGGACAAGTTGAAATACAGTGCGCTTTGAGATTTGAATTTGAAACAACAAACAACGAAGCAGAATATGAAGCCGTCATCATTGGGCTTGAGGTTGCTCATGGCCTCGAACTCAATCACGTAAAGGTATACAGTGATTCCCAGCTTGTAGTACGACAGATCGATGGCACATTCGAGAAGAAAGAGGAGAAGATGAGTTTATACTGCCTGCGTGTTCATGACCTACAGAGAATGTTCGGAAGTTGTGAGATCATGAAAATACCAAGATCAGAAAACATCAAGGCCGATTTACTCTCTAGACTTGTGTTCATGAGTATTGATAATCTTGAAAGAACAGTTCATATGAAATATGTGTCACACCCCAGTATTGACCCGAGGCCTGCGATTATGGACATTGATCATGAGCCATCCTGGATGGACCCCATCACCAAGTTTTTAATTGAAGGAAGTCTCCCCGGTAACCAGAGGAAGGCCAGGACCGTGAAACAAAGAGCAGCAAGATACTGCATTATAAACGGAGTTCTTTTCAGGAGGAGTTTTACTCTGCCCTATCTCAGATGTCTCAAAGCTTCTGAAGCTGCTCAAGCTCTTGCAGAGGTACATGAAGGCATGTGTGGGAATCACTAAGGTGCTAGGTCATTAGCCCATAGACTCCTCAGATACGGATACTATTGGCCGACCATGAGGACAGATGCTGTAAATTATGTGAAAAAGTGTGACAAGTGTTAGAGGCACGGGAATATCATACACCAACCAGCCGAAGATCAAACTCCTATTCCGTGTTTAGGACCGTTTGAACAGTGGGGAATTGATATCTTAGGCCCTTTTCCCATTGCACGAGGACAGTTGAAGTTCATAGCATTGGCAGTTGAATATTTCACTAAGTGGGTAGAGGCAAAACCCCTGGCAACAATTTCAGAACCCAAACTAAGATCTTTCGTTTGGAAATTTATCATATGCGGTTTGGCTTACCAAGAGTATTGATAACGGACAATGGCAGGCAGTTTGATAACGCACAGTTCAAAAATTTCTGTGCAAGCCTTCATATTGATCATCGCCAGACATCAGTTGCTCAACCCCAGAGTAATGGGTTCGCAGAAGTAACGAACATGATTATACTCCAGGACCTTCGCACGAGGATAGGAGACGCCCGAGGGTCTTTGCCCGAGGAACTACCCGCCATACTTTGGACTTACAGGAGATCTTGTGCTGAGGAAGGCAGAAGCAGCTGGTCATCCACCAGGGAAGCTCGGGGTGGCTTGGGAAGGCCCCTTTGAAGTTATAAGACAGACTCGAGGAGGATCATACAGTCTCCGGGATCTCATAGGAACGCCACTACCAAGACCTTGGAATGCAGATAATCTCAAAATCTACTATAAGTAGCAGAATCAAACTTTGCAGTTCATTCCCTTTACTTCTTTTTAATTTTTATGGCCTGCGTGCCAAACTTTGTAGTTCATTCCCTTTACTTCTTTTTTAAAATGGCCTGCGCGCCAGCTTTTATTTTCCCAAGAACATCTCTGAATAAAAGGTACTTCTCACCAATTATGTTGTACAACTCGAAAGCCTTCCCACGAGGAAGCACAAGAAGTCTTGCCCATGAGCAAGCACTCAAAAGCCTTCCCCACGAGGAAGCACACGAAGTCTTGCCCACGAGCAAGCACTCAAAAGTCTTCCCCACGAGGAAGCACACGAAGTCTTGCCCACGAGCAAGCACTCAAAAGCCTTCCCCACGAGGAAGCACACGAAGTCTTGCCCACGAGCAAGCACTCAAAAGCCTTTCCCACGAGGAAGCACACGAAGTCTTGCCCACGAGAAAGCACTCAAAAGCCTTCCCCACGAGGAAGCACACGAAGTCTTTCCCACGAGCAAGCACTAGAAAGCCTTCCCCAAGAGGAAGCACACGAAGTCTTGCCCACGAGCATGCAATCGAAAGCCTTCCCCACGAGGAAGCACACGAAATCTTCCCCACGTGCAAGCACTCGAAAGCCTTCCCCACGTTACGCAAGGCTTGGCCCACGAGCAGGAAATTTAAAAACTAACCCTGAGCATCACCAAAAGCACTTCCATCATAATTACGGCTCTTAATGATCGGGGTTCATGTTCGGGGTTAAACGTCGTACTAATCCCATTGGTCGGGGTTATTACTTGATGTTTATTAATAATCATTTGCTCGGGGTTATTACTTAATTACACATCCCATGATCGGGGTTAGAACATCATTTTTATTAATAATCATTTGCTCGGGGTTATTACTTAATTACACATCCCATGATCGGGGTTAGAACATCATTTTTATTAATAATCCTTTGCTCGGGATTATTACTTGATGTATACTATTAATCCTCTGCTCAAGGAACGTACATAATGTTCATTATTCATACGACGTCGGTGTTTGTACATAGTGTTCATTATTAATCCTGTGGCCGGGGTTCAGACATGATCTTAAGTTAATTATTGCTCATGCAAACACTGCTCATACACTATTGATGTTTAAAACACAAAATATTCGCATTATGTAATGTTCGGTACAAAAAGAGGGGAAGGGTATACAAAATTCAGCTCGGGGCATTCGTGTCATCAGGCTCGTCATCATTACCATCTTCATCCCCATCCTCGGACTCCGACAGGACGAGGCCTTCTGTGACATCGGGGTCGGCACGGAGATCCTCAGGTCGGGCCTCAGCTCCTTTCACTCGTAGCAATGCTCGGGCCTGTTTGAATGCGTAATTGTACGATCCTGAGGCATATTCGCCTTGTATGAGAGAGAATTCAGCTGATTTTTTAAAATTCTCGACTGCTAGAGCACGAGCAGTTTCAGCTGCCGACAACTTCTCCTCGAAATCCTTTTGAGATCGCTCGAGCTCAAGCCGTAACTCTTTAGCCTCATCCTCTGCCTCCCTGAGCTTTGTTTTCAGAGCTTCTTGCTCAGACTTGATCTTTTTCTGTTCATCCTCTAGCTCTCTAACCCTTATTTCCCGACGTGCAATGGAACACCCCAGACCCTCGACCTTGTCTTCATCGTCGATGGCCTTAAGTGCAAGCCCTTGAGCAATACTTAGGGCCTGTACGCAAAAATATTCTGTTAAGCTTGTGCAAAAAAGATAGACGAATTTAACTGAATTACCTTGGTAAAGTAAGCCTCGAGGTGCTTGATGCCCGTGCCTGGAGGAACCTCGTTCCTATACTTTGAGACGACGTCAGGCGCTTGAGAAGCGGCCAGTATAGGGTCATCATCAAGATCAATGAAATCAGCAGGAGGTGCCTGATTGATCAGGGATGCACGAGGAGGAGGATGAGGGGGAGGAACATTTTGCACATCCTCATCCCTTAGCAATGTATTTGAACCTTCCCCGGGTCCGCTGGCCACATGCCTTGGTCGTTTCTTTGTCTTATTGGTCGGGGGTCTCCCACCAGCTCCCCCAGATTTCCCCTGTATGAAGTTCCTGAGCGACGAAGGATCAAACATCATTGTATTTCCTACAAAAAAAAACAACTCATTAGCCCGAGCACCATGTGAAAAAGCATAGTAAAGAGGAAGGGCTCGCCTCCTACCCCCGAAGTTCCTGACTCCTGCAAGGTCGATGACTTCATCCCCGAGCATTTCATCCAAATTATCAACCATTGGCTCAAGGGCCTTGAGCAATTGTCTATCACGCTCTAGCACCTCAAAATAAGCTTGACCCTCAAAAGGGATGCCCGGGCTCCTGGGGGGCCACATAAAAGTATCTCTCCTTCCAAACCCGAAGAGAGCTAGGCATCCTAGGTAATTTAAATCTGCCCCGACTAGAGAGGTAGGCAAAGCATGAGAAATGAGGAAGTTGTTTCAGTTCAAATACCATTCTACATAGATTGAGTCGGGGCTCTACTCCTAATACCCTACATACAACGAAAAAATATACGAGCATTCTCCAACCGTTGGGCACTAGTTGACCCGGACACATGGAATGCTCGACCAGAAACCCTATGAAGAAAGGGTGCAACGGCCACCTAAATCCGGCCTTCAACGAGTCCCTATAAACTAAAAATTCCCCGACCCGGGCTGTTACGATCCTATCCTCGGGGGTGGGGGCCCTAACATCACACCTGGGCATTAACCCGAACTCCCTGGCAACCTCAATAACCTTATGCTCTTTATATATACACCTAAGGTCGGGGTATGTTAGCGAGGCATCTTCATCACCAAGAGCCCGTGGTCTGACGTCTACAGGGTCCACCATGGGGATAATGGTATTCCCCATGTTCTCTATCCTAACGTGCTCGCTGCTCGAGCTGCTAGAGCTATCCGAGATGCTACTATTACTAGATGTACTGCTGCTGCTAGACATCTCCTAAAGGTACGACTAGAAATTGATAACTTAAAAGGCTCAAAGATCTTACCTCGACCGACGATAAACTAAGGAACGAACTTCTATGCCCCGAGCACGAACCCTGTGATCTCTCTCTCAAAAGCAAAGGTAAAGTGGCAAATGGAGGAGACTCCCTTTTTATAGTGGGTAAGTGCACGAATACCAACGGTCGTGTGATCTGAGCCATAAACGACGCCACATGTCATCCATCCATGGCCCACATGTCCTGCCAAACGTCACGTCATTTCAGAACGATGTTGGACATGTCAGAAACCCTCCTAAAATGCCACGTCATCCCCGAACCGTTCTCGTGATAGATTAATGGCGCATCCATGCTTTTCCAAAGCTTAAGCATAGATGCGCGGGGGGCCAGTGATGAACAATAATTCTGTTCAAGCTCGAACACGATCATGGGACAGTTTCCCCGACCACGATCAAACATGGCCTGTTGGTTGTCTCATGCCCCGAGCCTTATTTATCCCCGAGGAGTATATGTCCCCGAGGACCGACTTTCCTTCAATATGGCCATGATGTCCTCGGGGTACTTGCTGCTCGGGGAGACTCTCATGTCCCCGGACGTATTTTGGTCCAACTCCTGGGACCTACACCTTCCTAGTCCTAAAAAGACTCGATCCCTTTGGAATCCCATTTAGAGTTTACAACCTCATCCCTAGAAATTAGGAGGATGATTCCTAAAAGGACTCAACCAATGAAGGTATTTCAGTCCTATTACAACTCGTCTATATCTCTCTATAAATACATGGCTCTCAATCACAATTCAGGTACACAATTCTTACTTTTCAGTTTATAGCCTCTTGCATAAATTTTCCTTCCTCTTTACTGACTTAAGCATCGGAGGGGTGACGAGGACACACCTCCTCGCCTTTATTGCAGGTGTTCGAAGTTCAAGTTCGTGCTAGCTTGTTGGTCGAGCTCTAGGTATTGAGGTACGATTTTCTGCTTCATCAGCCTGAATCCGCCACGTGAAGTTGTCCATATTGGTTAGATAGTAATGGCCTTTGCTCATGAATATTTATCACTGAGCCCTTCATCTGGCCTCCAAACGGCCAGATTCCACCCTCTTCGCGGCTCATGGCCCGAATCTGCTCTTCTGTAGCCTTGAGGATAGCTCCCTGTCTCTGTCTGAACAGCCTCTTCCAAATGTCCCTTCTTTCCTGGTTTTCAAGAAAATAAACAAAATCAACATGATTTACTAATAATTGTAAAAAAAATGCTAAAAAAAAAAGAAACTGACCTGGTAAAAATACATTCAATGCGGCATCGAGTATTTCATCGCTGAAAGCCCTGTAGAATGATTCTGGGTTTTCCCCACCAGCACCAAAGAAGGCCTGTAAATCAATAATAATTTTTCTCATTTATCGGCCATTCTCTGGGTAAAAAATATGCAAGAATAAATTTTTAAACGAGATGTTTCGACCAACCTCAAAACGGCCTGGGACAGCCACCGGCTGCAGAAGTTTGGCTACGACAAGATTTTGGTTGTTGTGTCTATTGATCAAATAAGTTGGTGTCCCTGCAGATAACCAGAAGATGTCGCCTTCCCGAATGTTGAAGCTTTCCCTATTGTCTTCACTCACCACACTCACTATCCCCTCTCCTACACAATCACAAGAAAAATATAAAATTAAAATCGTGCCAAGCACAGAACAAATAAAGATTGGACATGACAGAAGTATAATAAACAAAATTTTAACGTACCTTGGGCAACATAGAGGAGAGCATCAGCATCCAGGTGATTTGGCACGATGAAGGTGTGAGGCTGGGCTTCAAGAACCGCCACACGGTAATTTCCAATTCCCAGGAGAAGTTTCGACCTTTCAGCAAAATTCTGAAGAATGCGAAGTCTTCCGTGTTGAGTCTGCAATCCTGTAGTGAAGTGTTGATCCTCAAACACGTAGGGATTTTGCTCTTGTTTCTCCTGTTCTCTTACATAGATATGGTCACTTCCTTCCCCTCTTCCCTGCTCCTGCTGGCGCCGCTGGAGCTGCTCCACGCAACCCTGCTCGCACTGTTTTCGCTGGGAGTATCCGCCCTGAGATTTCTGTTGGCATTGCTGCTGGCATAGTTGATACTCCTCATATGGATCCCGCTCTCCTTCTGCAGTAACAGAAACAAGCAAAACTGCAAGAACCAAAAAACAAACTTTCCCTGTAATTCTCATTCTCGCTTTCCAAATTCACGGAGTTACTCACTGTTATTTGATGAAGATAATCGAAACTCCACACCCTATTTATATTGTTCTAACGAGTGAGAGATATGGATCAAAATTTTTCATGCAGTCATGCATGAATACAGGTGTCCGCACACTTGACACGTGGCTATGTATATACGCAGGGCCGGACCTGCGCTTAGCGGGACCCTAAGCTAAATTCAAAAAATGGGCCCCTATACTAACCCTTTAAAAAAAATGTTACTCCAAATATATGATCGAAAAACTAACAAAATTACTAACTAATTAATAATAACTAAACAAAAAATTACTTAAGTTGTTGAATAAAAAATAAAATAAAACAACAATACCTTCAAGAATAACAATATGCCGGCAAGGCATCAACAATGAATCAACTAAAAAATTAATATTAATATTCAAATAAAAGAACAACTAATAATGAAAAATAAGCCAACAACATTTCAACAAACAAAATTTCACAAAAACATAACATATTATCCATAGTATCCATATGTTATAAAAAGTAAATAAGTACCTGTAGCTCATCGTAGCAGTAACATTGAATGCAACCTTCCCAGCAATCTCAATTAAGACACAATCCTTGATATCTATCAAAGCAAATAGAGCACCAATTTGTAATTTAAAGCATAACAAATAATTTAAAAACTAAATCTGTTTACAAGATAAAACATGTAACAAAAATTAGTTAAAATTCTTGAAGGTTCTTACAAAGTGTTACAGGCAAAAAGTTTTATATATTCATCTAAATACAATACGCCTTGCAGTTTTAGAGGCAAAAATATTTATCAAGTTTGTGTAATCTAATTGTTCAACCATTTTTCTCTCAATTGATAACATAGCTAATCCATTCAATCTATCCTGTGACATAGTTGATCGGAGATAAGTCTTAATCAATTTCAACTTCGAGAAAGATCTTTCAGCCGATGCAACTGTAACCGGTATGGTCAGTAAAATCTTGTAAGCTGTTCGCTCAAAATAGTGTACCGCAAGCGCACGGGTCGCGTACAAGTAATAAAGTGGACTTGAGTCCGGATTGTCGATCCCACGAAGAATGTTTACTTTAGATTATATAACTTTAATTAATTTAATTCTAACAATAAAAGAAACACACAATTAAAAGTTGGATTTTTGTAAAATACTAAATTAAATAAACTAATTTGAAACCAAATTAAAATACGGAAAATGAAAGATAAAATAGTTGGGATTCATGATTTCATTTAACCGTCGCCTAATTAATTTCTTAACATGCAAATTAACAAATTACTCATTTACAATGTTAGACCCGATTTTCCAAGCTTAGCCAATTACCTCTCTCGAGTGAAATCAACCCTAATCAATTGGTCTAACCTACTATATCTCTATGTCGATTAAGGCTCAATCAATTGCATTAACTCTTTGTGAAAATAGCTCAATGGATCATCTAGGTTTTAAGGTATATCTCTATCCTTAACAAGAACCTAGAGCATTTGTTATTTGGTCTAAAATGCATAATATCTCTCGATTATCATACACTTCACAAAACACATATTTGGTGATCAAGCAAACACATGTAATAATCTCAATAACAAACACACATGAAATAAGCATTTAATCAAATAGCAAATATTAAAATTAATCCAAACTAGGTTAAATTCCATCAATCATCCCAACGTGCAAAATTTAGCTAAACATAAGTTTGAGAATAAAAATAACAAGAAGCAGTAAAATAAAAACCCGGAATTTGAAGATTGTTGAAATTTGCATAATAGTCCTCCAACTTTTGATTAAAGTGCAAATCAGTCCCTACACTTTCAATCATTTGCAATTCAGTCCCTAGCAATATTTCTGTCTGAAATCAGTACTTCCAGCATGTAGATCTCCTTCTTCAGCTGCAGGCAGCAGCACCCTCAGTTCCAGCAGTTTCCAGTCAACCCGGTTGCATCAGTGTTTTCAGCAGACGGCAGAAGCAGTGAGTTTCCAGCTCCTCTACCAGGCTCAAGCAGCAGCCTAGTATCAGCAGTCACAGCCTGTACCAGCTCTATGCAACTGTTAAACCAACAGCAGCAATATCATCTTCCTCACGCAGCAACAGCAGTCCCCAGCCTCTCCTTTAGTGGCAACCTAGCAGCCTGCACCAGTCCCTTGCTTTCCAGCTGCTGTTTTCACTTAACTTCCTGTCAATCAGCACAGCAGCAAAACGTTTCTACCAGTCAGCTCCTTCCTCTGGTATGCACAGGCAGAGCAACATTCCAGATCAGCAGTCCACTTCTTCTTCTCCAGCCGGCAGCAACAGTCCAGAATTAGCAGCAACAATCACCAAGACTCCAGATTTTTATCCTCAGCAGCGTCTTATTATCAGCAGTAGTCAGCTATCCCACAAGCTTTCAGCAACAGCACCCTGTTTCAAGTAACAGCTTGCAGCCCACAGCACCAGTCTCCGGCAGTAGTTATAGTATTTGCTGCTGTCAGCAGCAAATCTCCTCTACCAGTTAGCCTGCAGCAGTACTGCTTCCTCAGTTAACACTTAGTTGCAGCCGGCTGTCCATTGCTCCTGTCACCAGCAACTTCACCCGGTTTTCACCTCTTCAATTCCTATCAGCTACTGTCACCAGCTGCAACCAACCTCCCCTGTCTTCCTAGCTCCCACTGCTGCTGTCACCAGCAGTCCCTCTCTGCCTTTCCTATATGCTCCCCCTTTCCTTCTCTCTGTTTGTGTGTATATATAGATTCAAAACATCAGCCTCTAGTCTTGCAATTTCTGTCCAGCCTGCTTTTTCCCATGCTCTCCATCATCTGCCCATGCTGCCAGCAGTAAGCACGTTCCAGCCATGCTCTCCTGTCCTTGTCTCTCTAAAATTGCACATTTGGTCCTTGAGTTTTGAAAGTTGAGCAAAATGGTCCCCAAACTCTATTTTTCTCTTCATCTATGTGCCCAGCTCAATACTTCTTTGGAAAAATATGAAATCAGATTTTAAACTGCTGCCAAGTCCCTCAACTTTGATTTTTCATCCCAAGTCCTCAACCTTTGACACTTCTGCACTTTGGTCCCCAACTTTACTTTTTGTGTGCGATTGATCCATCTTCACTCAAATTCATCAATTAAGCAATCATTTCACTTTCTATTGTGATTTTCTCCTTGAATTTGAGTAGTAAACCTTGGTTCTCAACTTTTTGGGATGTTGCAATTTAGTCCTCAAACTTTCGATTTCTTTCACTTTGGTCCTTGAACGTCAAATTTGCTCATCTTTAAGCTCAATTGCACTCCAATCTTGTCCATTTGCTTTCCAATTGAGTTTGTACCTAATTGTACAAGATAAACACAATTTATAAGTAGATATTTGCTCAATTTGTCAATTAAAGTGCTAATTTAGGAACTAAATAAGTGTGTAAAAACACACTTATCATAAGCAATATAAGCATTTGGGAAACAATTCACCCTCTTCAAAAATCGTAGGACATCTATTGATCTTGACAAATCACTTGAGAAATAGATTCGCAAGATAAGCAATTCTGTGAATAAATCATCTCCAATAATGTCTGAATGTCCATTGTGCTTCAAATGTTGCTCAAGATTCATACAGGACTTTTGCAAACTAGCATGTACCTCAGTCTTTAACTTCTCCAATTTAAACAAAAATCCAAAAACATTTTCATATTCCTTAAATTGTTCAAACCGTTCTTGAAGTGAAGATCGAGCTTGATCCACTATGTAGAGAAAGTAATCGACTCTGAAAGATTCTTCAGATGAACGCTGAACCTCATCATTGCCACTTTCATCATGTTGTTTCTTTCTGCGGATGATGCGCTTCTCTGTAAATGTAGCTTCGACACCCAATTCATTTGCCATTCCTATAGCTTCATCCATGGAACGTTGAAATCCAAACTCTCTGAAGTCATCGAAAAACGCAATAAGTCCTTGTAAAAGAATGATAGCATTTTCAACATCCATGTCTTCAGCTTGAAGAAATTTACTCACTTTGTTGATTGCTTGTAGCATCTGGTACCAAATCACCATTCCAAGCAAAAACTCAAAATTATTGAGTTCATATGTTGCTAAGGCCTCAGCGTCACTCTGTGTTTTGGGATCTTCACTATTCTCAGCTAGAAAGAGTAAAGCATCCCTAATTTGTAAGATTTGTTCTTTTATAGCCCTTACACTCTCAACGTGACTCTCCCATCGTGTCTGTGATAATGGCTTAAGTGTGAGGCCATGTACATGGTCTTTGAAAATTTTCCACCGCTTTGTAGAGGAAGAGAACAGCGTGTAGATACGTTGTACCACTCCAAAGAAGCTTCTAGCCTTTCTACAACTATTTGCCATATCACAAATTGCCAAATTAAGACTATGACAACCACAAGGAGTGTAAAAAGCTCTGGGATTCATTTCTAGTAATCTTCTTTGTACTCCTTTATGCCTTCCACTCATATTAGATCCATTGTCATACCCTTGCCCCCTTATATCATTAATATCAAGATCAAGTTTCGAAAGCACATTTATAAGTTCTGTTGAAAGTCCAAGTCCTGATGTATCATCTACCTTCAAGAATTCAAGCCAAAATTCTTCTACAGTTGGTGAGTTTGTAGAATCATCCACACATCGTATAACTAAAGACATTTGTTCCTCGTGGCTTGCATCTGGAGTACAATCAAGTATGACTGAAAAATACTTTGCATGTTTCACCTTTTTTATAATTGTGCTTCTAACCTCACCTGCTAAAAGTTGTATTAATTCATTTTGAATTTTGGGGCCGATGTATGTATATTGTATATCACGTGCTTGAGCACGCCGAACATGCTCATCTAGTATTGGATCAACCTCAGCCATCATTTCTATCATCTGCAAAAAGAGGTCATTCCCTTCGACAAAGAGCTTTTCATTATCTCCTCGAAATGGTAAGCTATTTTTGGCAAGTCTCTTCACAATTACAATTATTCTTCTCATCACCTTTTTCCAGTACTCTTTTTCCTTGTCAATCTGTAATTGTACACTTTCATCTATTGTCTTTTTCTGTCCAAGTCTGTTTTCCAATTCATTCCAATTAGCCATACAATGCATATGTTCCTTGCTCCCTTCATGACTGGTGAGACGAGTGTACATATTACGCCAATCACAAAATCCATTAGTAGCTAAGACCCCAATTTTACTCACCGTCTGTTGGGTTGCAAACAACTTGCAACAAAAGCAAAAAATCCGGTCCAACGATGTTGAATAAACTAGCCATCTCCTATCATCTTTTTGTCCATTTGACAATATCCTTGTATACTGCGATGAATCAAAATGTCTACCCATTTCATTGGTAGGAAACACTATGCCTTCAACTCTCTTTGGACCCATTTCAACTAGATAATCCCTCATTTTTTGATCAATATTTTTCCAATTCCCAGGGTCTTCCAAATCCACTGATAAGAGACTCTCCCGATTTGACTTTTCAAGTTGAGCTTCGATGTCAACTTGGTCATTCATTTCCTCATCCCCAATCGATTGGTTTGGCTCATACGGTTCAACCATTTCCTCTTGATTGACTTCATTAACAATCTCATTTTCATTAGCATTTTCATTGTTATTCTGGTGTTCCTCCTCAATTTGGTTTTCCAAATCAACAATCGTTTCTTCTTCTTGCAAACGTTTTTTGTTGCTAAACATAAAATACTTATCTATATCTCCTGCTTGACTTTGAGTTAGTGCAATCTCTTTTTGTTTCTTTTTCCTCTTTTGAGCACCGGACATATATTTAGGAGGCATTTTATACGTTTTCTGCACAAACATAGGTTATTATTTTATTAAAATTTGTTTACACACACAAGGTTAGAACAAAAAGAATGTTAGAACTCTAAAACTAAGACCTAAACTAAGACCTAAGCAACGTCAATATACTGACATACTAAATAATAACAACACATCTTCCCAAGTTAGCACCAATCACAAGGAAATTCAATCATAAGCAACAAATATAAGCAAAATTACCTCTGAAAATCAATCGAGATGAGCCAAATCCCAAATATGGATCAAATCAAAGAAGCTACAAAATAATCTGCAAAATTCCATTTATGAATATTGTCATTGAACAGATATATCATATATGTATGAACCATTGAACTTTTGAAAATTGAAATGAAAATTAATGGATTTTGAGTTTTGACAATCACAAAAATGGTAAATTGTTAAATCAAGATTCAAGTATATCAATTATCAATATGCCAATTGCCATTTTCTTGAAGGCTAAAGCCTAAAGCATATTTAGAATTAGATAAAAAAATTGCAAGGATACAAATGTTCGATGCAAGTCAGCATTGAAATCAAATCAAACTCCAAAGGAGCCCCAAGAAAGAAACCTCAAACCCATTACCATTTACCCAAATCACTGAATCAGCAAACCCTCAATAGTCAATAGATTATAGACATTAGACAATAAAGAATCAATTAATCAATAATCAAACCACATACAGGCTACAGCATACTATTACTCACATTTCTGATTTCACATAGGCACCGCACAGGCTCAGGCAGTCAGGCAGACAGGCACACAGACACAACCTGCAACCGCACATACTACAAAAATAAAATCAATTATCAATGACAGTGAGTCTACTGAAAGTCTGAATCGATAATCCAAGATTCCAAGTTTTTAGTTAATTTTACCTTCAGATTTTCAGTTTCAGATCACTGGACAGTGGACACTGGCGACTGCGGATGGATGGCGAGGCGAGGTGAGGAGGCGAGACGCCGGGACGCGACGCGGCACTGCAGTGCAGACTGCAGCGTAGGCAGTCGGCCGCATGGTGGCGTTAAAACTTGGAGTTGGAGGAAAGAATTGAAAGGCCGATTGTCGAAGGCTCAGGGCTGGACTTGGAGTCAGGATTCTGGAGAGAGAGAGCGAGCCGCGAGCGTTCTGCGTTCGTCGACACTCGACGGTCGACCGTCGTTCGAAATTTCGAATGAGGAGCTGACCTGAGCCTGAGGAGAGGAGGCGGAGCAGCAGTAGCGCAGCAGCAGAAGAAATGAAGAATGTTTCTGCCTTCTGGTTTGGTACAGGTTTTGACATTTTGTGCGTAAATTTCATTTTTTTTAAAAAAAAAATAAAAAAATTATGGGCCCCTGAAATTTTTGGGCCCAAAGCACAAGCTTGTTGGGCCTACTGTCAAGTCCGGCCCTATATATACGCTGTACGCTACGCGGCGTATCACATTGAGGAGAAAAGAAATAGTGAGAGAGGTACAGATGATGTATACTCAGCGTTTTCTGATATGCATATTGTGAAAGTGGGCTTGCCGAGAGGAAAATACGGATGAGGATGAAGACATATATGGTCACGAATCACGTGACAGTACGGACAGTTTAGGTTTCGAACAAAAGTATAAGGGATCATGTTAGGAAATATAATATTTCATCCTTTATTGTACAGTTTATATATGTATAGTGTATCATATCTTCCCTTCTATATTCCCTGATTTATAGGTTAATTATACCACTATTCTAGGAGTGATTAGAGATCTCATTGTATATATTTACATGGTATTGTATCAATGAAAATACAGTAATCAATTCTATTCATTTTTCCTACTTTTCATGGTATCAGAGCCAGATCAAAATTCTGACTCCATCGTCTGCATCCTATAATCTCGTGCAGAATTCCTCTCCATCAAAATGGCCAACGGAAAAATAGAGAAAGTGACTCTCCTTGGGGATTCCTCAAAATCAGATCTCTCGGATCCCTATTTCACTCATCACTCGGATCATCCGGGTTTAATTCTAACTTCCAAAACTATGAATGGAGAAAACTATTCAGCCTGGCGCAGAGCCATGATTCTGGCATTGAACTCTAAAAATAAGTTGGGTTTCGTCAATGGTACCATCAAGGCACCTTCGGAAGAATCAGATCCTATCAAGTATGCGGCTTGGTCACGGTGCAATGACATGGTTCATTCTTGGATTATCAACACCCTCAATCCGGAAATCTCTGACAGTGTAATCTACTATTCTAGTGCTCATGAAGTTTGGGAGGATCTTCGTGAGCGATTTTCTCAAAGCAATGCGCCTCGCATCTTTGAAATTCAACGAGATATTGCCTATCTTCGACAGGATCAACTCTCGGTCTCAACCTATTACACGAAACTAAAAGGTTTATGGGATGAATTGGATACTTATGCTGATGCAGAAAGTGGAACGCAATCAAACAAGCAAAAGTTGATGCAATTTCTAATGGGCTTAAATGAGACTTACAGTGCAATTCGAGGGCAAATTCTTTTGATCAATCCTCTACCCTCAGTTCGCCAAGCTTATGCTTCTATTTTTCAGGAGGAGAAGCAACGAACTCTCAGCAATTCACACACTGTAATGGAGTCCATCAACGGCGCAGCCATGGCCGTGCGCCACAATAAACAGCCTTCTTCCTCAGCAGTAGTGCAAAAATCGGAGCACCTAGACCAATTTGGTTCTCATGATTTTTCCCCTTATCAATCGCAGGAGAAAACGCAAGAAGGTGGGCGTCGATTTAACCAAGATCGGCGTCGTTCTGGTTCTGGAAGGGGACCACTGCAATGTTCTTACTGTGGTGAAATGGGCCATTTTGTCAAAAGGTGTTATAAATTGCATGGATATCCACCAGGTTACCAAAAATCGAAAATGAGTCCTGGCCCAAATCAATTTCATCAAGTCAACCTTGTATCAGATGGGCCAATCAAGGAAGAAGGAAAGTCAGTAGTTAATATATCAAAGGCCCAACTTAAACAACTTTTATCGCTAATTAGTGACAAGGAAGGAAATTCTAGCTCCCAAGCAAATACGGTAACCAAACCAGGTTTGTCTAAAGTCGCTTCCCGCGGCTGGATCATTGATAGCGGGGCGACGGACCATATTTCTTCATCCTCTAAGTTAATTTTGCACAAAAATAAAAATTGTTCATTGCCTCCTGTGCTCTTACCTAGCAGAGACAAAGCTAATATTGTTGCAAAGGGATCACTTCCTCTAAATTCTGTCTATCATTTGCATGATGTGTTATTTGTGCCTTCCTTCAAAGTTGATTTAATGTCAGTTATCCGTTTGACAAGAAACCTGGATTGTTCCGTGACATTTTTCCCTCATTGGTGTATTTTGCAGGATCTGGATACGAGGAGGACGATTGGTTTGGGTAAGCAGCGTGATGGGTTGTACTATTTGGAGGCACTGGCGACGGAAAGATTTATGCACCAACCTTCTACATCCAACAACCAACCATCAGCAATCTCATCACTTCATCCACCAATCTCTGGCATAGTCGACTAGGACATGTATCCCCTTCTCGTTTAAGTTTCATTGCTAAGAATTTTTTAAACATTTCCGTTCAATCTAATAATGCTTGCCACATATGTCCTTTAGCTAAGCAAAGTCGTTTACCTTTCAGTCCTAGTAGTATTTCCTCTATAAAACCATTTGAAATTGTTCATTGTGATATTTGGGGTCGTTATCGACATCCTTCTATTTCTGGTGCTCATTACTTTCTAACTATTGTCGATGATTATACACGCTTTACTTGGATATTTTTGATGCGACATAAAGATGAATCACAATCAATCCTAAAAAATTTCTTCAGCTATGTTTTTACCCAATTTGAATCTCGCATTAAAAATTTTCGAAGTGACAATGGTAGAGAGTTTGTATCACTTCGTTCTTTCTTCCAAGAAAATGGCGTGGTTTTTCAACATTCATGTGTTTACACGCCCCAGCAAAATGGAGTTGTAGAACGCAAACATCGCCATATTTTACAAGTGGCTCAAGCTTTAAAATTTCAAGCTCATCTTCCTATCCAATTTTGGGGTGAATGTGTTCTTACAGCTGTACACATCATTAATCGATTACCTTCTCCAGTTCTCTCCTTCAAAACTCCTTTTCAACTTCTCTACTCAAAGCCTCCTTCCTTCTCACATCTCCGTGTGTTTGGATGTCTCGCATATGCCACAAATGTCCACACTTCTCACAAATTTGACTATCGTGCCATGCCCTCCATTTTCATCGGTTATCCTATCGGTCAAAAGGCCTATAAATTATTTGACCTATCAAGCAAAAAAGTTTTTACTAGCCGAGAGGTAAAATTCCATGAAGATTTTTTTCCTTATACATCTATCCGACCCAACTCTAACGCCTCTCAGTCAACCCATACTGCAGGTCCAATTCCATTAGTGGTTCATGACATACCTTCCTCCATTGACTCCACGTTTGATTATAATCAAACTTCATCATCCCCTCTTAATCCCTCACATGACATTTCGACCACCTCATCTTCTCCCATGGATAGGGCCAACCTTCCTTCCGATTCTCTTCAATCCGACCTTGATTCTTCTCCATTACCAGCGTCAGAACCTCCCTCCACCTTTCGTACATACACTCGTCGTCAAAAACTTTAACCTCTACCTATCATCTCTGACTCACCCAACCCTCAACCATCACCCGCAACACCATCGTCTCCACCTTCTTCCACCAATCAGCCATCTCTTTCACCCGTCCCTGAATTTGCTGGGGCCGACCAACCTCTTCCTTTATCCACTCCACCCGCAACCTCCCCTGAACCATCCATGCATATTCGTCGCTCAAGCCGCCAGACTGGTCCTCCGATCAAGCTCAGTGATTACATCTGTTCTAATGTCACAAGGCTTCCCTCCGACGGATCTTCCTCTTCGCTTTCAGGTCCGCATCTCAGCACCCGCTACCCTTTGTCCAACTATGTATCTTATCATCGATACAGGCCTCGGTATCGCTCCTTCACTGCCCATGTGAACCAAGCTACTGAACCACAATCTTATTCCGAGGCTGTCATTCATCCGGAATGGCGGGCAGCAATGCAATCTGAATTAGAAGCTCTCCAAGAGAATGGCACTTGGACTCTCACATCCCTTCCATCCGGCAAGAAACCAATTGGTTGTCGATGGGTATACAAAATCAAACATAAGTCTGATGGTTCCATTGAGCGATATAAAGCACGGTTAGTTGCCAAAGGTTTCACACAATTGGAGGGTGTGGATTATCATGATACATTTTCTCCTACTGCCAAAATAATCTCTGTCCGTTGCTTACTTGCTCTAGCCGCTGCTCGGGGATGGTCCCTTCATCAATTGGATGTTAACAATGCTTTTCTCCATGGGGATCTCCATGAAGAAATCTATATGTCTCCGCCGCCAGGGCTTCAGAGACAGGGGGAGAGTCACTTGGTTTGTCGACTGCATAAGTCCTTGTATGGTTTGAAACAGGCATCGCGCCAATGATTCTCTAAGTTTTCTACAGCTATTCGTTCCGCTGGTTATGTACAATCTCGTGCTGATTACTCCCTATTCACCAGGAAACAAGGCAAGTCTTTCACTGCTCTTTTGATTTATGTAGACGATATCTTAATTACTGGAAATGATCCTGCTAGTATTGTTGCAATTAAGGAGTTTTTGCATAGCAGTTTTCGTTTAAAGGATCTTGGTGAGTTGAAATATTTTTTGGGAATTGAAATTGCTTCTTCTAGAAATGGGATTTTTATCTCCCAACACAAATATGCTTTAGAGATAATCAAGGATGCAGGGTTGTTGGGGGCAGCCCCTGTTGACACTCCTATGGATCGAAATTTGAAGTTATCTGATAAGAGTAATTTACTTAGAGACCCAGGCCGTTATAGAAGGCTGGTCGGAAGATTAATATATCTAATTGTTTCTAGACCGACATCACATACTCGGTACATGTCTTGAGTAGATTTATGCATCAACCACGAAAACTTCATATGGAGGCAGCACTTCGAGTTGTCCGATATCTAAAAGGTGCTCCTGGCCGAGGGTTGTTCTTTTCTTCAAATAGTGATTTCAGATTACGGGCCTATTGCGACTCAGATTGGGGAGGTTGCCCACTTACTAGAAGATCCACTACCGGTTATTGTGTTTTTCTTGGACCCTCATTAATATCTTGGAAATCAAAGCGGCAGAAAACTGTATCACTTTCTTCAGCTGAAGCCGAATACCGTGCAATGACAGGAGCTTGCTGTGAGTTGACATGGCTTCAATATTTGTTGAATGACTTGGGGCTTCTTGATCATAAACCTGCCTTACTTTATTGTGACAACAAGGCTGCCTTGCACATTGCAGCCAATCCAGTTTTTCATGAACGCACTAGGCACATTGAGATGGATTGCCACTATATCAGAGATAAGATTCACGATGGATTTGTGGTCACAAAATCTATAACTTCTGCGAATCAATTGGCTGACGTTCTAACCAAGCCTTTGGGGAAAGAAATTTTTGTTCCAATGATTAGCAAGTTGGGATTGCAGGATATTCACTCTCCAACTTGAGGGGGAGTGTTAGGAAATATAATATTTCATCCTTTATTGTTCAGTTTATATATGTATAGTGTATCATATCTTCCCTTCTATATTCCCTGATTTATAGGTTAATTATACCACTATTCTAGGAGTGATTAGAGATCTCATTGTATATATTTACATGGTATTGTATCAATGAAAATACAGTAATCAATTCTATTCATTTTTCCTACTTTTCAGATCAGGATAATAATAATAAAAAAAAAGGTGTAGTCCACACCTTGAAAAAGTCCTAATCGACCATGTCCTAGGTTATTCATTGGTTAAGGAAGTAAATCACAGATTATGAGCTTGTTTGGTAATGGTGAAATTTTTACCACAATTTTTCAAACTCAATCTCAACCATCAATTCTTAGTCAAGCCCACCATTTTTGACTTTTCAAACATTTTTAAACCACACATCCATCAAAAAACCAAAAAAAACTACAAAAATCAAAAATTTTCACATTACCAAACAGGCTCTATGTCTCCCAAAGCCAAGGTGAACGTGTGGTAAATCATAACTTCCGCTTCCCACATGACACAAATTTATTATTTCAGGATTCGAATCCTATATCAGACTTCGTTGTACATTTTTCCATCCCTCCTCTTTGCTACTGAGAGATGTGCCCGGGGCTTACATCTCAATTAAAGAATCCTGGTTGTCGGTTGCTATGTAATGTGCCAAAATGCAAACAAGGCTCTAAGAGATCAGGATAATCAATTTTGTCGTTTCATGGATGATGTGATAATCTTGAAACAAGATTTTTTTTTTCTTTTTTTTTTTTTTTTACCCCTTTTAAACAAAGTCAGAGTTCGACTATGTTTAGAAATGTGAAAAAAAATTGATTTTTTTGAATTTTTTCTTATAAATATGTGATTTAAAAATATTTGAAAAGTCAAAAATTATAAACTTGCTTAGAATGAATTGTTAGGATTAAATTTGAAAATTCGTTGTAAAATTTTTGACTTTATCAAACAAGCATATTCCTTTTCTTTTTTTTTTTAATATAATAAACAAGCATATTCCTTTAAAATTCAGTGATGGGATAAAAGTCACTAACATTATTTTAAGTGATATTCACGAGTTTTTATGGGCTAATTAAACATTTATGAACAACTTGATTCATTTTAATTATAACTTTTCAAACACATATTTTATCAACTTTTATTAAAATTTAATTAATTAACTTCCTTTACATTTGATAAACCATTTATAAACGAGAGGAATTATATGTTCCCCACAGTGGGGAACATAATCCATTCCCACAGGACCATCTCACCAACCAATCAAATTGCTTGTAGGAATGGATTATGTTCCCCACTGTGGGGAACATATCATTTCCATTATAAACGAATGTTTGTAAATAGTAATTTGACAACATTTCATTAATTTATTTATTTTTAAAATAAATAATGATATGAAAATATTTTTGATCAATCGAAATTATTCTTTTAAAAAAAATGTCCAAGAAAATTGTTAACACGTGACCAATTATAAACATAGCACATGTTTAAAATACATATAGCACATGTTAGGTTTTTATTTAAAAAAATTCATTTTTTTACAGTTGTCAATATCAATCATTCATTAAAAATCAATCCCACAATATTTAAATTTTCAATCAAATCTCAACTATTATTTCTCCTAAAAATTATTATTTATTCCAAAAAACTCATTTTAAACAATATCAAATAAACTCATTGTTCATGAACAGTCAAAATTTGCACTTAAAAATTGAATTGCTTTGATCTAATCTTACAAATCCTAAAAAGATCTACTAAATTCATCAAGATTATTCAAAGAATCAAAACGACCAATTACTAAGTCGACTTTTTGTAAAATACTCGTTTGATCGAGGACGAGGAAAAGAGGTTGGGTTGTAGTACTGCGCTTCTAGTTGAAAGGAAGGAGGCCAAATCGATCCCTTCTTTCTTTCTTTCTTTCTTCGAAGAAAAAAATAGTACAATGAGATTTTTATGTCGAATGTGAATGGGCAAATTACGATCATTCCGAAGCGTGTAGATGGTTCATTAATTTCGATTTTCATGTTTGATGTAGCTAAAAATTACATTTTTTAATTAAATTTTAACCATTGTTTGATCTAAATTTAAATTTTTATCAAAGTCAAAATTAACAATTAATTATAACTACGTATTTCATGGACTCCATAACTTTTTAATCACTTAATTTATCAACATTTATCAAAATTCACTAAAAATTCTATTTTAATTGAAACCAAATATATAATTTTATACATTATTTTTAACATATTCAAAACTAGTTCACATTATAACCCACACATCTCGTAAAATTCACTACGGTTCACTTACTATTTTTTGACTAGTCGCCATAAGGATTAAATTGCTGTAAGGATCGATCGTCTCGTTAAGGAAGGAGTTTCAAAATTTTGTAGTAACTTCGTGAAATAAATTGAGTTTTATTTGAAACGCTCTTATAAAAATATTAATGCACCGCTCAACGTTTTCTCATTTTTCTACTACTCAGTATGCGTTTGGCCACCATTTTTTGGAAAAAACTATGATTTTGAATAGTATTTTTGGGAAAATATGTGGTTAAAAAATGTTTGAAAAGTCAAAAATGGTAAGCTTGACTAAGATAGATGATTGAGATTAAATGTTGAATAAATTTGATTTGAAAAAAATGGGGCCAATTAGGAGCTCAATCTCGTCCATTTATTAAAAGTCAATCACACAATATTTGACTTTTCAATTAAATTTCAACCATCAATTCTCTTAAAAATTAATATTCATTTCAAAAAAACTAATTTTAATTAAAATCAAACATACTTAAAGTAAAATATGTAGTTGAAAGGTGGAGCAATAAGAGCATCACTAATGATTTATAGATATTTTAATCTATGTGGCACTTAAGTAAATAATTATCACACTCATATTGATAAAATAGATAATGGGATTTAAAGTTTATCTCCAATGGTCATTGCCTATAAATTTTTTTATGTATATACGTGTCTTCAATATTTTGTCTAGTAAGTATCTACATCTGGACATAGTATCAAATAATGTCTCTGTCATGTCAGTGCCACATAGACATACAAACTAACCATTAGAGAATAAATTTTGATATCATTATTTATTTTTTCTATGCGACTATATATTTTTTCTCAATTAATATATCATTAGAGATGCTCTAACAATTCGACTCAAGCCCAATATTCTCTTCAAGGGAACAACTACCAATTGCATCCCTATAACTAACCTTCAACTATTTTCAAGAATTTTTTTCTATATTATTCTCAATCAATAAAATTGTAACAGACTGTTCGAAGGCTTATAGTCGCCATTTCTTTTTATTTATTTGTATTTTCTAAAAAAAATAAGTGGTTAAAAATTGAAGAAAGAAATCAATCATTCTATAGACATTGAAATTTGATATTTTAAAATGACATTTTGATGTGAAATAATTTTATTGACTCATAAAAAAATATTGATGTAATCAATTCCCAATAAATCCGCATCACATCAAAATGTTCGAGTTAAATGCTCTAAATGTCATTGTACTTAGCCAAATGTTTCTAGATTACCACTATGTTTTATTGTCTGTTCGGCAACTACAGCCGGAATTTTATTTTATTTTTTGAATTTTTGGTATTTTTTAGGTAGATCAATGGTTGAAAATTAGAGAGAGAAAATATATATAATTAAAAAATAATTTGAAAAATTTTATTATTTATAAATTTATTTATAAATTATAATCATTAATTAAAAGAACGATATTTTAAATTGTTTTTAGAATACCATTAAACTTTCAAAAGAATCCCACAAATGCCAATGTCTTTACTCCATTAAAAGAATTGACAGGAATTGTATAATGGGCATATTTCAAGAAACCAAGAAATATAAAGTTGTTGTTTGATCTAAATTTTTATCAAAGCTTGTGTTCGGAAACTATTATAACATGTAATGATTAGTATTATTTGTATTTTCTAAGTAAGATGTGTGGTTAAAAATAAGAGAGAGAAAAGATGTGTGGTTAAAAAATGATGTTAAAAATTGTGTTGATTATAATAAAAGTTTTCCGAATACACTGAAAGTCAAAGTCAACAATTAATTATAATCACATATTCTATTAGTCATAACTTTTTAACCACATCATCTCATCAACCATTTATTTTAGTCAACCTTACAATTTTTTACTTTTCAAACATTTTTTAACCATACATTCTCCCAAAAAACTATTCATAACCACAATTTTTTCAAAAAAATGGGGTCAAACACATACAAAATAAAACTTCAAAATTAAATTTTTTTATGCTACATTTCAAGCTTACGAAAACCCGCTACTTCAATTTCCTTTCTAGCTTACAAAATAAAACGAAAAACATTCTCTTACTTCAATTTCAAGCTTGCAATTTCTTATGCTGTATTTCACAAAATATAGCAAGAGCAAGTTATTTTATTTTATTTTGTAAGGTAGAAATCTGAAATTGAAGAGTGGGGTTTTTATGTTATTTTGTAAGCTTGAAAATGTTAGCTTTAAAAATATTGGTTCTAAAGTTTTATTTATTTATTTATTTATTTTTTTGCCCCAATTTGATGAAGATTAAGATCATTTTTTTAGTGAAATTTGATAAAGATGATGAGATGGTGTTGTAAAAAGGTTATGGTCAATGGAATATGTGATTATAATTAATTATTGATTTTGATAAAAATTTAGATTAAAATCTAGATCAAACAAGAGCTTTATATTTTTTGGTTACTTGAAATATTGACATCATACAATTCTGTGAACTCTTCTTATGGCAGTTAAGACAATGGCATTTGTGGTACACTTTCGAGAGTTTTATGGCATTCTAGGATCAATTTAAAATATAGTGACATTCTAGAAATATTTGGCGAAGTACAATGGCGTTTGGAGCATTTAACTCTCAAAATGCCCTATTTAAAATATCAAATTTGATCGTCTATCTACAAACCATTCAACGGCCATGAGTTGTCATTTTTTTTCTAGGTAAAATGTGTTAAAATTTGGAGAGAAAAAAATATATGTGATTTGAAAAATGTGTTGTTATAAATTAATTTATAAATTCTACTAAGCTCTTGTTTGGTCCCCATTTTTTTTTAAAATAAAATATATTCAACACTCAATCTCAACCATTAATCTTAGTCAAGTCTAACATTTTTTACTTTTCAAATATTTTTTAACAACACATTATACCAAAAATACTATTCAAAAATCACATTATTCTATTAAAAAAAAAAAATGGGGGCAAATTAGGGGTTAATTAATATTGGGGTAAAAGAACACAAGCTAGAATTAACAATATTTTTTTTTTTTTTTATCAGCCCCCATGGCAAATCTCCCAGTGACAAAGGGGAGGGGTGGTAAGTACTCAGTGCGGCAGTGTGCTTAGTTCGATTCCCCGCAAGGTGGAATTGACTTTGTTGCAAGCGGGAGTTATTGAGAATTGCTCATGCTTACACAATTCTCTCCACCCTGGTCCCTGAGAGGCATAATTTGGATTTACTATCTCGAACTAATGACCTTGAGCGTGATTGGATTGGACACTCAGGGGTGGGATACACTTTTTTTTTTAACAAATTTTTTTATCAAACAATTCCAAACACATATGGATGAATCCAGCTTGCAAGTAGCCAAGTACCCCATCGAAGGACGATGTCAAATCCCAACACGTCAAGACACCAAGAAGGTCAGAGATAAAGAAAAGTACAATGAAAATAGGAGAATTTTTGGTAGAATTTCATATTGGCAATGCACGTGCATAACACCTGATCTTGGTTAAGAGTGTGAAACACAGAATTCATTTATCAAAATAACTCGTAACATTGTACATTTCTAATGCGCACGCGTATATGTGAAATGTGTGTGATATTTTAATATTTATTTATATATATATATGATTCGTAACTCAAACTCTGTATTTTATTGCTGATTATCTGGAGAGTTTCAGGCATTTCTTTTCCATTTCTTCGCCTCTGAATCTTGGAATATTTAGCCGCCGGGTTCATGTTCTGTTTATCAGTTCCCTTGGTTGCAGGTTAATCTTTCTTTACATACTATTTGCTAACGAGATTGGCTTGGGTATCACTTTAATTTCGACTTTGTATTTAAATCAGGTGAAAAATCCCATAATTCTTATGTTGATTCCGGGGACCCATATAGGAAAATTGAAATCTTTGAAACATTTTCGGGGGAAAGAAGAATAATTTACGAGCTGATTTTGTAAGTTGAGTGCTAGGGCTTGAATTTAATTTGGATTGTCTTTCTTAGAATTTTTTTTTTTTTAAAACACCAGTATATGTAGTTTTCTTATGGTGATGGATATTGAGTATATTAATTATCATAGTGCTGAAATGCTGCCTATTAATATTTGGTAATAAAATGCATGGAGATTTCTGAATAACAATGTTTGATGCTAACAGATTAATGACAACGGGACATGCGAATAAAGGGTTGTGACTGAAGAATTATATACTTAAACTTGGTGATGTATTACCTTTGAGACTCATGTTGAAGAATAAATTTTTTGATGTCTCAATTATAGAACAATGAACATATTTGATGATTGTAATTTCATTTTTTTTTTTTTATTTTTTATTCCTATATATATACAACTACAAATCCACCCAGGAGAATTGAACCCAAGACCTCAATCTTGGTAAGGGATGTCGCCCACTTGGACAGAGCCCTTGTTCTCAATTGTAATTTCATTCTGGATGTTAGAATTTGTCACTTGTTGACTGTGAATTGAGCTTTTCCATGACAAGGCAAGGAGATACCCCCACCACCAAAAAAAAAAAAAAAAAAAAACTCTCGTGTATTTTTTCTGTAGTGATTATTTTAACTGCAGAACCAATAAATTGTACTTCTCCACACTTTATTTCACCTTTGGTTATTGGAAGTTATGGACTTGAGGGTTTGATGATCCCTTACATCCATTTAACTGACTAGTGTAATGGCTGATGATTGTGTTATGTATCCATATTATGGACTGATTTTTGAGTGGGTCCTTGTAGTGAAACAAGGATCCCCCTCTTGAAGTTAAACTACATTACTGAGAGTTTATTGCTGTTCTTCTTTGAAGGCAAATTGATGTGCAAAAGAGTGCTGTGGTCTATGCATATCCAAATCAGCAGTTTATGAAATGGATAAATGTGGCTTTTTGTAACCATGGTTTTGGGTTTTCAATGCATGACATCATGTAGCACTTACTGTTGAGGCCATATTAATTAGTATTACACAAAATAAATCAATTGTAGACACTTTTATGGTTAGATCTGTTCTTTGTAGATGAACATAGGATTTCTGATACCAAATAAGGTTGGTTTAGGATCATGGGATCCTTTTTTATATATAGAGAAGGCTCTAGGATCTTTAGAAACTAACAAATCAAGCTCTTGGTGGAGATAGAGAAGAGAGACTATTATAAAAGAAGGTAGGAAAGTACCAGTTTACAACAAAAAGACCGAAAATCATACATGCATAAATTTAATAAAAAATGTTGTGGTCAAAATATGAACCTTAATTGTGGGAAAAGATAGAAACACAAATCATCACTCACTTTCAAGATTAAAAAAAAAAAAAACTCTTCTGCGACTCTTGTCTACGAAATTTTTATAAGATGGGCTGTTAACTCATAACATAAATAGGATCAAGTATGCACCTGCCTGAATAAAACCACATCTGGTTCATACAGGCGTATTATTATAATTGAGTTGTAGCTTATTACTATTGTTTCAGAAGTGATGAAGAAATAATACAACTTTCAGCCATAATATATACTAAATACTTCACTTCTTCATCCATACCATAAAGAAAGGAGAATGCTTCTTCTAATATCCTATAAAAATGTCATTTTTGGTTTTTATTTGAAAATATTTGTGCCTTATAATGGTTAAAGAGAGAAAGTTGTTCTTACCATTCCAAATCTTTGGCATGCCAATCTTTGGAATGACTGTAGTTGTTCAGAATTTGCTATGTTTTTAATAGGTTGAAAGCAGTGTGTGTGTGAATCTGAGTAATGCTGCATCTGTTAAGATGATTGTAGTTTCACAACCAACCTGTAAAGTGAGAAATGGGCCTTTGATTGAACCCGTATTGTATGTTAAGGGTTTGGAGAAGTCAGAGTAATTCTATTGCATTTGAGCTGCATCCATGGAATTGAATCATATCTTTTATTTCTTTTTTCACATTTTAGGGTTTTATATAAAACAGCTATATTATGTGCATTAAATACAGATACATATTGTCTTCAATTTATGCACTTTTTCAAAAATTCTTTTGTATTAATTTTTAATATTTTTATGTAATGCTTCAGCTTGCGATTTCAAAGCCAGTTCTAGCCAATCAACAGATCGTGATTGTTCAACGCAGAATAATTGAATTACAAACTAGTGACACAGTTATGTCTGGACTTATTGAAGGTCTTCCAGACGCTGTCGTCGTCCGGTGCCTTGCACGGGTTCCTTTCTACATTCATCCCAAGTTAAAACTTGTTTCCCGTTCCTGGCGAGCTGCCATTCGTAGCGCCGAACTTTTCAAAGCCCGACAGGAGGTTGACACCACTGAGGAGTTTATATGTTTGTGTACATATGACCCTGACAATTTGTGGCAGCTTTATGATCCTCGTCACGACCTTTGGATTACTCTCCCTGTTATCCCTTCGAATATTAGGCACCTCGCCCACTTTGGCGTCGTCTCTACCGCAGGAAAACTGTTTGTGCTAGGTGGTGGAAGTGATGCTATGGATCCTTTGACCGGTGACCAGGATGGAAGTTTTGCAACTGACGAGGTCTGGTCATATGACCCTGTAAGTCGGCAATGGCAACCCCGGGCATCCATGATCATCCCTCGTACTATGTTTGCATGTTGTGTGTTGGACGGAAAGATAGTGGTTGCCGGTGGCTTTACTAACCGCCGGAAATCAATCTTTAAAGCAGAAGTGTACGATCCAGAGAAGGACTTCTGGGTTTCAATACCCGATCTCCACCGCACTCACAATTCTGCTTGTACGGGAGCTGTGATTCGAGGTAAGGTTCATGTACTGCACAGAGGACTATCGAGTGTCCAAGTTTTGGACAATATTAAACAGGGATGGACAGTTCATGACTATGGTTGGCTCCAGGGTCCCATGGCAGTTGTTAAGGGGAAGCTTTACGTAATGACTCATGGGCAGATTTACAAGCAGGAGATAGAGTCGAGTAAGCTGGTTGTGTCAGCATCGGAGTTCCGTAGGAAGATTGATTTCGCGATGATTGGATTGGGAGACGATATTTATATTATTGGAGGGGTTATTGGGCCGGACAGATTGAATTGGGATATAAAGGTGACGTCTGATGTCAATGTTCTAACGCTCGGAAATGAGAGACCAGTTTGGCGCCTCTTGTCTCCTATGACACGGTGCAGAGGAATTGTCCTAGGTTGTACTCAGCTGAGGATTTAGGTCATTCATATATATACTATATATGCGTGAGACGAGAGAAATTATTTCCATGCTCCTTAGAAGGAAGGAAGAAACCAACCGGGGTCTTGCTTGTAGCCATCTATAATTGCTTTCTGTTGAGTTTTTGGAGATAGGCACTATGCCAGTGACATATGAGGAATAAAATACAATGTATTAGGAATCATGAAGAAATCTTTTAATGTTATTTCATTTCTTTGAGGTTGGCTTTGTTTCTGTATTTGGAATTGGACAGAACAATTTGAATTTCTGTGGTACTGATGGACAATCATTCTGGGCACTTGCATTCTGCTCATGAAATGCTTCATAACTTTAAGCCGAAAGCCTAAGGTTTCACCGTCTAATAATTCTGTTCCAAGGTAATGATATTAGAAATCATTTAAGAAATGAAGAGCGGCCTTATCCAGCCCTAAACTAATGTCCTAGTTCTCGAGTTACTCTCGAATCTAGCCGATATAGCTACTTTTCTTTTTAGTTTGAAATGGTTAGATGTGTCAAAATGAGAACTCGAGGTCCATCTTCTGATATTATATATATTGATATATAGTGAAATAATAAATTGCTCAAGAAGTTGAATGAATTACATTATTGAGTATCATATCGGTAGTTAAATTGAGAAATGAATATATTTTAATTGTACCATCAAGAAGTTCAATGAATTACATTGTTGATTCAGGAGGTTAATAGTCATAGCAACGGAAAAACGCGAAGATGTCACTATCACGTTGCCATACTGATACAGTGGCTCCCGCTTCTGCATCTATTAGGCTAGGCGGCGACAAAATCCACTTCCAACCTTGGGCGTCTAACCTGCTTTTCATGCTCTTAGGGCATCTTTAATGGTGCGGTCTGTCCAGTTTTTTTTGCCTATGTGACTTGAACAAATTATTAAAATATTTCAAAAAGTGTCAGACGATCATCCGTAAGGTCTGCAGTTCAACCTTTGGAGATTTTTGGTCTTGATTATTTTATTTTTTTGTGTAATTCTCTTTCTTTATATTTATTGCCCTTCAATGACTCTTTCTCCCCCTCTCTCTTACTTTTACTCTCTCTCTCTTTCAGAAATGTAATATTCATTAGCTGGCGTGGACTCACAGTTCACGTTAAAGATGCTCTTATCTTCTCAAGCTTGATTTTAACGTCCAAAGTAAAATGTTTTCACAACGCTTATTCAATTAATATTTCTTTGTATAAATATTCATATTTAGTTAATTAAGTTCATCTTTGATAATGTGAAAAATTTTGATTTTTGTGATTTTTTTAGTTTTTTTTATGGATGTATGGTTTAAAAATATTTGAAAAATCAAAAAGTTTTGAAGGTTGAAATTGAGTTTGAAAAATTATGAAAATTTTGATTTTACCAAACAAGTTTTAACATACTTCCTTTCTTACAAAATGGTCCAAATAAATTCATTTGGCACTTCTATCTTACAGTCTAACTTGGAACCTCTTTTTATCCTCGACGTGAACTTGAGTCCAAGGTCAATCATGAGATTTTGGGTGTCATGTGCGATAATTTGAAATGATAATTTATTAAAAAAAAAAAAAAAAAATTGTGTCATATATTCAATTTTTTCCTTTAAGCGTGTTTTTGTTTTTCATTTTAATGAATTTTCTGTCCAATCCTATTATTGCAGATGTGGGTCCCATACTCCCATTCGTTAGAAAAGTGTACCGGCCACACAAATTCATTAACATTCTTGTTGACTATATGAATGTTTCGAAATTGCCCTCGAGTTCAAATTTGATCATTTTCACTTTGCAGACTGTAGACACGACATCAGCTGGAGGGTTATTTGGTCGAGACATGTTTCGACAGTTTTTGCACGCTCGTGATGCCTGATGCAAATATTGTTTCGTTAGATATTATTTTAATATAAAATCACCGTTACAAAATTCGAAAAACACATTATTATGAAAAAAAAATACGGAAAAATGTTATAAAATCATCGAAATCATAAGAACAACATAGAGAGAGAAATGGAGAGAGTTTAGAGGAGAGAATTTCTCTTCAAGAATTGGTGTAATAAATTGGTAAGTATAGGCTCCTATTTATAGGAGTGGACAATGGCACAATCGTAATATTGTAAAGTTTACAGGGATATAATGGTAATGTCATTCACATATATACATTATTTATAACACTCCCCCTTGAATGACATATTACGCAATTGTCTGCCTCGTTAAAACCTTGCTAAGAAAACCCAATGGGATAAAACTTGAGCGAAGGAAAAAGAGTACAGTTGCTCCCCCTGATATTGGCCATCGTCAATCGTTGAGTCTTAATGTTCAAGTAGAACAAATCATGTATTGAATCTTTGAAGTTCTTCAGTGCTTCAGTGCTGCCTCGTTAAAACCTTGTCAGTAAAACCCAATGGGACAAAATCTGAACGAAGGAAAAAGAGTACAGCCGCTGCCTCGTTAAAACCTTGTCAGGAAAACCCTGTGGGACAAAACCTGGACGAAGGAAAAAGAGTACAGCATGACAGCATGATTCTCCCCCTGAAGTGTGCAATCAAGTATTCATGAACCTTTTGAATAATGATATCATCTTTCTTCTGGAATATATATGAAAATCTTCTTGTGTGTAGTCGATATCATAACATTCTTCATAAGATGTGTATGATTTTCTTCATTTGTTGATATCATTCCAGTATAACAATGTGTTGCTGAATTATAGCTTGTTGATAGCTATGATGATGCCTCAAAAACCTTGCTAGGAAAACCCTGTGGGACAAAACCTCAGCGAAGGGAAAAAGAGTGCATTATTCTCATTAATTTTCATCAATACGCCTCAACTGTTGCCTCATTAAAAAACTTGCTATGAAAACCCTGTGGGACAAAACCTCAGCTAAGGGAAAAAGAGTGCAACGCGTATTTATTCCTTTCATGGAATATTACATGTATATTGGTGCAATCACGAATCTTTTCATTGTATTTTTTCACTTCTGGTGAATAATCAAATTTAGAATTCACTTCTGGTGAATAATCAAATCTATAATTCACTTTCATAGATTGCATCTTTCACTTCTAGTGAATAATTAAATATTCATTTTCAAATTCACTTCTAGTGAATAATCAATTTCAAATTCACTTCTGGTGAATATTCATTTTCGTATTCACTTCTAGTGAATAATCAATTTCCCAGATGTCATAAATAGTACACTCCAATTTCACTTTCAACATATTATATCATGGAGTCATTTGTATCATTCTATAGTGATACTAATCTGGGCATATTGAATCTTTCAATGATTTATACACGTATGTTCTTACACTTTATAAACTGCAATTTCTAATTTTGCAGGAGCATAATCAATCATTGAAATAGATATCAATTTCGACATATAATCTACAATCATTTTACTTGAAATCCCAACGTACCGCGATCAACTGGTACATCAAAGAATACTCCCAAAGTACCGAGATGAGAATCATACATTTTGATCTCACTCATTGGTATATCAAGGAGCTCAAGCTAGTGATTTAGACTATAGTCTATCCACCATATGTCATGCCAGTTCTATGAAAAATTTCGCGCGCAACTAGTCGTCTTTTACGACTGTGAAATATTTTTCATTTGTACATATAATTACTGGCTTTACACATTTAAGCATTTGGACTTCAGGTCCTTGAACAATAATCCCTACATTAGGGTTTCATACTTGGCCAAAGAATTATGATTTCATCAATCTTATTTCATAAGAGGGTATGCAGTCGACTTATTTATCGATTCCATCTCAATATAACGTGGAGAGATCTCTTTATATGTTCTATCATCAGGTACCTGAATATCTCATCATTTGACTATGTCCCTTTTACTTACTTTGAGTATTTAGCCTCAAAGGAATCATTTCAATCATTCAAGAGATATTTATTTTTGGAATCGATAGTCATTATGCTTCAGGCATAATTACGCTTCAGGCGTGTTTTCACCATAATGTTCTCAAATATTATCAATCGGCTAAAATGCCATAACACATGTCATTCTTTTAGGGATGTAATTTCAATCATATATCTCAGTGCGCTTTGGTGGAGTGTATGCATATCGCACTTTTACAAATAATAAAGCTTCTTGAGCTATTCCCTGTTTGACATAGAATATTGTTGTATGATAAACAATTTCTGAATAAGTTATTCTCATAGAAAATAATTTGGAACTTTTGATAATCTAACCGTTTATTATAGAACTTCTGGTTCTATACGGTTTTATTTCATTTCTATGTATGAATATTTGATTCAATACAATATCGCTAAACTTCTGGTTCAATACAATGTATATTTCATTTATGAGCTTCTGGTTCATACTATATACATATTTCACTTGTACGTATGAACTTCTGGTTCAATAAGATATTTCACTTGTACATATGTATGAACTTCTGGTTCAATACAACATTTATTTCATCAGTATTCTATATAGTTCAAATCAGTATACCTTTATTACTTTTAGTATACCGAAAAATCAGGTACAATATCCAAGGAAATATCTCATAATCTCAATCTTGTCGCCAAATCTTCCCTTATATCGAAAAAGGTAATGGCATATTATCTCACCTTTTCAATAATTTATTCCATTATTTCTTGATGGAATCCATATCACTGACACGCGGAGCCGCCGCTCTTTTACGCGTTGAATAATGCATTTAAATAGATGATTTGGGAAGAAGGCTAGATCCATCAAAAATGGATATCATACTTTCAAATATTCGCAAATATTATTCCAATCTTCCAGTAAATGATTTGAGAAAAATTTATCGAATTAGGCTCGAAAGATTGAGGTTGCTGATGGATCATGGCATGCCAGAAGATGTTCGCTGGTTGATCGAAGCAAAAGTTCGATTAGCTGGTGAATTACCAGATTCATTTTCTAAGCACAAGCCTGGCTTAGGTAAGAGTACTTTTGCAAAGAAGCGAAGAGCAAAAAGATTAAATAGTTGCTACAAATGTGCTCGATGGACATGTGATACCCGTTGTAAATCAATAGGATATTCATCCATAAATCGAGATGATAAGACAGACTTCATTAAGGGTGGACTGAGTAAGGAGTCATTGGATGATATCCGATTGACTCTTGAGACGCACCCTAGTGGGTATGTGCAGCGTGAGCTACTATCTTTATGGGCTAAATTCATCAGCGATAAAGAGAGATATAGTCTCAAAAATATAATAGCAAAAGATCCTGTTTGCCAGGCTGTTATAAACAATGATGCTTTGGCTATGCAGCATTAATACAAGGTAAATCATTTGATATATATGCACATATAAAATATTTTTCTGTTTCCTTTCACGAGTTTTGATAAAGGCTGGTTAAAAATATTAAATCACCGAAAGGTGAGTAGGATGATTTTGTCAAAAGTAAATCTTCACTTTTTCGAAAAACGACCAGTAAATAGTGAAGTTTTTCGGTTTTAAATAGCCAAACATTTTTCATAGTTCATGCATCCCAAAATAACATTTTCTCGTAAGTTTTTCCTTCTTTACTTTCAAAAATGGAAGGACCAAAATTTCGACAGATCAAAACTATCTGTGTATTTTGTGGATCAAAAGTGGGAAAAGGTTTTGGGTATCTAGAAGCAGCCGTGGATTTAGGAAAGAAATTGGGAGAGAAAGGTATCACTCTCGTGTATGGAGGAGGTAGCAGTGGATTGATGGGTTGTGTTTCACAATCCGCTCTAGTAGAGAAAGCAAGAGTGATAGGTGTTATACCTACTCCTTTAGCTGATATTGCAGGCAAAACACGAGGGCATGAAGTACAAACCTTATCTATCCATGAACGCATAACTTGCATGTTATATGGTTCTGATGCCTTCATAGCCCTGCCTGGAGGTTTTGGTACTTTAGAAGAAATCTTTAATATTACTTCATGGGCTCAACTAGATCTCCATACTAAGCCTATAGGGCTTTTAAATGTAAACAATTTCTTTGATGGTTTGCTAACATTTCTTGATTATGCTGTGGAACAGGGATTCATATCTCCATTTTCTAGGAGAATCCTTATTTCTGCTCCTACTATCGAGGAACTGCTGGATAAGTTGCAATCATATATTCCAATACAAGATCCAGCAGGAGTAAAGATAGATTGGTCGCAAGGAAGGGGAATCAAGCGAAAATGGAGTCCGGTTAATGTAAATTTATCTTTGTGAACTCTAGAATAGGTGGTGGTAGAGTACGGAGTATTCTCACTCTTGAGACACACCATAAATTTCTAGGATTTTATCAATGTATTAATCTTGTGTACCTCAAAGATTTAAAGTGGTAGAGTATGGAGTATTTCTTACTCTTGAAACACACTTTTTTCTTTATTTCCTCAAAAGGTCAGAGGTGGTAGGATACGGCTACTCCCGAAACACATCTCTAATTTTGAGGATCATAAATGTTTTCCCCTTTTGCATTTTGCATGTATGTCTCGTTTATGCTTCTTCAGGAGCAATAATAATATCATTTCAGTATGTTTAGATGATAATTTTTACTTCTTCTGGAGTAAATATGTACTTCTTCTGGAATATATAAGTGCTCGTGCAAGAACTTTTCCAGGCACTTATCATCTAACATTCATCTCATAATACTGATGAGATTATTTTCACATTAGCTATATCCGTGCTATCATGTGATATTATCTTATCATACATCAACATTCTCTTGTTGAATAATTTTCATCCACCCATTCAAATTCAGATATTGGTAACTTCTGGTACCATTGGATAAAACATTTTATTAATATTTATCAACCTTTTGGTAATGATAACTTCTGGTATCATTTGATAAAATATTTTCTAACTTTAGTATTGATAACTTCTGGTATCATTTAATGAAGTATCAAATAACAATAATATTGTATATATATATTAACAATAACGATACTGGGGTTATACCACCAAGTATATATGTTGACAACAACCCTCTAATATGTTAGAATTAACCAACAACTGAGGTGTTTATATGTATTCAATTGATATACCGACCATATAGGCGGTGTCAACGTGATGAAATAATTAAACCAGCCATATAGACGGTATCAACGAGATGAAACAATTAAACCGGCCATATAGGCGGAATCGACATAATGAAATAATTAAACCGGGTAAAGCCAACCATGTAGGTGGTAAAACCAACCATGTAGGTGGCAGCATAATATAATTCAATTGATCACATATTAATCGTTAATTTACGATTATTATACTTGTATGTATTATTAAGGGCAAAATCGTCCATATTTTAATATATTGCTCATATGAATAAATTGAAACCGTCAATAGGTTTAAAATTTAATTTAGAACAAACTTACTTTTGGTCCGAAGTTCAAAATCTCGTCAAGATTGCTCCAAAAACAGTTTTTAAGAAAACCGCCATGTTCGACCGCCGGAATATTTTAAAAACTGCACAAAACAGAAAAATAAGATCATAGAAAAATCCAATTCATCAAAACGGACAAACTGCCTTTCGTCATCGCCGGATCCGCCACGCGCCGCCGCCGCCGGCCGCCGCCGGCCGCCACGCGCCGGTGATCGGAAAAATTAACCCATCACCATAATATGTGCCTCGGCGTCCTGAACATGCCGGTGGTCTCCGATTTTCCAAAAGATCAACCGTTTGGCCGGAATCATCATTTTTCAGTCCGCCAGCATCTTCTTCTCCGGACAATAACTTCCGTTTTAACCGTTGGATTTGCGCCAAATTTCAGTCGAGTCTTCTCCTAGAAAAACCCGTTGATATGCCGCTGGCCGATCGTCGATCGGAGTTCAGAATCGTCCGGAATAAGCATTTCAATTTTCGGTCAGATATCTGTTTTTGCACAGTTTTTCAGATTTTCTTCTTCGGTCGATATCTTTTGTTTCAGCCGTTGGTTCTGCGCCAAATTTTAGGCGAGTCTTCTCCTTGACAAGCCCGTTCTGATGGCGGTGGCCGATCGTCGATCGGATATCTGGATCGGCCAGAATCATTCTTTTTCAGTTTGAGAGAAAAGGAAACATTGGTTAGTAATAATCAGGTTTCTGATACAGAGGCTCATCATTTAGATGCAACTGTAGAGCATACTCCCGTTATTACTCAATTGGTTAGAGACTCGTGCTGATAACGTGTTATAAAATCATCGAAATCATAAGAACAACATAGAGAGAGAAATGGAGAGAGTTTAGAGGAGAGAATTTCTCTTCAAGAATTGGTGTAATAAATTGGTAAGTATAGGCTCCTATTTATAGGAGTGGACAATGGCACAATCGTAATATTGTAAAGTTTACAGGGATATAATGGTAATGTCATTCACATATATACATTATTTATAACAAAAAACACATTATTATGAAAAACAAAAACAAGCTAAGCTCCTATTCTCTTTGCTGTTTTGAGGTCGTTTTCTGTTTTTATTTTCGAAAACGTTAAAAACGCGTTCTCTTTACCATTTTCGAAAACGCATTTTGAAAAACAAAAAAAAAAAAAATTTGTACACAAAACGCAAAACGCCCAAAACCTCGTGTGTATTTCGACAAAAAATGTCCAAAACGCGGAAAACGCGTTTTGAGATTTTTTTTTTTTTTTTTTTAAATTTATCTTAACTTAGAACTAAGCTTAATATAAAGTTTTTTTTATTATTTATTTATTACTTTTTTTAGAATTATCTTAACTTGGAACTAAGCCTAAATTTTTTTTTTATTTTTTTATAATTATCCTAACTTGGAACTAAGCCTAAATAATTTTTTTTTTTTTTTTTTGAGAATTATCCTAACTTGGAACTAAGTTTAAATAATATTTTATTGAATTCAATATCAACATTACAAAAAAAAATTAAGTGAGAATTTTTGTTATTATATTTCAAAAAATGCACTGATAAATGGACTCTGGTGGTTTTGAAAGAACTTGCATTTTCTGAATTTTAATAGAAGTAGAGCTTTTTCAAATCCCAAACCTGACCAAACTGTGTTAATATAGACTCTTAATGCTCACATTAGTGTGTTGCATGTAATCATGTTTTCAGTGTATTGTGAAAGGAAATTTGAGTTTGAATTAGTAGTATTCTGCAAGCAAATTAATTAAAAATAGTTTAAGTAGTATTCTGCAAAATTTTAAACAGAACGTGTTTTCCAGCTTTTCATTTTCAAAAACAGTTTTCAGAAATGACAAACCAAACGCGTTTTCAACAAATTTGAAAACAAAAATGAAAACAGGAAATATAAAATATTTTCGAAAATGAAAATACAAAATAAAATACAAACAGAACGCCACCTAAGTGTCCTATTAAAAATTGGTGCCTTATAACGTTGATGTTTAGTGCGATCACACATCTCGCATACTCTCTTGACCTCCCCTGCTTGTGTCGTACGAAATGTAATTGTTACGCTATCATAAAAATGAAGAATAATGAAAAGAAAATGGATAAGGTTCATTCAATAAAAAGAAATTATGGAAAATTAGAAAATGACATTTATATGGTCCCCTTTATTTGCCAATTATATCGTGCCTCGTGTCAGTAAAGGACGCGGAAAAAATGGCACCTACTTAACTACTTTTGTTTGAAAATTGATGAATATAGTGTTTGAAAATTGATGATTATAGTCTTATAGAGCTTTCGTAAATCTGATTGATCTGATCTGATAACGTAATGGGATAGATTAAATGGTTAATAGTACAAAACGTCCCTATCTTTGATATATATTGAATAAAACATTTCAACATTATGATTTTTGATACTGAACGTCCCAACTTTTACATTTTCTTGTTAGAGACGTCATTTTCACTATATTTAACCATATTTCAACGTTAAATTGAAATTAAATAGTAAACATGAGGGGCATTTTTTACCAATTTCATTTTTAATTCATTTCTTAATGGTAATTGATACAAAACGTCCATATATTTGACACTCATTGTGAAAAAACGTCCCTACATTCATTTTTTTGGCGAATAACTTCCATACGTTAGATTTTCTTGCCGATGAGTCCCTGAATTTTACTTTTCTTTCAATTTAATCATTCCTATTTGATTTAAAGGTCATTGTCTTCAAACGTGTATAACTTTTGATCTACAACTCCGAATTGCACTCCATTTTTTGCGTTGAACTCCAAATTCAACCATTTTTCTTATGATGTATCATGTGCTCATTTATTAAATATTTCATTTTTGACTTTTGTATTGTAGATACTTATTTTGTTATGGCATCATTGATTAACGTAAATTGATTTCTGTAAATTTTATTGAAATAGTGAAATTTTAATTTTAGTGTGTGTTCGACGGTCAACAAAATTTATAAATTGGATTTATTTGACTTTTTTATTTTTTTAAGATAAAATATTTGGTTAAAAATTGTTATGTTTAGCCCCTGTTTGAGCCATATTATAATCTCAAATCACTTTTTGAACAACACGCAATTTCTTTCTCCAATTTTTAAAAAGTGATTTGAAGAGAGAAAATGTGTATTATTTGTACACGAAATTTCTTTCCCCACGCTTGGAGTGCAGGGGAAATTAGATCTCTCGATCTAATTCAAGTTACAACCCTCCCCCTTTTTCTGGGCTTGGGACCGGCTATGATCAATATAGGCGGAGTTAAAAATTGTATACGAATAAAAAATTTCGTGTACAATTTTTTTAAAAAACATAATAATTTAAATTACAAAAAATGATTTTTAAATTTTGTGAAATTCCCTTTATAATAGCCTCAGTGCTCATTAAATTTAATCGATGATCCATCACCGATACTAAAACAAATAAAGAAGGTAATTCTTCCCAATATTTGCAAAATTTTAACTCCATGGAGCTGACTACATCATTAAAAATTGGCAAATTCCTATATTGATTGAATGTTTGTGCAATATGAAAAAAGTGTTGTAAAACAAGTGAAGATGTTGGGTAATAAATACCACTGCAGCATTTGTAGCATCATAAAAGGCTTTTAAAAATCTTTTTACACAGAATGCAATTTCCCATTCCCAATCTTCTAAATTATAGTCAGATCCATACGTATGTCTACCATTATAATACATTGAAATAATTTTATCATAATTTTCACATGAGTGTAACATAAGGTATGTAGAGTTCCATCTATGTGATACATCCGTACCAAATGAGTGTTCTTCTAAACTATACTCCGCACACAAACTATTAAATGTTTGTTTTCTCGATGGTGATACATTTATGAAATTTATTGCTTGTCTAATTTTATCTAAGGATTTTTCAATATGTTTTAAACCACTTTTAACAATTAAGTTGATAATGTGACAAACACAACGTTGATGAAAAAATAAACTATCAAATGCAGGGTTAAAATCAAAAACCAATTTATCAATAACAACCTTATTAACGCTAGCATTATCAAAAGTAAAACTACGAATCATATCTTGCATACTGAATTTTTGTATAATTCCTTTTAAAACTAAATATATGTTAGCGGCATTACGAGGATATTCTACTAATCTAAATGCAATAATTTATTTGTGTAAAATCCAAAGATTATCAATATAATGAGCTGTGGCAGCAATATAACTTTTTTTGTTACCATCGGTCCATAAACCAGATGTAAACGAAATAACAATATCATATGTTTTTAAGGCTTTAATGGTAGTTTCTTTCCTTTTGTTATATAATTTTATAGTGACTGCACGAAGTGAATTTCTACAGTAAGGAGTATACCTGGGTTGAAGATAATTCTGCACAACACAGGCAGCATACACGGGCCAAATTGGCCAGTCACATGGGTCGGCCTGTGTGCCTCGACGGGCCACACGGGCCGGCCTTGGCTTGAGCCCACTGAGCATTTTTGGGCTCGGCTCGAGCTTTGGCTCGGTCCTACTAGCCGAGCTTAACCCGAGCTTTTAACGAACCGAGCTCGAGCTACTCGAGCCGACGAGCCGTTTTGACACGCCTACTTACTCTATATTGTTATAGATAATGTAGATACCTAAATCTACTTGGTTATCTACTTTTGCAGCATTATTTATGACTTTTTGTGATAATACACTTCACCTTAGTCTAATTTTGGGTAGTCCCATTCAATGTGTCTGAGAATGAGTTTGAAGAAAAATTTCCTTTTGGGCAAATATTTCCTTTTGCAGGTTTCCTTCCTTCTATAATGGTCATAATATGTATTTTCTCTGTGGAAATTTTTTAGACTGGACAATAATCCTTTTTCATGTGATTTTGTCGAAGTTTATGGTATTAGTATCATATTTTACAATTGATATTTTATACATTTTCTTGGTTTCATAGATTAGTCATTTTTTTAGGAACATAGACTTTTTTGACTGTGTATTTTATGATATATCTATTTGTTTAAATGTTAATATATTTTTAATATCCAGATTTGTGATCTTTAGTCAGATTCGGAAGTTCTTGACTTAGGGCGTTTGTATAGCATATATAGTCCTCCCCCCACCCCCACCAATTTTCAAGCCCTTTTTTATGTATCCTAATAATGTATTTAGTGTGTATCAATAGTGTTCATGGATGAAGATGAGCCCAAAGAGTGAGTTGCACAAGTCGAGCATGGCTTGCTCATTACTTTTGTTTCATTGCCTCAAGGAGGAAATTGTCTTAAAAGGATTCAATTTAGGTACTATTGCTGTAATTTTTGTGTTGATTTGTATTTAAATTCTAACTTTGTAGTATATTCAATTTGAATCATATAAATAGAAAATTGTTTAAAATTCATAGAAATCGAAAGTAATAATTAGATGAAAAGAATGAAAATGAGAAATTTGCATATTCAGAAATTAAAAGCAAGAAAACAAAACAAGAAAAATTATATCCATATATACACCTTCAGATATTATTTTTTATTTCAGTTCTGAAGCTCTAATCAAAATCCTCGTTCATTTGAATCTGAAAGATTTATTTTGCTTGGAAGCTATGAACTAATAAGTTTTAGGGGATTAATTTTGATGGGTCATTGTGAATGGTTTATCATGTGATTGAACATGGAAGATTAACGCTCAACAAGGAGAGACAAAAGAAATGAGGAGTTATTAAAGTGTGATGGTCAACGCTTCCGTAGGCTCTTTTTAACATTTCTTTTGGCTCCCGAGTCAAGTACAAACTAGATTGGTTTCACTTTCACTGTATAAATCTTCCACCATCTTGTTGTTTATCTACTTACATGTGGTCCGACTCACTAAATGAGAAATGATGAATTTGTTAAAATGCAAGAGTTCCATGTTAAGTCGTGTCAATGCTTGGTGCATTTATGTGTAATATGAATGAGACTTGCATGTCCCTAATTTTAACTTCAGTGCAGTTAATTGGATTGTCTTCTAACGACTAAGGTTAAGTTACATATAAACAAGTTGTTTGGTTTACAGAAGCAGCAATGTTTTTCTCGTGGGGTGGATAAATTTTTTTTTGGAAATGTTTAAAGCTCTAAAAATAATTTGGTTCTTTCAGTTGATGACCATTAATAGCCCCCATCAGTCGTGCACTAGGTCTTTACTTCACATTATTTATTTTTACAGTGATGTCATGTCTAAATTTTTTGGTACTCTTGTACATAAATTGCAGTACTTAAATTTGCAAGTTAGTGTCTTCCCTCTTTGTCACTTTATCATTTTGAAGTGATTTTTCTAAATAATTGCGAACATTGAATTCATAATTCTTCATTATTTTCCAATTGAGAGATGTTTAACAAAGGGCAGGCTCAACGATGGTGAGTAGACAAGTATGAAAAAGTGATGGAATTATAGAATGTTCAGGGCTCAATCATCAAGCAGTACCAGAAACAACTCTTCTGAAATCTGAAGAGGAGTTGAGCTTTACTTTTGCACTACGGTAATTTCAATTCGAATATTATTAACAATAGTACTTATTTTGTGGTCTGCAAATTTTGTGCATAAAGTTTGATATCTTCCTTTCCTTCTTACTAATTACTGTTATGTTTGACTATTTGTGTATTGTAAGAATCTTGATTACTATTCACTTATATGATCTGGTTTTCTTTGATTTTGTGTTATAGTGATTTCCTGATATGGTTTTCCTTTGTTTTGTGTTGTTATGATATGCGTTCTTTCCTTCTTGGTAGTTTGTGGTTTTTTATTCAATTTAAAATTTTTCTATCATGTCTTTATATGAAATGATCTAAGCTTTGATTTTTTGATGTTGAAATTCTGTGTTTAGGTTGCTGTTGTACATACAGTGGGGCATGTAGCAGCTACTGTGAGTATGTCCAAGGTAGCTGTTTCATTTACTCACATAATCAAGAGTGGTGAACCAAGCTCAACTTTAATGTGAACGCTAAAGAATTGATCTTTTTGTAAAATCTGTAGTGTTTTTTGGTTCGTCGACTATGATGAGTTTTTGGTTGTTTTTAGTTTCTATTCAATTTGCCAAGGAAATGAGCAATGTGAGTCAAAATCATTTGATGAAATTTGATCATGTCTTTTTCTTTAGTTCATGAAATGAAGGTTATCTTCTTGTAAGCACGTGAGTTCTTGTGAAAATAAATTACTTGTTTGGAAGTTTATGGAATTTTTAACTTTAGTTTATTAAATTCGGAGTGATCATTACATGTCTCGATTACTATGTACCAAAATTTTCATGCAAATACAAAGATCCAATGTTGAAGGTTTTACTCATCCAAACATTTGGGAGAGAGAAATTATAACGAATAAGAGGCCTCTCGAGATTTTTTACTGGAATTCATATCAAATGCACTTGTATGCTCTATTTCTGAATCTACTTAGCTAATGAAATCTTGATTTGAGTTACTATAATATATAGGCAGTGTTTATTTATTTGATCTATTCCTATTACCTCAAAAATATTTATTTATTGTAAAGTACTATTTAGAGGAAGAGATATCATGGTATCTAATTGAAACTATATTTACTCTAATGTGTGTTTGCTCACTTATATAAGCATATGGTAAAGTCATTATACTCAATTTTAAGGCATTCTTGATTCGGTCTTCATGCAGAAAGAACCTATAGTGCTAGCTTGAAATCTACATGATAATTTAGGATGTTACAAATTATGTTTGCATTCTCTACCTAATGCCAAAGACAAATAATATTAGATAAAAGTGATTCCGGGAAATAGAGAAGATTCTGGAGAGTTCAACCAGTATAAGTAGTTTATGCTTTGCTTAATGTTTTAGACGAGCAAAATTAGAGAGGATGGATTATTTTTGGACGAGAAAAAATGGGAAAGTTTCGGGAACTAATGGTCTCAACTTCAATTAATAATTTCTTGAGGCTTACTTTACTATTAAAACAGTGGCACGAGGTCATTATTGAACTAGATACAACATAAATAATTAGTAAGATGGAGGAAATTGATTTTGGCATAGACAAGCTAGATCACAACAATATCTATTTTGATGATGAAGAGGACAATGAAGAAGATAGTGACGAAGGTAAATAGAATGATAAGAAGAATGAAAATGTGGAATCTCTTTGTTCAATTTTTGTACCTTCTCAATGCTAGGCTGTTGCACTGAAGCTTGCTGACCTTTGATATTTGCTTATCTGCACAACGGGTTTCCATTCTTGATGACAATGAAGAATAAGATGAGGAATCTTATGGATCACTAGAAGACTAGGCCGAATTAGAGATAATGCAATCTTCTTATCCTATATGTTGGGACAACACTTTATGATTTAACATACTTTAAGGTTAGATATAAATAGTACATTCACATCATTTTCCTATTTGTACGCAAAAAAATTCGACTTCAACGCGGTTCTCATATATCGTTCGAGGCATTCACTAGTTATCTTATTTTGGGCAAAGGAAGAAAAAACTGTTGATGTGTTGTTCAGTTTGAATTATTCTGGGCTCAATTTCAACTATTTGTTCTTATTGTTTATGTGTTGTGTTGTTTAGTTTGAATTATTTTGGATTTTATTTTTTTATATGTATTTTCCTATGAGTTTTTAATTTCAAATTCTGTGATTAGTCTCAAAATGAAGAACAATGTTGATTGAAGAGAAAGAACTGTGACCAACAACATTTCTCAATGCTTTGTCGGTAGCTGAAATTTAGTGGCTTTAAACATAATTTCGGATGATGAACTATATGAGGTATTATTGCTGCTATTTCCTGATTTACAAACTGAACCTGATACATATCAATTGTCTTTTGTTTTCCATAGAACACATCACAATCCAACAATACAATGAACTATTCATTCTCGTTTGCTGCAGCTGTAAAATAATGTTAGAGCGAATGCACTCAACTGCTCTCCACCTTTAAGGTACTTTTAAATCTTTTTCCTTCCAAGTTTTTTCAACTTATAAAAGATGAGTGTCTTTTATCTCCACTTCATATAATGTTTTGAAATTTGTGGAAGAAAAGTCCAGTAAGCTCCTTCACTCTCACGTTTTTATATATATATTTTAATTTTTTGTCATAATGTAAATGTTGAGATAATTTGTTGACATTACACCTTCATCCTTCAAAAATAATACTTTCCATACATAATTTTAGTAAATGTTTCTTGAAATAGTCGAGTAGAATCGCTTGTGCTTAACTCAGATTAAATAAAGCAATTATTGTTCTCAAGTTGTTACCTTCACACTTTGCTCACTCACATTTACCTTGGTTAGGTGAAATACAAGCCCAATAAGTTTAATCTTGTTTGTTGTTTTGCGCTGTTGATACGAAAAATTTGGTTCGTGTTCGTTTGGGATTGTGTGCGTATTGTTGCATACTTTTTTAATTTTTATGCAAAGATGAATATATGGGTTTGTTATTTCCATATAAACAAATGTAGTGATTGAAAAGTGTTACTTCTCATACTCTGTGAATTCATTCTTTTCAAGTATAAGCATAATTCTCTGCCCTGCTCCATTCTTTGTCTTTTTAACCAGGTTACCTGTAAATCATTTTTGTTTCCTCATACTGTCATGGCCAGATTCATGTTGTGGCTGATTTTTCTTTTTTATAAACAGGACAAAAAGTCGCAGGATAAGTAGCTACTGGAGGTAATGGATTTGCTGAACATGGTGGTGGAAGAGTTTCTGTTAATGTTTTTAGTAGATTTGATTGTCCTGTATTTTTGGTCCATGGTGAGACCTGTTAGCAGACCAACCTTATTTTAAATTTTTCATCATTAAATCTTGAAATTAATATTTAATGAGAACGATATCTATCTCAGTGGAAGAGGAAACCTTGAATAAGCTATAGAATAAATATGTATGAGAGAGATTGAATCTCAATAATATTATATGATTCTTAAAGTTGGACTACATGAGTGGTATGCACTGACCACTTTTGAGTGGGCTTAGGTTTTACTACAAGAATTATTGTCGTGCTCATAATACCGAATATGCTTTTGCAATTTGCCACCAAATCATTGGTATGTGAACATAGTGTTTGAATACTTTCCACTTTCATATCCAGTGCCAAATCATTTTCGTATGTCATTGTAACTTGACTTCAAGTATCGCTATATGTCATTTTTTTTTTTCAAATTGTCATTGTGCTTTATAATATAACAGTAAATCTATTTCAACATTGTTTTTATAGTTACCAAAAAGAGAAAATGATCTTTCTAAGCTTTAGGTTTATGCTGGTTAAAAGATGATTAATTGACTCTTACTTGCCTCCCTAGACTTTTCCTTTGAGCTATTAATAGTTGGTAATCAACGTATCCCCACCCCCACAATTTATTTGTTTCATATTTTAGAAATAGGAGATTCCATTCAATAACGTGATTTTGAGTCCATGGCCTCATAAATACATATTAGTCTTTGTAATGTGAACTTCTCTCTCATGATTATATGTTTTAGCTCTAAGATGGATTGCATTTGAGATTAGTCAATCCTGTCTACTTGAGAATTTTCATTAAGCTACAGACATTCTATTTGAAGCATAATTTTCCTTAATTCAGAGTGTCTTATTTGTGATTATTTTTTTTGTCTAAAAAAATATAGTGTAGCTTATAGTAGATTAATGATTGAAGTACCTCCAGGCTACTACAAGCACCAGCTCCTCAGTGCATCTTGGGAGAAATGATTTCAAAAAATTATTGACCAGCTTTCGGTTTTATCACTTCCACCTTTTTGCTCTAACATAAATTTATCATTTTCCCATTTTTTTAATGATAATATTAATTTTAAGATGATTTATAGCCTGAAGGATCTTATTCTTGAGTTTGGTCAAATGTTTTAGTATCCAATTTACTCTTTAAGCTGTTCTAGCTCAACACTTTTGCTCTGTATAAAGTTGAACCCTTTTTACTGAAGCATTCAGATTCACTTATTTGGTTGCAGTATTTAGACAGGGACATCAAACCTCAAAATTTAGTGGATTTGGAGGCATTACAGGCTCTGTTTTCATTAATTTTCAAGGATGAGAGAGTGGGGGGCCTCGTTGAGTAGATGGTGGAGTTGGGGGCTGTACAGAGTTAATATTCAAATTTCCTTATAGGTCATGTATAGGGATTCAAGAGATTTGAACGGGATTTCAACTATCGATTCTCCAATTGTTTGCTTGACTGGATATCAAAGGTAGGACCGAGACGACATCATGGTTTTATGCTCGTCTTGCTTGCTAGAGTCTATTTTCCTCAAAATACTTAAATATTTATTCTCTACAGTCTTCTTCATATTGATGGTTACTTGGTGTAAAAGTAAAGGGAGTTCTTCCGTGGACCTATTTTTTTGCTGGAATACACTTTTTTTGGGTACTTTTAACCACATGTAGCAATTCCATGTAGATGGTGTACATTCAAGGATATGGTTTAACTCTTTTGTTTAATGTGAGGCTTTGGTTTTGCAACATCATTTGACTAAACTAAACACTTACTATTTCATAAGTTATATGGTCCACATTAATGTCTTGATGGTACTTGGTTGAACTCTTATTAGTTTGAAGATATGTTGGTTACGATCGTTGCTTTAATTATAAGCTAACAAGGAAATCATAGAATCGTGTTACATATAATTTGACATTGTTTACGATGTGACCTACAGAGTCAAATATGTTTTCAAATGACGTATCCAATGACAGTACTAACAATACCATATGAAAATCATTTTCCATTAAATCCATTTTTTGCTGATTCTGGGACTATGAAATTACGACTACCAGCCTGCTATTTCACCAACCGTGGCTCTATCTCCATCTCGTGTGATCAATAAGCATTGCTTTCAAGTATGTTAATTCACCTATTATTATTTCCATATCATGAAGCACTACGTTATGGTTGATTGTTTCCATGTTTTGCCTGTTGAGATGTATGTGATTTAGGTTCGATGGGCATATTGAGTAACCTTATGTTATTGCATTTAGTGAATTATATTTCCATTTTCCACATTGCATGTTGAATTGGCCTACTTTGCTATGTGATATGAAATTTTAATAAACTAATTTTATATAATCCTCTTTAAATTATACTGAATTTCATGTTGCTCTTTTCTCTTTTTAGTTATTTCCATATTTTAATGAGTTTCTTCAGTTTTTTTGTCTTCACAATTTACATTCAACTTGATGGCTGAACACATAATGAGTTTGGAACTTGGCAAACCAAACACTGAGCTATTGAAAAGAAGTACATAATATTTATTCCTTTGATTTTTTATTTTATTTTGGAAACGCATATATGCATGAAAAATTACTTTATTATTATGAATTCATTTAGAAATTTTATTATCTTTCCTTATTTGCATGTCTTATAGAGCTTATCGTTGAAGATGTTAGAAAACCATAATTTAAAACTACCTTTTATATCGAAAAATAAAATCTCATCAGAACATTACAATTGACCTTAGAAATGAACAGTACCATTGGCCTTAATAATAATATGTAATGAAATATAGTTCTGCAGAATTATGAAGCACTATAAACTTTGCTTTCACAAAAAAAGTCCCAAACATAAGAAAAAAATTTCTCCCTCCCTCCCGGTCTCATTGTTAACACATGAGAATTGCATGTTGTGCTTTAGAAAATTACTGGATCTTGATCCAATTGTAGGACTTTAACAAATGATGAAAGCTTAAGTTTCCTTCCCCTCCTTTAGTTTGTTTTCCTCCTCTTCGGTTCTTATGGACTTGTTAACATTTATGAATTGAAACATGGAACAATACTAGTCTTGCTCCCATTTTCAGATGTTCGACAAGAAACAATGCCACAATTTCTTGTGCCAAATTATTTACTTAACTAAGACAAAAATACAAAAAATGTAATAACCAACATTCTGGTAAGAGACTCAAATATTTAAATAAGCAAACAATTCACTTAAGACAACCTAGAAAATATAAGAGGTTATCATTGTTCATCGAATAATAAAATCATTACTGACCCGCGTTTGCAAATGCACTTGATCTAACTTGTATTTTGGTGAATCCCAAGGTTGTATGACATTACGCTACACTGTCTTTTGTATGACGTCCAGAAGGAGTGCAAATGCTTTGAGTTTGGGAGGGATTATGCCGAGATATTATCCATTAAGAGTGATTCTTTCCAAGAACAACAGTTGCACCTATTTGAAGGTGACTAGAGGATAGGTAATTGCCATATTTCCGCGTAAGCCTAATGGGATTTTTTTATATAGGTCATGCCATGATGATTATGTTTTCAAAAAAATATGTTGGATATCATATGGTGCTTCAAATTTGTCTTGCTCTTCATTTTGTACCAGTTGCATAGGCTGTGCTTCTGGATTTTAACATGAAAAAAGAAACGGGTGGATGCTGCTATCTAAGCTTAGAATTGTTCCCTTGTTGCATTTTTTTTTTATAAACATAATTCTCTACTGTTTTTTTTTTTTTTTTGAAACATAATAATATTATAGCTTAAATGTCTTTTTGTCAAGTTATCGTTATTTATTAACCTGGCATAATGGAGCCCTTAGTTAACATAACTGAGCCACTGAATTAGAATGAATGAATGGCATGTGCTGGAAATAGATGATTTTTGGTGGGAAGTAGAATTTCTATTAAATTGGAAAACCTTTATTTCTTCTTTTGGTTGATTCAGTTTTGTGATGCAGCTCCTAATTTATTAGAATCCTTTGCACACCTGTGTTCAGGATCTGGTGAAGCCTGTCGAGGATTACAAATGTACGTGTCGCAATGAATTGAGGTTTGCTTTTTTTTTTTTTTTTTTTTTTTACTTTCATCATGTACTCAGCTTATTTCTTTATGTTCTGGTATGCTAATTCATGTTCATGGAATAAAAGTGGTCCATAAAAGTGGGTTATCATGAGGATATTTTTTTTCTTAGTACCCTTATTTTCTTTGTACTCCGAATGTTGAAATATTGACATGGGAAGAAGTGTATTTAATAGTATGACAGAAAGCACCAGATTCGCGGAATACTAAGATTGTGGGTATTTTTTTAAAAGAAGATTTAGATGAAGCATTATCTTTCTTCCGTGCTATGGACGCTTTTGATGATCCACCTCATCTTCATATTTTTTTAAACTATGATTTATTTGATTCAAACTATGGCTTAATTGGAGCAATCGAGGTTGGGAAATGATTTGATAATTACACTATTTTTAGGGGGTTCAGCAGCAATGTATAATGCATTGCTAGACATGTATGCAAAATTAACTTTTCGAAATGCTTAGGCACTCTTTGGTACGATCCATGGGAACACTATGGTCACTTTGATGACAATAGATGAATATGTACTAAATGGAAAACCATGAGCAACTATAAATCATTTTTCAAAACTATATTACAGTAACGGTAATATCTACGCGTAGAAATCGGTTCTCGTACGAAGTACGAGACATTCACTACTGTATTTAGAATTGGTGTCCACATAACTTTGAAGTATTAATTTAAACAAAATAAACTATACTTAATAGCAAAAAATCATCTTTTTTTTTTTCTTTTACAATGACATTTTAAATATATCAACACAACGAAATCGCTCTGTTGCCAGACGTGGGCAACATATCCTCCAATGAGAATGCGCTAAGTATCTGATTCATAGAGCAAACAAGCTCTATATATCTCCATTTTCCACATTTTTAGCTATATAGCTGAAATTGTGTTGATCAGGTCCGCTTCGTTGCCAGACGTGGGCAACGTTATGTTGCCCACCCTCCAATGAGAATGTTCCAGTATCTGAATTTTCCACCTTTTTAGCTATATAGCTGAAATTGTGTTGATCAGGTCCGCTCGGGCAACGTTATGTTGTCCACCCTCCAATAAGAATGTGCAAAGTGTAAAAAGGTGGAAAATGGAGATATGTAGAGCTTGTTTGCTATATCAAGAATTTTTACCAAAAATTTTCAAACTCAATCTCATCCATCCTAAAAAGGTGGAAAATGGAGATATGTAGAGCTTGTTTGCTATATCAAGAATTTTTACCAAAAATTTTCAAACTCAATCTCATCCATCCATCCATCATTAGTTAATCTCACAATTTTTTACTTTTCAAATCAATCTAAACCACACATCCATAAAAAAAAAAAAAATCACAAAAATTAAAACTTTTCCATGGACCAAATGAGCTCGTAATACTCAAATCTACAATAGGAAAAGCTAATTGTACTTTTAAACAAGCGAGTGAAGATATAAAAAATATCTATAATTTAATTTGAATAGGAAGTTATTTTACCTAAGATATCTTCAATCGTCATGTAAAATTAGATGTAATTTAACAGCTCGCAAACCACTTTTACATTACAATTATACATCCTGGTGAATCTAAAATCAAATTAAAACTTATAAATATCATTCTTCATTTTTTTTACAAAAATTGTACAAAATTCTTACTAGTAAATTTCTTAAGTAAATTTATTTTTGTATTTATATGTATATTATATAATCTTTTTTAACATCTACACTAAGATCCACGGTGGAAATCCACTATTTGGGGGTTCCACTTGACACCCAATTCCCGCCCGTCATTTGGTAGGTGGCATAACCATAAATTTCATGTGTTTCACTAAAAGCTTGTTTGGTAATGATTTTTTTTCCACCTCAACTTTTCAAACTTAATCTCAACCCTTCATTTTTATTGAAACTCATAATTTTTTTACTTTTCAAACATATTTAAACCACATATTCATTAAAAAATAAAAATTTTGCAAAAACTTCTAAAATCACACTACCGAACGGATTCTAAGTATGCATGATGGAAAAAGAAATTTTATGGTTTTTAAGGGATTTTCAATTTTAGGTTTACGATAAATTTCTACTATTGAGTAAAAATTAGAAAACAATTTTTCTATTCTTTTGACGACCTATACCGTTCTGTTACGTAATGATTATAATTTATAAATAAATTTATAAATAACACAATTTTTCAAACTACTTTTTAACCACATACATTTTTTCTCTTCAATTTCCAACCACATATTTACCTAGAAATACCGAAATTAAAAAAAAAAAAAAATCCTATGTTAGCCGCCGAACAATAGCGTTACACTGAACTTTTTCTTACTGAAAATAAAGCTTACGGATTTATGATTTGTTCTTAATTTTCCAGATGAAATGCTGGCGGTGAGCAGTGAAAAGGGTGTAATGGGTCTAAGATTCTTCAATGGAATTTTGACAAATGATGCAGAAAGTTTAATCAGCCCAAAATCAATTCTTGAGTGCCAAAACTCATCAAAATTTCAAAACCCATTTGGTTATGATAAAAACCTGTCAAAACCCACAAATTATTTTCCAGAAATCAGCAATAAATTGGAGTCAGAAGGGATTGGGCTTGCCATAATTGACTCAGTCAATTATCAAGAAAGTGATCAAAATATTTCTAAGCCAATAAGCAGAATGATTTGTTTTGGAACCAAACTCAAATGTAAAAATTCCTTGTGATCACTATATTCATCCTTCTGCACTTTCTCCATCTGAATACCCCAGTTCTCCAGCTGATTTCGGAACAAATACTCAAAATTTTCCAGTTTCAAGCCCATTTTCACTACCTTCTCCAGCTGAATCGCCCAAATCCGCAGCTGGTCTTGGAATCAAGACTCAAAACTTTCCTGTTTCATGTCCATTGCCTTCACATTCTCCAGCTGAATCCCGAATCAAAACTCGAATTTCTCCCATTTCTAGCCCAAATACAGGCATTCATGCCACGAATTCATCTCAACATGCTGTTGCTAAGCAACTTTCATTGAAAGAAATGGAGCTCTCTGAGGATTATACTTGTGTAATAACAAACGGGCTTAATCCAAAAACCACCCATATATTCGATAACTACGTTGTGGAAAGCAGCTGTGATGTTGTCAAAATATCTGAAAAGAAAACAAAAAATGCCTCATCCTCTCCATCAATGGATTTCCTTAGTTTCTGTTATACTTGCAAAGAAAGAAATTTACATGTACAGGTTAGTCCAATTCTTGTGCCATTTTAAAGTTTGATTTTATCTTCTTCTAATTGCATTTTGGTAGGGAAGATGGAGCGGCTGTAATTTTATAATTTTATTTATTGCGGGAAAAATTTTACCCATTATTTTATATTTCCTTTTCATTTTTCGTTGCAGGGGTGAGAAAGCCTTTTGTATCCATGAATGCCGTTGCCAAGAAATGTTTTCTGAAGGAATGAAGAATTCAGAGTTGGATTATTATTCTCTGTATTTCTCCTTTTTCGCTTCAGATGAGATGACTGATGAGTATAGCATTTTCTTAGAGACTTATTCGAATTAAATTCCAATCCTGACTATGATCAAAGGGAGAATGAGGGTTCAGATTTTCTTATATTCATTACTGTGAATTTTTCTCTATTTTAGTGATTTGATGGTTACTGTACTGTGCCCAAGATGTTCAGTATGTCAAAGAAAGAATTTATATATAAATTCTCCATTTCTGTTTGCAAGTTGTTGGTTTATCTTCATTGCCGCCAATTGTTGCTGGTAATACGGGTTTTCGGCCATGTGCTCAATGCCATGACCCATCCATTCATAGTCATCATCATGCAGTCAGTTCATCATATTATTCATCTGATCAATTATGGCATTTTTTATTAAAAATGCACAGAAAGATAAAAAAATTTAGCAGCATAAACCAGAAAGAGATGATATTTTGACTTCTCTTTCTTCCACAATTGAGATCGACATCTGTTTTCCTTTTCTTATCATCTTCTCCCCTCCATGAAATCCTAAAATCTACATTGTCATTCCCTTGAACACTCATTTGGTTGAACTGATAATTGTTAAATTTCAATATTTGAGTTACTTTCTTTTTCCACTTTTTCAGAATTGTTTTTCAACATGTTTTCTTATTACCTCTTAGTGGACGCTTTCACCACTTTAGGAAGCGGTGAGGAGGCCCCGACGGTGGCCAAATCATTCTCTGTGGCTTGCACGGTAACTAGAGGGCGGGCGACAGCGACAAGCATTTTGAGATGGGGGTTGGATGGGAAAATATAGTACAACGGCCGAAAGCCAGTGCATCGTCGTTGCGCGAGGTCCATCTTAGCGGTCATGATCTGCTGCATCTTCGCATAATCGGGATTGCTCCATCTCTTCTTCATGCAACCCACGGCTTCTTCCATTTTGCCCTTGTTTGAACCCTGTTGTTAATAGATTTTTGAAGAAATGTATTTTGGAATAGTGATTTTTTTAAGAATGACTTGTTAAAAATTAATAGAGAGAAAAAAATTATTGGAGAATGTGTAGTTAAAAGTAAAAGAGTGAAAAATATATTAAAAATTATAATTGGGCTCAAACAAGGGTTGTCTTCATGTATGGTGTGTCATTGGTGCGATGTGGGTGAAGTTGATGGGGTGGTGTTGTAGAACTATTTATCGTAGTGGTTAGAGGGTTTGTAGTACAGGTGGTGGCGACAACAATGGAGGTCGTGGTTGTGGCTGACTGGCTGTGGTGGTGTGTTGGAGGTCGTGGTGGTGGTGGGTGGGATGTTGAAGGATAATTTGTTGTTGTGGCTGACTTGCTGTGATGGTGTGTTGGAGGTCGTGGTGGTGGTGGGTGGGATGTTAAAGGATAATTTGTGTCCATTAGATGGATAGATGTAACCAATTAATTAAATAATCTATAGCTCATAAATAAGTTATGACTTATAAAATTTGTAATTTGTAATCGAGAAATAAGTTTTAATGCATAAACATCGTGAATTATGATCGAAAAATAAGTCGTGACCAATTATTTTTATAATTTGTGACCAAGAAAGAAGTTTTGATATATAAAAATAAGTCGTGACCAATTATTTTTATAATTTGTGACCAAGAAAGAAGTTGTGATATATAAAATATATATATATTATGACCGAAAAATAAGTTATGATCGATTAATTTTATAATTTGATAAATTAGATTGAATTTTTCTAGCAGTTTTTTCGAAAAACTCTGCGTATTCCGGTGTGGATGGCAGGCCCTATTCGGGAATCTCTGGATCTATGCTTATTTTCAACTCCCCGTAGCATTTTGTTAGTTTATGGTATAGACGGTTATGACCTCCTCCTATATGCCTGAATCAGTATTGAATCCAAAAGGAAGTACTAAATAATTTGTTTCTTCCTACTGCTTCAAGTGCAGGATAACCCCAGGGGGCATTTCAATTCAAAATACATCCATCATTGAAAATTCAGATTCCTATTTATTCGAAGAGTGTAAAACGGCATGGATAAGCTCACAATTATATATACCCATAGATAGATTCACTCATAGTCCGTCACCTAAAACACCACTTACCAGAGGAGTTATAATTGGAGATACAATTGTTTCTTGTGACCTAAAAATAATTTGAAACCTATAAAATTTATAGTTGTGATCATAATTTTTTGGGAAATAATTGTAAATAGATCCAATAACTATAATATTTAGTAAAATAGACTTTGAAACAATAATATTGTAAAAATAGACTTTGACTCCTTAATCTTACAAAAATACCCTTATATTTAGAATTTGCAATACAAACCTTTAAAGTATGGAAAGATTTCATTCAAGTCCTTAGAAAATTTTGTTTACATAATTTTAAATGATTTTTATATGATTCTTGTTCGCTCATAGTAGCACCCTCACTTTGGTATCAGAGCCATATGGCAGATCTAAAAGATAAATATTATACGACAAAAAATAAAAATAAATATATAATATATACATCAAAATTTATAATTATGCATACACTAACAATACCCGATAATTATAAAATAGAAATCTTGAATACTTTAAGAAATTTAGATAAAGATATAAGAAGAGAAATATATGATCTAATAAATTTCGATATAATAAAAGAAGATTTTATCATAAACGAAATATTAGATTTAATCCACAAAGATATACTAGAAGAATTATACAAAAATTATAGGAATGGATTATCATAGAGGAGAACCCTTATTAATCAAATATCTAGATATAAAAACAAATGAAAAATTAGATTTCATAATAGAACAAAGAGGAAATCTATTAGACCAAATGATAGAAGAAAGAAATATAAAAAGAAAAGGATTTCTAAGACTAAAATCATTAGAAAGTAAAAGAAAATACTTTAATATAATTCTAAAACAATTACCTAATATACTTATGATTATAAATAACAAAGAAAAAATCAATATGAAAAAATATGATATAACTGGAGAAATAAAATATTACAATAAAAGTTATAGAGCACAACAAAGAAAAATTATGTTAAGATCAATTGAAGAATTTTGTGAATATAATATAATGATATGTAAAGAAGTAAAATATGATACAGAATTAAGATTAGAAGTCGAGCATATCAAAGGAAAAATTTAATGACAGAATTTTCAGAAATAAAATTTGAAAAACAAATAATAGAAAATATTAATCTACCAGTAGGATCTTACCAAATAAAAGGAGCTAATACAACAATGTTTCAACCATTAAGCTCATGGGGAGAATCTGACGGATTTCTTAACATGCAATTAAATTGGATAAGTGTTTTTTTATGGCAAACATATAAAAACATAAATTTACAAGATAAATTAGCCGTTGAAGAATTACAACAATTAAATATACAGGATATGAATATCAAAGAAAAATTACAAAACATTCAAAATAAACTAACAATACAATTCAAAGAATTAAAAGAAATGATAGGAGAAGTTAAAAATATAGATGAAGAAATCTTAAAAGAATTCCAAAGAAAATCAGGAGAATTAATTAATCAAGATAAAATTGGAATAATTATAGAAAAAATAGATAAATTAAATGAGAAAATAAGAAAGAATGAAAACGAAAAAATCATATCAATAGAAGAAAGAATCAAAAAGTTAGAAATAAAAATAGATGATATGTATGACAGACTATTTAAGGTACAAAAAACTCAAAAATCAAGAGTATAAAATGTCGATAAGTGAATATATTGAAGATTTAAAAACATTAATAAAAACATTAATAAATGATGTACAAGAAGTAAAAAATGAATTAAAAGAAGTAAGAAATGATATAAATATACTAAAACTAGATATTAGAGAATTCAAAGAAAATAATAAAAGCAAAGATAAGAAAATAGACAAAAAACTCATAGAAAAAGAAATACTTAGAATAGGAAAGAAGCATTTCGAACAAGAAAAAATTATAATAGAAGCAAGAAGTATGGATGATGAATTTAGAAGAAATATATTACCAAAAATATTAGAGGAAGAATTAGAATTACAAAAATCTATAGAAAAAACTTTAGGAAAAATTAAAAGCTGAAGAAAAAATTGAAGAAGAACAAAACAAAAATGAATGAAGAATTAGATTTGCTTATAGAAAATTTTGACCAGTTAAGTATAGAAAACTTTAATGAATACCAAGTTTTAATGAATACTGGAGGAGCACCTAACCCTGCTCCTATAGGAACTTCTAAACAAGAATTACCAGATCCAGATGAAAGTTATGCACCCTTATATAACAAACCACACCGACAATATTATGATAGAATCAGAGATAGACAACCACCTAGAGGAAATAAATATAAAGATAGATTTGAACCAAATAATAATTATGATAAACCTATTAATCATGGAGGAACAAAATTGGATCTTGATTGTAAAATAGATACTAAAAAAGCCTTATTAACTTGGGCAGATTCAATGATACTATTCTTTTTATACAATAAAGATGATACATGGGAAAATACTGATAGAATGATAAATTTTTTAATAGCATCTTTTGAAGGACATGTTAGAAATTGGTGGGAAGGAATAAGTAGTGATACAAAAGCATTAATAAGAAGAAATGTACAGACAGAACTAATAAAATCAGATAGAAAAGGAATAGAAAAGATAGTAGATTATATTGCGGATGAATTTTTAGGAGAAAATTGGATAAGTAATTCTGAAGCAGAATCAATAAGAGAAAAAGATAATGCAAGAGTAAGATTAATAAATTTAACAATATGTGATATGTGTAAAATTAAAGAATATACTTGTGAATTTAAAGAATACTATTATGTCTAATTTTATAGTAATGAAAATCAAGAAGTATATAGAGATATGTATTACAATAAATTACCAGGTTCATGGGGAATATACTTTAAAATAGAATTTGAAAAATTTATTAGAGATAACCCTGGAACACCTAGAACATTAGGATCAAGGATAAAATTCTTATTTGAAAGATTAGCATATATATGTCAACAAAGACAATTATTAAAGAAATCAGTAAAATTAACTAGAATATGTTGTGAAGATATGGAAAAACCTACCCAATGGGGATGTAACCCTGAAAGAAGAAAATATAATAATAAAAGAAAATTTAAAAAATTCAGAAACTTCAGAAAAAGATATATAAAACCTAAGAGGAGATATTACAAAAGAAGATATAATCCAAATAAAAAACAGAAAAATAAAACTTATAAATAAAAGCCAATGCAAATGTTGGAATTGTGGAGAAATAGGACATATAAGCCCTGATTGTAACAAAAAGAAAGTTAAAATATTACAAAATGAATATCTAGAAATAGAAAGTGAACTAAGTGAAATATCAGATATTGAAAAATACTATGATCAAGAAGTCTATATAAGCGAAACAGATTCAGAAAGCAATGAATCAGAATCAGAATAAAGAAATAGAAGAAATAGAAACAAATAAGAACATAGATAAGCAAGAATATGAAGGAATAGAAGATCCATATATTTAAAATTTTATTCAATCAGTCCTGAAATTGATGGAAGGATATATTATCCTGCTGAGCATATTATCACGATTGGGTATGTTGCTCGAAATTTTCAAATTGAAGTTGGAAAAAATACCAAGCCAGTACCAAACATTACAAGATCATGGTTTAGATCCCGAAGGGTGTTGGGAATCAAAGTTCTCTACAACATTGCCAAAAATTTGTATGAGAAAAAATTCAAGTGCATATGCCAGTATAATGGATGGACCCTCCTCACAAATGGAGGAAAAGAAAAATCAACAATCCTGCAAGAATACATCAATAAATTTGACACTCATCAAATCCATGGAAGCTTTGCCACTTTGCAAGAGGCGTGCATAGCCAGGAACTGTCCCACATGCCAAAGGAATTGATGGACAGGTGGAAGCTACTTGATGGATCTGTTTCACATGCCAATAAATTGATGGACAAGTAGAAGATATTCAATAGATCTACTTTAATTCAACAATGCAGAATAATGTAGGGGCCATACCAAGACCAAAAAAGAGAAGGATAAGTGTCCCTATAATGTAAGGGTCATGTGATGTAATAAATAATAGAGGGACATGTGTGTCCTTAGGTGAAAAAAGTTGTAAAATTGTTAGGACAATGATGTAAGCAATGATGTAATTGTGTCCAATGTAGTATTATAAATAGAGGCCTCCGGGCTAGTTGAAAGGCAGAACTCACTTGAGCACTCAGTTTGTGAGAAAGCCAAAAATCTTCTGTCTTTGAAAAATTCTCTTATCAATCTTGTTTCAATCTTCATATTATCAATAAAATCTCAATCTACTTATCAAATTATGATGAGTTTCTAAATTCTTGTCTTCTAAATCCTGTTTCCAAGAAGAAGATATATTATTAAGAAAACTCCCTACACTCTGTCCTAAAATATTTTCCATCTAAAACGTTATACAGTGAAGGCAACCAGGTTCAGCTAATAACCCGTGAAGGCAGGAAGCCATTGAAGGGTGTGGAGCAGAAACCTATAAGCCTGAAGGTCACTAACAATAGAAGGAAAATACAAAGGTACTAAGAACAGGAAAAGAGGTTAGTATTCTTAATATATCTATCTTTACGGAATTAGGAGGAAGAAGAGTTTTTTAACATGACAGAATTCAGGATTATTAAATTTAATTATCAAAACAGTCCTTACAATGATGAACACCATAGCATAATTGAACCTTTATTCATGTATGAAAAGTTTACCAGACCTAATAATGAAATAAAAAAGTTATATCATGTGTATATGCCATGTTTGTTAGTTATCTTTCCAACATTAAAAAGAATATTAGGATTAGAAATTACAAAATCAATTATTTATTTTTGGCTTGATAGTGATAATACTGAAATAAATAATGAATTATATTTAGGATATGTGTTTAGCAGTGATAATGATTATGACCCTGTAATAGATTATTACAGTGATGGAAGGGATGAATCTTTCTTTACCAGTTTTTGAAAATCTTAATATCATGAATAATAGTAATTATATCATGAAAAAACCCAGAACTAAAAGAGGTCCATATAAAGTTCAAAAGCATATCAAAAGTAAAAAAGGTATTGAATATGAAAATGAAATTGATAAAATAGAATACCAAGAGCAACTATATACATCACAAGAGATATTAAAAAGTTTTAAAGAAAATTTGATAGAAAACTTTGCTAGAGGTACTGTAAGATCTATAATGGTACAAAATATTCAAGATATAATTGATAAATTAGAAAAGAAAAAGAAAAATATTTCAAAATATAATATACCATTTGAACCAAGCATAGATATTATGGCTGATATAGATATTATCAATTCTCAAACATTGATAGAGTTTGAAAAATTACTTGAAATTTTATAAATTATTTATCTTTGTATTTATAATGCCTGGATATACTATTGAAGGATTAGACAATTTGTTAGATAGGATAACGGAAAAAATAGATAACATTATATCTCAATTAATAGATATGGATGAATCATCTGAACAATATTATATACTTTTAGAAAATCATGATCAATACATTATAGATTGTTCTGATATATTACAACTTAAAATAGATTTAGAAAATAAAATAGTAACAAATACAGTCTAAACCTAAATGTCAGGGTATACAATAGAAGGACTAGATAATCTTTTAGAAAAATTAAGAGATAAAATGGAAGATATTAAACATCAAATGGAAAATGAAAATATATCTTCTGAAGAATACAATAAACTTTTAGAAAAATACGAACAATATATTGCAGATTATTGTATGTTACTAGACCAAAGAATGGAATTATACCAGAAAATTTTATATAATAATTTACCAACCCAATAATCTATGAATACTTTACAAACATCAACATCTAATAACTGTGAATATAAACTATATTTAAATGATAAAGAAATTTCATTTTTATCGACTATTGTTGAAAAGTCTAAAAATATACATTCTGTTGGACAAACTAAACTAAAAGAAATATACGAAGATATTGACTATGCAATCCTAAATAGAATAGAATTTAATTCTGTTGAAACAACAAAAAATATAAATACGATTCATAAAATTATAGAAGAATACGAAGATATAGAAGAAGAAGTATCAGAAGGAATAATGTTAGGATATATAAATAAAAATGATCATCCTAAAACATTTGAAAAATTATTACAATATAAAACATTTTTAGAAGAACTTAAAAGATTAAAAAATATAAATATAACCAGAAACACTGAATTAAATCAACCTGACTAAGTTTGGGGATATACCCTGAAAATTAAACAGTCCTTTTCATTAAGGATAATTTTGACATTTCAACTGAGGGATCTATTTTACTAAACTTATTACATACCAAACCTATTTAACTAAAAACTCCTAATTTTTTATATTTAATCTTTATAGTTACCAAGTTTTTAAATAAAATCTAATTTTTGAATTAAAACATCTAAGTTTTTTAAGTTTGAAATTCTATATTTAAAACACTTTATATACGTATCTTTCCCATTTTATTGTTCTTGGACAGCAGAGCAAACATAACAAACCATCCCCTAGTGCGAGCTTGCCAAGCTATTGCAACAAAATATTAAGAACAGAATCAGATTTTTACACATTCACATCCTCCGACCCGTGAGTCCCAGGTGTACCTGGCTGTTAGGTTTAATCTGCGACGGCTCCACCAGGGGCATGACGTTGTCGAGTTTGCCACCGCTTCAGCGGAAATTGGAACCTTCTCGACCGGTTGTCGTCGCATCTCACACTGTCAAGCATTCCACTACCTGCGGAACCAATAGCATAAATCGACACAACCACCCAAATCAACTATCAAACCACCAATAGCCTCTACTAACACCACCACCCAAAACAACTATAAAACCACCAATAGCCTCCATCGACACAACCAACCAAAGCAACTATCACAGGGTCGTCCTGCTCGCAGTTGTTGGGTATTTGACCCAAATTAATCAAGTGCCTAGTGAAACATAATGAGTGCCTAGTTGAAACAAAGGATGGTGGAGCTAATTATGGTATTTGAATGATAATTAGTCTTGACTAATTATGATGTCTTTGAATGATAATTAGTCTTGACTAATTATGATGTCTTTGAATGATGATTAGTTTGACTAATCATGATGTCTTGGTGTTAAGAAAATTTTTCATGTAGAATTCTCTCTATAAATAGAGAAGGAATTCAAGGAAGAGATACACCACCACAAACATATTAGAGAGTGCTAATTAGTGTCACATTGTGATCAAAGAGAGAAAATTGTGAGCCTAGCATATTGTGAAGTTTCTTGTAACTCTTTGTAGTGTAAGTCAAAGGGTAGAAATTATATGTGGTAAAGCTCGTTTGTTGTATTTTCTCTGTGGTCTGTGGGATTGGGTTGGTGAGTGAAAGTCTATATATTTGTAACAATTTAATATATAGTGAAAAGCTTTGGCGAGGGTCCGTGGACGTAGGCATTTTGCTGAACCACGTAAATTTCTGTGTTCGTATTTATTTTCTTGTTTGCTTATTTTATTTTGAACATCGAAAGATCCTGTGGGAAAAGTAAAGTGGGAATCGACGTGTCGAAATTCCCAACAAGTGGTATCAGAGATACAGGTGGTTCAAATAATTTGAAGCAAAAGAAAATATGTCTGTCAAGTACGATGTGGAGAAATTTGACGGGAGAATCAATTTTGGCTTGTGGCAAGTACAAGTCAAGGATGTCTTGATTCAGGCGGGTCTGCACAAAGCTTTGAAGGAAAAACCAACTGAGAGTTCTGACAAAGAAATTGAATCCAGCAAGACTGATGAAGATTGGGAAGATTTGGATTTGAAAGCTGCTAGTACAATACGACTTTGTTTGGCCAAGAATGTTCTTGCAAATATTCATGGGATATCTGCTGCTAAGGAACTTTGGGAGAAACTGGAAGAGTTGTATCAAACGAAGAACTTGTCAAATCGCTTGTATCTGAAGGAACAGTTTCATTCGTTGAGAATGAGCGCAGGTACAAAAATCTCTGACCATCTTAGTGTTCTTAACGGGATTGTTTCTGAACTGGAATCTATTGGAGTCAAAGTTGAAGATGAGGATAAAGCGTTGCGGCTCATCTGGTCTCTTCCATCCACGTTTGAGCACATCAAGCCGATTTTGATGTACGGGAAAGAAACGGTGGATTTTGCTGAAGTTACAAGTAAATTGATCTCTGAAGAGCGGCGATTAGGTGGAGACGATAATTCATCTAATAATAATTTGCTTGTTACTGAAAAGTGGAAGAGAGGGAACTCCATGAAGAAGAAGGTGACATGTTGGAACTGTGGTCAATCCGGGCACGTGAGAAGAAATTGTCCAAAAGGTGGAGCGGACTCGACGAACTGCTCGAAGGACAATGCGACTCTCCTGGTGGAGGGTGGTGATGATGTACTCTGAGTAAGATGGGACATCCTCATGGCATGATGCCAGTTGCCATGATAGAGGATGTGTTCTTACTGGCACGGGTACTGTGTTCGCATACAGCATTGGTTTGGTTTAGATGCAAGGTATGTGGTTTAATTTATGTCGATGGCTGATGAACTTCCAAGGAGAACCAAACATGGGAGTTGCACCATAAATTTCAGCAATTTTGTTTCGACATGGGCCGATGAAATTCTCGGAGTTCGTTGATAATTCTGAGTGATTATACTCATATGGTGGAGTATGGGACTGTCAAAGTGGAAAAATGCTTGCCTGTTACCCAATATTTGAATTTGGTTTTGGCTTGGACGAATTTGTGTCAAGGTGGAGATTGTTGGGTATTTGACCCAAATTAATCAAGTGCCTAGTGAAACATAATGAGTGCCTAGTTGAAACAAAGGATGGTGGAGCTAATTATGGTATTTGAATGATAATTAGTCTTGACTAATTATGATGTCTTTGAATGATAATTAGTCTTGACTAATTATGATGTCTTTGAATGATGATTAGTTTGACTAATCATGATGTCTTGGTGTTAAGAAAATTTTTCATGTAGAATTCTCTCTATAAATAGAGAAGGAATTCAAGGAAGAGATACACCACCACAAACATATTAGAGAGTGCTAATTAGTGTCACATTGTGATCAAAGAGAGAAAATTGTGAGCCTAGCATATTGTGAAGTTTCTTGTAACTCTTTGTAGTGTAAGTCAAAGGGTAGAAATTATATGTGGTAAAGCTCGTTTGTTGTATTTTCTCTGTGGTCTGTGGGATTGGGTTGGTGAGTGAAAGTCTATATATTTGTAACAATTTAATATATAGTGAAAAGCTTTGGCGAGGGTCCGTGGACGTAGGCATTTTGCTGAACCACGTAAATTTCTGTGTTCGTATTTATTTTCTTGTTTGCTTATTTTATTTTGAACATCGAAAGATCCTGTGGGAAAAGTAAAGTGGGAATCGACGTGTCGAAATTCCCAACAGCAGTGGCATCACCTCACGCTTGGCATCGCAGCCGCAGGTGATTGGTGTCACAGCGTTGTCTTGCAGACATCGAGTGCAGCACTGAATCAGGAAGACATTTGGACAGCCGCACCTAGAGAAGAGGAAATGCTGGGAGGGGAAAAGACGATAACCCTACTCACTTTGAAAATACTATTTTGATTTATAAATTTATTTATTTATAATTTTGATATAAAAAATAGTGGTTAAAAATTAGAGAAGAAAAATATATATCATAAAAAGATAATTTGAAAAATTGTATAATTTATAAACTAAATTAGAACATCTTCAATAGTCTCTTTAAACTTGAAATACTCTTTATTTTAAAGAATTTAATCCTTAAAATTTCACTACAATAGGATCTCTATTTTAACATTTAAATTTAGAGAGTGCGTTTGACTCTTCAAATTCGGAGAACCAAATCCATTATCTATTACTCCCTCCGTCCCACAAATATAGGTCACTTTCCTTTTTGAGAGTATATTAATGTCTTCATTTTCTAATATATTCCTATTTAATATATATTGTTATCAATAAATACGAACAACTCATTATTTAATATAGATGTTTATTAGGTAAAATATAGATAAATTTATAATTTCAACATATATTAATTATGTTTTCTTAATTTGTATGAAAATAGAAATAAGTCTATCTTTGTGGGACATGATGAGTATTAAATACATTCAAAAAGTTCCAATTTTCAATATTTTTACATTAGTTTTATTTATTACATATTTGATATTATTGGTCGTTCACTTTTAAAAAAATAAATATTAACTAAAAAAAAGAAAGATAATAAATGTTTTTATGAAAAAGTAAAATAAAGAGCAAAAATTAAAGATTTTGTTAGAGCTTGTAAATTTTTTTTTACTCTTTTAATTTAAATATGTTATCTATTATATAAAATATGCTCTTTAAATATAAAGAGTCTATTGGAAATGTTCTTAACACCTGATTTAGAGTATCTTCAATAAGCTCTCTAAACTTGAAATGTTTTTTATTTTGGAGAATCAACCTTTAAAATTTCACTCCAATAAAATCTCCAAAGTCACTCTCTATTATTAAATGCATTGAAAAAGTTTCAATTTTCAATATTATACATTAGCTTTCTTATTGCATATTTGATATTACTGATCATTCACTTTTAAAGAGTTTGTTGGAGCTTATAAAAATTTTTACTCTTTAAATTTAAAGATGATCTCTATTATGTAGAATATGTTCTTTAAATATAAAGAGTTTAATGGAGATACTCTTATAAATTTGAAACTTTAAATCTGAATTTCAAAATTGTAATCGTAAAGCCCATGTTTGATATCCATTATTTACAAATTGAAATAGTAAATTTTGAAAAGTATGTGGTTAAAAATTATTCTTTTTTTTTTAATTTACGCGTAAATTATTTTATTTGTAAAATATATGGTTGAGAATAAATTTATGAATAATGGGTATCAAACATGGGCAAAATAGGATTCTTTTTGGGAACGATACATAAATAAGGGGTTTGAAAATACAAATTTCAAAAATGAGATAAAACTTGTATAATTTCAAAAATCAGGTTGTAATTAATATATATTAATTAATTAAATAATTTAAAAAAATTAATAATTATATATATTGAGGTCACAACATTGTATAAGTTTAGGTCACAAATACAAATATTTTGTCACAAATTGATTTTATTCAAGATCACAAGTCACCACCATCATTATTTCTGATCACAACCACGATTTTAAAGGTCATAAGTAAAAAAATTACTGGTGACAACAATCATCGCCACCCACAGTTTTTATATTACAGCCACCATATTTTATGGTCACAAAATAAAGTTTATCTCAAGCCACAGCAGCACGATCGCCACTAAGGTCACTTGTAGCAATTTTTAAGGTTACGAGTCGCAAGTCACAACCATAACCACTGCCTTCGACGCACCACCTTAACCACCACCACATCCGACAAGTCACGAACACCACCATTGCTTCTGCCATCGCTTCCATAAATTTGCAACTAGACATCAATATTCCAAGTACCAGCTTTTGAGAAATTGTATAGATTATAAATTGATTTATAATCAAATATAGTTGAATAGAGGCTTAATAACAATACATTTTTCAAACCACTTTTTGTAAAATATATTCCTTCAAACTATTTTCAACATATTTTATATCGAATACATAATATTCTTTGTTTATAAATAATTTTTTCTATTAAACATTAAATTTTGAATTTTGCTACTATTGTTGTGAGAGTATTACACCCCCCTCGAGTGCGAGGCCGCTCTCGTAAATTAGCGACTACACCCCTTATGTGAGTGGTGTAAGTAAACCAGCGGTAACAACAGCAAGGTTCTTACAATGTGTTTGGTAAATAGACTATGGTCTATGCTACATTTCACATTTTTTAAATAACTTTTTAATCACATACTTTTTCAAATCACTTTTTAACTACACATTTTAATTTGAAAACTGTTATAAAAATGTGTTATTCAAATATATATTGAAAATGAGTAAATCAAATTATAGTTAAAAGAAATAAAAAAAAAGTACAAAAAAGGGATCAAATGAGTGAAAATTAGATTACATGGATCGGAAGAATCGAATCGGACGAACTGGTTTGGCTAGAAATGAACCATGCGATCGCATGGTTCAAAGTTTGGCAATCGCATGGTATAAACAATTTTGATTCTACTTTAAAAACATAAAACAAACAATCGTTTGGCTATTTAACCAAGCGATCACTTGGTACAAAATCTGACCACCGACAGATTGTTTTCAAATTTTGTAAACACCTTTTTATCAACTATTTTCACTCTTTTGTAAAAAGTTGTGTTACCTACGAAATTGTAAATTAAAATTTTATAATAGAGATAGAATTCATGATTCAAAAGACAAGATTTACATTTTATGCATTGAGATTATCCCCAAAAATCTCTCTCTTAAATTTAGAATTATTCTTCATTTTCTCTACTTTGTTCTTATTTTCCGAGTTTCAATAGTGTTATTTGCAACTCGGTTCTTGACTTGAAATCCGCTAAAGTAATTTGTATGTTGGCCCTTTAACATTTTCTTCTTATAGAGATGGTACAAATTAAGCTTTTAGGATAACAATCTTTGCGTTTCAAGTGTTTCCTTTACATTTTGTTTCATCTACTTTATTGTGTTCATACCAAGTTCGTGTCTATTTTAAAAGTTGATATCATCACTCCGAAGAAGAAACTTCTCAACAAAAATATATAATTTTTGTTTATAAACAAAAATCAATTGTCAAACATTTTACAATTTTACTAGCTTAACCCTGCATTTGGATGTTAAATACGGAAATAGAATTATGAAACAAGAAGTTCAGTATAACTAGTAACTACCATGTTGCCCTCCAAAAATCTTCCAAGAAACTCAAGCTGAATTTGTTAAAAAGTTGTACTCTAAACTTTGAATTAAAACCTCTAACTAAAGATTTTGAAAATTCTAGTGAATTTCTTGGATTTGAAGAGATTTCAACAAAATTCACTGAATTAAAAATGGTGAAATATAAGAAGAGTTTGTTAATTATATGTATTTTTAAACTTAAATTCATCCAAACCTTTTAAAATCCTTCTATTAATGAGATTCTTATGAAATCCTTAATTATTGAGGACGCATAAATTTTAAAGGACTTAATTCAAATTCATTAAAAACTCGATTGGGGACACTATTAAGAGATTTATAACCAAAAGTGCATGATATCAAGTTTTATAATATAACGGTGAGTTAGGAGTAATTGATAATTAAATTCCACAGATTACTGTGCTTGTTGGAATTAGCCAAAAATAAGTGGCCCTTTGGAGGTTCTGCTGATAAACTCAGTCGAAAATCCATGCCATTTCTTATTTGTCGTGTGTCGGTGTGCGAGTGCCTGCACCAAAATGCAGAACGCAAATCTAGTTATAGATTCCAAGGGCCCTTGCATTATTACATGGCAAGCAGCCATAACTAAATTGCCCGTAATATTTCATTGGACCATTTTTTTTAAAAGTCAATAATTTTGGTTGGTCAAAGATTCTCATCCCTTCATTTTTTTACTTTTTAACAAATAGATCAATTAGATATTGACACGTCACCGCTTATAAACAAAATTTATAAATAAGTTTTTACCAACGGAGGCTAATTATGAGCTTTTGCTATTTTGTTGATACACAAACAAGAAATTTACAAGCCACACCTAATAATTTACCATTTAATTGCAGTATTTTAGCCTCCGTTTAGTAAACTGTTTATAAATAAATTCATAAGTAATATTTTTTCAAACTACTTTTTAGTCATACACATTTATCCATATCATTTTTCAATTATATATTTTACCTTGAAAATATTATATTCTTCGTTTATGAACAATTTTTTTTTTTTTCAAACTGAGGTGTAGATACAACTTTTTACTAACACAATAATTGTTGCTATAAAAGATCTATACCTAGAGAAGAAGGCCAGGAATGATTTAGGGCAGTGCTTCCGAGCACCTGAGATGATTTGAAATTGGGTAGGGAGCAATGTGCTTAAGTCCCTCTCGGGCATTTGCGCCAATAGTAGGTCGAAGGTCAAGGTGGATGGCCATGGATGCCGCATTCTGTAGTTGGGATGACATAAAAAGGGTCAAGATAGAGATTCGAGAATTGTCGTGGACATGGACCAAGTGCAACAACCCAATAGTTAGGGGTGCTCCTTATTGGGCAAAAGATCCGGGTTTGAGTCTCCACCATTCCCTCCCCTATGTTCCCCAATTTGTAATTAAAAAAAAAAAGAAAAAGAAAAGAAAATCGTCACGAACAACTTCCTCACATCTCATTGCCTATTCGATGCAAAAATTAGCTGAAGAGGAGAGAGCAAGTATGCAAAAAACTATAAAGTGCAAACTAGTTACATCTGTTCTTTAACTCAATTATTACAATTTATAAATCAATTTATAAATAACAAATTTTTTCAAATTACCTTTTTATCACACACATTTTCTCTCTATATTTTAATCACGAATTTTACCTCGAAATATAAATAAATCAATTTATAATTGTTATAGTATTACGAAATAAATATTTCCTAGATGAAGACCAAGGTGGTCGGGCAATTGGCCTAGGTGGGTCTGCCAAGTGATGAATAATGGCTAGTATGAAAAATAATTGGACTTCTTGTTAGGCCTGGGCAAAAGGTTCGTTTCTGTCCCGGTTCTTCTAAAATTTTAAACGATTTTGATTCTAAAAATCAAAAATCATTTGGTTTCGATTTTAATTCTTGATTCAGAATCAAGAACCAAAATCGATAGAACAAAACACTATTTTTTTTTTAAATTTAGTAAAAAAAAAAATTATATATTCTTAATATTAATGCATATTTTCTGATCCATTAATCATTATCAATTAGCCAACAATTATTACTCATTCAATATTATAATAACTCAGAACCGTTCTCCTGCGCTTCATGCACAGAGGCAAAGCGCACAGTGCTGTCAGCCATTATTTTTTTTACTTTGTTTTTTTTTTTTTAATTTATTTTGCCCTTTTTGATATCAATTAGAAAAATAAAATACATTTTTATCTTTTCTTTTCAACTAAACATTTATCAATAAAATAATATTACAAATAAATTCACAAAAAATTTCATACGTTTAACCACACATTCTCCAAAAAATTACTATTACAAACCACATTTACGAATAACAAATAAATTTTATGGTGTTATTACTTATTATAAATAAATATATCAAACGAAATTTAATACATGTACATATATTCGCATTTAAAAATTATACACGTGCTTTGCCTTGCCAAAAAAAAAAAAAAAACCCTTACCAAAAAATTCAACAAATAAAAGAATTTAGCCCTAGCCACGCGATCGCGCAGTTGAAGTCGAAGCTGATTTTCGTGATTGTTGGGTCAATGTCATATCGTCAAATTCTATCCTTTATTATTATTCTTATTCTTGATTCTTGTTATTTTTGCTGAATTTATTACTACAAAATAAAAGACAAAAATAATACTTACAAAAATACCAAATTATAAGGCCCGTGTTTGGTATCCATTATTCTAAACCCTTTTTTCTCAAAATTAATTTTCAACAACATAATCAACCAATAAATAATCTACACATAAATTAAAAAAAAAAAAAAATTACTTACTTTTTAACAACACATTCTTCAAAATTAGCTTCGACTTCAACCGCACGATCGCATGGTTAGGGCTAAAATCTTTTATTTGTTTGATTTTCTGGTAAGTTTTTTTTTTTTTTTTTTTTTTGACAAGGCAAAGCACGTATATAATTTTTAAATGCGAATATATGTACATGTATTAAATTTGGTTTGATATATTTAATTATAATAAGTAATAACACCATAAAATTTATTTGTCATTCGTAAATGTGATTTGCAATAGTAATTTTTTAGAGAATGTGTGATTAAAAGTATGAAATTGTTTATGGATTTATTTGTAATATTATTTTATTGATAAATGTGTATTTGAAAAGAAAAAATAAAAATGTATTTTGTTTTTCTAATTGATATCAAAAAAGGCAAAATAAATGAACAGAAAAAAACATAAAAAAATATTTTTTTTTAAAAAATAATGTTGGCTGACTGTGCGCTTTGCCTCACAAGTCTTCTCCTGCTCATGAAGCGCAGGAGAACGGCTTTGCACAATAACTATAAGCAAAATAAGTAATAATAAACAAAAAAAACATAGATTAAAAATCATTTTCTGTAATTGGTTCAGTCGTTTAGCTTCAAGTCTTCAATATTCGGTTCTTCAAGAATCAATAAATAATAAATCTTCACTTTCCATCTTACAATCAGTTGTTATCTTGTTTTCAATGATTTACTGAACTTATGCGACTGTTCCCATAAAAAGTGGAAAACTACGAGTAGAAACTGAAAATTTTCAAGAAGGAGCACATACTCGCGGATGAGAAAATACATTACAGTTGGAAAGGGATTGAATATTTTAATGTCAATGACAAATATGACTGTTGTATTCGCATCTTGATCAATGCAGATGACCTTACTATTTTATGACTTTTACCAACCGGAATCTACCATCAGTTCATCGCTTAAGTTTGAAAATTTTAATTTAGGAAATCAGAACCAAAACCAAAACAGAACGGTTCGATTTCGATTCGATTCTTCTCTTACAAAAATAATTACAGTTCTTTTTTCAAAAAATCATCGATTCCTGATTCGATTCCCTGAAAATCAAAATCATATGGAACCACATACGGACTTACTTCTTGATATATTTCATTCATTGGGGTCCCATCCCCCACCCCATCCATAGCTCATCTAAACTCCCAAGTTCATCAAAAGCCAAGAGTTTGCACACACACAACATACTCCCACTAATATACATCACTATTCATATATCCTTTTCATTTTTGGCCCTCCAATCGAGTTCTTGATTTTTCCGAAATCCACACAATTGATATCTGGGTTTCTTGTCTTTAGTCATAAAATCAGATTCCGGAAGATATCGAGGAAAAAAAAAAAATTGATTCTTAGCAATTATTTGTTTCTTTACTTCAAATTTATTGAATAGGAAACATGAAGGTTCATCCAGTGCCAAGAAAACGCAACATCACTCTGCGATACGACATCGCTTCCGTCCTTGCTCAGGCGAACACTTGCCGGCAAAAGAAGCTCAGGAGGCTCCCTCACATATTCGCCAAGGTTCTTGAGCTCCCTTTCCACTCCGATGCCGACGTTTCGATCGAAGAAACTCCCGAATTCCTGAGATTCACTGTTGATACTGATGACGTCAGCGACGACGTGACTGCCGACGCGATTGAGATCTACCCTGGAGTGACCAAGATTGTAATCCGGGGAAATGGTATCGCTGACTTGTCGGGAAGTGAGTTAGAGCTCGATCTATGGCGATTTCGGCTCCCTGAATGTACGCATCCGGAGCTGGTTACCGCGGCTTATGGCAGCGGGGAGCTGATCGTTACAGTACCGAAGGGTGCGGAGGAGGAGGGGGAAGACGGCAGTGGCGGTGGAGGCGAAGTAGACGGTGAAGATATTGGTGCTGGGAGGTTTGTTTTTGTACAGTAGAAGTCTCTTCACTCCCCATTTTTGGGATTTACTTGGCTTAATTTCGTACCAGTCTTAGAATCAATTGTTGTTTGAGGAGTAATTTATTTTATTTCATGGTTAAATGGAAAATCCCACCTTTGCAATTTCTTGATCTTGGTGCATAATTCTTAGTTTTTGTAAAAGGATTCTACTGTGATAACATAGGATATTTTATATAATACGTTTGAAACTATAACAGAGGATAAAATTAATGAAAATATAACAAAATGTAAATTGGTTTTGCTAAATTAATGCTTCTTTCTTGAACTGTTTCCAGGGTTTAATCTTGGAAGTAGAATGGGGGTTGAACAGGCTGATTCAGTCATTGATTGTATGTATCTTTAGCGATTAACCCATTTCTGGGAAAAATATACACCACAGTGAATGTGAAAGAAGATAGTTTATAGATCGGAAAATGGATAATACTCCGTTATTTTCCTGTTTGGATGAATATGAGATTTTGTTGGAGGATTGGAATTGGATTTCATGTGGTACATTAGCGTCATATTGCAGTAGCTAGCTTGTATGGTTCACTTCATAGTTGTGCATATAATTGAAGACATTTTCTTGATTTGCAATGATGATTGTAATTTTCTATGTTTTTTATGACCTTATTATTACTATCAAGTAAACGTGTGAACAAATACAAATTTAATTAAAGTAGCTAATGTTATCAAATTTTTCATGAAAAATAATGCCAATCAAGTAACAGAACTTAAAAAATCTCACTTTTTCTACCTAAAAAATTAAATCAATCAAATATGTAGAACACAAAATTTGGCAATACCTTAGATTAACACGCTTCAGCTCCTTCCCTCTTGAAAATGTAGACTTCCTGTGCACTAGGACAAACAATCAGTATGTAAAGGGGGTCGAAGTGGCTCCCATTTGCACTTCAATGCTTAAGTCATGACTCATTCCAAGTTAATATGATTTGGGTGCGGAAAATATAAGTGTGTAAAAGAGAGAAAAGTGAGTGAGATTTTATATATCAAGTTCAAGTATTAAGTTTCTAACCCATTTCTTGGAAGCAAACGTGTCTTATTTATAGTTGGAATCATATCCTATGATCATAACACGTGTTCGACTTTACACGTGGCTTCACCCTAACCGCTAGTCAGAGTAACCATTTAATTGGTCATAATCATTATACCCTACCATAGAGGTACAGTTTCTATCACATCTCCAGTAAAGGCACTGTCCTATCAAGTTGCAACTTGTAGCCAAGTCCAATCCTACTGGCACAATTGTCCAACTGTGCCGCTATACCTAGGCATATACCTCGGATGACATTACCTCAGAACAAGTAGTTCTGCCACAAGTGGTTCGGTCCCTATACTGCCTCGGTCTTACAATAACTTGCAAGTTGGTAGGTCCATCTGGTAACTATAGGGTCCCACGTGGGCTCTTATGCATGACGTGTCAAGTTTAATTTTGGGCGAGGCCGTAACACTAGTCCCTCAAGTTTGATAGGGTCATTTATGGGCGTATCAAATTTGATAGCTGAACTGAAATGAATGTGAGGTTATAAAGATAGGATAATGATTTTTCTCATGGAGTGGCACAAAGTCGAACGTATTCGGACTGGTCCTCTTCTTGAACCCGAGGCAACCCCATCCCGGCAGTTGCAACGTTTCAAAATTTTGGGGTTTTCTACCTGCTGACTATACTTCTTACGGGTGACAGTTGGACCTTTGGATTTGTTCCCTTTTTAATTCAGCCGTTGCAAAATGTTAGCATGCTTTCATGGGTGACGCATTTAAGACAAACAAATAATTGGCTTTTAATTTCCAAGAAATGTTTTAAGGGAACGCGTCATACCGCGCGTAAGATACAATCTATTAGTAGGACGATTCCTTTCTTTCTGAATTTCAAACATTTGGCACTTCACCTTACTCCCATTTTAGGATACATGTACTGCCTGAATTAGCTTTTCAATTTCAAGATGAAGGGTTTATATTGACAGGGCCTCTCTATAAAGCTTTCTTCCCTTCACCATTTCTCCTTTCTTGCTTATTCAAAAATCTTCCAAGAGTTTGCTCGTGAAAGTTGGATTTCTGATTTCTTTCACCGATAATATTATTCGCGTTCCTTGAGAATTTCTTCATCTAGGTTTTCCGCCAAGTTGCCGCCTCCTTTTGAATTCAAGGTCGCCGATTCTCATCACCTCTTGTCTCGGGTAATTTTTCCTTCTTTGCATGCTTGTTATTTGTAGCTTTAAATTCGTGAGTGCTTGTTTGAGATATATCTTTTATTCTCTCATTTTTCTTTTTTTTGGGGAAAGTTTGGAAATTGGGAGAAATAGAAAGAGTGGAGGGGACGGTTTCACAGGAGTTGGTGGTAATGGTGGTTCCTATCAGAGGCTATTGCCCTTTGTCTCAATCAGTATTTTGTTCCCGCTTCTTCAAGGAGAAGGTTAGGCGAAGGAATAGGAAATGCAGTAAAATAATCTATTTGAATGATTCTGACAGTGAAGAAGAAAAGAACCAACCCTACATGGCTCGTTTATCCGCTGAAGAGGAGGCTTTATTGCAAGAACTTCGAAGTAAGCGCGATAGAGATCGGAAAAGAGAAGAGATGGCAAACTCCTCATCTAGGCCACAAGATTCTAGTTTGGGTGTGAGGGCTCCGTTTAGAGCACATAGAGAGGAGCTTGGATTGTCTGAGGAGGAAATCGCCCAAGTCGAAGGCTGGGTTGACTATGTAAATAGGGTGTCGGGGTACCATGTAGACCTTGAACCTAACCCGGAATCATGGGAAAACAACGAAGTTGAGTCTGAGATTTGGGGGATCGATTTGGTGGGTGCTCCTTTGAAATTCAGACTACCGGAGGACATTCGACTGGTGCAACCCACACCATCTCGCTGACCCTGCAGCCCACCGCTAGGACAAGTGGCGATTTGTTACAATATCTTAGCACGTGGGGTGAGGCTCCCCTTACACCCCTTATTTGGAGCCCTACTTCGGAGCTACAACCTATGTCCTTATCAACTGGCTTCGAACTTCTGGACGCAATCAATTGGTACTTGGTTAGTGTGGCAAGAAGTCAATCTGGACTACCCCATCACCCTACACATAATCCACACCCTCAGGAGGGATAAGGATGTGAGATCAGAGGTGAAGGATTGGTACTATTTATCTCCTAGAGGTACTCTACCCCTCCCCCCCCCCCCCCCCAAATCATCACTGGGCACCCAACTTCTATAAAAAATTGGAGGAACCAATGGTTTTTGGTCACTGGGGGTTGGCAGAGCTCACCTATGGATCCTACTCCTGAGATCACCGTTCCCCGAACTCTTTCCTTTCCACGTGATTTTTATTTTGTTTCCATTTACAGATGTGAGTTCATAGTTTATAATATTTGTCAATTATCTCTAACACATATTTTCGTTTTACCTCCTATTTCAGGGCAAATCTTCGCTTCCCTGCTCTCAAACGAAGATTTATCAGCAGTGAAGAAGTTGTTTACTTTCTGAGGCACTTTCCAGTAGGTAATCCAACAGAACAAGGTCTTTGTAAAACACGGTCTTATGAGAGCCATGAGTAAGTTGGATTCTTCGCCTTGACTTTTACTTCAGGTTTGGCTTCCTGGACTAACCTTTCTCTCCCCTTTGTCAGATTCCGAAGACTTCCCCAAAATTTCCATGAAGGGGCTAATGTCAAAGAAAATTCCTCTTGCTCTACGGCAGAGAGTGAAGTGGAAAGAAAGCAGAAGTCTGTGCTCGCCAATCTTCAAGTGGAAGCAGTTAAGAAGGTATCCGAAGCATCCACTGCTCGACTTGAGGGTTCTCTTTCGGTGCTTTTACCACCTCCCACCTTATTTCCAATTGGCCACAATAGCCAAAATCTGGGGAAGGGGTCGACCCCAAGAAGGCCCATGCTATAGGAAAGGGGAAAAGGTCCGATCGAGGCGGGGCCAAAGGAGAAAAATGGTCTAAAAAGGGCTGGTTAAGGATACTACTTCCGACGATATTTGTGAATCGGTCTCTGAAGACGAGCCTCCCCCTTTGAAGAGGCTGAAAAGGGGTAAGGATAGCAGTTCTGTTCCTCCGCCCCCACAATCAGAAGTGCAAGAGCAAGAAGATTAGCCTTTTGTGTCACTTCCTGGGGTGGGTTACGATGCGACTCAGGCCCTGGTTGAAGAAGTACATCAAATTAAAATCAGTGTCCTTCCCGGGGATGTCACCTTTGATTCTAGCTTGTTCGACTCTCCTAGCTCTCTGCCTGCCAGAGCTGCTTGGTTACGGAGCAGTTTTGACTGAAGGCTGGTCCGTCTTTTCCTCTAGCGTTCCTATTGCCCGGAAACTGCTTGCAACCAAAGACATGAACGTTAGGGCCTTGACTCTTATTGACGAGGTGGAATCCTCCGTTTTGGAGGCGTAACGTGAAAAAAAGAATGTTGAGATTGCGCTTCGTCATGTCGACAATATGCTGAAGGAGATTAATGATCTTAAGGATCAGCTATTCATAGCTCGCAAATCCTCCTCGGATGACAGGGCTCTTGCCAAGTGCCTCCGAGAGGACAATGAGAAGTTAAGGCATGATCTCCGCACCTCTAAAGCTGATGTGGCTACCTTATGCAAAAAGCTTGATGATTCTAACGGGGAGCAGTCTATAACTGTTGAAGCTCTAATTGAAGCCAACGCTACAAAGGGCAAGCTAGTGGTCGAAGTAACAGAGGTCATCAGTAGATTGGGGAGAGAGGTGGAGACTCGAAAAAAGGTCGAAGAGGACTATGCCTCTTTATAAAGATGGCAATTTTGAACCGTTGAATTGAAAATCGCAATGAACTGAACTGAATGGTGCAAAAAAAAAATTCAAACCAATGGGGGCAACGAGGCGGTTATGGTTTACAAATTTAGTGACTCGATTTTTGGTGGAGCGGGTATGGTATTTGTGCCGGTGAACCGAACCGAATACCCGATTTAAAAATTGATTTTGGGTTATATTTATAAAAATTAAAAGCTCAAAATTAGTCATCCATTTAAAACTTAATTAACCCATTGTCCCAACTCACTACCCACATGATATGACCAATTAAGGCCAATTAACAATTCATTAACCTAGGGATATTGAATTCATCATTTCCTTTCATCTGAGATTCTATTAATACATTACCAGGTGAGACTACCATGAGAGGCGATCAGGCAAATAGCGAACTTGACTTGCGACTCTCATTCGCTAGTCCTCCGTGCCGTGCCCAACTCGAAGGGACTGAAGTTCGAATTTGGATATTGTTTGCATTTCGCATTTGAATTTGAGAATATGGATATTGTTTGCATTTCTCGTTTGAATTTGAGATATTGTTTGCAAATTTTGCTTAGTATTGATATGTTGCTTTTTTTAATAAAATTGCTTTTTTTTAGTTAGACTTGCTAATTTATATTTAAATTGTTATTAACCGCACCGAACCGAACCTAATCGACACGCGAACCGAAATCTCACCGACTCGACTTAGGCGGTAATGGTACGAACAGAAAATTGGTGGTTCGGTTATGGTTTTGGACGAACCGAACCGAACCATTACCATCACTACCTCTTTAGAACGACATCTAGAGACACGGGTTAAGGATGCCCCGGAGCGGACTATCTCATCTAGGGTGGAAGAAATCATTGGGACCAAGGTATCTGAGGCAGCCCAACATTTCAAAGACACCTTTGAAGGGACTTCGGATTACGAGGTCATGCAGAGGGTTTTTGGAAACATTGGTACTAGAATAGCTCTGGGGGATGTGAAGGAACTTTCCCTAACCTCGACATATCCAATATAAAAGATCTTTATCCGAAGCCATTGGATGCTAAAGAGAGTGATCCTAATACTGACCTGCCGACTCAGCGCAAGACTTTACTGGCGATGTCTCTACCAGAGATCTTCCTCCTCTCCTTGATTTCTAATTATTTAGTAATAACTTTATTTATATGGACAGTACATTTTTGTTTTCGTCTTCGAATTCATTTTCGAATATTTTAACTTGTATGACTTGCAGAATTTTAATTTTGTCTTTATTGTTTGTATGATTTGTATGATATTCCCTCATACCTAGGCAGTTTAATACATTCATGTTCACTGGTTAGGTCTGATCGATAAGTGTTTGAACTTCGCTACACAACAGTCCCTGGTGTGTTTTATTTTATCAACATGGCTCTTTTAACAGCGAGAACTGCAATGCGAAGAGTTCGTCCTTACTTTCTTTCAAAGCGATTTCAATCATAAGTTAATCGTAGCACTTTCTTCAATTAAAGAAGAAACTTATCATTTTCCTTTTAAGCAAAATAAGGCGCTAATTGCCTCGCTGGTTCGTAGGAGTCCCTTGTGTAGAAACTTTAAACAAAATAATCTGATAATTTTGCTATTAGTTGCTTGGCATAAGAAAATATGTGCGAATTTTTGCAAGAAAGCCCTTTATTATATAATTTCCATATAATCAGATGCGGATATCACAATCCAGGGGAAAACTCTCTTTACTGAAAATAACGACGAAGGTGATCGGTGTTTCAGGGATTAGACAAGGGTACTCCAGACAGGTATTCTATCATGTAATTCCCTAGTATTACCTTGGCAATAACCTTATAAGGCCCCTCCCAATTAGGACCTAGAGTTCCTACTCCCGGTTCTTGGGTTGAGGGGAGGAATTTTTTGAGGACCAGATTCTCAATTCTGAAGAACCATTTCTTTACCTTCTTGTTGTAGAAGCCAGCTAACACAACCTGTGATTCATTTCTTCTTTCAAATAGGAAATCTAGATCTGCCCTTTGAGCTTCTTCGTTTGTGGCTTCGTCATAGTGAATTTGGCAGTGGGAGGGCACTCCGATTTTCACTGGACACACTGCCTTGGATCCATAAGTCATTGAAAATGGGGTCTCTCCGGTCGCGGTGTGAGAGATAGTCCGAAGTGCCCATATGACTGGGGGAGTTCATCTACCCAGGCACCCTTCTTTGATTCTAGTTTCCTTTTCAAGATGTTTTTGATGGTTTTATTAAATGCTTCGACCTGTCCATTTGCTTGAGGATGGTGCAGCGATGAGAATAATGTGCAAATTCTCAAATTATCACACAACTCATCAACTTTTCTGTTTTTGAACTAGTACCATTGTTAGTCACCAGCGAATGTGGAACTCCAAACCTGCAAATAATATTCTTCCAAAGGAATTTGGAAGTGTTTATTTCGGTGATTTTCATCAAGGGTTCTGCCTCGACCCATTTGGTGAAGTAGTCTATCGCAACAATCCCGAAGCAGTTATTCCCACTACCTCTAAGCATGGGGCTGATAATGTTGACTCCCCATTTTGTAAAGGGCTAAGGCCTGGTCACTACTCTTAATTCGTGGTGTGGCCGGTGTGGTATTGATGCATGCCTCAGACACTTATCGCACTTTTTGACGAAGTCACACGTGTCCTTCCGCACCGTGGGCCAAAAGTACCCCTGTTTCAGAACTTTCCGAGCTAAGGATAATGCCCCAGCATGATTTCCGCAAATGCCCTCATGAATCTCCATCATTATGTACCTGTCTTCTGGTGGACTAACGCATCGTAATAAAGGCTCAGTGTAACTTCGTTTATAGAGCAACCCATCGATGAGGACAAAGTTGGCTGCATACCTTTTGTAATTTTCGAGCTTCGTCCAGATCATCTGGTAGAATCTGATATTTTAAGTAAGCAAGAATGGGTGTCATCCAGGAGCTCTCCTGTTCTATTGCACATATTTCTACCTCAGGAGACCGGTACATGTTCAATGGAACCACGTTGAAGAGTTCGACGTCTTTACTACTTTCCAATTTGAATAAAGCATCTGTATTCGAATTTTCAGATCTAGGAATATGGATCAACTCGAATTTCTTAAAATGAGCTACCGATCTTATACTTTCTTCAAGTATGCGATCATCACGGCCTCCTTGGCGGCGAACTGCCCATTGACTTAGCTCACAATGACTTGGGAATCACTATTCGCTGTCAATGATATAATCTTTAAAGCTATTGCTAGCCTTACTTCTGCCAAAAGTGCTTCGTATTCCGCTATATTTTTTGAAGCTCTAAAATCGAAGCGGACTGCGCTGTGCAGTTTGTACCCTTCTGGGCTCACTAGTATTATATCGGCACCAGCCCTTCCTTTAGTAGAAGATCCATCAACGAATAGCCCCCATTTGTGAGTATCTCCTGTATTTTCAATCGTCTCTACCTCCGGTGGGTGCGTAAACTTAGCTATGAAATCTGTCAATGCCTAGCCACTGCTATCCGAGGCACATATTGCAGGTCGTATTGGCTAACCCCTATGGCCCACTTCATCAACCTTTCGGACACGTCTAGTTTCTGCAGTACTTCTCATGAGGAAATTTGTAAGCACTCGGATGGAATGTGATTGAAAATAGAGGCGAACCTTACAAGTCATTGTGATAAGGGGTAAGGTGAGCTTCTCCATGTCAGGGTAGCGTGTTTCAGCGTCTAGCAAAGCTTTGCTCACATAGTACACTAGAAGTTGATTCCCATCTTCGTCTCTAACTAGGACAAAGCTAACAGCATATTTGAAGACGACCAAATACAGGAACATGGCTCCCTGACCTTGGGCTTGGATAGTAGAGGGGCTCATCTTAAAAACTCCTTCAACCCTGTAAAGGCTCGTTCGCATTCCTGCGTCCATTGAAATCTCCTTCCTCCTTTCAATACCTTGAAGAAAGTCAAGCACTTTGTTCGCTAAAATAGTGTGTGTACAGCAAGCACACGAGTCACGTATAAGTAATAAAGTGGACCTTTTGAGTTCGGATTGTCGATCCCACAAGGAATGTATACTCTATCTCTAGTTAATTTAATCTTAACAAGTAAAACACACAATTAGAAGTTGGTTTTGGAAAATAACTAAAAGTCTACTAAAGAGAGAAATATAAAAATTACATGAAAATCTTTGAGGAAAACGTGGTTGGGATTCATGGTTTCATTTAACTATCACCTAATTAATTTCTCAACATGCAAATTAATAAATTACTCATTTACAATGTTAGACTCAATTTTTCAAATTTAGCTAATTACCTCTCTCGAGTGAAATTAACCATAATCGATTGGTTTAACCTATTATATCTCTATGTCGATTAAAACTCAATCAATTGCATTAACTCTTTGTGAAAATGACTCAATGAGTCATCAATGGTTTAAGGTATATCTCTATTCTTAACAAGAACCTAGAGCATTTGTTATTTAGTTTAAAATGCATAATATCTCTCGATTATCATACACTTCACAAATCACATATTTGGTGATCAATCAAACACATGAAATAATTTCAATAACAAATACACATGCAATTAAATATTTAATCATCAAACGCAAATATTGAAATTAATCCAAACTAGGTCAAATTTTTATCATAAATCCCAACACAATCTATTAGATCATGTTATATAAATGATACAAATGGGAATATTTATAACAATACATTGCAAGTATGGCCAAATAAATGAGAAAATACAAAGTTATGGATAAAACCCTTTTTGAAGCTTGGCTATGATATTCCCAAATATTTCTTCACATAAGATGTATTCTCCTTACTCTTGATTTATTCCTCAAGATTTATCAACTAGTTGAATAAGAAAAACAAAATAAAATAAAAGGAAACGAAAAGAACAGAAAAAAGAAAGAAAGAAATCGGCGGAAGAAATCTCGGCAGTAGAAAGAAGAAGAAAACTGTCAATCCTATGCCAAAAACAGATTTTTATGCCAAAGTTATTGAAAATTGCATCCTTGGTTCTTGGAGTATGAAGTGAGCAAACTTGTCTCAAAATCCTTTTTTCTCTTGATTTATGGGCCCAACACCAGAATTTTGTGGGAAAAAACAAGAAATGGAATTTAAATTGTTGCCAAGTCCTTCAACTTTGATTTTGCAGCCCAAGTCCTCAACTTTTGGCACTTGTGCACTTTGGTCCCCAACTTCACTTTTTGTATTCTTTTGGGCTCTTTTCACTCTCTTTTGACAAATTTTCTTTCATTTTGTGATTTCGACCCTAAAATATTTGCACAGTGGATCCTCCAACCTTTTGATATATTGCAATTGAGTCCCTAAACTTTTGATTTCTTTCAATTAGGTCATTGGACATCAAATTTGTTCTTCTTTTAGCTCAACTGATCTTCAATCTTGTCCATTTTCTTTTCAATTGAGTTTGTACCTAATTGTACAAGATAAACACAATATATAAGTAGATATTTGCTCAATTTGTCAATTAAAGTGCTAATTTAGGAACTAAATAAGTGTAAAGCACACTTATCACACCCCCCCAAACTTGAGTTTTTGTTCATTTTGAGCAAAATTATCTACTAGTGCACTCAAGTAACATGGAATATAGATCAACAATGTTAGATAACTTGCAAATTACTCATGAGTATGAAATTGTATAATCAATTCTAAAGTATGATTCCAAATAATGCTACTAAAAAGAAGTTTAGCTAATCCAATATTCGATCGGTGTGTGTGTGCAAAGTCACTTTCAATTGTCAATTAAGTTTCGAGAATATTGATGAGTAAAGAGGTTTCATGTCAAAACTACCCACCATTAGTGGTCAATTCTTTCCTTTCCCGCTCGTGACATTCATCCCCCATAGATATTCTTTTCTTTACCGAGATACAATTCTAAAAGGTTTTCTCAAATTACTCTTTTCTTTTTCCACTCTAGTTTGGTGATGTATTACCGGTAATTTTGAAAATCTAGAAATGCACTGACTCTCCACTAAATGAGTGCTTCGACGTTCAAGTTTATACTAAATAATTCAAACCCACTGTTAATCTAAGCCCTTATGCAAGTACAAATACATGATTTCTAAAAACTAACGTGGTGAATGCTCGTGTCTTCCCCACTCCCTTAAGCTTTCTAATTGACCCATGTAGCGAGCTTTGGTCGGAAACTCCCCGATTGTTTTAAGATCGAAGGGTACCAGGTTTCAAAATACCCCTACGGACTTAATAACTCGAGTAAAAAATGTTACGAAGTGAGATAGACTTATTAAGCAAATGCAATGATGAAGTGGTTTTTTCTTTTTTTTTTTTAAGTGTGTGTGTACCCTACTCATTACGCTTTCTAATTGACCCATGTAGCGAGCTTTAGACCGGTGACTCCCAAGTTTCAAATTTAAGGCACCAAGTTTCAAGATACTCCTACGAGCTTAATCACTCGAGTCAAAAAAGGTTTCGAGATAGGGTAATGCAATGCAAAAATTAAAATGGTCTTAGAACTTTAGTATAATGTCATTACTTAGCTTATACTTGACGAAATACACTCCACACAAAATTTATTTCCAATATGCATGGAATCACCACACGTCTAGACCGTCTCCTTCACCGGGTCGACCACTCCCAAACTTATCTTACATTAGGATCAAGAGATTTAGAGTTTTAGGAAATATTGGATAGGTTGACAAAAATTAAAATACATGCTCACAACCTAGTTCTTCTACTCTTTTAACCGCTTCACCCTTCAACAATTCTCAAACTTCAACAACAATCAATCATGACTATTGTGCTCAATGTAAATAGGATCTTGCATGGATAAACATTTTGTAAAAATAGACACAAGTAGCATATTGGTCATAAATCATGAATCAATAACAATTTTAAACATCAAGTAATCATGGCCGACAAGGCTATCTAACATGTCAATACACAATAAGAAATCACCCCCAAACTTGAAGTTCACATTGTCCTCAATGTGTAAAATAAAATCAAAGTAAGAGGAAAGAGGTTACTAGACATCCCAAGAAGTGGTGGGCACTCATTAGTAGTCTTAGATGTGTGAAACTATTATTGCAAGCACCAACAATCCACCCCCAAACTTGTGTTGAATCCTCCAATCGATCGAGCACAATTTTCTCCAATGAGGCATTTCACCAAACACCTTGTGAGCATCATATGAAAACACAAGAAAATAGTAGATATTAAGTGGTGAATGACCCAAAAAGTAAAATTACATTCAACATCTCAATTCTAATTCCTAAATCCAATACAAATTTCCCATTCACATCAATATTAAATCACACTTGAAGATAAAAGACAATATGAACCAAGTGATTTAAAAAATGAGTTTTAAGCAAATTTTGACTTTGAAAACTTGATATGAGTATATGCTAAAATTAAATGGGAATGTATTGGAGCTATTTCACAATACCCAATTTGAGGAAAATAAATGTGGAAGATAAAGACTTGGTCTAACCAACTTATTTGTAAGAAAGTAAATAAAATGCAAAAAATAAAAATAAAACAAGTAAAGGATAGAGAATGGATTACCTCCCATTAAGCGCTTATTTTAAAGTCATTAGCTCGACTCTCCGCATGAGCACTTCATGGCACTCTAAACATAGGTTTTGATGTCTTTCCCATTTTGCTTATTTTAACTTTGCTCCACTCTTCATTTGTTTGAAACACTTGCACCTTGCCCCTTCCAATGTCATGGGACTTGCCTATTCCATCCAATTCAAACTCAACTAAATAAATTTGCACCTCCTCAAATGGCTTAATCACAAACTCAATTATTGGACAATCAATGAAGTTGAGAGAATTTGATTTGATCTCTTCCTCATTAATTGCCACTTCTCAAAGTGATTCTTTTGTGATTAAATTGCCATTCTCTTCAAGCTTATCTCCATTAGTTGATGTCTCTTCAGATTGGATGATCGATTAAAATTTGAATCCAGGGGGAATGCCAAGTTTTTTCTATTAATCCCCAAGAGTGGATTATACCCTCACATTTGAAATCCTTCCCAATACATGTAACTCCCATAGGCATATCATTCTCACCCAACTTGACAAGTTCATTGTAATATTTTGCAAGTACCTTCTCATTCAATAATGGAGGACCATCTCCCACAAGAGTAATGTCCTCAACCCAATCATCTGGTACGCAATCTCCCAGGAGCATGTAACTCACATCCGATGGGTCAATTGCTTGTTTTTGACATTTCAAATATTATCTAAACCCAATAAGTTTCGACGTATGCAATTTATTGTGGGAAAAAACAAGAAACGGAATTTAAATTGTTGCCAAGTCCTTCAACTTTGATTTTGTAGCCCAAGTCCTCAACTTTTGGCACTTGTGCACTTTGATCCCCAACTTCACTTTTTGTATTCTTTTGGGCTCTTTTCACTCTCTTTTGACAAATTTTCTTTCATTTTGTGATTTCGACCTTGAAATATTTGCACAGTGGATCCTCCAACCTTTTGAGATGTTTCAACTGAGTCTCCAAACTTTTGATTTCTTTCAATTAGGTCCTTGAACATTAAATTTGTTCTTCTTTTAGCTCAATTGCTCTTCAATTTTGTCCATTTTCTTTCCAATTGAGTTTGTACCTAATTGTACAAGATAAACACAATATATAAGTAGATATGTGCTCAATTTGTCCATTCAAGTGTTGATTTAGGAACTAAATAAGTGTGTAAAACACACTTATCAGTAGATTTGGATACGAATCTGCTCAATGCTACACTCTTCCAGTTAATCTTTACACTTCTTTTGGACTTCAGGGACGTGTAAAACAAAGCTTTGATTTTATCCAGAATGGCTTCGATTCCTCTACTATTCACCATAAAACCAAGAAACTTATCTAATGCTACTCCGAAGGTACATTTTACGGGATTCAGCTTCATCTAGTACTTTCTTAGTATATCAAAGGTCTCCGACAAATAGTGGGCATGCTTAGAGGCGACCATGCTTTTCACCAGCATGTCATCCACATACACTTCCATGGTGTTTTCAAGTTGCTCCGAAGACATCTGGTTTACCAACATTTGGTAAGTACCTCCTGCATTTTTCAACCTGAAGGGCATAGCCTTATAACAGTAGAGTCCCATGTCTGTGATAAAGGAGGTGTGCTCTTCGTCGAATTTTTGCATGGGTATCTGATTATATCTGGAGTATGCGTCCATAAAACTTAACATTTCATGCCCCGCCATGGAGTTAACTAGTTGGTCGATCCGGGGTAAGGGAAAGCTGTCTTTTGGACACGCTTGGTTCAGGTCCGAGAAATCAATGCAAACTCGCAGCTTTCCATTTTGACGAGATTCCCTGATGAAGCCATTTTTAAACAATCTGTGGCAGGCTACCTTGGGGTCTATTCCAACCATGTCGTCGGGTTTCCATGCGAACACGTCGAGATTCTGGAGAGTGAAGCTTTTTAGCTGCCCTTGAATTCAACCGTTGAGTTCTGCCCAATATGCAATTCCTTCATCGGGTCTGATGGATCGACGGAGAGCTTATTCCAGCTTTTCAGCAGGAACGTTGCAACTGATTGTACCAATCATCCTGGGTCTAAATCCTCCAGATCTTCTTCTTCCATCATTGTGACATCTCCATCTATATTAGGTTCGGTGCCCAGTTTTTCAAGGTCTGAAATATCCTCGGCCATTACTATATAATCACGTTGACAGTTCGATCTTGGAACTTTCGGATAGCATTTGTGTAACATGATCGTGATTTGGTCTGGCTTCCCCTAACAGTAGATATCCCATTTTCAGTTGGAAACTTCGTACAAATATACTTCGTGTGAGTAACAACCCCCAAGTCAATAAGTCCTAGTCTTCCAATTGAGTCATGATAGGAGGATGTCTTATCTACTATCAAGAATTCTATCGGCATCCTAGCAGTGGTAGGTGCCTGTCCCACCTCGGTCATTAGGATTATGGACCCTCTGGTAACGATATTATACCCAGTGAAGCTGTATATGAGGTCTGGGACTGAAATAAGTGGGGTACTAATACCCAGTAAATCACATTTACCGATGCACCGTCATCTACAAGCATGAGGGACAATCCATTTCTGGATACCACCATTCGAATCACCAGCGCATCATTGTGCGGGAAATGCACCCGAATTGCATCGTCCAGGGTGAATGTGATTGGATATGTCCTTGAAGTCCCAGTGGGGTGCGAAGTTATGTGATAATTCACGTTGACAGACTCATTGGCTTCCCTTATGTACCGCTTTTGAGAGTTGTTTGTATTCCCGCCCGGATGGGGCCCTCCAAATATTGTGTCAATCTCACAGATCGGTGGATCATGCGGAGGATGGGGCAATTCCCTAATTTTCTTATCAAGCACTGGAGCTTTATTTCTGTCATGATCTTGCTCTCTGCGGAAATTGTTGGTTCCTCCCCTAGGAGGGTATCTTTTATTGTCCTTTCGCTCAATTCGATTGAACCTTGGGTCATTCGGCCTGTTTGGCCTTCCCCTGTTCGGGGTACTATTTCCTCCCTTTCTCTAGTTGGCCTTTAGTTCGGCCAGCATTTGTATATCTCTAAAATCCTCTGTTGTGTGTCCATAAAATCGATGGTACGTGCAATATGCATCAGTCATGGGTTGCTTTCCGTTTCGGCTTCCACTTGTTCCCTCCGGAGTAATAATGGGATTCATTAAGGGCAATGCAAAGTGTAAGTTGGGAATAGCTTCTGTGATTTCAGTCGCGTAACTACACCCGGTTCCGAGAAATGGGCAGGGGCCACTTCCACGGCGGTTGCTGGACTGGTCTTTATTGCCTCAATTCCCTCCGGGATGACACCCGATGTTGTATCTATCTTGTGGGTGGCTATCCCTAGCCCTGGCCATCTCTTCCGAGATTCATCCCTTCCCTGTCTCAGATCTTGAAGGCGTTGAAGTGGGAGTTGACCTGTCCTGGAGGAAACAAAGTCATTCTTAAATGTTGTTTTTAAATCTCTCCAACTGTGGATACCGCCAGGAGGGAGATTTTTGTACCACCGTATGGCACTCCCCTCAAGTGTTAAGACGAAGGCTTTGCATTTTTGCGCAGGTGTAGCTCCGGCTATCTCCATACTGGCGCGGTAATTCAGTAGGCGATCATCAGGATCACTTCCCCCGAAGTACTTTGTTATCTCTAGCATTTCAAAATTGGTAGGTACTGGACACCTCCGAATGCCTTCAGTGGAAGGGCTTATTTCCTCGTAATCGTCTAATTTATACGATGGCTATTCGTTGCTTTAGTCATGGTCGGATTTCACTACACCATGATATTGGTCATGGGGTTACTGGGACCGGTTCCACCCTTGAGGTGATAAAGTTTTGACGTAATTAGGCCTTTGATAGTTAGGTGGATCTCTTTGAGTTTGGGAGTGAGCCTCTGCGGCTCTTCTCTCCCGCCTGTTTCTAGGCTCATGGGTCGGTGGCTGTCACTCTGCTGTTCTCGCCTCGTACCTATTTCTAGGTATTGACCCCGCGAGAGGGCTTCTTCAGCCCTTCTCTCACTCCTATTCCTAGGCATTTGTGTAGGATGTCGAACTTGTTCAGCCCTGCTTTCTCGCTTACCTCTGAGCATTCCCCCATTTGACTGAAAACACTACCGAACCTTGAGGGGGTGGCTTCTTCATGGTATTCAGGCGGCTGGTTATGCTCTTCCGGTACTGCATACATCGGGTACTCTTCACTGTGAGGCACAGAATCCACCTCGACATACATTGGTGGTACATTATAATAGTACGATGCAGTGCTCGCATCAAAGGGTGAATACTGTAGCTGTGAGTAGTACGGTGGTGCCATTGGTTCATTCACCATATATCCTCTTGCAATGTACACATTCATGGCAGCAGTTTGCTCAATTTGTTGCTTTTGCATCTCCAACATTTGAGTATCCATGGGCGTCATATCTCGCAGCATGTGCCGATTTCGGTGCTTGCAAGGAGGATTAGGTTGTGGAACCTCCTCATTGGTGTTCTCATACTGGTCTGCTTGATGTGTATCCCCACAACCGTACTGTTCCTCTCTACTCCTTTGAGGGTTAGCATCATTATCACTCTCACTCATTGTTGAAGCGAGTCAATGGTTATCCTTTTTCAATGTTGGCAAACTTATGTTTCAAAGTTATATAGTAAACTTATGTTTCAAAATTATAGAGTTTTTTCAAGGTAGGTAAACTTATGTTTCAAAGTTAAAAACATTTTTCAAGGTGGTTAAACTAATGTTTCAAAGCTTAAAGCCCCTTTTCAGGTAGAGATGGTAGTAATACCCATGAACCCGATACCCATTGAAAACCCAACATAAACGGGTGGGGATTACCCGGTTAAATGGGTTTGTGAGTCAGGTATGGAGGTAAATGTTAAAACCCGACATGGGTATGAGTAGGGTGTGAGTTTTACTATAAAACTCATACCCGACCCGCATACCCATTAATTTTCTTAAAGAATTATAGAATTTAAAATAAAATTGATTGTGTGGGAAAAAAATCGTTAAAAAAATAAGGGAGAGATATGACCATATATTGTCATTGGGAAGTAATGTTTTGAAATAGTAAAATCGTTAAAAAAAGTGTAAGTGTGTTAAAGATAAGATCAATTTCTCTAATCTTCAATATGCCGTGGAAAATATTATATTTTTTTTTATCAACATTAGTTGCTACCTGTGGAAAAGAGTCAAAAATTCATTTTTTAATCTCTATATATCAACGTGAATCATGGAAGTATATATATATATATATATATATATATATATATATATATAGTTTTAAAGATTGTCACATCAACACATGTATTAAAAAAATTAAATAAATAATAAAAACTAGGTAATGGGTTTCAAATGGGTATAGAAGCGTACCCGCCCCCGACCAGCCTCCGACCCGTCATTTTTAAATGGGTAGGGTATGGATGTTTTAAATCTCTAGTGGGTAGGGTACAAGTTTGGCATACTCGACCCATTGTCATCTCTATTTTCAGGGTTTTCTGGATTTATCTTCCAAAGTTTTTGGCCTTTTTCAATGTTTTTGATGGCTTTTTACCAAGTGGTTTTTCATGGTTAAAGGTGTGGTTTCCCACATACGGCGCCAAAATGTTGATCACAGAATCTGGCAGGACCTTGGATCAACACGTCTCACCTCCTCTCCCTTAAACACATGGACTTCCTGCATACTAGGACAAACAATCAGTATACAAAGGGGGCCGAGGTGGCTCTCATTTACACTCCGATGCTTAAGTCAGTACTCATTTCAAGTTAATATGATTTAGGTGTGGGAAATATAAGTGTATAAAAGAGAAAAAAGTGGGTGAGATTTTATATATCAAGTTCAAGTATTAAGTTTCTAACCCCTTTCTTGGAGGCAAATGTGTCTTATTTATAGTTGGAATCATATCCTATGATCATGACACGTGTTCGACTTTACACATGGCTTCACCCTAGCCGCTAGTTAGATTAACCATTTAATTGGTCATAATCATTACACCCTACCATAGAGTTACGGCTGCTATCACATCTCCAGTAAAGGCGTTGTGCTATCAAGTTGCAACTTGCAGCCAAGTCCAATCCTACTGACACAATTGTCCAATTGTGTCGTTGTCCCTAGATGTATACCTCGGATGACATTACCTCAGAAATTACAAACTTATAGGTCATAACTTATTTTTCGATCAAAATTTATCAAAGTAATTGTCACAATTTATTACTCGGTCACAAATTGCAAATGTTATGTATCACCATTTATTTTTCGGTTACAATTTATAACTAGGATATGTTAGGTAATACTGTAGCAATTATAAATTGGTTTATTATATTTTTGAAGTAAAATATGTAGTTAAAAAGTTGAGAGAGAAATGTGCGTGGTTAAAAAGAGATTTGAAAGATTCTATTTTTTAGAGCATCTCTAATGGTTTATGCATATTTTGATCTATGTGACAATTAAATAAATAAATATCTCACTCGGGTTGATAAAATTGATAATGAACTTAAAGATTATATCCAATGGTCTTTATGTACAATTTTTATGCATACAAAATTGAGTATTAGTCTAGCACGTTTTCTATATCTGGCATAGCACCAGATAATATCTCTTCCACGTCAGCATCACATAGGCATGAAAACTAACCATTGGGGATTGAATTTTTAAATAATTATTTTTTTTCTTATGTGGCAATTACTTTTTTAACAATTCATAAACATTAGAGATGCTCTTATAAATTGTAATTATTGCGATAAAGAATAGAGACTTAATTGATCACAACTATAAAAATTATGAGTATCAATTAAATATATGATCACAATCTAGAGGCTTAATTGTTCACAACTAGAAAAATTATGAGTCACAATTAAATATATGATCACAATCTCAGTTTTTTTTAGGTTATATATATTTATTGATCATAAATAACAAATTTATGCATAAAGCTATTCAGTGTCTGGATATCACTCACTGAACGACAAAATGTCTAACAAATTCGAACATCTAACATTTGTCCTACCAGCGTTTGTAGATCTCAAACTTTTACCAGTTGGAATGTGCCTTTGGGCTAGTGCAATGTCGTCTTAACTGTTTGGTAAATTGTTTATGAGAAAATTTATAAAAAATACATTAAAAAAAAAATTCAATCACATATTTTATTTCGAAAATATCACGTTCTTTTTTTATTAAGAGAGAGAGTGCGTGTGAGTTGACAGATATAATCAATTGGACTTCACCAGTCCAAAATATGCTCCAACATTATTGATAGAATGAACCTACGATACTAGGATATTATGCCTAGGTATTATTTCGATCCCTCCATAATTTCATGCAAACTACTAATAAAATTTTCTATGTAGTTTTGCATAAAAGTAGGATCTGCTAAGGTTTCTTTCCACTTTGCATGGTTTTCCTTAACGAGGCAACTTTTTTTACTGTCTTTATCCATTACAGACTTAATCTCCTTGCACAGATCCTCTTTTGTAAACCAACCATTTTCTTCTCTCTCAACTTCCACAGCAACTTTCAGTTCATCAGCTAGCAATCTGGTGTTCAATATCTGGTCTACTAAATGTGGTACAAGCACTATTTGGCTGCCACTCATAAGCGACTCCCACATTGATCCAAATCCACAGTGGCTCACAAAACAGCCAACTGATGGGTGGTTCAAAATCAGTGGCTGTTGAACCATTCCGCCGTATACCATTCCTCTGCCTCGAATTCTCTCCTCGAATCCCTCGGGAAACGCCTCTTCGATTGTTGTACAGCCAACGGGAGGTTTCAGGGATATTAAGAATGGCAGGCCGGTTAGTTCCAACCCTAAAACTAGTTCTTGGAACTGCTGTTTTTCGAGGATCAATTGGCTTCCAAATGCACAAAATACCACCTTGCCTGTTTAAGACAATATTTATAAAAAATTGTTATTTGTCATCAAACCTGTATGAAATCACAAGCACGAAAATGTTCTCCCACTCACAGTGGGAATAGGTGTATCTAATGTCCGTCCGCCGATGTGACTGAGTGGCTATTGGTCCTACACATTTCACCTCCCATGTGATGAACTGTGTTGGGCCAATACACACCTCCCAACTCAGCAAATGGGCAACATAACTTCTGCATGTCATGGACAAGAGAACGGCCCTCATTTTGCCCAACAAATGTATCTATACCATGTCACCTGGCATGTGTACATTTGAATTGTATTGAATACAGTACCTGGCTCAAAGCTATCGAGAAATTCAGCCCACCGGCGCTCCAAAGGTTCCTTTGTTGGCTCTGGCAAGACAGGCCCTGTTAGAAGCATTGGCTTCCCGTACTGGTTTCCGATATAATCGCACAAGGGACCTTCTAACTCACTGCATGTTCTAATTGAGATCGCGTCGCAGTTTCTCATGGCCGTCGTGATACGCTCGTAGAACGTTATCCCATCTCCGAATTCCGTAAAAATAAACGACAATGAACGCGCCTCGTGTCCGCGTAACACCACTTTCGAAGAAGCTGGGTACCCCGCTGGAGGTTCCATCAATTCTTCATCAGAGACTGGCTCCTGTTCCGTACTCTTCCGTGCAGGGACAAGAGCTATCGCGATAGACGCTGCACACACAACGTTGTAACACAAAGTTTTGAATCCGATTTCCAAAGCTAATTCAGGTATCCAATGCGCAGTATCATAGAAGACGAGATCCGGCTTCAATTCATGAAGCCTTTGTTTAACCTCATCGCGTGTAAGGTCCATGGCCGCGGCCAGGCGGCCGGTTAGAGAAAGGGGTATCTCAGTGGCTGTCTCGGCTCCGGGAGGGAGGCCTTCAACTTGAGGAACAGAAATTGCATAAAAGGTGATAAGATTGGGATGGAGATTGGCATTTTGTAACTGAATTTGAGCCTTTTTTGGCAATAAGAATGAGATTTTATGACCCCTATGAGCAAGTTCGTTAGAGAGATGGAGAAATGGTGTCATATGGCCATGGGCAAACCATGGGAACATGGCTATATGAAGCTTTGACTCTGCCATTTTTGCACATTCTCCTTTCTGGTTTTTGCAATATATATGCATGTAATGTCCTGTGTAACCAACCTTGAAGGTAGTGGAAACTACCTATTGAATTTTTGGCTGTATTTCCGCTGGCGGAAGGTGACGATCAATCGCCTACTATTCTTCAAATTTTGTAATCGACGTGTCTTCTCCAACGCCAATACATTTTTTCAATTGAGCTCTTGTTTAGTAAATTTTTTTTTTTTTTTTAACCACGCAATTTATTTGATTCATAATTCAAATCAATTATTTTAACAAAACATATTTTGAAAATTACCAACTTAGCTCTGTCAAACAGGGCTAAAGCATAACATGTGCATAAACTTACAAACTATATTTTTGAGCACTTGGGATATTTTTTTTTTTTTTTTTTTTTTTTGTGTGCACTTAACAAAATGTTGATCAATATATTTCAAAATTAACGATCTTGATGACGTTGTAAACGATTGATTGATATGGCAAACAAGATTATTTAGAGATTTGTTTTAAAATAACAGATTCCCCTTTACGCTCAAAAAATAAAATTTTACTTTCTAATTTATCATTCTTTATCTGTACTGTCTTCTGAATTTGCAGTTTTTCTTCTCTAAGAGAAATATTGTTTTAAATTGGTTCATTGCAATCTGGAAAGTATTTTTTATTTTATTTTATTTTTAAATCATTATTATAACAAAATGTAATAAAGGTTGCGTTGGACAAGATCCAAAAAATAAAGTTTTTTTTTTTTTCAAATTAAGAGTTTGTTTGGTAATGTAAAAAATTTCATCATAATTGTTCAAACTCAATTATTTATTTTTAGTCTAGTTCATAATTTTTAACTTTTCAATTATTTTAAATCACACATCTATCAAAAAAATTCCAAAAATAAAAAAATTTACAATACCAAACGACTTTAAAAGACAATATTTTAATCAAAAAATGCTTATTCCAAAATAACGTTGTCGGTCACAAACTATAATTTATACCTTGGATGAGTTGTCGGTCACAACATACTTGATACCTTGGATCCGCCTAGGGAAAATTGCAGCGGCATATCAATTTTTTATTTTTTTTTTCTTCTGGACTTTGTGTATGGCTGAGCGTTTATCGGTACGGTTCTGTTATTAAATGAATCGAAACCGAATCGAAACTTTCGATTCGATTTCGGTTCGGTTCTTTCAAAGACAAGAATAGAACGGTTTCGATTTCGGTTCGGTTTTCGATTATTTTTCGTTTTTTGTTCGATTCCAACTAAGAAAAATTAAATTTGATGCAAAATACAAAAAAAAAAAAATTTAATTGTTTGCAAAAATTAAAGGTAAATACAACCAAATAAAGTTTTCAATTAAAATTAAAGTTCAAATTCATGTATTACCACGAATGTGAATCTCAGAATCTTGATAGTTAAAATCTTTTTTTACTCTAAAATCATTCTTATTTGAAAAGGATATCACGTCGAGGAAGTAAGAACATTAGAATCTCATTAAAAGTAAATTTCACAAAATAATAATACTATAATAGTGTATAAAATAACTTAAAAGTAAATTATTAAATTCCATAATAATAGTGTATCAAACACACAATATTTCACACATTGTCAAAGTGTCTATACATTAAAATATGGTTCTACTTGGATAATATTGTGAGTAATGGATTTTTAATTAAAATATTATCAATCTAAACAATATTTCACAAAGGGAAAAATTGTGAGTAAATTTATACTCCTCTGACTCATTGTCTACACATTAAATCGTGAACATAAATATATTTTGTTGTATAATTCAATGAAAAATTAAAAAAATATATATTTTTATCGGTTTTGATTTCGATTTTCGGTTTTGATTTTAAGAACCGATCGGTTTCTGTTTCGGTTTTGAATTTTTTTTTCAAGAACCGAAATATTTCGATTTTTTCGGTTCGATTTCGATTCGATTTACTTGGTTCCGAATTTTTTGTCCACCCCTAACTTTGAGCATGTTTACTAATAGTAAAAATTTTATATCAACTTTTCAAACTCTATCTCAACCATCAATTTTTAGTCAAGCTCACCATTGTTGACTTTTCAAACTTTTTTAAAACACACATCCATCAAAAAATCAAAAAATCAAAAAAAAAATACAAAAATCAAAATTTTTCACATTACCAAACAAGCTCTTTATCTTAACTAATATCATACTCGTGCGTTGCACAGAAGAATAATATGAAATGATTTTACTGTAAATATCATTATAAAATAAAATAAAAAGTTTGAACACACAATTTGTTTTGATTAATTATACAAACGGTTAACGAATGCTCAAATAGAAATAAATTATAACTAGAAGTGGGCATTATTTTCTAGAATCGGTAAAATTGGACCGGAACCAATTAGAACTGGTCAGTTCAGATCGGATTCGACCAAGGAACAAATTAGTTTTGAGACTTCTTGGTCATAACCGAACAGTTCCGGTCCGGTTCTTGGTTCTTGTATTTTAGAACAATTGGTAATTTAGGTTATAATTGATTTCCTTATTTCTTTCCAAAAAAAGATGGAAGTCATAATTGGATATTCCTTATTTCTTAATTATTTCCACAAAAATCCTCAATGGCTCCATCTTCTCAATTTCTTTAGATTATTTCCAATAAATGACAAAATTATAATTAGTCGGCTATATCTAAATTCATCTTGAAGTCAATTGGCTATACATAAACAATTGTATAAAGTGAAAATTTAAAAGGTATAAAAGTTTATTCCGAAGATGCAAAATTCCAGTATTGTTAAAAATATAATCTTCTTTTTTCCATATGCAAAGTAACATATATTATTTGGATTTTTTTTAACTTTTATGCAAGATTTTTTGTTTTTCTTTTAATCTTTGTAAAGTACGTGGCATTCTTCTATATTTTTTTCAATGTAGCATCAAGGAAATTTTTAATCTTTAGGACTAACGAACATTTTATTTTAACATTTTAAGTGTTAAGAACCGAACCAGAACGTGATGGTTCGGTTCTGGTTCGGTACCATTGTCAAATATGGAAACCAATGATTTCATACTAAGATTCACATTAGTACTCGGTTCGGAACAGAACCGAACCGGATTGAACCGCACCCACTCCTAATTATAATTCTCATAAGTTTTGGAAAGTTATTATAGATAAAATATATTTTAAACAATTGGCCAAACTTAAATTAAATAATGCAATTTTTAAATAATAAATATACTAAAGTTATTATACACAAAATATATTTTAACATGAGCGATGCAAGAAAGTTATTATAGACAAAATATATTTTAAATAATTGCTCAAACTTAAATTAAATAATGTAGTTTTCCAAATCAATGTTGTATAGAATAAATAAAAAATTATGTCCAAATATTTTTGACTAATATGAATAGAAATAATAACCCTCAAAATATTATAATTTACATAAAATAAAATAAAGTAATTTCAACAAATTAAGTATATGCGGCTTATATTTAAATAAATGTAACAAATTAAGTATTATTGACGATGCACAAAAGTTAAAATGAACCTCAACAATTGCAGTGCACGAATATGGAATTCAACCCAAGAGACCATTCCCATAATTTTTTTTTTTAAATTTTTAAATGCGATGCATTTAATTATATGTCAACAAAATAAAAAAAAATTAATAAAAATCTAAATAAAATATATATTAATAAAATTAAAAAATAAAGTTTTATCATTTTTTGCCACATAATTAATATTTTAATAAAATTGTGGACTGATGAATTATTTTACCATCTTTGAGAAGAAACATACCATGAATTAAGTTATTTTAAATATTGTAACGTGAACATTACAACTCGATTTCTTGATTTAAATTTTAATAAATAAAATATCTTTTTCAAAAAACTTTTGAACTACAAAATTAGGTTTATACAATACATGTGCAATACTCAACTTACATATTTTCATTAGGAACGATGTTTTTCTTTTTATATATTTTTCTTTATCATATTCTTCCTAAAAAGGGATGTAGGATATACTTTTTTTGGTAATATATATAAACTAATTTTTAAAATTTGTAATATATATTCTGCATATTGTAATTATATAAATTTATATGAAAAATAGAAAATGAAAAAAATCAGTAAATAAATAAAAATAATGTCAAAATGATGAATGAATTAAAGAAATTTTAAGTTGTAAAAATTAACAAAACTTAGAGTCTATTTGGTCCATGAAAAAGTTTTGAGTTTTGTGGATTTTGTTTTTGTTTTTTGATGAATGTGTGATTTAGATTGGTTTAAAAGGTCAAAAATTGTAAGCTTGACTAAATATGGATGGTTGAGATTGAGTTAAAAAAGTTGATGTGAAAATAATAGATAGAGCAAACAGGCTCTCAATTGAATTTACTTTGAAATTTTGTATATTTATTATTTATTTTAATTTGATAATAAAAAACCCGAATTAAAATTAATCATCTATGACTAAGCCTCCGTTCGGTTGGCCAATTAAATGGTAGTTTAACAATTTTTCAAACAACTTTTTAACCATACACATTTTCTCTCTTCAATTTTTAACCACGTATTTTACCTCGAAAACAACAAAAAATCTTGTCTCACCTCATTAATGAGCTGCCGAACGATGCATAAATCGAATTTTGTCAACAAATTATATATAGTATTTTAGGACTTAAATTATATAATTTAAAATGAATGAGATATTAAGGAAAAGTAAAAATATAAAAATAAAACTTTTACATTTGATATTTGAGACGATTTTACGGATAATATTTTTATAATTTGCTCTCACTTGTTAACTTGTATTAAACATCTCATTGAGATTTTCGATTTGACATCTATTTCGACTTCAAAATGATACAATAATTATTAAAAGAATAATAAAATAGAAAAAATAACATTTAGATATTTAATAGCATTGCGCGGATGCCAATACTATTAATGATACATGTACCATAATACTTGCTAAAATATTTAATACATTATTTTTTGACAAATTTTTTTTAATTTAGAAAGTTATTTTTTACGAGAAATTATGTACGCATTTTTGTCTCAACAATTCTACTTTAATACTTATTTATATACATATATAGTCCCTGTTTGATTTCTATTAAATTTTTCTCATTTTTTTACAGTACTTAATTTCAACCATCCATCAAAAGTCAAGCCTGCAATTTTTTACTTTTCAACCAAATCTCAACCATCATTTCTCCTTAAATTCAGTATTCATTTCAAAAAACTCATTTTAAACAATACCAAACACACTCATATCCCTACTATATATAAAATTCACTTTCAAAATCACTATTCAAAAGGCCGAAATGCGACTTCCCTATTAGCACATATACAATTCTGGCTGGACAAATACACGCCGATACTGAAAGCGGTTCCAGAATTTTCCCTTTGTTAGGGTTTTCGTCTCCATTTCTGCCGTTCTCTCGTCTTTGTCATCCCCATCGCAGGTCTTTGCCAGAATCCATGAACTTATCTGAAATAATTGTTCATTTTGGTGTAAAGAAAAGTATTATACGTCCATGATATTTGTCTAATTGCTTTTCTTCTTGCTTTATTTATTCTTCACTCCATAGTCATTTCTACCCTGTCTTCAAAATACCCCATGGCCAGCCATTCTTCTACTTCTTTCTCGTCCAATTCTCTTTCAACCACAGTCAGCCCACCACCTACCACCAGTGAGTAACCACCCACCGCCATTACTTCTCCAACTCGTATGTTACGAGCTTCCAAATAGGGTATATCTTTCGAATTCTTTTTTATAATTCACAGTTTCCTTAATTCTTATGAACTCGTACTGTGACGGTGGTGCCACCCTTCAACCGAACCTCGAAATTTTGTTTTTGCTTGTGCTTGAGATTTGTTGAAGTTCAAGGTAACTCTGTTTCACTTTTATTCGAGAAAGCAGATAAATTTATGAGAAATTTTAATTTGTAAATTTTATATCATAGGTTGATGTTTATTATGTTAATTTGATTGAGTTTTTTTTTACCCTTTCCAAATTTCCAGATGATATATCTTAGGTTGATGTTTATTATGGAAAATTATGGTTGGATGCTGAATTTGGTTTTTGATGGAAGAAAGAAAGCTTTTTCTGATTTAGTTTGAGTTGCTTTTTTATATTTGTTAAAAATCTTTAATTGCTTCATTTTATTGTTAAGTTCAATTCTATTTTTTGTTGAGTAGGTCTTGAGTTATTAGGCATTATCAATATAATTGCATCTAAAGGGATAATTTTTGTCCATTTCAGTTCTTGGAAACAATTTGGCATTATATGATTGGTTTTATTCACAAAATGACCTCTATTTGGTTTAGTGTACATTTAGCTCTGCACTAATGACAAATAATTTTATGAAAGGATAAAAATATTCATGTCAACTTTCCGACTTTTGAGCTATTTGAGATCTTATAACCATTGCATGAGTAGATATTGATGGCATTGCTTTATACAAAATAATTAAGGAGGCAAAAGAGACATTTGTGTATGGGGTATAGAGATTTGACATTTATGTATAGGGTATACAGGTTTTCATATGCACATTACCTGTAGAAGGCAAGTTGTTGATTGAATTGATTGTTGTTGCAGTGAAGTCCTACCTAATTTTGGATCTTTGCTGTCTTCTTTCGAAATAAATCTAACTAAAGCTTATGCAAATTTTCGATTGTTCTGCTATGTGCTCCTGTAAGATTGTATATTGTTGATATGCAAAGTTGCAAACTTTATTTGAAATAATGGGCATATGTAAAGACATTTCATTTTATAGCTCTGTGAGATGTATTGCTCCCCCTTTTCCTCCTCTAGACTTCTCTTTACTCCTATTTTTTCTTAATGCCTTCTTTTCTGTCCCTTTGCTTCTTGCAGTGGCTTCTTGGAAGCAAGGACGAGCATGATTCGGGTCCATTTTCTTCTTGGAATATAACGGGAACGTATAAAGGTAAATTTCTGGATGTCATACATTGGTTTTTGCTCATATTTCAAGAATGAGTTCTCTTTTTATCTTTTCTCATTTCTTTAGTTATTGATCATTGCTCACATCCTTTTTCCTTCAAAAAATTTGTTTCTACGTGTTGCCTATAGCCGCATACAGACGTGTATCACTTACGTATTTCCATTGAATAGATCACTTGTCATTTTAGGCTTATAATATGGGAATAATGTTTATAGTTTTAGATCAATTCAGTTTATATTGGGGAGTTGCAACCTGATTTATATGCCAAGAATGGAAACAAATATTCTGACGAGTTAGTGAGCTTGACGCTCTTGTAATGCAAACTGGTCAGGAAGAGCTGCCCCTTGCCCTAGCACTAAGGCTTAGGCTTAATACTGAAAGTTTGATCTCCAATGTTACAAGGGTTGTCAATGGAGATCAACTTGCCAGGAAAATCAAGATCACAATTTTCCTGAAGGATGATCAGGTAAATAACTTTTCTAATTATTCGATTTTATATTTGATTTACCTCAATGTGTTGATGTTGGAGTGAATACAAGTTACAACTGGAAGATTTGTGGCGTTTTAATTAGAAATCCCTACTATATATAAAATCAAGTTCCAGATTTACAATTCATTGGACGAAAAACAGCACTTTTACGTTTAAGGAAAACACGCCTCTTCTTTCTTTGTTCAAATTAGGGATTTCTCATCCCGTCTCCCTACTATATATAATAAAAAATTGTCACTTTCTTCTCTCCCCTCTCTCTCCTCTATAATTTCACCACGGTTCCAGAATCTTCATCTCTATACTCTAATCGCATCGCCTTGACTAATAATTTTGGATTACATTTTATTTCCATGTGTTGGTTTTGAAAACTGACTTTTCAGTTGTTTTTTGTTTGTGTTTAGAGATGGCCGAAAAAGATGAAGCTATGGAGGCTCTGAAGAGGGAGGCCGTGGATTTGGTAATCAAGTTTTTTTTTACTTCATAGTTCTCTCTGTATTTTTTACTCTTTTTTTTTGGTGCAGTTTTTTAGATTTTTTTTATTTCATTTTTTGATTGAGAGTTTCATTTTTGCTGGGAAAAAATAGGAGAATTTTCGGGAGAATAATATTCTGAAGTTCTTGGGTTTTATGTGGAATCCTCTTTCATGGGTGATGGAAGCTGTAGCGATAATGGCCATTGCTCTCGCTAATGAAGAAGTAAGCATTCACACTTCCTTTAATTTGTTCATTTTATCTTTTGCTATTTCATGACAAGTTATGATTTTATTTTTGTTTTATTCTGTTTTGGGTCCTTTATTTATTTCAATTTTGAAAATGAAAATTAAGTTAATATGCATATATATTACAATGAACCAAATTGTTGTGATACTTTTATACTTGAAAAATGAATTTTTACTTTAAAATTTGTCCCCCCTAGCCCCACCCTCCTCTGTCTTTTTTTTTTGGTCTCATTATAACTCCACTTATATTTTTAATTTTTATAGGGAAAACCACCGGATTGGAAAGACTTTGTGGGATTATATGTTGGTATTAGTTGTAGATCAACTTTCCTAATTTGGGCATTGAGAATTTTGTGTGCCATTATATTGTGTTCTTGTTGATTTTGATAACTTATTAGTGATAAAAAAAAAAAAAAAAATCATGAAATACAGGAGCTCAAAATTTGTGTAGTGCTGTGGTGGGTAGGTTGATATTAGCTGTATATCAATTCTCTCGAGCTAGGGCGTGAACTATTTTTCTTTCGATTTTTTGTATGTCATATTTTATTGGGGTGTACTATATATGCATGGAGTTTGTGTTAATTTTGGTGTCTTAAGCATTGTTTTGTTTTGGTGTCGAGGAATACATTTTGTGCAGTGAATATGTTGATATTAAATGATCTTAATTGATTTTCTATGTAATAACTTATGTTCAAGATCGGCAGTTGGAAATTTCATACACCTTCGACATTGGAACATTTACTCATCTACTCATTCCTCTAATTTCATATTTCCAGCTTTCATAAGCTTGGCTATATTTTTTCTTGCTTCCTAAGTAAGCCAAACATTAGCACAATGGAAACATGATCACATATAGATCACTTTATCAGTTCAATTCACATGATTTCTTTAAATTTATATGCAAGTGTTAATTTAAGTGTTCTAAATTACTTGCATTTTGAGTTATATACTGAATGCCAAGGCCATCAATTTTACCCATTTTGATTTCATTACAGAGTCCTAGCCATGTCCCACAAGTCTATATGGAATAATAATTTGACATCAACGAATAGATGAGAGGTATTCTTATGACTGACTGATTGAGGTATATGAAATTACACATCTTTATTTTTTTTCTTTTTTAAACCCTTTACAGTTTATCAACCACTCACAAGACTACCGAGATCTTTGTTTGAATTATCGATTGTTATTTTATGGTCCACCTATGAATGTGGTTTGATTTTTAGATGTTTGTTGAACGATTGAAATTATGTATGAAGTCCCCTATGCTTAATGCTTTTAAAGCTATGTGGTATGTTATATAAGCCGAGTTAATATGAATGAGTTTTTAATATGAATGTGTTGAAATCTGAAATGATGAGCTGCAAAGACAGGATTATTCTGCCATGTACTAAACTCAGAGATATTTATGGTGTGAATTCAATTTTAGAAGCATTGAATGAGTTTGAAGAAATTTAGATTTTATTCTCAATTATTTTTAGGTAAAATAAGTTAATTTGTAATCCATTTTGTTCGAACCCTGTTTCGAGTTTAGATATACCTTTTCAGTAAAACTTGTGAATTTTAATTCATGTTTTTCAATATCTGTTTCAAGGTAGATTATAATTTTTTTACAGCAGTGAAGAAGTAATTTTTAGATATTGAGTATTACTGAAGTAATTAATGAGCACTATTTCAAATGATTTTTCTTCATGTATATAGTAATCTGTTAAGTTTTAATAGAGAATGTTTTGTGAAAGTTGATTAACAGATTAATTTGTTGATGTAGTTTTGCAATCTATCTTCAAGACAATCTTTGAACAATTTGACAAAATTCATTTAGTCACAAGTTCTTTAATAAATGAGCGTTTGAGCAAGTATAATTTTCGTACATTAGTGAATGTGTTTGGGTTCAAGGCATGTGAAAGTGTCTATCATTTTAGTTGTTCACTTGTGAGAATAATTCGATTTATGTTATATTGTTTACCGGAAGTTTTTTAGCATTTTGAATTTGTGTTTTGAACAGAGTGATGGAATTCAAATTAATTTCTATACATAAACAATTTTTTTTATTTTAAATATTTTACTTAGTTAATTTTAGTCTTTGTTTTTTCTTCAATTGTCACATACTCGACTCTAAATTATATGTATATGGTCAATCATCTCTTGTAATATGTGAAGGTGAGGCTGATTTGATTAGTTAATCCCGTTACACAAATTTTAATTTCATCAATTCATGGCTTGATTATGATGTTGTGGTGAAAAAATGGTTGTTTAGAAAATTATGAGAAAGAAACTTCGATGCTGTTATGCATAAATTACAATGTAGTTTGAACTCTTGGTTAATATCCTATGTTTGGTTAATTCGATTTTGTGAAAATAATTTACCTACCTCGAAGAAGGTCCTCATAAGCTTACTAAAGTTATTAAGGTTGATGGAAAACCGGATCAAACTATTTCAAAACCTAGAGAGGAATATGATGATAATGATAGGAGAAAATTGACTTTAAATGCTAGAGCCAAAAATATACTTTATTGTGCTTTGGATAAGAATGAATTTAATCGTATTTGCACATGTGATTCCGCATTTGATATTTGGAATACATTAGAAATCACACATATGGGTACAAGCAAAGTGAAAGAAACTAAGACAAATCTTTTATTTAAAGATTTTGAAAATTTCTTTATGAAGCAAGATGAGCCCATTACTTGCATGATTACTCGTTTTACCGATATTGTCAATGGTCTTAAAGGCTTTGATCATAAATTTACTAACGGTGAACTTGTAAGTAAAATTCTTAGGTCTCTCTCCCAAGATTGGAATCCATTGAGAATGTTGATCGAAAACACAATTGACGTCAACACACATCCATTGGAGAGCTTTATGGAACATTGATGACTTTTAAGCTCAACAATGTCGAAACAAAGGAGAGGACAAGAAAAGGAAAAGAAGAGGCCAAGCGCGAAATTGCTCTTAAATCATCACATGGTAAATGCTCATCAAACTCAAACATAAGTGATGATGAACTTGATGATCTTGCTATCCTTATCAAGAAGTGGAGAGGCGTACGCAACAATCATCGAATCCAAAAGAGAGACGAAAAAGATGAAAAGATTGTTTGCTATAATTGTGACAAACCCGATCACAAAAGTACCGAGTGTCGAAGCAAGAAAATATTTTTCAAAAAGAAAGCTCTACAAGCCACTTGGGATGAAATTGATGATGAGCAAGATGAAGATGAGAGTCAAGATGAAGTGGCTAACATGTGCTTCATAACTATTGAGGATGAGGTAAATTTCTTTGATACCTCTTAAACTTTGAATGATCAATGATGCGTATCGCGATGCACCAAAATAATAAATAATTCCTTACTCGCTAAATATTAATTAATAATGTAGTAACGAGAGTAAGGGTCGATCCCACGAGGAACGGAAACTAATTTTAGTTGTTCGATCAATTAAAATGGAATGGGGGGTTTTGTTGTTTGAATTGCTTGAATGAAAACTATGCATAAAATAAATAATTAAATATGACTAGAGAATTAATATGAGAAGAAATCTTGTTCTCGGGTTCGGTTGTACCCTTAATTAATGTTATACTTTTCCTTGTAACGTGTTTCTATCCCTAATTCAATTATCAATCATAAATAATCAACAAGCTCTGATTATCTAAGGCTGCGTTCTCTTTGGCGTTTTCCAGCCGTTTTCCGTTTTCCATTTCCGAAAACGTGGAAAACGCGTTCTCTTGAGCCGTTTTCGGAAAACATTTTCGAAAACGTTTTCAAAATTTGTAAAGGAAATGGAAAACGTGAAAATCACGTTTTCCACGTTTTACGAAATTTTTGCCTTGTAAGTGGAAAACGCGGAAAACGCGCGTTTTCCACTTAAAAAAAAAAAAAAATTAAAATAATCAAAAAAATTTGAAATTTGTCAAAATTTATCATTTTTAATTACATTATTGGTCCCTGATTTTCAAAACTTGTCATTTTAATCCTCAAATTTTGAAATTTCTTTCGAAAATATCCTAATTTATTTGCAACTTAGGTCCCTCAACTTCAGATTTTGTTCACATTAGTTCACAAATTTTACTTTTATTTCAATTTAGTCCTTTTCGTATTTGCTTTATAGGTCATTGTCTTCAAACATGTATAACTTTTGATGTACAACTCCGAATTGCACTCTGTTTTTTGCGTAGAACTCCAAATTCAACCATCTTTCTGATGATGTATCATGTGCTTCATTATTAAACATTTCTTTTTTACTTTTGTATTGTAGACACTTATTTTGTAAGGGCATAATTAATTAACGTAAATTGATTTTTGCAAATTTTATTGAAACTTAAATTTTGAACGTTATGAGTGCTTACTAGAAGGATGTATTTATATAAAGTATTAAATGGAACGATTACTTTAGAAGGGAAAATTACTACTCAAATGTGGAACGATTACTTTAGAAGGGCAACATGAATTTTTGAACTTTTTTGGTATAACCAAATTGTGTGATAGGGGTTATTTCATTTATTTTTGTTGTGTAACTCAAAATATGATATCTTTATTTCATTTATATTCACAAACAATATGAAATAATTTTCTTCAAAATTTTAAACAGAACGTGTTTTCCAGCTTTTCATTTTCGAAAACAGTTTTCAGAAATAACAAACCAAACGCATTTTCAGCAATTTCGAAAAAATTCACAGAAAATGGAAAACAGAAAACATTTTCGAAAATGAAAACAGGAAACTGAAATACAAAGAGAACGCAGCCCAAATTTTTCCTTATGTGTGTTGATTCAAACCAAGCTCTTCAAACCAATTCTAGCCACGGACAATCCTAAACAAGCTATTAGGATTTAATACACGACTAGTATGAAAATCTAGAAGAATAGATTGAATTGGATCGTTAATTTCACGAGCTCGAATTAATCAATCCAAGTTGAATTATTAATAAACCTGCACGAGATTTATTTGCTACTAAAGTAAAGATTCAATGACAATTACGGATCAAGAATCTAAACATAGCATATTCATGAATTCAAAGATAAATAATCCAATTGGCCAAATTAAACTATTAATCAAATAAACTCAATGAACATTCAAAACATAATAATCCAACAATTGAAATAAAGGAATAAATTCACGCTACTAATTTGTAGGAAAAGAAAATAACATAATTGAGTTAATACAACTTCCCCTTTGAACAAGATATGGAATTTAGTCTAGCATGATTGTGGTAGATTCTTCAAGTTGCTTCATGAATTCCATTGTTGTTGATGTTCTTTGGCTTGAAAATCTCCCAAGAATGCTCTATATTTTGCTCTCAATTTTCTTCAATGTCTAGCCTCTTTCTTGTGGTGATTTTGCTCTTTTAATACTCCCAAAATCGTGCCCTAACTTTACCCCAAAGATATACCAAAGATAGACCTTGAATCAGATAAGGAAATTTCTTCGCGAGAAAGTTACGGCCGTAACTTTCCTTGTCACGGCCGTAAGTTAGCTACTGAAAATTTTCGAAATTTGGAATTTACGGCCGTAACTTTACCATTTACGGCCGTAAGTTCATTTCTGTCGAGAAGCGCATGTGTTTGGTTTTTTGGTCATAACTTTCTCTCCCGAAGTCCGATTGTGGTGATTCAAGTTGCGTTGGAAATAAAACTCAAATATCTACAATTCTTTATGAAATAGCTCTTCCCAAGTTCGAAAGTATTCTATGACAAAATTGAGCTTCAATCTATGACTAAAATTCATGATCACAATCCTTGCGGATTTTTGATTTCTAACTTCATTCCAAACCTTCTTTGACCATAATTTTTGCATCTAATCTTCTTCCCACATGTCATTATTGATTTGGAGCTCTTTGAATATTCCCTTGAAGTTACTTCTTGATTTTTTTGTATTTCTTTGGTCATTACATAACACAATAAATGAAAATGCATTAAACGATATTTCAATAGGATCAAACCAATAGCAAAAAAAGATAATAAGTGAATTAAATACATGCTAATAAATCACTTATTAATAAATGATTTAAATATCTATTAATCTACATATTTGATTAAAACCTCTTGCACTTCATAAAAAAAAAAAAAAAATTCTTACATTGAAAAGAGGTATGAGTATGACTATGAAACATGGTGCTAATATGTGTTTTATTCATAATTTTATGTTACATACATGATTTAACCGAAATCACATGTAAATTTCAATATTTGCAGATTTCGATCGACCGAAACTATTCGGCCGACCGAAAGTGTCATTTCGGTCGAACAAGTGTTCAACCGAAAGACATTTCGGTCGAAAAACTGTACGACCGAAACCAAGTTTTCGGTCGACCATTAGTCAGCAGAACGTGACTGCAGCTACCTGTTTTTTACTCCTGCAGAGTTTCGGTCGACCGAAAGTGGCTGGACTTAGGAATTTTCTTTTAATTTCAAAATTTTCATGCACAATCCCTAAATGACTTGAAATCATCTTCTCCTCTTCATAAAACTCTTGAACTACATTACTTTTGATCACTTATTTTTGGCTTTGAAGAGTGATATGATTGTTGACCAAAATTGTTTTGATACTTTTAAACTTTTTAACTCATCCACACATGATCCACATATTCAATGAGTTGAAATTATTTTGATACTTTGACAATATGCATTATTATACCTTTTAAGTCATTTCACGCTACAAATGTTTTTCTAAGGGGAAATGCTTTACTAAGGGAAAATATGATTACAATCAAGATATTCTACTTGTGCCCCATTATTATGCTTATCACACCTATGCTCATGATTAGGGGATAGATGCCACCTTTTTGCTTATGCCAAAAGGGGGAAAATATGGTGATAATTTGTTTTAGCTTGACTTTGGATAATCTATATGCATAAAAGGATCATATTATATGCTAGATTATACCTCATTGGTTTGTATAAGATAGGGGGAATATATGCTAAAATTGAACTTATCAATTATTCTCATTTCCCTATGCTTTGATTTTAAGCTTCAATTGCTTATATTATCATTACAAATCATCTTATTTGTCATAATCAAAAAGGGAGAAATTGTTAACCTATGGTTAACTTAACCTTATTGTTTTGATCATAACAAACAAGAATATATTGTGTTATTAACAAGTGTGCTACAAGTGTTTCATGTAATGATAAATATTCAAAGCACTCTATGTTCAAATCGTCTCTCAATGATATAAATCAAAACTATATGATCAAGCGCATGAGACGCAAATAAGATCATGAAAGAATTGAAGATATTCAAAGATCAAAATTGAAGTTGAAAAGCATGACATGAAGATCAAGAATTTAAGCATACAAGATTAGAGTTCAAGTTTAAGAGTTGATTTAACATATGTAAAGGTATAACACTCTCAATCTTTAGCGATGACATTCAACGAGCTCGAAAATGATTTTTATGCATCAAGAAACTTACTTGAAAATTCATCACTTGCATAAAATATTTTTATTAAAGTCAATATTGCTTTTCATATGTTATTTGATCTTAAATCATGATTATACTATGTTAAACCACTTTGAAAAACAAGTTAGAAACCTAAAAATCCTAAATTTTCATGTTTTTCAAAAGTCAACTTTCGGTCAACCGAAATTGGTCAACCGAAAGTTCAACGGTTGAAAATGTGTAACGGCTATATGCATGTTTCGGTCGACCGAAACTCCAGAAACGGTCAACCGAAAGTTGCTGAATTTGAATATCTTGATCTATAAATAGCCATCTCATTTACAAACATTTTCAACAACATAGAAAAGATTTTATAGAAACTTTCTTGTGAAAATTCATTGTTCTTACTTGGTTTATATTCATCTATTATTATTATAAAACTTTGATTGATTTAAACTTTGTTTTATCAAATTCATCAAAGTTTTTGGAAGAAAGTTTTGTGAAGATTCTTGGTTTTATATTGTTTAAACTTCTTCAACATCTTCACACTATATTGGAATTGAAGTGTAAGTCTCTCTTTGTTCTAAACTTGTTTTAATCTTTTAAAAGAGAGAAATTCCAATTAAGGAACTTTGATTATTTGTGCTACATTTTTCATTATCATTTGATTCATCAAAGTTCCATTGCCTAAACACTTTGAGCTTAACTCATTGTTAATTATTCAAGTGTGGCATCTCTTGGTACTTAATTTGATTCAATATTTTAACAAGAGATTTTTTGAAAAACTTTGTTTGATTGCATTGAACTTTTCATTATCATTTGCATCAAAGTTTTTCTCTAACACTCGAGCTTAATTCATTGCTATCTATTGAAGTGTTAGCCTAACTCTCTCGGTACTTAATTTGAGTATATCATTTGTCAAGAGAGTTATTTCAATTGTAAATTCAATTCATTATATCTTGTAGTTTCGAGAGCCTTGTGAAAACTCGATTGTTGGTTAAGGGTAGGTGCTCCTTGTTGTAAGTCGCCTAAAGATTTAGTACTCCTTGTTGTAAGTTACCAATATAGTGTATTTGGCCTTGCTCGTGACGGAGAGCTCGGTAACGGGGGACGTAGATCACGTTGGTTGATTGACCCTCCATAAACCGCGTTTGCATTCTCTTATCCATTTTACTTACTTGCTTACATTGCACTTACTTTATTCTATCAATTTATATTGTGCAACACTATATCTAAGTGCTATACTTGCTTTATCAATTAAGTTTACACATTTATAGCACACTACATTGATAGTTAAGTTACTTACAACACTAAGTGCTCATACTTGTACACATTGATTTCTAAGTTTGAGATTATTTATCGAAAAAGTTTTATAAACCAATTCACCCCTCTCTTGGTTAGTTTACTCTTGGGCTAACAGCTGCAAATGAGGTCTTTGTCATTTGTGCTAATTTGTATGAATTTAAAACTATAATGTTGAAATCAAATGTAGAATACTGTGAAATTTGGCAACACGTGAATTTCTGTTAATATCACCAGAGCCATCCAAATGAAGTTAGATTTTGAATAGTATTTCTGAATTTATTTTCCATAAATTTGAAATTATCACACCAAAATCAATCACTGAATGTTGTTAAAACAGTAAATTTGATTAATATCATCATAATGTCAACTCAAATTAGGATTTTTTTTAATGTTTGATTACTATCATCATATTTCCCTCACATATTGTTTATGTTTACTTGATAACCTTATATTTTTTTTATTCTCGTTGTGACACTTGGAGGTACATTTTTTTAGATTTTTTATTTTTGGGTTTTGTCAACTAGAATTACAAGAAAATTTGAGATAGTAAATTTGTTCTCTTAATGTCGAATAGATAAGTTGAGTTTTGCGGGTCCAACATAGGTTCAGGCATAGGCATTTCCTGTTGGGCTCTTCAGCCAGCACGTCTAAGTATTCCTAATTCTTTCATATTGTTCTTAGTTTTTTTTTATTTTGGTTTTTTATGGTTTATTTATGTTTCTTACACGAGGGGACATTAGACTTGTCAATGCTGCGACTCAAACGAGGAAACACTGGCCTATTTAGTTCTTGACTTGGTATGTTGCATCATATACTGTATCAATGCATTTTTCTTTTGAGTTTAAAATACATTCTTATTGTTTAAAATGTTAAATATGCTAAAAGTGCCACAGAAAGTCTGACCCTTTTATGATCTCAACATAATTGGATTATACAATTGCCTTTGACAAAATTAACTTCAAACAATCCATTAAATCTTTGTATTCAGTTATTCTACATGGTTTGTTTCATCTGCTTGCAAAAAAGGTTTTTACCTATTAGTACATATATCTAATCTTCATTTATCTTGCGTATCTTTTTCAACCGGTGCTTGCAATTTTTTATTCATTTATCCTTTATACATTCTATCATATAGATTTGTGTGTATAGAATAAATTTATTAATACATTAGGAATACATTTAGTTGTATAATTCGTTTGCCTATTTGAGAGATAGCGTTGCTTACAAACAAATTAGACATTTTTTTATTAATGTTTTGCTCACCCTCCATTTTTTTTTTCATTTTCTGTTAACACTTAGAAATTGAGATGATGAAGGAAAGATTTTCTAAGCTTCTTCTTGGTGAAGACAAGTCTGGAGGAGGGAAAAGAGTTCTTACAGTGCATGCCATATCAAATGCCACTACTTCTCTCTCTGGTTACTCGCTATATATAGTGTTTTCCATGTATATCTAAATATGCTGGAAAAGCAAGGTCTGAATGTGGTCTAAATTTATTTGTTTGGAATTTCTTAGGTTATAGCATATTTATTTGGCCAATTGTGAAAGTTGGAGCCACTGACACCATAGAAGAAGACAATCTGGTGCACAGAAATGGAATGGCTATTAGTTGTTATGTAGAACAAAAGGATTCCTCAGGGATTTTTGGTATACAAATTATCTTTAATGTGCTTATTGAAGTTTAGTATTTTGGTCCATTTTAGTCAATGATTTTAATGTACTGTAGTATTAGAACATGTTCAAAAGTTATTCAGCAGAATTTCTTAAGTTGGGGGATAATTTGTTATTCTTTTTGAAAATATGGTGGAAGCTTTATTATCTTGTGGTTTAATATTGATATATATTGCTTTACTTTCTGTTAAAGTTTCCAAGAGGATATTTGAAATTGCTATTTGGGAGATTTGTTTTTTTTGAAGAGTTTCAAATTGAATTAGGTGATGAGATACTTGAGTCATTTGGGCTTTGCAAAATAATTAAGCCCCATAACCTTGGCAATTGGTAAATTCACTTTTTTGTATTGGATTGTGTCTTTGGTCTTATGCAAAATTGAAATGATAATGTCCTTTGTTGTTTACATGTAATAAGGTTCCTAATTCTACTTTTGCAGAGGATGCTTCTTCAGGTTGAAGAGAGGGTTCAAACAAAGGATGAACACCAAATTCATGTAGTTGCAAGAAAAGTTGTAAAATTTGATGATATACTCATAAATAAGTTTTTTTCTCATTACTAATTCTACGCGAATAAACACAAATATAAGTCATTTCGTGCAATGCACGTAACTCCTACTAGTTGTATATTAAGATTAAGATATTCACTTTGTACCACTCAATGTCTCTTTTAGATAGTCGCAATAAAAGGACAAAATCGTTGAATACGGTAATTCTTTCGTTAATTGATCCAAACAACTAATAAATGTTATAAATATGATAATAAAATATGTGAATGACCAATTACCATTATACCCTGTAAACTTTATATATTACGATTGTGCCATTGTTCCCTCCTATAAATAGGAGCTATTTCATTTCATTAGAAATATACCTAATGAGAAGTTCTCTCTCATTCTCTCCTATCTCTCTATATTCTCTATTGTTTTCATAATAGTTTTACAACACGTTATCAGCACGAGTCTCTAGCCAATTGAGTAATATAACGGGAGTATGCTCTACAGTTGCATCTAAATGATGAACCTCTGTATCAGAAACCTGATTATTACTAATCAATGTTTCCTTTTCTCTCAAACTGAAAAAGAATGATTCCGGCCGATCCAGATATCCAATCGACGATCGGCCACCGCCATCAGAACAGGCTTTTCGAGGAGAAGACTCGCCTAAATTTTGGGATGATCCGACGATTGAAACAAAAGATATCGACCGGAGAAGAAAAGCTAAAAAACTGTGCAAAAACCAAAATCTGACCGAAAATTGAAACGCTTATTCCGGACAATTCTGAACTCAGATCAACAATCGTCCAGCGGAATATCAACGGGCTTTTCTAGAAGAAGACTCGACTGAAATTTGGCGTCGATCCAACGGTTAAAACAGAAGTTATTGGTCTGAGAAGAAGCTGGCGGACTGAAAAATGCTGATTCCGGCCAAACGGTTGGTCTTTTGGAAAAACGGAGACCACGGGCATGTTCAGGAAGTTAAGGTGCACATTCTGGTGATGAGTTGATTTTTCGGACCACCGACGCGTGGCGGCCGGCGGCGGTGCGTGAGCAGATTCCGGTGAGATGAATTTCAGACCAAAAGTAAGTTTGTTCTAAATTAAATTTTAAACCTATTGACGGTTTCAATTTATCCATATGAGCAATATATTAAAATATGGACAATTTTGCCCTTGGTAATACATAAAAGTATATTAATCATAAATTAACGATTAATATGTGATCAACAAGATAAATTAATTTTTTTTAAATAAGGTATAAGTAATATAGTCATTATCATACCGTGATGGATTGAGTTATTATGGACTGGATTTATACCTTAACTGGATATGATTCATTATCGTAACGGATTGGACTATTATAAATACCTTGACTGAATTTGAAGATATGACTCGCTCACTCATGAAAGGTAATTATTTCATTATGTTGACACTCCCTATATGGTCGGTTTATCAATTGAATATATGGAATACTTTACATATATTCATATTTTATATTATTTCAGAAACACCTTAGTTGTTGGTTAATTCTAACATATTAGAGGTTGTTGTCAACTTATATACGTGGTGGTATAATCCCAGTATTATTATTGTTAATATATATATATATACAATATTATTGTTATTTGATACTTCATCAAATGATACCAGAAGTTATCATTATCAAAAAGTTGGTAAATGTTGATAAAAATATTTTATCCAATGGTACCAGAAGTTACCAATATCTGTAGTTGAAAGGGTGGATGAAAATAAATTATTCAACAAGAAAAATTTGATGTATGATAAGATAATATCACATGATAGCACGGATATGGCTAGTGTGAAAATAATCTCATCAGTATTATGAGATGAATATTAGATGATAAGTGTCTGGAAAAGTTCTTGCGCGAGCACTTATGTATTCCAGAAAAAGTACATATTTACTCCAGAAGAAGTAAAAATTATCATCTAAACATACTGAAATGATATTATCATTATTGCTCCTGAAGAAGCATAAACGAGTCATACATGCAAAATACAAAAGGGGAAACATTTATGATCCTCAAAATTAGAGATGTGTTTCGGGAGTAGCCGTATCCTACCACCTCTGATCTTTTGAGGAAATAAAGAAACACTCAAAAAGGTGTGTTTCAAGAGTAAGAATACTCCGTACTCTACCACCTTAAATATTTGAGGTACACAAGATTAAACATTGATAAAATCCTAGAAATTTATGGTGTGTCTCAAGAGTGAGAATACTCCGTACTCTACCACCACCTATTCTAGGGTTCACAAAGATAAATTTACATTAACCGAACTCTATTTTTGCTTGATTTCCCTTCCTTGCCACCAATCTATCTTACCTCCTGCTGGATCTTGTATTGGAATATATGATTGTAACTTATCCAGCAGTTCCTCGATAGTAGAAGCAGAAATAAGGATTCTCCTAGAAAATGGAGAGATGAATCCCTGTTCCACAGCATAATCAATAAATGTTAGCAAACCATCAAAGAAATTGTTAACATTTAAAAGCCCAATAGGCTTGGTATGGAGATCTAATTGAGCCCATGAAGTAATATTAAAAATTTCCTCTAAAGTACCAAAACCTGCAGGCAGGGCTATGAAGGCATCAGAACCATATAGCATGCAAGTTATGCGTTCATGGATAGATAAGGTTTGTACTTCATGCCCTCGTGTTTTTCATGCGATATCAACTAAAGGAACGGGTATAACACCTATCACTCTTGCTTTCTCTGCTTGAGCGGATTGTGAAACACAACCCATCAAACCACTGCTACCACCCCCATACACGAGAGTGATACCTTTCTCTCCCAACTTCTTTCCTAAATCCACTGCTGCTTCTAGATATTCAAAATCTTTCCCTACTTTTGATCCACAAAATACACAGATAGTTTTGATATGTCGAAATTTTGGTCCTTCCATCTTTGAGAGAATAAGGAAGGAAAAACTTATGAGAAAATGATATTTTGGGATGCATGAAACTGTGAAAATCATTGGCTTTTTAAACTTGAAAAACTTCACTATTTACTGCTCGTCTTTCGAAAAAGTGAAGATTTACTTTTGACAAAATCACCCTACTCACCTTTCGGTGATTTAATATTTTTAACTAGCCTTTATCAAAACTCGTGAAAGGAAACAGAAAAATATTTTATATGTGCATATATATCAAATGATTTACCTTGTATCAATGTTGAATAGCCAAAACATCATTGTTTATAACAACCTGGCAAACAGGATCTTTTACTATTATATTTTTGAGACTATAACTCTCTTTATCGCTGATAAATTTAGCCCATAAAGATAGTAGCTCACGCTGCACATACCCACTAGGGTGCGTCTTAAGAGTCAATCGGATATCATCAAATGACTCCTTATTCAGTCCACCCTTAATGAAGTCTATCTTATCATCTCGATTTATGGATGAATATCCTATTGATTTACAACGGGTATCACATGTCCATCGAGCACATTTGTAGCAACTATTTAATCTTTTTGCTCTTCGCTTCTTTGCAAAAGTACTTTTACCTAAGCCAGGCTTGTGCTTAGAAAATGAATCTGGTAATTCACCAGCTAATCGAACTTTTGCTTCGATCAACCAGCGAACATCTTCTGGGATGCCATGATCCATCAGCAATCTCAATCTTTCGAGCCTCATTCGATATATTTTTCTCAAATCATTTATTGGAAGATTGGAATAATATTTGCAAATATTTGAAAGTATGATATCCATTTTTTTTATGGATCTAGCCTTCTTCCCAAATCATCTATTTAAATGCATTATTCAACGCGTAAAAGAGCGGTGGCTCCGCGTGTCAGTAATATCGATTCCATCAAGAAATAATGGAATAAATTATTGAAAAGGTGGGAACAATGAGATAATGTGTCATTACCTTTTTCGATATAAGGGAAGATTTGGCGACAAGATTGAGATCATGAGATATTTCCTCGAATATTGTACCTGATTTTTCCGGTATACTAAAAGTAATAAAGGTATACTGATTTGAAATGTACAGAAATATGTACTGATGAAATGAATACTGTATTGAACCAGAAGTTCATACGTACAAGTGAAATATCTTGCTGAACCAGAAGTTCATACGTACAAGTGAAATATGTATATAGTATGAACCAGAAGCTCATAAATGAAATATACATTGTATTAAATCAGAAGTTTAGCGATATTGTATTGAATCAAATATTCATACATAGAAATGAAATAAAACCGTATTGAACCAGAAATTCTATAATAAAAGGTTAGATTATCAAAAATTTCAAATTATTTTCTATGAGAATAACTTATTCAGAAATTGTTTATCATACAACAATATTCTATGTCAAACAGGGATTTGCTCAAGAAGCTTTATGATTTGTAAAAGTGCGATATGTATACAATCCACCAAAGCGCACTTAGATATATGATTGAAATTACATCTCTAAAAGAATGACATGTGTTATGACATTTTAGCCGATTGATAATATTTGAGAACATTATAAGGAAAACACGCCTGAAGCGTAATTATGTCTCAAGCATAATGACTATCGATTCCAAAAATAAATATCTCTTGAATGATTGAAATGGTCCATTTGAGGCTAAATACTCATGGTGAGTAAAATGGACATAATTAAATGTAAGAGACTCAGGTACCTGATTATAGAACATATAAAGAGATCTCTCTATGTTATATTGAGTTGAAATGGAATCAATAAATAAGTCGACTGCATACATAAACAACCCTCTTATGAAAATAAGGTTGATGAAATTATAATACTTTGGCCAAGTATATAACCCAAATGAAGGGATTATTGTTCAAGGACCTGAAATCCAAATGCTTAAATGTATAAAGCCAGTAATTATATGTACAAATGAAAAATATTTCACAGTCGTAAAAGACGACTCGTTGCGCGCAATATTTTTCATAGAATTGGCATGACATATGGTGGATAGACTATAGTCTAAATCACTAGCTTGAGCTCTTTGATATACCAATGAGTGAGATCAAAATGTATGATTCTCATCTCGGTACTTTGAGAGTATTCTTTGATGTACCAGTTGATCGCGGTACGTTGGGATTTCAAGTAAAATGATTGTAGATTATATGTCGAAATTGATACCTATTTCAATGATTGATTATGCTCCTACAAATTAGAAATTGCAGTTTATAAAGTGCAAGAACATACATGTATAAATCATTGAAAGATTCAATATACCCAGATTAGTATCACTATAGGATGATACAAATGACTCCATGATATAATATGTTGAAAGTGAAATTAGAGTGTACTATTTATAACATCTGAGAAATTGATTATTCACTAGAAGTGAATATAAAAATGAATATGTTTAATTATTCACCAGAAGTGAATTCTAGATTTTATTATTCATCGAAAGTGAATTCTAAATTTAATTATTCACCAGAAGTGAAATATGCAATCGATAAATTAGTACAACATTGCTTAATATATCATGTTATGACATCATGAGCTATGAACAATTTATATAAAAACTCATCATAAATTATATGATTGCACCAATATACTTGTGACATTCCATGAAAAGAATAAATACGTGTTGCCCTCTTTTTCCCTTAGCTGATGTTTTGTCCCACGGGGTTTTCTTAGCAAGGTTTTTAATGAGGCAACAGTTGAGGCGTATTGATGAAAATTAATGAGAATAATGTACTATTTTTCCCTTCGCTGAGATTTTGTCCAACAGGATTTTCCTAGCAAGGTTTTTGAGGCATTATCATAGCTATCGACAAGCTATAATTCAGCAACACATTGTTATACTGAAATGATATCAACAAATGAAGAAAATCATAGACATCTTATGAAAAATGCTATACAAGGAGATTTTTATATTCCAGAAGAAAGATGATATCAATGTTCGAGAAGTTCATGAATCCTCAATTGCACACTTCAGGGGGAGAAATATGATGTACTCTTTTCCTTCGTCCAGGTTTTGTCCTACTAGGTTTTCCTGACAAGGTTTTAACGAGGCAGCGGATGTACTCTTTTTCCTTAATTCAGACTTTATCCCACCGGGTTTTACTGACAAGGTTTTAATGGGCAGCACTTCAGAACTTCAAGATTCAGTACATGATTTGTTCTACTCGAACGTTAGACTCAATGATTCACCATGGCCAACATCAGGGGGAGCTTCTGTACTCTTTTTCCTTCGCTCAAGTTTTATCCCACTGGATTTTCTTAGAAAGATTTTAACGATGCAGACAATTGCGGAATAGGTAATTCAAGGGAGAGTGTTATAAATATAATAATAAAATATGTGAATGATCAATTACCATTATACCCCTGTAAACTTTATATATTACGATTGTGTCATTGTTCCCTCCTATAAATAGGAGTTATTTCATTTCATTAGAAATATACCTAATGAGAAGTTCTCTCTCATTCTCTCCTATCTCTCTATTTTCTCTATTGTTTTTATAATAATTTTACAACAATAAAATAGATTATTGACCAATTTAAAAGGAGCATTTCCCTAAAGATTTTTTCGAAGGGCTGTTTAGACCTTTCAACTAGAATGTCATCATACTACATGGTGGGCCAGCCTGAGAAAACATCAATTTTTGAATTAAAGCCTGCCATTTCTTGCTTGCTATCCGCCATGTCTGCGCTCAATATTCATCTAAAAATTGAAAATTGAAAATATATACGATAGCCTCCGTTTGATAATACTGTTTGATTTATAAACTGGTTTATTTATAATTTTGAGGTAAAAAGTAGTGGTTGAAAATTTAAGAAAGAAAAATGTGTGATTATAAAGTGATTTGAAAAATTATGTGATTTATAAATCAAATAAAAAGTACATTTATCAAACAAGGACTAAATAGTTGTCGAATAAGTTTATGATTGTTAAAAATTTTATATTTAAAAACATATTTTTTTATGATATCGAGGAAAAATGATTGAAAATTGAAGAAAGAAAATGTGTGATTAAAAAATAATTTAAAAAATTGTATTGTTTAAAAACATGATTTTATCAAATTTACCAAACAAAAACTAAAGCGTTAATTGTGTGAAAACAATTTTTAAAAATACTTTCTGCTTCAAAAGTCATTTTGGAGGAAGCCACACAATAAACTTCATTTACATTTTTTAAAGAATTTGTCAATTGAATCAAAAGCAACATTCTGAATTTCTCAAAAATAATCGCAAACAGACTCTCAATTCGAAAAGAAAAAAGTCTGCAAGAAGACATGGGCAACTATTAATCATTCAAAACTCTTCAAGGTAAATTTTTTATTATCTACAATCTACAATGAAAATTAAACTCACGAGACTAGCTTAAAGTGGGAAAAGAACTATGGAAGTCACTAATGCAACAAAAATTACATGAGAAATCTTGGATGAATATTAGCCTCTTTTCACTAAATCCATTATAAATGAGTTTATAAATTACACAATTTTTTATATCATTTTAACCGCAATTTTTTTCATTTACCTCGAAAATAACAATAAATTATTTAGAAACCTCGAGGTAGCCGAACAGAGGCTACACGATCCCGTAATATTTTCTGTCTTGGCCTTCTCCAGAATGACTTGAACAATTTCACTCGATGCGGGTGGTCTCGAAAGATCTCTCCCTCACTGATAAATCAGACAAACCAAGCCAATTCAAAATCCGATCATGTTATCTATCACAAAATCACAGTGACATTAAAGACTAATAGATAGTGGAAGGCACAAAGGGCGTGTATTTTGGACCGAGTCATTTTGGAACCTCGACTAAGACAAACAGGCACACACGTATACAAGTTTTTTTTATCATCCTATCTATTTTCAAAACTAATTTATATTCGCAATGAGCATAAAACTAAAAATGGAATTGTGGCTGCTGGGATTCGAGCCCAGGTCTCCACGGCCACAACGTGGAATTCTTACCACTAAACTACAGCCACATTAGTATTTAATGCTTTATTTGTTAAAGGGTTTTTGTTTAAAAATATGTTTTTTATTTTTTTTTTAAGTAAAATGTATGATTGAAAAGTAGAGATAGAATATGTGAGGTTAAAAAGTGATTTTAAAATTGTGTGATAAAAACATGTTTGTCAAACTGAGGATAAATTGCCCATTACTTTAAATCAAATCATGGGTTAGAAATAATATTTGATGATGCTAAAAATCGCACCTGAAATATTCTGAGCTTGAGCAATAAACTAGCACGAACTGGATCTCCGAATACCTGCAATAAAGGCGAGGAGGTGTGTTCTCGTCGCCCCTCCGATGCTTAAGTCAGTAAAGAGGAAGGAGAAAATTTATGCAAGAAGTTATAAATTGTAGAGATAATTGTGTACCTGAATTATGATTGAGTGCCATGTATTTATAGTGATATATGGACAAATTATGATAGGATTGAAATACCTGTATTGCATGAGTCCTGTTAGGAATCATCCTCCTATTTTTTAGGGATGATGTTGTAAAACTCAAATAGAATTTTGTTGGAAGATGAGTTCTATTGGAATTAGGAGGTTGTAGACTCCACGTATCAGATCAAGTCATGCCCGATCAATGAGAGACGTGATCCGAGCATCATGTGCCCCGAGCACATCATGCACCTTTTTGGTAAGATATATGTACTCGGGGTATTCTATCCTCGGGGAGTATTATGAGTGGTCGGGGCAACGTTTTCGCCGCGGGCATTTTAAGTATGATCGGGGGTTATATTCTCCTCGGGGTTGTTCAAGTCCTCGGGGTTCTCAATATGGTGTATGGTGTAATGTTTAAGTGCTCGGCCTCGAGGTTCATATGTTGCTCGGGGGTACCAAGATATGACTAGCTAAATATTCAAGTGCTCGGGGATGAGGACAAAGGATATGCTCGGGATATAAATGATTGTCGGGGTTGAAGTCCTCCTCGAGGGTATCAAGATGTAATATGTGATAATATTCATGTGTTCGGGCTCGAGGTCATCCTCGGATTTATGGTGGTCGAGGTTGAGGTCTTCCTCGGGGATAGAAAATATATTATAGGGTGATATTCATGTGGTCGGAGTTGAGGTCCTCCTCGGGTTCATGGTGGTCCTCGGGGTTATACATTTGATTAGGAGACTATATTTTGTCAAAGAGCTCGAGCTTGAGGCTTTTGTAAATGCTCGGGTGTGAATAAAATTTATACTCATCAGTATTAATCTCAAAAAAAAAAAAAATTACTGATAGTTCCATCACAAGAATGGAAAATATCCTGCCCCACAAACTTATAACTTGTCTCGAAAGTTTTCAAAAACGAGAAAGTAAAAAAATATTTTAATTCACATTTTGCTACGTTGCCATTTCTAAATAGAAAAAGTACGTTCAACTGAAAATGATATAATGCACACCACTATGCACGGCTAAGAGGTGCATGGTGTGCACGCGCTAGTAGAACCTACTCTCTCGTGACTATCATACAAGTGTGTAGGCGTGCACCATAACAGCTCTCTACGTACAACATCCATGACTCTTTACTTTTAATACTCAGTTACTATATATTATTGTTTAAAATGTGGGAGTCCTTTTGGGAAATTCGTCCCTTACAGATTGAACATGATTCGTATTTTAAAGAATAAGTAATATCAAGAATGTAAAACTTGATCTAACGTTCCACCCACACAATACATGGACCAAATTCAAATATATAGTTAAGAAAATAGAGTGCTGTCTATGTCTAGAGAAATTCAATGAAAATCTTGCAATACCTGAGGAAAAAAATGGCCATGATCAAACATCTAGACTCCAATAACAAATATAAAACATAACCCAGAAAATATCGTGAACAGAACGAGTACACCATGAAAAAATAAAAGTGAAAATAAAAATAAAAATCATACAACATACAGATAATGGATTCGCTGAATTCCAGAAGGAACTCTTCCAAGACCTAACCTAGTAGTAGTAATTAATGAACTCTTACATAACGGACTAGCTACACAAAGAAGTCAGCCAACCAATATGTCATTAGAACCAACTGGAGTGAATCTCGAAATCCACGACGCAGTTATGCCAAGAATACAGGAACAGATTCCTAATGTTTGATTTCAAGTCCCTTGAGCTTGGATTCCAATTCATCCTCATTATTGTCAATTTCCTCAGCCTCTTCGTCATAATCCTCTCCTTCAGGATCGTTCTCGTCCAAAGGACCAAGCAGACTAGGGGAATTTTTGAATGTCTCCTTCACCTCATCAACCCCTTCATCAGATATGAAATTGCCATTGATATTTAACATCTTAAATCCAGGTTTGTTTACGACGGCCTGGGCCAAGCGTCTGGCCCCAGCCCTTCTTATTGAGTTGTTGCTCATATCTACTTCATGTAATTGGCCATGGCCCTCCTCCAGTGCCTTGGCAATCAAGATAGCACCCTCGTCCTTCAATTCATTCTCAGCCAAGTTTAATTTGATGAGAAATTGTTTAGATACTATACAAGCAGCCAAGGCAGGAGCAGCTTCAGCAGTGATTTCATTTCCAGCCATATCTAAGACTTCCAATGATGGAGCAGATTCCTTCAGGGCATTTGCTAGAGCAATAGACCCTTCATCATCCAAATTCAAATAACTGAGGTAGATTTCAAACAGGTCAGAAAATTTAGATAAAACCTTGCTCAAAACAAGTCCGGCTTCAACGCCAAACATATTGTCACGCAGATCAAGCTTCTTTAAAAGGGTGCATGTCCCAAGTGCTTCAGCAAGGGCAATCCCTCCCTCAGAATCCACCCGTGTTGAGGAACATCGAAAATCCTCTAGCAAAGGAGATTTCTTAACGATTTTAGATATAGCAATTGCTCCTTCATCTCCTGTCATGTTATTGTGAAACTGAAGCACTTTGAGTCTATCAGTCGAGGGAATTAGCTCCAATACCGCTTCTGCAGCCTCCTCCGAAATGCCATCATTTATGAGATACAGCTCCTCCAAATTATGCTGAGACTTTAAAAGGGCAGAAAATGCCCTGACACCCTTCTCACCCAGAGCATTGTTCGACAGGTTAAGATATCTGAGATCACAACCCACCAGAGCTAATGAAAATATATTCATTACTTCAAGTGCATCAGTCTCTGACTTTCCAGCAACAAAATCAGATAGGTCTACTTCAGTCAGTTGATTCTTTATGGATGACAATATCGGCACAGCAGCACGGGCAGCATCCAGACCAAAACTACAGTTACTGAAGCATATCTTCATATATTTATTGCCAGGGTCTTTCAGGGGATTTAACAATTTCAGAGCATCATCTGCGCTGATGTCAACCCTAGGATCTCCAGATATATCGAATACATTATCATGAGATTTCTTAATTTTATCTAATATGTTTATTTCTCCATCCTCCTTTGTTATAGGGCCTCTTTTGATAACTTCCAGCATAAGCCTACTTGATTCTTTGGCATATAATTGCACTGCAGAACTTCCATCTCCATCTGGCTCTTTCTCAAAGTGTTTGCTTGCAGTAGCAAAGGCCACATCTTCAATTTGCTTGGCATCCTCCTCGGCTTCTTTTTTACTCAAAACGCCATACTTTCTAGACAAAATGGACGGGGTCGTAAGATTCCGGGTCATTTTGTCCACAAGCATTAGCCTGGTACTTTGGCTAGGCGGCCACAATTTTATAGACAAATTTGTAGATTCCATGTCAAGAAAACCTGAAAAGGAAAAGCAAATGACACAACAAATACTGTGAATACCTCACTTCTGCTTATTACGATTTTACATTTACTTATAAGTAAGTGCGTATTTATCAAATAGATTCCATTTTCATTGGAGAAAATTATGTGTCGCTTATTTTTTACAATAAGAATAAAAATAAGGCTGCGTTCTTATTATGTTTCAATTTTTTGTTTTCATTTTCGAAAATATTTTCTGTTTTCAATTTTCAGTGCTATTTTCAAAATTGCCGAAAACACGTTTGATTTATTATTTCTGAAAATACGTTTAATTTATTAAAATTTATTATCATATAGACTCTTTAAAATAAAATCAACATTTTGTATTTCGAGGATTTTTGAATGAGGAAAACCATACTTATTTAGCTAATTTCGAGAGTTTTGTGAAAATAAATTTTAACTATAAATAATAATAGAAATGATACTAGAAATAATAATTTTTAAAAGAAAAAAATTTTAGTTATAAATAATTCTAAAAATGAAAATTTGTAAATAATACTAGAATTTTTTTTTTTTTGTTTATAAATTGGTTTATTTATAATTTTGAGGTAAAAAGTAATAGTTGAAAATTGGAGAAAAAAAATGTGTGTAATTAAAAATGATTTGGAAAATTGTATAGTTTATAAATATGTTTATAAACCAAAAAATAAAAGTTACCAAACGGTGGCTAGTTATAAATAATATTAGAATGATAATTTGTAAAAGGAAAAAAAAGTGGTGTTTGCTAAATTTAAAAAAAAAAAAAAAAGTGAAAATGCGCACCTGTCACGTTTTCAATTTTATAAAGAAGACACAAAAAACATCAAAATGGTGTTTTTTATTTTCTTTATAAATTTTGTTTTCTATTTTTCTTTTCATTTTCGAAAACGGTGCAACAAAACGCGTTTTCTACATTTTCGGAAACAAAAAAACAGTTAGAAATCGACAAAGAGAACGCAGCCTAATCTTTTCTGCTTAAAGTTTATAGAAGTAGGTTATCCAAACACGTTTAGTGGCCAAAAAGTTGATTAAGATTAAATTTTCATATTTTTGAACTCAACCAGATACGGAGCACCACATTTCAGAGAAAAGTAGTACAAAAATTCAATCAACACCAAGGAACCACAGAAAATCAAAAACACACATCATGAGTTGTTCATTAACTCAATCGCTGAGAGGAAAGGGTCCGACAAAAAATCAATTATCATCATTCAAATGTAAATAAGCCCAAGAAAATCAATATTTAGAAATGCAATAAAAAATACCGTTTTATCAGTAATAAAAATGAAACGCCAGTCAATAGATAAGATAACTACTGAAATAATAACTACAAATAAGATTAATTCAAAACAAGAAACGAAAAGGGGGAAGCTTACTGGCAAAGCTCGAGTCTGCAAGCAGCGAGTGTAGATCTGAAAGATACAAATAGACAAAAATTAAAAAAAAAACCCTAATCGTCGTCAAAAAGAAGATAAAAACTGTTTTAATTGGAGGGAAATTGATAAGGAAATCAAAAATCAAATCTTGGAAGAAGAGGCGATGAAATTCCCGAGATCTGAGAATTTAAAGTGATTAATATGGGCCGAATAAAATGGGTTTATTTCCGAGAAAAATACACAAGTAAGGAATTTGAAAGAAAGGATTTCATACTTAAGCCTCAGTTTGTTAAAATTTTGGTATTTAAAAATATATTTTTTTATGTTTTCTGGGTAAGATGTGTGGTTGAAAAATGGAGAGAACAAATATGTATAGTTAAAAGATGATTTGAGAAATTGTGATGTTTAAAAACTTGTTTTTTTACTTTTGCCAAACAGAGGCTAAGAAACTTGTTTTTTTAGTTCAAAAATCAGGTTTTTTTTTAATACATAATTAAATTAGTAATTAAATAATTAAGGTCACAACTATACTATTTATGGTCACAGATCACAAATTTTATAGTCATGACATCTAGAGTCACAATTTATTTTTCGATCACAATTTAAAAATTTCGTGAGTCGCAACTTATTTATCGATCACAAAATATAAAAAATTTTGAGTCACGACTTTTTTTCGATCACAAATCTTGATTTTATGAGTCAAAATTTTGTAGGTCACGTATTATTTTTTTGTCACAAATAACAAATTTATTGGTCACAATCAATCTTAATATCGCCACCACCATTGATGTCGACTGTTGCAAACGCAATCATCACTAGCACCGATCTCAGCCAACAACCACCACCACCACTACAAAAATTATAACATATTAGATGAGGTGTCATGGCAACAACCACCACAACAAATCGCACCACCACTTCATCTCACCTGCACCATCGACCGATCGACCGACCGCCAATAACAACCGCAACACCTGCATCACAAACAACCACCACAACCCTTGCACGACGACCACCCGTACCACCACAATCAGAAACGACCAACACAACACTTGCATCACCGACAGTCGCCAACACTTGCACCACCACTTCATCTCACCTCACCGCCACCACAACCAACAATCATCACCACCACCACCACCACATCCACGGGACCCAACCACTACAGAAATTACATATGTAAAAAGCCTAGATCGCCTAACACCATTGTTGAAACTCGAAAAGAAAAGAAAAAAAAGACAGAGGAGATGGGCCACTAACAGCTGCAGTGCCCCTCGCTGGAGACAATAGCTGTGATCTAACGACTGTAACACCACTTCACGATCTAACACCACTGGAAGTAGTTGTCTCCGGAGATGAGAGGTGCGAAAGCAAGTGGATCAGGCAAACGGTTTATTTGCTCATTAAGTCGCAATCTATACCCACTCCACTGTGATGTCTATTGTCAGGAGCCAGAAACTCGCGTCGATGAAATCTGCTTGGTTGTGCTGTCGAGGATGTGGTCTAGGCCAGGGCTTGGGGAGAGGGTAGAAAGAGTTGAGTGAAATGATAGATTAAGTAAAATAAGGGTTTGAGGTGTAGATGGCGAGTGAGGTAGGTTAAATAATTAAATGAATTAAAAATGTTTAAATAAAAGTTAAATAAAATCTGAATTTTGAATATATATATGTAAAACTTGAACTTTGAATTTAGAACTTAATAAACATGGGAGATTGTAATTTCCACTTTATTTCTGGATCGTCAATATTGGTAGTATTTAGGACAAGTTTGGCCCATTCGAAATGCCATGATTTTTTTTAGAGGAAATTAACCATGCACCCATGTTAGTTCAACTAGTATTGCACCTATAAAATGATTTTACTTTAAATATAATTACAAAATAGGAAGAAAAAAAATTGAGCGTTCAATTTGCTTTGATTAATAATAAAAACTGTCAATAAATGCTCAAAGTAAAATTGAATTAAAATTCTCATAAATTTTGGAAAATTTATTTAAATACTAGATTGTGTGTACAATTTGTGGATTTGTTCACACGTGTGCAATGCAGGGAAGTTGTTATAGACAAAATATATTTAAACAATTATTCAATCTTAAATTAAATAACGCAATTTTTCAAACTATGTTGCATAGAAAAATAAAAAATTTGTCCAAATATTTTTTACTGCAATTTGTGGTTGTTCATACCCATGTGATGTAGGGAAGTTGTTATAAATAAATATGTTTTAAACAATTGCTCAAACTTAAATTAAATAATACAATTTTTCAAACCTATGTTGCGTAGAATAAATAAAAGAATGTGTCCAAATATTTTTTTTTACTACCATGAATAAAAATAAACCATCACGAGGATGAATGTGAGGTCGTGACAAGTTGTGCGAGTCATTGGATTCAGAGCACCAGAGGGTAACCTGAGGTCGAGCCCAACCAAACAAGCTCGAGGATGTTCTCACCCAAGGAAAGTGCTTGAGGTTATCGTGGCCTTGAGCCCAAGCTTGAGGATATTTTGGCCCAAGGAGAATGCTTGAGGTTGTAGGTGGTTAAGTCATACATAAATAGTGCACATCACCAAAGTTGATGAGCGAGGAATGCGATGAGCGAGGAGTGCGTTCATCGGAGTTATATGATAGGAAAGTGTTCACTAGAGCAGAGCCGGTCCTGTCATGAGGCAGACGAGCCGGCTTGATGTGAACCCCCTTGGTATATTGACCAAAAACTCCCACATTAATTGGAATCGACCCAAGAAAGATAAAATCGATATAAAAGACACATTAACCCAAGTTTATATCCCACCCAAAATTCATAGGTTAAAGAACCAAGCCCAATGGATAAAGATTAAGCAAATTTCAAGGTGGTGGAAATCAACAACATCACAAGAATACAATTACTCAAAATGAAGTTGAAGAACTTCCAAGAAATTACAAGATGAAGGGAAGAATTAACTTACCCAAAGTGTTCTTGACACAATCCACATTCAATGCCTCAAAACTAGGGTTCTATGGCCAAGAGGAAAGGTTTAAATATTACAACATTTGGAAAAGGCCAAGATTTGTATAATTGCACAAAAAATCCCGCGTTTTTGGATTCAGCGTGTTTTGTTCGACCGACACGGTCGATCGAAACAATTTCAATCGATCACCCGGTCGACCGAAGTGACACTTTCGGTCGGGTGGGGATCAGCCGAACCCGCCTGAGGCTATCCTTAAGAATCCTGCAGACTTTCGGTCGACCAAGGGAACTTTCAGTCGACCGAAAGTTCCTGAACTTCCACATTGATGTAATTGACTTCAATCTTGCCCTCTTCGAATTGGATCTGATTTTGAAGTTTGCAAATGAGTCCCGCCAATGATTCCCGAGCCTTACTAACCCTTGACCTCTCCTTCGAGGGGTTTTTCCCCTGTTTAATTTTTTAATTTATTTTCTCTTTGAAATTCCTAATTGTCTTTATATTCGTAAAAAGATACAACAGCAGAGGTGGAAGTAAAAACAAACATTATTGCAACAATCTCTCTATTAACCCAATCTTCTTGCTCCTCAGGTTTCTTTCTTTTTTATATTCTGATCGTATTGTTCAGATTAGATTTTGGCCTTTGGGTACATTTATTTATTTATTTATTTTCGACATGAATAAATTTTTAAGTTCATTCATTTTAAGAAGATCATGTCTGGTTTTTTATTTTTAGTTTTTATGGATTTAAAAAAAAAAAAAAAAAAAACACACACGAGAGGTATGTGGAAAGTAAATGTTTAATGAATTATGTTGCTTGAAAGATTGGAGATTAGATTTAACTAACTTGTTCAAGGACACAAGCAAGAGAAAGTTAAAATATTCAAGAGCTAAGCGCGTATAACTCTCATTGGCTCTACATTGCTTTGTTAAGCCTTCTAATTTTTCAAACCTAAAGTATAAATGAATCAATATTGGGTGTTTTACTGTTTGAGTGGTTGTGTTAAACAAGAATGGATTGATCGTGACTTTGATTCATCTTTAACCGTTCGTAGACTGAATTAATTAATCGATTTATCCGTCGTCCTCCAAATTTCAAAAGGTAATAATTACTAGTTTAATTATTTAATCTTAACTTTATCATTTGTCAATTTGTTAAAATTTTTAAGCTAATAATTAAATGTACAATGTATGTGACGATTAAAATACAATGAAAGAGTCTGAAGCTAAAGAAGAAAACTGAAGCAAAAGGAGGAGGCACTGATTCAAAATAATTTTGAATACCTAATACAATGTATCGATTTTTATATAATAAATTAACTAATCATTATTATCAAACTAATTATTGACATATTATTATGGAGATCGGCACTTTATTCATGTTGCTGCGTGACTTCACCTTTCGTTCTTAGATAAGCAATGACTTGTCCTTTCCCATTATTTGGATAATTGAAATTGATTATATTGTGACCTTGTTGGCTTATATGATTGTGACTGTGTCGATTTTGCAGATTTTTTACTTTATATATGATAGCGATTAATATAGTTATTTATTTATTTATTTTGTGAGAATCAATTCGATTAAATTTGAAATAAATGAATAATTTTATATAAAATTCTATGTTAATTAGACAGCGGGAAAATTTAGCCCCGACCCCAGCCCCCACCCTATAGAAAAATTTTCCATTTCTTCTACAAGGGATGCTTAATTTGTAATTCGCCTCAGACTTCACGACTCACATGACCGGCACTGCACTAGAGTGATATGGCATCCCATATGTTTTCCACTATAGTAGGAATGTTAATGGACCGAACCGAGTTAGTTTGTGCTTGATTTGGGGCGAGTCAGGTTGAATTGCGAGCTGCTCATTTTTTTTTTTTAATTATTTAAAATTTAATATTCTCACCTCACAAACAGTTCATACGAGATAATGCTAGCTCAGCTCATTTCACGACTTGCCTCCAGGGCATTTGACATTCTAACTGCACTAAATAGTAAATACATCCTTACTCGTACATGTATTGTTCAAAAAGCACTTATAGAATAACCCCTCATATTGTTTTCATATTAACGCCATGTTTGATTTTCATTAAGGTGTTCAAAAAGCACTTATAGAATAACCCCTCATATTGTTTTCATATTAACGCCATGTTTGATTTTCATTAAGGGTGTGTTTGGATGCGACACATCAAGGAATTAAAATTATAATTTGATTTATTTGTATTTTTTAGTTAAGATGTGTGGTTAAAAATTAAAGAGAGAAAATGTTGATGGCTAAAAAGTGATTTAAATAATTGTGTAGATTAAATTGTGTATTTTTTTTATTTTTTTTTTTGTCATTTTCCCAATTAATTCAAGGAGCCGAACGGAGCCTAAAACAAAATTATAATTTTCTTTTTTCTTTTCAGTCGTATATTTATCAATAAAATAATATTACAATAAAATTTAAAAAAGATTCCTTACATTTAACCACGTATTCCCCCCAAAATCACTATTGAAAATCACAAAAATTATTTTTAAACGACATCAAACACACCTTAATGCACCACTTTGATCGTATGTGGAATTTCTACTTTGAGGCTTGCTACTTTAGCCTCTATTTGGCAAAGTGTTTATAAACATGTTTTTAAAAAACAAAATTTCTCAAATCACTTTTTAACCATGCATATTTTCTGATTCCACTTTTCAATCACAAATTTTACCTCAAAAATATAAAAAAATATGTTTTTAAAGATAAAGTTTTTAACACCAATATCTGTTGTCTTTGTCCTACCTAATAACATGTACATTTTTTATCAACCAAATATGACATAATTGACATTCCTAATGTTATATGGCCATTTTCCTAATTTCACGTTTCATCACAAAGATCCATCATTTGTTGTTTTATTTCATCTTTCACAAGCTATTAACCAGAACCTACTTGATTTGTTCAATGTCCCGATCCTTTACATTTCTTACAGTAAATTTGTTGAGTCGTCAGAATCGTAGTAAGATATCGCTTGTGTGAGTAAGTCATGCACGAATGACCATTTAATAATATAATTGAAAAAAAAAATTAGATACGATCGAGAAAGTTTAATGAACGTTTATTAATATTATAATTGAAAAAAAAAATAGATATGATCAAGAAAGTGTGAACATTTCAATTATCGTGTTCAATTCAAAACATTAAACACAAAAATGTATTCTCAACAAAAGTGATTCTTTACGTGGAGATCAAAGACCCGAGTGTTCTATGGATCTACAACGGATAAAACCATTAGAGCATCTCCAATGGGTAGCTATCAACTGCGTGACAAATATACAGACAAAAAAATCGTGAGTCCAGTTGTATTATCTTTTTTTCTTCTCTTTCTTCCACTTTCTCCCTCCTTTTTTCCATTTTTTCTCACATTCCCACTTCACAAGATTCACAATCACACTCTTACTTCACACATTCCACTATTTTTTTTATTAATTTATTGAAGTTTGTGTGTATTTTTGTTTTTTTCACCTTTTTCGCTCTTTTTTCACTTTTAACGTTCACATCCTTATCAAAATTTAATCTTAAAATAATATATTTTTCTCTTTCCCTCGTCAAATTCACATCTCCAACTCATGTACACATTGGTGAAGCTCTTAGTTATGTTCAATGATTAGGTATCCCGAGTAAGACACGAAAGCAAATTTAGCCTCTGTTTGTTAAAATTTTGGTATTTAAAAATATATTTTCTAGGTAAGATGTGTGATTAAAAAGTAGAGAGAGAAAATATATGTGATTAAAAGATGATTTGAAAAATTGTGTTGTTCAAAAACTTTTTTTTTTAACTTTTGTCAAACACATGATAACAAATAACAAAAATTATTGTTAGTCGGTGGATTTGGAATTCAATTTGCAAATCAAGAAAAAAATATTCTGGCGTCAATCGCTGTTACAGGTGACCCCACCGCCACGGGCGGTGGCTTATATCACGGCATAAATAAATATAAAAACACGTTTAGTAAATTAAAGTTTATAAAATTATTTTCTATTAGCAAAATTTATTAATTAAATTCTTAGCCCGTTTGGTATAAATTAAAATAATATTTTTAGTAAATTTTGATAAAAATTAATGAGACATGTGATTGAAAAGCTGTAAATCCTATAAAATGTGTGGTTAAGATTAATTGTTGACTTTGACTTGAAATTAAAATCAGATTTAATCATTTTCCTACATCAACAAATACCATTAAAGAGAAGAAATTGCAATAGTCGATTCATTATCTAGAAGGTATGCCCTTATCACTTCTTTGGGTATAAGGTTATTGAATTTTGAATGTATTAGAGAGATGTATGAGAATGTTGTGGGTTATACAAGTGTATTTTTGACTTGTGAAAATGTTTCATATGGTAAATTTTATAGGCGTGACGGATTCTTATTTTTTGGAGACGAACTTTATGTGCCTAATTGCCTTGTGAAATAGTTGTTAGTTGGGGAAATCCACGAGGGAGGTTTAATAGGACATTATGATGGAAAAAAGACTTTACTTCTAACATTCCTAAATGTCAAATTAGATGTATGAGAATGTTGTGGGTTTACAAGTGCATTTTTTACTTGTGAAAATGTTTCATATGGTAAATTTTATAGGCGTGGCGGATTCTTATTTTTTGAACACGAACTTTATGTGCCTAATTGCCTTGTGAAATAGTTGTTAGTTGGGGAAACCCACAAGGTATGTTTAATAGGACATTATGATGGAAAAGGGACTTTACTTCTAACATCCCTAAATGTCAAATTAGATGTATGAGAATGTTGTGGGTTTTACAAGTGTATTTTTGACTTGTGAAAATGTTTCATATGGTAAATTTTATAGGCGTGGCAGATTCTTATTTTTTGAACACGAACTTTATGTGCCTAATTGCCTTGTGAAATAGTTGTTAGTTGGGGAAACCCACAAGGGATGTTTAATAGGACATTATGATGGAAAAGGGACTTTACTTCTAACATCCCTAAATGTCTAATTAGATGTATGAGAATGTTGTGGGTTTTACAAGTGTATTTTTGACTTGTGAAAATGTTTCATATGGTAAATTTTATAGGCGTGGCGGATTCTTATTTTTTAAACACGAACTTTATGTGCCTAATTGCCTTGTGAAATAGTTGTTAGTTGGGGAAACTCACGAGGGAGGTTTAATAGGACATTATGATGTAAAAAGGACTTTACTTCTAGCATCCCTAAATGTCAAATTATTTTGTCTTGAGTATGTTAAAGGCATGCATGCTAATTATTCGAAATTGTCTAACATCTATGAATCATGTAATAAGCGGGATTTTGATGGATTCTATAAGTATGATGATTACTTATTTCGAAAAACTAGATTGTTCTTAAATGTGTCGTGTGGGAGTTGCTAAGAGATGCACATAGTGGATGCTTGATGTGACATTTTGGAATTAAATGGGCCCAAAAGATATTATGTGAGCATTTTTATTGGTCTAAGATGAAAGTTGATGTTGCACATATTCACACTCGTTGTAAACACATCACATGCAACGGGACCAAATTTGAGGTTTTGCCTCAAGGTTCTACACACATTTGTATGTCCTTAGTGACTATCGAGTTGACATTTCTAAGAACTTTGCATTGAGTTTACCTAGCCTAAAGAGGAAAATGTCACTATTTTCGTGGTTGGTGATAGAAATGATAAAATGTTAGGTGGCGTTCTGTTTGTATTTTATTTTGTATTTTCATTTTCGAAAATGTTTTGTATTTCCTTTTTTCATTTTTGTTTTCAAATTTGCTAAAAACGCGTTTGGTTTGTCATTTCTGAAAACTGTTTTTGAAAATGAAAAGCTGGAAAACAAGTTCTGTTTGAAATTTTGCAGAATACTACTTAAACTATTTTTAATTAATTTGTTTGCAGAATACTGACTCAAACTCAAATTTCCTTTCACAATACACTGAAAACATGGTTACATGCAACACACTAATATGAGTATTAAGAGTCTATATTAACACATCTTGGTCAGGTTCGGGATTTGAGAAAGTTCTAGTTCTATTAAAATCCAGAAAATTAAAGTTCTTTCAAAACCACTAGAGTCCATTTATCAGTGCATTTTTTTGAAATATAACAACAAGAATTCTCACATAAATTTTTTTTTTTGTAATGTTGATATCGAATTCAATAAAACTTTATTTAAGCTTAGTTCCAAGTTAGTATACTTCTCAAAAAAAAAAAAAAAAAAAATCTTTATTTAGGCTTAATTCCAAGTTAAGATAATTATTTAAAAAAAAAAATTCTCAAAACGCGTTTTTGACATTTTTTGTCGAAATACACACAAAACACTCGAAACGAGGTTTTGAACGTTTTGTGTACAATTTTTTTTTTTGTTCTCCAAAATGCGTTTTTCGAAAATGGTAAAGAGAACGCGTTTTTAACGTTTTCGAAAATAAAAACAGAAAACGACATCAAAACAGTAAAGAGAACAGGACCTTACATTCTATTACATGTCATGAAACCAACGATGCTACCAATATAGTCATTCTTTTCTTTAAGGAAATAGTACATTTACATGTTGTCCCTATGAGTATTTTGTCGGATATAATTGCACAATTTCTTGACTATGTTTGTTAAAAAAATGTGTAAATGTGTTTAAAAACATTTTTTATATTTTCTAGGTAAAATAAGTGGTTAAAAAGAGAAAATATGAATGGTTAAAAAGTTGTTTGATAAAAATTGTGTTGAAAAAAACAAAATTTTAAACATTATTGCCAAACATAGGCTTAATCATCTTTTGAAAATTTCATGGAAAATATCTGGAACCAAAATTTAGTTTTAATCAAATTTTTTTTTTTCCAAAATGATGGTCAAACAAAAGTGGTTAATGAAGTTTTAAAACAACTCATTTGCACTACCTTCGGAAGTGACCTAAGGAGTGGAGAAAACGATCTATCCTTTGTTATAATTGCTAATAATCGAAATGTTCATTCCATCTTTGAATTTTCGCCGTTTGAGATTATTTATGATCTTACTCCGTTAACTCTTTTGAATTTGATTCATTTGTTTATTAACGAAAGACATAGTTTGCGTGGGAAGAAAAATGTGAAAAGGGAAAAATGTGAAAGAGGTAGCATGGTGCAAATCTGTAGGTTTTCGCGACTTTTTATTTCTTTTTCGAATTTTCTTTAATCCTTCAATTATTTGTACTATAAATGTTCAACACTTCTCAAACCCTAGATAAAACTTTGAAGTTCTTGTGTGTGAAGATATTGTGAGGTAAATTCCTCATTTTATCTTCCCTCTCTTGAGGAATGTTCTCAACTTTAAGTGGAATTAATGATTTTTGTGTTGTTGGAAGAAATTTAGGAACTTGTTTATTTCTATTCATTGGGCTAGGGTTTATCCTTTGAATTTGACTAGATCTAGCTTGGATCAAGCTTTATTATTATCAAAATCTTAGCTTTATTGGGTTGATTTCATTATTATGGAATTTTTTTGTCAACACACCAAAGGGGGTTCCCATCAGAGGGGCATTTGCATAAATTCCCAACCTTTGGTATCATAATTGAAACTTACATCATTTTAAATAATCATTGAAAAATATTTCAATTTTTTTTACTGTAAAATACATTGTTCTGTACAAGTATCATAATATGATACTTATGAAACTTTTAAAGTATCACAACATGATATGATGATACTTTCAAGTTTTTTGTATCATAATCTGAAACTTTTTCAAATTTTTATAATACTTATGGCAAAACTTTAATATCATACCTTGATACTTTCAACATTTTATGATACTTTTATTATATTCGGTTAGATATTTCATCAAACATGTTGTAGAATTAGTAAAACCTCAATGTCGACGTCTTCCAACGACACACGCAGTCTCGTCGAGGAAAAATGGAGTGGTATGATGGCGGTAACGTGCTATTGGTGAGAATATTATAAGTTTTGAAGAGAAAAAATAAAAGTAAAAATCAAATAAAATATTAATATAAGAAATTTCAATAAGTGATAAAAAGATATTACGGAGTGCAATTATCCCAATATTTCAAAAAAAAAAAAAATTTTTTACTGGAAATATGTTGTTCAGTACAAATATCATATTATAATACTTATAAAACTTTTAAAGTATCACAATAAGATACTTATGATACTTTTAAGTTTTTGGTAACATAACTTGAAATTTTTTCAAAATTTTATGATACTTAGGACTAAACTTTAGTATCATACTTAGATATTTTTCAACTTTTTATGATACTTTCATATATTTTGTTAGATATTTCATCAAACACGTTGTAGAATTAATAAAAACGCAATGTTGACGTCTTCCAACAACACACCCAATCTTGTTGACGAAAAATGGAGGTGGTAGTCGTGTTGGTGAGAATATTATAAGTTTTGAATATGAAAAAGAAAAGTAAGTAAAAATCAAATCAAATATCAATGTAAGTAAAATTCCAATAAATGATAAAAAGATAATATGGAGTGCAATTATTCCTATAAAAATCTTATGTTTACGGATCTCATAATAATTTATTGTTTAGGGCCTCTAAAATTACAGGGTTGACCTTGGCTCTATACATTATAATTTATGTATCTTTTAATTATCCTAAATTGAAAATTAATAAAATGGCTATGAAAAAGAGAGAAAAATCAATGCTTTAAAAAGTAAAAACATAATAAAATAAATTCTCAACTGGATAAAACTCTAAATAATATTTACTAAGCTCTTGTTTGGTAAAGATTAAATCAAATTTTGATAAAAGTTGATGAAATATGTGGTTAAAAAACTGTGGGTCTCATGAAATCTGTTATTGAGATTGATTGTTGACTTTAACTTAAATTAAAATTTAGATTTTAATTTGTACCAAATAGGGACTAAAATTCTCCAAATTTAGACAGAACCCTCAAAAATGTACTACATCAACGTTATCCCCTGTTAGATTCTTTACCCTTAAAAAAAAAATTGAATTTTTTTGATAATTTTTTTTTAAAAAATATGGTTAAGAAAAAGTAATTATAAAATAAAATTAATCAAAGAATAAAGAAAAAATAAAGAAATGCGGGGACACCAACTCAAACATGAGCAAAAAGATTCGAATAGTTTCGGGCACTAATTTTTCGTCTGTGATAAAAAGCTAAAGGACCAACTTGCTATAGACATAATGTACTGGGGACTATTTGTGCAAATTCTGGAAAAAAAATTGATTGCCGATGGGGTCCTCACATCCACCAAAAAATGGCAATTAGACTACCGACACCACCCTCCAAAACACACACTAACTGCGTGAAAGAGAAAGAAAAGCTTCCCTGTAAAGAAGTGCTCATATGACTTGAATAAACAGCAGCCCGATAAAGAAAAAAGAATCATTATACAATACCACATGTATACTTATACAGAGAGAGAAAGAGAAAGGAAAAGGATAGTTGGGTTATCATTTTTCATGTGGAGTGACCTAAAAGACAACCAAGTTAAAGGGGTAGCATATTTCTTACTTGTACATTGCATAAATCTACCTGTGTAAAAAAAGCATTTCATGAGATTGAATCAGTAACTGTTGTTTGTACTTTGGTGGGACAATTTTTCTGTATATAAGAAAACTGATATGTATTTGTTGTGTCTCAAAAAGTGAGCAGCATCAAAACTTTGTGAGGCTCATGTAGCAGATTCAAGGAGTGAGGAACCAGATCTCTCAAGAACTTGAGGTAAGGTTTTCTATTTTTGATTTTTCTTTGAGATTTTCTGGAAATTCTCTTTTCTCGTGACGCTATTGGATGAAGTGGGAAATTCCTCTTTTTCCCCCATGTTTTGTTTTTTATGTGTTGTGTTTTCATGCTTTAATTTGCTGGATGTTTATGGGTTTTCTTTATATTCAGAAGAAGAAATAAGTTCTCACTTTTTACTTGTTTGGGATATGAATTTGAGATATATGTGCAGACATGTTCTTGTATTGAATCTATGATCTGTTTTCTGGGAAGGTTGGGGGGCATCCTGTTGGAGCCACCAATTTTTTATTTATTTATATATATTTTTTGTATGTGGCTTTAATTTACTTTTCTTCTTTTTTCAGCAAATTGAGCTCGTGTAGACTAGATCTATGAACCTGCATTATTAATTTTTTCTATATAACTTTTTTTTTGTTAATTTATGCTAATTTTTATACCATATATGGAAACTCGAGCTCCAGATTCATGAAATCCAAAATGATCTAACAAAAAAAAAGGAACGGTGAAATCAGAGCTCATTTTTCTATGGGGAAGCAATAGGAATTTCTCAAGAAAAGCACTGATTAACAAGAATTATAGTCTCTAATACGAGACTTGATATAGAAAGCTGGAAATCAGAGCTCATTTTTCTACGGGGAAGCAATAGGAGTTTCTCTTAAGAAAAGCACTGATTAACAAGATCTCTAATAAGGGGCTCGATGTAGAAAGCTGGAAATCCCTGTTCATTTTCATGAAGCTGGGGACTTAAACCTTAAATCGAAGTGACGTAAAATGACATTTGATTTCGGACACCTTAAGATACTATACAAGGTAAAATAAAAAGTATAACTTTGTTAAGTAGAGATGACACCAATCGAGTTTTGATGATGGGAGAATTAGAGTATGGTTGGTTAAGGTAAAATTTTCAAAGTTCCCCTCAAATTCATTTTCAACTACACATTTTTATGGGACACGTCACTTTTCAATCACACATTCTCCAAAAAACTCAAAATTCATTCAAAAACTCCTACACAAAACAGGCTCGTTTGGCGGCTAAATGAGGAAAGAGAAGATTTTTTGTATTTTCGAAGTAAAATATGTGGTTAAAAAATTGGAGAGAGAAAATGTATATGGTTAAAAAGTGATATGGGAAATTGTGTAGTTTGAATTGTAGTTTAATGAGCTCATTAATGAGCTAGCCGGAAGCTTAATTTTTTGAGACGTGTCTTTAATTGTGTAGATTTAAAGAAGTTAGGAGAACAAGGTGATTAAATGAACAGATCAATGTTATCATGTTCTGAAGTAGTTGTATAAAATAATTGATTCAGCTGGACCTTTTGAACGGATGTAGTGCTGAATCAAATGAAGCAGTGGAAAAATATTCCTATAGCCTAATCCTATTCAAAATTTATTGATAATAAGGGTTAGTTTGGTGTGAGTACTACCATGTTGTGGATATGGATGCACTATAAGACAAGTTTCATTCGTAATGAAAATTAGTTCATGCCACATGCTACATGTATTTTAGATAAACTTGGGTGTGTATTTTTGCATCTGTTTGTTTATTTATGTTTTCCATGTTGTAATAAAATGAAAATTAGATCACGCTCTTGCTGTCATTCTTGTATAGCTTAGTTAAGATTTTTTAGCTCGGAAAATAGTAATTTTCAATTGGCATTAATTTTCAACCAGTTTCTCGCTTAATAGGCAATAGCTATGTTTTGCAGAAATTAGAACTGTCCATCTTCAGATTTATCAATCTGTCCATAGTTTCAGTGAGAAACACGATTATTTTTTCTCCACGTATCATATAGGGTGATGACACCTGGCTTGCACCATATCATCGGAAATAAAATCAATGTTTGATTATATGCATAGAATATAACGACTTTCTGTTCAACTTTTTTTGTTTATAAATATTGTTACTAGAAATAAATTATCTTGGGAGTGTGGGACACCCTTGCAAGAATTTTCCTAGATTTTTTGGTAAACGGTTTATAAACCATACAATTTCCCAACAACTTTTTAACCATTCAAATTTTCTCTCTCCACTTTTCAACCATACATTTTACCTCAAAATCATAAATAAACCAGTTTATAAACCACTAAAATGTTACCAAACGGAGGCCCCAGAACACAGACGATTAGAGATTACTTAAACCAGAAATCGCAGAAAACTTTAAAGAATCTTGCAAAAACTTAAAGTAAAATGAACACAGATTGGAGAAAACTGATAGTACAGACTATTCTAAGATTGTTCTCTCTCTGTCTCTCAGTTCTTTCATGAATTGAGGATTAGTAAGTTTGGATATCGAATATGACTACATGTCGTTTTGCAGCATTGTTGAGATCATGGGAACTTTGGCATCAGATAATGAGAATGTACGCTCTGAAGAGTACGCAACATTGGGACTTAAAGAATCGGGGAATGCAGGAAACCCCCGAGTATTATCACTTTTCTCAACACTTCTTGAGAGGTCTGTTCAGAAAAACGAAAGGATACTAGAGGCCACGAAGACCAAAGATGCTATCACAATATTTCACGGTTCAAGAGCGCCTTCTTTGGGCATCCGTCAATACATTGATCGCATTTTCAAGTACTCAAGCTGCAGCCCGTCATGCTTTGTTATAGCATACATATATGTGGATAGATTCGTTCAGAGGAAAAAATTTTACTTAACATCCCTTAACGTTCACCGAGTTATAATCACCAGTGTAATGGTGGCAGCGAAATTTATTGATGATGCGTAAGTTTCCATGAAGCCACTCACTCGATCTTATTTGTAAATTTTCCTTTTTGCAAATTTCTAACATGACTTGAATAGGTTTCAGATTCTTCAACAATGCATATTATGCTAGAGTGGGAGGCGTAAGCACAGCAGAGTTGAACAAGTTGGAGATGAAGTTTTTATTTGGTCTCGACTTCCAACTTCACGTGACTCTGCAGACATTCAGGAAGTATTGTTCGCTGTTGGAAAAGGAAGCGGCGGACGTGCTTCAGATTGAACGCTCGTTCCAGGCATGTGGAATAAAAAAAAGCTGGCAAAACAAAGATGATTCAACTTGTGCTCCTACTATTGCTAGATGAAATTCTACTTGGGGGTCTGGAGATGACAAGACAAAAGTTGCAATGAAACAAAATGGATTTTCAATTAGTTTGTCACACAAATAAGGTTAGTGGATATATGATTGTTGTATAAGATTGCAGCCTGATGTATTTTTCTTCTTTATTTGAGTAGCATATAGGTTGGTTTAAGAATCATTTTTCTTTTTATTTTGGTTTCCTTCAGTCAAATTTTTGTTGATTTTCGTTTTTTGTTCTTCGTGCTCTGCATGCCATTTTTCTGTATAGGATGAGAGATCATGCACAGAAACTTGGTGTTCCATTGTTGATCATGTACTATGAAATCCAAAACGATCTTTTTATAGTTGTGGAATTGTTTTGGGAGTTGTATAAGGGAAGTTCTAATTAAAAAAAAAAAAGAGCACGGGGGAGCTGGACCAGACAGCGATCCGCACATGGCATACGGGGTGAAAGTTCAGACTGCGGTTCAACCGCAGTTCATATTCCACGGTTCATCCGATGTCAAATCCAAACTTTCTTGATATTTGCAATTTGATTTCCAAAAAGTTTCTGTTCGATTTCGATCTTTTTTCATTCTTTCAAAATTGACATCGCAACATTCAAAAGATTCCATATTGGTCCCTGAACCTCCACAACATCCAAAATTTGCCTGTCTCAAGTTCTGAAAGTGTGCAATTTAGTCCTTGATAGATTGAATTTTACTTCCAAAAGGACCAAAACTTACAGTTTTCTTTAGATTGCTCTCTTAATATTTCTTATTAATACTTCAACTTAACTCAAAACCCTTCTTTTTTTGCTCCAAAAGCTTTTTACAATAACTATTTTACGCATTATATAGAAATTCGTTCAATTTGCAATTATTTATCAAGTTACACACGGTGGACTACACAGAAAGTCAGCCCCAAGAATACGTGCTTAATTTAAAATACTTGTCACCCCGGACAATCCGCATCATCCATATGCTCATGTTCTAACTCCTCGTTGAAATATTGGCGTCGTGGATCTTGTTCCTGCCTCTACAATGTGACCATCCTTCTTCAAGATCACATTTTAATAAATAAGAACAAGATCACATTTATCTTGGCATGGCTACAAGATAAATAACATATTTAAGTTGGAGTCCCTGTTTGGTATATATTGAAAATTTATATAAAAAAAAATTAAATTAAAGTTAACCATTAATTTTAACATTACATTTCATGTGATCCACAACTTTTCAATTGCACGTATCATAATGTTTTTTAAAAAAATGTACTAAAAAATTGATTCTACTACACGAAACGGGAAAATAAATTTAGAGTTAATTGAGTAGCTTAATAGAGATATGATTCGTCCACGAAATCCAATATTTTCTCAATTGGCACATTACTAATTGGTTAGCATCGATCCTCAAACTCAACTCAACCTAGAATTCCAAGCAAAGATTTGAACAAAATCCATATCAATGAAATCCCAAATCCTCTTACGCAACATATATAACTTATTCCGGTGACTATTAGATAAGTCCAACTCAAATCAGACAACTTTTCCGGTGATAACCTTGATTTTTTTCATTTCAAGTTCAAGACTTGGCTAACCAAAAAACATTGATTCTACTCTGAAAACACATTAAGGCTGCGTTCAATAACGATAGTGGAATTTGAGTGAAAAAAAAAATGAATTCCAAGAAACTAGAAGTTTAATGTATTTGATTAATTTAATTTTCTAGATGAAAAAGCGAAAAAAATTTCAACTTTTGTTGTTTGACAAACATTATTTTCCATAAAAAATAAAACAAAATTTAGCTATTTTAATAAAAATAAAAAAATTTATTTTTTCATGCATTTACACTTGACAATAATAATATTATTTTTTGAGAAAAATAAATCAATTAAAAATAACAAAAATGATCAAACGTAACGAAAATGGTTGAAGTTTTTCCCTAGAAAATAAATTCTTCCCCCCCCCAACCAAGAAAACCAATTCCTCGTTTTCAAGGAAAGTTGGAGCGTGGAAAGTCAGGCTTGGAAATGGTTTTCGTGGAATTAAAGTGACAATCAAACATAACTTGAATGAAAAATTGGGTTGAAAGAATGTTTTTCCATAAAAAATCATTACATTCAAACACACCCTAATATCCATATATCCAGAAAATCAAACTAAAAATTCCACACAACACGACATTATTATTAAGCCCATCTTTGGACTCCATTAATTTGAAAATATATATTTCTCTTTCTTATTTTCAATTTCTAATAAAATAATGTTACATGTAAACTCAAAAATCTTAATTATTTTTTAATCACATATTCTCCAAAAACAAATACTATTCCAAAACTTAATTTTTTTCCCATAATGGAGCTGAAAGAAGAGCTAAGAAAGATAAAGAAGTTGGTTCATCCTATGAAAGTATGAAGTGTCTATTTAATGCACGTCTGCAAGTTTAATTTAAGTGTAAAGCGAAGAAAATAAAAGGTTCCCCTTGTTTAAAAGTGGGTTTGATTTCTGTTCCCCTAAACCTACAGTTACAACTAGTTACTGCATAATTCAAGCACAATGTAAAGCAGCAGCCAGCAATTAGAAGTTCATAATATGGTCCGACCACGACAACATAATTGATTATCTTCATATATAAGGATACCAAATTACATAGTAGAAAAAAATTGAAAAATTCAGCACAAACTTCCCTTATTTTCTTCTATTGCATTTTCTGGATTATCATATGATGATCTTCGATGAATGAATGACAATTGGGCTGGGAGTAAATAAAACAGGGGATGCATTAAGAGTAAAGTTTGGGAAGGATATTAGATTAACATGATGGAGAACAGAAGTGTCCGAAAAACAAGGTTCGCATCTACAAATAACAATACCCCCACAGCAACACAAACTGTCTTCCCCTTTGCTATTGCAACAGTAAAACAATCACACCCCTATATGTGGCACCATATGTCCACAGCTCGATCTATTTTATCTCCAACTCATCAACTTAGCCTACGAATGCAAAACGGTTATCAGCAAATTCGCCCAAGATAAAAACAAAAAGGTTAATCTGGAGTTTGCATTAAATGGGAAATTACAGGTGCTTCCAGGTCAAGATAACAAAATAAAACTCACCATTCCCTCAACTATTCCATAGAACTAATCAACTTATGTACACATTACGGTCACCAATTAATCCAGATCAAAACTGAAGCTGAACCGTCTATTGTTGTAGCTCAGTGTGGACTGGTCTCGTTAGAGCTCTTAAAAAGTAGCTTCGCGTTTCTGGTAAAATACGTTGGATAAGCTGACAGTACCTGCAGTCAGCATATACATCACTCAGAAAAAAACTACGCTACATTTCAAAACAATAACAGAATGCAAACAAGTAGACAAAAGGAAAGCAGGATGGACATACCATGGCATAACACTTAGTTTGTCAAAGTTTTCCAAGATGAACAGGATGCAAGAATGCCTCAGCGAAGATGCATTGAATGCCTCCGATAACTCAAACATTAGAGAGACGTTCTCCACAGATATGTCCTTGAGAAGACACAAAGAAATCGTCAGAACATTAAATTAAATACATCTATCTTTTATTTTCGAGAAATACCTGTGCAATGGCATATTCACACAGGCGTTTAAGCCCCTCCAAAAGATACTGATCCGCAGCTCTCAGAAGATCTTGTGCAATATCCAAAGTAACATCAACAGAACCTGTGTATATGTACCTGCAAGCACAGATAATTTAGAATTAGCATATTTAATGAGAAGACTTGCATTTCATTTGGTTACAGATTCTGAGTTAAAAGGAATTTCAAAATCAATTCACCTCATCATCAACTCAAAAACATCCCATCTAATGTTTGGAATTTCAATGTTCTTTGCTTCTCTTTCCTGCCAAAAGTCCATAAGAGTTTAAACTTATAGACCAATTAAGCACAAGAATTTAATAAATCAAGTCTACGCAATTCAAAAGATGACTAGCTCTGTAGAATTCGTGACCCCTTAACTGTGCCACAACTGATGAATCTCAAGTTTCTTTAACTTGATGTTTATTGGAAGTCAATGTTTTCATCATAGCGAGTATCCCAACTGAGTGTACGCTTATGCATTCCAGGTTATCACAGATCAGCAGCAAAAAACTTGGTCAGAACCATTAAACCAGAAAAGTGTAATTGACACTTTTTTTTTTTTTTTTCATTTTTTTGTATCCCAGGCCATAGGAAGATTCTGGAGCACAACACCCAGATTAGAGCACATTCCATATTCTTTTAAAACTTTATCTTCTCTAAATTCCAGCCTACCCTGGGTTCTTTATACCAAATACTGTAAGAAAGTGTCAAGAAGCTCTATCAAAGACCTTGATCGGGCCAATAAGAGATCCAAAACAAGAGTTACAGACTTCAAGATGGCATCACTTTTCAACCCATGATAACTATCACAAAATATTGAATCCTCATTCTCCTCATTAAATGCCGAATATATATATATATATATATTTTATGGAAGTGGACTACTTAGAAGTTGTATTTGCTAAAGGCTACACGAGGATACCAGAATTTGGCTAAAACGTCAATTTGTGGAGAGAATCTTGAAGGACTCGATTCTATGTCCAAACATCAGTGCCAGCAGATGTGGTCACCATCATTGGTACTCAAGAGATTAATTCAGCAGGTCCAGTTTTAGGGGGGAAAAAAATAATTGTAATAGTGTAGATCATAAATAACGTGCATTACTCTTAGCAGGCTGCTGAAAAGAAAGGTGTATATTCACATTCTGCAAGTGTAACATGTATATTCATTATGGTATTGTATTTAAGAAATATCCTTTTACACAAGGCAGAAAATGTGCGTGAACAACCAACGATTAGGAAAAGGGGTATTAAGTTCAAAGCAATGCTCACCCGATAACCACCATCAAACATTGCCCGGAATGCATCAGACGAAGCAAGTAAACAAATTCTGTGTGCATAGAACGTTTTGCCTGATGATAAAAAATAAGATAAGATTATGACGTAGAATTGCTCAGCAAGAACATTGCACATAAAGAACACGTGACAAGAGAACAAATTTACACCTTCGACCAAAAATGTCACGTCAGACAACGTTGGATTATTTACAAATTTCTCACCCAGATACACCTGTAGCAACAAGGGCAGCAGAGTTACTAAAAAAAAAAAATCTGGCCACATTAAGTAGTTGATGCATAATAACCATCATGTAGATAGGACAAATCTTTATTTCCAATTGTATGTAACTGACATTTCTTCTGGCATTCCACAAACAATAACATCTTAGTCACACATCAATTAAGAGGATCTACTAACAGTTGCACAAAAGCAAAGCCAGATAGGAATTCATTCCTCTAAACAAGGTGTTACCAAAGGTACATTGAATACATTCCATAATGTTTATTTGCTGTAATCAATTCAATTCCACGTGTCCGTCAAAACATCGAATGATTCCAAAAGCAGAGGACAAGCAGAAGGCTCAAGAAATGATGGCAATAGCTAAAATGGATTTAAAGCCTTCAAAGTGTATATAGCATGAAAAAATTGGAAGAGTTGAAGAGAAAAATCAGCAAAACAACAGAAGACACAGTAAAAATATTGCTACCGAGGAAAGGAATTCCTTGAGAAGATTAGAATTCTAAGATTTCTGAGAAGATTGGTAGAGTTGAAGTAGAAAAAAATATCAATTGAGGTTTTTTTTTCACAAGCGGAAGTGTTATAGAATGCTCACAAACCGGCAAGTTGATAAAACGTATATTTACAACTTATCATACATGATCTGGGGCATTGGCAGCATGCTTTTTGTGAAAAATCATTGGGATGGAAAGAGAGAATTTGCGGATTCCACAACTTTAACAATAACCTTAATTTATATACAACTACCAAACATGCCTATGAGAAGTTCAAAAAAACTCACTAGCTTCAAACTTCAAACAACAAGCATATACAATACACCCAATTGTGTGATTATTTCTAGTTAGTTGAGCAACATGATAATATTTTCTTTCAGTTTCGTTTATGTAGTTTAAATACCTCCCTAATATTTGAGTTATAGTGCTGAAAAGATATGCAATTTACAATATTGCCCAAAAAAATGAAAAAATCTGTAAGAAATAACATTATATTGACCATCTGACTAAACAAAAACACGGATGCCACATTCAAAATAATGGTCATAATCAGAACCTGAGGTGTTGGGGAGGGAGGAGCTGCATCCACCGGAGAAAGTGAGCTGACTTTACTAGCCACCTTGCATAAAGCCAAAGAGCTATCTTTTTGGTACTTCAAGTTAGTTGATTCCAGAATCTCCAAGAGCAACTCCAGTCCTTCAGGAACAAAACGTAGATGAAGCAGGTAGTTGGCATATACATCAGGAGGCCAGTGATGAACACAGCAGCAACTAACTTCATAAGAGAAATTTGAGAAAATGATATACCATTGTTATCGATGAAGATCGTCTTTTGATCGTCAGGAGAACAAAGATGAGCAAGGGCCAATGCCACTCGTCTTTGAACAACTTTCTCACCAACACGCATCATGTACAACAAATGACTCAAAACCTACCAGGAAAAGGGTTTATAAAGTGATCACCAGGAAACCTTGAATGTATATAAAAAGCAATCAGAGCAATCAATAAATAAGAGATGACTTCTTGATCATATTCATTTCCTCTAATAATATCTAAATATTGTATTTGTCCAGGTATCTACATATCGTTTGTGGACAACTTGTGAGCATAAGTTTTAGCTCTTGAATTATGCCCAGGGATAAGCCACTGCTAGAGATGGCAACGGAACGGGATTAGGGATGGCAAAAAAACATGTTTCGACCCGAACCCAATTGGCGGAAAGAAACCACGCCCGTGGGTCGATGGGGCGGATTTGGGTTTGATATCAATTACCCGAAACGGGTTTGGTTGACCCACTCCATAAATTTATTTACATTAAAAAAAAATTAATTCAAAAAATGTAAACAACACACTTTCAAAATACAATTTCTTACTTATGATAACATCTTTGATTTTGTGATGAATTGAGTGCTTGATTCTTTTGACTTTTACTTCTTTTGAGTGGGAAAAAAAATTAGAAACTTGAAGAAAATTATGTTTGAAAAAAAAAAAAAAAAAAAATAGGGGCTGGGTTAGGGCCTAGGATGCCCCATTTTTTATTTAACGGATAATGGGACGAGTATGATTTTGATAATCTTCTTATGGGACGGGGGAGCGGGTACCCACCCCATTGCCATCTCTAGGCGGGATTAGCGTGACCCACGCCCCATCCCGTCTCGAATTTTTTGCCCCCCGAATCCACCGCGCGCCCCACTTTCGCAGGGCAACAAATTGCCCCATTTAGTGAACCATTTATATAAGCGGAGCGAGACGAGTCGAGTTTCTAAATTAAACTATTTCTTACTGCATCAAATCTGCCCCACTACCCCATTTATGAGGGACGGTTCTGCCCTAAAGAGGCAAGCCTTGCAGGTCTCAGTTTTAGCAGTTCGTTTTGCCATCCCTAACCACTACTAGCACTTAAACAATTATGAATTCACATGCCTCCACATTTTTAACATGCAACAAAGATACTCACTCGTCCATGAATTTTCTCTTCAAGTCGTTTCAATGTCTTCGCTACACAATCCCTAGTTGGCTGTAGCAAAAGAAAAATGAGAAATTACTTTTATCTACCCATAACAGGATATACAGTCATATAATCAAATCAGCAGTCAATATATCAATTACCTCAAAACTCAAATAGGTAGAAACAGTACCTGGACAATAAATTCGCCATCTTGAAGCTTCTGAACACCTCCAACCCTGATAAGATCTGCAACATTATCCTAGAGAAAAAGATTATCAAAGATAAAAAGTCTGAGTGGACGTGATTAAATTAAATGCACCAAATTGTAGCTAATTTTTTTAGCACTAAATGAAGCTACGATTACTAATAATATATAGAAACATGATACCTCATTATCTGCCAGCCCATAAAGAGCAAATGCAGCATTATGCTGTAAAGAACCATTTTTGGAACTAAGAAGCTTCAGCAACGGCAATACACCGCCGCTGTGGGCAATACCAGCTTGGTTGTGCGCATCCTATAAAAACAAAATGGAAAACATAATCATCCACTATGTAATTCTTTTCTCATAAAGGTTAAATTTCATAAAGGCAATGAGTATTAACCAATAAGCTCCATGTATTATATTAAAGTACAGAGTTCTTTCAAAAAGCAAAACAAGGAAGATCCACAATGGTCTTGCACCAAGAAAAGACTGAGAAAATTATCAAAAATGGAAAAAGAAGAACCCCAATAAACTGAGATTTCCCATTGTACTAAGACATAACATTCATACAGAAAATATCATTCATTTAAAAAAAATAAAAATTGAATACTAAAAAAAATAAAAATAAAAAATCAGCAATATGCAAAGCACTGAATTACAATTTGGCCTAAAACACACAAAAAGAAAAGTTCGATGTACTCGTGCCAAAAACTCAGTAGTCTGCATGTGCTCTCTCTTAATCAAGGATTATACTGATGGAATTAAGCAGCAGCGAACGAAAAAGTTATTTAACATTCTCCACTGGATATTTATCCAAATTCATGTGAAGGTTAGAAGAGAGTGCATGAATAATCTATGGGACATTAAATTTTGATTCACTGATTTCTGTATTTCTACATTTAAGAATGGTCAGCTGTCAAGTATGCCATACATTTTGTTTCTAAAGATGTCTCTTCATTCAATCTTGAAACTGATTTCTTCTTTCTTACATATAACGTAATGGTTTCAGTGAAAAAGGAAAGAAAACAAGTCTAGTCAGACAGCTAATGTGTTTTAGCTAATATAGAAAATAAAAGGCCACGTAATATCACTCCATTTTGTGATCCATGTAAACATCCATCAAAATGAACCCTCAAACTGAAATCCATCTAGAAAAAGTAGCAGTGAATGATATTCAAAGGTAGAATACTTGAAATACCCAGAAAAATTGAAAGCCATATATCATTTATGATACCAAAACATGGGTTGTCTTGGTGGAACCTATAGGAAAAATACAGTTGTTGAGAAACTCATGAGACTCAAAAGATTTGACATTCGTTACCTGAGCCAATCTCCCCAGTGCAAAGGCTGACATTTCTCTTAATTGGGCATCTGGTGACTGAAGCATCTCAATTAGTGGCCGCACAGCTCCTCTTTGGACAATATGTACCTGGAAAAGAATCGTACAGAAACTGTAAGATGGATTCAAATTTGCAATAAATTTAACACAATGAACATGCAGTTTCAAAAATTGATTTCACCCAATTGTAAAGTTAAATAGCTGAAATATATCTACAACCTTACAGTCTGAATCGGTAGCAGCAAATTGCCCGAGCAGCAAAGCAGCTTCTCTTTGGCTCTCCGAACAACAGGAACTGTGATAAAATTAAGGACACAAATTGCCAAATTAGAGTGAAAAAGAAGCATATTGAATGAATCAAATTGAGATAAAGAAATTTAGAAGTCATTTTTTTGGTGGGGTGGGGGAAGTACTTCATGACAACAAAAAAGGACACCTAAAAATTTTCGTTTATTTATTCACTGAGAGATCTTCACTCAGATATGGTTCCATGCATGTTACTGTATACTGTAGAGCAAAACTGGAAGCTGTCGTTCAGAAAGACTAAAAATCCATCACCATAAATCAAAACTCATACTCACATTCATCATGTCAATCAAGTTCTGTTTTCCCAAGGGAAGAACAAAGTCTAATATATAATCAATAAAAGAAGATTCTGGGCAACTCGCTGTATAAAAAGGCGATCAAGAAGACCCACTGATTATGAATGCTTGAAATTAAGAGGCAGAACTTGCAGAAAAAGAAAGCATATAAAGAATTGGTAAAGTAGATTAAAATATGGAGAAGAAAATTACGGTAAAAATAAAGGCAGAAGTAATGCCAAGGGAGAACAGATTTATGTACTTAAATTAAGTTTGGTGGGCGATTATTGGTGAAAGCAGTAGTGCAAGAAGGACTTGCTGGATTCAGGGATGACAGAATTAGAAAATACAAATAGTCTGCCATCTTTAATTTGTCGTGAATTCAAAGGAAATAAAAGATGGTACGTCAACCCTGAAAGGGAGAAATTGTGGCTGCTGACCACGCTTATCAATGACAGAAAGAAGCTGCCAGCTGGCCTCCTACATAGTTCAGCGAGTTCCTTTCTTTTATTTTGCACCGTGATTAGCAACTTGACAAAGTCATTCGGTTCCTTGGTTTGTTGAATTATTTAACAATGTACGTGGCATGAAATCAAATCAGAGGTGGCTTGAGAAGATTTGGATGGTAGGTCGCTAACATCCAAAAAGGTAAGTAATGAATGAGATACCACTAAAATCCATATATTCAGAAGTACCTAAGTAACCCGATGACAGGTTGTAAAGCTCCCGCAGCAAGGACTTCTTTCTTAATGTTGGGGGATGAGTGCACCAGATTCCCAATAACACCAACCTGACAGTTGGCAAATTAGAAGCTAATCCAAATATAGACAACATGACATACAGATTGTAATAAATACCAAATCTGCCAATATAATAAGAATAAAGAAGATTGTGGCCAACCGCTTCGTAGTGTATTGCAGCATCTTCAGACCTCAGCATTAGTATAAGAGTAGGTAGAGCATTGCAATCCACAATCTGCAAATAGTGACCAAAATTAAAATAGTAAAAGAGATGATACTAAGGAATGTATTCTGTAATTTTGTAAAATCAATGAACCTGATTCTTGTTCTCATCATTTTTAAAGGCAAGGGTGCGCAGAGCTCCAGCAGCTGCTCTCTGCACCTTTGCATCAAGGAACTCAAGCAGTTCAACAAGAGGTGGGATACCACCCTCAATCCTGAATTATAATTTGTGTAAGATTTAGGCATAGCATACTGCATAAGTGCATATATATGCAACACTAGGCATTAGCACAGAGAAAACCAACCTAACACGAGTTTTAATGCTGCTATTCTCATGAGCAAGATTAGTGATTGCATCGGCTGCTCTCCTTATGACACCATTTATTGCCCTGGAGTTCTGATTATCCCTGTGCCTCTTTAACAGATCCACGAGATGAGGTAGAGCTCCAGCGTCAACAATGAGTTGTTGATGTTCTGGCTGTAAAATAGACGAGAAGCAATGTGAAGATATGATTCATGAACAAAGTAACAGTTACAAGCCCCCTTTCTAGAAGCATAAGTATTCAGACCTTTGGGAAGCATGAATAATCAGATGACATTATCCAGATAATAAGTATATTTGTTGATTCTGCAAGTTGTTTAATACTTACTAAGCTTTCTTGTTTTATTTGCATATAAAAACACCGATATAAACAAGGAAACATGGTAATTATTGTAGGACAATTGTACAGCAGAACAATTTTCAATTTTGTGATTCTGATGAAATTTAAAAATGTTTTAACACAATTTATGAAGTTTCTTGCTTAAGGAAAATCAAGAGTGGCTGAAAACTACGATATCTACATCTATACATAACATCTTGATAAAGTATTTTGCAAATAATTAAATAGTTGTAACCATCCAACTGGGCTATGAAACCTTTGTTTGGTAACACTTGTTTGATTTATAAACTGGTTTATTTATGGTTTTGAGGTAAAAAGTAGTGGTTGAAATATGTTGCCCAAAGTATGTAAAAGACGAGGAGAACATGCCATCCGAATAATTAAGATATTCATAAGGTATAAGGTTTATGGAAGAAATCAAACTGGATGGATATCATTTTTTTATTAATGTGTAAAATTTCCAATTATAACTAAGGATCTGTTTGAATGAGATGCTGACCGCCAAACGGACCCTAAGAATATTTATTAGCACTTCCGTACACAATCCAGAAAGTAAAAAATTTCCTAACCATGCTTAGTTGAACGAGCAAATATCCAAGAAAATATTAATTAAGACCAATAATCCTGAGTTTAACAATTTACTTTTATGGCAAGAAGTCCAAGCGTGAAGGCGCTCCCCTTCTCGACTTCATGTTCATAAGGCCTCGGACCAGTGTCTTCCTCTCTCGACGGCAGCGGTGCCTGTAGATGCCTCACCAATGCCGGAACTGTCCCGCAGTCAACTATCACGTTCACTATTTCCTCTGCAACCACACCCCCACAATTTCCCCACAGATCAAAATATATACTGTAAATCCAACACTTCCACAGCTCATAAAACCGTAACAGCAAATAATTTCACAGAAATTATATTTGAGGAATTTAATAGTACCGTTCTTTGCTAGTTCTGAGAGAACGTGGATGGCGCGTTTAGCGGACGCGCGATCTGCCTCAGTATACGAGAACGCCGACTCAAGGATCTCAACTTGTGCGCGAATTTCACTCACGATATCACGTTGCGCTCCACGAGGAGAAAGAGAAATCGGATCGTCGCGAACTATCTTTAACCGATCTTCTTTAAATTCCTCATCCGGCTTCCTCTTCAAGCTTCTCCGAGATGACGATGAACTCGACGATGATTGCTCGTGGCGCCTCCCAGAGCTCTTCTGGTTGTCCATGGGAGTTAGACGCGGAGAGAGATGTAGAGAGAGAAATAGATGAGGAAAGAGAAGGAAATGCTTTCTGTCTGTGGGAAGGAGAGAGATTGGGTGTGTGAAGTGTGTGTAGGGGTAGTATGGGAAATATGTCGGTGTGTGATTTGTACATTTACGTGTGCTTTGGCGCACGGTTTTTCATTAAAACCCGCCTTTACTAATGAATTGTTTTGAATTTATGCGCTCCCGCGTTAGATAGTAACCCAAATTAATTATAACAAATACTTCGATAATCAATTGTTAGATAAATAATAATAATTTTTTAATGACAGAAAAACCATTATTATTGCGTAACAGGAACAACGTGCTGGTAAAGGTTTTTTTTTAATATAAATAAAGAATTTGATGTTTTTTTAGGTTAAATATGTTGATGAAAAGTGGTTTGAAAATGTATTTAGTTAAAAAATTATTTAAAGAAATGTGTTATTTATAAAATTACAAACAAGTTACAAATATGTTATGAGAATATAATGATTGTATTATCTGCTTAAAAATTAAAATTTTGGTAAAAGCTTTTTTTAAAAAATAAAAAATGTGATGTTTTCGAGATAAAAATTAAAAATATGTTTTTAAAAAATAATTTGTAAAAATGTGTGTAATCTAGAAGTAATTTAAAAAAATATGTTATTTATAAATTTATTTATAATGAGTATATCAAACAGCATCCTACGTCTTAAAGTTTTCAAGATAATCATCAACTAAAATTCTCTTCGAAAGGTTCTTTAAAGTTTATAATTCAAAATAATAATTGACACAATTTTTCAAATCAATTTTTAATCACGCACAATTTCTCTCTCCAATTTTTAATCATATATCTTATCTAGAAAATATAAATAATACAAATTAAAAATTAAATTCCATGATTTCAGTCGTCGAACGTAGTCGTAAATTTTAATTATTGATTCACTTTTTCCTATTGCATTTAACTCGAAATGGATGACCAAAAAAATAACTCTTAAAGTTATTATGGCCTATGGGGTGCATTTCAATTGATCACTTCGGATAATTTCAATCTAATCGAATCGAGTTGCATAAAAATTTCACTAAGGTGCGTTTGGTTAGCTTGATTTTTTTTCATGCCAATTTTCCACCTTTAGCTGTTTGGATGGACAATTTTTCTATGGAATAAATTTCAACACTTTTTAGTCACGTGATGGTTTTTCCTCAAAATTGAGTGATTTGATTTCTAGTCCAAGGAGTAGAATTTTTTTTTCTAGGCAACTTATTTTTGTAATTTGTGTTACAGTTAATCTTTTTTTTTTTTTTTTTTTTTGTTAATTGATTTATTTTTTCCCCAAAAAATTAACATTATTATTATCAAGTACAAATGTGTTAAAAAATTATTAAAATAGCTAGATTTTACTTTATTTACCATGGAAAATATTGTCAATCAAACAACAAAAGTTGAAAAAAATTTCACTTTTTCCACCTAAAAAATTAAACCAATCAAACACATTAAACTTCTAATTTTCAGGAATTCATTTTCTTTCCACTCAAATTCCACCCTCGTTATCAAAGGCAGCCTAATACTAAATTACTCTCGAAATCCTATGTTTGGTAACCCGCTTATAAACCAATTTATAAATAAATCATATAATTTCTCAAATCACTTTTTTGACCACACATATTTTCTCTTTCCACATTACAACCATACATCTTACTTCAAAATCATAAATAAACTAATAAACTACTACAATGTCACCAAACCAACACTTAAAGTTAAGCCTATATTCATTGTTTGATTTTTTGTTAAAAAAAATTAATAATAATAAAAAATTTAAGTAAAATGTGTTGTTGAAAGGTGGTTTCAAAAAACGTGCGTTGTTAAAAAGTAATTTAGGAAAATGTGGTATTTATTGATAAGCCTCTGTTTGGCGACTGTTCATTATTTATAAACAAGAAATTTGATTATTTATTTTTTTAGAATGTGCAATTGAAAAGAGATTTTGAAAATGTGTGTTAAAAATTTATTTGAAAAAAATATAGTGCTTATAAACTTTATTCATAAACTATCATCAAACACACGGTAAACTTTATTAGGCATCACTGTAACATTTATAAATTGGGTACCGTTGGGCAATAAGGTGTTATAATCAACACAATTTTTAATATTACTTTTTAACTTCACTTATTGTAGCGCCCCGAGTTCCGTATACCCGATTCACTACGTCATTTTCTGTCTAAATTTTTCGAATAATATTTTTGCGAAAGAAATAATTGAAATTCATTTTTGGCAACATTAAATAAACTGTAATGGCCGCTAAAATTGAAAACATTTATGAAACCATTTGAAATAGTAAATCGAACCATTAATATTGTAAAGAAATTGCCAATATCATAATTTCTCAAATAAATGAACTTCTCTAAATTATTCGATTATTTGGAAAATACGGAAATCATTAACGTCAAACTTTCAACCGTTCAACGATTATTGCCACCATCATTCATCGCTCGCCATCGTCTCCGAAATCTGCAAAACTGTTAAAAGTAGGGTGAGTATTTCATGGGGGAAATACTCAGTAGACTCATCGCAAATTAATTTAATTTATAAGATGATTAAACACATAAATCCCGGCTCTTTATAAAACGGGCATTGATAGAACTTCTTTATAAAACTGCTCTTGATAAAACTCATATTGTGCATTACAGCACGGGACATATTTTGCAAATCATATGCTCTTTGAAAATAGCTCTTTGAAAACATCTCTTTGAAAATAGTTCTTTGAAAACAGCTCTTTGAAAACAGCTCTTTGAAACAGCTCTTTGAAAACATCTCTTTGAAAACCATATACTTATAAAAACATTTTAATTATGCCAAGCATAATTTCTTTTGAAAGCATAACATAAGATAGGATTTAAATCCTCATAAACATAAATAGACACAAGAACTTTACCGAACTTAGGTGGCAAGAATTCTTATGCAGTAAAATCATAATAACAGTAAGTTTTCATCATAACATAGGATAATATCGAAATCCTCATAAACATAAGAATTTTACCGAACTTAGGTGGTAAGAATTCTTATGTAGTAAGTATACCAAGCATAATTTTCTGAAATTCATAGGGATCAATTGCATCATAACATAAGATAGGATCGAAATCCTCATAAACATATGCGACAGGAATTTTACCGAACTTAGGTGGTAAATCCTCATAAACATATGGAAAGATAGGAATTTTACCGAACTTCGTGGCAAATCCTCATAAACATAGGAGACACAAGAATGTTACCGAACTTAGGTGGCAAGAATTCTTATGTGTAGCGCTACTAAAACTCCGGTCCCCTTAACATATCATAACTTATCATATGGGACCCAAAACAATCTTGGTAGATTGATTTCATAGCAATGATCCAAAAAAACATTTTTCGTGAAGCATAGGGTATACTTACTTTTCGTAAAAACATAAAGTATATTTTCTTTTCATAAAAACATACTTACTTTTCATAACAACATAAGGTATATTTACCTTTCATAAAAACATACTTGTTTTTCTTAAAAATTGACTTTCACAAGTCACATGACATTCATATGAAATCATAAGTTAAATCAATTAATAAGTGCGAGTCTACCTCAAATCCGACGAGTGCAAAGTTGAGCGGGAATGACTTCAATTTCTTTAAATTCTCCGTACGCTTCGTCTTAGCCAATAAGTCACTTTAGTCTATCGAATATATAGTTCAAAATGATAAATTATAATTTGAGGACTAAAATTGATGTTTTGAAAGTTGAGTGACTAAAATGAATACTTTTGAAAGTTCAGGGACTAAAATAGATATTTTGAAAGTTGAGGGATTAAAATGAATGTTTTGAAAGATGAGGGACCAATTTGAACATTTTTGGAAGTTGAGGGACTAAAATGCAATTTTTCCAAAAGTTGGGTCGAAGCTCAAATAAATATTATTATAGGGCTGAAATAATATATTTTGAAAATGAAAGGGCTGAAATGATCATTTTAAAACTAACAGGACTGAATTGAAACAAATTAAAACTTCAGGGACTGATTTGAAATATTTCCAAAACTTTAGGGACCAAACTGAAATTTTCGAAAGTTAAAATATAATATCAGATATCCTAATCAGATCTCTCAACGTTCTCTCTCTCTCATTCGTTCACTGTCTCAGAATCATTTCTCTCACTCTCGACCTAACCCTCTCTCACTCGCGATCTGTGGTGAAACAAGGGTATTCAGCCGGCGATCGACAGGGCTCACCGGCGTTGGTTGCAATAAACGGTGAGGTTGCAAGTAGACCAGGTTGTGGGCTGATTTGTTGCGAGATTAGCGAAAACAGAGATAAACACGAGGCTTAAAGTCGCGATTTCTAGGCGATAATCCGGCGGTGGTTTGAGGTAAGTGACTGGCTTGGCTTAATCTGGTTTTGGGTTTTATTTTGATTTGGGGCTTTGGCACTGAATTGGAGTTAATTTGGGACTGGGCAGTGGAGGCGATGGGGTTGTGCGGACTTAGTGTTAGGCAGTAGCGGTGATGATTTGATTTGATGGAAGGCAGTTTGGAGCTGGTGGTTGGACTGATGATTGCCGGTTTTGGTTGTGATCTGTGTGTGGCTGAATATGGTGGATTGAATTGATAGTGATAAAATGGTATTGCAGTGACTCTGTGAATTGGAAGTCATGGAGGTGGCTGATGACGATCAGAGACTCTGGTGATGGATTGAATTTAGTCACAGGGAGTGAAAATGGATGAAGCTGAAGTGATTGCCTGAAATGAAGTTGGGTGGATGCTAAACTGAAATTGTACAGGGGTGGTTTGGGATTCGGTTGGGTGTCCACCTGAAGGGCAGTGTGCGATCGGTGGTTTTGACATTGATGATGATGATGCTGATTGTCTGATTTGGAGATCAAAACGGGAAGAAACGAAATGGGTGGTGGTACAGATGAAGACTGCAGTGGCATTGTTTGGTGAATTGAGGATGATGGTTATGAACTGATTGTAGATTGATGATGACGATTTCGCAGGTGATTATATACAGATTGGTTTTGAAATTGTGGAATTGAGGTAAGTGGAGGTAATGATGTGATAAGTGGAGCATGGATTGGTTTGGTGAAACCGTGGTGGAGTTTTAGGTTGAGTAGGAATTTGATTAGATGTAAAGTGTTAGAATAAAATGATTAAAGGGGAGACATGAGGAATCAAAATAAATAATAGAAAGGAATATGGGTTGTGCCATGATTTGAATTGTGCAAATTGAATCTCGTAGGAGTAGAGAGTATTTGAATAAGGTAGTGAAGGTGGTTGGTGAGGATGAATTATGAAATTTGGGAATGAGATGGAAAGTGATCAATATGGAGGACATAATAATGTGAAGAGGAATCATTGAATGGAATACTCATAATTGGAATGATAAAATAAAGAAATGGTGGTTTGTGTCTTGCCGTGTTATATGATGATAATGATGGTATTGTTTGTGAATGGAGAATAAGATAGTGTAGAATTTGGTGTAATATGAAATAGAAAATGGTGTAATATTCTTTATACAAAATGATGATGTTTTTTGGACTGAAAATACATTTGAATAAGGAAAATTGAGATATTTTAATAAATTTGGAATTCAAAATGATTTTGAAAATAATACTTTGAATAAATAATTAAAATAACATAATTTTAGAAATTCGGATTTTAATTTAAAATCGAACAAATTCGATATTTCTTGACTTGGCTAGACGAATCCGTCGCGGCATTAATTTCAAAACAATAGCGACTCAATTTTCTAAATATTAAAATAATTATTTATTGCATAAAAATTCTGGGTCGCTATACTTATTTTCTTTTTTTAATTTTTAACCCTAAATTCTACGTAAAAAATACAAATAACACCAATTATTAGGGGTCCGTTCAGTAATTGATTTAAAAAAAAATTTAATGGACACAATTTCTTATACCACTTTTTAATCACACACATTATCTCTCTCCAGTTTTTAACCACACACCTTATCTAGAAAACTCGAGTAAATCACATTATAAGTCAAATTCCTTAATTTTACAGTCGCCTAACGAAGTTTATGTGTTATAACAGTTGCCGAACGAAGGCTTGATTAATTTATGTTTTAGGTAAAATGTATGATTAAAAAGTAAAGATATGAAATATAAATGGTTTGAGAAATTGCGTTGTCTCTGTTCGGTAACGCTATAGTAATTATAAATTGATTTATTTATGTTTTTTAAGTAAATTATGTGGTTAAAAAGAGTGAGAAAAAGTGTTTGATTAAAAAATAATTTGTGAAATTGTATTATTTATGAATTAATTTATAAATTTTTATGACTGTTAAAAGAGGGGGGCTTAAAATTTACCACATGCTAGCTAAACACACGTAGAGTGAACTTCACTTCAAACTATGATTGCAATATAGTGGCACTTTGGTGCCCCAGCTTGAAATAAATTACAAAATAGAGTGGTACTTGATATAGTGACATTAAATTGGGTGGTCAAAGTGAAACATTATCAACTGGTGATCAAATTGACACTACCAATAAAGTTAGATGGGCAAAATAGAGTGATACTTGATATAATAGTCTCTATTCTCTAACGTAATCATTACAAGTTATAAACAATATAATTTTTCAAATCACTTTTTAATCATACACATTTTCTCTCTCCATTTTTTAACTTTGCTCTAGTGTTACCGAACATAACGTTAAACGTCAAATAGAAAATAAAAAAGAAAAAAATTTGAGAAAAATTGTCATAACCCAGGCAACCATGGAATCCATTATTTGGCCAATCTTTCAAAATTCATATTTCGTCGAATTTATTATCAACCACATAACTTATGAGATCCGTAATTTTTTATCAACTTTTAACCAAATATATATATATATATATATATATATATATATATATATATATATATATATATATATATATATATATTTTTTATTTATTTATTTATTTTTTTGAAAATCTACTGAAAGAATGTAAGTTTGAGTAAAATGAAATAGAGGCTTGAGAAAATTGTTTTGACCCATCCAAATATACATTGGAAGTCAAAGTTGCCAAAGGTAGTCTCATGGTTGGTAAAGCCACCCAACTATTCTGTCTATTCGTTACCTCCTCAACAAAAAATAATAATTAAAAAAAAAAAAAAAAAGGAAGGCTGGGGATGAATATGCCATGTCTTACCACTTGGACTCAAAAGTAACTTGTGTGCTTTATATTTAAATTTAAAGGCAAATTAACCTTTCTTGCGTAAATAAAAAAATATTGAACGTCAACCTTAGACGTCCTTATCGTCCTTGTCTTGGGAATTGATAGAGAATATAAATCGTAAATTATATCATAAATTGATCATAATCTGGGTAACATCACTGAACTAACAAATTGTCTAGCAAATTCGAACTTGTAACATCGACGCTATCAACGCTTGTGCATCTCCAACGTTTGGCAATTAGGATGTGCATTGGGCACCTTTATCGCATAAGTAATTAAGTAAAGAGGAATGAAGAGACGTAAAGTAGCATTCTTCTAGTACAAAGACAAAAAAAAAAAAAAAAAAAAAAAAAAATCTAAAGAAGGTTTGATGCATCAATGTTCATCGCCAAAGACTTGCTATATATCAAAAGTTGGGTTATTTCCCAATTAAAGCGGTACATAACTAAAGATGTTATGAGTCTAAATTGTTGATTTTTCTAAAAAATTGTTCAATAAAATATTGTCACATGACCATTTATAAATAAAATGTATAAATAAAATATTTCCAAACAAGGCATAAACTACTAACACATTCAGTGTTGCCATCAAAATTGAGAGGAACTCTCTAATATAGAGAATCAATAACCCCTCGAACAAACTAAAATAACTTGACTTCTTCAAAAATCTCTTCTACAAAAAGTCAAAAACCAAATAATATTTCAAATATACCCTTAATACATAATATATTTTCACGCAAAAAAATAATATTCAAGCAATTCATAACATATATCAACATGAACTATAACAGTTAAGATGATCATAATACCTTCAACAACAATGTTATTATTGTAGTTTTGATAGGTGAAGTTCCAGCACCCTACATGTCTGAAAAACATGTGTGCTTCGCAAACATCTGTCCCCCTTTTTTAATATTCTCACCACCGGTTACGTATTACCAATTACCGGCCTCACACACTGTAGCATCGATTCATAATTATAAGGACGAATCTAGGAATCGGACTGAGGACGAGTGAATTTCATCCAACGCGAACGATCATTATAACGACAAGAGGGAAAATTGACAAAAAAAAATTATGAGGTAAAATTTTATTTTATTCTTTGGCGGATCCAGCACGAGCTACCGAATGAGCTAACATCATGCTGAATCCGCCCCTGCATAATTGAACAAAACCACTTGCTTGAACTTGAGCTAGCTGCTAGCAACTAGTCGTTACAAATAATAAAGTAGATCCGAAGAGCGTAAAAAATACTACTCTATACTACCAATTTTTATATTAACCTAGCTTCAATTAGTAACCAAAATTCAATTTGAGGTGTGATTTATAACTAGAATAATAACTAGGGGTGGGTTGCCCACCCAAACCGTCGAACCCGACCAAACCAACTCAATTCGATCGATTTGAGTTGGTTTTTGATGAAAATTGGGTTAGGTTGAGTTATACCAAAAAAAAAAAATTATTTGGGTTGGGTGAGAAACCCAACCTGACCCAACCCAACACAATAAAATTTTTAAAGATATAGAACTATTTAAATTTCAAGAATCTCATACCCATTTTTAATTTGGATGAAACTCAATTATGATTTGAACATATTTTAGTTTTATTTGAAAGTATTCAATTTATTATATTTGAGCTTATTGTATTGTACATAATTTATTTGAGTTAATAGTTGATTTATGGGCATAATTTTTTAATTTTCTATAATTTTTAGCTAATTGGACCAAAGTCCAAATCACTCAATCAAATCCAACTCGATCGAAACTTGATTGGATTGGGTTGGGTTGGGTTTGAACTCATGTTTGGATTGGATTGAATTGATTTTTTATCGATCCGACCATAGTGGGTTAGGTTAGGTTGAGCAAAAAATCGACCCGACCCAACCCACGCCCACATCTAATAATATCGGTAAACATGTGAAATAAGGTTTTGGAAGATTATGAGATTTGGTAGATAGCATTGTCAATTCCACTTCGGTTATTTTACCTTCATTCAATTCCAATTTATTTAACTCATTTTACATGTGTCAACAATCAAATTAACCTATTATAGTTAGTGATCTCTCTCAGGTAACACAAATCCTACTCAAGCGTAAAAAATTACCACATCTCTGTGTAAATTCACACACATGCAAACACATTCAATTTTAGGAACATATCAAGATTGCATAACCTATAACTATCTTTCGATTTCTTATAATACATATGTTATTTATTGCGCGAGCTAGAATCTTATATTACCTCTCGATTTCAACACTAACCCTAAATCAATAAGTTATAAGTTGTTGGCCAGACAAATAAAGCAATAAACACATAATAAATAATCAATCATATTAAAAAGTGGCATGAAGTCTTGAAATTTAAATAAAAAATTAAAATCCATATGCTACATCGTTCATCATAACATAAAAAGAGATAGTCACTCATAACGTCGAAATTAAGCAAAACAAAGAGAACATCATCGGGTTTAATTAAAATAAAAAGATAAAAATCACTCTGAACTAGAGTTGATCTTCGTCCTACTAATCTCAACAATTTGTCCTTCATTTGCATCCGTAGTTGTTCTGTTTCAGGCTGTGTTCGGCTAGCACTTTAATTTGAAATTATAATGGGCACAATTTTTCATACCACTTTTTAATCATATACATTCTCTCTTCAACTTTTAACCCCACATCTTATCTAAAAAATTGAAATAATACGTATTATAATTCAAAATATATTTAGGAAAAATTACATAGAACCATGTACTTCAAAGTTACAATTCAAAGCTAAAGGGCCGCTGAAAAGTTTTTCAAATTTCAGGTGTTAATTAAACATAATTATTAATTACAAAACGTGATTTAACTGACCATCAAAATTGAATGTGTCACTATCTCTCTTCTTTTGTATCAGTTCCTTGTTTGCCATAGAACCCACGTTCTCCATCTTCTCCACGATCCCCATTGCCCATTATTCTCCTCGCTACTCTTCTCATTTTCTTTTATACTCGTTTAACCGAGTACATTTTCTTCACCATAGCCATTTTCTTTTCTTCAACAACGCATATTTCTCGATCAAAATGACTACAACCCGTAGTGTAGATGCTAAGAATAAAGAAGAAGACAAAGGAAAGAGAACCCGTAGCGTTAATGTTAAGAACGTAGAAGAAGAAGACAAAGGAAAGAGGAAGTTTAGCGTCGGAGAGTCATCTACGCGCAAGAGGGTTAAGATGTCTGCTACCGGAGGGGGGTCGACGGTGAAGGTTAAATCATTTCATGTGCAAATAAGTTCATTTCAAATCTTTTATTGAATGGAGGGAGATCATTGAGGAAGGATAAATTCCTATTACGTATTAGATTGATTTGTGCGCCCTGATTCCTATTACCTGTGACCTAGGTTGCCTTCAAATGTAACCTATCAAGTAGTAGATTGATTTGTGTAACCTGACTTCAGATATTTGTGACCTTTATTATTTCTATCAAGTATTTTTAGTTCATGTGTATGAATTTGATGGATTGTGGGACCTAATGTCGTTTAAATGGGACATGTCTTTTTTCTAACTGTGACCTATTTTGGGGATAATGAGACCTGCATATGTATTTTTGGTTTGTCTAAAACTGATTTATTTGTGTGACCTGACTTCAACTATGTGTGACGTTTAAATCCCCCCCCCCCCCTAAATGTGACCAATTATGTCTAGATGTGACTTTATCTTTTGGGTTCACAATTAGCATTATTTATGGTAAAAGTGACATAAACAATATTTGAAGCAAACAGTCAATAATATCACAGTATTATTTGCAGGACTGGAAATTTTTAATAAAACCAAGCAAGTGGTTTACTGGTAAAATCACTACCAGTTGCATAAAAAATGTGATCCTGAATTTCAGTGCTGAACGAAAACGGATGATTGAAGAGTCTTATTTCTCACACTTCCTACAGTACAAAGAGATTGTTGTGCAGCCTCAACTGTTACACTATGTACTTTTGCGTAAGGTAAAACAACGCAACAGGCAAGAGATGTAGTTCAAAATTCATGACAGATATATTCGATTTTCTATGGCTGAATTTTGTCTCGTGACTGGTTTGAGATACGAGGGGGTTGATGAACGGGAGAGGCTCGAGGATAAACCATCCGAGCTTAAGGAGAAATATTTTGGCGATCTAAGAGTAGTCACTAGTGATGATATAGGAAATGTGTTCCTTGGGGATAAAGTGGATAATGAACACGATCTTGTTAGAATTGAGATTTTGTACCTGCTTTCGTGCTATTTGTTTTCTACTTCATATACTAAGGTGGTGGACCACTACATGTTTGTATTGGCAGAAGATTTTGATTCGATGAAAGTGTTTCCTTGGGGGAAGATTCTATTTGATATCACCTTATCATCCTTGAAGAAAGGATTAGATAAGCATATCTCACATTATAGATTGAATGGATTTCTCATTGCTTTTCAAATGTGGTTGTACGAGTGCATACCGAGTATGGAGGGAAATGTTGCAACAAGAATTGCTAGGAATTATCCTAGGATTGTAAATTGGACAGCGCACAAGCATCCATCCGTCCCATTGTTGGATGGAAAAGTATTTAAAAATGAGGTAAAGATTAAAGCATGTTTTAATTGCAGGTAACAAATAATTATATTTGTTTTAACGTAATAAAATTTACATTTGTATGTGTAATAGGTTGAGATAAATGATATTGAACCCTCCATTGCAGAGCTTGGTATGCCGTATATGAGAGGTTGTGATTTATTTTTATGAGATTTATATACCTAGAAAACAGTCTGTAACCTGATTGAAAAACTGTGACAAATATTTCATGTCTATATGTGACTATATAAGTATTTTTGCATAGTCATGCTAGTATGTGGTTTGTAATTGTAAATAAACTGTTACATGAATTCATGATCTGGGACCAATATTCATGTCTATCTATGACTTTATATTGTATAAACTATGACCTGAATATACAAAACTGGGACAAATGTTCATGGGTATCTGTGACTTTATATATTTATACTGTGACCAATATTATATATCTATTTGTGACTATACAGACATTCTGAATATTCATGATAGTATATGTTTGGATTCTATAGATAAACTGTAACATGAATACATGATGTGGTACCAAGTTAATGCTATTTGTGATCAATTGTTTGTCTTTGTACATATTTTGTATGATAGGGGTCCAATACTCGAAATCAAGATAGCCTCGTGAAACTGTGCAAAGATCTACAACACAAGTTGGCACAAGCGAGGCTACTCCTCCTGTTGATACTAATGTGCCACGTTCGAAGGTTGATAAACAACACGATGATGATATTTTTGTCGACCCATCATTACACGAACAAAAGGATGACAGTCCCAGCACGCCCGCTCAGCATCGCACAACACATGATCCTCAATGTTCATGTGTTGAAGTAAGTTATTTATTTGATTCCTTATATTTTAACTCTCAATAATATTTTAGAAAATGAATATTTATATTTATTTCATCAGGAATGTGACCGCTTAGAGAAGAGATTTCATGATGAAATTTCTGATCTTCGAAGTGAGAATAGATGTTTGATAATTGAGATTGCACAACTTGTGTCACGAATGGCTGAAATAAATGATGATTTGAGGAATTCCAACCGCGCTATGAAGTTGAATGATGTCATTAATAACCAAGAGTCATTGAAAGTTGGAATTAGTGATTTAAGGTCAAACATGAAGATTCTTGAAGAATCTGTGGCTGGTTTGATATCTTCTTTTGCCGATGAGGTTAAAACAATGTTGAAAACAGAACATGTATCCAATGAAGATGTGAGTGACTAAAAACATATGAATGTGACTTTGCATTTGACTTTGATTGAAGTGACAAAATGTGACCACATTTGTCTCAATATTGTCACTGCATAATCAAGGGATTAATGTACAAGAGAAGGCCGATGAAGCAAAGCAGCACGCTGATGAGGTGAAATTATATGTTCTAACGTGACATTTGTATCTTCATTGATTGGACTGACAAAATTTGACCACATTTGTTTTTATTTCAGAATGAAGGGACAAATGGTGATGAAAATCTAGACAAAAATGAGAAGGCATCTATGCAACCAGATCCCTCAAACGACCCGAAGTCATCTGAAGTCGAACAAACTAAGGTGAGTTTTGACTAAATGTGATTTACAAATTTTTTTACGAATTTGGACAATTGTGACTAGAATTACAAAATGTGACCAGATATGTTTCAATTCTTTTGTTATAGAATGACAAGACTAGGGTGGATGAAGATGTGGACAACAAAGGGAATGCTCCCATGAAATTTGATCCTTCAAATGACGACGAAGATTTCTACATAATTCCAACACCTTCATTTGATCTTGGTGTTTGCACTCCCACACCTGTAAGGAGTGATGATGTAAAGTTGAAGGCTGATCAAGTGCAGGAGCAGGTTGATGACGTCATAACATCTGTTTTGAAGTCGAGTGATCTCCAAGTTATACTGAAGGTGATTTATCTGAGGTGAGGCGGATTTTTATGTTTTTTTCAAAACTTTGTATGAATATAGACAGTGTGTGACTCAAGGTTAATGTGGATAAAGATTTGTCTCAACAGAATAATGTTTCTAGATCTGACTATGGTTATATACTTTTATTGTGTGACTTAGGAATCTAATCCTACTCATGATTCATCCGGTATTCCTGTGAAAAGGGCACCAAAGCCATTGAAGACTTTACAATATCCATTTGTTAATGTGGAAGGGCGCCAAGCTTTTGTTGGAGCAAATTACGATACACAAAATATTGTCTTTGATGGATATTTGGATGGTGTGGATAATGCAGACTTGACAACATTTCACAATTGGTTTAACAGAGGCTATAAGCCAAGGAACATGTATTTTTTTTATTGAAATATCTCAAGCAGGTCATAGTCTAGAATATCAGGTCACATTTATGTATATAAGGTCACAGTGTGGACAAACAAAAGACTGATATATTAATATTTCTACAGGACTAAGTTCAATTCAATTGATGACCTTATTAGTCCAGCCTATGTCTGCGGCACTGTCCCCGTGCATTCCAAAACTTGGTGGCATGTTTTAATTGATACTGGATCATCACTAAACAGCACGGTAAATTTGTTTATATGTTTAGCCAATTTTAAATAGTATATCGCATAATAACATGTTATTTATTCTTAATTAATTGTTGACAGCATATTGATGCATGCTTTTATTATGTGCGACAACTTGCCAAGTTTGGAGATAAGGTGAAGATGAAGGCGACAACCACAGACTTTCTATTTGACTCCACAATCCGCACAATTTACTCAAAGTACGTCCAAGATCCAAGCATCATAAATGACCAGGAAGGCCTTATGCAAACTATAAATGGAGAACGTTTGATGTTTAATACTCCTTGGAGAGAGGTTGAGTATGTGCTTTTACCTATCATGCCTACAAATAAGGCACATTGGATGCTTGGACAGCTTGACCTAAACAACCGTGTCCTGTACATTTTTCAATCAAGCTACAAAACTTATCGGGACAACATGGTTCAAGAGGGTATTGTGCCTCACATCAAGATTCTTACACAGTTGATGAAAATGGCAGGATTGTGGGTCTCAAGCACAGATGGTGGAGATGACAGTATAAGTGAGTTGCAAACTACCATTGTAAGTGGTTTACCGCATCAACAAAATGGGTATGTATTCTAATTGTATATTACACCCGTATGACAATTAAGAAACGTTTTATGTACTTCTGTAATGCATTTTGTTTCAAATTTGTACAGGAATGATTGTGACATTTTTGTGGTAAAATATGCTCAATACTTGCTCCACAATGATCTTGCAAATATGCCAATGACATTTGATGCAACAACATCATGAATGGAAATTGCATCTTTGTTATTCAAGTACAAGCAAATCAGGCCGATTGGAAAGAAAGGGGAAGCATAGATGGATGTTTGATTCATATTATTCATATTTTTCTATGCTAGATAATGATTAGTTTCTTATTTTTGGTGTAACTTTGTAAGTGACGCGTGGGATATTCACTAGTTTCACATTTTGCTTTTTAGTAGGTAGTTTCATATTTAGTTTCACTACTTTTGTTGATTTTGTAAATATGTTTTTGGAATGACAGGTCACTTGAATTATCTATATTCAAGTTATATCAGTTTTGCTCACATTCAGTCACAGTCTCCACAAAATTGGTCACAAACGGTCACATTTTTCATCTTGAGCAGTCACAGTGTGCTAAAAAACTGGTAACAATCAGTCACATTTTGCTTAAACATTGGTCACAATCAGTTATAGTGTGCACAATAAGCAACAAGGGTGTCGGAATTTGGTCACAAAAGGTCACAGTTAATAAATATTCTGTCTGAATTGATTACACGGGATTACAGAGTTGAGTCATTGTTCATCTCAAGCAGTCATAGTGTGCTAAAAAAAACGGTAATAATCAGTCACAGTTTGCTTAAACATTGGTCACAGTCAGTTATCGTGTGCAAAATAAGCAACCAGGGTGCCGGAACCTGGTCACAAAAGGTCACAGTTAATAAATATTCTGTCTGAATTGATTACACGGTTGAATCATCGTTGATACCAAGCAGTCACAGTGTGATAAAAAAACTGGTAACAATTAGTCACAGTTTGTTTAATCATTGGTCACAATCAGTTATGGTGTGTACAAACATTGGTTATAATCATTCACATTGTGCAGGATGAAAAATGAATAGTATTTTATTCAATATATCTGAGAACACAGTTTATATGAAAAAATGTAATAATAAGGCAATACAATGAATATCTTCAAATTCATAATAGAATGATCTATTTGCATTGTTTTCGCTTTTTGCTTGCCCTCAATTTCCCTTCTTTATGGTTAAGTGGCACCATGTTGTTGCATGTTCAGCGATTGTGACCAAGTCCACCGCACCTTCCACATTTAACAACCTGCGACCTCTCACATGCTGCCTTCTTACACTTATCAGTTGGACGTCCAAAAGATCTCTTTTGAATAGGAGCTAGTACAACTCTACTGGTAACTTTTTCTGGTATATTCCACTCTATTATATTTCCAATGGGAAACACCATTGATCTATAGGTGTTTACATATGCATCTTTTGTGTAATAAATTGAGCAAAAATCATACATGTCCAACTTCAACGTAGCTATAACTGCTAATGCATGTGGACATGGGAGTAGATCAACCTGAAACATCCTACAACTACATGTACGTTCATGTATGTCAATCATGAACAATGAAGAATCATCCTAACTTCATACAATATGTGACTAGCTGGAGAAACTTATAATAATGAATGAATTATGAAATTGAATAGAAGAGTAAAAAAAATCACATTTTTATACATGATCTATAGAATAGAAATAATGAACTTACCTTTAAATTTCTAAAATCATGGCTCATTTTCCTCAATTGTTTCTCATACTTGGTTGAAAGTTTTGTGAATGTGCAATGTGCATTGTCTCTATTCTTGCAAAACCAAGACTAAATTGTTTGCCTCAATGACTCTAGAAGTGCTTGAATTAGGTAGTTTTTTGAAGCTCTTGTGACTGCATTCACGGATTCCACAATATTTGATGTCATGGTGGAATATCTGTTCGTTGGCATGTGCAACCGTGGCCATTTTTCATTGCCTACACCATCCTAGAAAGAAATAAAATATCACAATTGATGTAATTTAGGTTCTCAAAAACAGTTGAGTATCTTTCACACAGCAAACCAGTCACACGTGATATAGATCTAGTCACAGTAGGTCACATTGTTAATAAAAAATATAATTTATAAAAGGTGACAACTAGTCACAGTTAATACATAATATGTCACACATACTACTGATTAAATCATACATAAAACAGATCACATTTACTAAAGTCTGGTCACACAGAGTTAATAAAAAACATAATTTATAAATGGTCACAAACAGTCACGGCAACACATAATTGGTCACACACAGTACAAGTTGACAGAATTATATGGGAAATACCATATATCTCTTGATTCTTGGATGCATTGCGTACAATTGTTGAATGTGATACTCAAACTCATTGAAGGTATATGCTCTGACTGCACAGTTGAAGCCATGTGTGATGTTTTCATTTGACCTCCCAAATTTAGTCCTCAAGTTTTGAAGCAAGTGGGAAGAACATATCCCATCCATTGCCTCGGGATATACTACTTCAATGGCGTTCTTTATACTATTATGTCTATTCGACACTATACATAAATGTTCTCTTGATCCATAGGTCCTTTTCAACATTTGAAAAAACCACGTCCAAGACCTATCATTTTCATTGTCCCAACCCCAAATGCAAGTATAAAGATGTTGTTATTTGCATCTTGTGTACATGCAGTAAATAGTGTCCTGCCATAATGCCCATTCAAATATGTACCATCAACTACAATCACTAGTTTACAAAATTGCCACCCAACTATAGATGCACCCAAAGCCATAAAGCAATACTTAAACCCGTTTTGAGGATCTGTTAATATGCTTGTGATTGTTCCATTGTTCACTTGTTGCAACATATAAAAATAAGATGGCAGTCTTTGAAAAGATGTGGTAGGGTCACCTCTTATCAACTTCAATGTCTCCTCACGTGATCTCCAAGCCTTTGCATAGTTAATTGACACTCCATATGTATGCAAAATATCGTTAGATATATCATTAGGAGTGTATATGGTTCTAGAAGAGGTATACTTATACTTGATGCAATTTGACACAATGGATCTAAACACTTGTCGATGTGACCCTAAAACAATATTTGTTGAGAATGTGTGACCAATACCCATTTCCCGAATCTTGAACATATTGGTTTCTCCCAACCGCGAAGATCTGAATGTCCAAATACAATCACTCTGTGAACATTTGAGGACATACTCTTTTTTCTCAGATCTCTTCACCTTATATTCACACTTATTTTAGATTGCATAAAATGCCATGCTCATTTTCAGTATTTACTTGTTGCGAAATATCCTTCCTTCCACAATTTCTGCTACATCTGCATGGGAGACTAATGTGAAATCTTCTTTAGTGTTTCCTTTGTCAACAATCATAACAGATTCACAAATTTCTGACGCTATCTGTTGCAAAGAGAGCATGTTGGAAGATGATCCCTCATTTCCTATTGAGGATTCTGAAGACTGTAAAAGACCACTTGAATGCAAAGTGAGTGCACTTTCAACATCTACATTTATGGGATAACTTGAAACGTCTCCATTCTTAGACTTTAGCCTCAAATATGTGTAGACATTATTGTTATTCAATATACGAACGACAGGCAAAGAAGTATTCAACAAATATGTCAATTTAACTGATACTTTTGCATGCTGAAATCTCAACTCTGAAATTATAATCTCAACAAGTTTAGTGTAATTACAAGTCTCCTCCACTAGAATAAGGGATGGTTGCCCATCGAACAACAAACAAACGTGTAAATCAACCATCCTGTTCATACACAAAATAACAGGTTACATTTAGTTTAAAACACCTTTACACACAACGTGCAAAAGATTCTGTCATGTTTTCATGTCACAGTTACACATAAAATTAAGGTCACACACGAAACATATTGTCACATTTAGTTCAGAATAAGTCACAGCTTTTAGACAATTTAATCACCATGTTTTATTTGTGATTCTATACATTCCAATACACGTGTAATTTCATGAAAATCATATTCAGCACAACAAACAAATGCATACAGCTACCATCCTGTTTTCATGTCGTTGACACAGAAAAATGACATGAAACACAAGACATCTGGTCACAGTTAGTTCAAAATAAGTCACAGCTACTTCACAAATTGGTCACAATGTTTTCTTGTGATTTTATACATTCCAATGTTTTCATGGAATCATATTGAGTACAACGAAGGAATGTGTAGAGTTGCCATACTATTTTTATGTCACAGTTTACACATAAAAATTACATGAAAACACAAAATTTTGTTGTCATGTTTAGTTCAAAACAAGTCAAGTTAGTTGACAAATTTGATCACAGTGTTTATTGTGATTCTATACATTCCAATGCACATGTTATTCATGAAATCATATTTAGTGCAATGAAATCGGACACGGCGAGGCAATTTTTATTGATGTGGTATTGGTATCTACACAGCAACATTCTAATTAAACATGAAACACCTCGTAAATCTAGATTTCACATTTCGAGTTTTGAAGAAAACCTCGTCTGGAAAACAGAATGGTAGCCAATGTGATTACCTTCAGAATCAATTCAAAGAACCTAGCTTTTGATTCAAGGACCCGTAGCTTCATAATCAATTTAAGGAACAGTAGCTTTCGATTTACCCAATAAACGATGATGGTATTTCATGGAATATGAGAGCAATGCTACCTCAATTGTTGATTGTTGCCTAGAATCTCTAATTTGGGAAAGAAACAATCGATTCTGTAGCTTCAATTGATTTTGCAGATTTTAGAGAGATATTATAGGGATGGGCATGGAGAGTTCTTCTTTTGTTGGTAAGTTTATTTTATTAACGATATTGTCTGTTTATTAACAGCTAATATATTTTATATATTATTAATTATATTAATTGTATTTACCGCCTGATTTTTAGAAAAATTACACAAGTTTGTTAATTTTAAAAAGTGATAGTTTTACCTTTGTAGTTATGTATTGTTCCCATTTATTTATTTGACCTGCCAAACGGAGTTCAGCTTTTTTTAATCCCAAAAGAAGTCCAGTTATCTTCGAATTCCAATCCAACCGACTTTGATTTCTTCCCCAATGAGAAATTGACTCAAATTCAAACTCCACATTCAAGGACCATTTATGATTTAACGTATAGATTGTTTCTGTGGCCTCACTTCATTTTCAATTAATAACATTTCAGTTCCTCAATCTATTTATTTGTGCAACCTTCAAGTCCTTCAATTTCTGAAGTATGGAAATTGATCGATCTTAAAGCTACAGATTTGATTCAGTTTTATCCTTCAATGACTGCTTCAATCTTGGGGTTTCTCCCAATAAACCACAAATAATTAAACCTCGTTTGAGCCACATTATAATTTAACCTCTATTTCGTAACTCTATTTTTCTAAATTTTAATCTAATTCAAAATCAATATTTAATTTTGACCACAATTTTTATAGAACTCACAATTTTTTAATCATACATTGCATTATCATTTATCAAAATCTACTACAAACATATTTTTTTATCAATACCAAACAGGGGCTTAATACATTTCTCTCTTAAATTTTAATCATACATTATTCAACAAATCACTATTTCAAAATACATAATCTCAAATAATCTAATTATAATGAGTCTCAAACAAACACTAAGTATCAAATTCAAATTAATACTAACAAAAGTCACGTTTGATTGGCATAGATAAGTGTAAATTCTACATCACCAATAAGGCGTCAGTCATTATATTATAGATGATAAAAAAACCGAGTCAAAAGTGCCACAAATCTAAATTATACGTACTATTTATGACTTTCCATTCATAGTTAAAACAAAAATACTCAAAATTTGCCTCGCGGAGTAAGCGCTTAAGATCACCTTCTCCCCAAGTGGCACTATACATAGTAATGCAAGCGGGATACGGAATTTGAGTCAAAAGGCATGTAATTTTCCATCAGTTGATTCATGTTGCACAACTTCCGCAATCAAGCTCACATATTTTTTTAGCAGAGACCAGTCCTCCTAAGCTTCTATTCCCATAATACTCGATGAATCCTCCGGGCGAATCCTGAATGCACATTATGGGTGGAGACTAATCAATCAACAAAACAGGAATTCCCATGCAAGAATATCATGAACAATAGAGGAGCATCTTTGGCTAAGCTTAAAAAGTTTACACGCAAGTGCCCTAGTTTGGTATAGACTAAAATCAGATTTCTAGAAAATTTTGATGAGATGTGTTATTGAAAAGCTGTGGTCCAATAAATTGTTGACTTTGAATCAAGATTAAAATCAGATTTTAATCAAAATCGGATAAATAATTTTTATTAGTTATAGTTGGAAATGTGTAAAGAGAATTTTTCTTTTGACACAAAGGTAAGAACTGTTAAATACTTTTTTCAATTAAAAAGTTTGAAAAAAAAAAGTCCAATCATGTTTGGAAATCAAAATATAACTTTTACCGATTTTTCTTAGAAAAACACGCGCCACGCGCAATGCAATAAAAAACCAAAACAGGGCTTTGTTTGATTCTCACCATCAGGCATCAGGATTCTGATTGAGTTCTATTCTGGGCAAACTTTCCATATCTTATAGCAATCCCGTCATCGGATAACAGATTCAACACCTGCAAATATTTATCAATTAGGGTGCGTTTGATTGGCGTAATTTTTCATGGAAAATCACATGTGAATTTCCAACTTTGCGCTGTTTGGTTGCCTAAATTTTTCAAGGAATTCATTTTTTCACTTGCCTCGAAATTCAGTATTTTCCTTGTTTTGAATGAATTCATTTTCTAAAGGGGGGGAGGATGTTTTATTTTCCATGAAAAATATTATATCATTTTCATTACATTTGATCATTTTTATTATTGTTAATTGATTTATTTTTTTCTAAAAATTAACATTAATATTATCAAGTACAAATATATGAAAAAATTAAAAAAAAAAATATATTTTTTAAAATAGATCAATTTTACTTTATTTTCCATGGAAAATAATGTCAATCAAACAACAAAAGTTGAAAAATTCCCTACTTTTTCCACCTAGAAAATTAAACCAATCAAACACATTAAACTTTTAATTCCCAAGAATTCAATTCCCTGGAATTCATTTTCTTTCCACCCAAATTCCACCATCGCTATCAAACGCACCCTTATAAGAACTTGAAAGGGAGGTGGAAAATAGAAAAACTAATAATAGGAGTTCAATTCCCACTTACGTCCAATTTTCCCTTGGAGCCTCCTATTGCCAGCAAAAAGGGGGAATCCTCTGAGAAGGAAATGGAAAAGATGGCTCCCTAACACCAGTACAGTACGACGATCATTTTGCATAAATATCAAAAAAAACAAATTATCTATCTAACTTTCGAAAAATTATCATCTACATCATCATCCAATACGGGAAAGCATGCAACCACAATAACAAGACAAAAGTAACATACAGCTTTTGGATTCTTAGATGCTACACATGAAGGCTGGTTATTCGACAGATCCCAGAGTTTTACCTGCAGTTCAGGGAGAAAGATTGAATAGAAACTGATGAACAAAGACAATCAAATAGTAGGTGCAGCAGAGGCTCAAAATCAGTTACAAATGACGAAAAAGAAGAATGTACCGTCTTATCCATGGAGCCAGTCGCGAGAAGCTACGAGAATTTATAGGGGCAAAGTGAGTACATAATTTTTTATTTTTTTTTTTGAAAAATGAAAAAAATAAAGAGGAAAAGAAGAGAAGAAATATACATTAGGGACCAAGCTATTATATGAGATTGTGCAAACTGCTTTGTCATGGGCATGAAGAGTGAAGCTTGGCTTAGGCACGGAGCATGAATCCGAGCTAGCAGCGCGAATGTCAAAACCTGCTACCGTTCCATTTTCAAGACTTACCTGAACATAACAATAGATCAAATTGTCCCTCAAGATACAGAAAAGCACATATTTGAGAAATTTCCACTTCGAAGACGAATATCATAATTCGCCAATTCAACAATTAATTGGCTGGAAGTAGAGGCGAGCACGTACCACAAATGCATGCTCAGTATGCGGATCCCATGCCAAGCTTTCGACATCAGCTGCAACTGACCATTTAAACCCACTATGCTGTGGTATCCTGCCATCTTTCTATAAATGCAAAAGAGAATTGACATGTTCAACAAAATAGAAAGACCTGAAAACAAATGTAGTGAATCAAGAAGTTCCAAGGTTACAAGCACAATATGATTAGTTACCATAACCACTGAATGATCAAAAGATCCACTTAGAAGAACTTGAGATGCAAAATGATTCCATGCAACTGCTTGGACCTGAAGACATAAGCACGATAAAATCATATTTTGAAACCTGGATCATATTGGAGGTACATCACGATGTAAACCTAGAACCATGTGTATAAATGTAAACCAATATGCCAAAACTAAAATTAATATGGGCATTTCTGCCTATCAAAGATATCCATGTGTGTGTTTTTACAACTTCAATAATAAAGATTTAAGTGAATTCCCAATACTAATTTTTCCACTTTTACTGTCACGGAAAAAGCTCCTCCAACGTTCACTGCATTGCAAGCCCTAAACTTGAATAGAGGAGGGTCTGCATAAAACTTAGTCACATCTTATGCCATGAATCCGCTTATCATCTTGTTGGAACATCCCTACTAGCAATACACATCATCAGATTCTAGGTGCAGCCTTGCCGTATAAAGTGGTCAAAGGTTACCTAGGGCTCACCCAAGAAACAGAACAGAACTTTGACATCCACAGGAATCAAACAGTGAGAAAAAAAAATTACCAAGCTTTAACAGACGGAGGAGAATGGAGAAGTTACTCTAGGATAGCCGAATTAGGAGAGGGACTTCAAACACGGGACATTGGAAAATCCTTATTACTATCAAATGTGATGCATAGGAGTAAAGTGAAGATAACACATAAAAGGGGTTTAATTGGTAGGAAAGAAGACAAAAGAATTAGAAGTACAGGATGTAAACTTGGTAAACAGGCAGGCGAGCCAATTTTAAAATATAAGATTCTAGAAGCACATTTATGAGACCTAACCTAACCTGGTTCTTGACTGGAACAAGTTATCAGGATAGGGTCATTGCGAGACCATATATGCATATGAGAAATATTTCTAATCCAAAAATATGGTGGTGATGTTTACTATTAGAACTCTTTAGTTGATTTAAATTGTATTATTTCTTTGCTCACTATAGCTACTAAATAATTCTATTCTCATACTGGTCAAAAGTAGCTTTTATATCAATGGCTCAAATTCAAACGCCACTCTCATTTTCAAATTTAGCATTACATAGACCGGTTCACGTGTCAATTGGTTAAATTAAGCAACCCGGCCCAGCATCATTGTATGTTTTGCAGTTTCAGCCGAACCAGCCCTACCAGGTGGTTTTAATAACCATGTTTGGAAGTGGATTGGTTACATTAGAAAGACTTTTCTTAGGAGAAGAATCAATTAATATTAATAGCTTATATGCTCCAAAAATAGGATTACATAAGGCAACAAAAGAATGGTTTTGCTAATACAATCATGTATTTAAGCAATCTCTAGTCAATGTAAGCTGAGCGAGAAAAGAAACCTAGTAACATCCCTAAAAATCAACTTTTGATTGATCAAAGAAATTCCTGTTAGCATATTTTTTAAATATATTTTGAAATTCCATACCAAATTATTCGAGCATTTTATGGGAATGAATTTGGCTTCTTTCTATTAGTCGATATTTTGCATTTGCACGCTAAGCCCAGGTCCAGTGCGGCTTAAAAAGTTAATGAAAATATAAGTATAAGTCAACTATTAAGTATAAACTTTAGCCACATCATTTCATACGACTCACAATTTTTATCAACCTTTCAAACACACATTTTATCATTTTTTTTTATCAAAATCTATACTAAAAATATGATTTTTATTTATTTATTTATTATTTTTTTTTTTTAAGCTACACCAAACAAGGGCTGAGTTGCACAAATGATAATATAGAGATAAATACAAGCAAAAGGAACCAACTTTGTTCAGAGGTTCAGATAAAAGGTATTTGTACTAGCAACGAGAACTACCAAAAGCTGAGTAAGTTTGAACACCTGGTAACATCCCTAAAAAACTTTTGATTGATCAAAGAAATTCTTCTTAATCATATTCTCTAAATATATTTTGATTTCCAGACCAAATTATTCAAGCATTTTGTGGAAGTGAATTTACCATCTTTCTATCAGTTGATATTTTGCATTTGCACACTAAGCCCCTGCACAATGGCTTATAATAAAAATGATAAAAATCTATATAAAAGATATCAATTAATTTTAACCACACGTTTCATACGACTCACAACTTCTATAACCTTTCAAAGACACATTTCATCATTTTTTAATCAAAATCTACTAAAAATATGATATTTAGCAACACCTCAAGAGGGGCTAAGTTGCACAGATGACAATATAGAGATAAACACGAACAAAACAAACCAACTTTATTAATGAAAGGTATTTGTACTGGAAATGAGAAAAAGCAAAAATAAGCCTCTGTTTGGCAAATTGTTTTTAAACAACCCATTTCCTCAAACCAGTTTTTAACCACACACATTTTCTCTCTTCACTTTTCAACAACATATTTTACCTAAAAAACATCACATTCTCTTTTTTAAACTAAAAAAAAAAAAAATTTAACAAACATCACATAAATCTTCAAATGTAGCAAAGCAATAATGGTTTTGGTTCAGTATTTGCCTTGTCTGTGTGGTGCTCCATGGTGATATTGCATTTTCCAGTTGTCACATCCCAAATCTTAATCAATTTGTCTGCACTTGCACTAGCAAGTATGTTCCTGCATATATCAATATATTTACCAGGATGACAGAATGTGAGATTTTTGAAGAGACGTATTATGAACAAATAAAAATATTTGAAGAATTTTACATACCTATACTCCTTGTTCCAAGCAAGTCCAAGAACTGAATTGGTGTGACTACCTTTCACATATTTAATAGATTTCTAAACAAAAAGGAAGATGAAGAGAGAATGTAAGCAAGAAGAATGTGCATTGAAAAATTTATTGAGGCTTGATTCAACTCGAAGCCCTTATAACTCCTGACCCAAAAGAATGAAAGAAAACAACAGCTAGAATTGAGGAGGCATTGACGTTCTTTACCAAGAGAATTGCTCAATGAATTGAGAATATTAACTACTACATAGATCTGGAGCCAAAAATATAATTTTCTATAATATGTTTCCAAAAGACAACGAGCATGTGAAATGTGAATACCAACAAAATGGCTTCTATTTTTTCGTTTTCGGGCGTGGTGGTATTCGTGTCAGAAAAGGGGGTGGGTCCACCGTGATATCCCTTTTTTTTTGTGGTTTGGCTTCTGAAGTCAAGGAGATAATGCTCCAAAAAGAATAAAAAGATAAAATACATTATTTTAGAGCGAGGAGAAAATGTTGGCCAATAAATAAATTGCTTGTAGAGATCTTAAGAATTTGAAGGAAAAAAGGTGGAAGAAAATGCTATTACTTGGACTAACTATATGGCTGGGACCACTATATATGTTAGAAGGTAATTTAGAATAAACATACTATGAGTTTGGTAGTAATCTCTCTACTCCACAATCCACCGAGAGAAATACATCCAACCCCATCCCAAATCCACCAACCCACACAAAGTGAGACAAAAGCCTCCACCATCGATACGCTGATATACTACAAGCAAACATATAACAGAAATTCCAATTTAGCATGTGGCCTTGCTTGAATAAGTATCAGAAACATTCAGATTGTTGAAAGCTAATAATGGCTGCCAAGTACTCTTTCCTTTTTGTTATCCTTGAAGTGTACTCACAGTACCTCCAGAAGCTGAATAAGACTTCCTCAACATTCAACACCGAGTAGCTTCCCAATCTTGAGGGAAATCAGGCAACGGCATATTCTTGTACACTATAAATGTGTACTTACATGTCAATTTTCCGAATGCCGTTAAAATACAACATCTATCTGAACTATTCTAAGATTTCTGCTTTTTTGCTCTTGCACTTGCTCCAACTCCAAGTATCATCTATTATTTTAAGACTCTTACCATTAGAATAATTAAGGTTGCACCAGCAAGCAACCCTATATATCCCAAGGATCACACTAAAGAGCCTGAGAAGTAAGCTCTCGTATTTTCAATGTCAGGTATCATCAGAAATATAAATTAAAACCCAGGAATGTAACCCTTATGTATACCAAGAAAGAACTTTGAACCAGCAACAAGATAAGACAATGAATAAAATTCCAGCAATAAATAATTTCAGTCATGGACGAGTAATAATGGAAATCCATAACCACATCAAGATACTGCGATACTGGAGTACTGGCCAATAGTTGATTTAATTATTTGACGGTGAATTTTAAGGCAAAGTTAAAAAAACCTTCTTCCCCTTTTTCGTCTTCTCAAGAATGCCGCCCAATACAGTAGATGGTTGGACCTCATCCATCTGAGAACATTGAAAAAGGTGAGATCAGACAGGAAAATTTTTGATTTGACCAACAAATCAATCATCTAAAAATTGAAGGGCATAATCTACATACAATGTCTAGGTTCCATATCTCAATGGCTGGTTCCATGGAGCCGACAGCGATAAAGTTCCCTATTAACATTCAAATTAATTTAATGAGGAGAATTAAAGAAAAAGGCAGCAACTGAATGCAGACCACAACTTGAAGATCATCTTCTTCTACTTCAATTGAAAATAAAGATGTGATATTTAAATAAAACAACAAATAAATGCTAGACGTTGGTTCCAAGATAAAGTGGACACTATTTGTAGCATTACAGTTGAAGCTGCCCTCCATGTGTTTTATTACAACTATCCTGCACAGAACTACTTTTCAAAGTGTGTGCCACATCCTTGAATTATTAACAAATATAAAAAATAAGAGAAGATTCCAAGGTCCCTCCCTAAGCTGACGTCTGGTGCTCATTTGTTGGCATCTAACTTACTAGGATTTTGCTTAACCTCAAAAATAAACTCTGCTCAATAAATATAATCAAAAGCAACCACAGTAACTGCACTCGACTTCTCTGAACTGTTAAAGCCATGGTTAAAAAAGGAGGAAAAGGGTATTAATGTGTTTTTCCTCTGTGAGACAAGATCGTGAATCAAAAAATTTAGTAAAAATATAAAAATAAACATGTAAAAAAAAAAAAAATTGTAAAAGTCTTCAAAACAACAAATTACTTAAAATATCAATAAAGAAAAGTAGCAAATCAATTCATACAAAGTATTTATAATTTTTTCTTTTTTTCACTTTGTTTTTTAATTAGTTTGAATTGTTTACTTTTATTTATAGCAAATTATATAACAAATTTAGGTTTTAAATTTTTAATATCTTAAAGATCTCATTAACTAGCCATGCAAATTATGTGAATTATTGGATTTTAAAAAGTGGAGGGTCAAGCATTTGTGAGACGCACGCCCCTTAATTAATGAGGCGTATGCCTAGAGGTGTAAGTCTCAATCAGTGGAGACGTAAGCCTCGCCCTTAAAAAAATACGGGTACTGAGACATTTTTCAATGCCTCAGCCTGAGATTGACCTCAAGGCGCTGAGGTGGAACTTTTTTCAAAACCATGGTTCAAGCGAAAAATAACTAATTTTGAATTAGCCAGGACCAAGCACTACTGTAAATTGTATTTCAAGCATTTGCTTCCCGCACGTAAACTAACATAATATATGATGAAAAATACAAACTAAAATTTCAATTTAACCATTCCATTCCAGTGTATGAATTAATGTGTGTGTGTGTGTGTGTGTGTGATGTGATGAAAACAGCAATTCAATTTCACACCCAAGAGAAAGTGAGAAACTAATCTAAATAGAGAACAAAACAAACTTAAAACTAACAAGGTGGTGCCAATAATTTCTATCCTGAAAGGAGAATGGCACACTAACAACATAGCATACTAAAGAGAAACACTTTTACTACTGCTTCTTTTAGATTGAAGTTTATCATGTAATGGTAATAAAGGTTGTGCAAAAAGTTAAAGTTAAAATGTACCAAGCTTTCACAACAATAGCAATTTTATTATATGTGTTTTTTTTCTATCACAAAAAGGATATGTGTTACCTATGTCAATAAGTTTTATAGAGTGAATACATATTTTCAAAGTCATGCGAGTATTATAAATACAATCAATGTAAACAGTTGTGCCCTGAGGTTGATGCCCTCCCAATCAAACCATCAGCTTGGAGTGTACCTAACGGTTGGAATCCTCTACCTCTAAATCCAACATGAAAAGGGTTGCTCAGGCAGCCATGACATGCAATGCTTTTGGTTCAAAAGGTCACAATAAGGGTATCATATAAAATGCACCAACTAAGGTGAGTAATTGCTTTTAAAGCAACATCACAGCAGGGGAAAACTTCCAAATTGTAACTAACACTCGATTAGTTTGAAGAGATCTACCTTTTTTTTTACATGAATGAACAAAGGAAAGATTTCCATGTTCAGAAAATTTAAAGGTTGATTATTCCATTGGATTCACTTTTAGAAGTTCCCATGGAGAAACATTTTAAATTTTAACTACAACCAGGAACCCAAGGAAAAGTTTGGTGGTTATTTGGGAACAAAATTTGTCCTAGTTGGACAAGTTAACTGTGCTGACCTACTATATTCGATTTCCAATGGCCATGTCAACAGTCACGCTAATGGAATCTACTTCAAATGATGAATCACTTTTAGTAGTTGAGTAACAATGGGAAAACAAAAACAAATTGTTTTATAATGACAGTCCAATAAAGCGGCATGTTCAGTGACCAATGAAATCATTAACCTTCAAATCACATGCCACAAAGCTACATTTATATCAAAAAGAAAAGAGAAATGTGAATTGTGTTGAATGGTCTAGGTTTATGTGCGAAGTGTCGTACCTTTTTCTCCACCTTTAAGAGGACAATCAAGCCATGCTGTGCACAAGGGAAATGCTGGGATGATAATATCATGATGTACATACATATTTGTAACACCATCCTTCGCGTCTTCTAATATCCAAACCTGTTTTTGAGATTGATCTTGTTAATTTTCTACTAGCAGGTTTGGAAAGGGGGGGAATTTAAGAGTGAATTTAGAAGTATATTTTCACCGACTATTACGTGCCTCGAGAAGACTAACATCGTCCTCATTCCTGGCACAAACTATGACAGCATCCTCTGGTTTAATGATTGTATCCTCTTCCTCTTCAGAATCATCCTCGTTCTAGAAGAAATAAGTCTCATACAGATAAGTAAAAGCCAGGAAAACAGTGAAGGGAAGAAAGAAGGGTAATGGTAGTTTTTTGATATATTAAAAACCAATATAAAAAGGAACATACATCCTTATCCTTCAAATATGGGTCCATGTCGTTGCTGGAGTAATACAAGTTCCCAAGGCCAGAGCCAAACAGCTCAACATCTGATGTCAAGAGAGTTTTATTCCATAAAAGAATAAATATAGAGATAACAAGAAAGTGGTACATGCAGAAAGCTTTCCAAGAAAACATATTCTGCAAAGTTTAACTGTTTGAGCTCTATCTTCAGGCAGTCTGTAGTAATGTTATATTCCTCTTTTTTTCTAATTAATTGACAACTTTAAATCTTCTCTCACTCTGACAATTTTAGATCGATAGCTAATATTAATTATAACCTTTCGGGGTGGGTCACAAGATCTTTTAATGGTAGTATTTTGGAAGTCTTATAATGTCTGGTTTACTTTTAATCACGGGAGTAGATTACTGCATTTTACTTCAAAAAATGGCCAAATTGACTGAAAAGATCAACAATATTAATTCAAATAGAACAATGGGGTGACAAGGACAATAGGTTGGGAAAAAATATAAAATTGGGAAAATTAAATGACAACATTTTGGTGGCCATAGAGATACCACTGTCCTCCTCGTCATAATCATCCATTTCTAAGTCCTTCAGGGCATCTGTTATGCTGTCAGTTATTGTATTGATGCTCTTGGAAGCTTTGCCAAGTGCATCAGCAGCAGCTAATGCATGTGCGACCTCGTCATTTTGCTGCGACTCATTGGAATCTATATCTTCGTCTGTCTCCTCATATTCACTATCGTTACTGCAAAAGTACAAGATAATTACTTCAACAAATTTCAAAGAAGAATAGAAGATGCGTTGTATTCAATTGTATACTTCTCTACCTATCTTCCTTTTCTGGCCTGAATTTTCTTTCACGTTTGAGAAGATGTAAATGATGGAACCATATTAAGAATGTGTTTTTGCACGGGAATTGAACATGATAGAGAGAGGATTTTGTCGAAAAAAGGACAAAAAATATATGGTCAATCTCTAGGATATTAGGGTATTGGCTTAATCTGTAGCTTTCTAGTTACTACTATAGATAATATGTTGATTATGCAAAAGCACGCAGGCTGCTTAATCCTTAATTACCAAGTGCAACACGAAAATGCAACTCAAATCCAGTAGTTAATGTTCAACCCAGCGAGTCTCCAAGAATTCCCAATGCATCAAATAGACATCAACTAATCACAAGCTGACAAGCTGAATGTGCAAGAAAACAGAAGATGGTGATTAAAAATTTTACCGTCTCTCCATGACACCACTCTTCAACATATCATCAATCTCTTCTTTAGAAGGAGGTTCAGAAAAAACAGGGATTGACTTCGAGGCTCCTTTTGGAACCCAAGATATAGCTGCTATCATTCTTGATATGTACTATATCAACAGAAAGATACAGGTCAGAATCCTGGACAAAAATTAAGAAGGAAAAATAAAAGAAACACGCTGAGCACATAAAATTGAATTATCGTCTTCAAAATATTAGCAAAACTAAAAGAAAATCAGAGAAAACTTTGGACTATGAAGAAAAAACAAATAAAAATGCATTTTTTCACCTGGCTGGGTATAGATAGTTTGGCTGGAAAAAACTAGAAACCCGATTTTCAAATTTCGTTTGCGAGTTAGATCTCAATTAGGAGTGAGATTTTCGGCGGCGGCGGCGGTGAGGAGTTGAAGAAGGCTGTGGCTCTGTGTCTCGGGCGGTGGGTTGAAGTGAACTGCGGAGGGTTTTTTCAGAAGTGGGTTTTATACGCTTGGTGCAAAATTGAAAAGACCTTTAAAGTGTCGATTTATCATCCCGAGTCCCTTAACTTTTATATATAATGCACGATGGCAAAAAAACTCGAACGACCCGTCCCGAAAATTATAGTCCCGTCGGGTAGCTTTTTGGGGCGGGTTCGGGGCGCCCCGACCCGAGAATTTTTATTTTATTTTTTTTTTGAATGAGAAACTAAGGCCCTGTTTGATTACACAAAATTTTTCATGGAAAATGGAATATGTTTTTCAATTCCCACTTTTGGTTTGTTTGTTTGACAAAATTTTTCATGTAAAATTTTTTTCGTGGACCCCACTTTTTCTTCCATTTTCCTTGATTTGGTGGAAAAGATTTTATTTGGGTTTTGGTGGAAAAATGTTTTCCATGATAGATGGAAAATGATTTTGGACACGTTTAATCAATTTTGTTGTTGTTAATTGACTTATTTTCTTTCCAAAAAATAACATTATCATCATCAAGTACAAATATATTTAAAAAGTAAAAAAAAAAAAAAAAATTGATTAAAATAGCAAAAAAATACTTTATTTTCCATGGAAAATAATGTCAATCAAATAACAAAAGTTGAAAAATTCCCTACTTTTTTCACCTAGAAAATTAAACCAATCAAACACATTAAACTTCTAATTCCCAGTAATTCAATTATCTAGAATTCAATTCCCTGGAATTCATTTTCTTTCCACCCAAATTCCACACTCGCTATCAAACGGACCCTAAAAGTAAATTTAATGAGGACTAGAATAATTAAACCTTGATGGAATTTAAGGGTATGAGAATATATAACCACTATACTAATATGTTGTTTATTGATTTTTTTTCCCCTTCAAATATACATATTATGTTTACAGTTCAAACTTAAAAACTCTAACTAGTTCAACTCCTAAGTTTTTCACCTAAAATTTTATTATCAATTTCAAAAAAAAAATTAAAAAATCGGTTCATTTGGCGGGGCCGGACCGCGAACAGTCGCGGGGCTGGGTTCGCCCATATCGGGTTCGGGGCGGGTCGATCCCGAACCCGACCCATTGTCATTCCTACACGTGGGTAACAAATTAATCTTTAATAATTATTAGTATAATAGTGTGTTCGATGGCTGCTTAATGAGGAGTGAGAAAATTTTTTGGTATTTTTGAGGTAAAATGTGTGATTAAAAATTGGGAGTGAGAAAATGTTATTTATTAAAAAGTGATTTAAAAAATTATGTAGTTTAAATTGTAATTTAAATATCTCATGAATGAGCTAACCGAATACTCCATAAGATGTGAACTGGCATTAGGATACGATTTCAAATTCAATGACAATAAAACCATGAAGAACAATGAAAATAGATCAACACCAACAAGAATTCAAAATTTTGGGGTAAAACAACGAAGAACAATGAAAATAGATCAACACCAACAAGAATTCAAAATTTTGGGGTAAAACAACGAAGAACAATGAAAATAGATCAACACCAACAAGAATTCAAAATTTTGGGAAAAAATAGGTTAGTGAAAATTATGGTCAGTTATGTGTTAAGCATTTCCCTCGTTTCGACAAACCAGCACTAAGGAGCACAAAAAGGTGAAGGATGACAAATGTTCCCAACTCAAAAATCTTATTTGCAGCAGCTGCATCATAAGTTTTTCTTGATTCTTTTGAACCCTAAGAGGACGAGATTAATACATTGGGGACAAATAAATCTAAGGCAGTATCAAATCTCGCAAAAATCATGATCAACATACCCCTAAAAAAAAAACTCAAAAGTAAAAAAATGAAAATGACAACAAACAAAAAAATTGAGATCGACCTCCAGGGGCTAAGGTAAGAGCTCGTTCAATTTGAAGGAAAATTGTGCATTGAATTTACTCCATGGCCGAAGCTTTGAGATCAACCTACAATGATTATAGTGAGAGTAACCGATTTCAAATGACTTCAAACAAGATGGAGATAGTGAGCGATGTTTTCTATGAGAGAGAGTTGATGTGAGGAAGATGGAGGCGACGATGTGTGATCATGATTAACTCCCCCATCTATTTCCCTTTTATCATTTTGCTTCTGTGTTTGATAGCACACGCCTCATCGTTCTCATCCTTTTTATCAACTCTACCCATTCTTGATGTCAAGGGGAGATTTTTGTGGAAAATTGAAATGGTGAGATTTGGATAAATTTTTGGCATTAAGTGTTATCTTCGAAGACGGGTATCTGCCTCTGTACGGGGGGAGAAAACCTCCATTACAGTCGGTGATAGTTAGTTTATTTTACTTTTTAAAATATTTGGAGCTTCTTGTCATGGGCTAAGAGAACTCTCATACCCATTGAGGAATACAAATTTTGTCTATACCAGAGCCCTCACAAAAGCCTCGAACCAAACATGTGATTATTAACTCATATTATATTTTGGTACCCCCGAACAATCTATGAGCCCTGAGGAGTACATATCCCGAACACTATCTTGGTACACACGTAAAACTTAAATGCTTGGGGACCTTAGCTCGAGCTCATTCATTCGAGATGGGTTCAGAGTCATCATTCTCAAGTAATAATCAACATCAATAGGATTCTCGGTCCACAAATCATATTCCAACACAATTATTACAACATTATCTTAATCAAGACTCATACGTCTAATAAAACTCCTAAATCTCCAAACAATTTGGGTAACCTAATCCTACTTAAAATACACTACTTATTCTTATAAATACAAGGCCTCCAACCATTATTCAGGTACACAATTATCTCTACAATTTATAGCATCTTGCATAAATTTTCTCCTTCCTCTTTACTGATTTAAGCATCGGAGGGGCGACGAGGACACACCTCCTCGCCTTTATTGCAGGTATTCGGAGATCCAGTTCGTGCTAGTTTATTGCTCAAGCTCGGAATATTTTAGGTGCGATTTTTAGCATCATCATTGGCGCCGTCTGTGGGAAATCGAACAAAAAATCATGTTGTTCAAAGATCGATTTCAAAATCAGAATAAATAAAAATTCTCAAGAAATCTTTTCTCTGTCTCGTTCGCTGTCATTACCACAAAATATTCTACATCTCAACCCTAACCCACTTTCTAAAAATTACCTCTTTTTAATTCCAGACCAAGAAGTCTGAACACTAAATTTCACAAAGAGAAATCAGACCAGCAGCATAATGAAATCCCCAAACGACAAACCCTACTCCCCTCCTCGAATCAACGACTCCATCTCCGAAGCCTTCACTGCAACCCGCCGGCCAGTCCGCTCCAAGCTTCAGCCCTTCCTTCATCCACGACTCCACAGGAAGGCAGCGATAACTTTCCAATTCCAGGCGTCCAGCCCTCCTCGCAAGAATCCAAAACCATGGAGGGTCGATGTTAATAAAGGCTACTATAACCCCAAGGCTCTGACGACCACCATCAAGGTTACGGAAAGAGCTCACCTCACCTGAAATTTCGGCTAATTCCTCGCACTTAAGTTCGGTCATTTAAAGGAGACTGACCATTTTACTTTCTGTCTTCCACGATCTCTAGCGGTACCGGTGGCTGTGGAAACCGCCTGCACTGCGGCACCAGGTACCCCACCGGAATCTTTCGGTAATCCTATTGCTGGGTCGAATAATCTTGTGGTTGGGACGAATAAGTGCTAGTCAAATCCATGAATCCGACGAAATATCATATGCTCGATGACCTTGCCAGTTCAAATTGGATTAACCTTGTGATTATTTGGAAATTCATAATTGGATTTCGATTTGTTATTCTCTGATGAGTTTTTGACATACGACATGTTTGATTAATCATTAAAGATTAAAATACCCCAACCCAGAATTGAAGCCACGACCAGAGGTAATGTGGTCGAACTGCTAGAGGCAATGACCGCACAAGACAGGTCTTGAATCGTTATTATTGATACTAGTTGATCTGAGGCACTCCTTGCCTTCCTTAGCATCAGGGAAAAGCTATCAAGGCAGCTTCTGTCCCCATTTGTAAACCTGTGACTACCGAGGCATACACTTGTGCTCGTATGAGATCTTCATCTTTGGAAAACTATTGTCATAACAACCTCCAGCTATGATGCATTATTTCTCCATCTTTCACTCAGGAAACTCCAGAAGCAAGGTGTACTATTACTCTACTTATCAATTCTTGCGCAACTTGGTAGAGATTCTGTTACATATTGAAATTTATGCGATCTCATAAGATCTGTGTTTATTGCTGAATTAAGTGCTAATCAACTCTAAATATGATTACTTGCTGTTATCAAGTTTGATGATCTATGTGATAAATGGAGACTATGGATTAAAATTAAATCTGCAAAAACGTATGAGCAAAACATTATGGACCCGACATGATACACACAATTTAATTGCTAGCTCTCCTGCTTTTTGAAATATAACATCTTTGTGGGAGTCTTGAAAGTCTCATGATCTGTGAACATGCTGATTTAATAGATGATAGCTGTTTATGATTTTGGTCTCATTATTTACATGACCTCAAGTATGATTTAATCAATAATACACGAGCTAAACTCAATGTGAATTGCTTGCTGAATATGAAGTTATATGATCTGCTTCCATAATGATTCATGTTATAATTGGTGATCTAAATTTTGTATAACCTGAAAATTAGCTGAGTTAAATAATAAATTACAAAATGACACACCATGACCAGTTATATAAAGCATCATATTTCTCTGCGATCTAATTGAAAACCAATAGAAACACCTACTATGAAAAAGATGATCTTCTTGGGTACAATCTGCATTGATCAACACGCCTTGACACCTTCCTTTAATGGTCAATCACATTAATTAGAAAAATGATTGCTTTGAACCAATTAAATTCATAGACGTTTTAGCGGGAAATATGTGCTAACGTGATTGCAGAGTAATCGAATTGCATGAATATCTGTGCATGTTCTTTTCTCGAATTTGCTTGTTGCCTTCGGACTATTGACAGGTGCAAATATCAATGTGAAAGTCTTGCCCCGTGCAAGCACTGAAAGCCGTGCCCACGAGCACGCACTTAAAGCCTTGCCCCGCGCAAGCACTCAAAGCCGTGCCCACGAGCACGCACTCAAAGCCTTGCCCCGCGCAAGCACTCAAAATTCGTGCCCACGAGCACGCACTCAAAGCCTTGTCTCTCGCAAGCACTCAAAGCCGTGCCCATGAGCACGCACTCAAAGCCTTGCCCCGCCCAAGCACTCAAAGCCGTGCCCACGAGCACGCACTCAAAGCCTTGCCCTGCGCAAGCACTCAAAAATCGTGCCCACGAGCACGCACTCAAAGACTTGCCCCACGCAAGCACTCAAAGCCGTGCCAACGAGCACGCACTCAAAGTCTTGTCCCGCGCAAGCACTCAAAGCCGTGCCCACGAGCACGCACTCAAAGCCTTGCCTCGCACAAGCACTCAAAAGCCATGCCCACGAGCACGCACTCAAAGCCTTGCCCCGCGCAAGCACTCAAAGCCGTGCCCACGAGCACGCACTCAAAGTCTTACCCCGTGCAAGCACTCAAAGTCTTGCCCTACGCAAACACTCAAAGCCTTGCCTACTAGCAGGCACCAAAAAACTTTCCTACGAGCAAGATCAAAGATTTACCCTGAGCATCAACCTCACGAAATGATTCCGGAAACACTGTTCGGGCCACAAACTTTGTTCAGGCCTAATTATGTGTTCGGGCCTCAAACATTGTTCAGGCCCCAAGCGATGTTCACGCCTTAAAGTTGTTCGCCCATGTTACTTGAATGTTTGGAATTCTCAAATCAAAACTCACATGCTCGGGTTTATCACCTTAAGTTTATTGCTTGTGTTTGAGCTTCTCACCACTTAACATAAAGCTCAACATAAGATCGAGATACTTGATCTCATTACTTAACAAGAGCTCGGCTTATTATTGCTTAAACATAAGCTCTAGTTTATTTCTCCTTAACATAACCTCCGCATCACATCTTAATCACGATACTTCATTATTCCGCATCCATCTCTCCCCGAACTCGATAATGGATGCGCGGGGGCCTATGATGAGTACAAATTTTGTCTATACCCGGGCCCTCACAAAAGCCTCGAACCCAAACATGTGATTATTAACTCATATTATATTTTGGTACCCTCGAACAACCTATGAGCCCCGAGGAGTACATATCCCGAACACTATCTTGGTACACACGTAAAACTTAAATGCTTGGGGACCTTAGCTCGAGCTCATTCATTCGAGATGGGTTCAGAGTCATCATTCTCAAGTAATAATCAACATCAATAGGATTCTCGGTCCACAAATCATATTCCAACACAATTATTACAACATTATCTTAATCAAGACTCATACGTCTAATAAAACTCCTAAATCTCCAAACAATTTGGGTAACCTAATCCTACTTAAAATACACTACTTATTCTTATAAATACAAGGCCTCCAACCATTATTCAGGTACACAATTATCTCTACAATTTATAACATCTTGCATAAATTTTCTCCTTCCTCTTTACTGATTTAAGCATCGGAGGGGCGACGAGGACACACCTCCTCGCCTTTATTGCAGGTATTCGGAGATCCAGTTCGTGCTAGTTTATTGCTCAAGCTCGGAATATTTTAGGTGCGATTTTTAGCATCATCACCCATGTTGCACGACATGTAAGATTTATATGCTAAATCATTGAAAAAAGTACTAAGGTATCCCATGTGCAGATATTGACATATGCTCCTACCAAAGTATATGTGCTTCTATTTATATATTACTTTGAATGCTCATGTGTATGGAAGGTTGACCCAGATACCTATAAAAATCATAGGTTCCTAGCGATGGGTCCTTTACAAGTGGTATCAGAGAATGATCGCTCGAACATTACGATGTTGGTAGTGAAATGTCGTGAGTTATGTGGCTAATTGGGACTAGAAAGCTAATGGAATGATGAAAAAAAAATTGGTTTGACAGAAAGAAAAGTTGTACGTGGTGTCCCATATACAGGTATTAACACATGCTCCTACTGTTGTCTCGTGTGTATCGGAGGCTAACTTTGATTACTGAGGGGATCACGGGTACTTGACTGTAGGTTTGTTACGTTTCTTTATTTTTTTATTTTTTGGTTCATCTTGTCTAAAGACGAGTACAAAATAGTCATTTCACTTGACTTTAAATACCAAAATAGATGTATCACATCAATTGGCACGAACAATGCTAATTAGTTGCAATTTTGGAAACGTGTGATTTCAACAAAGATGATCGAGAGAATATCTCGTTCATTTTGGAAATTTTGGGGACGAAATTTGAAATCCGTGCACCTAAGAAAAGATAGGTGGACTGTAGATAATTTGACCATGTCAAAAAAAATATTGCTACTTGTACAAGTAGCTTGACATGCAGGTTAACATAAAAGCATATATGGTGTTATTCTTATTTTTCACACGTTACACTATTTTTTAATCAACAATCAACACGCATTCACATCACCTACTTGTCAACCTCTACATCAAGCTATTGGTACAAGTAGTATTTTTTGTGTCAAAAATCCAATGTGATGCTTGTTAAACAAAGACATGTACAAATTGTTAAGACACGTATCGCGACATGAAACGCGTGTTTTATGATAACTTTATATTTTAGTGTACATTATTTCTATACACCAATGATGTCAAAACAAGCAAAAATTACTTTAGTGACTACTAAATGGGTTATGAAATACTTTAAGGACCAGATGTATAATGCAAATTAACTTTAGGGCTTGTGTGATAAAACTCTTTCTAAGAGCGTTTACGGATTTAGATAATTTTGACAAAGCTAGTGATGACAAAAGATGTTAATCTCGTGAAAAATTGTACCCAGGATGAAGTTTGATCAGTTGAAAAGTGGTCAAACAAGGTGTTAGTGAGTAAAGTAGTCATAAATATAAGGACCAACTTGAACGTTTTCATGAACTTCAATGACTATCCATGAAATTAACTACTTTCCTAAATAACTATAACATCCATTGTTTTGTAAAACTATGAGATAACTATTGTGGAAATTATAGCTGAACTGATTCATAAATGCACTGATTCAAATTTTAAGAATTTTAGTATTAAATTCACGTTTCAGGAGTTAGTGGAATATTTTATATAATAATTATGATATTAACATATAACTCTCTCTCTCTCTCTCTCTCTCTCTCTCTCTCTCTCTCTCTCTCTCTCTCTCTCTCTCTCTCTCTCCCCACACCTACACATGTGCTTAGAACAAGGCCTACTGTCAATCTGGCCATTGCTAGAACGGAAAGGTAGGCAAGTTTCTCTTCGGTACCACCTCTCCACTGCAACCTTCCACCACAACCATGCTCATGGGAATTTGGAGCGAATCAAGCTTGGTTTACGCTGGACCTCTACCATTACTTCATATCGCCGAAATACCAGTAAATAGCAGTGATCTCGTCGCTGCTAGATGGAAGCGGCGGTGTTCTGGTTGGGGGTGGTGGCGTTCTGAGGTGTTTGTTGATGGTGATTAATGTCAGGTGGGCATTGACTTCAATCGTGATGACGATGGAGGTGTTATGGGGTGGCACCGACATCGGTGTTTTGTGGTGTTTGTTGATGATAATTAATGTAAGGTATCTAAATTTGGTGACGGGCCTTTAGGATCTAAAATATTTTAGAACTTGAAGCGGTTCGTTCAATCTAAGCAGTTTGGTGTTTGTCGTGGTAAATCAATCGTGATGGTAGTGGGGGTATTTTGGGGTGGCACCGATGCTTGTTGGTCGGGTGGGGGTAGTTGGTGTAGATATGTGATGCCTCATTTGGTGGTTGGGTGCTGTGTTTTGGCCAATAATAGTGAGATCACGTTATGTAGGTCACATATCACAATTCATCAAATCACTGCGATAATACTCCATATTTCAGATCACATGTCGCAATTAATATGTTCACGTGTAAAAGTCGCATCATGGTCTCGGATCACATGTTCAAGTCACGGCATATCCATAGGTCACGAATCACAATTCATCCAATCATAGAATGCTATAGGTCACACTTCATATGTCATGTCACATCTCCCACTTCATATGTCACTGGTCATTTACATAGTCACAGGTCACATTTATATTTTCATAGGTCATATGTTCAAGTCACAAGTCACACTTTATAGATCACATGTCACATTATAGAAGTTATGGGTCACAATTCATCAAATCACATAATGTAATAGGTAACGTTCAGGTCACATGCCACGCTTCGTTTGTCACGAGTCTTTTATATATAGTCACATGTCACATTTCTATGTTCACAAGTCATATTTTTTTTGTGTATAGACGAGTAACGGATTTAAGTTCATATGTCACGATTAATTTGTTGCAAGCCACAGGTCACAAGTCATAGTCCAGAAATCACATATCAATCTCAACATGTCACATTTAAGATAACTTATACGCAAGTTACAGATTTATTCTTGATTGATCTTCACTATTTTTAATTTTTATATGTACACGCACCTCAGTTCTTTGTATGCATCTTCAAGAAATTGTGGTGAGGTGGAGGTAGTGACAATACGTGGGAGGTGGAGATGGTGGTGGTGATGGTGACGATGGTGTGCAGACTATTTATGGCATATTTGAATTGAACAAGGTGGGGTGGGTGATTTTTTTTTATAATATATTAATTGTCTTATTTACAACTTGGTGTGTAGATATTTAAACTATTTTCTTTAGTTTTAAAATGTGTATAATAACAACTTGTTTTGTGTATTATTCACATAACTATTTATGTAGATTTAGTCATATCAAAATAATTAGATAAGTCATATCCAATATGGAAGAGTTCTTTACTCATATTGTAATTTTCAATTCGAACCTTTAAAATATATATATCAATTGTCATAATAAAATTACTCACTTGAGTATCGACTCTTATATTTTTAACCCTCTCATTCTATCACTTTCATTTTTTATAACAGGTTAGAAACTCACTATAATAGAGAGAAAATCGAGATTAAAAATGCATAAATTCCCAAAACTTGGACATCGTGCAAAAATGCAATTAGAACGTTGATATCTCAAATAAGGACAAAATGGTCAAACTCATTGATTTCAAATTCAACAGTCAATATCAAAATTCAAAGATTCATTTATGAGAAAAATAGCATCGTGGATGGTGATGGTTTTTTAAGTACTACAAGAAATTTCAAATTGACGTCTTTGAAGATTATGAGATTTGTCTATTACTCAAGATTATCTGAACCTTTCAAATCACAGAAGTATATTCTTTAAAAGTATTTTCATTCTATTATATATTATATTATATTTTTGAAGCTTTAGCTCAATTAAAACTTTTGACTCATATAATGCTTGTAAAGAAGCATATGAGAGTATTGTGAATAGGGCATAAATATTCAATGATGTTTATACTCCCGATAACATAAATGAGAATCATATATAGGCCCTTTTTCCTAGTCTTATCCCAATCCTAATCAGAATCCAAACTTCATAATCCTAATCCTAATTATATGAGTTAGTTTGCTTAATACTTTTTACAAGCCGTTCAAGCCGCACTGTTCATCATCTGTTTTTCCCCTTTTTCACCCTCTGCGCCACAAGATCTTTCAATGTATGTGTTTGGTATTGTTTTTAATTATTTTTTTTGAAATGAATAGTGATTTTTAGGAGATTCGATGATTGATATTTGGTTAAAAAGTCAAATATGGTGAACTTGACTTTTAATAGATGGTTGAGATTTAGTAATTTAAAGTATACCAAACAAGGGAAATATAAGAACATCTTTAATGATTGGGTCGGTCACGGTGTTTAATGCGTGTGAGAGAGACAAAAAATTCGTGGGTCCCACTCTAATATCTCTTTTTTCTTATTTCTCTTCCACTTTCTCTTTATTTTCTCCAATTTATTCCTTCAAAAGGTCCAAAATTGGACTTTGTACTTTACCTCTTCCTCTATTTTTTATTAATATATTTGAATTTGTGTCAATCTCTCTCTTCCTTTTTCATTTTCCTTCTTTTTTTTTTCTCTTTTCAACATCCACATCCTCTATACAATTTAATCTTAAAATAATATATATCTCTCTTTCTCTTTCATCTAATGGACCTTGACTTTCACATAGCCATTAAAGATGCTCTAACAATTTTAGTATCTCTCTCTATCTAACATTCTATATTGTCTCTTTGCTCTTTCGTTCTTCTCTCTGTCTGGAAACGTCGATCTAGTTCCAGCTTCAGCTCTGATCTAAGGTACTATCAACTCCTTTTGCCACGCCTTCAAAACACTTGAACCAAATTGGGATTTCGTTGGATATTTTGCGTGTGTATTATGTTTGCTGCAATTTTCATACGCTTTTTCCTTTTTTTTCCCCTTCGAACCGGAGGTGCAAAGTATCTGAGATTTAGGCATCGTAGTAGTAATACTAGTAGGAACCGCCATAGTCGTCGATGAGATGTCGAATAATTCAGTTTTGATTTTGGTATAAATTTTTGTGACAAATTATTGAACCGAAACGTGTTGGGAGCAAAAATTTCTATTTTTACCACCATATTTGCTGAAAGTTCTCAAGAAAAATAACTTATTTTGATCGTATAAAAGATTTAATTCGTGGAAATCTTGAAGCAGAATTCGAAAACGCGAAGAATGAATAATTGGTTTTTATTGTGGCATTATTCTTTTTTAATTATTAATTATACCATCATTGATTTTTAGGTCCGAACTAGATTTTTGTTTTAACTTTTGTATTAATTATTTATTTTGATTGTATAAAAATACGAGAGATAAATAAGTTTTTTTGCTCTCATAATAAATATTTTGGACGAAAATCGTATCTATGACAAGATGTGAAAATTAATGAAGTTGTTAAAAAAAATTAAAAGAACTTGGCCTTTGGCAACATAAATATAAATAAGGGTAAATAGCACGAGTAGTTCCCAACTTTTGGGTTTCTTGTGAAAATGGTACCCAACGTTTAGATTTGACATTTATACTCTCAGAATCACTAAACGCTGCGAAAATGGTCCCTACCGTTAGATTCCGTTAGTTTCCACCATTAAAAACGTGTAAATAGCATAAACGATCCCTAATATTTGAGTTTCTTGCGATAATAGTCTCTAACATATTAAAGTCATGTTTGGCATATTTAATTTGTAACATCCAAATATTTGGCGTATTTAGTCCATAACATATTAAGTCCCTCATATTAAGCTCCTATTTCAGACCAATTATTTCAAATAATGTGGTTTTTAATTGTAATTTTTTGAAGAATTTATGATTAAAAAAAATATTGAACTTATTTGTAGATTATTTTATTAATGGAATGTAAGGTTGAAAGTGAGTTTTAAATAAACAAAGTTTATTCTGAATTTTTAAAGTGCACAATAAAATATTTAACAAAAATCCACTCCATTCACAGTTCAACCTATTGGTAAAAAAAAATAATAATAATAAAATCAAGGAATATAAACAAACAAATACATTGGATATCATTTTAGGAATTGAATAACAAATATGTTTTTATCAGTTCTATTTTCGATTTTCGATTTTGAGAACTGATTAATATTGATTTTCAAAATTTTCTTTTTTCAAAACTCGTTTTCTTCCACACATTCAATTAATAATATTTTTTTTTAAATTTATGCATAAATTTTTTTTAAAAAATAATCTTGTTTTTTAACCCAAATTATCCAAACTTAATTTTCAATTCTCAAAATCGAAAATCGAAATCAAAAGTAGAAATGATAAAAACATATCTGTTATTCAATTCCTAAAATGATGTCCAATTTATTTGTTTGTTTATGTTCCATGAATTTATTATTTTTTATACCAATAGGTTGAAATGTTAATGCAATGAATTTTTGTTAAATATTTTATTGTGTACTTTAGAAATCAAGAATATTTTTTTTTTAAAAACTTGTTTTCAATCACACATTCTATCAATAAAATGATCTATAAATAATATATATATATATTTTTTTACTTTTTAACAGCAAATTCTTCAAAAAAATTACAATTACAAACCACATTATTTGAAATAATTGTTCTGATAGAGAGGCTTAATATGTTAGGGACTAAATACGCCAAACGTATATGTGGACTTAATATGTTAGTGACTAAATACGCCAAACGTTTGGAGGTTACAAACTAAATATGTCAAACATGACTTTAATATGTCAGGGACTATTATCACAAGAAATTCAAAGGTTATGACCATTTGTGCTATTTACACATTTTTAACGGTGAAAACTAACGGAAGAAAACGGTGGGGACCATTTTCGTAACGTTTGGTGATTCTGAAAATATAAATATCAAAATTTAAACGTTAGGATTCATTTTCGCAAAAAAAATCAAAGATTAGGATCATTTGTGCTATTTAACCTATAAATAAATGTAAAAATAAAGTAAACTTATGAATGTTATTTATTTTTATTCCAATTAAAAATGTGACCTGGTTCAATATATATTTACCCTATACCAAAAGGTCCCAATCGATTACAGCGGACCAGCGGTGGCCAAAAAGGAAGAAACACTATCGAAATCAAATCCATCCATCCATGGATATTATTAAACAAGAGTTGCTGAAGAAAAGGCAGAGCCTGGCGGAGGACGTCGGCGGGAAGAAATTTTTCAAACGCTCTGAAATCGAGCAGAAACGCCTCCAACGGTTGCGGGAGGAAGAGAAACGAGAAGCCGAGGCGAAAGCCCTTAAACAAAAGGAATTGGAACAGAAACGAAGCAATCGCGATGCCAATTCCCCATCGGACTCAGACTCCAAGCCCGAAATTGCCAAATTCAAATCTGAATCCTCCTCCTCCGCCCCCAGAACCCTAACAGACGAGGAAAAGATCGACGAGCTGAATCTCCCGAGGCAAGAAGTAATTCGTCGTCTTCGTTTGTTGAAACAACCTGTCACGCTTTTCGGGGAAGACGATGAAGCGAGGCTTGATAGGCTTAAATATATCTTGAAAGCTGGGTTATTTGAGGTTGATGATACTGATATGACGGAGGGGCAGACGAATGATTTTCTTCGTGACATCGTGGAACTAAAGAAGAGGCAGAAGTCGGGGATTTTGAGTAATAGGAAGAGGAAGGCGACAGAGGACGGAGGGGAGGATAAAGATGGAGGAGGTGGTGATGAGGATTTGAGTGGGGATGGGGCGTCTTCTGGTGGGGAGCACGACAAGGATATAAAGCGAATGAAAGCGAACTTTGAGGAGTTGTGCAACGAGGATAAGATTTTGGTGTTTTTCAAGAAGTTGTTGAATGAGTGGAATCAGGAGTTGAATGAGATGAGCGAGGCGGAGAAGAGAACTGCCAAAGGAAAATCAATGGTTGCCACTTTTAAGCAGTGTGCCCGGTACTTGAACCCACTGTTTAAGTTCTGCAGAAAGAAGGTTAGTTCGTGTTTTAGTTTCATTGGCTGCTTTCAATTGCTCACGCATGAATGTTAATTTTATCTTTGAGTGCTTAAATTGAACCAGTTTTGCAAGTTCTTTCTCTCATGCAATATACTTCTAGTCTAGTGGTCTTTTTTCTAGCTTCGTTACATAGAATTTTGTGGTAGTGTGAGGAAAGGTGCTGCAGTTATTTGACTATACACACTTTATAATTTATATTAGGGTCCGTTTGATTTGCTTGGATGAACTTTGTGGTTGGAAAGAAAACAAATTTTAAGGAGTTCAGGAAAAGTTTGGGGTACGAGCCGGCCGGCCCATTTACTTTGAGTTTGGTCCAACCCACGAGCAAAACCTAAGAAATCCGTGTGGGAAACGAGTCGAATCGAGCCAGTCCGTTTCCCATATGAGACGTCCAAGTCCTGCTCGTGAGCCCGTTGTCTCACGACTCGGCCCACGAGCCGGCCCAAGCCCGTAACGTCTTTATTTTTAAAAATTTTATATTGGAAGGACTTAAAACTTAAAAGAGTTAAAATAGAAGATTGAATTGAACATTGCGATATATTATTATATTATGTGACATTTGTAACATTCAATTTATGCTCAAAATATAACATTCTTGTAATATTATAACATTCTCTTAAGTCCGGACTCGATTAAGAATTTAAAACTTAAAACTTATAATAATAACATAACATTGTTATGTGTTTTTTGTTGTTTATAATTTTTTTTACCCAATTATTACAATTCATAAACCAATTTATAAACATAAAAAATAAAAAAATGCACGAAAACGATAACAAATGTATGAGCCTGACACGGGCCGGCTCGTGAGCTGGCCTATTTCGTAGCTTGTCGGGCTTTCACGAGCTGGCCTCGAGCTTCACGAGCTGAACCGAACTGTCCAATACCCAAATTTTTTGTCCGGTTCAAGTCCCTTTTTTCACGAGCCGAGTTTTTAATGAGCCGAACTCACGAACTGCTCGACCCTTTTGCCATCCCTAGGAACAGTGGGGGATCGGTCTTTTTTTAGTAGTGGGGCACAGAGATGAACCCGTGTTTTTTGCGGCCCTTATTTTTTTTAGGAAGAGACCTAAAATGAAAAAATACTTGAAATTTTATTACAATCATTCTCTAAGCGTTTTCATACTTTGATAACATCAAAGATTCAAAGTTCCATAATCATATTGTCAAGTACATCATTCTATATATATGTAATTAAACTATTGTTCAACTACTAATGCATACAAACAAATAAATAATTGTAAACATATACAAACCTTGAAATCTCAAATTCCAAACAAATAAAAGGCAAATAACATAATAATTTCTAAAATCTCAAATTCTCAATGTCCAAAGTGCAAACGCTAAACACCTAACATTGAAACACAACTTAAAAATTTAGCAATTAGCTCCCTCAAAAATCAAACTCTCAATCTCAGCACTGCAGCAAGAAACAAGAAACAAGAAACACATAGATCAATACTCCAAAATCCAAATCCAATTCTAATTAGTTAACATGGTAATATGATTTATACCCAATGACTGGTGAGGCGTAGCTTGTAGGAAGACCGGCTAGTCGATGACCAAAGACAGCCGATGACGTGATTAGTGAACTTGGGAAGAGACGGGGACAGCCACAGGGACTCAGTGAACTTGTGAAGAGATGGGGACAGCCACAGGGACTAGTTTTGCTGTCGAAGTCGGGAGTAGCTCCGTTTTTGCCTTTCTGGGTTCGAGTCAAAAGAAAATTAGAAATAAGAAGAGTCTATGATGCTATGCCTATGCATATGGACTTTGGGAGGAGGAAGTGAGGTGCGGCGCTGGTAATAGGGTTATTGGGTTCTGTTGTTTTGGGGTCGGTTCTCACTCAGTTGTAAGTTGTGAGACTCTTTGAAAGTGAGGTGTAGGGCTATTGATTCGATTTCTGAAGTGAGAGAAAAAAGGGGGGAGAAAGTTTACTGGGATTCGTGCCTTAGCAGGCCTCAGTGTCGATCCGCCCTTGCATGGGAATTGGAAGTTTAATGTGTATGATATGTTCAATTTTCTAGGTGGAAAAAGTGTAGAATTTTTCAAATTTTGTTATTTGATTGACGTTATTTTCCATGAAAAATAAAGCAAACTTTTGTTAATTTAATTGAAAAAAAGAAAAAAATTTAATTTTAATACATTTGTACTTGATAATAATAATAATAATGTAAATTTTTTTTTAAAAAAAATAAGTCAATTAATAACAACAAAAAGGACCAAACGAAGCAAAAATGGTTGGAAAACCAATTTTCACCAAAATGGTGGGAAAATGAATTCCTCCAAAACCAAGAAAATTTCGATGACCAAGAAAAGTTAGAAAATCAATCCCATGAAAAATTAAGCCTATCAAACGGTGCAAAAGTTGGAAAATCACTTGGAATGTCTATTTTCCATGGAAAATTTTGGTATATCAAACGCAGCTTTGTTGATTCTTCAATTGATATGATTGTCTGATAGTAGAATGTTAGTCTTGGTAGGCATCATGAATCTATGTCTGGATACGACTGAAAATGGCTAAGGTTCCGTTTTGTAACACCGTAGGCCGTAGTAATTATAAATTGATTTATTTATGTTTTTAAGGTAAAATGCGTGGTTTAAAAGTAGAGATAAAAAATGTGTGTGGTTAAAAAGTTGTTTGAGAAATTGTGTTGTTTATAAATTATAATGACTGCGTTAAAGAACAAAGGCTAAGTAAAGTTTGATACTTAAATTTAAAGATTTTTTCCATGCGCGATGGTAGTTATTATCTAGAAATTTTAAAAACAGAATCCCTATATTTTATTCTTTACAAATTTGATCTGGTAAGCGACAATTTAAGGTAGTTTGGCAATGATCTAAATATTATCATCTGTGCAATTTGACATAAAATATTAATACGGCCCGGTAAAGCATTGGCACTTTATTTTTCTGCAGAGCTGTGCTGTTTACTTACCGACCAATTTACGTCTTTTAAACAAAATTATTGTTACTGGGAGAAAAAGGGCTGTGCTTATTTTTAATTCTTAATTCTGAAGAATGTCGCAAGCAGTGTTCTAAAAAACGTGAAGCGTGACGAAGCGTGGAGCCCAAGAGTCAAGCTTTTGAAGCTTAAGCGGGAGTAAGCGTTAAAAAGCGTTTTTCAATTCCTAAATATTTAATTTAAATTTTACACATACTTGAACAAGTAAAAAAAAAAAAAAAGGAAAAAAAAAAAAAAAAAAGCCAGCTGCGCGCATCGGGCACGCTTAAGCGCGCACAGTGCGCGCTTAAGCTCGCTTCAGCACGTGTTGTGCGCGCTTCGCGCGCGCTTTTTAGAACAAAATTTTTCAAAACGCGTTTTTCTCGCTTTTCGCCAAAGCGACGTGCGCGTCGCGCGTATGCGCGCACAGTGCGCGCACTGTGCGCGCGTTTTAGAACACTGGTCGCAAGTGAGCACCAATAAGCAAGCGTATACTTCTACTTCCTGCCATTGCTCATCCCAATAAAAAAATAATTCATTGTTGCTCTTCAATGACATGGCATCAAACATTTTCCAATCTAAGAGCTTGTTTGATCCTATACAAAAAATTTCAACTTTCCCTCAAATTTAATTTCAACCACGCATTTATATGAGACCCACAATTTTTCACACTTTTCAACCACACATTCTTCCAAAAACTCAATATTCCCCAAAATTTCCCAAAAACTTCCTACTTCAAAAGAGCTTTAAGTTGCAGATCTATTGCAGTCTAAGCACATGGAATGACTAGTGAGAGAGAACAAGAGCAAGATAGAGCAAGGATGAGAGTGAATGAGACTCAAACAGAAAACTCATATGAATGGGGATAGCTTCCCAAAAGGTCACTTAAGAGCATATTACAGTTAATCAAGCAGTGTGCCTCTGAGGAGAGGATTCTACGACGAAGATTGCAATTATAGGTTGGACTTTCTTAGCCTTATAATGTATCTCAATCTCATGCGAATCCGTAGAGCGTGTGGATGCACGCGTATTGCACATGTGCCTGATGTGGCTGGAAGTGAAATTTCGGGTATGGTGACTTTTGTGTTCAAGTACTCGGTTGCCTTTAAAGCATAGGCTGTGAGCACCTTATTGAGGAAAATATCAAGGAAAATTATTGTCAAATTTATATTTTTAAGTAAGTTGAGATTTGTTGACGTAAAAAAATGGCACGGACGAGTGTCACTCTAAAAAAAGGGGAAATGAAAATAAGGAAATTTGAACATGCGGTGAGGCCGTACTTGCTTTTTCCTTTTCATATAACGAGAGAATTTTGAGAGTACAATGTTTGGGCGTGTTTTCCTTCTCTTTATGTGGGGGAAAATTTTACTGCCTCCTTTACAAGTGTTTTTTTCTTATTTATAGCAAACTAACGTAATCATTACTATGAAAAAGACAACTATTTATGTTTAAGGTAAATGATGATTAGTTGCTAAGTTTAGACCTCCTTGTAACTTGTGGTGGGTCCCTCTGATTTTGGATGGGACTAGCTGCCATCTGTGACAGGTAAGGAGAAGACTGTTAACTTTTCCATGTTTTGAGACTCTAGACAATCCACTTGCAATGTATTGAGTGCTTTGCAAACTTTGAGATATGCTGGGATTCGATAATGAGATCAGGTCAGGTCGGAATATGCTGAATTGGGAATGAGATTGCTATGCTGAATACTGAGTTCGGTATTGTTGGCCCACTGCTTGATAGGGGCTCATAGAGTGGACCTTATTCAATTGAGCTTTGTCTTGGCCCCTTGGTGGTCTTTGTATCAACAAGATTGAATACATGCTATCAAGGAAAACATATTAATATTATTTTTGATTTGGGTTGTTGGTTGGGGGTGGAACGTGGGAATACCAGTGGTTGGTTGCTGCCGCATGGTTTAGAATACACAGATCTGACGGTCACGTCGTTAGAAATATGGAATCTCTAACTGTGAGATTAGACATGCTGGGCTGAGATAAATTAACTGTACCATACCTCTAAAAACTGTGACTGCTGTTTTTAAATTTCTTTTGAGGCTGCATGATATGAATTATGAAGTTAGACTAGGTAGAATGTAATACGGTGATGGCAGTATGCTAGGATTTAACTGTAATCGACCAACAAATTGTAACTTGAACAACTATTCTTCCCAAAGTTAAAACAGTAGAAGGTTGATTATCTTGCAAATTATTTTTCCAGAATCTATTTGCTGTCCTCTGGACTTAACTTCCTTCTTGTAGCATGTGCACTTAATTCTCTCTATTTCTCTCTCTGGATGATGAGTGAAGAATACCAGTTCTCTGCTTGTGGTATTTGTTAACTAAGAGCTCGTTTGGTGTAGGAGATTTTGGAAGACATTTGAATTTTTGGGAGAATGTGTGTTTTAAAAGAGGTTGAAAAATGTGAAAGTTGTGGGTCCCATCAAAATGTGTGGTTGGAAATGAGTTTTGGGGAGAAGTTGTTCAAAAACTCCTAGACCAAACAGGGGCTAAGTTACCTATTTTTCTTAGTTCGTTCCATATGAGTGCATATCACCATTAAGTCAAATGATTTACACGTTGCTTTTTCTGTTTCTATAGGTTCTTCCTGATGATATTCGGCAAGCATTACTATTGTTCGTCGAATGCTGTATGAGGCGGGACTATCTAGCTGCAATGGACCATTACATTAAAATGGCCATTGGAAATGCCCCCTGGCCTATCGGTGTCACTATGGTTGGTATTCATGAACGTTCTGCACGTGAAAAGATCTACACAAACAGTGTGGCTCACATCATGAATGACGAGACAACTCGTAAGTATTTGCAATCTGTTAAAAGATTGATGACATTCTGCCAACGGCGTTATCCTACAGCCCCGTCAAAAGCTGTAGAGTTCAACAGCCTGGCAAATGGAAGTGATCTAATGTCACTATTAGCGGAAGAGAGATCATCTGGAGGGAAACAGCCATCTGAAGAAAAGCTTCTATTGATGCCTGCTCCAAAGGATAGCTAGGGTATAATATGTGCATTTTCTGATGTTATATTTTCAATATTTACTTCGAACTTGTTTGTAGAAATTGTACTGGATATTGCAAGTACTGTGTTCGCCCCGAGTTAACCTTTCTTGTATCTTGAGATTCGTAACGTTATTAGGAGGAGAAATTGCTTTTTTTTTTTAAAAAAAAAAAACTTCTTTTCAATCCGCTGTTTGCTAATGTTTGAGAGCTCATTTCATTTGGCAACCTATCAAGTGCTTAACCAGTGGTGCTTTGCCGGCTGTGGCAAGCAAGAAAATATAGATGCAAAAAGTAAACAAATCCAAACCTACTTCCTTATACGAAGATCTTCGAAATGTCTTTGGAATGCATTCCTAGAGAAGACTTGACAATAGAACGAAGAAACGTTCTGCAATATTATCCTTAACAACGAAGGATAACAATGTTTTTAGATTGTAATTAAACAGAAATTAATTGGCAATGTCTCAAGATTGACTTGCATACTAGCAAAATTTGGATAATACTCTAAACTAATTTCCAACTGGTAAGGTAAATTACACAATACGTGACAATATATTAGCAAAGAGAAATTGAATTTTATCTGTGTGTTGTTCAGCGTGATTTTAATACCATCCATGCACAAACATGCATCAAGTGTTCTACGTCCTTGAACAAATACCATATAATGAAGTTTCGAATGTTTTTCGACACCGTGTACCATAAGCTCTGTCAGAACTACTAGATCAAGATTTGAGGAAACATAATCACTCCAACTCTATCTTATTTCTTCAAAGTATACAGTCTGCAATGCAAGCATAAACACATTTACTATTCATTCTTCCAAGCACACAATATAATAAATGAAAATACATTATCTTGCAATTGAGAATCACTTACAGACCGTTCGGCAGTTAAATAAATTTTCCAACCTCCGTATATTCAATTTTCGAGGTAAGATTTGTGGTTAAAAATTGGAAAAAGAAGATGTGTGAAGTTAAAAAAATGATTTGGAATATTGTGTTTAAAAATTGTAATTGGTAGTGTTAAACAATGTTGTGTTAACTTATGTGAACCATCACAATTCAATACAGAGGGACAAGGAAGAGACTAGTGAGCCTAGAACCAAACCAAGTCACTCAGGGCTAAACAAGAAAGAAATCATAAAGTACATACAACCATCCATTATTACAATATTGTCACCGTCCTTGTCCAAAATATGATGCCTTCCATCAAACATTAATCCTTAACATTCACGTGTTTAGCACTAGGAATATCCTCCTAGACGAAATAGATAAATATAGTTGAAATTCTTTACATGATTATACATTACATTTCATTACATTACTTACCTCGTAATTGATGACCGTGTTCAAACTTAGCCAAAAGCCATAAAATATCAGAACTCGAGGAATCAAAATTCTACCGGAAGCCCAAAAATTGTCTCAATTATGGAATATACAAAAAATTAAATGGAAGCTCTCTGAAATTTCTTTCAAAAGCATAATAATCAACGCAAGGATTATATCCTTACATATTCCAAATAAACAAAATGTAGACAACCACGATTATGACCTAGAATAATCAAGCATCATCTCCCTCGCCAGCCCTCCCAGCAAAAGGATCATGAGAAGGACCGGAATCCTCCCCAATATGGCGCTGCACAAGACGCTGCAAATCAGCCATAACTTTCTGCTCGCGCTTGGACTTCTCCTCATAGTTAAACATCGCCAGTGCTCGTTTGTCCTCGGCACTGTAAACTTGGTTTTCTTTTCTGATACGGATGGCATTCATTCTCTGATGCCTACTACCACTCATCACATACCCAAGAGTTTCAAACTTCTGAATCTCATCAGCCGAAAGGCCCACTTCACCTCTGCGAGGAATACGCTTACCTTGCTGCACATACTGTGCAATGGCATCACCTTCACCAGGCCTAAGTGCACCACCATAGCTAATGTGCCCTTCTGCCCTCGGCAAAGGCATTGGCCCAACCACTGGTTCATTATCCAGAGTCAGTTTCTTCTTAGACTCTATCAATTCCTTAAACTTAAGCAACTCTGCATTATTTTCTTCACTCACTTTAGCCTCGTCTACCTTCAGCTTAGCATTCTTTTCATCAACTTCAGAACCAGAGCTAGTTTCATCAGCATTGGAACTCTCCTTGTCGGAATCTTTCATCTTGCTGCTTCGAGACTTCAAAGATGAGGCGTGCTTCCGTTTCTTTGACTTGCCATGATCACTAGCATCGGAATCCTCAGTTTCACTCTCATCACTCTCGCTTTCACTTGAATAGCTCCTCCTCCTCCTCCTACTACTGCTCTTCCTCCTACTCCCAGAACTCTTACTTTTCCTACTGCTCTTTTTCTTCGATTTTCTCCTCCGCCTTTTCTTATTTTCTTCTTCTGAGTCCTCGTCATCGCTGGATTCCTCTGACCCACTCTCACTCTCAGATACAGGTCTTGATCTCCTCCTGTGCCGAGAGCTCGACTTCTTACTCTTCGGCTTCTTCCTCGACAGCGAGTCATCTGATCTAGATTCAAAATCCTCAGGCTCAGGCTCCGACTCAGATTCACTCTCGGATGGATTGCTATTCAATCTTTGGGAACCGGACTTTAATTTATTATCCACTCCGCTAACTTTTTCTTCTTCAACTTTCCTGGCAATTTCATCCTCAGGTTCCAAATCCGATAATTGTTCTGGATCCCTAGGAGGGCTGGGAGTACTATTCCAAATACAGTTCCTCAGCAATTTTCTCAATTTTTGGCGCTTAAGCCTCCTGTACTCTTCGAAACCCAAGCTTTTCAACTCTTCATCTGATTCAGATTCTCCGTGTCGTCCATTTCTATAATCTCGATCGAGAAACTGTTTCTTTCTATCATCGTACCCGTTTCTATTTCTTCCATCGGATTTGAGGGTTTCATCGGGCCTTGGGCTACGTCTACGGTACGAAGAATAATCAGGAGAAGACCGACGGTACCTGTTGGTCGGGCTTCGACTGTAGCTTGTACTCCGGCTCTGCCTCATGCTGCGGCCTCGGTTAGGGCTATGGCGGTGGTAATTATGGGATTCAGGAGAGTAGCGGCCATTTTCTCGGTGGCTATGGTGGCGATGGTCTTCGGGGATTTCTACTGCGGAAGAAATTCTACCCATTAGAATTAGGGATTTGTATTGTGAGAAAAAGGATTAACTCCGAATTTTCCAGAGAGAAAAAAGGGCAAAATAGTTTTAATGTGATGAACTGGCAATATTTAAACGGAAAAATGGGTCTGGAAGGAGGGAGATGGGTTGTTAGCATCAAAACAAATTGGGTTCAATGCATGGGCCTGCCATTTCGTAGCTTGGCCCATAATATCCCAATTAGGGAGCCTTTTATATCTGTAAACCCTAGATTTCAAGTTTTCATCGTTTTGTCTTGATCTTTGATATGTATAAAAGTAAAATAATCATTATCAAAATATACACATAATTTTCAGTCAAAAAATATTTTTAAATTAATTTTTTTTTAAAAAAATAGTGTATTAAATATTTTAGCAATTATTATTTCACACGTGTCATTAATTGTATTGGTATCCATATTATGCTATTAATAACATCAAAATATTATTTTTTCTATTTTATTATTATACTTTTAATAATTATTGTATTAAATTGAAATCGAAAAATATGTAATATGAGTCTCAAATTAAATATTTCAGGGAGAAGTTTAATGTAAGCTAACATGTGAGAACAAATTATAAATATATTGTTTATAAAACATATCAAAAATTAAAGGTAAAGTTTTAATTTTTATTTTTATTTTTTCATCAATATCTAATTCATTTTAAATTATATCATTTAATCTATAATTGGTTAACCAAATTTATTTTAGTCATAAATGATTAATTTTTGTTCTTATTTTTTATCATCGAAATAAAATAAATAAAAACTATACGAATTTTTAAGACAAATCTAATTTAGTTGTGTTAATTTTACAAACTTAAGATTTCTTCAATTCAATCATCATTTTCACATTTTTTTTATTTATTTACTGATTATTTTCATTTTTCTATTTTCATTATAAATTTAAATAATTTAAATATGCAAAAATATTTATTCTCATCTCAATCTATCTATATATAATAATAGAATAACCATCAATATTTTTACGAACACACTTTCCACCCCAAAGTTCTTTCTAAATCAGAAAATTGTTACCAAAAAAAGGAAAAAAAAAAAAAAAGTATTGAATGTAATTAATAAAAGTTAGTATTAAATGTTGGTATCAAGGGCGGAGCCAGCCCACATGAATGGACTAGGCCATCATTGAAATGAGCTGGGTCATCTTCAAAGAATTTTTTTTTTTTTTTTTTAATTTATAAAGGATTTTTTAGTTTTTTTTAAAAAATGGGGTGGGCCATAGCCCAGGCGGCCCACCCCCTAGCTCTGCCCTTGGTTGGTATTAAATAAAAGTTGATATTAAGCCTCCGTTTGTCAAACATGTTTTTTTCCTACCCAATTCCCTAAATCACTTTTTAACCACACACATTTTCTCTCTTCTATTTTTCAACAACACATTTTACCTAGAAAACATAAAAAAAACATGTTTTTAAACAAAAAGATTTTAACTAATAGAGGCTAAATGAATGTTACTAACAAGTGTATGTATGTGTATATATGTGTGTGTGTGTGTGTGTGTGTGTGTGTTGTAATAAAATTTTATTTGTACTATATTTTTTATTTAATATGATTCTATAATCAATATATTTTCATGAATTGTGAAAAAAGAAATGTCTTGATATAAAACACCGTAATGATATTTTACTCTCTCTCCTTCGATACATACATCACCGTGTGTGTACGTAAATTAGACTTTGATCTATGATTCTGTTGAGAATGCAAAAAAATACAGGCTCATCAGGGTATTGAACTTTCTGTGTTGTTTATATTATGCTGGTAAATAGACATTTGAGCAAGTTATAAATTCATTCGCACGATCAGTCCAACACCTTTCAGGATGGTGAATATTCAAATCTTAGCCCCTGTTCTCTTTACTGTTTTGAGATCGTTTTCTGTTTTTATTTTCGAAAACGCTAAAAACGCGTTCTCTTTACCATTTTCGAAAACGCATTTTGGAAAAATAAAAAATTGTGCACAAAACGCAAAACGTCCAAAACCTCGTTTTGGGCGTTTTGTGTGTATTTCGAAAAAAAATGTCCAAAACGCGGAAAACGAGTTTTGGGATTTTTTTTTTTTTTATGAATTATCTTAACCTAGAACTGAGTTTAATATAAAGTTTTTATTTTTTTATTACTTTTTTTAGAATTATCCTAACTTGGAACTAAGCCTATATAATTTTTTTTTTTTTTTTTTGAGAATTATCCTAACTTGGAACTAAGTTTAAATAAAGTTTTATTGAATTCAATATCAATATTACAAAAAAAAATTAAGTGAGAATTCTTGTTATTATATTTCAAAAAATGCACTGATAAATGGACTCTAGTGGTTCTAAAAGAACTTGCATTTTCTGAATTTTAATAGAAGTAGAGCTTTTTCAAATCTCGAACCTGACCAAACTGTGTTAATATAGACTCTTAATGCTCACATTAGTGTGTTGCATGTAACCATGTTTTCGGTGTATTGTGAAAGGAAATTTGAGTTTGAATTAGTAGTATTCTGCAAGCAAATTAATTAAAAATAGTTTAAGTAGTATTCTGCAAAATTTCAAATATAACGTGTTTCCCAGCTTTTCATTTTCAAAAATAGTTTTCAGAAATGACAAACCAAACTCGTTTTCAACAAATTTGAAAACAAAAAAAAAAAAAATAGGAAACACAAAACATTTTCTAAAATGAAAATACAAAATAAAATACAAACTGAACGCCAGGGATAGGATCACACTTTTTTGAGGTGTAGACTTGAGTAGTCTTTGATTATTACTTTACCTGGACACTTACATGCATAGACTTCCCGTACTTCACACCAAGAAGTGTGTTTGACATGGATCATTTCTTCATTTTGTATATGGTCACTACATCTGCGCTTCATGCTCTGCCATTGCACTAAACAGCTAAATAAAGATGGTGAATGGTTAGGAGTTGTGCGTGACCATCGATCACCCTCTTTTTTCCATTCAAGTTATAAAATACACATCTTTATTGTATGAATACATTTTCTTTGTTGCCTTTGTTTTCAATTGGAGACTAATCTTGCTAGCCCAGACTGTTAAAATCAGTCATTTTGCTTATTTCGTTGACAGGGTTTTTTGCTTCTTTTTTTTATTATTATTTCTCATGCCTCTAATAATTTTAAATATTTCTATAATTCTTTTTGCACCTTTACATAATGGTCATGATACAAAGGTTGAGAAGTCCAGGAAGCAACTGAAGTAGAGAGTGTTGGAAATGAATTGAATGAAAATTACATCACCACCAGTTTCAAAACTTCCATCAGTTTCATGTTTCAAAAGTTCAAAATCTGGACAGTTTTTTTTGGAAATCAGCTTTAAATTGTGACTTAAATCTCATTAGTTTCTCATCAGTTTCAAAGGTGATGTTGTGCTATAAATCTCCATTCCCTTCTCGGCTGATACAAGCAACAGAAAAACAAAAACCAGTGCAAATAAAAACAGCAGTTTCTTCTTTCCAGCAAGTTTCATCCTTCAATTTCGTTCCCGTCTTTTGATTCCTTTGAAAAGGAGAGTATATCACAGCCGTACGACAGGCGGTTAACGTAGTGCAACGTGAACCGACAACCGATTGTATCCTGAGAATCGAACACCGATCAAAACCTCGTGCACCCCGGTGAGGCGGCGAATTCGATTTAAGGAAACCGTGTGAACACAGGCCTTCGGTTTGATTTATCTGATCCTCTGAATTTTCTTACAACAAGCTTAAATCGAATTCCTGTTCAAGAAATTTTAGAGGATCTGGTTTTTTCATTTTTTGTGTTTACTGCCAATTTTTTGGGTTTGTTTACTGCTTAAGTTCATGGTTTTGGTTTGCTGTATGTGATATTGCATGGTTTTTAGAAAATCAGTTTCTGTCTACATATGCGTTTACTGTCCAAAGCTTGAATTTATGTTGAGTCTTTGCATGAATTTTAATTGAATATTCATAATGATTCCTCTGCATGGGTTTTGTCTCTATCTCTGCATGAATTTTTTCTCAATGATTGCCTTATAATAATTCATGATGATTACTACCTTAATTGGTTAATACATCATTCTGATTGCTAAGTGAATTTATTTCAATAATATATATATTAAAAAAAAAAAAAAAAATTGACGTTAATTTCTGTTAAATTTGTCTCTGCCGGATTGTACATGATTTTAAAGGTGGTTTGCATGTTATAATAGTAGGTGGTTTTGCATGTTATAGTAGTGGTTTGCATGAGTTCAAAATAATTGGTAATGATTATTTAATTATTCTATAATTCTAGTATGATTGTCTAAGTTTATAATGAATGGTTAAATGATTTGTAATAAGAGCCTAATAATTTTCATATTTAACTTTTCATAGTAGTCAACATTAATTATTAATTGCTTGATTCATTTTTCACGATATTTCACGGGATATAATTCTGTTCAGTGTGTTTTGTTTCTTAAATTAGAGACAACTCAAATTTTGAATTATATACAACTTTATTATTATTATTCTGAATTATTGTTGCTTGTTCTAAGGTTAAATGGCGTCTCATGGAAATGACGATGTGAACAATGGAAGCAACACTGTTGGTACCGGTGTACCAAATCCTACAATGACTGCGGTTAACCCTGTTGAGACCTCGACTGGCGTTTCTCCCGTTGATGGGACATTTGGTGGCGGTATTCCTCATGTTGGAGTGAACCCCACTTTGCCTACGGCTGCGGCCTCGGCAATTCAATTTGGCACAATACCTTTGCCAGTACCTAGGGCTGTGGCCTCGGTACCTTTGCCATCGTTTCCGGCTCCATTTCCTGTGAATCATGCGATTCGACCGGACAAGTTTGCGGGGACTGATTTTAAGACATGGCAGAACAAGATGATTTTTTATCTTACAACTTTGGGCCTTGCACGTTTCCTCACCGAGGATGCCCCTGTTGTGGCTGAAAACGACACTGATTTGCATAGGCGTGCGGCTTGGGATGCATGGAAAAGTGCTGATTTTCTGTGCCGCAACTATGTCCTGGATGGCCTACAGAATTCTCTGTATCATGTGTATGTGGTAAAGAAATCTGCTAAGGAGCTTTGGGAGTCCTTAGAAAAGAAGTACAAAACCGAGGATGCTGGGTCTAAGAAATTCTTAGCCAGTCGGTGCATGGACTTCAAAATGGTGGATTCACGTTCAGTGGTGAGCCAAGTGCAGGAGTACCAAGTGCTTTTGCAGGAAATGCATGCTGAGGGTTTGACTATGTCAGAATCCCTACAAGTGGCTACTGCTATTCACAAGCTACCTCCTCAGTGGAAGGCTTTCAAAAGCTATTTGCAGCATAAGCGGAAAGAGATGTCTTTCGAAGATTTAATTATCAAGCTGCGGATTGAGGAGGATAACAAATTGGCTGAACGTAAATCGGAGAATTCTTACTCTGAAAAGGCTAATGTACTGGAGCACGGCCAGAATTCTGGTACCAAGAAAGGTCAATCTTTTAAAGCCAAGCAGGGTAATGGGAATCGAAATGATAAAAAGCAGGCCATGAAAGGGTCTCAGTTGAAGCCTACTGGTGGCGTAGGAAAGAAGGCCAAGTTTCAGTTCAATGGAAAGTGCTTCAATTGTGATAAAGTTGGGCACCGATCAGCAGACTGCCGCCAGCCTCGGAGGGATAACAAGCAACGTCCTCAGGCTAATATGGTTGGAAATGAGAGAGATCATCTCTCAGATGACATGTCTGACCTAAACCTTACAGCGGTGATTAGTGAGGTTAACTTGGTGGGATCTAACCCAAAGGAGTGGTGGCTGGATACTGGGGCTACTTGCCATGTCTGCTCCAACAGGAGCATGTTCACTACTTTTGCACCAGTTACAAATGGTGAAAAATTGTTCATGGGAAACTCCGCAACATCTGAAGTGCTGGGTAAAGGCAAGGTGATCCTGAAGATGACCTCTGGTAGAGAGCTTACTCTAACCAATGTGCTGTATGTGCCAGAGATTCGCAAGAATCTGGTTTCTGGGTCTCTTCTGAGCAAGAATGGTTTCCGCATGGTCATTGAAGCGGACAAGCTGGTGATTACCAAGATAGGAGTTTATGTTGGGAAAGGCTATATGACTGATGGCCTATTTAAATTAAATGTAATTGCTGTAACCCCAACTGTTATGAATAATGAGAAAACTCCTTCTGTTTACTTGCTTGAGTCTCCTAATCTGTGGCATGGTAGATTAGGCCACGTAAATTATAATACAATACGTAGGCTAAGCAAGCTAAACTACTTGCCTAGGTTTCAAATTGATTCGAATCACAAATGTGAAACCTGCGTTGAGGCAAAGCTTACAAGGTCTTCGTTTCATAGTATTGAAAGAAGTACCGAGCCGTTGGGACTAGTCCACAGTGATGTGTGTGACTTGAAATTTGTCCAAACAAGAGGCGGCAATAAGTATTTTATTACTTTTGTCGACGATAGCACGAGATACTGTTATGTGTACTTGCTTAAAAGCAAAGACGAAGCTATCGAAAAATTCATTCTTTACAAGAATGAAGTTGAAAATCAACTTAGCAAGAAAATAAAGGTGTTGCGAAGTGATCGTGGTGGTGAATATGAATCACCATTTGGTGAATTTTGTGCTAAACATGGAATAATTCACCAAACCATTGCACCTTATTCACCTCAGCAGAACGGAATCGCTGAGCGTAAGAATCGAACTTTAAAAGAAATGATGAATGCTATGTTGATTAGTTCTGGATTACCACAGAACATGTGGGGAGAAGCTATTCTTTATGCGAATTACATTTTGAATAAAGTGTTAAGAAAGAATATGGATAAGACTCCGTATGAACTTTGGACAGGCCGAACACCTTCGTATAAATACTTACGAATGTGGGGGTGTCTTGCGAAGGTCGCAGTGCCTCCTCCCAAGAAGGTCAAGAATGGACCTAAGACAGTTGACTGTGTGTTCATTGGCTATGCACAAAATAGTAGTGCATATAGGTTTCTTGTGCATTATTCGAATGTACCTGATATTGATCCAAACACGATCATGGAGTCTAGGAATGCACAATTCTTTGAGAATATATTTCCTTGTAAATCTCCTAAACAGTTAACTCCTATTAAACGGACTATGGAATCTTCTGCTTCTGGTAGCAGTAAAGATCCAGTTGAAGAAGGTGAGACTGAGCCTAGACGGAGTAAAAGGACCAAAACTTCTAAGACTTTTGGCCCTGACTTTCTCACATATTTGATGGAAAATGATCCTCAAAGCTATAAAGAAGCTATATCTTCTCCCGATGGTCATCTGTGGAAAGAAGCCATCAAGAGTGAAATTGATTCTATCCTACAGAATCATACCTGGGAATTAGTAGATCTTCCTCCGGGCTGTAAGCCATTGGGCTACAAGTGGATCTTCAAGAAGAAGATTAAAGCGGATGGATCCGTTGATAAATATAAAGCTCGGCTAGTAATCAAAGGTTATAAGCAAAAAGAAGGCTTAGATTACTTTGACACTTATTCTCCTGTGTCGAGAATAACTTCTATCCGAATGATAATTGCTATTGCAGCCTTGAGAAATCTGGAAATACATCAGATGGATGTAAAAACAGCTTTCCTAAATGGAGATTTGAATGAAGAAATCTACATGGAGCAACCAGAGGGGTTTTCGGCTCCAGGTCAAGAAAGGAAAGTCTGTAGACTGGTTAAATCACTTTATGGGCTAAAGCAAGCGCCGAAGCAATGGCATGAGAAGTTTGATAATGCTATGCTTTCTAGTGGTTTTAGAATCAATGAGTGCGACAAGTGTGTTTATGTTAAGGACACTAATGATGGATATGTCATATTGTGTCTGTATGTCGATGACATGCTCATTGTCGGCAGCTCTGATAAGATTATCAAAGCCACTAAAAATATGTTAAACTCAAAATTTGACATGAAAGATATGGGTCTCGCGGATGTCATTTTGGGAGTAAAAATTACTCGAACTCCGAAAGGACTTGTGTTATCTCAATCTCATTATATTGATAAGATACTAGACAAGTTCAACAAGTCAGATACCACTGTGGCCAGGACTCCAGTGGATTTAAGTCTCCATTTATCCAAGAATACTGGTGACGGCGTTTCACAATTAGAATATTCTCGGATAATAGGGAGTTTAATGTATTTAATGACTTGTACGAGACCGGACATAGCATACTCAGTTAGTAGACTGAGTCGCTACACGAGTAACCCAGGTGCTATCCACTGGAAAGCTATTTTCAGGGTGTTACATTATTTGAGGTACACTCGTGATTTTGGACTGCATTATTCTAGATACCCTGCAGTGATCGAAGGGTATGCTGATGCAAATTGGATATCAGATATGTCTGACTCCAAGTCTACTAGTGGATATGTCTTCACTTTTGGTGGTGCAGCTGTCTCTTGGAAATCGTCCAAACAAACTTGCATCGCAAGATCTACAATGGAATCAGAATTTATCGCGTTGGATAAAGCAGCTGAGGAAGCAGAGTGGCTTCGGCAGTTTGTTGAGGATATTCCAAGATGGTCAAAGCCTGTGCCTGCAATTTGTGTTTATTGCGATAACCAATCAGCAATTGGTAGGGCACAGAGCAATATGTATAATGGTAAGTCTCGACATATTCGAAGACGACATAATACCATTCGACAACTACTCTCACAAGGTATTATCACTCTTGACTATGTGAAGTCAAAGGATAATATTGCGGATCCGCTAACCAAAGGGTTAACTCGTGAGCTAGTTGTCAAAGCATCAAGGGGAATGGGCTTGCAGCCTATGACGTTGAAAGGTGTCTTGGTGGAAACCCAACCTAGCTGAATGGAGATCCCAGGATCTAGGTTCAAAGGGACAACTAAACCATGTATATCTATGTAAATCACTGAGAAGGTTCTCCTTCTGCTCATTCCTATGGTGCTTACAGTGATTAGAAGATGCAGGTTAAGCTATGCTTTTAATGACTCTTAAGCGTGGTGGTGAAACGCTGAGTTAAGAGGTCACCTATGTGAGTATGAAGTGGGGCCGCTTCTATAAGGATTGGGAAGGCTACATCCTTGAACAAACACTTGCAGAACCAGGCGACGTGTTCATGGCCAAAACGAACACAACATTGAGAACTAAGCTGTGTCTAGAATGATCCTGTGTGAGGTCTATTGTCTTGGTTTACACAAATGGCGAAACAGTTCAAGGCATCAGATCCACTGGTTTGCTAGTAATACCCGATAGGTTTCACAAGGGAAGGTTCAAAGCTAAATGCTACCTATCCTATGCAGGACTGATTCGTCTTACTCTCTCTTTTGAGATTCTGATTTTCGCAAATTTTCATTCATGTGGGGGATTATTGGAAATGAATTGAATGAAAATTACATCACCACCAGTTTCAAAACTTCCATCAGTTTCATGTTTCAAAAGTTCAAAATCTGGACAGTTTTTTTTTGGAAATCAGCTTTAAATTGTCACTTAAATCTCATTAGTTTCTCATCAGTTTCAAAGGTAATGTTGTGCTATAAATCTCCATTCCCTTCTCGGCTGATACAAGCAACAGAAAAACAAAAACCAGTGCAAATAAAAACAGCAGTTTCTTCTTTCCAGCAAGTTTCATCCTTCAATTTCGTTCCCGTCTTTTGATTCCTTTGAAAAGGAGAGTATATCACAGCCGTTCGACAGGCGGTTAACATAGTGCAACGTGAACCGACAACCGATTGTATCCTGGGAATCGAACACCGATCAAAACCTCGTGCACCCCGATGAGGCGGCGAATTCGATTTAAGGAAACCGTGTGAACACAGGCCTTCGGTTTGATTTATCTGATCCTCTGAATTTTCTTACAACAGAGAGAACAGAGCAAAGAAAATCCGTGTTGTGAAAAAGGTAATAATTTCCATTTTTTGCGAATTTCTAGAAATAGTATCCAAAAATGTACTGCAATAATCGTATACATTTAAATAATTATCAATATGTACTTGCCCCCAATGTAGCACATTAACATACGAGCCCCCCTTTCCCCGACTCCTCGCCCACCCCCCACCCCCCCCCCAACAAACCGTGCACACTTAATAATTCTCTCAAATGATTTTACTGTTCCAAAATTTAGGAAGGATGATATTCTTTTATATGTATGATATGCTTGTCATTTTCACTTTTGATTTGCAACTAATTTCATTAATGGACTTGCACAGACTAAAGATGGAGATGCTGCTAAGGGTGGCAAGAATAAATGAGTTAATTTTCTCTAGTTAATTTTAGTTGTTTTTTATTAGAAAAATGCAATTTTGTGGAGTTTGTGGGTACGAGTATTGAATATTTGATGCATTCGTGAATAGGAAGGAAGCAAAGCATTCAGTTTCATATGATTATGTTATGATCTCTTGCTTGCATACAGGCAACGTTGAGTCTGTTCCTGGTTAGGAAACTTTGGATTCTACATGTTTTACTCTTCTAGTTTTGTCTTGTTGGTATTGAATCCTAATGCTCCATAGTTCATTCTTCCACCTAATTTCTAGCCCTGGTAGTAAAGAAAATCTTGGGCTATTTAGATTAGTGTTGAACAAAAAAATCGGAACTGAACAAAAAAAATTGAAAACTGGTCAATTATTTAGGAGAAAAATGAGAACCGAAAATCGAAAACTGAATTGAGAACTAAACATTCTTAATTTAAAAATTAAGTCCATGAGACACTTTTGACATTTTGTGTTGCTTTACATGATAGAGTGTACAAATACAACTTTCTTAGATGTATTATGATAATTGTATAATTGTTCATAAGTGTTACATCTTACATGAAATTCTTAGCACCAATTTTAAAAGATTGGATGTATTGTCGATTTAGTGCATTTTTGTGTGTGCAGTATTTACAAATTAAGGCAATAACTGTTGTATTGATATGTATTGAACTAATTTTAGGAAGGATATGTGGTTTGACATGTATGTAACTTTTGTGTAGGTCCATTAGTGAATTGTGGTTTTGCATTGAAGTTTGAGATCAGATTTCATTAGAAATTGTTTGTTCTTCAAAGTATACTACGTTCAAATGATCTAAATGATTTTATGTTATGGTAAATAAATGTGTCTATGTGCCATCATTATCATTTTTTTAGTTCAGATGATTCAGGCATTCCAGCATAAGCAGTAGATAGAACAACAGAAGATGAAGATCTTACATTTCTATTTTCAACTGGGAATATACAGAATATTATAACTGTATTTAGTGTCTTTAAAACCTGAATATATTTAATTTAAATATTTTAATACATGGATGGATTTGTCTGAGAAATTTTGATTCAACACTTATTTGTTTTTAGTATACACTAGTATTTACACGGAAGTCACTTTCTGTAATATATATTTCAATAAGTATTTATAAAATTTCAATACTTTTAATCAGCAAAAATATAAAATGCATAAAAATAATAATATTCTATTAAAAAAATTATTAAAATTTAAAAAGCAACATAATTAATCCACATTATTAAAAACTTATTTGGATAGTAAATGTCAATTTATATATTTAATTAACAAACAATCGCATATTTCAATAATTATTATGTGTTATTATTAACTTCATTGAAAATGTATATTTACATAATTTTTGCATTTGGTTCTTTTATTTAACAATTTTTTTTTTCAATTTTCATTTAAAAATATATTACAATAATTATAAATGTGTGCTTACTCTTGACCATCAAATATTTATATTTAATCAATAAAATTATACTTTTATTTACAAATCATCAAGTAGTTAAAATAATAATTATAAAAATCTCCAATTATCATGATACGACAATCGGACAACGTGGAAAATCAAAAAATTATATCGAAAATCTTATTTCATATAATCTTTACATAATTATTAAAATTAAGAATGATTAAAAATATTAGCATCCATTCGGTAATTTTGTCTATAAATTTATTTACAAAACACATTTTTTACTCATTTTTAGCTATACACATTTTTTGAAACCATTTTTTGACCACGCATCTTGAAAATAAAACGACAATTGTTTTTTTTATAAACAAAAACATAACTTTCGAATAGAGGTTTAAGTAATTTATTTTCAAACAACACATGTTTATCCATGTTTATCTACATGAGTTTAAATACGACATTAATTTGAATGAAAATTACATTGATCAAAACGAATTTAACATAATCTACATAGATTTTTTATTTTATTCTATTTTTATTTTAGTTTTTTTGGAAAAATTGTAAGTGCATTTTGGATGGAAAATTGCATTTAATGCTCCTCTATCCTCACTTCTACTTTTATATATATATATATATATATATATATATATATATATATAGATTTCATATTTGCTCAAAGATTAATCTATATATATTAATAAAAGTAAAAGAGATTATGGGAATCTTTTCTTCAATTTTTAATTTTGGAGTAAATTCTGTAGTGTGAACAGAATTTTTTGACAACTAATTTTATAAAACTGTAAAATTATAAAATATGTTCAAAATTAAATTGTTTTTTTTAATCACGACCACTACCCAAGTAGTTGTGTAACCGTGTAAGTTGTAACCTACACTTTTACAGCATTATTTTCCTTTTGAATCTTACTCACGGAAACCGTTCTTTTTTCGTTCATCTCTTTGATTAATCTCTCTTTCTCAGTATTGCCCTTCTTCCGTTTCGTCCCAGTTCCCACCACCATCCACGCACACGGTTAGCCCATTATTGTGACTCCATGAATCCGTGGCTCGGACGCTGTCCAAACCATTCAGCTACCACCGATCCTCCGATGTCCATTGTCCACGACTCCGCTGAAGCTTCAAGGAAGTAATAGGTCTGTTTCACTTTCTCCCCATTCTTTTCCATTTTCTCGATTTATTTTCATAAATCTTTCAAATCATAGCATTTCTGATTTTTATAGAGCGAGGGAGACGGAGAAGGCAATTGAGAGACAAAGGGTTTTGTTGCACTACCTCCATCCTTCATACACTTCTTCTTCCCTTGAAAACGTCGGCCATTCAATCTTTGTGAGTGAATGAGTGGGTGATCACCGATCAGTTAAAATTTGAACGTTCACGGTTAAGCACAATGAAAAAATTGATTTTTCCCCTTTATCTCTCAGATGCGTCCCAAGAAGCCAAATCAAAGAAGAGCGCACAAAATAAAGAAGCAGAGGTGAGCACTGAGCAACATGATCACTTTTGTTTTCAACCGCTTTTTCTAAAATTTCAAATAACATTTTTAGAAATATCTTTGCAGGGGCCTCTGAATTAGCAAAGGGTGGAGATTCCAAGGTATAATTTTGGTCCTAAATCGTAATTCTCTCCTCTTATCACTTTGTATAACATCAATAATTTTCAAGATTAATTAAATATTTTGCTTATTTTCAAATCTGTCATGATCGTCGACTATATGAATCGACGACAGATGTGTCGAAATTCGCAAATGCGACGTTAGTGGCACATAGTTTCAGATGAGATTCAGATTTATTAAAGTATTTTGATATAACACTGACTCCATCTCTAATTTTCTTCTTCAATGCTCACCACATGAAGATGGATTCTAGGCATGAAAGTCTCTGTTATTATTCCATTATAACAACTAAGGTATGTTTTGAAATACACTTTTTTTTCTTCAAATTATTGTTGGAAAAATGTGAAAAAGAAAAACCATAGGGTGCTGGCTCGAGTTGGAGGAGGAATTCCGAACTTGTGAATCTGTTTTAGCTTTAAGAGCTAGATTGAAGGGATCATCATCCTATTTTTTTCTCAATATCATCTTTAATGTTAAGTGTCAACATATTTGCGGTTTTCTGATGGAAATATGTGAAAAATTATGGTGAGCTTTATACTTGAAATCTTGTGATTTTTTTTTGGTTTTTTTGGGGAATAGCATATTAGGAGTTAAAGAATTTATTCCCTATTTTTGTGCATAAGAATCAGTTCAACCTACTTGTTTTAGTATTTCTATTAATATATTTTTTCCTTTAGATTTTGCTGTTATTTAGTGAATCTGCTCGAGATATTGGAGTCTCAAAGATTGATTTAGAGGAGGTTAAAATACTTTTTGGAGCACGTAATAAGCAATTACATAAATCATGGTAACGATCCGTTACATTGCCGCATATCATGTCTTTGTTAGATCAAATTGAGGGCATAGCTAAGGTTTGTAGGTTTCGTTACATTAGTTTCATTGTTTTCTACAGAAGTTTCTAGGTGATCTTTGGCTTGTGATTTGTCCCGCGTGAAAAAGGAAGGAAGGTATAATTGAAAGGAAATATAGTCTTTTATTATCTAGAAGAACAGAAGGTTGAGTTTGCAAAGGTTGAGTTCACAATTCTTTCTTTTTGTTTACTTTTTATTGTTCTTTTATTTTATTTTATTTTTTGGTAGATTGGTGTCATTGTTCAATGACAAGGAATGTTGGTTTGTTGGGGATCTTTGGCATCCATTTTATCTCTGTATAAGAGCTGGCTTTTAAGCCTGTTGAGCTCCTTTTTCTCAACTATAATCTTGAGTTAGAATCATCATTTTTCTCAGGTAAAACTCAGTTGTTGACTTCTCTAATCATTGCTTTTCTTAATACATTTCTTTGTATTAGTTATGATTGATTTTGTGTTCATGAAGTAGTTAATATTATTTCTAATGTGGGTTTTCGAATTTATTCCCAAACTTGCGCATGATGAACAATTGATGGTGATGATTTTGATGGTGAGATATTGGAGTCTCAAAGATTGATTTAGAGGAGGTTAAAATACTTTTTGGAGCACGTAATAAGAAATTACATAAATCATGGTAACGATCCGTTACATTGCCGCATATCATGTCTTTGTTAGATCAAATTGAGGACATAGCTAAGGTTTGTGGGTTTCGTTACATTAGTTTCATTGTTTTCTACAGAAGTTTCTAGGTGATCTTGGGCTTGTGATTTGTCCCGCGTGAAAAATGAAGGAAGGTATAATTGAAAGGAAATATAGTCTTTTATTATCTAGAAGAACAGAAGGTTGAGTTTGCAAAGTTGAGTTCACAAATCTTTCTTTTTGTTTATTTTTTATTGTTCTTTTAATTTACTTATTTTTTGGTAGATTGGTGTCATTGTTCAATGACAAGGAATGTTGGTTTGTTGGGGATCTTTGGCATCCATTTTGTCTCTGTATAAGAGCTGGCTTTTAAGCATGTTGAGCACCTTTTTCTCAACTATAATCTTGAGTTAGAATCATCATTTTTTCCCAGGTAAAACTCAGTTATTGACTTCTCTAATCTTTGCTTTTCTTAATACATTTCTTTGTATTAGTTATGATTGATTTTGTGTTCATGAAGTAGTTAATATTATTTCTGATGTGGGTTTTCGAATTTATTCCCAAACTTGCGCATGATGAACTATTGATGGTGATGATTATTAGTTAAATAAAAATTAACTCTTTATTAATGAAAATTTACTCTCTTTCTATTTATTCTCTATTTTTCCGAAATCCTCACCCCACACACAAACAACAGTTTACAGAATATATATTTGAGATTATGATACTGCTACTTAAGTTTTGATTATGAGATATATCCTCCTATTTGGTAGTGTGTATAATCTGATTATTCATGCATAGTAACTTGATGATGCTTAATAATACTAAGAACTATATATATATATATATATATATATATATATATATATATATATATATATATATATATTAACGAAAATCAAGGAATGATGCATCCCCAAAATCACGACGACGGTTACAGATGGTCTTTCCATAATGATCCACAATCTCTAAACAACGTTTCAGCGACGACAACTTCTTCCTAATCGGTATTAACGTAACTCCCTTCATGCCCTGCATCAGTTTATGAAGCGACTGAAAAGGAGACAATTTACGAGGTCACAAATAAATTCAGCGATGAGTCATTGACACTGTTGACAAATTAAAATTAGGTCACAGTACTCATAAGCCAGGGAGTAGGCAACATCGACATTCGTTAAGCATTCGATGTCTGTATTCCATTCTAATGAATGAGGTCACGGGCATTAGAGTTTTGTCTGATTTGGTCTCTAAGTATAGACACCGCACATATGTTGTAGTAATTTTAGTTCGCAGTATGGCACGAATTGTGTGTGTTGTACGATATGAACATGTATCGAATGTTGTTGTATCTGGTACCACTTCTCAAAATGACCGACAATAAATGTCAGACCTTGGGCACAAAATGGAATGCACAATTGTGAGGTCACAAAAAATGTGTCATGGTAAAATTGCGCATTATCTTAGATTAGTTTGATTAAAACTAATTCCTCACATCTTCTAATACTGAGTTATTCCTTCATTAACGACATTACCATTAATGTGCAGGTATGTGCTATGTACATGTGTGTGTGCTTTTCGAGTTATAGTCTGCCTTGTTAATGATTGATGAAAGATGTGACTGTTCAAACCTTGTGGACACAGTAATGATCGAGTTTTGTTTTGACAGTAACAAGATCACAGTATCCATGAGCTATGAATTGAGTAGTGACATACTCCCAATCAGAATTAAAAATGATACTAGTGTGATGTCGTATCTGATAAAAAAAGATTGCATGTGTGACCTTAACATGTTAGTGCTATGTATATAAATTTGAGGAGGAAATGGATTCTGAGAATGTGTACATAATGAATGTGACCTAATAATATGTAAATGTGACCTAAGCTTGAAAAAACTAAATACGGTGTGACAGTGTGTGTATCCTAAGATCAACAATTGCATAATGAATTATGTATTAGATTTTGAAGTTGGTAACTTAACACATAACATAAATGGAAAAAATTGTAAAAGTTACATTGAGACAATGGAAATGGTGACATTGATATTAAAATATAAAATCATTGTTTTACATCCAATGGACATAAAAAAGATGTAACCTGATTATCTACATCTACATTATACAAAAAACCACTAACACCATAAGGCTTCTACTGTAACAAAAATATTAAAATAGCTAGAAAGCCTTTCAATAAATCAGAACACATGAAATCACACGGCATCTATTACAATGCTTTCAATATTAGGTGTTGTGCGATTCGTGTTTTTTCTAATTTGACGGTGCTTGAACAAGGAAGTAGCAATATCTAATTGTGTAGCTTTGGCACCGAAATCCATAGGCATTGATTTCATGTTCCGATGTAATTGGTAGAGCACATATTCATTGACGAATATACCACAATCATGCATGTTCACATCCAATAAGTATACGTTAAGAAAATGTATAAAATAAATAAATTTGCCTTGGTTAATCAAATTTCAAATACGTACCCATTTTGTTGCTGGTGAATGCCCTTTGCCTTGGATAAATCACAATTTGTACACTGCATTATGAAATTAAGGTCACATCAATATGTATAAGCCTGTCAACAACAAATATTTATTCCTTCATTGGTTGTGATTGCACAAGGTTATTTAGGTCACAAATGTTAAGTTACAGGGTCACGTGTACATTACCAACACTGTCACCTGCACATGTTCACTGCATTAAGAATTTAAAAAGTTACATGTGTATGTATAAGCCTATCAAACAACAAAAAATCATTCTTCAATTGGAACTGATTACCTAGATCACATAAGGTGAAAGTGCAAAGGTCACATGTAAAATTTCCCCCAGATGGTTGAAATGCACTGCATATTTCGCAACAAATAATGTGATTTTATGATATGGTCTATGTCAAAAAGGTGATTGTTAAAGGTCGCAAGTTCGCAAAAAATCCAAGAGGTGATGGTTGAAGTTGATGGTTTAAGGTCACAGGTTTAAGAATTCTCAGGTTTACTCATGTTGTGACCTCTTTCTCTTTCACAGACATAAAATTAGGCAAATGTCTATGTCAGTCAACTAATGTAGCAATCGTGATTAATTTGTAGGCAACATAAAAATCTTAAGTTTATATATAATACCCGTAAACATATATAAATTCTTAGGTCACAGTGAAATCCATTAAGTAAAATGGAATACATCACAATATAAGTCTATCAACAACATATATCTACTCCTGCATTAGGTCACAGAGGTGAAGTTACAAGGTCACATGTACATTACCAACAATTTTCACCCGCACATTTGTTGATTGACAATATCATCTAGATCACATAATGTGAAAGTGCAAAGCTCACACGTAATATTCCCCCCAATTTCGCAACAAACATTGTAATTTCTCAACATGTTCTAGGTCACAAAGGTTATGATTCAAGGTCACAGGGTAGAAAAAATCCAATAGGTGATGGTTCAAGTTGATTGTTCAAGGTCACAAGGTCAAGACAACCGCAATTCTAAGAAATCTCAATTTTGCTCATGCTGTGACCTCTTTCTCTTTCACATACATGAAATCAAGCAAATTTCTATTGGTCACATAATGAACGAACTAGTTAAATATCGTGGTCACAACACCAATTCTAACCAAAACCCCCTATCATGAGAAAACCATTCCTTCCGCATTCAACGCTAGAGCTCGAAATATAAATTACATTAAAATCTTATGTTTATACATAATACCCGTAATTATCCATAAATTCTTAAGTCACAGGGGAACCATGAAGTAAAATTTTGAACTTACTGGTGGTGTTTCGTATTTTCGCCGCCTACCGGATTTCATTGTATCAATTGCCTGAATTTCACTTGTGTGGACTCCCTTCCTTGTTCGGTCGGTACTCTTCTTCTCTGACATTACAACTATTTCTCTCCTTCGGGTTACACCTTAGTGCGGCGTAAACATGTTTATGACAATGAACAGATTAGCGAGATTTGAGTTCGTGTAAATTCGGTTTAAGTTAGTGAAAGGATGTCGATTATGATCAATGTCAGATATTTAGGAGTTTTGATTTCTGTTTATTTAAATCGAATATTTTATGCCTATTGTTATAAACGAAAAAGTCGCTAATTACTTAATTTAGACATATTTAATGATATATTTTATTCTGTGTATTACGTATTAAAATCTTTTATAAGACCTGAGTTTTGAATTAAAATAAGTTTGTTCTTATTTTTTAATTTGAAACTTAAATTACAGGTTCCCTGTAATTTTCACCTTAATAAAACCCTCCTTAATCTCAAGTAAAACTTTTGGACTAAGTTTACACTTAGCCCAAGTTTGTTACAAATTAAAATCTAAATTTTAATATAAGTCAAAGTAAAAGAAAAAAAATCAATTTCAATCATATTATTTCACGAAATTCACAATTTTTAAATAATACTTTTCATTAAAATCTGATTTTAAAATGTACCAATTATTGGCTTTCGAGTAATCAAAAAGAAAAAAGAAAAAAAATTATTGGCTTCCGAAAAGAGGCTAATAATGGGCAGATAACATCAGAACAAATTGGGTCCAATTCATGGGCCTTCCTCTTCGTAGCTTGGCCTTAATAGCCCATGAAGGGAGCCCTGTTTATATGCCTAAACCCTAGGTTTCAGGCTTTTCTCAAATTGCTGGTAGAAAGGAAATCCTCGCGAAAGACTCTCTCTGCCCATCGACGAGACGGCGGTTCGAGGAGTTACCGGCGAGTAAAATACGTAATAATCTTTTCCTTTCTCTCTTCTTTTATATATATATATATATATGCAATGTCACTGTACGTGTATTTAGATTGTAGACTTTGAATAAGCTTTGGTTTTTGTTTATGTTTTACAGAATATGGCGGACAAAGCTGTGACCATCCGAACAAGGAAGTTCATGACAAATCGTCTACTCTCCAGGAAACAATTTGTAAGTTGTCACTACTGTTATATATTAATCTTTTTTAATTATATTGTTTTATTTCTACTTATGTGAGCAATGAATTTGTTTTGAAGATTATTGATGTGTTACATCCAGGACGTCCCAATGTTTCCAAGGTTTGATTTCTCAACATATTGAATTATTCCCTTAAGCGCTAGTTTATGCTTTTGTGCATTATTATATTTTTTTAACCACTGTTCTTTTACTCAACACTCATGATCTTTAACGCAATTATTACAATTTATAAACAACACAATTTCTCAAATTATTTTTTAACCGCAAATATTCTCTCTCGTCATTTTAACCACACCTTTTACCACAAAAATATAAATAAATCATTTTGTGAATTGATATAGTGTGAAAGAACAGTGCAATATGGACTGATGTATTTATGTTTGTGATTCGAGAAGTCATTATTTTTGTACTGATCCCGGTCCATGTTTCTGAAAATGTTGACTTCTAACACAACGTTCTGTTCTTTTACGCAATGATTACAATTTATAAAAAACACAATTTCCAAACTATTTTTTAACCACATACATTTTCTCTCTCCAATTCAACTATACATTTATCTAGAAAACACCAAAAAAAACCCAAAAATAAATAAATTGGCGGCTTAGGCCGTTGAACGCATTGTAAATCTCTGGTTAGCTTAGGTCAATTAATGTATTTGAAAAGGTAAATTTTACATTGGCTTTTCCTAATATATACCCTTATTACTCACTCATTAACTTAAATCTATATAGTCATTAAATTTTACTGGAACAAGATGTGCATTAATTCTTTAATCCATTGAAGCTATAAGGCAATTATTGTTTTCCTAATATACCCCTAATTTAAGGCAATAAATTCTTTCCTAATATACCCTTAATTTTACACTCTATTTTTCTAATATACCCTTGGTTTATGACTTAAGGCATTTTCTAGACAAGAATAAAGTTTATAGTTAATGGGAAATTTGGAAAATTAATTGGCACATTAATTAAACTTTTAAAAAAGTTTAAAATTTGGATTAATAGCAAAATACATTAAATAAGGGCATGTATTAGGAAATGAAAAAATTAAATAAACACTCAACAGGGTAAGTAGACCATATTTTGGGACGGGCATACAAGGAATACAAATCTATTTTCAATGATGGAGGGAGTAATAAATTTATCCTTTGATGTTCTTTGTTAATGATTTTGAAGAGTAAGTGTAAATATAAGGTTTATGAGAGTTAGTTATACAAATATATGGTTTATGAAAGTTATACAAGAGTCAACAAGCAGTAGCATAATTTTTAAAATATTGAAGGAAAATGAATAAATAAATAGATCTGTCGGTGTTCTCGGTTAATGATTATTAGCCCTTAAGTTTCTGATTTCCAAACAGCAAGTTTTCTGCTCGATTTTTGTTTTTAAGTTTAAATTTGAACTTGCATATACGTTGGCAATTTGAATTTGGCTTTGGGTAAAAAAATTGTGATTCCTTTTAGTTTTACCTAATTTGGCTATCATTGTAGGCTGAGTTGAAGGAGAAATTGGCAAGGATGTATGAAGTGAAAGATCCAAATGCCATATTTGTGTTCAAGTTCAGGACCCACTTCGGTGGAGGCAAATCCACTGGTTTTGGCTTGATCTATGATTCTGTTGAGAATGCAAAGAAATACGAGCCAAAATACAGGCTCATCAGGGTAATTCCTGTAACTCATTGAACTCCCGTGTTGTTTATATTATGCTGTTAAACATTTAAGCAAGTGATAAATTCATTAGAATTATTGGTCCAACATCTTTCAGATGGTGAATATTACATTTTATAGGCATCTTGTACTTCACCAATAAGTGTGGTTATTACTTTTTTCCTGCATGCTCTGCCCTTGCACTGAACATCAAAATAAAGTTGGTGAGTGGTTAGGAGTTGTATGTGACCATTAATCGGCCTCTATCTTTTTATTTTTTTCCGAAGAATTTCCTTTGAACTTGTAAAGGGCCTATTTGAAAATATGAAACCATTTTTATTTGTTCCTTTGATTTTACATTTGAGGCTAATTGTGCATGCTTAGCCTCTCAAACCAGCCATTTTACTTGAATGCTTGTGTTGTTAGTTGATAGGTTTGTTGCTTTTAATTCACGTGTCCTTTTTTTCTTCTCTAAGATTTTTATATTTCTATTTGGACATCTGTGATTTTATGCAGAACGGTCTTGATACCAAGGTTGAGAAGTCCCGGAAGCAACTTAAGGAGAGAAAGAACAGAGCAAAGAAGATCCGTGGTGTAAAGAAGGTAATAATTTCCATTTTTTGGCAAGTGAAATTCTAGCTTTAGTATCTACAAAGATTCTGCAATTATCTTATAAGTTGAACTAGTTATTATCAAGTACTTGACCCCACTTCATCTCTCCCCTATTCCCACGAAAGAAAAAAAAAATCTTTTTTGTTAAATACATAGAAGGGCATGTCAAAAAAAACCGGCGCACTCTGATGAAGGTTTCCACCTTTCAAAATTTAGGAGGAAAAATATTCTTTTATATGATATGTTCACTAGTAATGTGTTTTCAGTTATGTTTTGCAAGTAATTTCTTTAATTCTCATGTACAGACTAAAGCTGGAGATGCTGCTAAGGGTGGGAAGAAGAAGTGAATTTCTAGGATATCATTCTTTCCATGTTTGGAAGCTGAATTCAGAATTCTCTTTGCATTCGAGTTTCTTATATTGTTTGTCATTTTCTCTAGTTATTTTTCGTTGCCTTTCTTTTTAGAGGGAATGCAATTTTGTGGGGGTATTTTCAGTGCAAGACTATAAGTGTTGAATTCTTAAATTGCATTCACGGATTGGAAGGAAGTGAAAATATTCAGTTCCATAAGGTTATGTTATGATCTCTTGCTTTCCTGAATGAAAAACTTCGGATACTACCTGTTTCTCTTGCTCCATTTTAGCACTGATGATCTTGGGAGTTGTTCGGATATTGAACTGCACTTATCCCCAAATATTTTCATCCCACGTTTCTATGATGCACCACAACACAAAATTAAATTTAGAAAATTATTTAGTGAAGTTAAATTTGTCCGAAAATGCAGGGAATTGGGTAGATCTACATTCGCAGGATTTCTTGATAAAAATTGCAAGTTTCACTGTTCTTCCGCTTTTGTCTGTATACAACACAAATTTAAATTGAGCTTCTTTGGTAAGGATAAAAATTTTATCACGACTTTTCATAGTTAATATTAACCTTCAATTCTTAGTTAAGCATATTATTTTTGACTTTTTAAATATTTTTAAATCATATATTCATCAAAAAAATTAAAAAAGTAAAAAAATTTCACATTATCAAACAGATTTTTAGTACGAGCTTGCAACCATTTTTTCAGGCCATGTCTGATAAGCATTATTTGGGTCAAAAAAAATTTTGAATAGTTATTTTTAGAATGTGTAATTAAAAAATAAGGAAAAAATTTAGGTTAATGTACACGATATTTATTGTTTGAACGTTGGGAAATGAATACAGAAGAAATTTTTAAAAATGGTTGTCAAATGCTTATTATAATTATTTTTTTCTCTAGATAGTGCACCAACGTTTGTTAAAATAAAAAACAAAGCCTACGTTTAGTAAAAGAATTTTACATATAAACAAAAAATGTGATTTTTTTTAAGGTAAACGTACCGTTGAAAAATGATGTGTATATATGTGTAATTAAAAAGTAATTTAGGAAAATGCGTTTATAAACTTATTTATAAATAATTTATCAAACGAAAGCTAAAATAAAAAAGGGGGGAAATACACAAACTATGTGGTTACAATACTACATTTCAAAATTAAAGAATATAATTTAAAAGTTCATACACGCGGTGCTAATAAATATAATTAATATATTATAAAAGTTCACATCGCTCAGACAGCGCCTCATTGTCACCACTGCCGCCGTTGCCGCCAATCACCATTGCCCCTCCGCCACCTCCAACGTACCACAACCACTATTATCTCGACTTACCGCCACCATTTTTTGAAGATATACATAGATGAGAGAACTATTTTTGTTTATGTAAAATTGTGAAGATCGTTAAAAATAAAATATGTAACTTACGCATTACCTTTGACCAGTGACTTGCAACAGATGGATTGTGACTTTTGAACTTAAATTAGTAACAATTCATCTATGCACAAAGAAGATGTGACCGTGAACTGTAACCTATGACTCCCAATTTTGAAAAATTTATGTGACCTACGACCTCATGTGACTAGATCTCTTTTGATATATGACTTACTGAAATTAATATGTGACTTATGGAAAAAGACACTGACCTTTGTTACTTGTGACATGCAACTATACAAATGACTCGTGACATATGAATTGTTACACGTGAACTGACATATGAAGTGTGACTTATGACATTCTATGATTAAATGAATTGTGATCTTGTGACCTGTGAACATACTATGACTTAAACGTGTGACCTGTGAACATGTTGTGATCTTTGACCCATGAACATATTAATTGTGACATGTGACCATACAAGGTAAGGTCATTTGACTTGAGATATGAATTGTGAAGTGTAACTTGAACTATTAAGTGTGACATATTGAAATTGACCTATGACATGCGACTTGCAACACATGAATTGTGACATGAACACAAAGTACAACATGTGACCGTCACAACTACCACCACCACTGCTCCACTATCACCACCACCACTTTTCCCATTCAAGTTAAGAAAATGCAGTTTCTAAAACCCTCAGACTTTCAAGATAGTCACAAGTCACTCCTTGATTCCACTTCTCCAACACCACTGACTGGCGGTCCATTGCCCCCACCATCACCACCACCGCACATTAAATCACATTTCACGACAACAACCATAAACAACCGTGCAACACATCCACAAAACCATCGCCGCCTCATTCCCTCATTGCATCTACAACAATAAACCACTACACCACACATCGAAGTAATCGGGGGAAGGTCTGACCAAATCAAGTTTTAACGAAATCGATTGGAGAACACCAAAAGCAATCGCTTGAGGTGACTCGCAAAATCGAAGAGCTCAGTTGATTGAGTGATTCTGATTCCGACAATAGACTAAGGAGACTCACAAAATCGAAGAGCTCGATTGACTGAGTTCTACCGGAATCACACCTCTAACACCTTCAAGTACAACAGAAGTTTCATCAGCCTCATCTTTGGAACTGCGTGCAGAGACTCAACATACTCATCATCGATTAGTGATGACAACAATTCGGTTCGGGATCGGTTCGTCCAAAACCATAATGAACCACCAATTTTTTGCCCATACCATAACCGCCTATGTCGGGTCGGTTCAATTTCAATTCGTGTCTCGGTTCGGTGTAGTTAATAACCACTTGTATATAAATTAATTTTTACAAGTTTAACTGAAAATTCCGTTTATTAAAAAAAAAACAAAAACAAAAAAGCAACATGGCAAAACAAAGCATATTTCGCAAACAATATCTCAAATTCAAATGCGAAATGCAAACAATATCCAAATTCTCAAATTCAAAATTCGAATTTAGTAAATAATATTACGAGCATAACAATATTAGTATAACAACTTAGAATAAGTTTCTATGGATTTCAAACTATTCATCGAAGAACAATAAAACATGATAACTTCGACTGTGACCTAAATATTTTTAAGAACATACTAGCAGAGAGAACTTGACAATAAAGCACGTTGAACAACCAAAGGAGAACCAAGTTACTCAAACAAGTACTCTCATGTTAAAGCCAATTTTAGAGCATAACAACTAGTATAACCATCCGCATACAAAGTCCCCTTTCAACACCATTCACCTAAGTATTTCCTAGAAGCAACCTATTATTTGACAAAATTATACCATTCACCTAAGCATTTCCTAGAAGCAACCTATTATCTGACAAAATTATGCTAACATCCACCAACAATATTCTAAATGCACAGCCTGTGGAGAACTGTTGTTTGTTGAAACGGAGATTGACTGAGGAAGTGGAGAGGAATAAATCAGATATTCAATGACTATAGACCTAGGGTGGATTTAGATTAGGCTTTGGTCATGTGTGTTTGGTTAATTGACTTTTAAATAGAAACTCTAATTTTGAGCTTTTTGAATTTTAAATATAGCCCAAAATTATTTTTTTAATATGGTTCAATTCGGGGCACCGACACAATTACCATACCCGCCCCACAAAAAATCGGGTCATTAAATTAGCATACCATACCCGCCCCACCGCCCCCATCAGTTCCTTTTTTTGGGCACTATTTTGTTTGATTCGCCGAGATTTTAGGTTCGGGCGGTTCAAATTGTCATCCATATTTGTCGATGATGGCGCGCTATTGCTACCGTGTGCAGAGGGAGGTGCTAGCTTTCCTACTACTTCTGACTATGGGGATCGGAGTTCTTCGAGTAGATTTGAGCTTGATCCAACGATGGTGGTCGAAAGATGTTTTTACAGAGGTGGTGCTTGATTTCAGTGTGTGTGCCTTGGTTTGAAGACAATTTGGGTGCATGTTGGATTCAGAGTGGGGGTAGGATCCAGCTATGGTGATCGGAAGATGTTTTTACATTGACTATGCTTGATTTTAGTGTTTGTTGGGCTTGGTGTGAAGACAATTTGAGTATCCGTTGGATTTAGAGTGGGATAATTATTGTTTTGTTGTAAAACTACCATAATGTGAGAGAGAGAGAGAAAGAGAGAGAGAGAGAATTCTTCTTCAAGAGGTGTATCAAATACAACAATGAATGCCTCTATTTATAGAGAATTCTATAGGGGCAAAATAGTGATTAATACAATAATTTATAATATAAATTAGGTAAGGAATTTTATAACACTCCCCCTTTAATAACTTATTGCACAATTTCTCAATTATCTGCCTCGTTAAAACTTTACTAAGAAAATTTAGTGGGATAAAACTTGAGCGAAGGAAAAAGAGTACAGCTGCTCCCCCCTGATGTTGGCCATCATGAATCATTGAATCTAATGTTCAAAATGACATCAATGATAAATAGTACAAATCATGTATTGAAATTTGAAGTTTTGAAGTATTGCCTTCGAATTATGAAGTGCTAAAGTACTGCCTTGTTAAAACCTTGTTAGTAAAACTTAATGAGATAAAATCTGAACGAAAGAAAAAGAGTACAGTTGCTGCCTCATTAAAACCTTGTCAAGAAAATCTAATAGGACAAAATCTGGACGAAGGAAAAATAGTACAACATGATTATCCCCCTGAAGTGTGCAATAAAGTATTCATGAACTTCTTGAATAATGATATTATTTTTCGTATGGAATATGTATATATGAAAATCTCCTTGTGTGTAGCCGATATCATAACATTCTTCATAAGATGTATATGATTTTCTTCATTTGTTGATATCATAACATTCTTCATGAGATGTTTATGATTTTCTTTATTTGTTGATATCATTCCAGCACAATTTAAAGAGAGAGCTCGTTGTTGAATTATTACTTGCAAATAGTTGTGACAATGTCTCAAAAACGTTGCTAGTAAAACCTGAGACAAAACCTTAGCGAAGGGAAAATAGTACATTATTCTTATTGGTACGCCATAATTGCTGCCTCATTAAAAACCTTGCTAGGAAAACCCTGTGGGATCAAACCTCAGCTAAAGGAAAAAGAGTGCACCGCGTATTTGTTCCCTTCATAGGAATATTACAAATATATTGATACAATCTCAAATCCTTTTATCAAACAAATCATTTATGTTGAACTTTGTATAAATAGTTTATAACTTATTTATGATGTATTGAACATGCTATATCAAGCAATGTTTCACTTATTGACTAATTGCATTACTCAAATCTAGAATTGATTTACTTCCGGTGAAACTATCAAAATCTAGAATTCACTTATGGTGAATAATTAAAGATTCATATTCAAATTCACTTTTAGTGAATATTCATTTTCGAATTTACTTCTGATGAATAATTATATATTCATTTTCGAATTCACCTCTGGTGAATAATTAAATATTCATTTTCGGTGGATAATATAAATTTGCATATTGAAAATCAATTGCATGCCCAAATATTCAAATATAATAATAGTACACTCCAAATTCATTTTCAACATATTATATTATGGGGTCATTTGTATCATTTTTCATGTGATTTTATTTTATATATATAAGAATTACATTTCATTCTATAATGATACCACTCTGGGCAAATTGAATCATTCAATAATTTATACATGTATGTTCTTACACTTTATAAACTGCAATTTCTAATTTGCAGGAGTTTAATCAATCATTGAAATATATTTCAATTTCGACATATAATTTATAATCATTTTGCTTGAAATCTCAATGTACCGATAAACCGCAATTTCTAATTTGCAGGAGTTTAATCAATCATTGAAATATATATCAATTTCGACATATAATTTATAATCATTTTGATTGAAATCTCAATGTACCGCGATCAACTGGTACATCAAAAAATACTCTCAAAGTACCGAGATGAGAATCACACATTTTGATCTCACTCATTGGTATATCAAAGAGCTCAAACTAGTGATCTAGATTATAGTCTCATCCACCATATTTCATGCCAGTTATTTGAAAAATTTCAAGCGCAACGAGTCGTCTTTTACGACAGTGTAATATTTTTCATTTGTTCAAATAACTACTGGCTTTACACATTTTATCCTATATCAATAATCCCTACATTGGGATTTCTATATTTGGTCAAAGTATTATAATTTCATCAACTTCATTTTCATAAGAGGGTTGTTTATGTTTGTAGTCAACTTATTTATCGATTGCATTTCATCTCAATATAAACATAACATAGAGAGATCTCTGTGTATATTCTATCATTAGGTACCTGCATCTCTTATCATTTAACTATGTCCCTTTTACTCACCATGGGTATTTAGCCTCAAAGTGATCATCTCAATTATTCAAGAGATATTTGTTTTTGGAATCGATTGTCATTATGCTTCAGGCATAATTACGCTTTAGGCTTGATCACGCTTCATGCGTGTTATTGTTTAATTTCCCCATAATATTCAAGAATCTTGTATTATATCAGTCGGCTAAAAATGCCGCAACATATGTCATTCATAATTATGGATATAATCACAATCATATATCTAAGTGTGTATTGTTGGAGTGTATATGTAGCGACCGAGAATTTTTACGCAATTTAATAATTATTTCAAAGTTTCGAAATTCGTACCGCTGCGATCTCACCCATTTTAAGTTAACGTCGCGACGCGTTCGTCTAGCGGAGTCGAGAAATATCGAGTTAATTCAATTTTAAATTAAATTTCGAATTTCCAAAATTTTATTATTTTATTTATTTATTTAAATTATTATTTTCAAAATCATTCTAAATCCCAATTTATGTCAAGCCCATTTCAACAGATTCTTTTCCGACCCAGTTAATTCACGCGTATCATTTTTCTCGAACTACGTGCATCGTTTGTCAAAATTTCACACCACCAACTCCCACCTATCACATCAATCACATACCATACTCTCACATTTCCCAACCCCTTTTTATACATCACCACACCCCACAACCATGATCCACCAAACCCAAGCATCACCTCCAACTCAGTACCACTACACTGCAATCACCCAATTCACTACCTCAAACAAATTCACATCCCAAATCCATCAAGCCTGGCCAACATCACGACAGCCACCACCAACTGCTCCATCTGAACACATCACATTTGAACCACCAACTGCTCCACTGAACCAGTCATCACCACCATTACCAACCCATCCAAAGCTCGATCAAGCTGAACCACCTTTCACAGCAAGCTCGACCAAGCTTGACCAAGCTCCAATCACCATTTGAATCATCACCCCTGCTTCCTCACAACCTGCACAAACCCGTCACCACCACCACCACCACTTTTGTCCACTGCCCAGCCACATCCCACTCACCTCCTTCACCTCCATCATCAACAACACCAACGCAGCCACCACCCATTTCCACCGCCAACCACCATAATAGGCTGCCTTCAACATTCATCACGCACATCACCACCCAAAATCGACCACAACCTACTGCAGTGCTACCACAACCGGCCAAGTCCAACCCAAAACCAAGAAATAAAATAAGCCCAGAACCTTACCTGAACCTCGACCCATTGATGGCTGGATTTCCGCTGGCAAAACTCTGAATCGCGACCATCACCACCACCCAAAACCGCGACCTTACAGCCAAAAAAACAAACCCTAAACTTCATTCTTTTGACACACCCACAGTCGCCTATACCCCACCTCCCCTCGACGGCGATATTACCTCCGGGTCGCCGCCTGACGACGTGGATCGCAGGTCACCTCTTTCGCTACTGCGTCGCCGTTTTGAGAGAGAGATAGATATATGTTATATATAGTTTAGTTTCAAATATTTACACTTTAGTCCCCAATTTTCAAAAGTTATTATTTTAGCCCCTAAGTATCAAACACATTTTATTTCAGTCCCAGTAGATTAAATTCATTTGATTTTAAGCTGAAGTCTTACAAGTTATCTATTTCAGTCCCTCTAAGTTTTAAATGATTTTTAATCAGCCCTTCATTTTTAAAATCACTTATTTCAAACCCTACAATTTAATATTCATTTTTAAGCTTCGACCCAACTTTTGAAAATATACATTTTAGTCACCCAACTTTCAAAGTATTCATTTCAGTCCCTCAACTTTCAAATTATCCATTTTAGTCCCTCAACTTTCAAAGTATTCATTTTAGTCTCTCAACTTTCAAATCATCAATTTCAGTCCCCAAATTGTAAATTATCATTTTTAAACTATAAATTTCTAAAGACTTATTCGACTTAATCTTCTAATTGGCTAGACGAAGCGTACGGAGAATTAAAGAATTGAAGTCGTTTCCCGCTCAACTTTGCACTCGTCAAGTTTAAGGTAGACTCACCCATATTAATTGATTTAAATTATGATTGCATGTGAATGTGAATGTTATGTGACTTATGTGAAAATCAATTTTTTGAAAAGAGACGAGAATGTATTTCTTCGAAAATAATTATGTTGTTATGCTTGTCATAACTTACTTGCTTTATGCATGAGAAAGAAAGAAGAGAATATCTTGCAAGATAAATGATGATGTTATGCATAACATACGTGCCTTAAGTGCACGAGACGAGACTACACACACCCGATGATTTTAAAGAGCCTATGATTTTCAAAGAAAAGCCCTGTGCTTTAATGCACAATAAGAGACTTGATGAGATCCCGGTTGGGGAATCTCGTCGAACACGCGGAATAACAATAATTAAAACCTAGGAAAGATCTAAATCAGATCTGACACGAAAATAACAAGAATTAAAATACTGGAAATATAAAATTGACGATAGGACCTTGACCTAAGATTCACGACACAATTAATTGACGATGAGAAATCGAGATCCAAGGTTTTCGAAACACCACAAAGACTTGTCAATTTCCTTGATAAGATTCTAAATTGGAAACGCCACAAATATTCTCACGAATATTTGATAAGTTCACAATATTTGATAAGTTCACAATATTTGATAAGTTGGATTTGTTCTCGAAGAACGCAAAATGGACTCCTCAACCTTTTAATTGGAGAAAACTCTCTCAATTTTATTAATCTCAAAATCAAACTTCTGTTCTTTACAATGAATGGAAAATAATATAAATAAGCAAAATAACCTAGTCCCTAATTTACTAAAAATAGAATTCTAATTAAACTAGAATACTAAAATAGGCAAACAATTAATTAAAAACGGAAAATAATTAAAAATCCTCTAAAATCCGGAAAACCTCAATTACGGCCGTGATAAACACTTTTACAGCAGTAAAAGGCTTTCTGCTTAAGACTTACGGCCGTGACCATCTTTCTTACGGTCGTAAATATGGAATTCTTCAATTCTTCATCTGAACCCGAGGCGGAGTTACGGCCGTGATAATAACTTTTACGGCCGTAATTATAAGAGTTACGGCCGTGACAGATCTTCGTTACGGCCGTAATGATCATTCTGCCCAAATAACTTCGATCACTCATCTCGGCTTGTTCCTTTCGCCTTCTCGGCTCGAATCCAACATGAAACTTGCTCCGTTTAGCACGTAGATCGCTGTCATATTGCCGATGTCTCGACTTTGCCCTTCGATGCTTGGTCTGGATCATATCAAGACTACCCACACCCTATGTTTCTAAAGAGCCTGCACTTATGTGTTCAATTATATTGTAGATTAATTAATTAACGATGAGTCTACTGAGTATTTCTATGAAATGCTCATGTCTATTTTAACAACATTTGCAGATCTCGGAGAGGGTGGCAAGTGATGGATGATTGTGGCAATAGACGTTAAATGGTTGAAAACCTTATTTTAATGATTTCCGTATTTCCAAACATTGGATAATTTTAAAAATTTCAGTTATTTGAGAAATTATGACATTGTCAATTACTTTACAATATTAATGGCTCGATTTATTATTTCGAATGTTTCATAAATGTTTTCAATTTTATCGACCATTAAAGTTTATTTAATGTTGCCAAAAATGAATTTCAATTATTTCTTCCGCAAAAATATTATTTGAAAAGTTACATCAGACGATGACGTAGTGAACCGGGTATTTAGAATTCGGAGCGCTACAGTATATACATATCTTACTTCTTAGAAATCATAAAGCTTCACAATCTAATCTTTATATAATCGTATTGACATGTTTGTATGTATAATATTGCTGCATGAGAAATATTTATATTCAAGTTGTTCTCATAGAAAATAATTGGAGGCTTTTAATCTACTAAACCATTCGCAATATAATGTTCTATTATCTCAACTAATTCGTAAAATCATTAATGACTTTAAGATTTATTTATGTTAGCATTTATCACTTTGCTCGTAATATCATTACTTGAGCAAATAATTAGTAATTCATTTTCATAGTGAGATAATCAATTTGCTTTTGAGAACAAATATCAATGATAACTTATTAACCTGAACAATCTTCTGGTTCTTCAATGAATGTCATTTTGCATTCTCAATAAATCTCATTATTGAATTGGGATGGTCCAACCAATCATGAAAAATTATAGAACTTTTGGTTCAACAATATATTTATTTCACTTGTACATATGTATGAACTTTTGGTTCAATATATTATTCATTTCACTTGTACGTATTTTTGTATAGTATAAATCAGTATACATTGATTACTTTTAGTGTATCGAAAAATCAGGTACAATATCCAAGAAAATATCTCATATTCTCAATCTTGTCGCCAAATCTTCCCTTATATCGAAAAACGTAATGACGCATTATCTCATTTTTCCCACATTTTCAATATTTTTATTCCATTATTTCTTGATGGAATAGACGTCACGTGGATTCACTTCTCTGTACACGTTAAATAATGCATTTAAATAGATCATTTGGGAAGAATATTAGACCCATAAAAAATGGATGCCATATTATCAAGTGTTCGCAAATATTATTCTAATCTTCCGATAAAATGTTTTGAAAAAGATTTACCAAGTTCAACTTGAAAGATTGAGGCTACTGATGGATCAAGGCATTCCAGAAGATGTTCATTGGTTGATCAAAGCAAACGTTCGATTAGCTGGTGAATTACTAAATTCATTTTCTAAGCACATGCTTGTCTTATGTAAGAGTACTTTTGCAAAGAAGCGAAGAGCAAAAAGATTAAATGGTCGTCACAAATGTGCTCGACGGACGTGTGATACCCGTTGTAAATCAATAGGATATTCGTCTAGAAATCGAGATGATAAAATTGATTTCATTAATGGTGGACTGAGTAAAGAGTCATTGAATGATATTCGATTGAATCTTGAGATGCACCATATTGGATATGTACAACGTGAGTTCCTTTCTCTATGGCTCAATTCAATATTGAATCTTGAGATGCACCATATTCGATTGAATCTTGAGATGCACCATATTGGATATGTTATAGTCTCAAGAATATAACAGCAAAAGATCATGTTTGCCAATCTGTTATAAATAATGATGTTTTGACTATTCAACATTGATACAAGGTAAATCATTTATATATTTGCACACATATTTATAAAATATTTTCATGTTTCATTTTTCGAGCATTGATAAAGTGTGATTGAAAAATCACCGAAAGGTTAACTTTATCAAAAGTAGTGTGATTTAGTCAAAAGTAATTTTTTACTTTTTCAAAAGACGAGCAGTAAATTTATGAAGTTTTTCGATTTTAAAAAGTCAAATATTTTCACAGTTTCATGCATCCCAAAATAACATTTACTCGAAAGTTTTTCCCTCCTTATACTCTCAAAGATGGAAGGACCAAAATTTCGACATATCAAAATTATCCGTGTATTTTGTGGATCAAAAGTAGGGAAATGTTTTGGGTATCTAGAAGCAGCAGTGGATTTAGGAAAGAAGTTAGGAGAGAAATGTATCAATCTAGTTTATGGAGGAGGTAGCTATGGATTGATTTGTTGCGTTTCCCAATATGCTCAAACAGAGCGAGTGAAAGTGATGGCGTTATACTTGTTCATTTGGTAGATATTGCAGGCAAAACATGAGGACATGAAGTACATACATTATCTATCCATTAACGCATAACTTGTATGTTATATGGTTCTGATGCCTTCATAACCGTGCCCGGAGGTTTTGTTATTTAGAAGAAATCTTTAATACTACCTCATGGGCTCAATTGGATCTCCAAACCAAGCAGATTAGGCTTTTAAATGTTAACAATTTCTTTGATGATTTGTTAACATTTCTTGATTATGTTGTGGAACAGGGATTCATCTCTTCATTTTCTAGGAGGATTCTTATTTCTGCTCCTACTATCGAGGAACTGCTGGATAAGTTGCAATTATATATTTCAATACAAGATCCAACAAGATTTAAGATAGATTGGTCGCTAGGAAGGGGAATCAAGCGAAAATAGAGTCCGGTTAATGCAAACTTAACCTTGTGAACCTCATAATAGATTAGGGGTGGTAGAGTACGGAGTATTCTTACTCTTGAGACACACCTCTGATACTGTGGATTTTTTTAAAACTTAACCTTGTGTTCCTTAACCAGATTAGGGGTGGTAGAGTACAGAGTATTTTTACTCTTGAGACACACCTCTAATTTCGAGAATTTTTTAAACTTAACCTTGTCCACCTCAACAAGATTAGGGGTGATAGAGTACGGAATATTTTTACTCTTGAGACACATCTCCACTTTTTGAGGATTTTATAGATGTTTCCCCATTTTCTTTTTGTGTATTTTACATGTATCCCCTTTCTTGACATGTTTCAGTATGACTCTTTTGTGCTTCTTCAAGAGTTATAATAATATCCCTTCAGTATGTTTAGATAATGAATTACTTCTTCTAGAGTAAATATGTACTTCTTCTAGAATACATAAGTGCTTGTGCAAAAACTTTTCCAGATATTTATCATCTAATATTCATCTCATAATACTGATGAGATTATTTTTACATTAGCTATGTTCATGCTATCATGTGATATTATCTTATCATACATCAACATTTTTCTTGTTGGATAATTCATTTTTATCTATCTTTTCAATACATATAATGGTAACTTCTGGTACTGTCCAACTTTTTTGGTAATGATAACTTCTGGTATCATTTGGTAAAATATTATCTAACTTTAGTAGCGATAACTGGAACCATTAAATGAAATATTAAATAACAATAATATTGTATATATGTTAACAATAATAATACTGTGGTTATACCACCAAGTATATATATTGACAACAACCTCTAATATGTTAGAATTAATCAACAACTGAAGTGTTTTTGAAATAGAATAAAATATGAATATATGTAAAGTATTCCATATATTTAATCGATAGACCGACCATATAGACGGTGTCAACATAATGAAATAATTATATTTCATAAGTGAGCAAGTCATATCTCCAAATCCAGTCAAGGTATTTATAATAGTCCAATCAATTATGATAATGAGTCATAACCAGTCAAAGTATAAACCCAGTCCATAACAGTTCAATATATCACGTTATGGCAATAATTATATTATTTGTACCTTGTTTAAACTTTTATTTATTGATCACATATTAAATATTTTATTAATACTAATCATATGATCAATATTCATGATTAAACTAGTTAAAACACGTTAATAATTTTACGTGCTTTAACCAATTAAGTTAGTGGACAACACCTTTTTCAATTTCAATTGCTTTCTAAAGTGTTTTTTCACCAAGTTAGTGGATGACATCACCACCATAAAAAAATTAATGAATGGAAAATCAAGAAAGGCAGTGGAAAATCTTGGAGTTTCAATGACCTTGAATTACAGAGGAAGAAAAGGGTGGCTAGTTACAAAGTCTACTCCAATGAAGGAAAAATCAAAGGGATTTTCAAGAAGAGTTGTAGGTGGCTTAGTTATAAGTACACCCAAGTGGTCCATGGATGATGAAAACTCGTAAGCAGATTCAACATTTTCATATCTACGAGATATAAGTTGTTTTCTAATGCCAAAAACACTAAATTTGGAAAATGAAATGCTGATTAATAATAATCTGATTTCTGATACAGATGTTTATTATTTAGATGCTGTAGAGCATACTTCCGTCATATTATTCAATAGGCTAGAGACTCGCGCTGATAACATTTGTAAAACTACCATAATAACAATACTATAGAGAGAGAGAGAGAGATGAGAAGAGGAAAAAAGTGTATCAAATACAACAATGAATACCTCTATTTATAGAAAATTCTATAGGGGCAAAATAATCATTAGTACAATAATTTATAATATAAATTAGGTAAGGAATTTTATAAAATGTTTTAAAATTTTTAATTATCACCTTATTATTTAACTAAAAACTTATAAAATTGTTTTTTGAATTATTGATCCTAAGAACATGCTGTAATTGTCCTTAAAAAAAAAAATAAAAATAAAACAAAAAATCATTGACTGTAATGTTAATTTACAAAATAGTCCTCCAGTCCACGATATATCTGCCTGCGCGCCTCAAAATAAGAATTAGGGTTTAGTGTTATTTCTCCTTCGAAGCGAATCAGCCGTCCCATACATACAGGCCTATTTCCAGCCATGGTTAATCTATCTCTGCACATATATACATTCACATATTTCTGACTTTCTATTGATCTTTTATTTTTTTTGGTCGATTTCTGGATTTTACAGTCGCTGATAGCAAATGAGGATTTCCAGCACATTCTTCGTGTGCAGAACACGAATGTGGATGGTAAGCAGAAGATAATGTTTGCCCTGACTTCAATCAAGGGTATCGGTCGTCGATTTGCTAATATTGTCTGCAAAAAAGCTGATGTTGACATGAACAAGAGGTTTTCAACCCCTTTTCACTCTGTATCCTCTTTTAGCATCTGTTTTTACCTTTCTGATTTTACATTCTCTCTGATTCTATCCAAGTGATTAGATTTATTGTCATCAGCTCTGTGACGACGTTATATACTTTTTCAAGAATTTTTTTTTTTTGATTCTCCTGAAACACCCGAGAGCACGAGATAATGGACTGTCGCCGAAAACTTAATATTCTTAAATTTTGTTTTGCACAAATTTCCTTTTAACAATATTAAGATGTTTTATCCTAGGGAAAAAGAATGTTAAATACTTAACTTGTCCTTATTAAAAATGTTATTTAAATATCTACCCTTAAGACAGAAGGCTACCTTGAAGATCTAGTTAACCAGAAAATGTTAGAACTAGATAACTGCAAAAAGGAATTTGCAAAATTTGAAATTCTTAGAAGGACTAGTAGAGTAGTAGCTGAGTTAAATACAATTAAGCCTTGTTTAAGCCCCATTTTTATCAGGAAAAAATGATTTATAGAATAGTGATTTTTGGAGAACTTGCATTTAAAACGTTGGATTTTTTTTGTGTAGATTATTTATTAATATAATGCGTGTCTGAAAATGAGTTTTAGAAAACATTAATTTTTCATAACGAGGTCTAAGCAGGGGCTAAATTAGATTAAATAAGATCCCCTTATAACCACTCAACATGGAAATATACTCTGGAATTACTGCAAGTTCAGTCCTTTTTTTTCCTTTCAAAATGCTGTTTAAATTTTATTGAATCATTTTGTTGGGTATTTACAACCAGAGTAATGCTATTCAACCACATAGTGTGTCACACTGGGTGCCACCCCTCTCACATGGGAGGTGGGACCGCTCATTATGAGGGCGGTCCCACACACACTCATGTGAGGGTGTGGCACATTGTATGGCAAAATTTGGGTGGTACAATAGCATAATTTCTACAACTAAATGTTTGTAAGTGTACTCTCTTAATTAAACAATCTATTATTTTGGCACAATTTTTATTTCTTTGTCCTTGTTCTTTCTTGTTAGCATTCTTCATAGTTTTGGAGACAGTATTTTTTCCTAGTTAAATGATCTTATTATTGTGATCTTGTCATTCTTATGTTTTACAAGCAGAGCTTGTCAATCAATATAGATATAAATACACAAGACACAATGATGAGATCCCAGTCGGGGAATCTCGTCGAAAACGCGGAATAACGAAATTTGAAACCTAGGAAAGATCTAAATCAGATCTGACACGAAAGATAACAAGAACACGAATAAATAAACGGGAGTTAAAAGATAGACTCGACGGTAAAACCTTGACCCGACAATCACGACGCAATTAATGACGATGCGGATTGAAGAACCAAGATTGGTGAACGCCACAAGGGTTGTCAATTCCTTGATAAGTTCGTTGGGTGAACGCCACAAAGAACGGATCTTTGATAAGTTCGAAATGAAAGGGAAAAACTCAACCTTTAGCAAGAGAATCCTCTTTCAATTTAATTCATAAACTCAAACTTGTCTTTTACAATGAATGGAAAGGAATATAAATAAGCAAAATAACCTATCCTCTAATTTACTCAAAATAGAATTCTAATTAAGCTAAAATTCCAAATTATGCAAATAACTTAAAATAAAAAAGGAAACAAAATAATTGGAAAATTACCGGAAAATCTGGCGCTACTTATTTACGGCCGTGATGGACCCTCTTACGGCCGTAAAGGCCTTTCTGATCCAAAACTGTGTTATTAGTTACGGCCGTGACGAATTTCTTACGGTCGTGAATTGCCCCTGCTTTGAATGTTACGGTCGTAACTTCCAAGCTTACGGTCGTAAGCCTCGTTCTGCTGCAATTTTCCTTTTTCCTTCGATAATTGATCACGCCCGTGATTGTAAAATTTACGGCCGTGAATACATGGGTTACGGCCGTGAAGGTCACCCATTACGGTTGTAATAGATTTTCTGCCCAAATAACTTCGTTTTCTCGACTCGGCTTGATCCGTCCCTCTTCTCGGCTCGATCCCAACATGGAACTTGCTCCGTTTTGCACGTAGATCATCGTCATATTGCCGATGGCTTGACTTCACCCTCCGATGCCTGGTCCGGATCACATCATACTCCCTCTCTTGAAAAGGATTCGACCTCAAATCCATTTTTGGTCGGCTTTTCAGACTCCCTCTGCTTTTCCGGGCTCAATGATCATGTTTAAGCTTTGTGCGATCCTTTAGACTTTTAGGCTGCTCATTTTTGCCAACGGATATCTTCCCGGTCTTAAGTTCATGGTTTGACTTATGTCCCAAGCAAAACAGATTTAGTAGAATTGGGGAGGGATGTGTTAGCAAATGCATATGAACTCATTTTTGTGGTGGACTCTCTTTTCTTTTCACTCTAAAGCTCACCTTTTTTTGAGGTCGTGGCCTCAACTCTCTTGTTTTCAATTTTCACACCCTCTCCTTTTTCTGAGGTCGTGGCCTCAACGCTCTTATTTTTCCCCTCGAACTCGCTATTTATTTTCAATTGGTCCTCTTGGACCTCTTTAGGTGATAGCGGAGCAAGAGTGATCATTTTTCCACTCTTCACGAAAGAATATAGATTTTTAAACCCATCGTGCACTACCCTCCTATCATTTTGCCAGGGTCTCCTCAACAAAATATGGCCAACATGCATAGGTACAACGTCACAAACCACTTCATCCTTATAACCCCCGATGGCAAAATTGACCCTAACCCGCTTATTTACCTTATTTCTCCCGACTCGGTCAGCCATTGCAATTTATAAGGGTTCGGATGTTTTATCAAGCTCAAACCCAATTTCTCAACCAACATTGTACTAACCACATTAGTACAACTTCCCCCGTCAATCACCATGCCACAAACATTTTTACCCACTAAGCACCTAGTATGAAAGAGATTGTCCCTTTGCTCACCAATTTCATCCACCCTGACCCTAGCACTAAGGACACGCCGATTAACAAGTGAATCTTTAACAACATAGGTTAGCCCTTCCTCATCACAACTACTACTAGTCCCAACATCCACTAACTTAGGCATTCCCTTAAATTCATACTCGGAATTAATTTCACCATTATCACGCAAGATTATTAGCTTTCTATTTGGACACTGGGATGCTATGTCTCGTTCCCAAGCACTTAAAACATTTAATATTTCTATCCCGAGTAGTTTGAGAATCAGAAATATTTTTACCTTTCGTTGTAGGCTCCTTCCCTTTCGGGTTATGTTCAACGTTGGATTCCTGCTTCGGTTGTGATGTAGGATAAGATGGTGAGTGTCTTGCTGCCCCCTTTCGCCTTATCTGTCTTCCACCTTCATGGCCATATGCACCATTTCCTCTAGCTCCATATAGTGTTGCAGCTCAATGACATTGGCAATGTCTCTATTCAGCCCACTCAGAAACCTAGCCATTGTAGTTTCCCGATCCTCCACCACGTTAGCCCGAATCATCGCCACCTCCATATCCTTGTGATAATCTTCTACACTCCTCGATCCCTGAGTCATATCCTCTTGCCTCTTATAAATATCCCTATAATAATGAGTCGGCACAAACCGCTTACGCATTATGGTTTTTAATTCACCCCAAGTCTCCACTGGCTCCTCAAGTTTCCTTCTCCTACCCGTCACTAGTTGATCCCACCAAATATTGGCATAATCTGTGAATTCAATCACAGCTAATTTCACCTTCTTCTTTTCCGAATAATTGTGACAATCAAATAGCCGTTCAACCTTGGTCTCCCAATCCAAGTACGCCTCCGGATCACTCCAACCTTGGAGCGATGGCATTTTCACTTTAATTTTCCCAAGGTCGTCATCAACATCATCTCTACCCCCACGATGCTCCCTATCATGCCTCATCTCATACTTATCTCCTCTATCCCTCCTTCGCATACTACCCAAAGATATACTGCCACTTTCACTGCCCATGTCTTCATCATCCACGTCAACCTCACGCCTATTACCTCTCCTAACCCGAGAACCATCATGAGATTGATCCCGAGGTCTTTGCTCACGCTCTGCATCTTGATTCTCCATCTGAGCCATAAACCTCTCAAATTGTGCCCTCATTGCTGCAATATCATTATTACCCTGTTCATTCCTTCTATTCATGCCTCCGAGCTGTTTTCTGTCTCTAATAGAAGATGAAGATGTGGAAACCTCTCTATCAGACATTTTTCAGACACGAACAAGGAAATTCGGAATATTTGCAGAATAATTGGGAATTTTCGATTTTTTTTTAATCTGCCAGAGAATTGGACTACGAGTATGGCAGAAAAAACGGAACTGGATTTGGACGAAAAACGAAGAAGAAAAACACTTTTGAATTTTTGGGACTGGCTCTTATGGATCAAACTGAAAAAACTTATGACTGACGCGAAGAACACGAAAAAAAAATCAAGAAAATCAAGAAACGCAAGAATTTGAAATAGATCCAAGCTCTGATACCAGATGATGAGATCTCAGTCGGGGAATCTCGTCGAAAACGCGGAATAACGAAATTTGAACCCTAGGAAATATCTAAATCAGATCTGACACGAAAGATAACAAGAACACGAATAAATAAACGGGAATTAAAAGATAGATTCGACGGTAAAACCTTGACCCGACAATCACGACGTAATTAATGACGATACGGATTGAAGAACCAAGATTGGTGAACGCCACAAGGGTTGTCAATTCCTTGATAAGTTCGTTGGGTGAACGCCACAAAAAACGGATCTTTGATAAGTTTGAAACGAAAGAGAAAAACTCAAACTTTAACAAGAGAATCCTCTCTCAATTTAATTCATAAACTCAAACTTGTCTTTTACAATGAATGGAAAGGAATATAAATAAGCAAAATAACATAGCCTCTAATTTACTCAAAATAGAATTCTAATTAAGCTAAAATTCCAAATTATGCAAATAACTTAAAATAAAAAAGGAAACAAAATAATTGGAAAATTCCCGGAAAATCTAGCGCTGCTTATTTACGGACGTGACGGACCCTCTTACTGCCGTAAAGGCCTTTCTGATCTAAAACTGTGTTATTAGTTACAGCCGTGACGAATTTCTTACGGTCGTGAATTACCCCTGCTTTGAATGTTACGGCCGTAACTTCCAAGCTTACGGCCGTAAGCCTCGTTCTGCTGCAATTTTCCTTCGATAATTGATCACGGCCGTGATTGTAAGATTTACGGCCGTGAATACATGGGTTATGGCCGTGAAGGTCATCCATTACAACCGTAATGGATTTTTTGCCCAAATAACTTCGTTTTCTCTGCTCGGCTTAATCCGTCCCTCTTCTCGACTCGATCCCAACATGGAACTTGCTCCGTTTTGCACGTAGATCATCGTCATATTGCCGATGACTCGACTTCACCCTCCGATGCCTGGTCCGGATCACATCACACAAGTTAGATAATATGTTTGACACCATGAAGTGGGTGGTTTGACAAAAAAATATTTTGTTCGTGCAGCCTGTAAAGAAAATTGCAGGGCACGCCTCTTTGTTCAACTGGTTTTCTTATTTAGATTTGGTTTTCAATTGATATCAAAAATGTTTTACGAAGCCCTTACTATTCTGTGGAGTTTTGTACTCTTGGCAGCCCTTTTCACCTTTATGCCATAGCAGGGATGGGGTTTGAGAAATATCATTTTGCATCTGATGGATTTACTGCTAATTCTTCTATCATTAATTTGGGATGGTGAAATCGCTTTCTGAATTTGCCCTGGGACATAATGTCTTGAGTATATTTTCACCTGCATTTGCATTCAGGAGGCTAATTAAGGGCTTTAGTTTTGTAGAATATACAACTGTCCTCCAGGAACATCTTTTGCCTTGGATTTTATGCTGTATTTTTAGTTCTTGTGCCGAATAAGGGTGTCATCGACAACTTCTTTTTTACTTGTTGGTTTTTTTATATATTGTAGATGGTTGAGGTTGGTATTTGAATTCTTGCCATTAAAATTTGAGTTTATATTTGGCTATCCAATTTCTGGAATCCCTGTGCAGCATGCTTCCAAATTTTCTTTTTTATTTCCTTGTTAGTTAACAGATGATGTTTAGAATGGCCAAGACAAAATTTGATTGAAACAATTTACCAATACACAAAAAACATTTTGTTCTTATAGATGAGATGGTCCAGCACTGTATCAGAGTCTCTTGAGTTCAAATCTCTTTGCTCCCAACCTACGCAGTTGGAAATAATGCTTCTGATTTATACACCTTTATTGAAGTTGAGTCTCTTCTTGAATGGGATGTGCCATATTTGTGGACTTGTTAAGAAGTTAACTTGAATCTGTTGGCTTCATATGTTATTCAATGTACATCATGGAGAGAGAGTTTTGCTTTAGGGTTTTAACGTTTTAATTTCATGCTAATTATCCAGATATGTTTAGATTGTATGGAAAGTTTGGTTTTTGCTCCTGATTCTGGTTCTGTACAGAGCTGATCTAAAAATGTCTGGAAAAAATTGTTGTAGGGCTGGTGAGCTTTCAGCTGCTGAGATTGACAGCTTGATGACAATCGTGTCCAATCCTCAACAATACAAAATCCCTGACTGGTTTCTGAACAGGAAGAAGGATTATAAGGACGGAAAATTCTCTCAAGTGACTTCCAATGCTCTGGACATGAAACTTAGGGATGATCTTGAGCGACTGAAGAAGATTAGGTTCAACTTTATGCTTTTCTACCTTGACCATCAGTCCGATATCTATTTTTTTGCTTATTTCTATATTTACTTTGATTTTGTTTGACAATTGTAGGAATCACCGTGGTCTCCGTCACTACTGGGGTCTTAGAGTGCGTGGGCAACACACCAAGACCACTGGGCGTCGGGGAAAGACTGTCGGTGTCTCCAAGAAGCGATGATTCTGTTCTTTTGCTTTATCACCGTTCTCCTCGACACACTGTGGTTGTAGGCGTCATTTGATAAAATGCTTTGTTGCGGATCTCTTTTAAAGAACTGTCTCAATTTCTAATTTTTGGTGTTGTTAAATGTTAACTCTCCTTTCTATAGCAATTTGTTGGATTTGAAGTATTTATAGAGACAAATTTATGATTTCCAAGTTTCAATTGTATTGATTCCATATGCTGGGAATTCTGTTTGGTACTCAAGAAAGTCAATTTTTGATGATCAGCATCGGCTTCCTTGTGCCCTGATCACCTGGACCACTGGTAGATACTGTATACCTCGGGTATAAAAGTTGGCATGCCTAAATCTATCAGCTTTTTTCGTCTTTTAGGTTACAGCCACAATACGTGATACGTGGTAGAAAGACGTGCTTACATTCACATTGTTGGCGTTTGAGTTTTATTCACTCCTATCTACTTCAGTGTACTAAACAATGTACTTTTTATGTCTTTTACTTGATCAATCATAATTAATCTTTCTTGGCATTGTATTAAAAATTTACTATTATTTGTAATTTAAAATATAAAATAAATATTTTGGAAGGTATTACGAATTTTGTGTGCGTCTGTGTATGATGTAAATTGAGTTAATTTTATATAGATTTAACTTATTTTACTACTAGGGAACGTTAGATTGAACATGGAAATGAAATGAAATCATTTTCATTTATTTATTTTATTTTTCATGTATATATATCTATCAAATTGCTGAGAATATTTGGTTGGAAAAGTGTCTAAAATATGCTTTAGCATTTTTACGCAAAAAATATTGGATCATGCTACACACACAAAATGAATGACACACCCCTCACATGGAGGGGGTCCACATATAGGTGGGTCCCCCTCCATGTAAGGGGTGTGTCATGTATTTTGTTATCCATTTTGTGTGTAAGGAATTATCCAAAAATATTTGCCATAACAAATGTTTCAATCAAACATATAAGAAGGAATATATTTAGAATGGTTTAATATTTTTCATGACAAATATATGTAAACATTTTTCTGACCATCTTTATTTGATGCAATCATTTGATTTAGAAATTAAAATAACGAAGAGTAGAAAAATGATGGCTTGTTCGTCTATCAACATTAATCCATAGTAAGAGAAGGTTTCATCGGAACAATTATTCATTCAATTCAAACTCCGTCCTATAATGAATTTTTATAAGAATTTTTCATGCTCAAACCCTGATTCTAATATTTCAACACTAGACGTGTCGGCTAGCTCGACTTAGCCCGACATGTGTAATTTACTAATTTGTGAAACATATGGTCGAACTCGGGAGTCTGAGATGCACCACCTCAAAATCGATTCATGCAGATTGTTTAATCCAATCAATACACATACACATTCATAAGAGTTAAGGGTCAAAGGACTCACACCAGTCACCCACTTTCCTAAACCAAAATGAACTTTTTCAAGGTAGAGGTGGGTTGGTAAGGTGGTTATGAACAAGAGGCTCTAGCCGTCACGTTTTCATTACAACAATAAACTATTTTCTCCAATTCTATTTGCAGACAATAGATAACAAAATCTTACATTTTGGGCAAATAAAATCTTAGGTGAGGAACAAAACTACTGTAACAACTACCTATAAGACGTGGATTTGGGGGGGGGGGGGGGGGGGGTTGAGGGTGGAGGAGTTCACCGAACCCCCGAACTCAACCTATCCATATCCCACGTAGCCACATTTCCAGGTGGTCAAATTACTCATTTGTCCCTTGTAGTTTACTCCCTTGTTAGGTCTCCAAGGGTCTGAATTTATTGTTATTAATCAACTTTATTTATTGTAAAGATGATGATGATGATGATGATCATGACTATTATAAAAAAAAGGAGTGAAATTATGGGGGAAAAAATGAAGTTATGTTCAAGAATGAAATGTTATTAGAATCATTAATTGTTCAAAACAGCAAATTTTTTTTTTTTAACTATTTGTGATAGAAGATATTAAAATTGAAAAAGTGATGAAAAATAATAATTCAAATACGAAAATACGTACATTGTCGATTTTGAAGATTATTAAAGCATTGATTATATTTGTTAGTAATTCGAAATCCTAGAATTGAATTTACAAACTTCTTACGTGGTTCTAACTCTTAATCGGTTAAGATACAAGTATAATCAAATTTTAGTGGGTTATGCTACATGCACCCCAAGTGTGACCCCAACCTTGCCCCCTACTCACATGAGGGGCGGGGTCCGCTGATGGGCGGGCCCCGTCCATCAGCGGGCCCCGCCCCTCATGTGAGTAGGGGGACAAGGTTGGGGTCAGACTTGGGGTTCAAATAGAATTTTCCAATTTTAGTATAACATTTTAGTAGTAACTAAAAATGTTATAGTATTACATATTCAAAAGAAAAATGAAAAAAGGGGGTTATTGTAGTACCTTTTTGTATAGAAATAAACTAAGTAAAAGTTATGTGACATATATATATGTTATTTTATTCGAGAACAAATTATTACGCACTACTTAATGTACATTTATCTCCATGGAAATATTCATGTTTTTATGATATGTTTAGCAATAGAAACTGGCCCGTAAATGACGATATTAAGAAAGAAAATGAAGTAATTAATAGACTTGTACTATTCTATTTTTTTTTTTTTTAAGTTCTTAATTCTTCTTCTTCTTTATAATATAGATATAGAATCATAGATCGCAATACTAAACAAACCACTTCAATCGATTTCATGTTATCGGATTCCCCACCATTTTAAGAGGGATTATTATATATATTGTCTCCATATATTGTATGTTAACCTGTCACATTTTAATTATAGTGAAAGTACCAAATCTTTGCATTTTTGCACTTATTTCTCTATTTTTTCTATCGGGTTCATATCCTCGACTTTCTATTAATCTGTATATCTCGTGTCTCTGAAGATGACTTTCACCAAACAGATTACTTAGGAGTATAAAAAATTTATTTTTCTTGTATTTTTAGATAAGCAAAATAAATAAATAACCTGTCAACAAAATATTAGCTCCTCAGTTCAATTCATTTAGCAAAATATTTAAACAAAAACTGTAATTAAAGTCAAAGTTGAGCTAATTTAAATATAATAACTATGTTACGAAGGAAGTCCAAAACACGAGTGCAAAATAATTAATATTGATGACCTTCACTGCAATAAGAATAATTGTAGGGAGACATTTTAAATTGATATTTTTTAAGTGACATTGTGACTTGTCGAACATATATTGAATGGTGTAAATAATTACCTCAACCCTTACTTTTTCACCACTCAATGTATATACGTCATGTTACAATGTCAATTAAAAATGTCTCATTAAAATTATTCTTGCAATAATAATATGGTGTAGATAATAAATAACGACGTATGTTTAATTACCCTTCTAAGAGGATTCAAATTTTGAAAGAAACAATTAAATTCCTGAAAAGGACATTATATCTAAATTCTGTTGAAAAGGAAAGTGATACGTGGTGAGACAAAAGGGAAAAATAAAATAATAATACTCATACTCGTAAAAAAGGGTAAATTAGTAAAACTGTTGCAACAAATCATCACCCAATACTGATAATCAATTATATAAGATTATCTTCTCCAAATTCTTATAATCAAATATAGCCCTTGTTTGAGCCCCATTATTTCTCATAAAATTTACTACTTTTTTCTTACAGTAATCAATCTTAATCATCCAAAAAAGTCAAGTCCATAATTTTTTACTTTTTAAACCATTTTTTAACCATTAGATTTTCAAAACTCAATTTATAAATGGAAATAATGGGATTCAAACAAGGGCTAGGATTACCTTCTCCCTCTTACCCCCCACCCACCCACCCCCATTCTCATATATAAATATATAATCAGTTATGTTGCAGGTTCAGAGTTGGAACACTCCAACCTATTTCTTGAACAATAAAGAAGTTTCTCTCTCTACCCCTTCTCATCTCTCTCTCTAGATTACTGTCTGAAAATGGCACAAAAGGATTTTGGCTGTTTTAAAGAAGAAATGCTTTGGCCTCCTACACATACTCTTAACCATGCAAGTGCCATTGATTCTCAGCAAAAGGTCTGTCTGTGTTTGTGTGTATACATAATAATTATATATTTATTTCATATGTTACAGCAATCAAAAAGCGTTACAAAAACCAAATTGCATTGGAAACTGGGAAAAAAAAACGTTCCAATCATTATTATTATTATTATTATTATTATTTTTTCCAATAAAATAAGGCGAACTCATAAATTAGTATGTAATTATGATTTTTTTTTTCCAATGATATTTTGAATTTTTTTGGATATATATGGTGTAACACACTGAGTTAAAATAGTTTAATTATTTGTTATTTTTTACGCAATATTAAATTAATTAACATGATTTTATTATTATGAACCATCAATATATATATAAATATATTGAATTAAAGTTTTTGGCATTTGTTTATTGGGTTGCAGTTGGAGGAGCAATTTAAATTTCCGACAAGGCAACAACATCGGTACGGTGAAAAATATTCATCGATCTCAGAATCACCTCCACTGGTACTATTTTATTATAAATTTTTTGCATGATTTTCCCTTTTTAATTAATTTTCTTTTTTGTTTTTAACTCTATTTTCTACGTAATGTCTCAAATCCGAATAAAGTGGAAACCAATTAATTTTAAATTTAAGCTATTTAATTAAAAGTAATTTTCACTTTTTTGATGATGTCTTAAAGAATAGGATATCTTATACTCTCTTGAGATTAAATCATATTGCACACGTGATTAATATCCTATAGTACACGTGGTCGTTAAGTGTTTTAATTACAAATAATTAGAAATTGAAAGAACTATGTTGTCATGTATTTTCTTTAGTTGAATTTTGAATTATATTTAATTGTTTTTCATTTTTGGAATATATTTTCTTCTAATGCATATATTATTTAGCAGTAAATGATGTTATTAATATAATTCAATGTTTTTGAGTTTCAACTGTAAATGATGATCACAAATATATGTTGCTTTTTATATAATGGTAACTCATATAGTAATAAATCTAACTAATGTTCTCGCACTTTGATAGTATCACCGTCACACAAGATCAACCCCGAGACACCATAGAACAAGAAATCCGACACATTGGACAACCATCGGACCTGGAATGCAAGCTATCTTCCTAGGTTCGAGCCAAAAATCATCGGGGACCGGAGTTTTTCTTCCAAGAAGAGAAGGCACCAAATTCCAATTTAACAATAAGTCAGGTATATATAATATTTGCTGTATAAAAACTCGACAACTTCAATGCACATAGAAATGACATTCTATGTAATAAAGAGTAATTCTAGATAGACATTTTAATGCTACATTATGATATGACACAGATTCATTGAGTAATGATTATATCAACACTTTTTCATCAACCAATAAAACTGTGCTACATCAGAATTTTTCATTAAAATATCTAGCTAGAAGTATTATTGATGTAACAAATGTGCTTATGATCATGGTTTTTCCTACTGTGCAGCTTGTTCTCCTGTCCTCCTCCCTGCTCGAATTATTCAAACGCTCAACCTTAATGTTCACGAACTCGGCAAGCAAATTAAGACCCACCAAGGTTCTCTCCCTTTCTTGGTTTTTGACGTAAAAAATATGGAGTTATGCTACTTATACTTGAAGGTTGACATGATACATAACATCAACTCTTAAATCAACACATACAATCTCACTACCTCATTTTTTGTCATCCTTCTTGTCAACTTTCATGTATACAAGTAGCATTAATCAAGAATATGTAAAGCATCGTTAAATAGTCATGTAACCCCCGACAACAACATATCTACTTCAACTTTCTAATCATCCATCCAAGTTCGAAAATGAAATATAGTTTCGAAAAGTTGGATAGTATTTTGACGATTTAGCCTCCATTATTTGGGAAATAATGTGGTTTTGAATAGTATTTTGGGGAGAATGTATGATTAAAAAATGTTTGCAAAATCAAATAATGTGGAGTTGACTAAAATACATGATTGAGATTGAATATTTTAAAAACTTGATTTTCAAAGAATGAGTGTCAAATAGGGCTTAATGAAGATTCAAATTGTTTAATTGAAGTCGGGTATTGCACGAATGTTACGAAGAATCGAGATTCACTTCTTTTTAAAGATTGATGATCATCTTAATATTTTCATAGAGCAAATCCATTTGTGACTTTAATTTTTTTTTTTTTCATTTGCAGATTTTAAAAAGAACATGAAAGGTGACAACAAAATGGTGAAGATTAACCAGGGAAATGATCGTTCGCCAGAGATCTTTCTCCCCAAGGAATGGACTTACTAGCTACTCTTAAAGGATTGTTATAATAAAACTGAAGCAATTCGCCCAGCTTTACAATAATCATTAATCTTCTGTAATATAAATGATAACAGCAATTATAATAATAAAATAAATTTCATCCCTGTTTGTTGCAATATTAATTGAATTTAAAATATTTTCCGATGAAAATTTGATACCCTACCATGTATTGTCTATGTTTGTTTTTGCTAAATATTTTAATAATTTTTTGTAAAGATTGATGAAATACATTGTTAAAAGTTAATAAAAATTGCGAGTTTCATGAAATATATGATTTAAATTAATTATTGATGTAAACTTAAATTTTTATAATTTTTTCACTAAACCAAACAAGTACTTAGTTTTGATTTACGGTTATATGATTATTTTGTAGTATTGTTTGTGAGTTTTTATGTTGAAATCTTGTGAATCGACACAAAAACCTTGAAAGTTGGATTTTCCTCAAAATTGTTTATTGTACTGTTTGTTTAATTTAACTTTTAAATTTGTTTTAAAATGGCCACTCAACTTAAATCTTGTTTGATTTAAATTACGGCAGTGTTCGATAGCTGAAGATTAAATCAAAATTTAAACTACATAATTTCAAAATCACTTTTTAACCATATACTTGTTTTCACTTCAATTTTTAACCACACATTTTATCTAAAAAACCAAAATAATTAATTTAAATTCATTTAAATGGCTGCTGAACAAACTGGTATACCTCTCTAATTAAGCCCCCTTTGATGACCACTTGAAAGAGAAAGTTGTTATTATTATTATTATTATTTAATCTTTTAGAATGTGTAATTGAAATATATTGAAAATTTATGATTTTATGTGTATAATATTTCATTGTGTGAATGTATGGTTAAAAATAATCATGAAAGAAAAAATAAAAAGGAAGAGTTTGATTTAGTTAGAATCAAACGACTTATGCACTAAGGTTATGCCTCTTCACCATTAGGATTATTTATAGCCAAAAAAATAGATAAAAATTAAGTCAAAATCAACAATTAATTTTATCAATACATTTAGTGTTGGTTTGATTCTTATTATTTTTGAAAAAAGTCGAGTTTTTGGAAGATTGTGTGGTGTAAATTGAGTTGAAAGATAAAAAATTGTAGGCAAAAAATAAGATGTGTGGTATAGATTAAATACTGTAGAAAAATGAAATGAAAAAAAGGAAACCAAACAGGGACTTAATGAGATCAACAACTAATATAATATTGAAAATTATATAGTGTCCCAGTGAGCACCTCTTGGGGCACGTGGCGCCCCCCTATTGGGGGTTGTCAGTGGGCCCCGACTGACAACAAATGTCCACCCGCCAATTGCATTAATACGATACCCCCTCCGTGTGTGTGTTTATATATATATATATATATATATATATATATATATATATATATATATTAATCATACATTTTATCAACCTTTACCAAAAATTCCCTAAAATATGATTTTTAACTGTACCAAATGGGACTTAGCTCCACGTTACTCATTTGTCTAGAAACAAAAAGTAAGTTCAATTATAAAATTATATATACTTTACCGATCCAAAAAAAAAAAAAAGTAAGTTCAATTCTCAGGCAAATTGAAGATTGGTGACTGGTATGAAACAAATTTATACGTTCGGGACCCAATATGAAATTTCCGGATTAATATATTAACAACTAGGGATGGCAAAACGGCTCGTCGGCTCGGTCCGCTCTGACTAAGCTCGGCCGTGGCTCGAGATTTCGAGTCAAAGCTCGAGTCGAGCTTTTTTTTTAAGAGACGGGCTTCGGCTCGACTCGGCTCAAGCCAAAAAAAAGCCCGCTAAAAAAGTTCGATGAGAGCTTGAACAATGAATTTTGACCACGAGTTCGACTCAACTTGCTATATATACACATTTTCAATAAAAATTTTATGAATTTTTACTATAAAAATAAGAAAAAAAGTAAAAGTTCGGCTCGACTCGAAAAAAGCTCGAGCTAAAGCTCAAGTCGAACCTTATTTTTGGCGACGAGCTTTAGCTCGGCTCGACTCGGCTCGATTCGGGCCCAAAAAAAAATCACGACCCCGACAAGGTCGAGCCAAGTTCGAGAACAACCCTTATATTAAACTTTCTCGTTGATTTGCTCTCAACTCATAGCCATAGGCCATAGCATCGCTTCACCATGGAAGCCGTTCTTCTCAATTCTCAAACCCATCTCTTTACTGGTATTAAACTACTCCGTTTATTGTAATTTAATAGGCAGTACTTGTTGGAATTGGAAGTGTTTGAACTGTACCATGAACAAGTTTAATGCTGCCAAGTTCATTCTGTACCAAACATATATATACTTGCCGGCGTTTCAATTTTATCTTAATTTCATATGGGTTTGATCATACCTCGACTCTTGTTATGGTTTTGTTTGGCTAAATTTTGTTATTTTTCTCCATGCAGGCAAGCATGCTGGGCCTAATCTCCAATTCTGTAAGCCGCCATCGTCTAGAACTCAATTATCTCTCAGGAAAAAATCTTCTGAATTAAGTGGGAGGAGGATTTATTTATTAAAAAACCGTTCTTTCTGGAATAGAATTGAAACATTCAATCGTTTTTCCGACCGTGTACCAAGTGTTTGTAGAAATGTCAAAGCGGCTGCAGCTGCAGAGTCTTTGAATTATGAACAGTTCATACCGAAGACTGATAATGGACTTGCACAGGATGCCAATAAGTTGGGGGTTTTTGAGCCCAGGAATATGGCATTTAGGAATAAGTTTTTGAATTTTGTACGGATTGGTTCCATTATTAATAATGCTGCAGAATCATTTTTCAAGAGTGAGATAAGGAGGCGGTTATTTGTAACTGCTGCACTATTAGTAATGAGTCGTGTTGGATATTTCATTCCATTACCAGGTTTTGATAGGAGGTTGATTCCAGAAAACTACCTCAGCTTTGTCTCGGGGTCTGTTGGTGAGCCATTTTTAACTCTATTATCTTGACATTTGCATCTGCATTTAAATGTTAAATTGTATCTAATATCGTTATGTATTCTATTTGTTATTGATTTTTGGTTATTTTCTGTGTTAACAGCGAATAAATCAACTATATATGTTTATACAATTTTTCTTCCATCCATTGCCCTTATGTCTTCTGTAATTAGTAATTTTGGCAGCATCACCTTACTATGGGATGTGTAACAGTTGAGAATTTATCTTATTTGTTTCAAAACTGATGAAAAAGTTAGTGATTAGGACTTCACGGGTGTTGGCTCAGCCGCTCGGGGTGTTGCAAGCATGCAGGGGAAACGCCATTCAGTTGTAGCTTTCTAGTCATGCTTGAAAATATGAAATTTAAACTGGGTGGGGTATTTTGTTTATTTTTCACTTCATGCAAACCATTACATAGTCATAGATGAACCCTTACAGATGCAAGCATGCAGGGGAAACACCATTTAGTTGTAGCTTTCTAGTCATGCTTGAAAATATGAAATTTAAACTGGGTGGGGTATTTTGTTTATTTTTCACTTCATGCAAACCATTACATAGTCATAGATGAACCCTTACAGAATTGTAGTCCAAAAGAATTGAGCATTCACCTCATCTTGTTTTCTTTTTCCAAGTTTTTCTTATTGAATAGGGGATTGCACTAATTCAAATTACCAACTTTCCTTTATATCATGCTGTACTTGATTACTTTTACCTTCAGCCTACAATTTGTTGATTAATATGCTTGAAAGAAATTTCAGTGTGCTTTTACATTATTTCTTAATTTATTCCATAATATAGCCAACTCTTTGGCTTCTGGTAGAATTTTGAAAGCATTCCTCAAGTTTTGAAGTTGCATGATGTTTTATGACTTTTGGCTCAGATTGAACAAAGTCATGAATTGTGCTTTCTATTCATATAATGAATTTAAACTGCATTATTCTATTTCATCCAAGAGGATATTGCTAAACACGTGAATGTTAATGATTAATGTTTGATGAAAGGCAGCATATTTTAGACAAGGACAACATTGTAATATTGGATGTTGTAGTATAGTCTTCTTGTTATCATAAGTTTTTCATACTCTTAATTTTTCTTACTATAATAAAAATCAGTTTGTTTCTCATGGAGATTGATTTAAAAATTTGTTGTTTGATGGTCTAAAAATAAATGATGTAATTCATGTCCACATCATCTTGTATTCTTATTCATAGTGTTTAAACAAATTGATGTCGTGCTAAGTGCTGAGATGTATTGGGCTATTGTAGTAGGGTTTTGAATGAAGTGAGCCACTTGTAAGCACCTTGTTCTTAGATGGACTGAATATAAACATACATTTATAGTGAGCACAAGATAAGCCATAACTCTGTTTTTCTTCTCTGTTTGTATATGTAAATTATGAAATGTTGAGATATCAAAATTTATTTCTACTAATTTCTTTTTTCATATCACGAATTCATTTTAGTAAATAATTATTTTTTAAACTCCTCTGAAAAAATTGTGCTAGGATTGTCTTCTTAAAAAAATATTTCTTATTGTTTTTCTTCAAATATTAACTGTCCATAAATACTTCATCCTATGAATTGGTTATTTATATTGTTATTGAATGGAAATAACAACTGAGGTTAGATGGTTAACTGGTGAGAGCTGGAAATACATTTCATTTTATTGGATAAGTGATAACCTAACTAAAGCTTGGTGTCAATTTCACTTCTCTTTAAATATCTTTTCATTTAATGGTTTTGCAGAAGAACTTGGTGATTTAACGCCAGAACTTAAGCTCTCTCTTTTCCAGCTTGGAATCAGCCCTCAAATAGGTGCATCAATCCTTATGCAGGTTTGCTGACTTTCAATCAGAGGATAATGCCATTAAATTATTATATTTCTAATAGATGTATTTGCATGCCAAAGGAAGTTCCTGCAATTCTCTGTGTGTGAGTGTGCGCGCGCGTGCACGTGTCCCCCTGTATCTCCTAGAGTTAATGTGCAATTAAACTACAAGTTCTCTTTTTCATGGGGTCTACATGTTGTTGTTGACATTTACTGCATTACTGATGTATACACTTTAAGTTTCAATAAGTGCATCATGTCATGTAACTGTTTCTGTGATTCTTAACTTGCAGAACAATATGATATGTTAACTGCAGATCTCTTACTGTAATCTGCATTCAAAGTGCATGAATATTGAACTGCATAAAGTTTTTTAAGAAAGTAGAGGATTCAATTAAACGTTAATTCTCTTCTTAAACCAATCTCAGCAGACCCCTAATTCTGTCAATATGATAAAAATCAGAATTCGCTTTCTTATGTTTTACCACATAAACTTCACCTTCAAACTATATACTTCACGTCCGATATCAACTTTTGTATGTTCGAGAATGTTCCCACCTTTACAGAATACATTTCCAGAGATCCATTTCATTGACTTCTATTAGAGAAGTTATACCTTCAACAGCAACACCACAAAATACTGGAATATGCCAGAATGTCCTTGAAGTCTGGAAATCTCCATAACATCTTGTGAAGTTTAATTGATGTCCTCAAGTGATGGAGATAAAGATCCTAATTTACCTGCTTGTTTTAAAGTTAAAAATGAGTGAGATGTTTGAGTTTCTTTTATATTGAGGTAATCATTCTCTTGAGGTATAGTTTTATTCTAGTTTGAATTCATCTACTAGTTGGATTTTAATTAATATCCTAGTATATTCCAGACTGCTCATCTATGTCTAGTCACTGTGATCAAAAGTTCAATATGTATTTGATTATTAATAGGGATTGTTCAGATTTCTTTCCATTGTTATCTCTTTCTCTCTAACTTCTATGCCTATCGTTCTCTTTTCTTTCTCTACTGTCGTGCCTCGGCAGGGCTACAAAGACCTACCTTTCTTCCCTTAGATGCTGAAATAATGGTATCTGTTCCTGAATCTGACTCTTTCATATTCAAAGTTTCTCAATAGCTCTTCCTAGGTTTAGGGTGGAGTAAAAGAGAAATTTATCAGGTAGCAATGCTGGGCTTACCAGAGAGAACTTCTGCCTAGGTCTCCTTTCTAGCTAGCACAATATGCCTGCGGTATTTCCAAACATTTTAATAATAATTAATACTACCTTATGTATCTTTTATTTGTCAGTAGCAGTACATTCTTTTCAATATCATTTTTTTGGAAAATGGACGTTCAATTAGCAAATGTATTATGCACAGAAGTTGAATACATAGCTTTGGCTTTGAAATTGTTCTCAAGCTAACTTTTATCTCTTTGTAATGTGCTAGCCTTGAGTATGGTGGTAATTATAATAAATTTCATGTTCAGGTGCTTTGTCACGTGATTCCTTCATTAGTGAAGCTGCGGAAGGAAGGCTTAGATGGTCATGAGAAGATCAAGAGTTATATGTGTGTCTACTTACTCATTTCAAGCCGTGAGACGAGTCCTCATGAATTCCTTTCCATTTAAATCATTGTTAACGTTGTATTTAGTTTGCTTTAAACTTCATGGATTACTTCATCTCTTTCAGATGGTGGATCTCTCTTGGGTTTGCAATACTGGAAGCTGTGATACTTGCTTGCTATTCACTTCCATATTCAATCTATGCAGCCAGTTACAGGTAATCATGGTAGAAGAATTTATTTTAAATTAAGATCTTTCACATATAATTTATATTTTACTTTGACAAATTACATTTGGAAATACGTCCATCCTCACTTTATATGGGATTTTTTTTTTTGAGTGGTGGTGTGAGGAGGGAATGTGGAGTTCACGGATGGAGAGGGACCATCTGAATTGTTCCCTTTCACATTTTCTCTGTTTTCATCCTTATTTGAGGAAGATTTTGACAAGCTGATAGTCATTTTCATATTTGACAGTCTATACTTTTTTAAACTTGTCAATTTGTCTTGGAGCTGATTACACTTTTATTTTCACTGCTCTTGTTCAATTTTCTGGAGAATCTATTTTTATATTGTTCTGTAATTAGTGCTAATACTATCTTGTAATTTGTGTTTCTGTTCTTAAAGTTACAAAATTCATTTAAATTTTCTACCTGTTGATACAGTATATTGCTTTTCTTCACATCACGTTCCTCTCCACATGGAGTTAATCACTAAAAACATATAATTTGGTGGAGTGAGTGAAACAAGTTGATTTTTAAAATTTTTTATCATAATAGTCTACTATGATGGTATAGTTTTGGTAAATCTAATGGGGCAAATAATTTGGTAATACGAATTTCTTGTTCAAGAGTTATTTTGCCTGTGGTAGTGTGTTTGTATGCATCTAAAGAGAAAGAAAATGTTGGTGACAATGGGTGTAGAAAAAATTATTAAAAAAGATCCAATTCATTCAGATACACGATTAGTAGTTGTAACTTGTAATTGCAGATTGGATCTAGTTTTCTAATATAGTTGATTGGATTTGATCTAGAATGTTCTTATATGCAACCCAACCACAGGGACACATTTTCCTTGCACATTATTCATATTTCTTTCTTCTTTTTGTTCTTTATTGGGAGAAGATACCTATATCAGTTTCCTTTATGATCTGTGAATGTCATTAATTGTTTTCCTATCAGCTTCAAGTGGCTGATTTATTAACATGACAAAATTGGCTTTGCTACGTACATGCTGTTTTCAGGGCAAAACACGTGACAGTGACGACTTTCCTGCTGGTGTGTGGTGCAATGACTACGACATGGATCTGTGACAAGATTTCAGAGTCTGGATTTGGTATTCCCAGGGCGTGTCCCTCAGTTTTTCATTTTATTTTTTTGGCTTGTTCTATTTTTCTTGCTTGCCTTGATATTCTGTCATCTTGACCTTTCTCATTGGAATATCCTGGCAACTCGATATGTTACTGGCTTCTGTTCATTGTGAAATTGGATTAACATCTTTCAGAGATGAGATAGCAACTCGATTTTGAATTTTGTTTGGTAGCGATTTTTTATTTTTTTTCTGGGAGATTGTGAGGCTGAAAAGTAGGGAGAAGTTATGACTTCCATAGAATGTGTGGTAAAAAATGATTTAAAAATAATCTCGCCCAAACAAACTCTTAATTATTATTAGTTTTACACATGAAGTATTTTTCTTGTCATGTTTGCGGAATGTTATTTAGTTCTCTAATAAGTAATGCATGGCCAGGTCAAGGATCTTCTTTGATTATCTGTGTGGGCATTTTGACTGGCTACACGGATACGCTGTACAAAATGTTAACTCAGCTCAAAGGTGAGTGCCAGAAATCACATGCTATTACCTTTTATGGGTACAAATAATTTTCTGGTGCTGTATTCTTTTTTTTTTTTGGCCAAACAATGCATGCTTACAATGCATCTTTCTCGTGGTCACATGCAGCTTCATTCAGTATATTCTTGTTATTTAGTTGTGCAATAGAGAAGAATATAATCTTTAAGTCTTTACTTCTCAATTTACTATAAGTCTTCACGTGTTGAGTATCCTGGTAGGATTGTTCTAGTTTTCTATTTTTTATTTTTACTTACACTATTGCGAGCTATTATTCTCTTTCATAGAAATTTTTCCTTTTCACTTGCGAAAAACTTGGGAATTATTTCTCTCTTATCCCTGCTACTGGTAGGAATTTCCCTGACAAAATTTTAAATTTATGTATTTTGTCAAGTGTCATACAAATAACCATTACATGTAAAAATTACGGTCTGCATTTATGTGATGAGTTACTGGAGACAGGACAGTAGCATTAATTTTTCATGTTAAATGGTGGGTTAAAATTTCATGTATGATTGTAAAAAAGATAAGGACCAACACTTATGCTTTCTCTTCCACTAAGAAGTTTTCTAACCATGTACCTTTGGCAGAGATAATGATTGCATATTATGTCATATCTTCCAAGTAATCTATTAAATTTCATTTTGAAATTTTAACCGGCTGCAGGAAGTGCTTTGAGCTGGTGGCCCTATGTGCTTACAGTATTAGGTATTTTCACTGTTGTGACTATGTGGGCAGTTATCGTGACTGAGGGTTGCAGGAAAATCAAGCTGCAATATTATGGTTTCAAACTTGCTTCTGCGGCCAGGTGAATATTCATAGCCAATCTGACAGATACCAATATTATCAATTAGTTGACGAGTTATAAAAATATCTTAATAATTAGATATTTTGATCTTATTAGGGAGATGTTCACATTAGTTAAAAACTTAACATTTTGTTGGGGCCACTGGGGCGTCTCCCGGTCGAAAGCGCCAGGGCCTCGTGGGATTAGTGGGGGTGGGGCCCCCGATACCCTTGGTTATCAAAAATAAAAAATAAAAAAATAATTAGATAATTTGATCTTATCAGGGAGATGTGTTCATTAGTTTAAAAACTTAGTATTTTTTTAAGCTTTTATCATCTTGTATTAAGGATATCGTAGCACGAACATTTAGCTGGCACATTAGCCTGTTGGAAAAAGCTCGAGCATAACTGAATCAAAGGCAAGTCGTGGAAATTGGAATATGCTCAAGCTTCACCAAACATACCTTTTGAGCACGAGCAGAACTCGAAGCTGAGCTGAGCTAATTTCATGAGCTTAAGATTGTATTCAAGCTTGGGCGATTATCAATGAGCCCAGAGAGTTCAACTAGAGCGTATTTATATAACACTGGAGTAGTATATGGTATGGAGTTGCGTCTGGGAAATTGGATTCAGTCCTTTAGATTTTGACATCTAAATTGGAATTCTATCCCGATACTTAATTTTTTCTATTTATGCATACAATATGCATCAATATTTACCAAAAATGCACCTAATGAGACATGCCATCTTTAGTCCATTTTCTGAATAAAATCAGTTGCTATTCTGCAGAAGCTTTATTACTTCTTTATGAGAAAATGATCTCTCTCTCTCTCTCTATGGCCTAAACTATACAGCTTAGAGCGTGAATGGATCCACCCAATTGAAATTTTCATAACAGGACTTAAAGTGACATATCATGGTTCAGTGTTCGATAAATAAAAATCACTGCTAGAACCATTTGCCTCCTCAAAATATTCAGATTGAGAACCAGAGCACTATTTGTGGCCAAAAATGCAACTACTTGAAGGAAAATGGGGGGTGGAGGGATTGCGGTGGATAAAGGGATCAACAAAATAAATTATTGACTGAGTGAAAGGATTGCATCACCAATCTGATTTTCAAAAAATGATTTATAAATCTTGACCTCATATCTGATACTGGTGAAGAGCTGATTGTACTGGAGTTTTTACCTCATTGAAATTGTTAAATTTTTATGCTGTCCCATCAATTTAATTGCTCTAATAGAATTTATTTCTAGTAGTGCATTAACATTGGGACTGCTAATTATATGACATGTTTGGAGTCTCAAGATTTTATAATGATCGTACTGACATTAATTGTTAAATGCGCTTTTGGCAGAGAAGATTCTCCTATGACTGAAGTTGAACCATATATCCCATTCAACATAAATCCTTCAGGAATGCAGCCTGTTCTCACTACATCATATCTCCTAGCGTTCCCTAGCATCCTTGCAGGGTATTATTTGCGATTATGCCATTGCTTATTTTATGTTTATTTGCAAGTATATGTGTAACGACCTGGCCTAATTGTATCTTTTGGAGATTCCATATATGTTAATTACAACGTGGAATCAATTTCAAGTGATATTCATTGGTACATAATTAATTTTCTTATTTGCATGCAAGTGATTTGCCGTTGGGTTGTTTTTTTGCAGTCTTCTTGGCTCACGCTTTTGGGAACATGTTAGAGATATCTTGAATCCTGAAACATCTAGTGGTGCTGAACCCTGGGTTTTCTATTCAATTTATGCATTCTTCGTGTTCCTCTTTAATATATTTGACATTGTAAGTATTCTAAACCTACATATTTACTGAAATATCATTTTATGCAGTTTGATGTGTTTGAAATCTGACATGTACAACAAAGCGTTTCTTTTCCTTTTAGTGATTGCATGAGATAATTGAATTTGTGAAAGTTTCAGCAATCTCTTTGCATACCCTCACTTTAGTATGGATGAAATATTGTTACATTTTACTTGAGTGGAAAATTAGTGAGAATCAATCAGCTAATATATTTTATACTTGGACTTTTTAAGCTCAACTGTATATTTACTAATCAGAAATGTCTCTTAGATGCTTGATGACTATGGGGAGCATTTGGATATGGAGAACTACAGATTTTCTAAATCTATTAAGCAAAGATAAATACAATGACAAGTTGACAACTGTTAAATTTAAATCATTTGTTTCCAAAGTTTACAGGGGTGTACAAGGAAGTTCTGATATTTGTTTCCTTATTTCCCAAAATGGATAATTTTATCCAGTATATGATATAAATTGCATTTATTTTGTGACATGACGAAATATTTTATTCTCGAAAAAGCTTTTGCCTTGTGAAATATGTCATACCACATCTTATCCAGAACCCCTCTATTATAAGGGGTTCATGCGTTCCATGTAGAGCTCTGAATAGTGTACAAAAAATATGGCTTGATTGGTATGCATTGCCACGTAATATATAATTCATCAGGACAATGATGCATTATTCGAAGACCTATAGAAATTTTGGCAAAAACTCCTAGTGTCTCTCTCTTTTGATATGTACATTTAGAATTTAATGGACTGTGGATTATAGTTATAATGCAATCTTGCATCTGGGAAAAAAGGTACCTCTATCTCACAAATTTACTTACCCCATAACAACTGTTCAGGCCAATATGCCGAAGGAAATTGCTGATTACTTGAACAAAATGGGTGCGAGAATTCCAAATATAAAGCCTGGGAAGGCTACCATAGAGTATTTGACACAGATACAAGCATCAACACGCTTTTGGGGTACAATTATCTCCGTAGGTTTCATTGTATTTCTTAGTGGTAACGCCATTTACTTACACCAGATTTCTCTCCCTCTCTTTGCTCTGTGGTGATTATTTTGCAGGTGGCTTGTTGCTAAGTGTTTTGGCTACTATATCCACCATTCTTGATCATTATTTACGCAGTATCAACGAGGGTTTTTCTATAGGATTCACGTCTATTCTAATTATTGTGAGTTCATTATTTTCAGGCCAATTGTATTCACGTCTTTGCATTATGTATTACTTCCTTTCCGTACTCTTTTATTACTTCCTTTATCCGTTCCTTCAAAATTTACATGCTTCTTCAGCAATTTTTCCTTTCACTACAATTGTCAAGTTGATGCCAAAATCAATATTGTTTTCCACTTAATCCAATTCCTTTTTTTTTTTTTCTGTCTACATTTTCAGGTGGGTTCAATCATTGAATTGAGAAGATCCTATCAAGCCTATAACGTAATGCCAAGTCTAAGCAAAGCATTGAATCGGTATGGTGTGTGACATGCGAAGAGAACATCATGGTTTGCGGTTGCACGCTGTGGCATACTACACCATATATCGACTTTCGATGCTTCATTGTGATTGAGATGCCACCCAAGGAAAAAATGCGGTCTTCTCAAATTTTTTCGTTGAACAAGTGATGAGGTACCTCGTCTTATCATGCCTTATCATGTCGATGCAAGTATATTTTAAGTCTCGCGTTCTATAGAAAATGTCGTATGGAAATATGTCCAGAGAATGTATAGAGACGTGTAAACTTAGACCGTAATCTTGTAACCAGGAGAATATATTTCGAAGCGAACTGGATAGTGCCAAATTTTGCCATCATGAGTTGCCTGTGGAGATCTTTATGTTTTCGGTTTAGTATCATCAAAGTATCGGTTAATTTTTTGAATGGCTGTAGAATAATTAATGTTATTAAAAATATAATACCTCCTTTTTAATTATTTTAATACAACAACGCCTGATTTACGCACTTACCTCGTGCTGAATTTAGAGATCAATTTTTCATCATATGGTAAATGTACTTTTATGTTTGTTTATAAATCAGTTTATAAATCACAAAATTTTTCAAATCAATTTTTAACAACACACTTTTCTCTCTCTAATTTTCAATCATTACTTTTTACCTTAAAATCATAAATCAATCAGTTTATAAACCAAATAGTGTTACCAAATGGAGGTTAGTTAGGGGAAATGCTAGAAACTTATATCTAGATTAATAAGAATATATTTGATGGCTGATTTTTGTTTATAAATAAAGATTTGAGGTTTCGAGGTAAAATGTGTGATTGAAAAGTGATTTCGAAAAATACAAGTAATTAAAAGTGCATTGAAAAAAATGTGAAAAAAAAAAAACGTTTATCAAACATGTGCCTAAGATTTCGGTTTCTTTCTCACATGCAAACATGTCTCTTTGAACACGAAGAGAATATGTACTAGTGATTTTAGGGATGACAATGGAACGGGTTTGGATTTGAGTTTGGGTTGGGTCACCATGCCCCATGCCCTGTTCCACGACCCGTGAATTTCGGGGGCGGGAGGGGCGGGTTCGGGTTTGAGACGGGTCGACACTTCCGTCCCGTTTAGTATTTTTTATTTTTATTATTTATTTATTTATGCTTTTTCTTCATTTTTTTATTCTTTTTTCTTATAATATTTTTGTCAAAATAATTATTCGGGACGGGTTGGCTAAACCCGCTCCGCATTCACGAACCACTCCGATTTTTTCATCCCATCCCATACCCATCTCACGGGTCAGCGAGTCAAGTTTTTTTGGCCCCATTAGGGTCGGGTACCTGTCGAGTTTGAGGTGGGTCTGATTTTTTTGTCATCTTTAAGTGATTTCATGCTCTCAGTTGCTCTGTTTGAGCAACTATACTGTGAGGGATATTATCATCCTAGCTATCACTTGCCTAAATAAACTACACAATTATTTTTATTTTTCTTTCATCACATTTATGCAAAAAATTGAGGATAATAATATAATTAAAGATGTTGACGTGGATTATAGGTGATGACGTATGACCTGATGTGACTCGCTAGATGATGCATGACCTAACTCGGAGCACGAACTTCACATAATTATAACCCACTACGAACTGATGGTTTATCAAATGATGCAAGACTTGAAGATATACAGTGAGTGTAGAACTTAAAGATCACCTCGTGCAATTCAATGTAATTAAGATGTGCACGACTTAAAACCCAGCTACGTGCACGACCTGGAAGTTGACCAGCCGCCACTCAAACAACTATTTTGATATAAGGACAATTGAACTAATTAAAAGTCAACTACTTTTTACTTTGTAAGAGCTTAAGTAGCTCAATTAGAATGTACTATCGAGTGATCATACATTGTAATAAATCAACTCTCATTTTTCCCTAAAAATATAAGGAATGTTATAAAATCATCGAAATCATAATATTGTAAAGTTTACAGGGATATAATGGTAATGTCATTCACATATATACATTATTTATAACACTCCCCCTTGAATGACATATTACGCAATTGTCTGCCTCGTTAAAACCTTGCTAAGAAAACCCAATGGGATAAAACTTGAGCGAAGGAAAAAGAGTACAGTTGCTCCCCCTGATATTGGCCATCGTCAATCGTTGAGTCTTAATGTTCAAGTAGAACAAATCATGTATTGAATCTTTGAGGCTGTTATAAATAATGTATATATGTGAATGACATTACCATTATATCCCTGTAAACTTTACAATATTACGATTGTGCCATTGTCCACTCCTATAAATAGGAACCTATACTTACCAATTTATTACACCAATTCTTGAAGAGAAATTCTCTCCTCTAAACTCTCTCCATTTCTCTCTCTATGTTGTTCTTATGATTTCGATGATTTTATAACACGTTATCAGCACGAGTCTCTAACCAATTGAGTAATAACGGGAGTATGCTCTACAGTTGCATCTAAATGATGAGCCTCTGTATCAGAAACCTGATTATTACTAACCAATGTTTCCTTTTCTCTCAAACTGAAAAAGAATGATTCTGGCCGATCCAGATATCCGATCGACGATCGGCCACCGCCATCAGAACGGGCTTGTCAAGGAGAAGACTCGCCTAAAATTTGGCGCAGAACCAACGGCTGAAACAAAAGATATCGACCGAAGAAGAAAATCTGAAAAACTGTGCAAAAACAGATATCTGACCGAAAATTGAAATCCTTATTCCGGACGATTCTGAACTCCGATCGACGATCGGCCAGCGGCATATCAACGGGTTTTTCTAGGAGAAGACTCGACTGAAATTTGGCGCAAATCCAACGGTTAAAACGGAAGTTATTGTCCGGAGAAGAAGATGCTGGCGGACTGAAAAATGATGATTCCGGCCAAACGGTTGATCTTTTGGAAAATCGGAGACCACCGGCATGTTCAGGACGCCGAGGCACATATTATGGTGATGGGTTAATTTTTCCGATCACCGGCGCGTGGCGGCCGGCGGCGGCGGCGCGTGGCGGATCCGGCGATGACGAAAGGCAGTTTGTCCGTTTTGATGAATTGGATTTTTCTATGATCTTATTTTTCTGTTTTGTGCAGTTTTTAAAATATTCCGGCGGTCGAACATGGCGGTTTTCTTAAAAACTGTTTTTGGAGCAATCCTGACGAGATTTTGAACTTCGGACCAAAAGTAAGTTTGTTCTAAATTAAATTTTAAACCTATTGACGGTTTCAATTTATTCATATGAGCAATATATTAAAATATGGACGATTTTGCCCTTAATAATACATACAAGTATAATAATCGTAAATTAACGATTAATATGTGATCAATTGAATTATATTATGCTGCCACCTACATGGTTGGTTTTACCACCTACATGGTTGGCTTTACCCGGTTTAATTATTTCATTATGTCGATTCCGCCTATATGGCCGGTTTAATTGTTTCATCTCGTTGATACCGTCTATATGGCTGGTTTAATTATTTCATCACGTTGACACCGCCTATATGGTCGGTATATCAATTGAATACATATAAACACCTCAGTTGTTGGTTAATTCTAACATATTAGAGGGTTGTTGTCAACATATATACTTGGTGGTATAACCCCAGTATCGTTATTGTTAATATATATATACAATATTATTGTTATTTGATACTTCATTAAATGATACCAGAAGTTATCAATACTAAAGTTAGAAAATATTTTATCAAATGATACCAGAAGTTATCATTACCAAAAGGTTGATAAATATTAATAAAATGTTTTATCCAATGGTACCAGAAGTTACCAATATCTGAATTTGAATGGGTGGATGAAAATTATTCAACAAGAGAATGTTGATGTATGATAAGATAATATCACATGATAGCACGGATATAGCTAATGTGAAAATAATCTCATCAGTATTATGAGATGAATGTTAGATGATAAGTGCCTGGAAAAGTTCTTGCACGAGCACTTATATATTCCAGAAGAAGTACATATTTACTCCAGAAGAAGTAAAAATTATCATCTAAACATACTGAAATGATATTATTATTGCTCCTGAAGAAGCATAAACGAGACATACATGCAAAATGCAAAAGGGGAAAACATTTATGATCCTCAAAATTAGAGATGTGTTTCGGGAGTAGCCGTATCCTACCACCTCTGACCTTTTGAGGAAATAAAGAAAAAAGTGTGTTTCAAGAGTAAGAAATACTCCATACTCTACCACTTTAAATCTTTGAGGTACACAAGATTAATACATTGATAAAATCCTAGAAATTTATGGTGTGTCTCAAGAGTGAGAATACTCCGTACTCTACCACCACCTATTCTAGAGTTCACAAAGATAAATTTACATTAACCGGACTCCATTTTCGCTTGATTCCCCTTCCTTGCGACCAATCTATCTTTACTCCTGCTGGATCTTGTATTGGAATATATGATTGCAACTTATCCAGCAGTTCCTCGATAGTAGGAGCAGAAATAAGGATTCTCCTAGAAAATGGAGATATGAATCCCTGTTCCACAGCATAATCAAGAAATGTTAGCAAACCATCAAAGAAATTGTTTACATTTAAAAGCCCTATAGGCTTAGTATGGAGATCTAGTTGAGCCCATGAAGTAATATTAAAGATTTCTTCTAAAGTACCAAAACCTCCAGGCAGGGCTATGAAGGCATCAGAACCATATAACATGCAAGTTATGCGTTCATGGATAGATAAGGTTTGTACTTCATGCCCTCGTGTTTTGCCTGCAATATCAGCTAAAGGAGTAGGTATAACACCTATCACTCTTGCTTTCTCTACTAGAGCGGATTGTGAAACACAACCCATCAATCCACTGCTACCTCCTCCATACACGAGAGTGATACCTTTCTCTCCCAATTTCTTTCCTAAATCCACGGCTGCTTCTAGATACCCAAAACCTTTTCCCACTTTTGATCCACAAAATACACAGATAGTTTTGATCTGTCGAAATTTTGGTCCTTCCATTTTTGAAAGTAAAGAAGGAAAATGTTATTTTGGGATGCATGAACTATGAAAAATGTTTGGCTATTTAAAACCGAAAAACTTCACTATTTACTGGTCGTTTTTCGAAAAAGTGAAGATTTACTTTTGACAAAATCATCCTACTCACCTTTCGGCGATTTAATATTTTTAACCAGCCTTTATCAAAACTCGTGAAAGGAAACAGAAAAAATATTTTATATGTGCATATATATCAAATGATTTACCTTGTATTAATGCTGTATAGCCAAAGCATCATTGTTTATAACAGCATGGCAAACAGGATCTTTTGCTATTATATTTTTGAGACTATATCTCTCTTTATCGCTGATGAATTTAGCCCATAAAGATAGTAGCTCACGCTGCACATATCCACTAGGGTGCGTCTCAAGAGTCAATCGGATATCATCCAATGACTCCTTACTCAGTCCACCCTTAATGAAGTCTATCTTATCATCTCGATTTATGGATGAATATCCTATTGATTTACAACGGGTATCACATGTCCATCGAGCACATTTGTAGCAACTATTTAATCTTTTTGCTCTTCGCTTCTTTGCAAAAGTACTCTTACCTAAGCCAGGCTTGTGCTTAGAAAATGAATCTGGTAATTCACCAGCCAATCGAACTTTTGCTTCGATCAACCAGCGAACATCTTCTGGCATGCCATGATCCATCAGCAACCTCAATCTTTCGAGCCTAATTCGATAAATTTTTCTCAAATCATTTACTGGAAGATTGGAATAATATTTGCGAATATTTGAAAGTATGATATCCATTTTTGATGGATCTAGCCTTCTTCCCAAATCATCTATTTAAATGCATTATTCAACGCGTAAAAGAGCGGCGGCTCCGCGTGTCAGTGATATGGATTCCATCAAGAAATAATGGAATAAATTATTGAAAAGGTGATATAATATGCCATTACCTTTTTCGATATAAGGGAAGATTTGGCGACAAGATTGAGATTATGAGATATTTCCTTGGATATTGTACCTGATTTTTCGGTATACTAAAAGTAATAAAGGTATACTGATTTGAACTATATAGAATACTGATGAAATAAATGTTGTATTGAACCAGAAGTTCATACATATGTACAAGTGAAATATCTTATTGAACCAGAAGTTCATACGTACAAGTGAAATATGTATATAGTATGAACCAGAAGCTCATAAATGAAATATACATTGTATTGAACCAGAAGTTTAGCGATATTGTATTGAATCAAATATTCATACATAGAAATGAAATAAAACCGTATAGAACCAGAAGTTCTATAATAAACGGTTAGATTATCAAAAGTTTCAAATTATTTTCTATGAGAATAACTTATTCAGAAATTGTTTATCATACAACAATATTCTATGTCAAACAGGGAATAGCTCAAGAAGCTTTATTATTTGTAAAAGTGCGATATGCATACACTCCACCAAAGCGCACTGAGATATATGATTGAAATTACATCCTTAAAAGAATGACATGTGTTATGGCATTTTAGCCGATTGATAATATTTGAGAACATTATGGTGAAAACACGCCTGAAGCGTAATTATGCCTGAAGCATAATGACTATCGATTCCAAAAATAAATATCTCTTGAATGATTGAAATGATTCCTTTGAGGCTAAATACTCAAAGTAAGTAAAAGGGACATAGTCAAATGATGAGATATTCAGGTACCTGATGATAGAACATATAAAGAGATCTCTCCACGTTATATTGAGATGGAATCGATAAATAAGTCGACTGCATACCCTCTTATGAAATAAGATTGATGAAATCATAATTCTTTGGCCAAGTATGAAACCCTAATGTAGGGATTATTGTTCAAGGACCTGAAGTCCAAATGCTTAAATGTGTAAAGCCAGTAATTATATGTACAAATGAAAAATATTTCACAGTCGTAAAAGACGACTAGTTGCGCGCGAAATTTTTCATAGAACTGGCATGACATATGGTGGATAGACTATAGTCTAAATCACTAGCTTGAGCTCCTTGATATACCAATGAGTGAGATCAAAATGTATGATTCTCATCTCGGTACTTTGGGAGTATTCTTTGATGTACCAGTTGATCGCGGTACGTTGGGATTTCAAGTAAAATGATTGTAGATTATATGTCGAAATTGATATCTATTTCAATGATTGATTATGCTCCTGCAAAATTAGAAATTGCAGTTTATAAAGTGCAAGAACATACATGTATAAATCATTGAAAGATTCAATATGCCCAGATTAGTATCACTATAGAATGATACAAATGACTCCATGATATAATATGTTGAAAGTGAAATTGGAGTGTACTATTTATGACATCTGGGAAATTGATTATTCACTAGAAGTGAATACGAAAATGAATATTCACCAGAAGTGAATTTGAAATTGATTATTCACTAGAAGTGAATTTGAAAATGAATATTTAATTATTCACTAGAAGTGAAAGATGCAATCTATGAAAGTGAATTATAGATTTGATTATTCACCAGAAGTGAATTCTAAATTTGATTATTCACCAGAAGTGAAAAATACAATGAAAAGATTCGTGATTGCACCAATATACATGTAATATTCCATGAAAGGAATAAATACGCGTTGCACTCTTTTTCCCTTAGCTGAGGTTTTGTCCCACAGGGTTTTCATAGCAAGTTTTTTAATGAGGCAACAGTTGAGGCGTATTGATGAAAATTAATGAGAATAATGCACTCTTTTTCCCTTCGCTGAGGTTTTGTCCCACAGGGTTTTCCTAGCAAGGTTTTTGAGGCATCATCATAGCTATCAACAAGCTATAATTCAGCAACACATTGTTATACTGGAATGATATCAACAAATGAAGAAAATCATACACATCTTATGAAGAATGTTATGATATCGACTACACACAAGAAGATTTTCATATATATTCCAGAAGAAAGATGATATCATTATTCAAAAGGTTCATGAATACTTGATTGCACACTTCAGGGGGAGAATCATGCTGTCATGCTGTACTCTTTTTCCTTCGTCAAGGTTTTGTCCCACAGGGTTTTCCTGACAAGGTTTTAACGAGGCAGCGGCTGTACTCTTTTTCCTTCGTTCAGATTTTGTCCCATTGGGTTTTACTGACAAGGTTTTAACGAGGCAGCACTGAAGCACTGAAGAACCTCAAAGATTCAATACATGATTTGTTCTACTTGAACATTAAGACTCAACGATTGACGATGGCCAATATCAGGGGGAGCAACTGTACTCTTTTTCCTTCGCTCAAGTTTTATCCCATTGGGTTTTCTTAGCAAGGTTTTAACGAGGCAGACAATTGCGTAATATGTCATTCAAGGGGGAGTGTTATAAATAATGTATATATGTGAATGACATTACCATTATATCCCTGTAAACTTTACAATATTACGATTGTGCCATTGTCCACTCCTATAAATAGGAGCCTATACTTACCAATTTATTACACCAATTCTTGAAGAGAAATTCTCTCCTCTAAACTCTCTCCATTTCTCTCTCTATGTTGTTCTTATGATTTCGATGATTTTATAACAAGGAAGTATAGCTCACAAAGGACTCAAACTTTGGCAATCCAAAGCCAATAATAAGTTTATATAAAAAATCACGATCTGGACACGTGACATGAAACCCACTTCTTTAGCACATTATTCTTAGTTACATAACTAACATTCACCTATTTTCTTGTTTACTTGAAACATTAATATTTCAACCGTTAACAAAAGTAGTAAAATAAGTGCAACAATAAGCCCTTGTTTGGTTTTCATTAATTTTTTTTCTTTTTTTTGCAGTACTTAATCTCAATCATCCATTAAAAGTCAAGACCACAATACTTGACTTTTCAACTAAATTTCAACAATCTATTATCCAAAAAATCACTATTCATTTCAAAAAAATTCTTTTTAAACAATATCAAACACACTCTAAGTAACAATTGAGAATCTTCAGTGTAATTAAAAAGTTTAATTACTAAATAAAAGAAAATATCTATTTTGAAAAATAGAGAAATTATGTGCAATGTTAAGCCTCGTTTATATCCTCATTATTTTTTTAACTAATTTTATGTATAGTACTCAACTACAACCACACATTTAAACAATATGGTCTTTTTGATTCACTTGAATTTTCCTGGAGTATTTGTGTGGTGTTTGATGAAAAAATTTACCTTGAAAAACATTTATTAATGTACAATCACATAAAGCACATTTAACTTATTTGCCTTGAAAATATACTTATTTGATGAGAAAATATTTTTCACCTTAAGTGGAAAATGCATTTTCGTTATGTTTGATAATTTTTGTTGTTATTAATTGACTTATTTTTTTCAATAATTAAACATTGCTATTATCAAGTACAAATTAGTGGAAAAATTTTGATTAAAAAAACTAAATTTTGATTTATTTGCCATGTAAAATAATGTCAATCAAATAACAAAATTAGAAATATTTCTCACTTTTTCACCTGAAAAATTAATCTAATCAAACACTTCTAATTGACATTTTGCAGGAAAGTATTTTTCAAAAAAATCAATTCCTAGAAAATATTTGTCTTACCAATAATTATAGGTAGACTTTTTAAAGTGACATTGTGATATATCGAATATACATTGGATAGTGTAAATAACTACTACACCACTTACTTTTTCACCACCCAATGCATGTACGTCGTGTCAAAATGTCAATTAAAAATATCTCCCTATAATTACTTTTGTCTCACCCATTTTTTAATATATTATTTTATGTGTCCCATAAAGATAGATTTGATTTTTTTTTTCCGTCTATCCCAAATTATATGTCAGTCTCATTATTGAGAGTTTAATTTTTTTTTTTTAAAATTTACTCATATTTAATGTATGTTGTTATTAATAATTAAATACTAATCGTATTTTAACCAATATTTGACGTATGAACATATTAATATATTATTAGTATAATTGTAAGAAAAAATTATATTTTCAATCATATTGATTACACTTTTTAATTTGTGTTAAAAAAAAATTCATATCTTGACTTCATTTATTTGTCTGACCTGTTTTTCTAATTTGGTCCACTTTATTTATTTACAATAAAATTCTTCAGCTGGGACCCACCATTTTTCCTATTACATTACTTGGTAGCTAAGATATCTAGTGTCTAGATTGAAAAAAGAAAAATGAAAAAAGAAAGAAGAAAGAATAGAGAGAGAAGAGATTGAACCCGGCCTTTATTGGGTTGTACCTTAGTCTGTCTGAACGAGCCACGAGGGCATATTTCAAATAAAAAAGTCAAATACTTAAACAACGTACAAATCTTATAGTTTCCCTTCTGTACGCACCTAAGCATTTCCAAGAATGATCATGAATTGACGTATATATTGTATCCTCTTCTCTTCCTCCTCACTTCTCACACACGCGTAGGCGAATTCCAAAGGTTCGTATTAATTTTTTTTTCTTTTTCTTTTTATAATTTTTGTGCTGAAAGAGAACGATCTTTGATATTGTTATTGTTTCAAGTGTTATATTGTTACGATTATATTATCTTTTATATTTATTTTTAATGAACCATGTTCTTGATGACCAAGTGTATGTGTATAAAGTTCAACCGAAGGGTTAGGGTTTTCAACTTCGTACATGTTGTTTCACCACTCCGTGAGTAATACGCACTTGCATGTCGTACTTTTTATGCGTTAATAAGATTTGGAGTACCGCGTGATTGGGTATTAAAATTTAGTTGTTTATTTTCAGAATTGATTAGTAGAATTTGAGGATGGGATTCAAGAAAGTATATAAGGCGTTGCAGGAAATTTTTCCACAGGTAAGTTTAGGAGTTTGAGTTTCTGAGTTTTATTTGCAATTATTGTTGGATTTTTTTTTAGGCACTTGTTCAGGGTACACCCTTTGTATATAATGTATACGTGGTTATACGTTTATCTCACAAGTCATTCTTTTGATTCATAATTATATTGGTAATATAAAGATTAGTATTTGATAGTTCCTAGATTCTTTTTGTTAGAAGAGGAATCGGATAATAACCTCAATTTGTGTGTTCCTTTAATTCCTTTCCGTGGGACAGATTGATTCTCGAGTTCTTAGAGCTGTTGCAATTGAGCATAGTAACGATGCTGATGCCGCTGTTGAGGCGGTTCTTGTTGAGATTATTCCCCTTTTTACTGAAAGATCTAGACAAGCTAGTTCTTCCCGTGAAAATAGTAACTTGGCCGAGTCACCTAAAGGTACCACTTTTTCCAATTAGAATGCTCAAATTTGTTTCTTTATTGATTATATTATATCTCAAAGAAACACTGAGGGTATATATTGATGGTTGAGCATTCAATACGAGTTTTATATGGTGTGCTATCTTGACTTGGGGATTATAACAGCTATTGTAGAAGATGTGGCAACTGCTTGGACCAAGGATGCCTCTTCTATGAGCACAAATGGTTCACCTGAAGAGCAAAATGAGTCTGCCTCTAATGGTGTGAGCTTTAGAGTTCAGAAATCATTCCATGGTGCAAATGATGGACATAATGAGCCCTTTTATGACACATATAGTGAAATTCATGAAGAATGTGGGGACAGTGGAATTGCTGAATTGATCTCATCGGTTAAATTTGATGAAAATAGTGTTAAGCTTAGTGAGGATGTGTCATCTCATGTTGAACCTGTCATTTTGATGGATGAAAACAGAGCAAATAATCATCATGAAGTTTCTGGAGACCCTGAAAGAGAGGCATCAGCTTCTGTCGAGAAGTATTCAGAAACCGGCGTTAAGACTGTGTTCAATCAGAGTTCTTGTCGTACTCTGGGATCTACAAATGACGGGGGTGCACGTTTTGATCGAAATGTGCATGGTTGTATGCAGGATACTGAAAATGTTGGTGGACCGGACAAAGATTGCAACACGTGTATCCTTGAAGACAATTACCAGGGAAAATCTTGTCAAGATGGAAATCAATTGGAGGTGATGAATTCTGCAGATCAGCCTATTTCATTAACAGATAATGATCTAACTTTGAGTCCTTCAGAAAGCAGTACCCAATTGGTAGTGGTGAGTGATATGCAAAACACCAATTTAGAGCAATCAGAAATTATGCAATTAAGCGATGATGCTTCTAAGGTGGAAGCTACTAGTGAAATGGTTGATATTGGAGAAGAGTATACCTTGAACACCGTGGTGTCTCGATCTGGCCAAATATGTAGCATCGATTTGCTCGAGAAAATCATCTCAGATGCAAGAAATAACAAGGTTTTAGCAATTTTAAACTCTGGTAGCTTATTGGTTTTAGTTATACTGTTCCTTCGGAGTATTTAATGTTTTAAAACCTTTTACTGACTTCTTTGTGTCTATATGCCTTGTGCCAGGAAATTAAAGTAAAATTTTTAAATCGGTCAAATAAAAATGCAATCTAGCCCCAGTGGTGTGGAGCACTAATCTAAGTAGCAGCAAGGAAAAATGAAATATGTTTCCTGCCTAATATTTTTATTATGCAAAAAATTCTTCTAGGCGAAGTTGATGAGATTATTGACAATATAGAATTTATTATTTACATTGACGAGGAAGGCAAAGATGTCCATATTGACTAGTAACTCTCGTCAACTTTGCATGGATGGTTCAAAAATTGTATAAAAAGAACTTGGTAACACTTTAGAGAAGAAAACAATATCTTTTGAAGGATTGACAAAAATTTTCAAAATGTGGACATTTTGGGGAAACAGGAAGTGGTGGTTTCATTATACTTTCTGTCTCTTAAAGTGACCTTCAAAAATTAATCATCTTCCAATCTTCGGATCCTTGGACACTCTGATCTTCCATGAGATTGTTACACCATATGCTTCACATTATCCCCGTTTTGTACAATTAGTGTGATCCAAGCATCCTTCTTGCGATTATATGAATTGTAATAGTGGTAAGCGAAGGAAAATTAAATTTCCCACTTTTCATGAGTTCTTGTGATCCACTTTTTGTTAGTCCATTGTGATCTTGGTTGCCTAGATTATGGAGGCTCCTATGATATTTTAACTATTCAGATGGAGTTCTGCAAGGAGTTCCAGGTCTTTGACCTTCAATGTTAGAATTGTGCTATTTGATTCTAAAAAGGAAAGCATATTGGTGTTTGATTTACTCGGTTGATTATCGAAATTTGAGTCACACAATGATATGTTTTGAATATATAGTTTTTGATATATTTTCATAGAATGAGGAACATAACATTCATGATTATTTTTGGTTATTTGATTAGTATTTAAGTTTCTTCTGACGGAGCTTATTGCTTGATAGTAAACCTTGATATGTATGATGCAGAAAACGCTGTTTACAGTAATGGAGTCTGTTATCAACTTGATGAAGGAAGTGGAACTCAAAGAAAAGGATGCAGAACAAGCAAAAGAAGAGGCTGCTAGCGTTGGATTTGATACACTGAGTAGAGCTGAAGACCTTCAAAAAATGCTACAGCATGCAAATGAGGCAAATGACATGGTTGCATCTTCTCACCAAAAATACAATTGTAATGAAGTATATATTTACTGACAGTAATATCGTGTTCCTTTATTGTTGTAGCATGCTGGCGAAGTATATGGCGAGAAGGCCATCCTAGCTACTGAGTTGAGAGAGCTCCAGTCTCGGGTTATCTCCTTGTCAGATGAAAGGGACAAATCCCTTGCTATTCTTGATGAGGTGAAACTAATCCCTACCCTTTGCAATGTCAAGAAAAGGGTAAATTGGGTGTGAAGGAATTTATAATGGCCATTGTTTTTTATAAAAACCGAGTCTTACTTTTTGTTTGGTTATATTTTACTGGTTAGTCTATAGAATGGACAATTTAACATGGGTAATGTTTCCTTCACAATGTTCCTTTATAGCATAAATAAACTGTGTGTTACAGTACCTCATTCGTGGATTGGAAAACTGGATATGGTATTGAGGCTTGATAGTCATACACATCTTTCTGGAAGTTCATGTTTGCTTTCTTTGTATTCTTGAATTATAAAATATTTTTCTCTTACAATCTCAACATCTAGGCATGCCACCATGAAATCCTGAACTGACATGATTTTTAAGCTATCAGGGTCAATAAGTTCATTTGGTCTTGGTTTGGATTAAATCAATCCTTGTTAGAAGTGTTAATTTCAGTAGCAGCTCTTTTACATCTCTGCGTTTTCCTGCAGATGCGTCAAACTCTAGAGTTGCGATTAGCTGCCGCTGAGAATGAGAGAAAATTTGCAGAGCAGGAAAGATTTGAGAAAGAAAAGTCTGCATTGAAAGCACTTGCTAACCAGGAATTAATTATGGAAAAGGTGGTGCAAGAATCAAAAATCCTGAACCAAGTGGCAGAAGAAAATGCCAAGGTTATGACTTCCTTTCTATATTTGTACTCGTGCCTATTACTTTGCATGTCATGGGGTGGCATTTACAAAGAAGAAGATACAGCATTTTAGCCTCCATTTGGCAATTATATATGGTGGTTATAATGGGAAAGTAAGAGAAATAGTAGTAGGTCTTACAAAATGTGTGAATAATAATGAGTAGTAGACTAGTAGTTATCGATTTGTGTGAAATTAATGTTTTACTTTGACTGATTTTATAAACCAATTTATAAATTTTATCTAAGCAGTATCTTATATTTAATTACTTCATTTATGTTATGTCGCATTTGCATGATTTTTCTTGTGTTTAACGCTGTGAGGATCTGATCTGATCTGATATTCATATTATTGTATTGCAGCTACGGGAATTTCTTGTAGACCGTGGCCATGTTGTAGATATGTTACAGTAAGTCATAAAAAATTCTATTTCTACTTCTCTTACGTCTTTCCAATATTCTGTCACCATTATTCTCTCTGCTATTATAGTCTGTTTAAAGCAACGTCTGAATCATTCAAAATAATTCAATTGTAGTCCCATTTATTGTCACCATAAACTTTTAGGAGGAGAAAAGGTATAGTGTACTTCTCAGTAAAAATGAAACAAATGAGGCCCCCCCCATCTATGTGATCTCTGTAAAGCAGTGTCAAATTGTTATAAAAATGACAAATTTCCAGATAATTTTATTTCGGTTGATAAAAAATGGAACTTATGTTTTTCAAGCAGTGTTATTTTTCTATTTCACAATTCGTCATATTGTCAGGAGTAATTAGACGAATTGTTCATCTTTTTCTTGGACATCTACATCTAGAATTTAAAGCCTGATAGTTTCTTCCAGCAGTGTGCATGGCTTTCTTTATTTTTCAGTTGAATTGCTACACAGCTCATATGTTTTACATTTGAATGGAAAATTTTCTCTCCCCTTAAATTAACTTTCATACATGTTCTGCCTGCTTAAGTCAGCTTGTCCTAATAGCTCAAAATTTAATTGCACATTACTTTCAGCATTTCGTGCTCTATTATGCTATATTACATATGCCTATGATTGCTAAATTTTTCCCAAGTTGATAGTTAGAGCCATCTAACTGATCCCTCCCTTTCTTCCAGAGGAGAGATAGCTGTCATATGTCAGGATGTGAGGCTACTAAAAGAGAATTTTGATGAACGAGTTCCATTTAGCAAATCCCTTTCTTCCAGCCAGACAAGCTGCAGATTAGCTTCTTCTACCTCATCTTCCAAAAGTTTGGTTCTTCTCCGGACGGAACAAGAACAGGGATCTGACGGTGCTGATTCCTCAGAGAACCCAAGGAGAGATCTGGTACATTGTTTTGATGAGCAGCTCTCCGGAGATGAAGCTACCAGAGATGACAGCAAAGCCCTTTTAGAAGAGGGATGGGAAATTTTCGACAACCGTGATGTTTACATGTGAGTCTATATCCGACATTCAGTTAACAAGAGCATGTGTGAAGTTTCATCCACCCATTCCTGCTTCTTAGTTCCCTGCTTCCAGATTTTTGTTTTCCAGAAATAAATCTAGTTGTTCCCACAGTTGTTTTGAACTGTTCATCTTCCATCTGTTCTAAATGTTGCATTGCTATATTCTTATGTCTCGTGAAAGATAACTGTAGTAATTGGCTGCTTTTTGTGTGGCCACTTGCTTGGATATTTAAGTTATGAAGTTCCAGAATAATCTACGAAAAGCATGCAGATGCATTATTCCTTCTGAATGGGAACTGCTGAATGCTATAGTCCTTAATGAGCACTCATTTTATTGACCATGTTTTAGTACTTAGATGTTGTACCAATGCCCAATGGGGCAAACACTTTAGCTGACTAAACATTGAGTATCTTCCTCAATGGTAGCCGAGCATTGCTCAGTCGACTACCCTGGGCATGAGTCCACCAGCCAACTCCTAGTCCTCTGTCAGACCTTGGGATTGCTTTGTTTGGGTTAGTCATTATGTAGAGGTGTTATCGTTATAAACCTCCATTATCTAAATGCCAGATATGTCAATTGGTCTGAATGCCCTTTACTTAGGGTTTCCTTTCATTAAATAGAAGCAATTATACATATACAAGGGTAAGTATTTACAATCTTTTCTATATGCAAGTTACCATATAGAGCAATTTACCATATAGAGAAGATTTTTCAATATTCTAAATTATCACGATTAACATCCCCCCTCAAATTGATACTGGGAGATCATGAAGCATCAATTTGTCAATCAAGAACTGAAGTCTATGCCGAGAAAGGGCTTTAGTGAAGATGTCTGCAGTTTGATGCTCGGTAGAAATATGAGGCAGAGTAATCACGTGTTTGTTAAAGGCTTCACGTATGGAGTGGCAATCAACTTTGATATGCTTTGTACGCTCGTGGAAAATCGGGTTAGCAGCGATCTGAATAGCACTTGTGTTATCCGCATGAAGAGGAGTAGAATGAAGTTGAGGAAAGCCAAGCTCTCCCAATAACCCACGAAGCCATGTGATCTCAGAGCAAGCGGAAGACATAGCACGGTACTCAGATTCAGTTGAGGACTTGGAGACTCTATCTTGCTTCTTACTTTTCCAAGAAATGAGTGCATTTTCTAAGAACATACACCATCTAGTAACAGAACGACGAGTATCTGCACATCCTGCTCAATCTGCATCACTATATCCTACCAACTGTAAGGAAGATTCCTTAGGGAATAACAACCCTCGTGAAGAAGTGCCCTTCAAATATCTGATAATACGTCGAACAGTAGTTAGATGAAGGTGTCGAGGAGTCTGCATAAATTGACTAACCTGCTGCACGGCAAAGGAAATATCGGGGCGAGTAATAGTCAAATAGTTCAAACTCCCAACAAGCTGTCGGTATAATGATGGATCTGAAAGAAGTTCACCTTCCTCGCGAGAAAGTTTGAGATTTACCTCCGAGGGGGTAATAACAGAGTTACCCGATTGAAGACCAGCCAATAAAATCACTTCTTGTGTGTATTTGTGCTAATGTAATAATATACCAGACAGAGTATTCTGAATCTCAAGGCCGAGAAAATACTGCAAAGGACCAAGATCTTTCATACAAAAAGAATCCTTGAGGTGCTGTTGTAACTGCTACATTAATTCAGTGTCGGACCCTGTAATCACAATGTCATCAACATATACTAGGAGTAAGTAACACAATTCCTACAGTAGTTTTGCGAAGAAAAAGGGATGAATAACTGACTCTGAGCAAAGTGAAAGTCAAGCAAAGTAGAACGAAATTTATCAAATCATGCGCGCGGAGCCTGTTTCAATCCATACAAGGACCTGCGTAATTGACAAACATCTGATGAGGGTGTAGTAAACATTCCTGGATGTGGAGACATATAGATTTTTCCTTTAGATCTCTATGTAAAAAGACATTTTTTACATCCATCTGTAGCGACCAAGAATTTTTACGCAATTTAATAATTATTTTAAAATCATTGAAAATGGTACCGCTGCGATCTCACACATTTTTAAGTTAACGTCGCGACGTATTTGTCTAGCCAAGTTGAGAAATATCGAGTTCGTTCGATTTTAAATTAAATTTCAAATTTCTAAAATTTTATTATTTTATTTAAATTATTATTTTCAAAATCATTTTAAATTTTAAATTTCATCAATCTCATTTTATCAGTTTCATTCTTCCGACCCAGTTGATTTCGCGTGCGAATTTTCCTCGAACTACGTGCAATGCTTGTCTAGATTTTTACACCACCAACCCCCATCCATCACATCAATCAAATACCATGCCATACCCTAACTCTATATCACCTACCCTTCCCAAACCCATCTCAGCATCATCTCACCACCCCAGCCTCCCAGCTCCATCCATTGCAGCCTCCATTCAGCCAAGGTAATGTTCTCTTCCCCCTTCATCACCATCACCATTCCAGCAAGCAGCCAAAGATCAAGCCATAACCATCTCATTTGAATCAACACCAATTTTCCAGCAAGATTACCTGACCACCACTTTCGTCCATGTCACAACTTGCAATCTCCACCTCCTCTGTTTGAGCTCCATTCACAACCAAGCTGCCTAACTGCCACCTGCAACGCCAAAAATCATGAACACCACCACCATTTCTAGAGCACCCACTGCAACACCAAGCATTACCATTCTGCCGAACCAACACCACCACGCAACCACCATCAGCCAACCCCAAACTACCATAAGCACCACCGCTGCCATTCACTACTTTCACCGAACCACTACCCAATCAGTTTCCGCCAACTCTAGCCCACACTTCACCACCTCCATAGCTCACTCTCTCACAATACTAAATCTCAAACCTCTAGCAACCCAGCATCTCCATTCGCCGCCGCCTGGACCACCAGCCCCTTCATCGCCTCCACTTCCCAACTCCAAATCTCCATCAATCAGGCCAAAATCAAACCCATAACCCAAGAAGATCAAGAAATTTATCCACTACCTACCTCAACAGCCGGTTTCACCGCCGGAAAATCACGAACTCAGCCTCGTTTCTAGCTTCGGTTTCGCACCCAAACCAGCACCAAACTTCGCCTTTTAGCTACCACCTCTTCCTCCTTGTCACCGCCTCACGATGGCGGTGATACCGCCGTGGAATCGCCGGCGGATTGGCGCAGGAAATACCCCCCACCGTATGCCTCGCTCGCTCGCGTCTCTCTCTCTCTCTTCTTCTCTGGCTCACGAAATGGGGAAGAGAGAATGATTTTGTTTATATTTTGATTTTTAAAAATTGCACCTTGGTCCCTTTTATTTCTTAAAGTTATTAAATTCAGTCCGTTTGGTTTTAAACTAATCATTTCAGCCATTTGGTTTTTAAATGATTTTTAATCAGTCCCTTCATTTTTAAAATCAATTATTTCAATCCCTACTGTTTAAAATCTGTTTTTGAGCTTCAACCCAACTTTCAAATTATTCATTTTAGTCCCTCAACTTTCAAATTATTCATTTTAGTCCCTCAACTTTTGAAGTATTCATTTTAGTCCATCAATTTTCAAAGTATTCATTTTAGTCCATCAACTTTCGAAGTTTCATTTTAGTCCATCAGCTTTCGAAGTATTCATTTTAGTCCCTCAACTTTCAAAGTATTCATTTTAGTCCCTCAACTTTCAAAGTATTCATTTTAGTCCCTCAACTTTCAAATCATAATTTCAGTCCCCAAATTGTAATTTATCATTTTTAAACTACAAATTTCTAAGGACTAATTTAACTTATCTTTCTATTTGACTAAACGAGGCGTACGGAGATTTAAAAGATTGAAGTCATTCCCGCTCAACCACACTCGTTAAGTTTAAGGTAGACTTTCTCCTATTAATTGACTTAAATTATGATTGCATGTGAATGTGTGTGTTATGTGACTTATGTGAAAGTCATTTTTATGAAAAGAGACGAGAATGTATTTCTTCGGAAATATTTATGTTGAAATGAGAATATATTTCTTATGAAATATTTATGTTGTTATGCTTGTCATAACTTATGTGCTTTTATGCATAAGAAAGAAAGAAGAGAATATCTTGCAAGATAAATGATGATGTTATGCATAACTTATGTGTCTTATGTGCACGAGAAGAAAGAGCAACCCACACCCTATGATTTTAAAGAACCTATGATTTTCAAAGAGAAGTCACGTGCTTTAATGCACGAGAAGAGCAACTCACACCCTATGATTTTATAGAGCCTATGATTTTTAAAGAGAAGCTATGTGCTTTAATGCACGAGAAGAGCATCTCACACCCTATGATTTCTAAAGAGCCTGCATTTACGTGTTCAATTATATTGTAAATTAATTAATTGGCGATGAGTCTATTGAGTATTTCTATGAAATGCTCATGTCTATTTTAGCAATATTTGCAGATTTCGGATAGGGTGGCAAGTGATGGATGATTGTGGCAATAGTTGTTAAACTGTTGAAAATCTTATTTGAATGATCCGTATTTCCAAACATTGGATAATTTTGAGAATTTCAATTATTTGAGAAATTATGACATTGCAGATTGATTTACAATATTAATGGCTCGATTTATTATTTCGAATTGTTTCATAAAGTTTTTAGATTTTATCGACCATTACAGTTTATTTAATATTGCCAAAAATGAATTTCAGTTATTTCTTCCGTTAAAATATTATTTTAAAAGTTAGATCAGACGATGACGTGGTGAACCGGATATTTAGAACTCGGGGCGCTACAGCTTGATATCAGAGCCAGTCTGCGTTTCTGTAGACTGGCAAATTTTCAAAAAGAAATTTCAAGAAACATTATACACTATTTAATTATTATTGATGAAGATTGCCACTGCCATCATTCGTCTCACCAACTTCGAGGTAAAAAAGTTTATGATGTTTAACGTTATTTTAGTATTTCGGATACTTATTTTAATAATTTATGAGAAAGAATGAAGAGAAAGAGAAAGATTTGTAAATGAGTTTTGGAGTATAATGAGAAATTGTATCCAAATCAGAAAGAAAAGAAAAGAAAGAGAACGAGTGTTGAGCATAATGGGAATAATATGATTTAAGAATGATTTTATAATAATTTTTGTCCTCGAACTTAGAAATGATGAACCATAGCTGGACTTTGCATAATTGATTTTAGACGTGTCACCATTTACGAGGAGTCAACAGAAAGGATTGGACAATATTTTCGGAATATTTATCGTTTAGAACAACACCTCATGTTAAGATATGACCACACTATTGACTACTGTGCTGCACGTTATGAGGCCATGACTAGTGATTTTAGAGCAATTGTTGCGAAAATTCATTAATCATTTGTTGTCAACATTTTCAGTAAATCAACGAGAAATAGCGAGCCAGTTTTATGAAGTTGTGATGAGATGTTGAAAGTATAAGTAATATGATTCTATTGAGACTTTTATGAGAAGAATTATGAAATTAGAGTTTTGGTTCTTAATTATTGGGAATTAAGGAATTGATATTGTGTTTGAGTAAGTTGATTATTTCTCTATTTTGAGAGAAATTTATAATGTTGTTTGGTCTTGTAATTAAGAAATTTTGAAACTATGATTTGTGTCATATATTTTATAAGTATGACGAATGAGTGATCATTTGAGCCAATTAATGTATTGAAGAAAGTGATATTGTGATATTGGAAACTATGATTTGAAATTGTTATGTTGAGGAATTATGAATTGATTTTCTGGGATATTTTTGGTGATATTGAAGTTTGTTGGAATTGTTGTCAATATTTAAATCGTTGTGGTCAAATGTTGAGTTATTTGTTATTGTTGGTTATGAAGTATACCTTCGGGTTGGATAAGTCCAAATTACAAGGGAGACTCTGCCTAGAATTCTATCATTTTGAGTTAAGAGCTTAGTGCGGTAAGCAACCCACTATGGGAATTGAGGTTAGACTTGCAAGTTCATTTATCCTACAAGCGAGATTTAGTAAATGATAAAAAAAGATAATGACTTTTGAGACATTTTTGGCTTATTCGAAGTATAATTATTTTGTAATGGAGATAGTTATATTGAAATACTCTCCTTGTTTCGCAATTTCAAGAACAAGATGATGTATACAACTACTGGGATATCAAGGTATACATGAAGTTATGTGATGACTTGATGCATACGTTGGGAAATGTCAAGTCATATTTTGAAAGATGAGTGAAGACTAATATTATGGCAATATTGGGAAGAATCTTAATCATTCTTGGGAATAAATTGATTATTAGTATGGAATGATCATTGATATTGGAGAATATTATAAATTATGATGGTATGTGATAATACTGTTGATTTATTTGAAAGTTGATTGGTAGATGATGTGTTAAAGATTTGGTTATTTACAAGTAATATGATTATTTGGAAAAGTCAGTTATCATGAAGGAGAGATATTGGAAGTATTTTATAGTGAGCAAATGATGTAGTTCGAAGCGCGGAATAAACGCCGGAAAGTTCTGAACTCAGGTTGTGGTTGGACGGATGAATGAAAAGTCATTGAAGCGAAAAGAGACATCAAAACGGGAGAGTAGTGATCATGTTCACAAAAGGAGGGAGGAACCGACAACCAAAGGTAAAAATAATTTTGATTCCAAGCCTCTTAAGGTTAAAAATGTTAAGTGTTTTAAATGTTTGGAACGGGGTCACATTGCACTTGATTTTCCACGTAAGAAGGATAGGTGTAATAGTGAAGGGGCTAAAAGTGTTGTGGTGGATGAGTCAATTATTGATAGGCATGTTCTTAGCGTTGAGCGTAAGACGAATGTTTTGGAAAATGTGGATGGGCAAAGGGATAATATTTTTCGCACTAGATGCTTAGTGGATGAAAAAGTTTGTAGCAGGCTTGACGGGAAAATTTAAATATTCAAGCCAAAACAAGAATTCAGCAGGTTCGATGAGCTTTGAAGATCAAACCGTGTCGAAAAGAACCGAAAATCACGGCCGTGGATGGATTGGTCACGATCGTAACTTTTGAAGATCACGGCCGTAAATGAAGGATCACGGCCGTAACCTACTCTCTGTCTATTTCATAAACCGGATAAAAGGGACTTACGGCCGTAACGAAAATATTCACGGCCGTAACATATTTCAATTACACAATTTACGGCTGTAATGAAGACCCTCACGGCCGTAAGACTGCTTCTGGACGTGCGCCGCTGTAGGGTTTAAAGATTTCGAAATATTTTATTTCCTTATCAGTTTTTAGCTATTTTAGGTTAGTTAGAATTCTATTTTGAGTAAATTAGCGATTAGGGTTTTATTTTGCTTATTTATACGCCTTTTTGATTCATTGTAAATTAAGACTTTGATGATTAAATAAAACAGAGATTGAATGTTTTTCAATTGTTTAATGTGTGGATTCACATTACAAACCCAAACTTATCAAGATTGATTATCTTGTGGCGTTAATCCCGAATTTATCAAATATTCGCGAGAATATTTGTGGCGTTCAAATCAGAGACTTATTAAGGAGATTGGGTAGATCCCTGTGGTATTTCGAAAGTCGTGGTTCTTTATTCCGCATCGTCGAGCCATCGCGTCGTGAATATCGGCTTATGATTCATCCGTCCAACTACAACCTGAGTTCGGAACTTTTCGGCGTTTCTTCCGCGCTTCGAATCTCATCATCTGGTATCAGAGCTGGACTCTGAATTCAGGTTTTTATTCTACCCAATTTAATTCTTATGTTTATCATCAAGTCTGTCATAAGAATTATTCATATCTTGTTGTTGAGTCTTTCTTTTCTTGAGTGTTCTTCGTGCCAGTAAATTTTTTCCAGTTTGATCCATATAAAAATTCAACGAAAATCCAAAAGTGTTTATTTTGTTCGATTCTTATCCAAATCCTGTTCCGTTTGTTTTGTTGTGTTCGTGTCGAATTTTCGGAATTAAATAATAATAATTTTTTTTTAAAAAAATAAATCTGAAAATTCATTATTCAAAAAAAAAAAAAAAAGAGTCATTCCAAATTCAAGAATCACTTTCTTGAGTTTCTTTAAAATTCTTGATATTCATTTCCTTCCAAGTCAATAAAAGTTGTTCTTGCTATTTGATGTATAAATCCTCTTCGTTCTTGAATTTCTGAAACGCCACATAAGGAATGGATTATGATCCGGGCTTTTTATTCCAAACTAGATGTTATGTAGATCACAAGGGTTGCAGTTTGACGATTGATGGAAAGTGCTTTACTAATTTCGTTAGTAGCACGTGGTTGAAAAATTAGGATTGCCCCTAGAACCACACTATAAACCTTATAGGATGACGTGGATGAGGGAGTTTGGGAATTTCAAAGTAACCAAACAAGTTCTAGTGCCTATTGCCCAGGGAAAGTATAGTGAGGATGTATGGTGTGATGTAGTGCCATTAAAATCTTATCATATTTTATTGGGAAAACCATGGAGACGTAGGAGGGAGGCTGTTTATGATAAGAGTATGCACATATACCAATTCCTTAAGAAAGGGAAAACATGCGTACTATATGGGTTGACATTAGAGGAAGCACTAGAAGATTCACGGAGGGTAAGGAAGGAGAGTGAAAAGTGGTGTAATAGGAGGTATCGTGGGGATAAGGATAGTGATAAGAAGGAGGGGGAGTTTAAGTTAAAAACGAATAATCAAACTCCAAAATTTGATGAGGAAAAGGTGGAGTTGGAAATCGAGGAATTGATTAGGAATGAATTGGGAGTTGTGGTGGAAGTTCAATATTTGAGCGTTGAATTGGAAGATCCACATTTGAGTAGTGATGAGGTAGTGCACGAGCATGGTGATAAAAATGTGGAGGTAGAAGATGTGGTCGAATTTGAAAGAAAAAAATTTGAAGAGGTGGATGAGCTAGAAAATCTTGAGTTAGAGGAAGTAACCGGGCTTGAGAGAAAAGAGATAGAGGGGGGCGAGCAAGAAGTTGCAAAAGGGGAACGGGGTGAAGAGAAGAGCCTCGTGGTTCCAAAAGAGGAATTGACGGTGATAATTCATGAATACAAGGATCCATACCTTGTACCTCATGAAACTAACATTCCCCTCCCCGTTTTATTTAATTCTTTCTTGCAGGTTAATGATACGTGAAAATTTGGGCAACACCACCAATGTCCAAAGGTGTTTCAACTTCAAGTCATTCACTTGACCCCCGTTGAAGAATATTTTTGGTTGATCATGTGCAATGGCAGGAGAAATTTTCCGTTTGATCCAGGAGGTGAAGTGAAACAACAGGAACAAAGCTATGATTCGGGACGAATCATCCTAAAGAAGGAGGGTATGATGTGTTCCGGACCCTCGACAATCGGAATCATAGCAGGCTTGACAGAAAGTTAAATATTCAAGCAAAAATAAAAGTGCAGTCCAGTCAACCATGTCGGAATTGGATGAATAATATATGTTTTTCGAGTAGAAACAGGTCACTGAACAAGACTCATGGGCTAAAGCCCTTGAGCCCATTGATTTTAGGGCCAAATTCCATCGTTTGGGGCTTCAAATTGGCAAATCAATGATGCAGACTTTGATGATTGAATAAAAATAGATTGAATATTTTTCAATTGTTTAATGTGTGGATTCACATTACAAACCCAAACTTATCAAGATTGATTATCTTGTGGCGTTCATCCAGAACTTATCAAATATTCGCGAGAGTATTTGTGGCGTTCAAAATCAGAGACTTATCAAGGAGATTGGGCAATTCCTTGTGGCGTTTCGAAAGTCGTGGTTCTTTATTCCGCATCGTCGAGCCATCGCTTCGTGAATATCGGGTCATGATTCATCTGTCCAACCACAACCTGAGTTCGGAACTTTCCGGCGTTTCTTCCGCGGCCCTTAAAGGAGTAGAGATTTATTATAGTGAGAAATTGGGGACATGTGATTGAATGTTTGGAATTATGTGAGATAATGATGATGGTCATAAGGTCATTTGAATATAAAAGGTACAAGAGATAATTTTAAGGAATAATGCGATTGCTCTTATGGTGAGAACAGAAGGTGACGATGTATTGAGATTATGAAATAAGTTGATTTTTCATGAATAAGTTATGTTATATTTGGTTCTAAGTGGGATTCGAAGAAAAATGAGTCTCAGTCATGGAAATGAATCAGGGTTTCCTCGTAATGTGAATGATTCATCGATGTACATTAAGTTTTCATTTATGATATTAGAAGATCATGAGAGAAAATTGTTGAAATTGATGAAAGAAATTTTACCAGGTCCTAAATTTGTATAAATATTGCAGAAGTAATGCATTTGATCGGAGGAAAGTTTATGACAAGATCATACCTTGAAATTTTGGAAATTGTTATTAATGGTATCTTGGTTCGAAAATAAGAAATGAAATTTTATGTAATTGTCCTTTTGGAGGGAATTTGTGGAAAATGGGGATAAGACTTCACAGTGATGACTTATTATGGAGTAGTGTGAAGAAATAGTGACATATGGCAGAATCCAAGATTTATTTAGTTTGAGAGATTAATATATAATCTTAGTGAGCAGATTGACGTATAAGGTTCACGTGATAGATATGATGGTTATTATATCGTAATCTTAGAGAGATTGATATGAATATTTGAGGTCATATAATACGATGATAAGTGATATGTTATATGATTACTACAAGATATGGTGACTAGATGGTTAATGGATGTTATGATTATCCCGTGAATGAATTATGTGAATATATTGAGTCAAGTGATCTTATTTTGATGGATTATTGAATTCTGGTGAAATATTACTTACGATTGAGAATTTTCATTTTGAGTCATAAGATATACGGATTTATTAAAAGTTGTGGTGATGTAGTTTTGATTTCTTATTGTCGGTTGAACTTCAGATATGAGCAAAGTATTTTCTACGATAATGGAAAACCTGAGATGATCAGTTGTGTGACTTTTCTTATAATGGGATTGTATCTTTGGGTTAAGTAAACTTGATGAGGAATCCTGTATGATTCACATAAGTCTTATTTATTGGGGATAGACTTAATCGGAGTATTGTTCAAGGCGTGACATAAATTGAAGTTGGAGAATATGAGAAATTGTATCATGAGCTTCAGATTGGGAAGTTAGTGAGGTTTCTTAGGTTTGAGATATCATATCTGGTCCTTAAGATGCTGCTTTAAGTTAGTACATTAGTCCTTGACTAGAATGAGTATGTGATATCAAGTACTTGATGCATGATTTAAAATTATGGACTAAAGGATTTAAGTTTGAATTTCTTCAATTTTGAAAGGGAAATATCAGTCGAGTTTATAAATGATTGCGTTTGTAAATCTTTTCAGAAAGGTTCTGCCAAGTTTGGGTTTGTACTCAATATTTTGGAATTGATACCGCGTTTCTATATTTTGGATCATAAGGTTTTATTCTTGATCAATCTTCTTGACTTTTAGTTTAAGCATTGGAATGATTGATAGTTATATCGTGGATTCGATATCAGTATAGATCCTATGAAAGGTCGGAAATAGAAGGTTAATGAAGGAGTTAATAAGTTGGATAATGTCGGATGATTGATTGAGTTCTACACAATAGCTATCAAGCGTCTTTTCGCATAGCTTCGTATGAGGTACATATATATGTTAGAGAGGTTGTCCGATTTCGTGGATTGCTAGTGTCCATTTTTCAGATAGAGATCCGAGAATTTTCCCTTGAGATTTGGAAGAGTTTACATGTGGCAATGGGTACTAAATTAAATTTTAGTACTTCCTACCATCCCCAGACAGACAGACAATCTGAACGTACTATTCAGACGCTAGATGATATGCTTAGAGCCTGTGTGCTAGACTTGAATGATAATTGAGAGACACATTTTCCATTAGTATAGTTTGCCTACAACAAACGGTTTTCGGGCCAACATTTGATATGTCACCATATGAAGCACAGTATGGATGAAGATGTCGATCGCCAATCTAGTGGGATGAAGTTGGTGAGAGGAAATTATTGGGTTCAGAATTAATTGAGAAAACAGTATAAGCTATCGAGAAGATCAGATTAAGGATTAAAGCTGTCCAAGACAGACAGAAAAGTTATGCCGATCAAAGAATAAAAGACTTAATGTTTGAGATTAGAGAGAAAGTGTTCTTGAAAGTAACTCCTATGAAGGGTACTTTTCGTTTCGGCAAGAAAGGGAAATTAAGGTTTCGTTTCATCAGATCATTTGAAATACTAGAGAAAGTGAGGAATGTGGCTTATTGTTTGACTTCGCCACTAGAACTTGCAGCTATTCACAATGTCTTTTGTGTTTCCTTATTGAGAAAGTATGTTTATGATCCTAATCATGTGGTGAATTATTAGTCTCTTACAGTCCAGAAGGGTTTGACTTATGAAGAGGCACATATGTGCATAGTAGAGGGAAAAGTCCATGTCTTAAGAAGCAAAGAGATTCCTTTAGTCAAAGTCCAGTGGGGTAGATATAATTAGTAATGAGGTTACTTAGGAAATGAAGAGGAGATCCTAGCCAAGTATCCAGAAATCATAGATCGAGTAAGTTTAATTTCGAGGACGAAATTATTTTAAGGGGGTAAGGTTGTAGCGACCAAGAATTTTTACGCAATTTAATAATTATTTTAAAATCATTGAAAACGGTACCGCTGCGATCTCACCCATTTTTTAGTTAACGTCGCGACGTATTCGTCTAGACAAGTCGAGAAATATCGAGTTCGTTCGATTTTAAATTAAATTTCGAATTTCTAAAATTATATTATATTATTTATTTTTTTAAATTATTATTTTTCAAATCATTTTAAATTCCAAATTTCGTCAATCTCATTTTATCAGTTTCATTCTTCCGACCCAGTTGATTTCGAGTGCGAATTTTCCTCGAACTACGTGCAATGTTTGTCTAGGTTTTCACACCACCAACCCCCATCCATCACATCAATCAAATACCATGCCATACCCTAACTCTATATCACCTACCCTTCCCAAACCCATCTCAGCATCATCTCACCACCCCAGCCTCCCAGCTCCATCCATTGCAGCCTCCATTCAGCCGAGGTAATGTTCTCTTCCCCCTTCATCACCATCACCATTCCAGCAAGCAGCCAAAGATCAAGCCATAACCATCTCATTTGAATCAACACCAATTTTCTAGCAAGATTACCCGACCACCACTTTCGTCCATGTCACAACTTGCAATTTCCACCTCCTCTGTTTGAGCTCCATTCACAACCAAGCTGCCTAACTGCCACCTGCAACGCCAAAAACCATGAACACCACCACCATTTCTAGAGCACCCACTGCAACACCAAGCATTACCATTCTGCCGAACCAACACCACCACGCAACCACCATCAGCCAACCCCAAACCACCATAAGCACCACCGCTGCCATTCACTACTTTCACCGAACCACTACCCAATCAGTTTCCGCCAACTCTAGCCCACACTTCACCACCTGCATAGCTCACTCTCTTACAATACTCAACCTCAAACCTCTAGCAACCCAACATCTCCATTCGCCGCCGCCTGGACCACCAGTCCCTTCATCGCCTCCACTTCCCAACTCCAAATCTCCATCAATCAGGCCAAAATCAAACCCATAACCCAAGAAGATCAAGAAATTTATCCACTACCTACCTCAACAGCCGGTTTCACCGCCGGAAAATCACGAACTCAGCCTCGTTTCTAGCTTCGGTTTCGCACCCAAACCAGCACCAAACTTCGCCTTTTAGCTACCACCTCTTCCTCCTTGTCACCGCCTCACGATGGCGGTGATACCGCCGTGGAATCGTCGGCCGATTGGCGCAGGAAATACCCCCCACCGTATGCCTCGCTCGCTCGCGTCTCTCTCTCTCTTCTTCTCTGGCTCACGAAATGGGGAAGAGAGAATGATTTTGTTTATATTTTGATTTTTAAAAATTGCACCTTGGTCCCTTTTATTTCTTAAAGTTATTAAATTCAGCCCGTTTGGTTTTAAACTAATCATTTCATCCCTTTGGTTTTTAAATGATTTTTAATCAGTCCCTTCATTTTTAAAATTAATTATTTCAATCTCTACTGTTTAAAATATGTTTTTTGAGCTTCAACCCAACTTTCAAATTATTCATTTTAGTCCCTCAACTTTTAAAGTATTCATTTTAGTCCATCAACTTTCAAAGTATTCATTTTAGTCCCTCAACTTTTGAAATTTCATTTTAGTCCCTCAGCTTTCGAAGTATTCATTTTAGTCCCTCAACTTTCGAAGTATTCATTTTAGTCCCTCAACTTTCAAATTATTCATTTTAGTCCCTCAACTTTCAAAGTATTCATTTTAGTCCCTCAACTTTCAAATCATAATTTCAGTCCCCAAATTGTAATTTATCATTTTTTAAACTACAAGTTTCTAAGGACTAATTTAACTTATCTTTCTATTTGACTAGATGAGGCGTACGGAGATTTAAAAGATTGAAGTCATTCCCGCTCAACCACACTCGTTAAGTTTAAGGTAGATTCGCCCCCTATTAATTGACTTAAATTATGATTGCATGTGAATGTTTATATTATGTGACTTATGTGAAAGTCATTTTTATGAAAAGAGACGAGAATGTATTTATTCGAAAATATTTATGTTGTTATACTTGTCATAACTTATGTGCTTTTATGCATGAGAAAGAAAGAAGAGAATATCTTGCAAGATAAATGATGATGTTATGCATAACTTATGTACCTTATGTATATGAGAAGAAAGAGCAATCCACACCCTATGATTTTAAAGAGCCTATGATTTTCAAAGAGAAGCCATGTGCTTTAATGCACGAAAAGAGCAACTCACACCCTATGATTTTAAAGAGCCTATGATTTTCAAAGAGAAGTCATGTGCTTTAATGCACGAGAAGAGCAACCTACACCCTATGATTTCTAAAGAGCCTGCATTTACGTGTTCAATTATATTGTAGATTAATTAATTGACGATGAGTTTACTGAGTATTTCTATGAAATGCTCATGTCTATTTTAACAATATTTGCAGATTTCGGAGAGGGTGACAAGTGATGGATGATTGTGACAATAGTTATTAAATGGTTGAAAATCTTATTTGAATGATTCGTATTTCCAAACATTGAATAATTTTGAGAATTTCAATTATTTGAGAAATTTTGACATTGCAGATTGATTTACAATATTAATGGCTCGATTTATTATTTCGAATTGTTTCATAAAGTTTTTTAGATTTTATCGACCATTACAGTTTATTTAATGTTGCCAAAAATGAATTTCAGTTATTTCTTCCGCTAAAATATTATTTTAAAAGTTAGATCAGACGATGACGTGGTGAACCGGGTATTTAGAACTCAGGGCGCTACACCATCTATCTAAGAAACCACCCCTGTGAAGCGGCAAGTGCTAAGACAGTCCTTACAGTAGTCATCTTGAAAATAGGGGTAAATGTTTCTTCATAATCAATGCCATATTCTTGGCGATTCCCAAGAGCTGAATACACCCATTTACACCCAATCGGTTTGACACCAGAAGGACAATTTACAATATCCCAAGTGTGATTTTCTTGAAGAGCCTGAATCTCTTCTTGCATGGCTTGCTGCCAACATGCTTGGGAAGCTGCTTGAGCATAAGAGTGAGGAACAGAAACAATAGCTAGAGTTGCACTAAGTGAGGTATGAGAAAAGCCATACCTATCGGGTGGATGAGTAACTCGAGTTGAGCGCCGAGGTATGGGGGTCATAGGGTCAAGCATCGGATCAGTGTCTGGAAGGGGCGCTGGGGAAGGTGGGAGACGTCGTTGATACACAAGACCTGGTTTAAACCGCTCAATAGAAGGAGACATGTTATCAAAAGCTGGAAGAAGAACAACAGGAGGATCAGGATTAACCTGAGACTGAAAGTAATATTGGTTTTCAAAGAAGATCACATTTTGAGATATTCGGAATTTATTTGCACGAGCATCATAACAAACAAATCCTTTCTGTGTAGGGCTATATCCCATAAAAGCACACGTGACAGACTGGGCAGCAAGCTTGTGACTATCAACGGGTGGTAAGTGAACAAAATAAACACAACCAAAAGTGTGAAGGGACTGATACTCAGGAGAAATGCCAAGTAAACGAAAGTAGGGAGAATCATAATTTAGGATGGCAGTAGGCAAGCGATTGATCAAGTAGACAGCAGTAGATAACGCTTCGACCCAGAACCTAGATGGTACAGACGAATCAATCAACAAAGTACGAACAACATTCAAGAGGTGACGATTCTTACGTTTAGAGACTACATTTTGTTGAGGGGTATAGGAATAAGAACTGATGTGATCCGAAAAAGAAGTTAAGAACAATGTTATGATTCGGGACGAATCATCTTAAAGGAAGAGGGGATGATGTGATCCGGAAAAGGCGTCAAAAATGAGAAATCAAGATACGGGAAATTCAACAATATTCTACATAGGAAAGTGAACAAGTTTCATGTTGGGCTCGAGTCGAGATTAATATCACGTCAAAGGATCAGAAATCAAGGCAGAGAGGCTTTTACGGTCGTAACTTCCATAATTACGGCCGTAACATTATCAGTGCACAATTTGGGCAGAACAGCGTTTACGACCGTAACTTTGGTTCTCACAGCCGTAACATCAATCTTCACGGTCGTAACTAATATTGAGACATTTTGATAAGAGAAGGACTTATGGTCGTAAGCGGCGTGAATCAGATTTTCGAGATTTTTAGTATTTCAGTTGATTTGTATTTCCTTTATTGGTTTTTAATTCTTTTTCCAATTTTGGTAATTTTGGTAATTTTAGTTATTTTAGCTATTTTAGCATAATTAGAATTCTATTCAGAGTCAGTTAGTGACTAGGGTTTATTTTGCCTATTTATATGTTTTTCCATTCAATGTAAAAACAGAAGATTTTGATGAATAAAAAGAAATATTGAGTGTTTTCTCAACATTGTTCTGGAATTGAACAAACTTCGAACTTATCAAATATTTTGGGATATTTGTGGCGTTTAACAAATCGAACTTATCAAAGGCGTGGACATCCTTTGTGGCGTTCAAATCATTACGGTTCTTGTTTCCGCATCGTAACGGGTCTTGGGTTTAATATACCCATGGTTCTTACGTCGTGAGGCTCGGGTTGTAGTGTTATCGTCCATTCCAAACTGAATTCAGAACTTTCGAAGCGTTATTCCGCGAGTTACGACGAGGACCCCCTCCCGGGTTCTCATCATATGGTATCAGAGCTGGACTCTGAATTCAGGTTCTTGTATTTTTTTATCCAGTTTGATTTTTATGTTTATCATCGAGTCCCATAAAAATCATCCATATCCTATTTTTGTTATTTGAGTTTTTGTTTTCAATTTTTCTTGTTCTTCTTATCAGTAAATTTTTTTCTAGTTTGATCCATAAGAGTCGTCCTAAAAAAATCAAAAGTGTTTTTCTTATTTGATTGTTTTCCAAATCCTGTCACGTTTATTTTGTTGCGTTCGTGTCGAATTTTCGAATTTTATTAAAAAAATAAAATAAAATAAAAATTATTTTTTTTATTTTTATTAATTCCGAAAATTCATCATAATTCAAAAAAAAAAAAAAAAAAAATCACTCCGAAATTCAAGAACCACTTTCTTGAATTTCCTTAAATTCTTGATAATTCCTTACCTTCCAAGTCAAATTAAAATTATTGATATTCTTTCCTTTCTTGTCAAAATTCAAGAACCACTTTCTTGAATTTCCTTAATTCTTGATATTCCCTGCCTTCCAAGTCAAAATTAAAATTCATTAATACTCCTTGGGTCAAACTATTATTCCATTCCATTCCACAATGTCCAAATTTCACGAAAATTCATCATGTAGGAAAGATAATGATGCAAACCACGTAGCAATTGTAGCTACGCAACCCACAAATTATTGGAATCGACCCAAGAACGCCAATAAATCACGATTTATGGATCCAATTAAAATTAATTGAACCAAGCAACCAATACAATCACAAGGATATATTGACCTCTTGATCACAAGGAATATTAATTCTCACCGGGGTTTGAACAAACACGAATAACTCGCAAGTTCGGATTGTGTTCAATGAAGAACGAAGTTTGAAAGCAATTTGCCTCACAATAATAATATCAAAGTTTTCTATTAAAGTCTAACGAATAATGAAAATTACATCCCTATAAATAGGGTCAAAATCTAGGTTAAGAGTTCTAATTAAACTAGGAAAGAAATAACCAAAAATAAGGAAATAATTAAAAACCCTAAATTCACGCGTATTGTTATTTACGGCCGTGACAATTCCTCTTACGGCCGTAAGACTCTTTCTGTTTCACCATTACGGCCGTGAGACTTTATTTACGACCGTAAGTCTCAATTCTGAAATTCTTGTTTTTGATCCGAGGCTGAGTTACGGCCGTAACAAATCTGCGTTACGTCCGTAAGTCCAATTTTCTTCAAAATCATAGTTTTCAATAGTGGGTTGGTTACGGCCGTGAGCTCCCATATGTTACGGCCGTAATTCTTGAAATTTCACAATTTTCTTCGTCGGCTTGAATGAGGTTGATCCACTCGTTGTCTCGACTAGCTTCCAACATGGAAATTGTTCATTTTCCTATGCCGAATGTTGTTGCGTCGTCCGTGACTTGACTTCTCCTTTGAGCTCCTATCCCGGATCACATCATTCTCCCCTTCTTCAGGATGATTCGTCCCGAATCATAGCTTGGTTCATGGTGTTTCAGCGCACCGCCTGGATCAAAAGGAAAATTTTTGCCTCTATTACATAGGATCAACCAATAGTCGAATACTTGGATTGGAAGGATGAGTCGAAATAAGAACTTCCTTGGCCAAATGTGGTGTGACTCAAACCTCCAAGTATATTCAACCTGCAAGAAAGATTTACGCAAAATAGGGTGGGGAATGTTAGTTTCACCAAGTACAAGATAGGGATCCTTGTACTCATGGTATATCATCTCCAAATCCTCTTCCCTAACAACGAGGTCCTTCTTGTGTTTCAATACCTTCTTGTCTACAAATTGGAGGAGCATCATTTATTGAATGCATGTCAGGGAATCGACAATTTTCCGTTTGATTCAGGAGGTACAGTTTGATTTTTCAAGAACAACACCATGATTAGGGACGAATCATCTTAAAGAAGGAGGGAATGGTACGAATAAGGGTGGGCTTGACGGAAAAATCTATAATTCAAGTCAAAACAAGAAGTCAAGCAGGTTCGGAGAACGTCATATCAAACATTGCTTGTACGAAGAAGGTTCGAGGCTAAACCAAGTGAGCAAGCCAAGAACAGCTTTATGATTCGGGACGAATCATCTTAAAGGAAGAGGGGATGATGTGATCCGGAAAAGAAGCTAAGAACAATGTTATGATTCAGGATGAATCATCTTAAAGGAAGAGGGGATGATGTGATCCGGAAAAGGCGTCAAAAATGAGAAATCAAGATACGGGCAATTCAACAATATTCTACATAGGAAAGTGAACAAGTTTCATGTTGGGCTCGAGTCGAGATTCAAATCACGTCAAAGGATCAGAAATCAAGGCAGAGATGCTTTTACGGTCGAAACTTCCATAATTACGGCAGTAACATTATCAGTGCACAATTTGGACAGAACAGCGTTTACAGCCGTAACTTTAGTTCTCACGGCCGTAACATGGAATTTCACGGCCGTAACATCAATCTTCACGGCCGTAACTAATATTGAGACATTTTGATCAGAGAAGGACTTATGGCCGTAAGCTGCGCGAATCAGATTTTCGGGATTTTTAGCATTTCAGTTGATTTGTATTTCCTTTATTGGTTTTTAATTCTTTTTTCAAATTTGGTAATTTTGGTTATTTTAGTTATTTTAACAATTTTAGCATAATTAGAATTCTATTCAGAGTCAGTTAGTGACTAGGGTTTATTTTGCATATTTATATGTTTTTCCATTCAATGTAAAAACAGAAGATTTTGATGAATAAAAAAATATATTGAGTGTTTTCTCAACATTGTTCTAGAATTGAACAAACTTCGGACTTATCAAATATTTTGGGATATTTGTGGCGTTCAACAAATCGAACTTATCAAAGGCGTGTGCATTCTTTGTGGCGTTCAAACCATTACGGTTCTTGTTTCCGCATCATAACGGGTCTTGGGTTTAATATACCCATGGTTCTTACGTCGTGAGGCTCGGGTTGTAGTGTTATCGTCCGTTCCAAACTGAATTCAGAACTTTCCAAGCGTTATTCCGCGAGTTACGACGAGTACCCCCTCCCGGGTTCTCATCAAGAACGCCGGTGGATGATTCCTTTGTTTTGAAGATATGTTTGGAAAGAATGAGACATGTACTCTCCCCCCGAGTCGGAATTTAAGATTTTGATACAAGTACTAAATTGTGTTTCGATTAGGGCAGCAAACTTTTGAAAGACAGAAAACACTTCGGCTTTAGAACGAAGAAAATATATCCAAGTAAATCGACTAAAATCATCGATAAACGTGACAAAATAACGAAACTGGCCATGAGAAACAACAGGACTCATACCCCAAACATCAGTATGTGTAATCTCAAAGCGACTAGAAGCACGACTATCATGCATAGGAAAAGGTAAAATATTACTTTTACCAAGGCGACAGATAGCACAATCAAAAGAAACAGGAGAAGTAAAATGATTTTTATTGCCCAAAAAATCATGTTTCATAAGATGAGTCAAGACAATAGAATTGGGGTGACCCAATTTTTTTTATGCCAAATTTCATTATTATTGGCTGTAGCCGTACATGCAAGAGAAATAACATTTGAAATGGAAAACTGTAAAGGAAATAGACGTCCCAATTTAGGCCCCTTCGCGATCACCGTCCCCGACGTCTGATCCTGCACAAGACAACCACCACGAGAAAAATGAACATCACAGTTATGGTCTACTAGTTGTCCAACATAAATCAAATTTGTAGATAATCCAGGAGAGAGAAAAATATTTTGTAGTGATGAACCTAAATTACCAACAGCAGTAATAGGAAGAGTACTGCCATCAGCAATTTGAATGTTTTGAGTGCCTCCGTACTTACAAACGTCGTGGAGACCAATCGTACTACCAGTCATATGATTAAAAGCCTCCGAATCAACAATCCACGAAGAAGTGATGTTAGCACCCTTACCTTGTAAGCCCAAAGCCGAAAAAGCTGACACAATCATCTGTTGAACCATGGCAGGCGTGAGAACAGATGAGTCGGAGTTTACAGTGGATGGAGCAGGAGGTGAGGATTGAACAGTAGATTGAAAAGCATGTGGTTGGCGATTTTGAGGTCGTACGCGACAGTGCTTGATGATATGACCTTCTTTCTTGCAATAGCTGCAAAATTTCTTAGGACAGTTGCGAGCAATATGACCGAACTCCTTACAACTGAAACATTGTACTTTATTTTTTCCTTTCCCTTGAGCCGCCACATACGCTACATTCACAACTTCAGAAATAACCTTCTCAGAAGTCATACCCATTTGAGTAGCTAATCGTTGTTCCTCACGGAGTAATTCTCCCAAGCAGATATCTAGAGATGGAACCGGATTTCGGTTTAATAACCCAGCTCTAACAGGCTCAAACTCAAGTCAAAGCTTCATCAAGAACTGATCCCGTTTACTTTTAACATGAACCACTTGAAGAGCTTCGAGCGCCACAGTGGGGACCTTAGAATGAACAATAGCAGAATACTCGCTCCAAATATTAATGAAGTCAGAGTAAAATTGCTCAATAGTCAAAGTACCTTGATTGAAATTGCTAATTTCCAATTCCAGTTGAAATTTTCGAGCACTGTGATCTTGATGATAAACACGTTGTAAATGGGCCCACATGGCCTCAGCTGTAGTAAAACTCCGAAGATTAGTGATAAGATGGGGCTCAATTGTTCCCAATAAGCAAGAAATAACCTTAGCATCTTTGACCTCCCACTGTGCAAGTTCTTATTCATCAGTAGGAGCCCGAGCAGAACTATCAATATGTTTAGATAATTCCTTCCCCTTCAAAAACATTTTGAACTGAAATTCCTAAGTAGGAAAGTTCTTCCCATTAAAACGAACAATAGTATTCTCGAACGACATGATGAAGATGATAAAAAAATTAGGTAGTCTCATAAATTTATTTATTTATTTATAATTTTTTTTTGAGAAAATCCATACCCCACTGACACACCAGCCCAGTTGTAACACTAAGTCACAGTCCAACAATTTAAGCCCAAGAATAAAAGGCCCAGACTATTCTTAAAAAATAAAAGGCCCAATAACATAGGACTCGGCCCAATAGTGGTATATACCTCGGCAATACTCCAGCCCAGTGGTACCTGTCCAAGCAATCGACGAAGTGAGATGCCGATATCAAAGCTGCGCTCCACAATCGTGCCAAACGACGACCTCACAGCCACTCCAGAACTGGTTTGATACAACCCAGAAATGCTCGACTGCCACCGTAAGGGTTGACGGACACCCAACCACTCCAACAACCGCCGACGCAAAGGACCTGCAAGAGAGAACCCGAGAGCAAGCTGAGACTTGCAAAAACAAAACAGGAAAGAAACTCCTTTCTCGTTGCACACGAAAGATTGAGACCACGAAGAATATAAAAGTAGAGGCTCTGATACCATGTCAATTGGTCTGAATGCCCTTTACTTAGGGTTTCCTTTCATTAAATAGAAGCAATTATACATATACAAGGGTAAGTATTTACAATCTTTTCTATATGCAATTTACCATATAGAGAAGATTTTCCAATATTCTAAGTTATCTCGGTTAACAATATACCCGATGTAAAGTTAGGAGAAGTCTAAAGTTCTAGTCGAAACTGTGTACTTGTCTCTACTTGAACATTAACCTAAGCTCGATTCTATGCGTCAAAGTGCATTCACCCGATGGATTGGGCGGTGTCTTCATTTCAAGTTGTTAATGAGTCAAACGGGACTGTTCGATGTTGACAGGTTCTATGTGTTCACTCGTTCAATTATTTAAATCAAATTACTTTTGCATTTGACTGTGCAGTAGAGTCTGTTGCAACATATAAACACACACAAACACGTTAAAAAGGGCTTGGAGATTGTTTTGCATAACTCATCTGCCGTTTTGTTTTGCCTTTCGATTCAAAGTTCATGTCATTCTGGTTTTGTTATCTGTGTGAGTACGTGTATAGGGCTAGGAGCAGAAAATGTCTAATACACTGTATTGAACACGACTAGGTAGAATTGAGAACGATAGTTGGATAATTGGATTGAATATGTAGTATCATGTTCGATTTAGCTTATGTGAAGAAAGAGCAGAGGGAGAAAGAGATACATGTAACTTTGTCTCTATATAATTTAGCTGAGATCAGAATTCTCTGTAACTATTCCCCTACACTATACAAAGATTTTTAGACTTAACCAAACAACCTAAAGGTCCTACATACATGCTTGCTGTATCTATTCCAACACTATCTGCTTGAATGTGAATTGCTCAGTATCATTCAGTCATGCCAGCAGAGCAGCAGCACTGTACATCTCCATATGATGTAAAGCCTTGCCCTCTGTTCTCTAATCTGCTTCGAAAACCGATGAGTCGATCGGAGCTTCGAACTTCTCAATCTTGCTGCCATGGTTGAAAACAGAGTTCCGTTCTTTGAGGGTTATAGAGAAACTTTTGAGTTTTGGGATGGAAAGAATTTGAAGTTTTATTTGTGGGTTGAGAGTTTCTTTGAGTTCTTTTAGTTTATATAAGAGAGACATTCAAGATATGGAAGTAGGAATTTGTGGTGAATGACAATCTGTGGCGGTGTGGCCCCTTTATGTAGGGATATATTCAATTAAGATAACGAAGTAAACTTGTAGCTTGTCTCCTTGCCAACCCTACTCGAAAATGACTTGTTACCAACTTCTCCAGGCTAAGGTCCATGGCTGGTCCTCCCACCTCCCCTCCCTCCGAGCAGTCTAGACGGAGTGTATTCTCTCGACAAAAGATAAATTTCAATAATTTTTGGGAGATAAATTTTGACATTTTTTTAAGTGACATTGTGATACGTCACAAATTCATTGGAGGGTGAAAAGTAAGTGTTGGGTAATTATTTTCTCAATTCAATGAATGTGTGACATGTTACAATATCACTTAAAAATGTTCCAAAAATTGTCTCTCAAGAATTACCCGATAAATTTTGTGTGCTCAAATGTCGGGATTTTCTTTAGGGGTGAGATTAATGCGTACTATTTTCTTCAATATAGTGAAAATTCGTATTGTCAAAGTACAATGTACAAATATAAAGTTGGTAGTTTGTTATGTAAGTTTTCTATTTTTAATTTTATTTGTTACTTTCTTAATTAGGCATTGAGAATTGATCTCCAGACCCCTACCTCGGCAAACGGGGTTCCTCGACTCGTATTGAGACGAGCTATGGATCGAATCAAGCTTGAATTTATTTTACGAATTGAGTCCACCAAGACCCATGAACTGGTTCGTCTTGAGCTTGTTGGTTTTTGATTTATTTTATTTATTAACTTAGGAAATATTTTATTAACTTAAAAAATAAAAATATAAAAGATGAGTTAGATTCGTGAGCTCGTGGACTAGCTTGGCTCCTGGTCAAATGACTGAACCAAGCATTGTTTGTAAATATGAGTCCAGCTTGAGTTGGGATTTTTACTTGGCTCGACCCAAATAAATAATAATGTATTTATTCTCCATTACACATTATAAATTGTGAATAAAAGGTCGTAAAATCCCAAAAGAATCCAAACATGTAAAATTTTGTTGAAGAATCTCATAAAAGTACCATATAAAAAGGTAAGTTCGACTTAGTACGTTCACCATGCATCCATATATGATATTCCATGTATATATCCACCATTAAGAATAATATTCTTTTTCATTGTTCATAAAAAAAAAAATTATGTATTGAATTTGATCCGAAATTAATGGTTCTATTTATGAAATACCAATCGATCTGACAATCAAAATTATTTTTACAAGAAAAGTATGTCATCACCATTTTTGTCTATCTTATCTACCCCATGTTGACATTGAAATCGATAACTAGGCATGTCTTAACCTCATAATCATCACGTGCACCGTGTCACATTAAATTCGACGAGATTATGTTCCAAGTCAATGTTCCTACACTAATTGCAATTTTCAAATGGGCCCAAATGTGAACCGTTTAGCAGACATAGTGGGCCTCTATCTCTATATTTTAGGTTTAAGACCATGACATCTGTATTGGGCCATTGGCTTCATGGGCCCATAGTGCATATCATTCAATGTCAAGGGCCCATTCCCACGTGACCAGTGCTGAAATAAAGAGCAGCATATGAATGGAGATTCCTAATCCTAACCTTCCTTATCACAACAGGAAATGGATCAGGTGAACCACATGCTATGTCTGTTTGTACCATACATAAAGCTGTGGTTTAAAAAATTGAAAGTACAAATCGGGAAAGTTTGTATTAGAGTAAGGGAATGTTGTGCATTAGCACTTCTAAGAAACAATCTTGGATGTTGGAATTTGGAAATAATTATTGTACTAGGACAAGATACCCACCCTCGATAATGTCATATTTCTTATTTTGAGCTATGATTTGAACATGTCGGCAAACTATTTTAAGGCATGTAATGACGTGACATCCATAAATGACTATCACAAATATTTAGTTCGAAGTTGGTTTCGAGTTCTTTCAACTAACATAATTTTTTTGTACCGTTCGATGATGATCAAAGGCGACGAGGAATATTCTCGAAGTCCATTTTGACTAATAAGTAACATTCTCCATCAACCTCAATTTTGTCAATCCTAGTCATAGTTGTAGGTCCAATCCACGTTATTTTGAAATATTCTATACGTTTTATAAGAAAGTTTTCATTATATAAAAAAAAATGATGGTTATATTGCACTTTTTTTTTTTTTTTTCAAATATCGCAGGGGTAAAATAATGCGAACCTCCTGGTACTTGACCTAAAATTCTCACAACAATTTTATATCAAACTCAAGAAAGCTAAAATTGTAAGAAAAGTGATGAATTTTAACCTAAGCTTACCCTAACAAAAATTCAAAGGAAGTAAACACTATCCAATGGAGAGAATAAAGCAAGTTTCAAGATGTTTGTGGAAACAACAACTACACAAAAATAATATACTCAAGTTAAGTTGAAGAAGTTCCAAAGAAAATTACAAGATAAGAAAGGTGATTTACCTCTCACAAGCTCTCAATGAGTCTCTTACAATCCAAGCTAATCTAGGGTTTGAGAGAAATGTTATATTTATAGTACAAAATTTTAGAATGGAAGAAAAATGAGAAAATTGCAAAAAGAGCCCCCGAAAATTTAAATTCGATAACTTTCGGTCGATCAAAAGGTCTACCGAAAGTACATTTCGGTCGAACGGTGCTCAGCCGAAGATGATTATGGTTGCACTGAAAATCCTTAGTGACTTTCGGTCGACCGAAAGTGACTAAACCTCCAAAATTAGGCAATTGACTTCGGTCTTGTTTTCTTCCACGCGGACTTGATTTTAGAACTTGTAAATGAGTTCTGCCATCGACTCTAGGGCCGCCTTGACTTTAGATCTTATGATGGGGCTCATCGGTACGCGGAACGAGGTTTGACTTCCTTGATTCTCATCATTCCCTTCTTTTTTACAAGGATTTAACCTCGAATATTCAATAGAGATGGCAAAAAAATCCGACCCGAACCCGCCCCTAATGGGGCTAAAAAAACCCGCCCCGAGGGTCGGCGGGACGGGTATGGGGCGATTTCCCTCAACCCGGGTGAGTTTAGGTTTAGCTGTCCCGACCTGAACCCACCCCGATTAAATAAATTAATAAAAAATAATAAGGAAAAAAAAATACCAAAAAAATTTTTAAAAATTAAAAAAAAATTAAATGGGGCTGGTAGGTTGACCCGCCCCGACCCGAAATTCGCTGGTCGCGGGGCGGGTTTGGAAATGAAAAATTCTCATGGGGCGGGGCATGGGTTGGGGGGACCCGACCCGAACCCGCCCCGTTGCCATCACTAATATTCACCTACATTAAAAGGGGAAAATCAAATACATTGAAATTGGCGAAAACTTTACACTCACTTGGAAGATCAAGTATGTAGGCATTGTCATTGATCTTCTCAATAACTTGGAACGGACCATCTCCGCGCGGTTGTAATTTGGATTTCCTTTGATTGAGAAAATTCTCATTTCTCAAGTGGAGCCAAACTCAATCCCCTGGCTCAAAAGTGATGAGCTTTCTACCGTTGTACACATATTACTTATTTTTCTTCTCATTTTGGAATTTGACCTTCTCATGAAGAAATTTAATCAAGTCCTCATTCTTCTTTCCATCTAAGCTACCTCTTTCATCATTAGTAAATGAATTAAATCAAAAGAAGTTAGTGGGTTAAATCCATAAACAATCTTAAATGGAGAAAAAGAAGTAATAGAATGAAAACTTCAATTATAAGGAAATTTAACAAAAGATGGAGACTCTCCTCCCAATTCTTTAGATTGCTTTTAAGGATAGTGAGAAGGAGTTGTCGTAAAGTTCTATTAACCACCTCGACTTGACCATCGGTTTGGGGGTGACACATAGTTGAAAATAAAAGTTTGATTCCCAGTTTTCCCCCACAAAACCTTTCAAAAGTGGCTAGGAAATTTTAAATCCCTATTCGATACAATACTCCTAGGGACTCCATGAAATCTAACTATCTCCTTAAAGAATAAGTTGGCTATGTGATGGGAATCATCCGTTTCATGACAAGCAATGAAATGTGTCATCTTACTAAATCTATCCACGATCACAAAAATGGAATCACCCACCTCCTTAGACCTAGGTAGACCCAAAATAAAATCCATAGAAATCTCAGTCTAAGGTTCGCTAGGCACTGGTAGGGGCGTATATAATCCAAGATGTGCTACTTTGGACTTGGTTTTCCTACAAATGATGTAACTAGAACAAATCATTTCTACATCTCTCCTCATTTCAGGCAAATAGAAATGTTCTTGTAAAATTTTCAAAGTTAGTTTCACACCAAAACGACCCATTAAATCTCCCCCATGGGCCTCTCTCACCAACAACTCCCTCAAAGAGTAATTAGGCACACAAAGTTTACTCTCAAGAAACAAAAACCCCTCATGGTTATAATACTTATCACATGCAACATTTTCACATAACACAAAGACACTTGCAAAGTCCACATCATTCACATACAAGTCTTTGATACTTTCAAAACCCAACAATCTTGCTTCTCTTTACCTTGTTTTTATTTAATGACGTGGGGGGAATGTCTCCACGTATTTCACCCATTTGGCATGCCTCTTGCTCAATTTTCTTTGCTCTTTCAAGTGCTTCAAGGATTCACGATCGATATAAATGACGGACTCCCTTGTCCACAGATAGTGATGATATGTCTCCAATGCCCTCACCAAAGCATAGAGTTCTTTGTCATATGTTGGGTAGTTCAATGTGGCCCCATTGAATTTTTCGCTAAAGTAAGCAATTGACCTCTTTTCTTGCATTAACACATCTCCAATACCTATCCCTGAAGCATCACATTCAATCTCGAAAATCTTGTCAAAATTAGGTAAGGCTAAAATGGGTGCGATGCACAACCTTTCCTTTATTTTCATTAAAAGCTTGTTCTTGTTCTTTTCCTAATTTAAATCCTATATGTTTTTTAACTATCTCGGTAAGTAGTGAAGCTGGTGTATTAAAGTCTTTGACAAAACGACGATAAAAACTAGTTAATCCATGAAAACTCACCTCGGTGACACTTTTTAGTGTTGGTAATTCCTTGATGGCCTTGACCTTTTCATTGTCAACTTCAATGCCTTTATTACTAACAACAAAACCAAGAAATACAACACTCTATGCAAAAATTACACTTTTTGATATTGACATACAATTTTTCTTCTTTTAAAACCAAAAGCACACATCTCAAGTATTTAACATGCTCATCCAAATTCTTTCTATAGATCAAAATATCATCAAAGTAAACTACCACAAATTTTCTAATAAATGCACGCAAAATATAAATCATTAACCTCATAAAAGAGCTCGGTGTATTAATGAGACCAAACGACATAACCAACCATTCATATAAACCATATTTATTTTTAAATGAGAATTTTCGTTCATCTCATATTCTCATCTTAATTTGGTGGTATCCACTTCTCAAATCAATCTTACTAAAAATACAAGAACCATGCAATTCATCTAACATGTCATATAACCTAGGAATGGGACGTCGATACTTTACCGTTATGTTGTTGATGGTTCGAAAATCAAAACACATCCTATAGGTTCCATCCTTCTTGGGCACTAGTAGCATAGGCACGGTACAAGAGCTCATGCTCTCACGAACACATCCTTTACTGATCAACTCCTCGACTTGCTTTTTGAGTTCTTTAGTTTCTTCCGGATTGCTTTGGTATACTGATCTATTTGGAATGACGGCTTCGAGAATGAAGTAAATTTGATGCTCATGCTCGATGCCTCTAACGGACGGAAGTCCACTAGGTATCTCCTCCGAAAATATATCTTCGAATTCCTGTAATAAAGAAGTAGCTGAATTGAGGAGGGAAGTGTGAGTTTCATAAAGTGTGAGGAGGGACTCCTTATAAACCATAAAAATATTAGTTAATTTTCCTTAAAAACCCTCTCCTCATCACCCTTATTAGCATAAAAACTCATTTTTTTAACCTCTTTTGCCCTCTTTCTCTTCTCCTTCTCCCCCCTCACTTCTTCTCTCACTACTCTGCTCACATTTTTTTCACTCTCTCTTTGCTCCCTACTCACATCCACTCTTTTCTTTCTCTTTCCCTTTTCCTCGTTCTCCTCTCTTTTGAGTTTCAATTGGTCCTTGTAAACTTCTTTTGGACTCAAGGCAGTAGTGTCATGGGTTTCCCATTCATTTGGAAGCTATACCTATTTTTCCTCCCATCATGCACTACTTTCCTATCATATTGCCACGCCTACCCAAAAATATGTGTAGCTTGCATGGGAACCACATTACAAAGCACTTGATCATTATATGTTCCAATGTTGAAAGTAAGAAGTACTTGTTACGTTACCTTCAACTCTCCATAATCACTCAACCATTGCAATTTATAGTGATTAGGATGTGGCATCACCGGTAATTCCAACCTTTCCACCATGCTAGTACTAGCCACATTTGTGTAACTCTCACTGTTAATAATGATGCTACATACTTTATCTCTCACAAGACACCTAGTGTGAAAAATATGTTCTCTTTACTTAGCCATTTCATCAACTTTGGCTTGAATGTTGAGAGATCTTATGGTAACCAAGGACTTTGGTGGACTAACAACTCCCTCCATCTCTTCTTCCTCACTTTAACTATCATCTTCCCCTTGCACTCGCTCGTCCTCCTCTTCATCTCCCGAGTACCACTCTCCATTTTTAATGAATATCACTCTATTATTAGGGCACTCACGTGAATAATGCCCTCGACTCCTGCATTTGAAACACTCAATATCTCTACTTCTAGAAGTAGTAGGGACAACCTTTGGCTTATCTTTGATGAAGCCAATTTCATTCCCCTTGGATGATTCATTCTTGTCCTTAGTTGGCATTTTATCAACCTTCTCATCCCCCCCCCCCCTTAGACTTCCAAGTAGAGTTAGGGCCCTCAAATATTTTTCTAGTCTTTTCTTCTTAAATTGATCATTCTTCAATTGATCCTCCACTTTGATGGCCATGTGCACCAACTCCTCCATTTCTACATAATGGTGTAACTCCACTATATTGGCTATCTTCCTATTTAATCCATTCATAAATCAAGTCATGGAGGCCTCCCTATCTTCCTCTATATTAGCCATCATTAAGGCCTTCTCCAACTCCTTGTAGTAGTCCTCTACCCCTCTAGAATCTTGAGTAAGAGTTTGTAGTCTTTAATAGAATCCCCTATAATAATGATTAGGAACAAATCTCTTCCTCACGAGACTCTTCAACTCATCTCAAGTATCAACACTACCATCCAAATTCCTCATCCTAATGAGCAATAAATTATCCAACCAAGCTAATGCATAGTCGGCAAACTCCACTACAGCTAACTTACCTTTTTATCTTTGGAGTATCGATGGCACTCGAAAATCAACTCCATTTTCCTTTCCCACTCTAAATAAGCATTCGGATCACTTTTTCCATGGAAAGAAGGAATCCTTATTTTATGCTTCCAAGATTACCATTCACCCATCTCTACCTTTATGATTCCTACCTCCTCTATTTCTTCCCATGTTCCAATTTTGGTCAATACCCCCCTTCACTCTCCAATTCATCATCATCATCATCATCATCTCTAGCTCTTCTTCTATCACCCATCTTGTCATTGTTATCCCTCGGTGGTGGGACTTCTCTCATAGTCTCCAATCTTTCTAATCTTCCCTCCAACCTTCCTCTTATTTCATCCATTCGATTCGCCATTGTAACCGTGAGAGCTTGTATCACGTCTCTCACTTCTTGAGTTTGAGCATTAGAATCTTGTCCACTTGAAGCATTAATGTTGCACATGGTGTGGAAATGTGAAAAGCGTCCTCACAAGATGTCTCACTCGTGTTTGCACTCAATTTAAGCTTTTACCTTCTAATGAGCTCACCACTCTTGCTTTTTCCACTTGTTGAGTGCATTTTACATGCATATTTTATACATTTATGGTAGTACTTTTTGAGTAATTTGGACAAATACCTACTTAATTGTGTATATTTTGTGGCTAAATAGATTTAACATTCAACTACATGGAGAAAACACAAGAAAGAAGCAAAAGAATGCTAAATTGAAGAAATTAAGGAGAAAAGAGCCAAATCTTGCAAGGATTAGAAGTTTGGGGACCGGCCTGCCACTTTCGGAAAGCTGTGGACTTCTCGTGCAATTGATCCAGGGACTAAATCGAAAGTTCTCAAAAGATGAAGGACCTCAAATGCAATTGTAGGATGCAATTGTAGGAGGGCTTTTTGAAAGAAATTAGAATATTTGAGGACCAAGTTGATCGACATTGAAAGTTGGAGGACCCCAATTACAATTTATTAAAGGACTGAGCTGCAAAACCACGTCCAGGTGAACCACGCAAACGCGTGGCTCATACCAGGTCGCGCTCACGGCTCATTCCAAAAATCCAACCCGAGACTCACAATATCAACCAGGCCATCGCGAGGCCTTCAGGCGCGCGATCGCGTGGTCATTATTTTGAAAAATATTTTGGGCAGATTCGGTGCGACCCAGTTCTGCCCAAATGCTGTTGTACACGGATCTATGCGACTTTGGGTGTTTTTTTTAGGCATTTTGGCTAGGGTTTGCACATTATTCTTGTTCCACTTTCATCCAAAAACCCTTTTCTTTGATTGTTCTTCATTTTTCTTCTTTTTTATCTTATAATTTCTCTTGTAATTAGTTAGTTTGGTTGATGCATGTTGATTGAGGGGAGAAATACCTACACCATTGTGGAAGAATATTGATATTTTGAAGCAAAAATCATTGGTGAAGGGAAGTGTTTATTGTTAAATCTTTATATTTCTCTATTTACTTTATTTCATAGTTGAAATGATGCATTTAATTCTTGAATTTTTTTGTTATTTCACTATGGGCTAAGTTATTTACTGTTGGGATGATTGATGAAGTTTGACCTAGCTCAGTTGATTTTAATGCTTGTATTAAAAATTTAAGCTATTTATTATCTTGTACATTTGTTATTGTATTTATTAACTTGCATTTATTGTGATCAAATTTATGCTTGAATTTCATAGGATGTACAATTATTGAGAAATTGTTGTGTATTCTAGATCAATACAATTTTTGCTCTAGGTTCTTGTTTAGGATAAAGATATACCTAAAACTCTAGATGATCCATTGAATTATTTTCACAAAGGTTTAATGCAATTGGTGTGTTTTTAATCGACATAGAGATATAGTAAGTTAATTCCACTAATTAGGGTTGATTTCACTCGAGAGAGGTAATTAACTAAGTTTGAAAAATCGGATCTAACATGAGTAGTAATTTTCATTTCTATTTGCTTGTTAAGAATTCAATTAGATAATGGTCAAGTGGAATCCACAATCCCAACACTCCTTTATCATCAAGTTATCACCATTTTCTACTTATTTATTTATAATTGTGATTTTAATTCTAGTACTAAAAAATTCCCAAAACCAAAACTTTATTGTGTGTGTTTCTTGTTTAAATTGATTAAATTAGAGTGTAATTGAAATAGATAATCCTTGTGGGATCGATAAACCAGACTCATTTAGTTCACTATCACTTGTATGCGATACGTGCACTTGTGGTGTGTTTCTAGCTAACACCATTCTAATTTTTCTTACTCATACTCTCCAAGGAACGTAATCAACTAGATCGAAAAATCAATTCTTGTGTAGCAAAATTCCACAAACAAACAATGAAGGAAAGATTGACACAAGAGCAAGTAGAATTTAGTTGCTCGCTATTATAAAAGAAATGAGATTTGAATTTATGGGACAATGTTTTCAAAGGTATGATCACAACAAACTAGACGAGAGGAACAAGTAAGCAACTAGGAATGTGTTTGATGTTTGAAAAGTAGAATTTACTATGAAAGTTCTCTTTGAGGCATTTTGTCAAACACTTAGTAGGCTCACTTTGAAAAGCATAAATCCACAAGTGTTTGTTCAAATGTAATCCTCAACAAACTCAAATGTGATAACAATAACAATACCCAAGATGTAAAAATCAAGAAATACTCATGGGCATACAAATTTTGCAATTTTTTTTTTTTTTTGAATGAAGAACAATAAGAACAAGAATGTAAAGATAGGTTTATCAATTTTAGAATCAAGCTCTGATACCAAATGATATGAACCTCCTTGGTATTTGACCAAAAATTTTCATAACAATTTTGTATCTAACTCAAGAAAGCTAAAATGGTAAGAAAACTAGAAAAGTGATGAATCTTGCCCAAACTTATCCTAACCTAAATTCTAAGGAAGTAAACCCTAGCACAATGGAGAGAATAAAAACAATTTCAAGATGTTTGTAGAAACAACAACAACAACTACACAAAAATAATCTACTCAACTAAGTTGAAGAAGTTCCAAAGAAAATTACAAGATAAGAAATGTGATTTACCTCTCACAAGATCTCAATTAGCCTCTTACAATCCAAGCTAATCTAGGGTTTGAGAGAAATGTTATATTTATAGTAGAAAATATTGGAAAGAAAGAAAAATGATAAAATTGCATAAAGAACCCCGAAAATTTGAATTCAGCGACTTTTAGATTTTGGTCGACCGACCCAGTCGACCGAACCCACTTTCGATCGATAAAGAGGTTGATAGAAAGTACATTTCAATCGAACGATGCTCAGTCGAAGATGACCAAGGCTGCACCGAAAATCCCTAGAGACTTTCAGTCAACCAGAGTGACTTTCGGTGGACCAAAAGTCATTGAACCTCAAAAATTAGGCAATTGACTTCGATCTTGTTTTCTTCCACATGGACTTGATTTCGGAGCTTGTAAATGAGTCCGCCATCGACTCTTGGCCCACCTTGGTTTTAAATCTAGTGATGGGGCCCACAACATGCGGAATGAGGTTTGACTTCCGTCGTTCTCATCATAAAATCATTCAGAAAAATGATTTTCAGATCATTCAACTTTTAATATATTATTATAGATCATAGATATCTTTAGTATAATTATCTGACATGACTAAGGAATTTGACATCTGTAAAAACATAATCTATTGTAAAATATAAAAAAAAAATTCCTATCAAACACGCTCAAAGGGACTTATCATAATCCAGTTGAGCAATTCTTAAGAATTCTACTCAATAATTTTTGAACAGCATCATATAACGTTCCTGTGAAGAAAATAAGATTAATCAAGATTGTAAAAAAATCTCGTGTAACTCTATAAAAATTATGGGGGTATGACTGAATCTTGACATCCATATACATATATAAAAACAAAGTACATACCAAAAGTAACACGCACATAGTTTCCCGCCCAAAATTACTTTCTAAATTTAGAAATATATGCAAACAAAATAATGTAATAAATATTTTAGCAATTATTATGGTACACAACATTAGAATTCATATTATACTATTAATGACATCAAGACTTTAATTTATTTTAATTTATAAACTGTGTTTTTGTTTTGTAATTATTATTATTATTATTCACTTGACAATTATTTTATTATATTTAAGGCGAAGAATGTGTAATATAGGTGTCAAATTGAAAATCCCAACGAGAAATTTAATACAAGCTAACAAGTGAGAATAAAATGTGAACATATTGTTCGTAAAATCGCCTCAAAGGTCAAATCGTCCCGAAGTTTCTTGATCTGTCGTCCCCTCCTGAAAATCAATTATTTTTTTTTCTAAATTCGTTATAGAAAGAAAATGTTATCAATATCACATAAATATTTTAAAAAAGAAAAAGAAAATGAAAATGAAAGTGAAAGTGAAAGAGAATAAGATAGGAGTGTTCATCCATCTATTTTTTCTATCCTTTTCATTTTAATAAAATTATGAGCGTATATCACGGATATATCTATTTTCTCACTTATTACAAATTCAATTTAAATATAATTTTGTTTTCTCACTTTAAATTTTAAGTCAATTTAAATTATAATGTTTAACGAAATTTCTTGGAACGGTAAACATACAACAGTAAAAAAAATAATAAATAAATAAAACTATTTTCAGATCATAAAATCGATAACTGAGGTAAAAGTGATCACTCATCAAATTTAGCCACTTAAAACTATTTTATTTCGATTTCTTTTCAAATGGTTATTTTCGTTTTAATTTTCGGTACTCTTATTATCATCAAAATTGAACTTTCAATAAACTATTCTGAAATACTCATAAACTAGTTTATCGTATCCTTGTCAAAATGCAATGTAGTAAACTATAGCAAAATTTGCGATTTGTCAAAATAGACCATTTAAAACTAACATTTCGAATTTTCAACTTTCTTTACTAATGTTTTTGAGATATGTACGTTAACCGAATACACGTTGTTCGGTTAAAATACACTGTAAGTGCACGTGTCGCATACAAGTAATAGTAAACTAAATGAGTCCAATTTATCGATTTCACAATGATTGTTTATCTCAATTACACTTCAATTTAATCAATTTCAACAATAAACGCACACAGTAAAGCTTGATCTTGAAAATGTGATAGACTTAAAATTAAATTCACAATTGTAAATAAATAAGTAGGAATTTGTGATAACTTGATGATAAAAAAGTGTTGGGATTCTTGATTCCACTTAACCATCATCTAATTGATTTTGAAATGTGATTTACTAATCTTGTTAGATTCAAAATTTTCAAGTTTAGTCAATTACCTCTCTCGAGTGAAACCAACCCTAATTAGTGGAATTAACCTGTCGATTAAAAACACAAGAATTTCTTAAAACCTTTGTGAAAATAACTCAATGGATCATCTAGGGTTTAAAGTCTCTATCCTTAACAAGAACATAGATCAAGTATTGTATTGATCTAAAATACACAACAATTTCTCAATAATTGCACATCCCATAAAATTCAATAATTAATTTGGTCAAAATAAATGTAAGACAATAAATATAACAATAAATGTACAAGATAATAAATAACTAAAATTCTCAATGCAAGCATCAATAACAACTAAACTAGGTCAAGCTTCATCAATCATTCCAACATAATATAAATTAGTCCATAGTAAAATAACAATAAAACTCAAGAATTAACTACAACATTTCAACAATGAATTAAAATATACGAAGAAATATGAAGATTAAGCAATAAAACTTCACTTCAACAATGAATTTAGCTTCAAAACATCAATGTTCTTCCACAATGTTGTAGGTATTTCTTCTTTCATTCAACATTCATCACCAAAATATAAAAATACAAGAGAAAATAAGAAAAATGGAGAGAAAATGAGTTAAAAATTGGAAATAGGCAAGAATGATGGTTCAAACCCTAGCAATAACTTCCCAAAAACGCGTAGATCCTCGTTCAAAGTGTTTGGGCCGAATCGGGTCGCACTGGTTCAGTCTAAAGCGACCTGGTTAGGCCCAATTTTTTTTTTTTGAAAATTAAGGCCGTGCGATCGTGCTGCTTAAATCGCGCGCCTTCAAGTCGTACAATCGCGCAATAGACCTGAGAATGGTTCTACTCCGTTTTTTGTTTTAAGTCGCGTGCGTCACTCGGTTCGGACCACGTGTTCGCATTGAGGTCCTTCAACTTTCAATGACGGTCAACTTGTTCTCCAAAATTTTCAATTTTTTCAAATAGTTCCTTCTAAAATTGCATTTTAAGTCCCTCAATGTTCAATAAAATCGTATACAGCAAGTGCAGGTTCGCGTTCAAGTAGTAAAGTGGAAAAGAAAAATCCGAGTTATCGTACCCACGAGAATTGATTGATTTGTAACTAAAATTATTGATTTCATTTTAAAAGAAAAGTCAAGTAGCATAAAAGTTTGATTTGATGATTAATGCTAAATAACATAAATTAAAATATGGCGATATGAAAATTAGTTAACTAAAACAAATGGACAACAACATATAAAAACTAGAATTAAAACTAATTATCAAAAGTAAACTAGTGACTACAATAACTTAGTGATTAAAATAAGCTAGAAAACATAAGACAAGGTAAATTTAGTTTTCATAACTACACTAATTTCTTCTTTCAAAAATCAATTAGTGGTAGTTAATCAATTAACCAAATTACATGGAAATTTTTAAATTTAACCTAACATGTATAGTAAATTCCAATAATAACCTAACATAATAACTAACATTTAAAAGCTACAAAAGCATAAAACAACATTCATAATCATAAATACATAAATATAGATACCCACAATCCAAAAACAACCTAGAATGCTTAAATAACCTTAAACTAATTAAAAATTCAAATACAATAACATTAACCAATAATAAACTAACAACAACATTTAACAAATAACATAAACATATGAATAATATTCAACATAAAGATTAAAGACAATAGAATAAAGAAAACTCCCCCTTTTTGTAGAGTTCTTGGAGTGAAAACCCAATATTTCTTCACTTTGAACCAAGTTTTTCCATCAACCATTAATGTCTTCAACAACTCAAGCATAAAACATTAATTGCACAAAAATTAAATGACATTCTTGATGAAAATGTAAGAAAATAACAATAATCAAAAGTCCAACAATAATAAGAAACTTGAATGTAGAATAAATTTACTAAAACATAAACGCATTAACTTAACATTGCATTAAAAGTATGAAAATTAAGAGGAAAAATACAAAAGAAATTCAAAAGGGGGTAGGAACTTACATGATGAGCCAAAATGAGGATTGTTTTCTATTTAAATGACCTCAAAATTGACTCAAAAACCTTAAAATTAGTGAAGATCCGCGTAGAACAGCGATGTGAGCCGGATCGGGTTGGACCGGCCCAGAAAAAAGTAAAAATTTAAATAACCGCGTGATCGCGCGGTGCATCCGTTTCGAGCCATGGTTCGCGTGCGCGGCTCGGATCAAACCACGCGTTCGCATGTTTCAACTGAGTCATGGTCTTTGCAGCCAAGTCCTTTTGTAATTGTCATGAGGTCCTTCATCTTTCAACAATGATCAATTAAGTCCCCAAATTTTGCAATTTCTTTTAAATATGTCCTTCTAAAATTTTACTTTTGGTCCTTCAACTTTTGGAATCTTGCAATTTGGTCCCTCGGCTAATTGCACAGCTCGTCCAGAACTTCCCGAAAGTGACAAAATGGTCCCCAAACTTGGAATTTCAGCAAAATCTTCACTCATTTTTTGATTTGTGGCATCAAACTTGGACATTAACCTATTTAAACACAAAATATGCATAAATTAATAGATATTTGCTAAAGATATTCCAAGATATGCTAGTTTAAAGGTATAAAAAGTGTATAAAAATGCACTTAACACTCAAGTTTTGGAAACTTGCAAGTTAGTCCCTCGATCAATTGCACAGCAAGTCCACAGCTTTCCGGAATGGACAAATTAGTCCCCAAACTTCTAATCTTTGAAAGATTTGACTATTTTCTCCTCAATTTTTTCAATTAAGCATTCATTTAGCTTATTTCTTGTACTTTCTCCCATGAAGTTGTATGTTAAGCCTATATAATTACAAAATATGCACAATTAAGTAGATATTTGTCCAATTAACTCCAATTTAATACCCAAAAATTATGAAATATGCATATAAAATGCACTCAACACGTGTCTACAACATATCATTTCGAAGTTCATTTAGTAATTTACACGATGGTATTCTCGAACAAATTTTTAGTTCCACTTTGAAGTACATTCCATGTACTTCAATTCATTTTTTCCCAATTATGGAAACGATAGTTGATTTATTAAATCGATAAAATTACTTAAAGTAATGTTTAATATTCTTATTTATTTTTCGTTTATATTACATCAGCTAAATTAAAAGTCTTATTTAATGTCAAATAAGTCTCTTAAATAAGTCAAATAAATTAAAATTTCTATTTAACTTTCAAGTGGGTCCCATTAAATATGAATAATTTAATATAATGATAGGACGAAGTTTTTGTGTAGCGACCGAGAATTTTCCGTGATTCATTTAAATATTATTTAAAATGTATCGCTACGACTTTGCCCATTTATTTTTATACACATTTTCGTCTATCTATTTTAAGCGAAATTAAATTTATTTTGAATTAAATATTATTCAAATTTCTATTTTTATTAAATGATGTCCCAAGTCCATTATTCTATTTTTTGAAAGTCCAATTTTCAATAAATTGTATTCAAATTATTTCAAATCTAAATTTTAAATTATTTTAAATCCAAACTATTTTACCCAAAGTATCTCCAACTAATCTTTAAACCAATTTATTGGAAATTTCCCATTTTCCCTCAATCTCTTCCCTTCAATCCACCCTCTTGACCCAATTTAGAAATCCAACCTAGTGACATAATCCCCACTTCATGTTCAATTAAATTTTGAATCCCCAAAATTTCTCCCTTGCATATTCAGGATGTTTTCTCTCTTCCCCCTCACACTAGTCAACCCCACAATCTTCTCCATTCTTGACATGGTTCCAACTTTCCTTGCAACTCCCTAATTCCCTCCGTTTCCGTCACATACTTCTTTATCCCATTTTGGTAGTTTTCCTTTCCCCCAAAAATCCCATAACTTCATCCCCTCAATCAACCTAAATTCCCTTGCAAATCAACACCATTTCTTTCCCTTTCTTAGTCACACATTTTCCTCAGTCTGGCTGAATTCTTGAGCCATAATTTCAGTCCTCACTCAAAAATTAATTCTCTGCAATTTCCCTTTTCCTTTTCCTCCACCATTCCATCATTATAACATCTCCATTTTAAACACAAATTCAGCCATAACTATCCACAAACGTGGAAACACAAGGCAAAGCCATGGTCGACTGTAACTCGCCCAAACCACAACCGCCACCACCATCGCACGCAGCCAACTCCCAGGTCACGCCCAAACCCAAATCAAACCCAAAACCCACGAAGATCAAGAAATAGATCAGTTACCTACCTCAACCGTCGATTCCAGCCTCGGGTTACTCTCGGTTTCGCACCCAAAATCCACCCATCTTTGTTCCTCCTTCCAGCGTACTCCTACCCACTGGTCGCCACCACCGGGTGGCGGGATATCCACCGGCGCCACCGCCGACAGTGACCTTCAACTCAAAAAGGGACGAAGCCCGCAGCCTCCCCACCCTCACGCTCTCTCTCTCTCGGTGCCTTGTTTGGAAGAGAGAGAAGAGAGTTTTGTTATATGAATTTTGATTTTGGGAAATTACCCCTTTAGCCCCAAACTTTGAAATGTGTCTACTTCAGTCCCCTTGTTTTAGAAGTCCTTTAATTTAATGCCTACACTTTTGAAATGAGTTAATTGAGCCATAGCATTTTTTTAAAATCTTATAAGTCAGCCCACTTATTTTCGAAATGCCTTATTTCAGCCCCTACTCTTAAATCAAGTTATTTCAGTCCTTTAGTTTTAAAATATTTATCTTTAGTCCCAAGTTTTAAAATATTTTAATTTCGCCCTTTAGTTTTTAAAAGTATTATTTCGAGCTTTTGATTTTAAAATATTTTTATTCGAACATTGCACTTTTGGAAATATATGAGTTAGCCCAATAGTTTTCAAAATCTTTTAGTATCAACTCGTTTCCAATCTCAATTATGTTTGATTTTAATTTTAATCCCTAAACTTTTATTTCTTCTTTTAAAACTCTTTCATTTTAAAACATTTGAATTTCAAAATACTAGTTTAAGATTTATTTTATATAATGGCTAGACGAGGCGCTTGGACATTTAGAAGAACAACGTGAATTTTCTTGCTCAACTTTCAGACTCGTGATTTGAGGTAGACTCGCCCCCACTAATTAGTTTAAATTATAATTGCATGTCTTATGTGAAATTACGTGATTTACATGCTTTGATGCATGAGACGAGAAAAGAATATCTCTTATGAGATAAATGAGAAATGATGATGTTATGCATAACTTATGTGCCTTAAGTGCACGAGACGAGACTACCCACACCCTATGATTTTACGAGCCTTGATTTTGAAAATAAAATAGCCCAAGAATATGGTGATGATGTCACTATATGATTGCATAATTACGTGTTCAGTTATTCTGTAAATTAATTATTGGCGATGAGTCTACTGAGTATTTCTTTCGAAATGCTCATTCCAATTTTAACAGCTTTTGCAGATCTCGGAGATGGCGGCGAATGAAAGTGGCAGCGCTGTCAAATTGAATAAATGACGATGATATTAGAAAATTTTATGAATGTTACTCTTTAAATTATTTATCGCTAATTTCATTTAAATAATTGGGATTAAATTTTTATGAATTGTTCTATATTTAAATTAATAAAGTTTCCGCTGAAATTTTCAAATGATGAATGTGATGCTTTGAATTAAATTTATTTTCCGCAATAAAGTCAATTTTAAGGGACGAAGTGGCGTCCCGGGCTCCGCGGAATCCGGGGCGTTACATTTTGGGTCGTTACAATTAATTTCATATGTTAACATATAAATTCGATATATGTGAGTAACAAATGATCATGAATTACACGGGTGTAACACTAGTTTCACTGTAATTCTTGAATACGCTAGCTCGCCATCGGCGGATCCACCCGCTGTCCATAGTTTTTTTTTTTAACTGAGTTTGGCCCATTTATTTTAAGGGTTTATTAAGCTTGATCATACTTATAAATTTTAAATTTTTTTAAATCAGTCACTTATAAACTAATTTACTAAATCAGGTATTAATTTACCATACCGAAACCGTTGAACCCTACCCCCTACTTCAAACAAGAATGCCGAAGATCTACAAACATAGTGATTTCAAGCTCTTCAAATCCCCAATCTTGAGAGTCAAGGGCCAGAAAGAACATTCACTTGTAGGAATGGTGTGTCCAGATTCTGTAACCTCCCAATTTCTACTGGAATCGCGCCGGAAAGTGCACAATTGGCGTCGTCAAATCGTACTAACTGGGACAAATTTCTAATTTCTTTGGGAGAACCACCAGAAAATGTGTCGTAACCAATATAGAGCTCCTTAAGATAGTTTGACTACATGATTTGTTATCCAGTTGTTATTTTCATGCTATTTTCTAATTAATATATTATGAAGGTAGTCCGGTAACGATGACGATTATAGTGGTGATTGCTGATTACAAATTACACTAGTATAATTGATTGCAAATTACGAATTACACTAGTGTTTTACGAACTCATTAGTTACGATTGTAATTAATTACATAAATTGAAATAAAATTACAATTGTAATTAATTACAAAATTGAATTAAAGCTACAATTGGAATTAATTGTAAATTGTAATTCATTATAGAATGTAATAAAGTTGCAATTGTAATTACTTACAAATTCCGAGTAAATACATTAGTTTTACAATTGTACTTAATTACAATATTGAGACCTTGTTTGGTAGTGATAAAATTTTTACCACAATTTTTCAAACTAATCTCAATTATCCATTTTTAGTCAAGCCCACCATTTTTTACTTTTCAAATATTTTTAAACCACACATCCATCAAAAAATAAAAAAAATAAAAACTACAAAAATCAAAAAATTTCACATTACCAAACAGGCTCTGAAATAAAGTTACAATTATAATTAATTGTAAACTGTAATTCATTACATAATGTAAGTAAGTTGCAATCATATTTTTAATTAAGGTGAATGTAACTAATCCAATTAATTTAGTAAAAAAATCTGTCATTGTTTTACGAGTTCATTATTTACAATTGTAATTAATTACAAAATTGAAAGAAAGTTATAATTGTAATTAATTGTAAATTGTAATTCGGTATATAATGTAATTAAATTACAATTGTAATTAAATTACGCTTAATATAACTTGTAACTAATTCAAGTAATTAAAAGAAATAAAATTTCAGGTGATTAGGGATGGCAAAAAAATCCGACCCGAACCCGCCCCTAATGGGGCAAAAAAACCCGCCCCGCCGACCCGCAGGGAGGGTTTGGGATGGAAATTGAAAACCCGCCTGGGTTCGGGTCGAGTGCATGTAGCGACCAAGGATTTTTACGCGATTAATAATTATTTTAATAGAAAATCGTGTCGCTACTATTTCACCCATTTTTATTAAGTTAACGCCACGACGTATTCGTATAGCCAAGTCAAGAAATAATCGAGATCGTTCGATTTTAAATTAAATTCCGAATTTCTAAAAATATCTCCATTCTCTTGATTTAAAGTATATTAAGTCCAAGTACTTAATTCAATGTTATCCCAATATTTATTTATACAAAAATTATTTTTATTATTGAAATTAAGAAAATATATGCAAGCATGAGAGGTTCCATTATATATAATAATTATGAGAATCTTAATTTAATAAATATGGAAAAGTATATGAATGAATTATATACTCCATTATATGTAATCATGAAGAGCATAATATTTGTATAAATATGGAAAAGTATATGAATGAATTATATACTCCATTATATGTAATCATGAAGAGCATAATATTTGTATAAATATGGAAAAGTATATGAATGAATTATAGACTCCATTATATGTAATCATGAAGAGCATAATATTTGTATAAATATGGAAAAGTATATGAATGGTTGATAAGATTCCATTATATGTAATCATGAAGAGCATAATATTTGTATAAATATGGAAAAGTATATGAATGGTTGATAAGACTCCATTATATGTAATCATGAAGAGCATAATATTTGTATAAATATGGAAAAGTATATGAATGGTTGATAAGACTCCATTATATGTAATCATGAAGAGCATAATATTTGTATAAATATGGAAAAGTATATGAATGGTGCTTTACTTTAAGAAAAGGATGTGTTAAAATTAATAGAATTGAATGATTATGTTTACAATATGCCAACTTTATACATCTATTTAAACCCATCTCTTTTACACACAACTCTACACATATACACTTATTTCCAATCTCTTGACAAAATCCACAAGTAAGAGAAATTCAAGGTGGTCAAGAAAGTTTTGGTCCATTTACTACTACACTTCATTTTAATCTTTTAAAAGGTAAGTATATCTTATGTTTTTATGAAAAGTAAGTATGTTTTTATGAAAGGTAAATACACCTTATGTTTTTATGAAAAGTAAGTATGTTTTTATGACAAGTAAATATATCTTATGTTTTTATGAAAAGTAAGTATGTTTTTATGAAAGGTAAATACACCTTATGTTTTTATGAAAAGTAAGTATGTTTTTATGACAAGTAAATATATCTTATGTTTTTATGAAAAGTAAGTATGTTTTTATGAAAGGTAAATACACCTTATGTTTTTATGAAAAGTAAGTATATCTTATGTTTTTATGAAAAGTAAGTATGTTTTTATGAAAGGTAAATACACCTTATGTTTTTATGAAAAGTAAGTATGTTTTTATGATAGGTAAATACACCTTATGTTTTTATGAAAAGTAAGTATATCTTATGTTTTTATGAAAAGTAAGTATGTTTTTATGAAAGGTAAATACACCTTATGTTTTTATGAAAAGTAAGTATGTTTTTATGACAAGTAAGTATATCTTATGTTTTTATGAAAAGTAAGTATGTTTTTATGAAAGGTAAATACACCTTATGTTTTTATGAAAAGTAAGTATGTTTTTATGACAAGTAAGTATATCTTATGTTTTTATGAAAAGTAAGTATGTTTTTATGAAAGGTAAATACACCTTATGTTTTTATGAAAAGTAAGTATGTTTTTATGACAAGTAAATATATCTTATGTTTTTATGAAAAGTAAGTATGTTTTTATGAAAGGTAAATACACCTTATGTTTTTATGAAAAGTAAGTATATCTTATGTTTTTATGAAAATGTTTGGATCATTGCTATGAAATCAATCTCACAAGATTGTTATGGGTTCCATATGATATGTTTATGATTATGCTAAGGGGACCGGAGTTTAGTAGCGCTACACATAAGAATTCTTGCCATTTTAGTTCGGTAAAATTCTTGTGTCTCCCTATGTTTATGAGTATTTCGATCCTATCCTATGTTATGATGAAAATGATCCATATGCTTTCAAAAGAAAATTTATGCTTGGTATACTTACTGAGATTTTATAAATCTCACTCCACGATATTTACCATTTTCAGATAATTGAAGGTTCGAGGCGGTCAACATGGAAGTGGCAAAAGTGGTTAAGATTGATGAGATAATTATGTTGAACTTTATGTAAGAAAATTATGTTCTATTTTTATTCACAAATAAAATTATGGGATTCTAATTATTCTTTTGAATAATTTTACATTTCTATTTAAGTCTCGATAATATGATATGAGTCACTTTTAGTGGCACTCGAATGTTCGAGAATTCGGGTCGTCACAGTGCAACCCACCCCATTATTGACCTGGCCCGTTATAATATAAAATTAAAATAAATAAATTGGAACTCTTATTTAATTCAAGACACTGTATAAGTTAATCATTAAACTAGAAGAATGAATATGAAACCATTTATCACTTGGAACTCGTCATTTAATTTATAAAGGATGATTTATTTTTTTATTTTTTTTATCATATTGGTTTTTGTCTAAAATCAATATGATAAAAAACGGAAGACTTATCAACTAAGGTAGTTGTTGAGCAACTCAATTGCTGCATTCATTTTTTTATTTTTTTTTGGCATTTCATTCTTATTAACTAAATTGAAAACAAGAAATAAAACTTATCAAAAAATTATCATTAGAATACATAGGAGAAAGAGAAGAGAAGAGAAAAAAAAATATATCCAGGTCGCAAACGGGTCGGCAGAGGAACCTGATCCGCCCCGGAAAAAACCCGAACCCGACTTGCCCCGTATCTAGCGGGTTCGGGGGGCGGGGATGGGGCGGTTAATAGGTCCGCGGGGCGGGAGGCGGAATGATCGACCCAACCCGAACCCGACTCATTGCCATCACTACAGGTGACTTGTACTCCCTCTATCCCACAAAGATAGTCCACTATTCATTTTTCGTCCGTTTCAAAAAGATAGTCCACTTTCTTTTTTGATGGAGTATGTCCCATTTTCCCTTATTTAGTGTGTTTTTTTATTTGTTTAAATAAATTTATACTCTTTCAATTTTGTGAGAAATTACAAAATTTATTAAGGATATATTAGAAAAAGGGATTGTGAAACTTATTTTTTCAACAACATTAATTGTCATCTCTTAATCTGTATGAAAATGGGTAGGGGACTATCCTTATGAGACGGAGGGAGTATTATACAATTAAATTAAATTACAATAGGAATTAATTAATTACAATTGTAATTAATTCATAAGGTTTTTATAATGTTTTGTGTATTTAGGAATGAATAATTTTTGTTTATTCCTATTTGATTTCAATTTTTGCAATAGAGTTAGGGTTTTGTATTTCTTTTAGGTTAATGTTGTAATTATGAAAACAGGGGACATGTTCCGCAAATTTAAAAAGGAGGACCAGAACTGCCATTTTGTCCTAAGGACTTAAGTTGCAAATTTCGGTTCAAGGGCTAAACTTCACCATCTTCAATCTTGGAGGACATGTATTGCAAAATCACCAAAGTATCGCAAATTTCGGTGTATATTCATTTGATGAGATTTTAGTGTATTTCTATATTAATTGCTTAATTTTAATTTTATTTAATTAAATAATAATAATAGATAATTTCGCTATTATAATCGTTGACTGATGTCGATCAACGACTGACCGCTCTAACTGAGCTTTGATGCTGGATCCGTCCTTGCTTCCATTTAAATATCATATATTTCCTTTCAATTAATGTTGAAATTGGCTTATGATGAAATTTCATCATAAGTCAATTTAAATTAGTTTGGGAGAAACTCGTGTTCGCCAAATGAATCAGTTTGGGAGAAAGAAAGAGATAAGGAATACATGATTAATTTTAGAGAGACATTTTTTTTTAATTGATATTTTTACATGATATACATATCGTTCAATTTCATTTATGTCAGTTTCTCGGGATAAACCGGTTTCTCGCGTGTTAGTAGGGCCGTTAGTAAGGGTTGTTTGTACACCCAGCATTTCTCTTCCAATAAACTCCATTCTTAAGCATACGGCGTGGATTAGACCTAAATTATTTTCGATTTTAGGATACTTAGGAAAAAATCAGTTCGTTCATCGTTGTATACTTGTATGCAATTTCAACTCTGAAAAATTAACAGAGCATGAACCCTAAATCCTAATTGCTAATCACCGACATTAGGGCAACCCCTCGACAAACTCTAAAAAAAACCCAAAAAATCTTCAAATATCACCAAAAGATTCTCCAAATTTCCCATTAATTACCTTCAATGTTATCTCCTCTCTCGATACAGATTACCTTCGCCATCACAATCGCCATTGCAACCAAATTCTTCCAATCCGTCGGTCACTAAACTTCGGCATAGATCTACTGCATTGGTCAGTTATCTTTACGGTTTCTTCATTTTTCCTTCCTCTTTCATAAGTTCATGTCTTATGGACACGTTGATGATAGCATACTTAGGGTATGATCTTAAATAGGTTGAATTAATTTGTATCTATTTTTCATCCGAGTTTGCTTGAGTTTTATTTGAATTTTAATTTGGGCGTGAAAGGAATTGTGAAGGGTATCATGTTAATAAATTGATATTTAAGCAGGATTTGTAGAGGCAGAAGAGGTTGAATATGAACATGACTGGGGTCCTTGTGTTTTGTGCGAAAGGAATTGTGAAGGGTTTCACCTTAATGAATTGATGAGTAGGATTTGTAGAGGCGGAAGAGGTTGAATATGAAAATGACTGGGGGTCCTGTTTTGCAGGATAAATGAGATGTTTCGGCCATAATAAGTGAGTTTGAGGTGCAGCAAGTCACTGGACATTTTAGTAGAACTTTTCTGAATTACGAATCATTAATTCAATTCAGTTGACTATTGGGATACAACAGTCATGGTAGAATAGTTATTTAGAATTTAATGTGTACAAACGGGGGGTTACAAAAACATTCCCTTAACTTTCTTTTTGTAATTATTTGTTTAAAAGATCAGTCTCCCCCCTCCCTCTCTTTGATTATACTTTTTGTTGAACTAGCTAGTAATTTACACTCGTTGTTATTAATGATTACTGTGATGGCTCCAAATCGTAAATACTATGATCAGGTTGCGTTTGGAAAAAGTTTTAATAATTTAGATGGGATATAGGTGATAGGTCCTACTTTGGATTAGAAGGCTGTTGGAATTTTACTTCTGTGTTACTATGTTTTTAGAGTCACATGTAGTTTAGTAACATAATTGTTAAACATGAGTATCCAATTTTTTTACTGGTGACATCTTCAAGATTCCCTGTTACACTTAGACTGCTAGCTCTTGTTCTTGTTGTAGAAGTTGGTTTACCTATATGGATACAATGTAATCATGTAATTCACTAGAGTTGATCTCATGAAAGTGAAATAGTGTAATATAAATCTTTGAACCCATGCATGGGGATTAACCTCTCTCTCTCTCTCTCTCTCATTTCTTTTTTTTCCAATTATAAAATAACACACTGTATTATGGTCCACACGTTTCCAGCAATTTAAATGACCAAAATCAATTTCCGAAAAACTATATATCTCTGTTGTTATTCCCATAGCAAAGATTTGAATTTATTCCTATAATCCTAACAGAATAATGGATAATCAAACTGACCACTAATGTATAATCAAATTGACCCCGAGTACTTACATTTTTAGATTGCTTTGATATTTTTATTTGAAAATGCATGCTTGGGTGTATTTATATTTATGTCATTTGATATGTTTGGAAGCATAGTTGGTAGCTTATGTGAAAAATAAGCAAATATAAAATGAATATTTTTGTATTTTTAATGTGTTCATGTCTCTGTATTAGTTTCTTTTTGCATTCTCGGTTCACAGTGATCTTGATTTTATTTAACATGTTATGAGCAATTGTACTTGCACTAATATTATTTATACGTTTTGCAGTCCAATACTAGTTTGTCAAATTCAATTTGTCATTGAATTTGAAGCCATAGACTACGGTCGGATACCGCCGCGGGAAAGCGATATACTAGTTCAAGAGCAGAACCCCCGATACCCAGATTCACAGCTTAATTTTCTTATTTGATATTCTTTTCTATGCATAAAATGTATTATCTCTCAAGAAAATCAATCGTCGAAACCCTAATTATCTGGTCCCGCCTTCAATTCACAGTCTCAATTTCAAGCCTCAAAGTGGTTTGGCGTAAAGACCCAAGGCTCGACCAAGCTATTCAAAACGACAAACAATGGCGTCTTTGCGCTCGGGTTGTCAGAGAGGTCCTAAACGAACCGGGTCAAGTAATCCCACTCCGGTACCTCGAAAAACGCCGCGAGAGGCTCCGATTGCCCATTAAAATCCAAACTTTCTTGGCCCGAAATCCGGGTTTATTTGAGACCTACATGGATAGGATCAAGCCGAAATCCGATCTGGTTCGTTTCGTCCGTGCTAGTGATAGGCTTAACCAGTTTTTAGAGGAAGAAAAAAGGATTTATATTGAAAATGAACCCTTGATTGTTTCGAAACTGTGTAAACTGTTGATGATGGCAAAAGATCGAGTTGTCAGTGCAGATAAATTGGTCGAGGTTAAGAGGGAGTTCGGGTTTCCAAATGATCTTTTAGTGAATTTGGTGCCGAAGTACCCGGAATATTTTAGGTTATATGGGACTCCGGGAGAGGGAAAATCGTACCTAGAATTAGTTTCCTGGAATGACGATTTTGGAAAGTCAGTTATTGAGAAGAGGGCAGAAGAGGAGTCGAGGTTGATGGGGATTAGGGTGAGACCTGCTTTTAATTGGAAGTTGCCACTTGGATTTTATATTAAAAAAGAAATGAGGGAGTGGATTAGGGACTGGATGGAGCTTCCGTATATCTCTCCTTATGATGATGTATCACATTTGGAGCAGGCAGCCACGGAAATGGAGAAGAGGACGGTTGGGGTATTTCACGAGTTGCTTTCTCTGTCCCTTCATAAGAGAATTTCAGTGCCTGTTTTGGGGAAATTTTGTGAAGAATATAGGTTCTCAAATGCATTCTCAAGCGTGTTCACAAGGCATTCTGGGATATTTTATATGTCATTGAAGGGTGGGATTCAGACTGCAATGCTGAGGGAAGCATACAAGGGTGAGGAGTTGGTTGATATCGATCCTCTTCTCGTGATCAAGGATAAGTTTGTTGAGTTGCTCGAGGAGGGACACAGGCAGAGGGTCGAGAAAAACAGGGTTAAAAGGGAAAAGGTTAGGAAAGAAATAGAATTCACGGCAGCTAGTAATAAAGAATACAACTCTGATGAGCAAAATGCAGAGTTTTGGAACTGTAGAAAACGAATTTAAGGAATTCGAGCACACTGTAAAGTTAGTGCTCGTGTGATATGAAGGAATCCCAAATAGTTTGCTCAGTTATGTTGAAAGCATGTCTTGTTGAGGCGTGTAATATGTCTACTGCATCTACTTCAGATTAGCCTTGTGACAAGAAGACGGTGTTAAATGTTTTTCGTGGCGAGCTTACTTCCACATCACAGCAGCCAGCAAGTGTAACTGACAAAAGCTGCTTTCTGGAACCCCATAAATTGGCACATGATAATCTGTCCAAGCAGGTATAAATTTTGAGCCATATCCAGTTTATGTCTTATAATAAAATGGGATTGATCTATACAGCTTATATAAGAAGTGTAATGTGTCTTTTCCTCGTACCCTCAGGTCATCAAGTAACTGGTTTAGATTGTTCTCGTGCACTGTAAACCAAAATATCAAGGTAAAACTCTTGTATTTGAACCTGATAACATTATGATCGACAGGACTATTAATTTATCTGATGAGAATGCTATGTTTACTTTTTCAGTATTTATATTTTGATTTTTGAGATCTCTAAATGCTTAAAGCTCTTCATTCTGAATCCTGATCGATGATATTGGAGATGGTTCATTTACTTTTAGCATTTTGAATTATATTTTGATTTTGATTTTGATTTTTGAGATCTGTAAATGCTTAATACTAGTACACTACTTCTATTATTCATTCAAGTTTTGATGATTGGACGATCTGTTGTTTCCCATCTTTCTATTAAATTAAATATTGTAAATCTTAACAGGGATGATATTGTCTTGGGAGTCCTTTTCTTATTGAAATCTCAACGGCTTGTTTGGCGTGGAAAATTGGACAGTAGTAGAAAGGTTCAGAAAAGAAGCTAAATTCTTCTCAATTGCACTATTCAGTTCTATCAGATTTTGTGCATCAGACATTGCACTAGAAGTTTCTCCTTCCAGTTTGGCATTTTAATACCTAAATTAAAGCTAATACTTCGCTGAACATGCATATCTCATGCAAAGTGAATTATGCATTTTGAACTAATCTGAGCTGATCCTTTTGCTTGTTTTTGCCAACTTGTATTCATACCAATATGTAATAATCAAATATATAGCAAGTACTAAGGGAAAGGATTACTTATTGTTTACTCAATTTGGCTCTTATTTTCGTGCATGTTATTTTGATACAGGTCTCCTCCACCACTTTGTGCAGCTCATGTTGCAATCTTAATCTTAATAAAAGTAGAATAGCCGTCATCAAAATATACACATAGTTTCCCGCCAAAAAAACTTTCTAAATTTGATTTTTTTTTTTTGCTAAAAAATGGTATATTAAATATTTTAGCAATTATTATTTTACATGTGTTAATTGTATTGGGATTCGTGCTATGATATTAATGACATTAAAATGTTATTTTTTCTATTTTATTATTATTCTTTTAATAATTATTGTATTATTTTGAAATTGAAAAATATGTAATATGTGTGTTAAATTAAATATCACAGTGAGAAGTTTAATGCAAACTAACAAGTGAGAGCAAATTATAAATATATTGTCTGTAAAATCATATTAAAAATTAAAGGTAAAGTTTTATTTTATACTTTTTATTTTTCTTCAATATTTAATTCATTTTAAATTATATCATTTAAGTCTTATAATATTATCTATAATTAGTTAACTAAATTCATTTTTGTCATAGATGATTAATTTCTGTTCTGATTTTCTCTCATCAAATTAAAATAAATAACAACTATATGGATTTTTAAGGTAAATCAAATTAAGTTGAGTTAATTTTACAAATTAAAGTTTTATTCAATTCATTCATCATTTTCACATTATTTTTATTTATTTACTGATTCTGTTCATTTTTCTATTTTTCATTATAAATTTAAATAACTAAAATATGTAAAAATATATTATAGATTTTAACAATTAGTTCATATAATTTCTATTAAACAATTGATCGATTAGTAATTTTTATTAAAATAATAATGTAACAATATGAATAAAGAAATTGTCAGTATGAAGAAAGAAGAATCAATCAATATAATAATATTAATTAAAATTAATGATTATTTTTTTTAGAAAAACACTTGAAATTAATAATTAATGCTTAAAAAATCAAATTATACCAAAAAGGTCTTTCCTACCCCTCATTTTGGGAAGAATATGATGAAGAAAAATATATGATTATTTTTATTTATTTACTGATTCTGTTCATTTTTCTATTTTTCATTATAAATTTAAATAACTAAAATATGTAAAAATATATTACAGATTTTAACAATTATTTCATATAGACTGACTCCTCTAATTTAAATTTATTTTGAATCTAAATATAAAGTTGAAATTATTTTCAATGTTGACAAATTAAAAAGAAATTAATTGAAATAAAAAATCTAAAGAATAATAAATAGTACTAAAATATTACATTTTCAATTCATATTATTGCGGGAGGGAAATAAATATGTTGATATACGTCTCCTTTTTTATGGTTGTTCCATATTTTCGACCATTTTAGCTTCATAATGAAACTTCTTCTATCTTGGCAGGGAGATTTTGTTGACCGTGGTTACAATAGACTAGAAGTTTTCAACGTTCTTTTTTAGCTTCTCAAAGCAAGGTGTATGACATGCCTTATTCTGTTCTTCATATGAATTTTGTTTTGTTTCGTTTATTTTATTTGTATTACTTCATTAAATTGGTTCAGTAAACATTCTCAGCCATTTGGTTGTCTGATTAAATTCCCGAAAATATTGAGAAAGTTTAAGAATAAAAATTATTACTTCTATGTCTTGATGCCATTTTCATAAAGAATTTGGTTTTTGGGACATAGTTGGGATCTTCAGGTCTAATCACATTTATTGCAGCTTTACTTTGATGAACTATTATTATTGCAATAAATTTTATGGATAACATGCGTCACTAGTATTATTTTTTTGCGAGCTTTGTATGAATGAAAAGCAAAAAAAAAGGTCAGATATTTGCTCCAATTTACGATTTAAGTTTCTCTGTAGTCGATATATTTTATTTTGGGTAATGTATATTTTATTTTTTTGCTGTAGATACCCTGCTAACATTACTCTCCTACATGGAAATCATGAAAGCGGGCAATTGACTCAGGTAATCAATGTTGTAAATTTCAAAGCCAATGTAGTTACATGGAATAAGTAAATAAGCTCAAAGTGGAACTGCAAGTGCACATGAGGGTAAATGTATCAGCTATTTTTGAATCATTTTGAAAAAAATAAAAGTAGACAATTTTTTTATTATGAGCAAGGGAAAAACTTTTAGTATCTTTTTGAGTTTCTAGGGATGAGGTGTCCGAGGATTTTCTTTTAACAATTTTATTCTTGATTTTCTCTTTCTCCTTTTGTTATCGGACTATACCATGCGCTCATGTACTTAGCCTCTGTTTGTTAAAAAAATTTTGTTTAAAAATATGTTTTTTTATGTTTTCTAGGTAAAATGTGTGGTTGAAAATTAGAGAGAGAAAATATGTGTGGTTAAAAAGTGATCTGGGAAATTGTGTAGAAAAAACATGTTTAAAAACATGTGTTGCCAAACGGATGCTAAATAATAAACGTAGGGAGGAAGGAAGAAAAAAGAAAGAAAGATCATATCTCATTAAATATATTGTCATTTTTTACTTCTAAACGATGAACGCTCTTGATTCACTGTATCATATCGAACAGAGTTTCGAGGGCCAATTGGCAATGAAGAAAATGTCCTCTATATTCGGTTATGATCATCTCCAAGCAGTGGCGGATCCACCTCTAGGCGAGGTAGCGCGGCCGCGCTACCTGGCCGCCAGTGGATCGTCGGGCGCCGGCTGGGCGCTGTGCAGAGGTTTCATTTTTTTTTTTTTTGCCCAAATTGCTACCCTAGCAGACCAAACCCAGATACAAATCCTAATCCCTTCCTCGATGCTCATTCTCAGTCGCAGCGGTCAGCAGCCCTTCGAGTTTCTGTTCGCTAGCCACCACTGTCGCCGCTCCAACCTCCAAGCCAGAAGCAGGGCTGTCGCCTGCCGTCCCGTCGTCGCCGGTCACTCCACTCCAGCGCGACAGTTCTTGTTGCCTCCGACCACTCTAAGCCGTCCAACTCTTTCTTAGCACGTGCTCTCAGATCCTCGGTCACCTTCATAGCTTTCTCTACACCATATGTTGCGACTTAACTTTTACCCTTATTTTTCTTCTTATCACCGTTGGTTTCTTTGTCAATCTGAATGTCTGTTGTTAATTGTTATATATATATATATATATATATATATATATATATATATATATATATATATGGTTTTGTAATTTTTAGATTTATAATGTGAATGTTTATGTTTTAAACATTTTAAACAGTAATATTAATGTTTGATTTCTCAATTTTTTTATTAGATTACTCGGCTGCCTATTGCCCATTGTCATTCTTCAATTTTTGATTTCTCATTTCAATTATCAGGTAATGAGGCTAAACCTTGTTATAATTGATTTGGGAATTATGTATAAATGTTACATTTATAAGTTTTTGCAATGTGGCTTCACTAGATTTGTGAATTGTGATTATTGAGATGAAAATATCATTTGATTTCTGAATTGTGATTATTGATTTATAGGTTGTGAATTGAGATTTGATAAATATTTGATTTGATTTGTGATCATTGATTTACAAATTATAGAACTTTTTTTAACATAAACGAAAATCTCAATCTAGTGGTTCTAGTTCTAGTATTCCTACAACTGTTTCTAGTAGACCATATGAGTTAGTAGACTTTAATAACACAAAGAAATTTCGTACTGAATTCAATATGGATGAACTTGTGTCGGATCAGGGAAATTGCCCCCAATCGAGTTACATTTTTAAAAACTTATTTATTCATTTTTAAATATTATTTCATTAAATAATATTCACAATCTCGCTACTGCGATCGTTGACGTTTGTCGGTCAATAGTTAATGGCCGACGGGGTCAACGACTCAACGGTCAACGCTCTAGCCTCTAGCTGGAGTTTTCGGCTAGATCCACCACTGTCTCCAAGGCATTTGAATTTGCTAAATACTTGCCTAGGTATTTATCATCGAAGTTCTAGCCAAAGATTTATATCTACTTCTTCACGTTGTCAATTTCTTTGTTAACTCGAGATTGTTTCCTTTTTCGAGTGGTTGTTTATCTTTATGATCGATTTGATTAATTGTCCTTATTTTGCTGCAGGAAGACATAGATAGAAGTTGGGCAGCTGCAGTTTTTTCCTACTTCCTGCTATAATGGAAAAATAGATAAAAAAATAAAAATAAAAAAATAGCAGTAAGCCTTGCGATTAACAAACTTTTGTTTGCAACTTTGCGATATATGTGGACTGTGTTATAGTAATTATTGGCCCACAATCTAATGTAGTTGTCTTAAATGCAGCAAATAAACTTCAACAACTTATATGTATCAAATAAACTTCAAACAACCATTTTACTGTGTTTGATTAGAAAGATGGAAGATTAGTGTTAAGAAAATATTTTTCAGAGAATTGAATTGTTTCGAAAATTATTTTCCTAAAAATATTAATTGGAAGTATGTTATTGGATTTTTTTTAAGATGAAAAAAGCAATTTTTTAAGTTTTGTTGTTTGATTGACATTATTTTTATGATAAATAAAATTGAATTTAGCTATTTTAATAAAACTTTTTTTTTAATGTTTCACACGTTTGTACTTGATAATAGTTGTTGACTCCGGGCCCAAAGAAAGGTACAGTGATCCACCAGCGAAGGCCCAATGGACCTTAACCCACAGCTGAGGCCTGAAATATCACCTTGAGATGAATGCCGAGGTGGTATGCCAAGCTAGTCTCTTTAACCGACCTGGTTAACGCTCAGCCGATGTGCTTTATACTCAGCCGGGGCGCTTTTTGGCGTTGACCAGAAGAGAGAGATGGAGTCAGTGATGGGACACTGCCTTTACCCGGACGTGACAGGCGCCCATCCCCTACGAAGTGTAGCAATGATTACGATTGAAAAGCAAGAATGTCACATCCATAAGCTAGGGTGATGACAAGTGTAAAGTATGCCACGTGTCGCAATCCGTGACAAGAAGTTCCACTATAAATGAAGCACAATTGCCTCCAAGTAGAGGGTTAGCAATTTCTCACTCTAAAATCTATATTTCTCTCACTCCCTTTTCTCTCTTTTACACACTTTTATTTCCCGCACCCAATATATATTTGCCTAAAATGAGCACTGACTTAGGCATCGGAGTGCAAACGGGAGCCACCTCGGCCCCCTTTGCAAGCTGATTGTTTGTCTTAGTGCGCAGGAGATCCACGTGTTCAAGAGGGAGGAGCTGAGACGTGTTGGTCCAAGGTCCAGCCGGATTTTGTGGTCAACATTTTGGCGCCGTCTGTGGGAAACCATACTGCTAACCACGAAAACACATGGTAAAAAGCCACACATAGAAAGGTAGTCCTGAAAAAGGACGAATAACCTCTTACAATAGAGCGAATAACTGCAAAGAGCTTTGAAAGATAAGCTGGTTGGCCTTGAAAAAGGTAAGAGCTTTGAAAGATAAGCTGGTTGGCCTTGAAAAAGGTAAGATCTTTGAAAGATAAGCTGGTTGGCCTTGAAAAAGGTAAGGGCTTTGAAAGATAAGCTGGTTGGCCTTGAAAAAGGTAAGAGCTTTGAAAGATAAGCTGGTTGGCCTTGAAAAAGGTAAGAGCTTTGAAAGATAAGCTGGTTGGCCTTGAAAAAGGTAAGGGCTTTGAAAGATAAGCTGGTTGGCCTTGAAAAAGGTAAGGGCTTTGAAAGATAAGCTGGTTGGCCTTGAAAAAAGTAAGAGCTTTGAAAGATAAGCTGGTTGGCCTTGAAAAAGGTAAGGGCTTTGAAAGATAAGCTGGTTGACCTTGAAAAAGGTAAGCGCTTTGAAAGATAAGCTGATTGACCTTGAAGAAGGTAAGAACTTTGAAAGACAAGTCTGTTAACCTACATAAAACCTTGAAAAAGGGCTGATAACATCTTGAAAAAGGGTGAAGAACCGCAAATACCTTGGAAAAAAAAAAAAAAAAGGTGAAGAACCTCTTGAAAAAGAGAGGAGAAATACTACGTCAAACCTTGAAAAAGGAAGGAAACCTTTTGAAAAAGATTGGTAACAAATGCATTGAAGAAAGGCCTCCTCGAAAGAGGGACTCTCCTTCTTATTGCCTAAGTGGCACGGCCGAAGTGCTTCCTTCATATTGCCTAAGCGGCAAGGCCGAAGTACTGCCTTCATATTTCCTAAGTGGCACGGCCGAAGTGGCTCTCCCTCATATTGCCTAAGCGGCAAGGCCGAAGTGCTGCCTTCATATTGCCTAAGTGGCATGGCCAAAGTGGCTCTCCCTCATATTGCCTAAGCGGCAAGGCCGAAGTGTTTCCCTGATATTGCCTAAGTGGCATGGCCGAAATGGCTTCCCTCTTATTGCCTAAGTGGACTCCTTTCCAAAGGACCTTTTCCATGGACTCCTTCCGAAGCACCTCTCTCGAAGGACCTCTTCCATGGACTTCTTCCGAAGTACCTATCCTAAGGTCGTCTTCATAAATGTCGCAGCCGCACAGTGTCAAAAGACACCTTTAGTCATGTCTGATTTAAATGTCGCGGCAACGCAGACTCATGAAACAATAAAAGATTTGCTTATTGCCGAAGCGGAACGGTTCGGAGAATATATTATTAAGCTTGGCTTAAGTGTCTCCACGACACACGGTCTCAGAGACCTTATATTCATAAGCATCGGCTTAAGTTTCTCCGAAAATGACACGGCTATGAGAGCCCTGCCCACTCGTCTCCAGAATGGCATGACCTCAGAAGTTTTTTCTGAATTCACACTGGATAAAACACGGACGAGGTAATATGTCGACGTGATTTAACCCGAACTTGATGTGCTGAAGTAACACCATTACAAGTTAACAAAAGAATAAGATCATTGATCTAAGCCCTCGCTAGGGGCTGCTAACAAGCATAATTCCAAGTAAACATGAATAGCTTAGCAAACCCCCACAAATAAGGGATTTCCCCATTCAATGGAATCCACCCCGGACTAACAAACTGAGTACTTACAAACGAGGCTATAAAGCATGAATACATGAGACTCCTAGGTGGATGTCCTCCTTTACCTCCGGAGTGAATATTCTATTAGATGAGGGTGAAGCATACTTGGTTAATAAATCTATGAAACAACCTGAAGAAGAAATTGGAGTCAATTAAAGAAACAATGGTAAATAAACTTCCATGAGTCCTATGGGGAATCAGAATTACCTTGCACACCGCCACAGGAGGAACTCCATTCTCACTGGCACATGGGTCAGAGGCAGTATGTACGGTACAATTTAAAGGCATATCGCCCATGTTAGATTTTTAACCAAAAGTGGCCCCGATGTAATCACCCTGGACGTAAACAGGGGATTCACGGGGAAGTACGAGTTGTGACCCATTCAGTCAAAGCTAAGTGATGGACATAAATGTCTTAAGCGCTTAGATTTGAGGAACTATCACATCCACCTGTGACTCCAAGGACCGGCACAAGCTTCGGACTATCCTGTATTAAACTATGTTCATCCTATGATGGACCATCTCATATTGAATGATGACCATCTTACAATACGAACTACTTGTGTATAGCAGAGCAATACATAAAATTCACATATAAAGATCAAAGGTGGAGTAGATGAAGATTCACAAAAGACAATGACAAAAACAAGCATCCTAAGCAGGAGCGCGGGGAGGGTTGGCTTCTTTAGAAGAAGGGCCGTCAGTGATGTTTTCAAGGGGACTTTCCTTACTAACATCTTGGAACTTTGGATAGAAGGCCTCAAACAATATTGCCCCATACGAGGCGTTATTAGCCGGGTTAAGACTTGCGAAAGCCTTGAAGGTTAAATCCGTAGTGGCCAATAGCGATTCGTAGCTTGTTGTGAGCCAATTCAACAGGCAATTTTCTGCCAAAGAACCTTCTATGGTCGCTTACTTGAAGAAAGTAAGAGATTTGGCCGCACACTTCGGAAAAATGGAGTTGCAACACATCCCCAGAACAGAAAATTCCAACGCCGATGCATTGTCCAAATTAGCAAGTAGCAGCGATTCAGAGTTACACAATCTAATCCCAGTTGAGCGCATGTTGACTTCGTCTATTGAGCAAGGACCAGAGATTTTTGGCGATTGAAGAAGAGGGATCCTGGATGAACCCCCTGGTCGCCTATTTGAAACATCAGATAGTGCCAAACGAGCCTGAAGCAGCTCGGAAATTGCGAAGGTATGCTGCCAATTTCGTACTCTTGGACGATCTACTTTATAAACGGAGTTTCACCTCCCCGTTGCTAAGATGTGTTGGGCCTGAGGAAGGGCGATATGTAATGAGGGAAATCCATGAAGGTATATGTGGCAACCATGCCGGGGCACTATCGCTAGCTCGGAAAGCCCTCAAACAAGGATATTTTTGGCCCACCATGCGAAAGGATTCTCATGACTTTGTGCGCAAGTGTGATAAATGCCAAAGACACGCAACCATACCGCATCAGCCACATCACAGGCTAACCGTGGTGACCAGCCCCTGGCCTTTTTCAAAATGGGGAGTTGACATTATAGGTCCTATGCCTAGGGGAGCCGGAAATAATTGCTTTGCTATAGTGGCAATTGACTACTTCACCAAGTGGGTCGAGGCTGAACCACTTATGAGAATCACCGAGGCCAACACCACCAAGTTCATTTGGAAGAATATCATATGCCGGTTTGGGGTACCCCATTCGCTGGTTAGCGACAATGCTAAACAGTTTAAAAACAGAAGCGTGGACGAGTTGTGTGGTGATTTGGGAATTAGAAAGCTGTTTTCATCTCCACATCACCCACAGGCCAATGGACAAGTGGAAGCAGTGAACAAAACCATAAAAAACACCCTGAAAAGGAAGCTAGAGTCCAAGAAGAACGCATGGGTAGATGAGCTCCCGCAAGTGCTATGGGCGCTTCGCACCACTTCTCACACCGCAACTGGTGAAACGCCATTTTCATTGGCATATGGAGCCGAGGCGGTATGTCCCGTCGAAATTGGGTTACCCTCACTTCGACAGATTAATTACGACGAAGTGAGAAATGAAGAAGCACAAAGGGCCGGTTTAGATTTCCTCATGGAGAAACGGAACGATTCTCAAGTAGTGATGGCCAGATACCAAGAAAAGATGGCTCTATACTACAATAAAAAGGTGAAAGGGAGACGCTTTAATATTGGAGACTTAGTCCTAAAAAAGGTTCTTCTTTCAACTCAAGAACCAGGAGTAGGGACTCTGGGTCCCAATTGGGAAGGCCCTTACAGGATCACAGCCGAGGTGGTGCCTGGTACTTACATAATTGAAGATTTGTCCGGGGTACCTTTGTATAATCCTTGGAACACAGATCACCTTCGTCGCTATTTTCAATAAGTCAAATTCCACTTCAACGAGGCACAGCGTTATCGCATGATTGTATGAGATCGCAGTTAACTATGATGAGGATTGCAACAAGTACTAATTGGTCATACATGAAATTGTTAAAAACAAGGGACTCTTATAAAAGTCCACATTTCGATCACTGTATTATTTCTGAAATCCTTGCAAACTCAGGCTTAAGTGCCTCGGACATTGCCACATGAACCAAAGTTCTAAAAACGGTAAATTAGTTCGCACCTACGGGGTGCTCTTTCGCACGAAATATCAAATGTTTACGCAAAGTGGTTGATGCTTTCATGCATACACTTAAGCGAAATGCTCAAAAGACATATGCCTACTAAATACTGTAGATTCAAACGTAAAAGTCCCTATATTATTTCTGTTATAAAAACATAAGCGCACAATGGCACGCCACAAACAGAAGTTAATGCAAATTTGTAAGAGGTGTTACTAAATGTAAGGTAAAGGTTGCTCTAAAGTAGGTCGACATCAGATTTAACCCGCAAGCGTGAACGCATTAAGCTCGTTAAACCTGAGGGACTAGACATTTACAGACAGACACAGTCAGACATTTACAATATCCCACATATCATCTTACAATTATGAAACTCGCACTTGGAAATACTCATGTTTAAGCAGTAAAGGAAAAACGTTGCTGCACCAAAATATGAATAAACTGCTCCATTCATAAAAACGAGGCATTGATAAATCAAATGAAGGTTATACTTACAATATTAGGTGCCGAGGCACTTACAAAAAAAAAAAAAAAGGAGAGAAGAAAACAACTAAAACAAAACCAACTAACGAAAAGGCAAAAATAGGTAGGGATCATTGGGGAGGGACGCCTTCTGGAGAGCCCTTGCTAGGCGCACCAAGAGGATCTGCAGAAGCACCTTGAGGCTCGGGGTAGAATGCTTCAATGGAGGACAGATCCAAGGTTGGAAAGGCCTCCTTCACGTCTTCCAAAGCCATCCTGGCCCCCAAGTTCCCAAAAACCCGCTGCATGGCCTCGTACTCAGGGGTTTCCTCAAAGGTATCCTTGAAGTTCTGGACAGCCTCAGACACTCTAGTATTCAAGACATTCTCCACCCGTGCCTTAACAGTCTGATCCAGGACTTCAGTGATCCTCGTTTGCATATGTTTTTCCAGAGAGGCAAGGTCCTCCTCCGCCTTTGCCTTAGTCTCTCGCTCCCTCCCCAATTCTTCAGTGGCTGCTGCCACCTCGGCTTCCAGCTTCAACTTGGCTGCGTTGGCGGCGGCTAGGGCCTCAGAGGCAATAGACTGTGCACGGTTGGAGTCATCCAATTTCTTGCACAAGACCGCCACGTCTGACTCGGAGGCATGGAGGTCATGCTTCAATTTGTCATTGTCCTCTTGGAGGCGCTTCGCATTAGCCCTCTCTTCTGAAGAAGATTTTCGGGCTATGGACAGCTGGGCCTTGAGGTCGTTGATCTCCTTGAGCATGTTATCAGCGTGGCGGAGAGCAGTCTCGGCATCCTTCTTGTCCCGTTGAGCTACCTCCACGGAGGACTCTACCTCGTCAATAAGGGTCAGGGCTCTGGCATTCATAGCCTTGGCAGCAAGTAGCTTCCGAGAGGGAGTGGCGCTGGAGGAGAAGGCAGCCCAACCCTCTGTCCAAAATTGTTCAGTAACTAAGGCCGCCCTGGCTGGAGGCGAACTGGGAGAGTCGAACAGCGAAGAGCTAAAAGTGACGTCTCTTGGGAGGATGCTGGTTCTAATATGCCTGAGCTCTTCCGCCCCCTCTGCTGTCACTTCATAAGCTAGGCCTGGGATAGGCACAGTTGGCTCATCCTCCAGTTGCTCGGTCATTAATGGCGGAGGCGCGGAAGTGGACTCCTTGCCTTTGCCTCTTCTGAGCCTCTTTAAGGGGGCGGGCTCCTCCTCAGGAACTTGCTCCGAAATGTCCTCGGATAGAAAAGGTGGCACTGAGACATCCTTAGTCTCTCTGCCCCCCTTGCGTCCGCCTCTATCCGACCTCTTCCCTTTTCCTTTAGTGACACCTTTTTCAGGGTTTCCCTCTCCAGCAATGTTGGGTTGCTGGGGACCTACCGGCAACAGAGTGGGCGGTGGCAGTAGAGCTGGAAGAGGGCCTTGAAGTTGGGCAATAGACCTCTCAGACGCTTCCCTTGCCGCTCCAATTTGCAGGTCGGCCAACACTGCTTTCTGCTTCCTCTCAACCTCGCTCCCGTGGCGTAGAGCTGGAGGGATCTTCGTGGCCATGAGGCCTTTTAAAGAAATCTTTGGGAATTCTTTGGAACCTAATAAGGAAAAGAGGACAATGGGGTTATGAATAGAAAAGAACACAAGATGTAACAGCGATAAGGAAAAGAACTTACTCATGGCTTGCATAAGGCCGTGCTTCACAAATAACTTGTTCTGTTGGATGACCCCTTGGAAGGTGCCCTTGTAGGAAAATATACGCCCTACTGCCGCTAGATCCGCGTCGGGAAGGAGATGAGCAAGAGTGTCCCCTGCCATGAGAAATAATATGTCAAGAAGCAGTCAAGAAAAATAAGTGTGGATGAAGGAGCAAGAGACGCATGACACTTAAAGACCCTAAAGTAAATACAAGACTCACTAGGTATGGAAAGAGTCCGGGGAACTGTAATTTCTGGACTAGGGTCCACAGGGGAATTCTGCCACTCCCCAACAACCCAGAACCACTGGTTCCTCCAGTTCTTTATCGAGGTAGGGTGACCGGTAATAACGGGAGTATAAGAACCTCTGGGGGACAGATAATACCAGTCTTTGACATCCGATCTCACGTCTCTCTCCCTCCTAACTGATTTCTTTAAAGTGTAGAGAGTGTGAATGATGTACAGTGAGATGGGATGATCAGGGTTGACCTCTTGCCACACCAACCAAGTCCCCACAGCCTGAGTCCAGAAATTGGGGGCCAGCTGGTAGGGGCACAAGTTATAGCTCCTAAGCAATGCCCTAAAGAAGGGATGCAGGGGAAGCCTCATCCCACAAGAAAGGACGTCGTAGCATATAGCAGCCTGGCCTGGGGAAGGGCTGCAAGGTCGGCAGGAAGGGGTGGGATGCACCAAATGGACCCCTTCCGGCAATCTAAATTTTGCCGAAGCCGCAGCCAAATCGATCCTTCGGATTTCAGTAGCAACCTCACTGCTTTCCCATGACTCTGGGTTTAGATCGGGATCAACATGGTAGCCCGAAACTTTGTTGACCTGGTCAACCCAATCCTCTACCTGAGCAATTTCCTCCGCAGTCAAACCCAACTCTTCCCTGTGCGCCCTAAACGGTGCCCTAACAATCAAGCCGAGGTCCTGGTGACCCGAAGAGGAGCTCGCCACCTTTTCTTTTCCCAAATCCTTTTCTCGCTTGCTTCGGAGCTCTCTTAGCGCGGATTCCTCCTCGGATGATAGATGAGCCATATAGTTCTGGTGTTTTTCTTCTTCGCTGTCAGAATCACTCAAATAAATTATGCCACTATTTTTCCTATTTCTCCTCTTAACCTGCTCCCTAAAGAAACGGGAGCTAAAAACCGATAAAGAGATGGGACAGAAACCTCTGATGGGAACCGCCATCGCTAACATTTCCTGTGAACCCGTTCCCCCAACTCTTTCCATTTTTCTTTTTTGTTTTAAAAAGAAAGTCAGACTGAACGAAAGAAAAACAAAATGCAAAAACAAAGTTTTCAAACCCACAATGAGAAACTAAAAATAAGAAAGTCTTGCATATACAGGGGTCAAGAGATTTACCTTCAAAAGGAGAATGCTTGACACTGTGCACTTGGAACGAAGAGCTCGCCAAGAAAAACTGTGAAACGTTAAGAGTGGATGCTGTGTAGTGAACCCTTGAAGAAAAGACACGAAAATCACAAGGAAGAGAGAAACGGCGCAAGCTCTCGCGAAAGCACTGCTACAAAGGTTATGAGAAAATGGTAAAAAGTGAAGTGGTAAAATGAAGAAGGATTTATAGGAATCCCAACAATCTACATTCCTTGATTTTCGTGAACCGCGTGGTTAATATGGGTAACCCATACTCCTTGGAAAGTGAGTTAATCAAAGCGCCAGCCATCAAAGGGAGGGACAAAACCGTTCAGCTGCCAAAGTGAACGCCACGCGCTGCGAAATAATGCCCCCCCCCCTTCCATTTTATATGTATATATATATTCCTCTCGAAAATAAATATCGATAATTTCTGTGAGTTGACCGCGCCGCCTAGGGAATGCGCTGATATGATCCTGGCCATTAGGGAAAGAAAATCCGAGGCAGAAGGTCGGCTATGATATGGATCCGAGCCTTACCTAAGAGATTTCATTATTGATTTCTTAGAAAGTTAATGCTGTGAAATCATGGCAAATCCTACACGACCATGAATGATCCCTTCGGATTTGAGGGACTAGTGTTGACTCCGGGCCCAAAGAAAGGTACAGTGATCCGCCAGCGAAGGCCCAATAATGGCCCAATGGACCTTAACCCACAGCTGAGGCCTGAAATATCACCTTGAGATGAATGCCGAGGTGGTATGCCAAGCTAGTCTCTTTAACCGACCTGGTTAATGCTCAGCCGATGTGCTTTATACTCAGCCGGGGCGCTTTTTGGCGTTGACCAGAAGAGAGAGATGGAGTCAGTGATGGGACACTGCCTTTACCCGGACGTGACAGGCGCCCATCCCCTACGAAGTGTAGCAATGATTACGATTGAAAAGCAAGAATGTCACATCCATAAGTTAGGGTGATGACAAGTGTAAAGTATGCCACGTGTCGCAATCCGAGACAAGAAGTTCCACTATAAATGAAGCACAATTGCCTCCAAGTAGAGGGTTAGCAATTTCTCACTCTAAAATCTATATTTCTCTCACTCCCTTTTCTCTCTTTTACACACTTTTATTTCTCGCACCCAATATATATTTGCCTAAAATGAGCACTGACTTAGGCATCGGAGTACAAACGGGAGCCACCTCGGCCCCCTTTGCAAGCTGATTGTTTGTCTTAGTGCGCAGGAGATCCACGTGTTCAAGAGGGAGGAGCTGAGACGTGTTGGTCCAAGGTCCAGCCGGATTTTGTAGTCAACAATAGTAATGTTAATTTATGAGAAAAAAATTCAATTAATAACATAAAAAAATGATCAAACAAGAAGAAAATATTAAATAAAGAAAGTTATATGTATTAACATTTTTCGAGAAAATATTTTTCCATCTAAATCAAGAGAATCTTTTCCTAAAAAAGAAGGCAAATGGATCATGTGCTACCTTTAAGGAATTTTTTTTTTTTTTTTTTTTTTTCTGAAAAATAAATGTGTGTCAATAGGAAAATGTCAAGAAATTTGCATTTGCCATGGAAAGTACTCTTAAAAACTCACAAGTTGAGGACATCACATAGAAGTTTGAAAATCTGGTCACCACAAATTGAAGGTTGATAACTAATTGCTTCATTTCATATAATCAGCTAACAAGCTACAGTTCTAGTTTTCAATTGAGAATCCATCAAACACGGGTGTAAAATGCAATACGTGCAGTTTTAGTTTTTGTTTGGTAGAGATTAAAATCAAATTTTTTGTAAATTTAAAGTTGATGAGACGTTTGGTTAAAAAGTAGTAAATTCATAAAATATATGATTGGAATTGATTATTAATTTTTTATTTAGATTAAACTCAAATATAAGTTGTACCAAACAGGGACTTAGTGTTAGTAATGTTAATTTCGCGAAAGTCAAACAACAATGGAAGCCCAATCTTTATTACTAATACGACGTCGGCAACTGTTCGACGGCTAATTAAATAGGTGAGAGAAGATTTTGTTGTTATTTTGGAGATAAAATATGTGATTGAAAATTGGAGAGAGAAAATGTGTCTGATTAAAATGTGATTTGAGAAATTGTATATTTTAAATCTTTATCTTTATATATATAAAAGTAAGGAAGTGGTTTGGTGTGAACGTATATCGTGAGTAAGTAGTTTAGTATGAGCGCATGTTGTAAATTAATGACATTTATTATTTTTATGGTAATCAATGGTGATTTTGAACTCTGAATCATTTTTAGTAATATTTGTCTACTTGATTGTATATGTATAAAAAAGATTATTGGACTATTCTTACTATTCAAGATGGATTTGGGTAAAAGAAATTATGAAAAAATGTATTGTCGTCGCATTAAGCATCCGTTTGGTAAATAAAATAAATTGGTTTATAAACAAGTTTAGAAATTACATAATTTTTCAAACTACTTTTTAACTAAATACATTTTTTTTTTCTAATTTTTCAACGAGGATTTGGGTGAAAAAAATTATGGGTATTTGTATTACGACCGCATATCTAAGCATCCGTTTGGTAAATAAAATAAATTGATTTATAAACCAATTTATAAACTACAAAATTTCTCAAACTACTTTTTAACCACACACATTTTATCTCTCTAATTTTCAACAATTATTTTTTACTCAAAATCATATATAAACCAAATTACTCTTTTTTTATTTTCTCTATTTTTATAGTCTTTTTCTCTTCAACTTTTTATTAATTATTACATAAATATTTTTTCTTTAAAAATAGAAAATGAAAGAAAATAAAATAGAGCGTTCATCGATCTATTTTTCTTATCTTTTTCATTTTAATAAAAGTCTAAGCTTAAATTTCTTGGAACAGTAAACATACGATCTGTCAAAATTAAAGTAAGTGTAATTGTACATTTTTTTAATTAACTATCTTTCTTCCGTTGATATATATGAATAATAAATGATCGTGTATCGCACGAATAAAATACTAAGGTTGCGTTTGATTCCTAGTATTTTCCATGGAAAATATGATTTTTCACGTGATTTTCCAACTTTGCGCTGTTTGGTTGCCTAAGTTTTCCATGAAATTCATTTTTCCACTTGCCTCGAAATTCGATATTTTCCTTGTTTTGGATGAATTCGTTTTCCCGGGGAGGAGGTTTTATTTTCCATGTAAAATTTTATACCATTTTTGTTACGTTTGATCATTTTTGTTGTTGTTAATTGATTTATTTTTTTCCCAAAAATTAACATTATTATTACTAGGTACAAACTTGTTAAAAAATGAAAAAAAAATAAAATATTATAATAGCTAAATTTTACTTTATTTTTCATGGAAAATAATGTCAATCAAACAACAAAAGTTGGAAAATTCTCAACTTTTTCTACATAGAAAATTAAACCAATCAAACACATTAAACTTTCAATTCCCAGGAATTTAATTCCCTAGAATTCAATTCTTTGGAATTCACTTTTTTTCCACCCAAATTCCAGAATCCCTATCAAACGCAGCCTAATTGTAGTTTAAATTATAATTTAATGAGGTAACCGAACACTGCATTTTCTTTCTTTCATTTTTTTTGAAAAATCGCCAAATTCAACGTTGTGAGGTGGGAACTCTAAACTTATACAGTTGTACCTTGCCCTAAGACCCTCGTCTTCCGAGAGGCCTAGCAATTCTTTCACCTTGTACGAAGACGGTAGAACCCTAGTTTTCGCCACATTGCAAATATGAAACTCGTTAGGTCAGTTTTTTCATTACATTTGGTTAATTCATTGGCGATTCTAATTCGTCTGTAATAAGCTTTATTTCTCTCTAATCAGGTTTTTAATGAAATTGAACAATGAGACAGTTTCGATTGAGCTCAAGAACGGCACCGTTGTTCATGGCACTATTACAGGTCAGCTGGCTATTTGTCCGCTGTTTTGTGTGTTTCGATTTTTATTTTATTTATTTGTTTATTTTTTATTTTTGTATCTATTTTTTTCTGTCTTAGATTATTGTCACCTGCATTTATCAGAAAATAAATGAAGTGGTAGTTTGGTTGTTATTTCGTATAGATATAGTGGGGCTGCGTGCATTCCCCATTTACCTTCTACATAAGTAATTAACTATTAGAAAGTTATCTTCTTTTTCTGCACAGATAATCTTATTTGTTCCCCCATAAAATTAAAGAGGTTAAATGAATCTATTACCTTTCGACTCTGCAATTGCAAGTGTTCACGCACAATTATCGGCGTCATTGGTTCTCAAATTACTTGAGAGAATGACATGTTTTATGTTTTCCAAACCAATATTTTGGGCAATTTAATTAATAGAAAGCATACAAGTGTCCATATGTTGTCCTGGAATTTGGTGTATATGTAGTTTATTGAGGAAGTGTCTGGTGTATAAGTTGCTGTGATTATTTTAGCACGCTACTAGAACTTGTGTCCTCATTTAAAGCACCTTACAGTTGTTCATTGTCATGTTTTTTCTTTAGTTTCTGATATTATATGGCTCCCACTATGAACAAAACATATTCACTCCAATTAATTATTAGTGTAAAGTTCGATGGCTTATTTATTTGTAGCATCAGTTTTTCTAAGCATCCCAAGACATTGAAGTCTGAATTAGTCCAAGCATCCAACATAGGCTTTTTTATATTTTCCACAATAAACAAGAGATTCTTTTCTTCTTTGCCCTTTGGCCTTTAATTATAAGCCAACGCATGAAGAATGTTATGCTAAACTGATCCTTCATCCCCAAACTCACTTTTAAACCCACGAGAGAAAACTGAGGGACACAATTAAATAATATTTTATATCTAATATATATATATATATTTTTTTTGTAGTCTAAAAGCAAATAGAATATTTTATTCGTGGTTCTTCGGTTTGTAATTGAAGTTGGAGTTAGATGGTAGTTTGCATTTTTTTAAAAAAGGACTGTTGCTTCAAGTGTTTTTCTGTGGGGCACTTTCGGGCCTAGGATTTTTTTTTTTTTTTTTGAAGCTTGGGTTACTTTTCGGCCTTGGTCTTATTTTATTTTTTTGCTTCTTGTGCTTGGTTTTGGGTTTGATTTCATTCGACCTTGTACTGATAACTAACTCCAATTTATTCGGAATGGAACTTTAAGTTCACCCCCCAAAATAATAATATTGATACTTAATTCACATCACTAGTATTATAAGCTCGTTTAGACCTTTGAACTCGTACTGTTTGACATAATCATCCATTAAGATATATATAGCTGCCTGAACTGCAAGTATACTGTTGTTCTGCAGGTGTTGATATCAGCATGAACACACATCTGAAGACCGTAAAGCTTACATTAAAGGGAAAGAATCCAGTTACTTTGGATCATCTGAGTGTAAGGGGAAACACCATCCGCTATTATATTCTTCCAGACAGCTTAAATCTTGAAACTTTACTCGTGGAAGAGACACCTAGGGTCAAACCAAAGAAGCCAACTGCTGGTAAGGAAAGTGCTTATTTTTTTTTAAAAGTTTACTCAACAATTCTAGATGTTCTTTTACTTACATTTGAATCTAACTTTTTTGTTCTCTGCCTACTAAAAGGACGAGCTTTGGGGCGTGGTCGGGGCAGGGGACGTGGGCGTGGACGTGGACGGGGCCGCTAGAGATTCTCCAATCACTCCAGTTTTTGAGGTATCTTTATGTAAACTGATATTGAAGAGAGGCATTGTTATGCTTTTAGCAATCTGAAATTAAATTGGAGGACCTACTGCGATGTACGTTAGTAAGATCTTAGTGCCTACTGAGGTTTGGTTGAATATTATCCACTAATTTAAGTACCATTCTATATGATTAGATCTGATTTTCGATGATCTCCCCCGAGATACTCACTTTTATTGAACCCTACAACTCTTTCCTTCTTTACTATTTAGTGCTTTTCTATTTCCACCCTACGGTGTGCTATAATAAGGGTGAACAGCACAAATGATCCCCAACTTTTAGTTTTCTTGCGTAAATGATCCCCAACATTTAGATTTTGGCATTTACACCCTCAGAATTACCAAACGTTGCGAAAATGGTCCATACCGTTAAATTCCGTTAGTTTCCACCGTTAAAAAGTGCAAGTAGTACAAATGGTCCCTAACCTTTGAGTTTCTTGCGATAATAGTCCCTAACATATTAAGGTAATTTTTGGCATATTTAGTTTAGGGTTAATAGCACAAAATGTCCCTACCTTTGACATGTATTGTGTAAAACGTTCAAACGTTGTGATTTTTTATGCTAAACGTCTCAATCTTTACACTTTCTTGTTGGAGACATCCTTTATGTTAAATTTAACTTCATTTCACCGTTAATTTGGAATTGAACAGTAAATATTTAACACATGCAAGGGCATTTTCGTCAAAATCAAAAGCAGCTCATTCATATTTGGGTAATTGGCACAAAATGTCCCTACGTTTGACACTTATTGTGGAAAATTCATTTTTTTGGCGAATAACGTTCATACGTTCATTTTTTTGGCGAATAATGTTCATACCTTTATATTTTCTTGCTGATTAGTCTCCAAGTTTTACTTTTCTTTTAATTTAGTCATTCCGTATTTGATTTAAAGGTTTGTCTTCAAATGTGTATAACTTTTGATCTACAACTCCGAATTGCAATCTTTTTTTTTGCGTTGAACTTCAAATTCAACCATCTTTTTTATGATGTATCACGTGCTCATTTATTAAATATTTCGTTTTGATTTTTGTATAATAGATACTTATTTTGTTAGGGCATCATTGATTAACGTAAATTGATTTCTGTAAATTTTATTGAAACAGTGAAATTTTAATTTTAGTATGTGTTCAGCGGCTAGCGGAATTTATAATTGGATTTATTTGACTTTTTTATTTTTTTTTAAGGTAAAATGTTTGGTTAAAAATTGGTACGGGGTTAATAGCAAAAAACGTCCCTACCTTTGACATGAATTGTGCAAAACGTCCCAATGTTGTGATTTTTGACGCTAAACGTCTTAACCTTTACATTTTCTTGTTGGAGACATCATTTATGTCAAATTTAACCACATTTCATCATTAATTTGGAATTGAACAGTAAACATTTAATACATGCAAGGGCATTTTTGTCGAAATCAAAAGCAGTCATTTCATATTTGGGTAATCGACAATTTTTTTGGCGAATAACGTCCATACCTTTAAATTTTCTTGTTGATTAGTCCCCAAATTTTATTTTTCTTTCAATTTAGTCATTCCATATTTGATTTAAAGGTAATTGTCTTCAAACGTGTATAACTTTTGATCTACAACTTCGAATTGCACTCATTTTTTTACGTTCAACTCCAAATTCAATCATTTTTTTTTATGATGTATCATGTGCTCATTTATTAAACATTTCGTTTTGACTTTTGTATAGTAGATATTTATTTTGTTAGGGTATCATTGATTAACGTAAATTGATTTTTGTAAATTTTATTGAAATATTGAAATTTTAATTTTAGTGTGTGTTCGGCGGTCAGTGGAATTTATAAATTGGATTTATTTGACTTTTTTATTTTTTTAATGTAAAATGTTTGGTTAAAAATTGTTATGTTTAACTTCTGTTTAAGTAATATTATAATCTCAAATCACTTTTTGAACAATACCCATTTTCTCTCTTCAAATCACTTTTAAAAATTGGCGAAAAAAATTGTGAAAGATGGAAATTTTTTTGATTTTCCTTGAAAAAGATGAGTTCATCAAACAGACGGGTGCGTTTGAAAGACACTTTTTTTATGGAAATCAAAAATTTTCCCACCTTTTTTCCAACTTTTTGTGTTTGACAAGCAATATTTTCTAGGCAATTCGTTTTCCTTACTTTTATATCACGCGTGAGTGTTCCTTGAAAATGGGGAATTCTTTTTTTCAGCTAGCTACTAGAATTTATATTTCAGGTAAAATATTTAACCATTTTCATCACGTTTGATCATTTTTGTTGTTAATTAATTTATTTTTTGTCCAAAAATTAACATTATTATTATCAAATACAAATGTGTGAAAAATTAAAAAAAAAATTGTTTTTGATTAAAATAGCTAAATTTTGCTTTATTTGCCATGGAAAATAATGTCAATCAAACAACAAAAGTTGAAAAATTCTCCAATTTTTCCACCTAGAAAATTAAACCAATCAAACACATTAAACATTAAAGGTCCGTTTGATTACACAAAATTTTCCATGGAAAATGGAATATGTTTTCCAATTCCCACTTTTGGTTTGTTTGTTTGACAAAATTTTCCATGTAAAACTTTTTCCGCGGACTCCACTTTTTCTTCCATTTTCCTTAATTTGGTGGAAAAGATTTTCTTTGGGTTTTGGTGGAAAAATGTTTTCCATGATAGATGGAAAATGATTTTGGACACGTTTAATCAATTTTGTTGTTGTTAATTGACTTATTTTCTTTCCAAAAAATAACGTTATCATCATCAAGTACAAATATATTTAAAAAGTAAAAAAAAAAAAAATCTTTTTGATTAAAATAGCAAAAAATTACTTTATTTTCCATGGAAAATAATGTCAATCAAACAACAAAAGTTGGAAAATTCCCTACTTTTTCTACCTAGAAAATTAAACCAATCAAACACATTAAACTTCTAATTCCCAGTAATTCAATTACCTAGAATTCAATTCTCTGGAATTCATTTTCTTTCCACCCAAATTCCACCCTCGCTATCAAACGGACCTTAAATTCTCAAGAATTCAATTCCCTGAAATTCATTTTCTTTCTACCTAAATTTCATCATCGCTATCAAACGCAGCGTTAGGATAAAAAAGCTTTCATCCTTTTGTCAATCACTGTGAAAATCGCACGAGAAATAAAATGAGTGATTCATCGAATATGAGTAAGAATTTAGGTTACACGAGTGTGATTGAGGTTATGGTGGAGTTGATAATGGTGACAATCATGGTCCTGTAATAATAGCCAGTAATAATTTAGTTATGTAATTATACATTACTGTCAATTACAGTTCATGTAAACACAGTTATTTAATACAATTATTATAATTTATAAAAAAAACATAATTTTTTAGGGTGCGTTTGATTCGCGTAATTTTTCATGTGAAATTTCAACTTTGCCCTGTTTGGCTATCTAAATTTTTCATGGAATTTATTTTTCCACTTGCATCGAAATTCGGTATTTTTCTTGTTTTGAATGAATTCATTTTTCAAGGGGGGAGAAGGTTTTATTTTTCATAGAAAATTTTATACCATTTTCGTTACGTTTGATCATTTTTGTTATTATTAATTGATTTATTTTTTTTCTAAAAATTAACATTATTATTATCAAGTACAAATGTGTGAAAAAAATAAAAAAAAATTTTTTTTTATTAAGATAGATCAATTTTACTTTATTTTTCATGAAAAATAATGTTAATAAAACAACAAAAATTGGAAAATTCCTTAATTTTTCCACCAAGAAAATTAAACCAATCAAACACATTAAACTTCTAATTTTCAGGAATTCAATTTCTTAGAATTCAATTCCCTGGAATTCATTTTCTTTCTACCCAAATTCCACCATCGCTATCAAACGTAACCATAGTCCAATACAGATCATATAATTCATCTAAATCGAATCAGTAGTGTAATATAAAAAAATTATTGTTATCAAATTTGTCAATTAATATGTCACGTAATAATTACTGCAATTATATGTTACTGTCAAATACAGATCTGTAATAATATAAATACGTAATTGAAGATGCAATATTTGTTTGTTTTTTTTTTTTTTTTTCGTTTTCCATTTTAAATGGCATGATATTTTTTTGGGTATACATTATTTTCCAACCTGTAACTTCCATAATTAATTGTGTATTTTATAGCAGGGGAGGGCGTCGAGTGGTTCGGTTCGGGTATCTCAAAAATCGGAACCGAACCATACTTTTTCGGTTCTTGTAAAATGGAACCATTCGGTTTCATTGAATCGCCAGAACCAAATCATTCAGTTTTGGTTCGATTTCGGTCTAATTCGTATCTACAATAATAATTATTTTTCGAGAGTCTTATAGAGGAGCATCAAGCCTCGAGAAGTGAGCCAATAAACTGAAATAAACTTCTACTGAATATAACAAAATCAAGGATTCCTTTCACCCCAAAGAAAGTATAGGATTTTCTATGCAACGAAAGATATTCATAAACGAAAATAGGAAACGAATGACCTAGAAGGTTTTTCGAGTATGACAATATTGTAAATTTGTGGGATAAATCATGAGTTTATGCATTATTATTAATTATTTTATATTTGTATTTAAATATTTAATTAACTCCATCGTGGTCATTTACAACTTCGCTTATTAATAAGTTAGTCTCATTCGATTTTCATTTACTAAGAATTACAGTCCAAGTGTGAAGTTAAATGTTATAATGAGATAGAGACGTAACAAATTTCATAAAAGAAATTAATCATTTTCACTTTACCTAAAAAAATTACAATTTTTTTTGATTTTTAATTTTAGGACAACCAATTAAAACGATAAAAAAAATAAATAAGAATCAAATATCGGTTCTAACTTCGATTTTTCGGTTCTAAAGGCGGAACCGAGAATCGAACCGAAAATCAATCGGTTCTCAGTTCCAAAACCAATTTTCTACTTTATTTTTTTAAAACCATACTGTTCCGGTTCAGTTCGGTTCGGTTATATCGATTCCGATTTTTTTGCCCACCCCTATTTTATAGTAGTAACTTCATCCCTAATCTTAAAGAATGTGATAACTACCAAAAATAATAAATAATTACACCCTCTCTCATATCCCCGCGTATTTTCTAAAAAAATGAAATTTGAATTGTTGTAATATTACAAAAATGAATTTATTATACGTAAATTTCAAAATAAGTATATTCCCTTATTTTTCCCATCATTTCTTTTTTAAAGTGAAGGAACAAGCTGGATTATTCCAGTATTTACTGCAAATAAAGGCCCCACTGTCTTGCGTAAGCAAATAACCTCTATTTTAAACGCCTCTTAACATAAATAAAACCCTCCCATTTATATAAACCCTCAAACACTCAATCACATTTCACTATAAATTCGGTAAAATAATTACAGAAAGAAAAATCCTATAATACAAGAGAAGAAGGAGAATAAGAACAAGAAGAAACTATGGCGAAGTCGAATTCCTTGAAATCTGCTGCGATCGTGTTCGGAGGCTTGGCTTTCGGATGGCTAGCCATAGAGATGGCTTTGAAGCCGTGGCTTGACAAGGTCCGAGGCGTGATCAACAACTCTGATCCAACTCGCGATCCAGATGATTCGGCCGACAAGTTTCCGCCCGAAGTCAGTGACTCCGATGATGAGCGAAATGGTTCAAACGAGGCTTGATGTAGCACGTAATATTTTTTACCTTTAATTAGTATAAACAATTTCAAGTCAATTATGCTCCTTAAACTTTTAAGAGGATTTATGAAAATTAAATTTTATGGCTGATCCCAATTAATTACTGCTTGTAAGGGATCATTTGATATCAGAAAATGCTCCTGTTTCCAGCTAAACTAATTATTGCATTGACTGAATATCTATATATATATTTTTTTGATGGAAATGGGCAAATGCATTCAATCAAGAAAACAGAGTTCATTCCCCAAATGTATGAAACGGGGGAAATGAACCGAGGAATACAAACATGGGCTGAAGTTTCCTTCCCGTCGCACCTCGAGCATTCCAGATGGGAAGGAATGTGTCTAAATCTGAGATTGACCTCTGTCGGGATGGCTCGATTAAGAATACGCCAAGCCAGATGTTTTGCTCTTGGTAAATTGTCTAGTTTCCATAATTTTTCCCACCAAGAACCCGAGCCAAGACCACTGCTATCATCCAACTGCAAGCTCTCGTTCATCATGAGGTTGTAGCTCCCTTTGACTGAGTAACGGCCATCCTTGGAATAATTTCAAATAATTCTGTCCTGTTCATTAGTACCACCTGGGGGAGTGCAAGAATTCGCTTGGAGTCAATAGGCCAAAAGGAATTTTCAATGAGTTTAGTGTTCCAACCGTCGCTAGCCGTTTTGAGATCCGCTACCGTCTCAAGCCCATGAACCCGAAGAGTGAGTATTCTCATAGCCATTCCATCTGCTCACCATGCATCATCGAAAATTCTCACATTTTTACCTTCACCAATCCTCCAACGACTACCTCTCTCAATAACCTCCCGCCCCTACATCAAACTGGACCAAATATATGAGAGCTTCCATGTTTAATTCCCACCTCAAGAATGCTGCAGTTCGAGAAGTATTTATTCTTGAGAACTCGGCTAACAAGTGAATCAGGATATTGTAGAATGCACAAGACTTGGTTTGCCAACAAACATTTATTGAACATAGGGATATCTCGAAACCCCATCCCTCGATTCTTTTTGTTAAAACACATGGTTTTCTGGTTGATCCATTAGAGCTTCTTTGCCTACGGGTTGGCCCCCCACCAAAATTTAGAGAAAACTCCCTGCAAAGACTAAGTGGAATCTTAAAGACACTCATAATGTAGGTAGGAATGGCTTGAAGGACCTCTTTGATCATGATTTCTCTTCCTACATTTGAGAAGAGGTTATTACGCTTTCAACATTGCACATTTTTCCAAACTTTATCCTTAATGGCCCCAACAGTTTTCTTCTTGTTTCTTCCCACCAAGGAGGGGAGACCGAGATATATGTCATGCTGCATAAGAGATGGGAGGCCAAGAGAAGCTCCAATAGAATTTCGCCGATCCGAAAGCACGTTTGGGCTAAAATAGATACTAGTTATCAGCATGTTCACCCGTTGACCAGAAGCAGCTCCATACTGTTTGATAAGGTCCAAAATAAACTTTGAATCCTCAATCTCAGCTCTAGAAAAAAGTATGGAGTCTTCTGCAAAAAAGAGATGACTAACTTGCGGACCTTCGCATTTGCACCTCATCCCCAAAAGATCACCTCTGGAAATCGCGGCTTGTAAACTCGAAGAGAAAGCTTCTGCGCACGTTATAAGAAGGTATGGCGAAATGAGGCATCCTTGCCTGAGTCCACGAGAAGGGGTAACCTTACTTCGGATTTGGCCATTGATGTTAAAAGCGATTTTAGAGGTCGAGATGCAGTCCATAATGCGAGTGATCCAAAATGCAGGGAATCCCATCCCATTTTAGTCATGACTGCCTTTATGAAGCTCCATTCGATTCAGTCATACCCTTTACTCATGTCAAGCTTAAGGGCCATGAAACCTTTGTTTCTGTTATTCCATTTACTCATCGAGCGTAGCATTTCAAATGCGACGATAGCATTATCCGTGATGAGTCTATCTGAAACAAAGGCACTCTGGGTATCAGAAATTAAACAAGGTAAAACATTTTTCATTCTACAGGCAAGACACTTAGAAATAATTTTATAAATAACACTTCATAATGAAATAGGGCAGAACTTAGATATATTCTCCGAAGCTGATTTCTTTGGGATCAAAACCACAATCGTCTGGGTTATTGATTGGACATAGTGGCCTTCGTTGAGGACTTTCAGACAGGCGGTGGAGATTATGTTTAAGGGTATCTCAGTTATTCTGAAAGAAAAGGGCCTGGAAGCCATCAATCTGGGGCGCTTTGTGGGCCCCAATGCTAAACAACGCTTCCTTAATGTCATCCGGGGTGAATGGCTCAAGCAAAGCTCGGACTTCATTGGTGGAGAGGCGTCTGTGGATGTGCTAAATCCCAGTCTCTAGAACATCTTCTGTAGGATTAGAGCTTGTGAAAAGATCAGAGAAAAATCCCTCGATGTGGTCCACAATTAGTTCCTCATCCTCCATCCAAGTCTCATACTCTCTTCTTAATCTGTTAATGTAGTTCTTCCTTCTTCTCTAAGCCTCCATTCTGTGAAAAAATTTAGTATTGCAGTCCCCCCTCTTAGTAAGTCCACTCATGCCCTTTGTCTCCAACAGTCTTCTTCTCTTCTGTTAGTGGAAGCAATCTTCTCATCTAATTCCTTGACCTCAGCCATAACGTGGCCTGGATTGTCAGAACTAAGGTCTTTTTTCTTCAAACATTCAGCAAGGATTTTTTCCTACTCCCCAATTCAAATCTGTTCCAGTTGGCCAATTCTTCGAGACGCCCTCCTAAAATCCTCTTGATATTCTTAAAAGGGTCTACTTCCTCTCCGCTTCCAAAAGTCCCACAGAGTGAATTCTCAACCACATTTTGGTATTTCACTTCATTAATCCAAAAAGGTTCGAATCTTCTTTGTTTTGGTCGTGTCTCATGCTCCATCCCAAAGAGCTTACAGGTCAGTTCAATGAGGATTGGTCTATGGTCTGATTTCAAGAACGGCAGATTAGTCACCTCTGTCCAAGGGTAGAGATCCAACCATGACGAGTTGCAAACAGCCCTATCCAAACGCGCCTAGATGTGTGCATCACCGGCCCTGTCGTTGTTCCATGTCATTTTCGGTCCTATGAAGCCCACATCCAACAACTCGCAATCAACAAGTAAGCTTCTGAAATGTTCGCAAAGCTGGCCTGGTCTTCAATTGCTCCTCAACCTCTCATCAAGGCTAGTTGTTTCATTAAAATCTCCAGCACAGATCCAAGGAAGATCAAACATCCCTTTTAGCCTCCTCAGTAATTCCCATGATTGCTCCCTGTTATTGGAGACGGGGTCTTCGTAAAAGCCAGTGAAACGCAAAGGAAGAACCCCATCTAAGCTAATAATTGCATCAATATGGCCTTTAGAGAATGACTTAATCCGCACATCCTAGTCATTCCATAACAACATAAGGCCCTCACTTCTACCTCTACTATTGACAACAAAGTTTGTTTTGAATCCCAATGAATGCCTCACTCTAACTGCTTTTTCACCAGACAATCTCGTTTCAGACAGGAAAAATAGAGACCGGGGGACCATACTTGCACAATCCACCTCCACTACATCTCCTATTAAACACCCAATTTCTCAAAGGGCACGATTTGTGTGGCACACCAAAGGCACATTCAGAAGGTGAATCCAAAATGCCGTGATATGAAAATCCATTGTTGGAATATCACCAGTTTCATCAGGTGTCTTAAGAATAAGGAGTTGATTATTAAATTACCAAGGTCCACCCGTAAGGACCCTTTGCCTATCAGTAACAGATTCAAAATGAAATAGAAATGCATTACGATTCCCTTTTGTTAGGAAAGACGTGGATCACGTTGGTCAACAAGTATAGTGGAATTGAGAAAATGCGGTTAAAATGGAACACAAGTATTTACGTGGTTCACCAATAATGGCTACGTCCACGGGCAAGTATAGGAGGATTTCACTATAGTAGGAGAATTACAACAACCTTCTCTCTAAATATAAGGAGATAACAATATTTAACCTCTCTTATAATAGGAGAAAACAAAGTAGGAAAATACTTAGGAGAAAACAATTTATTTCTCTCTAATATTTCTCTCTTCTAACAAATTTCTCTCTACTACTTTCACTCTCTATTTTCCTCTCTCTACTTGGTGCATTTTTCATTGAGGTTTTTCCCTCTATTTATAGGGAAAGTTTGGACAAAAAATCAACAATGGATGGAAGAAAAATAGGTGTGAACATAGACTAGATTGTAGGCTAAATTTGTGGGCTATTGGTGGCTTACCAAATTCAACAAAGTTGGCTCACCAAATTCAACAAATGGCTTTATTTTCCACATTTCTCCCACTTAAAGTCACTTTTGTTTCAACCTGCCATCCTTCCCACACTTGCCATTCTCATGCTGCTTATGCTTCTGCTAGGCCGATAGAGGATCGGCTCCATGTGAACTTATCAGTGTTGATCGACTTTGTGAACATATCCGCTAGGTTGTCCTCCGTATGGATCTTCTGGATATCCACACTTCCTTCTTCCACCTTCTCTCGTACAAAGTGATATTGTACTCTAATATGTTTCGTCCTTGGATGAAATGCTGGATTCTTTGCTAAGTGCAAAGCACTCTGACTATCACAAAATAGAGAAATCTTCTCTTGTTTGTGTCCGAGTTCTTCCATTAACATTTGCAACCATATTGCCTCTTTGCTAGCTTGTGTAGCCGCCACATATTCTGCTTCCGTCGTAGAAGTAGCCACGATAGACTGCAGTTTTGAACCCCAGCTTACAGCTCCTCCAGCAAGAGTAAACACATATCCAGTGGTGGACTTGCTTTTATCAGGATCACCTGCATAATCTGAATCTACATAGCCTCTAACATTAAATTCTGATCCTCCATAGCATAATGCAACATTTGAGGTACCCTTGACATATCTTAGGATCCTCTTCACCATATTTCAATGCTCTCTACCAGGATTTGCCATATATCGACTGACCGCTCCCACTGCTTGTGCAATGTCTGGTCTTGTATAGATCATAGCAAACATTAGGCTACCCACTGCTGATGCATACGGTACTCGAGACATCTCCATCCTCTCTGCTTCACTGCTAGGACTCATACTTGAGGATAACTTGAAATTAATAAGAAGAGGGGTAGAAATTGGCTTACAATCTTGCATATTGAAGCGTCGCAAGATTTTCTTCAAGTAGTTCTTCTGACTAAGCCAAATCTTCCTATTATTTCTGTCTCGGTGAATTTGCATCCCTAGAATCTTGTTTGCGGTTCCCAAGTCCTTCATTTCAAACTCCCTAGCCAACTGTGCCTTCAAATCTTTAAGACAATCTTTGTTGGGGCCTGCTACCAACATGTCGTCAACATACAACAGAAAGATAATGAAATTACCATCACCAAATCTCTTGCAATAAGCACAAGGATCTGCACTAAGTCTGTTGTATCCAAGGCTCATAATGAAGGAATCAAATCTCTTATACCAACACCTCGGCGCCTATTTGAGACCGTATAGAGATTTGTTCAACCTGCAAACCAAGTTCTCTTTTCCTTTTTCTTTAAAACCTTCTGGTTGGAGCATATAAATTTCTTCTTCAAGCTCACCATGAAGAAATGCAGTTTTCACATCTAACTGCTCCAGGTGCAAGTCTAATGTAGCACACATCGCCAATAATACTCGAACTGTCGTGAGTCGAACAACAGGAGAGAATATTTCGTTGAAGTCAATGCCTTCTTTCTGAGCATATCCCTTTACCACCAGTCTAGCACGATACCGCTCCACGTGGTCATTTCCATTACGTTTGATCTTGTAGACCCATTTATTTCCAATGGCTTTCCTTCCTTGTGGTAGCGAAACAAGATCCCATGTCTTGTTTTTATGAAGAGCCTCAATTTCTTCCTGCATAGCTTCCATCCACTGCGAAACTTCTTGGCTATTTAAAGCCTCATGGAAAGTTGATGGCTCTCCATCCTCCGTCAGTAGACAGTATGCAACATTGCTCTCCATAATGTACTCAGAGTGCCAAGCTGGTTCTTTCCTCTCCCGAGTTGATCGTCTGATTTCAGGAACTGTAAACTCAGCTTGTTCTCCTTCTTCATGCTCTGGTACTGCTTCAGAAGAATCCCAGACTTCTTGTTCTTCTCTATTTTCAACTTCAACTTCAACCGTAGTAGTTTCTGGCTCTTTGAAAGTGCTATCATTTTCTTGTACCTTGCCTTCCGTGAATATCACGTCTCTGCTGATTATCACCTTGTGGGCAGTGGGATCCCACAGGCGGTACCCCTTGATTCCATCAGCATACCCCAAGAAAATGCATTTTCTGGATTTTGAATCCAGCTTTGATGTTTCCCGGGCATTGTACATAACGTACACAGGACTTCCAAAGACATATAAGTGAGAATAATCAACTGGCTTCCCTGTCCACATCTCCATCGGCGTCTTCAGATCAATCGCGGTTGATGGTGACCGGTTGATCACATAACAGGCGGTTTTGACTGCTTCAGCCCAAAATGATTTAGCTAACCCCGCAGTTCTCAACATTGCTCTCGTTCTTTCTAACAATGTTCTGTTCATCCGCTCTGCCACTCCATTTTGTTGTGGAGTATATGCCGTCGTGAAATGTCTTTTAATACCTTCTTGTTGACAAAAAATATTAAATTCATTACCAGTATATTCTCCTCCATTGTCCGTCCTCAAACACTTGATCTTCTTCTCAGATTCAAGTTCTACCCGCGCTTTGTAGATTTTGAAGACTTCGAACACATCAGCCTTCTTGATTGGATACACCCAACATCTCCTGGAGTAATCATCAATAAAAGATACAAAATATTTTGCACCTCCTAGGGACATAACCGGTGCTTGCCAAACATCAGAATGAACCAATTCCAAGATAGCTTTACTTCTAGTAGTAGAAGTGCTAAACTTCAATCTGTGCTGCTTACTAGTGACACAATGCTCACAAAAGGGTAATGATACCTTTTTGAGCCCTGGAAGAAGATCTTGTTCAGAGAGAATTTTCAAACCACGTTCAGACATGTGGCTAAGTTTGCGGTGCCACATCATTGTTAATTCTTCTTCTGAACCTGCCGAGATGTGTTCATATTGATGGAACCATTCTCTCCTTGGTGTCATGTGCCATGTCGCTCCTGAATCGATGAGCCAGACATCGGTGAAATGCTTTCTGCCTTCAACAACAGTCGTTGCCTCGCTGTATAAAATTTCGCCATCATATGAGGTGCTTGCTACACAACCCTGAGCTTTTGGTATCTCATGTGCCTTCCCTTTGGCTTCTTCATTCCTCTTAAGACTCCAACAATCCCTTTTTAAGTGCCCTTTCTTGCCACAGTAATGACACTTGGCATTCTTCTTACTTCTGGATTTAGATCTACCTTGGGTATGACTCCCACTGGGGCCACGTTCCGTTGATCTCCCTCTCATCATCGTCAAAGCTTCCGCCTGCTGTGAACTAGATAGTCTGTCCTTCTTATTCTTGCGCCGACTTTCCTCTTCAAGAACCGCAGCTGCAATATCATCGAAGACTAGATCTTCTATGTTGTTAGTTAAGTTGATGATGAGTTGATCATACGAATCTGGTAGACTTTGAAGTAGAATTTCAGCACGTTCGCCTGCCTCTATTTTATGGCCCATTGATGTGAGCTGTGAAAATAGAGTGTTGAGGGTGTTGATGTGGTCTGTCACTGTAGTTGACTCCATCATCCGAAGGGTGTAAAGCCGTCTCTTTAAGAAAATTTTGTTGTGCAATGATTTGGCCTCGTATAGCTTCGTTAGGGTGTCCCATATTTCAATTTACTGTTTTCTTTTCCGCCACACTTGACAATACTCCATCAGCAAGTGCTAAGTGCAGATTAGCAATTGCATTGCTATCCATCTCGTTCCACTTGTCATCGTCAGTGATATCCGCGAGTCTCTCTCCAATTGCCGCCAAACAGTTATCTTTTCTCAAAACTGCTTTTATTCTCATTTTCCATAACGAGAAATTGTTCCCATTGAACTTTTCAACCTCATACTTTGCTGCCATTTTTGTTCACAACTTGGTAATAATACCGAGTGATAGTGAACACCAACCCTACGCAAAACAATCTCAAGAAATCTTTTCTGATGTGGAAGATCAGACAAAGCTGCAACCACAGAGCATACTAAGAATTTCAAAAGATGTAACCAGGCTCTGATACCACTTGTTAGTAAAGGCGTGGATCACGTTGGTCAACAAGTATAGTGGAATTGAGAAAATGCGGTTAAAATGGAACACAAGTATTTACGTGGTTCACCAATAATGGCTACGTCCACGGGCAAGTATAGGAGGATTTCACTATAGTAGGAGAATTACAACAACCTTCTCTCTAAATATAAGGAGATAACAATATTTAACCTCTCTTATAATAGGAGAAAACAAAGTAGGAAAATACTTAGGAGAAAACAATTTATTTCTCTCTAATATTTCTCTCTTCTAACAAATTTCTCTCTACTACTTTCACTCTCTATTTTCCTCTCTCTACTTGGTGCATTTTCCATTGAGGTTTTGCCCTCTATTTATAGGGAAAGTTTGGACAAAAAATCAACAATGGATGGAAGAAAAATAGGTGTGAACATAGACTAGATTGTAGGCTAAATTTGTGGGCTATTGGTGGCTTACCAAATTCAACAAAGTTGGCTCACCAAATTCAACAAATGGCTTTATTTTCCACACCTTTGACCTCTGCTCAGAAGCCTCTCACTAGCTGCCAAACCAGGCGAAAGACTCTTTCCACAACATCCCTATTAGCAACTTTGGAGCCTAGAATCTTACCTACCAGACATGATTTTAGGTTGGACAAACCATCGCTACATACATCTGCACCAATTGACACCCTTGAGTAGTTAGTATCCTCGAGTTTAAGTTGCTCGCACAGGTTCCTTATTTCATCCAGATCCATCCCAAGAGTTGAAGACGATAAATAGAGTAGAAACCCCTAGAATTCGGAGAGAAAGAAGCCAGAGGCCAGGAGAGATTCCTGGCGATAAAAGCCACCTGCTGTGGGAGAAAGCCGTAGGTCGCGTTGAGGATGTGAGCTGGGGGGAATTGCACAGACTGAATATGTTGATTTGATTTGAATATATATATATATATATACTAGTTCTACCACCCGTGCGATGCACGGTATTAGATATAAAAAATAACATTATATTACAATAACTAACCAGGACTGTCATAGGACGATAACATAAATATTATATAATCAACAATCATCCAAATTTATTCTCAACAAATTTATTATCCCAATCCGCTTCATAATTTTAGAATTCATATTTGTTTATGAAATTAAAGGATTTAGCAATTGAAAATGAAACCACATTCTCCAAAAAAAAACACAATTATAAATTCTATTTTCCAAAAAAATATAGCTCAATCAAACCCTTAATATAAATCCAAGCAAATAATAGAGTTTCCTCACCTGAAAAAGTTACATTTCAAGCAAAAATGAAAATTTAACTAGGTTCATAGGCTTCTAATTTCGTGGTTCAAAATAATACTGAACAAAAGCAATGTACTTATTAATACAGACTATACAACCATATGTTTAGACAATTTTCCCCACCAAACATAGATATTAACCTTTTTTATTGGCTCTTGAATTTCCAGAGTCTTCGCCTGTGAGTCCAAAAACAATTTCTACACCAAATATAGATATTTATAAAAGTCTTCCTAACTCCTTGCTACAATAAAATCATGACGACAAAAATATGAAACTTTTGATTGTTGCAGTTATTATATCTATCTGCACCTATGCGCCCATCGAGAGGTAAAATATAGTAAAACAAAATAGAATGTTAAAGTACGTTGGAGAGTCAACTGAGAAAACAAAAAAATGTCTATTGATTATAGTAGTCCGTAATATCAAAATCTTGTGAATTAAAGACAACAATGATAACCTTTGACCAAGATAATAATATGATTGTGTCCATGACTCCGTTGTCCCATCAAAACCAACAATAAAACTTATAATTAAAATCTGCATACCTCCTTAGGATCAGCCAACATCTTCCAATGTCAAGGCTTGCCTTCTTCAATCTGTAGTCGCGAACTTTAAATAAGAGTAACATGCCATTAAATAAAGACAATCCATAGACAGAAATAAATAAAAACTACCTACTTACTGATTTCAACCAATTAGAGAAGCATGAAGAAATAACAGTTACCAACATCCGGATAGGGGCCGCCGAATAGGGCCTAAATGTTGTAGATACAATAGACAAAAATTTATAGTCAATTTTCACTATTATTACTTTTTACTCCTTTTTCTTCTTCACACTTTCTTCCGTGGCCATTTTAGCAAAAATAATTGTAAATTTAAAATACTATTTAAGAAAGATTATCCAGAATTTCAGTGTAAAGTGCCCTCAATGCCTACCACCTCCCTCCACCACTGGTCTTAAGTAGAAAATTTTTCCATGTGATCAAGCTTTTATGAGTACTAATTTTCGTAATATATCCCATCGAGACTGGTCAATGTAAAGCTACTCCGATTAAGCGCTGATTAGTGACCCACTTCACCTAGATAGGTTCATCAGACCACGATAACAAATGCAATATGTTGTTATTATCAATGCATCATATTGACCAATTGTAAGCATGCACAAAAGAAAATATAAACTTCCAACTAATAAAACCTTATAAAAAATGTAATCCTATTCCCGACCTAATTGGAACATGTTTAAATGAATACCATTGCACAAATAATAAAATAAAGTTGATCACTGATGCAATGAGCAATAGTAAGATAATTGAAATACCTTCGGGCTCATAGTGACTGTAACTACCTCAGCAAGTTTTTCAACACCCTTAAGCATAAAAGCCTTAGCCTCCACATAAAAAAAAAAACATAACATTAATAGAGAAAAGGCAAAAATGACTTTAACATTAAAAGGCACTCCACTTTATAACAATAAAAAACCAATCTTCATTAAGAAACAAAACTTTTCAAAAATTATCATAGATAATTCAGTAAATGTATTGAAGTAACAATAACAAACCCCAGTTCATCGTCAAAGTCCTAGTCCTTATCACGGAAACTAAATCTCTAATCAGATTTGTGAACCAAAAAATAAATAAAATTGAACTTCAAAAAAATAAGAGCACCCATTTCAGATTTTTCAATCGAAAATGAACAATTACAAAAAAACTGCCATGCTTCTATATCTTTATTTTAGAAAAAGTTAAACTTATGAAATAAATGAGATCAAGAAACTAAAAGTAGCAAATGAAACCAAACTAATTTAGATTTCAGTGAACAAAAATCAGAGAAATTAGACAATTCTGATTCGTAATATCACAAACTCAAAAAAAATTTCATTGTTTAAGAGAACCAAAATCAGAAGACAAAACAACCTTTAGACGGTCAACTGAGAGGAGACTGCTGAGGATGCATTCCTTAAGACCAGTATCCAGCACAGCAGCACTATCATGTTGTACTCATCCATATTTTTTCCATTTCTCAAGCCTTTAATTGGAAAAAAAAAAAAAAACAGAAAAAGGAAAACAGAAAATAAAAAGTATACACTATTATTTTCAATAATACTACAAAAATTCAATGGAAAATACCCAACAACTACCAACTTATAAAAATAAAAAGTAATTAATACACTACACAATTAATTGAATAAACATATGAACAAATTTAAAACTAAAGCATATCTACCCCTGAAGACTCAAATAATTGCTAAATAGTCTTCAACTCGCCAACGCCACTCGCAAGATCATCATCTCTGTGATTCAAAGCCTTATACTTCATCTTGTTCAAACCGCTCTAAATGTCTTTTAAGAAACAAATTGTTGTACAATTTTAATTTAGAAAATGAACATATATAATTGACTTCTGATTAAAAACAATTAAAATATATAATGGTGCTACCCTTTACTTGATTTCTTCTTGCATTCATTAATGGAGATTTAGCAGTGGTTTTAGACAACATACTATTAGAGCAACATGCGAATAATAATTTAGTGGAGGAGGAGAGGATCTTGAAAGCAATTAAACATGCTGAAGAAAAAAGTGAAGAAATCATTCGGATGCAAACTAAGTCTATCTTTCAACAACAGAAATGAAAATCAAATAACCAAACATCATTAGCAAAATAAACTTAAATAGAAAAAACAACATAAGACTCTTGACGCCCTGTTCAAAGAGTCTTGACTGCAAGAGTATTACACAACTCCCAAAAGGAAAAATGCACTACCTCTGTAGCCCCTGCCTTTGATACCTTCAGTTCTCTCAATAGTTCCAACTGTAAAAAATATAGTGAAATGAATGCAATTTATCTTTCAACAATAGAAATTAAAATAATACAAATTAAAATCATAACATCAAGTGATGCCTTTGCATGGGGGTTAACTGACTTCATATCTGAGAAGAAATGATAACATAGATAGTTAGGCAATAGGCAATTCTAAAGCAGACATGAAAATGGAATTGTGTTTGTGAGAGCTAGCCATGGGTTATTCAAATATTGTTCCATAATTTTCACAAAAAGGCCATAAGAAAAAAAAAATGACCTAAAGGTACATACCAGACTTGCTGCAGCACTGACTTTACCAACCCATTTCCAAACACTGGAAGATAGATAATGTAGATTTCAATTAGCTTTAGCTAACTGGTTTATTTAGGGGTAATGTAATTTAAGGAAACATTAAGTGCAAAAGGTGAATTAGAAAACCAGAACCAAAAGAAGTAGTGGATGACTCATTACATATATTCAATGCACATACCCAAGTTGTGACATGGACTTCTTTATACATTTTCCTTCTTTCACGTGCTCTTTAGTAGCACCACAAGCACATTTCTCTCAAATCCAGCCAGGTCTACAAAACTGATTCTGCTAGTCTTAGAACTACCAAAGCACTTTGATGAGGATTCCTGAGGTATTCATTCCAGGAAAAAACTGATTTCAAAATTTGAACTGAATACCAAACCAATCATATTAGATAGTGTGTAATTTTCAAATTTAAAGGTAACTACATTCTAACAGGTTTGCTGTTCTTGGATGAAAGCAAAAATTTATTAATCAAATATTCACTTAACTTTTCCTTAATATTATGTATCTTAAATGCCATGAACATAGAGGGAAAATTGTATAATAAAAGAAGATTATTGTGAAAGAAGTGTTTTCTTCCATTTGGTAAAAAAATTTAAGATTGCTAAATAAAATTAGATAATTTTTTGAACTAATTGAAACTGTAGCCCTTTGCTAATATTACCTTGCACCAGGACTTGATTATGCATGTGAATATAATGTGGGATCTTGAGCTCTTTGAATTTATACTTGTTGCTCCAACCTTTCTACTTGACAGCCCCTGCAACATAAAATAAGCAGCATTCCCAATAAAAAAAAGTACTACAACCAGATTTTACTCACATAAATAAATAAATACTACAAAAAAAAAAAAAAAACTAAGCAGCATTCCCAATAAATTAAGAGTCGGTTAAACTACATGATTTTTTTTTTCTGTTCCACTTGGTATGCCAAACAATTGTTTGTGACTGGTTCTCATGCTTGTTTCATTTGAAACAGTAATCAATCAGTATTGAGCTTTGTTGGCAGACAATGACTGGTTTTTATATAATGACATTAGCGTTGATAATAAAGCTAAAAGGAATAAATATCATAATCAACTAATAGTCTTGTTAACAAATACTAATGAACTACTTAACAAAATCAATTGATATTTTAATCAAGCGGATTCAAAAAATAGTTCAAGAAGAAGAGTGGTATTACTTTAGATAGAATCTCCAGAAAATCATCATCTCACTATTAAAAATTCAGAATATACAAATAAATAATGCCCATTTATCAACAAAACCATCAATAGTGAAAAATATAATAATAATTCAAGTTATTCTACCATAAAAAAATTCAAAATAAACAATAAGTTAAAATTCAATGGCACATGACTGAAAATAAGCTAAAATCTTTTACATTATGCTCTAATAAAATTGCACATAACATGCACTAAGTTCATATCCAACTATAATTAGAACTAACATGCAGAAAAGATCAATTTGAAATTCATAAAGGAAATCGCTTGGTATTGCTGCTTGTGCAAAGATTATCGAAATTGGTATTGCTGAGTAATGCAGATTCTTAAAATCGTTGGATTAGCTTAGTACCCTGCTCAGGGAATCTTAAATTTTGAAACTAAAAGCTGCTACAAATCGAAACTCAAAGTTGCCCAAAACTCAGATGAATAGTACCTCTGTAAATGTGGGGAGCTCAGGCTGTATTGAGCTTGAGAAGTCACAAATGAATTGGTGATGGCAGCACGTGAGCAACATGAAGATAGATTAGGATATACATACCGCAACAGAAACATTTTCTCAATAAAAGTTTGTTCTTCAATGAAAGAATAATTTTTTTTTAAAGAAGAAGAAGAAACATTTACCCCAGCGGAATAATAATTCACATGTCAATTTATAGCATAATTTATGTTCCAGTTAACACAGAGACACATATATGAGTCTTATGTTCCAGTTAACACAGAGACACATATATGAGTCTATGCATTATTTTCTCAATAGTTGGATTAAACGGAGAAAAATTACTGCAAATGGAATGGAAAGTCCAAGTAAATATCAGCATATTCACCTGTAAATCCAACGATTTTAAGAATCTGCATTACTCAGCAATACCAATTTCGATAATCTTTGCACAAGCAGCAATACCAAGCGATTTCAAAGCCTTCCCACAACCATAGGTCAGCTGAACCACTCTTGTGTCAGTCAAAAACAATTCATTACCAGCCTCATTATTGATCCACATATTACAAATTACCACTTTACAATAACTAATGAATGGGAAGGATATTTTTAAAAAAAAAAAAAAAATTGTGCATAAGCCAAAGTCACGGTTCACCTCTTTCATGCTCAAGAACCCAACCTTGGAAGTACTGTTGCCAGATAATAATTGCAAATCCCTGCCTGAAAAAGGTAAGAATCAACTCCACACCAAGTCATCAACAATATTAGAGTCAATGAACGGGGTTTCAACATGAAAACTGCTGTTTAAGAGAATTATAAGAAAGATAAAGCACACCTGCAACATTCATCAGATGAGACGATTGCCTCTCCAATTGCAACAATTTCCTCTGAATAGCCAACCAGTTTCCTTAATTATTCACAAATCCCCCTGGTCCATTAGGATTTTTGGAAAAATCTGCATACGCTGCCACCACCTCCTCCGACCACTAATCTACCAGATTCTGAAGCCATCGCCACGACCACGCCTGACTCTGCCACTGAATTCTCCTTCGTCTTTGAAGATGATTTTTAAAGAGCAAAAATATACCGGTGCTGAAAGTGAATCAGGTGATTTTTAAGGAACAAATAGAGAAATACCGATTGCACCACCAGTTGAGGAGGGAAATGAAGATCCAGACCAGCCTCCATCACCAAATGTCTTGACTGTTTAGATGGTTCCGCGATGAGGAAGATGCTCGTGGAGGCGAACTCGACAAAGCACTGCTGAAATCTGACCATGACAAGAAGAGCCGAGGGTTTATTGAACCATTTCTTTCAATTCTTAACTGTTTACTTTAGTTTGAAAATTGAATTTAGAAGGGCAGCGAGTTTTTTGACTTTCGAGATGGGAGAGAGAGATGAAACAGATTTGAGAGGACAGAGGCTGAGGGCTGAGAGATTATGGAAGAAAAAATGACTCTGTAAGGAACTGGGGGACCACCAGATTGTAATAATCGTACAAAGCAAGCTTCCTATACAATTTGAGTGGGACTACTACAGTTCTAGGCGGGATTTAATTTTTTTTTTTTTAATTAATCATATGGCTGGGCGGGAAATCTAAGGCGGGAAAACTCTTGCTACTTTGCTTCTTTATAATAATAATAAGATGGTGACATGACAACAATAGTTTACAATCATTTTTGAAAAATCATCAATTTCGACTGATCAAAGATTTTTGTCCATTATTCTTTTACTTTCCAAAAAAGTAAACTAACGAAATATTGTTAAGTCTACATCGTTATTTATAAATAATATTTACAAACAATATTTTATGAATGAGTTGTCTATTCATGGATGTAAAATGTTCCATGAAAAAAATTAATTTTTTGTTGTAAATATTATATTAGTGAATGACAGTTGTACCCCTAAAACCCTAGGTATTATTACCTTATGTATCTCTTATTCCCCATATATATATGGGGGCTTTGATTCATAATAATATACAAGTCTATTTGTCTCTTTATTTTCTTCTCTCTCTCTTTCTCTCTCTCTCTCTCTATTTCATAACACGTTATCAGCACGAGTCTCTACCAAATTGAGTTAGAATTTTCTTTTTCAAAATCACATATATCAAAATATTAGTTAGATGGTAAAATCATATGCACCGAGCACCAAAATAAATTTGGTGACATATGAATTTTTTTATTACTATTCAATTGCAATTCACATCTATTCATTACGATGTTGTTCATTAGCAATTGCGGCTCATAAATCTGAATATGATTTTCTCCAACCAATTCGACAGATTTTGATCTTTATATTGATAATTCATTATATTGTTACTCTTGAAGTAGCACAACAGTATATATTAATATTTCAGAAGAATATTAATTATAGATTTGTCCATTACAAATTTATTGATGCTGTTAATTCATTCGTTATTGCTCCTGAAGTAGCACAACATTATATTAATATTTCAGAAGAATATTAATCATAGATCTATGTCTATCTATTACAAATATTTGTTGTTGCTCCTGAAGTAGCACAACATATAATTCAGATGAACATTATTTGCTCCTGAAGAGCATACATTGTAATTTTCAATATTCTAGAAGAATATTGACATTTTATTCTTGAATAATAGCAATTTTAGATCTATAATTATTTCAGAAGAATAATTCGTTATCTCTCTTAAAGTAACGTAATAAATAATTAATATTTCAGAAGAATATTAAATTATTAATCGTAAAATTGTTTATTATAAATAATTTGTTGTTACTCCTGAAGTAGTACGACATTAAAATTAATATCCTAGAAGGATGTTATTTGCTCCTAAAGAGAATGAATTATAATTTTCAATATTCTAGAAGAATATTGATTTATTATTTCTTTTGGAAAAATCGAAATAAATTCGTTAAAGTATATCTTGTTCCAGCAAATTATTATTGTTATTATTTTTTGCTCTTTCAATTTTGTCATTGGAAATCATTACGTTATTTTGAATTCTCAAATATATTATTAGATTTGATTCTATCATATATTAGTTATATATCTAATTTTTATATATGGAATTCACGTGCATGTTTAGTATCTTTTACATATTGGTAAAAGATTTAGTCAATTTTGTTAACTTCTATATATGGAGATTCTTTTTCCTGATATATGTTTGATAATTCATTTTTATATATAAATTCATATTATGTTTATATGGTAATTAATATTCTTTAAGATGATTAAATAGTTGTAGATGTTCATTCATAAATTCTGATTTAATAATGTATCATGTTGTTGCTCACGAAGTAGGACAACAATAGTAGTATTCTAGAAGAATATTACTTGCTTGTCATGAGCAGTATATTCCAATTTCAATTTTCCAGAAAAATATTGATCCAATGCTCTTGAAGAAGCATAATTTAAAATATGTTTTAAACGAATATGGTGTTGGTGTTCTCGAATAAACACAACCCACGTTAGATAAATATTTCAGAAGAATATTTTAACGTCACTCGTGTAGAGTACAAATATTGTTAGCTTGAAAGGTGGAATGAATCATTAATATCAATATTCCAGAAAAATATTGACTTATTATTCTTGAAGAATTGCAATTTTAGCAATATAATTATTCCAGAAGAATAATTTGTTATTTTGCTCCTAAATAGCACAATAGATATTAATTATTGTTATAATTGAATGAGATTCAAATCAATATTCCAGAAGAATATTGCGTTATTGCTACGTTTCAATATTCTAGAAGAATATTATTTTATTGCTCATGTGATAAATATTGCATTCTTTTTTTCAAAGAAATTCGAATTTATTAATAATCCAGAAGATTATTATGATGTAGAATAATATATTGTTGCGATGATTCCTGAAGAATCATAATTTTATCTCATATGAAATATAATAATAGAATATAATTTGCTCCCGAAGAGCCCAATATTATGAGATATGTTATTAATTTGATATTCTGAAAAAGTATTTTGTTGTTAATCCTGAAGAATAACAACTTTATTTTATGATAAATATTCAATTTATTATTTTACTTGTTCACGAATAACATAGTTTCTTTTTCTGCTCAAAGTAAAAGTTAGTATTCTATTAACTTTGAATTTTCATAGAAAGTGGTATAATTATTCGATCTTATTATATCGTTTTGATTATACCAACTTACAATAAATATTTGTTCGAATGTATGTTTTACATTTAATATTATAATACAATATTCCAGACTATTCTAGAAAAAAAACAATCTAAATCAATATTCCAGAAGAATATTGATTTAAATGGACATTCCAGCAGAATATTACAGCATTAGAAATATCTCATTTGAGTTATTTAATAAAATATTCCAAAAGAATATTTCATTTTTGCTCTTGAAGAAACAATACGTTGTTGCTCCCGAAGAAGTACAACATTTATGAAATAATATTATCCGCTTTTGAAGAATATGATATTATAATTTCAATATTTCAGAAGAATATTGACATATTGATTATGAATTAGCAATAAAAAGTGCTTTCGAAGTAGCATATGTTTCGAAGAATATATCATTTGAGTTCATGTTTATCCTTGAAGGAAAACATATAATTAATGTCGTAAGGACATTGATTAGTTTGACTACTTGAATAATATATGATTATATAATGTTTAATCATTGAATTATATCTTATATTGAACCAGAAATTCAATTTGATTTTATTATTTGGCATGACCAGTTGGACCATCACTGGATCAATAATGATGCGAAATTAAAATGGATATTTAATGAAAAATCAGAAGACTGTTTAATCAAAACATATATGATGTTTGTTCTCTTTCATGAAATTTCTTGACTGTCACTAGCTAAAATATGGATTAAATTCCCTATATTTTTGAAAAATAATTAGGGTGATAAATGGGCCACCATCATCTTCCACGTTGATCATCTAATTGTATCTAATAGATTTGATACATATACTAGATGATTGCATGGTATCCGCAACCTGAAGTTTGCGAAATTATTGCTTAAATTTTAAATTATGAGCAAGATTTTCAGATTATATAATCAAGAATGTGTCTTGATAGTGCTAATGGACATGAATCTCAACATTTTGATAAGTGTTAGTTGGGATATCGATAAATGGTTTAACATTTTTGCTTGTTAAACGCCTCCAATTAATTTAATTGAGAACAAAATACTTCCCTTTTTGTTTAGGGAATTCTATTACGCATCATACCAATATCATAGTTCTCCCTATTATAATTGACTTATGATTAGAGCATAATTTTTCCAAATAATTAATAGTGCAATTGATCCACCACAATGCACTGATATGGGAAATAAAGAATGTTGAGAAAAATGCGTTGTTTGAACATATATCCCAAATGAGTGATATTTTACAACGTCGAAAAAAAAATGATTGTCAATTTGATTGAACAATTTTCTCAACATTAGGGGGAAATAGCTTAAAATCAAACAAATGCATCATATTATGTTATATATATCCTCACGATTGATAATACGAACCAGAAGTTCGATTGAAAATATGAACGAAACGTTCAAAGATAACATAATTACAAGATGCATAAGAGATTAATAAAATCTCATGCTCTATCTTATATTAATATGTAGCACGCCTGAAGTGTAGCGATATTTTATTCAAATAAAGATCCCCAAATAAATAAAAATAGAGCAAATGATTATAATGATCTTATTGAGGAGACATATACTTGTGAGAGAGTATTTATTGATATAATTAATTGTAAATCTCCAGAAGAGGTTCAAGTACTTGAAATATTGAACATTGAGATCTCTATCGTTTTGTCTTGTGGGGAAAGAAATCAAATTGAGATGATAATTGTGTCGTCACACTTTTTAAAGCACTTGTGCAAAAGCAAATTGCGAAACTAGTCGCATCATAATTTGAATGATAGCGAGGATAATAAAAGAAAATGTGTCGAAGAAAATCGACATAAAAATAGTTGGCAAAAGTATGCATTCAGGCTAAATTAAACTTATTACAAAACCTGAAGTTTTGGGACATGAAGTCCAAACACATAAAAGTGTAAAGTCAGTAAAATACTTATAGGTATAATCGTAATACATGACTTGTTGAGCAACGAATGTTTCAAAGATCTAGCATAGATACAATATTTTATTTGCCTGAAAATGCATAATAAGTTCCTATAAATATATGATTATTAGAAATGTATATAATGAAATATGATTTATTCTGATTACTAGCTTGCGCTCTTTGATGTACCAATGAGTGATATCAAAATGTATGATCATCAACTCGGTACGTTGAGAGTATTCTTTGAAGTACCAATGAGTGAGATTAAAAAGAGTAATCAATACCTCGGTACTTTGGGATTGCGGTGAAATAATTAGAGAAAATCTATTTGAAATATAGGAATCGTTATCTATCTAAAGTTTCACGACTTAAATTAGGTGGTAGCAATTTGACAATTGCAATGTGAAACATATACTATGCCTGAAGCATATAATATAATCCTCGAATGATTAAATATGTTTGAAACATATAATTCAAGTTTTTAAGAAACTTGTTTGTTCAAAGTATAAAGATACTTTGCTATCTGAATATGTCATGTGCCTTTAATAGATTCAATTTCCAATGGAATATGATTGATAATATGAAATTAGATTACATGAAGAATGGTACAAATGACTCTATATGAGAAGTGTTGAAATTGAGATGTACCATTACTGTGAATAAAAATCGTGGCAATTGATTTTCAAATTCAAATTCATGGTTAATTATTCACCTGAAGTGAATAAGTTAATTATTCATTGAAGTGAATAAGTCACTTCCAAATTTTAGAACTGCATTAAATGCATTGATAATATGAATTATAGAACGTGACTCGATGCAGCATGTTCAAATGATTAGAAATATTTTATAGTTCTTCAAGTTCAAAGGAATAATTGAATTTATATTCGAAGAACAAATAATACAAGATATGCATCATTTATATATGTTTGGTAAACATATTCGATATTGCACCGATTTACAGTTGAAATAATTAAATGCAGTATCAATATAATTGTAATGTTCCAATGAGGGGAAGCTAATATACGCTACACTCTTTTTTCCTTAGCCGAGGTTTTGTCCCACGAGATTTTCCTGAAAATGTTTTTAATGAGGTAGCTGTCATCAATATCTATTAATATACTCTCCTATACGAAATTCCTGAAGAGATCAAGATATGAATGATTCAATAGAGATTGAATCAGGGGAGTAACTATATGGGTGATTCAATACATATTGAATTAGGGGGAGTAACTGTACTCTTTTTTTTTCGTTCAGATTTTTTCCCACTGGGTCTTTCTGACAAGGTTTTAACAAGGCATCATTAAAATACTCCAGAATTTCAACAAATCTACTCTCAAGTGACAATGAAGCTGGTTAATCTACAAAACCACTATCAACATCTACATTCAAGAAACCAGTTCACAAGATTGGGATACATCAACTCGATGATTTATAGAGATCAACGCTATGGGGGGGGGAGTAGCTGTACTCTTTTTCCTTAACTAAGGTTTTGTCCCATTGGATTTTCCTGACGAGATTTTAATGAGGCATCATTCATCTTAATACTCCAAGAACAACTGTACTCTTTTTCCTTCGTTTGATATTTTTGTCCCATTGAGTTTTTATCAAACAAGGTTTTAACAAGGCAGATATTTTGTAATATCATATGTCATTCAAGGGGGAGTGTTGTAAATATTATATTAGTGAATGACAGTTGTACCTATAAAACCCTAGATATTATTACCATATGTATCCCTTATTCCTCCTAAATATATGGGGGCTTTGATTCATAAAAATACACAAGTTTATTTGTCTCTTTATTTTCTTCTCTCTTTCTCTCTATTTCATAACTTTTTTTTATTTTTCTTTTTTCTTTTTTTAAGTGTAGAAGTAAGCCGGTCGATCAATCTAGTCTAGATATTGAACCTCATACCACAGAAGTTTCTCAACCTCCGTTTTTAACTCAGTCATTATAATTTATATAAAATAATATAATTTCTTAAATTACTATTTAATTATACATATTTTCTCTTTCCACTTTTTAATCACGTATTTTATTTTAAAACATAAACAAGCATATGTTTGGCAGCAACAATTTAAAGCAAAATTTAATTTACACAATTTTTCAAATTACATTTTAATAATGTACATTCTCTCTTTAATTTTTAACCATACATTTTATCTAAAAAATTTAAATAAATCAATTTAGACCAAATTAATTAGCTATCGAACGGTCCCTAAAATTTAAAATTACTACGGTGTTGGCTAACAGAGCCAAATGAAATAATTCAATTTCATGTAATCAGTGGAATCATTAATTATTGGAACTAAACTCAAATTATCTATCTGTACTTTCTCATAACATTTTGTTAAAACATTTGTTAAAAAATCGTGACCTGATAATACAAATTATTTTTAAAAATCAAGTAGAAATATAGAAGAAATAATAAGTCAACAATATATATATATATATATATATATATATATATATATATATATATATATATATAAACATTTTTTTAAAAATTCATTGTAAATATGTCATCAAATAACATTTAGCCCTTGTTTGGACGCGATTATGGAAGGAGAAAATCGGTTCTTTGAATGCAAAAGTCACGGTCTGTGCACTCCACCGGCTTTTTGACTGAAAAGCCGGTTTTTCTCTCAATAAGATGTGTGATTGAAAATTAGAGAAAGAAAATGTTTGGGATTAAAAAATAATTTGAAAAATATTTTATTTATAAATTAATTTATAAATTAGAATCATTGCGTAAAAGAACGCATCCGTTTGTCTATGCAATTGATGATTGTTGTTAGGAATTAACGGTTATGGGAGGGTAAGAATGTCATTTGCACGAAAAAGTGTGTTGTCTTATGAGGGACAAAAGGCTGACATCGTTCGAAAGAAATGAATATTATAAGGCTTCGTCGGAATCTGAATTTAGTCATTTACAGATTCTGATAGAAAGTTTGATAAAAAAAAAAAAGAAAAAGTCCTAGGCACTTAGAGCATGTTTGATTCAAATGTTGTAAATAGAACTTTTTGCAGAGCTTTTATTGGTAGAGTTTTTTTTAAAAAAAATGTTGTTAACAAAAAACAGTTTAATATTTGATTGTCGCTCTAGAAAGTACTTTTAATATTAAATTGATTGATTATTTGACAACACAATTATAAAATTGCTCTTGAATAAATTAAACTTAAATCATATATCATAATATATATCATAATTAACTAAAAATTAAATAATTATTTCACCTAAATGTTGAAATCTATATTAAAAAAATATTTAATTAATTCATAAAATATAATATTTCGCTATTTTCAATATATTTCATATTTTTATTAATTAATTATGAAAAAAATATTTCCAATTTATTTTAAAAAGATTTCACATTTTATTAATTAATGAATTATAATGTTTCAATGGATTTTTCATGAGATTTATAGAAAAAATATTGTCAATAAAGTTTATATTTTATTAATTAATAAAATATAATTTCATATTAATCAATAAAATAAAATAAAATATTTCAATACGAGTTATGAAAAATGATATATTTTCAACATATTTCAAATTTTATTAATTAATAAAATATAATTTCATATTAATCAATAAAATATAATATTTCAATACAAGTTATGAAATATAATATATTTTTAATAAATTTCATAATAAAATATTATATATTTTAGCTATTTGTAAAAATGCTTTTTTTAGAAGCTACAAATTTGAGCTTTTCTAAAACTGCTTATCCAGTCAAAAAGTAATTTTTCTATCACATCAAAATACCTATATTTTTTTTTTACTAAAAGTACTTTTAGACCTAAAATCCTACCAAAGACACATTCACTATCTTGCATAATATCATCCAATTATTGCATCCAATTTCGACTGTTACTGTTCATTCAACAAGCTGGATAGTTTATTAATTTTATTATTACAATGAAAATCCCCCCGAATTCTCCCGGTGAAGCTCGAACACCCAAGTGTGTCACGGTGGTGCCTTTCCCCTAGGGCCATCCTTGGATTCTAGATAGTTTATTAATATTATTATTACTGAAAACTTGAATTAATACCTGATTTTAAATAATAAAATTTTAAATTTGATTGGAATTGATTAATTAAAACGTATTTATGTAATTTCCTCCTCATTTATCTCTTTACTTCCTCCTTGCCAGAAAGTAGAAATGGGGGATAAAAAATAGAAATCTTGAAGGCAATTTAATTTTTTTTTGAGATTCATCACAGTATGCAAGCAGCAAATTATTGCAACCTTCCTCCTTTACTCATGCTTGAAAATGACCGTGGACTAAGTCCCACATAACGACAACCTCAATATAATCACAGGAGAAATAAGATTATGTTCGACCGACTTTTCCCAACTGCTTTTTAAAAATAAGTTTTTTACTTGTACAATATACTTGACAAGGAGTTTGATAACCCCTTAAATGGATTGTGTGGAGCCGCTCACATTAAACAACTTCACACAACCCCATATGTGTCAGCCTCGTTGTAAAGGACCTTGTACAAGTAACAAGGTTCTTCTTTCAAAAATATCAATAGAAACATGCACGGAACTTGTGCGATCTGAAAGAGCACAAAATATACCAATCTCTTAAACCACACATAAGAACCATATTCTGACTTTTATCTGGAGAATTGGGATTGTATTCATGAAGTTTATACGATCCAAAATCCTCATTCTCGTTCTGCATTTTTATCCAAGAACTATTACAAACATAAGTTTGGAAAAAGACTACAAAAAAAATGCAAGTGGGCATCGACTAGAATGAAAAGATGTTAACTACGAAAACTCTGCATCGTCACTCCTCAACAGGCATCGTTTTGGAAGCCAGGCCCTTGATTGTGTGTTGACATTGGAACCTACAGATAACAAAGTTCTGGTAGTAAACAGACCCATTTAGTTTAAAGTATTCATTTATTAGTTGTACAACAAGGATATGGTATCCAGTAGACATGTGTTATGGTCTCAATCGTGGACAAGATGTTTACATGTGTCCCATTAAAAATAATGTTGGGACACATGACGTGTCAGTATCTTGTCCACGGTTGGAGCCATGACACATGACCAACGTGAACGCCATATCCTTCCTGATTAGTTGCAATACTTACAGCCAGTTGATTTCCCTTCCCTACCCACCCCTCACCACAACCACACAACATTTACCTCCTTCCCAAGATCATTTGCGGTTATTAGACTTAACTCTTAAGAGGAAGGAAGACACAGACAAGTAAGGAGTCACCGCTTTGATTTCATACTGCGAGAGTCAAAGCATTTATAGAACTGACTTCTAAAGAAGGAGAATAAAAAAATGTAAAAAACTAGAATTCAGGATTTCTGTGTATAGAACAAAAGAGGAAAGTTGATGATAGGAAAACTTGAATGCAACTAAGGTTAATTTCTCGGTTGATTTAGAATCCGAGACGTGTGTAGAAGACATCATGATTCAGTATATAAAACATTCAATACCAGATCAAGTTGGTGGATGGAGAATCCAAAAAACCAGCAGATGTAGCAGTTTGACAATCATTTGGCTCAGCATTCTTTTCCAGACTTCGAGTTCTGCTCTTAAACCGTAATCTAAAGGGCAGTATCTGCAAAAAGTTAAGAAACATAAAAGCGTGCACACTTAGAGAGGGAAGTACAACTTATGATCTTAGGAATAAATTTCCAAAAATGTCACCATCTATGCCACAGGATAGCCGGATAGGTCAGCTTAGGAAGGTCATCGTAACATCTTATTACACCTTAGAATGTGTTTGGCAAACATGTTTTTAAACACGTTTTTTCCTACACAATTCACCAAATCACTTTTTAACTATACACATTTTCTCTCTTCAATTTTCAACCACTCATTTTACCTAGAAAATACAAAAAAACATATTAAAACAAAACTTTTAACAAACAGAGGCTTAGTATGTCAACCTCCAAGTACAAGTAGCATGGCTCATAATTCAAGCTTCATGTACTAATATTTAAGGATTCTCCAATCAGAAAATAATCAAGATTAGATTTTTACCTTCTTATTGTATCTAAACTCGCGCTTGGGAAGAAAATGCAGAGGAGCACTAAATGAAGAGGGAGCTTTAACCAATAAAAACAACTTTGTTGGACCTAAAGCATTCACAAACACAGTAATCATTGAAGTCAAGGCAAACTTGATTCTTTTAAACACTTGTAGTTAAGTAAACATTCTTTAAGTACCAGCGTATGAATCTGATCCTGCGCCCCTTGATATCAATGTACGAATCGCCTATGTCAAAGTAACAATTCAGTCAGTAATAGGTTTCAGTGAATGTAGAGTAATGCAATGCACTAGAAGAATTGATCAGACCTTTCTTGAAAGCCCTTCAGCAACTTTACTTCGACCAAAATCCCCCGAAACAATTCTTTCTTGCGAAAAACATAGCTCATACACACGTAGAGGCCTTAAGGGACTAGGTCCAAGAACCAGAATAATTGTCTCCAATTCGGGAATCTCAGTGATAATCAATTGAACAGCACTCTTGAGATTAGAAATAGTATTCATCAACTTTTCCAGCCTTCTGATTCCCATTTTTACTTCTCTCTTTCTTGAAGCTTGCTTTCTCCTTAATGACACTGCCTTCACTTCACTTTGTGGAGTGAGATCCACCTCCCAATCAATAAAAATTCAAAACTTTCAGAATCCTTTTATACAGTATACACTTTGGAGCATGTTTGGTTCAACCTTAAACAAGCTTGGTTTTGATTACTGACTTTTAGGAAGAAAAAAGGTATTTTTACCGACCTAACCATAAAAATAACTATAAGGAATTTTATGAAATTAAAAATTTTAAGCTCAGCCCAAAAATTTACTCACCAAATCGTCGTACTCAGCACGCAATTCATCAAATTCCTGACTGATATCCTGCAATACACTGTAAATAAATTATATAAATAATTAATGAGACTATTTTTCGCATTTGAAAAAATTACTTCAAGAAGGCAAGCGAATTACGATGGAATTTGTTGATGCATGAAAAGAATGAAACCGAGAATATCGTTAACGATGTGAAAAATCACAGAGGTGTCTATAGACTCGGCGGCTGTCTCGATACTCGTGAATTCCACCTCCGAGCTCCGCTCTCCTCCCATGGCGGCCCCTTTCAATGGTTAATGATTCTTTGAGGAGAAAAACGCCGATTTTGTGACTGATGATAAAGAGAAGGGTTTTATTATCTATGATCTGGTGAAAAGAAACCGAATTCGGAATTGAGAATTCGAAATTAGTTCAGGCGGGCTCACAAGTCACGGTTCTGTCCTCTTCGTTTACAGCATGTTTGGCTATGCCTAAAAATTGATTATAAGCCCGGGTTTCACGGGGCGCCTTTCCTCTTAACACAGAAAGGGGCACCGTGCGGCAGTAGTCTGCTCCGCTAGACTACCTTCCGTCTTTTCTCACTTGCTTTCGGGACGAAAGTTGAACTTGATTACAAATGAAATAAAACTTTACGAGAGAAAACTTGAATTCATCGAAACATGATTGTTCATTGATTGTTGAAAGCAGTAAATTACATCAATTGCTGAAAGCAGTAGATTACAATGTAGGTGTCAGGGGGAAACACCGGAAAAGTTTGTGAAAGCTTTAAAATCTTATACCCCCTATAATAAACTTCGGGGAAAAAACCTAAGTTACATGAGTAGACGTTAAAAGGGTTGAAGAATCATAATAAACTTTTACAATTAAAATTGAATTACAACAATTTACATAATATTTACAGATTGCGGCCGGAGTTGGGCAACTGCAGGCCGCGAGTGGGTCAAGGGGCTAAGTGATAGCTGCGGTCCTTGACATTCTCCCCCATTTGTTTTGGCAACGTCCTCGGTGCCATCTCTTTATGATATTCTTCAATGAGATGCTTGAAGGCACTAAGGTCTTTTCTTCTTTCCCAGGTATTCTCCTCACTGCTGCATCCGCTCCACTTTACCAAGTACTCTTGATGATTCTGCTTGGAAGCTCGAGTGACTCGGTGATCAAGAATAGCTTCAACAACCTTCTTTCCCATTTTCTTCAATTCGAACACTGGTCGTTTCGGCTTATTTCTGGATATATCCTCCTTGTCTGCAAAATATGGCTTAAGAACACCGACATGAAGGACCTTATGAATTTTGCACCATGACGGGAGATCTACTCTGTAAGCCACCTTCCCAATTCTCTTCACAATAGGCACTGGCCCAATGTACTTTGGAACCAATCTAGAGTCTTTCCCTCTGGTGAGCTTGTAGCAGTTTCTATCGGGAAGTTTCACCATAACCAGATCTCCCACATTAAACTCAACAAAACGGCGCTTCAGATCAGCAGACTTCTTATATCGTTTCTGAGCTTTCTCAAGATAGCTTCGAGCAATTTCAATATTTCGCTTCCATTCCTGAGAGAAGTTTCTTGCCTGAGGAGACTTGGTACTTAAGTTTGAATCAACCGTGTGGGGGAGTAACGGTTGCTGGCCCGTGACAATCTCAAAAGGACTCTTGTTAGTGGAAGAGCTCTTTTGGGCATTGAAGCATATTTGGGCAGCATCCAAGAGTTTCACCCAATTTTTCTGCGACGTAGATATGAAGTGCCGAAGATATTCCTCCAACATAGAATTGAACCGCTCCGTCTATCCATCAGATTGTGGGTGAAAACTAGAACTCATGCTCAGAGTTGAACCAAAAAGTTTGAACAATTCGGTCCAAAATATGCCAGTAAACCGAGTATCTCGATCACTGACAATGTCCTTAGGCAGCCCCCGGTATTTGACAATATGCTTGAAGAAGAGGTGAGCTGTCTCTTCGGCGGAAACATACTTAGGCGCTGCGATGAAAGTTGCATACTTCGATAACCGGTCCACAACCACGATAATGGTGCCAAAATCTGCAACTTTTGGCAATCCAATTATGTAATCCATTGACACACTTTCGAATGGCCTAGATGGGACGGAAAGGGGTTCCAGCAAGCCCGCTTTCTTCTGATGATCTGTCTTATCCTGCTGACAAACAAGACAAGTTTTCACATAAGTGGCGATGTCGTCCCGCATCTGTGGCCAATAGAAGGCACGTTGCAAAAGTGCACTAGTGCGTTCTTCTCCCGAATGTCCAGCCCAGAGCGTATTGTGGCATTCCGTTATCAGGGACTTTCTCAAATCCCCACCCTTAGGGACATACACACGGTCCCCCTTTGTCTTCACTAGACCCTCGTCCAACCAGAACTGACGAGTTTTTCCCTGTTTGATGAGGTCGACCAAATATATTGTAGCCGGGTCCTTCTCCAAAAGTGCCCGTATTCGGTCCCTTACATCCGTAGTAACTTCGCTCCCTGAAAGAGCCGCCATTGCACATATTGGAGCTAAGTCAGCACGACGGCTGAGAGCATCTGCGACATGGTTGTTGGATCCTGGACGATACTGCAACACGAAGTTAAACTCCGAAAGAAGCTCCTGCCAGCGAGCTTGTTTATTTGAAAGTTTCGGCTGGGACATGAAGTGACTAACCGCAGTATTATCGGTTTTCACAATAAATGGGGACCCCAATAGATAGTGACGCCAAACCCTGAGGCAATGAACAACCGCCAACAACTCCTTTTCATGTGCTGAATAACGACGTTCTGCATTATTGAGCTTTCGGATTTCAAAAGCGACGGGATGTCCTTCCTGTATCAGAACTCCACCCAGCGCAAAGTCTGAAGCATCTGTCTGCACTTCGAACGGTTTCGTTACATCCGGTAAGGCTAACACCGGGTTTGTCCACATAGCCTTCTTCAACTTCTCAAAGGCTGCTTGGAATTTTGCAGACCAATCCCAAATCTTTTCCTTTTTCGTCAACTCCGTCAGGGGCAATGCAATTTCTGAGTATCCTTTCACAAACCTTCGATAATAATTGCATAGCCCAAGAAAGGAGCGTACATCATGTACGTTCTTTGGTGGCTGCCAATCCCGGATGGCCTGAACCTTCTTCAAATCCATGCGAACCTTCCCTTGCTCAATAATGTGACCCAAGAAGCTGATAGAGGTTTGGGCGAATGAGCATTTGGATGGCTTCGCATACAATTCATTCTCTCGGAGTCGACTGAGGACTCTTCTGACGTGGAGCACATGTTCCTCTAATGTCTCACTGTAGATGACGATGTCGTCCAGATATACGACTACAAAATCGTCCAAAAATCCGTGCAACACCTGATTCATCATCGTGCAGAAAGTGGCCGGAGCATTTGTCAAGCCAAAAGGCATGACTTTAAATTCAAACGCTCCATATCTGGTCACCACAGTAGTTTTTGCTTCATCACCCTCCTTAATTCGAACTTGCCAATATCCCGATCGAAGATCAATCTTCGTATAATATTTTGCCTTGCTTAATCTGTCAAAGCAATCGGCCACCAACGGGATAGGATAACTGTTTTTCACAGTGATCTTGTTCAGGGCGCGATAATCACAACACATTCTGAGAGATCCATCCGCTTTCTTCTGAAACAACACGGGCGCTCCGTATGGTGATTTCGCCGGCACAATAATCCCACTCTCCAGCATTTCTCCCAACTGTTTCCTAAGCTCTTCAAGCTCAGGTTGAGACATTCGATAGGGTGCCCTGGCAGGCGGCTTGGCACCCGGAATAAGCTCAATTTCGTGATCAATGGTTCTCCTCGGTGGTAATCGTTTTGGCAACTCTTCCGGCATAACATCCTCAAACTCTTGTATAAGCTTACGAACCGGTTTAGGAATAGGACCAGAAGCCTCTTCGATCTCTTATAGACGAAGGGTGCACAAAAATGAGGGTTCATTTCTCTTGAAACCCTTACTGAATTGCATGGCCGAGATACTCTTCTCGCCAACCTTTCCTGCCGACGTAGGTATGACACACGGCTGAGTGCCCATCATCATTAGGGAATCAGAGTGTGGGAACACTGCTGTCTTCGTATCCCGAAGAAATTCCAATCCCAAAATGTGTTTAAAATCATCCATCTGAACAACTGACAGATTAGTCCTTCCATCGAAGGGGCCAGCCCTGATTAGCACAGATTTGGCTACTCCTGCAATCGGTTGAGCAGCTGAGTTTATGGCTTTCACTTTTCCATTCCCTTTCTCTAGAACCAACCCAAGTCGCCCTACTTCAGTACTTGCAAGGTAGTTATGGGTGGCTCCAGTATCTACCATAGCCCTTATGGGCTTCCCATTGATCTTCACATCAATGTACATTAACCCTTTTGCTCGACAAATGCGAGGTTTGGATACATCTAGTCTTGCCTCTTTCACAGGCACTTTCTCCTTTCCAGTGGTCCGACTTGATATTGCATTGCATCGATGAGAGAATGCGCCAACCACCTCCTCGTCCTCTTCGGAATCGGTCTCGCCATTATTACTAGCAGGAGGAGCGTCTTGCTTAGACGTTGATACCCCACTGGCTAGCTGGCAATAAGCATTCACCATTCGCTTCTGTGGACATTCCGACACTCTATGAGGTCCTTCGCACAAGAAGCAAGACATCTTAGGAGCGGCATCAGATCTACCCTCCACAGTCTTTCCTTTACTCAAATTGTTTTGGTTACTACCCTGATAGTTGCCTTGACGACTACCTTGATGATAACCCTGGAAGTTGTTCTGAAGAGAACCTTGATAGCCACCTCCCCTCTGGGTGGAATTCCGTTCTCCCCCATTAGAACTCGAGCCAGTCCTAAACTGTTTATTTCCTCCAGCATTCGATTGACCACCAGTGTGTGGCCGATCCTTCTTGGACTCAGTTTGATAGTCCATTAAGCATTCGGCAGCTCCCATGGCCGTGCTCAAATCCGTAACCTTCTGCCTCTGGAGTTCAGTTCGGGTCCATTGTTTTAAGCCTTCCATGAAGGTGAAGAGCTTGTCCTTTTCCGACATATCTCGAATATTCAGCATATGTCCAGAAAAGGCTTTCACGTATTCTCTGATGGAACCAGTATGCTTCAGTTCCCGCAATGCCCGACGGGCTTCATATTCCACATTCTCTGGAAAGAACTGGTTTCGAATTGCTTCCTTCAGAAGCTCTCAAGAGTCTATTGTGACCCTGTTGGCCTGAATCTCAACATATTTCGACCGCCACCACAACTTTGCATCTCCACCCAGATACATTGTCGTTGTAGTTACCTTTCTTGCTTCATCTCTGATGCCAGCAGCAAGAAAGTATTGTTCCATGTCAAACAGGAAGTTTTCAACTTCCTTGGCATCGCGTGCCACACCAAAGGTGCCCGGCTCGGGGATTCTGACCCTAGGTGCATACTCTTCTTGTGCGGGAGCTTGCCCATTGCCCACCGCACGTTGGTGAATTCGTAGCTGAACTCTCATTGTTTCCATCTCTTCCTGCAGACCAGGAATGATCGCAACAGCTTCAGTCATCGCTGTGCACGCCGCTCGACTTTCATCCAGTTGGATGTGTATATCTCGAATATACGATTCCGCCATTTCAACCTTTTCCTCCAGGTTTTCCACAGCATAGCATAACCTTGTGGTTTGCCCATCAAGCGCATCCACGCGCTGTTTAGTATTCTTCCTAGCATCAGCCACATCGGTGATCTGTGATGCACTCGCATCCAAAGCCTTTGGATCCATTGCTTTCTTATCGAGGGACGAGAGCCAAAGCTCTGATACCAACTTTCACGGGGCGCCTTTCCTCTTAACACAGAAAAGGGCACCGTGCGGCAGTAGTCTGCTCCGCTAGACTACCTTCCGCCTTTTCTCACTTGCTTTCGGGACGAAAGTTGAACTTGATTACAAATGAAATAAAACTTTACGAGAGAAAACTTGAATTCATCGAAACATGATTGTTCATTGATTGTTGAAAGCAGTAAATTACATCAATTGCTGAAAGCAGTAGATTACAATGTAGGTGTCAGGGGGAAACACCGGAAAAGTTTGTGAAAGCTTTAAAATCTTATACCCCCTATAATAAACTTCGGGGAAAAAACCTAAGTTACATGAGTAGACGTTAAAAGGGTTGAAGAATCATAATAAACTTTTACAATTAAAATTGAATTACAACAATTTACATAATATTTACAGATTGCGGCCGGAGTTGGGCAACTGCAGGCCGCGAGTGGGTCAAGGGGCTAAGTGATAGCTACGGTCCTTGACACCGGGCCTGGCTTGTTGTACCCCGCCCTACTGCAGTGGGGACCCCTTCACAAGAGAACCCTCTCTTGTGAGGGGGCGGTACCCTCCGCACACGGGCTACAACAAGTATTTTTCTTATAAGTTTTCCTTAATTATTATAATAATTAACAGCTGGCTCCTAATGTTAACAATAAGTAAAAATGAGTTTTCAACTTTAAGATCTCAACAACGTCACCCTCAACTCACCCTTCGTTAAATGTAATAGAGAAACAGGGATGACAAAAAGCCTCGCTCTACCAAGATTTCGAATAAGACGTGGATTTGAATAGGAGAAAAGAACACGATCTCTCAACTCTCGCAAACTTTTTTCCTTTGTTTCTATATTTTTGTATTTAAATAGTTTTCAAAAAAATATTAAAATGTAAATAAGAAAATAGGGAAACAAGACGGAATGAAGATATTTTCATAAAATATAGAAAATGAAAGTTCATATATTTGATATCTTTCTTTCTTAATAAGATCTCAATTTCAACAATGATTTCATCGGATATCTTATAATTAGACTCCTTTTTTTCCCTTTTTTTTTTTCAACGCGAATCTTAATTAGATTCAGACATGCTATACTTATTAGTTACTAGTATATACCCGTGCGATGCACGGATGACACTATATATTTGTTTGCAATGGGAAGTGATAAACAAAATGGCATAATAAAGTGATGAACAAAAAGTAATATAATTGGACGTTGGTAATCAATATTTAAGTTCGGTAGATTGACAAAATCAAACTAAGTTTGAAAAATTTCTTAAAAAAAACATTTGTAGTGAAACTTGTTGGATTAGAAATCATTGAGGGGCATCTAAAAGAAATTATTCTAACATACCATCTCAAAATTCAGTAAAGAAATTCATGAATTAGAAATACATCTCCAAATCTAAAAGAACTACAATCCCATTGTGCAAGTAAAACCAAAATATTGAGGAGCATCTAACATACCACAATTTCTTCTAGCTCCTCCTTGACCTCATTAACACCAGCAACATGAGCAAAGTAACAGTTTCCTCTTGTTCAGACACTTTGACTCCACTGGAACCTCCAGTCTTGCGATTTATAAGTTTTCTTGGTGAATTTTGTGTAGTGCAAACAATTACATGTACCACTAAAATAATAAGTATAACCCACGGGAAACACTGCTCCCAACATCATTATGGCTGCTCCGATCAAGTATCGAGAGTACGTTTGGCGGCTCCACCTCGATCAATACCTCTCATCAACTACTTCGCCATCTAAAAGAAACTTGTTTAATTTTACAAAGACACAGCCCATAATATAGATGACCACAGAGGATGATTATAGTATCTTCCCAAATACAAATGCTGAACAACATCATTCTGCATACATGCAAAATATAATTCTCATTAATTGAAACCAAAACAGTTTATAATACTCATAAATAATTTCCAACGGTAATATTTTATTCAAATTATCAGTCTGGTACTACCCACATTCTAAAACCAAAATTTCCCAATAAGTCCAGGAAGCAAATTACTAAAAAAAAGGGGCATATTTTGATATATATATACTTACATCAGAATCCATATTTATATCTGGGCAGCACATAAACATCCAATACAAAGCTAAAAAAATAAAAATAAATAAATAAGAGAGATTTTTTGAAATAATGTTCTTTGAAGTTGACTCCAATCCTGTGTTCTTCCAAGACATTTTGTTCTCTTCTTAATTCAAGCAATACCCATTTGTAATTACCTAATGATATGAGTAGAGCATATTCTCTCTATTATAAAGAAATCATTTAGGAACAAATTAAGCAGTCTTATTTCACAATGAACACACAATTATATCCTTCTAAACACTTTGCTTAACTAAAGTAAATGCTAATAAACAACAATAGTTTGGTGTCATTCACCATTGAATTTTAAATTATTTATCTAGTTCAATGACCTACATCCAACCTACATATCGTCTAATTCTCAAAACACTATTTCAATGAAATATGTCTAAACAAAGCTCTGTGTCTGGGATCTAGTTAAATAAATGAATCGAAAATTGATTGTAGATTTGTAATCCTAGATAGCTTTAAGTATATGCAGATACACCAACAATTAAAAAATAATATAGCCCGTGAAAAGTGGGTACAAGTATATAGAATGCTTAAATTATAACAGTTCCAAATTATTCTTTCGTGCAACGCACGGGTGTGATACGTATACATATATATAGAATGCTTAAATTATGACAGTTCCAGATTGCTGATTGCAATGTAACTCATTATCATTCTACGGAACATCTCCAATACTCTCACAAGTGAGTTTATATCCAAAATTTTCTTGTCGGGAATTAGGATCAAGAAAATTTCCAGTTCCTATCTACATAAAATCAAAACAATCACATGTAATAGATTTGCTAGATTCTTAAAGTCATCATTTTGCACACTGCAGCAGAGGGTTTTGATTCTTTATAAACAAATCTAAGAAATTACAGATTTGATTGAAGCAAGAAATTCTATTTTTCTTTGGTCTGAACTTCATTGAATAGAGCACGATCATCATCTTTCTCTCGACAGAGAATCAAGTTCTCAAGACTATCCTCTCTTGTGATTCCCAGCCCTCGGCCCTCTTTTGATATTTGCATCGTTGCTCACTCATTACTACACTTTTGCTAAAAATAATACACAATAAGGAGATGCTAGCCATTCTAGAAATCAAAATCTAAATAACATAATGCTATATAAATTTATAATTTACATTATATTCTGAAAATCAAATAACATTATAAAAATCAAATAATCTAATATCTAAATCACAAATTCAAAATAATCTAAAAATAAAAAAACCAGAAATAAGAAGGAAAGAATTACAGTCAAGGGCGAGAAAACGGGTGATTCATCTGTACCCTACCCTGAATTAAGATGAATGATCAGAAAGCATCCAGAAGTAAAAAAAGATCAATATAGCCTACCATAGAAATTAATGAATGACAATATTTGTAAGCAATACATTGTTTTACAGAAGCACTACATTCTTCATCAGATATAAAGAGCACTTAATTGATCACAAAATAAAAGACCTGGCAGAAAGAAAATATCTTAACAGTAAAAAGATTGCAGTACAATAAGAAATGAAACAGGGTTGCTTTAGTTCGACCGTTACCTAGTTTACAAAGGACAGATACAATGACTTGTTAAATGTCCTGTAGAATAGAGAAGATTGATAAATTATAGATTTAGGACTAAGATGTGTGTTTCTTGGTATCCATAAGCTGAGACCTCCTTGATATTACACGCTTGAAAAATTTTGCTTCAGTAATAGCTCATAGGAAATATCATGCATTCAGATCACTATTGCACTCTATCTTAATTTTGTACATTACTTCATGCACAAATATATAAAATAAACAATGAAAATGGAGTGTTCTTCCGACATACGAAATTCTTCCAATAATTCCAAGCCTAATCTTTTCAAAAAAGCACATATAGTACTTTTGTGTTTCTGAGCCAAAGTTCTAGCACAAGAATGGATTGTGTTGAAGACATAAGATAAAATTTATCATATTTCAACACGAACTATTAGACGATGCCACAAGTTCGGAACAATTAAAGTGATTGTTGTACATTTACCACTTAAAATAAAATAATTTCCCAAATAAATGTGATGTTAAACACACTAATGCCATAAAAATTTTACAGCGGACATGACAAGATAGAACATTTTCACAAATATAAGATAATAAGATAAAGAAAATGAAATTTTACCCAAGATATCTCAACAACTTGAAGCTAAGCCGAGTAATTAAATAAGTATCAGATGCAGCCCTCCCCATATTATCCTGTCGAAAAGAATGGCGGTGGCTACCAGGGACGGTCGAAAGGCAGGTGTCACTGGAAATCCTCCTCTGCTGATACGAATTTGAATTGGCAGAGGAAGTGGGTGAAATTTTGGTGAAACTCAAGGTTCTTGAAATTAAGGATTTGGTCTCCATTTTACCATCATCCTCAAACGATGAACACCAAAGGCATGAACGAAACACACCTCTGTTATGAGCTTGAAGGGCTTTTGAGTGGTTGCTTTAAGCTGCCTTATCTCACGTCTTCTTTCAAAGGTTCCAAATGATTCGAAGCTCGGCAGAATTTGGAAAATAGGTATGATAACCTAAATGAGGAACAATTTTTCTCAAATAAATAGAAGTATGGAAAACAAATTCTCACTTTTCTTTTGCTTCTTCGACCATCAACAGAAATTTTACTTGAAATGCTGAAGCTTTAAAGTTAAAGAAAGAACACATTTCAGAAACAACATAAAAGTTAAAACCATTTACCAACTATTTGATTATGTGAAAAAATCAACATAGAAGCTGTCAAGTGTTAACCACAAACCTTCCTTGGCTGATGTCTAGTGAAGAAAAATGGTGTGAAACTGAATCCAAATCTAAGCTCGATTTCTTTTGCTTTCTGGACCACCAACATAAATTTTACACCAAAATGTTGAAGCTTCAAAGTTAAGAGGAATGGTGTCTAGTGAAGAAGAGCGGTGGCCGACGACAATCGGCAAGATTTATGACCAGTTGAGCTGAACGAAACCGACTGGATTTACCATAGATGAAGTCGATGGCAAAAGAGAAGAGAAGAGCCGCTCTCTCCTGAACCCTAGTTTTTGACTGAAGAATTCTTTACAACGTTGACGGGCAGGATTTTTTGGACATTTTTTCTTTCTTTCTTTTTTTTTTTTTTTTTTTTTTTTTTGGCTGATGAGCGGGAATTCATGGACGGGAAATCATCTCCCAACTCTTCTACTATTATATATTAAATAGATTAGGAGAATTCAAGTATTCTCTTCCAAATTCAGGATATAATTTCGATATGTTTTAATTTTTGTTTCTTTTAAAAGATACATGAGAGAAACAATCAACTTATTTATATTGGAAGAATCCATTAGAAACATAATTCATACAAACTGACTTTTAAATGACACTTGTTTGTTAAAAATTTTTTGTTTAAAAATATGTTTTCGAGGTAAAATATGTGATTGAAAAGTGGAGAAAGAAAATATGTATGGTTAAAAAGTTGTTTGGAAAATAATGTAGAAAAAAACTTATTTTTAAACAAGTTTATCAAACAGAGGAAAATGTCGTTTGGAATATATTTTCGAGTTAGTTGAGAACTCATAGTTCTGTTTGGTGCATTTAAAATGTTGAATTAAAATGGTCGTCGTTAGTGAGTGGTAAATTATTTTATAAACATCACATTTTTTAAACCACTTTTTAATCAAATATATTTTTCAAAATCACTTTTTAACCATGTTACGATCATACCTAAATGAACTTGACACGTCATCCAAAAAAGACACATGTGGGCCCACAAATATCCATTCATCTTCAGGAACCACAAAATCGCATTCAATCTTATAGGACTCATCACTCAGGCAACATGCTGGAGTACTAAAACTCTCTCATCATACATAATGTTGGATTGGAACCATTCGGAGTCCATGCTTCAAAAAGGTGACGAGACTGATCGGTGTGTCAAAGAGGTGTGACCCTTCTGCAAGTTGCAGCTTGATGTGACAATGTCTTCAAGAGATGTGACAGCAGTTGTGATGCGAACCCTTTAGTGTTTGGATAAAAAATTCTTACAACAATTTTATATCAAACCCAAGAAAGCTAAAATGGTAAGGATATGATGAATCTTGACCCAAGCTCACCATAACCAAAATTTTAAGGAAAATAAAGTTGAAGAACTTTCAAGAATAGTTAAAAGATAAGAAAATGGTTTACCTTTCCAAATACTCTCAAAGAGACCTCTCAAGTTCAAGCTTCAAAGTTGGGACTGGGGTTTGAGTTGTGTTAAGTATATACAGTACAAAATATTTGGGTTATAAATGAAAATGGATTTACACAGCAAAAATCGCGCATTCTACCTTTCGTATAACTGCGCGGCCGAGTGGTTCAAGGGGCGCGCGACCTCGTGGTTCATGTATGAACAGTAACCCCAACATTCTACCAATCATCCATCCAATTGGCGCGCGCGGACGCGTGGGCTTACAGCTAGCCTTCTTCTTCAATTTTGATGCAAAGGACTTTGGCTTCGAGTTCATCTCCTAATTGGGCTCAACTCCATAATTTATGAATGAGTCCTCCCATAGATTCTTGAAACTCTTTGACCTTGGATCTTATCATGGGTCCCACCAGCATGCATAACGAGGGTTGACTTCCTTGGTTCTCATCAAACTATAACCCTATAGTAGGTGGTAATGATTTTTACTAAGGGAATGATTTACCTCATGAATGGTTATGGACCTACTATGTGAAGGTTAACACATGTCACAATCTTAAGAAACAACTCATACTATAAATAAATCACATTTACCTTCAAGTAAAAGGTTAGTAACACAATGAGTATATTTACACACTTACATTTCTCGCATCTAAATTATATTTACTAACAATGAGTCCTGACTCGAGTGTTGGAATGCAAACGGGAGCCACCGTGACCCCCGTTGCATACTGACTATTTGTCTAAGTACACAGGAAGTCCACGTGTTCATGTTGATCGGATGTCCCACCAAATTTTATGGTCAACAAACCACATGTTGTATCTAAAAAAAGAAGAAAAAAAAATCAAATTCCATTTATAAACAAAAATAAATCGTCAAACTGAGGCTTATTAGAAAAGTCTATTTTTCTCATAAAAGATGAAAATCTAGGTTTAAAGTTTGAAACTAGATTTTTTTTAAAAAAAATCCAAAGGAGTATTCAAATTTATCTACAAGCTAAACATCACCACCAGAATCCGCGTGAAAGAAGCATAAGATTGGTGCGTTTGATTATTGGCTACTTTCAATCCAATGAAATGACTACAAGTGTCAACCGTGGGTAGACTTTATCTAGACGCGTGGCAGGTGTTGAGATATCTTGCTTTTAGTGTTGGCAATGGATCCGCCCGCCCCCGAATTTTTTTTTTGTTCATCTGGATCCTCGCTTGCGATCCGTCATTTCTCGGGTCGGGTTGGAGTTGATTGAGTTCGGGATGGGGCGGATCGCCTCCTTGATCCGCGGGTGAATCCGTCAACAAATTATTTTTTTTTAAATATAATTTAAACTAAATCTTTAAAAAAAATTAATTTTTTATTAAATTTTATTATTTTAATTTAAATGGGCGCGGATCGGTTCCGATCCGCCCCGATCCGTGGATCAGGGTTTATTTTTTTATCGAATCGACAAATTGAATTTTTTTTTTTGCCATCTCTAAGATAAATAACACAAAAATATATCAATAACAGATAAATGACTCGTTGGTGGAAATAAGGAAAATATAAGGATATAATGGTCGATTATTATTGAACTTTGTATCGATAGTACAAGGGTCCGTCCTTTTAATAGGAGAAGAACGAGACTATCTGCCATATATGTGTGTGTGAGAGAGAGAGAGAGAGAGAGAGAGAGATATTACAATATATTCACTATAATATAAATATAATACACAAAATATATGTTAATATATTCTATCAACACCCCCCCCCCCCCCAATAAAAAAAAAAAACTGAAGATGAGAGCGAAGATGCCGCTTCGGGTTGCAAACCAAATCAGGATAACGTCTAGGAGGATGTTCCTGGTAAACATGTCAGCAATTTGATCAATAGAAAAAACATGACGCAATTGAAACGTACGTTGCCTGAGGTGATGACGGATGAACTGAAAATCTATCTCAATGTGTTTCATGTACTCATGAAAAATTGTGGACAATCTGAATAGCATTAGTATTGTCACTATGAATAGAAGAGCTACTAGTAAAGAAAACACCCATGTCTTGGAGTAATCATTGAATCCACAACAATTCAAAAGTGGTGTCAGCCATGGCGAGGTATTCAGATTTCATACTAGAACTAGAGACAACTGACTTTTTCTTATTTCTCCAAGAGATAAGAGATGTACCAAGAAGGAAGCAATAACCAGTAGTAGACCGATGATCAATGGGATCTCTTGCCCAATCAGAGTCAGAATATGCCTGAAGAGTCAATGTGAGTGGGCAGAAAAGTGAGTCTCATGATATAGAGTCCCATTTACACAACGAAGAATCCGAAGAACAATAACATAATGAGTAGAACGAGGAGAATGCATAAACTAACTAACCAAGACGATTGCATAAGAAATATTAGGACGAGTCACTGTCAAGTAAAAGAGACTGCCAACCAACTGCCGATAAAAAGTGGCATTAGCTAAGAGTATTCTGTTGCCAGAAAGAAGCTTGACATTTGTCCCTAAAGAGCTATCCACGAGTTTATTATCTATCAATTCAGAACAAGACAACTACTCGGACGCATACTTAGCTTGTGAAAGATAATAACCATAAACCCAAGAAATATTTGAGCAAATCTAAATCCTTCATTTCAAACTGGTGACTAAGAAATTGTTAAAGTGCTTGGAAGCCAAGAAGATCATCACATTCACCTGTTATAACCACATCGTCAACATAAAGTAGAAGAAGGACAACATAAGATTTAGACCGTCGAATAAATAGAGCAGAATCATGTGCATTGGGAGTAAAGCCTTCGTGAGCCAACACGAAACTAAACTTGAAAAACTAAGCATGAGGAGACTGCCTGAGACCGTGAAGTGCCTTGAGAAGGTGGCAAACTTTCTTAGGAGGTTTGAGATAGACTTTTTCATCTAGATCATAGTTAAGAAATGCATTCTTAACATCATTTGAAACAGTTGTCAGTGTCGAATAGCTGTAACAGCAAGTAAAGATCTTTTGTAAGGCAAGTAGCAACTTCAAAAGTCTCCTCATAGTCAATACCATACTCTGAGTGAATCCTCGTGGCATGAGTCAGACTTTGTAATGTTCAACTGACCCATCAGCTCGAGTCTTAAATTTGTACACCCACTTACATCACACTATAGACTTACAAGGAGGCCAATCAATCAAGTCACATGTATGAGTTTTGAGGAGAGCCTATAGTTCATCAGACATAGTCTTTGCCAAAGAGGGTCAGAATTGGGCTCGCGATAATTGCAAGTTTCATGAAGAGTGGCAGTAATAGAATAACAATGATAAATGTTTATGAAATATGTAATTGAAAAATTGTAATTTCATAAAATAATTATAAGAAATAATTATTAATTTAACTTGAGTTTTAATAAAAAAAATATCTTTGTGGCTTCAATAGGATGGCTTAACTAACAAGATTATTATTATTATTATTAATATTAATATTTTTTAATATTTTGGTTGTATTTTTTGATATTGTTTACTTTATTATATACCCTTATTTGATATAAGTTCACGTCAAAAATTGTCGATGACACGTAGTAATTTTCTTGTCAACATAGGTCGGTATTTTAAGTATATTTGAACAAGTAGTCATTGACAAAAGAGTAGAGGAAAAAGTCATTCGTTAAAATTATTTTGACAGCGTGTTTGTTCCTCAATTTGGCATATCTTACAATGACACAAACATTTCTATTTATATACAAATATTTAGGGTTTACTGTAGATAAATGAATAAATTAAAGGGATTTTCACAATAATCAAGACAAATGATGTTGATAACTTACTATTTAAGCATAATTCACGAGATAGTGGGCCATCTGTGGCAATATTCTCTGTAAACTGTTAAGTGGGCGACGTGTGACAGATAATTTACCAGAATCATGCTGCCCTAGGTAATCCACTTGCGTTTGAGATAGGTGTTTTCTGTACTCAATAGAGATCCCTTAGATCCATATGTTACCGAGGTAAATATTTCATCGACTTAAGGAATACGTTGTTGTGAGATAATGTATGTAGGTCGGAGGTTGAACGTTGGACTGGGTCTTGTTCGAAAATTAAAGGACCTAAGATGGACCAAACCCATTTCATTAGGAGCTTTATTTTAAGGATTGAACGTGTGTTGACAACAGATTCCGGACTGGGCCTTGACAAAGTTTCCTTATGTCAACAATATATATTAATATCAGGTTTTCAATATTTTTATAAAAGTTGATGAAATGCAGGGGCAGACCTGCATAGGGGCCCACCGGGCCACGTGCCACAGTAAAAATTAGACATCCTTTTTTTTTTTAAAAAAAAAAAAAATCTTCAATTAATTCTTGAGCATAGCCATTACCTGATTCCTTGAAATTATATTGAATTATTGTTAATTTATTTGCTCTCTGTCTATTAGAAATGGATATTTAGATTTTGGTGAATTGTGATTGAGATTTTGGAGTATTGAGAACTTGAGATTTGAGAAATTATTGTTTTATTTGAATTTTTGTTTGTTTGAGAATTTAGGACTAATATGTGTATACAATTATTTGTTTGTTTGTTTATATCAGTTATGGAAAAATATTTTAAATATAAATCCAAGTTTTCTTCTGATGAGCAAAGTAATGAAAATGAAGTTAGAGATGAAAGGGTTGAGGAACTTGGTGAAGAAACTAATGTTGAAATTGAAGATGTGTGTCAACGTCGGGGATAATGTTGGGGATGTTAGGAGTGACACCCTTGAATTTGATGTAGCAAATATTTAGAAGGATGTACTTAATATTGACAATGATGTGATTATGGAACGATATCAAAGTATGAAAACGAGTAGAGAACAATTGTAATAAAATTTCAAATACTTTTTCATTTTTCGATCTTCTTCCTAAAAAAAAAATAATAATAATTGGAGGCAGCGCAAAAACACAAGTCCATTTGTGCTCCAATACTAAAAAAGTCTGCGTCCACCACTAATGAGATGTGTGATTAAAAAACTATAGACCCCATAAAATGTGGTTAAAATTATTTTTAGACTTTGAATTCAAATTTTAATCAAAACCATACTTGTCCCCCCCCCCCCCCCCCCCAACCAACCATATGTGATGTCATATAAAAATAAGAATAATATTATTTTTCATGAGTAGAGATGTACTCAGTTATTACATTTTTATTGAAAATTGACGAGGAATTTTATACAATCGAACACTTTTCCATTTTCAATGAATATGTATCAATTAGAGCTTGTTTGGTGAAGGTAAAATTTTTATCACAACTTTTCAAACTCAATCTCAACCATCTATTCTTAATCAAGTTCATCATTTTTTACTTTTCAAATATTTTTGAACTACGTATCCATAAAAAAATCAGAAAAACTACAAAAATCAAAAATTTTTAAATCATCAAACAGGCTCTTAGGATGCGTTTGATAACAATATTTTCCATGAAAAATGTCACATCCGAGAAAATATTTTCCTACTTTTCTTGTTTGATTGCAAATTGGAAATAAAATTTGTTTTTCATGGTACAATTTCTTTAAGCATATTTTTGGTTAATTCTATGAAAAATGTTTTTCCATGTAGGTCGTAGTTTTTTATTTTTCAACTTTCATGAAAATTTTTTTTTCTTCACCTGTACGCAGCCTTAGAGTAAAAATCTATCTCAGTCTAAAAATAATCATCATACGGTCAATTCAAAGTCAAGAATCTATACGTGGAGCAAAAAATAATCGTAAAATCCAGATATTTACTATTGTACAGTCTTGACTTCCTCAAAATTAGCCACGTACTCTTTCAGATATTTATAGTGAAGATTTTAGACACGTGGCAACATATACTCTACAATCCACACGCTTACGTTCTCCTCGATTCTACAATGCTCTGCTCAACCAATCATGAATGGCCACGATAGTCTGAATTTGCCGCGTGTCCCATGCTGAGAGCTAATGATTTCTAGGTAGTTTATCATTATTTGTTTGAATTACACGTGTCCCATTGTCTGGTACACACACATATATTTGCGCCTTTGCAGAGAATAATTTCCCCAATCGGTTAAAATGAGCGAAACTCCGAGCCAGAGACAGAGGGTTAACCAGGCTACTGAGTCGTCCGAGTCTGGGATTTTCAATGAGCGGATTCTCGTCCTTGTGTTTGAATCTTTAAAATGGGACATTCAAGATCTCTGCGCGACTGCGTCGGTTAACCATAAACTTCGCGCCGTCGCTAAACGGCTTCTATGGAGGGAGTTATGTGTGCATCGCGCACCGCGAATGATAACTTCATTGATGGATAGTGTAAACAGCAGAATTTGCGGCGGATGGCAGTCGATTGCGAAATTACTATTTTTCTGCTGCGGATGTGAGTCTACTCGGCATTTCAGACTGAGTCAACCCTTACCAGGTCATTTCGTGAAAGAGTCCCGGTTTTCGAAGACTTCGGGTCAGAGCTTTTTGGCGAAGAATTGTAGAGGAGACGTACTGTATTTGAGCGACCCGTGTGAGCATACAGCGAGGGGCAGAGAGTACGATTTAGGTATTTATAGAGGGGTATTTCGGGAATTTAAAAAGTCGAGGACCTGGGAGTATTTGATAAGACGCCGGATCGAGTTTGAGGAGAAAATCCGATGTCCTTATTGTGGGACGCGGGTCTGGAGTATGACCGCGGCTCAGCTTGTGCCCAAGAAGAGTGCGGCTAAGAGGCTCGGCTCGCTGGACGAGGGATTAGAGTATTTCGTGTGCCTGAATGGGCACTTGCACGGGACATGTTTGCTGGTGCCTTTATCGTCCGATGAAGATGATGACGATTATGATGATGAGAGTGGTGATGATTTGGACGGTCAGTAATGGATCTACGTGACATCGGAATTGGCTAGTGTAGGTACTCCGATGAAGGAATTTACAGTGTTTTTTTTTAATGGTGTGTGATTCCACATATTGATTTGGAGAGTCATTTTCGTATTGTAAATTTTGCACCATTGTATGTATGTGAGTTTTCATTAATGGAGTTCTAGTCACACTGATTTAGAGTAATATACTGACTGATATCAGTTTATGAGTGATTTTAGAGGGGACTAGTGCCCATTGTGGTGTGGGCACCAATCCCACGATAGGCACCATAAAATTCATAATCAGTTTATTACCTGTTATTTATTGATGGTTCATTATTTCGCTATTTGAACATCCCTTGACCCGTATTCCCAATTGTTTTCCAATCTTGCTAGCATTAGTTGACACTTGACATACATGTGAGACAATTCTATTTTTCTCTCTCGCGCGCATACATATATATATATATATATATATATATATATATATATATATATATATATATATCATCTTTTTAAACAATAATCACACCACCTCCACACCACTCGTCAACCTTCTTGTAAATTTACATGTACAAGTAGAACTTTGTTTCACTTTCTGTCTCTTTTCATTATTCTCATTCATTAAAGATGACAAAATAGCTCGTCAACTCAAACCGTTTGAGCTCAACTAGAAAAAAGCTCAAGCTTAGAGCGGCTCGTGACTCAAGTCGAGCTTTTTTTGAGAGACGAGTTTTGGCTCAGCTCAGCTGGACTCGAGCCAAAAAAAATACACCCAAAAAGCTCGAGTCTTGAAATTTGCTCACGAGCTCAGTTCAACTTGTTATATATATGCAATTTCGATAATGAATTTATGAACTTTTGTTATAAAATTTTAAAACTCGAGACTCGAGAAAGTTCGAGCATAAAGCTTGAGCCGGACCTTATTTTTTAGGACGAGCCTTGACTCGACTCGACTCGGCTCGGCTCAAGCAAAAAGGAAGGGGGAAAAAAAACCCCATCTCCCTAAAAGCTCAAGCCTGGGATTTCAGCTCGTAGCTTGGCTTGACTTAGCTTGTTAACATTACTATCATTTATCAATGAAGTGTGTGAAAAAGATGGATGTTTAGAAATTCTTCTTCATTAAAATTAAAAAACATAATAACAATCAAGTAATTAATGCACATTCAATGAAAAAACGTGACTATATACGACAAGACAAATTTCTTTACTTATTTCTCTTCATTTCCAGGTGATTGTGAACTATATAGTCTACAAGTACACTCTATATAAAGAACTTCGAAATCATGAAAGAGGCCCAGAATCCAAACACCAACACTTGTAATTTGATTTGGAGATATCGAAAAGCTCATCTGCCGTCATATTCTCAAGTTCTTTGGCCTTCCAAGAATCAAAAGTGTTGGTAGATAATATCCCCATATCTTTTCTCTGGTGGCATTGGGACCTCATTCTCTTGTACAACCTCATTGCTGATACACAATCTTCATAAGGATCATGCACCCCCGACTGGATATCGTACCTATTAAACCAAAGCCCGTGTCAACCAATCTTGAAATATCACACACCAAGAACAAAACATCGAAGGAAGTGCAAATCAACTATAATACGGCCACCGTACTAACAGGCCACCAATGTTTTTTAACAGAATATGGAGGAAGCACATAAAAAAGAAAACCATTTTTCCTTTGACCAAAAAACTGTTGGGCCATATTACTGAAATCTCAACTCAGATCTATGATCTTGACAAACTGACTGCAAATTTTAAGAAAAGTTCACTGCAAAAATATTGCTCGTCTAGAGTTGCCATTCTTGCAGTTTTATGGAAATAAATATGATTAACTTCAATATATTTTTCACCGGGCGACGTTGGGTAACAGTTCATAAAGAAAAATTTGATGATTATGGTTAGCAACTGAAGTGTTGTTCAGGTTTTTGTTGACTCAAGTTCCGGTAAATTCCCTTTAGCTCCAACTCTCGTCTATCCTTCTGTAAGTTGTATCTTAAATTAGCCAAAAAAGAAATAAAATAAAATAATAATAATAATAAAGAAAGGAACCCCTAGAATAATCACTGGAGAAGACAACTTACCCAAGATAGGTCTTAGTGAGGTACTTGAGCGAGTGGCTGACGAGGTTTGTCTTCATTAAGGGAGGGTATTTTGCTGTATCCCTGCACACAGGAGGAAAAATTAAGCAAAATGGAGTGTGCATCAAACCACTTAATCCACTTCTTTCTTATTTCATTACTCTTAATTATAGCAGCTAAAATTCAAGTACAATCAGTACACAGTGACCAGCTTGTAGATACACTAGGTAGAAATGAAAATTCATATTAAAATCCACTGGTGAGAACTTGAACAAGTTAATTCAAGAAATTAACAAAGAAGTCAGCCTTTTGAGAGCAGAGAAAACCCTGCTTATCCCCCATTCCCCATTTTCTGGTGCTCGTCTTCATTTTTCTTTTTGGGAAGATGGGACTAAGGAGAGGGAGCAGAATTTGCGATTAAAAACCATAAATCACCATCAAACAAAAGTTGAGCTCTGTATCTTGTTCACGAGCCTCCACATCGTGCATGAAACAAGAAGTCCATTCTAATTCAAGAAAACAAATTGATTTCTTTTAACAGATGGTCGGATGCAATGTAATCTCATGAAAATGGGTTTGTAACCTTAATTGCCCCAAGATGACTTCACCTCAGCAGATGATCAGGATAATTCATTCTCAAGCAATTCAAATCGTGCTCAATGGAATGACCCACAAGAACTCTAGCTTTGCCACCATTTAACCGTGCTCTCCCAATTGACTCTCCGTTGTAGAGAATCTGCAAAATCTTATCTTGCACTTCCTTGAGTGGCATAGCATTTCTCAGATGCTCCTCAGTAATACCAGTAACTTCATTCCTAAAATATAATATACATAGAATTATAACTGACAAGCACGCCAAAAAACCAAACTAAATACTTAAAGAATAAATAGATCATATGCATCTCCCAGATACCTATAATTGGTAACAGGAATTACAGGTACTACATAAGTATGGAAAATCGGTTTTTCATCTTCGTCAACAAGGCATACCCTACCACATATATCTAGTGATTCATCACTACCTCCACCAACCATTTCGCAATCCATAGCGATTGCTTCAGGAATTCTCCCATTGCCATTTATACCAGTTCGAGATTCTGTCCAAGGCATCTTCACCAAATCCTGTATGATAAACTAAAAAGTTAGACGATCATATGCTTGCAACATGTGAAGTCCATTTTCTGACCAGTGACCACAATAATATTTCCTGGAAAAAAGGTTATGAATATCTCAATTTGCTTATGAGGGAAAATTTCCCAGGTCAACTCACCAGGGGAAAAGGAGCAGGCAGGCAACAGATTTCCATGTGCTCACTGAGAGAAGCCGGATTGTCGAAAATTCTCATACAGAGGCTGCAACCTCTTTCAGCAAATATTTTTGAACAATTTCCTTTAGCCAGTGAACCTAGAGGTTTGAGAAAATGATTATGAGTACGAGCACCCGAGTCAACCTTTGAAATATAAATGTTCCAAATTGTAGTATTATAAATCACCAGTTGTGTGCTCCCTTAGTGACGCGAAGGATTTGCAATGCTTTTGACACACACCACATTGAGGCTGGTGAACTGAGTGATACGAGATTTTCATATGTGCAACAAGATGCTCCTTTTTCTTATACTGCTTGAAACATGCTGCACACTTATGCCTGAAATCAGTCACAAATTACACACCACTCACGGTAACATAGGGGTCTTATCCTAATATTAGAATATGATAAAATTAAGCCGTCAAAGAAAAGTGTGGGTTGATTTTGTAATGCACAGTGTCAACTAATATATTATAAATTCGTAAACAGTATGTAACGAATTACTCTGAATGAAGATAGCCAATCAGCATAATGTCACAAAGCTTAAATTGATCATAAACAGGAAGTACAAGATAACCTAGCACATCGTAGATCAAATAACATTAAATACTATGGTACATTGTTAGTCTGTGTGTGTGTGTGTGTGTGTGTGTGAGAGAGAGAGAGAGAGAGAGAGAGAGAGAGAGAGAGAGAGAGAGAGAGAGAGAGAGAGAGAGAGTTTCTACTCTTTATGTTATAATAATTGAGTATCACCTGTATAATAAGAAAGGCATAAAAGGGATCTTTGCATTTAAACTAAGATGAACATCTTCTAAGAAGTCGTCCAAAAATCTCTACTGGTTTGACTACACTCAACTCTCAAAATAAGCAAAGAGATAAAAAAAAAGTGTATGGAATCTCTAAATTTGTCCACTTTTAAACCTCTCATATTTCTCACTTTCCAAATCTTCCTTAGCAACTACTTCAAAACTAATTTGATCTTCCAGCTTTATTGTAACGATCCAGCCTATGAATAAGTTGTTAAGTTACGTATTGTTCACTTTAGGAGTGCTTAAGGCCATCTAACCCTCATAACTTTATGTCTTGTCCTCGGGAATCGAACACAAACATCTGTCTTATGGGAGTCTTAAGTTGAAAATTGTTATCAATTGAGATTGAATGTTGGATCTATTTTCGCCTCATGAATTTCTATCTAGTCCTGAAAATTCAAACTCGAGGCATTTACCTTACGAGAGGCTTAAGTTGAATACGGGTCCAATGAGCTCACTTTTTTTTATAACTCGCTCTCTATGTCAAGCCGCTAAATTATGTTTTGTCTATTTTTGGAGAGCCTGAACATTTCTTACCCCTCTCGAATCTCTGGCGCGTTCCTAGGATTGAGCCCAAGACCCCATATGTCTTATGAGGGACTTAAGTCGAATCCTGAGGACATAAATTTGTGAAGGATAAGATGAGTCCAGACTTTCCCAGAGTAGACAAAACGTAAGTTAACGGCTTGAGAACAGTGACGGTGTCGTTACATATTCATTCCAAACTAATGATAACCAATTAATATGCTTCTATAATGGCAGGTTAAAAGAGTTACTAAGTATGCAAACACTAGTAAATGCAACAATCTGATTGTATTAATTATAATGAACACCTTGCAAAACAGTAGACAAATTACAAGTACAACCAGCCAAGTCAAAATGCAAGGCATATAGCTACTTGTAAACCTCCGGACCATATTAAAATTCATTGCTGCAAAAAGTAATATTATGGGCAAGGTTCTAAATTGCGTAATGCGCGACGAGGCGACGCATCTCGCCTAAGCGCGCTCAATTCACTGTGGAAGTTTACCTTGCTGTTGTTATTGCGGTTTTCGCTTTCGCATAATCCACACTGGATTCCATGGCGTTTTGAGCTGAATTATCCGTAGACAAGGAACAATAGGATTATAGAGAGGTGGAATAATAGTAGATTATATTTGGGGATAAAGGCTAGGGTTTCTAGGATTATGCTTGGGTAATTCACTGGCATATGGATAGGTTAATTGCACCTAGGGGTGGACAAACAAAATAATCGAATCAGATCAGACTAAATCAGAGTCAAATCAAATCAAGCGATTTGGTTCAGTTCTACGTAAAAAAAAATAATGATTTGATTCTTAGAATTAAGAATCATTTGATTTCGGTTCTGGTTCTGGTTCTCTTTCCAGAACCAGAACCAAGAATCAAACTTAATTTTTATAAATATATATATTTTTTTACAAATTAGTGGATATTTATCTCACCAAAAAATTCAAATATGAAATTATAAATGTAAAATGTACAAAAATGTTATTTACTATACATTTAATCTTATTTCCTATTAAATAAAGATTTTAAATTAAAATCTAATTGTAATTGTAATTCATTTTTCTTCTTTTCAATTATAGAAACGCATTCACACTGCTTTACATGCACTCCTATAACACAGCAATCGTTGCACTCCTTAGTCACCATCGACGGCATTGATGTTTATTTTTTAAATTTTATGTATATATAAACTTCGGCCCAATTCATCAATTTTTAAGAGTTAACTCAAACTTAAATTGCAAATTCCATCCCTAACTCACACGGTGTCACAGTAGAATGAGACTCGGAACTTCATTGTAATCTATAACTGTAAGTCTAAACAGAATTTATGTTTGATTCTATAAGTTTCAACGGGTCGGCGAGCTTCCTTCAGGCAAGTTTCTTAATCTTTGACTCATAATAACATGTTACTTTTTCTAAATTTTTGTTTTGTTAACTAAAAATTTCATTTTTTATTTAGTAATGATGTAGATAGATTCTAATGAAGAAGTGGATATAAAAATGTTTTAATTTGCATTTATTATTTAAAATTCAAGTAATGGTCCTAAAACCAAACCAGAATCGAGTGGTTTGGTTCTGGTTTGGTTCCATATCTTTAAAAAAATCAATTGGTTCCATTAATAAAAAATCATCGATTTATGAAAAGAACCAAACCGAACCACATCTACCCCTAGTTGCACCTCTTTTTGTAAAACTTCCACAATCTCTTTTTAATTATAAACATTTCTTTAAATCACTTTTCGATTATATATTTTATTTCGAAAATGATATTTTATTTTTTTATATAAACAAAATAACTTTTACCATAAGAAAATTGAACGCGCAAAATGCTATCGTGTGAATGATACTTGTTCCATTTTACGGAAAACTACATACAAGTATCGGTTCCATGAAAATTGTCCAATTTTAGGTGAACATTTGTTCTTTTGTGTCTACTAGGATAAAGTTTGTAGCATCTTATATTCAATGTGGCTAAAATTACACGTTCAATTCTTTTAGGCTCCAACTCCAAATTTCCGAAGTCCAAATTTCCAAACTATTAAGTTAGTAGTATTAGCAAGGACTTAGTTAATGTAAATAAATGATTTGAGTTTATAGATTTATTAAGAAAAAAATGGATGCATACTATATATACCATAATTTAAGGGCACACATTTAAGGTTCGTCTCACCTTCCAAAAACTCAATGTAAGGCCTTTGTCAAATTTCGCTCACACTCAACGCACATCCCGTTAACATCCCTAACCTGTAACCCATGTGAACGGTGGCATAATTGGTCATTTTTTAACAAGACTAATTTGCACTAAAATTTAATTAGGAAAAATTGCAGGTAGGTCTTTAACTTAAATAACGCATATCAAAAGAAAAAACGAAACACATAACACCAAGATTTGGCAAAAAAATTTGCCTACTTCTAAGGGTCTCAAGGATCATCCCAAAATTATTATGAACACAATCTGATAAGTGTGATATTTACGTTTATTTTATGTACTTATATCCTTGAATAAGCAATAATGTGATTCTATATAAGTATTATTAATGCATTTTATGTTTTATATTGTATAGGATCATAAAAGAAGAAAAAAGGACCAAAATGCACTCAAAACTGAAGTTTGGGGACTTAGGCGCAAATAAAGTTACGGTCGTAAGGTAGCACAGTCACGACCGTAAGAGTGTTAACTGTGTTAAGAGAAATCAGCAGAAACACGTTTACGGCCGTAAACGTTTACGGCCGTAAAGGAGAATTTACGGCCGTAACCTTCAAATGGTGAAAAATGAGCATAAACCATGTTACGGTCGTAAAGGAAAACTTACGGTCGTAACTTCAAATTTTGAGAAATATGCAGAAACTCATTTACTGTCGTAAAAGAAATGTTACGATCGTAACTCTCCAGTCAACAATTTTCATATTTTAATTCTTTCCATAATTTTGAGATTTCTTGAGCCTAAAGCTAGGACACGAAATTAAGGCTATAAAAAGGGGTTCTCATGACAGAAAAAATGGTGAAATAATTATAAAAAGATGAGCGGCTTGCTTGGAGCGTGGAAGAGAAATAAATCTGGAGAAGAAGATGAATGAGATGCAAAATTCTGGGCTTTTCACCATGACTATGCGCGGCTAAGCTTCCATACCTAGTTCGAAGGGGAAGTTGTATTTCATATCAATTTGTTTATTGCTTTTCCAAACTAGTAACGTAGTTTTAAATTCTTTACTTTGATTTGTTGGATTTTTATGCGTTTTTAATTCAATCAATGCAATTCTTTATTTGATTAAGGCATTATCATTTAATTTGTTGTATTGAGATTTGCTATTTTGAATGATTGGATCCGTAATTGTCTTGTTGTTCAAATCATAGTAGCAAGTGGAAATTTAATAATTTTCATAGAGAATTCCAACTTAGGTTAATTGTCACGAGCTTGTGTGATTGATAATCTAATTCACCATAATTCTTCTTAACCACTATATAGTTGTTGTCTTAAATCTAAAGAGCTTGTTTTAGGTTATTCAATGGCTAATGTTTGATTAGAGAGCTTATTCTAATTAAATACAACTAAGGGAGAATAGGAATAGTTAGAGCTTATTAACTATTTACGGGTGATAAATCAAAGAAGAAATTGAACTCGCGTTACTTGGGAAGTGATAACATTGTGATATAATACAACTGAACCTGAGAACTAGGACTCGTCAACATTTGATATTTATTCCAACCATTTTAATTGCTTTATTTTATTAGTTAAATCATTTACAAACAACTCAAAACAAAACTCCCCTTTACGATTCTAATTAACATGACACTAAGTTAGTTCTCGTTCTTTGTGGGATCGACCATTGCTTCCATTGCTACATTCTTAGTAATAGCGAATAAGAAATTTATTTATTATTTTGGTGCATCACGACACGATCACAATGCTTGCTTTAAGAGAGAACCAACATACAAGAAACAGAATCAAATTTAAAGATTTTATTCACATATCTGTAAGATCTCTTAAAATCGTACTATCAACCCTAATCTATATATACAACCCAAATATCTCACAATCTACAAACAGACCACAGGAATAAAACTGTAGTACAATACCTTTACAAGGTACAATCTAAGGTTGTAACTTAGAAATCAGAAAGACAATCAAAGAAGAAAAGAGGAAGAAAACCTAGACGATTTTCAGAGGCAAAGACTCATCTGACCTAAGAAGAATACCAGCCGTTTATCAAGATGGAATGTCTCGATCACATGTAAACAAACGCATTCCGTATGCAATACAGATGGGCAACAGGAGGTTGCCACTTGGCCTTCCGGTCCAGCTTGGCAAAAGTTACAAACAAAGGGTTGGACAAAGTGAAGCCAGGGAAACACGTTTTTCCTTCAAATCTATTTTATTATCTTTATCAAAAGATAATAAAATAAAATAGTATTATTATTAAAATATGAACAATACAATACGTGCTCATTCAAATTTCTTTAAAGAACAATATTTGATATTTATAAGCTAAGTCCACAAGTACATGACCCTAAGTACTCATCCAAAGTTGATCCCGAGCACAACCCATTTTACACCTAACCTTTCCGGAACATACTTTCAACAAAATTCAGTTCAACTAGAAATCAGCCTGTCAAGGGTTCGTGTAGTCATTTTTTGGCACAGAGAGAGTGAGAGAGAGAGAGAGTGATTAATTTGTTTAAAGTTGGTCCCTCAGAACAAACAATACACAAATTCATAACAGAACAGCAAATCGACTCACTCCGTTAGTCTTTAATATTACAAAAATGAAAAAAAAAAAAAAAGTACACGAGACTGAACCATTAACTTTACATGGTGTCGTAGGGAAGCTGCAGCTCGAAAAATGTTTCACTAATAACCCTAAAGAAGGAACTAAGCTATTTTCTTTCTTCCTTGGTAACAAGTCCTTCTATAGTCTTTGCTTCACACGTCGACCATTCACATCACTTCCATCCATCTTACCTTCATTTCCATGCTTTCCAATGGCCATCGAGTGTTCAGTGATCCTGGCAACGTACTCTAACAATTCAGTTAGGACGCGAGGACAGCTTTCTTTCAAATACTCAAAACCATCCGTCTGCATAACAGCTGTCTCATAAAAAAAAGTGTCAATTTGTCAGTCATAATTCATGTGATATAAAACAGTGAAAGCTGATTTGTCTCTCGCTGTTCTCAATAAATAAAAAAGCAAATTGTTTATAGATATAACTAGAGCTTTAACAAAAATTATTCGTGTGACAGCATAGGACTTCTTGTATAGCAATACTTTTAAGGCGCCAATAGCTAAATGAAAATGAATACCCTATGAAATGGTTAATTTAACATGTGAGTCAGACTTGCACAGTACTCAAGTTCCTTTGTTTTCCTGGGACTCATCAGGCAGAAGGCATTGGTTGTGCCGGCATAAGGCAATATTTCTGCATTTTTTATGATGGCGCCTTAGGAAAAAACGTGGAAGTACGTACTATCTTCTTATCCTCAAACTGCTGCATATTTTTGGGTCATCTAATATGATTCTCTTCCATTCTCCTTCCAACTCAAAATGATATGAAGAAAATCGGGAACAGGATGTGAAAGATAAGCAGCAAGCAGCTCCTAGTATTCTCTTCCCCTTCCCAATCCCAATCCCTCCAAACAAGCGACTAGTCACCTCATTTCTCAATTCCCCTAGTTACCCTCAAAGGAGGGAAACAATTTCCTGTGTCTAAACTATGTGTAGAAAACAAGGTCGTGCCAGAACTAACCTAACCATCCTAGCACCCCGATAAGAAAACATACATGATAAAATGTAATATAAGTTGCAACCAAGGTTGTCCAACCTTAATTTTAAATCGAATTGGTGAAGGCGTCTTGTAGATTGAATAAAAGATTGTAAGTTCTATTAAATAACAATTATTTCAAATACAAAAATGTAGATAATATTCTTAATAACAATTAAAACTAATTAAAATCAAACAATAAAGCCAATGCTGCAACTACTTTTTAAAGGTCCAAAATTGAATTCTAAATGCAAAGAAGGCTAAATAAATCCAAAGAAGTGAAAAATTCATTAAGTGTTGAACCAAAACCCATAATCAAAGTACACTTCCATTTCAATTTAATTTTAAAATCAAAGGTATAACTATAGTTAGATTTTTAAGTGACAAACATATGAACACCAATCACCATGGATGTCTACACAAGTTACACCCAACAACAAAACTAGTTAACAATCACAACACTATGAAACCAGAGTCAACAAGACAACTAGAAATTCAACCCGAGAAAGGAAAAAGCAATATAAATATAGATTTAAAAGCAAAACGATATTAAGCCATCTTAAAACTGATCAAAAGATAAGGTAGAACAAAAGGGTTTAAAAATACCACAATTTCCAAGAGGTGATAAGAGAAGGCAACTAAAAGAATCTAGATTAGGGATTCTAATATTTGCCATTTTGTTTTGCATTTTTTTTTCCAAGTAATAAAATGAAACTCAGAAAGTATCCAACAAGCCAACATTACCTACTTAACTCATAAAAATAAAGATTAAAAGCCCATAATGATAAAATAATGTAGGGATCATCAGGATAACTAGGATCCAGCAACGAGATCAAATCATTTTTATCATTTTAAGATTGTCAAATCATAGTATGAATGGCAATGGGGCGGGTTAGGGCCGCCCCGCCCCGGACCCAAAAACACCCAACCCCGCCCCGCTACCCGCGAAGTCGCGGGTCGGGGCGGGGCGGGGCGACCTCCCGCCCCGCTAAGGACTCGAAATATTATTATTTTTTTTTTTATTATTTTTTTTTTATATTTTAAATAAATAAATTGGTAATGAAATTTTACGTGAAAAATTTAGGCGTTGAACTAGTTAGAGTTTTTAAGTTTGAACTTTAAAAATAATATGTATATACTTGAAGAAAAAAATCAATAAACAATATAATGGTATAGTTGTTGTATATTCTCATATCCCTAAATTCCACCAATGTTCAATTCTCCTGAACTTCATCAAATTTATTTTAGTTTCACGTTTCATTATTTTAAAAAAAAAAAGTTACCGGATCACGGGGCGGGGCGGGGCGGGGCGGGGCGGGCCCGCCCTGAACCCGCCCCGCGGATCCGACGGGGCGGGTCATTTCGGGTTCTTCGGGTTTTTTTGCCATCCCTAAATCATAGGATCTTAAGATCTAGGATTAGGAGTTTAAATGCCATGGTTAATTCATTAACCCAACCCAGCTCTTCAACAAAAACACCACCACCATCAGCCAATGGATCCCTTGGGTTATTCTTGGAAGACTAACCATAAACAAGACATGCATTTCAAGCATAAGAATAAGAAACAGATTAGAATTTTGATATTCTTCATTCTCATTCTATAATTACAAGTTCTTCCCACACCTTGTTGTACGGTAACTTATTCACTAGAGATTTTATGTTCGCATTTAGTTTTTTGCATTATAGACAGACTACACATTATTAAATGTTGAGATATATTGGAATCTTCTTCTCTCTTTCTCCCTCTTATTCTTCTATTTTCTTCTCTCAATTCTTACCTTTCTTCTTCAGTTTCCATATGATACAACTTCTTGTTCTCTTATCTTATACTTGAATGTGTCTAGCAAACAACAAAACCTACCAAACTAACCGGAAGAAATATTACCTAGTCTACGAGAAGTAACTTTTGAACAAAAATAAAAATTCTAATCTATTTCTTATTGCTTTGCCTAAAATGCATGTTCACTTTATGGCAGATTTTCCCAAAAAATAGCATTAGAAAAAACAACCTCATGTGCTAGCCATGCTATGATTTGATGCCTCTTTTTGTACGTATGTCCTTAGCTAGGAGAAACTGTATACAGTGTTGCATGATTTTTAAATTGGGGAAATCTTATCCTACTATGTCATTTGGGTTATAAAGGCATTCAAATTCTGCATTTTCTTAAAAACATTAGTAGACCAACACAACTATTAAAAAGATCCAAAGAAACATTGCTCAGTATCTTAGAAGCGCATCATAGGCAAACCATAAAATCTGATGATCCTGCTATCTCAATTGCAATTCTTTAAAATTCATCCTCAAGGCATAATAATATGTTGTTTTGGGGGGGGGGGGGGGGGTGTTGTTGAAGGATCCTAGAAATGGCTTATGATCATTCGTCAAATCATAGGACCTCCAAGTGATCCTAACTCCTAAGTAAGGTTGTATAAATCCATTGTCTAGACTTATATCATAGGTTCATAAAACCTTAAGATCTAGATCGTGAGTTTAATATAACTGGAGGTTAGATGGCAGTGTCAAGTGCCAACCGCAATATGGCAATGATTCTTAGGTACGTGAAATTCTTCTTAAATATCTGACAGATAACTAAATAAAATAAGATTTTGATTAAAGGAAACATGTAAAACTAATTAAGTGGATGGAACTCTGTTCCTTAACAGACTCCAGTTAATTGGTAAAGCATGTAGGTACCAGTACGTATAACAAGGTTGAAAACTGAAACATAGACAAGTTTTACCTCTAAGATTTTCAGGCAATGCAACAAATTTAAGACACGCAGATTTCAGCTGGAAACAATGATGCTGCTCTGCCAATGCCAGCGTATTTGCAACAGTATTTATAGCAACATCCTCGCAAAGATTAGCCTCACAAAGCAACCGGAGCCTATCTAAACCATACCGATCACCAGCTGCAAGCAGATGCTGAGCCATCATGGTTGAAGCCCATTTTGAGTTCATACCAGTAAGTTCTTCCATGTCAGGTAGCACATCCCAGTATATAAAATGAAGTAGGGCCTACAAGACGTGTGACGAGTAATGAATCAAAATTTAAATGTCAACTGGAGGGAAAATTCTTTAACAAACAGTTTTAAACAGATTGAATCAAACAGGTCACCTCCCAATCCGACATTTCAAGTATTGCTAAAAGTTGATAAATTGCACAAAGTATCCTTTGTTTAAATATGCAATTCAAATTAAGGCAGGATGAGCTGGTAGATGCTCTCCGATGGCCAAGAGTGAGACACTAGAAAAAATTGGATACATGCACAAAAGAGACCCCTGTTTGATTATAATTAAAATCTGATTCTAATTTCAAATCAAAGTCAACAATTAATTTCAACCACATATTTTATGGGACACGCAACTTTTCAATCACACATCTCATCAACTTTTATCAAAATTTACTAAAAATCTAATTTTAATCTATACCAAACAGGGGCCTAATTGATAAAATACAAACCAAATGTCACGTATGTAAAACTTCATAAACTAGGCACAATAATGCTGCTCAGTTTGTGCATGTTTACCTCTCTTGAAACACTTGAATTTTTCAATTTACTGGTCATTATCCATTATTGAGAAATTTCTTGATTTATTTACCGATACCCAATAGAGAATTTTCAGTAGCTTAGTCAAATAAACCCAAACCGACGAGAAGAAACCAGACCCAAACAATATCAAGTAATCTTCAAATATTAAGTGGATCCACAAATCAGTAAAATCACATCATCTTAGTGCTTGTTTGGCTAAGCATTTAAGTGCTTAGAGGCAGTGGGTTCCAAAGAATGTCTAATTAAATAGTAGACAAAAGTTGCGGGGTATAATGTTTAACCAACTTATGAACACTTGAAGTTTGCCAAACATGCAATTAGCTGCCATTTACATTGCTACAGATAGATGACTAGTTTCCTTTTCAATAGAAAAATAAGCCTTTCCTCAGTTAAATTGGCTTATTGCAACACAATAGATCAAATACCTCTGCCATGATAACCTTCTTTTCTTTTCTTATCCCGTTTTGGTTCGACATAGCGAGCCACACAGCTAGAGACTTTTGAACCCTAAGCAAAACAATAACAAATTCAATGCAAAAAACCATTGAACTTTGCTAGTCATTCTGAAGCACAATACTATTTGGCCTCATATTTCTGTAAACAATATTTACCAGATTTTTGCTACCCTCAAATACATATTAGCCTAGGAAAATGACAGACTGCATAAATGATACAAGTGCAAAAAGTGTTAGTTCGCAAAAAGGATGAATACTAAATAGCGGATAGAAATATCAAATATTAAAAATAAATCATCATCATAAGCCATGGTATAATATAACAAGCATGCAAAAAAATTCCACAAATAGTATAAATATCTTATTAACTGTGATTACATAGAAGGGAAGAGTTGAACAAGACCTTAAAAACGGGTGCCTCCATATCTTCTATTTTTATACACTGCATATTTTGATCCTTCATGGGACCATATAATTGAGCTCGAAATACAGGTGAACGAGCAGCAAGTACCAATTTGTGAGCAGGAAAAACTTCTCCATCAACTTCAAAATTCACATCAGTTCCTTTTCCACTTTCCAGCAGCTGCCCGAAATGTTGACCAATGTCAGATGGTGGTACTGGTATAGAGTAGATCTTAGGTCCCTCTGTGTTAGACCTAACAACACCAACACAGCAACGTACTTGAAGGCAATCATCCTTCAGGTAGTGTGATCCTTCCAAAGTAGATCTTTTGAAGAAACGCTTATAACCCCTGCAGTGTCCGAAATGACAGCATTTATATTATACCAATAATTTTCCCTTAAAAGTTCACTGCTATTGCATGCTGAAGGACATGAATACGAAGAGCATAAATCTAGAAAGATAACTCACAAGAAAATTTACACAAAAACTAGAATCAGAAACAAAACTCTGCCAAGCCCACATAACTCACACAGAAACATAGCTCTGTTCTTTTTCCAGTGACCCCAAGAAGAATACATGAATAAAGAGAGAAAATATCATAAGAACCAAAGCAAAGCATAGTATCGTTTACACAATACCTAATAATTTTTTGTCATATCCGTAGAAGTGTGGCCTACCAACTCAGTCAAGTATCATCTTCAAGGAATATGGAACATATTTGCAAGCACATCAAATTACGATTTCGGTACCCACTGTTGTATTTACATTGTTTTTTAAAGTAACATGAAAACATAACTTCTAGATTTTTTTTTCGAGAAAACAGCATTTAACAAGAAACCTACGAACTTTTTGTCATTTTCCTTTCCTTTCCTTTACCTAAATCCCTTACCAACACCAGTGATGTGTGTGCATTCCATGTAGAAACTGGATGTTTGGAGACTTAATTCTTTACCGTTCTTGGAAAGACATTCCCATTTTGTGTGTCTATTATAGACGAAGGAGGAAGTTAAGACAGCAGGGAAAAAAAAAACTTATCATTCAAATATCCAAATTGCATGGGAAAATGACAGGAAAAGAGACATATATAGGGTGTATATTCATCTAGATCCAGTATAAATAAAAGAAAAAGGGAATTATTTCTTAACACACCTTGCTGAAAAATGGCGTGAACCAAACAAATCTATATAAGATGAACTCCAAGACAATCTATATGAAATTCGTTAGCAGAACATCTTAACCACCAAAGAAAAAGTTACGAGGGAAAAAAAAAATGGTAATAATTTACAGCACGTACCATAATATCCAGTCAATCCATTTACTTTCATTAAACTATTCCAGTTGTATCATTCATATACCATAATTAATCATCCAGTCAATTATTTCCTTTCAGAAACTATTTAAGAATTTGTATCGTACATATGTTAAAAAATGAGCTGAAGTTAAAGAGATTTGGCACAGGTTAAACAACTACTTTAACTTAAGATACAATCATACAAATATTATATACATCAAGAAAAAGGCAAAACCAGGTATAAAAATACAAGGAAAGAGGTGACAGAATAAATGACAACTCACCACATGCTGCCTCTGTATTTAAGAGTATACGGCCCACTCTCCAGCGCCCTACCAAAATGGCTATGCACCTTATGCCTCTCACCCCCACTTTGATCCATAAGCGTTAACTCGAAAAGAGCTCTCACGTCCGTGCCCTCGCTTGCTAGGGCAATAAAAAGCGAAACATATGTCGCGTTGTCCTCCAAACTCTTCCCGTCAGGATAGAAATAGATAGCCCACGAGTACCCACCGACCATAAAAGTGTCGGACGCTATATACTTTCCTATCCCAATTCCCTTGGACAACGAATAACCCGTAATCTTGAAATCGTGAGACCCATCCACCGTCTCCGTTATAGACGTCGACGTTGTCACTGCGGGCGCCGACGGAGAGGCCGTCGACGACGAGGGTTTGGCGGTCTCCTTATAAATCCTTCCCATGCACACAATTATTCAAACAAAATCTTCTCCAATTAGTCAAAATTTAATTTAACTCAATTGAATTGAATTCCTACACAAAGACACAAAAGAAAAGAAAATGATCGATTCAATTAAATTTTTAAAAAATCAGGAAATTTTTGGGAACGGTGATCAGATCTGGCTGGATACGAAGGAATTGGACTCGGGAGACTGAGAAACGGATTAAGGGTTTGATTAGGTACGGAAATCTAGGTTTTCTGTTTGAATTGGACGAAAATCTGCAAAATCTGAATTTCTAGCGTTTCGGAATGATATGATTGACGAAAATAGGAACTTTTATGGGGGGAGAGAGATAGAGAATATTTATGGGAGAGTGAGAAAATGAGGAGAAACAATGATATTCGCTGCCGGTGAATATCGCGTATATATAACCAAAGCCTTTGATAAGAAAGAAGGTAATTCGCTCAAATCATCTCCCCCTTTCACGAATACTGCACAATTTGTCCCTACTGTTGTAAAACTATCAAAAACTTAACAAAATTAGAGAGAGATGGAGAGAATTGAGAGAATTCTTCATTCCAATTCCAAGAAGTGTAAATTAGAAAATGAATATAGGCCCCTATTTATAGGGGTGGATAATGGCACAATCGTAATATGTAAATTTTATAGGGACATAAGAGTAATTTTTCATTCAAAACCTAATTTTACCTAATTTCTAATAATATTTTATAACACTCCCCCTTGAATGACATATTACTCGCTTGCTCAATTGTCTGTCTCGTTAAAACTTTGCTAAGAAAATCAAGTGGGATAAAACTTGAGCGAAAGAAAAAGAGTACAGCTGCTCCCCCTGATATTGGCCATCATTAATCATTGAGTCTAATATCCAAAATGACATCAATGATAAGTAGTACAAATCATGTACTGAAATTTGAATTTCTGAAGTGCTTCAGTGCTTTAGTACTTTAGTACTGCCTCGTTAAAACCTTGTCAGTAAAACCCAATAGGACAAAATATGAACGAAGGAAAAAGAATACAGCCGCTGCCTCGTTAAAACCTTGTCAGGAAAACCTAGTAAGACAAAACCTGGACGAAGGAAAAAGAGTACAGCATGATTCTCCCCCTGAAGTGTGTAATCAAGTATTCATGAACATTTTGAATAATGATATCATCTTTCGTCTGGAATATGTATATATGAAAATCTTCTTGTGTGTAGCCGATATCATAACATTCTTCATAAGATGTGTATGATTTTCTTCATTTGTTAATATCATTACAGTATTGTTGAATCCGAGCCCAAAGAAGGGTACAGTGACCCACCAACGAAGGCCCAACGGTGGCCCAACGGACCTTGACCCACAGCTAAAGCCTAAAATATCACCTTGGGATGAATGCCGAGGTGGTATGTCAAGCAAACCTCTTTAGCCGACCTGGTTAACGCCCTAGCCGATGTGCTTTATACTCAGCCGGGGCGCTTTATGGCGCTTACCAGAAGAGAGAGATAGAGTCAGTGATGGGACACTACCTGTACCCAGACTGGACAGGCGTCCATCCCCTACGAAATGTAGCAATGATTACGGTTGAAAAGCAAGATTGTCACATCCATAAACTAGGGTGATGACAAGTGTAAAGTATGCCACGTGTCGCAATCCGAGACAAGAAGTTCCACTATAAATGAAGCACAATCGTCTCCAAGTAGAGGGTTAGCAATTTCTCACTCTAAACTCTATACTTCTCTCACTCCCTTTTCTCTCTTCTACACATTTATATTTCCCGCACCCAATATACATTTGCCCAAAATGAGTACTGACTTAGGCATCGGAGTGCAAACGGGAGCCACCTCGGCCCCCTTTGCATACTGATTGTTTGTCACAATGCGCAGGAGATCCACGTGTTCAAGAGGGAGGAGCTGAGACGTGTTGGTCCAAGGTCCATCCGGATTTTGTGGTCAACATTTTGGCGCCGTCTGTGGGAAGCCATACTGCTAACCACGAAAACACATGGTAAAAAGCCACACATAGAAAGGTAGTCCTGAAAAAGGACGAATAACCTCTTACAATAGAGCGGATAACTGCAAAGAGCTTTGAAAGATAAGCTGGTTGGCCTTGAAAAAGGTAGGAGCTTTGAAAGATAAGCTGGTTGGTCTTGAAAAATGTAGGAACTTTGAAAGATAAGCTGGTTGGCCTTAAAAAATGTAGGAGCTTTGAAAGATAAGCTGGTTGGCCTTGAAAAAGGTAAGAGCTTTGAAAGATAAGCTGGTTGGCTTTGAAAAAGGTAGGAGCTTTGAAAGATAAGCTGGTTGGCCTTGAAAAAGGTAGGAGCTTTGAGAGATAAGTTGGATAACCTTGAAAAAGGTAAAGAACTTTGAAACATAAGTCTAAACATCCTTGGAAAAGGTAAAGAACTCTGAAACATAAGTCTAAACACCCTTGAAAAAGGTAAAGAACTTTGGAACATAAGTTTAACAACCTTGAAAAAGGCTTGAAACAGCGAGACAAAGGTCTATCTATCCTTGAAAAGCAATCTAAGACCAGAAACTCTTCTGAAACATGAATGAAAGTGACGGTGATGTTAACCCCCGTAGGGGAAGAAGTGGCCAACACAGCGAGGACGAAGTTCCTCAAGAAATCCATGAAAACGCCAACGAGGAAGTGGCACAACCCAATCCACCTCGCCGGCACCGAAATCGCCGCATGATGCGAGACATGACACGTATGGCGGCCCAAATGCTGGAGATGCAGAGGCAGCAAATAGAACAGACTGCTGCAATGAATGCCTTTATGGCCAGAGGGTATGCTGTGAACGAACCCGTGATGCCTCAGCAATACTCACAGCCACATTATTCACCATCCGAGGCGGCCACTGTATCTTATTATTATCAGGACCCGCAGACATACGCCGAAGTGGAATCCGAGCCCTTCTACGAGAGAGACCCAGAACATGAAACGCATGGGGAACAAAACCCACTCCCAGCTAGACGCAGGGAGGCTTCTCCCGCAAAATCCGGCAGTGTTTTCAGCCGAATGGGAGGGTTATTCAGGGGACAACGACGAGGACAAACGGACCCAGGTCGGCATAATGCAGCAGAGCCTAGAAATAGGCGCGAGCGACGCACTGAAGAAGCCTTGTCGCAGGATCAAATGTACAGGGACCAACAAGGTATGGGGGGAGAAAGGATGGCATCAGTACATGAGCCTAGGAATAGGCAAGAAAGAAGAGCCGAAGCAGTTCGGACTAATCCTCGTAATGAATCACAGAGCCATGAAAGGCCAAACTACGGCCGCGCTCCACCACCACAAAGGCAGGAGCACGCTCCGTCGCCCTATGGCCAATACCGTGACCCGGAGTATTCCGGTCACGACGAGAACAGCGAGCTGCCGTCATACAAGTTGGATGACGAAGAGGAAGTAAGTCCCTTCACAGAGGGCCTCCGTAGATGCCCCGTTCCCCATGACTTTGAGATACCAGAAATAGCAAAATACTCTGGCCGAGGTGACCCTGATGATCACCTGTTAAATTACCGCGCCAGCATGGAAATAGCCGGGGCGACCCCGGCACTGAAATGTAAAGCTTTCGCTTTAACCCTTGAGGGGAGTGCCATACGATGGTATAAAAAACTCCCTCCGGGCAGCATCCACAGTTGGAGGGATATGAAAACTGCTTTTAAGAATGGTTTTATTTCTTCGAGGCCTGGCCAACTCCCCCTCCAACGCCTTCAGGATCTGAGACAAGGAAGGGACGAATCTCTGAAAAGTTACCTAGCTAGATTTACTGAAGAAATGCATATCTGCGAAAATATCATAGAAGCGGAGATGTTTTCCGCCTTAAAAGGAGGGCTAGATATGACCAGCATGTTTTGGAGGGATGTCCGGAGCAGGAAACCAAGGGATTACAATACTCTGGTAGACCTGATGAAGGAAGAGATTGTATCGGAGGAAATGGCTAGGGCCAGAGATAATCACCCCCAAGGGAGATACAACCTTGGGTACTCCAATGAAACGGACCTCAAAAAGGGTGGAAACAAAGATAAGGTCGGCAGTAACCGAGGTGGTGCGCCTCGTCCATTCCCGGGGACAGGATCTAGCTTTGCAGCAGAAATCACGGAAGCTATCCCTCACTTGCACTCTAACACCCCTTCTCAAAATCCTCCCACGACACAAGGGAGAGTGGAAAGCAGCCGAAGCGGAAAACAGCCCATGATTGGGGCTTACTGCGCCTACCACAGATATTACGGTCACGCAACAGAGGATTGTAGGGAAATCCATATGTTAGCTGAACAAAAGGCGCAGGGGAGAAGGGGAGGTGACTTCCCCCCCGACACAGGGAGAACTCAAAAATCTGGTGGCCAGAAGTTCAACCGAGCTGATAGGAGAGCCCCGTGGAAGAATTCAACCAAAGAAAGGATTGACAATCGTCAAAGAGACAGGAATAAGGGTCAAGATACTGCCTCGGCACAAGCTAAAGATACACGGGAACCACCTATGCCCGTGGCCGACCTCCCCATTTGTGAAATCGACACAATACTGGGAGGCCCCCACCCAGGTGGGAGCACAAACAACTCCCAAAAGAGGTATATAAGAGAGGCCAAGCAGCCCGCCAACGTGAACTATCATATCCATTCCCATCCTGTTGGGATTTCTCGGACGGAACCTATCACATTCACACAAGACGATGCCGTTGGAGTGCACTTCCCACACAACGACGCATTGGTTATCAGAGTGGTGGTGGCTCGGAATGGGCTATCACGAATGATGGTGGATGATGGTGCCTCGGTAAATGTGATATACGGGGTAACTTTTGATAAGATGGGGATCAGCACCCCACTCATTCCAGTCCCTGATCCAATATACGGTTTCACGGGGGACAGCATAACCCCCAGAGGATCCATAACACTTATGACTGAAGTAGGGCAATCACCGACCCTCTCCAGAATTCCTATGGAATTTTTGGTAGTTGACAAAATCTCCTCCTACCATGGTTCAATTGGAAGGCCTGGCCTTATTAACTTGGGGGCTGTAACGCATACCAAATACATTTGCATGAAGTTCCCCACGAAGCATGGCGTTGCAACCGTAAGGGGAAGCCAAACAGAATCCTGGGCTTGTTACACAAACGCGATCCGGAAGTTTCAGGATCGAAGCCTGAACATGATCAGTGATGTAGCTATGGCCGAGGCAGCCCCAGACCCTGAAAGATTGGGTGAAGGGCCATCTGAAGATAAGGATGTCACGATGACCCTAGAAGAGGATTTAGCTGATCTAGACCCCAGGATGGCAGGTGACAATTGCCCCACCCCGGCCGAAAAGTTGGAATGCTTCGACGTAGACCCACTTGATCAAATCAAAGAATTACAGATCGGACTGGACTCGCCAACAGAATACAAGAGTCAATTGAAAGACTTCCTACTTCAAAACCTCGATGTATTCGCATGGAAACATGGAGACATGATTGGGATTGATCCTAAGGAGGCCTGTCACAGCTCCAGCTGGATCCCCGAAGTCCTGGGCACAGGCAAAAGAGAAGGCCCATGAGTTCGGACAAGTATGAGGCCTTGAAAGACGAGGTCGCAAAGCTATTGAAAAATGGCTTCATAAGAGAGTCCCGATATCCGAAGTGGATATCAAATCCTGTTTTAGTACCAAAACACAATGGAAAATTGAGGGTATGCATTGATTTTTCCAACTTAAACCAGGCATGTCCCAAAGACAGCTTTCCATTGCCCCGGATCGATCAGCTGGTTGATTCCACAGCAGGACACGAGTTGCTAAGCTTCATGGATGCATATTTCGGGTACAATCAAATCCCCATGTTCGAATCGGATGAAGAGCATACTTCATTTATCACAGATAGGGGGCTCTATTGCTACCGAGCTATGCCATTTGGCTTGAAGAATGCGGGAGCTACCTATCAGAGGCTGGTAAACCGCATGTTCTCGAAACAATTGGGGAACACTATGGAGGTATATGTTGATGACATGCTAGTCAAAAGCATGGTCGCTGCGGATCATATCCACCATTTGTCAGAAGCATTTGATGTTTTGAGAAAATATAGGATGAAACTCAACCCAGCGAAGTGCACTTTCGGGGTAGCATCTGGGAAATTCCTCGGATTCATGGTGAATAAGAGGGGAATCGAAGCCAATCCGGACAAAATTAATGCTTTGCTAAACATGCAGTCGCCTCGAAACCCAAAAGAAGTGCAAAGCTTAACGGGGAGAATTGCGGCCTTGAACCGGTTCGTATCAAAATCCACGGACAAATGCTTGCCATTTTTCAAGGTCCTGAAGGGAGGAAAGCGATTTTAATGGACACCAGAATGCGAGCAAGCGTTTGTCGACCTGAAAGCTTCTTTAGGCCGTCCCCCATTGCTATCAAAACCAAAATCTGGCGAGCCTCTCTACCTATATTTGGCTGTATCCAAAGAGGCTGTTAGCTCAGTGTTAATCCGAGAGGAGAATGAGAACCAGTTGCCAGTATATTATGTAAGCAAATCCATGCTGGACGCCGAGACGCGCTACCCAGATATGGAAAAACTTGCTCTCTCGTTGATCACAGCCTCTTGTAAGCTTCGTCCCTACTTTCAGTCACACTCCATACAAGTGCTCACCAATTTTCCCATGAGGCAAGTGTTGCAAAAACCAGACGTTTCTGGGAGGTTACTGAAATGGGCGATAGAAATCAGCCAGTTTGACCTGCATTATGCACCTCAGACCGCCGTAAAGGGTCAGGCGTTGGCAGACTTCGTAGTCGAATTCACCCATCCACCTGAGGTCGAAATGGTAGATAGCACCGAGGACAGCGAACATGATGGACAGGAGTGGAAATTGTTCGTTGACGGGTCCTCGGCTGATGGACGATCCGGCGCAGGAATATTGCTAGTAAGCCCAGAAGGGTTTAAATTACACAGTGCAATCCGCTTTGGATTTAAAGCCTCCAACAATGTTGTTGAATACGATGCGTTATTAGCTGGGCTAAGACTTGCAAAAGCGTTGAAGATTAAGTCCGTGGTGGCGAACAGCGATTCGCAGCTTGTTGTAAGCCAATTCAATGGGCAATTTTCTACCAAAGAACCTTCTATGGTCGCTTACTTGAAGAAGGTAAAAGATTTAGCTATGCACTTCGGAAAAATGGAGTTACAGCACATCCCCAGAACAGAAAATTCCAACCCTGATGCTCTGGCCAAACTAGCAAGCAGCAGCGATTCGGAGCTCCACAATCTGATCCCTGTAGAGCACATGATGACCTCTTCCATTGAGCCGGGACCGGAGATCCTGGCGATTGAAGAAGAGGGATCCTGGATGAACCCCCTAATCGCCTATTTAAAGCATCAGACAGCTCCGGACGAGTCCGAAGCAGCTCGGAAATTGCAGAAATACTCTGCGAACTTCGTGCTCTTGGACGACTTACTTTATAAGCGGAGTTATACCTCTCCTTTGCTGAGATGTGTGGGGCTAGAGGAAGGGCAGTATGTGATGAGAGAAATCCATGAGGGCATCTGCGGCAACCATGCCGGGGCTTTATCGTTAGCTCGGAAAGCCCTCAAACAAGGATATTTTTGGCCTACAATACGAAAAGATTCCCATGACTTTGTGCGGAAATGTGATAAATTCCAAAGACACGTGGCCATACCACATCAGCCGCATCACGAGTTAACTGTGGTGACTAGCCCTTGGCCCTTTGCAAAGTGGGGGGTTGACATTATTGGTCCTATGCCCAGATGAGCTGGTAACAATTGCTTTGCGATAGTAGCAATTGACTACTTCACCAAGTGGGTCGAAGCGGAACCTTTGATGAGGATCACCGAGGCCAACACCACCAAGTTCATTTGGAAAAATATCATATGCCGGTTCGGAATACCACATTCGCTAGTTAGTGACAATGCAAAACAGTTCAAAAATAGAAGCGTGGATGAGTTGTGTTACGATTTGGGAATCAGGAAGCTATTCTCATCTCCACATCACCCACAAGCCAACGGGCAGGTCGAAGCGGTGAACAAGACCATAAAAAATACCCTGAAAAGGAAGTTGGAATTCAGAAAGGGCGCGTGGGTAGACGAGCTACCACAAGTGTTATGGGCACTTCGAACCACCTCGCACACCGCTACTGGTGAAACACCCTTCTCGATAGCTTACGGAGCCGAGGCGGTATGCCCCGTCGAAATCGGAATCCCTACGCTTCGTCAAATTCATTATGACGAAGTTAGGAACGAGGAAGCGCAAAGGGCCGGTTTAGACTTCCTCATGGAAAAGCGGAATGATTCCCAAGAGGTAATGGCCAAATACCAGAAAAAGATGGCTCGATACTACAACAAAAGGGTGAAGAGCCGACGCTTTAATATTGGGGACTTGGTCCTCAAAAAGGTTCTTCCTTCAACACAGGAGCCAGGAGTAGGGACTCTGGGTCCTAACTGGGAAGGCCCTTACAAGGTCGTTGCCGAGGTGGTGCCCGGAACATACATAATTGAGGACTTGTCTGGAGTACCTCTATGTAATCCTTGGAATATGGACCACCTTCGCCGCTATTTTCAATAAAACTAAATTCCTCTATGATTGCAACATTATCATATTATTTCAAAAAATCGTGGGCGAGCTGCGTTAAAAATTACGCCAATCTCTATTAGACAACCATAATGGATAAACGCACATTCTAAAATTATTTTGGTCATGACGCCATACGTCCACACTATGCATAAAAATTGTTAAGGACAAGGGACTCTCATAAGGCTAAACTATGATCACCACGTAAGGATTGGGAGTTTTAATACGATAAATGCTTCGAACCACTCAAATCTAAGGTGCTGCACTCGTTCACCGTCATTCACCGCGCAATATGTTTGGAATCATTCAAATATAATCAAATGTTGTCACATAAACCAAAATCCTTGGTGCTTTAAGTTAGTTCATACATCCGGACAAAGCGTTTGCAAGATATATATATATACTAAGTGCTGTGTGCATAAGCGTAAAAGACAAACGTAAAAAATTCTTATGTTATTTTGGCCGCAAATACCACACGCCTCCGCCAGGCAGGATCTTTGTTAAAAACAAGGGACTCCGGTGAATTTACACTGCGACATTAACAGAGGTTCATATAAAGTTGTAAATATAGATGTCACATAGTTTTAAGATGAAATCGCTCAAAGGTTGGTCAAGATCAGATCTAATTAGCAAACGTAAGTACATCAACTGTGTCGGATCTGGGGGTATAGCGAATGATTAAACTTGAATAGAATTATTGCTGCGAAGTGATGACAAATTCGATCCGCTCATGAATGACCACATCGGATTTGAGGGACTAGCACGCCCAAAATATGGCCATATGGCCATCCATGACCAAAGTTTAGATATCGCCTTGGACTAAGGCCGAGGAGGAAAGGCACAGAAGCCCCTTCAGCCCCTTCAGCCGAACTAAGTTATGCCTATCCGAGGTGCTCTAAATCAGGTGTATTTTACAAATCAAGACATTTACAGACAGAAATTCACAATGCCCCACATATCATCATACAATTAGGAAACACTCGCACTTGGAAATATTCATGCTTAAACAGTTAGAAATGTTGCTACGCCGAAATATAAGTAGACCATTCCATTCATGAAAATGAGGCATTTACAAATCAAATAAATGCTACACTCACAATATTAGGTGCCGGGGCACTCACAAAAAAAAAAGGGGGAAGAAGAAGAAAACAAAAACGAACATACTAACTAACAAAAAGGTAAAAGATGGAAGAGGATCATTGTGGAGGAACGCCTTCTGGAGAACCATTGCTGGATGCGTCTAAAGGATCTGCAGGAGCATCTTGAGGCTCGGGGTAAAATGCTTCAATGGAGGACAGGTCCAAGGTTGGAAAAGCTTCCTTCACGTCCCCCAAGACCATCCTAGCCCCTAAGTTCCCAAAAACCCGCTGCATAGCCTCATACTCAGGGGTCTCTTCAAAGGTGTCCTTGAAGTCCTGGACAGCTTCCGACACTCTAGTTTTTAAAGCATTCTCCACCCGTGTTGTGACGGTCTGTTCCAAGACTTCAGTGATCCTCGTTTGCATGTGTTTTTCCAGCGAGGCAAGGTCCTCCTCTGCTTTCGCCCTAGCCTCCAGCTCCCTTCCCAGTTTTTCGTTTACCGATGCCGCCTCAGCTTCTAGCTTCAACTTGGCTGCATTAGCGGCGGCCAGGGCCTCAGAGGCAATAGACTGTGCACGATTGGAATCATCCAATTTTTTGCATAAGGCCACCACGTCTGATTCAGAGGCATGGAGGTCATGCTTCAATTTGTCATTGTCCTCTTGGAGGCGCTTCGCATTAGCCCTCTCTTCTGAAGAAGATTTGCGGGCTATGGACAGTTGAGCCTTAAGGTCATTAATCTCCTTGAGCATATTGTCAGCGTGGCGGAGAGCAGTCTCAGCATCCCTCTTATCCCGTTGAGCTACCTCCACGGAGGACTCTACCTCGTCAATGAGAGCCAGAGTTCTGGCGTTCATAGCCTTAGCAGCGAGCAGCTTCCGAGACGGAGTAGCACTGGAGGAAAAGGCGGCCCAACCCTCTGTCCAAAACTGTTCGGTAATTAAGGCCGCCCTGGCTGGAGGCGAACTGGGTGAGTCGAACAATGAAGGGTTGAAAGTGACATCTCTGGGGAGGATGCTGGTTTTAATATGCTTAAGCTCTTCCGCCCCTTCTGGTGTCACTTCATAAGCCAAGCCCGGCATGGGCACGGATGGCTCGTCCTCCAGTTCCTCGATCATTGATGGCGGAGGTGCGGAAGTGGACTCCTTGCCTTTTCCCCTTCTGAGCCTTTTTAAGGGAGCAGGCTCCTCCTCAAGTGCTTGCTCAGAAGTGTCCTCGGACAAGGAAGGTGGCACTAAGGCATCCTTAGTCTCCCTGCCCCTCTTGGGTCCGCCTCTATCCGACCTCTTCCCTTTCCCTTTGGCGACGCCTTTTTCAGGATCGGCCTCTCCAGCAATGTTGGGTTGTTGGGGACCCACTGGCAGCAAAGTGGGCTGTGGCAGTAGAGCTGGGAGAGGGCCCTGAAGCTGGGCAGTAGACTTCTCAGACACTTCTCTTGCCACCCCAATTTGCAGGTCGGCCAAGACCGCTTTCTGCTTTCTTTCAACCTCGCTCCCATGGCGCAGAGCCGGAGGAACATTCATAGCCATGAGGCCATTTAAAGAAATCTTTGGGAATTCTTTGGAACCTAGCAAGGAAAGGAGGACAATGGGGGTTATATAAAAAAAAAACTAACAAACACAAGATGTAACAGCAATAAGGAGGCGAACTTACTCATAGCTCGCATAAGACCGTGTTTAACGAATAATTTGTTCTGTTGTATGACCCCTTGGAAAGTGCCCTTGTAGGCAAATAGACGCCTCACTGCCGCTAGATCCGCGTCAGGGAAGAGATGGGCAAAAGTGTCCCCTGCCATAAGCCAATAATATGTTAAGAAGTAGTCAAGAAAAGTGAGTATTGATGAAAGAGCAAAAGACGCATGACACTTAAAGACTCTAAAGTAAATATAGGACTCACTAGGTAGGGAAAGAGTTCGGGGAACTGTAATTTCTGGACTAGGGTCCACAGGGGAACTCTGCCACTCCCCAGCAACCCAGAACCACTAGTTCCTCCAGTTCTTTATTGAGGTAGGGTGACCGGTAATAACGGGAGTATAAGACCCTCTGGGGGACAAATAATACCAATCCTTAACATCCGATCTCACGTCTCTCTCCCTCCTAACTGATTTCTTCAAAGTATAGAGAGTGTGAATGATGTGCAGTGAGATGGGATGATCCGGGTTGACCTCTTGCCACGCCAACCAAGTCCCCACAGCCTGAGTCCAGAAATTGGGGGCCAGCTGGTAGGGGCACAAGTTATAGCTCCTAAGCAGTGCCCTGAAAAAGGGATGCAGGGGGAGCCTCATCCCGCAAGAAAGGGCATCGTGGCATATAGCCACCTGGCCCGGGGGAGGGCTGCAAGGTCGGCAGGAAGGGGTAGGGAGCACCAGATGGACCCCTTTTGGAAACCTGAATTTTGTCGAAGCCGAGGCCAAATCGATCCTTCGGATTTCAGTAGCAATCTCACTGCTTTCCCATGACTCTGGGTTTGGATCGGGGTCGACATGGTATCCCGAAACTTTGTTGACTTGGTCAACCCAATCTTCTACCTGAGCGATCTCCTCAGCAGTCAAACCCAACTCTTCCCTATGCGCCCTAAACGGTGCCCTAACGATCAAGCCGAGGTCCTGGTGACCTGAAGAGGAGCCCGCCGCCATTTCTCCTCCCAAGTCCCTGTCTCGTTTGCTTCGGAGTTCCCTAAGCGCGGATTCCTCCTCGGATGACAGATGAGCCATGTAGTTCTGGTGTTTTTCTTCTTCGCTGTCAGAATCACTCAAATAAATTATGCTACTGGTTTTCCTATTTCTCCTCTTAACCTGCTCTCTAAAGAAACGAGAACTAAAAACCGATAAAGAGATGGGGCAGAAACCTCTGATGGGAACCGCCATCGCTAACATTTCCTATGAACCCGTTCCCCCAACTCTTTCCATTTTTTCTTTTTGTTTTAAAGGAGAGTCAGACTCAACAAAAGAAGAACAAAGTGCAAAAACAGAATTCTCAAACCCACAATGAGAAACTAAAAATAAGAAAGTCTTACATATACAGGGATCAAGAGATTTACCTTCAAAAGACGAATGCTTGACACTGTGCACTTGAAATGAAGAACTCGCCAAGGAAAACTGTGGAACGTTAAGGGTGGATGCTGGGTAGAAAACCCTTGAAGAAAAGACACGAAACTCGCACGGAAGAGAGAGACGGCGCAAGTTTTCGCGAAAGTATGGCTGCAAAGATTCTAAGAAAATGGTAAAAGGTGAAATGGTAAAATGAAGAAGGATTTATAGGCATCCTAACGGTCTAGATTCCTTGAGTTTCGTGAGCCCATGATTAATGTGGGTAACCCATGCTTCTTGGAAAATGAGCTAATCAAAGCGCCAGCCGTCAAAGGGAGGGACAAAAACCGTTCAGCTACCACAGTGCATGCCACGCGCTGCGAAATGCTGCCCCCCTCCCATTTTATATATATATTTCTTGGAAATAAATACCGATAGCTCCTCCGAATTGAGTGCGCCGCCTAGGAAATGCGCTGATATGATCCTGGCCAGTAGGGAGAGAAAATTCGAGGCAGAAGGTCGGCTATGATATGGATCCGAGCCTTACCTAAGGAATTTCATTATTGACTCCCTAAAAAGTTAATGCTATGAAATCATGGAAAATCCTACACGATCATGAATGATCCCTTCGGATTTGAGGGACTAGTGTTGAATCCGGGCCCAAAGAAGGGTACAGTGACCCACCAACGAAGGCCCAACGGTGGCCCAACGGACCTTGACCCACAGCTAAGGCCTAAAATATCACCTTGTGATGAATGTCGAGGTGGTATGTCAAGCAAACCTCTTTAGCCGACCTGGTTAACGCCCTAGCCGGTGTGCTTTATACTCAGTCGGGGCACTTTATGGCGCTGACCAGAAGAGAGAGATAGAGTCAGTGATGGGACACTGCCTGTACCCAGACGTGACAGGCGCCACATCCCCTACGAAATGTAGCAATGATTACGGTTGAAAAGCAAGATTGTCACATCCATAAACTAGGGTGATGACAAGTGTAAAGTATGTCACGTGTCGCAATCCGAGACAAGAAGTTCCACTATAAATGAAGCACAATCGTCTCCAAGTAGAGGGTTAGCAATTTCTCACTCTGAACTCTATACTTCTCTCACTCCCTTTTCTCTCTTCTACACATTTATATTTCCCGCACCCAATATACATTTGCCCAAAATGAGTACTGACTTAGGCATCGGAGTGCAAACGGGAGCCACCTCGGCCCCCTTTGCATACTGATTGTTTGTCACAGTGCGCAGGAGATCCACGTGTTCAAGAGGGAGGAGCTGAGACGTGTTGGTCCAAGGTCCATCCGGATTTTGTGGTCAACAAGTATAACAATGTGTTGCTAAATTATAGCTTGTTGATAGCTATGATGATGCCTCAAAACCTTGCTAGGAAATTCCTGTGGGACAAAACCTCGGCGAAGGGAAAAAGAGTACATTATTCTCATTAATTTTCATCAATACACCTCAACTGTTGCCTCATTAAAAACCTTGCTAGGAAAACCCTGTGGGACAAAACCTCAGCTAAGGGAAAAAGAGTGCAACGCATATTTATTCCTTTCATGGAATATCACAAGTATATTGGTGCAATCATATAATTTATGATGAGCTTTATATAAATTGTTCGTAGCTCATGATGTCATAACATGCTATATTAAGCAATGTTGTACTAATTTATCGATTGCATCTTTCACTTCTGGTGAATAATCAAATTTAGAATTCACTTCTGGTGAATAATCAAATCTAGAATTCACTTCTGGTGAATAATTAAACATATTCATTTTCATATTCACTTCTAGTGAATAATCAATTTCCCAGATGTCATAAATAATACACTCCAATTTCACTTTCAACATATTATATCATGGAGTCATTTGTATTATCCTATAATGATACTAATCTGGGTATATTGAATCTTTCATTGATTATACATGTATGTTCTTGCATCTCAAAAACCACAATTTCTGATTTGTATAATCAATCTTTGAAATATATATTAATTTCGACATATAATCTACAATCATTTTACTTGAAATCCCAACCTACCACGATCAACTGGTATATCAAAGAATACTCTCAAAGTACCGAGATGAGAATCATACATTTTGATCTCACTCATTGGTATATCAAAGAGCTCAAGCTAGTGAAAAATTTTGCGCTCAATGAATCGTCTTTTACGACTGTGTAATATTTTTCATTTGTACATATAATTACCGGCTTTACACATTTAAGCATTTGGACTTCAGGTCCTTGAACAATAATCCCTACATTGGGGTTATATACTTGGCCAAAGTATCACAATTTCATCAACCTCATTTTCATAAGAGGGTTGTTTATGTATGCAGTCGACTTATTTATCGATTCAATTTCAACTCAATATAACATAGAGAGATCTCTTTATATGTTCTTTCATCAGGTACCTGAATATCTCATCATTTAACTATGTCCCTTTTACTCACTATGAGTATTTAGCCTCAAAGGAATCATTTCAATCATTCAAGAGATATTTATTTTTGGAATCGATAGTCATTATGCTTCAGGCATAATTACGCTTCAGGCGTGTTTTCCTCATAATGTTCTCAAATATTATCAATCGACTAAAATGCCATAACACATGTCATTCTTTTAAAGATATAATCTCAATCATATATCTAAGTGCGCTTTGGTGGATTTTATACATATCGCACTTTTACAAATCATAAAGCTTCACAAGCAAATCTTTATTTCATAGTATTGACATGTTTGTAAAATATTGCTGCATGAGAAATATTTAAATTATTCTCATATCAAATAACTTAAGGCTTTTAATCTGCTAAACCATTAGCAATATAATATTCTATTATCTCAACTAATTCGTAAAATCATTAATGACTTTAAGATATATTCATGCTAGCATTTATCACTTTGCTCGTAATATCATTACTTGAGCAAATAATCAGTTATTCATTTTCTTAGTGAGATAATTAATTTGCTTCTGAGAACAAGCAGCAATGATAACTTGTTAAACTGAACAATCTTCTGGTTATTTAATGAATGTCATTTTGCATTCTTAATAAATCTCATTATTGAATTGGAATTTAACCAATCATTATAGAACTTCAGGTTCAGCAAGATATTTCACTTGTACATATGTATGAACTTTTGGTTCAATACGGTATTCATTTCATCAGTACGTATTTCTGTACAGTTCAAATCAGTATACCTTTATTATTTTTAGTCTACTGAAAAAACTAGGTACAATATCCAAGAAAATATCTCAATCTTGTCATCAAATCTTCCCTTATATTGAAAAAGGTAATGACGCATTATCTCATTGTTCTTACCTTTTCAATAATTTATTCCATTATTTCTTGATGGAATCGATATCACTGACACGCGGAGCCACCGCTCTTTTACGTGTTAAATAATGCATTTAAATAGATCATTTGGGAAGAAGGCTCGATCCATCAAAAATGGATATCATATTTTCAAATATTCGCAAATATTATTCCAATCTTCCAGTAAATGATTTGAGAAAAATTTATCGAATTAGGCTCGAAAGATTGAGGTTGCTGATAGATCATGGCATCCCAGAAGATGTTCCCTGGTTGATCGAAGCACAAGTTCAATTAGCTGGTGAATTACCAGATTCATTTTCTAAGCACAAGTCTAGCTTATGTAAGAGTACTTTTGCAAAGAAGCGAAGAGTAAAAAGATTAAATAGTTGCTACAAATGTGCTCGATGGACATGTGATACCCGTTGTAAATCAATAGGATATTCATCCATAAATCAAGATGATAAGATAGACTTCATTAAGGGTGGACTGAGTAAGGAGTCATTGGATGATATCCGATTGACTCTTGAGACGCACCCTAGTTGGTATGTGCAGCGTGAGCTACTATCTTTATGGGCTAAATTCATCAGCGATAAAGAGCGTTATAGTCTCAAAAATATAATAGCAAAAGATCCTGTTTTCCAGACTGTTATAAATAATGATGTTTTGGCTATGCAGCATTAATACAAGGTAAATCATTTGATATATATGCACATATAAAATATTTTTTTGTTTCCTTTCACGAGTTTTGATAAAGGCTGGTTAAAAATATTAAATCACCGAAATGTGAGTAGGGTGATTTTGTCAAAAGTAAATCTTCACTTTTTCGAAAAACGAGCAGTAAATAGTGAAATTTTTCAAGTTTAAAAAGCCAATGATTTTCACAGTTTCATGCATCCCAAAATATCACTTTCTCATAAGTTTTTCCTTCCTTATTCTCTCAAAAATGGAAGGACCAAAACTTCGACAGATCAAAACTATCTGTGTATTTTGTGGATCAAAAGTAGGGAAAGGTTTTGGGTATCTAGAAGCAGCAGTGGATTTAGGAAAGAAGTTGGGAGAGAAATGTATCACTCTCGTGTATGGGGGTTGTAGCAGTGGTTTGATGGGGTGTGTTTCAAAATCCGCTCAAGCAGAGAAAGCAAGAGTGATAGGTGTTATACCTGTTCCTTTAGTTGATGTCGCAGGCAAAACATGAGGGCATGAAATATAGACGTTATCTATCCATGAACGCATAACTTGCATGTTATATGGTTCTGATGCCTTCATAGCCTTGCCTGGAGGTTTTGGTACTTTAGAAGAAATCTTTAATATTACTTCATGGGCTCACTTAGATCTCCATACCAAGCCTATTGGGCTTTTAAATGTTAACAATTTCTTTGATGGTTTGCTAACATTTATTGATTATACTGTGGAACAGGGATTCATCTCTCCATTTTCTAGGAGAATCCTTATTTCTGCTCCTACTATCGAGGAACTGCTGGATAAGTTGTAATCATATATTCCAATACAAGATCCAGCAGAAGTTAAGATAGATTGGTCGCAAGGAAGGGGAATCAAGCGAAAATGGAGTCCGGTTAATGTAAATTTAACTTTGTGAACCCTAGAATAGGTGGTGGTAGAGTACGGAGTATTCTCACTCTTGAGACACACCATAAATTTCTAAGATTTTATCAATGTTTAATCTTGTGTACCTCAAAGATTTAAGGTGGTAGAGTATGGAGTATTCTTACTCTTGAAACACACATTTTTCTTTATTTCCTCAAAATATCAGAGGTGGTAGAATACGGATACTCCCGAAACACATCTCTAATTTTGAGGATCATAAATGTTTCCCCCTTTTATATTTTGCATGTATGACTCGTTTATACTTCTTCAGAAGCAATAATAATAATATCATTTCAGTATGTTTAGATGATAATTTTTACTTCTTCTGGAGTAAATAAGTTCTCGTGTAAGAACTTTTCTAGACACTTATCATCTAATATTCATCTCATAATATTGATGAGATTATTTTCACATTAGCTATGTCTGTGATATCATGTGATATTATCTTATCATACATCAACATTCTCTTGTTGAATAATTTTCATCCCCCCTTTCAAATACAGATATTGGTAACTTCTGGTACCATTGGATAAAATATTTTTATCAACATTTACCAACTTTTTGGTAATGATAACTTCTGGTATCATTTGATAAAATATTTTCTAACTTTAGTATTGATAACTTCCGGTATCATTTAATGAAGTATCAAATAACAATAATATTGTATATATAATAATACTGGGGTTATACCACCACGTATATATGTTAAACAATAATAATACTGGGGTTATACCACCACGTAAATATGTTGACAATAACCTCCAATATGTTAGAATTAACCAACAACTGAGGTGTTTCTGAAATAATATAAAATATGAATATATATAAAGTATTTCATATATTCAATTGATAAACCGACCATATAGGCGGTGTCAACATAATGAAATAATTACCTTTCATGAGTGAGTGAGTCATATCTTCAAATCTAGTCAAGGTATTCATAATAGTGAGCGAGTCATATCTTCAAATCCAGTCAAGGTATTCAAAATAGTCTAATCCGTTACGATAATGAATCATATCCAGTTAAGGTATAAATTCAGTCCATAATAACTAAATCCATCACGGTATGAAAATGATTATTACTTATACCTTGTTTAAAAATTTTAATTTATCTTTGTTGATCACAAATTAATCGTTAATTTACGATTAATATACTTTTATGTATTACCAAGGGCAAAATGGTCCATATTTTAATATATTGCTCATATGGATAAATCGAAACCGTCAATAGGTTTGAAATTTAATTTAGAACAAACTTACTTTTGGTCCGAAGTTCAAAATCCCGTCGAAAGTTTTCCAAAAACGGTTTTTAAGAAAATCGCCACGTTCGACCGTCGAAAAATTTCAAAACTGCACAAAACAGAAAAGTAAGATCATAGAAAAATCAAGAACATCAAGACGAACAAACTTCTTGTTGACGTCGTCGCTGGAATCGCCGTCACGCACCACTTCGATGTCTGCGCGTGGGCCTCACGCGCCGCCGCGCCGGTGACTCTGACGTCGACATGCGCCGGTGCCGGAGGATCGTCCCGTCACCGTCGTCACGGATCTGATCTCCGATCATCGTTTGGATATACGGTTTGACGTGAATTTGCTTTGAAAGTTTCGGGTTACACAATTTCTCCAATTTTTCTATAGACTTGGAATTGATTTTCTAATCTATGATGTATAAATGATGATTAATAATAATCTGGTTTCTGATACAGAGATTCATCATTTAGATGCAACTGTAGAGCATACTCCCGTCATATTACTCAATTGGCTAGAGACTCGTACTGATAACGTGTTGTAAAACTATCAAAAACTTAACAAGAATTAGAGAGAGAGATGGAGAGAATTGAGAGAATTCTTCATTCCAATTCCAAGAAGTGTAAATTAGAAAATGAATATAGGCCCCTATTTATAGAGGTAGATAATGACACAATCGTAATATGTAAATTTTATAGGAGCATAAGAGTAATTTTTCATTGAAAACCTAATTTTACCTAATTTCTAATAATATTTTATAACACCTACATTTGTTTTTTGGCAAAATCACCATCATCCACTCACTTTATTGCCAAAATACTTTGTCATCATTTTATGTTTATTTATTTCATTAAGTAATTAAATTAAGCCCTTATTTGATAAACATACTTTTTTCATAAAAACTACTATTTGTTTTCTACATTAATCAATTTCAACCATCCAAAAAAATAAAGCCTACAAGTTTTTACTTTTCAAACCACTTTTTAACAATACAATTTTCCAAAATTACTATTCAAAACTGACTTTTTCAAAAATTATGAGAATCAAACAAGGGCTAAAACAAATTCATTAGGATTAGAGGGCAAATTTGAAAGTCCCAACACAATTACGACAAATTATGTTCTTGCTCAAACTCTTTTTTATAATTAATTAGGGTAATTATATATAATTGGAGATAATACCTATGGAATGCTTAGACATAGAAGTGAAATTGAATAATGATTGTTTATTTGAAAGTTGGAGGGTTTTTCGATCTTGAGTATTTAACGTTCTAATTTGTTCTAGAAATGTAAATTGTTTGCTCAACGACCATTTCCATAAAAATGCAATTTGAGGGGGCTAAAGTGCCATATTCCCACATATCCACACAAAACCACCCTTTCTCACACCACCCCCAAGCCAAACACTCCATCTCTCAACCAAACCTTAAATCGCCAGCTACCAACTCCAAACCGTCACCCTCACTCCACCTCAAACAAACAACATACCGTCAGCGGAACAACCTTTCAAACACAACTTCTACCTTTGGTGGGTCCCAAAAAACCATGAGGGGTCCAAAATCTACGAGAACCCCTTTGGAGCTGCCACTCTCAATCACGATGAACCACCACCAAATCGTGGGACCCACCATTGGGTGTGCTGCCACTTCCACTTCTCTCCATATCACATCGATATCTCTGCTTCCGGTTGTGCTTCTGCTTCTCTCTATATCATGTCGAAAATCAACTAAGCACAACACCGATTTATTGTAGTTAGAAGTGAAAGTGAAATTGTGGTGGTGGATTTTGGATTTAAAGTAATAACGGTTGAGAAATTTCCTTTCTCAAATAAAATATGTTATAACGAAGTTAACACAAAACTTGAAACAAAGAATCAAGGAGAAATCAAAAAATGCAAAATGACTTGAATCGCAAAGAATGCTGTCATAAAAGCGAAATTTGCGCCCTCTCTGAATGAGAATGCTAATGGGCCTCCAAACAAATTGCTTTAGCGGATTTCAAGCCTCAAACCAAGTATCAAATAGCACAATTGATAAACTTGGAGAATATGAACAAGAAGAGCAAATCTTGAAGATTCTAAGTATAAAATTTAAGACTTTGGATGATAATCACTATTGAAGGTTTGATGATCAAAAGGTTATTCAAAACCATGAATTCTATACCTATTTATAGAATTCTATCATCCCAAATCGTTGTTCATGCAACTCTTCACGAAAGAGTGCCAAAAATAGTTGAAAAGGTGCATGAGAAATTCTGAAAAAATTCTCCAACGATCAAATTTTTATACCACACGATCGCGCGATAAGAGGCTCGCGCGATCGGGCGATGCCTCGAAAAAATATGCAGTGACCATTATCACTTAACCACGCGATCGCGTGGTTCTTCATTTTTGCCGGACCATTTGGTCCATCCAGTTTTTATTTGGTTCGGTTTTACACTTCTTTGACCGGTTCCTTATATTTAAGACCGGTTCTTGCACCATTTCAACTATATATTTATATATTTGAACAACATTTTCATAACAAAAACGTTGATTTGAGTGTTTCTTGTAGTGATGGAGTGGATTCGAATGAGATGAAAAGTGATAGTGGCAAGTGAGTTGGGTAATTTATGACTAAATAAATCATTTGTGATAATAAAAGTTCTGATTTACACTTATAATGTCGTTGTAATTGTAACCTTATATGATTTGTGACCGATTCACGATTTTATTAGATGTCACAAAATGTAATCATCTTGTTGACCACAAAATCTTGTTTGACCTCAAATCAATATGTCTCAGTTCATCACTCTTGAACACGTAAACTATCATGTGCACTTGGACAAACAAGGTTGACGGACAAAGGAAGCCGAGGTGGCTCCCATTTGCACACCAACGCTCAAGTCAGGGCTCATTGTGAGTAAATATAATTTTATGTGGGAAATAAGTATGTAGAAGAGAGAAGTGGAATTGAGATTATGTGTGTTGTGTGTAATACGTTGAATTACTAATCTCTTTCTTGGAAGCAAATGTGATCTATATATAGAATAAGTTGATGTCTAGGATTGTGACATGTGTAAAGCTTTACATGTGGCAAGACCTCAACTCTTCATGAGGTAAACTGTTTTCTTAGTAATAATCATTACCTATAAGTGTGGAGTTATTGATGCTGAAAAAAGAGTATTTCTCTTCATTAAAGATATTTTTACATCAAGTTGTCTTCTGTAGACAAGTCACCTCAAGCTGTCTTGTCACATTTTTAGGGTAATGACCCCAACAAAGCAAGAATTCGGCACATGAGAGTCCAGCTAGTTTAGTGTCCATAGTCACCTTTCCTGGGTATTGACCACATCAAAGCATTAGTCCAGCCAGTTTGGTGTCCCATTCCGGCCTATGGGTTCGAATTAGATAACTGAATGTTTTGTGGATTCCCTAGTGGGCCCATATAGATGACATGTCATATCCGTTTAGGCATAATCGTAGCACACCTAATTTTTTACTTTCTTCCACATATTTGTTATTTCTAAAATTGCATATTAAGCCCTATTTAGTATGGATTAAAATTAATTTTTTAGTAGATGTTGATGAAATACCCGGTTGAAAAGTTGTAGATTCCATGAAATGTGTAATTAAAATTAATTGTTGAACTTGACTTAAATTAAAATCTTGTTTGGCCGGGCTAATAGTAATAAATATCTTAATCTTAATCTTAAATCTTAATATATTCTTATTCTTAATCTTAATTCTTATTCTTATTCTTAATTCTTATAAAAGTAGAATAGCCGTCACTAAAATACACACATAGTTTTCCTCCAAAAAACTTTCTAAATCTGAAATTTTTTTGTTAAAAAATAGTATATTAAATATTTTGGCAATTATTATTTTACACGTGTCATTAATTGCATTAGCATCCGTGATATGCTATTAATAACATTAAAATGTTATTTTTTTCTATTTTATTATTTTTTTAATAATTATTGTATTATTTTGAAATCGAAAAATATGTAATATGAGTGTTAAATTAAAGATCACGGTGAGAAATTTAATGCAAGCTAACAAGTGAGAACAAATTGTAAATATATTGTCCGTAAAATCATATAAAAAATTAAAGGTAAAATTTTATTTTTTATTTTTCCTCAATATCTAATTCATTTTAAATTATATCATTTAATAACTATAATATTATCTATAATTAGTTAACTAAATCTATCTATATATTTTATATTAAAGATAACTGAGATTCTGGGAATCTTTAATTTCAATTGAATTTATTGTCAATAGATTCTGATTTTATATATAGATTTTTGTTTTTTTTTTTTTTTGACAATTTTCATAATTTTAGGGAGTTCTTTAGTGGACAGTTACATTTGAAAGGGTCTATCTCATCCTCCGTTTCTTGATCCATTTATTTTTCCAACAACTATCACTCCCACTCCCCCACTCTCGAAAACCTCTTTTTCCTCTCTCTCTACATAGATTAACAACACGGATTGTGTTTTCTTCAATTCTCAATGTCACTCAGAAAATCATCTCTCTTACGCAGCCATGGGTCACTCGCTATGTAATTTCTGGTACATCCATCTTTTTCTTTACGTTCTTCTGCTTTTCATTTTATAGATATTCTTTCCACCGGCAGATGCACACTTGCGCGCGCGCGCACTAGATTCATATTCGGTAGGAAAGCTAAAATCCTAATCATGTGTACTACTAAATGAATTGACATTTGTTGCTTCTACTACTAATAGTTCGAAAAAAATTAATATCAGAAATCATACTCAGGAGCCCATTTCAACTAATCTCAACCTTTTGAAAATTATTATTTCTTTTAAGTTTTATTTGCTAAGCCACATATAATTCAACTTCACTAATACAAAAACTGGAATACGCGTCGGTTGTAGCGGTGACGCCTATGATGCAGACGCGTAAAGTCTCGACTTTAGGCGTCGATTGTAAACAGATGCCCAAAGTGAGTTTTGGGCGTCGGTTCTAATTTAGAACCGACGCCTAAAGTCAAAAAAAAAAAAAAAAACTTTGGGCGTCAGTTCTAAATTTAGAACCGACGCCCAAAACTTTTTTTTTCCCATTATATGACCTGCAATGACCCAGGCCACTGCAGGTCATGGCCTGCAGTGACCTGGACGTGGCCTGCAATGACCCAGGCCACTGAAGGTCGTGGCCTGCAGTGACCTAGACGTGGCCTGCAATGACCTAGGTCACTGCATGTCGTGACCTGGCAGTGCCTGAAATGACCCAGGTCACTGCACGTCGTAGCCTGCAGTCACCTGGACGTGACTTGCAATGATCTAGACCACTGCACGTCGTAGCTGCAATGACCAGGACGTGGCCTGTGGTAACCTGAACATGCGCATCACCAAATATATATATATAATCGGCATATACGTAATAAAATTAAATTAACAACAATTATACTTACAAAATTGTTAATTTAAGATACAAATTAAATATATATGTAAATGCAAGTTTGATTATGCTTCGATTTACACAAACCTATGAACGAAGTATTTTGCCCATAAGTTTTGAATCTCGATTACTTCCTCCGTTGAATAATATTATTTAAATGCCTACAAACAATCAAAATGAATTATTAGTTATTTTTTCATAAAATATAAAGTCATTATTAAAATTCTCATTTTCAATGACTTATACATTTTCTAACGAAGTAAGTTGAAAGTGTTCTGTGACTATCTCATACATATTTCTCATAACGTAGTAGCCACACTCAGACCCTCCAGGTTGTTGAGGACACTGAAATATTCACATTGAAAACTAACAATATTAGTAATAAAACTAAATAAAATATAGAAATAATTCAAAGATTTTTAATAAAGCTTAAATCCGTGTTTTCATACTTTTACGTTTTTTCATATTGGATTTTGTCCTCATGCCTCCAACTGTCCAATACGTTTTGAAAGCCCTAAAATTTCAATAAATCATATCAACAAGCTACAAAATAATAATATGACTCAAATTTCCTACAGAAATTTTGGGAGAGTCTCCCCTATAAATTGAACTTATCTAACCTGTAGGGGGACCCTGCTATTCAAAACTATCAACTTCTCAACAATCACAACATAAATGCATCAATTTCACCACAACTCTACAATCAATTTCACTACAACTCCATGATTATTTCATGAAAAGTTTCCTAACTTACGTGTTCAATATCGGCTTGATATCCAAGTCACGTTTAGATGCAGCAGCTGAATCTAAGAAGTACACCGTATTCTTCTCAGGAGAAATAATTAGCAACATCCAGTAATTCCTACGTATTATGAACGTGTAAATACAACTTTAAATATCATATCATTCAAATTAGGTTAAAAATTAGAGAATATCAATGGTCTTACTCCTGAAAATACGGTGCTAGAATGAATTTCTTAGTTTTCATTGCCTTCATGGTGCTGGCCAAGCAATTTATAATACAATTTGCATTTGTTCTTACTGAACCGATGCAATGTGTGTTGAAGACATGAATCCAATCGATTCAATACCGTATTCCTGACACAACTCATGTAGGTACCTAAAAAATAATAATACCAATAAATAGAAATAAAATGATGATTTAAATTGAAGTTATAATTTTTTATCAGAAGTCTTACAATGAAAACACTTGTAAGATAGATGTATCCAACCATTGCATCGTAAGCAAGTCAGTGATGTCTCCGACTGTAACATAAAAACCATCATCGAATGCAAAATTGAATACGACGGCATCAACAGGCACCTGGTAAAAGTAATCACCAACAGGAAATTGAATGACTAGAGTGTGTAACATTTTACAATCATCACCCAGACGTTGCAACGTCTCATCGTCAACAATCGCAGGTCGTTGTGTGGATGACATTTCGAAACTCTGGGGTGTTTTTCCTTCGTTCAATTTTTTTGCCTGTTGTGGTACCTCTTCCTGCAACAAGATAATTTTTATCATCTTCAGTTGTTATACAAATTTAAAAGAAACTAATATTGACAGAAACTTTTATATAACTAAATGTTTGGACCTCTCCAAAAATCACCAACTCCTTGGGCCATTGCAAGAAGCTTCAATAGCTTACCCCACTGTGGTGTGGTATTGAGATGGCACTTGAATACAAAACGCTTCTGCACCATCGACAATGTGGTCAATGGATACCTTAGCATGATCAGGCCAAAGAGGTTGATGATGCACCACCGTGTCGGGTCCGACTGGATAAACCATCTCGCTCGCTACTATTTGTTTCCCACCATTAAGACTTATGGCGAGACGACAAGGAGTCGGCTTCTATTGTACAACATCATTGAACATATATGTTAGCAACTTCCAGTTGAAATAATATAAATAATGTTAAAAAACTCTAAATAACTTAACATTAAATACCTGAAGTCCATAAAATGAATCTGGATCCACGGAGTGGCAACTGCTGCAAGTTGGTGGTCGGGGCTGTGGAGTTACATCCACCTCGGCCTCAACACTTAAGCCCAGGCGATGGAGGATAGCATCGTATTTAGTTTGCATACTATGGTACTCCCTCTGCATAGTATCGAATTTACTCTGCATCTCCGACATGGTCTGATGTCTGACCCGCTCGGCAATACTATCCTCCATCTCTGACCTGATCATCTCCTTAATATCGTCTACTAAGACGACCCCACCCGAACGTCTAATGTAATCATCAGGCCTGCCATAAACATCCCTCATGATCACATAGATGCCATACCCCCTTACCCTATCAGGGTGATCCGGCTTACCAAGGGTTTCACTTAAAATATCATGATGTCTACTTGCCACAAATGTCCCCTGCGTGGACTGCTCAGCTTTTTCAACCTATTAACAGAAAAATGAAATATAAATATAAGTATATATTTAAGTAAATTTGAATTTAAATTATGAAAAAATAATCATGATATACTTACAATTTTGTCAAACATCCCCCTCATTTTCTCGTTGGGGATGTAATAACTTCCATCTTCTTTCTTCTTAGATCTAGCTCGAATCCAATCTAAACTTCGATCATCACTTACAATTGACGAGCTAATCATGTCGCATGAAGAACTAGGAGACAGTGGGTCACTGACTAGCCACTGTGGCTTCATCCCCGCATAACCAGCTGAGCCCATATAATGTGGATGCTCATTTCGCAATTGAGCATTCCTGGCCTTCTTACTTTTTCCCTGAAAAATGTCACATCAAGTATTTAATTTTCAACTCAATAAATCACATGCGTACATTTAAATATATATACCTTAAATTTCTCTGGCGTTCTTTCTTGAACGAGTCCCATTGCTCTTCAGTTATAAAATCGTAAAACTGCGTAGGAAATGTATATTTCGGGTGGTCATGTGTAATATAATCATGAACCAGCCGAGTCTTGAAATCTTTCCATCGCATCCCCGTAACTTTCAACACCCTTTTTTTGGCTGCGTCATCGGGGATGTTGAACTCCCTCTGAAAGACGAATATAATATGCGATGTTATAGAAAAAAATTACGAAACGTTATCAATTAACCATGTATGAAGTGATAGTACATTTATTTCTTCCCATATCATGTCCTTAAGACCGGGATCAACCTTGTGCCAATCACTGATGTTTATGTCAACATGAATACGGGCCAAACACCCGACATAATTTTTGAAGTTCCTCTTGCCTGGTCCGATTGGCCTATGTTTTTCATCAAACTCGATGACATTCACTTCCCCAGCCTTCTTCATGTTTTTGCACATTGTTGGCCCTCTAGTCCTTTTTGTGCTGGTAGTATGATGATCATCTGAAGATGATGAAGACTCGGCCATTATATTGAGACCACTGTGAATGTACCTGCACATATAACAACGTATTAATATATATATATATATATATATATATATATATATATATATATATATATATATAAATCAAATTATTGTTATCAAAATCACAAATGAAATTATTAACAATGTATAAAGCATATATGAAAAATAAAAGAAAGTTATAAGCAAAGACTGTGTAAATAAACTCACACAATTAATAATCAGGAACGACGGTCAATCCATAATCCTTCTTCATGATCCCAACGCATATAATTTGATTCAATGTTATCTTCCCTTAAAGTTGCACTCCCTTGTATATCGATAGAAAATGGATGGGTTTCATCAAAGTGATCATAATCTTCTTCATCTACTACATCACCAATCCCAACAATGCGTCTCTTGCCTTGAAGGACGACTGACCACTTAGTATCGGAAGGATCAAGAACATAAAATACCTGTTTGTCTTGTGATGCAAGTATGAATGGCTCGTCTAGATAACCCAACCGTCCGAAATCCACCATAGTGAATCCTAATTCATCCACCCGAACACCCCATCGGTTATCAACCCATTTACATTGGAAGAGAGGAAACTTGAACTCCCTATAATCAAGTTCTCAAATATCTTCAATGATACAATAATAGGACATCGAGGCATCTACTGGCATGGTATCTTTTGTATTTGAAAAATCTCTTGATAGTGCTACTTGTGTCACTCCACTGTTTTGCACCGCACTCTTATCATCTTGACGTTTAGTGTAAAATGTATACCCATTAATGTCATATGCTTCATATGACCTCACAATCGTGCTAGGACCGTAAGCTAACCACTTTACCATTTCAACAATGGTATTCGGCGTTTGTGACAATTCTTTCATGACTTTATCTTTGAACCATTTTGCAAATGATCGATTATGTTCATTAGTTACCCACCTTTCAACTTTTGAAGGATTCTGCTGCCTTATGATGGACGTATGCTCGTCCAAATGTGGATGAACTTCAAGAAGGTGTTGTAATATAATGAGGTGTGCTTTATCTCGCAATTCAACATTGGGGACGATTGACTTGTATCCAATAGTACCTTTACCTTCAAGTCTTCCATCATGTCGAGATCTAGGAATACCAATATTCTCAACGTCATCAAAGTAATCAGTACAAAATTCAATAGCCTCCTCAGTGGCATAACCTTCAATGATACTGCCTTCAGGTCGAAATCGATTTCTCACATATCCTTTCAATATACCCATGTATCTCTCAAATGGATACATATACCTCAAGAATACTGGACCACAAATCTTAATTTCTCTCACCAAATGAACAAGTAAGTGCACCATAACGTCAAAAAATGATGGCGGAAAATACATTTCAAATTGACATAGAGTGATAACAATATCGGCCTGCAAATCATCCAACGCCTCCGGGTCAAAACTTTGCTGCAAATTGCATTGAAGAAAAAACAAAGTTTTATAATGACTTTTCTAACATGTTTTGGGAGAATGCCTCGAATTGCAACTGGTAACAATTGTTGCATTAAGACATGACAATCATGAGACTTCATACCAACCAATTTTAAGTCTTTCATCGACACAAGACTTTTAATGTTTGATGAGTACCCAGATGGAACCTTAATAGCATACAGGCACTCACAAAAACTTGTTTTCTCTTTTCTCGACAAAGTATAGCAAGCTGGGGGTAAATAAGTACGCTTTTCCGACTCTTGCGGTGCTAATTGATCCCTTATCCCCATTTATACCATGTCCTTCCTGACTTTAATACCATCTTTCGTCTTTCCTGGAATGTTCAACAATGTCCCAATGATGCTATTACAAACATTTTTCTCCACGTGTATTACATCAAGACAATGCCTTACAGATAAGTGTTTCCAATAAGGTAGATCCCAGAATATGGACATTTTCTTCCAAAGACTCTTCTGAGGAGGCTTAAAAGTTTTTCCAAACGAAACATCAAAATTTTTAACTCGTTCATATACCTCACCTCCTGTTAATGGTAAGCGAGCTATTCGAGCCTCGATTTTTCCATTGAATGGCTTTTTCTTCTTTCGATAAGGGTGGTCAGTAGGGAGAAATCTTCTATGACTTATAAAGACATTTTTCTTGCAGTTTTTCAACCAAAGATCAATCATGTCTTCTTCACAAACGGGACATGCTTTAGGTCCTTTGTTAGTATAACCCGACAAGTTACCATAAGCTGGAAAATCATTTATGGTGCAAAATATCATAGCACGTAAGGTGAAATTTATCTGAGTATATGCATCAAACACAGACAAGCCTTCATCCCACAACAATTTTAAATCTTCAATTAGTGGGGCAAGATAAACATCTATGTCATTCCCCGGTTGTTTGGGTCCTGATATTAACAAAGATAATATGATATACTTGCGCTTCATACATAACCAAGGAGGAAGATTGTAAATCGTCAAAAGAACCGGCCAAGTGCTATGTCGACTACTCATATTACCGTGTGGGTTCATCCCATCTGTACATAGTCCAAGCCTAAGATTTCTATCTTCGCCCCCAAACTCGGGAAACAACCTGTTAATATTCCTCCATTGAGGAGAATCAGCCACGTGTCTTAGTTTTCCATCTTATTTTCTCCTGTCGGCATGCCACCGCACGTTCTTTGCATCCTTTGCATTGGCAAACAAACGTTTAAATCTTGGTATTACAGGTAAATACCATAACATCTTTGTCGGAGGGCTTTTCTTATCACCACAATTATCATTCACGTTCTTTCGCTTATATCGTGATGCCCCACACTTTGGACATAGACGCAAGTCCTTGTAATCATTTTGATACAGTATACAATCATTTGGACATGCATGTATTCTCTCAATCTCCATACCCATCGGGCACAACAATTTCTTTGCCTCGTAGATTGAACTAGGAAGTTCATTATCTTCCGGAAGCATATCTCGTAACAGTCCCCATAATGCTGTGAAACTCTTATCACTCCACCTATTGCTTACTTTCCTTTCAAGTTATACAATTTTAGTACAACAGGCAATTTAGTGAATTTATTACAACCAGAAAACAAAGACTTCTCAGAATTGTTGAACAAGTTATCTAATACTTGAGGCTTTTCAATGTATTCCCCTTGTATATCACGCATCATTTCGTCTATCATATCATTCTCGTAATTTTCCAAATCATTCTCACAAATATTGCATGAATTATTCTCCTGCTGATCACCAACATCGTCACCAGTGCTCGTCCTGGGAAGCATATTCTCACCATGCCATATCCATCGTGTATAACCTTCCTTAAACCCACGAAGAATCAAATGACTCTTCACTTGATCAAAATTACGAAACTTTCTCAAATTCTTACAATCGTAACAAGGACACAAAATCATTGTTTCACCTTTCTTTCTCTTGTTTTCATCAGCACATTTCATAAACTCTTCAACACATTTTACATATTCATGTCTATTACGTCTGCCATACATCCAACCTCAATCCATATCAATGACATATATGTGAAGATATAATTAAAAAAAATTATTAGTTTTGAGTTAATATTTTTCATGATACATCCTTAAACCAACTATATATTAATATTTGAAATCAAATACGATACTTTTTTAGGTTGGAAATTTCGTAATTTTATTACAATGATTATGTTCTATGTAATTATTTATTTAGTATGGTCAATTCTGTAATAGTGAAAATCACTTTAAACTATAATTTTTCATTTTTTATTTACAAAATTCTACAAAAATTTCGACAGAACCTCCCCTATAAATTAGACTTAGCCAACCTGTAGAAAGAATCAAAATGCCACAATAAACCAAAATGTTCAACCTCGACATATTCAAAAATCAAATACAACTCCAATCAAACTTTAACATCATCAACTACTCCAAGTTTAATCCGAAATCTATTCTCAATTCCTAAAAAGTCAAGCTAAGATTTCATAACTTAATATCTCATAATTTCAACTCCAGTAATTAAAATATTAAAATGTATCTATCTACTAACTTAAAATCCACAATATAAATTTAACACCCAAATTTATATATATTAAAATTTAATTAACACATTTATACATATTAACATGTAATTAACATATTTACACACACACACACACACACATAAACAGGCATAGATATACACGCACACAAATATATATACACACTCATAGATATACACAAATATATATATATATATATATATATATATATATATATATATATACATATAGACACATATATACACACATACATATATACAAAAATGAGAATCGGGTCTTACAATGTAGGAGGTGGCGGCGGTAGAGGAGTGCCGGGCGGTGGAGGTGGCGGCGGGGGGTGGAGGTCCGGCTTCGTGGCGGTGGTGGAGAGTGGAAGAAAAACTCAAAAGGAAATAGAGAGACAGAGAAGCGTGAGAGTGAGAGAGAGAGAGAGGCGCGAGAGTGAAGATATGAAATTATCCTGGGAAATAAATAAGGAATACGCGTCGGTTTTTCCTTGAACCGACGAGCAAAGTCGGACTGAGCAACTTTGCGCGTCGGTTCAAGAAAAACCGACGCAAGAAAGCGTCGGTTCTTAGGACAAACCGACGCGTATTCCAAAAAAAAATTACGAAATGCCACCGTCCTTTTTTACACTTCGATTTTTTGAAAAACCGACGTGTATTCCCCTTTTTTTATGCTTTTTTATACTAGTACTTCTGAAATAATTTTAATAGTTAAATCAATTTTGTTACTTAAGTTTAACAAGTTTTTGTTATAAACCCAACATGTGGCAGCTCCTGTCATGATTAGCATAGGATTTTGTTTTGATCTGCAATGGTTTCTTAGCATTTACATGCTCTTTAGTAGCATTAATTAATGCAAAATCAAGTTTTCACTTTTATTCTCTTTAACTCCACCTATTGTTGTTTATTTCATCTCCGGGCATTTTCTTCTGTAGGATTTGGTGTTTGGAAGCTCCAGGCTGTTATGAACCCTGATTGACTTTAAGAACTCTTCAGTTGAGACCAAAATATCATTGATGACTTTCATCAACGCTCTCAAATAAGATACCCGGATCGGTTTTGCTTAGTATCTGCGGTTTTAATGTTTTTAAGAAAAACAAGAAAGGTGACATGACTCGTCCCAAATCACCCTAATAGACTCAAGACATGCCGTGTGCCGGTGGAAGACGTCAGCTAGATACTGGACCTACCACCAAAGCTATATTGACTAATTGACTATGAAAAATATTTTAAATTTTTTTTGACAGAGTTTCCTTTAGAAAATGGACTAAAAACCACCTAAAAAGCAACAATTTTCTCAAACATAAAAATTTGATTTCAAATGGACACCCATGTCCCTATAATAACCAACTAATCAAAATAATTACTTACGAATCGACCTTTCTGTGTTTTAGAATTAAAAAGCCCCAAAATATACTAACTATGCAAATTCAGCGAGCCCAACATTTATATACAAAACTCAAAATGGCTTATCTAACATGATAAGCATACTCCAAAAGAAATATAATTTATACAAAATGACAAAATGAGTCATACAACTAATAACAAAATGCGGCTCGACTCGTTGGATCAACAGACTCCAATGTTGCTCAACTCAGCTACTATCTGATAAGAGAAATAGAGAAAGATTTTGTGAGTTTGTAACTCAGTGAGTGGATAGCTCGAAAATAAATATACTTTACCTGTTTTTGCATATATACTGGAAAAGCTTTAATTATTCTTTAATTCTTATATATACCTTATCTTGAAACATAATTGAAACAATAAGCACTTCGCTGTTTATTCTAGATGAGTAACTGTAAATCATGTGAGTATAAATAACCTTATATTAATGAAAACAAGAGTAAAATATTATTTCCAGATACTATAAGCTGAAATCTATATTCTGTAAATTAATTAACTGCATTCTAAAATTCTTGAATTCTTGTAAACTATAATAATACTGAAAAATCACACCAAAGGTACCCATAATCTGATAATTCTGAAATTATGTAATTCTGTGATTCTGAAATTCTGTAATTCTGGTCATACGCGTGCAAAGCTGCCCGAAGACTATGAACTGGTCATACACTATGGAAACGCATTCACAATAGTGCAGAGCGGGTAAAATTACTATATCTGGTCATACACTGTGAAAACGGATTCGCATCAGTGTAGAGCGGGTAAAATCACTATATCTGGTCATACACTGTGGAAACGGATTCACATCAGTGCAGAGCGGATAAAATCACTATATCTAGTCATACACCGTGGAAACGGATTCACATCAGTGCAGAGCGGGTAAAATCACCTGGGTACTGTCTGGTGGTTTTTAAAATCTCTTTATATATATTGGAATATCTACTACTAATGTAACATTTCTCAAAATGTGATTTATTTAACTGAATTGAATCTAACTTTAAAAGAGTTGCTTATTAATAAAGCTTCACTTTATACTAAAAATCATGCTGTAAACTTAACACTTGAAAATAATCAAGTTCTGCAATTTATATAATTATGTACAAGCATTATAATAAATAAATATTTCATAATTCTTTTAGAATTAATATACATTAAACAAATACTTATTTTCTTAAGAAAAATATTTTCCACTCACTGGGTATGGGCCACAACTAGGAAGGTCGATATGCTTTTCCAACCTCCTCTTCACCGCCTGAAATATAATATAAATAATCACATAAACGACTACTTCAACCCCCAAATATATATTATAAGACCATAATGACTTAGAATCTCCATACTTAACAAAATTCCTAAATTCTTATAGTCCATATAAGATTACTCTATTTTCTTATCCCTTTAATAATCTATAATCATAAAATTTACCAACAAACTAGATATCATGGTAATATTCCCTTTATGTTCCATTCTAACAAAATCATGAATCATAAAGCTCCAATTAAATTCTTAGTTTAACCTCTACAACAATTCCTTCAAATAATCATCATCTCACTAAAAACATTGATTTCCCCAACATTTCATACATTCAAGAACCCAAATAAAATTCTAGGGTTTTCCATAATTGAATTTCTTACCTTGCTACAATTAGAGATGGGAAATCAAGGTGTATTGCTTGTAATTGAGCTTCTCTTCTCAACTGAAAAAGAATTGAAGTAGTAAGTTAAATCCCTAATCAATTACCACAAATATCTCATAATTCTATGATTTCCTAGCTTTTGAAAAATGAAAATTGAAGCCTAATTTCGAGGTGGCAACCTAGATCGCTTCCTCCTTTTCTTTCCCTTTTTCTTTTTCTTTTTCTCCTCTATTTCATTCCCCTTTTCTTCCTTTTTCTCACGATTTTCTGGCTCTGTTTACGTTCCTAGCTTGCACCATCTTTTGAAATTGAAAAAGAAAGCAAGAAGTGTCAAGTTAGTGGACCACTAACTCAAGTCTTGCACTCTAAGTCCCCCCGTTTTCTTTCTACACAAAACTTTAGTCCAAAACTTGTTATAATAATAAAATAAATTTTCAAACTTCTATTTAATCCATTTAAACCCCCTTAAGTATATTTAATTGTAAAATATACCCAAAATAAATATTTATTCCCTTTTAGTTCTTATTGGACTATGACTTTGACTAAATAAAATTGGGTTGTAACAATAGGGGACCTGGAGTTGTACAAATGGAGAAAAGGAAATGTTGGGAAGTTCACTAGGACATTCTAGCACATACGTTACTTTCGTTTGGCCTTCCTGTGACTACCGTTGAGTGATAAATCAATGTTTTGATTTTTCCTTTTCATTGGTTTTCTTTTGGCTATCCTTCAAGTCTTTGAGGACCTCAGTTTTGTAAGTTACATGATCAGTTCGTTCAAAATTATTATTTTAGGCCATTTTCTTTTGCTTCTTAACAAGAAGAAAATTGGGGTAAATGTTGTGATGTTATGTTCTAACTTAGCTGACTTTAAGCTATATAAGATGTAAATTTGTGAGGCTTTGAACAATTAGTCTATTGTGAAACGTTTCACTCGAAGGAAACTGGTTGGAGGGAGTGCAGTTCATGTGGCAAGGTGAGCTAGCATGGTGCTTCATTGTGTCCAATATCTCATGTAAAAAAAATCCACTTTTTATTTGTAATGGTACGCAATTGGTCTGATATTTACAACGTCTTCATTATGGATGTATTGCTTCCATCTCTTTACTACAGTTGCTTGACACTGGGGGCATGAACTTTATTGGTTGTTATATATGAACTGTATTTTCTACAATTTTCTCCACATTTTTTCGAATATGAAAATTATTATGTATTTGATCTATGCGATGTTTGCTTCTTCTTTAGCAACTTAGTGTGATGTGTTCCGAACCCTCGATAATCGGAGTTATAGCAGGTTTGACGGGAAAATTTAAATATTCAAGTCAAAACAAGAATTCAACAGGTTCGACGAGTTTTGAAGATCAAACCGTGTCGAAAAGAACCAGAAAATTAAGCAGCAGGCCTTTTACGACCGTAACCTTTGGAATTACGACCGTAACGCAAGTATCACAAATTTGAGCAGAACCTTCATTACGGCCGTAAAGAATATGGTCACGGTCGTAAATCTTAAACATAAAGTCATTTACGGCAGTAAATCTAATTTTCCGAATTTTCGAGGATTTTGATTATTTTTCCCTTTTAATTATTTGTTTGCCTATTTTAGAATTTTAGTCTAATTATAATTCTATTTTGAGTAAATTAGCGACTATGGTTTTATTTTGCTTATTTATACGCATTTTCCATTCATCGTAATTCAGACTTCGATTTTGATATAAACAGTTTTTATTGAGGATTCAATAAAAGTTATAGGTAGATTCCTATGTTTTTCGAACTTATCAAGAATATTTCTTGTGGCGATCAAATATCGAACTTATCAAATATTTGCTAGAATATTTGTGGTGTTCAAATCAGAGACTTATCAAGGAGATTGGGCAAATCCTTGTAGCGTTTCGAAAGTCGTGATTCTTTATTCCGTATCGTCGAGTCATCGCGTCGTGAATATCGGGTCATGATTCCTCCGTCCAACAACAACCTGAGTTCAGAACTTTTCGGAGTTTCTTCCGCGATTCGAATCTTATCATAGTGAGTTTGCGATATCTAATATCTAGGAGAGAGATGTCAATGATCTTGGTTGATCTGCAACAAATCAAACAAAATGGTAATGTTCTTAAAATTGTTCTTGATCTTCAGTTAGTTTTTTATTTCTTGAGATTATGTTTGGCATTATGTAGTCATTAGGACTGGATTATATTATAGATATAATTATAGCTTTTATTTTCTTATCGTGTTCCATACAATCTATTTTACATGATGAGTAAATGTCAATCATTTTCGGATGTAAGACTATTTAATATTGATATGAGATGATGATAAGAACCCAACAAATATGACAACAAATGTTATGTATAAGGAGGTTTTTGATGTAAACCACGTAGCAATTGTAGCTACGCAACCCACAAATTATTAGAATCGACCCAAGAACGCCAAGAAACCACGATTTATGGATCCAATTAAAATTAATTGAACCAAGCAACCAATACAATCACAAGGATATATTGACCTCTTGATCACAAGCAATATTAATTCTCACCGAGATTTGAACAAACAAGAATAACTCGCAAGTTCGGGATTTATTCAATGAAGAATAAGATTGTGAAAGCAAAATAGCCTCTCAATTATAATATCAAAGTTGTCTGTAAAGTCTGTCTTACAATGAATATAAAAAACGTATAAATAAGCAAAATAAATCTAGCCGCTAATTAGGCTCAAAATAGAATTCTAATTAAAGTAAAATAGTTAAAATAACTAAAACTGGAAAAAGAGGAAATAAAATCCTAAAATTCGATCCGTTCCATACTTACGTCCGTGTGAGATAGGTTACGGCCGTAAGTCTAATTTCCTGAAAATCTTGTTTTCGAAAGAGAGACAGTTACGGCCGTGATGGATGTTGGTTACGGCCGTAACTTTAAGCAGAATATAATTTACGGCCGCGAGGATTGTTTTTACAGCCGTAATGGCCTGACTGCAACATTTTCGTTATTCTTGGTCTCCAACTTGATTTTCGTACTCGAGCCCAACATGAAACTTGCCTATTTAGTCGCCAAGAATGTGTTTTCATCCACTGTTGCTTGAAGAATTGTATTCGGGATCTGGATCACATCATTCCCTCCTTCTTCAGGATGATTCGTCCCGAATCATAGCTTGGTTCATGGTGTTTCAGTGCACCGCCTGGATCAAAAGGAAAATTCTTGCCTCCATTACATAGGATCAACCAATAGTCTAATACTTGGATTGGATGGACGAGTCGAAATATGAACTTCCTTGGCCAAATGTGGTGGGACTCAAACCTCTAAGTATATTCAACCTGCAAGAAAGAATTAAGCAAAATAGGGTGGGAAATGTTAGTTTCACAAAGTACAAGATAGGGACCCTTGTACTTATGGTATAACATCTCCAAATCCTCTTTCCTAACAACGAGGTCTTTCTCTTCACCTCCTTCCTTTGTTGCAACTTCTTGCTCAATCTCTTCTATTTCTTTTCTCTCAAGCTCATCCACCTCTTCTAACTCCACATTTTCAAGCTCAACTACCTCTTCTAAGTTTTTAGTTTCAACTTCTTCTACATTTTTAGTCTCAACTACCCCTTCCACATTTTTATTTTCATCCACACCTTCATCCCCAATCACCTCTTTATTACCCAATTTCACATCTCCTACCTTAAATGTTGGATTTTTTTCAACTATTTCTACTGTCAACTCTCCCTCCTTCTTCCCAACATTCATATTCCGAGGTTCTTCTTGCAACTTAACTTCATTTTTACCCCTCCGTGCAATCATGTCCTCTTCTAGAAGTTTTAATTGATAATTCAATCTGGATAATGGATTAATCTTTTCCTTTACCTCCTTTTGATCTTCAAGTATTTGCTCTAGTGTTAAACTAACTAGGGTGATTGATTCTCCATCCTTCACAAATTTGTACATGTTTCTATTTTTATCATAAAATGTTTTCCTCTCATGCCTCCATGGCCTACCCCACAACATATGACAAGACTCTAGAGGCACCACATCACATAATACTTCATCACTATACCTCCCAATGGTGAAATTCACTAAGACTCGTGTTCGCTCAAAATAGTGTACCGCAAGCGCATGAGTCGCGTACAAGTAATAAAGTGGACTTTTTGAGTCCGGATTGTCGATCCCACGAGGAATGTTTACTTTAGATTATACAACTTTAATTAATTTAATTCTAACAATAAAGAGAAACACACAATTAAAAATATGGATTTTTGACAATTCTAAATTAACTAAACTAATTTTAAACCAAATTAAAATAAGGAAAATGAAAGATAAAATAGTTGGGATTCATGATTTCATTTAACCGTAGCCTAATTAATTTATCAACATGCAAATTAACAAATTACTCATTTACAATGTTAGACCCGATTTTCCAAGCTTAGCCAATTACCTCTCTCGAGTGAAATCAACCATAATCAATTGGTCTAACCTACTATATCTCTATGTCGATTAAGGCCCAATCAATTGCATTAACTCTTTGTGAAAATAGCTCAATGGATCATCTAGGGTTTAAGGTATATCTCCATCCTTAACAAGAACCTAGAGCATTTGTTATTTGGTCTAAAATGCATAATATCTCTCGATTATCATACACTTCACAAAACACATATTTGGTGATCAAGCAAACACATGTAATAATCTCAATAACAAACACACATGAAATAAGCATTTAATCAAATAGCAAATATTAAAATTAATCCAAACTAGGTTAAATTCCATCAATCATCCCAACACTAAAATTTAGCTAAACATGAGTTCGAAAATAAAAATAACAAGAAGCATTAAAAATAGAAACCCGGAGTTTGAAGATTGTGAATTTGGCTCGCTGCGTGAGTTGCGTCCAGCCGCAACCAGATTCATTGCAAGTTTGCATTGCAGCCTTGCATCAGTTTGCGTCCAGCCGCAACCAAGATCAGCCTCCTCAGTTGTATTCCAGCCTGCTCATCTCTGCATCCTTCTTCCTTGTTCAGCACTGTCCTCAGCACACTGCACTAGCAGTCCAGCACTGCAGTCCAGGCAGCAGCTTCCTTTCTGTCCAGCAGCCTCCACCAGCAGTAGCAGCCTGCACCAGCTCTTCCTCCAGCAAATTTCAGCAAGCAAAGCAGTCACAGGCAGCCAGCATTAGCAGCAGCAGCAGCAGCAAATTTCCAGTTGCAGATCACCAGCAGCAGCAGGCTAGTTGCAGCAGACTACCAGCAGCCTCTACTTCCTTTGAACCGTCCAGTAGCTTCCAGCAATCAGCAGCAGTGGCTTTTGTGCAGTTGCAACAGCCAGCACTTCAGCACTTCTTCCACAGGCACCAGCAGTAGCAAACCAGAAGTCCAGCAGCCTCTCTTCGTTTCTGCAATCCACCAAGCAGCAGAATCAATCACCAAATTCCACAGGCAGTAGCTGCAACTCAGGTCCAGATGGATTTACACTGCTGCTGTCACCAGCAGTGAACTTCACCCGGTCTCAGCCTACAACCAACCCCTAGTTCCTCTATCTATTTCTCTTTTACTTGGCTCCCACTGCTGCTGTCACCCTGCTCTTCTCCCCCCGGTTTTCACCTTCTGTCTTCCTAGCTCCCACTGCTGCTGTCACCAGCAGTCCTCCTCTCCTTTGTGTCTGGTTGTGTGTGTATATGTATAGCAGCCTCTTTCCTGTCCAGCTCACGGCACTTTTTCTTGCCCATGCTTCTTTGTCTCTCAGCATCTTTTCTCCATCACTCTCCCATCATTTCCAGCTCATGTGATTCCCAGCCACGTTCTCTTGTCTTATTCTTGCTAAAATTGCACTTTTGGTCCTTCAACTTTTGAGATGTTGCAATTAAGTCCTCAAACTTTTGATTTCTTTCAAATAGGTCCTTGGACATCAAATTTGCTTATCTTTTAGCTCAATTTCTCTCCAATCTTGTCTATTTGCTTTCCAATTGAGTTTGTACCTAATTGTACAAGATAAACACAATTTATAAGTAGATATTTGCTCAATTTGTCAATTAAAGTGCTAATTTAGGAACTAAATAAGTGTGTAAAAACACACTTATCAACTTGCTTGGTCACTTTGAACTCCCCACACTCCTTCAACCATGTCATTCTATAAGGTCTAGGATGTTGTAGTAAATGCAACCCCAATTTTTCAACCATGTTGATACTAGCCAAATTAGAGATGTACTCCCTATCAATAGCCAAACTATACAGCTTATCACCCACACGACATCTAGTCATGAAAGTAGGATCGAACTCATAATTCATCCCTTTATGTTGCTTTCAAAAATTTGAGAGACTCAAAATAAGATGGTCCAGATATTGACAAATATCAAGAAGGAATTTAATGTTGACTCGAAAAGGAAAAAACAATATCAAGAATTTTAAAGAAATTCAAGAAAGTGGTTCTTGAATTTTGACTAGAAAGGAAAGAATATCAAGAATTTTAATTTGATTTGGAAGGCAATGATTTATCAAGAATTTAAGGAAATTCAAGAAAGTGGTTCTTGAATGGAATTTTTTTTTTTTTTTTTTGAATTTTTGGGTGAATTTTCGGAATAAATAAAATAAATAAATAAAAAATAATCTTTTTTTTTATAAATCCAAAAATTCGACAACGAACACGACAAAACAAACGGAACTTAATTCGGATAAGAATTAAGCAAAACAAACACTTTTGAAATTTTTTGGAACGATTTTCTGGATTAAAGACTCAACAAACTCAAGAACAAGAAGAACGCAAAAAACTGAAAAACAAAACACTCAACAAGATATGGATGATTTTTATGGGACTCGATGATAATCAAAAAAATCAAACTGGATAGAAAACTCAAGAAAACAAAATAAAGATATAACCTTGATTTTTGGAGCCTAAGCTCTGATACCAAATTATGCAAACCATGTAGCAATTGTAGCTACGCAACCCACAAATTATTGGAATCGACCCAAGAACGCCAAGAAACCACGATTTATGGATCCAATTAAAATTAATTGAACCAACCAACCAATACAATCACAAGGATATATTGACCTCTTGATTACAAGCAATATTAATTCTCAATTAAGATTGTGAAAGCAAAATAGCCTCTCAATTATAATATCAAAGTTGTCTGTAAAGTCTGTCTTACAATGAATATAAAAAACGTATAAATAAGCAAAATAAATCTAGCCGCTAATTAGGCTCAAAATAGAATTCTAATTAAAGTAAAATAGTTAAAATAACTAAAACTGGAAAAAGAGGAAATAAAATCCTAAAATTCGATTCGTTCCATACTTACGGTCGTGTGAGATAGGTTACGGCCATAAGTCTAATTTCCTGGAAATCATGTTTTCGAAAGAGAGACAGTTACGGCCGTGATGGATGTTGGTTACAGCCGTAACTTTAAGCAGAATATAATTTACGGCCGTGAGGATTGTTTTTACGGCCGTAATGGCCTGACTGCAACATTTTCGTTATTCTTGGTCTCCAACTTGATTTTCATACTTGAGCCCAAAATGAAACTTGCCTATTTAGTCGCCAAGAATGTGTTTTCATCCACTGTTGCTTGAAGAATTGTATTCGGGATCTGGATCACATCAGTTTTCCTAAAAATTTTAATACTCTTGAAAAAAAATGCTTAATATTATTTAAATTGACAATGAATTTTTGTAATTCGTGCTATTTTCTTTTCAGTTGTACTGTATTTTTCCTATAATTCAGTCTTGGTCAATGAAATAAGTCTGTGTATCGCACGGGTGTGAAACTAGTTCATTTTAGTCATAGATGATTAATTTCTGTTCTGGTTGTTTCTCATCAAATTAAAATAAATAATAAACTATGCGAATTTTGAAGGCAAATCCAATTAAGTTGTGTTAATTTTACAAACTTGAGATTTCTTCAATTCATTCATCATTTCTACATTATTTTTATTTATTTACTGATTTTGTTCATTTTTCTATTTTTCAATATAAATTTAAACAATTAAAATATACAAAAATATATTACAGATTTTAACAATAAATTCAAATAATTTATATTAAACAATTGACCAATCAGTAATTTTTACTAAAATAATAATGTAACAGTATGAAGAAAGAAATTGTCAGTATGAAGAAAGAAGAATCAATTAATGCAACAATATTTATTAAAATTAATGATTATTTTTTAGAAAAACACTTGAAATTAATAATTAATACTTAAAAAATCAAATTATCTTGAAAAAAAATGCTTAATATTATTTAAATTGACAATGAATTTTTGTAATTCGTGCTATTTTCTTTTCAGTTGTACTGTATTTTTCCTATAATTCAGTCTTGGTCAATGAAATAAGTCTGTGTATCGCACGGGTGTGAAACTAGTTCATTTTAGTCATAGATGATTAATTTCTGTTCTGATTGTTTCTCATCAAATTAAAATAAATAATAAACTATGCGAATTTTGAAGGCAAATCCAATTAAGTTGGGTTAATTTTACAAACTTGAGATTTCTTCAATTCATTCATCATTTCTACATTATTTTTATTTATTTACTGATTCTGTTCATTTTTCTATTTTTCAATATAAATTTAAACAACTAAAATATACAAAAATATATTACAGATTTTAAAAATAAGTTCAAATAATTTCTATTAAACAATTGATCAATCAGTAATTTTTATTAAAATAATAATGTAACAGTATGAAGAAAGAAATTGTCAGTACGAAGAAAGAAGAATCAATTAATGCAACAATATTTATTAAAATTAATGATTATTTTTTTAGAAAAACACTTGAAATTAATAATTAATACTTAAAAAATCAAATTATATCAAAAAACTATATTCTACACCTCTTTTTGGGAAGAATATGATGGAAAACAATATATGAAAAGATAAGCGTCGATCTTGAGGAAAATATGTAAGTTGAGTTTTGCACATATATTGTATAAGTCTAATTTTGTAGTTCAAATATTTTTTTAAAAAAAGAAAATTCCATTTATTGAACGTTAATTCTGGAAATTGAGTTGATATGTTCACGGTATAATCTCTAAAACATTTAATTCATGGCCCGTTTTCCCGTAAAGATGATAAAACAATTCAATGGTTTACAATTTATTAAAATATTAAAAAAATAATTATATGCCATAAAAAATTGTGAAACTTTATTTCTTAATTTTATTAACATATATTTACAAAAAGACTCACTATATATATATATATATATATATATATATATATATATATATTTTCATTAATAATTTTTTTATTGACAAATAATTAAATATGCATTTAATTAATTAAATGCATCGAATTTAAAAATTGAAAATTATTAATCATGCGAATGATCTCTTGAGTTAAATTTCACGTACGTGCACCACAAATCTTGAGATTGATTTTCACTTTTCTGCATCGTCGATATTGTTTAATTTATTACGTTTATTTATATAGAGAAGACTGCATATATTAAATTTGTTACAATTACTTTATTTTATGTAAATTATAATATTTTGAGGGTTATTATTTCTATTCACGTTAGTGAAAAATATTTGGACGAAATTTTTTATTTATTCTATACAAAATATATTTGAAAAATTGCATTATTTAATTTAAACTTGAGCAATTGTTTAAATATGTGTTGTCTATAGCAACTTTTGTGTATCACACAGGTGTGATACAACTACAAACTGTAGAAACAATGTATTATTTAAAGAGGTTATCCAAAATTGATGAGAATTATAATTTATTTCTATTTTTAGCATTCATTAATAGTGTGTATCATTAATCAAAGTAAATTATGTTTTGAATTTTTTTCCTATTTTGTAATGATATTTACAGTAAAATCATTTCATATTATTCTTCCGTGCAAGCACGAGTGCGATACTAGTAATGAATTAATTTTGTTAATAAAAAATGAAGGGACGATCATTAATTTACACAATAAATAATTTTATAATAACCCTTAAACAGTTAATTGAATAAATATAGACTAAAATGTGTATATATAAATATCGACTATCTAAAAGATAGTGTATTGCTTTTTGATTTTAATAAATATTAAATTTTTTGTTGATTTTGAATAAAAAAATGATTAAAAATCATCATTTCACCATCATATTATATTATATATGAAGGCATGGCACTTCCCAAAAACAAGTTTTGAAACTTTTCCCGTCTAAACTGTTTTTCCTCAAATAGAAATATTTCAATGAATCAGAATACTTTTAATAATTATACTATCTTCCAAAATGTTTAATAGTTATGACTTGATTCTTAATATCATAGTTTGATCGAAATAAAGAATTATTTTCAAGGAGATTTTCTCCTAGATATATTATTCCCATACACATGATGGTCAGTCGAGCACTTTAGTTCATTCAGGAAAGATTTCAATATTCTGCTGGTTTGTATTTTCATTCCCACCATCTGATAGCTTCTGTATCTTTCTTCTTCACTAGCTTTATTATCTTAAATTTTTCGTAAAATATTTTGACATTTCATTTATTGGAATCCTATATTATGAATTGTAATATTTTAGTGGATTTCATTATATTTTAATTAAAATTTTAAATTACTGAAGAGTTTTAGCTCCTTTGCCTTACTTTAGCAAAAATTCCAGTTTTAAGCTCCTCCTAATTATGTATATAAATAATTCATCGATTTTTTTGCTTTAGAAGGCATGGTTGGAGATAATATTTGTCAGGTACAAAGGCAAATATCGAACATCAATCCAGTACTTCTGCCCAAGAAATCTGAGAAGGCTGGGAAGGAGCCTAAGTCCCCTGCCAAGGCAACTAAATCTCCCAAGAAGGACTAATCTTTGGGTAAAAGTAGTATTAAATTCAATTGACTTGGTTTCTCTTTGAGTTATTTGTATGTAATTTGATTTACTGTTGTTGGTATGTATGGAAGTCTGGAAAAATCATACTTGAATGGTTCTATTTTTTGGGGAAATAATGTTGTTCATTCATATTGTTGTTAACTACTTGACGATATTCTGCATTTTTCCTTATAGTGATAATGTAACTAATTTGAAAAAATATTATTAATTTTCTTTTATAAATATAAAATTATATTTTAGTAATTTGTTGAAAAATATTTAACTAATCTAGAAATGTTTCGATGTAAAGAACTTAAGAATTTTTCTTATATTGGGTATTTTTATAAATTTTCCACTTGGATTATTAGAAAAAAAAATTAACTGACTAATCCAAAGAATTTATTTCAGAATGAATAATTTCATACTTGATTGACTATTTTATTTTTTATTTTTTTTGGAATACATTGTTCATTTATATTATTCTTGATTTTTTATTTATTTTTTTTGAACAATAATTATGTAACTGATATGTAGTTGAAAAGTGGAGAAAGAAAATATTTGTAATTTAAAAGTGTTTTGGAAAAATGCGTTGTTTAAAAATCATTTAAAAAATATTAAGTTTAATAATTAGAAACGCGTTGTTGGGGAAGTGTGTGTTGCAAAGTGATTTTTTTTATAATGATAGTGTAACTAATTTCAAAATATATATATTAAATTTTTTTAGAAATATTAATGATAGTATAAAATGTGTTGAAAAATATTAACGATAATATTGAATGAATTCGGTCAATATTTATTTATTTATTATTATTATTATTATTATTATTATTATTAATGAAGTGTTTTATTTGTTTGTGAATTTGAAATAATTTGTCTTTTTTAATTTGTACTTCATAAATATATATAGGTCTATGAGGAATATTTCGTATTTAAGAATTTAGCTTTTTCTTTGCAATTTTAACTTTTTACATTTTACTTCAAATATTTTGTATATGTCTAATACCGTGTATCGCACGGGTGATAGTAATAGTATCATATTATATATGAAGGTAAGGCACTTCCCAAAAACAAGTTTTAAAACTTTTCCCGTCTAAACTGTCTTTCCTCAAATGAATTTTTTTTAATGAATCAGAATACTTTTGATAATTATACTATTATTTTGAAATTCAAAAGTATGGAATATGAGTGTCAAATCAAAGATCTCTACAAGAACTTTAATTCGAACTCACGATAAGAGTCAACTATAAATACCTCATCCTAAAATCACATCAAAAACTAAAATTAAAAGTTTTATTTTGTACATTTCACTTTTTCACAATGTCCCACTATATCAAAATTATTTTATTTAAGTCATACAATGATATTTATAATAATTTCTCAACTAAATTTAATTTTAGTACTAAATAATTAATTTCAATTCGAGTTGCTTTTCTTATCAAATTGAAAGAAATAATAAATATTCGAATTTTTTTAAGTAAATTCAATTAAGTCCGAATATTTTTTGCAACATCATATTTCAATTAATTCATTTGTCATTTCAAAATTAATTTTATTTACTCATTTTTTTCATTTGTTTATGTTTAATACTATAGATTTAAATAATTAAAATATGCAAAATAGATATTACAAACTTTAACAATTAGTTTAACTAATTTTTATCAAAATAAAAATAAAGACATATTAGCAAACTCATTTTATTCTAAAATATGATGTGATCAAATATGTTTATTTAAAACGTACAAAATAGATATATATATTTTTTTAACGGTAACATGACTCTTTGACTAATAGATATAAAATGAAAAGTCATGTTGTATTCGACATTATTAAATAAGTTTTGAATATTTTGATAGTTTGTATCTATGTTTTTTTTTTAAAAAAATTTGTTTCAATTTCTACCATTGATCGTAGTTTCACGTTGTTTACTAATTTATACTAAACTTAGCTGTTTGATTTTCATTTTTTGAAAATTGATTTTGTGAAAAGTAGTATTTTTAGAATGTGCAGTTAAAAAGTAGTATGAAAAAATTTTAAAAATATTTTTCAAAGACTGTGTGATTCCGGAAGAATGTTTAGAAAAATTAATTTTGAATTCCATAGGGTATAAGTCATAAATTATTATGTCTTATGGGTTAAACAACCACACCGATTTTATAAATTGAGATGTATAGATGATTTTTTGGTATATAAAGTTAAATATATACATTCGGTAAAATTTAATTAAAACTAGCATTTCATATTACTTAATTTGTTACATTAATTTAAATATATGATCATGTGTATTTAATTTGTAATGTTAAAGTAAATATGAAATGAAATATTTTTTTAATACACTTAAAAATCAATATTGTATTAAAATAGTTAGTATCAATTCTAATATTATTATTCGGGTAGTGATAATCTAGAAATTATATTTTGAAAATATTAATTACGTTAATAATCATTAAAATTAAATAGTTATGCAAATGGTCATTTTTTTTTGAAGTCATTCAAGTCCTAACTATTACAATTGTAGTCATTTTGGTAAAAAAATTGGCCTCTATTAGGTATTTTTTATTCAAAACCTCATTTTTTTAACACTGTTTTTCAACCAACATTTTATTAATAAAATAATATGCATAGAATTTTTTTTTTTAAAAAAAATTATACTTTAACAACTCATTCTCCCAAAAATTTACTGGTACAAACTACATTATTTGAAAAAATGATTTTCAAACAAGGGCTTAAGTATACATTCTCCAAAAAATCACTATTATAAAACTCACTTTGTAGACAATGAGAGCTCAAACAATAACTAAATATGTTCACAATGGAATAAAGAGATAGAACTTCCCAAAAACAGGTATTTGCTCATTTTCCTTCCTAAAACATATTTCTTAAAATCTTAATCTTAATCTATATTATAACAAGATAATTGACTTCATTTTCCCGCCTAAACTGGAATATTTTTCCTCTTCTTCTTTTTCTTCCTTTTTTTTTTTTTTTACCCACTAATATGGACCATAATAATGCCAACAAGATTGTGAATTTTTTCATAACTTTATGAATTTTTGCCATTTAAATTGTATCATTTCATACGTTTCATTTGTTTGTAATTGTTTATACTTATACTAAAGTATTCCCGAATCGATTTTTTTCAATTTTTTCATAAGTTTATGTTATTTATGTTATTTTTATTTTTTTAATTTATTTGTGGCTTTTGAACTTTTGTATGATTTCTTTACATACTTTACTTACTGTTAAATGAAATTTGATAAGAATATGGACCATAATTATGCCAGCAAGATTATGAATTTTTGCCATTCAAATTGTATCATTTCATATATTTCATCTGTTTTGTAATTGTTTATGTTTATACTTATACTAAAGCATTCCCAAATCAAATTTTTTTAATTTTTCCATAACTTTATGTTATTTTTTTAAATTTATTTGTAGCTTTTGAACTCCAGTATGATTTCTTTACATACTTTACTTATTTTTAAATGAGATTTGATAAGAATATGAACCATAATAATGCCAGCAAAATTATGAATTTTTCCATAAATATGAATTTTTTCCATTCAAATTGTATCATCTCATATGTTTCATTTGTTTTGTAATTTTTTATATTTATACTTATACCAAAGCATTCCCAAATCGATTTTTTTCAATTTTTCCATAACTTTATGTTATTATTATTATTTTTTAATTTCTTTGTAACTTTTGAACCCCAGTATGATTTCTTTACGTACTTTACTTATTGTTAAATGAGTCCTTTTTATTATCATTATCATTATCATTATTATTATTATTATTATTGAGCAGCTGTTTGTATAGCTTACTCAAGTTTATTGTGTTCTCTTTATTTTTTATGAGTAATGTTTATTCAGTTCTATCTAAATTAATTAACAAAGGTTTGATAAAAATAAAATTCAATTTAAAGAAGTGTTTCTTAATTTACATTGAATTTTGCTATTGATTATCTTTCCGTTTCTTCATATTCCATAATATAAAAAATTAACTATTTTTGTTATATATTTCTCACATTTTCATTAATGATTGAATATATTAAATTATTTATTTATTTATTGCTTAATTAATAATTACAATATTTTTTTACGTGCAACTCACGGGTGCGAATACTAGTAGTAAGTAATATTAATTGACTATTTAATATTCAGTTTGTACAAGATTCAGATTTAAAATAATCAAATTAAATGCAAATTTTTAAATAGTTGTGTTTTCCAACTCCTGAAATTTCTTGGTTTGCCTTCCCCTTCTGAAAATCAATTACATTTTTTTTTTAAATTCGTAAAAAAAAAAAAAAAAAAACTTTATCAATATCAAACAATTTTTATTTTTATTTTTTATTTTTTATTTTATTTTTGTGAAAAGTAGAAAACAAAGGAGGATGAAATAAGATCGTTCATCGATCTTTTTTTCTTTTTGCTTTAATAAAACTCTAAGTGTATATCACAAATATATCTATGTTTTACTTATTACAAATTCTATTTAAATGTAGTTTTGTTTTCCCATTTTAAGCTTTAAATAAATTTAAATTACAATATTTAAAGATATTTTCTGGAACGGTAAACATACGAACCATAAAAAAAATTAAGATATGTGTAATTGTAAATTTTTTGTAATTAATTTTCTTCTTTCGTTTCTAATTTTTAATTAAATATTTATTTCATATATTAACATATAAATTCGATATAGGAGTAATAAATGATTGTGCATCGCACGGGAATACTAGTTAACATACAATAATTAAGCACCTGCTTAGTAAAAATGATTCGTTTATAAACATAGAATCTGTTGTTCTCGAGGTTGAAAAGTGATTTTGAAAAATGTATAGTTAAAAATGATTTAGGAAAATATGTTGTTTATGAACTTGTTTATAAATATTTTTATTCTTCTAAAATTTTATATTCATTTCCACCTCGATAACGCTAAATGAAACTCTTTCATATTCCATCAGTCATTCTCTCGCTTCCATTCTATTCAGACTTGTATTAAATACGATTCCAACTTATAAAAGGGGCTATAAGGGAAAAACATTTTTCAAACAATTTTTATATACATCTTCGCTCATCACGCTTCCAAATAATCATCATTCCAAATTGATTCATTCTTTTAAAACTTCCAATTCATCTTCCCTGTCATGACGCAAAATGGAACCCTTTCATATTTCGTTAATCATTCTTCTGCTCACATTTCATTCAAACTTGTATTATATATGATTTCATTATTATAGAATTTGTAAATGAACGATGAGACGAGATGTGAAAATCAAAAGAAATCTAAAGTTGAGATGTGGTGCGCGTCGCGATGCACCAAGAATTAATTAAATTTTCTTACTTGTCAAAACTCAAATTTAAATGTGATAGCGGAAGCAAGGATCGATCTCACAAGGAACGTGAACTAATTTAATGCCAGGTCAATTAGAATTATAAGGGGGGTTTTGAGTTGAAAATTGCAATTAATCTAAATAATCAAATAAAGATGTAAAATAGCTGGAATAAAAATCAAATAATAAAGAATCATAGTTCTCAGGTTCGGTTGTGCCCTATCATAATATTGTCATTCCCCAAGCAACGCATGTACTATTTCCTTTGTTTTATTTATCACCCGGAATAATCAAAAAGCTCTAATTAATTCAATTCTTCCTTAATAATAATCAATTAGAATTAGTTCTCCAATCAATTTAGAGTGAATGAACAACCTAGAATAAGCTCCCTAGATTTAATGCATTAACTATGTGAAAACAAGAAGAATTAGGTGAACTAAATTATCAATTACATATGCTCGAATTGATTAATATTCTAGATTGAATTTTCATATGGAAATATAAAATTACCAATTGCTACTATGATTTGGATAACAAGACAAATATGAATTCAATTACCCAAATTAGCAAACATCAACACAATAATTAAAAGACAATGCCTTAATCAATTAATACATTGTCTTGACGAAATTAATGTTCATGAGAAATCCAATAAATAAAACATAAAAACAAGAACTACGTTACGAGTTTGAGGAATGAATAATAAAATAATATGAACACAACGTCCCCCTTGAACTAGGTTGAAAAGACTAGCCACGCATTGCCATGAAGAATTCCCCAAAAATATTGTCTTGATTCACCTTGATTTTGCCCAGATTTTCTTCTCTTCAAACCTTGATATTGGTGGCTCTCAAAATAATTCTCCTCCCTCTCTTTGGTACTGAATTGCTCCTTTTATAGAGCCCAAATTCGTGCCCTAGCTTAGCCAAAAAGAAATACCAAAGATAGAGTTTAAGTTGAATTAGGAAACAATTTTCCTTTTTTTTCGGGCTTAAGTCACGGCCGTAATATAAGGAGTTACGGTCGTAACTCACTTTCTGTTCAATTTCTACGCAATTGATTCACTTCTTACGGCCGTGACTTTGCATTCAATACGGCCGTAACATCCTTCAACATTTTCTCACGACCGTGACTTCTTCACAATACGGCCGTGACTAACAACTTGTTACGGCCGTGAGAAACTTCCAATACGGCCGTAACTTGGTTTCTGCAGATTTTCGTGATTTTTGTTCAATCAACTGCTTACGGCCGTGACTTTCATGTTGCGGCCGTGACTTATTTACATGTCAGGTCCTCGAACTTCCTTTTTACGTGTTTTTTGGTCCTTTTCCCTTCTTTTCTTGTCATTTGCGATCCTACACAATATAAAACATAAAATGCATTAAGCAATACTTAATTAGGATCAAACTAACAGTAATTCGAGGCAACAAGTAAAGAAATAAAGTGCTAGTAAAGCACTTATCAAATCCCCCCACACTTGAACCATTGTTCTCCTCGAATAATGATAGAAAAGAACTAAAGCACGACTCGAATGAACATGTTAGACTTTTAAATCTGGAAAGTCAAGGTCACAACCCACTTATTTTTAGCACGAAAATAAAATTGCATAATCGGAGTGTGTTAGTGTGTGTAAGAGATGCATCACCCAATATTCTCCGAACAAAAAATGAAAATTGATACCCCAATGTGGATTATATCCTTTCACCTCTCGTGAGTTCTCTCTGAATTTATCAATTCCCCATAAAAATGTAAGTTTTGACTAATTCAAGTAAATGCCAACAGATTAGTGTGGTTTATCACATGGTAAAAATTTAGTCAATACACAATTTCAGATCAAAATGGCACAAAATATAGACCAAGCAATTCAAACCACTCATAAGTACATGTAATGGGAGCCAACACTCTCACCGGATATCTCTAGATTGAATTTTCATATGGAAATATAAAATTACCAATTGCTACTATGATTTGGATAACAAGACAAATACGAATCCAATTACCCAAATTAGCAAACATCAACACAATAATTAAAAGACAAGGCCTTAATCAATTAATACATTGTCTTGACGAAATTAATGTTCATGAGAAATCCAATAAATAAAACATAAAAACAAGAACTACGTTACGAGTTTGAGGAATGAATAATAAAATAATATGAACACAACGTCCCCCTTGAACTAGGTTGAGAAGACTAGCCACGCATTGCCATGAAGAATTCCCCAAAAATATTGTCTTGATTCACCTTGATTTTGCCCAAAATTTCTTCTCTTCAAACCTTGATATTGGTGGCTCTCAAAATAATTCTCCTCCCTCTCTTTGGTACTGAATTGCTCCTTTTATAGAGCCCAAATTTGTGCCCTAGCTTAGCCAAAAAGAAATACCAAAGATAGAGTTTAAGTTGAATTAGGAAACAATTTTCCTTTTTTTTTCGGGCTTAAGTCACGGCCGTAATATAAGGAGTTACGGCCGTAACTCACTTTCTGTTCAATTTCTACGCAATTGATTCACTTCTTACGGCCGTGACTTTACATTCAATACAGCCGTAACATCCTTCAACATTTTCTCACGACCGTGACTTCTTCACAATACGGCCGTGACTAACAACTTGTTACGGCCGTGAGAAACTTCCAATACGGTCGTAACTTGGTTTCTGCAGATTTTCGTGATTTTTTTTCAATCAACTGCTTACGGCCGTGACTTTCATGTTGCGGCCGTGACTTATTTACATGCCAGGTCCTCGAACTTCATTTTTACGTGCTTTTTGGTCATTTTTCCTTCTTTTCTTGTCATTTGCGATCCTACACAATATAAAACATAAAATGCATTAAGCAATACTTAATTAGGATCAAACTAACAGTAATTCGAGGCAAAAAGTAAAGAAATAAAGTGCTAGTAAAGCACTTATCAAGATGATTTGGGAGGATTGAATACTGTGATGCATCGCTGTATTTATGTAAGTAAAAGAGGGTGAATAATTGGTGCTCGAGAGTATTACTAGTATTCCACCATGTACTTCGCACATCTTATGTACGCGATAAAAAAACTTACACTTTGTATTTCCTGTTGGAAATATGGTGTAGGAGAATGAATAAAATGATAAAAAACAACAAGAATTGATGAAGGAAATATAAGGCTCGAACACGTGAAACACGTTGTCCTCAAACTATATTTGCGCCCACCGGGATCAAGTTTGCTTTTGGAATTATTGCAAATAGGTTTGAAGGATTAATCAAGTCTTTCCTTCAAGTTCAAATAAAGCAAAATAAGAACTTGAAACAAAAACAAGAACACTAAAATTGGAATGAAGAAATGGAATAATTTGGATATCAATCTTGATTCAAAATTGTTAAAAAGTTTTTTGGTATGAAGAAGAATCACTTATTTATATATATCCAAACACCAATCACGAATTGGTGCCATATTTCCATGAAAAGGTGGAATGTTTCTCCAAAAGGTGCCAAATTCAAATAATTAACGGTCAAAATTTTATATCGTGCGACCGCATGGTTGAACCATCGTGCGGTCGCACGGTTCTACCCAAAAACTCCACGTCAAAAACGACGTGTAGTCGCACGATTTTTGTACCGTGCGGCCGCGCGGTTATAAATTTGATGTCACATTTGATTTTTCATTTCCATTTCTTTTCAAAAATCATTCCTTTATTTATCATTAATCTCACACACACACACACACACACACACACACACACACACACACACACACACACACATATATATATATATATATATATATATATATATATATATATATATATATATATATCCAACATTTCCTATGTAATGAAATATAAAATGAAAATTATTAAAATCATCATATTATAAAAATATAATTATAACTCATTGAATATAAAGTATAATAACTAATACATTATTATTTACGATATATAGTATTAAGATATATTAAGGAGTATTAATACTAAATCATGTTAGGCACAATCTTTTTAAACTCTTATGATCGTGTCGAATTAATTATTATTACTAATTTCAATTTTAGTTGTGAAAATAATTATTTATATGAAAATTACTCGATTGGTTATTTGTTTATTAATTTATGAGTAAATTTCTTAATATGCATTTTCAATTTTCTCAATTAAGTGTACATCATGACTTCTATAGAAAAACGAAAATTTGAGAAGACATTGAAAATGTGTTTGAACCATAGAAATATTTTTATTTTTTTGTCAGTTTTGAACAAGCGGAATTTCTTTTTCATTTAATAAGGATTTAAATAAGGTTTTTTATTAGATTTTGATGGAAGATGATGAATTTCTGTGATTAAAGATTTGTAGGTTGCATAAAATATTTGGTTGAAAATAATTGTCTACTTTAATTTAAATTAAAACCTGGATTAAAACCAACACCAAACGGGGGCTTAACTACGTTAATCATATAAGTGAAGGTTGAATACTTATTTATCTATAAAAATGTTTTAATAACTTATCTATATAATAATAGTGATGATAGTGATAATGTGCTTCTTGGATTTTTTATGCCCTCTAGCTATTTCAATATACTATTAACAAATTAGAATGAAACTTTCAAATGGGGTAAGCACTATTTTAGTTATGATATTGAGATTTTTATCATTGAAAGATCGTGGATATGTGATAAATATTCTATTTTTTTTTTTTTTATCATTTTCTCAATATTCTTCTTAGTGAGTCAGTGACTTAGTCCATCTCCTTAATATTATCTTGATTAAATGTGTTTTTTTTCCTTTTGTTTACAAAATAAGTATCATTTAGTTCAATTTTTTATCTGGTGTAAAGTTGTAATAAGTACATGCTTGATTTACTTTTACAATCATTTTTAAGATATTATATCATAAGTACATGCTTGATTTACTTTTACAATTTTATATAGACTGGACGAAATTGCTATATTGTCAGAAGTGGGCAACGTTATGTTACCCACCCATCAATGAAAACGAGCCAAGTGTTCAAGTGTCTGATTTCAGACACTTGGCTCGTTCTCATTGATGGGTGGACAACATAACGTTACCCACTTCTGGCAACAGAGCGGACCTGATAGACTGAATAACTGTTTTGGTTTAATATATTTTTTGAAAACAAAAATAAAATAACACAAAATATAAATTCTTTTGTCATATCATATAGCGTTCAAAGCAAGTTTAGAAAACTAGTTTACCTAAACATACCACAAAATGATGATTGCATCAAAAAATGGCTCGATATATAGAGTTAGATGTAATTTTGGGTCGATTAAGTTCATGCTTGACCTCTATTTTTAAAAATTAATAATTATTTTTCAAATTTATGTTAATCATATATACATTTCATAGAATCTACAACTTTTCATTTTTGTACATTTTTGCAAGTTTTACTAAAAATATGTTTTAGCTAAACTAAATAACCTTGTTTGGTAAAATTTTGTTTATAACCGGTGATGTATCAATATCTAATTGGTCAATTTTGTAGAAAAGTCAAAAATAATGATTGATAATTTTTTACCATTCAAAAGTGTTGACTTTTCAGATAAATAGTCCAATTTAATGTTGACACCTGTTTATTTATAAACAAAATTTATAAACAAATGTTTATCAAGCTGAGGCTTAAATATCTATAAACGAAAGGCAAGGATGGGTTCCTTAAAACCAATACGAAAAAATAATAATAATTAAGATTGAAGCATGTTTATACATTTAAAAAAAAAAAAAAAAGATTTCATATTTATAGATTTTTTCCCCTCTTTCTTACTTCCCTTTTTTTTTTTTTTTTATCAATTGTCTCTCACTCTCCGAAATTCTGAGTCTGTTTGATAATGTGATTTTTAGAATTTTTTTTTTTTTTTTTTTTTTTTTTTTTTTTTTTTTTATGAATGCATGGTTTAAAAGTGTTTGAAAAATCAAAAATTGTGGGCTTGACTAAGAATTGATGATTGAGATTGAGTTTGAAAAATTGAGATGAAAAAATTTTCGTTACCAAAAAGGCTCTAAATCAAAATATTTTTCCTCTTAGAGTATCTCCAATTCATTCCATGGATTGGAGAAAAAATCTTGAACGTTAGGAAATAGACGAAATATGTTAAAAATACATCTCCAATGTATAATGTGGGATTACAATGTTAAGCTAACGTAACTTCAACAAAATAGACAATGTGTAGTTCTCCGTCTATATATATCTAAACGCTCCATGAAATATGATGAGTCAACATTATTTTTTATTATATAATTATTTAATTATTATAAATAAGAATGTTGGCCAATCAAGCTGTATGATATAACTTATTTTTATTTGAACTCTTACAGTGAGAAATCCTGTGGATATATAAGGTCCAATTTATGCGTAGTAATTAATTTTAAATTTGAATTTTTTTTTTTCACATAATCAATATTATTTAAGTGTAGAAGGAATCATTAATTGAAGAGTAAATTTTAGGCTTCTCCGTCTATTTATCCACGTTCTCTAGAAACTCGTCTATTTCAACGACACATTAATCATAATCCACGTAATACATTGAAGATACACTTACTAGTCACCCCTTGAAACTAGTCTCCCAATTGCATGTTTTTGGTACATAAACACTTGACAGCAAATATTTTAACTCTTTTTCTTCTTTCATATAGTGTGTTTTTTATATTTTTTAAAATGAGTTTTTTGAAATGAATAGTAATTTTTAAGAGAATGAATTGTTAAGATTTAATTGAAAAGTTAAATATTGTGAACTTAATGATTGATTGAGATTGAACACCATAGAAAAAAAAGATTTTTTTTTAAAGAAATTAAACCAAACAAGGGGCACAACTCAATATTGTCTAATTCTACGTACCAAACTTATCACGAGTCTACTTTATCACTCTTCGAAAGAATGTCCAGACGAACGATAAAGATCGTAAGGAGCCCGCAAATGATCAACGTTACATGGTTTGGTCGAGTCGAGCCTCAACCATGGCTTGCCCTTGCCACTCCAATGCAGTAGACTAATTGGTCCAGGATGCAAACTCCTACATTTTCCTTCAATGTTGTCACCTCCCAATCCATGCTGATTCCATCTATGATCAATTGGCTCAATATTTCCAGCTAAAACAAGCAAAAATGGTGGCAAAGAACCCAATCTGTAAATTCTCTTTTGCTTTTGCACTATCATCCAATCCTCAACTTTCTGAGTATAATCCCCTTGTCTCCATTTTTCCATATCCACAACCATTACTCCCGTGTTAAAGTAACAAGGTTGTCGTCCTTGGAACGTTTTCGCTACCCCGGGATTCGACCAGAAGGCCTCTGTGAAGTAGCTAGTGAAATTTGCACGGCAATATTCAGGTGCAGCAACAACTTTTTCATTCAAATTTACTCCCCAAAGCTTTGCAATATCATCTAACATTACAAGATCTGAATCGAGATAGATCAGACGGTTGACATGGGATGGTAAAATATCAGCAAGATAAGTTCTTGCATAGTTTAGTGGTTGGTCTAAAGCTTGGCGAACGGATTTTGAAATTAATCCTCGAACCCTAAATGTGTCAAACCTATACATCTTCAAATTCAGGTAAGGGAAGGTGGATTTGATGCTCGAAAACACCTCGGGTTCACCTCGTACACAAAGAAAGTGGAAGAACACGTTTTCCGGGCACGTCGAATGCTGAAGAATCGATTGAACAGCAGCCATTGTTCCTCTTAGATAATTATCATCAAGGGTCATTGCCACATGAATCCTGTCTGCAGTGCATGTCTCCCCATTGCGAAAGGCGGGGGCTTCCCGGAACGCAGAGACATGATTCCGGATGATTCCATGGCGGAGGGAGGCGGCCGCGGTGGTGGTGAATAAGAGAGACAGGAGGCCAACAAGTGGAACAGAAGGAAAGCTCCAGAAGGCGGCCATCCTGCTCATTGCGTTGAATTTGAATGAGAAAATTAAGGGATAACAGCAAAAGCAGCCATTAGAGGCTGGTTAAGAGAAAGGTTAAAAAGGTTAAAAATTAATGATGTATATAAAAAAGAGAAGGAGAGAAGTTGATAAATATTGTGAGGAAGACAACGTCGGAGGATCTTATATATAAGACCCGTTGCATGGTATGTATTTCATGTGTTTTCCCAAAATAACAAACTAATTTCACACTCATGCTATATGCACAAACATATTTTATTGAAAATGAATAGCGTTTGAAAGAAAATAATTGCTAAAAAATCAGCAAATAATAACAAAAGTAGGTGCAATAATAATAATACTAATAATAATAATAATAATAATAATAATAATAATAATAATAAGCAGTATGTTTCAAATTTTGGAAAACCTCTTTATACACAATATCGTCATCAAATTTGTAGAGTTTTCATTGCCATCGCATATCAATATATTTGGACCAACACGATTCGTAATTCTAGATAATGCTAGTGCTACATACCACTGCTCATGACTAATACTGGCCTTTTTAAAAATAGTTTCACATGAAAAAGTGATTGACCTTGACTCTTATTGATGGTCATAACATATAATATGACACAATCAACTAAAATTGTCTTATTTTGAACTTGAAAGGTAATCTTGCATCTGGTGAGGTCAATGACATCCTTGATATATATATTTATCTCCTTCATTGCTTCAGGACATGATTTTAGTTTCAAGAATATGATGACCAAGCTTTGTAATAATTAGGCCCCATTTGATATTGTTTAAAAAGAGTTTATTTAAATTGAATAGTAATTTTAGGAGAATGTGTCAATAAAAAGTAGGGAATCTTTTTAAGATTTATGTGTAATATTATTATTTTATTAACAAATGTATGATTGAAAAGAAGAGAAAAAAAATGTGAATTTTTTTTTAAGCGGCTCAAACAGGGGCTTCGTCTTGTTCCATTACATAATCGTCCAGCATGGTCAATGTTTTTCAAAAGCATTACCGGAACACCGACCTTTAGCGTCAAGTCATGTGTAAGCACACCTGAACACTTTATACCGTTCAAGAATTTCGTAGAGTAAATATCTTCAAACACATCTGTATTGTTTTCTGTTGGGTGGATTTGTGAATAGTGACGCCAAATAATGAAAATTTGTAAATTCGTGCCGAAATTTGGACAGAGTAACGGTAAGGAAAATACGAAACAAGAAAAAGAAGAAAAGAAGGAACAATGCCGAGGCAAGAGTTGGACTCTTTGTCCTTAAGTCGAATTTGCCCCGCAACGGTGCCTACGGATAACGGCAATCGACTCCCAAGATACAACGGCAACACTTGTGTTTGAAGCACTCCAAAACACAAGTACAACGAACCAAAATTAGGCTTATGTACTCTAAAGATGAAATGAAAAAAATCAAATCATTTGAATAAATGAATGATGAATTGATGAATGAAAAAAATAATACAAGCATATGGGGTCTATATATAGATGTTGGAAAGTTGTATCTCAAAAGACACATCATTTCAAATTTGTCTCTAATTGAAGAGACACAATTATTGGAAATTATTAATTTCAAAAGTCACAATCTTTCATATGAAAAGACACATCTTTTCATTTAAATTAATTCTAGAATATTCAATAATATTCTTTTAATTTTTCAATATTGTCACAATTTTAAGTAGCTTAATTTTCCATTCACTATTAATGGTTCCACTTAAATAATCACATAAATTGGTCAAAACCAATTTTTCCAACAATCCCCCACATGAATGAAAATTAATGCAAATGCAATGCGAATGAAATGCAGACTCTAACAAATGGAGTACACACGACAAGTCATAGCATCAAGATAGGTAGCTTGTGGCCTTGAACCTTCTTTAGTTGAATACAATCGGATTTACTAGGCTAGTTGGTAAACGCGATGTCTTGAACCATCCAGCCGTTCGTGTAAAACCAAACAACTGTACCAACACCATGACTCATGTAACCTATTCGGTTCTCATGGTTGAGTCCATTTTGGCCCTGGACTACTCTTGGTTTCATAAGTGCTCTTAAGAGAATTAAGCCTCAAATTCTCGTAGAAGCGGCCCCACTTCACACTTATATAGGTGATCTCATACCTATCTTAAGGTTATTAATCATTAAAAGTATATATGTATACTTATCCTTATACACATTTTACATAGCACTTTAAATTTTAGGAATGGGTATAAGTGCTTTATTCTGAATCATTTATGACTTAGTTGTCCCATTGAACCAAGATCTTGGGATCTCCAATCTACAAGGTTCGGTTTTCGTCATAGTAATTCTATTCAATAGGCTTTAGGCCCATTCCCCTCGAAAGATGGTATACTTGATCTCTTGCAAGTCCTTTCGTCAAAGGATCAGCCAAATTTTCTTTTGACTTCACATAGTTAATAGAGATTATACCATTCGATATTAATTGTTTAATGGTATTATGTCTCCGACGGATATGTCGAGACTTGCCATTATACATACTGTTTTGTGCCCTTGCAATTGCCGACTGATTATCGCAATGTATATTAATCGCAGAAACCGGCTTTTCCCAACATGGAATTTCTTCAAGAAAATTACGAAGCCATTCTGCTTCTTCACCGGCTTTGTCTAACGCAATAAACTCAGATTCCATCGTGGATCGAGCAATACACGTTTGCTTAGACGATTTCCAGGACACGGCTCCACCTCCAATGGTAAATACATAACCACTCGTGGATTTTGAATCCTTAGTGTCAGATATCCAATTTGCATCAGTATATCCTTCTAACACCGCAGGATATTTTGAGTAGTGTAATCCATATTCAACCGTGTGTCTTAAATATCTAAGAACTCGGTTTAATGCCTTCCAATGTACAACACTTGGATTACTAGTGAATCTACTCAACTTGTTGACTATGTATGCTATATCTGACCTTGTGCAGTTGGTAATATACATTAAACTACCAATGACACGCGAATATTCCAATTGAGATATGGGCTCACCAGTATTCTTGGCTAAGTGAATACCTAAGTCAACTGGTGACTTAACCGGTTTATCGTCATACGCCTTAAATTTCTTAAGTATAGTCTCAACATAATGTGATTGAGATAATGACAAACCATCCGATGTTTTAGAGATTTTAATCCCTAATATTACATCCGCCACTCCCATATCTTTCATGTCAAAATGTTTTGTTAACATTTTCTTAGTCGAGGAAATGACTTTGGAGTTATTTCCCATAATTAGCATATCGTCAACATATAGGCATATGATTACATATTCATTAGGTGTGTTTTTAATGTAGACACATTTGTCACATTCATTGATTTTGAAGTCATTTGATAACATCGTTTTATCAAACTTTTCATGCCATTGCTTCGGTGCTTGTTTCAATCCATACAATGATTTTACAAGTCTACACACCTTCTTTTCATTTCCTGGTGCAACAAACCCTTCAGATTTTTCCATGTAGATTTCTTCTTCTAATTCACCATTTAGAAACGCGGTTTTGACATCCATTTGATGCATTTCAAGATTATGCAATGCTGAGATTGCAATCAAGACACGTATAGACGTAATTCTTGTAACGGGTGAATAGGTATCAAAGAAATCTAATCCTTCTTTTTGTCTATACCCTTTGGCTACTAATCTAGCCTTGTATTTATCAATTGATCCATCCGACTTCAATTTCTTTTTGAAGATCCATTTATAGCCTAAAGCTTTGTTTCCCGGAGGGAGTTCAACCAATTCCCAAGTATGGTTACTCATGATGGATTCAATTTCATTGCGTACAGCTTCTTTCCAAAAAGGAGCTTCAGGAGAGGACATTGCTTCATCAAATGTCCTAGGATCATTTTCGAGTAAATTGGTTACGAATTCTGGACCGAATGTCTTTGGAATTCGTTGCCTTTTACTAGGTCTCGGTTCTTCATTTACTTGAAGATCATCATTCTTTCCATGTATATTATCATAAGTTCTTTTATTTGAACTTATTTCCTTTTCTTTACACGGAAATCTATCTTCAAAGAAGACCGCATTTCTTGATTCAATAATTGTACCTACGTGTACATCAAGTACTTCGGATTTATGAACCAATAATCGATATGCACTACTATTGATAGCATATCCAATAAAGACACAATCAATTGTCTTTGGTCCAATCCTAACTTGTTTAGGTTTGGGTATTTGTACTTTCGCTAAGCACCCCCACACTTTGAGATATTTGTAGGAAGGTTTCCGACCTTTCCATAATTCGTAAGGCGATTCAACCTTATCTTTGTGTGGTATTTTATTTAGGATATGATTTGCAGAAAGTATGGCTTCCCCCCACAAGTTTTGAGGTAAGCCCGAACTTATCAACATTGCATTCATCATTTCCTTTAACGTTCGATTTTTGCGTTCAGCAATTCTATTAGATTGTGGTGAATATGGTGCCGTTGTTTGATGAATTATTCCAGATTCAGCACAAAATTCTTCAAACGGTGCAACATATTCTCCACCTCTATCACTACGAATCATTTTAATTCGTTTTCCAAGTTGATTTTCAACTTCATTTTTGTAGTGTTTAAACACTTCCAAAGCTTCATCTTTGCTTTTCAACAAGTACACATAACAGTACCTTGTACAATCATCTATGAATGTGATGAAGTACTTTTTACCACCCCTTGTTGGTACGAACTTCAAATCACACACATCCGTGTGAATTAGTTCTAATGGTGTGGTGTTTCGTTCAACCGAATGAAATGGTGTTTTGGCCGCTTTTGCCTCTACACATGTTTCGCATTTTCCATTATTAAAATGCATATTCTGAAGTAAACTTAAATTCATTAACTTTCGTATTGAATTAAAGTTTGCATGTCCTAATCTATGATGCCATAGATTACATGTAACACCCCAAGTTCAAGAATCTTAAACCTAGGTGTTCACTTCTCTTTTTCTTTTAATGCGGAAATAAATCGTTTAAACATTAAAATGCGGAATTTAAAACGGTTGCACAATTAAAATATTCATTTATCTATTATAAAATTTTACAGAAATTTCGGCAGAGTTTCCTCTATAAATTGGACATAGCCAACCTGTAGAGGGACATTAAAAACCATTTTAAATTTAAAACATCCATCACATCTCAATCACATTCATCATCTCCAAAACCAATTCATACATTTCCCAAACTCCTCAATCATAAGATTTCTCAAAATATCAAACGACATTGACAAAAGAATTAAGAGGAATTTTAATCTCAATTGCGTCACCAATACGTAATCAAGACTAACTTCAACCAAACATTACCAATAACAATAGATGAAGGAATAAATTTAAACGACAACTTGAATCAATTTAACTTTATTAATTAAGGTGACGGTGGGTACTGTTGAAGTCAGCCGCCAAGTGTTCTCCTCTGATCATCTAACTTTCATCACCTGAAATATTGGGGAGGGATTGGGGTGAGCTAAAGCTCAGTAAGTAAACTGTATGCATGAATGCATGCTTATGACATGAATGCTTTTCGAAATTCCGTGTATGTATCCCCATTTACATTACTTTCCAGAACTTTCAAACTTTTCAACTTTCGTTCAACATTTCAAAACTTTCAATTCATTTCCATCGTGAGCTCACTTGATGTAACTTCTAGTCAATCAGCATACAGTGGGCAATTACTTATTTGGAACCAGATTAACATGCGCATTTCCACCGCAAAGCGGTTTAACATTCACTTTCCCACCGCAAAGCGGTGTAACATTCACTTTCCCACCGCAAAGCGGTGTAACATTCACTTTCCCACCGCAAAGCGGTGTAACATTACATTCGGGTACGCCGGTCCCCCGCGCCCCATTTCCCACTCGCACCTTTCATGACATAGAAGTACACCCATTCTTTCAAAAACTTGGGATACATACCTTTTTGACAAAAATTTGCACTTTGACACATTCCTTTCATGAAAACATTTGACTTTCTCATTTCGGTGCCAATGCATGCTTGATGATGCAATGACATGTAACGTGCATGCTTGAACATTCTTCTCAATAATATATGTTTTCCTAAAGTAAATGCAATTCATCAAAGCAATTAAGTTGCAAGACAGTCATTTACACATAACTTTCACATTTACATTCAACTTTGATGAAAATAGGGGGAAGTTTACTTACCTGTAGTCCTCGGTAGTCTGTTTAATATGCAGGTGGAAGTCTTGGTTGCCCGCGACGTCAATGTACCGTTTCTCCTAATTAATTTCCATTCATTAACAAAATATGACTCTTAGTGAAAAACCACGTTTAACACTCTTAAATAAGGTCGAGACTTGCATGTGACTCATAATATAATAAACACATTTAACACTACATATAATATCATACTCGAAGTAATACATTAAGTTCAAGGAAAATTTTGGAAATCTTACTTATCAATTTCACAATTCAAGTCAAGCATCCTTATTCAAACAATTGATCTTGAACTAAGATTTATAACTTTGAACCTAACTCACATTTAAATTAACTTGTTCCTAAAAGGTTAAACTTTACTCTCCTACACCATTATCCCAACATTCCAAAAATCACACGTTCTTTTAAATAGTCATATGCATATTCATGATCATATATACATACACTCACACCTCAAATTTAATATTATAGCACACAAATTAATTCAAAAATTTCATGAATATATATCTATGCCCACAAAATCCAAACTTATACATATATATACACGCATCTATACATACATAATAATATATACATTCATATACATCACTACTCATTCACATAACATCATAGATCCCCAATTTCATGGTTAAACTCGAAATTACATAAAAATTAAAATCTGCAGTTAACTGTAAAACTGAATTTATACATATAAATTGCATACACACGTTATTTACATAGAATATATATATATATATATATATATATATCGAATTATGTATGTGTGTGTGCGTGCAATGGTGTGAAACCGAGCGTGTGTGCGCGGTTTTTGGGTGTGTGTGTGCGCGCCGTGAAGAGAAAAGGGGAAAGGGGAGGGCTACCGTGTTGGAAGTCGACGAGGTGGTGGCGGAAATTAGTTGGCGGTTGAGGTCGCCGTCGCCTAGAGGGAGATCGCGGTGAGGGGCGGCGACGGAAGAGAAAACCGAGAGTGCGAGAGTGAGGGATCGCGAAGAGAGGGAGAGACCGAGAGTTGCGTGAGTGAGGGAGAGGAAAATGAGGGTTTAGATTTTAGGTTTAATTTTAATCTTTTCAAATTTGCAAATTGGTCCCTCAAGTCCCCTCCTTTGCATATTCAATCCCCTAAGTTCCATTTGTTTTCCAAATGCCACTAAAGTTTCTCCCAAGTTTCAATTTAACACAATAAAAATAGAAATTTGCATGCCTAGGCAATAAATTTAATTAATCACATAAAATTGCACGTAAACTGTTAAAATAACAATTTATAAACTTTTAATTGGTACATTGATCGAGACGGCATCCAGTCCTTCCACTGCAAAATAATTCAAATAAAACCATAATATTAGTTAAATCATTTATAATGATATTAATATAAAATTTACGTGACAATCAAGAAAGCATGTAAATCAAAATGCGGTATTACATTACATGACTCAAGCATATAAACTGAAGATGACGTTTTATTGATTGTAGCATTTGGTACAACAGTTAGGACATTCATTTTGAATAGTCCATCTTTTACATAGCCTTTGCCTACATACATATCATTTTTGGTAAGTACAAACTTATCCGATACAAAGACTAGTTCAAAGCCATTCTTGCTTAATAAAGAACCCGACACAAGGTTCTTACGAATATCCGGTACGTGAAGGACATTATTGAGGCTAAGTTCTTTTCCCGACGTCATCTTCAAGACCACTTTGCCTTGTCCTTCCACTTTGGATGTTGAGGAGTTCCCCATAAACAATTTTTCTCCCTCGGTTGGAGTGTATGAAGTGAACATTCCTCTATTGGCACAAATGTGACGGGTTGCACCCGTATCAACCCACCATTCCATGGGATTTCCAACAAGGTTGCATTTAGAAACAACCGCCGATAAATTCATATCGGACATGCCATTTGATATGGCATCAGATTCGACAATGTTGGCTTGGGATTGCTTCTTCGGTTTGCGACAATCAACCGAGCGATGTCCAGCCTTTCCACAATTGTAGCAATTGCCCTTGAACTTCTTTGCATTCTTCTTTGTAGATTCAACGGAATGCTTTCTCTTCTTTCCTTTGTTGTTGCTAGATTCCACCACATTTGCCTTTGCTTGTGGTATGACATTCCCAACTCGTTTTTCCGAACTTCGGTTGTCTTCTTCAATCCTCAATCGGACCACGAGTTCTTCAATGTTCATCTCCTTGCGCTTGTGCTTGAGATAGTTTTTGAAGTCCCTCCACATGGGTGGAAGTTTCTCGATAATTGCAGCCACTTGAAATGATTCGCTCACGGACATATTTTCCGCATGAATGTCATGGAGTATGACTTGCAATTCTTGTACTTGAATGATGACGGTCTTCGAATCTACCATTTTGTAGTTCAAGAATTTTCCCACAATGAACTTCTTGATTCCGGCATCTTCGGTCTTGTACTTCTTTTCCAAGGTCTCCCATAGTTTCTTTGCAGATTTCTTATAGCAATACACACCGTATAAGGCGTTGTCCAAGCCATTAAGAATATAATTCTTGCATAAGAAATCAGAATGTTTCCAAGCATCCAAAGCAATCAAAGATGCCCTATTATTTTCCCCTTCTTGTATGGCGGGAAGATCTTCATTCAAGAATTTCGCCAAGTTGAGGGTTGTGAGATAAAACAACATTTTCTGTTGCCACCTTTTGAAATCAACCCCAACAAATTTCTCCGGTTTTTCCCCATGTGAAACGGAGTTTGAATGAACGATAGTAGGGGCACCCACAACCGGAGGAATCACGTTAGTAGTAGTTGTATTCACAACGGGAGGAATCACACCAGTAGGAACACTTCCTTCAGAAGTTCCCATATTCGAAGTTTCATTCGAAGTAGTATCGGTATTAAGAATCGTATTCATTTCCGTTTACGTAAAACAGAAAATCAACCAAAACAAAATAGAAATGAAGAAGATATTAAACTTAACAAGTTTAACCAAACAAGAATGTCACTTTCACAAAATATAGAGATTTCGACTTAAGATTGTTGGGTGGATTTGTGAATAGTGACGCCAAATAATGAAAATTTGTAAATCCGTGCGAAATTTGGACAGAGTAACGGCAAGGAAAATACGAAACAAGAAAAAGAAGAAAAGAAGGAACAATGCCGAGGCAAGAGTTGGACTCTTTGTCCTAAGTCGAATTTGCCCCGCAACGGTGCCTACGGATAACGGCAATCGACTCCAAAGATACAACGGCAACACTTGTGTTTGAAGCACTCCAAAACACAAGTACAACGAACCAAAATTAGGCTTATGTACTCTAAAGATGAAATGAAAGAAATCAAATCATTTGAATAAATGAATGATGAATTGATGAATGAAAAAAATAATACAAGCATATGGGGTCTATATATAGATGTTGGAAAGTTGTATCTCAAAATGCACAACTCTTACAAGAGACACATCCTTTCAAATTTGTCTCTAATTGAAGAGACACAATTATTGGAAATTATTAATTTCAAAAGTCACAATTTTTCATATGAAAAGACACATCTTTTCATTTAAATTAATTCTAGAATATTCAATAATATTCTTTTAATTTTTCAATATTGTCACAATTTTAAGTGGCTTAATTTTCCATTCACTATTAATGGTTCCACTTAAATAATCACATAAATTGATCAAAACCAATTTTTCCAACATTTTCTACCTTGCACAAAGTATTTGAACTCAAATAAGTCATTTCCTTACCCTAATTAATCGAAACCATGTACTCATTTATGGTTTGCACAAGATCAAGTGTTGGAGCAAGTATAACTCTCCTCAGTAGAAACGAGACATCATCATAGTTGCCTAAAAATGAAGGATATGTACTCTCCACAATGGATTGTACAAGTTCGTTACCCGAAGCGTCCACGTAGTCATTGATTTCATAAGCATAGGAAGTCCAAAGTGTTACTGTTATCCTATTAGTTCTACAGAAACAACAAGTTTCAAATTTAAAAAATAAGAATTATATATAATGGACATAGAAATATTACTTCTCGAGAATAAAGATTTAGGGTATACTCAGGATCATGTAAAACTCTATCAATGTGCTAGGAAACAATTTGAGACGAACTTAATCTTTAGTACTGAATTGCGTGGTTTGCATCAACTTGACCAATGAGGTCTGGAAAAAATTTGTATAGACGTCAATTTTAATTTTCTTCATGATCAAAACTAAAAATTAAACGAATCTCTTTATTAATAGCCACATTGAATAGTCCAACATCATCTATGTTGACAATTCCTTTAATTTCTGAATACTTTTGAAATTGAATACAAAGGTAAGAAAGTGTCATCCACATCAATTACATTAGTAATATGCATAAAAAATAATCGATAAACCTGACTGGTTGTACGATATCTGTCTATATTGTTCTTTACAGTGAAATTCGTTAAATAGTAAATCATTTACACTCGCAAATGCCCATCAAACTTTGCGATTTAGAGAGACATTATAGTTGCCTAAATTCTATTGCCCCACGTACATATAAAATAGCAAAACATATGGTAATATTGTTGCTGTGTAATTTACACAAATGAAAAGTGACATATTTTTACCTCCTTGTCCACGAGTAGAAGCTCTAAGCTGCGCACTACTTTGGCGTTGTTGTTCACTGGAATAATATATTTTCTAGTCACCCGAACTTTAATAATCCAGTTTGTTCTTTTTTTTGCCAAGGTCTCTCAAAAAAGATGACCGCATTTTCTTGCTATATTAATGAATGACAACAAAAATCAATTGTGCAACGTGTATCAGGATTCAGGATTATACAATTTCTTAACAGAACACTAATTTAATCATCCACTTATTTAGCCAACCATTAATTTAACAACTCCCAAAAGTAACCAACTTCTATTATAAAATGTAACCGCCCACTTGATGATCTTCTTCTTCTTCTTCTTCTTCTTCTTCTTCTTCTTCTTCTCTCTTTCTTTCTTTCTTTTTTTCCTTTTTTTAATAGTAAATCATTTATTGAGTTTTTCAGCATTACATTTTTTTTTTAAACTGGATGACTAATTTACTCATACACTTGTGTAAACGAATACATAAGTTGACAGCATAAAAAAATAACCTGGATCTGTAAATGTAACCGCCCACATCTTTCATTAAAGAAAATATATCCAACATAAAATTTCGACTCTTTACCATGTGTAATGCGAACCATAAATTTCCTTTTTTTTTTTTGGAAAAACAATATCTAGCAACTGAAAATCTCTCGGGAAAACCACCTGTTGGATATTGGTTAATAAATCGATAATTGAAAATCGATTAAAGTGACTTCGTGTCGAATTCGGACAAATACTCAAACTCGATCCAATTCGTTTAGGCAAATTTAATTTGCCGTTTCGGGGCGCATAAATGAGGATCGACCTACCCGGTCAGGTCGAGGGGGCAGCACCCCTCGTGGGGGCTCTGGTGCAACGCCCCAAAAGAGAATTTTGATTTCTCTGCATGTATTGAAGGATATATTTGACATTTCAAAAATTAATATTGGATGAATGAGAAATTACGAAAAAGGACGAAATCGGGTCAAAATGTTTGATCGTGCGATCACATGGTTGGGAAACCGTGCGATCAGACGTCAAATTTTATTTCCGGCTTTTTGCATAAAGTCGTGTGATCGCACGGGTATAATTCGTGCGATCGCACGGTTGTCCAGAGAAAATGCACATTTTCGTAAAGGTGCATGGTTTAGAAATGGTGCATGGTTTGGAAATGGTATATGGTTTGACTACAACAATTTCGTCAACACCCTTTCATGCTCTATAAATAGGACCCTTTGGGTGTCCTATTCCTCACAATTTGATATGCAAAACATATATCATCCTCCATTCTCTCCAAAATCAAAATCATTGCATTTGTTTTTTATTTTCTTTCATTATCATCTTTGGAGTACATACGTCAAATTTTGATTCGTTGTACTTTTGTTTTGAAGTGCTACAAACACAAGTGAAGCCGTTGTATCTTGAGAGTCGATTGCCGGAATCCTTAGGCACCGTTGCGGGGCAAATTCGACTTAAGGACAAAGAGTCCAACTCTTGCCTCGGTTTTGTCCCTACTTTTCTTCTCTTTCTTGTTTGTATTTTCTTTGCCATTACTCTGTCCAATTTTCGGCACGAATTTACAAACTATTATTCTACTTATTTTGGGCGTCGCTATTCACAAATCTCCCAATGCCGCCCACTACTTTTGTAAGAATTAAAAAAAAAAAAAAAATCGGCAGTTGACAACTTCTACTTCTAATAATACTTTATTTTCATTTTTTGAAAATCAATAGAGCCCATCTTAGATTCTGGGCTGGAAAAAAATTTCACAATCTCTGTTGGCTTTATATAATACTAGTTTTACACCCGTTCGATGCACGAACTTATTTCATAGACAAATTATAATATATTGATATGGAACAATGTGAAAAAAAAAGAAGCAACAATAGTGATGAGAATTGTGAACTTTCATTTCTTGGATCTTGAAAATATTCAATTATTTCTTTGTTTTTATAATTGATACTATGTAGGGTTGGTTTCCGGAAATGTTGAAGTTGTTGAAATTGATGACGTTGAGGTCAAAAACATTGTGAGCAGTGATGAGAATTTGACAATGAGGAATATTATTGAAAAACTTGATCGGGAATATTCGAAGAATGCAGATGATTTTAAGGGTTCTACAAAGTCAAAGACTACTATTTTCCCTTCAAGTTTTTGTGAAATTTTGTCCTTCTTCTTACATCCAAGTTTAGAATCTTTTCATTCTTTGGAATTAAATTTAGTGTATTACGCGATTTATTATTCCTGAGAATGAATAAATTGGGATAATTATTGAGAAAAAACCTCAAGAATCAGTAATTATAAACAATTCTATTCTTGCCAAAGGAGCAGAAATGAAGAGGAACAAACCAAAATAATATTAAATTTAATCACTGGTAAGAATAAACGACTTGAAGCAAATTGAAGGAATGAAATATTACTACAATAAAAACAGCCTACGACAACGCGCAAAAAATATTGCCGTAGGCCTTTTGCAACGTTCATGTGCATGTTGCAAATCGCAGTGTTGCCGTAGAGGGAAAGGATACGACAACGTTCATTGCGTGTTGCAAAAGGATGGATTGCACGTTGCGGTAAACCTTTGGCAACGTTCACTGCGCGTTGCCGTAGACCTTTGGCAACATTCATTGCGCATTGCCATTTATACTTTTGGCAACGTTCATTGCGTGTTGCGGTAGACCTTTAGCAACGTTCTTTGCGTGTTGCGGTAGATACTTTTAGCAACACTCATTGCGCGTTGCCGTTAATACTTTTTGCAACACTCGTTGCGCGTTGCCGTTGATACTTTTGACAACACTCTTTGCGCTTTGCCGTTGATCTTTAACATTTTTTTTTAATTTTTGTAAATCAATATAGATAATTCCATTGATAACCAACAAATTTCTCAAACATATATGTAATATATAATATATGAAACACGTGTGCTATAAAAATAAATCAATTATTCAAAATAAATACTTAACAAAAATTACGGTACTTTATTCTCCTACATAAAAACAAAATCTGCAATATAGGTTTTTCGCCTATTTGATTACACATCTAAAGTTTGATATTTACTATCCCTCTAAATTGCAATAGTATCTCTAGCAGACAAACAACCATACAAAAATGAGCTACTATAACCATTTTCAACACGAATCATCATTGAAGATTATTACTTCCCTGGCTTCTGAAGTCTAGCTCGAACTATGCCCATGACAAACCATCTTGTGAGAGAACTACAAAATTGACTTTTACCTGGAAAAACATTATAAAAGTGTAATCATCAGGACTAAAACCGCACTGAATGCAAAGATGTAGAAATAAATTATACTAATTATTAAAATTATTATTTTCTATTGTAAAACTTTACAGAAATTTGGACAAAATCTCCCCTATAAATTGGACTTAGCCAACCTGTAAAGGGATATCACAACCACCATAATACTTTAAAAGATCAAACTAAAAACTAATTCATCATCAAACTACCACTACAAGAAAAAGGCCTAATAGTGACAAATATTTCTTAATATTGTGATAGTTACAAGTATTTCTCTTTTTCTCCTCAAAGCTACAAAGCATGTTAAACATCTTAATAGACCACAACGTGTGGAAAAATGTACAAAATTTGTTAGCTTAGTTCCATGTCAATTAATCTCCCAAGCAAAATTCTCCAATATCCAGAAGGTCCAGAACCTTTAGCAAATCTCAATTAAAGCCAAAACCAAAGTAAAACCTCCCCAGAACAGGGGAAAATGATGAAGTTAATAAATAACACAAAATACCACCAAAAGGATAAACTACCGTCAACACAAGATTATTTCAACCAAGACAATTAAATCACGTAGAGGCAAAACCAAAGAAAAATCTACCTCCCCAAACTGGGAAAATGGTGGACTTGATAAATACAATAAGATAACGTAACCCAAAGTAGCCCCAGAAAGTTAGTTACAATGAAAACACGAATACACAACCAGGCCAATCAAGCCACATACGAGAGAGAAGTCCAAACTAAAATCTCCCCACAAATGTTCTGAATGAAGAACAGTTACACGATATTGAAGTTTAAAAGTGCAAGGTAACAATAAAGAGATGATAAAGCTTATAATAGAAAAATAATAAAACAGATTCTTTTTATTCGGTAGACATTTTTTAACAACTATATATGCACATAACATCTCATTTCACTTTTATAATCTGATGTTTTACACAAGATAAATCCAATCCATATATCAGATGTTGTATTTCACCACTCCTTCCAGGCTCCCATTTTCCAACTACACATCTCAGGAAAAGGCAATCAACCTCACTACATATGACCTTAACTACACAGTAAAATCAGAAGCCTGCTGCAGTCTTGAATCATATATAGCACAATATATATCCAAAACTGCGACACATGTGAACATAGAAATGTCAGTCCAATCAATCCAGCTTCAAAAATAAAAGGCATCCGTTCCAAGAGGACAAGAAGGATATTACCAAAAAGTGGATAGCAGCATGGTAAGATGACCCAATCTCACGTTTCCATGACAGATAGAGTGAGTGCGAGCACCAAAAAATCTATCCCCACCAAAAACACTAAATGGTATTTTTGATCTCGAGAGGGTTGTCATTTGTGCTAAGGTTTCGAAAAACAGTGAACAGCTCCAATAATTCTCTTAGGCATAGCCGCATATGTCCACAAACAATAGATTATCTTTTTTCAGAAATCATATATAAAAAAATAACAACAATAATTATCTAACTTTATACTTTGTTTTTAACCTCTCTTCACTTAATATTTGTTCCTTTTTTACAACTTCACAGCATAGCTTCACCGCCATCTAAAGTTATCATGACAGCAATGAAGAATGAGATTTAACTTCTTTTACAACTTCACCTAACGGAATGTTAAAGCTGTCATCATTTCCTTCATTTTTCTTTCCAAATCATTCGAACTTTTGTGTCCCCTCATTCAATCTTTCTTTTCTTTTTTGTCAAATTATGAAACAACTTTGGGAAATTTGAAGTAAAAACCCATTCTATGAATACTTTAACAACTTAGCCATCAGTTTTTATCTCAGTATTTAAAGAGAATTTATTTATTCATCCTATCCAACCCTCCTAGTTCCTTTTTATCCAAACTCTCGTCGCCCACTTCCTAATTATTTTCCTTCACTGGTTAGGTTAATCCTCCCTTTGATTTGATTCTCGAATACCCACCTTATTTCCCTTCTCTCTTGGGATGGACATATATCTATCCTTTCCGCGTGAAATGTAAATATAGTAACCACTTTTCAAAACTCAAAATCAATATGGACTTTCCACCAATAAACAATTAAAAAAAAGGACCCATGAACATTGATCCGTAAAGAAACCCAAAATCAAATCTTGTACCAAAACCTAAAATCAAATACCTGCAGTCGGGATTTGGAACGAAGCAAGTGGAGTTTTTCTTCAAGAACAACAGCGTGAACAGAAACAGATAGCTAGGGAAGAGATGAAATTGGGATCTTTCTGCGTGAAAAATGGCGTGAACGGCAATGAATAATGACAACGATTGACAGAGCTAGGGCTAGGGAAGAGACGCACCTAGTAATGGCTGACGAATTTGGGGATCCACCGGTGATTAAAATTGGAGCTAGGGTCTATGGAAGAGACTTGGTGATGGTAGAAGAATTGGAGGGATTCTTTTACAAACGAATTGGTGATGGCAGACGAAATTGGGGATCTTAAAATTGGGAAGAGAGAGGCGAGAGAGAGATGTCGGGTGTGAGTGTTTGGATTAGGTTCGATTTAAGTGAAATCTTTTGATTTTGTAATCTTTTCAAATTTACAATTCAGTCCCCAATAATTTGTAATTTAGTCCCATAATTTTAGATAATATGAAGTTATTCCCCAATTGAACCCTTTGGCAATGCTCATTGCGCGTTGCCAAAATGTTACCCTTTGACAACGCGCATTGCGCGTTGCCAAAGGGTACCTTTCGCAACGTATAGCGCGCGTTGTCAAAGGGTACCCTTTCGCAACGCGCATTGCGCGTTGCAACGTTCAGGTGAACGTTGCGAAAGGTACCCTTTTGTAATGCGCGTTGCCAAAGGGTAACCTTTTGGCAACGCGCAATCAACGTTGCAAAAGGATATAATTAGCAACATTCACTTGCTGAATGTCAAATAAATCAATCAATGGCAACATGTAACCACTGAATGTTGCGGTAGACCCCCTTTAGCAACATGCAATTAGCGAATGTTGCCGTTTGCATGTTGCAAAAGGCCATTTTTCTTGTAGTGTATGACCGTTTATTTATTTATTTTAATTTCATTGTCCATTGTTTTATACTTTTAACCAAGTGATATCATGTGGTATTAAAAAAAAATGATCCATGTGAGTATTATGTATCTAAGTATTATGTCTCCAGTTTCCCCCTTCAAGGGCCCAATTTATAAACTTAATTTGTTTCAGGCACGAGAAGCACAAGTTTGCCTCTAGTCATAGCATATGATACAACTAACGAAAACTATCTTCTTTCGAACTTGAAAGGTAATCTCGCATCCGATGGAGTCAATGACATTCTTGGTGCTCCTCAAACACCATGCTTGCTAGAATTCATTTTAGCCAGTTGCTCCAGTGTAAGGCTCATGTCACCATGAAACATCAAGCTTTGCAACCAAATCATACTTTCACAAAAGACATCTTCATCAGCTTCTTTTGTACTCCCTCCACAAGTTCCTGAAACAACCTCCTCATCAGCCGGCAAGATAGCAGAGATCAACTCTGCCATTTGAGACTTATCATTCTTGACATAAGCAACCAAACCCCGAGGTCCTTCACTTAATTAATTCTCTTCCGGAGCTCCCAACTTTGCTTATCCTCTAGTAGACAAAAATTAATAGTAAAAACATATATTTTAAATCGACATTGATGAATAATTCCTAAATAATGGCTACATATTTGTTTTGTATAGATTAAAATCAGATTTTTAGTAGATTTTGATAAAAGTCGATGAGATGTGTGGTTGAAAAGTTGTGAACCCATAAAATATGTGGTTAAAATTAATTTATTGACTTTGACTTTGATAAAAATCAGATTTTAATTGCCACCAAACAAAGGTTTAGTGGAAATAAAAATCCAAAAATTTAGATTACAAATCAATTTTTCTTAAACTCGAAAACTAACGACATTGAGTCTTTTTTCCCACTTTTTCTTCAAAAATAATAATAATAATTGTATCTGAAGAATAAACTCATGGCAAGATAGTGTGTTAGAATCCAACGACGAGTTGATCTTCATGCGGAACATCATCCAAATCCAATTGGAATCATTAAAGAGCGTAAATAGATTGTGTACCACCAATTTAAAGAATTTCTACATAAAATATTTTGAATAAACAAACCTGCCAAAAAAATCAATGCAAAAAATAAGTCATGTCTATATAAGTCAAAGCTCATTTGTAATATACTAGTGAAGGACTCGTACGTTGTACGAGTACCGATTCACGATTGAGTTTATTGGCGTGACTAAAGAAAAAAATTGAAGGAGATTTATTTCAAAGTCACTGTATTTATTTCCATTATAATAAAATTTGTTTTGTACTATTAATTACAAGCAATCTATTTTCTATTATATATATAACAATAACATCCAACATAGTTGCACATATTTATGTATCACGTTGAAATGTAGGAAATGAACTTTTTGGACTCTCTCTCCTCTTCAGGAACCTCCTATAGAATACTAATGTTATCAAATATATATATATATATAATTAAAAATAATTAATATCATTTTATAAATATGGCCAAAATATAGGCTTAGACAATACTTGTAGAAATCATGTAAGCCATACAGAAAACTGATGGATCGAAATACGAAAAAGGCAAAATGACTTGTGAACAAATACAATAAAGAGCTCTAAAAAAATAATAATAAATACTGGAATAAATTTAAAATGTGAGGCGTTAAATTTTAAGGATTTGTTTGATATCCTGGACCATACAAAAAAATCTTTTTTTAGGTGGGGGTGGGGGAGGGTGGCGGCATAGAATATTTCATGTTCGCCATTAGATGTAGAAGTAACAAGATACTGCATCACAACCAAACAAGCAATGAGACAACTATAAGGACGTCTTCACATTTTTTCCTAATACATGAATCATGAGTCGACATAAAATTTAAGACGAATAAATCAGGTATTACTTTTGAGGTTGCGGCTTTTTCCTTCATAATTTTGTCAACATCCAAGCTCTAATGTACTAAACTGCTTTATCTCTTACTGGTCAAAATCAAATGGAATGTTCATTATAGCAAATATAATCAAATATTATATATAAATTAGTTCTAGAATAAAGATGCATCGTAAAAAGAACGACCTTTAATCAAGTTTTGCTAGGTAGCTAGACTGTAGGCTATATTTATTTTGTTATGAGGAGCTTAAAATATCTGATATTTATCAAACAAAAGGGGTTAAGTGAGCTTCTCAAGATACAAAAAAATCCAAATGGCCGTTAATTGCGAAAGGAAAACAAAATAGAGATGAATGAAGGGGTAAATGAAAAGGTAGTTTCACTTTAAAACATTGCTAAGTGAAGTCTAGAAGCATATTGTCTGTTTTTACAGGTTTTGATTGTTAGGTTCCAAACAGCAAAAGATTAATCTAGACATATAAAGTACCACACAGAATATGTCCAAAGAATGCAAGTCATGTTCTCCTCAATTTGTTCTCAATTGGTGTCACCTCTACTTATTGGTTTCTATCATAATCCATTCTAGTATAAATGCACTAACTCTAATACATTCAAGTTTTCTACAATCATTTTATAGTCATTTAATCTTTTGCAACGTAAACACCAAGTAAGCAATGCCACCTGTCCAAAACCAGCTATTAACCAAAAAGTCAAAATTTTAAATGGTTTTTATACATATTGAAATGAGAAGGATATTTTAACCATATACTTCGATACCTACAGCACAGTGTCCAAAAAAAATAATCCCATATGCCAAACAAAGTTTTGTTTGAGCCCTACCCCACTGCCTCCATCAGAATTTTCATATCTGAGCCCAAGTGCCAGCAACATTCTCATTTCCTTTTTGATAGATACACATGATTTAGTTCATTAGTTGTGTCTTCAGTTTTAGCATGAGTGTTTCAAATGAGAATGAATAACACAAAGATCAGAAAAAGAATAAAATTAGATATCTGAGCATCAAGGCAAATCATAAGGATTGAACGAAAGGTGAGACTGTCATCTGTCACTCTAACTGCATAATGATACTAAACAACTATCTACCAGAGCTTGTAGAAATTAGTATTGAGGGCAATTCGAAACATGTAATTGAGTGTAACTGCTTAGACAAAAAACGTAAAATAATTACAAAACTCAGCACTTTCATATGCTGATGTCAGAGTGCTAATGGGACTTGATGAGGTTGCATTTCTAAAACAATTTTGACATAATTTACACAGAAGCAAGAAGATAATGAGATTTCATCTTCAGAATTTGACCCGGATGATTCATTATTTCTATAATAACTTCAGTTAATCTTAGAGAGAGAGAGAGAGAGAGAGAGAGAGAGAGAGAGAGAGAGAGAGAGAGAGAGAGATAGAGAGAGAGAGAGAGAGAGAGAGAGAGAGAGAGAGAGAGAGGGGGGGGGGACAAAAGAAAAAGATAATTACTTGGACCAAATATGCACTTCCTTATGTTCTTAAGACTCGAAATTTATCTTGTACCCAAGAACTGAAGGAATCTGCAAGAATTCATGTTTTGTACTTCTAGTTGTTAGATCATAAATAAAAGGGGAAAAAAATATTACAGTTCATAGACATATAATTGCTTGTTTTCTTTGAAGGTGAGGCTTCAAAAAGTAGTTCTTAAAATAACTACAAAGGGGAAATGAGCTCCTACGTTTAGGGAAAAGATAAGGAGGATGCTATGCATCATTTAACCCTTAATTTATATGCAATCACATGAATCAGCTTTAAAATGCACCTCGAAGATGTGTAAGCTTCCACTCTTTTCTACTGAGCTGTGCTAATAATAATAATAATAATAATAATAATAATAATAATAATAATAATAATAATAATAATAATGTGATTTAGAATGGTTGTACATTCAAAATTGAGGAGAGGAAGATATTGATTAAAAATTCTTCTTTGATGTGGAATAGAATTTAACTTGACTTCCGAGTAGTAGACAAAATCGATGTGCATGGCATTCTTGCACAATTTAAAAAATGGTTATGTCAATAAAGATCCAAAAAAATGGGAAAGCAAATCAAAAATTGTGATAAAGAATTTATGGAACTTTTTAAAAAATCAAGAGATAAATTTTTATACATCCCAAAAGCAATTTTTCCCAAATCAATCACCAATAGTTTAAAATAAAACCAAACCAAACCTTTCAAAATCCTCACATTTCAATCTTGAGTTACGCATAAAATGTTATTATTCTAACAACCTGCCAGCCTTAATTTTCAACGGAAAGCTCAAAACTTCTATATATAATTAAAAACAATTCCTCTGCCCTCATAAATCTCCTATATTTAAAAAAAATCAGATCAAATCTTTCAACAATCTCAATTTCCAATCGATCAATCACCAGTAGTATTCTAATAAGCATGCTCTAGACGTCAAAAGTTCACTCAGAATTTCTAAACAATCCAATATATGATCATTTATCAATTCTACTATACATATACACATGCACATACACATACACATACACATACACATACACATACACATACACATACACATACACATACACATCTTATACTAATATCACAAAGATGACGTAGAACCAAAATTTGAAAAACAAAAACCTTATTCTCGACCATGGATGGAGAAATTGTAAGCATGCACAAAATAAGCAGAATCAAAACATCAGCTAAAAATATTCTATCAAAAGCAACCTTATTCTTGGCATGTTTGACTTCTTTAACCTCATTTTCTATACCAAGTTCAATGATTAATTCTGTCTCGTTTCTATCCTTTTCCCTTTCCGTGTATAAAAGTTTATATCTTCGTATTCCCTAATTCTTTGACCATTCTCTTGCCCATTTGATCATTTTTCGACTGAATAAAACAGGAACCTACCATCAGTCATTGATTCATTATGAATCAAAAGTTGAATAAGAGAGAATATTTTCTAAGCAAGCGGGGATATAAGATTGATTACAAAATATCTATGGAAAAGTTCAATTAGTTCATTGGAGAAGTTCAGAGTATTAGTCCTTGCATGTAGTCTATAATCATTCACATATCGTACATTAGTGTAAAAAAAATAAAAATCAAAATGTTATTACACAGCACTTTATAATCCTTTTCAGTCACTATGCTGATGATAGACTTATACCGCACTCAAATATACATCAAATATACTACATACACATTAAAAAATAGAAAACAAAATTATATCAAGTTTTCCTTATATTTTCTGGAGCAGAAGCATTGTTACCATCAGCCGCTTTCCCCAAGTTGTCAAATATAAAACAAATATCAGACCCAAATGAAGGATCGAGCAACCAAAGGTTCAACACTATATGTTTATATGCACCAAAAAAATTGGAGAAGCAAGACAAAAAAGAATTAGGTTTTACAGTACCGCTTAGTCTTTGTTCTAAGCATACTCAACATTTTCTCTATTGCTGAATCATCTTTGTTGCAAGTGTCATGATTCTCAGGTGGGTCATCAGAATCATTATCTTTCAAAGTTGAAAATTAGAATTATTGTGCCATGTATCATGAGAACGCAGTATAGATGGCATATCCTTTCCTCTAGCTATGCTTAAGGAAAATACTATAACAAACAGAAAACTAATTTGATGCAATCAACCAGCACAAAACATTAAAAATAAATAAATAATTCAGCAAACCTCTTCTTTTCCTGGTCAATTGAATTTAAAAACATATCATCTATCCCTTCATTCCTCTTTTTTCTCTTCTCCTCCTAGCAAAGGTGCTCGGATGTTTGAAAGTAGAGACATAACATAACGTGAAAGGAGGACCGACAACAAATGGTAAGAATGAAGAGTACATGTACTTGCATTAATCTTTTTAATAATATAACCGACTATCATCATCATAACCTGATTTATTTCTTCTTCTTAAAATGACATTCTTCTACCTACCTGGTTTATTTTTTCTGCTTGAATTTGATCTTGCAAGTTTGATGTGCAAAGTTGATCCAGTTTGAGGGTCAAATTTAGCACCTTGTAAAAAAGTTGTTCCAAAAAGACTGATTGGCAATTGAGGAATAAAAAAATATTACAAATATGTTATCCTTGTACGATGTATAATGCTAATGACGTGTAGTCAAGAGAATTAGATAGAAATCGAGAATACTAAACAAGCTGAAGAAGTAAAAACATTGAACTTTATACAGCCTGCATGCCATATGCAATAAATGATTAGAAAGTTGGAAAAAATTATAAATGTTGAGATTATTCCTTTTAACAATTCAAATGGCATAAACAACAAATTAAGTGAAACAACATCTATGACAATAAGAAATGAGGTATATGCTTTAGCAATTTACACAGAAATGAGGAACAAACATTAAGGTAAAATATCATATATTTTTTTTATCATTCTCCTGATTGAATAAGAAAGTTATGATAGAAGATAAAGTAAGAAGGAAGGAAATTAAATTTAAAAAAAAAAAGAGAAACGAAAAAGAAAAGGTTAGAAAAAGAAATCATGTAGAAAACAAAAACTTCCACAACTCTATTTACCTCAGCAGCAACTTCAAGAAATCTGAATTTCTTGAAGACCTTCCTGAATTCCTCATTCAAGTCATCATCCAATTCAGCATTCTCTATGACACACTCCACTCCGACATGCTCGAGAGCCTGCCATTTTCAATTTATTAAAAACAAGCTCAAGATTTAGAGTTCTCAAATGAAATTTTACTGAGTTCAACCATTTCCATCTAAGAAAAAACAGGTGTATGATCTCTCAACCCAAAAGTTAAACTTAGAAAATCTCAATAGAAATATTCAGCTTTCCTCCTTTCAAATGGCTTTTCATTTTCTCTTCCCATTTACACCATAACAAACACAGCTGTGCAAGACACAAACCACATAGGATAGCAGAAAAACAGTAGATCATTTTTAGAAATCAAATGGATTCGATTTTATAAGAAGGGGTCAAAGAAGCAACAAGATAAAATAATTCTTCTATCACTCAGAAACCAAGCGAAATATGGAGTAGAAACGAATCTTAAAGTTCATATCCTGAACATAATTCATATAAAAAATAGTTACATTTAAGATGCTCCCTGTTAACTTTAAGAGTTAAATATTTTTTTTGGCTGCTATTGAAATAGCCGTATACTATATTTTCAGCTACTCCACCCATTTTGTATAGCATTCGACTTGCTAAGTTACTTTACCTTCTAGGGACGCTGGCTAGCGAAGTCCTCGAATATAATAAGGAACATTAACTGACTCAAAACCACAACAAGCACTTCCATTTTTTTCAAGTAACTCTATAATTTCAACATTGATCCCATACTTATTTTCTCCTCAAGTTTTTCAAGACTAACTTCAAAAATCCGGGGGGGGGGGGGGGGGGTGTGTGTGTGTGTGTGTGTGTAACAATCGATTTTGAAAATTTTTCCAAAAATTCAAATCTCAGTTTCATACCATTTTTGGGACCATGGAAACTGAATCCACTCTCTTGGCTTGGCTTGGATTTACATGTAAACTTTGTTTATGATCTTCAACTATATAAATAATTAGTATCAAAATTCGAAAAAACAAAAACTATATTCTCATAATTGACTGAAATATTTTCCTATCCATGGGATTGGCTAACTAAACACCAATTTTACTTGAAACAATTATTTAAAAAGATCTAATTCTTATATAGAAGCGAGTGTTCAATATATTTTTTGCTTTTTATTTTGTAGTACTCAAAAATTGAGACATTAGTTCTAAGAATGAAGTTAGGAAAAAAAAAAAAAAACTGAATAACCAACTAAAACATACAAAAACTATCATAGGCTATTAATATAGAAAATATGGTCCAAGATTTGTCTTGGAAGTTGGCTAGATCCATCTTGAACTCATTTTCTGAATAACATCAATATAATGAAAGGGCAATAGTTTATCTCTTCATTTTCTATAATGCAGTCTAATCGTATTAATATGTCTTTTGCTGTGATCAACCCACTATGCAACTTAAAACTCGCAAATATACAACAGCCAATAACTGACGGTTATAATTTTTTTCACTTTTCCTTCAGAAATCACATTCGCAGCCAGTTTATCATTCCTTTTTTTCAAAAAATAACTTTTACTCACGCCATTTATCATACCAAATTGTATTCAAATATGCAGGTCACATGCTACTCATGAAAATCATATTCACATCCGACCATAATTTGCAATGCTCTGTGCACTTCTAAGATACATAAGATATTACATAAAGGATTAAATTTCATGTCTTGAATTCAAAGTTTAAATGCAAGTGATGAACACAAGTTATAAATTAAATGAAGTAGAAAATGTTGGATTTGTGTTAACAAATAATGATTGTTTCTAATAGCTTTTTTACCTGTCCAGTGAAACATTAAAGTCTCCATTTGTATTGAGAATAAAAAGTAGGATGATGAATTTAATTTCAAATTAATAATCAAACAGAATATAAGTGTACCAATCCGCAACCTAGAATCAATGGAGTACGTGTTCTAACCACCTAAGTGACTTCATTTAGAAATCTTGTTTCCTTAAAGCCTCTTCTTTCCAAGCCATCCTATGAAAGGGATACATAAATGTTCAGTAAGAAAAAGAAAGAAAAATCGTATATCGATAAATCTTTCATAACATACAGTGGTCACATCACGCCACTTCACGTGGTTTATTTATTTATTACAAAAAGATAAGAACTAAAATAATGAAATATGTCACCTTTTCCAACTTCACAACTTCTTGTGCCACGTGCTTCAGCAGGCCATCTCGAAATGGAGTCTTCAGACCACTCTTTGGTACCTATGACATAGTTTTGAATTAATGGTGGCTTGAATGCTATAAAACGAAACTACGAAAAAAATAATCATGTTTTGTCAATTGAGTTTGATGAGGATTTTGCATGTGGGAGCAAGACCAAATATGATCTATGAAAACCTTATTCTGATGTCATATGTTAAGATTTCCCCTTCCAAGTAAAACTGAAAATGTAAACATACACCATGTACTCACGTATATAAACCTCATCATCTCTTTTGATTGGGTAAGCATCTAAATAGTTCAAGGACGAACAAAATGTTCTAACTGTTAAAAGTGGGCACTTTCACTAGTACAGAAATCACCCAAAAAAATGAGGAATATACGTCGGTTTTTAGTAAAATCGACGCCTATAAAAGGACAGTGGCATTTTTGTAAATATAATCGAAAAATGGGCGTCGGTTCTTAACCGATGCATAAAACCGGAGAATACGCGTCGATTTTTGAAGAACCGACGCATATTCTTTAGGTTTAAACTTTACACGTCGGTTGTAATATTACAATCGACGCCTAAAGTCAAAAAAAAAATTTTTTTTTTTAGGTGGCGGTTGTAATATTACAACCGACGCGTATTCCTTTATTTACTTATACGCAAAAGGCGCAGATCATCTCTATTTTTTTCACTACTCGATCTCTTCCCGTCTCTCTCTTTATTTTTCTCTCACCCGAACCACCGCACTATGCCGCCGCCGCCGCCACCACCACCACCACCATTCCTCCATTTCTCGGTAACGTTCATCACCACATTCTTCCCCTCACTCTTTATCTCTTCCTCTTCCCGAATCGCCGGACCGCACCTCCGCCACCGCCGCGCGCCTCCACCATCTCGTAAGAGACCCACCTCTCTCTTTATATACATGTGTTTTTATCTATATGTTTATATATAATGTATGTAAATATATGTAATAATATTTATGCATGTATATTGTATGTAAATAATATGTATATGTATGTATTATATATATGTATATATGTATATATGGGTATTTATATTATAGATGTGTTTGTATATATGTATGGGTGTTTCAACTAGTTATTGATTTAATTTTGTATTGTTGATTTTTAGTTATTAGATGGATAAATTACAATATTTGAATTATTGAATTTCTATTGCAGCGGAATGGATGAAAGAAATGTGATGCTTCCCCCACAAAAAAAAAAAAAAAAGACTTTGGGCGTCGGTTCTACATTTAGAACCGACGTCCAAAACATACTTTGGGTGTCGGTTTTATATTAAAATCGACGCCCAAAGTTAATTTTTTTTTTTTTTTGACTTTAGGCGTCGGTTCTAAATTAGAACCGACGCTCAAAACTGATTTTGGGCGTCGGTTTACAACCGACGCCTAAAGTCGAGACTTTACGCGTCTGCGTCATAGACGTCGCCGCTACAACCGAGACGTATTCCGTTTTCCAACCTACGCGTATTCCTGTTTCTGTACTAGTGTTTGTTGTTTTCAATAACAATGTAATCAGTCAATATGAAATATATATTAATGTCCTCAATAGCTCTGTTCCTCAAACATCAAATTTTTATAAATAAGCGGCTTCAATTATCTCGAAAATGGTGATGCTGATGGTGACAATGGTGATGCTGATGGTGACAACAAGGACAGTTATAGAAATAACAGCAATGACAAAAATAATAATATCATAATTTGTTTATCTTAATATTTTATTCGATGAACATAAAAAATACAAAAAAGGAAATAAGTAGTTCAAATAAAACTCATCTAATAGAAGTAAAACTCACATTATTTAAAGAAAACTCCTCAAGATAGTGAATTATCATTTCATGCCTAATTTCAACTATATTGATGGTCTTCCCATCAAAGATGCAACTAAATTTGGAAAATTAATTTTTTTGTAACCAACTTTTGGATATTCTACTTTGCATAGAATGATTAGAAATGGCATGCTATCTTGTGATTTTACAAAGAATGAAAAATGTGAAATCTGTACTAAGTCAAAAATGATTAAAAAATCTTTTCAAAGTGTAGAAAGATCATCCAATATTCTTGACTTAGTGCATACCGACATTTGTGAAGTTAATGGCATGTTAACTAGGGGTGGTAATAAATACTTTATCACTTTCATTGATGATTATTCTAGATTTTGTTATGTCTATCTAATAAAACATAAAAATGAGGCTTTTCATATGTTTAAAGCATATAAAAGTGAAGTAGAAAATCAAAAGGATAAAAAGATTAAAATTCTTAGAAGTGATAGAGGTGGTGAATATTTTTCTAAAGAATTTGATATCTCTTGTGAAGAACATGGTATTTTACATCAATGTAGTGCACCTAGAACACTAGAACAAAATGGCTTAGCGGAAAGGAAAAATAGAACCTTAGTTGAGATGATAAATGCTATGCTAACAAGGTCTAAATTGCCTAATAACTTATGCGGAGAGACCTTACTTACCGCATGTCATATACATAATAGAATTCTTTCTAAGAAACTTAAAGTTTCACCTGATGAATTGTGGAAAGGTCGGAAGCCTAACATTGGATATTTTAAAGTGTGGGGGTGTTTGACTTATTATAAAAACACCAATCTTAGTAGGAAAAAACTAGGACCAAGAGGGATCAAAAGTGCCTTTGTTGGATATGCTATAAATAGTAAAGCATATAGGTTACTTGATCTAATATCCAATGTGATTATAGAATCACGAGATGTGAAATTTTTTGAGAATTCTTTAAGCTTTGATGATATTCCTCAAAATTCAATAGAAATTCAAAATGAATTTCTGGCTTCTAAATCACTAGAAACATCTTCTCAAGATGTAATTGAGACTAGTGAACCGCGAAGAAGTAAGAGATCTTGTAAAGAGAAGGTATTAGGACACGATGAAATTGATTCTCAAAGAATTTCCTTTTACATGTTTGAAGCAAGTAAGGAAGATATAGTAAGAACAATTCCATATGTTCTTCAAATTGATAGTGATCCTAAAACCTATAAATAAGTAATGACTTCTAGAGAAAGCACATTTTGGAAGGATGCTATCAATGATGAAATGGATTCTATAATGTCCAACAATACTTGGAAGATTGTTGATTTATCGGCTGGATCAAAAGCCATTGGTTGCAAGTGAGTATTTTGAAGGAAATACAATACCGATGGTTCGATCCAAACCTATAAAGCAAAATTAGTTGCTAAAGGTTTCGACAAAAGGAAGGAATTGATTATTTTGACACTTATGCACCCGTAGCTAGAATTACTACTATTAGAATTCTATTTGCATTATCTTCTATATATGACTTACATGTGCATCAAATGGATGTTAAGACTGCATTTTTAAATGGAGAATTAAATGAAGAAGTTTATATGGAGTAACCGGAAGGCTTTGTTCTTCCGGGTAACGAAAATAAAGTTTGTAAACTTGTCAAATCACTATATGGTTTAAAACAAGCTCCTAAAAAATGCCATGAGAAATTTGATAATGCAATTATGTCTTTTGGTTTTTTACACAAAGTGGTAGATAAATGTTTATATATCAAAAGTTGTGATAAACACGTAATATTTGTGTGCTTATATGTGGATGACATGTTGATTATAAGTAATCACATGGATGGAATAAAAGAAACGAAGAGGTTTCTATCGTCAACATTCAAAATGAAATATCTTGATCAAGTAGATACCATATTGGGTATAAAAGTGACCAAGAATGGGTTGGGGTATGCATTAACCCAATCACATTATATTGAGAATGTGATTGAAAAGTTCAAACATTTGAACATTAAAGAGGCAAATACTCCATTTGATTCAAGTATTAAACTTGTAAAGAATGTTGATTGGGCTATTGGACAACTCGAATATACTAGTGGAATTGAGAGTCTAATGTATGTTGTTCAATGCACAAGACCGGACATTGTATTTGCCGTAAGTAAACTTAGTAGGTTTACTAGCAATCCAAGTGTTGAGCATTGGAAAGCAATTGGGAGAGTTCTTGGGTATTTGAAGAGAACTAAAAACTTTGGACTTCAATATTTCAAGTTTCCAGCTATACTAGAAGGATATACCGATGCGAGTTGGATATCAAATGCTGGAGAAAATAAATCAACCTCGGGATGGTTGTTTACACTTGGAGGTGGTGCTATTTCTTGGAGATCAAAGAAACAAACAATGATTACACATTCCACCATGGAATCCGAGTTTTTTGCACTAGCCGAAACTGGAAAGGAAGCAGAGTGGCTTAAGGATCTTCTTTATGAAGTTCCACTAGATACGAAGAATGAGTTTTCAATATCTATACTATGCGATAGTCAAGCTACTCTAGCAAGAGCTTATAATGAAGTCTACAATGGAAAGTCTAGACATATGAGTCTTAGACATGATTACATAAGAAAATTAATAAAGGACGGAATAATATCACTTACCTATGTAAAGTCAAGTGAAAATTTGGTTGATCCATTCACAAAATCACTTACCAAAGAGTTGGTAAGACAAACATCGAGTAGGATGGGGCTAAAACTCCTATTATAAATTTACCAATGATGACAATCCTACCTGTCATTACGAAATGAGTAATTCACGGTTCAAAGGATAACAACAAGTCATTCGATAAGTGAATTGTTGCAACACCTAGAAAATAATTTAAAAGCCATATCCTAAGGATGTAAGTGCTGGGATAACTGTTTTAGAGGGTTGAATAAATCTTAAAGAAATTCAGTACTTAGTATAAGCGTCTTTAAAAGTTACCAAGACAGTGTAAGAATTTCTCCTATATGAACTTAGGAGTGGTGCCGCTTCAAGGAAAGTTTTGGAGTTATTTCTGAAAAGTTCATGAACTCGGATGGGCGCAAGACCATTAACGCACCAAAGTAAATTGTGTGGAACGCATCAAGCAAGAATGTTCACGTGTGCGATATCGCCGGTTCAAAGCCAATGCTACCTGGGATCTCGATATTACTTTGCAATGTTAACACTAATTTAAGGTTAAAATCGAAAGATATCTTATTTTATGAGTGGCATCGTTTATGATTCTAAGTTGAGTTTGTATATTTGAACAAGTTGGAGATTGTTATGAAATGTTGTTCAAATATATATATAAAGTTGAAAAAGTGTAAGAATCGGTCTAAAATATAGAGAACCGGTCCAAGGGGTGTGAAAATCAGACCAAATACAAACTGGACGGACCAATTGGTCCGGTCCGGACCGGACTTGGAGGTCCGGCCAAAATGAGAACCACGCGATCCCATGGTTGAACAGATTTTGAATTTGTTCAAGAAAATGGGGCATCGTGCGATCGCTTGGGTCTAGTACCGCACGATCGCGTGGTCATAAAAATTGACCGTTGGAGAATATTTTCAAATTTTCTCATGCACATTTTCAACAATTTTTTGCACTCTTTTGTGAAGAGTTGCATGGACAACGAATTTAGGTAATGGAATTCTATAAATAGGGATAGAATTCATATTTTTAAAAACAATTCAATACAATCCAAGTTCCATATTCTTGTTCTTGAAATACTTAGAATCTCTCTCAAATTGCTCTTCTTGTTCCTTGTTTACAAGTTTTCATTGTGCTATTTGATACTTGGTTTGAGGCTTGAAATCCGCTAAAGCAATTTACTTGGAGATCCTTTAGCATTCTCATTACGAGAGGGCACAAATTTAACTTTTAGGATAGTATTCAATGCGATTCAAGTCCGTTATTGTTCTTCCCATTTATTTCATCACTATTTCAATTCTTTGATTTCATATTTGTGTCAACTTCATTACAATCAGATATTTCACTTTGAGAAAGAAATTTTCTCAACAGTTTATTTGTCCCGCCCAGATATAGCTATAGAGATTCTTAAATTGGAAAAGAAAAGTGATAAAAAAAATATGAACTAAAATTAAAATGTGCATTCTTAAATGAGAAAAAAGTAGAATGGAATACAAAAAGGAAAAAAAAAACACACACACACACACACTCTCTTTCCCAAGCATATTAAGCTGTATTCCTTTAGAACAGAAGTTTTCTTGTTAGTATCACAATTTATACTGTATTAATTTTGGAAAAAAAAAAAAGAAGACTTCTTTTGTACTCGTATAAGCTAAATCGAACATTTTCTATATAGCTAAAGAGATTCTCAATTTGGAAAAGAAAAGTGATAAAAAAAATGTGAACTAAAATTAAAATGTGCATTCTTAAATGAGAAAAAAGCAGAATGGAATACAAAAAGAAAAAGAAAAAGAAAAAAAAAAAACCCACAAACTTTCCCAAGCATATTAAGCTGTGCTCCTTTAGAACAGAAGTTTTCTTGTTAGTATCACAATTTATACTGTATTAATTAAAAAATAAAAAAAGGACTTCTTTTGTACTCGCATAAGCTAAATCGAACGTTTTCTATTCTCATCTGTTTAAATAATGAAACGAATTAATCTATTTTACCCTAGTGGTTTACCTAATGGTTTACCGATTCGTACGTTGACACGATTATGATAGTTAATTTTGAAAATGATGTAATGAGTATAGTGGTCAATATATATATATATATATATATATATATATATATATATATAAAAGTGCAGTGTAAGTAACCCAATCAATTGCCATCGTTTGATAATGGTACTATTTTTTATTTATAAATCATTTTATAAATAATATAATTTTTCAAATCACTTTTTAATCACACATTTTTCTTTTTCTAATTTTCAATCACTATTTTTTACCTCAAAATCATAAATAAATCAATTTATAAACCAAACAATATTATTAAACGGAGACTAAATTAATAGGTACAGTAGCATGGTTTTAATCAAAAACTATACGTCAATTTCCCACTCAATTCAATACCTTTATTGCATAGGATAGGAATATAGGATCTGCTACTTGACAATTTCAATTTGAATTGACCCCAAAGGTTGCAAAAAGTTGAAACAAGGTCCTATTTGAGTGTTGGTAGCAAAAAAAAGTTCATAGTGTCTTGAACAAAGAGCGCACACACTAGGTGCTAACCCTATTCAAATTCCTCAGCAGGAAAAAGGAAAAAGGAAAAAGGAATTTGTACAGATAAATTGTCCACATGTATTGACAGATACACATTTGCCAATTTTGTGACCGTTGATGTTGAAAATGATATGATGGTTGAAATTTTGATTTCTAACAATCATATATTTGTCGAACTTTCTGTATACCTAACATCACTCCTGCTCCCTAAGAGCATCTCCAATGTTGGTATAAAATAAAGCTATTTTGTGATTTACATTCGACCTGTACGGCCTCCAATTGGGAGATTTAAACTACATTTTCCGCCAAAAATGTACAAAATATACATATTGTTTTACATCTTCTTATAGATCCGCAAATATGTAAATGAGGATGTAAAAATTATTTTGAATATGTTAATTTACACTTATTTTTACACCATCATTGGAAATGCTCTAATCTCCAACGGCACCCCACACATAACCCACTCTTGAATAGTCTATAAAAGGAAATACCAATCCAAAGGACTGGAGGGGACACTGGACAGGATTCTTCAAAAGCAAACAAAGACTGTATTTCCAGTATACTTTTGCTTTACATATATAGGCTGCCTTTAGGAGGAGGAGAACGCCGCAGGCGGCGGAGTACGGTTGCCGGAAAGCAAGTCCAATATGGAATTCGTTTCCAGGTCTCCATCTTTGCTTCCCAACTCAAGTTTTAACATTAATGCTGAAAATATGAGTACTGCTGAGGAACAGCAACAGTTTGCAAACCTTGTATTCTCTTCTGCAACTTCTCAACTACTTCTTCAACGCATCATGTCTCAATCAGTAAGCCTCGTTATACGTTTACAGAGGTGTCAAAGTGTGTTCCGGGCTCGACTGAAAATATGATAATTTTTTTTTTTTTTTTTGAAAATAAAATATGATAACTTTTTAAAATAACAGAAATTAAAAATAAATTTAATGCAGGAAATATCACCATTAGCTTCAGGAAGGCTGTCTCACAGCAGCGGACCTTCAAATGGATGCCATACAGAAGAAAATGATAGCATTCCAATTTCTCCTTCTGATGATTTTGAAGATATAGTTAAGGTACATTTTTTTTTTCCCTCTAATTATTCAATTTCCCTCTGCCACCCACAATCTGGATTTTGTTATTTGTTTCGATTTCGGCATTTATTTATTTATTTTTTTGCTTCTTTCAAAAATTAAATTTTAACTAACATTTCAAGGGATCTACAATCTTTTCAACCACTTTGGTCACCAAACTTTTTTTATTTATAAATCAATTTATAAAATATACAATTTTCAAAAATAACTTTTTAACCATAAATATTTTTTCTCACCACTTTTCAGCAATACATTTTACGTTGAAAATGTAAATAACTCAATTTATAAATTACGTTCTTTTACCAAACATAGACTAACGGGTTTCCAAGCATAGTACTACATAATGGGATAAAAATAAATTTTTATACTCGTACTCGACCAGGGGGGAAAAATTCATTAAAAAGAATTCCCTTGCAAAAATAAGTGGACTTGGGAGCAGGTTACAACATACTGACATAGTATATGTACATAATTTCTATAAATAAACCATGTTCGGTAAACTTTATTTATAATAAACACAATTTTTAATATCATTTTTTAGTCACATCTTTTTTCCTCAAGTTTTAACTACACATCTTACATTAAAAATATAAATAACACAAATCATGACTATTTATAAAGTTAGCGAACAGGTCCTAATTTGTAAATTGACTTCATTTTACACCTTATCAAATTGAATGAAGCTTTATAAGGAACTCATTAAAAAACTAGAATTTTCAACACGATAAAACTCCTGAGTTAATTATTTGAAAATCGATCGTGTGAAAAGTATTTTTTATAAGATGTATAAAAAGTAAGAAAAAAAATATATAAAAAATGATATTTATTTATATTATGTATCTTTTTTCAACAAGTATATAAGAAAAATATTTTGAGAACAATCAATTTTAAATAAAAACTTAAAATCGGTACTCTGTAAATTGTTTGGTAAAAGTTTTTTATCTACAAAGAATTTGGTATTTTCAAGGTGAAATATGTGATTAAAAATAATTTTTTAATTGTTTAGTAAAAGTTTGTTATATACAAAGAATTTAGTATTTTCGAGGTAAAATATGTGGTTAAAAAATAATTTTCAAAATATATGTTGTTAAAAAGCGACTTAAAAATATATACGTAACAAAAAGAATTGGTTTATAAACCAGATGATAGATTACGCAATTTCTCAAATTACTTTTTAATCACACATATTTTTCATCTTCAATTTTCAATCACTACTTTTTATTTCAAAATTATAAATAAGTCAATTTATAAAACAAAACCAAACATAGGCTTATAACTTTTTATTTACTAACAATTTATTGAGCTTAACAATAACTATTGCACTGATTAGTCAATAATGACATCTACTAGTGGAAAAAAGCTATATGGGGAATGGGGATTGAACCCAATGCAGTCAATTATTTCAGAAATAGCTTTTCTTTGTTTACAAGGATACTTTAGTTGTCTAATCAGACACCTTTTTGACTACTAACTGTTCAAAATTTAGCCTTTATTTGGTAAAGTTCATAAGCAACAAGCCTTCCCAAGTAACTTTTTAAAATAATTTTTTAATCATATATTTTATTTCGAAAATAACAATTTTTTTTTTTTATAAACAAAGAACTTTTATCAAATAAACTTAATCTCGACAACATGAAAAAAAAACTTGAAATTCTTGAATTGCAACCATTCTCCAAGTTTAGATAGGAATTGATGATTGTGCATCCAGGCATGGCCAAGAATTTTAAAAAAAAGAACTTAGCCCTTGTTGGATTCTCATAATTTTTGAAAAAATGAGTTTTGAATAGTAGTTTTGAAAAATCGTGTGATTAAAAAATGGTTTGAAAAGTAAAAAATTGTATACTTAATTTTTTTGGATGGTTGAGATTGATTACCGTAAAAAAAATGTAATATATATTTTTTATGAAAAAAATATGTTTATCAAACAAGGGCTTAATTAGGATACAAGATTAATAATTCTTAGAGAATAATAAAGATGAGTTGTGCAGATTATCTAAAATTCATTTTTTAAAAATATTTATACATGAATATGTATTGTTATCTTATGAGGAAGACTTAGGTTATTTGAAACTTAAAGTCTCAAGTTTGGTAACTTGTTTATAAATAATACATTTTCTTAAATTACTTTTTAACCACAAACATTCCTCAAATTACTTTCCATAACATATTTTATTTCAAAACATCTATGTTTGATTGATTATATTTGCCTAAAAAATGTTACATCAAGGAATTTTTTTTCAACTTTTTGGGTTTGATTAGAACATTTGAATTAGAAAATATTTGGGTGGTACAATAATTTGAAGCACGATTTAGGTCATTTGTTTGGAAAATATTTTCTCACCTATTTGGTAAGAAAATTTTACATGACTTTTGTTCATGTGAATCAAACACATTATAAACGAAAAACTTTTACCAAACATATGTCAAGCTTTAAATAGCGTGGCTCTTTCAACTATGTAGTCATATTTGAGTTCAACATTTAGCCCATGTTTGGTTATGATTAAAATTTGATTTTAATATTAAGTCAAAGTTAATAATTAATTTTAATCGTACATTTTATGGGAATCAATTTTTTCAACCACATATTTTATCAAATTTTATTCAAATTTACTAAAAATTAATTTTAATACATACCAAACAGACAATTAATTAAAACTCGTGTTTGATTTTTGATTAACAATTGAATTATTTGATCAAACTTCGACTAAACATGTGTATTTAAACAAAGGGTCTTTTTGATTATGATAAAAAAAATTGATTTTTATCAAAGTCAATAATTAATCACAACCACATATCTTATGGATCCCACATTTTTTTAATCACGCATCTCATCAATTTTTATCAAAATTATATAAAAATCTGAATTTAATCTCTATCAAACAGGGGCTAATTTATATATAACAAAATTTATCAAACCATTTTTTAATCACATACATTTTTAATCATTTTTCAAACACATATTTTACCATGAAAAGTGAAAACGATAAGATTTCATTTATAAACAATTTGAAGCCACCGAATAAAGCATTATTAAGTGTAACCCATAGACCTTCTATTATATGTATAATTAGGCTTCTCTTTGATAAATCGTTAATAAAGAATGCATTTCCTTGGAATGAAATGTTTGACTTGGAACTGTTGGACCCAATAAAATTTATAAAGTTTTTGTAAATTAGCAAATATTCGGTAAAAATTTGTTTATAAATGATCACAAGGCAACATCTCACTAGACCATTTTTTTTAAAAATAATTGATTTCTGCTAATCAAAAATTTTCGTCAACAATTTTTTACTTTTCAAAAAAATGTCCAATGAAACATTATTATGTGGCCGTTTATAAACAAATTTATAAATAACACATTTTCTCTGACTGCTTTTAACTACACAAAATTTCTTCAAATCACTTCTCAACAACATATTTTACTTCTAAATTTTTTTTGTTTATGAATATAAAAAATTACCAAACAAAAATTAAAATTAATTATTAACTTTAACTTAAATTTGAATCTAAATTTTTAGTTAATGAAACAAGGATTTATTAGAAGCTCTTCCGTATAACAGGGACATATTAAGCCTCTCTTGGTAAATTGCGTTTATAAACTATTGTTTATAAATAGCGATGTGATATTTCGTTAATTCATTTTTTTAAAAGATAAAATTGTGAGTAGAAATGTTTGATGATTTTTCAAAAAATTATCTAATTAATGAAATATGGTTACGTTGAAATGTACATGTGACCGCTTATGATCAAAATTTACTGAGGAGAGGCTGAGTTATTGCCTATTGGAAGCTAGCTCTTTCATATCCTTTTAACTTTCTCTTCCATCCCTAGCTAGTCAGTTTTTTAATCTCCGCTTATTTTCCCTATCAAAACCACACTTCCAGTACTTCCGCGCAAACAACACCTTGCAACCCTTATTCACCACCACGCATACCGGTTATGGTGCTGCCGGCGCTAGTGGTAGCACACCGGGTGGCAAGACAGTCGGGAGGTGGCTAAAGGAAAAGAGAGAGAAGAAGAAAGAAGAGACAAGAGTACAAAATGCCCAGCTCCATGCAGCTGTTTCAGTGGCTGGAGTGGCTTCAGCAGTGGCTGCAATTGCAGCCGCCACAGCTGCATCATCTTCAAAAGGAAACGACGAACAGATGGCAAAAACAGATAAGGCATTGGCTTCAGCCGCCATTCTGGTTGCTGCACAGTGCGTTGAAGCTGCAGAAGCAATGGGAGCTAATCGTGATCACCTCATGTCTTCTATAAGCTCTGCCGTCAATGTCCGGTCTTATGGAGATATATCAACTCTTACTGCCGCCGCAGCCACCGGTAACATATTTTAATTTGAACGTGCATTATTCATTTTTTTCCCAGATTCCGACTACCTTAAATCTCTCTCTCTCTCTCTCTCTCTCTCTCTCTCTCTCTCTCTCTCTCTCTCTCTCTCTCTCTCTCTCTCTCTCTCTCTCTCTCTCTCACAGCTCTTCGTGGAGTATCAACCTTGAAGGCAAGAGCGTTGAAGGATGTTCCAGCACCTGCTCCAATAGACAGAGGGTTAAGCATAGGCACAGGTCAAAATAGCAGCAATAACAATACTCATGGAAACTATTACGAAGCGCTAGATCCTGAAGAAAACTTCTTGGCTGCTTGTAATCAAGATCTGATGCTCGCTCGAGGCAGTGAACTTCTCAAAAGAACTCGTAAAGGTGACCTTCACCTTCATTTGAAAATCGTTTGAACCTTGGAACAGTTTTCCCTTGCATAAGTATATCTTGATACCAATCAAATTCTGCATGCAGGTGATCTACACTGGAAGATTGTCTCAATTTATATTCACCGAACTGGAAATGTAAGCCCTGCTTGACTTCATTATAATCTCAAAAAACTTTGTCAAAAAGGTATCATTTGTTACAATATAAAGTTCCATTCACATTTTGCAGGTGATGCTGAAGATGAAGAGCAAATACGCTGCAAATACTATAACAAAAAAGAACAAGAGTAAGATTTTTGACTTTAATTCTCTGTACATTGTAAATCTGGTAAAATGCTGAGGGCTAAGTTGTGCTGCAGATATAGTGCTGGATATTTGCAAGGACATACCAGCGTGGCCAGGGAGGCACTTGTTCGAAGATAGAGAGCAACGGCGATACTTCGGGTTAAAAACTGAGGGCCGCGGCGTCGTGGAGTTTGAATGCAAGAATGAAAGAGAATACGAAATGTGGACTCAAGGTGTTTCGAGGCTGCTTTCCATAGTTGACGAGAGAAGAAGCTGAATTGAGCATTATCATTTTGGTTAATGGTAGTTACTTTCATTTTTCACGCCATGTTAGTACTGTTAAGCTATTATATCAGACGTCGTAGATTATGATTTGCTGCTACCCTTTTTTGTGGTGTGTTGTAATAGTTAAACTTTGCAGGAACCATATAGATTTCAAGGCTCGTAAGTTATATATGCTTTTCTTATTTGTGCCACCAAATAGCTCTCAAGGACCAGGATACAATGAAATTAAAATTGTTTGTCTGATGAATATGCACTTCTAGACAACAAACAAACACAAGAACTTGACCAGTATATCAAACATACGAGACTTTGTATTCCTGTTCTACAGTAAAAGAATACGAAGAACAAATTTTCAATGAAATAAATGTATGGATTTAAAGTATAAAAAATAGGAGCGAAACTGAGAGAGATCAATGAATTCATGTGTTTAATCCAAGACAAATCCAAAATATTTATAAAATTGGATACACTTCTTAATTCCCAAGAGTCACGCCTATAATTTAGACATCAATTCATACTTAAAATTACTCCAAAAAAAAAAAAAAAAAAAAGTCGAATTAAATCATGAAAAGAAGCCAACAAGCAATTCCCAATGGTCATAAATTTTTGTACTGGGCTATCACCTAGGTGATAACCCGACAGACCTTTACAAAGGCATTTGTGAAACGCCCATATTGGGCTGCCACCTCTTTCTTTCTTTCTCATTTATTCTTGGATTTCTTCCAAACATACACTTCATATTTATTTGAATTCAATTTGAAATTATTATCGAAATGAATAAAATTTTGAAAATTTTTTTTTTTTGTGTACACTAGTTGAACTTTATGCATAAATGAAAGTGTTTTTCCGACTTGAACTTTCACGTAGTGAAAGTATTTCACACTCTAATCAAGATGGCATGATAGACAAACTTTGAACCAACGACCCTATATGATTAGGCAGATTAGCCGAAAATACTTCACGCACAAGTTAGAATGTCCTTATTGTGCTCATAAGCACCGAGACATGAATATGTCATGTGTGCCATATCTTTATTTTTGTTTCGTGAATGTCTTAAGTAGTTGGCCAAACTACTAAGGAGCCGAGACTATCCTCGATATTCATATATGTAGGCTTATAAAAAATGCCATCTCTAAAGCATTTTATATTCAGTTATATGAGCCTATAAAGAGTCAATCAACTCATCATTTCGTTACTCATACGTTTACGAAACATTTCTACCTTGAGATTAAGTTAAAAATTTGCAAACTCTTATGATGTAATTTACTCATTGAACCTAAGATCTTGATGTTTCAAGTCTTAGGTTGATTTTTCATCATTGGTGACTTTGAATTGGCCGCAATTACATCCCATTTGATGTTTTATTAACTAAATCTCTTGCAAGACATTTCCTCAAAAGATCTGTCAAGCTTTTACCTGACTTAACGTAAGACACGATAATGATACCAACTGAAATTAATTGTCTTACTGTACTCTATGTCTTAATTCAATGTGTCTAGAATTATCATTGTATATTTGGTTATATGCTTTAGACAAAATTATCTCACTATTACAATGGATAGAAACTTGTGGCATTGGTTGAGGCCAAAAAGGAAATTCAATCAACAATTTCCTTAGAATAATCGGAGTAATAAATCTCATAATTCATCGTTTCCTTTTAGATGTATTATAATTATATAGACTATTTGTCAATGTAATTGACTTAGGTTACTTGTATAATGTTGCATGATTTTCTTATCGCAAGTGTACAACCGAACGAGTAATATAGTGATCGAACGAAGAGTCCAATATCATATCCATGAGGATTGAGTTAAAATATTTTTGAGATCACTAACCTTAACCGAAACTATAAAAATATCAATTTGATGTTGATTTGAAATCAAACTAACAATTAAAAAGTAAATGGTTTTTAAAATATAAAATTTGTGAGAGAAACACGTTGAATCAATAATCCCCACTTTTATTTCCATCATTCACATCTTGATTTAAATGTTTAACAACAATTCATGGGATACGAAAAATTATTGGTCCTAAATTGTTTAAAAACTCTATTTCGAATGGTGAATTAAATTTATTCCTATATGTGATCCGCCTATATTTCTATGACGATTGCGAACAAATAGAAAAACATTAATGACTCATGTACACTTAAGATTACATAAAGTATATGAGTATATTTCTACCAATTATCAGACTTTATGATAATTAAAACAAGTCTAATGAATTCCTGATATTTTGAACTTAAGAACACGTCATAACATTAATTGTTCAAACCCATAAATAAATTGCATTAAATTAAACAAGCATCGAAACATGAAATACGAAAAGTAAAAGCTTCATCAAGATCCAAACATAAAATAAACTAGCATAGAAACATAATTGAAGATAAACAACAAGAATTTATAGAATTCATAACCCGTGTGGATAAATTCTTCTTCTTATTACATAAATCTTTAATCTTTAATCCTTTGCGGCAATTGGTTCTCTCATGAAATTGGTAGAGTTTTGATATGGAATAATCAATAATGAGGTTTAGGAACTTAATTTCATACAATTTGTCTTCTATATATAGGTAAAGGGGGGTAATCTAGTTCATTTGAGAAAGAAATTGATCAAAATCGGATTTTAAGGAGGAAAAATTTCTCCCAGCCAGATCAATTGTAGGATTCACGTTCGCATGCAAGGGCACTTCAGGTTCTACCTTTGTAACATGTGACCACGCGATCGTGTGGTTCAATAGTTTGCCTTTGATTTTCATCTTTCAATTTATGCAAGTTAGTCCTTTCTCGATACTTTTCGATAGTGTTTCATCTTCCGATTTAGTCAATTTAGCCCATGAACTTTTGAGTTTCTTCAATTTCTCTGTCATCTCTAAATTTCTTCAAATGAGTCCTTGAATTTCCGACTCCTTCTAATTTTAGCTCTAGTTTGCTTCACTATTGGTCCCGTCAACTACCACTTTGTACAATTTAACTTAATTTCTGCATTCTCTAGACTTTGGGATAAATATTGAAATAAAGACAATTAAAAACTAAATCAGTAGCTTTTATTCTCAAATGACAATAAATTTCATTTTTTTAGTATTTAAATAAGTGTATAAAATACACTTATCAAATAACAACTAATTTTTCCAATGATGGAAGTAATGTTCGATCTTGTAGATATCATTGCATACATAAGACATCCAATAATCCGTGCATACTCTAATTGGGATGCCGCTATACCCGTCTTCGAATATAATCTAACATTTGGATCGATTGGAGTAGATATTGACTTGCAATCAAAATGACCAAACTTCTTCAACACTTTTCTAATGTTCTGTGATTGAGTAAGTATGACCCTTATATCCTTACTCATGATTTTAATTCCTAAAGTCACATTTGCAAGTCTTATATCTTTCACATAAAAGTTGGTTGATAACAATAACTTAGTTCTTTTATGTTTTCCAAGTCAATTCTGAAAATTATCATATCATCTACATATATACAAATGATGGCATTTATGTCCATCAAATATGCTATGTACACATTTTTCCGATTCATGGATTATTCTAAATTTGCTACCAACAATTATTTTGTCAATTTTTTCATGCAATTGTCTAAATGCTTGTTTAAGCACATACAATGACTTAAACAATTTAAACATTTTCCTTCTTGTCCCGATGATCTCAGGGTGGTCAATCTATATTTCTTCGTCCAACTCTCCATTTAGGATAGTCGTTTTAACATTCGTTTGATGGATTTCGAGTTTGCATATGGATGCCAAACAATCAATGTTCTTATAGTAGTTTTTCTTGCAACCGATGCACAAGTATCAAAATAATCAAGGTCTATATTGCCAACTGCAAGTGTACAGATCGTACAAGTAATAAAGTGAATTTTAAATCCGTATATTGTACCCACAAGAATTGAGCAAATTGTATTTTAGATTAATGACCTTAACCGAAACTAGAAAATTGAATTACGTTTGAATTTTTGTATTAAATAAACAACTAAGGAGAATATAATTACAGAGTATGAAAATAATAAGAAAAACATATTAGAATCAAGAATCCATTTTATTTCTGTCAATTATGCGTTAATTTAAACGTTTAACTACAATTTATGGGGTTTTAAAAATTCATGTTCCTATTCTTATTAAACCCCTTTTTCGAATGGTGAATTAAAATCTTTTCCTATAAGGGATCCTACTATATTTATATGATGAATTCAAATATATAGGAAGAGTTATCGTTTTGTAAAAATTATTGAAGATTACACAAAACATAAGGGTATATTTCTATCCTCTATTGAACTTTGGGCAATTAAAACAAGTCTAACAATTTCCTAAACTTTCGAACATAGAAAATTGTCGCAAACATCATATAATCCATGCATCCATAATTATAGATGAAAATAAATACGAATTAATTGCTCAAAAGTCAAACCCATGAATCATATATATTAAACAATAAATTAAAATGTAAAATCCAGAAAATAAAATATCATCACGACTCTAACTTAAAAACCTAGCCTAGAAACATGATAAAAGAATAAATACAAGAATAATTACTGGAGTTCATCACCCAAATATCAATCTTGCACTTGATTCTTCAATCTTCAATCTTGGCATGATGTGGTTCCTTGAGAATTCGACAACATCTTGGCACGTATTCAACTGATTGGGAACACAAAAAACATGCTTCGTGTCATGTACATATAGGTTTAGTGTACACCTAGGCGAAAAATAGAGAAACTTGTTGAAACCTGCGATAAAAAGCCCAGCAATCGCCCCAACGGCACAGTATAAGTTGACGCAATCGCACTGTTATGAAATTTGCATTCTGCCTATTTCTGAGACCTTCATGCCACTACATGGTATAATGTGCTGCGGCCGCACAGTAATACATCCATCTTGCAATTTCCATCTTTCAATTGCTGTAAGTTGGTCCCCATTTTTTTTATTTCACCTCAAGTCTTTCATCTTCTGATTAAAGCAATTTAGTACCTCAACTTTTAATTTCTTCCAATTGAGCTCTTTATTTTCTTGATTTATTCAATTAAGCCCTCAATTTTCTTCCTTCTTCCACTTTAACTCCATTTTGCACCTTAGTTGACTTCATTAGCTCCTCATGTGCACAATTTAGCTTGTTTATCATCCAATTGACTTGTTTTTGCTTCAATTCTTGTATTTTCTCGATTTCGAGATATTTTCTGTAATAGAAACAAATAATAATGAAATCAATAGAAAATATTCTAAAATGATAACAATAAATTCTACTTCTAACATGGAAATAAGTGTATAATATACACTTATCAGACTTCCTTTTGGGTAAAACCTTTTGTTGTTAACCTTGCTTTTAATTTATTTATGGTTCCATTTATTCTCATCTTCTTTTTGAAGATCCAATTGTAACCAATAGATCTAGAACTAGGTTGAAGATATACCAATTTTTCTAATAGATGCCATTTCATCATCCATTGCTTCTTTACAAAAGGCGGCCTCATCAAATTTAGTAGTCTCCTCATATGTGAGAGGATCAGACTTAATGGACTGCAAAATTGCAGTTTGTTTTATGTATGAGTCTCTATTACCTTCTATTATGTGTATAATGAAATCAAGTCCAAAAGCTTTCTCTTTCTAGCTCGTTTACTTTTCCTTAGCTCCGGAGTGTCACTCATAATTTTCCTCTTGTTAACACCATATTCACTTGGTTCTATTTCATTATAATGATGTGAATCGTATAGGTATCTTAGAAAACATATTCTCATCGAATATTGTCTCATCTTAGATTCTATAAAGGCATTTACTTCAATGGAATTATTAGGTTCAATCACAAGAAACCTATAACATTTGTTATGTTCGGCATACTCTAGGTATATGCACTCTATTCTTTTGTCTCATAAATTTTTATTGTTAGGTTCAACTACTCTAACTGTGGCTCCAAAACCTCAAACTCACAAGTATGATAGATTAGGACCCTGTTTGATGGAGATTAAAATCAGATTTTTTAGTATATCTTGATCAAAATTGATGTAACGGATGTCCTCATTTACTCTTCTTATGTATTAAATATATTTTTAGAATTTATTTAATACTTATGAGAATTAGGAAAGAAAATGGAAATTATTTTGGAAATAAAAAGGTTAAGAAAATGTGAATTAACGTCATTCTTTAGAAGATTCGTTTGACCACTTTCGACCTCCGATAAATGCATAATTTATAGGTACGGATAAGTACTCGAAGTGAACTTCGAGGATCTGAAATCTGTTCATCCTTTTGATTAATGTACAACTCGTGACGGATTTTCAAAGTTGGCTCTTCAACTAAACGACTCGAAAAGATACGGGCTAACTTTGAGAAGCCATAACTTCCACCTTGGTTAACCAAATCTTGTGAAACAAATTTCATATAAAAGTACTCTATGCGTACTTTGAAATGAGACAAAGAACAATCAATTTGGAGTTCGTTTACTATCTCAAATCTGAGCTCAAAACAGTGAAATCTCGAGAATAAAGCATGAGGTGGCTCCCTCCAACCTTATATTCGTCCATAACTCACATGATTCACCTCCTAGCTTCCTTGTCCAGCTCCAGATTGCATGAAAAAGGAATTACACCTCATGCTTGGCTATTAAAATAATATTTCTTAACTTTGAAGCAAAGTTTTAATCCTATACATTCAAAACCTTGCTTCAATTTATGAAACCATATTCCTCTATAAATATGGATGATTTTGAATGAAGAAACATATTAGAAATCATATCAAAAACACTACAGAATTCGTTTCCCTCTTTCAAAAACCCTAAGTAGGGATTTCTTGCCAAAATCATGTTTTAATCCATAGAAGTTGTGCCTTTGATCACCAAACTTGTTACCTCAAAGTTATTCATCAAAATATAGGTTTGGATATCAAAATGATCACAGAAATGGAGTTTCAGTCTCTAAAAATACGCTTTTCGACACCCGGAGATTTGGTGTCGACACCAAACGAAGAACGATGAACATAGTGTCGACGCCTATGTAGACACCCATGTAGACACCTCCTTTATTTTTGGTTATGATCATAATATGAAGTTATTCTATGATTTTTTGGTTGATAGATATTTTATAATCATCAAAAGTTGTGAGTATTCGACACAACCTTTTATGTGATGCATTATGTGCGAAGTTGATTCTTGTTGAAATGTTTTTGATGCATATTGATGATGATATTGAATGTGATATGATTCACAAAAGAAGCATTTTCAAAAAAAGATAATAGATTTAAAATCTAGCTCCCTCGGTAATCTGTATTATGTTGGGATATCGATGTTGGTCGTGAGGACCTTGCGACTCCAAGGCTCCGACGAATGACCTGATGATCTATAACCCCATTAGAGTCTAATATGGTGAAAGATGACTGTGATGTAGAAGCCCTAAAGGATATGAAATTCTAAGTAACATGTTTATGATCATTTTATTGATATCCATATTGTTATATTATTAAGCGCTTTGGGGTAGAAGATTTAATCTATAATTGGGCCCTGAAATCATATTTTTGGAAAAGTACTTGCATGTGTATCGAATTACTTATTGAATTATCAATTCATGTTTTCCATGTTTTCTAACTTGTAGATGCTGCACTTTGATCACTTTGAAGTTATCTTTCAGGAGTGGATCTTGTCGACCGATAGACAGTATTATAATTATGTAACTGCGACCCATACGCGGCAGACGTATCGCAACTTCCCTGCTTTCTCCTGGATTCTGCGTTCACACTTTTATGTGGAATTTTATGATAGTGATACTATGAAATATGAATACTCATATGATTTCCCCGGTGAAGAAGTTTACAATTATGGGTTAGTTTTGTTTTAAAATAGGGAAGATGAAGTTTAGAGTTGTTTTGTAACCTCTTCATAAACCTCGACTGTAACAAGCTTTTAGCAATCTATATAAATGTGTGACAGTTTTATATTTTAACAAGTATACTCTTCAAGTTGTCATTTCAAGGTAAAAAGATTGGTTTTTGATCATCATGTGTCGACATCGAAATCCTAAATTTCAACACCAAACTATTTTGCCTCAAAAATAGTGTTGGTGTCGACACCCTCTATATTGGTGTCGACACCAACTCAACTGTGCAGCCTCAGTTACTTTTGTGTCGACACCATTGTCAACACCTGGGGTCCTGCGTGCCAAAAATTTTAAATTTTATCCAAATTTTTGATTAAATGTTATCTTTTAAAGGAGGGTTTTTCCGTTTTGGGGTTGCACAAGACGTGTGTTTGAAAAGTTATGATTACTATGAAATATATGTTTGAGACTGATTGTTGACTTTATCTTTGTACTAAACACGTGCTATGTTTCATTTTCATCTATAGTTCATAAGGGGTTATTTTATTGCATTTACCATGCATCCTATTTGTAAATGACATGTGTAACGCCCCGAGTTCCAAATACCCGAAATGTCAGTTCATCATCTCAAATTAACTTCGAAAATAATAATTGAGCGGAAAATAATATTTTTTTTTTATACCTGAAATCTCAATTCACATAACTGTATAAACTTGACCCAAACGGCCAAAAGGTGTGAACATGAATTAAACTTGAACATAATAAAATAAATTTGTAATTTCAACAATTCGAGTATGGAAAATAACTTGACAAAACCAAATAAAGTTGTTATTTGAAATGGAACATTTTAAAAGCTTATTAATAACCACCATTATACGCCTCGCTGCTAACTTCGTCATCTGCAAAATTGGTTTTGGAAAAACGTGAGTATTTCAAAGAAATACTCAGTAGACTCGCGCACGATAATCATTTAATATTATAAATTAAAACACATAATCATGATATTCAAGTCTCAGGTGTCTAACGATCACCAGTATTCTCATGAACAAGTAAATAAACACAAGTTGAAGTCTCATGCATTTAAGCAAGTAAATTCTCGTAACATAATCTCATACTTAGAAAGCAAGTAATTCTGATGAATACAATCATACATGCTAAACTTATAATTCAAATAATCATTGATGCACACTTTTGAAAAAGATAAAGTCTGTAAATAAGATTCTACCTTATTTCTTGAGTATTGAGCAAACAGGATAAAACTTCTTTGCGCCTCGTCTAGTCCTATAAAATAATTTTAAATAATTAAAATTAGACTCTTGGACAATCGGGTCTAAAATGGTGATTTTTGTGTAATAATAAGATTTTAAAGGGCTTTAGGGACTAAATAGTGTAATTATAATAAATCGGGGGTTGTTTCACATAAATAATGAACTTTGGAAATGATTTCAGTAATTAAATAAAATTTGAGACCCATTCAGAGATTTTCGAAAACAGCAGGGCTGGAATAACACGTTTTAAAATGCGAGGGATTGAAATGAATATATTTCAAAACTTGGGCTCGAACATAAATTTTAAAATATAAAATACATATCTTCCTCATTTCTCTCTCCCTCTAACTTTGGAAACCAGAGAGAGAGAGATAGAGGATGGAGACGGAGAGGACTTTGCCACTCTCCTCAAGTTCACGTCGCTGGCTTGATGCCGCCTTTACGCGGAGGTGACATAGGTATGGGTGTGTGGAATAAAAAAAATGTTTTAGGTGGTTTGATGTGTGAAAATCGGGGCCAACTCGAGGTTTCTTGAGGCTCGGATTCTTGGGCTTTTCAGCGATATCAACAGTGATTATCGAGGTAAGTTTATGGGTTTATTTATTTCTTGATTTTGTGGCTGTTTGGGTAAATTTTGGGGTGAAGCAGAGGCTGTTGAGGTGTGAGATTTCGACCGACGGTTACTGTTCATGTGGTAGTGATTGGAGGGTTCGATGTTGCAAATGGAAATGGTGGCTCGAGGCTTGTTGTTGGTGATATTGAGATGGGCGGTTGGATGATGAAGGTGGGGGTTTGAGTGCAGCCGTGTTTCGATGGTTCAAGTGAGCAGAGGAGTGGATTGACGATTTACAGTCGGCAATGGGGTTCGGAAATTGGCTTTGGTTGGGATGCAGATTGGGTTGCAATGTGTGAGTAATAGTTTCTATGGGATTGGAGGCAGTGACTGTGAGTGGTGTGATTCGGTTTAGGTGATTTGTGTATGCGTGTGTTGGGAAATTTGAATTCGTTGCCTTCTTCGAATCCATTGTTTGGATTGAAGAAAACTACTTCAATTGCTCCAATTCCATTAATTGGATTGGGTACTAATGGGGGTGATGGTGTGAATCGAATACGTTTGCAGATTGTGTAAATGTGGTTTGGCTAAGGTTTTAGGGGGTGCTTACCAAGAATTCTGCTGAATTTGCTGTGAATAATTTTGTGTCGTGAATGTGAGTTGTGATGGGGATGAAGGGAAGTATATGCTTCTGGTTGTTAACAAATTTTTGGTAAGTTTTGGCAGCATATGATTTGGGGAAGATTGAAGGATTTGGGGAAGATTGAAGGGATTTGGACTGATTGAGGGAGAGGTTAAAGGGATCATATCAGTTATGGCGTGTGAGGGGTGAAAGAAATTTGGGAATGATAATCAACCATGAATTGACAAAGCTTGAAATCTGGAAGAAGAGGATTTCTGGGAAGAAAGAAAGAAATAAAAACGTGGAAAAAAAAACTTGTAGTATAAGAGGTCGTTCTCTTTGTGTTTCGATTTTAGATTTTGAATTTTGGATTTTGTTTTGAATTTTGGATTTTGGTTGTTTGTTTTAGGATTGCTGAAAACATGTGCTCTTTATGATTTTGGAAAACTGTTTTCAAAAATAAAAAAACTGAAAAATACATTTACTTTGTAATTTTTATATATACTAGTAATCGCACCCGTGCGATGCACGGAATAAATAATATTTATTGAATAAGTTGTAAAAATACAATGTCCGATAAAAATAACACAATAAAAAAATAATAATAATAACTTGCATACACGAATTTTGAATAATTTGTAATTTCATTTCTCCCTATAAGATTTTTTACTTTAATGCATAAATTGTATATTCAATATACAATCAAAATATCAAAAAAGAAAAGAAAAGAAAAGAAAAGAAAAGTTATGAATTGCATTTTTTTTAACAGTTAATTGTTCATTATCTAGTTTTCTTAATTTATTTATTTATATAGAATTGATTATTCAAAAATAACTTTTTTTTTAATGTTCATTTACAATCACATATTATTTAAAAATTAATTTTTCACAATTGTACATACTACTTTTTAACCACACATTCTAAAAAAAAAGAAAATCAATTTTTAACCACTCAATTGATTGATTTGACAATTATTTTATTTTTTATACTACCTTCTTTTACTTTCAATCACACATTTAAAACAATTCCTATAATTTATATCAAACTTAATCATATTCAATGGTTTCAAATACAATGTGACATTTTATTTTTCACAAACTATTGAAAATGGCCATGTACACACACAAAAAACTATTTTTTTTGCATGTTAAATAAATGTATGGACTATATTTTATTTTTAAATAGAATAAGTTTGATAAAACCTTATATTTATTTTCTATAGAATTAATTGTTAAAGTCTCTAGTATATATTTTACAAATTGATGTTATTTTAAATTTATAAAAATTAAAAAATAGATAAATGAACAAAATGAGTAAATTTATAAAATTAATTTCAAAATTACCAAAGAATTTATCGAAACCTGAAGTTGTAGAAATTAAAATGATTCAATTGAATTTACTTAGAAAGATCGGATATCATTATTTCTTTTAATTTGATAAGAAAAAAGATTTGAAACTAATCATTTATGTCAAATTGAAGTTAGGTAATAAATGATAAATATCATTTTATGTCTTAGATGAGATAAATTAAAAAGATTAGATATTGAAAAAAGTAAAAAGTATAAGTAAAACTTTTACCTTTATTATTTGAGGCAATTTTAAGAATGATATATTTAGAGTTTGCTCTCATTTGTTAACTTGTATTGAACTTCTCGTTAAGATAATGAATTTGACACCTATATTGCATATTTTTTGACGAAAAAATATTACAATAATTATCAAAAGAGTAAAAATAATATATAATTTGATCTTTTTATAGATTTTTTTATTTTTTACAATCAATAAGTCATTTATTACATGTCACTTATAATTAATTTTGCATTAATTGAAGTTTCCTCATTCAATTATTAAAATAATTAATAAAATTACAAAGTTTCCTAAAATAGCAGGGAAAATGGAGGGAAACTATGTGTGGGTTTTTTTGACGGCTATACTATTATTATATATATTAAGATTTACTTTGTGATATTTTATATGTAAAAAACTGTTGATTTGTTGAATTACATTAATTTTAATGTTAATAAATCAGTTAGTTTTTTATGTCAATAAATTCATCATTAATATTGTTTCAGTTAAACAAAAATTTAACCACATACCAACAAAATCTTAACATGGATCTATGTATAATGATAAAATAATATAAGAATTTCAAGTGAAGGAAGTATCTCACATTTAAAAAATAAAATAAAATAATAATAATAATAATAATAATAATAAATTACAAAAAAAAAAAAAATTCTTAACATGGATCTATATACTGACAAAATAACATAAGAATTTCAAGTGAAGGAAATGTCTCACGTTTACCAAAAAAATGATAATAAAAAAAATTACAAAAAAAAATAATAATCTTAAAATGGATTTATATATAATGACAAAATAATATAAGAATTTCAAGTGAATGAAGTGTCTCACTTTTACTAAAAAAATAAAAAAATCTTAACATAGATCTATATATAATGACAAAATAATACAAGAATTTCAAGTGAAGAAAGTGTCTCACTTTTACCCAAAAAAAAAAAATAATAATAATAATTTATATAAAAAAAATTAACATGGATCTATATATAATGACAAAATAACATAAGAACTTAAAGTGAAGGAAGTGTCTCACATTTAAAATAATAATAATAAAAAAAAATTACAAAAAAAAAAAAAAATCTTATCATGGATCTCTATATAATGACAAAATAATATAAGAATTTCGAGTGAAAGAAGTGTCTCACATTTACTTAAAAAAAAAAAAATTCAAAACGAACGTTTTTGTCGTTTTGGACTTTTTAATATAAAATATCCAAAACGTAATAAATTTGTTTTGAGTTTCTTTTGTATTTTTTTTAATGTTTTGAAAAACGCATTTCTGAAAATGGGTAAAGTGAACGTATTTTCGATATTTCCAAAAATCGAAAACTCAAAATGGACTGAAAACAGCAAAGAGAACGGAGCCTAATATTTTGGGCCTAAGGAGTTGGGCTGGATTGAAATAGTTTGGACTCAAAATAGTTCGAATTTGGATTTAAGATAATTAAAACTTGGACAAAATTTAAATTGTGATCTTGGTAACACCTTTGATAAAATTTGAATTTGACTAAGATAAATTTAATTTTACTTAAAATAATTAGATAAAAATGTGTAAAAAAATAAATAAATGGGCAAAGTTGTAGCGACACATTTTAAATAATATTTAAATAAGTTATGAAAAATTCTCGATCGTTATAACATTTAATTAAAAGTGCCTATCTCCAATAACCTTTACTTAATTCTGAGTTTCATAACATGGTAAATAACCATTTCTGTTAGAGCCATGTTCTTTTTTTCTATTACACCATTTTGTTGAGGAATATCGACGATAAAAGTTATATGAATAATTCCTAAGTTTTCAATAAAGTGATATTCATCATGTCTACCGCTCCTTAAGCATTTTATCTTAGTATTGCGTAAATTTCTACTTCATTTTTATATACTTCAAATTTCTCCATAACTTCATCCGCAATTCTTATAAGGTATAATAACAACGTAATATTTTTCCCCTCTACTAGGAGTTCCATGCAAATCACACACGTCACCATGAATGAGTTCCAACAAAGTAGAATTTCTTTTAATACGAGAGAAAGAAGTTTTATTAATTTTTGTTCGAACACATATCTTTCATTTTTCATTTGTATCATGCTTGTAATTAGGAATTAATTCAAGTACACTAATATTATGAAATCTTCCAGTCTTCGATTATTTACATGTCCTAATCTAGAATGCCAAAAAGAACACAAGTCAATGGTATAAAAAATATATATATTTTTATTAGTAAGATTTAAATTAAATATACCCTAAATCAAGAGTTGTTTTTCCACAAACAAATCCACTGGACAATAAAAACTTTTTGAACTCTAAAACAAGTTTAAAACTAAACTTTTTAAAAAGATTCCCGGTAACCAAATTCTTCCCAACTTCTGGCACATGATATGTCATTGATAATGGGATTTTCAAAATGTAAACTCCGATTTAACACTTCCTTTCCCGCGAATGGTAGCGATAGAAGAGTTACTCATGGAGAGAGATTTGTCATCATTAACTAGCCCATAAGTTGTTGATTCTTGCAAATATGCCTCGCGACACCCAAATTTATCCACTACTTGCTACGTCCTCCACCACAAATACCTCATGACAATCACTTTTGAAATGTCTCTATTTCCCTGTTAACATGTACCATTTTTCTTTGAGATTTTGCTTCCTCTTCTTATTTGATTTTGATAATTGATTGTCATTTTTGTGTTCTTTCCCCTCTTCCACTACATGGACTTTAGTGATTGTCCATACTGATCATTAGTATCGTTCAATCCGGTCTCTTTTTCTATTTGAAGACCCAAATCTTCAAGAGACAAGTTGATAAGTGTATTTTATACACTTATTTGTATGTCTAAATTAGGATTAATTATTGTCGTTTGGGAATATTTGCTATTTAATTTATGTTTATTTGTTTACCTTTCAGAAAATGTCCCAATTGAAGAAGAATGAAGCAATTAATGGAAAAATGACACGATTGGATGTTAATTGGAGCTAAATTGGATAAGTGAGGAGTTTGTGACAACAACCGGGAAACATGCTTGGTGCCAAATTGACTAAATTAGAGGTTGGAGGACCTAATTGAAGGAATTAAGAGCTTAAATGGGCAAATCAAGAAGAAGATAAAGTTAAGGGACTAAATCGCAACAATTGAGAGTTGAGGACTGAAGGTGCAATTAAAAGTCAGGGACTAACTTGCACAGCCGGAAGAATGATGAAGTCGCGATCGCTGGTCATACACCAAGCGATCGCGAGAAGACGCAAAATTGTAACCCGAGAGTTTTAGGGTCAAGCACGCGATCGCTAGGGTTGAAGCCACGCGATCGCGTGGCTTTCCGGCTAGGCCGACTGTGGGCTTTTTCTCGCGATTTTTATCAGACTTTTCTTGTTTTGACCTAGGTTTTCTCCAAAACCTATATATACAACATAAGAGGCACGAGATCTAGACCTTTGCCTCTCCATAGAACGAGCCACAACAGATATTTCAATTCAAATTCTTGGGGAATTAAGCATCGCAAAGGGGCGTGAATTGAAGATAATTGAAGAATTGAGACTTGGTGCATGCTTTCCTTTCTTCTTATTGTTTTCAATGAACGTTTTATTTTATTGTTTATGCTTTTTAATCATGATGTGTAACTAAATTCTATGTTGGGATGAACGATGTAGCCTAGTCAATTATTTTAATTCCAAATTCCTTTGTTTTAGTAATTCGTTGCATGTATTGATTTATTATTGTTCTTAATGCTTGAATTGTTTAATCACCAATTCATGATTTATTGAGTTATTTCCATAATCCGAGAGGTGAGTTAATAATTTAGAACGTGGTAATAAATCCGGTAATTGAACGAGAGATAGAGATATACTCTTGTAATTATTGCGGTCGTGTGTGAATTCTTGCGTGTTATGCATCTAGATAAGGAATATTCGGACCCTCTGTAGAGATACATGGTTGACTTATTTAGGTAGGATTGATTTAAACTCGAGAGAGGAATTTCAATTTAAATTAGTGAATTCGACCGAATGCATAATTAGGAATTAAAACTTGAATTGGAGTTAATATAAGTGGCTAGGTGAAATCGGGATTCCCAACTACTTTACAATCGTATTTAAAGACAAAAACAATTTCGCAATTTTATTTCTTTAGTTTAATTCTTTAGTTGTAGTTAAAAACCTCAAATTAATTCGTTCGTTCAAATAGAGTTAGGAACTAACACATTTCGGTACTTAATAACAGTCCTCGTGGGACGATAATCCGGACTCTTAGGTCCACTTTATTACTTCTCACGACCCGTACACTTGCGGGGATATCTCGCATCGCGAGATATCAGGTGAACACAAGTCATATTTCTCGTGCTTAAGATTTTCCTTGTTGCCCTTCTAATAAGAGGAAGTTTACCGATGAAAATTGAAACAAGAAAGGATTCGTCCATTTGCAAGTGCTTCAAACTAATGGTAAATGTGTACCATTTCAACCATGCAATATTGATGGAGTTTGGATGCACAAAATTTCTTACTTGCAGCATCTTTAGGCATATATTTTGTTTTCAGCGCATCCCAAATATATTTTGCAAATATAATCATCTTGATCACATTTCCGCATCGTCTTATCTTGGGGGTAGTGAAAACATAGACCACATTGAGCGTGATAAAAAAGTGTAGTTTCTTCAGCCAACGTTCGAATATTAAATTCTTCAAAACTTTCCTAACCTCACAAAGTTCATAGCAAAGTCCCGAAGAGGAGATACTGGATAAGCATCACAATTGCTTGAAATAAAGTCTTAAAAATGTTGATAAAATAATTTTTCGCGTGTTTTAATGGTTAAACTTTGTAGTGACAATATAAATTCAAGGCACGTAAATTACGCCTTTCATAAGACAACAAATCAAATATAAGAACTTGAGTATATCAAACACATGAGAGACTTTATATTCTTATTATGCAGTAAAAGAATACAAAGAACAAAGTTTGGATACAAGAAAGTTATGAATTTGAAGTATCAAAAATAGGAGAGAAAAGAATGAGAGAAATTAATGAATTCATGCGTTTAATTCAAGACAAATTCAATTCTATTTATAGAATTGGATACACCTCTTTCCAAGAGTAACACCCATAATTTAGGCATAAATTTATACTTGAAATGAAACTAGTAAAAAAATAAGTTGAAAGTCGAATTGAATCATGGAAAAGTTCCAGAAGAAATTTTCAACGCTTTTTTTTTGTTATGGGGCTACCGCCCAGGTGGTAGCTCGTCTGACCTTTACAAAGGCAGTGGCGAAAACGTTCATACTGGACGATCGCTCGGTACAATTTTTTTCATTCTTCCTTTCTTCCTTATTATTGGATTTCTTCCAAACATGTGCTTCATGTTTATTTGAATTCAATTTGAAAATTCTTTCTAACAAATTTCATAGGAAAGAAATTGGACTTCATCTTTATACTTATCATTTTCACGATTAAGTGAGAAGAAATGTCTAAAATCATGTTTAGGTTCAGATTTTAATATATAAGTGAAAGTCAATAATTAACTTTAATTACATATTTTATTGGAGTCGACAACTTTTCAATCACAAATTTCTTCAATTTTTATTTAAATTGAAAATAAAAAAATTTAATTTTAATATTAATAAAACGTGACATATATGCCTAAAAACAGAATTTTTATTATTATACATGTTTCGATAACTTAACATTTCTTATTTTTAAGTTATTAAAAGTACTTATTATAAGAATATCACTTAACTTACTATTAGATCTATGTTCTTTAATGTAATTATTATAATTTATAAATCAACTTGTAAATAACATAATATTTTCAAATCATTTTTTTAACCATACATATTTTCTCTCTCCACTTTTCAACCATACAAATTTATTCAATTTTTATTAAAATTTAATTTTAATATTAATAAAACATGACATATATGCCTAAAAACAGATTTTTTTTTTTTTTTAAAATTATTATACATGTTTCGATAACTTTACATTTCTTATTTTTAAGGTTGTGTTCTTTTAAATTTAAAATGGAATGTTTTGTGTCAAATCAAGGAATTGAAATTATTTGTTGATTTTTTTTTGTGTTTTCTAGATAAGATGAAGGGTTAAAAATTGGAGAGAGAAAATGTGGATGGTTAAAAAATAGTATGAAAAATTATGTAATTTAAATTTTTGTAATGATTATAATTTAAAATCCTACTGAACACAGCCTAAGTTATTAAAAGTACTTATTTTAAGAATATCACTTAACTTAATATTAGATATTTGTTCTTTAATGCAGTCATTATAATTTATAAATCAACTTATAAACAACATTATATTTCCAAATCATTTTTTTTAATCATACATATTTCTATCTCAACTTTTCAACCATACATTTTACCTTAAAAATATAAATAAATCAATTTATAATTGTTACAATATTATACCGAGCAAACCCTAAATTAACTTGAGTTACACACTGACCTAATAAGCAAAATAAAATTATTTTTGTGGTAAAAATTATCTTAAGAGAAGTCCAAGGTTTATTGCAGGATATATATACCTCATGCATAATTCTCCAACTCAATATTTGGAGTTCATACATCTATTGTGCATGCTCTCAGTCATGCACCATATTATTTAGGGAACATTGTGTTGACCAGCTTTGTGACAAAACTTAGCTTAGTGGTACCAGGGATACCTTTGGAATTCTTAAGTTCCATAGGTCCAAGATTCGAAACCCCCTAGGGACGCGTCCACCTCGCGTGGAACAAATTCACACCATGCGGTGGACAATCCGTGTGTTGGTCGAGTCCACTGACGGATGCACAGCATGGCGAGCCGACGCGACCGCCCGTGCTGGATCTACCGGAAGTGCTTGTTGGAACCGCCAAATTTTGCAGACTACACTTCGATTTTCTGGTTAAGGGGCGGCAAACTGAAGAAGAAGACGCCTGGCTGGTTTCTTTCTTTAGTTTTCCTTTTCATTGGCCCAAATAATTACAGCCTGAAGCCCAATAATGCTAAAGCTTGAGTAGAAATCAGACCCAAACCTGATATGATGCTTTTATATTCTTCCAATGATTGTTGATTACAGTGATTGTTGATTACAATTTTGGTTTGGTGACTTAAGTAATTAGACTCATAGCTTTGAAATTGTGATTTCTTATTTGTTAATAATATTGATTGGTTTATCGTATCAGTGATTGAAGAATGAGAATTTTTAATACTTTTTAATTAAATAATAATTAACATTCTCGATATCGAGATTGTCGATTGCAGTCAACGGTCAATGGTCAAAAATCGTCCTAGCTCAACTATCATCCTGGATCCGTCACTGGCCGAGTCGTAAGTACCTCAAAGGCTGGTGGCGTCAACATAAAAACGCGCATTTTTATGTTGACGGTGCTCAGCCTTTGAGGTACTTACGGGACGTCAACACACGGATTGTCCACAGCGTAGTTTGGGTTTGTTCCCGCGAGGTGGACGCGTCCCCAAGGGGTTTCGAACCTTGAACCTATGGAATTTAAGAATTCCAAATGCCGACAATCCGTGTGTTGACGTCCCGTAAGTACCTCAAAGGCTGGGCACCGTCAACACATTGTATGATAGATCGTTAATCTATTGCCTTAGTTGCAAAGTTAGTATTTGACTTCAAAAAAAGAATAAATTGGACCTCACCTTTATTTTATCACATAACTTATGCCTCACTCCGAATTTCTTAGTGTTAATTAAAGTTGTGAAACAAGATTTAATTTTATATAAGAAGAAACACATGATGATCAAACGAATTTGGACACATTTCTACATTTGATTATGTGCCCTATAATATAATTTTTCTAATAAACGTGCTTATATTTAGAAAGTTAGAAACTTATTTGTTACTAGGGTAAACAGCACAAATAGTCCCCAACGTTTGCATTTCCTGCGCAAATGGTCCCCAACATTTCAATTTTGGCATTTACGTCCTCAGAATCACCAAACGTTGCCAAAGTAGTCCCTGTCGTTCTATTCCGTTAATTCCTACCGTTTAAAGCACTGTTTGACCCAATTAATTGAAAATTTAGAAGGGTATTTTTGTCCCAATATAAATTCCCGCGTATTTTAATTCTAGTTAAAAGGTTATAAGCAGAAAACGTCCCAAACCTATAAAACTTTTGCATACTTAGTCCCTATGTTATTTTCGGTATAATAGTCAAATAATAACGAAATTGGCCACAACTCTCTCCTCCAAGACCGAAGCTACAAACAGAGGCGGAAAGCCCATGGTTTATCTCGCGCGGCGACGAATAAAAGCTCCAATCAACACGTACGGTGCATCAAGGTTAGTAAATTGACAGTTTAGCTTCCTCCTGTGCGGTGGGTTTTTGATGGTTCGAATAATTTGCTACAATTGCTATGAAATCTTGATTTTTTAACAAATTTTCGGAATTTCTTTTTTATAGAGTTGAAAACTTATATTGATTCACATGGGGCATCCAAGATTTCGGATGTTTGAGGAAGAGGCTCCCACTTATGGTATATTCATAAACCGAGGGTTTTCTTCTTCTTCGTTTTTTTTTCCTTCCGAAAATGTTGTAAAGTGTGATTTCCATGCAGGTCCAAATACTGAATTTTTCACGATTAAAATTAACCATGGAGGTCGGTTTTTTGAAAAGCCGAACAATGTAGCTTACGAGCATGGACTTGTGTTTTTTTTTAGATTACATGCATCCAAAGTTGTTTAGTAGGGGATGTTGGAGAAGTTTTTGCGTGCATGTTGGCCATGGATGAATTTGGATTTTTACTTTAAGAAACAGAGAATGAAACTTGGCAGTGGGTTGGTTAGATTGAGGAGTGAAGGTGATGTAAGGGATATGTTGATGGATAGGCATGGGGAGAGGGAGGTAGAGATTTATATAGTTTCTTCAGAGCCTAAATATGCATTGTCAATGGAGGCTCTTGACCAACCACTATCTAAGCAGTGTGATGAAGTCAATGACGAGTGTTATGTGCCAGTAATGGATTATGGTAATGAGTGTTCCAATGAGCAAGCATGGGATGACATATTTTCCCAGTGGCAAGAGCAAATGGTGAAAATGATGGAGCTGGATCCTGCGGCATTTGGATGGCTTGACAGCAAACCTGCCTCACATTGGAGTAAGTCGCATTTCCAAGAAGGAAACAAATGTGATATGTTGCTTAACAATTTAAGTGAGTCATTCAACAGTGTGTTGTTAAGTGCAAGAGAGAAGCCAATCTTGACCATGCTTGAAGAAATACGGATGTACTTGATGAAAAGAATTGTAATCCGAAGGGAAAATTATGAAAGATGGAGGAGCGAAGTTGAACCTAGGATACAAAAATTTTTGGAGAAGAATGGGAAGGTTGCTAGGACAATGTATGCTGATTACTCCGGCAACTTGAAATTCCAAGTGAGATACAACATCAGTCAACTGCATGCTGTGGACCTTAGGGCAAAAACATGTACATGTCGTGCTTGGCAATTGAGTGGACTGCTTTGTTCTCATGTTATAGCTTCAGTGCTTTCAAGGAATATGCCGGTTATTGACTATGTCGATGACATCTATAAGAAGGAGGCCTACATGAGGACTTATACACCGGCTATTTGCCCCATGACAAGCCCAGATTTATGGCCGAGCTTGGGTCTTAATCCATTGACTCCACCTTTTTATACCAAAAAATCAGGACGTCCAAAGAAGGCTAGGCGAAAAGAGGCTAGTGAACATGTATCGTCTAGCAGTAGAAAGGGGATGGTAATGAGATGCAAGAAGTGCGGTGAACCAGGACATAACAAGAGAAGTTGCAGATGAGGAATAGCACCCCTTTCAGCAAATTTGGGATGAACAAACATTCTCACATATTTTTGTTAATATTTTTTTTATTGTAATGTGAAAATATATGATGCACTATTGTTTTTTGCATTAGTCTGGAAGGGGGTCAAAATTTGTGACACGTTGTTGGTTTTTGTAATGGTCTAGAAGAGGTGTCTGAAGACTTTTGTAAATGTCATAATATCCGTTATTTAACTGCTTAAGGAAATTTTTGTAGCTCTTATGTGTTGATATTGGTGCTTGTGTGAAGTTGTGCTATGTAACTGTTATATAGGCTGAAGTTGTTCTTACAGGGGTGCTATGTAATTGTTATATAGGCTGAAGTTGTTCTTACAGGGACCTATTGTGCTAAACATTGATAGGTTAGGGACTATATATGCCAAAACGTTTTCATTGTAGGGACTATATACGCCAAAATGTTTATCATATATGGATGTTATCTGCAAAAAGGTTTGAACATTAAGGATGATTTTTGCTAACATCCTTTATAGATGCTTGTAATCTTTTAACTGGAATTTATACTCGAACAGAAATATCCTTCTGAAATTTCAGTCAATTGGGCCAAATAGTGCTTTCAACGGCAGGAATTAACAGAATGTAACAGCAGGGACTACTTTGGCAACGTTTGATGATTCTGAGGACGTAAATGTCAAAATTAAAATGTTGGGGATCATTTGCGCAGGAAATGCAAACGTTGGGGACCATTTGTGCTGTTTACCCTTGTTACTATAGCAATACATTAGGGGACCATGGACGCAATGTTGTCTATTATTTAACACAAATTCCATGTAGACAATTTCAAATGCCAAATGCCATCACATGGCGTGGATACTTTCTGGATGAAAACGACGACGCTTATGTCCAATTCAAAATCCCTAATAATACACGATTTTTAATTATTCTATTCTATTCCTGCAGTCTTTTCTTTATGCTGTCAACGGAAATAAACAGTGTGTTTTTTTTTTTTTTTTTTTGGGGAAAAAGGAAACCTTTTCCTTTTACCAAACATTCGAAAGAAAGTGAGATACAATTTTTCCTCTGGTTTCCAACCATCTCTTTATCCGCTGCAGCCTGCTTGTTTCTCAAATTTTCTATTTAGATCCGTAAATTAAAGCTGAAAATTATTAGGGTTGTCTTCAAATCTTGATTTTGGTTTAGTTTATGGCTTTGCTAGTAAATTATCTATTATATTTGCAAAAAAGTTTAGTGGGTAATATTAGGCGATTCCGTTGCCTTAAATGTGATTTGGTTGACATTTCTGGTGGAGATCTCATGTAATTTTTTTGTGGGTTTTTGGCCCTTTGTGCTCTTCTTTTGTCTTTTATTTTTGTGGGGCTCAAGTTTAATATTTTCTTGCCAGGAGCTGAAATTTTGAAAAAGTTCTGATTTTCACCATTTTGTGAGTTGCAAATTACCATTTTTTATTGTGTGAAAAAATCGGATTAAGATTTTTTGTAGAACCCCCAAAAGGGGATTGCGACTATTGTTTGTGCGAATTGATTCAACTCGGAAGAGTCTTCAGCCTAGTAAGTTGTCGTTAGGTTGAGGAGACATTTTTTATTTTTATATGTTTAATTCTACTCCCAAGATTTTGATTGTTGGAGAAAAGAATCCATCTTGCTATTGTGGAGATCTGGGAGTTGTTTCGTTTGTTATGCCCCATGAGGACCTTTTTTCCATCTGAGTCTTGTAAAGAAACACATCTAAGTGCTGTCAATCCACAGTCATGGCTCCAAGTTGAAAGAGGGAAGCTTTCCAAATTTGCATCTCAGTCTCCATCTTCCATGTAAGCATCTGTCTCTGTTGTTGAACCTTTTATTTTTTCATACACTTTCATGTGATTAATTATCAAATAAAAATTTGGGATGTTTGTAGAGAATCACTTGTGAAGATCCCCGAACCCCAGATTCTTCCATTATTTAAACCTGTTGATTATGTAGAAGTTTTAGCTCAAATTCACGAAGAACTTGAGTCGTGTCCTCCGGAAAAGAGGTTGAATCTGTACTTGTTTCAGTATCATGTCTTTAAAGGCCTAGGAGAAGTCAAATTGATGCGAAGGAGCCTTCGCTCTGCTTGGCTGAAAGCTAGCACTGTTTATGATAAGCTTGTTTTTGTGGCATGGTTGAAATATGAGAAGCAAGGTGAGATTGTATCTGATTTGCTATCATCTTGTGGTGAATGTGCTAAGGAGTTTGGGATCATAGACATTGCCTCTGAGTTCCCCACCAATGATAATTTAATCTCTCGTGGAAATAATACGTCAAATGGGAAATATTTTTCGAGAATTGTTTCTTTCATAATTGGAGATGAGAAAATATCATGTGACAGGCAGAAAATTGCTGGCCTTTCGGTTCCATTTCATGCCATGCTTAATGGCTGTTTCATGGAATCATTTTGTGAGGACATTGATCTATCTGAAAACAGTATTTCCCCTTCAGGGATGAGAGTGATCAGTGATTTCAGCACAACAGGCAGTTTAAACGAGGTGAATCCCAATCTTTTGCTAGAAATATTGGTATTTGCCAACAAATTTTGCTGTGAAAGTCTTAAGGATGCTTGTGATAGGAAACTTGCTTCTTTGGTTTCCTCCAGACAAGATGCAGTGGAACTCATGGAATGTGCTCTTGAAGAGAATTCCCCTGTCCTTGCTGCATCATGTTTGCAAGTGTTTTTACATGAACTTTCTGACTCTCTGAACGATAAAAAGGTTGTTGAACTTTTAAGAAGTGAAGATAGGCAAAAAAGGTCAATTATGATTGGGCCAGCAACCTCTTCACTCTACTCTTTATTAAGTGAAGTTGCCATAAATGATGATCCATGTTCAGAAAATGCAGTTCTTTTCTCGAAGCTGTTAGTGGACTGTGCTGAAACCAGCTGGCAGAAAATGGTTGCCTGTCATCAGTTGGGATGTATTAGATTCTTAAGAAAAGAGTATGATGAAGCAGAACAGCTGTTTGAGGTGGCTTTGATCGAAGGTCATGTTTATTCTGTTGTTGGCCTGGCTAGATTAAGTCACGCCAAGGGGAGTAAAGATTGGTCTTATGAGAAACTTAGCAATGTCATTTCCTCTTGTACTCCGCTTGGATGGATGTACCAAGAGAGGTCATTGTACTGTCAGGCTGATAAAAGGTGGGAAGATCTTGACAAAGCAACAGCGCTAGACCCAACTTTGACTTACCCGTACATGTATCGAGCCGCATCCTTGATGAGAAAACAAAATGTTCAAGCTGCCCTTGCAGAAATCAACCGTATTCTTGGTTTCAAACTAGCATTAGAGTGCTTGGAACTGCGTTTTTGTTTCTATCTTTCACTCGAGGAATACCAATCTGCTATGTGTGATGTTCAGGTGATTCTAACACTCTGTCCAGATTATCGAATGTTTGATGGGCGGGTAGCAGCATCCCAGTTCCGTACTCTTTTGCGTGAGCACATCGAGAATTGGACAACAGCTGATTGTTGGTTGCAGTTATATGATAGATGGTCTTTAGTTGACGATATCGGATCACTCTCTGTAATATATCAGATGCTTGAGTCTGATGTGGTCAAAGGGGTTCTTTACTTTAGACAATCATTGCTTCTCCTCAGGTAAACTTTTGTTAAATTTCTTATTTTGACTTTTTAACACTCTTGGCATTTTCATTAGGGGAATTATTGATGCATCCATATAACGCATATTTCCTTCAGGTAAACTTTTGTTAAATTTCTTATTTTGACTTTTTAACACTCTTGGCATTTTCACTAGGGGAATTATTGATGCTTCCATATAACACATATTTCCCTATACGTTGATTCTCTTGACTCCTATGTGGTTCTGCAACCTTACTTATTAGCAGGACCGATAAAACAGTCAATTTCAAAAACTTACAACGTGTTAGTACCCCAATTCTGACCTCAACAACTCAATTTAGCTGTAATTCAAACTCATTTTGGGGTTACATAAATCATGCTCTTCCACTCTCCAAATACTAGTTAAATCAGGATGATTCAAATTTTCTTTTAATGATTTATTTAGCTATACAGTTACCTCTTCCTCTAAGTTTAACTTAGGTAATAATTGCATCAAATTTCCAAACATTAGGATTATTTATATTCTTTCGAGTTGTCTGAACAATCCTAATCGGCCCTCTTCCAAACCCTCTAGTCCAGTTTGTAATCTAAGCCATACATCTTCTTTTACAGAGGTGTCCCTTGTCATGGTCTATATCAGTTGTAAATAGGTATTCTAGGAAGCCCCCTCATTCAATCGAAGTTTTCTTTCGAGGCTCTCACTCTAGATCATGTTCTGTGCATGATGTACGAGTCTGTTCACAATATATAAGTACTTCATATAATATATTTCAACTATTCTCTTTTTGTTTTTAGAGTGCAATGTTTTAGACACTGACAAAGTGTCTTTATGTAGCTTTCTGGTTCTAGTAGTGATGAGAACATTGTGGTTTTTATTATTTGTACTTAAGTTTTCCCCATATCTTATAGTCGTCTCGGATATCCTTGCTTTTGACATTTTTAGGAGGGTTTAATTAGATCTTTTGTGCACTTCTATTCGTGCATAAAATGATTGGAAATACCTAAATAAATTAATTTGAACTTTATATAATTTTGATCAGATTAAATTGCCCTGAAGCTGCCATGCGGAGTTTACAGTTGGCTCGTCAGCATACATTGAGTGAGCATGAACGATTAGTTTATGAGGGATGGATTTTATACGACACAGGTCATTGTGAAGAAGGGCTACAGAAAGCTGAGAAGTCTATTAGTCTCCAAAGATCCTTTGAGGCATTTTTCCTAAAAGCCTATGCATTGGCTGACTCTAGTCTGGATCAGTCCTCTTCATCCACCGTTATATTGCTTCTTCAAGAAGCCCTGAAATGCCCCTCAGATAGGCTTCGGAAAGGTCAGGTATGATTTTCTTATATTTTGTAAAAAACCCTCACTAACCCATGTGAGGCTCAAAAGGAGATATATCATTCTCATCAATATATTCTTGTGTGGCTGATTTGGTGATGCTCAATCTCGAAGACCAGACCAGACCACTTCACCTATCAGTAAACTTAAGAAGTACATAACACGTGTGAGGTTTTTGGAGACAGTTATATTGGTAGTTTGCATGCAGGAACTCACTCGACCAGTCTTAATTTTTATTTGACCCCAAATCTTGTATTAGTTTAGCCATCAAATTGTGATTAACTTTAGACCGTGTTTCACCAAGCTTAAAAAGTTCACTTAGTAATTAATAATCTCTCTACTGGGAAAAAATTGGATATGAGTTGCTTATTTTGACAGGTTAGTGAGAGTAACTTATGAATTAATAACCATTTTAACTTGAAAGTAACATATCCAATTTAGAAACAAGATGTTACTTAAAACCAACTTTTACGTTTTTAAGTTTAACATGCTCTTAGTAAATAATTGATATATTCTGCATTTTAAATGCTAAAATGCCTATAAGTTGGTGATATTGGACACTGCCAGGTCAAACCTTCATTGAACTCAATTATGGCTTGTGCAAGATGATATAATATCTTTCTGACAGAAAATAGTCACTTGACAAACGAGTTGATGTTGGTGTTCTTTACCGTGGATGTTTTATTCTTTTCTCAATCAACTTGACATTTCTTTGCTCTTGATATTTTCCCATTAATTTTCTGTTTGTTACTGACCTACCAGCCATATAATAGATTTGCTCCAACATTTATTGATCTGTCTTTTTTATATCTATGGCTAGGCCCTAAACAATCTGGGAAGTGTCTTTGTAGATTGTGGTAACCTAGATGAAGCAGCTGATTGCTACATTAATGCCCTTAAAATTCAGCATACCCGAGCTCATCAAGGCCTTGCTCGTGTCCATTTCTTGAGAAACGATAAAAATGCTGCATATGCGGAGATGAGTAAACTGACTGAAAAGGCTAGGAACAATGCATCTGCCTATGAGAAAAGGTCAGAGTACTGTGAGCGTGAACTCACAAAGGCGGATCTAGAGATGGTCACTCAATTAGATCCTCTCAGGGTTTACCCTTACAGATATCGAGCTGCAGGTTAGATTTTTTTTCCTTCAATTTTTATGCCTCTTCGGTTTATAAAATTAGTATAAATTATAAGAATGTTACTTGGTAGAGGAGGGTATTATGGTGGATAATAATTTTTGAATTTTCATTTTAAAGAATGTCACTTGCTATCTCTCTTTTTTATCCAACCTAAATCCATTATCCACCTCCAACCTTCAGATTATGTTGTAAGGTTGATAGTGCAAATATCTATCTTTTGAATGAAAAACTAAAATTTTTTCCACTTTAATCCTCCATAATACAATTTATATAGTTGATGGAGATCAAGATACAAAAAGATAGAAATATAATTCAAATAGGATTTTAAAAATAAGTTTGATTTCGTATATTTGTTTAAATTATACTAGATTACTTTTAATATTTTGATACGATTCTAGTTTATTAGAAGTTCGTTTATTTTAACTTCTTTTAATTTATTTGCTCTATAAATAAAGGGTTGTATCCTTTGTCCTCAATTATTCTCTTCTTGGTCCCTTTTCTTTTCCTAATCTTCGATTGAGTACGAAATAGCTAAAGAGATTGCCCTCCAGCTACATTGGTTGTCATATAGAGAGAAAAGATCACTTTAGAATGGATGCTAATGACAACTAGGTAGTGGGGGCTTGTGTCCAGTGACAAATTTGGTTGAGTAAGCTAGAAGATGGATGGGTAGACCAAAATTAATTCACCTGTTCTGGTTTCCAAGAACCTAGTAGTTTGTTTTATATCTCCGGTAGATCAAGTAATGAATAGAATGGAACGTCGAAAAAAAATGATTCGTGGAGCTAACCTCACTTCTATATATATATATATATATATAGCCCTTGTTTGGTTTCTGATTAAAATTTGATTTTAATCTGAAATCAAAGTCAACAGTTAATTTTAACCATATATTTCATGGGATCCACAACTTTTCAATCACGTATCTCACCAACTTTTATCAAAATTTACTAAAAATATGATTTGTCTATACCAAACACGGGCATAATAAGGTTTAATTTTTATGTTGTTGTTGTTTGGTCGAACATGTTCTCTTGCCATCTCTGAATATTTGTTATGGAAATTGGATTCATAGTCGTGACTCGTGATGATTCCGCTCATGGATTTTTCATTTTGTGTTTCGGGGGTGTAGGCCGGGTATTGGGATGGTTGCTTCAACTCGACCTTCTTGTCATGTTTTCTGATTAGTGCTTCCAAACTGTTTCTTTTGTAGTGTTGATGGACAATCGCAAGGAGGATGAGGCGATTGCAGAACTCTCGAGGGCTATTGCATTCAAAGCAGATCTTCATCTTCTTCACCTACGCGCTGCATTCCACGAACACATTGGTGATGTTACAGGTGCCTTGAGAGACTGTCGAGCTGCTCTTTCAGTCGATCCCGATCACCAAGAGATGCTGGAACTTCATAGTCGCGTGAACAGCCAAGAACCGTAGACCATGATGGGGTAAGAAGAAAAAGGAAAAATGCCTAGCTGGTGTTGTTTGGGGGAAAGACGAAAAAATCTTTGACTCGTAACATATTTGGTATACACTATTAGACCGTACTAGTCAACGATGAGCAAGATTTTAGCTTCGTTTTCCTTCTAATACTATTTAATTTACCTTATGAAACACACCCTTAGTGTATACTAGTGGGTGACTTCGTAATGATACGAGCGTACCTTGTATCATCATATTTCCACTTTTATTTTTGGCAAAATTTTGTAATATGCTTTGTATGTATGTATGTATGTATGTATGTCAATATATAATTTATTTTTCTAATTTAAACTTGGACTTTCTTGTGCTTGGGCGTTTGAATCTCTCCCTCCAACTTTAAAAAGTAAGCATTTTTCTAGTTATCTTTTCTTATAGGATGGCAATGGGTTGAATTCGGAGTGGTTGCCACCGTTTTTAATATCATTGATTTGGATGGAAATATTGTAATTTTTTTTGAGATCAGATTCGTAGGTTCTTAATTTGTTATTGTCACTTTCGTTAAATTTGAGACCACAAGTGAGCCCATACTGGCAAAATGTGAATTATTGTACATGTAACAAGCATAATGGAAATGGAGAGAAGGTCATCTTCAATTGTTACGTGGATTGCACTAATATTCTATCCATGTACAAAAGATAAATATATATATATAGAGTATGTGGGGGGAAAAAAAAAGTAGAAGTAAATTATGAAAAAAATAAGTGAATAACGTCTAAGATAAAATATAAATACTCAATACTCAAGTTGGTTGACAAAATTGATCATGATATGATTCAGTATTTTTTGGGGTCGTTTCAGACCTTACGATTGATATTTATCTCCAAAATATTTGGAGATATAGCCTCTACTTGGCCCTCATTATTTTGTGTATAATAATGTGATTTTAAATGGTACTTTTGGGAGAATGTATAGTCAAAAAATGTTTGATAAGTAAAAAAATAATAAGCTTAATTAAGATGGATGGTTGAAATTGAACGTTGAATAAATTTTGTTTTGAAAAAATAGGAAACCAAACAAGAGCATAAACACAAAAGGTTGAAAACAACTCATCTCATCTTCTTCTACGATATTCATGTAATTTGTCTACCAAAATATCTATTTCTTCATTCGAAGTCGTGTATTTTTTTTAACAATGTCTTGTTTCAAGGAAACATTTTCCTTAATGGAAACAACATCATGAAAATTTATGCAACTCCCTTGTACCACTCACCTTACGACACCTATGATTGATAACAAGTCCTTAGGGCACATCTTTCAACGGCAAAAGGGTTGATCGATAACGTGTCCAGTACAGTCGTGTACAAGATTCGAATTCTGACAATTGAATTTACAGCTGAATAATGAATTCATTCCCTGTGACTATGGGGAGTTACCTTACTTCGCGAAGCGTTACTGAGTGTCATCCACCTTAACTCTGAGAGACATAATCTGCAATTTACCTCTCGGACTAATAGTGTATGACAAGATTTATTCGGGCCACAAGGTTTGGGTTTCACATTTTTTCCTATGGTTGATAACAAGAATAAGTCAGATAACAAGAATAAGTCCAGTATTTTCTAGAACATCACAAGAAGGTTCATTTCAAAATAAAATAATTGAATTCAATAAATTATTAATTATCCACGAAATCCAAAGAGTCTGTGGGCTGTGGCCTTCGTTTATGCAACTTTATTATTATTATAAATAAATTAAAGTAATGCGACTTGACGTAAGATATTTCCTCTTCTAGCAACTCCATGATGTAATTTATATTCCCAAAATTCATTTTTAAATCTCAATATACATTTCGGTGAATCTATATTGAAGTTTTGCTTCAATGGTGAGATGCAAATTATAAGATTTAAATTTAGTTTTTGCACACTTTTTTTAGCTAGCAAATTTTATGTTACTTTACTTTTTTATTTGTACATATATATATAAATATTACGAACAAATCGACTTAAAAAACTCGAAATCTGGTCAAGAAAATAAAAATATTAAGAATTTAAAATGTGGAAATTAATATAAAAATTCAAATTGTAATGTGAATTAACATAATAAATTTAAATTATATATCTCACATCCAAATTTTATGGATTGATAGCTAAATTTAGGTAAATTTTGTTTCATGTGTAAAACAAGATGCAATTGTGGATCTTTTTTATCTCTTTGATCGAAAATCTAATTTACATCTTGTTTACACCTTGCCATTGAAGAACATTTCGACGAAATTGGAGATATAAAGCACTAATTGAAACTATTTTATACTATCATTGAAGTTGCTCTTACTTCTGCATGTCCATTTGCTGGGTTGTCCAGCATTAAAACGTGAAAATAATAAATATTATTTTGATTTTGAATAAAATATGGTGAATGAAGGTTTTGTCTTTCTTACTTTTAACCTATTTGATATTGATTAAAATTAAATTATTATTATTATTATTATAAATTAAAGTAATGCAACTTGACATAAGATATTTCTTCTTCTTCCTGCTTACTTCGAGTTCAATCTGCATTAATGAAGCATGTTATTAAAAAGTTATAAATCTCAAAAAATGTGTTGTTAAAATTAATTTTAGCTTTGATTTGAAATTAAAATCAGATTGTAATGAATACCATGCTTTTATTTTTCTAATTGTAATTGGGATCTTCCTAATTTCATGAAATAAATAGACATGTAACAATTGATGTGTAAAATTAAGCAGAAATAGCGAAATACATATAAAAGTGTAAATTAAAAATTGTAGTGATACCCATTTATAATACCCGCCGAACACAGGCTAAATTAAGAGTGTCACCTTCATATAATTTGGATTGAGTTATGTATCTTTAGCTCATTGTAGAGCTTTTGCTCTAGTGCAAAGTTTATTAGAAATGATTAGACACTTGTGCTCGGTGATTTTTTTATTTTTTATTTTATTTTATAAGGATAAATTTGATTGTTTATTTTGTTATTTCAAATATTTTGTTATAATAACTTTTAATGACTTTTCGATAAATTTTAATTGAATTATGTATGTTTAGTGCAGTGTAGAGCTTTTGCTTTTGTGTAAAGTTTGTTAGAAACGACTGTGTTCCCTTTGACCTTTTTCAGTCGTTTTTAACGCGTTCTCTTACGTCGTTTTCAAAAAAAAAATCGAAAAATATTTTCAAATTTTGTAAAGGAAATGAAAAACGTGATTTTCACGTTTTCCGCATTTTCCACAAATTATAACTATAATCTAAAAATACGGAAAACGCGCGTTTTCTACTTAAAAAAAAAATAATAATCAAAAAAAATTGAAATTTGTCAAAATTTGTTATTTTTAATTACATTTGTTGAAAGCGGGTCCAAAGAAAGGTACAGCGATCCACCAGCGAAGGCCCAATAATGGCCCAATGGACCTTGACCCACAGCTAAGACCTAGAATATCACCTTGGGATGAATGTCGAGGTGGTATGTCAAGCAAACCTCTTTAGCCGACCTGGTTAACGCCCCGTCCGATGTGCTTTATATACAGCCGGGGTGCTTTATGGCGTTGACCAGAAGAAAGAGATGGAGTCAGTGATGGGACGCTGCCTTTACCCAGACGTGACAGGCGCTCATCCCCTACGAAATGTAGCAATGATTACGGTTTGAAAAGCAAGATTGTCACATCCATAAGCTAGGGTGATGACAAGTGTAAAGTATGCCACGTGTCGCAATCCGAGACAAGAAGTTTCACTATAAATGAAGCACAATTGTGTCCAAGTAAAGGGTGAGCAATTTCTCACCCTTAACTCTATATTTCTCTCACTCCCTTTTCTCTCTTTTACACACTTTTATCTCCCGCACCCAATATATATTTGCCTAAAATGAGCACTGACTTAAGCATCGGAGTGCAAACGGGAGCCACCTCGGCCCCCTTTGCAAGCTGATTGTTTGTCTTAGTGCGCAGGAGATCCACGTGTTCAAGAGGGAGGAGCTGAGACGTGTTGGTCCAAGGTCCAGCCGGATTTTGTGGTCAACATTTTGGCGCCGTCTGTGGGAAGCCATACTGCTAACCACGAAAACACATGATAAAAAGTCACACATAGAAAGGTAGCCCTGAAAAAGGACGAATAACCTCTTACAATAGAGCGGATAACTGCAAAGAGCTTTGAAAGATAAGCTGATTGGCCTTGAAAAAGGTAGGAGCTTTGAAAGATAAGCTGGTTGGCCTTGAAAAAGGTAGGAGCTTTGAAAGATAAGCTGGTTGGCCTTGAAAAAGGTAGGAGCTTTGAAAGGTAAGCTGGTTGGCCTTGAAAAAGGTAGGAGCTTTGAAAGATAAGCTGGTTGGCCTTGAAAAAGGTAGGAACTTTGAAACATAAGTTTAAACAACCTTGAAAAAGGTAAAGAACTTTGAAACATAAGTTTAAACAACCTTGAAAAAGGTAAAGAACTTTGAAACATAAGTTTAAACACCCTTGAAAAAGGTAAAGAACTTCGAAACATAAGTTTAACAACCTTGAAAAAGGTTTGAAGCAGCAAGACAAAAGTCTATCTATCCTTGAAAAGCAATCTAAAGAACAGAAATTCTTCTGAAACATGAATGAAAGTGACGATGATGTTAACCCCCGTAGGGGAGGAAGTGGCCGACACAACGAGGACGAAGTTCCTCAAGGACTCCATGAAAACGCCGACGAGGAAGTGGCACAACCTAATCCACCTCGCCGGCACCGAAATCGCCGCATGGTGCAAGACATGACACTCATGGCGGCCCAAATGCTGGAGATGCAGAGGCAGCAAATAGAACAGACTGCTGCAATGAACGCTTTTATGGCCAGAGGGTATGCTGTGAACGAACCCGCAATGCCTCAGCAATACTCACAGCCACACTACTCACCATCCGAAGCGGCCACTGTATCTTATTATTATCAGGATCCGCAGGCATACGCCGAAGTGGACTCCGAGCCCTTATACGAGCGAGACCCAGAACATGGAACACATGGGGAACAAAACCCACCCCCAGCTAGACGCAGGGAGGCTTCTCCCGCAAATTCCGGCAGTGTTTTCAGCCGAATAGGAGGGTTATTCAAGGGACGACGGGGACAAACGGACCCAGGTCGGCGCAATGCAGCAGAGCCCAGAAATAGGCGCGAGCGACGCGCTGAAGAAGCCTGTCACAGGATCAAATGTACCGGGACCAACAAGGTATGGGGGGAGAAAGGATGGCATCAGTACATGAGCCTAGGAATAGGCAAGAAAGAAGAGCCGAAGCAGTTTAGACTAATCCTCGTAATGAATTACAGAGCCATGAAAGGCCAAACTACGACCACGTTCCACCACCACAAAGGCAAGAGTACGCTCCGCCGCTCTATGGCCAATACCGTGATCCAGAGTATTCCGGTCACGACGAGAACAGCGAGCTGCCGTCATACGAGTTGGATGACGAAGAGGAAGTAAGTCCCTTCACAGAGGGCCTCCGTAGATGCCCCGTTCCCCATGACTTTGAGATGCCAGAAATGGCAAAATACTCTGGACGAGGTGATCCTGATGATCACCTGTTAAATTACCGCGCCAGCATGGAAATAGCCGGGGCCACCCCGGCACTGAAATGTAAAGCTTTTGCTTTAACCCTTGAGGGAAGTGCCATACGATGGTATAAAAAACTCCCTCCTGGCAGCATCCACAGTTGGAGGGATATGAAAACTGCTTTTAAGAATGGCTTTGTTTCTTCCAGGCCTGGCCAACTCCCACTCCAACGCCTTCAGGATCTGAGGCAAGGAAGGGACGAATCTCTGAAAAGTTACCTAGCCAGATTTACTGAAGAAATGCATATCTGCGAAAATATCACAGAGGCGGAGATGTTTTCCGCCTTAAAAGGAGGGCTAGATATGACCAGCATGTTTTGGAGGGATGTCCGGAGCAGGAAACCAAGGGATTACAACACCCTGGTAGACCTGATGAAAGAAGAGATTGTATCGGAGGAAATGGCTAGGGCCAGAGATAATCACCCCCAAGGGAGATACAACCTTGGATATTCCAATGAAGCGGACCTCAAAAAGGGAGGAAACAAGGATAGGGTCCTCGGTAACCGAGGTGGTGCTCCTCGTCCATTTCCGGGGACAGGATCCAGCTTTGCAGCAGAAATCACGGAAGCTATCCCTCACTTGCACTCTAACACCCCTTCTCAAAATCCTCACACTGCTCAAGGGAGAGTGGAAAGCATCCGAAGTGGAAAACAGCCCATGATTGGGGCTTACTGCACCTACCACAGATATTACGGTCACGCAACAGAGGATTGCAGGGAAATCCACATGCTAGCTGACCAAAAGGCGCAGGGGAGAAGGGGAGGTGACTTCCCCCCCGACACAGGGAGAACTCGAAAATCTGGTGGCCAGAAGTTCAACCGAGCTGATAGGAGAGCTCCGTGGAAGAATTCAACTAAAGAAAGAATTAACAATCATCAAAGAGACAGAAATAAGGGTCAAGACACCACCTCGGCACATGCTAAAGATACACGGGAACCACCTACGCCTGTGGCAGACCTCCCCATTCGTGAAATTGACACAATACTGGGAGGCCCCCACCCAGGTGGGAGCACAAACAACTCCCAAAAGAGGTATATAAGAGAGGCCAAGCAGCCCGCCAACGTGAACTATCATATCCATTCTCATCCTGTTGGGATTCCTCAGACGGAACCTATCACCTTCACACAAGACGATGCCGTTGGAGTGCACTTCCCGCACAACGACGCATTGGTTATCAGAGTGGTGGTGGCTCGAAATGGGCTATCACGAATGATGGTGGATGATGGTGCCTCGGTAAATGTGATATACGGGGCAACTTTTGATAAGATGGGGATCAGCACCCCACTTATTCCAGTCCCTGATCCAATATACGGTTTCACGGGGGACAGCATAACCCCCAGAGGATCCATAACACTTACGACTGAAGTAGGGCAGTCACCGACCCTCTCCAGAATTCCTATGGAATTTTTGGTAGTACGCAAAATCTCCTCCTACCATGGTTCAATTGGAAGGCCTGGCCTTATTGACTTGGGGGCTGTAACGCATACCAAATACATTTGCATGAAGTTCCCCACCGAGCATGGCGTTGCAACTGTAAGGGGAAGCCAAACAGAATCCCGGGCTTGTTACACAAATGCGATCCGGAAGTTTCAGGATCGAAGCCTGAACATGATCAGTGATGTAGCTATGGCCGAGGCTGCCCCAGACCCTGAAAGATTGGGTGAAGGGCCATCTGAAGATAAGGATGTCACGATGACCCTAGAGGAGGATTTAGCAGATCTAGACCCCAGGATGGCAGGTGACAATTGCCCCACCCCGGCCGAAAAGTTGGAATGCTTCGGCGTAGACCCACATGATCCAATCAAAGAATTACAGATCGGACTGGACTCGCCAACAGAATACAAGAGTCAATTAAAGGACTTCCTACTTCAAAATCTCGATGTATTCGCATGGAAGCATGGTGACATGGTTGGGATTGATCCTAAGGAGGCCTGTCACAGACTCCAGCTGGATCCCCGAAGCCCTGGGCACAGGAAAAAAAGAAGGCCCATGAGTTCGGACAAGTATGAGGCCTTGAAAGACGAGGTCGCAAGCTACTGAAAAATGGCTTCATAAGAGAGTCCCGATATCCGAAGTGGGTGTCAAACCCTGTTTTAGTACCAAAACACAATGGGAAATTGCGGGTGTGCATTGATTTTTCTAATTTGAATCAGGCATGTCCCAAAGACAGCTTTCCATTGCCCCGGATTGATCAACTGGTCGACTCCACGGTGGGACACGAGTTGCTAAGCTTCATGGATGCATATTCCGGGTACAATCAGATTCCCATGCTCGAATCGGATGAAGAGCATACTTCATTTATCACAGATAGAGGACTCTATTGCTACAGAGCTATGCCATTTGGCTTGAAGAATGCGGGAGCTACTTATCAGAGGCTGGTAAACCGCATGTTCTCGAAACAATTGGGGAACACTATGGAGGTGTACGTTGACGACATGTTAGTCAAAAGCATGGTCGCTGCTGATCATATCCTCCATTTGTCAGAAGCCTTTGACGTTTTGAGAAGATATCGGATGAAACTCAATCCGGCAAAGTGTGCTTTCGGGGTAGCATCTGGGAAATTCCTCGGATTCATGGTGAATAAGAGGGGAATCGAAGCCAATCCGGACAAAATCAATGCTCTGCTAAACATGCAGTCGCCTCGGAACCCAAAAGAAGTGCAAATCTTAACGGGAAGAATCGCGGCCCTGAACCGGTTCGTCTCAAAATCCACTGACAAATGCTTGCCATTTTTCAAGGTCCTGAAGGGGGGAAAGCGATTCCAATGGACACCAGAATGCGAGCAGGCGTTTGCAGACCTGAAAGCTTCTTTAGGCCGCCCCCCATTGCTATCAAAGCCAAAATCTGGCGAGCCTCTCTACCTATATTTGGCTGTATCTAAAGAGGCTGTTAGCTCAGTGCTAATCCGAGAGGAGGATGGGAACCAGTTACCAGATATGGAAAAACTTGCTCTCTCGTTGATCACAGCCTCACGTAAGCTTCGTCCCTACTTTCAGTCACACTCCATACAAGTGCTCACCAACTTTCCGATGAGACAAGTGTTGCAAAAACCAGACGTTTCTGGGAGGTTACTAAAATGGGCGATAGAAATCAGCCAGTTCGACCTACATTATGCGCCTCGGACCGCCGTAAAGGGTCAGGCGTTGGCAGACTTCGTAGTTGAATTCACCCATCCACCTGAGGTCGAAATGGTAGACAACACCGAGGACAGCCAACATGATGGACAGAAGTGGAAATTGTTCGTTGATGGGTCCTCGGCTGATGGACGATCCGGCGCAGGAATACTGTTAGTAAGCCCAGAAGGGTTTAAATTACACAGTGCAATCCGCTTTGGATTCAAAGCCTCCAACAATGTTGCTGAATACGAGGCGCTATTAGCCGGGCTAAGACTTGCGAAAGCATTGAAGATTAAGTCCGTGGTGGCTAACAGTGATTCGCAGCTTGTTGTAAGCCAATTCAATGGGCAATTTTCTGTCAAAGAACCCTCTATGGTCGCTTACTTGAAGAAAGTAAGAGATTTAGCTATGCACTTCGGAAAAATGGAGTTACAGCACATTCCCAGAACAGAGAATTCCAACGCTGATGCTTTGGCCAAACTAGCAAGCAGCAGTGATTCGGAGCTCCACAATCTGATCCCTGTAGAGCACATGATGACCTCATCCATTGAGCCAGGACCGAAGATCCTGGCGATTGAAGAAGAGGGATCCTGGATGAACCCCCTAATCGCATATTTAAAGCATCAGACAGTTCCAAACGAGCCCGAAGCAGCTCGAAAATTGCGGAAATACTCTGCGAACTTCGTGCTCTTAGACGACTTACTTTATAAGCGGAGTTACACCTCTCCTTTGCTAAGATGTGTGGAGCTAGAGGAAGGGCAGTATGTGATGAGAGAAATCCATGAGGGCATCTGCGGCAACCACACCGGGGCTTTGTCGCTAGCTCGGAAAGCCCTCAAACAGGGATATTTTTGGCCTACTATGTGAAAGGATTCCCATGACTTTGTGCGAAAATGTGACAAATGCCAAAGACACGCGACCATACCACATCAGCCGCATCACGAGCTAACTATGGTAACTAGCCCTTGGCCCTTTGCAAAGTGGGGGGTTGACATTATTGGTCCTACGCCCAGAGGAGCTGGTAACAATTGCTTTGCTATAGTAGCAATTGACTACTTCACCAAGTGGGTCGAAGCGGAACCTTTGATGAAGATCACCGAGGCCAACACCACCAAGTTCATTTGGAAAAATATCATATGCCGGTTCGGAATACCACATTCGCTGGTTAGTGACAATGCAAAACAGTTCAAAAACAGAAGCGTGGATGAGTTGTGTGACGATTTGGGAATCAGGAAGCTGTTCTCATCTCCACACCACCCACAGGCCAACGGGCAGGTTGAAGCGGTGAACAAGATCATAAAAAATACTCTGAAAAGGAAGTTGGAATTCAGAAAGGGCGCGTGGGTAGACGAGCTCCCACAGGTGTTATGGGCGCTTCGAACCACCTCGCACACCGCTACTGGTGAAACACCCTTCTCGCTGGCTTACGGAGCCGAGGCGGTATGCCCCGTTGAAATCGGAATCCCTACGCTTCGACAAACTCATTATGACGAAGTTAGAAATGAGGAAGCGCAAAGGGCCGGTTTAGACTTCTTAATGGAAAAGCGGAATGATTCCCAAGAGGTAATGACCAAATACCAGAAAAAGATGGCTCGATACTACAACAAAAGGGTGAAGAGCCGACGCTTTAATATTGGGGACTTGGTCCTCAAAAAGGTTCTTCCTTCAACACATGAGCCAGGAGTAGGGACTCTGGGGCCTAATTGGGAAGGCCCTTACAAGGTTGTTGCCGAGGTGGTACCCGGAACATACATGATTGAGGACTTGTCTGGAGTTCCTCTATGTAATCCTTGGAACACGGACCACCTTCGCCGTTATTTTCAGTAAAACTAAATTCCTCTATGATTGCAACATTATCATATTATTTCAAAAAATCGTGGGCGAGATGCGTTAAAAGTTACGCCAATCTCTATTAGACAACCATCATGAATAAACGCACATTCTAAAATTATTTTGGTCATGACACCATACGCCCACACTATGCATAAAAATTGTTAAGGACAATGGACTCTCATAAGGCTAAACTACGATCACCACGTAAGGATTGGGAGTTTTAATACAATAAATGCTTCGAACCACTCAAAATCTAAGGTGCCGCACTCATTCACCGTCATTCACCGCACGATATGTTTGGAATCATTCAAATATAACCAAATGTTGTCACTTAGACCAAAATCCTTGGTGCGTTAAGTTAGTTCATACATACGGACAAAGCGTTTGCAAGATATACTAAGTGCTGTGTGCATAAGCGTAAAAGACAAACGTAAAAAATTCTTATGTTATTTTGGCCACAAATACAACACGCCTCCGCCAGGCAAGATCTTTGCTAAAAACAAGGGACTCCGGTGAATTTACACTGCAACATTAACAGAGGTTCATACAAAGATGTAAATGTAGGTGTCACAGAGTTTTAAGGTAAAATCGCTCAAAGGTTGGTCAAGATCAGAGCTAATTAGTAAAGGTATATCAACTGTGCCGGATCTGGGGGAATAGCAAATGATTAAACTTGAATAGAATTATTGCTGCAAAGTGATGACAAATTCGATCCGCTCATGAATGACCACATCGGATTTGAGGGACTAGCACACCCAAAATATGGCCATCCACGACCAAAGGTTTAGATATCGCCTTGGACTAAATGGTCGAGGAGGAAAAGGCACGGGAGCCCCTCCAGCCGAACTAAGTTATGCTTGTCCGAGGTGCTCTAAATCATGTGCATTTTACAAATCAAGACATTTACAGACAGACATTTACAATATGTGCATTTTACAAATCAAGACATTTACAGACAGACATTTACAATATGTGCATTTTACAAATCAAGACATTTGCAGACAAACATTTACTTGGTCCCACATATCATCTTACAATTATGAAACTCGCACTTGGAAATACTCATGTTTAAGCAGTAAAGGAAAAACGTTGCTGCACCAAAATATGAATAAGCTGCTCCATTCATAAAAATGAGACGTGTACAATATGAAGTGCCGGGGGACTTACAAAAAGAAAGAAAAGAAGAAAACAAAAAGCTAAAGCTAACAAATACAGAAGAAGATTATTGTGGAGGAGGGACATCTTCCAAGGGGCCTCTATCAGACACGCCAAGAGGATCCGCAGGAGCATCTTGAGGCTCAGGGTACAAGGCTTCAATAGAGGACAGGTCCAAAGCCGGATAAGCTTCCTTCACGTCCCCCAAAGCCATCCTGGCCCCTAGGTTCCCAAAGACCCTTTGCATCGCCTCGTACTCTGGGGTCTCTTCAAAAGTGTCCTTGAAGTTCTGGACAGCCTCAGACACTCGGGTACTTAAAGCATTCTCCACCCGTGTCATGACGGTCTGCTCTAGAACCTCAGTAATCCTAGTTTGCATGTGTTTTTCCAAAGAGGCAAGGTCCTCCTCCGCCTTTGCCTTGGCCTCCCGCTCCCTCCCCAATTCTTCATTCGCTGCTGCCGCCTCGACTTCCAGCCTGGACTTAGCTGCATTAGCGGTAGTCAGAGCCTCAGAGGCGATGGATTGGGCACGGTTAGAATCATCCAGTTTCTTGCACAATGTTGCCACGTCAGACTCAGAGGCCAGGAGGTCGTGTTTCAACTTATCATTATCCTCCTGGAGCCGCTTGGCATTGGTCCTCTCCTCGGAGGAAGACTTCCGGGCTATGGCCAGCTGGGTCTTCAAATCATTTATCTCCTTTAGCATGTTGTCCGCATGCCGGAGAGCAGTTTCAACATTCTTCTTGTCCCGCTGCGCCTCATCCACGGACGATTCCACCTCGTCAATAAGGGCCAGCGCCCGGGCATTCATGGCCTTAGCGGCGAGCAGCTTCCGGGACGGACTGGCACTAGAAGAGAAGGCGGACCAGCCTTCCGTCCAAAATTGCTCGGTTATAAAGGCAGCCCGGGCTGGAGGTGAACTGGGAGAGTCAAACAGCGAAGGGCTGAAAGTGACATCCCTTGGGAGAATGCTGGTTTTGATGTGCTTGAGCTCCTTTGCCCCCTCCGGTGTCACTTCATAGGCCAAGCCTGGAATGGGCACAGAAGGCTCATCCTCTAGGTCTTCGATCATGGGAGGCGGAGGTGCAGAGGTGGATTCCTTGCCCTTACCTCTTCTGAGTCTCTTCAGGGGGGCGGGCTCCTCCTCAGGGGCATGTTCGAAAATGTCCTCGGACAAAGGAGGCGGCATTGAGGCATCCTTAGCCTCCCTGTCTCTCTTGGATCCGCCCCTGTCAGACCTTTTCCCTTTCCCCTTTGGAAGGGCTCCCTTAGGGTCGGACTCCTTTTCTGTGTTAGGCCTCTGAGGGCCCACAGGAAGCAGAGTAGGCGGTGGCATTAGGGCTGGAAGAGGGCCCTGAAGTTGGGCCGTAGACGCCTCGGAGACCTCCTTTGCCACCCCAACTTGCAGGTTGGCCAATACTGCCTTCTGTTTCCTTTCAACTTCACTACCATGGCGAAGTGCAGGGGGAATTTTTGTAGCCATGAGACTCTTCAAAGAAATCTTTGGAAAATCCTTAGAACCTAGCAAGAAAGAGAGGGAAATGAGGCGACAAACAGAAAAAGCATAAGATATAAAAGCAGTAACAAAGCAAACTCACCCATGGCTCGCATAAGACCGTGTTTGACGAATAGTTTGTTCTGCTGAATAACCCCTTGAAAGGTGCCCTTATAAGCGAACAAACGCCTAACTGCCGCTAAATCCGCGTCAGGGAGTAGGCGGGCAAAAATGTCCCCTGTCACAAATCAGAAGCGTGTTAAAAACCAGCAAAGGAAGATGAATGGAAAATAAAAACAAGTGACACATGACACTTGAGGACACTAAAGCAAACACAAGACTCACTAGGAAGGGAAAGAGTTCGGGGAACAGAAATTTCCGGACAAAGGTCCATAGGAGAACTCTGCCACTCCCCGGCCACCCAGAACCATTGATTCCTCCAGTTCTTTATGGAGGTAGGTTGGCCAGTAATAACAGGAGGATATGAGCCTCGAGGAGACAGATAATACCAGTCCTTCACATCAACCCTAACGTCCCTCTCCCTTCTCACTGACTTCTTCAGAGTGTACAAAGTATGAATAATGTATAGAGAGATGGGATAGTCGGGATTGACCTCATGCCACGCTAGCCAAGTGCCCACGGCCTGTGTCCAGAAATTAGGTGCTAACTGGTAGGGGCACAAGTTATAACTCCTAAGCAGGGCCCTGAAGAAAGGATGCAGAGGTAACCTCATACCGCAGGACAAGGCATCGTAACATATGGCCGCTTGGCCTGAAGGAGGGCTACATGGTCGGCAAGAGGGCGTAGGATGCACTAAACGGACCCCTTCTGACATCCTGAACTTCGCCGGGGCCCCAGCCAAGTCAACTCCTCGGATTTCAGTGGCGACCTCGCTGCTCTCCCACAAATCTGGGTTTGGGTCAGGGTCCACGTGATATCCTGATATTTTGTTCACCAGGTCCACCCAACCTTCTACCTAGGCTATCTCCTCCACTGAGAGCCCCAACTCCTCTCTGTGCGCCCGGAAAGGGGCCCTGGTGTCTAAATCAAGATCCTGTGGGCCAGAAGAAGAACCTGTTGCTCCCTTTCTCCCCATGTCTCTATCACGTTTGCTTCGGAGTTCTCCTAGCACGGATTCCTCTTCGGACGACAGATGGGCCATGTAGTTCTGGTCTCTCTCTTCTTCGCTGTCAGAATCACTCAAATAAATTATACCGCTAGTTTTCCTATTCCTCCTCTTAATCTGCTCCCTAAAGAAGCGGGAACTAAAAACCGATAAAGAGATGGGGCAGAAACCTCTGACGGGAACCGCCATCGCTAACATTTCCTGTGAACCCGTTCCCCCAACTCTTTCCATTTTTTCTTTTTGTTTTAAAGGAGAGTCAGACTCAACAAAAGAAAAACAAAGTGCAAAAACAAAATTCTCAAACCCACAATGAGAAACTAAAAGTAAGAATGTCTTACATATACAGGGATAAAGAGATTTACCTTCAAAAGACGAATGCTTGACACTGTGCACTTGAAATGAAGAACTCGCCAAGGAAAACTGTGGAACGTTATGGGTGGATGCTGGGTGGAAAACCCTAGAAGAAAAGACGCGAAACTCGCAAGGAAGAGAGAGACGGCGCAAGTTTTCGCGAAAGTATGGCTGAGAAGATTCTAAGAAAATGGTAAAAGGTGAAATGGTAAAATGAAGAAGGATTTATAGGCATCCTAACGGTCTAAATTCCTTGAGTTTCGTGAGCCGCATGATTAACGTGGGTAACCCATGCTTCTTGGAAAATGAGCTAATCAAAGCACCAGCCGTCAAAGGAGGAACAAAAACCGTTCAGCTACCACGGTGTATGCCACGCGCTGCGAAATGGTGCCCCCCCTCCCCTTTTATATATATATTTCTTGGAAATAAATACCGATAGCTCCTCCGAATTGAATGCGCCGCCTAAGAAATGCGCTGATATGATCCTGGCCGGTGGGGGGAGAGAAAATCCGAGGCATAAGGTCGGCTATGATGTGGATCCGAGCCTTACCTAAGGAATTTCTTCATTGAAATCCATAAAAAGTTAACGCTGTGAAATCATGGCAAATCCTACACGACCATGAATGATCCCTTCGGATTTGAGGGACTAGTGTTGAAAGCGGGCCCAAAGAAAGGTACAGCGATCCACCAGCGAAGGCCCAATAATGGCCCAATGGACCTTAACCCACAGCTAAGACCTAGAATATCACCTTGGGATGAATGCCGAGGTGGTATGTCAAGCAAACCTCTTTAGCCGACCTGGTTAACGCCCCGTCCGATGTGCTTTATATACAGCCGGGGTGCTTTGTGGCGTTGACCAGAAGAAAGAGATGGAGTCAGTGATGGGACGTTGCCTTTACCCAGACGTGACAGGCGCCCATCCCCTACGAAATGTAGCAATGATTACGGTTTGAAAAGCAAGATTGTCACATCCATAAGCTAGGGTGATGACAAGTGTAAAGTATGCCACGTGTCGCAATCCGAGACAAGAAGTTTCACTATAAATGAAGCACAATTGTCTCCAAGTAAAGGGTGAGCAATTTCTCACCCTTAACTCTATATTTCTCTCACTCCCTTTTCTCTTTTACACACTTTTATCTCCCGCACCCAATATATATTTGCCTAAAATGAGCACTGACTTAGGCATCGGAGTGCAAACGGGAGCCACCTCGGCCCCCTTTGCAAGCTGATTGTTTGTCTTAGTGCGCAGGAGATCCACGTGTTCAAGAGGGAGGAGCTGAGACGTGTTGGTCCAAGGTCCAGCCGGATTTTGTGGTCAACAACATTATTGGTCCATTTTCAAAACTTGTCATTTTAATACTCAAATTTTGAAATTTCTTTCAAAAATACTCTAATTTATTTGCAATTTAGGTCCCTCAACTTCAGATTTTCTTGCACATTAGTCCGCAAAAATTTACTTTTCTTTCAATTTAGTCATTCTCGTATTTGCTTTATAGGTCATTGTCTTCAAACATGTATAACTTTTGATGTACAACTCTGAATTGTACTCTTTTTTTGCGTCGAACTCCAAATTCAACCATCTTTCTGATGATGTATCATGTCCTTAATTATTAAACATATCTTTTTTACTTTTGTATTGTAGACACTTTGTAATACCCTGGTTCGCGTATTTTTTTTAAAAGTTTACTAAGTTTTATAACTATTTTCTTGTGTCTTTGATTATATGTTGTTTAATTTTTTTTATATTATATATAAGAATGGAATTGGTGAAAATAAGGATCAAAATTATGAAAGTTCCGAATTTGTCGTTTTTCCCGGTATTGTATAGAATCGCGAAGAAGTTTCAGGAATTAGATTGAACGGGAACCTAAGATTGAGGACCAACTTGTAGATGGATGGAATTTAAAAAAAAAAATGGGGCAGCTCTATGTCGATTTAGTGAGAGAGAGAGAGAGAGAGAGAAAAAGATAATTTTGATAGATATTTTCATTCCCTTAACACACTCTTTTAATCCTTATTCTCATCATAAACCACCACTTAAAAATAAAAGAAAAGAGAGAGCTTAGAGAAGAGAGAGAGGGCCGAAATTTTGAGAAGAAAGAAAGGAAAAAATTTTGCAAAAATTTTAAGAAAAGAAAAGGAAGGGAAAGAGGAGACATCTCAACAAGGTAAAAAATATTTTCTTCTTTGAATTCTTTGATTTTCTTACAAGTTGGAAGGGATTTGAAAACCTAGGGTTTATGAAATTTTGGGATGGAATTGAAGAATGAATCATAATCTTGTTCATATGTTTCTTTTGGTATAGAAATTTCCTAGAAATTAGAATTTAGAAAATATGATGAAATTATGTTAGTTTCCATATCAAGTGGGTTAAGAAGCATGAAGGTGAATTATGAACTTATTTCTTATAATGTTGAATCTCATGAAATTGGTATGTGAATGGGAAATGATATATGTGAAGGAAGAAATGGAATTTTTGATGGAATTGGCTTGAATTCCAAAATGTAGAAAAGGGGGTATGCTGAATTTTTTTTAACAAATATAATGTTTGGTCTAAAAATTATAGAACCATCACCAATTACATGAATTATAGGATTTATGATGATTACCAATGTAAGAAACCATAATTACTTGTGGAATTGGGAAATACATAATATAAGTAAAGTATAGAAAATGGTAGAAAATTCTTGGAAAGATTGGAATGTAATTTGGTTTACTTTGTGTATTACAGGTGAAATTGAGGAGATTGGAAAAGCATACCAACCAAACTAAAATATTGAACTGTGAGTGGAAAACTCTCTTTCTTACTCTTCAGAAAAGAAACGATTTATGATGTTTTCTATGTATTTCATAAATGTTATGACTTATCTTTGAAAAGTTTTATATGATATGAATGACATTTCATGATTTTGAGATAATGTGAAAGTTATGAAAAATGATGTGAAGTGTGAATTGTTATTTATGACTCTAATGCAAAATTTTGCTAAGTGATACTTGATGTTGATAAGTAAATGCCTCCTACGGGAGAAGGGGCATAGGGCTCAAGCTGTTTTAATATGTCTCCTACGGGAGAAGGGGCTTAGGGCTCAAACTGTTTAATTATACCGCCTTGGCAAAGGGGCCACAGGTTACCAGTGGCTCAAGCTGACACATTGCTTGCATGTAGATTGATATGATGAAATACAATCGATGAGTTTATGATATGAGAACTTTGGCGAATTTTGTATTGTTGTTATGTGATGATTTTTTTTTTTTTTATTTACAAAAGTATATTTTGAAAATATTGATAAATGATTATTTCTTGATTTTTTTTACGCAAACAAATTTTGGGAAATTTGTTTGTTATTGAGTTTTTCACTCACTGGGTTTATTAGCTCACCTATTTTTTTCCCATATAAATTTCTTTCAGGTGACAACTGAAGTTGAGCAACTTCTGGTACGCTTAGCATGTGATATCAAGTTTAGAAAAGAAAAGGTGGACATGATCACATGATGTTAATTTTGAACACTTTTATCTTTTGAAAACTTTGTAGATTTTATGGGTTGTAATTATTTCATATGTCATGTAAATATAGTTGAGCTCCTCCACGTGTTGTTTTATACGAATATAGGGAATGTGTTTTGTAAACTAACTTCATCGATATTGAATCGTGGGTGGAACTACTTATATTTTGAGAATTGTGATTTAAATTTATTTTTGAAAAACAAGGTATTATATGTGTTAATTATTAAAGGCAAATATTGTCAAATTATTTTAGAAAATTTTAGATTTTTACAAGCCTTGATGATAGATTTTGAATTTTTATTTAAAATCTATCATCAGCGCATGTCTCTCTTCAAGCCTAATAAAGGTACTTGGGGCGAGGCATGTCACACTTATTTTATAAGTTCATCATTAATTAACGTAAATTAATTTTTGCAAATTTTATTGAAACTTATATTTTAAACGTTATGAATGCTTACTGGAAGGATGTATATATATAAAGTATTAAATAGAACGATTACTTTAGAAAGGAAAATTACTATCCAAATGTGGAACGATTACTTTAGAAAGGCAACATGAATTTTTGAACTTTTTTGACATAACCAAATTGTGTGATTGAGACTATTTCATTTATTTTTGTTGTGTAACTCAAATATAACATCTTTATATCATTTATATTCACAAACAATATAATTACAAGTATACAGAAATAATTTTCTTCAAAATTTTAAACAAAACGTGTTTTCCAACTTTTCGTTTTCGAAGACAGTTTTCAGAAATAACAAACTAAACGCGTTTTCAGCAATTTCGAAAAAAAGTCACAGAAAATGGAAAATAGAAAACATTTTCGAAAATGAAAATAGGAAACTAAAATACAAAGAGAACGCAGCGACACTTGTCCTCGTTGATATTTTTTTTTCCTTGAGGATAAATTTGATTGTTTATTTTGCTATTTCAATATTTTGTTATAATACCTTTTTATGACTTTTCGATAAAAATTGATGAAATATATAATTAAAAAAGTTAATAAATATTATAAGTCTTGTAAAATATATTATTAAAGTTAGCTATGAAGAAAAAAAAAATGTTTAGAAATAAAAAAGTGATGTTTTCAAGGTAAAATATATAATTGAAAAGTTATTTTAAAAAATGTGTGTAGTTAAAAAATAGAGTAATGTTATTCTACCACATAGTGTGCCATACCGGGTGTCACCCCCTCACATGGGAGGTTGTTTATAAATATTATTATAATTAACGATGTGATAACTTCGTTGATTAATTTTTTTAAAAGGTAAAATATGACAGGACTAATTTTCACTAGTAAAAGATTTTAAAATTTTAAAAAAATGATTCAAGGATATGTTACATACTAGTACTAGTTTATAAACAAGAATTTATTTACAAGAAGTTTCCGAGCAAAGGCGATCTGCAATCTCATTTTCGTAAAATTTTATAAACAATACGTTTTCTCAAATTACTTTTTAATCGTATACATTTTATCTCGAAAACATCACATTTTTATTTTTAAAAAAAAAAAAACTTTCACCAATCAAATTACTAAGACTTTGTTGTTTAACACTGTTGAAATTATAAATTGATTTATTTATATTTTTGAGATAAGGTGTCTATTTAAAAAGTAAAAAGATAAAATGTACATAGTTAAAAATGCTTTGAGAAATTGTGTTGTTTATAAATTGTTCTGTTCTGAGGCAGTCCAGCTGCCGTTATTTTGGGAATGTTTGTATTTTCTTGATAAATTTATGGTTAAAAATTATTTCGAAAATGTGTGTGATTAAAAAATGGTTTTAGAAAAATGTGTTGATTATAATATGGTGGCAGAACACATGCTAAGCCTCCTTTTGGTAACACAGTAGTGATTTATAATCTGATTTATTTATGATTTTGAAGTAAAATGAGTGATTAAAAAGTGGAGAAAAAAATGTGTGTAATTAAAAATGGTTTAAAAAATTGTGTGATTTATAAATTATTTACAAGACGGATGCTAAGTTGTATTGAACTAATGATTGCCTCTCTATTCAAAACCAAAGTCGCTCTACAACCTTTGTAGGACCCTGCACACCCTATTCCCTCCTAGGACCATGAATGACCCATCGACTCGATACTTATTGGAGACACGATACAAACGAGTTGAAATTATTCGACTAAATGAGTTTGTTGATCGAAAATAGAGGTAACTTTAAAAATTATACATCGATATGGGTTGGGTGTGAGTTTACCCACAAACTCGTTTTAAAAAAAAAAAAAAAAAAAACATTGAAAAGGGACAAACACAAGTCACATTTCACAAACATATTTCTCTTATTCTTCCAAACATAACGTACTCCACCTCAAAAAAAAATTGCGTTTTCTCTTTCCCAAGTTTTTCACCTATTTCTTTCAAGATCTTGACTTCTTTCAACTAATTAGTTATTAATTTGATTTATTTAAATGTTCTAATTAGCTCTCTTTAATTTTTCATATTTGCCTTCAATTTCATTCATTAAAAAGTGGAAAAAAAATGGAAAAGAAAAAGTTAAATGAGTTTTTAATGGGTGAGAAACCATACCCGCCAATCGACCCACCTCCAACTCACTTAGTAAGGTGGATATATGAATTGGAGGCTAACTTATTAGTTGTTTGGCCCTCATTATTTGCAAATCAAATTTATTCAACACTTAATTTTAATCATCTATTTTAGTCAAGCATATCATATTTTACTTTTCAAACATTTTTTAACCACACATCCTCATAAAATTACTATTTCAAATCATAATTTTTCCCAAATAAAATAATGAATCTCAATCAAGGGATAAGTTATCCATTATCATTGTCACTACCAGAATTCCAGAACTTTCTATGGAACCTTTCCTTGCCAAAACTAGACAGACAGGTATAAAATAAAAAAAATACCACCACCAATGTCCAAAATATCTAGAAACTTCAATTAAATAATTTTTTTTTATTATTGCTACTTGGAATAAATCCGGCTCTCTTTCTTGCATTCATCATCTTATCTTAATAACTGCTAAAAAACGGCCTTCCCAAAATAGAAAGATTAGCAAAAAAAAGTTTCTAAAAGTGCAATATATTCGATTTCTCCAATTTGCTTTCACTTTTTTGAGTTTTTGTTTCAAAATTCATGAACCCTGCAATTTTTGCTTTGAATTTCACAAGTTCTTGTATATCTTGTAATAAGAATATCGTAAGTAAAATATAACAATCTTCATAATGAATCCAATATATCCAGTGAAGGAAGAGTGTCCAGGAGAAGGAGGTTCATCAAATTCAAGTCCATGGAAATCAAGCAATCAGCCTGATGGTATGGCGCCACCGCTTCCACCACCGCCGCCGCCGCAGCCAATGGAAGGGCTGCACGATGTGGGACCTCCACCGTTTTTAACCAAAACCTTCGAAATGGTGGAGGATTTGACCATTGATAATATTGTTTCTTGGAACAGAGGAGGGCATAGTTTTGTTGTGTGGGATCCTCATTCTTTCTCCACCAGTGTTCTTCCAAGATATTTTAAGCATAATAATTTCTCAAGCTTTGTAAGGCAGCTCAATACTTATGTAAGTACTCATTTTCATTGAAATAAGTAGAATTTTACCTCTTTCTTATTTCAATTTTTGTTGCAAGTTTGGCAAAAGCTAATAAACTTTTAGCCCCAAAATTTATTCTGTTTAATACAATAGTAATTTTCTTATGTCAGATTTTTTTTTTTTTTTTTTTTTTTTAAGCTTAGCCAAATATGAATTCTTGAACTTATTGAGTGTTTCATTTGGTTTGGTGGGGGATTTTATTTCCCAGCTTTTGCTTTGAGATTTGCAAAACTGTTGAATTTTTTTTTTCCCCTGGAGTGTCCACTGAACTCTTCTTCAGCAAAAGGGGCTTTTTTTTTTTTGTGGGGGGGGGGGGGGGGGGGGGGGTATTAAATTTCTAGAATTAGTAAGCATACTGCAAATTGGAATGGAAACGTGGTTTATTTATTTTATATAATTGCAGATCATTTGACTTTTTTCGTGAATTTTTTTACTTCATTTCTGTATTTTAACTGCTTCTGATTCAATCTTAAGCTTGTAACATTTGCCCTTACAAATAAATCCGTTCATTTCTTAAAGGTTATCTGATTGTGGATCCACCTCGTGAAGATTTACTGAATAATCTTGAAGATGATGAAGCCTTTTGAGTATGATTCCCATCAATATCAAATATCAGAGAGTATAGTTTTGTTTTTCAAAGTTGGCTCAAATGTGCTTCTAATTAATTCTTGCAGGGTTTTCGAAAGATCGATCCCGATAGATGGGAATTTGCGAATGAAGCGTTTCTCAAGGGTCAGAAGCTTTTGTTGAAGAACATTAGGAGAAGAAAGACCCCATCTCATCTGTCTCTTTCCCAGCAGCAACGTGTTATCGATCCTTGCGTTGAGGTCGGAAGGTTTGGACTAGACTGGGAGATTGATCGTCTAAAGCGCGATAAGCAAGTGTTAATGACGGAACTCGTGAAGTTAAGACAGCAGCAGCAGAATACGCGAGCTTATCTTCAAGCAATGGAGTTGCGATTACAAGGGATGGAGAGGAAGCAGCAACAGATGATGAATTTCCTAGCACGAGCAATGCAGAATCCCGAGTTTGTTCAGCAATTGGCGCAGCAAAATGGAAAAAGGAAAGAACTTGAAGAGGCTATTATTAAGAAGAGAAGACGACCAATTGATCAGGGGCCGAGTTATGTTGAAGGAGAGGATTCGAGAAATCCGTATGGGTACCAAGTTTCTGAACTGGAGGCACTCACACTTGAGATGCAGGGATTTGGTAAGGTGAAACAGAATCCAGAGGACGAGCTCGATCACTTTGGGAGCTCGGATAAAGAACTGGACGAGGGATTCTGGGAGGACTTGCTGAATGAGGGATTTGATGAAGAATTTGGAGGTGTTGGAAATGAAAAAGGCGAAGCGGAAGATGTGAATTTCTTGGCTGATAAGTTAGGATTCTTGGGCTCGAGTCCTAACTCCTAAGTAATCCTCTGTGAACATCTCATTCCTTGTCCTCTGTTCAATCTTACTACGTTAGGTAACATCTGCCTTAAAACCTCGGTGTAGGATGGGGATTATCCTTTGTTGTGTGTAATAAATCACCCTCGACATCCTGGTGTAAGTTTTGAGATGATCGTACCAATACCTCGGTCTAGGTTCCGGATGATCCTATCCTATGTTCTGTGTAGCTTTGGGATAATACTTTGTTCTTTGCAGAGTTTGAGATTATCCTTTGTTTTTCATAGGCTTCTTCTCTGTAGCAATCACTGCCAATATCTTGGCGTGGGTTTGGGAAAATCAATAGTTCTCTCTCTCTGGGAAAATTTAACATTTTAGCCAATCTTTGCAATATCTTTTCATACCTCTTAATCCATCTCTAAAATCAACTGATCCCGGATGTATCTCAACGTGCGGTCTAGTTCGGACCGATCAAGTTCTGATACACGTGAAATATCGATTGTTCGTGAATTATATCGATTATTGATTCCTGCCCTACTGTTCCTAATGTTCCAACACATCTTTCCACTTCTATGCCATTGAAATTATCTGATGGTTCATCTTCTGTGGTTTGGACCAAAGAACCATTGGTGTTTTGCAGTATTTATCATTAACCCCAGCCTGATATTATCTTTGCAATGAATAAGCTCTCCCACTTCATGCATCGTCTGGCCACGGATTGGGAAGTTATCAAGCTCATGCTGCTCTACCAACCTTGTTAAGAAGGATAGTCAAAATCCTTATAAAATTGGCATGTTTTTGTCTTTATTCGAGGTGAGATTTTATCCATTAACATCTTTGAGCAGACCAATTGTTACGGTATTTTTGACAGATTTGTGGCGTACCCTATAACATACGAATTGTTCTCATTTGAAGTGGAATTTTGTCCCAACGGGTGGGGCGCGTTCACAAATTTTGTCCCAACGGGTGGGGCGCGTTCACAGGGATTTGAACCCTTGACTTCATGATACGAGGATTGTGAGGACATCCCTGATGTATCATACATAATTTCTTTCCTAGAATAAATCTCTTGTATAATTCTATATATATTGTATCTTGCAAAGATGACTGATATACCAGAAAATATATTCCCCGATACTCATTGATTTTATTCTTAACATAGTATCAGAGCAAATTCATCATCACTAATAATTTCCAATGTTCTTTTATTTCTTTTTTTTCATGTTGTCTTCCTCAACCAACAACTAATCTCCAACAATGACAGATCCTAGGTCTGTAGCCACAAATCAAGGCTGCACTGGCTGCTTTGATATTCATGGAAGCAGAATCTTTAGTTGTATATATTAACAACATCACTGGTTAAATGAAATCTGTACAAAGTTATAATCGCAGCAGTTTATTTTCTGTTACATCATTTTCCTACGTTTGATCTTCTTTAGTCGACATCAAATTTGTGTATGTGTTGTTACTTTAAGTTTTCGGAATTTTATATGTTTTTTTTTTTTTAAATTTAATTTAATTGATCTTTTATGGTTGCTAGATATTTTTCTTGATTTGTCTTCATTGTTTTCAATGTGACAGACAGTTATTTGGAGTTTGGACAAGATAACGAACAAATATCTTATATGCTCAATTTTGCATAATCGGAATTGATTTTAATTTTAATTTTTTTGTGGAGTACAAAGGAAGTTGGGTCAAATTCTATTGAACGGATTTTAGTATATAGATACGACAATTATGAATCATGTTCCGACACTCAAATTAGAGATGGCAAAAAGATTCGATCCGTGATGGGATCTCGACGAGAGGAAAGAAAAACTCACCCTGCCGACTTGCGGGACGAGATGGGGAAACCCGAGCAAGTCGCAAGATGGGTGGGTTTTGCTGATAAACAGTGCGGTAGTGTTGTCCCGTCCCGAAATTTTTTGGATACTAGGCATGATAGTGAAATTGGCATGTTAAAGATGGATTTGATTTGAATGTAAATTGCAAAATAATTTAAAGACACTACTATCTTTATTTCATTAATAAGGTTGTTTATAGTTCAAATTATTTGTTACTCGATTGTTTACTGTTGTGCAATTTGAGATCGCAAGTGTACGATATCGTGATCAAGTAATAAAGTGGACCTTAGAGTCCGAATTATCGTTCCCACGAGGACTGCTATTAATTACCGAAATATTTCAGTTCTTAACTTTATTTGAACAAAGGAAAATCGTTTTAAGAATAAAAGTCTAGAATTAAGAAATGGAACTAATGAATTAAAAAGAATTGTTAAGTTGTTTTGTTTTAAAAGATGATTGTAAAGTAGTTGGGAATCCCGATTTCACCTAGCCAATTATATCAACTCCAATTCCAGTTTTATTTCCTATTTGTGTGTTCGGTCGAATTCACTAATTTAAATTGAGATTCCTCTCTCGAGTTTAAATCAATCCTACCTAAATAAGTCAATCTTGTATCTCTACAGCGGGTCCGAATATTCCTTAACTAGATGCATTACACACAAGAATTCACACACGACCGCAATAATTACAAGAGTATATCTCTATCTCTCGTTCAATTACCGGATTTATTACCTAGATCTATGTTATTAACTCACCTCTCGGATTATGGAAATAACACATGAAATCATGAATTGGTGATCAAGCAATTCAAGCATTAAGAACAATAATAAATCAACACATGCATTAAAGCGTTAAAACAAGGAATATGACATTTAAAATAATTAACTAGGCTACATCGTTCATCCCAACGTTAAAATTAGTTACACATCATGATTAAAAAGCATAAACAATAAAGTAAAACGTTCATTGAAAATAACAACGAAGAATGGAAAGATTGCACCAATTATCAATTCTTCAAGTATCTTCAATTCACGCCCCTCTGCGATGCTTGAATCTCCAAGAATTTGCATTAATATATCTGTTGTGGCTCGTTCTTTGGAGAGGCAAAGGTTTCATTTTCGTGCCTCTTATGTTGTATATATATCTTTTGGAGAAAACCTAGGTCAAAAAGCCCAAAGCCTGTTAAAAATCGCGAGAAAAATCTGATCTGCGGCCCAGTCGGACAGCCGCGCGATCGCGTGGTAGAACCTCTGGCGATCGCGTGGTAGACGTTAAAAGCTCTCGGGTTAAGAATTTGAACCATCTCGCGATCGCCAGGAAGGTATCCAGCGATCGCGACTTCCTCATTTCTCGGCTGTACAATTTAGTCCCTAACTTTTAATTGCATCTTCAATCCTCGACTTTCAATTGTTGCAATTTAGTCCCCAAACTTTATCTTCTTCTCGGTTTGACCATTCAAGCTCTTAATTTATTCAATTAGGTCCTCCAACCTCTGATTTCTTCTCTTTGGCACCATGTAGGTTTCCCGGTTGTTGTCACAAACTCCTCACTTGTCCAATTTAGCTTTAATTAACACCCACTTGTGCGTTTTCCCCATTGATTTCATCATTCTTCATCTTTTGGGATATTTTCTGAAAAGTAAACGATAAACACAAATTAAATAGCAAATATTCCAAAACGACAATAATTACACCTAATTTAGACATACAAATAAGTGTATAAAATACACTTATCAAATACCCCCAAACTAGAATTATTGTTCGTCCTCGAACAATGTAAACTAAACTACAAAAATCAAAGAATTAAGAGAACAAATATTTTTGTTGTGTCAACATGTTTACCATATGCTTCCATAGTCCAAACCAATTTAAGCTTTAAGCAAGTGTCATGAAAAACAATGTAAAATAATTTCTAGTTATATCCTGCCAGAGTCTCAAGTGTGTGTGTGAATAGCCAATGTCAAACGCATACTTATGCAAAAGATATACTCAATACTGTGTGGCTCATTATGCATAATCCAGCCCGAATCCCATGTGGTCAATCTATGATTTCTAATGAAATTCCTTTCAACGCTCATGACTGATCACCACTTTCTGCTTTTCTCTCACATCCCGGGTTTTTATTTATGTGGGTTCTAAAAATATTCTTTACTTTTTCCACACAAGGTAATCAGAATCAGAAATATGCGTGCATGACAAATCAAAAGAAAACAGTCCACAATTCTACAACCTTAACCACCACGACTCAGTCAACTTAGCTTATACCATGCAATAATATATATATATGTATATTTTTTTTTATGATGGACGACTTTTGCTTTTAATTGTCCCTGTCTTTTACCATCTTTGTGCAGAACTTTTCATACGAGCTTTCTATATGACCCCTGTAGCGAGCTTTCAGATCGGTAACTCCCAAACCAGACGGCTTTAGGGTACCAGGTTCAAAGAACCCCTCAGACGTACTTGCCCGAGTCATAAAGGCTTAAACAGAAAAGTTAAAGATATTATAATGTCTTATGTGTAAGTCCACTCTCCGTACTTGCTTTCTAATTGACCCCTGTAGCGAGCTTTAGGTCGATGACTCCCAAGCCAGTTGGCTTTAGGGCACCAGGTTTGAAAGACCCCTCGGACTTACTTACTCGAGTCAAAAAGGCATTTGAAGAGCAGACTAATACCTTCAGCATTTTTCTGTTTTTATGCTGGAAATGGTTTATACCAGTTGACCAAACTGCAGTGACTCAAGTGCAAAACCAAGAACCACAGACTTCTAACCCGTCAATACACACAAATTCCAACCATTTTACCCCCAAACTTGCATTTTAGCATGATTGGTTCTAATTTAGGGGTGGGATGTCTAACGATCTAAGTTTCGGGATTTTCAAGTCATTCCTAAGTTCAAATTGCATAAAACTTTGCCCCACATGTATTAAACAAAATCACTCACACAAGCAATTATCTAACACTGGCTATGTGCGCAATAAGTATGAATCTAGCAAAACATAACTAGTTCAAAAATAAGTTCATGCTTTCATGTTGTCCAATTTTCACGCTTAAACACAAATTGATTCATATTATATCCTAGGCAATAAACATGTCAACAAAGTTTTCAATTTTCAAATTTTTTTTTTTTTTTTTTTTATCCCAATAAAATAGAATGAAGAGTAATAATATGGAAATAATGAGATCCACCCCCAAACTAGAAATGAACATTGTCCTCAATGTTTTGCCACATAAATAAGTAAGAATATGCAAAACTTGACAAAAGAAGGAGAACGAGAACTTCCCAAGTGTAGAGGAGATGTCTCATTGTAGTCTTGATACTTCAATTTGAAATGATGTTGGATGAATTTGACCCTATTTCTTGCCTTGCCCAACTTGATCGGATGTGTCTTGACTGATGTTTACCTTGCAAATAAGAGATAAGTAATATTAAAAGTCATAAACATCAATAAGAAATAATGGAAGTTCAGTACCACACCCCCAAACTAAAGTTAAAGCAAAATTTTGAATTTTCAAAATTGGTTGACCACACACATTCAAGCCTTGACGTCGCCTAGAAAAACATAAATTTTTCCGAGCCATCTTTTGATACTTTAAAGTTCACAGCATGATCAACAATATATTAAAAATTCAGCTAGTTTGAAGGTCAATAGTGTCATGAAACTATGTGGAGAAGTAGGTGACGTGAAGCAGTTTTCAGGGTGCAATGGCCTGCAGTGGCCTTGCAATGGGGCTGCCATGGTGCAATGTTGGTTTTCATGATTTTCATGCAATGTAGTGAACTAAATCTTGAACTAAATACACACAATCAATGATAAACATGTCATGAAGATAAATGCTCGAATAAATTTCTAAAATTAGCACAAGAACATCTTTGAGGCATTTCATCAAACACTAAATAGGCATTGCAAAAATCAATGGATATGCATAGGGTTGGAGGCATGACTGAACCCAAAATTTTTGTCTACTAAACCACACATCACACTCTCCAACCACTAACCTAAGCCCATTCTTCACAATTCACAATTTCTAGGTAGAAGAACTCAAAGAAAATTTCATACATTTGAGTAAAGTAAGTTTCAAGTGAAGAATTACATACCTTTGATTGATTTGGATGCGGGAAATAGCAATGATATTGATGCAACTAGGTGGTGATGACATGCACACAAAATGTAAGATCAAATATGAGGTGATTAGGGGGGAGAAAACGAGTTTGTAATGTTTAAAGTTGAAAGAATGAGGAAAAACACTTAAACTGTCGATTTTACTCTGAGTACAGCCACGCGATCGCCTGGCTGGAGTGCCAGCGATCGCGTGGTTCAAGCTTTAAAAATCTGTTGATTTTGTAATGCAAAGTCGCGATCGCTAGAGTCTATTGGCCCGCGATCGCGCAGTTCACGGCAGTATGAAATTTTTTCCTCTTTTTTTTGATTTTCAAAGTCGTTTTTATCCCCCTAATCGCTTCATGATTGATGCAATGATTTTCCAAACATTAACTTCATAATTCAAATTAGTGTGTGTGAGTTTTGAATGACGATAAAAACTTAGCCTAATGTAAACATGCAACATCAAAAACATACCTAAATATGCATATATCTAAAATTCTGCAAATAAATAAATAAATTCTGAAAGCATGATAAATAAAAGGGAAGAAAGGTTGGGTTGCCTCCCAACAAGCGCTCCGTTTTACGTCTAAAGCTCGACTTTTTGCACTTCTTTATCATGGAGGTTTGAATGATCCTCTTGAGCCCCTGCACAGCTTGCAATTTCCTGCCATGCATATCTCTATTCGTTTTCTCACTCTCTTGAATCCCAAAGCCTCACTTTTAGCCCATTGTTGAGGGATGTTAGGCTTTTCTTCCTTTTTGTCCCTCCATCCATCTTTACCCTTTATAAACTCATGTTTTGCGCTTAGATCCTCCTCGAACTTAATCCCTTGCTTCTCATTTTCTTCTGGTTTCTGAATTACTCCTTCCACTTTGAAGCAACTTTCCTTTAGATATTCGAGATCCTGTCTTGGCTTGATGCTGAAACTGACTTGTTCATGCTCGACTCGAAAAATGATTTCCCCTTTTTCGATGTCTATGAGAGCTCGCCCTGTAGCAAGAAATGGTCTTCCAAATATCAGGGGCATCTGAGAGTCCTCCTCCATATCAAGGATCACAAAGTCAACTGGAAAGAAGAACTTGTCCACTTTCACAATCACGTTCTCCACTATCCCATATGGATACTGTATAGACCTGTTAGCAAGCTTTAGTGTGATATTTGTTGGTTTAGGCTCTCCCAAACCAAGTTTCCTGTATACAGACAAAGGCATTAGGTTAACACTGGCCCCTAGATCACACAATACATTATCAAAAGTGAAATTACCAATAGTGCAAGGGATAGAGAAACTCCCTGGATCGGTCAATTTTTGTGGTAATTTCTTTTGAAGTATGGCGCTGCACTCCTCACTCAGTGCTACTGTCTCAAAATCAACCAACTTCCTTTTATTTGACAGCATCTCCTTCATAAACTTTAAGTAGAGGGGCATTTGGGCCAATGCTTCAGCAAAAGGAATATTAATTTGCAGTTTCTTGAATATTTCCAAAAATTTTCCAAACTGCTGCTCCAACTTATGCTTTATCAATCGTTGTGGATAAGGAACTGGGGGCACATAAGCTTTGACTGGTGGTCGAACTCGAACTTCTTCTTCGACTTTTTCATGAACTTCAGGAGTCGATCTCTGTTCTTTCTCGCTTTCCTGTTCTTCCACCACATCTTCCTTTTTGCCCTTTTGCTTTTCATATTCCCCTACAGTTACTTCAGATAGCTGAACCCCGCTCCTCGTTGATATTGCATTAACATGCTCACGAGGGTTCATTTCAGTTTTGCTTGGTAACTGTCCAGGCTGTCTTGTTGAACTGCTTGCTGCCAGCTCTCCCATTTGTCTCTTCAAATTCTTTATTTCAACAGCTTGATTCATAATCTCACCATTCTGACTCTTGACCAGCTGAATTAACTCTTCTATGTTCTCGGATATGTTTTTCTGAGATTGTTGCTGTTGCTGTGGCTGTTGCTGTTGCTGAAATCCAGGTGGATGCTGAACATTTTGATTTTTAGACCAGGAGAAGTTGGGGTGGTTCTTCCATTCTGGGTTGTAGGGTTGTGAATAAGGACCACCCTGTTGCCCATGAAGTTGACTTGTTCTGGATTTGATTGACTCTGTTGCATGGGACAGAAATTTACAGTGTGATTTTCAAAACAAAAATCACATAGCGCTGTTTGAACTGAGTTGACTGTCTGCACACCCATTCTGTCAATTTTCTTCGTCAATGCATCCAATTTAGCATTTAATGATGTAATCTCATTAACAGCAATTACTCCCCCAGACTTAGGTGTAGCTCTATCCGAATACCACTGATAACTGTTCGTAGCCATCTTCTCAAAGATCTCAGATGCTTCTTCATATGTCATATCCATTACTGATCCTCCAGCTGCTGAGTCGGCGTACCTCTTGTTTTCATTTGTCAGCCCATTGTAGAATGTCTGAACTAGTATCCAATCAGCGATTCCATGTGTAGGACACTGTCTGATGAGCTCGTTGAACCTTTCCCAAGCCTCAAAAATTGATTCCCCAGGCTGTTGACTGAATGATAAAATCTCACGCCTTAGCTTTGACATGCGGCCAGGTGGGAAAAACTTATCTACAAATTTCTGACTCATGATTTCGAAAGTGGTGATTGTATGTAGGGGCAAAGAATAAAACCAGGCTTTTGCTTTGTCCGCCAAAGAAAATGAGAATAGCTTTAATTTCACGGCATCCTCTGAGACTCCATTCATGCGTTGCATGTCACATAGTTCCAAAAATGTCCTAAGGTGCACATGAGGATCCTCAGATGGCAGTCCATGAAAAACACACGAATTTTGGATCAAGGATATCAAAGAAGTCTTGATCTCAAAATTATTGGCTCGGATTTCAGGAGGTACAATGCAGGTTCCAATGTTCCCCACAGGAGGAACCATGTAATCTCGCAAAACGCGCCTTCCATGATTTTGTTGCTATCCATTCACAGCTGCTGGCAGATTTTGTTGATTTCCCTGATTATTCTGAATTATGTCATCTGCCATGGCTAAGTCTTTTTGTTGATTCGCTTCCAACTGTTGCCTACGCCTCTGTCGAAAGGTGCGTTCAATTTCTGTATCAAAAGGAAGCAAATCAAACGACTTAGTCCTTCTTAACATAAATTAAATAAAACAAAAATTGAAAACAAAAACTGAAAATAAAGATAAAAATAAAAATAAGCAAAATAAAGTTCAAAGTAAAATAAGAACTAATGGGTATCGATATTAATTAACAGTCCCCGGCAACGGCGCCAAAAACTTGTTGTGCAATTTGAGGTCGCAAGTGTACGATATCGTGATCAAGTAATAAAGTGGACCTTAGAGTCCGGATTATCGTTCCCACGAGGACTGCTATTAATTACCGAAATATTTCAGTTCTTAACTTTATTTGAACAAAGGAAAATCGTTTTAAGAATAAAAGTCTAGAATTAAGAAATGGAACTAATGAATTAAAAAGAATTGTTAAGTTGTTTTGTTTTAAAAGATGATTGTAAAGTAGTTGGGAATCCCGATTTCACCTAGCCAATTATATCAACTCCAATTCCAGTTTTATTTCCTATTTGTGTGTTCGGTCGAATTCACTAATTTAAATTGAGATTCCTCTCTCGAGTTTAAATCAATCCTACCTAAATAAGTCAACATTGTATCTCTACAACGGGTCCGAATATTCCTTAACTAGATGCATTACACACAAGAATTCATTTACTAGTAAATTAAATATTTTCACTGATTAAACAGCAAGAAGTGTACAGTTGAACTCGATTCTTAGAGAAAGGAATTGGATTTCCTGGCGTTCAAAAGCCCTCTTCTTGATAGAACGTGCCTATTTGGTCATCTATTAATATACTTTGCCATAAGCCCATAAATCAAGCATCAATATCATAATTTTAATTTCCAATTAAAATTTAAGTATTGCAAGGAAAAATGAGAATGAGCTGCTTATTTTTCAAAATATGTAACAGGTGTGTAATTAAATATAGAAGACTTTGCAACCAGTATACCATTTCGTCCAGAAATGGTGGTTATATTTGTATTGACACCAATTTTTTAATTGCTCTATGTTTTTAATTGCAATTAATAACTATTATCTTTGTTAATCGTCAATTTTGTGTCCCTATCTACTTTCCATGGCATTCTCGATTCTTATCTAATTATTATTTTATTCAAAAAATATTCTTAGAGTGCTTCAATGGAAGGAACAAAACATTTTAGTTGCAATTTTATATTTTTTTGATGCAAATAGAGACATTTTTCATTTTTTTTTTCTACAAGGTCAACGTGTTCAAATAGGATAAGTCAATTTGCTTTCATAAACATCTCGATCTCATGTACAACATTCACACTTGGACGGTATTTTAACACCAGTGTTGTAAATAACATTATTCTATTAACGGTGATGAGTTTTTGACGTAGGTTGCGCACATTAAATTTTCGAGAAACCAACATAATACGGATTGCAATTCGAAAGAGAATGATTATATTATTTGAAATTAACCAAAACTCTACAATAAGACATGAAGAACTTAAATAATAACCTAGTGGACCCTAAGCTCGCTATATGACTAGGCTTAACCCACATAACAACATAAATATCGAAAATAAATAACAAAATTTCGAAAACAGTAGTTTTGACACAATAAACGTCCTCAAACAGCCAAAATCCAGTATACATCACAGCAAAGCTGTGAGTCCTATCCGGGTCGTCGAGATCTTTTCGAAAAGTACTTATGGACCCAAAACAGACGTCGTATGCAAAAGTTATGACCATTTGAAGTAGACACACCCATCGTATTATTTCTTCCACTCCCAATCGTCCAGAAACGCTGCCGCTTGGTTCTGTATTCCATCCTCCTGTTCGCCATAAGTTTTGCGTAACCCCTTTTTGGCGTAGATTAAATTAAGTTTTTTTAGATGATTTTGATAAAAGACAATGAAATTTATAGTATATAACTTGTGAATTTCATAAAATATGTAATATTAACTGTTGATTTTAACTCAAAATTTTTATCACCTTTTCTTCTACATCAAACAGTGATTTATTCTGTGTGTGTTTGGTAATGTTTAAAAAGAGTTTTTTTTAAAAATGAATAGTGGTTTTTAAGAAAATAGATGATTGAAATTTGGTTGAAAGTCAAATATTGTGGACTTGACTTTTAATGAATGGTTGAGATTGAGTAATACCTGTAGACTAAAATTTAAAGGAAAAGTACATAACTACAAACCTAAAACTATCACTTCTTAAAACTAACAAGATTTTTTTTAAAAAAATCAATGTTAATTAGTAATTAATAAATATAATATTATACAATATAAAAATAATTATCAATTATAAAAATGTCATCAAATAACATGTGTTTATCTATCACAACTACCATCTCACCCAACCCCAAAATCGATTTTTTTTCTTCTACTTTTCCACATCTCACCCACCCACCCCACCTCACAACATCCTACCCACCCTTACCCCACCACATCCTACCCACCCCCACAAAAATGAGGTTTTTTTTCTTTTCTCTCTCTCGATGTTTTTCCACCCTACGCTACCCTATCCTACCACCCCCAACCAACCTCATCTCACCCACAAAGTGATACGGGAAAATTCACAATTACAACACTTCGAGTTTCATTTTCTAAAACTAACAAACTTAACACTTAAAAAAAAAAAAAAAATCAGGTGTTTAATAATTAAAAATAAATATAATATTATATATAATATAAACATAATTATCTATTATATATTATATTAAAAATAATATAATATTAAATTAAAAACTCAAATTTTGACAACACAACCTCCCTCACCCCTGCCCCACCACCCCACCCTATCCCAAAAATGAATTTTTTCTCTCTCGGTGTTTTCCAACCCGTCCCCACCCCACCCCACCCCATCTCACTGTAAAGTGACAATTGATCACACAAAATCACAATTACAAATTTAATCGCAAATTCCACTCTCACCCCACCCACTCCATCCCTCCCCACCCAACTTCACCCCCACATGCAAAGTCACATTTCATTACACAAAGTCACAATTCGATTACAATTACAAATTTAGTTGCAAAATTTCCTCACACCACCTCATCTGACATGCAAATTAGCAACTGGTCACATAAAGTCACAATTGGGTCACAATTACAAATTTAGTTGTAAAACCTCCCACCTCACTACAAAGTCACAATTGATCACACAATGTCACAGTTCGATCGCACAAAGTCGTAATTAGGTCAAATGAGATCACACTCAACCCCAAAAATGATTTTTTTCTCTATGTTTCCCCACCCCACCCCACCCCACCCCACCCATCCTCACCCACGCCACGCCACACCACGCCACGCCATCCCTTCCCATATCCCCACCCAGACCCAAAATGATTTTTTTCTCTATATTTTCTCACCCTATCCCCACCCTACCAACAAATTCACACAAAGTTATATTTCAATCACAAATCTCAATTATAAATTTAATCGTAACTTTCATCGCAATCCCACCCCACCCCATCCAACTCCACCCCCACATGCAAAATCACATTTGATCACATAAAATCACAATTCGATCAAATTATAAATTTTGTTGCAAAATCCACCCACCCCACCCCACCCCACATCACCCCACATGCAAAGTCACAGCTAGTCATACATAGTCATAGTTGGTCACACAATGTCACAATTCAGTCAAAATTACAAATTCAGTTGCAAAACCCCACCCAACCCACCCCAATCCCCAAAGTCCCAGTTCGATCACACAAAGTCTCAGTTAGGTCACATTTAGCTCACACGAGGTCACAGTTGGTCACACAAAATTACAATTCGGTCACAATTACAAATTTAGTTGGAATATCCCACCCACCCTACTCCCAAAGTCACAGTTGGTCACATAAGGTCAGAGTTCGATCATACAAAGTCGCAGTTAGGTCAAACGAGGTCACAGTTAGGTTACACGGGGCCAGGTTAGGTTACAATTGATCACATAATTTGGTCACAATTACAAATTTAGTTGCAAAAATCACAGTCAGGTCACACGAGGTTACAATTAGTCAATATTTTGGGCACATTTAGTTAATAATTGATCACATCTCGTACTTGTCACAAGCCGCACAAAATCACAATTAATCAGTATTTTAATAACAATTACCTAATAATTGGTCACACACTTTTAGTATTCAAGTCATCCACCCTCCACTCTACCCCACCCCACCCTCAACCCCACCTAAATTTTAACATCCTGCAACGGTGCTGCCACAACACCACCACGTACCAGCGATTTGGCATAACCACCAGCACCACACACCCCAACACCGCCAACAGCAACCACCGCCAGAACCTACCACCGTATACACAGACAAAGCTACCCCCAACCACCACCAGATCGGCACCACTACCACCAACAAACAGCAAAACTCCAGTCACCGATTAAAAAAAAACACAGTCCACACCATCACCTTTGCAGCCACGACCTCCTCCACCACCACTACCGCCACAGCAGTAAAACTCATACATGATGACTGTAGATTTAACACCACCACCACATCAAATCATAATTAACCAAATATTCACAAGTTAAAATTTAGATCTACATATCAATCGAATGGGGGAAATTACAGATATTTGAATAGCATTAAGAATTGCAACAGATTAAGTATTTCTGGTTAGTTGATCGACTTGTTAATCTCCAATCTTCATCCCCAACCACTTCGACGTAAGCAGCGAAGAGCGGCGAAAAACATGACATAAAGATCAAGAATTCAAGTTCAAGTTGATTTAACCTATCTAAAGGTATAACACTCTCAATCTTTAGCGATGAAATCTAACGAGCACGAAAATGGTTTTTATGTATCAAAACACTTACTTGAAAATTCATCACTTGCATAAAAATATTGAAAAAAAAAAAAGAACGAACAGTTTGATGTAAAAATTAATTGCTAAAATTCACTTATTTCGATCGACCGAACGTCTGTTTTGAACAACCGAAATCCCAATGGTTTGAAATGTGTAATGGCTATATGCATCTTTCGGTCGATTGAACTTCCCGAATTAATCAATAGAAAGTTGTTGAATTTCATTTTCTTGATATATAAGTAGCCGTATATTTTGCTTTCATTTTTCAACAATTAAGAAGAGATATTAAGAAAACTTTCTATTGAAAAATTCATTATTATTACTTGATTTATATTCATCTATATTTTATTAGAAAACCATGATTGATCTAAAATTAGTTTATCAAATTCATCAAAGTTTTTGAAAGAAAGTTTTTATGAAGATTCTTTTTTTTATGTTGTTTAAATTTCTTCAACATCTTCACATTATATATTGGAATTTAAATGTAAGTATCTCTTTGCTCTAAAATTATTTTAATATTTTAAAGAGAGAATTTCAGTTGAAGAGTTTTTTATTATTTGTACTATACTTTTCGTTATCATTTGATTCATCAAAGTTTCATTACCTAAATGCCTCGAGCTTAACTTATTATTTATTATTCAAGTTTAGCATCTCTTAATACTTAATTTGATTCAATCATTTAACAAGAGATCATATATTCTTCGAAAAACTTTGTTTGATTGTATATATTGAAATTTTCATTATCATTTGCATCAAAGGTTTTCTCTGAGCTTAATTCGTTGCTATATATTGAAATGCTAGCCTACTCTCTTGAGACTTAATTTGAGTATATCATTTTTCAAGAGAGTTATTTCAATTGTAATTCAATTCATTATATTTGGTAGACTTTTGAGAAACTTGTGAAAACTCGATTGTTGTTAAGGATAGATGATCATTGTTGTAATCTACTTAAAGATAGGTGCTCCTTGTTATAAGTCATCTAAGGATAAACACTCCTTCTTGTAAGTCACCTAAGGATCGATGTTCATTGTTGTAAGTCATTTAAAGATAGGTACTCTTTATTGTAAGTCACCTAAGGATTCTTGTTGTAAGTTACCAATATAATGGATTTGATCTTGCTCGTTACGGAGAGTTTGGTAACGGAGAACGTAAATCAAATTATTTGATTGAACCTCCTTAAATATCGTTTGCATACTTTTATCCATTTTACTTACTTACATTGCACTTACTATATTCTATCAATCTATATTGTGTAATACTATCTCTAAGTGCTACTTGTTTTATCAATTAAGTTCACGTCTTTATAGCACTCGACATTGATAATTAAGTTACTCTTACAACTTTAAATATTTATTCTTGTACCTATTGATTTTAAGTTTGAGATTATATATCGAAAAAGTTTTATAAACCAATTCATCCCCTCATGGTTCGTTACTCTTGGACTAACAAGTTCGTGGAAGGTTGAATAGAATAATGCGACAAAATAAATTAGGAACATAAGTGTGATAATGAACGAAATTTGAGAACCTTTAATCTACATCTAAAATATCTTAGAAGTGTAGATGAGTGGGAAACTTTTGATTTCGTATTTTATCCTTACATTCTTTTTTTCCCTCAATAATACCCTTAGTTCATTTATTGAAACTTATTTTACATTTATTTTAATTCTTATTTCAAAAACATTAATTTATCAACGTTGACTAAATCGAAATTGGTTATTCTGTTGGGTATTTTGGTCCCAATCAAATCTCAAGGGCGATGATGAAGCATCGTGTCGGAATTAAGCTTCGTAGGCCTATGGCCCATGATCAAAGAATTAGTATTGCCCAATCTCCACAATTAGGCAGCCCACGTGCTAAGAGATTAACTGCCCACTTCTAGGTTTTAATTGAGTCTCGACCCTATTGCTCGATGGGTAGGCTTCGGAGACGACCCACATAATTAGGGCTTCCCAAATTAAGTGTCTAACCTATATCTACACACACCCCAACCCTTGTCAAATCAGAACACTCACTCTCGACATATTCCCTCTCTTCTCTCGGTGGAAGCGGCACCCTCTCTCTCTTTGTGAGAACCCAACTTCTCTTCTTGGTGAACCCAACCCATCCTTTCTTCTTCCTCTCTTGGTGACTGGAAGTGTGACCCGTGTCTCCTTGTGACCGTGTCTTGCTGTAGCCGCAGTTGCTCTGTTCGGTTCTTGCTGGTTTAGTTCTTGTTGTGGCCGTATCTTGTTGGATCTCCATGGTGCAGTCCCTGTTCGGTCCTATTGTGGTTTCTTTGTGCAGCCTCGATTCGGTGTTAGTTGGGTGTGTGTTAGCAGTTTGGAAGGTTTGGGTGTGTCTAGAAGTGTTTCTAGCCATGTGTAGACTGTGTAGTGGTGTTACCGTTGTGGGGATTGGGCAGAATCTGAGCCCTCGATTTTCACCTCTTTCAGTCGGCTAATTTTGTGCAATAGAGGGAGTTTTCATTACTTGGTTTTATTGCTTATACATTCAATTAATTTTCCAATCTTAATTGTGTTTTCTTCCGACGTATTGTGACTAACTCGTTTTACTTTGTGTTTTGCGACGTTGGTTTCTCTACATATTGGTATCAGAGCGTTGGTGGCTTAATGGGCTGAATTGAATCAATACTGGAACTCATTGATGAGTTTTCTAGTTCCCTACTTTAATTTTCATTAACTGAAAATTAATTGTGTTTTTTTTTTGTTCGAAATTATTTGGTTCTAATTATATTTTCAAATTCTTTGTGATTGAAAATTATCGTTTAATTGGTGTTTTATCTTTTTTTGTTGGTTAGGTACTATTTTGGAGGTTCTCGAGCTTGGTGTTGATTTACGCTTCAAAATTGGCTAATTGCAAAACTTAAAACAAAAAATAATTTCGCATCTCTCCATATTACGGACTCAGAAAAGTCCTCTCTAGTAAATTGGCTAGATCACCTTTAAATTACAGCAATAGCAGGTCATCGTTGGGGTGACCATTAGGCTTGCGGTTGCCTATTGCTAGTTATAAGAATTATTTCCCATTACCTGTGTTTTTCATAGCTGTTTGTCTTGTGATATCTTTTGTGATTATTTTGCTTGTTGCGTTATTATTAGAACTGTCACCTAGACTCCCGTGTCGAAAATTCCCTTGACCTAAGATCTTTGAGTCACACGAAATCATGGGAATTTAGAACGGTGTATATTGCGACCTTTAGGATTTTCTATGTGATTTTCCGTGTGGTGCTTATATTGCATTGTGTGTTTCTTATTTGTTAAGATGTCTGCACATCGTTTTGAATTGAACATCTTTGATGGAAAATGTGATTTTTCTATATGACAACAGAAAATGAAAAATATTTTGGTACAATAAAAGATTTCAAAAGCTATTGACAATTCTTTTCCAAATACTGTGACTGCTGAACAGAAAAATGATTTTGATGAACTCGCGTACACTTCTATCATTTTGCATCTATCTGACTCTATTTTGCTAAAAGTTGATAAACACGAAACCACTGAAGCTCCTTGAAAAAAGTTACAAGAACTTTACTTGACTCAATCTACTCCTAATAAGCTTTACTTGCTTGAAAGTTTTTTCAGTTTCAAAATTGATCCCTCTAAGGACTTCGATGACAACTGGATGTCTTTAATAAAGTTGTGTAAGACATCCCTAACTATGGTGAAAAAGTATCTGAAGAATATAAAGCTGCTATATTGTTAAATGCTATTCCTGACGCTTATAGAGAGGTTAAGAATCCTATAAAATATGGGAGGGATACTCTTACACCTGAATTGTCATTGATTCTTTGAAAAATAGTGAAAGGGAGGTGAAAGCTGAAAGAAACGAGAGGAGTAGTGGTGAGGTTCACATGATGAGAGGTGGGCGTGGTAAAAATAGAGATGACTCAAATGATGAGGGTAATAGATGGAATGGTAGAAGTAGTTTTAAGTAACAGGGTAAAGTAAAGGGAAGGAAATACTATGGTTGTGGTTGGTCTGACCATTATAAGAGATACTGTCTAGGAGATAAAAATAAAATAGGAGATGGGGATAGAAATGAAGTCAATGTAGTTAGTTGCTCGGATGGTGATCCGAGTGGAGTTTATTGATGCTCTTATCTCACTTGCACTTTCTACTGAATTTTTGTGTGCATCTGATTGATTTTTTACCCTTTTGCATGCGTGGTCACTTTATTCGGTTGCATTTCTTATGTTGCATTTCATTTGTATTGATTTGAACATGTGCATGAATTTGAGAGTGATATGTTACTTTGTGTATAACGTGGTTACATGCATGGTGGTTGGGTTTTGGTGTTTTGATACTATGTGTGTTCTCACAATAGGTGTCAGATGTCGTTCCCTTGGTGGGATGGTATTCAGTAGTTGTGTTAGAAGTGAGGGCTAGCTGGTAATGTTAAGACTAGATGCCTAAGAGTGTATTTGGTGACATACTAGGGGATGTGTGTTTTGACATATAGATCACGAGAGGTGAGGTTGTTAAATGTCTTGTTAAACTCTATCTGTGAGGATCTCGATTAGGTGGAGGACGCTCCTATTATCTCTAGGTGAGGTGGATCCATAGTCACCTCTAGAGATAGAGGTACATCCATAGTCTTAGGATCTTTAGTAGTTTACCAGTTAGGTGTGATTGTTGATTAGTCTAGTGAGTATAGATGGCGATGAGAGGAGAGCTACATCAGTTTTTAGGATGGGGTAATTGTGATTATATCTTTTCTTGGGGTCATTTGCATCCGTTACTTGTGTTGACCTTGTTTGATTAACTTGATAAAATGTTAAGTTCTTTATGTGAACTTGGTGAAAAGATTTGTTGTTTGCCTTTTGATGTGCTTTCATCGCATGTGTGGAGTCACCTATAATTTTTGTTATTAATATGCTCTTGATTAACTCATGTGGAAATGTAATATGTTTACATTCCTTTCTTTAGAAAGCATGTGTTGTTTGTCTAAAGTTGTGTTACTTGCTAATGTGATATAAATGCATAGTTTGGCTCACTATGATTTAGTGTGTACTTGGGTTTTACCTTGGCCCTTGATGAGTAATATTAGCAGGTATGAGATATGTTTCTAACGTGAAACATTGAAAAAGGTATGTTGAGTTTTAATTCGTTTGGAATTGATTTGTGCAACTAATGAACTAGGTCTCACTAGTACAAAATTACATAAAAAAATAACATATTAGCGTCGTTTTTCTCAAAAAACGACGCCTCAAAAAAAGCGGTGGCAAAATTGTAAATAAAAATTCATAAAAAGCGTCAGTTCTTTAGGAAGAACCGACGTTGGTGGAGGCGGCTCATTTTAGTTAAAGGCGGTGGTTCCTTTCAAGAACCGCCGCCTTTAACTTAGGCTTTTCCCTCCACCTTAGGTCTTAATTAAAAATTCTTCAGCACTTTGAATATTCCCACAGCACTCCTCACCTCCACAACGCCGCTCACCTCCACAGCCTCAAAGTCTCATTCATCACACTCCCCCACTGTAGCCACCGTCAACTCCGACATGTAGTGCAGCTCCTGCGCTGCCATTTCTTCTCCGCTGCGCACCACCCCCACCCCGCTCCCCTCTCTTTTCCTCCGTGCGCCAAACCCAGCCCACCACCGTGTACCGGCACCTCCGCCACCGTCCTCCCCCAGCCGCGCGTAGAGAACCCCAGCCAGCGCGCACCTCCGCCAGTGGCCACCGTCCTCCCCCAACCACGCGCGCGTAGAGAGCCCCAAATGGGGTGCGGCTTTCTCCTCAATAAAATGAATCCCATAGCGCCATGCGCCCCGAAGCTTCGACTCTGATCAAACGCATACAGTTGATTCCACAGGTACCGCGGGCCCTATTCCCAATTGCAGAAGCGGAAAGGCTGACCCAATTGCATCAAGCAGCGCCCTACAGTCAACTCACCTCACAACACCTCCGCCAGGGCCCACCTTCCCTCCCCCAACCGCCACCGTCCCACCAACACGGTAATTTTTTTATTTTTTAAGCTTAAACTAGTTTGTTCATTTTGTTAATTTATAATTGAATTTATTTATTTATGATTTAATATGTTTATTGATTTAAATGAACTTATTAGTCTTTTTTGAATTTGGAATTTAATTGATTTTGAGTTAGTAGATTTATAAATTCAATTTTTAAATTATTGGAGTTTTATTGAAATTGTAGAATATTAATTTTATTTTAGTAACGATTGTGAGATATTTATAAATGAATTATTTGAGATGTTTTGTACTTGTTGGATGTTTCGGTGAATTTATATGATTTTGTTGTGATGATCTGGAGATATGAGCGTATATATATAGTGAATAATTAAAAGGCTAAAAATGTTTGAGTTTTTAATATGTTGAGGTTGAAAATTTTAAACTAGATGAAAATGTTGAAGTTCGACTGGAGTTTTGTTTGAGTTTTGAATATGTTGAAGTTAAATATTTTAGTTTTATTGTGGCATTTTGATTCCCCCTACAGGTTGGTTAAGTCCAATTTATATGGAGATTCTGTCAAAATTTTTGTAAGATTTTATAAATAAAAATGTAAATAATAAAGTAAGGTAATTTCATTCGTATTAACACATGGTGAATATCTTGATATATGTGTCTTAAATTAGTTACGGATAAGTAATGGTTGTGAGGTATTTATAAGTGAATTATTTGAGATGTCTTGTACTTGTTGAATGTTTTGGTGAGTTGAGATAATTATGTTGTGATGATCTGAAGATATGAGCGTATATAGTGAATAATTAAAAGGCTAAAAATGTTTGAGTTTTTAACATGCTGAGGTTGAATATTTTAGACTAGATGAAAATGTTGAAGTTCGACTAGAATTTTGTTTGAGTTTTGAATATGTTGAAATTAAATATTTTAGTTTTATTGTGGCATTTTGATTCCCCCTACAGGTTGGTTAAGTCCAATTTATAGGGGAGATTCTGTCAAAATTTTCGTAAGATTTTATAAATAAAAATGAAAATAATAAATTAAGATGATTTCATTCGTTTTAACACATGATGAATATCTTGATATATGTGTTATTAGATATGGATCGGAGTTGAATGTATGAGAAACGTAATACACATGAATATGTGAAAGGAGTTGAAGAGTTTATGAAATGTACCGAGAAAAACAAAATAAAAGAAGGTGAAGAAATGCTTTTGTGTCCTTGTTGTGATTGTAAGAATCTGAAAAAGTTCCGTAGCTCTGAACAAGTCAAGAGTCATTCAGCCATGTCAATGGCCTAAAGATTTGGTAATTTTTGGAGAGGTAATAATTTTTATATTTATAAAAAACTTCTTTCGAGTTTTAATTACTTTTAAAATTATATTAGAAATGTTATTATGACAAAAAAACATGTAATTACAGGAAGAGTTGACAAAACAGGCAAAACAAATTGAAAAAAAAATAAAAAATCTCAGAATTTTGATATGTCATCTACCAGACGATCACCACTCATTGATGATGCAACGTTACAACGTCTGGGTAATGATTGTGAGATGTTATACTCTCTGGTGCTTACACTTCCTGCTGGTATAGACTACATCCAAGTGCCTCTAGACGCGACTGTGTTTCATCACACGGAAGGTGAAAGTTTTTATGTTACGATTGACGACATCACCGACTTGCTCTCAATGAAATGGCTGAATGTATCTATCTTGCAAGTATTCATAATGTAAGATTGCTGTACACGCATTTATGTCTTTCATTTAAATTTTCGTTTTTATTTTTTATTCATTGGTTGTTATTTTTAGGTTCCTTCATGGGTTGTGTGAGCAATTTGGTATTCAGTCAATTGGATTTATGTGTCCATCACACATTGCGTCAATCAGAGTTAAAACACATGTAGAAAGTGTTGTGAGTTACATGGCTGAAACAATGAATACGCTAAGATCCAAGCAATTCATTTTAGCGTCGTACTATCAGGAGTAAGACCATTATTATTATTTGTGTATTTCTTTATTTATTTAAAGAATACTTACACGTTTATAATACGTAGGAATCATTGAATGTTGCTCGCAATATGTTGTGAAGCCAATACTGTGTACTTCATAGATTCAACACAATCATGTAGGCGTAACATATAAATCAAGCCCTCATTGAATGTGTAAGTAATTATTGCACTGTTCAAACTTTTGTGTTTAGTGCATTCATATAGATAAGTTGGGTTACTTTCATGGAATAATCGTAGAGAGTTTGAGGTGAAATTGATGTGTTTGTGTTGTGATTATGATAGTTGTTAGGATAATTTTCAATAAATAGGTCTCTATACAGGTTGGATACGTTCAATCTATAGGGGAGACTCTGGCAAAATTTACGTAAGAATTTTGAGTTTTATTATTATTGTTATAACTTATTCATATTTACTGAAACTTTAGGGCATTTCGAGCTTTTTGGTCATTAGGAGGCAAGAGAGCAACATCCAATGTAAATTGGAAAAAGATCTCGGTATGAAAACTAGAATTTTATAAATTGCTACAAATTCTCATATTAGTTTAATATATATTCACTTTCATTCGATTATTAATAATAGTTTTAATTTTAAATATTCAAATTTCAGTCTCCTCAGCAACCTTGAGGAGATGAGTGTGGCTATTATGTTATGAGAAACATGTTCCAGATAGTCACAGCATATTTTCAACTTACTTCTCAACACGAGGTATAAGTTATTGAAGATAATTGTTTAATTACGATTTATAACTAATTAACATAATAATTATTAATTCTTATTAATTATTTTTAGGTATTTCAAGAGATTTACTCAACAGAGGAAATTGACGAGGTTCGAAACTTATGGGCCAAATACTTCGTCAAAGAGTGTATGTAAACTTGGCCCATTTTGTGTTTAACATGTACAAATTTTTTGACAATATTGTGAATACAAGATTAATTAATTCGAAATTCTGTTTATTGAGTTATTAAGTTTTGTTCTGCATTTCTCGATTATATATATTTGTTGAAGATAATTTTTTGATGTGTACATAATTGTTATAGTTTATATAGGTATATAAGGGAAATAAAAATAAATGAAAAAAAAAATAGTAAAAGACGTCGGTTGTTAAATAACAACCGACGCCTTAAGTTCATTAAAGGCGTTGGTTGTTATTTAACAACCGACGCCTTTAGTTGAGATAAGGTGTCGGTTGTTAAGTAACAACCGATGCCTTTAATGAACTTAAGGCGTCGGTTTACAACCGACGCCTTAAGTATGCACTTTTAGCGTCGCTACTAAAGGCGTTTCCTGTACAACCGACGTCTTTTCTGCTTTACAACCGACGCCTTTGACTCTTAATGTACTAGTGTCTTTTGGTGTTGTAGGTTCGTTTGGAACCAAGGTGGAGGTTTGTTGGGTAATTTGGTCTCAATCAAATCTTGGGGGCGATGATGAAGTATCGTGTCCGAATTAAGCTTCGTAGGCCTAAGGCCCATGATCGAAGAATTAGTATTGCCCAATCTCCACAATTAGGCAGCCCATGTGCTAAGAGATTAACTACCCATTTCGAGGTTTTAATTGGGTCTTGACCCTGTTGCTCGATGGGTGGGCTTCGGAGACGACCAACATAATTAGGGCTTCCCTAATTAAGTGCCTAACCTATATCTACCCACACCCCAACCCTTGGCAAATCAGAACACTCATTCTCGACATATTCCCTCTCTTCTCTCGGTGGAAGCGGCACTCTCTCTCTCTCTTTGTGAGAACCCGACTTCTCTTCTTGGTGAACCCAACCCATCCTTTCTTCTTCCTCTCTTGGTGACTGGAAGTGTGACCCGTGTCTCCTTGTGACCGTGTCTTGTTGTAGCCGCAGTTGCTCTGTTCGGTTCTTGCTGGTTTGGTTCTTTTTGTGGCCGTGTCTTGTTGGATCTCTGTGGTGCAGTCCTTGTTCGATCCTATTGTGGTTCCTTTGTGCAGCCTCGATTCGGTGTTGGTTGGGTGTGTGTTGGCAATGGGTTTTGGCTGGTTTGGTTGTGTCTAGAAGTGTTCTCTAGCTATGTGTAGACTGTGTAGTTGTGTTACCATTGTGGGGATTGGGCAGAATCTGAGCCCTCGATTTTCACCTCTTTCAGTCGGTTAATTTTGGTGCAATAGAGGGAGTTTTTATTACTTGCTTTTATTGCTTATACATTGATTCAATTATTTTGCCAATCTTAATTGTGTTTTCTTCTGTTGTATTGTGACTAACTCGTTTTACTTTGTGTTTTGCGAGGTTAAATTCTCAACATATTCAATTAATATTAATTTAACGTTGTTACTTTTTAAATATCTTTTATCGAAGTATGGTAACTGTGAAACTTTTTATTTTTAAACTCACTCAACTTCTTATAAAAACCAACAATTAAAATATAAAAAGAAAAATATTTTATTTTATAATTTTCTAATTAAGAATATAAAATAAATAATTTCAAAACTCTTTGAAAAAGAAAAAACCAAAACTAAAATTTTAGTTTAAATTTATATAGTCCTATTTGGCGATTATTAAAATCAGATTTTGATAGAAATTATAAAATGTGCATGGCTGAAAAGTTGTAGGTATGATGAAATGTGTGTTTAAAATTAATTGTTAACTTTGACTTGGATTAAAATTTTATTTTAATTTCTCTCAGACAGGAGCATAATATTAAACTTTTTTTAATTATATAAAATATGCTCACAAATTAATTCAATTTATCTATGATTTTTTCATATTTTTTTGCGACTAATCATAAATATTTTATAAAACAATTATTGATTTACCCAATATTTTATGATATCAAATTACTTCTTAATATATTACACGCGGTTTATTTATTAAGATGACATTTTAAATAATTGTCTAATATATATTTCGAAGAACTGGACGAAAATTTTCAATAAAATATTAATATAGTAAGAATTGAAATCAATTTACCATTTACAATTTTTCTCTAATAATATATCAATTAAGTCAACTACTTTAAAAAATGGTATTAGTACTTAAAAACGTTATTTTAACATTCATCATATACATAAAATATGCAAAACACGTGCTTACTAGTAGTAGAATTAATTAAGGAAGAAAATGAAGTGGCAATATAACCACCAATTTGTATAACCTAGTCATTATTTACAGAGCTTATGAGGCCAAATCATTAAATTCTACCGACGTCACTTTATATTTGTTAGTATCGTAATTATAATAACTGATAAATAAAAAATATTCTTATCAACTGGTATTTTCCCTCTGTTTTCTTTGTCTACAGATACAGCTCACGTTTGATACAGATTCTTTAAAACTCATTTTCAATCACATTCACAGGGTAAAATAGGTTTACACGCAAACTCATAATTTTTCCTAAATCTTAACCATGCATTCTTCAATAATATCATTTTCACAAAATCTATTCTTGAACAAATCCTCAATCTTATATGTTATTGCTTCTCCATTGCTTGGTTGGAACACATAAATTTTCTTTTATTGTTGATGGACTTGTAGTAAATATTGACACAGTGAACTTAACTGGACGTCCATGATATAATTACCTCTAAATAATTACTTTTCATAAGAACTAGGAAGCAGCATGAAAGAGAATCTTGCAATAGAAAACCCGTGAATAAAAGAATGGGCCCATATAGATATTCTTAATATGTACTCAATTGCAAACAAAATAATTGTAATAAAAAAGTGAAAATTTCAGAGATATTGCAATCATTACTTCTCCAGTTTTTTAGTACTAACATTTAAGTACAATTTACTTGGAAAAAATTTCTCAAAATTTATTACTAATCGTGTTCTTATAAATTAATTAAACATGTGAATTCATAATTTCAAATCATTCATTCTTCAAAAAAAATCATTTGCATTATTTCAAATAATCTCTCCCAAAAAACAATTAGAATAAAAAGAGGTAAACTTTTATCTAGTTCCAAGAAATGTGTAGATATTAAATAAGCAGTAATCATGAATGTATGTTTGAAGTCAATATTTAACTTCGAGTCGATTTATAAATCATTTATAAGTTGGTTGTCAAATGTAATAAGAGGTCTATACTTAAAAACTCTCGTCAATTTGTGATACATTCATTTGTTAATATATTGAAATTTTATGATTTAAATATGAAAGCACGAGTCTTTGAATCACTTCTTTTTTGAGTTTAACATTTTGAAATGGAATTTCAAGATTAATCAATATATATAATTGTTGAAAGCAAAATTTAAATGATCGTGAGCATGTAAAACAATTTAAATTTCTAGGATAAGTGGTTCAACAAATAAAATCTTGCCACCATCAATTTAATGAAATTATGCTTCGATGCCATTGCCAAACGAGCCATAATTATTGAGGATAAAAACACCATGCTGGTGAATATTTATATATAGTGAGGTGGATTGTACACAAAAGAGGGGGGGAAATTAAAATCGTTTTAATGTTAATTGTTGTCATGACATATACTTCATATGTTAGACTAAATACGGCCAATATGCAATTCCCATATTCTTTCACAATTTTATGTCTTAGACGAGTAACCAACATTTATATATTGGCTCTTTCAAACATTAGGCATATAGCATAGAAATAAAAATGTTCTATTAATAAATTCGGAATCTTTAACATGAGAGGTCTAATAGATCCCCCAAATAAGTCTATACATGTTTGGTATTGTCTATAAATAATAATGTGGTAATATTTCGTTAATCCATTTTTTTAAAATAAAAAATAATGAACGAGAAAAAATTGTTGACTTTTTAAAAAAATTGTTCAATAAGATGTCAAAATCTTTGAATATGAATGAAGAGAAGACACAATTATATGTCGTCTTCAATGTACCAAATGTATATATGGACTTCAATTTCCATTGTGTACATATATAGTTTTTGTCAACTCAATCAAATGTAGTATCTTATTAGTATCATGATATGTTTCTTTTTTACTGCAAAAGGTAACATGTCAAACCTCAACCTCACCTCATCTCCAAAAGCAAAAAAGAACATGAATATTCTCAAATAAAAAGCTATACCCCAGTGGTTCACATGATAAAAAACACATATGATTCTTAAGGATAAATATATTCTTATGGATAAATACATTAAATATATTGAATGCACCCTCTTCAATATTCTCGAATACCCTTTTCAACATAGTTTCATCTTCAATGCCTCATTTTCCCATCTTTAAATTTCATCGTCGTCTAAGAGGGTCACCGTGCTTCTTCTCTATATATATGCCTTTGCATTTAGGTTTGGAATATGAAAAAAGGGACAATAGATGGTGGAGCTATGGGATTGGAACTTTCTCTAAACATTAATGAGAAAAATATTGAGCATAACACAAAAAGAAAAGAGATAAACCAAAGGGGAAAATCATCTTAAAATAATTTTAAAAAACAAGATTGTCAAAATCCAATGTATATACTATTGATTTCACTTAATTTGTGAATGGCATGTGAACATTAATTTTTTACTTAATTCCATAGACATAATTAGTGTCAACAAGAATAAGAACTTTAGCATCCCTTAGCTCAATCATTATCTGCCTCACAAATAGGACAATTCCACTTCCATAGATTAAAAGAAAATAAATAAAACTTTTGTTGTGTTATAACTTTATAAGATAAATAATTAAATGTATTATCTCTTTAACATTTAAAATTTCTGCATGTCTTGACTATCGTCTAATTGTCAAAATCCACGTGTAGATCCTTTTAACCTGAAAATAATTAAATTTGCACACAAAAATACGCATTGAATATATATAAGATATAAACTTTAAAATTGAAATTGTTAGGACTTTAATAATTCAAATATATAGCAGTGGGGCTATAGAAAAGTGGCTCCTCTTAGTTGCATTGCTTTAATTTCCCTTTAGGCTTTACCACCATGTACATAGCTTTTTAAATTTCCCAATCTCTCAAACCTTCTGACTTAGCAATTCCTCCATTTAATAATATCATTCTATTCAAATCATAAGCCTTTTTAAGGATTTGGGTGTTTCATAACCTGAATAAAGCAAAAGGCAGAAAGTTCTTAAAAGCACGAAATTTATCGAGTAAATTTAGGGCCGGCTCTGAGATTTTGGGTATCTTGTGCATCAACTTGAAATGATGACCTATAAAAAAAATCTGTACCCTATATTCAATTTTTTTTTCTTTAAATGTCCTAAAAAAATGGTGCTCCTATAGTATTGAAGTTCTGTACGATCGCACCTCTCACACACCCTGAGGGCCACTTCTGAGTAAATTGAACCTTTGCTGGCCAATGTATTGATCGAGTAGACAGCCAGTGACTTCCATCTTTTGAAAATAAGCAAATTGATCTTTCATCTTTGATTATAGTTTCACGCAGGTCAGTATGTGAGATGAAAATCATCCAAAATATTTACTTAATTATCACATCATGATCATCTTCACGTATCTAATAATTACTTCACGACCTTATACATACCTTATAATATCTCTACAAGAAAAACTGAAAAGGTGAGGACCAATTTGCTCCCTTGGAAATTATTTTACTAGTCGAGGAATAGGTTGGGTTCCAATCATGCAATTTTCCAATTATTTTTATCAAATATAATTGAAATAAATAAATAACGATTAGAAATGCATGAATTCAACAAAAAATATATAGGTTGGGAGGATTCTTTTTGTTCTCTCATAACTCTTAGCTTTTTATTGCCATTTTCTCTTATATGGAGATATTATTTACATATAATGGAGTGTCACCCCCTTCTACTTTAGTGTGCATGAGTAATCATCACGTTCATGCAGCCATTTCTTCCTACTGATAATTTCTTCATACTGTTCTCTTTATTTATATATAATTAATATATATAATATATAGACAGTCTGATAGATTCAAAAGGAGAGATAATTATTGGGTAGTGGAGAGGTGTTATAGAAATTAAAAAATATTCTATATATATTGTCTGCTTTCTTTTTCTTATGAGGGTTTGAGAGAGTTTGGGAAAAGAGATATCTCAATTATTTTTGCAGATTTTATAATCAGCATCACAAGTCGAAAATGGAAAAAATGACACGACAGGTGTTCAGAATGAAAACGCTACCGTTTTGAAAAAGCTTTCAAGCTTATATTCCAAAGCTGGGAATCTAGGATTACATATTTCTGGGTTTCAAGTTTGATTACTGAGAGTAAAGACATGTTTCCTTCTGTCATTTCCAACTCTTCTAATTCTCTGTCTGAGGAAGCTAGTATTTCTTCTGGCCCTAGGGTTCATGACTATGGTAACCTAAATTCAGCGCTACTACTAACACACACTGTTAATCCAAATGATCAGCCACCGAAAATCAAGAAGAAGAGAAACCTCCCTGGAAATCCAGGTGCTTTAATTTGTTTGTTTTCGATTTTCATTTTATTTCTTGTGCTTCTCGTAACAAGGGATTAGCTAGCTAGGGCTCAATTAAATTAATTACCTTGTTTTAATTTATGTGTGCAGATCCTGATGCTGAAGTGATTGCACTGTCTCCAAAAACCCTTTTGGCTACGAACAGATTTGTTTGTGAGATCTGCAACAAGGGTTTTCAGAGGGATCAAAACCTTCAACTCCACAGAAGAGGGCACAATCTTCCATGGAAATTGAAGCAAAGAAACAGCAAAGATAACAGAAAAAGAGCCTATGTTTGCCCTGAGCCAACATGTGTTCATCACCATCCCTCTAGGGCTCTTGGGGATCTTACAGGAATAAAGAAACATTACTGCAGAAAACATGGGGAGAAGAAATGGAAATGTGACAAATGTTCAAAGATTTATGCAGTTCAATCAGATTGGAGAGCTCATTATAAAACATGTGGAACAAGAGAGTATAAATGTGATTGTGGAACCCTCTTCTCCAGGTAATATATGAATTATGATCTCTTTTAATTAATTAATGGACCTACCTTTTAATTTTTTCTTGAAGTTCTCACTTTAATTCCCTTCTATACAACTAAAATTATAAAGAAAAGAGCAGGAAGAGAAATTTATCTAATTCTGAACTTTTTCCTCTATTCAAAATTCATGGTTAGTAATAATTAACTAGTAGTTAAGTTGAGCTTTTATGTGTTGACTGTGGAGTAAAAGCACAAACCTAATCAATAGTTTGTTTAAAATCTTGTTTTCTAAAAATCCTTTTTATTGTTCTTATTTGAGAAGTAGAGGGTACGTTTAAACTTTGTCGTTGCACCATCAAGTCTTAGGTCGAGTCTTCAATTGTGTATGTAAAAACTACATTAAAATCTTGTTCATATAATGTACATATTCGATTCATCCTTCGGAACCCTATCAACCTCTCCCCCCCGAATCTGATGAAATAGGATAAATTGAAACGGTATTTTACAAATACGTAATTATCTTGAATATATTAACTATTTTTTTTTTTTTCGATCCCCTAAAAGGGACAAAAGAAAAATCTTATTGTTTCTTCGACAATTTATCTCTAATGGACCTCTCAAATCTCAATAGTGTAAAAGTTATGTAGAAGCTGCAATACTTTTTGGATTTCATGGTAGAGAATCCCTGTAAAAATTCTGAAAATATTGAACTGCAAAAACATCTGGTATGTGGAGTCGTTTTCTTTGGGTGTCATCATAAAAGGTGTTGCAAATACTGATTTTAAGTTGAAAATGAACGTACTTATCTTCGTTTATTGCATGAGCTCTATTTTCTAGAAGCTTTAATTAATCATTCTAACACATGAATTTATACACACTTTTAGGCAATTATTATTATCAGTGGCATGATCTGTACTCACACTGCATTGCACAAACATTACATACACACATATTCTCTCTACCCTGCACTGACATGGACGTGTGTCCAATACGTAACACGTAATTTTTCGAAAAAGTATCGACACGAGTCACGACACATTGTCGACACTTTTAATTGAAATCTTTAAAACTCTTCATTTTATAGCATAAATTTATACTTGTATTTAATTTTTCTTGTTGAAATCTTTTAAGTATGAGTACTTAGCTATTATTTAGTTAATAATCTTTAAGTTAAAAATATACAATATTTTTGTTAAAAAAGAAGAACGAGCATGGTAGAGTAGAGACGATATCTTAGTTAAAGTGTACCTGCAATTTAGAATCTCTACCACATGCAGTGTGACATCTTAGTACTTCATAATGGAATCTTTAGATACAAACAGATCACACGCACAAGTACGTACCAGTGTGCTGTTTGACTGGTTACAGTACTCGCCGTCCAAATGAGCATGCATATATGATATATGGTTCTTAGATTTTTATTTTTATTTTCCATTTGAAAATTTTATAAATGGTTTGTAAACATGAGTAGCGATCAATTAGACAATGTGTGTGAATAATAATGAGCACTAGTCACGAATGTGTTGTTGAATATCTATTTGATAAAAGTTTTTTATTTATAAATAATTTGATGTCTTCGAAATAAAATATGTAATTGAAAAATGATTTAGAAAAATATGAGTGATTAATGGAAATTGATTTGAAAAAATATGTTCTTTATCTATAACCAAATTACCGAAAAGAGGCATATATCGAAGATGAGGCTTATAAATTATGTCTTGATAGTAGTAATCTCTATTCTGAAAGGACTGTCTAGGTTCTACCTAAGCACGCCTAGACTTCGGGTTCATAGAAAAAATCCTTCCCTAAGTCTAGGCGGAAAATAGACAGACAATTCTTAACTCTATTTGACTCTTAAGGTGCACCTAGGCGAAAAAGGTATATATATCTTCTTATTTTGGTTGGTAGTATGCAAGAATGGAATGTTGTAATTTTGAAACTTGCTAGTATGTATATATGTATGTATCTATATATATATAATCGTTCTTTCATCAGGATAAGGTGTCAAGATAAGGTGTCAAACAGGTGTCAAATGCAAACACATGTAGTGGGACCCATCAATATAGGAGCCCGCACTTTTGTGTATGTGTCTGACATGTTAATGTTGCCAAACATTTTTGGAATATTAAAATATGTTGGTGGGTACAAATTTATGCAGGAAGGACAGTTTCATAACCCACAGAGCATTCTGTGATGCTTTGGCTGAAGAAACTGTAAGGATCACAGCAAACTCCATACTCTCCACAGCGGCACCGCCGCCACCACCAAACCCATATGGCCAACCTTCCCGTCTCTGCCTCCAAAGTCCTCCTCCACCTCTATACCGCTTCTCATCCCAACAGCGCCAACTCCAAAACCCACCACCCCAAACCCCCCTAAACCCTTGGAACCCACCTCAAAACCCTAATCCTAACCCTAACCAAAACCAACTCCATAATATCAAACATGAAAACACCCACATTTCCATGATCTCTTCACCATTTTACCAAGAATCCCACAACAATCTAACGAAGTCACCCTTCCAGAACTCCCATGTCATCATACAGTCAGCACCATCCGCCACTGCCAGCGTGGCAGCGCTCTCAGCCACTGCATTGCTCCAAAAAGCAGCCACTATAGGTACACATTCTGTTGGTCACGTGAGCTCTATTATGACCCAGTTGGATATGGGTGCTATGAGGCAAGTGACCACCACAAGGCCAGAACCACCGGAGTACCTGGCATTCGCGGCCGGAAACCTTGCCTCGTGGCAAAAATGCGAGGGGTTGACTCGGGATTTTCTGGGGTTGACCGCTGACCAGTGCGGTGGTGGTGAAGGGAATGGGAGGGACCTGCTATCATTCACTGGGGGCGAAGAGTTCTCTACATATGATCATGATCAGTCACTTTTGAAGCATCAAACCTTTGAATTTGAGGAACCCTATAATTAAATAGAAAGGAATAATTCATGGTCTAAGATGCTATAAATGTAAGAGGTTCGTATAATATGTTTAATATATTACAATTTACATTAGACAAAACAATCCACAAGTATAATTTTCTATCTATCTTCTTTAATCGTGTCTAGTATAAAGTTTATAAACTCAGTTTGATCGTGTAGGATATTTTGGAGAAATTTTGGATTTTTGACAGAATGTGTGATTGAAAAGAGATTAAAAAGTGTGAAATGATGGGACCCATAAAAATGTGTTGTTAAAAATGAGTTTATGAGGGAAATTATCCAAAAATTCCAAGACCAAACAGGGGATAAATCGACAATTTTCCACGTTTTTAAGTGATGGACTTTTGTAGAATTCGTAGAATTTCATCAGTGATCAAATCATAAAAATACTGCTCCTGAGCTCCATGAGAAAACATATTTTTAACACGGAAGAATTAAAATTATACATCAAAACTCTACGATATGTGGGACGAATCAGAATTACCAATCGAACTAAAAAATTCTCAAAGAGCGAATAAGGAATTCACATTTTCAATCAAAACGTACTATAAATTAATACGTAAAAAAGGTTGAACTCCAACCTTAGAGACTCCTATCTGTCCTATCCTGAGCCCTGATAAAGGATATAAATCGCAGGTTATGCCTCCAGAGTAGGGTGAGGGCTTACATTTTTAACTTGGTAAGGGTCGGATTCGAACTTCTGACTAAGCGAGGGTAGTCTTTAAATCACCCTCCCTTTCACCGCTGAGAGATGTGCCCTGGGGGCAACTATAAATTAGGGTTTTGATCTAAAACTCATTGTGGGTTTCTTAAGAAACCCACACCCCACCCCCCTATGATGGGTGAGCAGTGGGGCCCCACCCACCATTATCCAACCCTCATCCGCCACATGACGGTTTTATAACTAGTGTTCATCATGGGCACTAGATCATTTCCCCTATAAATTAATACGAAAGAGTATAAAACACTTGTCTACGTTTACCCTTCACCTTGGTTCTTACTTCTTAGACCTGTAGATCCATAGGATATTCGATCAAATATTGTACACGTCATCATCCTAATATTTAATTATTTACGTGTTTGCGTGTTTTGTGCAAGTTTCAATTAATGGGGTCCAGGGTTAGAGGTACAAGACTAAAAGACTATTTGGTAATGGAAAAAATTTTGAGTTTTGTAATTTTTTTTTTTTTTTTTTGATAGATGTGTGGTTTAAAATTATTTGAAAAATTAATAATTGTAAGCTTAATTAAGAATGAATGATTGAGATTAAATTTAAAAAATTGTGATAAAAAATTCACCTTTACCAAACAATCTCTAAAAAAGTAAATAAAGAGAAAAAGTATGAGAAAATTAAAGATATATAATGTCAACGCCTATGAAAGAGACGCAAATTTGAAGAATTCGGATTCTCTCTATCTCAAGAATGCACTATCAATAGTTGCTTTTCTTATGTTGCTTTAATATATATTTAGATAGGATAATGTCATTTGTACATAATATAGTTATACAATGATTTAATTGAAAATAATTTAATACATATCACACTGCATCAAATGTGCGTAAATCATTATGTACGTATAGCAAAATTAATTCAAATATTATAGCGCTTCTTAGAGATGCTTGATATGATTATCCTCGTTGCCTTCAAGTAAGGCCGGACTTGATAATAAGCTCAAGAGGCCTATGCTTAGGGCCCAAAACATCAATGGGCCCTTTTTTTTTTTAATTAATATGTAGCATAGGCGCCCAGATTCTTTCAATCCAATTCTAAGCCAACTAAACTAACTCATTTAAATGAAATGTTGTTACCTTGCTTGCATATTTTTCAATTATTAGTTGTTCTTTTATTTGAATATTAATTATTTAGTTGATTCATTGTTGATGCATTGCCGACATATTGTTATTCTTAATGGGTCTTGTTGTTTTATTTCATCTTTTATTTAACTTAAGTAGTTTTTTATTTAGTTATTATTAATTAGTTAGTACTTTTGTTGATTTTTCAACTATATATTTAGAGTAAATTTTTTTTTTTTTTAAGGGGTCACTATAGTCTATCGGGGCTCTTTTTTGAATTCAGCTTAAGGCCCCATTTAGCATAGGTCCGGCCCTGCCTTCAAGCATACACTAGTAGTCTTAAATTTCTCATTACATCCCTATTAATCAAGTTTATATTACCTAGGCCAAGTGTGGTCTACTTCTCCAATTCAAATACAACGAAAGTTCATCATCTTAGGGTTCATTGAACAACTGCAAATCTGAAAGGAACTGTCGTATATTCAACATTTTGAAGAGACGAAAAAGATAATTAGATGGAAGAAGTATATTCAACAACTCAAAGTTAAGCACACAACCAAGAATGGACCAAGGGACCAAGATATACTATGCGATTATGGTATATCCAAGTTTTTAAAAAAGTAATATGTCTAACTTGCAGGTTTATGGTACCATGTGCAACCTTTTCCTACTAGAAAAGACTGCATCTTAAATGTCTATTCTAAATGTACATATGTTGTATCTGCATCTAAATATATATGGAGGGTGAATTAAAGGAGAAGATTGCTCTCTCCCAAGATTAATCGGGCAAATCTTGAACTCACAAGTCGTCAAAAAAAAAAACTGCTTCTTTCTTTACACCACAACCAATCAACCAAACAAAAACGTTATGCACCCCCAAGGCATATCTCTCAGTGATAGGGGGTAGGAAACTTACTCAGCACAGTCGGGTGCAGGCAGTAGTAGATCTAGAAAATATGTTCAAACAAGCGGATACTGATAAAAAAATTCCAACACGGACGGCCTTCAGTAAAATAATTGTATTTTTCAAAAAAAATGCCAAAAATTCCTACTAAAATTTTTTTCGGGCCAATCCAGCACGTGCGAGCGGGGCGGCTCGCCATGTGATGGATCCGCCCCTGGATGCAGGATTCAAATCCTGAAATAATGAATTAGTGCCCTGTGGCAAGCGAAAGTCACCACCATTCGTGAGAGTTATCAATGCCCTTCACCCTGACTCTGGGATGCACAACCTGCGATTTATCTCTCGAATCAATGATCCAGGACATGATCGATTCGGACTTTCAAGATGTGAGTTACACTTTTTTTTTTTTAACAAAAAGGTTATGCTCCATTTCTTACACTCCCTCTCCCTAAGAGAATTGAATAAAAACGTTCGGATTTTGGGCTGAGCTGGGCCAGGCAGAGTCTAGCACGAATTTACAATCCTGACCAACCTTTTATACCTTATGCTTCTTTCTTCCAAAGCTAAATAATTGCCACACTTTTTTTTTTCTCCTTTTATCAATTTTCCCTTCTGCGAATCCTTGTGCAAGTCAGTACTCACTTTCCATATAATCCCCGAGTATCACCACAGCAATGAATAAAGAGCAATGCCGATATCCAAGGTCATTTCAACATAATATTCATTGTCCCCACACAAAATGAAAAAGGAAACTAAAGAAAGAAAGGACTACTTTGAAAGAGAGGCATATTCTCACTACTTCACAGATTTTTAGGAGTGATAATGAAAAGGATAAGACAAGTGGCCAAAAAAATAACAAAACAAAAAATAGATACCTAAGAAGAAGACCCAAACTGTAGCAGAAAGTCACTAGTTTCTCAACACAATGAACCAGATAAGTTTAGAACACTCGATAGCGGAATAGCCGTCATCATTTATAATAAGAATAAACGAAACCTTATTTCTCAATAAATTTGAGATCAACTGCGTGAATTCTGTTTCAACAAATTTGATGCTAAAACTGCTAAAGGCCAATATTTTTCTATGTGAAATGAGATAATCAGTGAATTCAATTACGAATTAGTGCAATTCTCCCTGAATGGTCAAGATTCAAATACTTTAAGGCCCTATTTGGTCCAGAATAAATTCAACAACTTTTTCTTCAAATTTATTTTCAACCATTCATTTTTTATGAGATCCACCACTTTACACATTTTTCAACAACTTTTCAAGCATGCATTCAAAAATTTCTCCAATTTCTCACCAAACAAGCTCTAAATCACATAACTAGATAATTCAAATATAAAATTTAGACAACTGGTTAAATAATATGAAGATTCTTGAAAATTTCAGCATAGCTGCATTTCAAATCATACAGAGTAAGCATGAGACTGGAAAGCGTGAAATGCAATGGCAAAATTTATATGGGGCTCATATTCTATTACAGAAGGAACCACGAGTGTCTTTCAAAACCAAGAAAGTAGAACCGTCATTGTCAATTTGAATTGTTTTGCAGTTACAAGATTACCGAGGCAATCAATGTTTTTAAGAATAAGTTGGTGTCAGTTGATGTCTTGTCCAATTCATGGTTCTAGCCCCTTCGCACTTCCCAAATACTGATCTAGTACATTCTTGAATGCCTGTTGCAAGAAGGAATACTTAAATAAAAGTTATTTCAATCATGTAATAAAAAGCATTTTACTCCACAAAAACACCTTTTATCTAGCTTATAAATTATGGAAGCTCCTGTATTATATTAAGAAATTCAAGAAAAGCTTAAGACTTTTCATAGAGTTTGATCAAGTGTCGATTATATTAGGATAAAATTACAAGAAAAGAGGCAGATGGGAGATATCTCATTCAGTCAGCGACACAAAAAGACAGTAGAAAAGAAAGCATGAAAGTTGAAGCCATTATGTGATGTTGGGACGAGAAACGGAATGTATTAATCAATTAAATAATATCAAAATAGAATTTTAAACGAGACAATCAAAAGGGGGGTAAAGACCACTCGAGAAACAGAATGTTTTATCAATTAAATAACAGAAGTTCAAGCATTCCAAATCTTCTCTTAGCTTGTTTAACAATCGGACACTTTCAAGTTAATTATTGTGTGCTTGATAGAGAGAGCTCATTTCTGCCCCCAAATTCGCAAAACAAAATTTCAATAAAACAAATGCATCACCAACCCCACCATCCCGATCACTGAGGGTTTTGTCAGTGGATGGGTGTAAAGATTAAAGAAATTGATGGAATACCTGACTTGCAAATGCCTCTTTTCCACTTAGAAGAGCATCCATGGCAGAAAACTGGTTATCAAACACACTGTAAAACTTCTGGTAGAATTGGTTTCTGTAAACATCAATACATTTATTATAGACCTAAAAGTCAAATTCTAACCTTTACAGATATTAGAAAGAACCATTTTAGAAACCTATATTTACCTATCTTCTTCCGCGATCAATTTATCAATTTCCTCAAATTTCCTAGTAAGAACTTCAGTTCCCACAGGTGAGAGTGCATGCAATACTAAAGCCTCCAAAGTTCTTGGGAAATGGTGCTGGAAAATGCAATCGGTTTAGTCCAGGTTGGAGGCAAGTACAAGACAAACTAACAATAGGGCAGCTTCACTCTGCAATTAATTCATCAGAAACTGGATACTGTATGTAACAAGTTTCAAGGAATGACATGGAGGAAGTAGCAAACCCAAGCTCAAGAGGTAAAAGAAGAAACTAATTGAAACTTTACCAGATTTTACATATTATTAATAAGGATTATCACATCAATAATGTTATTTATTGAATTTTGCTCGTCCAGTATCACCTGTATGCTGCTGAGTCATCCATATACCAAAATTAGAATGCAGCTAGGAAAAAGTACAAGATTTTTTGGGGCATCGAAGTCTTTCTCCGCTTGAAGATTTCCCCCCTTTAGTCCTTAACTTTCATCTTTATGCGTTTTTAGTTGTTTCCATGCCAAACCGACACTGAAGCTCTAATAACCTTCTACGTCTCTTTTTTCTTGCTCAATTATACAGTGCACTTTTCGGAAAGCTAATTGATTCATACATATCCATGTGGAATACAACAGTTTGTCCACAGGAACAGTTCATTGAGATGAATATGAAAAAGGCAGAGAAGCATGCAGGACCATACACAAAAGTAAAGCCCGTTCAACCAAGTATTTTTCCTTTCTTTTTTTCCCTGAAAGAAAAGAGAATTGTTATAGGTCTGAAAGATAATATGAACTTACAGCCATGGCAAGAAAGACTCTCTGAAGGATAACCGGATGGAGAGTCCAAATAATTTGAGCAACTGGATCTTCTTCCAAGATAAATACATTCGTTTTAATAGCTTCCTTGATTTCATCTCTCACTCCACTTACCGACTGACTGGATGAGGTTTCTGCTCGTTGGCTCTGGTCGACATGGGCATGGACAAAAGTAATAAGTTCCTGAAGGGACAAGAGTGCACGAGGTTCCAGTTCGTGCAGCATAAACCTTTGCTTTAGCTTGTTGTCTTCTGAACTAACACTCTGATGACCCAGATCTGACTCTTCTTCGCTGTAACCTGATGGTTCAAAAACAAATTACTAGCATGACCAAGGGCACAAGAATTTTCCCCTTGAAACAAATCAAAGCCTAGAGACACGACACACTTGAAAGAAGAATATTCCAAAAAACAATGATTAGAAGTGTGGCCTCCATTCTCTAAATATTAAAAGATCTAAATTCAAATTACCTGAAATCCCATTATTAGACTGTTCCCCTGGTTTGTCATTATTGGACTGTTTGCTTGTAGCAGTAGCTAATTTTGCAGAAGTTGTCATTGGCTTGCACAACATCCGAACCTGCTCTAATCAAATAAGAGAACGCCGTATTTATTGTGCACGGTTACAACCTTCTATTAAAAGAGAGAGTACCGAAAGTATAATTTAGGAGAACAGATTTTTATCACCCAAGTAATTGTTTAAGCTAATTTAATCAATTCCATTTAAACATGGAAATTAAACTCAACAAAGGCAAAAAATGAAACATTTTCAGGAGAAACAATAGTACAGCAATTAATGCTAACATTGTGAACATAGAAAAGAGTCAATTGACAAACAAAACTAAAAAACATTTTCATTTTCTGACCACAAAAATTAATTATTAACAATTTCCTCTCATTTTTACATTGTCCAAAAAAAGTTAAATAGATTCATTTTCTTAAAATGCTACAAACAGCATCCAACTTACAGACAATCGTCAATCATGTATATTTTATGCCTCAATCCATACTAATTTAAGTTTTGCACCTCTAATATTCATAGTTAACAAGTAAAATGTCAGAGCCCGTACCAATCTTAAACCAATTCCCACCAATAACATAATGGATCTAATTTATGTATGCTAAAAACTCTGTAGAATTCTCAATACATCTCCTTCCATGTTTCTTCTAACAACTCAAGAAAATTCTAAGAAAAAATCCTATGATGCACCGTAGCGGATACGTGAATCCAACACAACGCGTGTACATGCCGAAAAACGATACGTTGATTAAATTCTTTATTTTATAGCATAATTTTAGTTTTACATTTGTTATTAATATTTCTTGTTGAAATATATTAAATGTGAATACATATTTGTTATTTAATAATTTTAAGTTAACAATATATAATATTTCTAATAAATAAAGAAAAATTACCATGGTAGAGTGTTCGAGTAGCGTCGATATTCAATGTGTCCGACATGGACACGCCACTCTAGTCGACGTGTCTGTGCAACACAGAGTAAAATTAATCAACTCAAATTAGTTTTCTAGGTTACAATTATTTCTTACTACTCTATGCATTACTAATAGCCTGTTCGGCGACTATGAAGCAATTTATAAATAAAATTTTGTTGTTTTAGAGTTAAAAATATATGGTTGAAAAAGTGGTTTGGAAAATTGTATTATTTATAAATTGATTTATAAACGGCTAAAAGATCACGCTGTAATTATTATCTTAGTGTTTTAATCTCTTCCAACCTCAACTCAGGAGCAAGTATTTATGGAAAAAATACATTTTCTCATAAAGCACAGCTCCCTGATTTGAGCTATAACTATCACCTAACGTGTGATACACATTTCTATTTGTATAACTGAAACCTGATTTGAACCTAGTAGTACTTGATTAATCTATCCCGACCTACAAATATAGTCATTCATCAACAGGCAAAAAATTAAACAACAATTCAAATTTACAAGCATATGAAAAATTGCAGATAAGTTAAACATAGGCCACTATCAAGTCAACACTGCAGAAAATTAGAATCCTGTGGCTTTTTAAGTAAAAGTTACATACCATTTCTTTGTCAGTCAATCTTGATTTGAATTCGGGCGAGCACACAGAGCAAGAGAGAAAGAGAAAATAATTAGCTCATTTTGTATTAGCTAACTCACAACAAAAGGACAAGGAAACAAATTACCTTTTCAAAATTCTGCGTAGATAATATGCATCCATGTGCTCTAACATGCCAGACATCACATCAGACCGCCACCAGAAATTTATAGCAATAGTTATATTTCCACTGTCCACTTGGTGAAACCTGTAATATTAGAAGTTTTGGGCAATCTCAACATATAATCTTTGAAGCATTTTTTTCAGGCATCTGCTGATCCATAAAATTCTTCACATGAAATCAATATCGTAAAATTGATGAAATAACTATGCCCTTATTTGAGCCCCATTTTAATATTAATATATTTTATCTCTCTTATTTTTAACCACGCATTCTCCAATAAAATAATATTACACATAAATCAAAAAGTTCCTTATCCTATAACCACGTATTCTCCCAAAAAAAATCACAATTCCGTAATACATTTTCTCCAAAAACTCATTATATTAGGGCTCAAACAGGGGGTGCTACGTGTATTGAGTGGGGTCTATGATCAAAGTCACTATCACCATTTTTATTGTTCCAGTAATCAATTCAATAATAGTTTACAACATAACCAACAACCTGATTATGGTCTTTGTATTTTTTCTTAAACTGGTTCCTAAGCTTGCCTGGCTTAAGTCTTATTCAACCATTCCGTCGTTTCAGTAAATAGGTTTGCATACAAAACAGTGTTTTCCATATGTTATCCAGGCATAAGCAACTGTTATTAAAGCTCCACTCACCACACAAAAAAAAGGATGGAACTCGTAAATGGACGTAAAAAGCAAACATCAACAAGATGGCAGTCGTAAAGTATATTTTCTTCACTCCCCCCTCCCCCAAATAATAATAAAAATAAAAAGAGAGAGATAATACAGTATACACTACATTTATAAATCATCAGAAGCAAAATAAAAAAATACCAGCCCTCTGGAATGAAAAGAGCATCGCCTGCATGGAGAATAACCTTCTGAGAGTACTTATCTAAGTACTCTACCCTTGGATATACACGGAGATCTGGATTTTCTAAAGTGATGGCACTGAACAGGAGGGAAAAGAATGACAATCACCGCAAGAAGGGGAAAAAAAATCCAACTAATACAAGAACCAACTCCAAAGACAAGGAACGTGCTACTTTCACTTGTGAACGAGTAAAGAAAATTGAAATACCTGTTGTTACAAACCTGTGGTTCGAGGCTTCTCCATATAAAGGCATTGGGTATAAATAGGGACTTGCAGAGGGTGGCCATAGAACAACTGATAAGACAAATTATTTTAGTCTCCACCAGCAGCATAGAAACACATAAACAAGATCAGATGATTATTTGCCTAAATTCATTTCGCGAATAGAAAAGCTGATAATAATAATAATAATCTTAACACAGATAATATTTTTCACCGTGTAACTAGTTAATCAAGAATTAACCCAGCAGATCAAACACGTTAATTTTTTATGTCAAAATTGGCCAACGATTAAGAATAAGTCCATGAATCTCCGGCGTGGTAGGTTATTGAGGACTAACCTGCATTTTTTGAAGTTGAGTTTTGGGATAGGATTTGCTTGAGCAAAATGGGATCGTGCACAAATAGGAGACCTCAATTTTGAGGGTTTCTTCAGACTCAAAAGGATCTCAATCTCATTTATGGAATCAGTAGAAAGATATAAGAAATACATGTACTCTCTCCTTATGCTCAAGCAAATCTTATACCAAAAAACAGAGTTAAAAAAAAACTTAAAGCGTGACAAAGCGTGGAACTCAAGTATCAAGCATTTCAATGCTTCAAGCTTAAGCGGGAGTGAACGTTAAAAAGCGTTTTTCAATTTCTATATAATAGATATAAGCTTTACACATACTTTAACCCCTTAAAAAAAAATATATGTAGAAAAAGATAGAAGCATAAGCGCGCTTTGGCGCACTTCGGGTCGTGCTTCGTCGCATCTAAGCACGTTTACTAGCGCGTTAAGCACGCTTTTTTCACACTTTTTAGATAAAAAAATTTCAGACGCTTTTCACTGATTCGATGCGCCTAGGTACGCGTTGTGCATGCACAATGCAGGTTTTTAGAACACTGCCAAAAACTCGTAACATTAAACAATGCAGGTTAGTTGCCAAAAATCTACTGCACATGGAGATCCATGCGCATTTTAACTGTTGGCTGATTGTCAGCGTTGATCATTCATCATATAAAGCAAAGGCAATAGAAAGGTATTTATTTATTTTATTCTCTCTAACAAATGTGCAAATGTATTATATTACATAAAAATACTTCTGCGCAATATTTATAACTTTCTATGTCACATTGTTTATCACATTGTCTTTTAGCACAAAGTTGATCAAATCTCGACGTACTGCTTGGAAACTCATCACCTGCATTTCAAATTAAAATATAATCTCCAATTCTCCACCTTCTACATTGTTTTAAGACGAGGTTAAATATATGGGCATCGTTATTCTCCATAATCTATAACTAACTTCGAATGGAAAAATAAGTAAATTTGTGTTCAATTTTGGGCAATGACGTAATTTCCACATGCTAAGAAAGTGTGAAAAATGGTGCAAGTTTATCACATAATTATAGAATCCATATCCTTCAAGAATGACAAGCAAAACATAATAGAGCACTAAAACAGCTTGAATATTGGAATTTGACCCAAGAGCCTATCGTACATATAATTGACATTGCCATAATAATCGACAAACATGAATTGGTTAATCCTGATATATGTACAATTAAGCCTCTGTTCTTTAACGCAATCATTACAATTTAAACAATACAATTTTCCAAACCACTCTACAGTATTACCGAAAAGAGCCTAAATGTAAATTATTGAAGTCAGAGTACAATAAACATAATATGGATATTGATGGGCTTGAATCAATCAAATTGATCAACTTCATTGCATTTACGTTAAATTTTATCTTCCAACTTGAACAGAATTTCGATTTCTTGGTTAACAGCCAACAAGAAATAACTGACAGCACACATACAGAGTACTTAGCAACCCTTTTGTCATCAAGCAAAATCTTTTTCATTCACACACAGAAAAAGACAACTACAAACAATAAACAAAAGCATAATGTCATTTAACTTGCACTAATTGATGGAATTTTCAAACCTTGTTTGCATCCAGCAATAATGCATAAAAGGTTGTGGTTTGGATCATAATGAGTGCTAGATCTAGATTGAGCATTGTTCATCCATAAATTGACCGAAGACAGTGTTTTACCCTCCAAAAACACAGGCTGCATGATAGTAAAAAAAATACAACTATAATACTTAGCACGCTCATTAGTCAGCAGATATTGAATGGAGTAAATGCAGTCGTGTGACATACATACCTTTTGAATGTCTTCTCCAAGACATTTCAATTGAACCCTCTCCTCATTCTCAAAATTCATGATTGGGACCTGAATTTTGTTGGACCAGAATAAGTAAAGATTAAAAATAGACTCAAAACTATGATGAGGAATAGTTAGAGAGGTAGAACACAAACAATACAGTGATCAACGTATCTGAAAGTGAAAAATGCAATAGTATCGTACTATTTTAAGTGCCAAAAAATCTAACCTGTGCTAGATAAATTTGCTGTGGAGCTTCTTCTCCAGAAAGAGGATTACCTTGCTCAGAAACAGGCCCTGCTGACATATGCTTCCTTGAATCAGAAACAGAATGTTGAAAGGCATCTTCATTTTGTAAAAGATCCTTGCAGTATCCAACAAAGGTGGAAAAAGGTATAGGAACCTATCAAGATTGGGGAAAAGAATGAGCAGAAAAAATTATCCAAGAAGACTAGCAGTTCGGTGTTTCATATTTTCGAAATATATATATTAAAAGCAAAAAGAATTACCCTTTCATGACTTCTAATATCTCCATAAAAAACAGGAGCAGATCTGGACAGCATAGCCTCAACAACTGAGGAGCCTACCAGTTCCTATTTGGCAACGTAAAAGAAGCGAAAAAAGAGAGAAAGCAAATTCAGAACTCAGATAAAGCAGAAATATTTACAATTTCATAGGTACATGAAGAATTCCCATCCTACATTTGAAACAGGTGGACATTCCATCGTCACTAAGTTCTTTATCCAGGGCACTTTATTGTACGAAATGAAAATTTTTACGAATGATGTACATCTAAAAGGAACAAGATGAAACTTAACCTAACCTTTCACTCTCTTCTAATTCAATGTCAAATATCAATACAAGGCCTCCAAACAGTTGGAAGGCAACAAAAATGCAGAGAATGTGTCGTATTGACGTACGGAACGTCATTAAAAGAATGGGACAGGGCTAAGTTAATTAATTCTCATTACAAGGCTCAACTCTACAACTTGAGCCACAAAAAAAAAAAAAAAAAAAACATGAGCCAGAACACGAACCGTACGTTCCAGAAACGTTTTAAAAATGTTTTCATACTTATATCTTTTTCTTTTCTTTTTTTCAATACTTGTATCTAATTGATACAAATTCAAACCATAAGTTCTTCGTAATACTCAGAAAGATGTAAAACACTCAAAGATATAGGGGACCTGCAGATAGTCGAGACCGCCATTGGAGGGGTTCCATTTAGAAAAGGCTTTCCAATTCTTAATGCATCCGCTAAATACCTTCCGAATAAAACATAATCAGTACTTCAGAGTTCAATCGAAGAAAAAAATTATTTAAATTAAAAAAAATAAAAATTCGTGGGCATTGAAATATTACAGCTGGAACATTTCTGGGTTCAATCTGAGAAGCGAACTCTTCGGCTGATGGAATTTCATTGAATCGGTGGATTCGCACGGACTCTTCCATTTCTACTATTTTATGCATTCCAGAGAGCACGTTGTTTTAATTGAGCCTTGGTAAAATTTGTTTAGACGATGCTAACACTGTAACACATTTTTCCTATGAAACTACCGACTTTGAATGTCCAGTTCTTATTATTGAGTGTGTTTGATTTTATATCTTTTTAGAAAAAAAAGTAGTTTTGAGAAATCGTATGATTAAAAAGTGGTTTAAAAAGTAAAAGATTGTGGGCTTGACTTTTTGGATGGTTGAAATTGATTAGTGTATAATTTTTTTGAGAAATATAGAAAATCAAACAAGGGCTGAATATAATTTTTTAAAAGTTAACTAGTGTATCGCTAGTTAAAAAAAAAAATAGTGTATCGCTTTATCGCAATAGAATCCGACCGTAGGAAAAGACTACAAACTATATAGAAAGTAAATATGAGCAAAATTTGTGCTATAAAATCGAATAATTTTGATGTATTTTGAGGAATTTGTGGTGATTTTATATCAAAAACTTTCGTCCATAACTTTTTACTTTTCAAAAATTGAACCTAAAAAATATTGACACGTCGTTATTTATAAACAATTGTTTATAATCGATTTACCAAACAGAGATGTTACAATGATAGCTGAACTTATACATCGATTTCAATTATGAATTACCTTACTTCAGTTCGTAATGTTTTCTAAACCTCGGACAACTTCACTAGATTTGACCTCCTCCAACACTCTCGTCGCCATCTTGGACGAAATTTTCACACGTTGTCATTTTCAGTTAAATAATGTCAACTCATCCATAACTTATCTAGGCCTGATCTCCTGCTCACAGTTAATAGATGATATTATGTCCATTGCACACGTGATAGAAGATCGAGTTCCAAGATCCAACCACATGGTCTAGGGTGACGAAGTCTTGATTAATAATCTCATGTTGCATGGGGTGATAAGTAAGAGATTATTCTCCAAACTTATCATTCGGCCTAGCATACTATTCCTAACTTTGTGAATGGAAAACTTTATTTTCAGAAAATAGCATTTGCTTAGTTTATATTATTTATAAAGTTTATATGAAATACTCTTTTGGTCCTATAAAGATATGTTCGTTTCTATTTTCACGCAAATAAAGAAAAACATACTATATTCGTCCCAATTATATAAGCTGGTTTGACTTTTCACACAAATTAAGAAAACTTATTTATTTTAATGTTATTGAAAAGGTAATTTTATAAAGAAAATTCACAACTTACCCTTATTTAAGTATCAAAAATATTATTATTGGAAATAAGAAAGAGGGGTACATTAGTAAATAAACAAAATAAATTTATATCTATACTTTTATAAAAAGGGAAAGTTCTCGCCCAAAACTTTCGGGGCCGTTCTCTTTGTGTTTCGATTTTGGATTTTGAGTTTTGAATTTTGGATTTTGGTTGTTTATTTTGGAATTGCTGAAAACATGTTCTCTTTGTAATTTTGAAAAACTGTTTTCAAAAATAGAAAACTGAAAAATGCGTTTACTTTGTAAATTTTTGATATATTTATTTTGTGATATTTTATATGTAAAAAATGATTGATTTGTTGAATTACATTAATTTTAATGTTAATAAATCAATTAGTTCTCTATGTCAATAAATTCATCATTAATATTGTTTCAACTAAACAAAAATTTAACCTCATACCAACAAAATCTTAACATGGATCTATATATAATGGCAAAATAATATAAGAACTTCAAGTGAAGGATGTGTCTTACATTTACAAAATAATAATAATAATAATAATAATAAAAAAAAATAAAAATAAAAAATTACAAAAAAAAAATAAAAAATCTTAACATGGATCTATATAATGGCAAAATAATATAAGAACTTCAAGTGAATGAAGTGTCTTACTTTTACAAAAAAAAAAAAAAAAAATCTTAAAATGGATCTATATATAATGGCAAAATAATATAAGAATTTCAAGTGAATGAAGTGTCTCACTTTTACAAAAAAAAAAAATTTACAAAAAAATACAAAAAAACTTAACATGAATCTATATATAATGACAAAATAACATAAAAATTTCAACTGAAGGAAATATCTCACTTTTAAAAAAAAATCTTAACATGGATCTATATATAATGGCAAAATAACATGAGAACTTCAAGTGAAGGAAGTGTCTCACATTTAAAAAAAAAAAAAATTCCAAAACGCGCATTTTGGTCGTTTTGGACTTTTTAACACAAAATATCCAAAACGCAATAAATTCGTTTTGAGTTTCCTTTATATTTTTTTTGGTGTTTTGAAAAACGCGTTTCTGAAAATGGGCAAAGTGAAACCGTTTTCGATATTTCCAAAAATCGAAAACTCAAAACGGACTCAAAACAGCAAAGAGAACGGGCGTTTTTTTTTTTTTTTTTTTCACTCTGCACATCACATGACTTTACATGACTAATCAATTAATGGTGTCAACAGGCGACTGACACCATTTTTGAAATTATTTTTTTTCCCCTTATTATTTCGTTTTATTTTTTCATTTTTAACTTTTTTTATGTTGCTATGTATATTTTTATAATTTGATCTTTTGTAATATGTCATTCTTATCTTTTATTTTATCATAATAATTTTTAATATACGCACAAGTATTAAATTTCGATCACATATTCTACAAAAATTTTACATATCACATTATTTAAAATAGTAAATTTTTCAGAATTTTTTTAGTTTATGGGTAGATTATTTTATTGGTAAAATGTGGCAGAAAACTTTTTTGAAAAAAAAGTTTTTTTTTTTTTTGGCATTATTCTTTCATTTTATTTTTTTGCCTTATTCTTTCATTTTAGTTTTTTTCTTTTTTAGCCTCTGTTGGACAAACATAATTAAAAACAAGATTTTTTCACCACAATTTCTATAGTCACTTTTTAACCACACATATTTTCTCTCTCTACTTTTCAACCAAGCATTTTACATATTATTAAAACATAAAAAAACATATATTTGAACACAAAACTTTTAACAAACTGAGCCTTAACTATTTTTGTCTTGGAGGTATATTTTTGTAATTTGGTCTTTCGTAATATGTCATTCTTATCTTTTATTTTGTCTTAATAATTTTTAATACATGTACAAGTATTAAATTTCAATAACACATTTTACAAAAAATTTACAAAACACATTATTTGAAATAGTAAATTTTTTAGAATTTAAGGTTAAAAGTAGAGATTTTTTTTAGTTTGTGGATAGATTATTTTATATGTAAAATGTGGCAGAAGATGTTTTTGAAAGAAAAAGTAATGTTTTTTTTTCTTTTTCTTTTTAGCCTCTGTTTGGCAAACATGTTTAAAAACAAGATTTTTTAACACATTTTACCTATTAAAACATTTAAAAACATGTTTTTGAACACAAAACTTTTTAACAAATAGAGCCTTGACTTTTTTTTCTTGCTATGTATATTTTTGTAATTTGGTCTTTTGTAATGTGTATCGTTCTTATCTTTTATTTTGGTCATAATAATTTTTAATACACGTACAAGTATTAAATTTAGATCACACATTCTACAAAAATTTTACAAATCACGTTATTTAAATAGTAAATTTTTCAGAATTAAGGTTAAAAGTAGAGATTTTTTTTTTTTTTTGTGTGTAAATTATTTTATTGGTAAAATGTGGCAGAAAGTGTTTTCGAAAAAAAGTGGTGTTTTTTTTTTTTGGCTTATTCTTTCTTCTTTTTTTTTCTTTTTAGCCTCTGTTTGGCAAACATGTTTAAAAACAATATTTTTCAACACAATTTCTCAAGTCTTTTTTTAACCACACACATATTCATTGGTTTAAGTCAAGCAAGCATTTATAATCATTGTGATTGATATTTTTGAATAAAAAGTGAAAAAACTTAAATACGAGAGGAGAATACATAAATCGTGAGAAATATATCGATGTCTTCCACAAAATTAATATTGTACAATAATATTACATCAAACACGATATACCATTAAATAAACTACTAAATCTGTATTTTTTTAAATTAATAATAGCTCATAAAATTATTGAAATTAACAGTCATTTTTACTTAAATATATAAATTGACTTACTATTCAAAGAAGCTATTATTATTTGAATTAGTTATATTATTTATTAAATTTTAATAGTTATTGTGATATAATATTATTTTTCATGCATTTTTTTATTTTTGTGTAAATTATGTATAAGCATTAAAGTTTTACAAATATTTATTGAAATTGATATTTTTGAATAACTTTCGTGCATCGCACAGGAAAAACACTAATGCTTCCCAATAAAGAAATAGACATTTATAATTGGGATAAGAGAAAAAAGAAATATAGCCTATATAAATGGGACGGAGGGAATAATTAATATATATTGAAATTATAAATTTACTTATATTTTACATAATATGCCCCTACATTGAATAATTAATAGTTCATATATTTATTGATAACAATGTATATTAAATAGAGGTATATTAGAAAATGAAGATATTATTATACTGTCAATAAGGAAAGTAGTCTATAAATTGGGATAAATAAAAAAAGAAAAACTAGATTATCTTTGTGAGACGAATGAAGCATATATTTATTATTATTAGTACTTATATTTAGCCTCATTTTGGTAAAGTGATTATAAACTAATTTATAATTTAAACAATTTCCCAAATCACTTTTTAATCACACATATTTTCCCTCTCCAATTTTCAACCACACGTCTTATCTCGAAAAATCAAATAAATCGGTTTATGATCAATAGGCTTTATCCAAACAGAGGTTATCATATATGTTTCTGCAATTTTTTTGACATTGACGTTGCAAGACCAAAAACTGATATTTTGTTGGAGATGATGATCCAAGTCTCCAATAAACCAGCAAAAAAAGCAACGAGGGATGCCTTTGTTGCTCCTTCGGTGTGAGGATTAGTATTCTGTGGAAGGAAAAAATAAATAAAGAATATTCAAGAACTTATGAAAACATGAATAGGCATGTCTCTCTCTTTATGAAAGAAGGTGACCCATTTATAAGAATCAGAATAAGCCTCCCTATTCTAGTAGGAAAATGATTCTTAATTAAAAAAAGTTACCTTATATAGGAATACTTATAGGATGTAAGGCCCAAGACATTGCCTATTAAAGTGTTTTATGGTTAGGTCTAGCCCATTACAAGATCATGACGCTTTATGAATAGATGGACCCTTATGCCGGGATTGTCCTATGATTATCAAAAGACAGGTCGGTCAACGAGGTCGGGCTCGCCCAAAAGGAATAGTTTAGCCTTATCTATGACCTTGATATCAATCATTTATTAAAACTGTGTTTTTTACATAGCTCGGGATTTATGTTGATCTTTGTAAATGAGATCGGTCCAAAGTGTGACCTTGGGCCATAGAAGATGTCGACTCAAATTATGACCTTGGGCCTCAAATATAAATGTAAAAAGTAGTATTCTGATAATGGAATGATCAAAAAATATACCAATCAATATAAGTTGTTAAATTATTTATTTTCAGATTTAAGTATTCCTTTTTAAGGTTACACTCAGTCCATTTAAATTATTTCATTGGTATAACATATCAATATTACACAACTTAACGATTTAAAATTATCTTTAAAACAACCAAAAAGTACCTAGTTGATTTTCTCTTTTTCTTTCTTTTTTCCTTTTCCTTTTTCTCTTTATTTTATGTTGACCTTTCTTGTAATTACACTCGGGGTCCCTCATTTTCTAAATTTTGTTTCTTGAGTCCTCATATTTTGACTTTCTTTTCAAAAAATTACCTCATTTATTTGCAACTCAGGTCCATCAACTTTATGATTCTTTGCCCGTTAGTCCCCAAAATTCACTTTATTTCGATTTAGTCCTTCCAAAATTTACTTCAAAGTCATTGTCTTCAAATGTGTATAACTTTTGATTAACAACTCCGTATTAAGCTCCATTTTTCATTGAGCTCCAAATTCAATCATTTTCTAATTGTGTGTCATTTATTGTAGCCCAGTAACAGCGACTTCATACTCTATGTCATTATTAATTGTCAAAAAATGAATCTTATTGCGCACTAGATTTTGATTGTACCGGCATCTTTCCTCGGTACGATGTCGACCCCCGAGCTAGCTGCATTGGATGCTCAATAAACATGTAAGGTCTAACTTTTCTCGGGCCCGCTATTATTATTTACTGGCCCCAAGGTCTTAGCGCAAGCTCAGCCACCAAATCCGTTAGACCTATGATTTGATTGTTGGTCATGATTTGTACTCAATGTTGAGCTCTCCAAGTTCGATAGCCCATTAGAGAAGACTTCTGGACACGTCAGACTTTTGCAATATTTGTTTTAGAGGATAATTCATGAGGACCTTTATGACATAAACTTGAAAGTAAGGTCTCAATTTTCTAAATACTGTGATAAGGGAAAATGACAATTGATCGGCTAGAGTATAACGTGTTTGGGCATCGAGTAACATCTTACCAACAAAATAGATTGGCTTTTGAGCTTTCCATTATTCTTTTACGAGGACGATGTTGACTGCTTGTTCAGAGATGGTCAAATACAACATATGGTTGTCTTCAGGATTTGATTTGACTAGCAGCGTGGCGACCCAAGTATTCCTTCAACTATCTGAATGCGGCATCACAATCATCATCCCATTTGAGTTCCTTATGTTTCCTTAAGTGTTATGAAGAATAGGAAGCAAATTTTTGCTACTCTTGACATAAAATGACCAAGGGCTCAACTTTGCCTGTAAACCTTTGATCTTTATTTATGTTTTTAGGAGACTCCATTGTATCAAGGGCTATTATCTTATCTGGGTTGACCTCAATACCTCTCTAATCATGAATACCAATAATTTGCATGACCAGGCCATGAATGCTCATTTGGTGGGGTTTTGCTTCATCTGATGATGGTGAAGGATGTCAAAGATGTTTTCCTAGTCTAAGATATGATCACCCCTTCTTGAACTCTTCACAACCATGTCGTCTATATGGACCTAAATACTTTTCCATACGTATTTAGAAAACCCCATGTTAATAGTCTATTATATGTTGTCCCTGCGCGAAAAGACAAAATCTCATAACAGTAGATACATTCGTCGGTCATGAAGGGGGGTCTTCTCTTGATCTTCTTTTGTCATTCTTATTGATGGTAGCCCAATAATATGTCGAAAAAATTATAGAGCTCATATCCCAAGGTAGATTCCACTAACCCGATAACAAGGAGGAGTGGGTAGTTGTCTTTAGGACATGCTTTGTTTAAAGCCATGCAATCAATGAATACACGCCACTGGTCGTTGACCTTCTTCACCAAGACCACATTGACAAGCCACTCCTGATAATTTACTTCTTGAATAAACCCCCTGTCTTTAAGAGTTTGTCCACTTCATCTTAGATTACTCGTCTCCTTCCAGTGGAAAATTGTCTTCTTCGTCGTTTCACAGGTTTTTTATCGATAACACATTAAGCTTGTTAACAACAAAGTCCAGATTTATCTCTAGCATGTCTTCCACACTTCACATGAAGATGTCGAGGTTTCTTTTTAAGCAGTACGATAAATCCTCCTTTAATGATTTGGGTAGGCCATTCCCAGTGGTGAAGGTCTTTCCTTCTGAGATCACGACTTCTTCTAGCTCCTCCAATGGGGACATGCGTTCTTCTGGCAATGGCCCAATCATCATCAAGTCCACATTTCCTCTATCGTTGTTGCTTAATCTCTTCGTATAGTGTCAATACCCAGTGGAGTCAAAGATTTAACCACCAAATGATATGTTGAAACAATAGCCTTGACGTCATTGAGGAAATGTCTTCCTAAAATAGCGTTATAAGCCATTGGAGTCTTTACTACCTGAAAATGGGTCATTATGGTGACCTACCTCTTCCGATACCAGGGAGGTTGATAGGTCTATCAACCCTTCCAGTTTTACGAATACTTCTTCAAACCTTGTCAATAGGTGATGACCAGATGAAGTTAGTCTGATGGGAGTTGCATCTAGCTAAAAGCTTCAAGAGAGAGGATGTTTGTTGCACTTACATTGTCAATATCATTTTCACATAAAAAGTTTGCTATTATCATCGAGACAATCATGACATCATCGTGTGGATAAGAAACTCCTTTCGAGTCCTCATTGTTGAAAGTGATGCTAGTTATGAGGTCAGGTCTTGTGAAGACGACCTCTGCTGCTTGATTTTTCAACGCCCAAATAAATGGTGTTCCCCGAATCTCTGCCTGAAGCAATTCTTTGTACGATGAAGTTTATCATACCCACGGGTTGATTCCTCCCAACACCGACTTGTATTTCTTGCACCACCTTCGAAATTCTTGCCCCATTAAAAGTCTCAGTCATGAGGTTTGCCCTATTTTAACATGTTCATTTACACGGTGATTTCCATTTGAAAATTATTGATTTTAAATGGTTTTTGTTCAATGTGCATTTTTGGAAAGGGCAGGACTATATTTACCGGGATAGTGTTGTGAAATATTACTGGTTACAAAGGAATAATAGGATTTTGGATTGGTTGTTTTATGAAAAATCTTCCATAATTTTTTTTCTTCAGATTATTGTTTTCCATCTTTTTTATTGGATTGCTACTCTTTTCTCGAATAAAGATTAGAATTTGAATGCTTAAGTTGTTATTTTGTGCGGCGTTACAAAAATTTTGGATTGGGAATGAAGAGCTTGTTAATATTTATGATATTATAGGAGGCTTGGTGATGCTGGATATATCGATTTCAAGTTTGCGAGGACAAATAATAGAGGCGTCCTTGTAATTTCAATTTTGAAACACGATAGAATATGAATTTATTCTCTTCTCTTGACCTTTTCTGTGTTTCTGTTTTTCTTTCAAATATATCTTTCACGAGACTTCGAGAGCATGTTGTATTGCCTGAGAATAGATCATTCTCCTGACCTTCATTTCATTGACTTTTTATGTCAAGATTGACATGCAGCTGCATTGCATGATTTAACATTCCTTTGATGTTTTTATATTTATTATATTTTTCGAGAATCTTCTGAGTTTTTGCTTGGTATGGCATGTCCAAGTGTTCGATTGTAAATTGACTAAAGGGTTGTTCGACAACATTGTTGCCATTTATAAATTGAGTTTTTTTTTTTTTTTTTTTTTTGTAAAATATGTGGTTAAAAAGTGGAGAGTGAAGACGTGTGTGGTTAAAATGTGAATTGGGAAATTGTATTTGTTATAAATAGATTTGTAAATTGTAATAACTGTGTTAAACTACAAAGTGTGAATTACTGGTGTGTTTTGAATATTGTGTAAGGATAGAAGAAACACAAAAACATTGAAAAGTGAATATGAAATCATTGGTATACATGGCTACGGTCAAATTAAGTTCAATAAAGTGAAATGTTTGATAAAATATTTTTTTATAAATAAAGAACGTGACATTTTCAAGGTAATATATGTGGTTGAAAATTAATTTAGGGAAATGTGTGTTGTTAAAAAAGTGGTTTTGAGAAATATTTTAGCCTCAATTTGGTAAACTTCTTTATAAACAACACATTTCTTCGTATGATGGCATCCTTTGATACTTTGATGAATCATTTCTTCGGACAGAAGAAGACTATGTAAAAACTTACGCGAAATCTCACTTATCAGATTCCATTGTGGAAGACACAATTTTTTTTGAATAATTCGCCATGATATACCCGATCCATGTATAATAACATGAAAATATATACAAATTTTTTACTGCTACTTAGTATCGGCAATAGGTCTGAAAAGTACCTAAAAATATCAATTTAGATATGTGTACCCTGTCGAAGTAAGGAACCATGGCATATATGTTTGGATAGATTCCATTTTGAAAGAGTCGAAAAAACATTATCTCTTCTATACATCTACCCTTTCTCAACGCATTTCTTTAGGCAAAGACTTCATTTTTTCCTCTTTTCAGATGGTAAATATTTCTCAGAACATGAAGTGTGAATCAAACCCATGTTTGAATTGAAATTGAGATACTGATGCAAGTTCTTCCCTTCTGAATCAGATAGATTCATATCTGAAAGAGGTTGACAATAAGTTCTTTCAAAATTGACTATTTGTCCCTCAGTTAGAGGTGTTCACAATATTAGAATATATTGTATCATGAAAAAAAAAAAAAAGAAAAAAGCTCAATCCAATGCCTATTGTACTCCATGGGTATGTTTGTATTTTTTGCTTTCTCCTTTCATAACATTGTCGTAAATAAGAAAAGGAAGTTAACGATGTTCTTCATCAGTATTGTCCAAGCGATCTTGTACTGTGTAACAAGCATACCCACGTGAGTACAAAATAGTACTAAATACACGTATTTAACTTTTGCAGTGACTGGAATGGAAACATGAGGGGTTATGATTACTAGTTTCTTAGATCTCAGGTATTCGTATCATCACACGATAATCGCTCATCAGTACACTGATGCAAATGCCCACAAGGTAATTTTCTTCTCCGTCGTCATTCATTATCTTAGCCACTCGTGACACTAGGAAATTCTTGTTTCTGACGCTTATGCTTTTATACATTGTAGTGGAGAAAATTCTCGTTTATAGGAAATTCTAACCGTATTTATGTCATAAATAACTTGGAATAAATTAGAGCAACAAACTACAAAAGATGAAGTTTGTGATAAACGAGATCATGATAAAAATCCAAGCATGTGTATATTATATGTATTCTTTACTTAGCCTTATAAGGCATAAGTACAGTGAATTCAGGAATGTGCTTAACATATGCTTTGAAGACCGATTGACTGGGATATTAGGAGCTCTGCCATTTATGGATGCTTTTTTAACAATTTTTGTAAATTAGGTAAACGTACGATTTTCTAAATATGCTTAACTAGTTTAGCATTGTCTTCTGTAAATTAGCTCTTGCCTACAAATGTGTTAAGATGTCCTCTCTCTCTCTCTCTCTCTCTCTCTCTCTCTCTCTCTCTCTCTCTCTCTCTCTCTCTCTCTCTCTCTCTCTCTCTCTCTCTCTCTCTCTCTCTCTCTATGTATATGTATATATCCTATCCTAACTTATATAAAAGAGGGAAATGAATTTTACTATTCATTTACTATTTATAAGGCTCACATCATCGTTTTGTTTAATGATGTCATTTTTTAATTTTTTTAATTCTCCTATAATATAGACATCATTATTTTTTTATTGTTTTAGTTCTCCTATAATATAATTTCATAATAACTTAACTTTAACTTATAAAAAAAAAAAATTTGTTTTTTTTTTTTTAAAAAAACTTCTCTTAAATTTTTTTCTTTAAATTCTCCTATAATATAAATTCATAATAACTTAACTTATACCTTTTTTTTTAATATAACTTCATATTAACTTAAGTTAACTAATATAACTTAATAATAACTTAACTTTAACTGACTTACATAAAAGAGGCAAAGTCTCTTTAATGTTCATTTACTAATGATGTCATTTTTTTTCCTAATTTATATAAAAGAGGGAAATTAATTTTACTATTCATTTACTATTCATAAGGCTCACATTATCTTTTTGTTTAATGATGTCATTCTTTAATTTTTTTTAATTCTCCCATAATATAGACATTTTTTTTTATTTCTCCTATAATATAATTTCATAATAACTTTACTTTAACTTATACATTTTTTTTTTAAAAAAACTTCCCTTAATTTTTTTTTTTTTAAATTCTCCTATAATATAACTTCATAATAACTTAACTTATACTTTTTTTTTTTTAAATTTTCCTATAATATAACTTCATATTAACTTAACTTAACTAATATAACTTAATAATAACTTAACTTATATAAAAGAGATTTTTTTTTTTTTTAAAATTCTACTATAATACAACTTCATAATAACTTAACTCAACTCATATATATATATATATATTTTTTTTTTTTGTTTTAGCCTCTCTTTTTTTAGTTTTTTAAATCCTCATATAATATAACTGAATAAAAACTTAACTTCAATTGATTTATATAAAAGAGGCAAAGCCTCTTTACTGTTCATTTACTAATGACGTCATTTTTTTTAAAATTATCATATTATATAACTTAACTTAACTTATATAAAAGGGGCTTTTTATTTTTTTTCTAAATTCTCTTATAATATAACTTAATAATAACTTAATTTTATAATTATAACTTATAATAATAATAATAATTAATATTACTTATAACTTATGTAAAAGAGGCAAGACCTCTTTACTGTTCACTATTCATAATGTTGACGTCATTTTTTTTTTCCAGCTAATCTATAGATAAGACGTCGACGTACTTTTAGTTTGCTGTAATTGTTTCTAATATATTTATTTGCAGTTTCCCACTTGGAAGGGTGAACAAAGGTCGACTACAAATTATATATGGTCATTTCGGAATATTTTTTTTTGACAATTTCTACGGTCAATTATTTTGGAATGATATTTTTTTCTGACACTTTCTAAAGCCAATTATTAAAGAGGCAAAATATACATCAGTAACTAAACCTCTCTTTCGAATGTTGAATTAAGATATAACACAATAAAATTTATATGCTATTATATACACAATTCTTATCGCATCCGTGCAACGCACGGGTACTACTAGTATATATTAAAAGAGACGCTTTCATGTCAACTATTCATAAGCCGTGTTGGGGAATTTTTATCGGCTTTCAACTCAAAAATGAGCCGCACTGTTTAACTACTGAGTGGACTTTATTTTGGGTCATGGCAATTGTTGAGTCCAATATCTCTATACAGTTTATTTTCCAGCCCTTCTCATGAACTCTGAATTTCTCTTCGACTCGTCTCTTTCGTCTTCATCTCTGTAGTTTTCCTTGCCTCCTTCTCATCAGAAATATAGAACTGCTACAGTTGAACCCAATTACTCAAAACACAAATTGTCATAAAATTAAATAAACCAAAGCATAAAATGAGATTCTACGACTTCATCATAATCCCAACACTATAGAAATTTAGCCTAGATACATTGTTAATATCAAATCACAAATATAAAGAAACTCCATCACCTAGAATATGAAAAATTCGAGATTTTGATTATGATTATTCCACGAATTCCCTCTCCAAAACTTGTATATATGGTGTTGAATGTATTAGGTCAAGAGAGAGACCAAAATTTCGTGCAACATGTTCTATTTTTATGTATCCCCCTGATCTAGGCGAAAAAGGCTGAATTTTATCAAAATTCGCGTAAAGAGCCCACCAATGTCCCAGTCGGGACTACCATGCGACCGCATGGTAGAAATTGTTGCGGCCTCAAACTCAAAAACATGCCTTTCAGTCGCCAAATTTTCAGTTCGTGCGACCGCACGGTTGTAAAGTTTGGCAGCAATTTTCATCTTTTAATTTCTGCAATTTGGTCCTCATACTTTTGAAACTCTTCGATTTCATCTTTTCTTCTTTTGATTCTTCACTTCCTCATTTGTTCTTTGAATTTCTGCCACTAATCTCCTTCTTTATCCGTGTTTTGCATCAAGTGCTATTGTTTTGCTCACTTTTGGTCCAATTTCCTTCCTTTTTGCTCATTATTTTCTCCAATTGCTTCATTCTCTCGATTTCGAGATGAAACTAAAATATATAAAAATGATAGATAAATTAGTAGCATTTACTCTCAAACGACTATATAAAATCCTAATTTAAGCACATAAATAAGCGCATAAAATGCACTTATCAGACTACAAAAAAAGAAGAATTTTATTTTTTCCTTATCTTGATACATTGTGATTCTCAATTGTAGATAGGTGCTTAGAGACCCTTTTTTTCAACTTTTTTGTTAGGATAAAGCAATCTCATTGCCATCTTTGAGACTTGAAGAAAAATGATAAGCGACTGATCTTACTCCATAAATTCATCCCCATTAAAAAAAAAAAAAAAAAATCAAACTTCTGTAGCACTATGCTTTTCAGACTGCACCTATAATATATTTTCTGTATTTATTTTGAAGCCTTGTGATATCTTTAATCTCTGAAATAGGTAAAGGGGCCAAAAAATTTGCAGTTGAAAGTTTTATTTCTGATGAATTTGATGGACATAAAACTAGTCACGTTCTTGTGACATCAAATGAACAAGGATGCAAAAGATCAAGAGCGCATCGTGCACTAGGAAATCTAGACAGATTTCTAGTTTTGAAGGTTAGCATATTTTATTACATAATAATTGGATATAATTTATTTCATACTTGAAGTTTCTTAATTTGTTTCTATGTAATATTGTATTTTATTTTCCTATTTCTTTGTTGTTGTATATTTATCTATCTATATTTGTATTCTTCATTTTCCTACTACCTGAAGAACACGGTGGACAACTAATTCATGTCCCTGAACATGAAACAAGAAATTTATAGTTCTTTGCTGTCACTGTGTATGTTTATGACTTCACTTCATAATAACTGTACCATTTTTCTTTATGAAAGCATCACTTTTCTTATCTTTGAATTTGTACATCTACATTCATTATTTTTATTACAGATGTTGGTTGTGGTACTGATATGCAAACGACATTTGCTGGTTGTGTCTTGGTGAAACAAATAGCAACATTGGCACTCAAGAAATTAAGCCTCCATCTGCAAAATGAGAAATGTTCCAAATTTCAAAGGAGCCAGTACATCCAAAGATCAATGCTGAAAAAATGGTGGTTGCACCTACGTTTTTAACCGATCATACCGCAAGGAAAAGATAGCTCGACTACATGTGATTACATTTCACTACTTCTTCGCAAATATATATCACAATTGATATCTTCAATCAATCGAGCCCCTATTTGATACCCATTATTCACAACTTCATTTTTTTCAAAATTTATTTTCAACTACACATTATACCAATAAAATAATGTACATATAAACTCAAAAAGACTGCCTATTTTTTAACTACACATTCTTCAAAAAATTACTATTATAAATCACTTTATGTCAAATAATCTCGAACGAGCTGCTGACTTTTTTATATATAAATTTAACATACACCATAAAATCTCCATAGACACGTTTGCTGTTAAAAAATAGAGAAATTATACTATGCTAACTCATATATCGCATGTGCACCAACTAGCTACTCATAGATTTTTTTTTTTTTTTTTAATATAAAATCTACTAAACTCTTAAATTTATCAAAGCCCTTGTTTGGACTCTATTCTAATTTTAATAAATTTTTCTCTCTATTTATTTTTTCAATCACAAATTTTATAATAAAATAATATTATATGTAAATCAAATATTTTCCCTTATTTTCTCCAAAAAATTTAAAAATAAAAATCACTATTTCCAATTACATTTCTCCAAAAACCTCATTTTATTTGAAATGAAACCCAAACGGGGGCTTAACTTTATTGTTTAAATTTACTTAATACTCAGTTGTAAGAATAAAATCTCCACCATGATTGTAACGTTTAAATTTAATAACAATCATAATATATTAAGTTTTACCCCTCAGAAGAGGGGGCACCCCTTGTGAGGAGGCGGACTTTTTCCCCCCTCCTGTTCCCCTCCCCGTGACGGGGAGGAGAAAAAGACTATAAGTTTTAAATGTCATTTTATGTTTCTTTACGTTTGAAATTTTTTTGGTAACATTTTTAAATTCTAAATCAATAATTATAGAGGGACATTCTTTGGAGATATTTTTAAGTGACATGACGCACATTTATTGGGTGGTGAAATAGTAAGCAGTGGAGTAATTATTTTCACCATCTAATGAATGTATGACATGTCACTTAAAAATATTCTCAAAGAATGTCCCTGTAAATTTCTCGATCATTATTAATGAGTAATTACAAGAGAAAAATTGCATTAAGTCCTTGTCTGACAACAAGTCTAGAAAATTTACTTTTTTACATTGTTCATTTTTAAGTTTCAACGACACATTCATATAAGAAAATATTCTTAGTTCTTCTACATGAAGAGGTGTTCACGTAAGAAAATATTCTTAGTTCTTCTACGCGAAGAGGTGTTCGCGGGCCATGTGCTCTTCATCACCCAATTTTAAATTTTAAAATTATTATGATTTATTTTAAAAATTCGACAATTAAAAGTTGGATTTTTAATTGAGTTATTTGGATCTTGGGGGTAAGCGAGGTTGAAATTTAAAAAATCCAGATAAGATTTTTAAGTTTTGACCATTATTGATTTTTTTAGTTTTTATTTTTATTTTTAATTGAATTTCTTAATCAAGGACGAGCAGGGGATCTCCATACCTGTCCCAGTATGGGGACACTTTCTCATTCTCATCCCTGTGTTTGTTGGGGATCTCATCTCGCTCGGGTCAGATCCAGTCGAGTTCGGGGATTTTCCATCCCTTTGTCGATTATGTAGAAATGGCCTAAATCACGAATTCTGCGATGGACGTTGATTATACCCGTTAGTAGGAGGGATATTTACGCAAATAGCATTAAAATCGAACCATTTAGCCATTCAATGATTATTTCTATGCTATGTTTGATAACATTGTAACAATTATAAATTGATTTATTTATATTTTTAAGTAAAATGTGTGATTAAAAATTGGAGAGAAAAAATGTACGTGATTAAAAAGTGATCTGAAAAATTGCGTTGTTTATGAAATGATTTATAAATTATAATGATTGTGTTAAAGAAAAGGCTAAAACTTATCTTCCACCGTATATATCTTGCATAGAATATACCCAATGGTTTACATGTTTTTGACGTTAGCTTTGAATGAGAATTGTATTTAAAAAATATGCTTGATATAATTGATAATAAGGTTATTATGCCCCGTCAGTTGTATCATAAAAATCATTTTTTTGTCTATTTTGATTTAAAAAAAAAAAAAGATAAGCGTGCTATTGAAAACTTGCAATGAAGTAGTATCTTCAGCGTTTAGCTTAATTTATGAATGGATTGCGACAAAAACAAAGAATGAATCTTTTCCACTCCACGGGTCTTTGTTAGTGAAGTGGAGAAAACCACTGAAGGGATTTTTGAAATGTAATTTAGATGTTGCAAGCTTTCAAGAACAAGGGTGGTTTGGTTTCAGCTTTATTATACAAGAGGATTAGGGTTCTTGTGTGCGCTGCTTGTTAAGATCAATGTAAGGAAATGCAAGTCTAGAAGAAGCAGGAGGAATAACATTACACAAAGATATGGATGAAGAGCTTGGGTTTGCACCATGTGATTTCCGAAGAAGATGCAAAACAAGTAGCCGATGAAACTAGGTCAAAGAAGCAGGATCATTCCTTCTTTGGAGTTATCATCGATGAGTGCAAAAACTTTCACGTGAGAACATGGATTATACGTTTGCCTTTTTCAAACGTCAAGTCAACACTTCGACACATGATCTAGCTAGGTGTTCTTATCAATATGTAAATCCTATGATTTGGAACGATGTTTCTCCGCTTCTAGAGGCCTTCTTGATATATGATTCTATCGAAGATGAATAAATTTACATTTTCAAAAAATAAAATAAAATAAATTGTTGATTTTGATTACAAAATTTAACTTATACCGAACAAGGATTGTATTTATTTTCAACATACGAAAAACACATAGAGTAGTTATATCCCAAAAAAAAAAAATGTAACAATTAATTAGCATACTTTGCTCTGAGATCCATTACTTGGAGATAATGATTTTTATAATAGTGATTTTTAGAAGAAAAAACTATTAATCTCACATGCGCAATGCACGAAAAATGTAATTAACAATTATTTATTTAATAAGTTGTAAAAATATAATGTTCAATAAAAATAACACGATGAATAACAAAAAAATAACTTGTATACATAAATTGTGAATAATTTATAATTTCTTTTCTCCTTATTAGATTTATTGGTCTAATATCATTGTATGAACTACATAAATTTTCTTAGCACAAAATGAAATAAAATAGACAAGTAACTTGCATGTATAAATTGTGCATTCATATATATATATATATATAAAATAAAAATACACAAAAAAGAAAACATAAAGTTGTGACTTGCATATTTCTTTTAACAACTAATTGTTCATTCTTCAGGTTTCTTAATCCATTTAGGCGAGGTAAGATCTTGACATGTGATATATTCTATACTTTACAATTTTGATTTGATAATTGAAATCGAGCTTACGGTTAACTGATTTCTAAAAGTTGAAATGTTTACAATTCTCAAAACGTAAAATAAAATAAATAGACTAATAGACATTCACGAGACTCATTTATCGAATCCGCGAATAGTATACTATAAGAATTATACTATCCCTCTTAATGCACAAATAAATATTTATATATATTAAACAAATATTTTATTTCATTACATGTAAAAAAACAAATACATTACGACAAAAATTTATCAATCATTTTAAAATTCAACATTGCTCCAACTTAAATTAAGTACTACAATGTGTTAAACTTACATATGACAAATTTATATGCAATTGTGTATTTAAATGAACGTAACAAATAAGTAATAAGAAATATAAATTTTAATTAAATTTTATTGAATGTATATTACAAATACGATTAACTTTATATACGAAAAAAATCTTCTATACATCTCAATTTACAAATGAAGTCTTAACCCACATGACATATGATTTTATCACTATTTCGTATAGAATTCATGATTTTCAAAATAATTTGTTTCGATATTCATTCCAAATCACACATTCTTTAAAAACTCATTTTTACAATTGCACATACTAGTTTTAAATATACGTTCTGAAAAAAATCATTTTTCAGCTTTCATTTTCAACCACCCAATTGATTGATTTGACAATAATTTATTTTTTTATATCACTTTCCTTCACTTTCAATCATACATTTAAAACTATTTTAATCTTAGTTTTTATTAAACTTATCCTTATTCAATGGTTTTTAATGTAACGTGACTTTTTTTTTTCATTTTTCATTGATTAGTCAAATTATCATGTCACCAAAAAAATATTTCTATGCATGTTAAATAAACATGTTGACCATATTTTATATTTAAATAGAATACCTTATATTTTTATTTTTGATATAATTCAACGAATTACTTGTTAAAGTCTGCAATGTACATTTTACAAGTTGAGGTTATTCTAAATTTATAAAATTAAAATTAGATAAATGAACAAAATGGACAAATTAATAAAATTAATTTCAAAATGATCAATGATTTTATCGAAACCTAAAGTTGTAGAAATTAAAAGGATTTATACTTAGAAATATCAAATATCTATTATTTCTTTTAGTTTGACATTAAAAAAGATTCGAAATTAATCATTCAGGTCAAATTGAATTTTGGTAATAAATGATAGGTATTATTTTGGGACTTAGATGAGATAAATAAAAAAGATTGGATATTGGGAAAAGTAAAAAGTATAAGTAAAAATTTCAGTTGAGATCTTTGACTTGACACCTATGTTGCATATTGATGTGATCCAAAATAAGCATCGAAAGGGGAAGTCGAGCTATTGGCAATATGACAGTGATCTACGTGCGAAACAGAGTAAGTTCCATGTCGAGGTCGAGCTGAAAAAAATGATGGATCAAGTCGAATAAATGAGTCAAAGTTCAAAGAACAGGAGCAACATTACCGCATTACGACAGTAACTCATGACTCTTATGGCTGTAACTTGTTCTCGGGTTAAAACGAAAATTTTCAACAAATCCTTACTTATGGTCGTAAGTCCCGTCGTCACGGCCGTAAGTCTTAAACAGAAGGTCATTTAAGGCAATAAATGAGTTCTTCGCGGCCGTAACCCTAATTTTTAGAATTTTAGCGTATTTTGTTATTTTTTCCGTTTTAATTATTTATTTCAATAATTTAAGCCCTAATTGCCGTTAGGGCTAACTTTATGTCAGTTTTACTTTATATTATCATTTTTCATTCATTGTAAACACAGTTTTGAGTTTATTGATATTATTGAGAGATGATTCTCTTGTTAAAAGGTTGAGTTATTCTCTTTTGTTTAAACTTATCAAAGATTAAATCTTTGTGGCGTTCACCCCGAACTTATCAAGGAATTAGGCAATCCTTGTGGCGTTCAACAATTTCAGTTCTTTTATTCCCATCGTCAATTTCTTGCGTCGTGAGGTTTGAGTTGGAATCATATCCTCTAATTTATTTATTGTTTCTTAGTTTTACTCTAATTTATATCTTTCCTAGGTTGTTATTTTTGTTATTCCGCGTTTTCGTCGAGATTCCAGATTGGGATCGCGTCATCTGGTATCAGAGTTTGGATCTATTTCAGATTCTTGGGTCTTCTTGATTTCTTGTGCTCTTTGTGTTCTTCATGCCAGTATAGTTTTTCTAGCTTTTGATCCGTATAATCCGTTTCAAAAATTTCAAAAGTGTTTTTCATGTTCGTTTCTCGTTCAAATCCAATTACGTTTGTTTTTCTGTGTTCGTAGTCAAATTTCGAATTTAAAAAAAATTTATATCCAAAAATTACAAAAAAAAAAAAAAAAACTGAATATTACGAAAATTTCTCAATTCCTGCTTTTTCTTCGTGTCTTCCATAAATTCCTTGATTGTTAATCCTTGATTAATTATTGGGTGAAATTTGAAGTAATAAGAGTGATACACGAGTGATAAATTTTGTTAGGAATTTTATTTCTTTTTTTTTTGCTATTAATCATGTCTCGTATGGAAAAGTCTTCATCATTTTCATCAACGGGTCCTGAACAAAAAATTAAAATTATTGAAGCCATGAAGGCCCAATTTAATAAATTCCTAACTAGGACGGATGAAAGAGAAGCACGATGACGAAAGGAGCAATCTCACAAGGATTCGATAGTTAGGAGGGATAAAAGGTGTGAGTCCAATACTAGGGGTGGATATGGTGTTGATGAAAGGCCATTGAAGCGAAAAGAAATATCCAAACGGGAGAGTAGCGATCATGTTCCAATAAGGAGAGATGAACCAACCCCAAAAGGTAAATATTATTTCGAGTCCAAACCTTCTAAGGATAGAAATACTAAATGCTTTAAATGCTTGGATTTGGGTCACATTGCACTTCAATGTCCACATAAAAAAGATAGGCATGATGTGAAAGTTGTTTCTGGAGACAAAGTTGAAAGAGTGCCTAAGTTGAAAATTGTTTGTGATAATGATAAATTGAGAGATGTTGTAGGTGAATCACCTTTCAATGGACGATCTCTCGTAGCACTAGGTGTAAGGTGAACGATGTGGGTGAGCAAAGAGATAACATTTTTCGCACTAGTTGCTTTTTAGGAGATAAGGTTTGTAGTATGGTGATCGATGGAGGAAGTTGCACCAATGTGGTTAGAACTACCTTAGTAGAAAGATTGGGGTTGCCTTTGACCAAACATCCTAATCCTTATAAATTGCAGTGGTTGACTGAATCTAGTGGCATTAAGATGAACAAACAGGTTAGGATAAATTTTTCGATTGGTGGGTATACAAATGAAGTCGTTTGTGATGTAGTTCCTATGCATGTTGGACATTTAATGTTGGGGAGGTCATGACAACATGATAGGGTAGTACTTCATGATGGGCTTAAAAAACGATAGAGCTTTGTGAAAGGCGGAAGAAAGTTCACTCTTGTTCCTTTATCACCAATGGAAGCCTGTGGAAATGAATTGAAAGTAAAAAGAGAGTTTGAGAAAAAAAATGGGAGAGTTGAGGCCACGACCTTAGAAAAAGAAGAAGGAGAGAAATCTGAAGAAAAAAAAAGAGTTGTGGTCCAAACCACAGAAAATAGAGAGAAGGAGTGCAGGGCGAAAAAGAAAAGATAGTTCACCATAAAAATGAGTTTATTTGCACTTGGCCATGCTAATACATCCCTCCCCAGTGCTATTAAATCTGTTTTGCAGGTGCTTAAATCAAACCATGATCCTGAAACAATGAATGAATTTATTGGCACAAAGGGACAGCCTAAAAGGTCGAAGGGTTGGAAGAAAGCACAAGGCATAAGCATGATCATCGAACCAACAAACACATGAGTGGCAAGAGGATTGGACCAGTTCCAGATTCGAGGTCCAATCATTTTAAAGAGAGGGGGAATGATGTGATAAAAAATAGGCATCGAAAGGGGAAATCGAGCTATCGACAATATGACAACGATCTACGTGCGAAACGGAGCAAGTTCCATATTGGGGTCGAGCTGAGAAGAAAAATGAATCAAGCCGAATCAAGTAGTCGAAGTTCAAAGAACAGGAGCACCATTACGACCGTAACTCATTACTCACATGGCCGTAACTTGTTCTTGGTTAAAACAAAGATTTTCAGCAAATCCTTATTTACGACCGTGATTTACGGCCGTAAGTCTTAAATAGAAGATCGTTTACGACCGTAAATGAGTTCGTCACGGCCGTAAGCCCATGTTTCCGGATTTTTGCATATTTTGTTATTTTTTCCGTTTTAATTATTTATTTTCATAATTTGAACCCTAATTGCGGCTAGGGCTAGCTTCAGTTTTACTTTATATTATCATTTTTCATTCATTCATTGTAAACACAGTTTTGAGTTTATTGATATTATTGAGAGAGGATTCTCTTGTTGAAAGGTTGAGTTATTCCCTTTTGTTTAGAACTTATCAAATATTAAATATTTGTGGCGTTCACCCCGAACTTATCAAGGAATTAGGCAATCCTTGTGGCGTTCAACAATTTTAGTTTTTTCCTTCGCATCGTCAATTTCTTGCGTCGTGATGTTCGGGTTGAAATCCTATCGTCTAATTTATTTATTGTTTCTTAGTTTTAATCTGATTTAGATCTTTCATACGTTGTTATTATTGTTATTCCGCGTTTTCGTCGATATTTCCGATTGGGATTGCGTCACATATTTTTCGACTTCAAAATAATGCAATAATTATCAAAAGAATAAAATAATCAACAAATTGACTTTTTAAAGATGTTTTCTTTTTAACAAATTCATAAATCATTTATTATAGTTCACATATAAATTGATTTTGCATTAGTTGAACTTTTCTAATTCATTTATTTATATAAGTTGATAAATTTACAAAATTTCCTAAAATGACAAGTAAAAATAGAAAGAAAATTGTGTAGTTAGTTTTTTTTTTTTTTGTTTACGCCTCCGTTCGGCAACTGTAGTGTTATAATCAACACAAATACTCAAATAACTTTTTAACCACACATATTTTCTAAAATTATTTTTTAACCACTAAAAATTTTACGTCGAAAACACAAATAACATCAATCATTACCTGTTATAACAGTTGTCGAACGGAGGCTACATGTAATTATTTTAAGGAAGAATGTGATTGAAAATGAATTATTAAATGAGTTATTTTTAAAAAGGTATCAAACAAGGGGATCAATTCAAAATAGAGCAATATTTGAATGCCCACGTCGAAATCAAATTATATTTTAAGATGTACAACGTCTATGCTCGAATTTAGTTGTTTTCTTTCGAGCTTTTTCGATATCCTTTCCTGCTACGGCACTGCTTCACAAAACGAATCAGTTCTCTCATCAATCATCATCAATTTATAAAAGCCGGAGAGATTAACATATTATTATTAATTAAATACCCCAAACCTAATAATAATATAATAATAATAATAATATAATAATAATAAATTTTTAAAAATCCCAAATTCTGAAGTCACGCGGGAAGGCGGAGGGGCAATTGATTGTCCGCACCGTGATATTCGCGCTTTTAAACAATCACAAAGCGTGTGGGGGCCATATTCACGCTTTTGGCTTAGTGGATGAAGATGTATGGGCCCGAGAAATGAATAATGAATTGTACCGCAGGATTTTCGCATTTCTCAAGTTAGAACATGATATATAAATATTTAACAAAATCAGATTTTTAGGGAAATTTGATAAAAGCTAATAAATGTGTAAATAAAAAACTGTGAGATTCATAAAACATGTAGTTATCACTAATTGTTGACTTTAACATTCCTGAAAATTCAAATTAAAATCTAGATCAAATAATGTCTTAGTCACTATTTTTTAACGCAATTATTACATTTTAAAAATCAATTTATAATTAATACAATTTTCAAAATTAATTTTTAACTACACTAATTTTCTCCCTCCAGTTTGTAGCCATCTATTTTACATTAAAAATATAAATAAATTAATTTATAATTATTACGATGTTACCAAAAAAGGCCAAAAAATAAGAAAGTGCCTTGTTAAGTTGGACAAAAATAAAATGTCAAAGCGACTATTTCATATTATCTCTCTATATTATATATGTGTTAAAATATTAGTCATAATGAAAGTTTGAAGATTAAACTCTAGATCGAGAAAATTGTCAATACAATTATTTAGATCTAAAAATTTTATGTTCTCTTTCTAAATACAGCCCTTCTTTGAATCTCATTTAAAAAAAAAAAAATGCATTTAGTAATTGCAAGTTTTGGAAAATATGTGGTTAAAAGTAGAAACATTATTTTAATTTTTGGGTAGATTATTTTATGATAGAATGTGTGGTTGAAAATAAATTTTAAAAAGAATAAATTTTTGGATGATGAGTATTAAACAGAGACATAGTTTTGAACGGGTGGATAAAAGTTAAAAATAATTTATTTTAATTAGTTCAATTATCGCATAAATTATTCTGGGTGCGACAAATAACATGATGATTTCAATTTTATGACCATAGAATGAACCTTGCATCTAAAGGTTTGACAACACTTTTATTTTCGAGCAGTACAAGGGTCAATAATACAATATTTTAGTAGTTATTCCGTTTTCCAAACATGAAAAGCTAACAATATACAGATTGTTCGGCTGCTTCAGCCGTTATTTTATTTTATTTTTTTATTTTTTTGATGTTTTCTAGGTAGATCAATGGTTGAAAATTGGAGAGAGAAAATATGTGTGATTAAAAAGTAGTTTGAAAAATTATGTTGTTTATAAATTTGTTTATAGATTGTAATCATTGCGTAAAAGAACAGAATGTAAATAATTTTTTTTTCTACCACATCTAATATTTGTTCAAATGATATTTTTTTGTTTGACGAAAAAATCGTAAATCGGAGCGAAGTGAAAAAATTATTTCTTGAATATTATATTTTCCTAGTTTTTGGAGTGGTTTCATTTTATTGGTTGTAAAAAATCCATTTTGGCACAAATGTGAACTTTTTTACGACTCTTCTTGTCTTGCGTTGAATAATCCAAGCATATTTTTGTAACCTTAAAAAGATGGGCAAGTATAATTTTAAATTTTGCTAAGGATGCTTCAAGGACTCGTTCTACCTAATTCTATGTCACTTGAGTATAAAGTAAAAAGGGAAAATGAAGGTGCTTATAATTGACCCGATCCACTTAAAACTCAAAGAGTCCATTAAAAGGATTAGAATTAGATGTCGGGTCAGAATCAAACTCTGTGAAATTAGGTTGTGTAATTTTTGACCTGGATTTTAATGACTTTATATAAGCAAATTGGTGGTTAATTAGGAGTAATTGACTATTCTATTTTATTTATTTTTCTTTTGAAAGTGGGAGGAAAATACCTGTAAAATTCTTAATGGTCAGTCATAGACTCATAATCATGAGGTAACAAGTTGAAAAAATAAAAAATCTAGTATTAAGAATAGGCCCCCTCACATTTTTTCAAGCGCTTAAAAATGTTTGCTCAAACGAGGCATTGTCATTATAGACAAGTTTATAAATAATATATTTCTTCAAATCACTTTTTAACTACACACATTTGTAGATTAAATTAAAGTTTGACCAATTATAAAATCGATAATAATAACTTTTTTTTTTTAATCACACAAGCAATATTTACTCCTAAAGTACCATATCAAACTAAAAGTTTTAATTAATATTTGGTTCACACATTTATTGTGATCAATCAATGTCACATGTTAGAAATATTTGTGTAACAAACAATGATGTACAATGTGTTCGGTACAATGAGTTTATGGTGACTTTAGTGGGCACCACAAACTATGCCCACTCGCCAAATGACGGGTGGACATTGACAGTCAGGCGGGGCTCAGGCGACGGGAGCCCTCAGTGAGCACCTTAAATTTTCTAATGTTCAATATTTTGCTTATTATTTATAAATATTACATTTTCTCAAAATCACACATATTTTTCGATATCACTTTTCAACCACATATTTTTCATAAACAACAAAACATTTTTTATTTACAAATGATTTTGGAAAGCCAAAAAGAGGCACTTATGTGAATTTTTTTTCCTTTTTCCGATGCTAGATTGTAATTTCAATTTTGAGTGAAATTTACATCAAAAATTGTATATCCAACATGACGAGTCCAACGCATTAGAGACAAATAGAGTGTTTTCATCAATAATTCTAGGGATACATTACTTATGAACATTTTTAGAGATCATTATAATGTGACATACATTCACTTCGTTGATGAAAATAATTACTCCACTACTTATTTTTTTCATCAATCAATGAATGTGTGCCACATCATAATATCCCCTAAAAATGTCCATAAATAATGCTTCTCTATAATTACTGTTCATCTTGTTACTTATAGCGAAAATTATTCAAACCTTATATTGATACGAATAAAATAATGGTGGTGTGAGATTTATAAAGAAAGTGAACGGTCTAATAGATAAAGAGAACCATATGGATGGCAACTTGGCACCGTCCTCGTCTAATATTTACCACCTCCATTCCCGCTCCCATCCTCACTTAGACGGGGATGGGACGGGGACGGGTGGGTATGCCATAAACCCCTTTTACATTCTCTATTATTATTATTATTATTATTATTATTATTATTATTATTATTATTATTATTATTCATTAATGTCTTTTTATAATAGTTATCTAGTAAAATTCCTCTTAGCTTACTCATCGACTAGATCAAAAAGTTTACAACTGTACCATAAAAGTATGACAAAGCATATTAGTAAAGATATTTATGGTTATCAAATGGTGATAATGCATAAGAGATAAATTAATTTTTCAATTTAATATCTGATCACGACTCAAAGAAAATGATATAAAAGTAATTATTTCATTTTCTGTGAAGATTGATGTTTTTGAGTAATACTTAATTATACAAATTATTTTCTTAAAGCATGATTATTTTACAAAATTCCCATTTAACAGTGATGGAGAATGATTAACATTAATAAAAAAAATATCACAATAGCTTTTATAAAGCAATACAAGTTTAATTGTGTTAAGAATTATGTCTGGAGAGAATGAGATGAGACTTGAGAGTGAGAGATGAATAGTGGTATAGAGTTGAAATGTAAGGTATGGTTTTAAAATTATATATTTAGAAGAGAGAACGATATTGTTGTTGCATATCATTGGTGTGTGGAATATGACATTCCAAATGTCCTATTTATAGATGATGAAGGGTTGTGGACGAAGTCATGTGGAGCCAAATCATGCATCACTTCGCAAAGACACAACGTTTCGGACTACCATGCGATTGCATGGTTATAAGTCGTGCGATCGCATGACTTTAAGAGAAACTAAATTTTTAATAAAAACAGTTAACGTGTGATCGCATGATTAAAAATTCGACCAACTTTTTCCCTTATTCATAATTTCTCATTCATCTGATATTGCTTTCGAGATTCCAAATATACCCTTCAATGCATTGTTTCTGCGCCCCGAAGAGGTAAAGTAGCAAACTAATTTTCCTAAACGAATTGGATCAAGTTTGAGTATTTGGCTGAAATGGACACGAAGTCACTTTAGTCAATTTTCAACACTTAACCAATTTCTTGATTTATTAAACCAATATCCAACAATCCCCCACATGAATGTAAAATCTTCGATATGCGCAACAGAATGTGAATGAAATGCAGACTCTAACAAATGGAGTACATGCGATAAGTTATAGCATCAAGATAGGTAGCTTGTGGCTTTGAACATTCTTTAGTTCTGATTTACTAGGCTAGTTGGTGAACTCAATGTCATTAACCATCCAGCTTTTATGTAAACCCAAACAACTGTACCAACACCATGATTCATCTAACCAATTCGGTTCTCATGATTGTGTCCATTTTGACCCTGGACAACTCTTGGTTTCATAAGTGCTCTAAGAGAATTAAGCCTCTAATTCTCGTAGAAGCAGCCCCACTTTACACTTATATAGGTGATCTCTAACCTTTCCATTTCAATGTTTTGAATCATTAAAAGTATATATGAATAGTTATCCTTATACACATTTTACATGGCTGTTCAAATTTTAGGAGTGGGAATAAGTGCTTTATAACGAATCATTTATGACTTAGTTGTCTTATTGAACCAAGATCTTGGGATCTTCAATCTACAAGGTTGGGTTTTCGTCATATTAATTCTATTCAATAGGCTTTAGGCCTATTGCTCTTGAAAGATGGTGCACTTGATCTCTCGCAAGTCCTTTCGTCAAAGGATCAGTCAAATTTTCTTTTGACTTCACATTGTTAATAGAGATTATTGTTGGGATATTTGACCCAAATTAAGAATGAGAATATCTTGGACAATTGATTTTTTTGTTAAAGTGGTTAACTTGAAGACCGAGTTAAAGGTGAAAGTAAATGAAGATAATCTTTTTGACATGGATTTCTTTCTTTATTCTGATATTCTACTTCAACAAGGAAATATCTTAGGGCACAAGTAATACACGTTTTGGGGTTATGTTTACCTATAAATATGTGTATTGAGGAGCCAATTAATTGCACATCGACTAGAGAGTATTGTAAGGAAAAATGTAGTGTAGCATCTTGATTTTTCTTGGGTTCTTTGTGGGTTGTACAATAGAAATTTGTAGATATGGTAAAGCTTGGTTATTTTTCCTATAATACTTGGGGGTTTTGGTGAGTGAAAATTCTATATAATTGTAACAATTTATTATATAGTGAAAAGCTTTGGCGGTCCGTGGACGTAGACAAGTTGCCGAACCACGTAAATTTCTGTGTTCGTATTTTATTTCTTGGTTTGCTCAATTATTTCTTGAACATTAAAATTCCTGTGGGGATAATTAGAGAGGGAATTTGTGTGTAATTCCCAACAGTATACCATTCTATATTAACTGCTTAATGGTCTTATATCTCCGACAGATATGTTGAAACTTACGAAGTCACTCCGATTCTTCGTTGGCTTTGTCTAACACAATAAACTCATATTCCATTGTAGATCGAGCTATACATGTTTGCTTAGACGAATTTCAGGACACGGCTCCACATCCAATGGTAAATACATAACTACTCGTGGATTTTGAATCCTTAGTGTCGGATATCCAATTTGCATTGGTATATCCTTCTAACACTGCGAGATATTTTGAGTAGTGCAATCCACATTCAACTTTGAGTAGTGCAATCCATATTCAACTGTGTGTCTTAAGTATCTAAGAACTCGGTTTTGATGTCTTCTAATGTTTAATACTTGGATTACTAGTGAATCTACTCAACTTGTTGACTATGTATGTTATATCCAGTCTTGTGCAGTTAGTAATATACATTAAACTGTCTATGACACACGAATATTCCAATTGAGATAGGGCCTCACCAGTGTTCTTGGCTAAGTGTACACCCAAGTCAACTAGTGATTTAACCGATTTATCGTTATACGCCTTAAATTTCTTAAGTATAGTCCCAACATAATGTGACTGAGATAATGACAACCATCGGATTTCTTAGAGATTTTAATCCCTAATATTACACCTGTCACTCACATGTCCTCTATGTCAAAATGTTTTGTTAACATTTTCTTAGTTGAGGATATGATTTTTAAGTTATTTTCCATAATTAGCATATCGTGAACGTATAGGCATACGATTACATATTCATTAGGTGTGGTTTTAGTGCAGGCACACTCATCACATTCATTGATTTTGAAGTCATTTGACAGCATAGTTTTATCAAACTTTTCATGTCATTACTTTGGTGTTTGTTTCAATCCTCACGACGATTTTACAAGTTTACACACTTTCTTTTCATTTCCTGGTGCAACAAACCCTTTAGGTTGTTCCATGTATATTTCTTTTTCTAATTCACCATTTAGCAACGCGATTTTAACATCTATTTGATGTATTTCAAGATTATGAAATGTCGCGATTACAATCAAGACACGTATAGACGTAATTTTTGTAACGAGTGAATAAGTATCAAAGAAGTCTAGTCCTTCCTTTTGTCTATACCATTTGGCTACTAATCTAGCCTTGTATTTATCAATTGATCCATCCGACTTCAATTTCTTTTTGAAGATCCATTTGTAGCCTAAAGCTTTGTTTCCCGGAGGGAGTTCAACCAATTCCCAAGTATGGTTACTCATGATGGATTCAATTTCGTTACGCACAACTTCTTTCTAAAAAGGAGCTTCGGGAGAGGACATTGTTTCATCAAATGTCCTTGTAACATTTTCAAATAATTTGGTTACAAAGTCTTGCGCTCATGCTTGAGGTAGTTTTTGAAGTCCCTCCACATGGGTGAAAGTTTCTCAATGATTGCAGCCAATTGAAATGATTCACTTAGAGACATGATCTACGCATGAATGTCATGGAATATGACTTGCAACTCTTACACTTGACTAATGACCATCTTCGAATCTACCATCTTATAGTCCAAGAACTTTCCCACTATGAACTTCTTTGTTCCAGCATCTTCGATTTTGTATTTCCTTTCTAAGGATTCTCATAATTCATTTGCAGATTTCTTGAAACAATACATGTTATATAAAGTGTTGTCCAAACCATTTAGAATGTAGTTCCTACATAGAAAATTTGAATGTTTCCAAGCATCTAAAGCAATCAATAATGCCCTATTGTTTTCTCCTTCTTGTATGGCGGGAGGATCTTCATTCAAGAATTTCGCCAAGTTGAGGGTCGTGAGATATAATAATATTTTCTGTTGCCACCTTTTGAATTCAACCCCAATAATTTTTTCCTGTTTTTCCTCATGTGGAACGGTGTTTGAATGTGTGGTAGTGGGTGTAGTCACCATCAGAGTAGGGGCAACCACAACTGGAGGAATCACGCCGGTTGAAGTACTTCCTTCAGAATTTCCCATATTCGTAGTATCAATATTAAGAACCGTATTCATTTCTGCTTATGTAAAATAGGAGATCAACAAAAGTAAAATAGAAGAGTAGTAGTTAAACTTAACAAGTTTAACCGAACAAGGATGTCACTATTAACAAAATATAGAAAATGAATTTGACTTAAGATTGTTGAAATATTTTGTGTATAGTGACGCCAAATAAATAATAATTATATGAAATTCCTACCGACAAATAGATAGAGTAACGACAAAGAAACAATAAAAAGAAAAGAGAAGAAAATAGACAAAATAGAGGCATGAGTTGAACAAAGAAAAGAGACAAAATAGAGGCATGAGTTGAACAATTTGTTCTTAAGTCGAATTTGCCCCGCAACGATGCTTACGGTTTATGACAATTGACTCCCAAGATACAACGACTCCCACTTGTGTTTGTAACACTCCAAAACACAAGTATAACGAACCAAAATGTTGTTTTTGTACTTCAAAAATGAATATGAAAGAAAATCGAAAGTTATGCAACAAAATGCAAGAATTTTGATTAAGATGAGAACAGAGAATCATATTGTTGTTGCATATAATTGGTTTGTGGAATAAGACATCCCAATGGTCTTATTTATAGATGATGAAGGGTTGTGGACGAAGTAATGTGGAGCCAAACCATGCACTTCGAAAATACACAACTTTTCAGACACCATGCAATCGCATGGTTATAAGCTGTGCGATCGCATGACTTTACGCAAAACTGAATTTTTAATAAAAACAGTTGACGTGTGATTGAATTGTTTTTATACCATGCGATCGCATGGTTATGGTTAAAAATCCGACCAACCTTTTTCCTTCTTCGTAATTTCTCATTCATCCGATATTGGTTTCGAGATTCCAAATATACCCCTCAATGCATTGTTTCTGCGCCCCGGAACAGCGAAGTGACAAATTAATTTGTCTAAACGAATTGAGTTGGTTTGAGTATTTGACCGAAGTCGACATGAAGTCACTTTAGTTAGTTTTCAATACTTAACCAGTTCTTGATTTGTTAAACCAATATCCAACAGAAATTTGTGGTTATAATTAATTGTTGACTTTAATTTGAATTAAAATATTAATTTTTAATTTCTACCAAACAGGGGCTAAATGTTATAATAATAATAATAATAAAAAAAAAAAGTAATATCATCGCATTCCTATAAAAATTTAACATTGATAAAAAACAGAATATATAATAATAATAATGATGATAATGATAATAATAATAAAAAGTAATATCATCGCATTCCTATAAAAATTTAACTCTGATAAAAAATCGAATATTGTTATTTATCCTCAGAAGATTATTGTCAATCAATATAATCCTCATCATTTAATTTAATTCACTCATATCACATGGCGAGATAAACAGCATTAGTGTTATGAACTTATCAACTTAGGAATCCAGAAAGTACGATCAAATCATTTTTACACAATTGATAAGTTATGCAATAACATATCTCATAAAGGGATAGTTGACAAAATTTTAGCAAATTCTGATATAAATGTTGATGAATTTATATAATTTAAAAGCTGATAAAAATTATGAATTCCGTGATATTAAAATTTCTGTAAACGAGTACAAAGTATATATATTTGTTCAATTTAATTTAAGGCAAGGCTCTATTTGTTAAATTTTTTGTGTTAAATTTTTTTTTTTTTTTATATTTTCTAGGTAAAATATATGGTTGAAAAATGAAAAAAATATATATGTGATTAAAAAGTAGTTTGGAGATTTTGAGATGTTAAAAAACATGTTTACCAAATAGAGACTAAATATAGTCCTTGTTTGATTTCTTTTTTTTTTTAAATGTATTTTTTCCTCGTACTCATTTTCAACCACACATTCACCATCACACAATAATACTTTGCAAGTAAAATAAAAATTTTCCCCATTTTTTAGCATATGTTCGGTAAACAAAATAAACTGATTTATAAATTAATTTATAAATTATACAATTTCTTAAATAATTTTTTAACTACATACATTTTTTCTTTTTAATTTTCAACTACTGTTTTTTTATCTAAAAATCATAAATAAATTAGTTTATAAATCAAATAATATTATCAAACAAAAGCGCTACCCATTCTTTTAAAAATCAAGTTGTTTTTTTTTTTTTAAATGGGGCATAATAATAATAATAATATAATTAAATTTAACAATTATAACTAGGGTTAGACAAAGTCAACTGCACGATTGGCCGGTTTCAAAATTTCCTTTCAAATCAAATTCCTAAACTCCGAATTAAAAAAAGACCAAAAATCCAATTAATTTAAATTAAAAAAAGGTGAAGGCCTTCACGTTGGGGTCTTCTTCTATCCTGATGGATCCCACACTGACGTGGCATATTAAGAAGTAACTCAGGGTTTAGGCATATATAACACAAAAACACATCTCAGAGAGAGAAATATACAGATATAGAGCGATAAACGAGAAACAAGGCGCGGAGAGGCCGTCTGAAAACAGGAGAAATCGCTGCTGCAAAATCCTCCTTCTATTTCTCTCTCTCTCTATATAATATATATACGGGTATCTATATATATATATATATATATATATATATATTATATACATACACTCGCATTTTCTAGGCCAAAATCTTTGGATTCTAATTAAGGAAAATTAGTGGGAAAATATTTAAATTCTTAATTTTAAGCCCGGAAAATTCCACAAACAGAGTATCCAGATCAAGAGAGGAAAAAAATCCATATCGATAATTTCCGAATATTAATATATACACATACAAAATATATCTACGTATATATACGTGTGTGTATATATATATTTCTTCCAGATCTTGCACCTCGTCTTCGCTGTTTCCGCTCCGATCGATCACTTCCGTTTCCTTTTGTTACCTGTCTTCTTTTTTGCTAAATTTGTTTATTTTTGTGAAAATAAATATAGATTTTGAGTAGGAAAAGGGAAATTGGGGAAATGAGCTGGGGGATCCTTCTAGGGTAGTCTAGAAGGGTTTGGATTTGGATCTGATTGCTGGAAGGGAGAAAATCGAGGCCGTTTTGGTTGTCGGATGAGAGAGCATTTATGTTTTTTATAGTTATATGTATTAATTTTAGTTAAGATTTGTATCTGTACATGTTTGCGAATTCAAGTGGAAGGAAAACGATGAAATGGGGAACACTCCTTAAAGACTTCAAGGAAAAGGTTGGGTTTTCACAGTCTCCGTCAGCTTCGTCGTCTCCTTCCTCATCACCGTTCAAAGATGTCAATGACACTAGCAGCAATTCCCAATCATCCAGCCAAGATTACACACCATCATCTTCAAGGTTCGGCCTTTTATTGAAAATATGCTGCATCATTCACTGTGCCTTTGGCCTATTTTGTAAGATAGATCTATGTATGCAAAATATTATTGGTCTAAGTATTGATTCTGCGGTTGGAGAAGAAGAATTTGGAAGTCAACTGTTGGATGATATGGTCAATAGTGAATATTTTGTTGCCAGAAAGGGCAATGGATAGTACTTTTTTTCTCACTATTCTTTCGGAATATGCAGATTACTGATCACAGAACCTGTTGAAGACTAAGGGGATTTTTGGCAAAGTTTTAGTAGATTTTGATAAGAGTGATTTAATGTGTAGTTGGAAAGTTAATAAAAGTTACGAGCCTCATTAAATGTGTGGTTAAAATTGAAGTTTTCAACAATTAAAAAGTTTTATCGAATCTTTATCAAACAAGCACTAAAGACACACTGAAATAAGATTGGCGTAATGCTGACTAGTTATCTACCCACAGGCCTGTAAAATTGCTGAAAGGGGCTATTAGGCTACAAATGTAAATGCTGGTTATTGGTATCTGCTGCATTTTCTTACTATATATGTTGGAATGAATATCTTGTTAATATAAATTATGCCCTTGTTTGATGAAGATTAAAATCAGATTTTTAGCGAATTTTGATAAAAGTTGATGAGACGTGTAGTTAAAAAGTTGTGAGACCCATGAAATATGTGGTTATAATTAATTGTTGGCTTTGACTTTAATAAAAATCTCTCTCAAACAGGGGCTATATTATGACATATTTCCGCACAAAATCATAACTACTTCACCTCTTATTGGTCTGCGGGATTTTTTTTTTTTTTTTTAAATATCTAAACCCTACTGCATAATGTTGGAATGTGGATCTGCAAAACTGTACAGATCTCAGCGTAGGATGATATTTTGGAATGCTGAAATTTTTTTAGTCTACTATCGATGCAGCTGACCTTGAAATTGAGGATATTGATTGATGCTCACTATGAGTGGCATGGAATGAATGTGGTAATTTTAAAGCAAGGCTCATGATCAGACACGCCAATGTGTAGTAGCTAATGGCACAGCAAATAAAAATATTCAAATAGGTTTTTCTAATTTTTTTAGGTCAAATAATATTAGCTTACCTTCTCAAATTGGGCATTTTATGAGCTGCTGTGCATGTTTTCTCTCCTGAATACGTATTAAGCTTGTTAGGAAAATGTTGTGTGGAGGTGGGTTTTTTCTCAGCAAGCTATTTCTTAATCAGGATGTGGCCATAATGCTGTTATCTAATTACTTTTTATAGTTCAACAGTCAAATTTGAACTTGTTATGTAATAGTGTATTATATTTGCTTAAGATGTTGTGGAATTGTTGCCTAGGTTGAGTAGATGGATTTAATGGTAATACTTGAGTAGGGTTTGTTTTGGTAAAACAAGTATGCTAGGATGAGAATAAGAATACATGAGGATTGAATCCTGATAAAATAATGAAACCGGAATATACCAATCTTTTTGATGGGCTCTAATTAATATTGCAATACAAAGATTGACATTTAGGATAGAACATTTTTGGCTTAATTGTAAAATTGGTTTATAATTCTAGCTGGAAATCCCAGGCAGTTCTAAATTTAATTTCTAATGGTTGAATATTAGCGTTTTGGAGAGATTGACAATTTAAAATAGGCTGGTGAACCAGTTGACCGTGTTTATTAATCAGCAGAATGTAGCAAAATTGATAACAATTAGCAAGTGAAAGAGAAGATGAAACTTTATATAATGTGAAATCCCAATTTGCTAAAGAAAGCGGGACGTTATGAGGTGCGAAACGGGAGCAAAATGATGTCAGTTTTGGGTTTTGAATAAGATGATCTATTCATTTTTATTTTTCCAATCAAAAGAGTGATAAGATTGTGAGGTGCTAAGCTTTTCATAACGGTGGTGTGCATGTCCACTGTGCTTGTCTTTCCAATTATGAACTCATGTTGGGTCCAGTGCCCAGGTGATTTGCCCAATAGTTGGTAATTGATGATGTTGGCAATTAAAATTATTTCATTGTTAAATTGAAATAGTTATTTGACTTTTTCCTATGAAGCTCTTTCTCTCTCTCTCTCATCATTCTTCTCTCTTTTCAACATCTGTTTTGGAAACAGCGTATCGATCAAATATAACCTGGTGAAGTGGATAAATTTATTGTTGTCCTATAAGTTTGGTTTTTTAGTTCGCCTCTTTCAAATCCAAATCATATCTTTTTTGACACATGGTTTTGTACTCATTACAGGATTTATCATGAATAAAATTTCAGTTTCTTATAAAAAAAAAAAAAAAAATATTGGTCATCATCCTTGGAGATTTTATCAATGGTTTTGTGATGTCCATACTGGGAGTCCTAGATTCGATAAGTTTGCACAATTGATTCTTTAAATCATGATTATGTACAATCCATTGGAAAATCGTGGCATATTACCTTATTGATTTCATCTTGGCCATCTTCTTTGGTGATTTTACGAATGGTTTTGTCATGTCCATACTGGGAATCCTAGATTCGATCAGTTTGCACAATTGATTCTTTAAATCATGATTATGTATAATCCTTTAGAAAATCGTGGCATATTACCCTATTGATTTCATCTTTTTTTTTTTTTGGCTCCACTTTCTCTCGATTTGAATGGAAAATTGCTATTATTTTTGTCACGCTAATACAGGTGCATCATCTAGATTTTAACAAATGTTGTTTCCCTTTATACCTTGCGAACAGAGACAGACATGAGTTGGAATTGGATTTCAAGAGATACTGGGAAGAGTTCCGGTCATCTAGTTCTGAAAAGGTACTCACAGATACGTTACACAGTAGGCGTACATGTGCGATAATAGTTAATTTTAACCCCTCTCACTGCCAGAGATATATCAGAAGAAACTCCAAGTCTGACCTCTTTTCTGTGTCCATGCAGGAGAAGGAAAAGGCCTTGAATTGGACTGTAGATATACTCTGTAGATTAGCGAAGCAGCACACAAATGTAGCTCAATTAATTACCATGTACGGGTGCAATTTTCCTTGCTGTTCTTTTTTGTTCCATAATATATTTTCTTTAAAGTGGATTCCATTTCCGTCTTTCATAATTGGTATGTTAACTTGAAATTTCATTTATCTTTCAAACTGGTTATTTTGTACCAGAATCACTATAGTTGTGCTGTCTTTTGATGAACAATGTACTCTTCCATCTGAAAAACCTAATGAGTATTTCTTTACAGATACAGGAATTTACAACCTTTTCTTGCATATGTAGTTTTGGATAAACTAACTTGTATACAGCTCTGTTTTTATCAATAGTTGCACATGACTAGAGTGAAATTGTGAAGAAGGAAAAGATATTTGACTTGCTTTATACAATTAAGCAGTGGGACACTTTCTCCTACAAAGTTTGATGAGAATATGTTTTAATGGATTTGGATAAACATTGGCTCAGGTAGTCTTTATTAGATCAAACTGGCGCTAAATTATTTATAAATCATTTCGCTATTTAATTATTCAATACTTAATAATTATATTAGATAACACAAATTTTTCTATTAGAACATAAATAAGTATTTACTTTTTAAAACTAAGTTATTTTTAACTTTTAGTACACCAATTATTTTTTTTAGAATTAAACCATTTCATTTTCATTATGTTATCTAATAATTTTTTTATAGTTAAATCAATTAGAACCTAAACAAATCAGTACCTTACTTAAAATAATTCTTTAATATATTTGTAATGATTTAAATTATTAAAGGTATTTGAGCTATTCAACGTCAAAAGAGTTACGTATTTGGACAATCTCACCCCGTTACTGTCAAAATAAGTAACTCATTTCATGTATAATATAACCTGTAAGATACATTTCAATTTTCTCAAGTTTTTCCTTAAATTCTTTCCATTAGAATTCTTGCTTTCGTGGTAAAATAGACAGGTTAATTTCTTAACCACCATTTTGCAGGTTAGTAGAGACACACATATTTTCTTTTGTAGTGGGAAGAGCGTTTGTAACAGATATTGAGAAGTTGAAACTTAGCAGTAAAACAAGATCTCTGGAAGTTGAGAGAGTTTTAAACTTTTTCTCTACATCCACAAAGGTTTTGCTCAGATTATATATGCAAAAAGTTCTCTTAATTTCTCGTTCAGTCATGTTTATTGTGTTGTAAATTTTTATTTATTTTTGGTTCTGAGCAGGATGGCATCAGGCCGGGAGCAAATTTATTACATGCAGTTGAAGTCCTTGTATCTGTGGTATGTACATTGAATGTACTAATATATGATCTTCTATTCTTTTAGCCTTTTGGTTTACAAATTAATTTATGTATCATTTTCCATTATGATGATAACATAAATTCACTCATTGCTGTGGTGCCTATGCTCTGGCCCAGATTCAGTAATTTGGCATGAATGGGATTCCATCTTACAGGCTTTTCTTTATTATTATATCTCTTCATGATAACGACTTATTTATAAAAAGGAACTGTAAATTTAGGGAAGTGATTTCGCCCTCCGATATAACAAAGAAGTGACCGGGGGATTTATTAATCTCCAAAATTAAAATTAGCACATTCAGTCCCAGGATTGAGAAGTATAATGTTTTCCAGCATTATTTATCTCACTATTTTAGTGTTATTCCTTTGTGCATTCGCAAACTTAATAATATGTAATATAAATGTTGAACATGGGAATCTGTGGTGGATAATGGCAAGTGATTTATTGACATCTCTTAGTGAAAAATGGACATAAATGTTGAAGACACCGAGTGCTTTCAGTTATATGGATGCATTGTATGTTGGTATATGTCACACGCAAGTAGTGAAAAATGGACATAAATGTTGAAGACACCGAGTTCTTTCAGTTATATGGATGCATTGTACGTTGGTATATCTCACAAGTTACTTGCGTGTCTACAGCCTATCGACAAACAACCTTTCCTTGACTCTGGGATCTTATGCTGTCTTATCCATGTCCTAAATGCTCTTCTTGCCCCTGACGTGGGCAATCAGAGGCTACAGTTGAATAATGATGAGGAGCTTATACTAGCAGATGAAAAGCATGGCGAGGAGACTAGAGCTGCACAGCGGCTTGAGGTAGTTGCTTTACTAGTGAAGATATAATGTTCCATCTGAAATGCTAGTTTATTCTATTATTTCTCTCTTTTTTGGAAGGTAGTTTATTTCCCTAGTTTGGCTTCATCAGATTGTAATGCGGTTGCACAAACAGAGATATATATTATAGCTGTAAATGTAATGGATCATATCATTAAATACCTGATTATGAGTTTCCATGAAGTTGAAGAAATGCATGTTTTGTATATATAAACTGAAGTGTTGTGAGTAATTATCATGTTGCTGGATGTGAATTCTCATTAGGGAGTTAACTATTTATTTATATAGTCTACTTATTCTTAGAGCGCTAGTTCCTGGATATTGATGTGTGTAATCTGTACAACTGAAATTTAACCGATGCTTCCTCTCTGCGAACTGTTTTTACCAAGTTGATGTTGACAGACAAGGCAGAGCGTTGCAAGTACATTTCTTATTAATGCTCAGAGAGTCTGATCTGAGTACTCAATAAGCACTTTGTTCATCTGATATTTTTGGGCTTTTCTTTTCTTCTTTCCCTCTTCCTTAGGGATCGGTGTTTTCTTGAAATCTTCAACACTTGTTCTAGTAAGTTCACATGGTTTTGGGTATAAGTTTCTCATAATTTGTCATTGAGTTTTTTCTCATAATTTGTCATTGAGTTTGTTATCTTAGTCAATGAATGCGTTATATTATCTATATGAATCTCTAATTGAAATGTACTTCTTAGAGATTAGTTCTCAGAAGTTCACTATTGTTATATTCAATTTTTCATGGAGAGTATTTCTGTACACGTTTTCAAATTATTGGTTTGCAGATTAGGATGTCTCCGTAACTTTTCTTACAACTAATTTAAATTTTGTAGGTAGAGGGAAGTGTTGTACATATCATGAAAGCATTGGCGAGCCATCCTTCAGCTGCTCAAAGTCTCATAGAGGATAATTCACTCCAGTTACTCTTTCAAATGGTTGCCAATGGTTCTTTAATAGTGTTTTCCCACTATAAGGAGGGTCTTGTTTCTTTGCATAACATTCAACTTCACAGACATGCTAAGCAGGTAGCATCGAATTTCATCATCCACTACTGAGTTAGTATTGGAAAAATTGTTTGAACAATTAATTTGCAAGATTTGAATGTTCCTGTTTTTCTTTATTGGTGAAGTGATGATTTTTTATATGATGTTGTTCCAGATACTTGGCCTTCTTTTGGTCAATGACAATGGAAGCACAGCCAAGTATATACGCAAGCACCATCTGGTATATAATTATATTTCTGTTAATCAAATGGTTTAGGTTTAAATCACTTGCAAAAAGAAAACAGAACTCTTAGATTATCTTCTTGTATTTTTCCTCTTGTTAACTTCCTTTTATTAATTTATGATAACATCATCATGAAAGATGGAAAAGTTACTTTTTTATTTTTAGCATGTACTAGTATTTGCCCCCGTGCATTGCACGGGACATATAAATGATTAAAAAGCATATATAACATAATGACAAATGTGTATTATGTTATATATGCATTTTAATACTGTTTTATTTTACTAATAAATTCTCTAACAATTACGTTATCTTCAATACTGATTAATTATTATAGCTTTGGTAAAACATCATACATTTTTAATTACGTTATTTTCAATACTATTTTATTATTAGCATAACATGTATTTAATTAAAACAATATATACACATATTTAGTTATATTCTTTTTTAATTACATAATTAAATTACGTTCTTTTAAATACCGTTTTATTATTATAGCATTATTATTATTAATTAAAAAACATACATTTTTAATTATTTTACTTTTTAATACTATTTTACAAATTTAAAATTTTAATTATATCCTTTTCATAACATAATTAAGTTATGTTCTTTTCAATAGTGTTTTAATTATTATAATAACTTTTTTAAAGCAATACTTTTTTTATTTATGTTATTATTATTAATCCATCGTTTAAAAATGTACGTGGTTGCATTCTTTTATGAATATAATTTTATATTCAAACTCTACATCATAATTCCAAATTATAAACATATATTGAAAATACCAACTAATTAATAGCGGAATATATAACATTACTAATAATGAGATAAAATCATTTTTAAAGTGACTGTTTATATTATCTAGATAAAAGCAATTTTGAAATGTATATATATAATCACTTTTTTTTTAATCTCTATAAACCATGAATTTCATTTTAGGAAAGTGTAAAAAAGGCGGGAAAATATGTGGTGTTATATTTGGCCACTTTATTGTTATAATATATATAAAGATAAAGATAAAGATATTTACCAGTTAATAACCTCACGTTTTATATTGCTTTTCTGAATCCAATTTACTCATAAGTGATAAGTGAACCATGTCCTGCGAGTGAGGTACTTGAATATGTTGCTCAGAACTAAGGCTTTGTTCTCTGTTCCGCAAAATTGTAGCATTTATAAATTAGTTTCTGTAGTCTCTTTTCGGTCTAGGAGTTTTTGACTTTACCCCAAAACTCATTTTCAACTATGTATTTTCATGAGACTCATCACTTTCACAGTTTTCAACCACATATTCTCTCAAAAATTCAAAATTTCTTCAAAATCTCCTACACCGAACGGGCTCTTATGTTTTTGAGGTGAATTGTGTGGTTAAAAAGTGGAGAGAGAAAATGTGTATTGTTAAAAATTGGTTTGAGAAATTGTGTTGTTTATAAATTGAATTATAAATTGTAATGATTGCGTTAAAGAATGGAGGCTAAGTCTTATGTCACTCGGATTCTTGGTTACTTTTATAGTGACATAAGACATTTCACTTTAGGATGTTGAAGGCAGTCCCATGAACTTTCGTAGGAGAAGCTTGCTAGATGGGAGACATGCTTGTTATCTTCTTTCGAGGATTGTCAGTGAAACAGCTATATTTTTTCCAAAAGGAAGAGTTTACACAAGATGTGTATATAGAGAATATATATCCTCATCTCCTAGACTTGTTAGACCGAACCATCTCACTTAATTTGAAAGCATTAACATCTTGGAAAACAAAGTGGTGTATGTTTAAGGTCTAAGAGACGCACAACCTTGACTTATTTATAAACTTAAAGGTGGGTGCCTGAATAAATTACATCAAAAGCTAAAATATCCTTCTACAAGATATCTAATTAAAGATGGCTCTCATTCTTCCTTTCAAACTAGTTCCCTAATTTCTTGAAATCCCTATACTGCTGCAGTCCACATTGAGTTTTAGTTGCTTTCGTTGTATTTTAAATTCTACTCTCCTTCTCCCTCTAATACTAGAATTTGACAATGATTTTTTGTGTCTTTTTCTGTATGACAGATAAAAGTACTACTAATCGCCGTGAAGAATTTCAGACCTGATTGTGGGGATCCTGCTTACACAATGGGCATTGTCGACTTGCTTCTGGAATGTGTTGAGTTGTCATATAGGCCAGGTAAAGTGCCTTAATATAGCCCAGGAACTAGAATAGAAAGTTCTAGCTAGATTCACATGTTCTTTTGCAACTGGCATGCTGTATTTAGGAGATTCCATAAAAACATTTATTTTGCAACCTAGCTTCTATTTTAATGCCATAAGTTGGATTACATACTTAAGGAAAGAGAGAATACGAATGGCAAAATAATCAATGCCTCTCCAAAGTCGTCATGGATGACAAAGCCACTTCCCACCCATCGTTTAAATTCCTCAAATTAAGCTCCTTTTGTGAATGATTTAGGTAACACAAATTTGTTATGCATTTATTGTTAATCCTATATTAACCAGAGCAATAACAAAAAGCCAACAGGGATAAAAGAAAATTGAAAGCAAGTACGCAGAATTTAGAGTGCATCACTCTCAATCCAAGAGCTCCGTCCTCTTGCCCCTGCCCTATTTCACTATAACGATGGAGATTTAAAATGTGTTTTCTAGACCTCATGCCTCTTAGAAATGTTCTCTCAACACCATAAAAAGCTCTTTCTAATACGCTTTATAATAGGAGGAAATATTAGGGCGACCTGATGCATCCAAAACTTTTTCCAAAGTACCCCCTATATTAGGTCGAGTCCCTGTCGAGAAGAAAAGTGTGTAATTAGATGCAACTCATCCAACAGAATTCTCATGCAGTCAATGAATTAAAAAATCACTCTCTTTTTACAAATTATTTTTATGCTGAACAATTTGTTTACATGTAGAGGCCGGGGGTACAAGACTCAGGGAGGATATTCACAATGCTCATGGCTATCAATTCCTGATCCAGTTTGCTTTAGTTCTCTCCAAGAATCAATCTGGTCCAACTTTTTACTCCAAGCCGCTTTCTGAACAAGACTCCAATTCAGAGAACTTGCATACGACACATGAGATGGAGAGGAAGGATTTAATTGGAGGAGGGAACCATTCACCACAAAATCTCCTCTCCCCTACACTTTCTAGACTGCTTGATGTCATTGTTAATTTCGCTCAAACAGGTCCTTCTAATGCTTCATCTGGACTAAAAACTTCAAATGTTTCTCAGACAAGGTCTAGTGGGCATGGAAGAAGTCGTACATCATCATCTGACCGGATAACTGATGAACTTTGGGAGAAAGATAATGACAAAGTTAAAGATTTAGAGGCTGTTCAGATGTTACAGGACATTTTAATCAAAGCTGAAAGTAGGGAACTGCAGGCAGAAGTACTGAATAGAATGTTTAAAATATTCTCTAGTCATCTTGAAAACTACAAACTGTGTCAGCAGCTGCGCACAGTACCCCTTCTGATCCTCAATATGGCTGGATTCCCACCATCTCTACAAGAGATAATCTTGAAAATTCTTGAATATGCAGTAACCGTTGTGAATATCATCCCTGAACAAGAGTTGCTTTCACTTGGCTGCTTATTGCAGCAGCCAACAACCTCTGAATTAAAGCACACGATTTTGTCATTTTTTGTTAAACTTTTGTCATTTGACCAACAATACAAGAAAATCCTAAGGGAAGTTGGTGTACTTGAGGTTTTGTTAGATGATCTAAAGCAGAACAAATTTCTATTGGATCCAGAGCATCTTAACAGTGATCCTGCTCCATTGGAGAGAAAAGATAGCTCAAGCAGCTTCAAGAAACATTTGGACAGTAAGGATGCAATTCTTTCCTCGCCGAAACTCTTGGAATCTGGTTCTGGAAAATTTCCCCTTTTTGGAGCAGAGGGCACAATTACAGTTGCATGGGATGCTTTAGTATTCTTATTGAAGAAGGCAGAGGCTAATCAAGCATTATTCCGTTCTGCTAATGGTGTGTCTATCATCCTTCCATTTTTGGTATCAGATATTCATCGTCCAGGTGTCCTACGGGCATTATCATGTTTGATAATTGAGGATGCCAAACAGGTCAACAACATTCTTAAATTCTTTCTCTTTCTTTCATTTTTACTTGTGCCTTAAATTTCTTTACTGAAACCTGTACCCTCTGCTTGATTGCACACACACGCGCACGCGCGCGCACGTATATTTTGGATCTGGCAGAATTTGAAATACCATCGGACTTGACCTGATATCAAGAATGTAACCATTATCTTGATTGCATTTTTGTTATCTTGCCTAACCTGATTATACAAGACAGCTTTGACATCCCATCTTTTCTATTAGGTTATCATTTTTACCCTGACATTTCACATAGTCCAGATTTTGATGCAATTGCTAGTCATCTTTTCATTTTGACAATGTTCAATGTTCAATGAAATTATCTGTACCAGACATGACTAACTATGGATGCATATCTTGCACCTCTAACCTCAGCAAACTAATTATGTTAATATATTTGTTTTAAAATACGTATTCGTCCCTTTCTATTAAATTCATTGATGATATGCCATTACTAGTATTCTCCCCCGTGCGATGTACGGGACATGCAAATGATTAATATATTTGTTTTAAAATACGTATTCGTCCCTTTCTATTAAATTCATTGATGATATGCCATTACTAGTATTCTCCCTCGTGCGATGTATGGGACATGCAAATGATTACTTATTAAATATGAAATTTAAAAAATATGGGAAAATGTGATAATAGAAAATGGTAATAATTGCACAAAAAAGACAGCAATCATTTATAATTGTCGTTAAAGGAACTGTATTGAGGCTGAAGAAAATAATTTTTCCAAGGTATAAATATGTTGCTATTTCAGAAGAAAATTTCAATTTCAAGATATATAAATGGTATGCGCGTATTAAACATAGAACAGTAAAAAATACATGCCCCAATACAAAGAACATTGAGGACAGAGGATACCAACATGCATTTGTAATTATGTTATATATGCTTTTTAATACTATTTTATTTTATTTTACTAATAAATTCTCTAATAATTATGTTATCTTCAATACTGATTAATTACTATAGCTTTGGTAAAACAATATACATTTTTAATTACATTATTTTGAATACTATTTTATTATTAGCATAGCACTTATAATTAATTAAAACAATATACATTTTTTAATATGTTACTGTATAATACTATTTTGATACACATATTTAGTTATATAATTAAATTACGTTCTTTTAAATATTGTTTTATTATTATTAATTAAAACAACACTCATTTTTAATTATGTTACTTTTTGGTACTATTTTACAAATTTAAGTTTCTAATTATATTCTTTCATAACATAATTAAGTTATGTTCTTTTCAATAATGTTTTAATTATTAGAAATTGCATGTTTTTGATTTTTAAAAAAGTAAAAATCAGAAAAAACAATTAGAGAACCGTGTCAGTACATGGAAAGGAAAAGATACAGAAATCAATGAATGAATGTTGAATCGGTGGGCGAATAACATTTTAATATTAAAAAAAATAAATTTCTCCTAATTATATTCCAAAGAATAATGAGGTAAAACAATTTTCAAAGTGACCGTTTATATTCTCTAGATAACAACAATTTTGAAATGTATATAGATAATCACTTTTTTTTTTTTAATCTCTATAATATATAAACCATGAATTTCCATTTTAGGCAAGTGTAAAAAAGGCGGGAATATATATATATATATATATATAAAAAGATATTTTTTGATGATATGCCATTGTATTTTTTCGAATAATGTGCTTTTGTTATCATAGGCTCATTGATGTGCAAGAATATTTTATACACTCTATTGAAGTATTTATCTTGAAATGTGAACATATTCAATGGATTTTGTACTTGTGCATAATATTGTACTTGACAAGGATTTGTTTCTTGTAATAATGTTTCCTTTTATAGAATAGAAGTATAATAAAAGATGGCTTTGACATTAAGAGTGTGAATGGTTAATCAGTTCTTCACCCCCATTTTTCTTCTGTATGGAGGTTTAAAGTGCTTAGATGAAGTGAATATGTGGCATTGTAATGTGATATGACATCGGTGCCTTTCGAATCTCATATTTGTAGCTCAGCGTCATCCATGTAGGGTTTGGTTTCTATTCATGCCTAAGTTTCTCATAAATGCTTTTGTTTCTGTCTGACTTTAGATATCACATTATCATTTTGTCTATTCTGTATTACAAATATGATTGCTACTTTATTGCATGAATTGTGATTTTGCATGTAACAACCATAGTGTTTCTTAACTTACTTTGAATATACGAGTATTACGATTAACCCTATTTCTTTTTTCATCAGGCTCATCCAGAAGAATTGGGATCATTGGTGGAAATTCTAAAAAGTGGGATGGTTACGAGTTCTTCGGGATCTCAATACCGACTTCAAGATGATGCGAAATGTGATACTTTTGGAGCCTTATGGCGCATTCTAGGATCTAATAGTTCAGCTCAGAGGGTCTTTGGTGAAGCAACTGGCTTTTCTCTTCTACTAACGACCCTCCATTGTTTTCAGAGCGATGGAGAACAGAAAAATCAATCTTCTATAACTGTATGCATTAAGGTATTTACATACTTGTTGCGTGTAATGACAGCAGGGGTTTGTGACAGTGTTGTTAACAGGACAAAGTTGCATACTATTTTATCTTCCCAAACCTTTTATGATCTTCTCTCCGATTCTGGTTTGATTTGTGTTGAATGTGAGCGACAAGTCATACAATTGCTGCTGGAACTTGCTCTAGAAATGGTAATTCCACCATTCCTCACATCAGACGCGGCTACAGTATCTGATGATGCTGAAAATGAATCAGATGATTTTCTTCTTATCACACCGGCGGGTTCTTTCATTCCTGATAAAGAACGGGTTTACAATGCCGCTGCTGTGAGAGTGCTCATACGTGCTTTATTGCTATTTACTCCAAAGGTGCAATTAGAATTGCTTAACCTTATCGAAAAGCTTGCTTGTGCTAGCTTTTTCAATCAGGAAAACCTTACATCTGTAGGTGCGAATCTGCAAATTTAGTTTCTTCTGTTTTTTCTAATATCAACAGTATCTTCTATCTTGAGGAACTTTTACTTGAACTTTATAGGTTGTGTGGAACTTTTACTGGAGACAATACGCCCCTTTATGTCGAGCTCTTCGCCACTAGTATCTCATATTTTGAAGATTGTGGAAATTCTTGGGGCATATAGGTTGCAATGACTTCTTCTCTGATACATTTTTTCAGGACTAGAATTCATTTTACTGCTTATTGTTAACTGTAATTGTACTGATATGAATTATATCTATTTTGATAACAGGTTGTCAGTATCAGAACTTAGAATTCTTGTAAGGTATATTTTGCAAAACAGACTTGTGAGTTCTGGCCGTTCTCTTGTTGAAATGATGGAAAGGTTGATGCTTTCGGAGGATAAGGGTTCAGAAGACGTTTCTCTAGCACCCTTTGTAGAGTTTGACATGAGCAAGATTGGCCATGCTTCTATTCAAGTGCCACTAGGGGAAAGATCATGGCCTCCTGCTGCTGGTTATTCCTTTGTTTGTTGGTTCCAGTATCGAAATCTTTTAAAATCACAGGCAAGGGAAGCTGAAGTTCCCAAAGCTGGAATTTCCAAAAGGAACAGTATAACAAGCGGACAGCAACATGGAGCAAAGTGTCTTCGAATATTCTCTGTCGGGGCAGTGGACAATGGGAGCACCTTTTATGCTGAACTTCGTCTTCAGGAGGACGGCATTCTAACCCTTGCAACGAGCAACTCTTCTTCCTTGTCTTTTTCTGGGTTTGAAATGGAAGAAGGTAGGTGGTATCACCTTGCAGTTGTACACAGCAAACCAAATGCTTTGGCAGGACTGTTCCAAGCTAGCATTGCTTATGTATATTTGAATGGAAAGCTAAGACACACTGGAAAACTTGGATATTCTCCCTCTCCAGCAGGGAAGTCTCTACACGTGACTATTGGAACACCGGTTACTTGTGCAAGGATTAGTGATTTGTTGTGGAAGCTCAGATCTTGTTATCTTTTTGAAGAGGTCCTCTCACCTGGTTCTATATGTTTTATGTACATTCTTGGAAGGGGATATCGAGGGCTATTCCAAGATACTGATCTGTTACAATTTGTTCCAAATCAGGCCTGTGGTGGGGGTAGTATGGCTATTTTGGATTCTTTGGATGCCGACTTGCCTCTGCCTTCTAACATGCAGAAGGCTGAGACTACTAGCAAGCAAGGAATCTCTAAGGCAGATCGCAGTGGATTTGTTTGGGATTTAGAAAAATTAGGGAACCTCTCTCTGCAGCTGTGTGGTAAGAAGCTAATATTTGCTTTTGATGGAACTAGTACAGAAATCTTTCGGTCTTCCGGAACTTTATCCATGCTCAATCTAGTGGATCCAACATCAGCTGCTGCTTCTCCTATGGGGGGTTAGTTGACTTCATTTGTCAAGTGAACTCTATTCTTGCGATTGATTTGAAAATCAGACATAATTGTGTTTTTCTGGATTTCGATATAAATATAGTTTAGTTTATTGTTATTATTTTTTTCTTTTGTGTATTTCTGCCCAGGTATACCACGCTTTGGTCGACTTCTTGGGGATATTTATGTCTGCAAGCATTGTGTAATTGGGGATGCAATACGTCCTATTGGTGGAATGGCTGTTGTCCTTGCTCTTGTTGAAGCTGCTGAAACAAGGGACATGCTTCACATGGCTTTGACACTGCTTGCAAGTGCCCTACATCAAAATTCTCAAAATATACGAGACATGCAGAAATACAGAGGATACCACTTGCTTTCACTTTTTCTTCATCGCAAAATGTCATTGTTTGACATGCAGTCACTTGAGATCTTTTTTCAGATTGCTGCATGCAAGGCTTCATTCTCTGAACCAAAGAAAACTCGAACTTCACAAAGCTCCCCAGTACCTGCTGCAACTATTGGTGAAGTATGCTTTGAGGATCTTAATTTGGCCAAGTTCCGTGATGAACTTTCATCAGTTGGGTCTCACGGAGATATGGATGATTTCTCTGCCCAGAAAGATTCATTCAGTCATGTATCGGAGCTGGACAATACCGATATGCCTACTGAAACATCTAATTGCATTGTTCTGTCAAATGCAGATATGGTTGAACACATCTTGTTGGACTGGACCCTCTGGGTGACTGCTCCAATTCCAATTCAGATTGCTTTACTGGGATTTCTAGAGAATTTAGTCTCCATGCATTGGTATAGGAATCATAACCTTACAATTCTCCGCAGAATTAACCTTGTTCAGCATTTACTTGTGACTCTACAGAGGGGTGATGTTGAAGTGCCCGTATTGGAGAAGCTAGTTGTCTTGTTGGGGGTCATCTTGGAGGATGGGTTCCTTCCTTCCGAATTGGAACTTGTTGTTAGGTTTGTGATAATGACATTTGATCCACCTGAACTGACTTCCCGTCATCAAATTGTGCGAGAATCAATGGGGAAGCACGTCATTGTAAGAAATATGCTACTTGAGATGCTAATTGATCTGCAGGTGACTATTCAATCTGAGGAATTACTTGAGCAGTGGCATAAAATTGTGTCATCAAAACTAATTACTTATTTTCTTGACGAAGCTGTTCATCCTACTAGTATGAGGTGGGTCATGACTCTTTTAGGTGCGTCTCTTGCATCTTCTCCTACATTTGCGCTTAAGTTTCGCTCCAGTGGAGGTTATCAAGGTTTGGCAAGAGTTCTTCCAAGTTTCTACGACTCCCCTGATATATACTACATTTTGTTTTGTCTGATTTTTGGCAAGCCTGTATATCCAAGATTACCAGAAGTCCGTATGCTCGACTTTCATGCCCTTATGCCAAGTTATGGAAACTGTGGAGAGTTGAAATTTGTGGAACTGTTGGAATCTGTGATTGCAATGGCAAAATCAACATTTGACAGGCTATGCTTGCAGTCGATGCTTGCACATCAAAATGGCAATCTTTCTCAGGTAGGTGCTGGCCTTGTGGCAGAACTTGTGGATGGAAACTTAGACATGGCTGGAGAGCTTCAAGGTGAAGCTCTGATGCACAAAACCTATGCTGCTCGCCTAATGGGTGGAGAGGCATCAGCACCTGCTGCTGCCACTTCGGTCCTCAAATTTATGGTTGATCTAGCGAAAATGTGCCCCACCTTTTCAGCTGTCTGCAGACGAACTGAGTTTCTTGAAAGCTGTATTGACCTCTATTTTTCCTGTGTCAGGTGTGCACTTTGTACCTGTTGACTGTCCTTCGACTCTAATAGATTGGTTATCATGTTTGATATGTAATATATATTTAAAATCTCAAAATATTTGGCTGTGTCTAATTGATCTCCAGTTAACTAAGAGTGTGTTTGATTTTAGTTAAAATGAGTTTTTTTGAAATGAATAGTGATTTTTAGAAAAATGGATGGTTGAAATTTGGTTGAAAAGTCAAATATTGTGAGCTTGACTTCTAATAAATGGTTAAGATTGAGTATTGTAGAAAAATGAGAAAAAATAAATGAAAACCAAACAAGGGCTAAATAGGTTGTTCTTTGTTTTTCAGGGCTGCTCAAGCTGTAACATTGGCAAGAGAACTCACTTTGAAAACAGAAGACAAGAATTCGAATGATGCTGACGATACTAGTAGTTCCCAGAATACATTTTCTAGCTTGCCCAATGAACATGAACAGTCATTAAAGACTTCTATCAGTATAGACAACTTTCCTCAAGGGCAGGTTAGTGGTAGTTCGGAAGATATGCCTTTTTTTACAAATAATGTAGGCGGTGATAATTCAGAGACAAGCGTTGTCTCCACCCAGGACGGATTGGTTAAGTCTGTAAAAGAAGACGTGCAAGCTTTGTTTATTGTTGATGCTGCTGAAACAGTTGACCAGGTCTCCAATGCCACTTCTAGCGGCAACGAGTTTAATTACCGCGACGTGAAAAGCACACTAGATAACATCCACCCGGCTGATACACAGAGTTCTGCTTCTTTCACCATGGTGGAATCTCCAATTTTATCTGAGAGATCTAACTTGAGGATTCCACTCACTCCCTCTTCATCCCCAGTTTTAGCATTGACATCTTGGCTAGGGGGTGCTAGCCGGAATGAATTAAAAGGCCAGTCTGCATCCACTCCATCTGTTGAGTCTTCTACATCTATGAATGAAATAGACTCCTCTTCAGATTTAATAAAGTCCAGTTCTCAGGGACTTCATTCTTCTAACACACTGTTCACGTTTAGTCCAAGTCTTCTTCTCCAAGTAGATGATTCTGGCTATGGAGGTGGTCCTTGTTCTGCTGGAGCTACTGCCCTTTTAGATTTTATGGCAGAAGTTCTTTCTGACTTTGTGACTGAGCAAATAAAAGCTGCACCAATGTTAGAGACTATTTTGGAAAGTGCACCTCTTTATGTTGATGCTGAATCTGTTTTAGTTTTTCAGGGATTGTGCCTTACTAGATTGATGAACTTCCTAGAAAGACGTCTCTTGCGTGATGATGAGGAAAACGAGAAAAAGCTTGATAAGAGCCGTTGGTCCTTGAACTTAGATGCACTGTGCTGGATGATAGTGGATCGTGTATATATGGGAGCTTTTCCTCAGCCAGCTGGTGTATTAAAGACTCTGGAGTTCTTGCTATCTATGTTACAGTTGGCAAACAAAGATGGTCGGGTTGAAGATGCAGTTCCGAGCGGCAAAGGAATTCTTTCTATTGGAAGAGGAAGCAGGCAACTTGATACTTACATACATGCACTTTTTAAAAATATGAACCGGATGATATTATTTTGTTTCCTGCCGTCATTCTTGATCAGCATTGGAGAAGATGACCTTCTTTCACGCTTGGGTTTGCGGAATGAACAAAAGAAAAGATTGACTCCTAACTCATCATCAGAGGACGGAGGGGTTGATATGTTCACAGTTCTACAGTTACTGGTTGCCCACAGGCGACTAATATTTTGTCCTAGTAATCTTGACACTGATCTTAATTGCTGTCTCTGTATAAATTTGATCTCTCTTCTTAATGATCAGAGACAAAATGCACGGAATATGGCTGTTGACATTCTCAAGTATCTTCTGGTACATCGTAGGGCCACACTTGAAGATTTGCTCGTCTCAAAACCAAATCAAGGGCCACCTTTGGATGTTCTACATGGTGGATTTGATAAGCTTTTGACTGGAGGTTTATCTGAATTTTTTGAGTGGCTTCATAGTTCTGAACAGGTTGTCAATAAAGTGTTGGAACAGTGCGCTGCCATAATGTGGGTACAGTTCATTACAGGGTCAACAAAGTTTCCTGGAGTGAGAATAAAAGGCATGGATAGTCGTCGTAAAAGAGAAATGGGGAGAAAATCCCGTGAAACTTCAAAATTAGACCTAAGACATTGGGAGCAGGTAAATGAACGGAGAATCGCGCTTGAATTGGTTCGTGATGCGATGGCTACTGAACTAAGAGTCATTCGTCAGGATAAGTATGGATGGGTCCTTCATGCTGAAAGTGAGTGGCAAACTCATCTTCAGCAACTTGTACATGAGAGAGGAATATTTCCAATCGGTAAATCTTCCATAAATGATGAGCCTGAGTGGCTGCTTTGCCCCATCGAAGGTCCATACAGGATGCGCAAAAAGCTGGAGCGGAGCAAATTAAAGATTGATTCTATTGAAAATATTCTGAATGGACAATTTGAGTTAGGGGAAGGAGGACTTTTCAAGGAGAAAACTGAAAATGAGCTCAATGCCTCTGATACTGACTTTGATCCCATTTTCAATCATCTAAATGATAAGACAAAGGAAGGTTCTTTTAATGCTGATCTGTATGATGAATCAATTTCCAAAGAATTTGATGATGCTCAAGATGTAGCTTTTAATGGGGTTGGATGGAATGATGATCGTGATAGTAGTATAAATGAAGCAAGTCTTCATTCAGCTGCTGAATTTGGTATAAAGTCCAGTGCTGCTTCCACTCAAAGAGCAGACAGTATGTATGGGAAGTCTGATCTAGGATCTCCAAAGCAATCTTCTTCAATAAAAGTTGATGAAGTGACAGTGGCAGAGGACAAATCAGAGAGAGAACTAAACGACAATGGTGAATACTTGATTAGACCTTATCTTGAGCCTCTTGAAAAAATTAAGTACAAGTATAACTGCGAAAGAGTGGTGGATCTGGATAAGCATGATGGTATTTTTCTCATTGGAGAATTATCACTATACGTCATTGAGAATTTTTACATTGATGATTCTGGTTGTATATGTGAAAAAGAGAGTGAAGATGATCTCTCTGTCATTGATCAGGCCTTGGGTGTGAAAAAAGATTTTTCTATGGATTCCAATTCCAAGTCAACTTCATCCTGGGGTGCTACAGTGAAGGTATATTCTGGGGGCAGGGCATGGGCGTATAATGGTGGTGCATGGGGAAAGGAAAGGGTGTGTACTAGTGGGAATGTACCCCATCTTTGGCATATGTGGAAGCTAGATAGTGTTCACGAGCTTCTGAAACGTGATTATCAACTTCGCCCAGTTGCTATCGAGATTTTCAGCATGGATGGTTGCAATGATCTTTTGGTTTTCCACAAAAAGGAGAGAGAAGAAGTTTTCAAAAATTTGATGGCCATGAATCTGCCAAGAAACAGCATGTATGTTACTGTAATCCTCTTACTTATAATCTTGTTCCTTTGGTTTCTTTTTACCACTGGTTCTGTATACTTTTTGCTATTTCTTTCTGCAAATCTACTCAAAAATAATGATATCTTTTTGATAGACTATAAGGTCAATTTATTTTAGTCTGTTACATAGCTGATGTTTACATGCAATAGCACTCTGTTAATCTAATAATTCGCTATCAGTGTGATTATGATTTGCTGGTACCTGTCTGTTTTGCACTGGGTGTGGCTTTTGGAAAAACAACCTATGTTGTCGGTTTATAGTTCTTAAAATTTTTCTATACGATTCTATTTTCTCCAGATGTGTGATTCTAAAGAATCACAAGTGTCTGTCCCTGATTCCCTATAGTCCGATATGACATTTATATGCGCCAATGGTGAACCTAAATATATTTGATGTTTATATCTTTCAGCCCTTGTTTGTCTCCCTTTTTTCCATACTCACCCCTGTTTGATTCTCATTATATGCAAAACACATTTCTCTCTCTCTCTTATTTTCAACCACACATTTATCAATAAAATAATTACACATAAATCCAAAAAAGATTCTCTACTTTTTAACCTCACATTCTCCTAAAAATCATTATTCATTTCAAATAAACTCTTTATAAATAACATCAAACGGGGGCTCATTTTCAACCACGCATTCACAAAATAAAATATTCTTCACAAAAATCCAAAACTTTTCCATACTTTTCAAAACATCAATTTCTCTTTAAAATGGCCATCAAACAAGGCTAAAATGTTATCCTACATTATTTTATGCCTAATAGTGAATAGTGCTGAATTATAGGTGTGATGTCTGCAGATGCTGCTCTTTGCTTATGTTTATTAGTCTTCTCCTTCTGCATGGAATACTAAACTAATATGACAGCATAGTTTATGATTGGTTTTGTTGAATTTGAAACTAGTGAGGGGAATATATTTGTTGATTTATTTTATTCAACTGCCTCAGAGTTCATTGATCGGAACATTGACCACAAATATTCAGTTTCAATTTCATTTCATTTCATTTCTGGTAACATAATCATGATAGTTTATGAGACTTGTCCATGTAATTTAACAGATAATTCAGATCCATTTATATCCACTGAAATCAAATGCCATGCAACAAGTCTTTGCACTTTCTTACTCTTTGCTGGAACAAGTAGGACTAAACAAAACTTTAGTAGGAGAAAACCTGGGGTTTGAAGCTCATAGGAAACATTGATGCTTTAAAGTGAAGTTTTTGTATCTGAAGCTTCATTATACCATTGGCAATGTGGCATAATTAGTTTATATGGTATAATCTTGACCTATGAGATTCATCTATAAAGATAATTCAGTTCGCCAAGCATGGATGGTTCAGACTTTTAGAACATATCAACATGTTTCTTTTGCTTTTATATAGTTAATTAATATCACGTGTTTGACAAGATTAACGAGTGTTCTTATTAGATCAAGGTAAATTTCAATGACAAGTTTGATTTCCTAGTCTCGGGATTCTAGTAATTGTAATTTCTTGACTTGCTTCTATTTCTGACTTGAAAATGCCAATTGCCATTGTTTCAGTTCTTAATATCTTGCCAACAAATTTCATGCCTTTTTTTTTAACTTGGAAGATTTTGAGTTTGACAATACATTTATATTTATGCAACAGATTAGACACAACAATATCTGGGTCAACAAAACAGGAAAGCAATGAGGGCAGCCGTCTTTTCAAAGTTACGGCCAAACCCTTTTCCAAGAGGTGGCAAAATGGAGAAATTAGCAATTTCCAGTACCTCATGCATCTCAACACACTGGCAGGTCGTGGGTACAGTGATCTCACTCAGTATCCAGTGTTTCCCTGGGTTTTGGCAGATTATGAGAGTGAAAATCTGGATTTTTCAGATCCTAAAACATTCCGAAACCTTGGTAAACCATTGGGTTGTCAAACGTCCGAAGGAGAAGAGGAGTTCAGAAAGAGGTTGGCACTTCTATCAACTTGTTTACTACTAGTTTCTTTCGAGCTTGTTCTTTCATATTTTTACTTCATTTTCTTTCCTGGACACGATAATCATTTTCTTTCTTGGACACGAACCTCTTTTATTTGATTTGTTGTATTCTTGATCTGTTCTTGTTATTTCATTACCTCAGATATGAGAGCTGGGATGATCCAGAAGTTCCCAAATTTCATTATGGTTCTCATTATTCCAGTGCTGGAATTGTTCTCTTCTACCTTTTACGCCTGCCACCATTCAGTGTCGAAAATCAGAAGCTGCAGGGGGGGCAATTTGACCATGCTGATCGTCTTTTCAACAGTGTACGAGATACTTGGTTGAGTGTTGCTGGGAAAGGCAATACATCGGATGTCAAGGAACTAATTCCAGAATTCTTCTACTTGCCAGAATTCCTGGAAAACAGGTTCAATCTTGACTTGGGTGAGAAACAATCAGGAGAGAAGGTTTGTCTAGTTCTTTGAAATTTTAGTGCTCGAGTTAGTTTAGTCTCCGTCCAATTCATCCCCTTCTCTTTACATTTTTGTCTTCAGGTCTGGGCATCCTAATAATTTTTCGTTTTCTTCTAGGTTGGTGACGCTTTATTACCCCCATGGGCGAAGGGCAGTGCTAGAGAATTCATCAGGAAGCACAGGGAAGCACTGGAGTCTGATTATGTTTCAGAGAATCTGCATCACTGGATAGACCTCATCTTTGGATATAAACAGAGAGGGAAGGTGAGTGCCCCCATCTTTCTGCCTCCACAATTTGGTATCATAATCATCTAAACGTGGGTGGAGCTTCAATTTACCAAAATTTTGTTAACTGAATAATCCTTGTTCTATTCCTAAGTTCCAAAATTGTTACTGTTACTTGCTTAGATTTTCTCAGTTCTCCCTTTTAAAGGCAACAACTGTGTTTTTCCCATTGGACTGCAATAAGGATAAAAGATATCGAAGATGTTGAAATCTACAGCTTGGAGTCCACCAATTTTTTTTTTATATTTTCCCTTGATATAGCCACTTGGAAATTTTACCCAATAATTACTGCCTTATATTTCACTATCCACTGCACAAATATCTGAACCAGGATTTGTTTTGATTCTGTGAACTTCTTGAGAGGCATTTATTTATAAACTCTTTTGCCAAATACCTTTATTTTATGCAGGGCTTATCCCCTTGGGTTCATTTTCTCATTAGTAGATTTTTCTAATTTCTTTTGAATTTTGATCTTTACCATTCTTGTGGTGTTATCAGGCAGCTGAAGAAGCTGTGAATGTCTTCTACCACTATACGTATGAAGGCAGTGTCGATATAGACTCTGTCGCAGATCCTGCAATGAAAGCCTCTATTCTGGCACAAATAAATCACTTTGGACAAACGCCAAAACAATTGTTCTTGAAGCCCCACGTGAAAAGACGAACTGACAGAAAGCTTCCTCCTCATCCGCTCAAGCACTCTATGTTTCTTGTACCTCACGAAATTCGTAAGAGCTCATCTTCTATTTCTCAAATTGTGACTATTGCCGACAAGATTTTAGTGGCCGGTACAAATAACTTGCTGAAACCCAGAAGTTATACCAAATATGTTGCATGGGGGTTTCCTGATCGCAGCTTGAGATTTGTAAGCTATGATCAAGATAGGCTTCTCTCTACTCATGAGAATCTTCACGGAGGCAACCAAATCCAGTGCGCCAGTGCAAGCCACGATGGCCAGGTTTTAGTTACAGGGGCAGATGATGGTTTGGTGTGTGTGTGGAGAATTGGCCAAGACGGACCACGTGTTCTTCGGCACCTGCAGTTAGAGAAGGCTCTTTGTGCTCATTCGGGTAAAATCACATGCCTTCAGGTTAGCCAGCCTTACACGATGATTGTGAGCGGATCGGATGATTGTACTGTTATCATATGGGATCTAAGCTCTCTGGCGTTCATTAGGCAACTTCCCGAGTTCCCTTCACCTGTTTCTGCTATATATGTGAATGACTTGACCGGGGAAATCATGACTGCAGCTGGTGTGATGCTTGCTATTTGGAGCATTAACGGGGACTGCCTTGCAATTGTTAACACATCACAACTTCCATCCGACTTCATTCTCTCACTTACGGGTTCTACCTTCTCTGATTGGTTGGAAACTAACTGGTATGTCTCGGGTCACCAAAGTGGGGCCGTCAAGGTCTGGAAAAAAGTTCATTGTTCGAGCGAGGAGTCCGCCCAAATCAAACAGACTGGGAATTTGACAGGAGGGCTATCGCTCGGAGCCGGTAAAGTTCCCGAGTACAGGTTGGTCCTACATAAGGTGTTAAAATTTCACAGGTTTCCCGTTACTGCTCTCCACCTTTCTGGTGACCTCAAACATTTGTTGAGCGCGGATTCTGGTGGCCATTTGATTTCATGGACATTACCAGATGAAAGCTTGAGATCTTCAATTAATCAGGGATGATCAAAGGATAGAAGGCAGTAATTTTTTATTTATTTTTTTATTTTTTGGGACGTCCCTTGGATTGAGTTCTCGTGTTCGTAGAAGAAGCTATAAACACATGAAGCACGAGACATCCCCTTGTCGCAAGCGCGCCTCACAGCTTCGAGAGTGGGACATGGCGAATTATTGTGGTTTTCACATGGGAGAGATGTATATAGTGAAAGGTGTATAGAAGTGTTCGCAGAAATGGAACCTTGGCTCAAAAATTATCCAAACTGAACTTAACAATGGTAAGAGTATTGAGTGGGGCTTTTTTGTTTCCAGCAATGGCATTTTGCTGCTCCAATTTTTTGTTGTGAGTGTACAATTCATTTAGTTTGGTGTATACACAAAGACTAAAGGGGATCAAATTCCCCCCACCCCACCCCACCCCCCTTTCTTTCTTCTACTACCCTACCCTACCCTGGTAAAGTTTAGATTTTACCTCTGCGCACATTGTAATCAACAAGATTTTAATACTAGCCATCGTTATTTTATAATTTTAACTATGCCCTAAATTTCATAACGGCAGTGCTTCGTTAATTCGCTGTTATAAATGGAGTGAACATTTATCGTATTATGCATGTACATATGAATGTTCTTATTTTCAAAGGTTAAAAAAAAGGGAAATTTACGTAACCACCTTGTTGTAATGCCCTGTAATTGAAAAATACCCGCTTTTGAAACTATTCGTAATATTACTAATTTTTTATCCCTAGTTTTAAAAAAATACCAGAATATAGAATAGAGAGTATATTATTTAATTCTTTAATTGGATAAGGAACCTATTAATTAGGAGATAATTATCATTTGTATAGAGATTAATTTAGGCTATTACAATATTCCAAAAATAGGGGGGGAGAGAGAGAGAGAATATATTATTTAATTCTTTAATTAGATAAGGAACATATTAATTAGGAGGTAGTTACTATTTATGTAGGGATTAATTTAGGTTATTACAATATTTCAAAAAAAACTCCCAACACAATTTCTCTCTCTTGACAGTCTGTAATCTTCAACTCTTCGATAGTACCAATTCTTGCGGCCATTTCTATAATGTTATGTAATGTTACGGTCATATAATGCTATATAATGTTACATATTACAATCATTGTATAATAGTTATTGTTCTGTAATGTTATGTAACGTGTTGTAATTTTTGACAATGGTTATGTAGTATTCATTACTATTATCTTTCTTCGTGTCGATCGAAATTTGAAGCAGTTTTACAATTATTGTAATGTTGTGTAATTGTAGTAGTTATATAATATTACAATCCTTGTTGTTTATATCGTGCCCAAAAAGGAGCCCAACGAATCACCAGCAAGGGCTCAATAGAGGCCCAATGGGCCTTGGCCCATGACTAAAGCTTGGGGTATCTCATTGGGCCAACTGCCGAGGTGGAATAACATATGAACCTCTTTAGCCGAACTGGTTTACATCTAGCCGATGTACTCTATGGTAACGCCTCGGACGAGTGATGGGACAACAGGCGGTGTCGAGATGTGCGACTCTCCTCAGTTGACTGTGGCTTGACGTGACATTACCTTTATCAAGAATGTGACGGGCGCCCATCCCCTACCAAACGTAACAGTGATTACCGCAAGAAAGTAAGATCCTCCTCTCCAACGGCCAGGGTAAATACACGTGTAAAGTCCACCACGTGTCGTCATCCAAGACCATAATTTCTCCTATAAATAGAACACTCTCTCCACCAAATAAGGGGTTAGCAATCTCATACTTTTAACGATATATTTCTACTCTCACTCCATTTTCTCTCTTTTACACACTTATATTTCCCGCACCCAATTTATATTCGCTTGAAATGAGCACTGACTTTGGCATCGGAGTGCAAATGGGAGCCACCTCGGCCCCCTTTACAAACTGATTGTTTGTCACAGTGCGCAGGAGATCCATGTGTTCAAAAGGGAGGAGCTGAGACGTGTTGATCTAAGGTCACATTTTGGCACCATCTGTGGGAAACCATACTACTAACCACGAAAAAGCATGGAAAAAAAAACCTGAAAAGGGGCAAGTAACCTCTTGCAAAAGAGCAAAGAACTACAAGAACCCCTTGAAAAATGCTTGAAACTTTGAAATATAAGTTTACTAACCTTGAAAAAAGGTTTGAAACTTTGAAATATAAGTTTACTAACGTTGAAAAAAGCTTGAAAACTTTGAAATATAAGTTTATTAACCTTGAAAAATGCTTGAAGCTTTGAGATAAAAATTTACCTATCCTTGAAAGAAAAGATAGAACCAAGCAGAGATGAACAACGCGGCAAGGAGGAGGCTCCCTAGATACCTCGTGAGAACAAAAATGAGGGGGTGGCCCAACACAACCCTCCACGTCGGCACCGGAATCGTCGCATGCTACGAGATATGACTCGCATGGCAGCCCAGATGTTGGAAATGCAGAAACAGCAAATAGAACAAACTGCTGCAATGAATGCCTATATGGCTAGGGGGTATGTTATAAACGAACCCATGGTGCTCCCTCAATACTCACAGCCACATTAGTCACCATCTGATGCGGCCACTGCCTCGTATTACTATCAAGATCCACAGGCATATGACGAGATGAAATCTGTTCCCTTCAACGAAGAAGACCCGGTGCATGAAGTACCAAGAGAACAAGGCATACCCCCTATTAACCATAGGGAGGCTTCACCCTCAAAGTCTGACAGTGTTTTTAGCCAAATAGGGGGGTTATTCAGGGGTAAGCGAGGGGGTCGAACTCACAAAGGTAGGCACAGTGCAGCTGAGCCTAAAAATAGGCAGGAGAGACCGGCTGAAGAAGCCCTTTCCCGGAGCCAAATGCCTAGAGATAGGTATGACATAGGGGTGGGAGAATTGAGCCCCACACATGAGCCTAGAAATAGATGTGAGAGAAGAGCAGAAGCAGCTCAGACCCAATGTCATGGTGGCCTTCCGACCTTTCAAAGGCCAAATTACGGTCGAGTTCTACCACCGCGGGGGCAGGATTACTTTCAACCGCCCTACGACCAGTACCATGATGCGATGAATTCCGACCGCGGTGAGAACAGTGAATTACGGTCATATGAGCTTGACGATGAAGAGGAAATAAGCCCCTTTACGGAGGACATCCGAAAGTGCCCGGTGCCCCATGACTTTGAAATTCCAGAAATAACAAAGTATTCTGGCCAAGGTGACCCTAATGATCACCTGTTAAATTATCGCGCTAGCATGGAAATAGCCGGAGCCACTCCGGCACTGAAGTGCAAAGCCTTCGCTTTAACCCTTGAGGGAAGTGCAATACGATGGTATGAGAAACTCCCTCCTGGTAGCATCCACAGTTTGAGAGATTTGAAGCCAGCTTTCAAAAAAGACTTTGTTTCCTCCAGGCCCGGCCAGCTCCCACTCCAACGCCTTCAGGACTTCAGGCAAGGAAGGGAGGAATCTTTGAAAAGCTACCTAGCTCGATTTACTGAAGAAATGCACATTTGTGAAAACATTACCGAGGCGGAGATGTTTTCTGCATTAAAAGGAGGCTTAGACATGACGAGCATGTTTTGGAGGAATGTTCGAAGTAGAAAGACGAGGGATTATAATGCCCTAGTAGATCTGATGAAGGAGGAGATCGTCTCAGAAGAGATGGCTAGGGCCAAAGATAACCATCCTCAAGGGAGATAAATCTTGGGTACCCCAATGAAGCGAACCATAGGAAATGATGTAATAAGAATATGTTCGGCAGTAACCAAAGCGGCGCTCCACGTCCATTTTCGGGAATCGGGTCCAGTTGTGCGGCGGAGATCATGGAGTCTATCCCCAACTTGCACTCAAATGCTCCCACCTCGAATCCTCCCACAGCTCATGGAAGAATGGAAGGTGGCCAAAGTGGAAAACAGCCTATGATTGGGGCTTACTGCGCGTACCACAAGTATTATGGCCACGAAATGGAAGATTGTAGGGAAATCCACATGTTGGCGGACCAAAAGGCACACGGAAGGAGGGGAGGTGATTTCTCTCCTGACAAAGGAAAAACGCAAATTCCAGGTAACCAAAAGTTTAATCGAGCTGACAGGCGAGCTCCATGGAAGAACCCAACGAAAGAAAGGATTGACAGTCGACAAAGAAACAGGGGCAAGGATCGGGATAACTCCTCGGCACATGCTAAAAATACAAGAGAACCACTGATAAGTGTATTTTATACACTTATTTGTACGTCTAAATTAGAATAAATTATTGTCATTTTAGAATATATGCTCCTTAATTTGTGTTTATTTGTTTACTTTTCAGAAAATGTCATAATCGAAGAAGAATGAAGCAATTAATGGAAAAATGACACAATTGGATGTTAATTAGAGCTAAACTGGACAAGTGAGGAGTTTGTAATGTCAACCGGGAAGGTTCATGGTGCTCAAGTGAACAAATCAGAGGTTGAAGGACCCAAGTGAAGGAATTGAGAGCTTAAATGAGCAAATCGAGAAGAAGATAAAGTTTGAGGACTAAATTGCAACAATTGAAAGTTGAGGATTGAAGGTGCAATTAAAAGTCAAGGACCAACTTGCACAGTCGGAAAAAGATGAAAAATTGCATTGCAACGTCCTTCCTTGTGATCGCGGGATTTCTACCACGTGATCGCGAGGTGCCTCGAGTTTTTCAACAGAGAGTTTTACCTATGCCTACGCGATCGCGAGGTTTTATACCACGTGATCGCTTGGCTTTCCGACTGGGCCAAATATGGGTTTTTTCTCGCGATTTTCAACAGCATTCTCGCTTTTTGGCCTAGGTTTTCTCCAAAATCTATAAATACAACTTATTAGGCACGAAAATAAGACTTTTGCCTCTCCATAGAACGAGCCACAATAGAGACTTCAACATCAAATTCTTGGAGAGTCAAGCATTGTAAAGGCGCGTGAATTGAAGATAATTGAAGAATCAAAACTTGGTGCAAGATTTCCATTCTTTATATTATTTTTAATGAACGTTAATTTTTATTGTTATTGTTCTTTATTGATGATGTGTAACTAAATTCTATGTTGGGATGAACGATGTAACCTAGTTATATTATTTTAATTCCAAATTCCGTTGTTTTAATGTTTAGTTGCATGTATTGATTTATTATTGTTCTTAATGCTTGAATTGCTTGATCACCAGTTCATGATATATTGAATTATTTCCATAATCCGAGATGTGAGTTAATAATTTAGAACATGGTAATAAATCCGATAATTGAACGAGAGATAGAGATATACTCTTGTTATTATTGCGGTCGTGTGTGAATTCTTGTATTTATTGCATCTAGATAAGGAATATTCAGACCCGCTGTAGAGATACATGGTTGACTTATGTAGGTAGAATTGATTTAAACTCGAGAGAGGAATTTCAATATAAATTAGTGAATTCTACCGAGTACATAATTAGGAAATAAAACATGGAATTGGAATTAATTTAATTGGTTAGGTGAAATCGTGAATCCCAACTATTTTACAATCGTTTTTAAAAACAAAACAAATTCTCCAATTTTAAATTCTTTAGTTTAAGCCTTGATATAGCCTAGAAAAAAACAAATTTTTCCGAGCCATATTTTGATATGTTAAAGTTCACACCATGGTCTACAACATATTAAAAATTCAGGTCTTTTGGAGCTCAATATGGTCATGTAAAACTATGGCAAAGTTGGTGACGTGAGTGGATTTTCAGGTGCAATGGCCTGCAGTGGCCTTGCATTGAGGCTGCCATGGTGCTAAATTTGTTTTCATGAGTTCTGTGAACTGAAGTGAACTAATTCATGAACTACACACATATAATCAATGAGAAACATATCACGAAGATAAATGCTCGGAAGGATGTCTCAAATTAGCACTAGAATGTCTTTGTGGCATTTCATCAAATACATGGTGTGCATTGCAAAAATCAAAGGGTATGCATAGGTTTGGAGGCATGAATGAACCAAAAATTTTGTCTACTAAACCACAAATCACCTTCTCCAACATCTAACCTAAGCCCAATCTTCACCATTCACAATTTCAAAATCCAAGAACTCAAAGAAAATTTCAAAATTTTGAGGAAACATGGATTTAAATGAAGAATTTCATACCTTTCATTGATTTGGATGTGAAAATAGTAATGAATTTGGTGCAACTAGGTGATGATGACATGCACACAAAATGGAAGATCAAATATGAGGTGATTGGGGGAGAGAAAACGAGTTCATGTTGTTTGAAATTGAAAGAATTAAGTGAAGAACTTAAACTGTCGAATTTGGTATAAGATTACCCACGCGATCGCCTGGTTGGAGTGCCAGCGATCGCTTGGTTCAAGGTTTAAGAATCTGTTGATTTTTAAATGCAAACTCGCGATCGCCATAGCCTATTGGCACGCGATCGCGTAGTTCCTGGTTGTAATGAAATTTTTTCCTATTTTTGATTTCCAAAATCATTTTTATCCCCCTAATCACTTCATGATCGATGCAATGATTTTCCAAACCTTAACTTCATGATCTAAACTAGTGGGTTTAATGTGTGGGATGACAATTAAAAGCTTAGTTTAACAAAAATATGTAAAATTAAAAACATACCTAAATATGCAAAGATAGTGTAACAAGCAATAGAGTTTTTACATGTAAACATGTAAAACCCTCAAACACAATTCCTATCATGCATTAATCTAAAATTTTAATGGTAAAATAAATAATGAAAGCTTAATAAATTAAAGGGAAGAAAAGTTGGGTTGCCTCCCAACAAGCGCTCCGTTTTAAGTCTAAAGCCCGACTTTTTACCTGCCTATTCAAGGAACTTTAAATAGAGCTTTTGATGACCTTCTTTGTTTGTGAAGGTCAAATTTGTTCCAAAGTGCATTTAAGCTCAAAAATTGTACCTTGCCCATGTCATAAGTGTTAACATCTCAACTCGATTCAACTTTCAAAATGTAGACTTCAATTATTTCTTCATCACCAATGATGAAATCAATTCTTGCCCAATCATTGAATTTGGAGGATTGCATTGCAATTTCGGCACCCTTAAGTGTCTGCTTTTCTGTGATCAACTCCTCTTTCTTCATTTGTTCTTCCTCTTTGATTGAAGTCTCCTCGAGTTCGATGTCCTGATTCTGCATTGTTGACAATTGGACAAAGATTTCTTCATGGTAGCTATTTTCTTCTGGTTGATCCACTCTTTCAAGTTCTTCTTCTTTTTCTTCAACTATTTCAACCAATTTTTCTGGCTTCTCTGATCTTTGCACCTGGATTTCTGGTAATGGCAATGGCTGACTCTCTGTCATGCTTACTGTCTACTGCTCCATCAACTTCTTAATTTCAGCTTGTTGTTTTTGCAATTCCTGATTTATCAAATCTTCATTGTCAAAATCTTCAGTTTCAGCTTGAACTGCATGTATTGGTGGACACTCCTCTGGTGGTCTTTCTGTTCTGCTAACTGCCAACTGCTCCATCTGATCTCTCATTTCATTCAATTCAGCCCGGGTTCGATCTTGGAGTAGCTGTTGTAGCAAATCTTCGTTCGATATACATTCTTTGACCTGTTGTTTCCCCACTTGCTGATAGTGAAAATCTGTCTGTAGTTCTTGAAAATTTTCTTGTTGATCTTCTAGCAACTGTAATAATAAATCTCTGTTGCGATCACTTTGCTGTTGTTGTTGGAAAAATTGCAGGCTATGGATACTCTGATTATTTGACCCCGAGAAACTTAGCTGCCCGTTCCAGTAAGGATTATAAGCTTGAAAATATGAACTCCTCTGCTGCATGTGACTATTTCCCCAATAATTATCCTGATCAATCTCTGGCTGAGCCTGATGTGCGAAAGGACAATCTTGGATGCCATGATTTTCACAACAGAAGTCACAAATCTGATAAGTTTGAACTGCAACTTGATCATGGAGCCATTGATAAAGGTTTGCTGCCATCTTGCTGTGTTTCCCCCAACTATCTCAATATTCATTCAAAACCTGAGAATGAGACAATTCACAACTTAAAAAAAACTCAAAAAATAATAATAATAAAAAATTAAAAAAATACAAATACAAATTCAAACGATAGCAAGAACTATTGGTATCGATATTAATATAAAAACAGTCCCCGGTAACGGCGCCAAAAACTTGTTCGGTTCGAATCCCGCAAGTGCACGAGATCGTTGACAAGTAATAATTGTGATGAGTTGAGAGTATCGTTCCCACGAGGAATAATGTTTAGTCCTAATTACTAGTTTATCGTCGACTCAATTAATGAAAACAATTAAAATAAAAAGATGATTTTGTTTGTCTATCTATTCTAAAAAAATTGCAATAAATAAAACTTAAATAAAAATAAATGTTTGGGAGTAAAATATGAATGGAGAGCATGTATTGGAATCCGAATCCACTTGTTATCACTTATCTCAATTCAACAATTCGTAGTTTAAATCATTCATGCGTTTCTTGACAATCGATAATTTACATACAATTAATTTTCTTTTCCAAGACAAATTAAATCTATCCCAAACATGAAACGAATCTATTCATAGTCCGAATACGAATGTTTAGAACGCATTAAATCACACAATTATCAATTAGATTGCACATGTCATAGTGTTATTCCTAACATCTAGTATTCATGTGTTGATCATGCAATGTTCCAACTTATGGTGACTTTTCCAAGACTACAACAAGTAACGATATATTTAACTGGTGGCCACTCAATCAAATAATAATAACAATAAAGTATGCAAGATCAATCAAGACAACACAAGAAATTCCTAAACTAATAATTATCGAATTGAAATAAATAATTAACAAGTTTCATCTTCATCCAATACATTAAGGAATTAGCCTAGCATATTAATTGATGTATACTCAATGAAAACAATTGGTAGACATCACCCGGTTGAATCGCGAAATAAACTGGAATTCTACCCATTTGAATCAACCACCGATTAGCCTTAATTCTTCCCAGCTTCTCCACCTTTTTCCAACGTATATAACCAGCCTACCTCTTCAATTGATGGAAATATTCTAAAAAAAAACGCAACCACAAAGTTCTGCCTCCTTGTCAATTAATTCCCACTACTCGGTTTCAATATGCTGTCCACTTTCCCAAGAATAATCCTCCCCTTTTTAATCCACAATTTAGCCCCTATATTAATTCCAAGCCAACCTCTTTCCTCCACCGGCCAACTCTCCAATATAATCTGCCGACCTCTTTTGTAATTGCCCAAGACTCCCCTTTTTTTTTTGTCTCCTAAACTTGGCTGATTAATTTTATAATTCCCCCAAAGAATTCCACTCAATGCCGTGTATTTCAGCCAATTATTTCTCTCCTTTGTCTTCACCTGCGGCTCTCCCTTTTTTTCCCTCCCCAGCAGCTCCTCTAATTCTCCCGAAAAACTGATGCTTTATCTAAAATTAGGTCACTCATTGGATTAGAATTAGGCCCATAGACATGTTACCATAGTTTGCTGATCAAATCGGTCCCTATACTTTTTATATGATGCAATTGAGTCCATTATGTATGGTTTTAGTCCCTTTTTATCCGTTTTGCCTCCAAACGCGTCCAAATTTGGGTTTTTCCTAAAACAAACAAAATAAATACATAATTAGCAATATTATATCTTAGAACACTCGTAATTGTCTAAATTTAAAGTTAAGATAAGTACAAAAACCGTACTTATCAAACCCCCCAAACTTAAACTCTTGTTCGTCCTCGAATAAGATAGGATAAAATTAATGAATTAAAAGAGCAAAGGACAAATATATATATATATATATATATATATATATATATATATATATATATATATATATATATATATATATATATATATTTTATGTCAACATGTATACCATATGCCTCAATAATCCAGATCAATTTGTACTTTAGCAAGAGTTAATGAACAATAAGGTAAAATAATTTTAGTTATCTCATGCCAGATTTTCAAGTGTGTGTGTGAATAGCCAATGTTAAACTCCTACTCATGTAAATGATATATTTAACATTGTGTAGCTTATTATGCAATATCAAGCCCGAATCCCATGTAGTCACCCTAATGAGTCTAATGATTTTCCTTGCATTGCTCATAGATGATCACAACTTATTGCTTTTCTCTCGAATCCCAAGGTTCCTTCTATTCATGTGATTTCTAAACATCAAAAATTTGCATTTTTCCACACCAGGTGGTCAGAATTAGCTAAGTCTGCCCAAACAATCAATGGTAAGCGGTTCCCTAATCCATGCCTTTAGTATCAAAGTCTCAATCAACAAGCTTATACCAAACAATTTTTTATTATTATTATTATTATATATATATATATTTTTTTTTTTGGATGACTTTTTCATTTTATATCCATGTCTTTTACCATCTTTGTGCAATACTTTTCTCATTTGCGTTCTATGTGACCCCTGTAGCGAGCTTTAGGTTGGTGGCTCCCAAGCCAAACGGCTTTAGGGAACCAGGTTTGAAAGACCCCTCAGACTTAATTACTCGAGTCACACAGTCAACATTAAAAAGTTAAAGATGTTTTATTGTCTTATGTGTAAGTCTACTCTCCGTACTTACTTTCTAATTGACCCCTGTAGCGAGCTTTAGGTCGGTGGCTCCCAAGCCAGACGGCTTTAGGGCACCAGGTTTGAAATACCCATCTGACTTAATTACTCGAGTCAAAAAGGCATTTGAAGAGTAGAATAAGACCTTCAGCATTTTTCTGTTTTTATACCGGTAATGGTTTATACCTGTTGATCAAGACCTCTTCAACCAATGACACATTTCAGGAACTACAGACCCTTAAAAGTTCAAGCCTACCTTCACCACTTCTTTCCACCCCCAAACTGCTCTTGAGCAAGTTTAGTTTCTAAGTTTTAAAGGTTGGGATGTCTCATCATCTAAGTTTAGGGATTATCAAGTCATTTCTAAGTTCAAATTGCATAAATTTGCCCCACATGTATTAAACAAATCCCTACACAAGTAATAATCCAACAATGGCTATGTGCGCGTGAAGATGAAATCTAGCATGTAATAACTAGTTCATAAAATTCTTGTTTTCATGCTGTTCAAAATTCAAACCAAAGCAAAATTTGATCATACTATATCCTAGGCAATACACATGTCAACAAGTTTTTCAAATTTTTCCCCTTTTTTTTTTTTTTTGGATACATGCTGAATAAAAAGAAAACTTTAGCAGAAAAATGGACTACCCACCCCCAAACTTAAAATATACATTGTCCTCAATGTATCAGATCAAGTATATAAAAAGTATAACTAGGAGAGGTTAAAGGACTTCCCTGGTCACTCTGAATGTGATGGAGATATGCATTCCCAAAGTTCCCTAATCATCTTCCTGTTACAGAATCAGTCCTATCAAGGCAAAAATGAAATTCAGGCATTAGAAATGTTATTGGATGAAGATGTAAAAATAAGTAAATAAAGCAAACAAACAAATAAATTAAACTAATGCATATAAAGCCGAATAAATAAAAGAAAAGAAAATTGGGTTGCCTCCCAACAAGCGCTTGTTTATAGTCATTAGCTTGACTTTGATATTTTGGCTACTCTTCATTTGGATTTTCAAATGGTAGGATTGTCTTCTCATTGGAGTAATCACCCCCCCCCCCCAATAAGATTTCAACCTTTGGCCATTAATCTTGAACCGTCTCAAATGATCTTGTGAAACAACCTCCACTGTCCCATAAGGATAAACAGCCACAACTGTGTATGGACCTGACCATCTGGATTTCAACTTCCCTGGAAAGAGCTTGAGGCGAGAATTGAACATCAAAACTTGTTGACCAACCACAAACTCTTTTTCTTTGATATGCTTATCGTGCCACTTTTTTGTCTTTTCCTTATACAACTTGGCATTCTCATATGCCCCCAATCTAAATTCGTCAAGCTCATTTAGTTGTAGGATTCTCTTCTTTCCAGCTGACTTCATATCAAAATTCAGCAAATGTGTTGCCAAATATGCTTTATGCTCAAGCTCTACTGGCAAGTGACATGCTTTTCTAAAGACTAACCGATAAGGGGACATCCCAATTGGTGTCTTGAAGGCTGTGCGATATGCCCATAATGCATCATCCAGCTTCTTTGACCAATCAGTGCGTGATGTATTAACTGTTGCCTCAAGAATTTTTTTTAGCTCTCTATTGGAAATTTCAACCTGTCCACTTGTCTGAGGATGATAAGGTGTTGCAACTCGATGTTTGACTCCATATTTAGCTAACAATGCTGAGAATTGGCGGTTGCAAAAGTGTTTTCCTCCATCACTAATGATAGCTCGAGGTGTGCCATACCTTGAGAAAATGTTCTTCTTTATGAATTGTGTCACAACTCGTCCATCATTTGTTGGCAAAGCAACAGCTTCAACCCATTTAGATACATAATCTACAGCCACCAAAATATATTGTTGACCATATGAAGATGGGAATGGTCCCATGAAGTCAATGCCCCAAACATCAAATAACTCTACTTCTAAAATATTGTTTAAAGGCATCTCATTCTTCCTTGAGATATTCCCTTGTCTTTGGCACTTATCGCGAAATCGACACGATATTGGGAGGCCCCTATCTAGGTGGAAGCACAAATAACTCCCAGAAGCGGTATATCAGATAGGCCAAGCAGGCCCCCAACGTGAATTCACATCCATTCACATCTTGCAGGGATGCCTCGGACAGAATCTGTCACATTTACCTAGGATGACGCTATTGGGGTACATTTCCTGCATAATGATGCGTTGGTTATCCAGGTAGTGGTAGCTCGGAATGGATTGTCACGAATGTTGGTGGATGATGGTGTCTCGATAAACGTGAATGGAGTAACTTTCGATAAAACGGGGATTAGCACCCCACTCATTCCAGTCTCAAATCCAATATATGGATTCACTGGGGACAGCATAACTCCCAGAGGATCCATAACCCTTATAACTGAGGTAGGGTAAGCGCCAACTTTCTCCAGGATCCCCATGGAGTTCTTAATTGTAGACAAAATTTCCTCTTATCACGGCTCAATTGGGAGGCCGGGTCTCGTTGACTTGGGGGCTGCAACACATACGAAGTACATTTGCATGAAGTACCCCATGGAGCATAGTGTAATAACAGTCAGGGGGAGCCAAACTGAATCACGGGCCTGTTACACAAACGCTATTCGAAAACTTCAAGACCAGAGCTTGAACATGATTAGTGATGTAGCAATGGCCGAGGATGCTCCAGACCCTGAAAGATTGGGTGAAGGGCCCTCAGAAAGTGAAGATGTTACAATAACGCCGAAAGAGGATCTAGCAGATCTAGATCCAAGAATGACCGGAGACAATTGCTCTACCCCAGCTGAAAGGCTGGAATGTTTTGGTGTTGATCCACTTGATCCAATCAAGGAGTTGCAGATTGGATTAGATTTTCCAGTTGGATACAAAGATCAGTTGAAAAGCTTCTTACTTGAGAATCTCGACGTATTCGCATGGAAACATGATGATATGATTGGAATTGATCCTAAAGTGACCTGTCACAGACTTCAGCTTGACCCAAGAAGTCCTGGGCACAGGAAAAAGAGGAGGCTGATGAGTTCTGATAAATATGAGGCCTTGAAAGAAGAGGTGACGAAGCTATTGAAAAATGGCCTTATCAAAGAATCCCGGTATCCGAAGTGGGTGTCAAACCCTATTTTTGTTCCAGAGCAGAATGGGAAATTGAGAGTATGTATTGATTTCTCGAATTTAAACTAGGTCTGCCCTAAAGACAGTTCCCCCCTGCCTCGAATTGATCAATTAGTCGATTCTACAGTGGGACATGAGATGCTGAGTTTTATGGATGCGTGCTCTGGATACAATCAAATCCCCATGCATGAATCGGATGAGGAGCACACTTCGTTTATCACGGATAGGGGACTCTATTGCTATAAAGTCATGCCGTTTGGTTTAAAGAATGCCAGAGCCACCTACCCACGGTGGTAAATTGTATGTTTTCAGAACAGTTGGGAAACACCATGAAAGTATATGTCGATGACATGCTGTTCAAAAATATGGTCGCTACAGAGTATGTCCGCCATCTTTCAGAGGCCTTTGACATTTTGAGGAAATATTGGATGAAGCTCAATCCCGCGAAATGCGCTTTTGGGGTAGCATCTGGAAAATTTGTTGGATTCATGATGAACCGGAGAGGAATTGAAGCCAATCCAGATAAGATCAAAGCTTTACTAGACACGTGCTCTCCAAAGAGCTCAAAAGAAGTGCAAAGCTTAACGGGAAGAATTACAGCCTTAAGTCGGTTCGTTTCTAAGTCCACTGACAAATGCTTGCCATTTTTTAAGATCTTAAAGGGAGGGAAACTATTCCAATGGATACCGGAATGTGAGTAATCTTTTGCCGACCTGAAAGCATTCTTGGGACAGGCCCCTCTATTATCAAAACCAAAGGCTGGCGAACCACTCTTTCTATATTTAGCCGTGTCAAAAGAGGTTGTTAGCTCAGTATTGGTCAGAGAGGAGGATGAGAATCAGTTCCCAGTGTATTATGTAAGCAAAGTCATGCTGGATGCAAAAACACGTTACCCAGACATGGAAAAACTTGCTCTTGCGTTGATTACGACAGGTCACAAACTCCGTCCCTACTTTCAGTCGCACTCCATACATGTTCTCACAAAATTTCCTATGAGACAAGTATTGCAGAAACCAGATGTATCTGGGAGGTTAATGAAATGGGCGATAGAAATCAGCCAGTACGACCTACATTATGAGCTTCGGACATCTATAAAAGGTCAAGCATTAGCATATTTCATAGTTGAGTTCACACATCCACCTGAGGTGGAGATGATTGATAACACAGAATAGCTTTGAGTGGAAATTGTTTATCGATGGATCCTCGGCTGAAGGAAGATCTGGGGCTGGAATACTACTAATAAGTCCGGAGGGATATGAATTGCACCATGTGATCAGCTTTGGCTTTAAAGCCTCAAACGATGTCGCAGAATATGAGGCGCTCTTAGCTGAACTGAGGCTTGCGAAAGCTCTAAGGATTAAGTCTGTAGTGGAGTGATTCATAGCTTGTTGTGAGCCAGTTTAACGGACAGTTTTCTGACAAAGAGTCAACCATGGTTGCCTACTTGAAGAAAGTGAAAGATTTAGCCGTGCATTTCGAAAAAATGGAGTTACATCATATTCCCAGAACTGGGAATTCCAATGCAAATGCTTTATCTAAACTAGCAAGCAGTAATGATTTTGAGCTCCACAATATGGTTCCAATTGAGCATTTTCCGATCTCTTCCATTGAACCAGGAACGGAGATTTTGGTAATAAAAGAAGAAGGGTCTTGGATGAGTCCTATACTGGCATACTTGAAGCATCAAAACATACCAGTCGAGCCGAAAGCAGCTCGAAAATTGCACAGATATGCCGCAAATTTTGTACTCTTGGATGATTTGCTTTATAAACGGAGCTACACTTCTCCTTTGTTGCAATGTGTTGGGCCGGAGGAAGGACAATATATAATGAAAGAAATTCATGAGGGCATATGCGGAAACCACGCTGAGGCGTTATCACTGGCTCGGAAAGCCCTCAAACAGGGATATTTTTTACCAACTATGCGAAAGGATTCTCATAACTTCGTCTGCAAGTGCGATAAATGTCAAAGGCATGCAACCATACCGCATCACAAATTCACTGTGGTAACTAGCCCCTGGCCTTTCGCGAAGTGGGGAGTTGATATTATTGGTACTATACCCAGAGGTCCTGGTAACAATTGTTTTGCAATAGTGGCGATTGATTACTTCACCAAGTGGGTCAAAGCGAAATCCCTGATGAGGATTACTGAGGCCAACACCACCAAGTTCATCTAGAAGAATATTATATGAAGGTTTGGAATACCGCACTCATTGGTTAATGATAATGCAAAACAGTTCAAAAATAGAAGTATTGATGAATTGTGCGACGATTTGGGAATTAACAAATTATTTTCGTCTCCACATCATCCACAAGCAAATGGGCAGGTGGAATCCGTGAACAAGACCATAAAGAATACCCTAAAAACGAAGTTGGAATCAAAAAATGGCGTATGGGTGGATGAACTCCCACAGGTATTATGGGCACGTCGGACCACCCCGCACACCGCCACAGGGGAAACACCTTTCTCCATGGCGTATGGATCTAAGGTGGTATGTCCAGTTGAAATTGGAGTGCCTTCTCTTCGTCAAATACATTACGACGAGGCGGAAAATGAGGAAGCGCAAAGGGAAAACTTGGATTTCCTCCTTGAAAGACTAAGTGACTCCCAAATGGTGATGGCCACCAGGAAAAAATGGCCAGCTGCTACAACAAAAGGGTAAAGTTCGGCACTTTAACATTGGGGGTTTAGTCCTTAAAAAGATCCTTTGATGTGATCCCGGGAGGGGGTCACAACGAATACGCGGAATTAAACGAAACAAAGTTAGGAAAGATCCAGATTCAGCCAAGAACACAAGAACACAATAATTAAAATACTGGAAAGGATAAAAATTGACGATAGGACCGGGACCCGACAATCAAGACGCAATAAATTGACGATGCAGATTGAAGAACCGAGGTTTTCGAAACGCCACAAGGGATGCAAAATTCCTTGATATGTTTCTGATTGGAACGCCACAAATATTCAAGAAAAATATTTGATAAGTTCTATGAATTGTTCTTCAAGAACAAGAAAAAAAAGGAACCCTCCTTTTCGAGAGAGAAAATCTCACATTCATTCAATAATATCAAAGTTGTTGTTTCATATGAAAAACAAAGTAATATAATGTAAAAACTGACCTAACTAGGGTTTGCCGCTAATTTGGGCCCAAAACATAAGAGTATTTAATAAAAGACGGAATTAAATTAACAAAACTCGAATTCTGGAAAATTAGGTGTTACGGCCGTAAAAATGTCACTTACGGCCGTAAGTGACTTTCTGTTAATGAGTTACGGCCGTAACAAGAACTCTCACGGCCGTAAGTATCAATTTTGCTGAATTACTCAATTCCACCAGAGTAGGAGTTACGGCCGTGAACTGTAGTCTTACGGCCTTAAGTAATAAAATCCTGGAATTCTTGCTTTTGACCCGAGGGAATGTTACGGCCGTGAACAACAGACTTTACGGCCGTGAATGTGTCATTCGCCTCCAAACTTTGCCCCTTTGATTTGGCTCGACCCCTTTGTCTTCTCGGCTTGCTTCCAACATGAAACTTGTGCCGTTTCCTGCATAGATCACTGTTACATTGCCCATAGGTCGACTTCTCCTTTGGTCTCCTACTTCGGATCACATCATTCCCCCTTTCTTGGAAAGGATTCGACCTCGAATCCGTATATGGCCTCTCCTTTATGTATCTCTTTCTTTCGTTGGTTCAAGTGACATGTTCCTGTTTTGTGCAATGCATCATCCTTTGGGGTTGTTCTGTCCGACAATTAATTTTCCTTTTGGCCTTAGTTTTGTAATTTGATTGTAGTACCTGCAAAACAGAATTAGCCAAACTAGGGAGGGATGTGTTAGCAAATGCAAGTAAACTCATTTTTGTGGGTGACTCTCTTCTCTTTTTCTTTTCTCTCTTGAGCTCACCTTTTTCTGAGGTCGTGGCCTCAACTCTCTTGTTTTCAATTTTCACACCCTCTCCTTTTTCTGAGGTCGTGGCCTCAACGCTCGTATTTTTCCCCTCAAACTCACTCTTTATTTTCAATTGGTCCTCTTGGACCTCTTTAGGCGTTAGCGGAGCAAGTGTGATCATTTTTCCATCCTTCACGAAAGAATATCTATTTTTGAACCCATCATGCACCACTCTCCTATCATGTTACCATGGTCTTCCCAATAAAATATGCCCAACATGCATAGGGACCACATCACACACCACCTCATCTCTATAACCCTCAATGGTGAATTTAATATTAACCTGCTTGTTCACCTTAAGTTCTCCCGACTCGGTTAACCACTGTAATTTATAGGGGTTGGGGTGTTTCACCTTAGGCAATCCCAACTTCTCCACCAATAATGTACTAACCACATTAGTACAACTCCCCCCGTCAATTACCATCCCACAAACCTTTTTCCCTACCAAACACCTAGTGTGGAAAAGATTATCCCGCTGTCAATTTCAACCATCTTAGTTCGAGAATTTAGGACACGTCTATTCACAAGGGACCCCTTCACCGCATAAGTTAACCCCTCTTCATCGCTACTACTAGCCCCAACATCCACTAACTTAGGCATTCCCTTAAATTCATTCTCAGAACTAATTTCACCATTATCACGCAAGAGCATTACTTTCTTATTTGGACACTGTGATGCTATATGGCCCGACCCCAAACACTTAAAGCACTTAATATTTCTATCCCTAGTAGGTTGAGAATCAGAAATATTTTTACCTTTAGTTGTAAGTTCCTCCTTTCCCTTCGGGACGTGCTCATCATTGTGATCCTTCCTCGGTTGTGATGTAGGATAAGTTCCCGGTGATTGTTTAGATGTCCCCTTTCGCCTTAATTGCCTTTCCACCTTCATTGCCATGTGCACCATGTCTTCCAGTTCCACATAATGTTGTAACTCAATGATGTTTGCAATATCTCTGTTCAGCCCACTCAAAAATCTAGCCATTGTAGCTTCCCGATCCTCCACCACGTTGGCCCTAATCATGGCTACCTCCATGTCTCTATGATATTCCTCTACACTCCTAGAACCTTGCGCGAGCCCCTGCAACCTTTGATAAATATCCCTATGATAGTGGCTTGGGACAAACCTCTTCCTCATGATGGTTTTCATCTCACGCCATGTATCCACCGGCCCTTCACCATTCCTCCTCCGATCCTTCACCAACCGATCCCACCAATTAATGGCGTAATCGGTGAACTCAACAACCGCTAACTTCACCTTCTTTCCCTCAGAATAATTGTGGCAATCAAACATCAACTCTACCTTCTTCTCCCAATCTAGGTAAGCCTCCGGATCACTCCTCCCATGAAAAGGTGGGATAGACATTTTTATTTTACCTAGATTATCATCTATCTCATCCCGATCACCACGATCTCTTCTATTATTCGCCCTTTCATCCCTATCTCCTCTACCCCTTCTCCTCCTTACACTAGCCACAGATGATTGGACACTACTTCCTTCACTCGCAAACTCTTCATCATCAAACCCATATCCAACCCTTTGATTATGTCTCCCCTATGATCTCTCCGGTCTTCCCTCCTAGCTCTAGGACCCACATGAGTTTGTTCCCTACGCAACTTATTAATAGTTTCCTCCTGCCTATCCATCCTAGTCATCAACTTCTCAAATTGCTCATGTAAAGTCTCCATCACACCTACAACATTGTTATTCACCCTATTCATACCTTCAGGTCGTTTGTTGTGGCTCGTTGATGAAGCTGCTGGCTCCCTTCTGTAAATTCTCTGATTGTCCCCAACTGATGAAGATGATGAATCCCGTCTGCTAGACATTATTAGTCTTCACAGAAATAAGTGGTATATACCTCACAAAAAAAATATATCGCTCATGTATCACTCAAAATCCCCCTTCCAAGCACTTCAAAAACAATCCCAGAACTCAATCAAGGGTAGGACACGATAGACACGAGTAAGAACAAGAAAACTCGGAAATTGAGACAAATCCGAAATATTCGAGGATAAATACGAAAACTTCGGGCTTTTTTTTTTTTTTTTGAATCCGAAATTCAACTAAAAGTGCAACGTAACAAACGGAATTGAATTCTGATAAGAATTGACTAAAAGAAACAAGATTGAATTTTTTGTGGAATTTTATATGATTCAAACAAAGGAAAAATTTACTGGCACGAAGAACAAGAAAATCAAGAAAACAAGATAATATCTAGAATACAAAAACTGAATCTAGATCCAAGCTCTGATACCAGATGATGTGATCCCGGGAGGGGGTCACAACGAATACGCAGAATTAAAGGAAACAAAGTTAGGAAAGATTCAAATTCAGCCAAGAACACAAGAACACAATAATTAAAATACTGGAAAGGATAAAAATTGACGATAGGACCTGGACCCGACAATCACGACGCAATAAATTGACGATACGGATTGAGGAACCGAGGTTTTCGAAACGCCACAAGGGATGCCAAATTCCTTAATAAGTTTCTGATTGGAACGCCACAAATATTCAAGAAAAATATTTGATAAGTTCTATGAATTGTTCTTCAAGAACAAGAAAAAAAAAATGAATCCTCCTTTTCGAAAGAGAAACGAAAGAGAAAATTTCACATTCATTCAATAATATCAAAGTTGTTGTTTCATATGAAAAACAAAGTAATATAATGTAAAAACTGACCTAACTAGGGTTTGCCGCTAATTTGGGCCCAAAACATAAGAGTATTTAATAAAAGACGGAATTAAATTAACAAAACACGAATTCTGGAAAATTAGGTGTTACGATCGTAAAAATGTCACTTACGGCCGTAAGTGACTTTCTGTTAATGAGTTACGGACGTAACAAGAACTCTCACGGCCGTAAGTATCAATTTTGCTGAATTACTCAATTCCACCAGAGAAGGAGTTACGGCCGTGAACTGTAGTCTTACGGCCGTAAGTAATAAAATCCTGGAATTCTTGCTTTTGACCCGAGGGAATGTTACGGCCGTGAACAACAGACTTTACGGCCGTGAATGTGTCATTCGCCTCCAAACTTTGCCCCTTTGATTTGGCTCGACCCCTTTGTCTTCTCGGCTCGCTTCCAACATGAAACTTGTGTCGTTTCCTGCGTAGATCACTGTCACATTGCCCATAGGTCGACTTCTCCTTTGGTCTCCTACTTAGGATCACATCATCCTTCCTTCTACTCAAGAACTAGGAGTATGAACTTTAGGTCCTAATTGGGAAGGCCCTTACAAAGTCACCTCCGAGGTGGTACCCGCTACATATATGATCGAAGACCTATCTGGGGTACCTTTGTGTAATCCTTGGAACACGGATCACCTTCGTCTCTATTTTCAATAAAATCAAATTCCCCTTTGAATGATTACAACTTCTCCACATAATTTAATGAAAATTTGTAGCGAGTTACGTTAAAGATTGCATCAAGCGCTCTTAGTAAACATGGCGGATGCTAAAAATGCCAAAATTATTTTTGTTCATAAGAGAATACAACTCTACCTATAGTAGTCAAGCAACAGTAAAATGATGACAATACTATACTTGAACTTCATTGAACAATGGACTCTTATAAGCCCGCACTACGCTCACTACGTCTTGGCTGAAAGTATTAAAACCATCAGTAGCAGCTTGTTCAAACTAATAATCATAAGGAGGTAGAATCGCAGGTGTTACAAAGTACAACTCGAATATGGTCAAGTGTTTGTCAAAATCAGATCTAACCAGTAAATATGAATGTCTTAAGTTACTTAGATCTGAGGGACTATCAAGCATACAATGCATTTAGAAGTGTTTGCGTTTAGAGGCATTTAAAGAACTCACACTCTAACAAACCAAAACTTGTGTACACAACTGTTGAACTTCACAAAATGATCAAAACATTGAGCTAATTGAATCATTACATTTACAATTTAAAGCATCATTACATTTACATTTCGAAAAACTTGAGAAATATGCAATATGCAAAATGGTAAAAATAAATACAAAAAATGATCATTGAGGAGGGACATCTTCTGCAGAGTTCCTGCCACGTACATCCATAGAAGGATCAGCAGGATCATCAAGGGAATCGCCTTTATCCGTATGTTGTGGTTCGGGGTACAAGGCTTCGATGGGGGAAAGGTCCAAGGTTGGGAAAGCTTCCTTTACGTCCCCTAAAGCCATCCTGGCCCCCTCTGCATGGCCTCATACTCAGGCGTCTCTTGAAAAGTGTCTTTGAAATTTTGGATCACCTCGGACACCTTGGCATTCAGAGCTTCTTCCACTCGTGTTGCAATAGTCCGCTCCAAAACCTCCGTGATCCTGGATTGCATGTGTCGTTCCAGAGAGGTAAGATCCTCCTCCGCCTTTTTCCGAGCCTCTTCCTCTCTCCCCAATTTCTCAGTGGCTGCTGCCACCTCTGTCTCCAGCTTAGCTTTGGCCGCATTGGCTGCTGTCAGAGCCTCGGTAGTTATGGATTGAGCCGGGTTGGAGTCATCCAGTTTCTTGCAAAGGGACGCTACATCTGCCTCGGAAGCATGGAGATCGTGCTTGAGCTTCTCATTATCCTCTTGGAGGCATTTGGCTGTTAGCTTGTCTTCTGAGGAGGCCTTTCGGGCAATGGGCAGATGCTTCTTGAGGTCATTGATTTCCTTTAGCATCTTGTCCGCGTGGCGAAGGGCAGTTTCGGCCTCCTTCTTGTCCCGTTGGACCTCAAGAACGGAAGATTCCACTTCATTAATTAACGCCAGAGCCCTAACATTCATGGCCTTGGCCGCAAGCAGTTTTGGGCTGGTGGGACACTTGAAGAAAAAGCAGACCAGCCTTCTGTCCAGAATTGACTTGTAGCTAGCGCAGGGGAGTCGAGGAGATTGGAATCAAAGTCTACATCTCTAGGAAGGACACTGGCTTTAATTCGAGCAAGCTCGTCAGCCACTTCCTGGGTCACCTCATATTGAAGGCCCGGAACGGATATCTCAGGCTCCTCCACAGGGTCAGATGATTCTGGTGGAGGAGGAGGGAGTTTGGAAGGAGCCTCTGTACCCCTCTTTAACCTTTTCAAGGGGGAGGACTTCCTCCTTTGAAGCGGACTCTATAATGTCCTCGAAAGAAGTGTCTCTAAGTGTTCCCTTCTTGGTTACCTTCTGTCCCCTGGGGCCTCCTCTTTCTGATAACGAGGCGGGAGGGGGCATCAGGGCGGGAAAGGGACCCCCTAGCTCTGTAGCAGGCACCTCGGACACTTGTTTAGTCACCTCCCCATGAAGTGTGGCCAGCATTGATTTCTATTTCTTTTTCACCTCGCTGCCATGACGGAGAAGGGGAGGGACCTTCTTAGCCATAAGCCCCTTTAAAGAAATTTTGGGGAAGTCCCTGGAACCTGGTGTAGCGACCAAGAATTTTTACGCGATTAATAATTATTTTAATAGAAAATCGTGTCGCTACTATTTCACCCATTTTTATTAAGTAACGTCGTGACGTATTCGTATAGCCAAGTCAAGAAATAATCGAGATCGTTCGATTTTAAATTAAATTCCGAATTTCTAAAAATATCTCCATTCTCTTGATTTAAAGTATATGAATGGTTGATAGACTCCATTATATGTAATCATGAAGAGCATAATATTTGTATAAATATGGAAAAGTATATGAATGAATTATATACTCCATTATATATAATCATGAAGAGCATAATATTTGTATAAATATGGAAAAGTATATGAATGATTGATAAGACTCCATTATATGTAATCATGAAGAGCATAATATTTGTATAAATATGGAAAAGTATATGAATGATTTATATACTCCATTATATATAATCATGAAGAGCATAATAATTGTATAAATATGGAAAAGTATATGAATGATTGATAGACTCCATTATATATAATCATGAAGAGCATATTATTTGTATAAATATGGAAAAGTATATGAATGGTGCTTTACTTTAAGAAAATGATGTGTTAAAATTAATAGAATTGAATGATTATGTTTACAATATGCCAACTTTATACATCTATTTAAACCCATCTCTTTTACACACAACTCTACACATATACACTTATTTCCAACCTCTTGACAAAATCCACAAGTAAGAGAAATTCAAGGTGGTCAAGAAAGTTTTGGTTCATTTACTACTACACTTCATTTTAATCTTTTAAAAGGTAAGTATATCTTATGTTTTTATGAAAATTAAGTATGTTGTTATCAAATGTAAATATACTTTAAGTTTTTATGAAAAGTAAGTATGTTTTTATGAAAGGTATTACCTTATGTTTTTATGAAAAGTAAGTATGTTTTTATGAAAGGTATTACCTTATGTTTTTATGAAAAGTAAGTATGTTTTTATGAAAGGTAAATACACCTTATGTTTTTAAGAAAAGTAAGTATGTTTTTATGAAAAGTAAAATACCTTATATTTTTAAGAAAAGTAAGTATGTTTTTATGAAAATTAGATATACCTTATGTTATTACGAAAATGTTTGGATCATTGCTATGAAATCAATCTCACAAGATTGCTATAGGTCCCATATGATATGTTTATGATTATGCTAAGGGGACCGGAGTTTAGTAGCGCTACACATAAGAATTATTGCCATCTAAGTTCGGTAAAATTCTTGTGTCTCTCTATATTTATGAGGATTTCGATCCTATCCTATGTTATGATGAAAATGATCCATATGCTTTCAAAAGAAAATTATTTTTGGTATACTTACTGGGATTTTATAAATCTCACTCCACGATATTTACCATTTTCAGATAATTGAAGGTTCGAGGCGGTCAACATGGAAGTGGCAAAAGTGGTTAAGATTGATGAGATAATTATGTTGAACTTTATGTAAGAAAATTATGTTCTATTTTTATTCACAAATAAAATTATGGGATTCTAATTATTCTTTTGAATAATTTTACATTACTATTTAAGTCTCGATAATATGATATGAGTCACTTTTAGTGGCACTCGAATGGTCGAGAATTCGGGTCGTCACAGTTGGTATCAGAGAAAGTTATACTTTTCTGTAGACTCCTTAAATCATTTCAAAATATTTCTACAAGAAATTGCAATTAATCTATTTTTAATTTCAGTTAAAGTAATTAATTTTCTTCATATTTTACATCTCTTGGAAAAAAATGTTTATGCATGTACAGTAAAGCAGTAGGTTACTGTTCGGTGAACAGTAACCGGGACACTGTTCACATGAACAGTACTCGTGACGGTCACTATTCATCAAAAAAAAAATTTGTTCGGTGAACAGTGCGTTTACTATTCATTTAAAAAAAAAATTTAACTATTGATTTTGTCGTGATGGAGAAATATGAATGGATATACTTTTAAGTCTCTTATCACTTTAGACCTAACTTTATGTATTTGAAAAATTTTCTTAGTTGTCTAAATTATTATTTAAGTAAATCATTAGCAAATTGTTATTATGAATCAGATTTTGGTCTAATCATTTATGCAAATTTTATTTTGAATAACCAAATTATTTTATTTGGTATTATATTAAATTGGGCTCAATCATGTATGAAAATTTTAATTGGGCTAAGTAAATTACTACATGTATTGATAGTGTATCAATTGGGCCAAATCTCATGTAAAGATTCAAAAATGGTTAATGAATTTTTTCTAAGAAATAGACCATTGTTTAATTATGAAAATTTTGACTCATCAATCCGCTACGCCACCTTCCACGTTTTGACTCCTCGAACCAGGTATGTTATGTATAATAGCAATTACATGGCATTTATGATTATATTGAAGCATGTTAAGTATGAAATATTCATATGTTATGAATCTTTATGTGTTACACATAATATACATGTCAAGTATGATATAAATTGATAGAAGACTCAATTTTTTTATTCTTTTCAATGTAGAATCATGAGACAGAGAGGATATTTATATGAATTTTGGTGCATATTAAGCTTAGTAAGATTGACTCAATTAGAAATTAAGTTGGGTTGTAACTTTTGCCCAAAATATATGGAATAATATATTAAACAAAAAAAATTGATAATGAATTCGTACAATAATTTATCCCTTTATCACTACCTTTGTGTAAAAACAAGGGAAAAACTGTGGATGATTATTAGTACTTCCTCTTCAAGTTTCAATTTTCAGTTCAATAATTTATCCCTTTATCACTACCTTTGCTTAAAAGCAAGGAAAAACTGTGGATGATTATTGGTACCACTCTTCAAGTTTCAATTCTGAAAAAAAAAAAAAAAAAAAATTCGGAAAGAAAAGAAAGAAAGAGAACAGGTGTTGAGCATAATGGGAATAATATGACTTAAGAATGATTTTCAAAATAATTGTTGTCCTTGAGTTTAGAAATGATGAACCTTAAATGGACTTTGCATAATTGATTTTAGACATGGCACTAAGTATGAGAAGTCAACAGAAATGATTAGAAATATGTTCAGATTATCTATCATTTAGATTTAATGAGAAATAGCGAGCCAATTTTATGAAGTTTTATGAGATGTTAAGATTATAAGTGATGTGGTTTTAATGAGACTTTTATGAGAAGCATTATGAAGTTAGAGATTTAAAGATTTGGTTATTGGGAATTAAGTAATGGATATTATGTTGAGTAAGTGAATTATGCCTCTATATTGAAGAGAAATTTATTATGAACTTTGGCCTTGTGATTAAATTTTGGGAATATGATTTATGACTTATAAATATAAGTATGAGTAATCTTTTGAGCCAATTAAGGTATGGAAGGAAGTGATATTGTGATATTGAAAAATATGATTTGAAATTGTTATGTTGAGGAATTATGAATTGAATTATGGGATATTTTTTGATGATATTGAAGTGTTGGAATCGTTTTCAATATTTTTAGATTGTTGTGATCAAATGTGGAGTTATTTATTATTGTGAGTTATGAAGTATGCTTATGGTTTGGGATAAGTCCAAATTACAAGGGAGACTCTGTCCAGAATTTTATCATTTGGAATTAAGAGCATGATATGATAAGCATCCACTAAAGGAATTAAGGTTAGACATGCAAGTTCATTTACATCACAAACGAGATTTAGTAGATGATAGCAGAGATTTTATTATTTTCTCATAAGGAGAACATACAAAGAGTCACACTGGAAAAGAAATACATGAAACACGCAAAAGCAAAAGAAAGCAACATGGGAAATTCCTCAAATTGAGAGATGTGTTTCCGGAGTAGCCGTATCCTACCACCTCTGACCTTTTGAGGAAATAAAGAAACCTTCAAAGAGGTGTGTTTCGAGAGTAAGAATACTCCGTAATCTACCACCTGGAACCTTTGAGGTACACACAAGATTTAAACATTAAGGAAATCCTAGGAAATTAGAGGGGTGTCTCGAGAGTAAGAATACTCCGTACTCTACCCCCACCTATTCTAAGATTCATAAAGTTAAGTTTACATTAACCGGACTCCATTTTCGCTTGATTCCCCTTCCTTGCGACCAATCTATCTTAACCCCTGCTGGATCTTGTATTGAGATATATGACTGCAGCTTATCCAGTAGTTCATCAATAGTAGGAGCAGAAATAAGAAGCCTTCTGGAAAATGGAGAGATGAATCCCTGTTCCACAGCATAATCAAGAAAGGTTAACAAACCATCAAAGAAATTGTTAACATTCAGAAGCCCAATAGGCTTAGTATGGAGATCTAGTTGAGCCCACGAGGTAATGTTAAAGATTTCTTCTAAGGTACCAAAACCTCCGGGCAGGGCTATAAAGGCATCAGAACCATATAGCATACAAGTTATGCGTTCATGGATGGATAAGGTTTGAACTTCATGCCCTCGTGTTTTGCCTGCAACATCTACCAAAGGGACAGGTATGACACCGATTACTTTTGATTTCTCTGCAAGAGCAGATTGGGAAACACAACCCATTAGACCACTGCTACCACCCCCATACACAAGAGTGATACCTTTTTCCCCCAGTTTCTTTCCAAGATCTACGGACGCTTCTAGATAACTGAAGCCTTTCCCCACTTTTGATCCACAAAATACACAAATAGTTTTGATCTGTCGAAGTTTTGGTGCTTCCATCTTTGATAGTATAGAAGAGAAAACTTACGAAGAAGATGTGATTTTGGGATGCCTGAACTATGAAATATGTTTGGCTATTTAAAGATGGAAAAACTTACTGTTTTTGATTGATTCTGAAAAAGTAAAGATTTACTTTTGACAAAATCGGCCAACTTTTGACTGTTTTACCAAAGATATCACCTTTCGGTGATTTATTTCCAGCTTTATCAAACCTCGAGAAAGGAAAATATATTTATTTCCAGCTTTATCAAAACTCGAGAAAGGAAAATATATTTTATTTCCAAAACGCGTGAAAGAAAACAGCAAAATATTTTAAATGTGTATCAAGAGATTTACCTTATATCATTGATGAACTGCCAGAAGCCTCATTTTGTAAAACAGACTGGCAAACAGGATCTTTTGCTATTATATTTTGGAGACTATAACGATTTTTGTCCTCGTTAAACTGAGCGTATAAGGAGAGAAGTTCACGTTGCACATAACCACTTGGGTGCGTCTCAAGAGTCAGTCGAATATCATCCAAAGACTCCTTACTCAGTCCACCCTTTATGAATTTGATTTTATCATCCCGATTAGTAGAAGAATATCCTACTGTTTTGCAACGAGTATCACAGTTCCAACGAGCACATTTGTAGCAACCATTCAGCCTTTTTGCTCTTCGTTTCTTTGCGAAGGTGCTTTTGCTTAAACCAGGCATGTGCTTTGGAAATGTCATAGGTAATTCACCAGATAGTCGAACCTTTGCTTCGATCAACCAGCGAACATCTTCTGAAACACCATGAGCCATCAGCAACCTCAATCTTTCGAGTCTTATTCGATAAATTTTCCTCAGATCATTCATTGGAAGACTGGAATAATACTTGCGAATGTTTGTAAGAATGATATCCATGTTTTTGATGGATCTAACCTCTTCACAGCATGAACTATTTAAAAGCATTAAGGATCAGAGGGAATCCGCGTGATATTGATTCCAGCAAGAAAGCGCGGAATAGAATAATGGAAAAGAGGGAACAAGAGTTTTTGCGCCGTTTACTTTCTTGATAAAAGGAAGATTTGATGATGACGGGATTTGAGATATGGAATATTTTCTTGGATTTTGGGTACTGATATTTTGATATAATAATCAAGGTATAGAAATAATACGGGGATACGTGAAAGTAAAATAAGGACTGTATTGAATCAGGATTAATAAGTTTGTGCAAGTGAAAGGAATACCTTACGGGAAATGTTATGATATTTGAGTTAAGAATTTTAATTATTTGGGAGATATTTGTTTATTGAATTTTGCAGAAATTTTGGGTTACAAATATTGGAAAGATAAACTGATGATTATGTTGATATGTGAATAACATGTTTGGATATATTACATAGAGAATATTCAGGTAATCGTTTTAATTATTTTGGGATATTTGGTGATAAGAAGAAATGACAAATTATTATGGTATGATATGTTAGTAAAGATTTATTGAAATTTTAGAGATATTAATACGAATATTTGAGGTTACATGATACTATGATAAGTGACAGGTTACATGAGTACTACAAGATATGATGAAATATCACATACGATTGAAAATTTTCATTTTGAGTTAGAATTTATGAGTAGACACATATGTCTATTATTGATAAGAAAAATACATGTTCTTAAGAAAACAAAGAGATGCATTTAGTAAAAGTCCAGTGGGTTAGATATTATAATGATGAGATTACTAAGAGAAAGAAGAGAATAGATTCTGATTAAGTGTTCAGAAATCATAAGATCAAGTAAGTTTAATTTCGAGGACGAAATTATTTTAAGGGGGTAAGTTTGTAGCGACCAAGAATTTTTACGCGATTAATAATTATTTTAATAGAAAATCGTGTCGCTACTATTTCACCCATTTTTATTAAGTAACGTCGTGACGTATTCGTATAGCCAAGTCAAGAAATAATCGAGATCGTTCGATTTTAAATTAAATTCCGAATTTCTAAAAATATCTCCATTCTCTTGATTTAAAGTATATGAATGGTTGATAGACTCCATTATATGTAATCATGAAGAGCATAATATTTGTATAAATATGGAAAAGTATATGAATGAATTATATACTCCATTATATATAATCATGAAGAGCATAATATTTGTATAAATATGGAAAAGTATATGAATGATTGATAAGACTCCATTATATGTAATCATGAAGAGCATAATATTTGTATAAATATGGAAAAGTATATGAATGATTTATATACTCCATTATATATAATCATGAAGAGCATAATAATTGTATAAATATGGAAAAGTATATGAATGATTGATAGACTCCATTATATATAATCATGAAGAGCATATTATTTGTATAAATATGGAAAAGTATATGAATGGTGCTTTACTTTAAGAAAATGATGTGTTAAAATTAATAGAATTGAATGATTATGTTTACAATATGCCAACTTTATACATCTATTTAAACCCATCTCTTTTACACACAACTCTACACATATACACTTATTTCCAACCTCTTGACAAAATCCACAAGTAAGAGAAATTCAAGGTGGTCAAGAAAGTTTTGGTTCATTTACTACTACACTTCATTTTAATCTTTTAAAAGGTAAGTATATCTTATGTTTTTATGAAAATTAAGTATGTTGTTATCAAATGTAAATATACTTTAAGTTTTTATGAAAAGTAAGTATGTTTTTATGAAAGGTATTACCTTATGTTTTTATGAAAAGTAAGTATGTTTTTATGAAAGGTATTACCTTATGTTTTTATGAAAAGTAAGTATGTTTTTATGAAAGGTAAATACACCTTATGTTTTTAAGAAAAGTAAGTATGTTTTTATGAAAAGTAAAATACCTTATATTTTTAAGAAAAGTAAGTATGTTTTTATGAAAATTAGATATACCTTATGTTATTACGAAAATGTTTGGATCATTGCTATGAAATCAATCTCACAAGATTGCTATAGGTCCCATATGATATGTTTATGATTATGCTAAGGGGACCGGAGTTTAGTAGCGCTACACATAAGAATTATTGCCATCTAAGTTCGGTAAAATTCTTGTGTCTCTCTATATTTATGAGGATTTCGATCCTATCCTATGTTATGATGAAAATGATCCATATGCTTTCAAAAGAAAATTATGCTTGGTATACTTACTGGGATTTTATAAATCTCACTCCACGATATTTACCATTTTCAGATAATTGAAGGTTCGAGGCGGTCAACATGGAAGTGGCAAAAGTGGTTAAGATTGATGAGATAATTATGTTGAACTTTATGTAAGAAAATTATGTTCTATTTTTATTCACAAATAAAATTATGGGATTCTAATTATTCTTTTGAATAATTTTACATTACTATTTAAGTCTCGATAATATGATATGAGTCACTTTTAGTGGCACTCGAATGGTCGAGAATTCGGGTCGTCACACCTGGTAAGGCTAGGACTGATTAGTCTTAACAGGTCAAAATCTGGGATATATATATATAATAAAATAATAAAAAATGTGTGCGCAATGCGACTTACCCATAGCTAGCATATGACCGTGCTTGACGAACAACTTGTTTTGCTGGATAACTTCTTAGGAGGTGCCCTTGCAGGCGAAGAGACATCTCACCAATGGTAACTCCACGTCAGAGAGTAAGGAGGCGAAAGTTGGCCCTGAGGTAATAAACAAAGCAAGGAAATGCGTCATATTATGAGCAGGAGAGGAGAAACATGAATAACCCACCCAAATAAAAATAATAATAACAAATAATCATAACACAAGATGATGGCGGTATTGGTGGCAGAATGAATGAATGAAACAAAGTAAAACTCACGCGGAGAGGAAAGAGTTCAGGGAATGGTGATCTCAGGAGTGGGGTCCACGGGCGAGCTTTGCCACTTTCCTGTGACCCAGAACCACTGGCTTCTCCACTTTTTTATGGAAGTGGGGTGCCCAGTAATGATGGGAGGGTAGGAGCCTCAGGGAGATAAGTAGTACCAGTCTTTCACGTCAGCCCTCACATCTTATCCCTCTTGACGGACTTCTTTAAAGTGTACACTGTACAGGGTGTGGATGATGTTTGTGGAGATGGGAGAATCTGGATTGACCTCTTGCCACACCAGCCAGGTACCAACTGCTTGTGTCCAGAAGTTCTGGGCCACTTGATACGTGCACAGGTTGTAGCTCCTAAGTAATGCCCTGAAGAAGGGATGGAGTGGAAGTCTCATCCCGCATGATAGAGCATCATAGCAAATTGCTACATAACCTGGTGGGGGACTGCAGGGTTGGCAGGAGGACGTCGGATGTACCAACTTGACCTCCTCAGGCAATCTAAACTTTGAGGGGGTGCCCGCCAAATCGATGCTCCGGATTTCGGACACTATCTCGCTACTCTCCCAAGAATTCGGGTTTGGTTCAGGGTCCACATGGTACTCCGACATCTTATTCACATAATCCACCTCCTCGACTTGTGCGATCTCCTCTCCAGATAACCCCATTTCCTCTCTATGCGCCCTAAAAGGGGCCCTTGCGCCCTAAGTCAAGATCCTGTGGGTCGGAAGAAGAGCCAGTTGTTCCTTCTCTCCCCATATCTCTATCACGTTTAATTCGGAGCTCTCTCAGCGAGGACTCCTCTTTAGGGGATAAGTGGGCCATATAGGTTTGGTTCTTCTCTTCTTCGCTGTCAGAATCATCCAAATAAATTATACCACTGCATTTCCTATTCCTCCTCTTAATCTTCTCCTTAAAGAAGCAAGAACTAAAAACGGATAAAGACAATGGGCAGAAACATCTTACAGGAATCACCATTGCCAACAGTTCCTCTGAACCCGTTCCCCCAACTCTTTCCATTTTTTCTTAAAAATAGGCCAGACTCACCAAGAGGAAAACAAAATGAAAAACAAAGCTTTCAAACCCACACTCAAATATTAGAAATGAAAAAGTGTCGCACATGTAAAGGAAAAGAAATTTACCTTCAAAAATGAGCGTTCGAGGTTGTTCACTCGAAAGGGAAAACAGGCCAATGGAAAGTGTTGGACAGTAGAGACAATTTGCCGAGTGGAAAATCCTCAAGACGCGCTGAATGACTTGCAAGAAAAGGGAAGGTGCTTCTATTGCTTACGAAAAAGTTACCACGGAAATTCTGAGGAATTGGCAAAGGAGAAATGCTGGGATGAAGGGAGCTTTATAGGGAACCCAATAATACCAACCCTTGGCCTTTGAGCCGCATGATTGATGAGGGTAACTCGTGTCTCTTGAGGGGAGGGCTAATCAAAGCACCAACTGTGGAAGGAAGGGAAGAAACCATTCAGTTACCAAAGTGTGTTCCACGTGCGGTAAGGTGTCTTCTCCCATCCCCTTCATATTTCTTGGGGATCGATACCAGCAGCCTCCTTGTATTAAATGTGCCGCCTAAAAGATATACTAGCATGATCCTAACTTTCGTCTGGAAGGGAGAGTAAGAGTAGAAGGTCGACTTTACCTTGAGTACAAGTCTCACCAAAGAATGGCATTCCGAGCCTTGAGTCTGTAGCACTATACAATGAATCCCAGCTGATTGATTGCAAAATAATTATAAAACAATAGATATAACAAATAATAAGGTTAGTGATTCGAACCTATGACAAATTCGATCCACCCATAAATGACAACATCGGATTTGAGGGACTAGTGTTGAGACCGTGCCCAAAAAGGAGCCCAATGAATCACCAGCAAGGGCCTAATAGAGGCCCAATGGGCCTTGTCCCATAACTAAAGCTTGGGGTATCTCCTTGGGCCAACTGCCGAGGTGGAATAACACATGAACCTCTTTAGCCGAACTGGTTTACATCTAGCCGAGGTACTCTATGGTAATGCCTCAGACGAGTGATGGGACAACAGACGGTGTCAAAGATGTGCGACTGTCCCCAGTTGACTGTGGCTTGACGTGACATTACCTTTATCAAGAATGTGACAGGAGCCCATCCCCTACCAAACGTAGCAATGATTACTGCAAGAAAGTAAGATCCTCCTCTCCAACGGCCAGGGTAAATACACGTGTAAAGTCCACCACGTGTCGCCATCCAAGACCATAATTTCTCCTATAAATAGAACACTCTCTGCACCAAATAAGGGGTTAGCAATCTCATACTCTTAACGATATATTTCTACTCTCACTTCATTTTCTCTCTTTTACACACTTATTTTTCCCGCACACAATTTATATTCGCTTGAAATGAGCACTGACTTTGGTATCGGAGTGCAAATAGGAGCCACATCAGCCCCCTTTGCAAACTGATTGTTTGTCACAATGCGCAGGAGATCCACGTGTTCAAGAGGGAGGAGCTGAGACGTTTTGATCCAATGTCCAGCCGGATTTTGTGGTCAATACCTGTAATATTGTGTAACTGTATTTACTGTAACATTATAGTCGTGTTTACAATCAAAAAGTATACAAAAGAAATTTATTACTCACTATAATGTTTTGACTTCGTAATGTTCAGTAATACTTTGTATGCCTTATAATTTTCATAAAAAAATAGCACAAATACCAATGCAATTCAAATAAGATACCAGTGATTACAACCAAACCAACACTTCAAACAGGGGATTTAAATTCTAAAACTTGAAGCCAATGATCTATTACAACTTTGCAAATATTAAAAACAACACAAAATCCCAACACAATTCTGCCAAAAAAGAGATGTTACCATTTAAAAAAAAAAAAAAAAAGAAGGTAGACAAGCAACACGCCACCCCGTAACCCCAACATTGCCTTCATCCTCCTCGCCTTCTCAAATCTACCCTCCAAATCCTTCAAACCCTGCTATAGAAATCCCTTACAAAAACCACAGCAACCTACTCCTACTCCTACAGCCTAACCCAAGCCCCTACGGTATAGTCTCCGCCACATCCTACTTCTTTCCAATCTTCAATGGTCTTCAATACGGTCATTTCCTTATTACCAAATATCCTTCCCTTCTAGCCCTTCCTCCTCTCCTCTGTCTACCACGTCAGCTTCGTCTCCTTCTTCGCACTTAATCTGGGCATCGTCCAAATTCCTTCGCTCCATGTTTCGCTTGCTTCGATTGAATAATCAAACTGTCCCATATTAGAGATGGAATTTCGATGCAAAAGAATATAAGAAGATGAATCAATTTGTGAGCTTTTTTTAGATAGAGAAACTCCCCTTCAAGAGAATACGATGATTCTTTGTTGCTCTTGTGCTTTGATTTGCTTCAAGAAAATGGGGAGAGAGGAGAGAGGGGAGAGAAGAAAAAAAGTAAAACCCGTAAATGGGGAGAGAGGAGTGAGGAAAGGAAAAAGAGAGAGAGGAGACAGGAAAGAGGAAAGAGAAAAGAAAAGAAAAACCCGTATTATTCTAATTAGTTTGAAAAACAAGTAGTTATCTAAACGCACTAGAGGAATCTAGTGTATAGCCTAATTATTCCTAAAAAAAAATGAGTGCATGGGTAGGAAGATCGAAATCCATAATGGATTACTAAAAGGAAGTTCAGTAAATTATCTAACATGATATTATTTTTAAGGGATGAGTGAACCGTGCACGTTTTTTCCTTCATGAACTGAAATATGTCTCATTGTAAAGTTTTGCTGAAATTTACGTACTTTTCTTTTTTATCATCCAAATTTATGCCCTTAGTATCAATGTTCGATACTAAAATTTAGGTCCTAAATATTGTAAAAATTGTAAAAATGACTTAAATTTCAGTAAATCAGAAGTATCTTAGAATTTTTTAAAGTATTAATGTGTGATACTCCCTAAATGACGTAGATTTTAGTTTGATCCTAAAATTAAGGGTATTTATGTAGTTCTCCCATTTGTTTTTTTTTTTTTTTTTACCTAAACTAAAAGGAATTCAAATTGGACTTTAAGTTGCAACAAAAATTTCGATTTTAATTATGTAATTTATGTTGTCTTCTGATTGTGTTAAAAAAATCAGTAATTCATGATGTCCATCTTTTCAAGAAATTAGATTAAGGAACGAATAACTCGAGCATATTTTAAATTTAAGTTCCAAGAAATCAACACGTTTTGTCATCGCTGTTAAAGTTTAAAGGCAGCAAAATTAAAATTATCTAAACAAGGTAGGTATACAAATAAATTTCTCTGAGTCAAAAAATAATAATAAAATTGAAGAAAAACAAGATTTCCATTGCCGGGAATCGAACCCGGGTCCCCTGGGTGAAAGCCAGATATCCTAACCGCTGGACGACAATGGATCTATGCTTATGATGTTGATAATTCTAATTATGTTATATAAAATTAAAGGCAACTCCCAGCTGAGAAACTCAGAATCTCCAAAATTTTCCTTTGCCCAAAAACAATTTATCAACGATTGTGATTTAAATCACTTGTCTTAGGTGAAATGTGGGTGTTTATCGTAAAAATATTGATATATTTATATATATATATATATAATGCTTGGCCTAGATTCAACTGAGTTTGAGCACTGATGCAAATTATGGTCTTTTTTATACAAGTGACGGTTCCATATAATATTTAATCAGTTGTTTCGTGTTAAGAGAGATGCAACTCAATTAATTGAGAAGATTACGCAAAATTATCAAGGGAATCTTTTGAAAATAACAATTGAGAATTAATAAAATAAATAAATAATCAAGGATAAAAATTCCGTTGACCAAATGAAAGTTGTAATATTAAATGATAGACAAAATTACCGAGAGCTATATTATTGACTATCATCGGAGACACCTTTATCAATGATTATTGATGATAATATATCTTTAATTTTCGAAATCATTGTCGATGCTTCAGTCACCAACGAGATGCCATCTATGATCTTCGATGATATATCCATTGGTGATCCTAATCGTTGAGAATATCCGGAAGTGCTTAATTATTGACGAAAAGCTATTAGTGTCATTCAATAAGTTTTTACTTTTTAAGTTTTAAGCCTTTATTTTGTTCTAGACAAAATTTTTGATTGAGTTTAAATTTTTTATTTATAAAATTTATTGACGAACTTTTTATAGTAAATTAAATTATAAAACTATATATATATATATAGTTTAAATTTTTTATTTATAAAATTTATTGACGAACTTTTTATAGTAAATTAAATTATAAAACTATATATATATATGACTATTATTAACTATAAGGGTTCTATTTTCCAAAAAAAAAAAAACTATAAAGGTTTTAGTATGTTAGTTATCATTTTAAAATGAATTTGATTATTTGTTTTGCATTTAATTGTATACAGAATTTTTCGTAAGTAAAATGAAAACACGTATATAAATTTTGAAAATTGGGACCTCTGATAGATATGAAACTTTAAGCTACGCAAGTTTTAAGTATTCACTTTGCTATTCTTAAACTAACATTTCTTAAATTTTAATCCACCTCAAATTTGAATTTCTTACATTAATTGTCATGAATTAAAATTTGAATATCTTGGAAATTCATCTTATAAAACATAATGTGGATCAAGATAAAATCAAACGAGAAAAATTAGTCAACCTTCAACAAATTTTATTAGTCTCCCCTCAATCAGTTAACGCCTAACGGTAGTCAAGCGCCTAATTAAACAGAAGTCCATGGAGAATAGCCTGCCATTGTGTACAAAATATTTAATTACGATGTATATGCTTAATTCCATTTATACAGAAAAAGGATTCTATACGTTCCAATACAACTCTCTACAATTTTCAAATAGTTTAAAACTCTCGACTACTTTCAACAATGTTCATCGAATTAATTTGCATATTTTTACCGTCTCTTCGAAATGGTCTAAAGGAACCTTATAATTGAATGAAAACCATTTATTGTCAAATATATCAAAGATTAAATAATAATAATCATATATATTAATTAGATATTTCAAAATACACTTCTCCTCTGCATCCCCCTTTTGCCTTGCCTTCATGCATCTCCCCATCCCCCTACTACTCATGAACGGCTCGATTTTCACCTTGCTACGAGCAATAGGGAAATTGGGTAACACTTGATAGCAAAATAAGTACGAGAATGATGATGCTCCAGTAGAGTTTTAACCAGGATGCCACTACAATGGACAATATAACATATTAACATACATGTGTGATCAAAATCTTGTTGGGTAACATCTAAATACAGAACCACCCCCAAAATCAAACTAAAAAGTGTTACCTTACCCAAACAGAATGGACAAATAGATCAACCGTAATCATAATAATTCCTCTGCGAGAGAGAGAGAGAGAGTTAATTTTATTTTTTTACGATTTTAAAGCTAATCTGATTATCATCTTGACACAGGTGCCAAATCATTGCAGATAGTCCCTGAAAGAGTCTTCCTCTTTGAGAGTTTTCTACATGGAATCCAGTGATTCGCGAAAGATCTGGACATTTCATGATGCCAATAAACATGAGGAGAGATGCACCACACCACAATCGAGCACTTCGCCAATATGCTATACAGGAAGAAATAGTCAATCACATCGATTAAAATAATTTTTATCCACGAATTCACATATTTTGATTTTTGAACCCCCAAAGCATCTGGTACTAGTGGAGCTGACGTGTGCAACAATTTCACTCAAGCTGCAACATAGATTGCCTGTCAGCTGAATAGCGATATGCAACAAGCCAAAGATCCTCCCTACAGAAACGTGAATTCACATTTAGTACACGAAACTCAATTTCATGGACTGACAACTTTCACATCAAATAATGTAATTCGACGTTCATTAACTAATCACTCTAGGTTCAACATCCCACTCGTGATTAGAAAGCCAACTCAGTTTGAGTCTAAAATTAAACGGATAATCGATGTACCATAAATGTATAACTAACAGAAAAGTAAAATGTCCAAAGTCGGATCAATAGACACGGCTACTTAGTAACTTCAAAAACAGTCCATTCTCTATAAGGATAACAGTATCTCCCACGCTAATCGTGCATCACAAAGTGGCAAAGCCGCAAAAGTATATCATACAAGAGGCTTTCCCATTTGCTAAAATGTTTGCCTGTGATAAAGCAAATTCATTTGCATTTGGCCTTTCAACCTGTCTGTTCCACTTGATAGTTTTACTAGTTATGCCAGTCAGGGTCATAGGATGTGACCATTTTAATGTAAAAATAAACAGCTGAAAGATGAAAAGCAGAAAGATGACCTCACATTCCTAGCCACTATTGCCACCTTCATCAGATCATCAGCCATCACAGTAAGGTTTACTAGGTGAGAATCGTTCTACAATTGTATGCATGCATCTCTGGCCACTTGTGCTCAGAACCTGCTTGACCTCTATTGTCTAGTCCAGAAGAATGCACTAATTATAATTAACTCCTTGGAGTGTATAAATAATTAAAAATGATAAGATTGTTATGAAATAATGGGAATGAGGTAATGAAATTAGGTATTAGGTTTTGAATAACTATTACCGTTATGCCCCTGTAAAATTTACATATTACGATTATGCCATTATCCGCCGCCCCTATAAATAGGGCCTATATTCATTGTAATCTCTTGCACCATTTCTCATGAATAAGAGAATTCTCTATAGCTCTCTCAAGCTCTCTCCATCTTTCTCTCTTGTTAGTTGTTAGATTTTTGATAGTTTCACAACACGTTATCAGCACGAGTCTCTACCCTATTGAGTAATATGATTGGAGTATGCTCTACGGTTGCATCTAAATGATGAACCTCTGTATCAGAAACCAGATTATTACTAATCAACGTTTCATATTCCAAATCCAGTGTTTTTGTTGTTAGAAAATCATTTATACATCATAGATTTGTAGATCAATTTCTAGTCTATAGAAAAATTTAGATTAAAGGCACGGCTGCAGTTGTGATCATGATGTCCAACACTAACTTGGTGAAAATTAACAATATCCACAACTAATTAACGATTAATATGTGATCAACAAGATAAATTAAAGATTTTAAACAAGGTATAAGTAAAATAATCATTGTCATACCGTGACGGATTGGACTATTATGAATACCTTGACTGGATTTGACTATATGACTTGATCACTATTATGAATACCTTGACTGGAAGATATGACTCGCTCAATCATGAAAGGTAATTATTTCTTTATGTTGACACCGCCTATATGGTCGGTTTACGGAATACTTTTATTCATATTTTATATTATTTCAGAAACACCTCAGTTGTTGGTTAATTCTAACATATTAGAGGTTGTTGTCAACATATATACGTGGTGGTATAACCCCAGTATTATTATTGATATTATTGTTATTAAATGTTTCATTAAATGATACCAGAAGTTATCAATACTAAAGTTAAAAAAATATTTTATCAAATGATATCAGAAGTTATCATTACCAAAAGTTGGTAAATGTTGATAAAAAAAAAGTTACCAATACCAAAAAGTTGATAAATGTTGATAAAAAATATTTTATCAAACGGTACCAGAAGTTACCATTATCTGTATTGAAAAGATAGATAAAAATGGATTATCCAACAAGAGAATGTTGATGTATGATAAGATAATATCACATGATAGCATGGACATAGCTAATGTGAAAATAATCTCATCAGTATTATGAGATGAATATTAGATGATAAGTATTTGAAAAAGTTCTTGCACGAGCAATTATGTATTCCAGAAGAAGTACATATTTACTCTAGAAGAAGTAAAATTTATCATCTAAACATACTAAAATGTTATTATCATTATTGCTCCTGAAGAAGCATAAAACAAGTCATACATAAAAGGAGGAAACATTTATGATTCTCAAAGTAAGAGATGTGTTTCGGGAGTAGCCGTATCCTACCACCTCTGAACTTTTGAGGACATAAAGAAACACTCAAAGAGGTGTGTTTCAAGAGTAAGGATACTCTGTACTCTACCATCTATCTTTGAGGTACACAAAATTAAACATTGATAAAATCCTAGAAATTTAAGGTGTGTCTCAAGAGTAAGAATACTCCGTACTCTACCACCATCTATTCTAGGATTCACAAAGTTAAGTTTACATTAACCGGACTCCATTTTCGCTTGATTCCCCTTCCTTACGACCAATCTATCTTAACTCCTGCTGGATCTTTTATGGGGACATATGATTGCAACTTATCCAGCAGTTCCTCGATAGTAGGAGCAGAAATAAGGATTCTCCTAGAAAATGGAGAGATGAATCCCTGTTCCACAGCATAATCAAGAAATGTTAGCAAACCATCAAAGAAATTGTTAACATTTAAAAGCCCAATAGGCTTGGTATGGAAATCTAAATGAGCCCAGGAGGTAATATTAAAGATTTCCTCTAAAGTACCAAGACCTCCAGGCATGGCAATGAAGGCATCAGAACCATATAACATGCAAGTTATGCGTTCATGGATAGATAATGTTTGTACTTCATGCCCTCGTGTTTTGCCTACGATATCAACTAAAGGAACGGGTATAACACCTATTACTCTTGATTTTTCTGCTTGAGCAGATTGGGAAACACAACCCATCAATCCACTGCTACCTCCTCCATATACTAGATTGATACCTTTCTCTCCCAATTTTTTTCTCAAATCCACGGCTGCTTCTAGATACCCAAAACCTTTCCCTACATTTGATCCACAAAATACACAGATAGTTTTGATCGGTCGAAGTTTTGGTCCTTCCATCTTTGAGAATATAAGGAAGAAAAAACTTATGAAGAAAATGATATTTTGGGATGTATGAAACTGTGAAAATCATTGGCTTTTTAAATTTGAAAAACTTCACTATTTACTGCTCATCTTTTGAAAAAGTGAAAACCTAATTCTGACTAAATTACACTACTTTTGATAAAGCTTACCTTTCGGTAATTTTTTAAAAACACTTTATCAATGCTGAATAGCCAAAAGTACTCTTACCTAAACCAGGCATGTGTTTAGAAAATGAATCTGGTAATTCACCAGCTAATCGAACTTTTGCTTCGATCAACCAACGAACATCTTCTGGAAAGCCTTGATCCATCAGCAGCCTCAATCTTTCAAGTCGAACTCGGTAAATCTTTTTCAAAACATTTACCGAAAGATTAGAATAATATTTGCGAATATTTGATAATATAACATCCATTTTTTATGGATCTAATCTCTTTCCAAATGATATATTTAAACGCGTAAAGGAGCGCTCCGCGTGTCAGTGATATCGATTCCATCAAGAAATAATGGAATAAATTATTGAAAAAGTGGGAACAATGAGATAATGCGTCATTACCTTTTTCGAAATAATGGAAGATTTGGCGACAAGATTGAGATCATGAGATATTTCCTTGGATATTGTACCTGATTTTTTCGGTATACTAAAAGTAATAAAAGTATACTGATTTGAACTATACAGAAATACTTACTGATTAAATGAATACTGTATTGAACCAGAAGTTCATACATATGTACAAATGAAATATCTTGCTGAACCAGAAGTTCTATAATGATTGGTTAGATTCCAATTCAATAATGAGATTTATTGAGAATGCAAAATGACATTCATTAAAGATCCAGAAGATTGTTCAGGTTAACAAGTTATCATTGCTGCTTGTTCTCAAAAGCAAATTAATTATCTCACTAAGAAAATGAATGACTGATTATTTGTTCAAGTAATAATATTACGAGCAAAGTAATAAATGCTAACATGAATATATCTTAAAGTCATTAATGATTTTACGAATTAGTTGAGATAATAGAATATCATATTGCTAATGATTTAGCAGATTAATAGCCTCAAATTATTTGCTATAAGAACAACTTGAATATAAATATTTCTTATGCAGCAATATTCTACATACAAACATGTCAATACGATGAAATAAAGATTTGCTTGTAAAGCTTTATGATTTTTAAAAAGTGCGATATCTATATACACTCCAACAAAACGTACTTAGATATAATATTGTGATTATATCCATAATTATGAATGACATGTGTTGCGGCATTATTAGCCGATTGATATAATACAAGATTCTTGAATATTATGGGGAAATTAAACAATAACACGCATGAAGCGTGATCAAGCTTAAAGCGTAATTATGCCTGAAGCATAATGACAATCGATTCCAAAAACAAATATCTCTTGAATAATGGAAATGATCCATTTGAGGCTAAATACTCATGGTGAGTAAAAGAGATATAATTAAATGTAAGAGATTCAGGCCTGATGATAAAAATACAAAGAGATCTCTCTATGTTATGTTTATATTGACATAAAATGGAATCGATAAATAAGTCGACTGCATACATAAACAACCCTCTTATGAAAATGAGGTTGGTGAAATTATAATACTTTGGCCAAGTATAAAATCCCAATGTAGGGATTATTGTTATAAGACCTGAAGTCAAAACACTTAAATGTGTAAAGCCAGTAATTATATGTACAAATGAAAAATATTTCACAGTCGTAAAAGACGACTCGTTGCGCGCAAAATTTTTCATAAAACTGGCATGAAATATGGTGGATAGACTATAGTCTAAATTCACTAGTTTGAGCTCTTTGATATACCAATGAGTGAGATCAAAAAGTGTGATTCTCATCTCGGTATTTTGGGAGTTTTCTTTGATGTACCAGTTGATCGCGGTACGTTGGGATTTCAAGCGAAATGATTATAGATTATATGTCGAAATTGATATCTATTTCAATGATTGATTATGCTCCTGCAAATTAGAAATTGCAGTTTATAAAGTGCAAGAACGTACATGTATAAATCATTGAAAGATTCAATTTGCCCAAAATAATATCATTATAGAATGAAATGTGATTCTTAAAATAAAATCACATGAAGATATGATACATATAACCCCATAATATAATATGTTGAAAATGAAATTGGAGTGTACTATTATTATATTTGAATATTTGGGCATGCAATTGATTTTCAATATGCAGAATTATATTCACGACCAAGAAGTACTGGATTCTCTTTCGGATAGGCCCTGAAAGGAGAAGGAATGCCAACAGGCGTCTATTATTGAATTCACCCGACCCGATAGTACCCATTTTGGGAACGTCCAGTGCCGAGCTATGACTTCATAAATGAGTTATAAACTATTTATAAAAGCTCATCACAAACTATATGAAATAATTTAAGATTGCATTAATATACTTATGATATTCCTATGAAGGGAATAAATACGCACTGCACTCTTTTTCCCTTAACTGAGGTTTTGTCCCACAGGGTTTTCCTAGTAAGGTTTTTAATGAGGCAGCAATTATGGAACAATTATGGCGTATCAATGAGAATAATGTACTCTTTTTCCCTTCGCTAAGGTTTTGTCCCACAGGGTTTTCCTAGCAAGGTTTTTGAGACATTGTCACAGCTATCTGCAAGTAATAATTCAACAACAAGCTCTCTCTTTAAATTGTGCTGAAATGATATCAACAAAATGAAGAAAATCATACATATCTTATGAAATACTTGATTGCACACTTCAGGGGGAGAATTATGCTGTCATGCTGTACTCTTTTTCCTTCGTCCAGGTTTTTGTCCCACAGGGTTTTCCTGACAAGGTTTTAACGAGGCAGCGGTTGTACTCTTTTTCCTTCGTTCAGATTTTGTCCCATTGGGTTTTACTGACAAGGTTTTAACGAGGCAGACCTAAAGCAAGGCAGCACTAAAGACCTAAAGCAAGGCAGCACTAAAGCACTAAAAGCACTGAAGATTTCAGTACATGATTTGAACTACTTATCATTGATGTCATTTCGGATATTAGACTCAATGATGAATGATGGTCAACATCAGGGGGAGCAACTGTACTCTTTTTCCTTCGCTCAAGTTTTATCCCACTGGGTTTTCTTAGCAAGGTTTTAACGAGGCAGACAATTGAGCAAACGAGTAATATGTCATTCAAGGGGGAGTGTTATGAAATAATGGGAATGAGGTAATGAAATTAGGTATTAGGTTTTGAATAACTATTACCGTTATGCCCCTGTAAAATTTACATATTACGATTATGCCATTATCCGCCGCCCCTATAAATAGGGCCTATATTCATTGTAATCTCTTGCACCATTTCTCATGAATAAGAGAATTCTCTATAGCTCTCTCAAGCTCTCTCCATCTTTCTCTCTTGTTAGTTGTTAGATTTTTGATAGTTTCACAACAAAGATGCATTTTTTTTTTTTTTAAATCAATTGACAAGACAGTTTATATACTACATAAAAAGGCATGAAATGATTTTGACTTCAACAATTCCTTGTGCAATGATTATCATACAGTTTAAAATCGCTAAAGTTCTTGTTGGACTTGACATTTTATTTGCGAACTATTAATTAATTAACTAAACTTTAAAAAGTATTGTACAAATTTCTCTCAATGTGTAACGGGGATTAGGAAATTCAGAATTCTAATACAGTTTGAACTTCCACAAAACTTTTACATTCTAGTCGCTACTTAAATCCAGACCCCGACAGGATTTGTTTTTACTTATCCAGCTAAGAATATCCAACTAAGAACTAAATGACAAATATCTGAATCATATCCATCTATGTGATTACACTAAACTATGCAAGTAAATATGAACACGCAAAAATAAAAAGATAAAATTGTAGGTGGCATGTGAAATACTACAGCATAAAAAAATGTTTTAATTGCAATAAATCTAAAGAGTCAGTTATATGCATCCTTGATCTAATAAAACCACACAAGCAAATTTATATGCAAATCTTGTTTTTTCTATATACTTGTCCAACCATCTCAGAAAAAGGAGCTCCGTAGGCATCTCTTAATAAGCTTTATCGAAATCGATAAAAATCGTATAGAAATGCTGTTATTTTCTTTGTACTTATCCATCCGTTCTGAGATAGTTGTGTATGGTTTCAGTAGTAGATCTTGTTGCCATAATCAGACTGGTTCACCAATAACTTTGAATTGCACCTTAATTAGGTTCCATCGCCTATCCCATAATTACATAGTAGGAATAACAACATGCAACACATAGAAAAATATCCGGATTATTTTGAACACATATTAGACGAAAGTTTAAAATCAGAAGCAGAGGAGAGAGATGAGGGAGGGGGGAAGAAGAAAATCCCATGATAAGAAAATGATGGTACCGCCATTTAAGTATGGTTCAAATATGCACATAACAAGAATGCTAGACATGGTGCAAATGCCACTTTCTAAGGTCGCATTCACATTTAATAAGAGGAAGGCTGGACTCTAAAAGAAATAAAACCGTATCTTCTGGATTATAGAGGTCTAGTTAGATAAAGAATAATCTACTAAATGCCAGCAGTTGTACCAAATAACAACTAATGAAGTTCAAGTAATAAACTATGTTTTCAAAACAAGCTCGGACACTGATCCGAAAAAGGGAAAGGATCTACGGTTAAAGGGTCGGACTGGGTTGAACCAATTTTAACAAAAAAATATATACTGTAAAAAATTGACCAAAGTAACTTAACTTTTCGGATTATATAGAATATATAGACATTCAATAAATTTGGTTTTAGTTTTCTCATCTCTCTTCCAATATCAATACAAAATGAGACCATAGTTATAGACAAAAGCTTCAATTGATTGCTTAACATTATAGCATTTTAGTGTGTTATTAATGTAAAATTAGCCCTTGTTTGATTTGATTCAATAAGAACTACTTCTCTCCCACACTCATTTTCAACAAGTTGTTCTTAAAAATAAAAAAATAAAATCATTTTCGCACTTCCCCATAACTTTTCCCTACTTTTTAACAAAATATTGAATAGAGAAACACTTTCCAAATAATCATTTCTCAGAAATCTTTATCAAACAAGCGCTTAAATGAGAGAGAAAATAAATTGAAATTAAATTCAAGAATAATGTATTTTGGACTTCAGATTTTCTTCCAAACTTTTTCCATAAAATATTTTAGTTGTAATAGCGCACTATTTTCCACAGTTAACCAAACAGTGTCCTAATATTATTTTCTGAATATTTAAACCACTTCTTTCTTCAAATCAGTTTCAAAATCCCACATCGGCTTATACCAAGGAAAACATGGAGTGATTAATTGTCTCTGTGGGCCTTCACTGGTAGCAAAACTTTATTAGCTTTTACAGCTTTACCCCCTCAAGTAATGAGATTTTCCGTTTTTTCTTTCAGAAATTCCTCCCTGCAAAACCAGTAAAACTGGTAGCAGTTCAACAGGTTAGTTGAACCTGTTTTTTGACCAGTTCTTTCCCCGCCCCAGTTTTAGGAAATGAGAGGACCGCTTCTCGATTTTTCTGGTTGAACCGGCTGGTCTGGCCTGTCTGATTTTGAAAACACAGGATGCAACTTGCCATTACACCATAGATCTAAATGAGCGGCCCCCGGATCGTAGTTCTAATACAATCTATTGTTTTTCCTGAACTTTTAATGTATAGAAATTCATGTCAATCTCAGTTTACTTTACCTGTTTATAATAGTTCATAATAAATATTCCTATAGTTTGTCTTTCTCATGTCTAACATTGTCCAGTAATGTACATGGTGAAACCAATTTCAAATCATGATGAACATACAGATCCCAATTACAATAAAAAGAGCTTTTCAACTCCAGCATAATTCAAAATTTGACTCCATACTTTAATATAAATTTTCAAACAATACAAACTCCAACACTAGCATATGATGGTAATCAATTAAACAGAATTGTCAAGCAATTATTCCATTTATATAATACTAATTTGCTACCTTACCAAACCATCATGCTACTCAACCTATGAGGTGAATATAAGCATATATGTGCAACAGTAAGTTTCGAAGTGATAATACCCCACCCCCAGACTGGGCTCCAGACGGAAACACGAGGTCCAGGTTTTTGAGATACGAGTAAGCAAAATTCAAGTCAACGAAGATGATGAGCAAAAAAGATAATCACCTGAAAATTATGCATTCTGCTGGACTTGTCGGTGTAGTTGCAGAATCCAATCAGCATAGCCATTTGTGCCACCAATCTGGTCCTCTACTAAATTTGAAAGTAGAAAGAAACCTTCTCTGGGCTGTTCACCTTGCCTCACAAGATGACAAAATTGATAATATGATGGATCACTCACCCGAGATTTTTCAAGTAACCTCATTAGCTTTCTAGACATTTCATTGCCTTGCATGGAAAGGTTAACCTGATTCTCAGAGGCAGCATAAAAATACATCGATGAATGGAGGCACAACAGGAAAGCAGGAGTGTAAATATGTTAAACATAGACACGTAACAACTCCAGGGGATTGAAAACAGCCAGAGTAAGTTTTTATTATGTGTCTTGTGTGGGTTCTCTCTTTTTTCTAATTTTTGTGGTTGGGATGGGCAACACACACACTCCTGACTCTCTCTCTCTCTCACACACACACACACACAGGTGCTCTTTCGATGAAAAAGTGGTAACATCAAAAGAGGCTTCACAAACAGCCAATTGACGCATAAATAAGCAGCTCCACTAGTTACTTATATGATGAAGGAAAAAGAATTAATTTGGGAAGAAAGTTGGCCAACATGGAATAATTGACTCTCAAAAATAATAAACTCCTGGTTTAATCCTCGGGAGTCGATTTGAAAATTCACTAGGAAAAAAAAAAAAAAGCTCAGCTCCTTTACATCAGATGAAGTTAAAAATGAAAAACCTTCCACTACCATCTCAGCTTAAAACTTTCCAAACAAATCCGAAGTCCCAACCTTGCAAGATCAGAAGTCAAAATTTAATGCATACATAAAAAGGAGTCTCGCATTCATGGAGCTGTGATATAATTAGATGGACACCAGCTCAGACCAACTTAAGGAATTGAATAAATAAATTTTTTTTATTAAGGTTTTCACAATGATTTTGATAATGTTCCAACCATAGGACTGCTCAAGAAAAACTTTCCAACAAATTGGTATAGTGGTCCAGGAACTAGCTGATTATACAGTTTCACTTACTTTTTGACAAAAAAAATGAGAAAACGGATAATCAATAACCATGTTTAGACGTTCATGCATTTGGCCACCTCTAGTTAGTATACTCCATTTAGATATCACATCAGACAACTCTCGAAATTCAAGTATCAAGACATTTAAATGATAAGCGCAAGTAATGAAAGACTAGATACAGAGGCAAGAAGCATTCACGTAAATAAGACTAATGTGTGTAACAGTAGATTAATTAAGATTATAATAGAAGCAACCTTTGAGAAGTTCGCAGCAAAATCTTCTCCTAGCAAATTCCTTGCTATATCAGGTGAAAGTGATCTCCCAAACCATATGATAAACCTAAAGCCATCATCATACATATAAAGGCCCCTGGTATCTAAGCTCTCTGCAGTAAGTGGTAACCTCTTTGAAATTATGTCGAATTCATCAATTTGGGATGTCTGGAAATGATGAATAATACATCTTCAGGGATTCATATGCTTTAAATTGTTAATATAGAAATTTGAAATGCAATATGCCATCTTACTTTGATAAGGTAGTCATCTAGGCGAACCAGGTGAGGATAGAGAAGTTTCAGCAATTTTTTAACGGGTAAAGCCATCATGGTATACCCAGCAGCACACCGGTCATCAAGCAGAACATCAGCATATCCTCCACGAAGGGGTGTTGACTTACATAATGCCAATCCATACAAGGGTAAGAATTTCAGTGATTCTGGGTATATCATTCTCCCAGACAAGCGATGCTGAACGGCATAAAGATTTCGATATTCTCTAAGGGCTTTGACAATCCTAAGTTGAATAGCATTCCGAGCCTCTTCTAGTTTGTAGGACAGAGTTTTCTCAATCGCTGAGATAATAAAAAATAATCTTAAGTACAATTTTCAAATAAATGTAAGAACAAATGCTCATAATTACATAATTACACACACACTAGCTGTCAGAGAAATTATTTCTCTACCTAGCCTGGAAAATAAAGATACAATGGCCCCAGTGTCAGCTAGGCGATACATCTCTCCAAGATTCGTAACAACGGGAGCTGCTGCCGTGTGTACCCTGATACGCCTTTCTCCAGAAGATGATGTATATCTTTTCAATGATAAGGAACTTAATTCTTTATCCATTCCAATTAAGTTGCCAGAGGATCAAAAGAAATAAAGTCACTCAAACCAATACAATAGGAATAGATCTTTTTCTAGGATCTAGAAACTATATTAAATTGGTAAGAACCTTAAAGGCTTACAAAATACTGGAAGAAAACCAAAAGAAGGTGAAAGAGCCTCGCCTTCACACAACAGGCAACGATGGACTGAAGCAAGAAATATATTAAATGCCAAAACAAGCAGACAAAAGTATGAATCCCATGAGAAAAATGGACTCGAAAGAGAGCCACTTGAGTTATGGGGCTAGAAGAAGAGATATCAGTAATATTTGCTGATAAAATTATGTACACAATAAACACTAATCAACATGTGTAGTTTCAGCACACGTGTTCGTGCAAACTGATTTACAGTTAAATTCTTTGCGGAAGGATACAGTAAAGCAACTTGGAAGTACACAGTCTGCGTTGTCAGAAGTGTTTCTTCAAGAGATAGTTGTGTTGCATAAGCTTTATCACAGTCAACAGCAGGAAGTGCTAATAAGTCAGTGGATCTTAGCATAAAATTCCCGTGATAAGATGTGAAACGCACACCTACAGGCAGGAAGAGATGTGTTAACTCTTAATTTCAGCATGTAACTCAACAATACCATTTTGAAGTTGACAGTGGAAGTAGAATCAATGACTAGCGAAGTCTCCAACTTCGAGTATAGGGAATTTACCTTTTCCACATCTTATGCGCATGACAGATTCCCATGCAGTTTCTCTAGTAAGATCTCTGGTTAACTCATGTCTCAACTTATCTTTGTGAATGGCAGATTGGAAACTAGGATAATAATAAACTTGACCCCCTGTATATTTTGCCAGTGTCCCTACACATAGCATTCAACATGATAATTTTCGGTGTTAATACCTATCGAGTAAAAACTCAATCTCACCCAATCAGTTATTTTGTAGGACAGCAAGGAAATTAAAAGTTCAATCCGAAAACCGGTGATAGATGACGTTATTAGCAACATGATAGATAGGAAGATTTGATTTGACTTGATACAGATTTAGTTTGTTATAATCATCTGGTATCATCTGAATATGTTCGTGGCAAATCTAATTCATACATGAGGACTCTGTTTCATCTATTGGACAACATCCGCTGACAGTAGATAAAGGTCTCTAAGACTATAGTCAACAAATTAGACTAGCTTCCTAGCCACAATTATCTATGGATTGAAATTTGTACAGAAGTAATAAGCTTCTGACTAATTTTTTAGTGTTTATTGCATCATTTTCTACTCTATGTCATAAGTCCGAAGAAATGTAAAAGACGTGGATGTTAAAGCATCACTGCATATTCTGGTACAGAATATGTCCCTGTTTGGTATTGATAAAAATTAGATTTTTGGTAGATTTTGATAAAATTTGATAAGATGTGTGGTTGAAAAGTTCTTGGCCCCATAAATGTTGACTTTGAATTAGATTAAAATCTAAGTTTTTAGTGATACCAAACAGGGTCTATATGATAATGAATTGATTTATAGCAGGTTGACTCTCTACATGATTTGAGATCTTTTTTTCCTTAACATTTGAAGGTGTCAATAAAGAGCAGTTGTGAGGTTCTATAAGATTTTATCAAATGTTAGAGTTTAAGATCTGATTTTATTTGCTTAAACCTAAGGGGATTTATACATTTTGTCTCTAACTGAGATGTTTCTTTTGTTCTTGGAGGTGAGCTCCAACCAACTTATTAGGTCTATACAAATTTCAAATTATCATCTAAGATTTTCATCTCTTCTCCGAAGAATATCACCATATATATGTGCTCATACTACACTACCTTTAACTCTCTATCTAGCTATAGATTTTCTTTCATATGGACTATTTAAGATGTTCACAATTATAGTGTTGAGAAATGCTACATCAGTAAGTACTAGAATTGAGAAACATTTAGCATGTGTATGTACTCCTCTTATGAAATTAGCATCCAACATATTAGTATTCAACAAAATATTACTCAATCATTCAGCTTCATGACAATAGCAGTGTGCAACAGGTGGAGATTGTAAGTTGAGAACTTGTAATTTTATCAGACAGTGGTAATACGAATGCAAAATATAATTGAGAAGGTAGCCAAAAAGAACCAATGATCAATTATCAGAGCAGATTTATAATCTATAGAAAAAAATAACATCAAATCAATTACTATTAAAGCATGAACATAATTGTTTTGAGTTAGTCTAAGCTATTTCAAATAATATAAACTCAAAGTAAGCTAACTGTTGGTACATACCCAAGGATGCTATATCGGTGTACTTGTCACTAAATGTATATACATTCACTGCAACCTGATACTTTGTGAAATCAGCAGCCATCTGTTTATAAAACGGATCTTCTGGTATTCTTAGTGTATGCTCTTTATCTGTTCCATAAATGCGAGCATCATCTCGCAGTCGTAGACGGCCAGCACCCAGTGATGGCAACGTATTCTGGAAAATCAACAACTTACCACCAAGTTGCCCCTGGAAGTAGGAAGCATATACAAGTTAGTGCTAAGTTAAAAGATGGAAAACAACTTTCTAAAAGAACAAAGGCAATCACTCAACAGAATAGCATAAAGTATATAGTATCAAAATCAAAAAACAAATGCTATAGAGGAATACTGCTAAATAACATCAAGTTAAAGGGTTGTTGATCGAAGTTAAAATTGAAGGACAAAAAATAATTGAGCACACCATAACCATGAATGCAGCTTTAAGAGCAGGACCAAATGCAGATTCCACATTCATGTTATCCTGGAACATGGAGGGCAAGCTATCAAGGAATGCATCCACTACATTTCTAGATTCTGACAAGTTGACGAGAAGATCGTCTGGTAACGGAACAAATATGTCATCCAAATCTGAGATGACCATCATCTGAGGCTGCATTAAAGATGACTGGTAAAAGAAAATGGCACAAGTTATTCATGGAAATGGAGTAAAAGGGGTAACTTAAGTATGACACAAATTAACTGCTAGATGAGACCACTTGCCTTCACATTATAGAAATGTATTGTGCTGTCATAAGTTATGAACCCAATCTGTGTACGGGGAAAACCAGGCAATTTATCCAGACAAGTCTTGATAGTCAGTGCTACTACCTGCAAAACATATTTGTGGCTAAGCAATAATTTAAGATATACAAGGAAACATAAATGAATAAATAGTTTCTCACATGGTAATCAACTAAGATAATTTATTTATCCATGGAAAAACAAAGCTAAAAAAAAAACAGCATCTCAATAAGTTCATGTCGTCAACTCTTAGTCATGCAGAGACACTCATCAATCAATATTAAAGAAAGATGCAGTAAAAAACTAGAAACAACAGAAATATTTCAAAAATATTAACAAAGGTATATCCATCGATTCAGGTAAAAGCATACCTATGCAGCATAAACAAAGATGTTGGCGTGTACCCCTCATGACAAAATCAGAGTTATTAAATAAAGGAAAATATAAGAAAGAGATTATAAAAATTGAACACAGAGACGTACAAAAATATCTTTTATGAAAAACTACATGTACATTCCAGAAAATAAGAAGTTGAAGACAAACTATGTCATCCGTCAATTTGTGTGTGAGAATTACAAAATGCAATCTCTTGCCTTTACACCATCAACTTATAATGGGGAATGTCTACCTCAAGCATTCCACTTTGAACTGCAGATATTGATACGTCGATCAGGAAAAAGTACAGCGGTGGCATTGGAGGTCGAACCATGTATTCAGCTGGAGCAATAAACTCCACACTACCCTTGGTAAGCTCAGGTCGCTGATCCAAATCAACTCTTCTGCCACTGGCATCCAAATGTGCAAAATAATCACCAGGAACTGGAAATGAAATTTACAATAGATCAGTTTATGTATCTTCAGAACAATAAAAATGAATAAATTCAAATAATCAACTAATTTACCTATAAAAGATATAAAAAAAGTAACCATGCAGCTAGAAGCGAGTTAACACTGTAGAGATCCTCCTCCAATTCAAATAGCAGTGTAACACAATCACCCATTTGGTACTTGGCCAGTTTATTGAGGCATCACAAAAAAAAAGTCTACAAATGAATAGTTTGATCTTGATCATAACAATGCAGTGTAGCTATAAACTTACTTAGAATCTTTCCCTTACCAAGGAAGTTGGTAAGTAACTATATAAGTTTCGATGTGTCTATATATGTGTTTGCTTTTGTGTGTGTCCGTCTCTGTGTGCGTGAGTCATAGGGCAGGCCCTAGCCTTGTGCAGCCCATGCAACCGCATAGGTCCCCCGAGATGTGAAGGCCCCCAAAAATATGTAAGGTCCAGTTTAGTAGATAGCCCAAGTTTTTGAATTAAAAATGCCCAATTAATATAATTGTTAATTTTTTTCTTCTAAAAATGTTAGAAGAGTAAATTTAATTTGAACTCTTAATTGTTTACATTATTATTGTTGTAATTTTGAACGATTTTATTTATTAATTTTTTTTATCAAGGCCCCATTTAAAATTTCGCATGAGAGAGAGAGAGGTTGAATATGCTTTTCAGTGAATACCCTACACCCAGTGGCGGAGCTAGGTCATGGCGAGGTGGCGCGGTCGCGCTAGCTTTATTCCGATCAGCCTCCTTTTTTTTTTTTTCCCCCTTGAATCTCATTTTCACACGGATCAGCTGGGAAAAAAGGAAGGTAAGATTTAGGGAGGAGGAGGAGGAATCGGAGAAGAGTGAGGATTGTAGAGATGAAGAGAGATCTGAAAATCATAAGAAGAAACACAAGAAAAATGGTAGCTAAATAATAAGGACAAAGAAAGGAATGGAATGGAATGGAGGAGGAAGGAGAAGGACTCGGCTGTGATGAAGAGGGATCTTGACCCAATTGAAATAAAATGATTTTTTTACCATAGCTTCAATCATTTTTGTGTTGGACTACTCGTCCACAACTTCATTTGTAATTTTTGGATTGTTCAATGAAATTTGAGTTTCTTATCAAAAAAAAAAAAAAAAAAAAATGATTTTTGGCAAAAGGCCCAATTCCATATATAACTAATCCAATTAACAAAAGTTTCCAAACCGAATTTTGTTCTTTTTTTATTTATTTATTTAGATTGTGATAATTTTTGGAGTTTCTATTGACCTTTTACAGGAAAAATAGGTGGACTTGTTTGAGAATGGATTTATGTTGGATTAATTAGACTCTACATCCCTATATAGTAGATTCCATAATTCATGAGGTCAATCAAATAATTCACTCTCTTCTAGAATCTGGTATTTTTCTAAATTTTAGGAGTGAAATTCTGTAATAATAGTTTTAAAATTACGTATTTTTCAATTCCTCCCAATTACAATTAGGTAATTTCGTAGATTTCTCATTTATGTTTTAGTTGCAAATTGCAATCTTTAGAAAATTTTCATTTAACTACTGGGAAATTATTTGTTTGTTATAAACAAAGAATCCATTTTTAAAAACTAATTTCGTGTACATATATTAGTGCCCAATATATTACACGATAACTACGTTTTATTGTTGATTGAAGGATTTTTAATATTATTTTACTTAATAATGATTCACAATCTCGTCATCGCGACCGTTGACCCATTGATGATGGTCGGTCAACGGTCAAATAACGCTCTAGTTGGACTAGATTCCTGTATCCGCCACTGCCTACACCATATATGTAGATCCAAGACCAGATATCAAGAATTACAATCACTAATTGGTTAAGAAGGGTATGAATGATTGTACAAGGAGAGAGAACAAAAACTGTATAGGCCGTAAAGACAGAAACAAGAAGCCAAGTAGAGTTCCATTGAAAATGACAGAGACCCTATGCATGGAAAAGAGTACCAATCTTTGAGTAGCAAAAAATTGAGTCAATAAGCTATTTCCTTTTTTCTTTTCCTTTTCCTTTTCCTTTTCGTAATGAGGTGAAAGAATTTTGTGGCTGCCACACAAATTAACTGAATAAAGTGTAAAGGAATAGAGAGAACTGTTCAAAAAAATAAGAACTACACCAACCAAAATATTCATGACATGATTCAATATTAACAAGCAAAACATAAAATTATCCAATATGCTTATGATATGTTCTAAAATCACAAAGGTAAAGAAGATAAGTTACCATCATTAAGCAATGAACATATGTTGCACCTCCACTTTCTTCCACTATCTGTAAATGTGACATATGGATTTACATAAGTACGGCACCTTCTACAACGAATTATGCCAGTTGTTGCAAAATTAACAATCGGAACTTCTTCCTGGACAAAGATGAGTTCACAATTAAAGTATATTAGATTTTAAACAGATCATAATATACACATCATGAAAAAAGAAAAACTCTTTAAATAAATCGGAACTAACCCCATCAAGAGCTTCTGCAAGAGGACAAACAACTGCTCCAAGAGGCAAATGCCACCTTGATGCCAACGACTGAGAATTTGGGATGCCATATGTTGTCAGTCGTAAATATCTGGAACTACAATTCATGGGGTACATTGCAGCCAAAAAATTTGGTTCCACATCACCAGCCAATGGCCTTGGTAATGTTTCAGGATCAAGTCCCTTATCAAAAGATCCCGGTACGGACCCGAGAGAGAGTGAACTAAAGTCTTCGGCCAAACCCTGTGAAACGCCCATTGGAGGTGCAATGCCAGGATGCTGCATTTGGTCCCTTGAACGGAGCCCTGCTGGAGTTACAACAGGTGAAGTGGGCACATAACCTCCTTGTGGAGCAGAAAATGGTGCCAGTGATGCAGCTGGACCATAGCTTCCTTGCTGTGAAGAAAATGGAACAGCCTGTACAGGTGGAGCATAAATAGCAGAATCTGATTGTGTACTAGGGTGCCCTGGAACAGGTGGCTGGAAGGTTCCACTGGAAGCCATGTAAGATGGCCCCATTGGTGGCGGTGGTGGTGGCAGTGGTGATGATTGAAGATGTGGACTAGGTGGGTAGAAGATTGAATTTTTAGATGGAGGAGAAAGATTTGTATAGGATTGTCCAACTTTCATGCTTTGAGGAGGAGATCCCATTGGTATTGAAGGCAGTTGGGATTGAGGAAGAAGAGATACAGGAGAAGATGAAACAGAACCTCCAGCAAGTATACTTGGTGGGGGTGCAACTGGCTGGCCCACGAGAGATGTGAATGGAGGTGGACCTGGTGGTACTTGAACTGCTGAGGGGAACTGCGGGGTTTGGAAACTCTGGAAAGGTCCTGCAGTTGGTTGGCCATATGATGATGACAAAGAAGATGGAGGTGGCCTGACTGGTTCATTAGACCTATCTGGTGGTAGAGGTCTAAAGCTAGAGCGCTTTAATCCAACCAAAGACCCAGACGAGATGGGAGGTGTTGAAAATTGAGAGGCAGTGGGAGGGGAAGGCCTAAAGGCAGAGCCTTCTGATCCAACTACAGAACCAGGTGTTGTACTTTGAGGAGAAGCAAATGGTGTTACAGCTGGTCTAAATGGGAAGTTTGGACGGTTAGATTTTTCAGTCCCCATATATCACACTGTCCGTTAGCTTCTGTCAGGCAGCATACACTGCGCATGGACAACAGATCAATAAACATAATACAAAATCACATTTCTGCTAACTATAAACTAATAGTGCAAATTCGAAGTTCCATGCACCAAGACATTGAATGTTGGAAGCAGTTCAGTGGCAAACTAATACATGCTATAGTTGAAGAGGTCTTTAGAACTCATTTTTCCCTTTTCAAATGCAATCATACAACAGGGTCATCAGGTGTTTCTTTCAGTATTTAAGTATTTAAGCAGCTGTATACTAGCAATACAAAGGGTTTCGGATATGGGTAGCAATAATGAGCTTATGCCAAGACAGTTGGGGCTTGTGGAGAAGCTCCCAGCTCGACAAAAAATAATTCCTAGATATTTTGGCAGTTAAGTTTCAATGAACCAAAATATAAATATACAAAGTTTCTACAACTAAAAAGTAGATATAGGGGTAAAAATCATAAATTTTGGCACTTCACAGAACCAGACTATAAATAAATATACTAATTTTCTATACCTAACCGGTTGAAATAAGTTTAAAAGTCTGAATTATCATTCACCATTAAGAATGTTGATTTAAAGCTATCATTCAAGCTCAGAGCAATAGGAATCAAATAATATAATACAATTCAGCGGCAGGACTCGCGCCTAATTGAACTGCAAAAGTGTGGATCAGTAAACTCATGGAGTCCAAACATCCCGAACCAAATATCCAAAAACTTAGAATATAAAGACTACTGAAATCAAGATTGATAGCTCTGACTATCAATTAATAGAATTTCGAAATCTAATTATAATCCAGAATCCAAAAAAAATCCAATTGAAACAATAATTATAAGCAGAATATGCGTCGAATGAGGCGTGCGTAGAATTATCGACCTTATCTCGCGAGTGGAGAGTAGAATCCGAATACTTCAGAGTTCAGAGAATCAGAGACGCCGGTCGGAGAGGGCATAAGAACCGAATTGAATGTTCAGTCCTACTCTCTCTATCGATTTTTTTCTTGTTTTTAAGCTAAACAGAGTAAATGGATTATTTTATTTTTATTTTTAAAAAAAAGCATAGTAATGGGTAATTTTGACGTGTGGAAATAATTTCTTTTCTATAAAAAAGGTTACATTATTTTTCAAATCCAAGAAAATAAATAATACTATTCAACCTCACTTGTATGTGACATCTAACTCATTGATTGATACAAATGTACTCTTTGACCCGCTTATAAGTTTTTTAGTGAGGTGTGATTTACTGTATTTTAATTTATCTAGTATTTTTAGAGTCGTGATAAAAGCAACATTATCTTCGTAGTTTCATAGTAACATTTCTAAAATTCATATTCAAGAAATCAATGCATGAACGTAAATGCGTTAATCTAGAGACCTAAAATAAATTATCATTACTTTGCACATGCATGGGTCACGTCACTTTGGAATTCATTCTTTAAAGTCTAAAGATAATTTTCTCACAAACCTACTTTCAATTATATATTCTTTTAATAAAATCATTTTCTAAATTAATTTTTTTTCCTACTTTGAATTCTCCAAAAAAATTACTAAATACAAAATATATCACTATCACTACACATATAAAAGAGTCAGTAGCCCAACTATTGTTCATTTTTTCGTTCATGCCTAAAACGTCGTATCACTTCAATACGCATAAAACGATGTCATTTTTGTTTGGCATATAAATACAATTATTTTTGGGGTGTTCTTCGTTTCTTGCTAGTTCTGGTCGCCTCCCACTCCAATTGCCTCCATCTCTTCGTTTTTCCCAAATTTGTTCATTGCTATGTCGCCTCCATCGTTTATGACATTTTCCTTCTTTTCTCTCGATCTGGCATCGGTTCGATTTTTGTTAAGTTTTGTACTTTGAAATTTTGGTTTCATTGTTCATTCATCTAGTCCTAATTTATTCTGTTAAGGTTCTAGGTTGTTGAATTTTTTTACAGACTTTCCAAATCCAATATTTTTATTATGTTCCTTGTTTATCTATACATCTATACATCTATCTATATAATAATAGAATAACAGTCACCATTTTTTGCAATTAGTTTTTCGCTCATTTTCATCTGTTATTTTAGGAAATTTCTTATTTTTATCAATTTATTTTAATATATGAATTAGGAAAGTTCAATTAATGCATGTAATAAATGATTTATGGATTTTGTGAAAAAAAATCTATAAAAAGTCAAATTATAGATTATTTTTTTCTTTTGATAATTATTGCATTATTTTGAAATCGAAAAATATGCAATATGAGTGTCAAATCCAATATCTCAACGAGAAATTTAATACAAACTAAGAAATTAGAGCAAATCTAAACATATCATTCATAAAATCGTTTTAAATACTAATGTAAAATTTTTACTTATATTTTTTACTTTTTTCAACATCTAGTTTTTTTAATTTATCTCATTTAAATCCTAAAATAATACATATCGTTTCTTACCTAAATCAATTTGACCTAAATGATTAATTTTGAATTTTTTTTCTTACCAAATTGAAAGAAATAATAAATATTCGATCTTTCTAAATAAATTCAATTAAATTATTTAATTATGTACAACTTTAGATTCTGATAAACTCATTGGTTCAATTTATAAAATAGAAGGTGTTCGCAAAAATCATTCTATTTAAAAATATAATATGGTCAACACGTTTATTTAGCATACAAAAAAATAGTATGTGCAATTGTGAAAAATGAGTTTTAAAGAATGTATGGTTGAGAATAAACATTGAAAAAAATCTATTTTCGAATAATCAATATACGAATAAGTGATAAATCTTATATCTTGTGGGTTAAACCTCCTTTTATAAATTGAGATGTATAGATAATTTTTTATATATAAAGTTAATTATATTTGTAATATTCATTCAATAAAATTTAATTAAAATTTGTATTTTATATTATTTATTTATTACATTCATTTAAATATAGGACTGCACATGTAAGTTTAACAAATTGCAATATTTAATTTAAGTTTGAGCAATTTTTAAAATTTTAAAATGTTTGGTAAATTTTGTTCGTAATGTATTTGAGTTTTTACATGTAATGAAATTAAATATTTGTTTAATATATTTAAATATCAATTATTGCATTAAAATAGTTAGTACAAATTCTTATAGTGCTATAAGGGAAGTCGATAAATTAATTCTATAAATGTCTATCAGTCTCTTTATTTCATTTTACAATTTGAAAATTGTAAACATTTCAACTTTTAGAAATCAAAAAATCGAAAGCTCAACTTCAGTCATCAAATCAAAATTGTAAAGTACATAATAAGTCACATCTCTATATCTTACTTCGCCTAAATAAACTAAGAAAATTAGAGAATAAATAATTAACTGTTAGAAGAAATATGCAAGTCGCAATTTTATGTTTTACTTTTTTTACTATTTTTCACTATATATGAATGCACAATTTATGTCGGGTATTGTACTTTTACAACTTATTCAATAAATAATTGTCAATTATGTCTTCCGTGCATCGTACGGGTACGATTACTAGTTTTAATACAAATTAGTGTTTCTACTTCACCAAATGACGCTCTTAAAGGTCCGATGTCTTCCCCAAAGGAACACAATAAGATTATTGGATTTGGAAAGTTTGTAAAAAAATCAACAACCTAGAACTTCAATCGAAGAAATTAGGGCCAAATAAATGAACAATAAAAACCAAGTTCTAAAATACGAAACTTAACCTAAATCGAACTGATGTCAGATCGAGAGAAAAGAGTGAAGTTGTCATAAACGATGGAGGAGACATAGCAATGAACAAATTTGAGAAAAACGAAGAGATGGAGGCGACTAGAGTGTGAGACGACCAACATTAGTAAGAAATGAAGAACACCCTAAAATAATTGTATTTATATGTCAAACAAAAATGACGTCGTTTTATGTGTAGTGAAGTGATACGACGTCGTTTCAGACGTGGATGAATAATTGAACAATAGTCGGGCACCTGGCTATTCTTAGTGGTAATTTGATCCCCAAACCTTTAAAATGGACCGAGTTATTCTTCAACCAAGTTGGATAACTAATTCTCAGTAATGGAAAGCATCCAATTCTTCGTTAAATTGTAAATTGGCTCTCATGTGTTTCATAGAGTCCACGGGATATTTTAACATGGATTTGGATGCTTTTTACCATTTGGAGTGAGGTATAACTAAAATTAAATGTTCGGAGAGTAACTTTTCAGGTTTTTACAACTCAATACTCAAGCAATAGGTTAAGGAGAAAACAACTATTTTCCAACATCTCCAGCTCATTCTTGGTTCTTTATGCATTTTATATTTCTTCATATCTTTGAAAAAACAGAAGTAATAGACGTTCTAAGATAGTCTTGCTACCCTTTCTAGAAGTTGGAATTGAATTCAACTAATGATGGAAGATCAAGTTCAGTTTCTCCTCTTATGAATTGCAGTAAATTTGACGGTGGTAGTTGTAGAAGATGAAATATCCTATTTATTCTGTGCATTACCCTCAAGATGTTGTGACGCGGCGTGAAATAAGAAATTCAAGTGAAAAACCTTAAAGGAAACGAAAAATCTGGAATTCACCAGAAATGATAAATAAACTCAATGTTTTATTATTTGAAAAATTGTAAAATAAGAATTAACCCTTTATTTATTGAGATTTAAAAAAAAAATTAGTATAAATCTACTAGATTTTTAAAAAAATTGAAATAAACTAAATAACATAAATAGCACTAAAATATTAAAAAGTTTTTCGAGGCTTAAATGAACGTGGATGACTAAAATCACTCATACCTGTGTATATACAAGAGTCCAAAACTCATTAGGAAAGGAAATAACTAAATATGCTAATCCTATACAAGATAGAGACTAATTGGTACACTTTGATATTTGCTAGGAATAAAAGATAACAGAGAATATTCTAGATCCACCAAGATAATTCTTCAAATCATGATAATTCCTCCAGAGATATTCGGTTATCTTGGGAACTCGTGTGGGTCATGCTCGACTTCACATTTTCTTCATGCAATGTGTTGTGATCTCCATGCAAGAGTTGCGGTTGCCTTAGTATAATTGAGTTCTTATTAATTTCTCTAACACAAGTTACTTACTAAGTTGATAAATATTTGCAATAAATAAAAAGGGACTCGGCCATAACTGTAAACATTTAATTTCAACGTATATACATGAACAAATTTTTTTATGACTAGGGTGTCCAAGTTTTTACTGACTAATCTTGGAATATGGTTCACCATCTATATAAATCCAAATGTGGATACAACATATGCACACTTCGAGTACACATTCGGTAATGGTTCTCCTCCCACAAACCTCCTTTATGTGTTGTGGACAGAACCCGAAAGGATGAGTCGGGGTGCACCATAACCTTATCTCCAGTAAGTATTTGTCTTCTAACATTTAAATGCTGACTTCCAATAGCCAATATTCGAACGTTCGATCATTTAGTTTCAACTCCTCCTGCTTTACCACTACACCATGCCCATAGGGGCTATTTTATATGAACTATTTTTCGTTTAAGATGGAATTTCCAAATCGAGAACCAAATTCCAATGCCCCATTTATGGATTCACTAAAACGGTTGAAATTTGGAACTCTAGAGCTTGTATGATGGGTCTACTTGAGACTTCTATCGTTGAATTGGTCAGTTTATTGCCTACTTTTGTGAATTATTTTAATTTCAATATCATCACATTATGGAAATATTCTTTTACTTTTTCTACTAACTTATTCTATTTTTTGTTGTTTAATTTTCACATTCTGAGCAAAAGAATACTTCATATAATTGGTGTGGATGTTGGCAAAGGTCTTGATCTTCCTCTATGAAAATTCAGACCATGTTTAATATATATGTATAGTTTAGTTTTGAGGTGTCAATATTTGCAACAAATTGTATAGAGCGTCTGTTTGTTTCCTTTCATAGTTAGTTATTTATCAATGTCAAATACTATTTGTTGGCCCATCGCTTGCAGTGCATAAGACGAAAATGGCAAAACACCTTTCAAGAATAATTAAAATAACATTCCAATATGTCATAAATTACCGAAATTGCCCTTGCAAGGTTGATTTGGTAAAATTACTCGTAGTTCCCATAGTACATGCAAATTCACATATGAAATGGTGAATACATGGAATTTAAGAAAGAAAATCGGTGTTCAAAATTTAACCAGACGTGAATTTCATTATTTTGCAAGAAACTCTCGATTTTATTGATTCGTGCATTACCCTAAACAATGTTTCATGTAACCTCGCAATTGATTAGATGGCATGTCTTCTTCCCCTAACGTGTTCACCTCGGTAACAATTTCTTCTTCTTCTTTTTTCGAAAAGATCGATCTCAGCTTCGTCATCGTCAACTTCATTTGCTCTACAAAAACCTTTGTCATTTGCCCATTCATATGCATGTAGTCGTGGACTGCCATGGTGGCAACAACGACGACCGTTTATGCTTGGAACAAATAGCTAGGCATTTGATCGATAATTTTCCATCATTTCTTCCACACCCTAAATGCCCTCTCAATAACATTCCTGCATGGTGAGTGATGAAAATTGAATAGCTCCCGTGCATTTCTAAAAAGGCGTCTTCATCTGTCCGTCTCGTCACGAAATTCTTGAAAATTTTACCTAATGTCTAATCCATTGTACAACACCATGTAGCCTGGTCTATGAGTAAAACTTGAGTCCACCAAAAAATATTTTCTATGCGCTAGCTTGGGAAATTTTATGTTTATACTATAAATTGATCTTGCTAAAATGTGACTGTCGTCTGTGTTACCCGTGGTACCCGGAAGGACGAACGTGAAACACAAATTGAAGTAGCATGCAACCAACGCATTCTGCGTTGGGTATCCTTTGCGCCCAATGAAATTATCTCTTAGATGTCTCGACAAGACTGCTTTAACGTGCATGCCACCAATAGCCCTAATATAATCCTGAACAAATATCAAAAGTCAAACAAAAAAAGTAAGCAAGATCATTACATTTTAACAAACCAGAGTACTTGCATTAAAAAGCAACATAATGCAAAACAACCATTATTTTGTTACTACAATGTAAACACTCCATCATCCCTGGAATAATAGATACTGATACAAGTCGGGTTAATGGTCACCAACTTTGGTATTGTAATCTGGGTGTGGTTTAATTACATGTCCAGCAAACATCACCGTCAAAGTATCATTCTAAAATAATGACAAATCATTTCCAACAAGTGTCCAAAAAGTGTTTGGACTTGATGGTAACCTTTTCCATGTGCAAGTACACATAAAAATGTCTAACTGCTCATATATGTCTAGGTGAGAGCTACTGCACGAACCACAATTGTCACGTAGCATGTGTGTGAAATTCACAAACATTGGTGGATACATGTGAAATTCTTGAAAGCATGTTTGCATTGCAACATGAAAATGCATCCACTTCGTGAAGTCGGAAATAAATATATGTCACCTATTAGGTGCCACATAATCACACGCAGTAGTTCGTGCTATTCGACAACATCTTATTCGTGTTTGTATTTCTTCATCTAGCTACATTAAAAATGATTCGTCGTCTGTTTTTCTTCAGAGTTGTCAAGTGAGCAATCTGTTTTCGATTCTATCATCCCGTTGTTGGTGGAGTAACTCTACGTAGGGAGTGAACTTTGCATAAACTGTGTATTTGATTGTTGGTAGGATTGTGTCCACAAATTGTTTCACATTTTTATAGACAAGTGTATGCCCTTAATATACTGTTGGGAGTTTTATTTTTCAAAAAACAATTGATTGTTTGCCTAAAAGAAGCCTTAAACGGGGAATATATTCCCTGCATGAAATCTCAATACACATATTTGGTTCCTCCATCTAAATTATTCAACAAAATAATTCAACGAAGCACAGAAACTTAAAGCATGAATCACACACATCTAAATTATTTAACAAGATACGTGACAATGAAATTCATTCCTATAAAGCATGAATAAGATCTATCTAAATTATTCAAACACACCAAGCATAGAAACTTCAAATTCAAACTTTAACAAAGAGCTAGAGAAATCAACAAGAGTCTACATATCAACATAAAACGGAAAGGGTTGACAAGAAATCCTAGTAAATACACTGAAAGAACATAAACTGAAATTGCAACTCATGTGAGGAACCTACTGGCTTGTCACCGAAGGCGCATTACTTCTAGAAAGGGAAACATTTTAGGTTTCAGTTGAAAAACCAATTTATCCACTTCACCTTGTTTTCAGGTGTTTTTGCAGCCTGAAATCCCTTCATGTTATCAATCTTGGTGAAGAAAGAATGCAAACATATGAGCATCGCTCTATCTTCAGACCTCAATCATCCTGGCTGATATTAACTTTTCGATACACTTATCAATGGTGATGTCATTCAATGCTTTGCGGGACAACGAAATAGAATTCAAGTTATTACTCATGCTTGCCAATGTCTCAACTTTCTCGGATAACTCTCCTATACCATATATTTTCTTCTTTTTCTTTTCCTTCTCCTTTAAATGCCTACCTCTGCGCTTCTCGCCACTTCGCATGCCAGAAACGTATATGGATGAGTGATTTTATCAATTGTTGGACCATCGCTGGAGTATGTACGTTCTTCATGGAGATGGACTGTGTCCTTTGGAGATTCGATGTCGCTGCCTTGCCCAAATTGAAACCACGTTGGCATAGTTTTGTAGGAGTCAGTGCTTACCACATAGAGTAGCACATGTTGTCGAATAAACGACCGTATGTCTTGTAATATTCACTACAGTCACGACCCTTGAATTTCAAGTACTTAGGATTCTCCTAAAAAATATTAAACCAATTTAAAATTCATTACCCTGAAATCCATTTCACTCAAATTATAATTTGTTTAGGTGATGCACTTGGAGACATCAGAAATATTATTTGTAGAGGTCAGTGGACTATAGATTAATATCCATTTCTAAATCCAATTATTGTTATTTTAATACCAAAACATTTACATAGTAGAAACTTAAGTATAATAACCAGTATTCATATTGGACCAGATTCATGATAGTGAGAGTTGAAAAAATTGAAAATAATACTGAAATGACACACTACAAGTGTTTACGAGATTAAGAAAATTAGCATCTGTTGTTAAAATTCCATAAACTAGACGGAGGAAGATTTGGGGAAATAGTACCTTGATTTTATTCTCCCCAGGTCACCGAAGCTTGGATTTTGTTACTATGATTGTAATCATACTCAACACCCATGCAACACATCAGCTCATTGAACAACTTGTACATCACAACCTAATGATTCTTCAGCCGGTTGATGCTCCACTTATGACTCGTTTTTGAATTGAAAAAAAAAATATTGATTCTTTCCCAACCTTTTCATTTTATACTACACGAACCTTCCAAGTCGTTCTACCTGCATTTTTTTCTGGTAAGTTTATCAGCGTCAACTTGATTGGGAGGGGTGACATGCGTAGTGTCCGAGTTTCCGGTGGTGTATGCCTGTGGAGAACACGTTCAAGAATGTTATGATGTATAAATTTGTCCTTCATATGACATAGGACACCGTACATGAAGCCTAGTAATACGAAATCAACGTGATGAAACCAACCTACAACATATACGTGAGGTTAACGCAATGTCAATAAGATAAATGGCTGATATGTTACATTTATTTAGAATGTCAAAAAGTTTTCAGTTTTAGGTAGAATATTGCTAAAATACCCTTCTCTCATTTGGAAGTCTTCAACCCTGGACTCAATATGTGAGAATAAGGAGACTTTCGTCAACGTCAATGCTGTTGCAAAAATATTGAAGTTTAAACAATGTTACACGCAAAGGGTTGAAATCTAAGGAATTGACTATAAAAGTCTAATTCTATAGACTTTTCCTTTTCTTGACTTCAAAGCTTACACTTTTGTGTTGGATTATTACTTTTATTTACTGAAAGAAGTGCATTGTTAAGGAGTTATATCAATGCTATGTTTTGTAAAAGAAGACATAAAAAAAAGATGAAAAGCAAGTATTAACTATACAACATTGAGTAGTAATCACAAGAAAGCAAAAGAAAATGATATAAAGTGAATTCAAGAAATAAAAAAGTTACAATAATAATTTTCAACCTATATTCAAGATATCTCTTCAACCCGATGAAACAATTGTCAAGATCCTTTCATCTCTTTTATCTTCAATTTTCGTCCCAACAACTCAAACAAAAACAAATATAGCTAAAAATGTTTGAACGCAGTGAATCAAATAGAAAATATAGCAATATAGAGAATCTTGAAATAAATTACACACATAAGTTATATTAGTCAAATAACTAATATGCTGCCAGGGACATAAAATGGTTCAACAAACGAACACATTAAATGAACAAAATTAGTGATCGCATATGAACACAAAATATCAGAAGGAAAATCTACAAAATATTAGACGTCGTCTCATACCATCGTTTCAGGGTAAAAAATTGGGTAGCCTTGATCCATGAAAAAGAATTATTTGTCTGTTTATACTCTGATAAAGTTGGTGATGGAAGGATGTGACTCGAAAAAATTGACGTCGTCTCATACCATCGTTTCAGGGTAAAAAATCGGGTAGCCTCGATCCATGAAAAAGAATTATTTGTCTGTTTATACTCTGATAAAGTTGGTGATGGAAGGATGTGACTCGAAATCCAATCCAAATGAGAATCCGGTACTTGAAGAGCACACGAGGAAACTAAATACTAGTTGTCGATAGCGGAAGACTGTGACTTGAGATCGACTATGTTAACCGGTGTCTAAAATATCGAAAGAAAAATAAACTGGTTTCAAAATTGATCTCAACTTCGCGAAGTTGAGTTTGGTTTAATTTTTGTCTCTTACAAAGCAGTCGCGCGGAATACTTCACCTCTGGAGAATGGTCTCTAGAGGGAAAGAGAAGAGAGAATTGGTAAAGTGGGCAAAGGGAAGACGTGTCTTCAATGTTTACAACGGCTTTTTGCAGCAATCTTTATTGTCTAACGCTACACTATGCATTCCTATTATTTTAATAGTTATGGTACAGTTTGAAAATGAGATAATCTCATTTTAACGGGAAACAAGCAGAAGATTCATTTCAGATATTAATATAAGTAATCGAAAAAATAATTTTTATACATATTTTTTGATATGTACTATTAGTAAGTATGTGTGTTGCACGTCTTATGTATATAATGAATGTGATGCGCAATATTTTTTAAGAACTAATACTATTTTTTAAAAATAGTTGAGGTAATGGACATTATTAAAAGGGAAAATAAAAAAGTTGTTATACACACACATATGTGTGTGTGTAACATTTTGATTTATTCAATATTTTCACATTACACACACACACACACACACACACACACACACTTCGATATATTCAATATTTTCACATTATACACACACACGTGCGTAACATTTCGATTTATTCAATATTTTCACAATATATTATGAAATTATGTATATATGGTGAAAATATTGAATAAATCGAAGTGTTATGTTTTGATTACAATAACATTTTTTATTTTTTACATAATATTTATTTGTTAACTTCTCACAATTTTCTCTTATTTCTTATTTTTGCTTTTATCAAGATTTTTATTGCATTGAAACTTCGTGAAAAAGTCTTACATATAGTTGTCCATGAAATGTTACATGTCCAGGGATGTATCATGTATATTTCAACAGTAGGTATTGTTGATCCTTAAGCCTTATTAATAATCATTGTAAAAGTATAGACATGCTGAAAATTGTTCATCTTGAATCCGAATGAATATCCTTTATCATCTGCTAGAGTTAATAAGATGCGTGGAAGGAATCTTGTTTTCTAGTATGTTATCCAATGACTATTTTTGCATGGATGATATATCTTTTAAAATCACTATCACTGAAGAATTTCCTTTCAAGATTAAGTTATGTGGTGATATACCATTTGACAACAATGTATTTAAGAACTTCTCTTAGTAAAATTAATTTGTATGATCTATTGCTTCATCGAAGCTGATAAATTCTACATTTTCTCTATGACAATTCTAATAAAAGGATATAAGAAATATAAATGCGAATTAAAATTTATAAAATACCTTTTCATATAATCTATGAAATATAAGTAATCGACTAATGAAATTGTAACATTTTGTATTGAAATTCATGTGATTATTATATTCATAATATAATATATACAATATAAACTATGAAGTTTGAGTAGACAATTCATTTTTAAAAAAAATTTGGATGTAATATTTTAAATACTATATTAATATACTGTATTCTAATAATATTTATTTGTAAATAAAAAGTATAATAATAATAATATGAGAATAATAATATAAAATGTTGATGGTAAATTAATAATACTAAATAAATAAATAAAAGAGTATAATAATATGAAATTTTATTATAACAATTTAAATTTTTAAATAATAAATTAATGCAATAAACTATTTAATTTTATTAAATAAGATTAAGGATATATTGGGTATATAGCTATTTATACGATGATAAAACATATATTCAAAAGATTTTATTCCATCCATCATTTTTATATATGTTGTAGAGTAGATGTAGATAGATTGTAGAATTGTAGATGTAGATTTGTAAGTACAAATTATCTTTTTAAACCTCATTTCTTAGGCTGCCTGTTCTGTGTGTTTGATACTTTTCTATCATCTTCGTGGATTATAATCCTTTAAACATATTCATCTGGTGACTCGACTATCCTCTGCCCTACAATCCTACCCTAGAATCAGCCAGATTGTCTCTCGTGAATAGGGAATTTGTGTTTAGGATAACAATTCTCTTGAATATCTTATGATTTACTTGTAAACTTTTATTTGGTGGATGCTTGTTGTCATCAGTTATTAGTTATGATTTTGTTTAGATAAAACTGAAAGAGTATAGTTATTGATCTACTTTTGATATGCACGGTCGCTCTAAGAGCCTGTTCGGTCTCACACAAATTTTTCAACATTTTCCTCAAAGAGTTAATTGTACTCTGTACTACATTTTTAGAGGTAAACTTAAAATTATTGTCTTCAGATTTTTTTTTTTGAAAAATACTACACCTTCTTCCTCCCTGCCCACTAGTGAGGCCCCTGCCTCTAACCAAATAGAAATACCCTAGAGAAAATCGGCACAAGTAGAGGCCGGCGACGGCTCTTCCGACTAGTGGCGAGAAGCCCCTGCTGTCTTATAGCAATGGCTCCTATTGTGGCAGCAGTTCGTCGATGTTGCTATTGAAGCAGCGTTGCACGTTGCTGCGATTTCTAAATACTCCACGAACAAAATTTCATGGGTCAAATTATTCATACTAATACCATAAGGGTAATTATATTCACACCATACTTTAATTGCAAGAGAGATCTTCAATATTTGTTTATTTTTGCTCTTATGTCCAATTTTTTTTTTCATCACATTATTATTCATAACATTCAATTAATTAATATATTTTGTTTCTAATTACAAATTTTATTCAAATATTCCTTTTTCTTTTGGCATTGAAAAGATGTGCAAAATTTTGTTTAATTTTTTTTATTAATTCTTTATTTTGATTATTTAAAAGTGTGAGAGTTAAATAAGTATTTTTCGTCCTTGTAACAAATATTTTGGTCGAAAATCGTCTTTAAAGACAAGATGTGAAAAATAATTAAGAATTGATGATAAAAAAAAGTATAAAAAAACTTATAAGCATAAATGCAAAAATAAGGAAAACTTATGGATCTTCATTGTAATTAAAAAGTGGTGTGGTTAACAAAAAGTGAGGTGTCAATATATTTACCCATACCATAATAGAAGTATGTATCATGGAACAATCTATGCCCCCATCTGGTGGATATTAAAATCAGATTTTTAGTAAATTTTGATACAAATTGATGAGACGTGTGATTAAAAAGGTGTGAGTCCATAAGAGATTGATTACTGTCACTTTTGTATTTCATATAGCCCTTATTTGAGACCCATTATTTAAAATAATTATGAATATATCCATCTATAATAATTTTCTTTTCATAAAATATTAATAATAGATAAAAATATTTTTATAGAAGAAATGCTCGATTAATATGGAGAACCCGTTTCTATAAAAAAAAAACTCATTGAAATAGTCTACATAAATATACATTACCTACTATTAATATTCTCAAAATGAAGAGAAATTTATTTATTGATCAACAAAAAATTATTAATATATTCATCTACAATAAGTCAATAATGAAACAAACAAGAAAAAATTAATAAAAAATTGAAAATGTTTTCAAGGGAGTGGCAAATGAAGTACCTTTTAATAGTTAAATGGCACACCAGATGACATTTAAAGTTTAAGGACATTTCGAAAGTCACATTTTTGGAGTCTCTTAGTACAATGGTAATGAAAGTTTCAATCTTGAAGTACAAGGGCATGTTGAACACAATTTAAAATTTAAAATGCAATTGCGCTTGAAAAAACTCTGCAATGGTACAGTGACATTTGAGGTATTTAAGTCTCTGTTTGGCAAACATAATTTTTATAACAGAACTTCCTAAATTAATTTATAATCATACATTTTTTTTATTACTTTTTAATCACATATTTTTTTTAGAAAACATAAAAAACATATTTTTTTTAAAAAAAAATTTAACAAACAAATGTGACGAAGGATTTAATATGATGGGTAAATGGCAACTAACCTAGGAAAATAAATGATTTTTTTTTGTTATTTTTTAGGTAGATAGATGGTTAAAAATTGAAGAGAAAAATATGAAGTGGTAGAGATTGATTTGATAAATTGTGTAGTTTAAAAAGTGATTTAAAAACCACCATCATTTGCTGTTACCGAACGGAGGCAAAATTGTGCCATATAACCTAGTACTAGGATAAGATAATAGTTGGGGACCATCTCATGCGAAATTCTGCTTTCTCACACTAGTTATTTACAGTTTACACACATTTGGGAAGACGCTGCCCTTTCGATTCTCTATAGGCAAACCAGTAGCACAACTCGCAATTATAGACACCGAGTTAACTCAGGAGCGAGTTATTCTGAGTCCTTATATCAAGGTATATGCTTGTGAGGTTCCTTCAAGTATCAGGGTTTAGGATTTTGTACAATTTTCTATCTATTTTGTACGTAGGTCGCGTGAAGGCCATTTGATTGGTTTTTTCTCGAATAGTTTTCTTAGTTGACTTGATGAATGGCGAATTAGGGTTTTGGGCATAATCTGCTGCATACCCTGATGTATACACGTCTATTGAAAAATGAATATTAGTGACATTTTAATTCTCCATTGTAAAAATTGGAGTAGATTTTACACACTTCTATCTTGGATTTGTTGCCTGTGTTTGTTTTATTTTTTGTGAAATTAGTAACACTTTTTGTTACTGTAACAATTATAAATTGATTTATTTATATTTTTGAGGTAAGATGTGGGGTTAAAGTGGAGATAGAAAATGTGTGTGGTTAAAAAGTGGTTTGAGAAATTGTGTTGTTTATAAATTAGTTTATAAATTGTAATGTTTGTGTTAAAGAACAAAGGCTTTATTGGCTTATTGCTCTTGTTTTAAATTGCGAATGTAAAGACATTAGTGTTGAGTTTATCATAGGCTCGTATTGGCATGTCTTGTTCTTCAAATTAGTTTAAGAATGCAGCATACAGAGTTTTAGTTTTCTTTCTTCCACAGGGATCTCTTCTCAATTTTAACTGATCAAAGAAAGATCCCCTCAAGCTTTGTTGCTCCTTGGGTTTTCTACAGGACTGGTAAGAAGTCTAGTGTCTTGATCATTGAGTGTTGACTGATTAGCATTAGGGGCTGAATTAGTTTAGTTAAGAACTGGCTGATTTTTGTATGTAGAATGTAATAGATCAATTATAAGAGAAGGGAAAGGGAAGGGGAAGAGAAGAAGAGAATGGTGGGGGCAGTAGCAGAGGAAGACATTTACTACCTGGGATAAAAATCAAGATATAATTTTTTTAAAACAATATAACATTAATAAAAATAAGTTTATACATTACTACAATTGTAGCCTACACGGCTACACATTTTCATACTTTGACCAGTTGTATAATTACATTATTATCATTATTATCAAATACATCATTCTCAGTATACGCCACCAAACCATCACTTAACCATTGATCTCCTGTCTGATTACACAATCTATTCTTGAAAATTTTCATTACAGAAAATACGCTCTCAAAAGTAGAGATAGCAACTAGAAAAAGTAATGCCAATGTCACAAGCTCGTAAATTAATGGGTACACCTCATTTTTTTCGTCACAAGACTCAACCAACTTTTCTGCAAGATCACTTAGGCCTCGTAACCCTTTAAAATTTCCTTGAGTGTGCATATCAATAATGTATGTTAGAATTTGCTCATCGAGTGTCAAGATCTCTTCTGGTTTAAAATCTTTAGGATAATGCTCGCAAGTCACACAAATGAATTAACTTGTCTTTGTCGAAAGCAGAAAATGAAGTATCTAGACACAAACATGCAAAACAAAGGAGTAAGTCCTATTTACCTCGGAGAATCGATCATTCATCTCTTGAAGTCGCATATTGATGACTGCATAGACGAAATCTACACGAATGTAATGCATATTCGTCATTCCTTGAGTGTTACGTCGTGATCTGCCTAAAGGTACAAATGAATCATCCATGTTGGAAGTTAGGACCACATAAAAAGAACACAATTAATCCTTCGTTTTCAAAAACCAATTCTTAATTCATAGGAGTTAGGACCACTTATTAATTTATCCCCATGTATATATATACTTATATATATGTCCAAAAACTATCATTTTAAGAGTTCCCAAAACTTTTGTACAGATAGGAAGTGAAAAGAAGAGCAAGTGGTTGAAAAAAAATGATCTACAAAAATGAAGGTAAAATTGAAACCCTTATCACATAATTTTACATTATTAACTCTAAAATTGCATACCTGATTGAAGAATATAGAAAAGAGATTGGAGAGGAGGGGTTTATTTGGATTGAAGAAGAAAGAGTAGAGATTGAAGGAGGAGAAGTTTATTTTTATTTGGGACGTTTAGTTCATTACATGAGGAAAGTTTTTTTTTTTTTTAGTTCAAAAAGTGAGTCGTAAAGATAGAGTTAGGGGATAAACAAAAAATTGGGAAAAAAAGGAGAAAAGTTTGTGGGGTCACTTGACCCCATGTGGGTCTGCCCCTGGGTGGTGGTGGTGGGGTGGTGGAAGAAGAGGGAGAAAACAATGAGAATCGGGGGAGAATATCAATTGATTTCATTATAAAAGGTTGTTTTATTACAATGCAAAGGCTCTTTATACAGGGATTCAAATGTTCTATTATAAGTGGGAAATATTTAATAAAGATATTAAATCAAAACATTAATATGTTTCCTAAGATAAATATCAACATTTAAAACTATATATAATAATATCTTTTCTAATATTCCATCATTTTTAGTCGAGTGAGAGGAGGCATGTGTTGCCTATACACACCACCTTGCATAAGACTGCAGGTTGGTATTGCAGGAAAGGGCTCATAATCTAACTTGGAGTCATTGCACTATCCTTTCCTTTAAAGCTTGAAAAGTTGATTAGGGTATTGCAAATGCTTTGTCCATTTGTAATTGGTGCTTAATGAATCTTCTTCTGTCAATAGTAATTCCACATTTGATTAGCTTTGGCATTTTATGTCTACATAATTGTTAAAGCCATAGATTGTAAAGAACTATACACATCACATGTGCTAATTAGGTTGGAAAGGCTGAAATATGAGAACAAGAATATTTAGCATCTCTTAAGTACTGATTCAGAATTATTAACTTGGGTTTTGATTCTTCAATTGCATTTTCTTATTTAATAGGGATTATGTTACGACCTTGAAATGGCATTGAACTGGCCATCCTGTTTTAAGATGGAAGATCATGGCGGTTTGAAATTAGGACCTCATTGGGGGTTGTGGGTGTTAGCATTATAGTGGGGTACTATTTGAAAGCTGATAAAAGTTTTGGCAAATCAACCTTTTTAATTATTCTAAAGCTCCCACTAATATCTAGCCCTGTTGCTTTACCTAATATTGATCCATGGTGAATAGAAATAAAACTTGAAATTTTTTGAACGATTTTGCAGATTTTTCTTTACTTATCTTTTTCTGTAGGCAATTTGGCATTTTCTTGCCAGCATATTTTTTTAGAAGTTTTGGAAAATCAACCTTTTTAATTATTCTAAAGCTCCCACAAATCTCTAACGCTGTTGCTTTACCTAATATTGATCCATGGTGAATAGAAGCAAAACTTGAAAGTTTTTAAACGATTTTGCAGATTTTTGTTTACTTATCTTTTTCTGTAGGAAATTTGGCATTTTCTTGCCAGCATTTTTTTTTAACTTCATTCCCTGGCTGAACCTGAAGCTAGTGTTCAAACATTTGGAGTGTTGTTATTTTTTGTTAAAAAGATAAAAACTCAAGATTCTAGTCTAAGCTAAATATTGAAAACTGAAATATATGCTTTTCCTTGGATCTGATATATGTGGTTAGAAAATATGACAATTGAAATGCTATGAATATGGTCTTGTTGACCAGATAATGCAAGAACACAAGATTTCATGATATGCTATTTCCACAATTCATTTAACACCAGTGTGGCAATTTTACACCTGCAGCAATCCAGTAGGAAATATGAATAAGAAGAACCCATTGGTCTTCTTAGATGTATCCATTGATGGAGATCCCGTGGAAAGAATTGTTATTGAGGTGATACCTATATCTTAAAACCCTCAGCATTTTGAGATGCTATCAAAGCGAGAATTATTCATTTATACAATTTTGATGCTTCTCCCTTCCTTTTTGTGCAAATGTAGCTGTTTGCTGATGTTGTCCCCAGAACAACTGAGAATTTTCGGGCACTCTGCACAGGTACAAAAGCGCAAAACTTAGTCATTTTGCTACAAAAGATATAGTTTTACCCCCTCTTGTTTTGTTCTTTTGCCTCTTGTTTATGTATTCTTTACGTTTCTTTTTTATTTTTTATTTTTGGGGAATTCTTGAACGCAATGCTTAGATTCTGGGTAGTGGGTTAAATATGCTTTTGCACTTTCTTCTGTAGGTGAGAAGGGTGTTGGAGCCTTGACTGGGAAACCTCTACACTACAAGGGGTCTATTTTTCATCGCATTATTAAAGGATTTATGACACAAGTATGTTGTTTATGCATTTATAGAACACTAATTATGAAGAAAACATACTTGGTGGAGCTTCTTGTAATTCTCCAGTAACTGTTCATTTATATAGCTCTTGCTGTTTATTGTTTCTCCAATACAATTAGTTAATTCCAATTGGTTTCTGGTTGCTTGCTTCTCAGTTCCAACAACATCTGATTGTTTTTCATTTTGATTGAGGATGCCACAATTTATCTTTGTGGCTGAACTGTTGAGGAAGTAGCAGCAGATTGGTTAGCATGAGCAGAACTTAAAAAAATTTCTCAAGAAAACATGATTTATTGTGGTTGTAAAGGATATCAATATGCTGCAGTGACAGTTGTCGGTGGTTGCTCTTGCCTCTTTGAAGTCATTTAAATAGGAACTAGGGCACTTGGTCTGGATACTTTAGCCTCTGTTTGGTAAAATAATGTGGTTTATAAATTGGTTTATTTATATTTTCGAGGTAAGATGTGTGGTTAAAAAGTGGAGAGAGAAAGTATTTGTGATTAAAAATTGATTTGGGAAGCTATGTAGTTTATAAACAAAAAAGATGCTTTTACCAAACAAAGGCTAAAGCTTAGATGAATGAGAAGTGAATGTGCTTTCTATACAGAAAAGTGACGATTCATTGGTATGTGACGAGGAGAAGTCTTGCCATTGGTAGTAAATCAGCAAGGTTTGAATATTTTTGTCTTATCAATTTGGGACAATTTTACTGCTTAACAGTTGGTTGTAGGGAAAAGGGCGGTGGTTCGAGGATTTCTATCAAGGTTTCAGAGAGGCAAAGACATTGTGTTTAATATCACATGAGAGCATGAGTAGAAGGGAATTTCATGTATGCATTGGGGTTGTTATATTGGTTGAAAAAAGGGATGATGAGATGTAGACATTGCATGTTGAAGATGGTCATGCCACGGCCTCTGAGATTATATCTACTATCTTTTTAGTTTTCGAAACATGAATGCACGATGCTAATGATGGTCAATTCAACTCAAAATTAGGTACATTAAAATCCAAATGAAAAATTATGGGGTTTGTCTGCATGTGCGTTTGATTTTGGATGCAGTGATACACTAAGGACATGTTCGGACCCATAGTTATTGATAGATCTAGAATAGATACTTTTTGTTTCCAACCCACACACTTTAGAATACCTACTATTGACATAAAAATGTGATGTATGACAAAATCAAGTTTGATTGGGATTAGTTTCCTATTTCGTAAAAGACTAGTTTCCTATTTTAAGTTTATTTGCATGTTTTTATTTATTTTTTTATTCTTCTTTATTTAGAATATATGATTTTAATTTGTTTCCTTATTTTGTTTCTTTAAATTAATATGATTAGGGAATAATTAGATTAGGATTTTATTTTGTTTCATTTTTTCGTTGCCTTATAATAGTAGGGCTAGAGAATAAGATTGCATATAAATACAAAGACATTGTACATTTTTTTTCAATCTTCAATTCATAAATCAATATAATTGAAGCAAGATTATAAAACATTGTTCTTTATTTTACATAATTCTTATTATAAGAATTTCACAACGGCTTCCTCACCAAATTGGTATCAGACCAATGTTTTCCCTTGGTTGATGGCTACTTATGGTGGTAGTGGTATGCATTTTCACGATGATGATATGAGGATTGCAAAACCAACATTGGTCCATAATTTGGAACGAATAATGTATATATTTAAAGATGCACTAGACAAAAAATTTCAAATTTTAACTGCTATGTATGTTGGTTGCTTCAACATGTGGCTAGAGAATTTCCTCGAGTCCCAGCTAAGTTTGAACACAATTTATGAAGGAATTTTGCGAAGGTGTGTCAAGAAGATGTAAAAGAGTCAAATTTCAAGTTCAACAAGATTTTTAGAACACAATGCACCATAAACAACAAAGTATGCAACTTGATAATAAATCATAAGAGTAGTGAGAACTTGGTATCCAAAACATTGGTGAAACTTTAAATTTCAAAATTGAAAAATTTTTCATCTTGCTATCAAGCTTCACAAGTTAATATGGAGCAAGAAATTCAAAATATGAAATTTCACTCTCTTGGGTAGTATTATAAAGATGACGTTTTGTGTAACGTGGTAGACATGGATGATATGATTGTCATATACTTTGGGGACAACCATGATACTGCAATGTCAAATAGTCAATGCAACTTACATAGGTCGTGTGATTGATACCTGAATGCTGGAAAGTTACTGAGAAGCTGCTACGGACCTCCTGTGAATTTCTGCCGAACAAAGATGGAAGAATGAATAAGAATAGTGGATTTATGAGATAATTTGCTTCTGTAATAGATTGATGTAAACTAAAGATTTATGTTATTTAGCTGATAATGAAAGTAACAAGAAATCAAGGCAATTCGAGAGGCCAGAACTCTCCTAACTGACTCCCTTTCAAAAACGTGAATGAATGATCTCAAACCCAGCCCCCCTTTACATTTATTCCCCTTGCTTTCCCCCCAACAGACTGACTCCCTATTATACCCTTGCAACTGACTGACTGACTAACATAATATCAATTTACTGCCTTCATTCCACTGTTGCTAGTTGTTGTAGCAGCTCTCTTATTTCTCCTGGAATAAGTAAATTTAATCGGAGGTCTATCATTACCCGCCCCTCCAAAAATCGCCTTGTCCTCAAGGTGGAATTCTGGAAATTGCTGTCGGATAGTGTCGGCCGGCTCCCATGTAGCCTCAAATTCAGGCAGGTGTTTCCATTTGATCAGAACTTCCATGCAGGATTCTGTCTAATCTGTAGGGCGGACTCCGGCTCAACCTGCAATTGGTCATCGACCATAAGCTGTGAAGGTAATTGGGAAACCGTCTGTACAGCTCCTACTGCCTTGCGGAGCTGTGAGACATGGAATATAGGATGTATAGTAGTTCTCGGGGGCAAAATCAGTTTATAAGCAACTGAACCAATCCTCGATTCCACTTCGAATGGCCCATAATATCTCGGAGATAGTTTGGCAGAAGGTTGAATCGCCACTGAATTTTGGTGGTAGGGGCGAAGCTTCAGATACACCAATTCCCCTGCCTCAAATTGTACATCGCGACGATGACCATCTGCTAAGTGTTTCATACGCTGCTGAGCGCGGTGAAGCTGCACCTTTAATTCCCGTAGGGTATCATCCCGGTCCATCAACAACTGCTCCACAGATGACACAACTGATATACCTTTTTCAAAAGGTAAAACTGGGGGTGGGTCACGTCCATAAACAATTTGAAAAGGGGTTCGTCTAGTGGCCGTATGAAATGAAGTATTGTACCAAAATTCAGCCCAAGCCAACCAATGGGACCAAGAACGGGGCCTGTGGGATGCAAAGCACCTCAGATAGGTTTCTAGACACCGATTTACAACCTCGGTTTGGCCATCCGTTTGTGGGTGGTATGCAGTGCTATATTTGAGGGAAGTGCCCTGAGCCTTAAACGGTTCAGACCAAAATTTGCTCATGAAAATCCGATCTCGGTCAGAAACAATAGAGTTAGGAATACCATGCAAGCGAAAAATCTCTCGAACAAATAATTCAGCCACTCCCTTAGCAGTGAAAGGATGTTTGAGGCCAATAAAGTGACCATATTTACTCAGTCGGTCAACCACCACCAAAATCGTATCAATTCCGCCTGACTTTGGTAGTCCTTCGATGAAGTCTAATGAGATGTCAGCCCAGATCAAATCAGGAATGGGAAGTGGTTGTAGCAGTCCTCCTGGAGACAAAGCCATGTACTTGTTTTGTTGGCAAACTGCACAACGTGCCACATAATCCCGAATATCCTTCTTCATCACATTCCAGTACACATCTCGAGCAATCCTTTTGTATGTTTTGAGAAATCCTGAGTGGCCTCCAATGTTTGAATCATGACCTTCTTTCAGCATCACAGTGATAAATGGAGATCGTTTTGGTAACACAATCTTACCTTTATATCGCAATACCCCATTTGAAACCGAATACCCTTCCTTGAAAATTTGGCCCGAACTTAAACCAGTCACTAGCTTCCCCAATTCCTCGTCACCAGCCACCTCGGCCTTAAGTTCCTCCAGTTGTGCCACCATAGGAGTAGAGAGGGTTAAAACACTCAATGATGGTTCCATTCTTGAAAGAGCATCAGCAGCTTTGTTTTCAAGTCCGGGCCGGTATTGGATATCGAAATCAAAGCCCAATAACTTAGTCAACCACCTCTGATGGTCATCGCTCACCAAACGTTGCTCGAGTAAAAACTTCAAACTTCTCTGATCCGTTCGCACTAAAAAGTGTCTTCCCATTAAATAATGCCTCCATTTCTGCACCGCAAATACAATGGCCATCAACTCCCTTTCGTAAACTAACTTACGACGAGCTCCTTGTGGCAGAACTTGATTGAAATAGGCGATAGGATGCTGATTTTGCATTAGAACGGCTCCTAACCCATGTCCAGAAGCATTCGTTTCGACCATAAACTCTTGTGAAAAATCTGGCAAAGCAAGAACAGGAACTTTAGTCAAGGCATCCTTCAACTTTTGGAAGGCTGTTTCAGCTAGTTCATTCCAATGAAATCCCTCCTTCTTAAGCAATTATGTCAATGGCCAAGCTATTCTAGCATATCCAGCTACATACCGACGGTAATACCCAGTAAGCCCAAGAAATCCGTGTAATTCTCGAAGAGAGGAAGGTTTTGGCCAATCTAACATTGCAGCTATCTTGGTCCGATCAGCAGCCACATCCTTCCCGGATATAATGTGACAAGGTATTCTAACTGAACTTGACCAAACTGACATTTTTTCAGGTTGGCGAACAACTTATGATCATGCAGACATTGTAACACAATCTCCAAATGCTGCTGGTGGTCATCCGAAGTCCCACTGTAAACCAGGATGTCATCAAAAAAGACAAGCACGAACTTCCGCAAGTAGGGTCGAAAGACTTCATTCATTAAATTATGAAAGGTCGCCGGGGCATTAGTCAACCCGAAGGGCATAACTAAGAATTCGTAATGGCCTTCGTGAGTTCTAAATGTTGTTTTAGGGACATCCTCCTCCATCCTAATCTGATGATATCCAGACTTCAGGTCCAGTTTCAAGAATATTCTAGCACCAAAAAGCTCGTCAAGTAACTCGTCTATAACAGGAATTGGAAAACGATCAGGTACCGTGATTTTGTTAACGGCTCGATAATCAACACAGAAGCGCCAACTGCCGTCTTTCTTCTTAACCAATAGAACTGGGCTGGAAAAGGGGCTGGAGCTTGGCTAGATGATTCCTGCGGTGAGCATTTCCTTGACTAATTTCTCAATTTCATTCTTCTGGTAGTAGGGGCAACGATATGGTCTGACACTCACCAGTGTCGATCCGGGCTGTAAATTGATGGCATGATCTCGAGCTCGGTGAGGGGGCAGCTCATTAGGCCAAACGAACACGTCTTGATAGCGTTGTAATACTGCTGCAAAAGTACTAGGAACTTCAGTTACCCCTTTCCCACCATCTAGCTCCATACTTCCCAGTTCTAGAAGCACCCCCTGCCCACCTTCCTTGAAGGCCTTAACCATTGACTTCAATGAAACCTGTGTTTTATGCAGGCTTGGTTCACCTTGCAGTACCACCTTTTCTCCATCCACCTCAAAACGCATAGTTAGAGTTCCCCAATTGACTTGCATTTTTCCTAAGGTTTCAAGCCACTTCATTCCCAGTATAACATCTGTGCAGCTCAATTGAATTGGAAGAAAATCATCCACTATGTCTACCCCAGGTAGTGAAAGTAGGACCCCTTTACAAATTTCCCCACCTTTTATTGATAGCCCAGTACCCATTAGAACACCATAGTTAGGGGTACCAGTGGCAGGCAACCTTAACTGTTTAGCCAAATCTTCCGAAATAAAATTGTGAGTAGCCCCGCAATCGATGAGAACTAACACATTTTGCCCTGAAATCGAGCCAGTGAGCTTCATGGTCTTAGGAGAAGTAAGCCCTACCACCGAGTTGAGTGATAACTCTACGATATTTCCCATCTCTTCTTCATCTGTAATGTTTAGTGTCACTTGCTCATCTCCATCCTCTTCCCGTTGGACTACAAGCACTTGCAGTTCTTTGTTACTACATTTGTGACCTGGATTGTACTTCTCATCACAACGATAGCATAAACCTTTTTCCCTCTTCAATTGGAGCTCGGCATCTGTAAGTTTCTTGAATGAAGGAATACCCCGAGCTGTATTATTCGGTCGTGTCACAGAAGTGGTAGTGGATTTGAGGACAATAGTGTTGGCCTGGAATGAACTGGAACTCTGATGATATGGAAACATATGCGGGCTCATCTGCACTGTAGAAGAAGGATTAATTTTGCTTCTCGCTGGACCATAAGACAATTGGGCCTGTTTTAAGGACTCATTCCTATCCTCCACTCTTTGGGCCAATAACATGACGTGGCCCAGTCCATGAGGCTTTAACATTCTCACTTCAGCCCTTAAAATAGGCTTCAGCCCATTTATGAAGTTACCCTCCATAACGTCATCTGGAATCGTCGGTAATGGAGCTGACAGAACCTCAAACATTCGCCGATACTCCTTCACAGTTCCCTCTTGTTTTAATGCTAGAAATTTTTCCAGAAGTGATCCTTCCTGTGATGGACGAAAACGCTCCAGCAATAACCTTTTCAGATCGGTCCAACTCCGAATAGATTGCCGACTATCTTCCCACTGAAACCAAGCAAGGGCCTCTCCCTTGAAACATACTGCCACCGCCTCTACCTTATCCCAATCACAGAATTGATTAACTTGGAAACAGCGTTCTACCCGGAACACCCACCCATCGAGATCCTCTCCATTGAATATTGGCATCTCCAGCCTCCGGTTCCTGTTATCAACCTTCCAAAGTTCCTCACGGCCCATGTTGTTCTCCTTTTGAGCTTCGTTATCATCATTTTTGGCCGGAATTTCAGGTGCGTTAATGGTTTCGGCTGAACTGGATGCCTTTCCCTCCCATTTCTTCATCATTAGCTCAAACCTCTCCATCACAGCTGACATATCCTTTTGCAATTCTGATTTCAAAGCTCCTATCCCTTCCTGTACTTCACCATTAATTCCTTCGATTCTAGCTTTCAAGGTGCTCATCCGATCAGTAAGCGTCATTTGCCCAGGTTGGATGCTCTGATACCAATTGATAGATACCTGAATGCTGGAAAGTTACTGAGAAGCTGCTACGGACCTCTTGTGAATTTCTGCCGAACAAGGATGGAAGAATGAATAAGAATAGTGGATTTATGAGATAATTTGCTTCTGTAATAGATTGATGTAATAGGAAATATATAGAATTGATGTAAACTAAAGATTTATGTTATTTAACTGATAATGAAAGTAACAAGAAATCAAGAGGCCTGAACTCTCCTAACTGACTCCCTTTCAAAAACGTGAATGAATGATCTCAAACCTAGCGCCCCCTTACATTTATTCCCCTTGCTTTCCCCCCAACAGACTGACTCCCTATTATACCCTTGCAACTGACTGACTGACTAACATAATATCAATTTACTGCCTTCATTCCACTGTTGCTAGTTGTTGTAGCAACCCTCTTATTTCTCCTGGAATAAGTAAATTTAATCGGAGGTCTATCATCGAGATTAAACCAGTGTTCGATATTATAAATTTTATTTATAAACGGTCACGTAACATCTTATTGGATAATTTTTTTAGAAAAGTCAACAATTTCAACTAGTCAAAGATTCTTGTCCACCATTTTTTACTTAAAAAAAGTGGACCAAAGAAATTCTATCACGTCGTTATTTATAAACAATATTTATGAACAACGGTTTATAAATAGTTTACCAAACAGAGGCTGTCGTAAGGTAAGAAGATTGTATTGGTGTCACTTGATGAGAAATTTGTGAATACCAATGTAAACAAAGAAACGGAGATTTATAAGGAAGATGTAAGGTTAAAAGAGATGGCAATCAAATGATTAAAATATTTCCAGCCATGATACTATAGTAGAGGTAGAAAAACACGTGCAAGTTGAAAACCCAAGACAACTAGTTCCTTATATATGAAGATTGCAATTAAGGACCCAAAAATCGAGCTGCACTCTGATGATCAACAAATTGAAGTTCTAAAGTGTCCAACAAGAGAGTAAGAAATTAAACTTTTGAATCATAAGGGAATCAAATGATTTGGCCATAGCAGATTTACATCATTGCGTGTTGCATCCGTTAGGGCCTCTAGTTTGACAACTCGCACGAAGGCTTCTCAAGGAACTGATGGGAAGTCACGTTCTTCTTGTAAAACTGAAGATTCTTCTCTGGACCATCAACAAGTTTTGCAAGATAGTATACGTCTTATGAGAATTCTCTTATGTCTTGCACGAAAAATAATGATGAGCATATTTTGGAGAAGTATAATGAAAATATGTTAAAAGTTGGTAGTACAACTACAATGAAACTTTTTAAGGAGGATAGAATTGATGAAGTTAGACATTCAGATGCTGGCCAAAAGCACACAAATGATACAACAAAGTTGTTGCTTGCTTCTTAAAAGTTAAAATTGCTTGGCTGTGATAAGTTATGCCAATTCATAAGAATCTGGAGAGTTATCATAAACCAATGCACTTAAAGTCGTGGACATGTTTCTCGTGCTTAATGCTGATAAGTATGATAAGGAATTTGACTTTGGAATAGCCTCAAGGAAGAAGTCAAAGATGTCTCAAGTGCAAAGGAACTTGACGTCTGGCCACGAATGTGTCTCTCAAAAGTATGGATGGAGAGCATGGTGTATACGATCAGGATGATATCAAGTTGAATTTTGACCAATAGTGATTTTTGACCCAATGATTCATGCGATTGTAGAGAGTAAGGAGATGAGCATTTGATCAATATGTGACGTGATAGAAGGTTTTGAGTATTTTCCTCTTGATTGATCGATTTTTCTTTAACCAAAATCGAGGACGAGTTTTTTTCAAGAGGGAGAGATTTATATAGGATAAAACCAAGTTTGATTTAGATTATTTTCCTATTTCGTAAAATAATAGTTCCTATTTTAAGTCTATCTGCTTTTATCTATTTTAGTTGTAATAGATATTATCTTTTTATTTTTCTTTATTTAGAATAGGATTTTAGTTTGTTTCCTTATTTCGTTTCCTTAAATTAGTAAGATTACCAAATAATTAGATTACGATTTTATTTTGTTTCCTTTTTTTCATTTCCTTATATTAGTATAAGGTATTGTACACTTTTTCAATCATCAATTCATAAATCAATATAATCAAAGCAATATTATTCCAAATATTGTTTTTTATTTAACATAATTCTTATTACAAAAATTTCACAACTGCTTCCGCACCAAAATGTTATATTTTAAATAAAAATTGGGTTAGAATATGATATAAAAAATTTGCACCGTAGGAGGACGTAAAGAGGAAAAAAATATCTAATCAATGTTGGGGAAAAAGAATTGTAAGGAGAATGATAATGAAAGGCTTACAATACCTCTATTGCCGCATGCTTACTGGTTAATGTGGTCGATTAAAACTGCATTAAATTTTCCTTTTTCCTTCTTCAATAGCCAGTGACCGAATGATTTTTTTTTTATATCAGTAACCATGTATCTTTCTTGCCTGTTTCTCAAGGACATACAGTTTTAAGACTTGTACATTATAATATATAAAATTTATAATCAACGTGCTCCTAACATCTGCTTTTTGGAAAAATCATGCATTAGCTCTTCCTTTTTCCATCACATCCTTTTTTCCCTCATGCGTGTCCATGCTACTGAGATGTTTCTTCTTTGAATCTGGTACTTGTACCCAGTTTTTATGTCCTAAATGTATCTTTGTTGAGATAACGAGTTTTGGATTATTATTCATTGATGACAATCTTTTGAGGTATCAACTTTCAATATTTTCTCGCCATAAGACAAGTAAATTTGTTGAAAATGGAGAAAATTGGTTTCTTTGTCCATTTATTTATTTATTTATTATTCTCGTCCAAGAATGTGCTGGAGAGTGCTCATGGATGTGCATATTTTATTTTTTTCAATACTTCAACGGTTCAACCATCCATACAAAGACATTGCGTGCATACAAACTCTATTTTTTAAACAATTGTCTCATGTACCTCATTTTTCGTGCAGGGTGGTGACTTTTCAAATGGAAATGGTATGCTTTTTTTCTCTTCTGGATCTTGTACTTTCAATTGATGCAGATGCTTGATATGACTTCAGGCTTCATGCCCAGACTTGTAAGGCATGACCTTTTAATGGTTTGCAGGCACTGGTGGAGAAAGTATTTATGGAGGGAAGTTTGCTGGTAAGTTTTTCTGCATGTTTGAGTTTATATTTCCTATAGCGCGGCTCACTTTTGAGACGACTTCAATTTTTTCCTTTTGATTTCACAGATGAAAACTTTGAGCTGGATCATAGTGGGCCTGGTTTTCTCTCTATGGCAAATGGTGGACCAAACACAAATGGTTCCCAGTTCTTCATAACTTTTAAGCGCCAACCACATCTTGATGGGTATTTGATTTTCTTTTTATTTACCTGACTCATAATGTCCTCAAGCCCCCAACATTTACTCTTTTTTGGGGTCTTGGACAACTAAATTTGGGTAGTGTTTTTTGTAATTGAATTTCTATATTTTCTTGTGTGGCAGAAAACATGTTGTTTTTGGGAAGGTTGTGAAGGGAATGGATGTTGTTAAGAAAATTGAACAGGTAGGAACGGCTGATGGTAAACCGTTGGGTTTGGTGAAAATTGTGGACTGTGGCGAGACTCCTGTGACTAAAATACATGATTCGCTTGGAGTAGGGAAAGGTAGTGTTGTGACACTGAGATGGCAAGAGTTGTCTCATGACTGCTGTAACATCTTTCCTTTCTTTTTGATATTTCTGTTCATGGTGCCTTCAGGGAAAAAGAAAAAACCAACAAGAGCTCTTTCATCTGATGATAGTTCTGACAGTGAAGCAAAAGGGAAACACCGTGCATCTCGTAAGGGGAGGAGGAGAAAGAGAAGCAAGAGATACTCTTCATCTGATTCATACAGCTCTGATACAGATTCTGATTCCGCTTCATCTGAGACAGATACTGATTCGGACTCTGACTCTCATTCTTCAAGTTCTTCCAGTGATGGAAGACGGAGGAAGAAAAGGAAGTTGACCAAGAGAAGTAGACATCAACGTGGGAAGAAAAAGGTTGGACGAAAGGAGAGGAAAGTTAAACGTGACAAAAAATCAAGGCAGAAGTCCAAAAGGTTTTTCATTTTTCTTTTTTCATTTTCAACAATGTACTATATGTTCCCAGTTTAAGAGTCCCCCCCCCCCCCCCCCTTTCCTCCTCCTCCTCCTCTTGTTATTGTTGTTTTACTGATAGAGACATGCATATCACAAATTTCTTCCATGTTTTGGGTTATGACATTTTCTTTTCTCCCACTAGATGTAAAGCAAAAGGCATGCAATCCGTAGTTTTGGAAATCTAGAATATTTTTAAATCAATGTTTTTGGGGTAATCTGTAGATATCCTTGACGAGGGAAACAAGACTGTGTCATAGAAGAAGTGTTTTTGTTAAACAATTAGTTTATTAAACTAGGTTCTCAACTTGCCCTTATTTCTCAAAAATTTTACTCAGAAACTTGGGAAGTTCTAGTGATACTGGCAGCGGGAGTAGGACCAGCAGCAGCTCTGACGATGAATATGCCACTAAGGACAAATCTGCACGTAAAAGTAACATATCGGGCCAAGAAGTGAAGAAGCTAGCACAAAGTCTCGGTATCTATCTTTTTAAACTCTATTCAATAATCTCCATTGTCATCATCATTACTTTCTCGACTTGGATAATTTCAAGAACTGACCAAATATTTTTTTATTTATACCCTTACCATCTCATAACTGGAAATTTACAGGGTCAGAGAAGAAATCACCAACCCCTTTGTTTGGACAAGCTGATGAGCTGAAGCAGACAGATGGCAGCTCATCTCATGAAGAGGGTGAATTCTCTCCCAAGAATGATGATATTCTGAAAAATGGTCATGAAAAAGAGTTCAAGGCTAATGAAGATGCCAAGCATTTTGATCAATCTGTCAATTTTAGCAGATCCAGGTCTTCACTAAGGTCTTCAATATTTAATACTTTTTGGTCTTACATCTGCTCCATTAGTTGGTTTACATATAATTTTCATTTCCAACCCATTCTGCATAAATGACAGATATACCTTAATTTCATTTCTTTATTTCGTGCTTATTAATATCTGATCATCCATATTGTTGTTGTTATGTAACATCATGTGACATTTGAGAGTAACAGGAGGCTCACACCAAGTCCCAGAGGGAGGCCAATGTCCAGTCATCGGAGCAGCACCCCTAGCAGAAGCCCAGGGAGAACATTTCCCAGGCTTGAAAGTAACAGTAAAATTCCTAGATCGTCTGGTCAGCCAAGCAGTAAAAGTCCTTCAAGGAGTCCTGCCCATAAAGCTCCGCCTGCATCCACTTCTAGTCGTGGTCGGGAGTTGTCTAGAAGTCGCTCTCCAAATGGAACTCCAAAGCGTGTTAGAAAAGGGCGAGGCTTTACTGAACGGTATGCCTTTGTTAGACGCTATCGCACACCATCTCCTGAACATTCTATGGATAGATCTTACCCATATGGTGGAAGACACATTCAAAGAAACGACAGGTACTTCCTCAACTAATCCAAATGGTGGTTTGTTATGGGTCATTTGCTAAATAACTGCCCCCAATTGGCAGCTCTTGCTTAGAATATTTTAAGATACGTGTCTGCCAGGTTTTAAGAACTGGAGAAAACTTATAGGATGTCAGAAACACTTCTTCTATCTGCCACTTTTAGGAAGGGAAATAGATAAGCAAGATAGCGGTGCAGTCCACGAGCCACTGGTGTTGCGCATTCCCAATCATCCATCATTTGAAATTAATGACGAATGGATTTTTTGAACTTCAAATTGAGCTTTCTTGTTCCTTTCAGGGATTACTGAAGGCAATAGAAATTTCATTTGAAACCTTTTCGAGTATTTTTGCTAATGACATCTGGCACTTTTTGTCACTAGTCAGGAGTATCGCTCAAGTTTGTATTCTGACTGTTTTAATCTTCTTCCCCGTAAAATTTGCTTCTTTGTTTTGTTTCTTCAGAAAGCTGAGGTCTGGGATTAAAAATCTCGACTACCCCACTTTCCAAAAAAAAAATCTCGACTCCCTCCCGATTTTTTTGGTCATTGTTCTATAAACCAGTTGCCTAAAATGGAGGGGTTTTGTTGGAATTAGGATGTTCAGCGTGAGCTAAAACCATTGTCTACAAACCAATTACAGTGATCTGTATGACTATCAGAATAGAAATGATGTCTGAATTGAGGTTATAAAGAATTGTTTTCTAATTACAACTTTTTAGGCATCCAAGCTACAGAGATAAATTCAAGCGTTCACCACAAAGACGATACAGAAGCTCACCAAGAAGAGACAGGAGCCCACCCAGGTCTCTCTCTCTCACAGACACAGACACAGACACACACACACACACAGAGATCTGAGTGTCGTCTTGTGCATGTTTGTCACTCCTGAATGTGCTGGTGTATTTATTTCCCTTTTAGCTTTGTATTTTGGACCTTTGAACCTTCATTGTGCAATTGTTACTGATCTCATCAATTTGCTTGCTTATGATTATCAGCGTGTTTCGGTAAGCTTAAAATGTTTACTTACAAGTAATTTAAGTTTTTAAAATCTTTAATTGGTCATGGTTGAATATTATCTGACACTAAGCAAGTGTTTTGGTAAATTTGTTTATACAAGTTTTTTTCTTCACATTTCACCAAACCACTTTTTAACCACACATTTTACTCAAAAAATTCAAATTCCTTGCTTTGAAAACAAAGGTCCACCTAGAGTAACTTCACCTTTTCTAAGAATGGCCCGGCATTCTTTCCGTCACTCTATCTTTTTTTTTTCCTAATTTGACTTTACTTCTCTGCAGTCAGACGAGAGAGAATCTTTTACCTAATTTGACTTTACTTCTCTGCAGTCAGACGAGAGAGAATCTTTTACCTAATTTGACTTTACTTCTCTGCAGTCAAATGAGAGAGATTGATTTTTTTTTTTTTTTTTAGATATGAGCGCAGAAGAAGTCCTAGTAGGAGTCGTTCCCAAAGCCCCGGTCCTTACCGTGCCCGGAGAACAGTTCGTAGCAGGAGCCCTGTGCGAAGTCCTAGCCCGACAGATAGGCGCCCTGCAATTAGTGACAGGCTAAAATCTCGTCTTGGGCCGAAATTGAATGACCAAATTCCTCAAAATAGAGGTAGATCCCTTTCACGCTCTAGGAGCCGTGGTTCATCCGCATCTGAATCTTCTAAAGAGCGTCCAGGAAAGAGGGCATCTGCTTCGCCTGGCGGTTCCAGATCCAGTACCCCTGGCGGTCGAAGGGGTTTAGTCTCGTATGAAGACTTGAGTCCAGAGAATGGAACAAATAAATGAGGTTGTTGTCTTGGTGGTTTTATTCGACAATCCTGTTTCGCTTTCAGCTCATCTTTCTGAACTTTCTTGTGTTTATTAGCATACATACTGAATGTGTAGCTTAGAACATACTTCTTGTAAACTTTGATTGCGCTTTGTGGTTTCCAGATGGAAGTATAGCCATTTGAAGCTATTGATTTTTATTTGCCGCTGACACTATCTGCCCATTCCCGGATCGATTTCTGATACGTTCCTGATTATTATTGTCTACTAATCATGGATCACAGCACTCTGCTTGTAATGCAAGTGATGACACTGTGAAAAAAGCTATCAAAGTTCTGCTGCCTGTTTGATTCAGGAGAAATTTATTAAATTTTTCCTCAAAATTCCTTCTGAATCAAACATTTTTATGAGATTCACAACTTTACACATTTTTCAATTCTTGAGTCGTGGATTTTAGGGTTTGCCTATTGAGATGTAGAAAACCCGACAGGCCTGCGATGACGGAAAATGAGAGGACGAGAAGATCTTCTCCCATTGCATCAGTGATTAGTGCTGGAAAAACATCAAATCAGTGAATCACACCATCCAGTTAACTTGAGCTAGATATGCTCTTTTCTTTCTAATTCTTGGCTTTTCCTTTCATTTTGGAGGAACATGGTCTTCTAAACGCAATCGTGTACACTTGAAATGACATTGTACTTAAGAATTAGCGAGGCAAAATATTTATATATTTACTGATCTTTTGAACAATGAAATCCACACGACATAAAAAAAAAGAGTCAAGTTCACAACATATTTTTTTGGTTCTATTACATCGGCTTTTGCGATAATTATCGTTTTTCCACCAATAGACGCCTTAAGGTAAGAGCAAAGACAAGTACCATACTTCGATCTTGACTTCAGATACAAGATTTTCCAACTATCTTAACACACGCATGCTTTTAAATTGAAACAAGTTTCTGGGAAGCAGCTCCGATGGGCAGACAGGAATGGTGGAACTCTCATATAGGCTGACCTTTGGGAACAATTTGATCTTTGATCCACATGTAAATCGGAACCAATACGTAGTAAGTTGCTGCCAGGGCACCTAAGATGAAGCGCGAAAGAAACACCAAAGGATTTACAGGCTCTGAAACATCCTCTACCTTAGGTCCAAGCTACGCAAAATAGAAAAACATGATTCTTTAAGCACGTGCATTTCTAAAAAATCGAAATTCGCTCAGTTTAACTAAACAAGATATAAACAAATGGTACGCAAAATTGGTTACTGAGATAATCATGAAGAGTGAGCGAACACTCGATATCTAGACTCTCTTCTCTATTCAAGAAAGCGCATGGAGGGTTCAATTCAAATTGGAATTAGAAAATACTGAGATACAGGGACGAGGTATTCCCGGGATAGCAATGAAGACAAGTTGATTAAGGCCTTGCTTGGTTTCCAACCTTTTTTTCAACTTTTCCCGAAAAATCATTTTCAATCCCATATTTCTATGGGACCCGCCATTTTCACCCTTTTAAACCACACGTTCCTCAAAACACTCAAAATCCCCTAAAATTCCTCTAAAACTACCTATAGCAAACAGGCATTAAGAGAAAAATTAATGACTGCTTTGCAACTTTAGAGCTTGTTTGCTCTTATCCACTTTTTCAACTTTTCCCTCACATTCAATTTCAACCACATGTTCTATAGGATCCATCACTTTTCACATTTTTCAATAATTTTTTAACCACACATTCTCCCAAAAACACAAATTCCCCAAATTTCTCCAAAAACTACCTAAACCAAACAGGCTCTTACTTTGGTGCATAACCTTGCTGCAGGTATTTGGAATATGGCAGCAATTTCTACAGTTTTCATATAAGCATACATTAATTATGGACAAGAATTGGGCAGTTTTCAAAAGGTTTAAATAGAATAAAGCAAATGAAGATAGTTTGTCAATACTGTTCAATGTGTAAGATCCACCTTACCAAACGAGTCATGAAAGCGTTAAGTTTGAAACAGTTGTAGAAGAGGAATTAGAAAACTACCTGCAAAGGTGAGTCCCCGGATGCAGGTTTTACACCTGTAACTGAGCATCCCATAATCAGCCCATGTCTACGTACCCCGCGGTACCATTTTGGACCAATCCTCTTCAGTTGGACATCCTTGAATCCAGCCTTTTCAAACCACTCAATGTACTCTTCCTCCTTCGGGAAGAGCATCCACGCATCAGCAAAGAAGCGGGATAACCAAAATGTTGGATATACAGGACCAATCACACAAGCCTTCCCTCCTAGCCTTAAAACTCGATATGCTTCCCTGATGCCACGTTGTGGGTCCGGCCAGTACTCAATACTGAAAGAATGTACAGTTGAGATACATCATTTGGAAACATCTCATCCATGTTTTCTTCCTGTTAAACTCTAATTCTTTGTGTAATACAATATGAGGAATCCACAGTATTGAACTTAAAATCAAGTACATGGATATTTTGATATCTACCAGTTTATTAACAAAACAAAACAAGCAATATCAGCAATTGAAGTTTAGCAACATGCCAACATCAAGAAATCAACATTTAAGACCTCATTTCAATAATGAGGGTGAAATGCAGTTGAAGTTTTCTAGGCAATCAAAAGACAGTAGGCGATTTAGCATTAACCCCTTCTTACAAAGTTATGATAAACACAATTGAATACAAATAGGGCAAATTTATAGTGGTTCAACCTCAACTTGGGAGGCAAGTCCAACTTGGAATACCCAATACATGTTAATTAAAATCTTTAAATTTTTTGATTTATATAGTATAAATTTAGTTTTAAACATACAATTAATTTTTCTTGTTAAAATCCTTATTCCTTATCCTCCGTATAGTCAACTAATCAAGGGCCTATTCTTGCCCCCAGGGCATATTTCTCAGTAGCAAAGGGGAGGACAGGAAACTTTCTCAGCGCAATCGGGTGTATAGTTCGAATCCTGAAATAATAAATTTATGCCCTATGGCAAGCGAGAGTCACCATCATTCGTAGAAGTTACCAATGTCCTCCACTCTGACTCTGGGAGGCACAACCTGCAATTTACCACTCGAATCAATAGCTCAGGGCAGGTTCAGTTCGAGCCCTCAAGGTGTGGGTTACACATTTTTTAATCAAGGACCTATTCTCTTTATTCTCTCCCTCACCTCTGTGTGCACCGGTAATTCCTTCACAGATATTTCGTCTCGGTAGGACATGTATTTCTATTACTATGAAATTCATAAGTGAAATAGTTAGCTAAAATTACATTATCATCATATGAACGCCCGAAAGAGGGCTGCTGGAAAAGAGCAGTTTTTTCAAGTCAAAGAACACGAACTTAAGTATGAGTACCCATTTATTATTTAATAATAATTTTGAGTTAAAATATATATAATCTCTTATAAAGAAAGGAAAATGATCATAGTAGAGTGTCTGACACTAGTTCGACAACACGCTAAGAGTATCCTTGCAACAGAGTAACTAAGTTCCACTCAATTCAACAAAACAAAAGGCAGAAATTAGATGAATCAACTGTTAAGGAATTTGTATACCTCCCAGCAGATATATATCTATCAGCATAATCAGTGTTGAAAGGGAGATCCTCAGCATCACCCTCAATTATCTTGCATTCCTTCAAGGGCTCCTTCTTCTTAGCCTTGGCTAGCTGATGAGGAGACTGATCAAGAATTGTAACATTCTTAGCATCCACATGTTTCACTATACCTAAAGTGGTAAACCCTGTACCCCCACCAACATCCAACACTGTCAAATTCCTACTATTGAGCTCAGCTGGCTCAAGTGCCTCATCCCTCATATCCTCAGTCCAATGCCCAGGGTTTATAACATGATCATACACAATTGATAGAAACCTGTAGAACCAAAATGCCTCTTTCTTATGCTGAATGAATCTTGGCTGAGAGGCTGGCCTGGATGCTGAAACACTGCAATTTGGGGATACAAGGGTTTTACTCTTGTGGGTTCTTGAAATTTTCACACAAGAAACAGAATTCAACTTGGGAAAATGCTTTCCATTAAAATCTGAGCCAAGGAAACTTAGCCCATTTGGGCTAGTGAGTGTGGGGTTTATGACTCCATTGAGCAAAGAAGAAGCCATGAAATCAAGAAATAGCAAGAAACCACAAACAAGAAGGTGAAATCTTCGAGGCTAATCCGTTTAATTTGACGGTTTTGAGCAAAACCCAAGTGCAAAAACTGGATAATTTTTTTTTTTTTTTTTTTTTCGGTATAGGGGTGTATGTTATGGGAAAGACGCGCATATGACAGTATCTGATTCTAATGGAAGTGATTTGGCCCATTAAATTTTAAAAAAAAAATAAATAAAGAAAAAGAAAAGTTTTGGTTGGTTGGTTGAATTTTGTTGATAAATCTTGTGGTGAGAAGATTGAAGGTTTATGTGGTTTGCAGGTTATTGAAGTTTTACAATCCCTTCTCGTCGGTAAGTAAAAGAAAGGTTTATAAATCTTTTTTTTTACGGAATTATTTAAATTAGTTTTTAGTCACATACATTTTTTCACTTTAATTTTTAATCATACATTTTACCTTAAAAATATAAAAAAAAAAAAAAACCGTGGTCAGGCCGCCAAACTGTTGTGGTCCTCCGATTACTAAAACTGTTTAAAGTCCCAACTTATGCGTTTTGTAATAAATAGGTTTTTAAATTTTTATAGCAGAAAATTTCTACATTGTATTTTTCAAGCGTGGTTCTTAATGGACAATTTCTACACGTATGGTCAATCTAATTTCATGTGCAATGTTTAAGAAATATTTTATGAATAAAAAAAATAAGTATTTTCTTTTTAAATAAGCGGAAATTGATGAAAACCATCAACTGAAACCAAACCAAAAGGTTGGTGGCATAAATATCAAAATGAAAAGTTGAGTACTCATTTACACAAATTTAATAGGCTAGAAATCATGGCTGCGATTTTCCCTTTTTTAACTTATATCTAAATCTAATAATTGATTCATTGAAACAAATTATAACCTTAATAATATAAAATGGAAAAAGACGGGTAAGTTACTCTTCTGTTTTTAAAATGTTGAACTTCAATCTTAGAAGTCCTTACAGGTTACAGCTCATGTTCTGTGAATTTGTAGATGATCTAAATCGCGAAATGTATTTCAGTGGAGTAAGGTTGAAAGCTTGTTATTTAACTGCACTTACAAGAAGTTTCATTCATACCAAATTTATGGAGTGTTCGACGGTTACCACATGGTTTTTTATGTGTGTTTTTTTTTTTTTTTTGAGGTAAAATGTGTGTTTAAAAATTGGAGAGAGAAAATGTGTGTAGTTAAAAAGAAAATTTGGGAAATTGTGTAAAAAGAAATGATTTATATACCCAAAAAAAATAAAAAAACAATGTAACCGAACACACTATTAGGATTCGAATTCCCACCTTTCAACTGCTAGAGATTTCTCACTCTCACATTTTCACCACTTCAGTTATACACGAGAGTTGCTACTCTTCTATTTTTAGTTTTTACAAGTTTTTGAAGAGAGAACTTTAAATTTTATAGTGTGTTTGGTAGGGTTAAAAAAAACAAACTATTTATTTTTACACAATTTTTAAAATCATTTTTTAACCACACATTTCCTCTCTCTAATTTTTAATCACACATTTTACATTGAAAACACAAAAAATTCATAAAAAATCGTGATGTAGCCGCCGATCACTCCATTAGTTCTTAATGGACAACTAGTGAATCATCCCGTGCGATGCACGGGAAGAAACGTCTAAATAAAAATAATCATATTCGAAATTAAATGAATTCCATAAACAAAATAAATAACATTCACAAATAAGAGATATGTTCATCATTTATTTGTTTCATGTATAAACATCAATCTTTTAGGGAGAAGTCATACATTCGAAAATGATTGTACCTGACTCTTATTGATAGTCATGACATATGACACCATTAATGAATTTTTTTTTTTGAAATCTAATAAGTATCCTAAAATTCGAATGGTTCAACGATATCCTTGGAATAAAGAACTTGTATTCTGCATTACCGTCAGATAGAATTTGACCTTATAGAATATGATCGTCAAGTTTTGTAACGATTATTCACTATCTCCTCGAACCAAAAATTCACCTTGCAAAATGAACACTTAAATGTAGCATCTCCAGTATTCATGTACTCTGAACATTCAAATAATAGATGAAAAAGTTAATAATAGAGACCATGCATAAAAAAGATAAAATTCAATATTTTGATCATTGACAATGAAAAACAACATGTATAATAATAATAATAATAATAATAATAATAATAATAATAATAATAATAATAATAATAATAATTGCGAGGTTGACAAAGATATTGCATCAAATTTATGATATTTTAGGTTTTTAATATTTATACAACGTAATTATTTTTGGATTGAAATTATAATTTATTATTGATCATCTCAATTTTTAGTTAAGTATATTGGGAGACAATTTATATATTATTGTGAAAAAATATCATAAAATTTGAATTAAAATATAGCAAATAATATCTTGCTATGGTTAATTACTTTTTGAAATTTTAAAATTAACAGTTAGGACAAAAATCATTAATAACAATATCATTTCAAACAATATAGATAAATTTGTTAACCTTTAATGTTAAAAAATGTGATATGAGATTTTTTGGAATAAAAAATTAATTAAGAATTAAATGTAATTGTCATTGAAATAATTTTGATAAATAATGCAACATAGGAAAGAACTTTAATATGTATATGTAATAAATAACTTAAAAATAGGATTTAGTTATAAAAATTTCAATACAACGTGATTTATAAAAATAAGAACGTGTATAAATTTTAGATATAATTTTAATTGAGAATTTAACATTGGATCTATATGACTGAACCAAATATTTATCCATAAAATTAGGACCAATAAAATATCACAATTATTATAAGAAATCAATTACGTATTAAATGTAATTATTTATAAAAATATTTAATAATTTAATAATACGCCATAAAAAAGAGCTCCAATTTTTAGATGTACTAAATTACTAAAAATAAGATTATTTATAAAAAAAAACTATAAGTATGATGTGATTTAAAATTTAGTACTCCCTTTGTCCCATAAAGATAGTTCTCTACTAATTTTCACACAGATTAAGGACAAAATAGAATATAAAATATTAATTTCACTCTTAAAAAATAAAGTAGAGTATCTTTTTGATACGGACAAAAAAGAAATAGTGGATTATCTTTGTAGGACGGAGAGAGTATTATCTAGTAATAAAATTTCGACATAATTTTTAACTAAAAATTTTACTTTGGATTTGTATAACTGAACACAAATATTTATTTGTAAGACTGAAAACATTAGAAGAACACTTTTTTTTTTTAATAAAAATAGAGGTTTTGACACAAAAAATCCAAATATAAATAAATAAAACCAAACAAATTATCGTTCTTATATCAAAAAAAAAAAAACTTCTCGGTAAAAGCAAATTTTAAAAAAATAATTATTCTAGTTTCTTGTTTTTATTATTTTTTATACAATGTGATATACAATTTCATCAAATATATATACTGACCCATGAATAATATGTTTTTTCTTCAGACAACGGCCGAAACCATTACCATGTCTATCCAACCCAAAACTATTCTAAATAGCCCAACATTAGTTAACACATTGCAACCCCAACAGAGAAATCTAGAACATAATATAAATAGATTATTAACAAATTTTCTTATTAGTCTAAAATAATTTTGCATTCTATATTGTTTTCGAAGCTTTCTCTACAATATTATTGTTTTAATATTTTTTTCTTTTTTGTCAGAAACTCAAATCTATGTTCAACGACTAAAAATATCACAAGTCTTGAAGAAAAGAGTAGTGCCAATCTTTTTTACTTTTTCAAAAAATAATTTAATATTTTTTTATTTTCAACTGGTTTGTAATATTAACAACTAATAAGCATTACTACCGCACCAGAAATTTTGAATCATAAAACGTGATAAATAAAAGGTGGAGTAGAGCGGTCATGTTAAACAGTACACATTTTTTCAAAAAAATAACCCTTTAATTGAATCTTTTATTATTGTGTACATCTTCATAATAATTATATATAACATAAATGAAAGAGGTTGTATATAGGGAAATGGGAAAAAAAAAGGATATAGAAAACAAAAATGAATCAACAAATTTTGAAAAAGGCGAAAAAATGAAACAAATTCTGAAAAAAGCGAAAAAGGAAAAAAATAATAATTGACTTTTCAGTGTAATTAGGCGGCGAGAAATAGAAGCAATGTAAATACAATAAATATTGAAAACTGTAAGTAGACGTCAGCAATTTTAAAAATAATAAATAAATATTGAAGGTCCAATTGCTTTTGAAGTGGGTTTTGAAGTTAATTATTGGATAGGGAATATGAGTAGTGTGAACATAATAAATATTGAAGTCCCCAAAAATTGGAAAAATAAATAAATAAATAAATAAAATCTGCACATAGTATATGAGTTTTGGAGGAAAACAGTGAAATTGATTGGGGTTGACTCAGCTACTTTTATATATTATATAGATTTCTACATGTACGGTCATTCTAGTTTCATGTGAAATGTTTATGAAATATTTTATGAATAAAATAGTAAGTATTTTCTTTTTAAATAAGCGGAAATTGATGAAACCCTTCAACTGAAACTAAACCAAAAGGTTGGTGGCATAAATATCAAAAGGAAAAGTTGAGTATTTTACAGTAAATGACACAAAACGTCCCTACCTTTGAAGTGTATCGTCGTCCAAACAAACTATAAACCATTTCCTCTTTCCCGCTAAAGTTGTTAACTGACAGTTAGGGGTGGGCATCAACCCGCCCAACCTGCCAAAACCGCCCAACCCAACCCAACCCGATTGGGTTGGGTTGTGTTTTGATGAAAATTGGGTTGGGTTGGGTTATAAAAAAAAAATTTGTTTGGGTTGGGTTGGGTTGGGTTGTGGGTTGGATGAAAAACCCAACCCAACCCAACCCAATCAAAATTAAAAAATATAAGACCATTTAAATTTCAAAAATCTTAAATTCATTTTCAATTTGGATAAAACTCAAATATAATTTGAACATATTTTAGTTTTATTAGCAAATATTCAATTTATTATATTTGAGCTTATTGTATTGTACATAATTTATTTGAGTTAATAGTTGATTTATGGGCATAATTTTTTAATTTTCTAAGAATTTTATTTAATTGGACCAAAGTCCAGACCACCCAACCCAACCCAACCCGACCGAAACTTGATTGAGTTGGGTTTGAACTCATATTTGGGTTGGGTAAAAAACCGATCCAACCCAACCCACGCCCACCCCTACTGACAGTGCTAGTAAACCATTTAATTTCTTTCTCGCCAAAGATTGGTGAATAATGTCCCAACATTTGAATACATTTTGCGATATACATCCCTATCTTTAACAAATGTTGGCGTAAATCATTCCTACCTATTCAAAAAATTGACACATGACCTATTCAAAAAAAATGGCACGTGACAGCCCCATCTTCTTCCTTTCAATAAATTCACCATACACAACACTCAACATTCTACGACACAATATTGAATAACTCTAGACAACAAAAGCAGTCATATATATTACCAAAATGACCATGTCAAGGACGAAATCAAAATATATTTAAGAACGAAGCTAGGCACCACATGTGCATTCAACAAAAAAAGAAGGCGGATGTAGTGATTTCTAGAATTAGAAACAGGAAATATAATACAAAAAGAAATGTCCTGATTCTCTAGCTTCGTACAGGTGGTGGGACCCCTTTACAAACTCTCCTATTGTGTCCCGGCTCACCACACTTTGTACATGTCATGACCATACCCTTTCTTCTCCCTGAACTAGCTTGGTCTCTTGTAGTACTCTCTAGAGTGCTTGCAGTACTTGAAGAATTTCTTCATTTGAATTAAGGAGTGCGCTTCATTTGGCTCCTTCCTTCTGTTTTTCTTTGACATCCCAGATCTTTTCGTGTAAACCGATGGAGTGAAAGGAAATTGACCTGAGTCAGGCCATGAGGCCGGACCAGTGATGGGGGAAATGGATGGAATTTATGTCATGATGTATGCTTCCTTCACTTATATGGCATCTGCATAATCTGTTACAGTAAGGCCCTAGTGACTAAGGATGCAATCACGTGGCTGCAAGGGATTCTTGTTAATTACCAACTATGACATCCGTAAGTCTTTGCCCAAAGGTCTACAACGTGTACTACATTGCCTAAATTGTGACGTACTTCAAATTTTTCATGCCATGCATGATCCGTTCATTCTAACCATGCAAGTTTACTGTTCTTATCAATTATCTTTTGGATTCTAGGTCCTACTACGGTTTTCTATCGATCACAGTAATCCCTCCGGCATACAATTCTCTTCATCAAATGAACTCTGATCTCCTCTAGCATTGTTAAGATGAGCTTCTCTCTTGCATTCACTAGTGTGCTATTGAATAACTCACATAAGTTGTTCAATAGCATATCACTCTTATTCCACTCTTTGAAATAAGACTTGCTCCAATGAGATGCAGGTTTACCTTCAAGCCATCCATGTGTAGCTGGGTCCAAGTCCAACATTTTTTTCATGTGTTCATTCCACTGTCGTATAGCAGTAGCTCTAGATGCATTCCAAAGAATGTTCTTCAATGTCAAACCTTTGTGAGAGGAACTGAAATTGTTGTAGAGATGCCCAACACATGTCCTGTGACCACACATCTTCGACACCAATTTCATGGAAGAACTAATTAGATCACTCATTTTCCGGTTCTTTCCGAATGTTCTCATCCATACGTGGAACATAAAAATCTTCAAACGTGTCATCTACAATGTCTTAAGCATGCAATAGCAATGATACCACGTATACCACAATAACTGGATGACCTCTTTGATCTTGAAGCATTTCCTTGATGTTTGCCTCACAGTACAATTCTCTCACCCCCCTCCCAGACTCATTTCTTGTTTTGGTGATAGAATTTCAACCGCACATCATTACCCACAGTTCGTATAAATTTTAGCAAATTATCTCTTCTAAACCATGCAGGAAGAAAGAAGTCCAAGTACAGCACAAACCCTCTTTCGTAGACCACATTAGGGGTGTAAACGGTTTGGTTTGGACGGTTTTTGATAATTTTTCAAACCAAACCATTTAAAGCGGTTTAACGTTTTTCCAACCCAAACAAAACCATTTCATTTCCTAAACCAAACCTTTTTTTGCGGTTTGGTGCGGTTTTAAACCGCGGTTTGCAAACGAAACTAAACTAATATATGTAGATCGAGTTAAAATAACTATTGAAATAGAATTTTGAATTAAGTCATTAAAATTAATTGCAAATAACCCAACGACATTATGGATATATGTTATAAGACTAACAAAATTAAAACATATAGGTAAACAACTTCTAAAATAAATACAAAAGCACAATCACAAACAAATAATCACAATTATATAAAAAAAAACCTAATAGATAACATAATCCATTCTCAAGTTAGACTTTCCTATTATTTCACAACAAAACAACTTAAACTCAAATATACTATATTCCAAGTACAACTACTAAACTACACGATGAAAGAATGACACTTTAGGCATTTAGAATTTGATGAATTACAGTTGATGATAAAAGGTCTCAAGTACAACTAATTTTACTTAGATAACCATAAATACTCAAGTCACGACTTGCTAAATTAACAGAAGACAAATATTATACCTAGGAAAAAATAAATAATGTGCAAGTTTATGCATACTTCCAAAAAAAAAAAAAAAAAACATAGGAATATAGAATAAAAAACAAATAAAGTAAGAAAGTATTTGGTAGTATTTAATTGTTAGCACTAGTAGAGTGTCTTTCTTAACAAGAAATGAAAAGCAAAGTGCCGCTTCATATAAATTGAAAATAAAAGCAGTAAAAAAATTTGTATTTTTGCAATTAAAAAATTAAATTTTAATTGTAATTGTTTAGCGGTTTGAAACGGATTTTGAAAAATGAAACTTAAACCAAATCATTTGAAAGCGGTTTGGCTTGGGTCAAAATCGAGACGTTGACGGGTCCACGTGGATCCGAACCAAAGGTTTCGAAATTGCGGTTTCATTTCGGTTTGACGGTTTGACGATTTCGTTGTACAGCCCTAGACCACATTGTTTGGCTTATCATAGAATTGGCCTCCATGATGGAGTTCAACCGTGAAAAATGATGATTTGGAACTTGCATGCACATTACAGTATATTAGTAGTTTTCCTCAGCAACATAGAACATCATTATAACAGTAACAAATCCAAATTATTGAACAGCAAATTCAAACGCATTTCAACAAGGTTCTTGAGTTTTTTTTGAAGCACAACTATCTTTTAAGTATCAAATATCAGTTTCTTGATCAAAATTAAAAGCCAACAGAGAAAAATACACGTTCATAAGCGCATGCACTTCCGAAAATTTCTTAATAATCTTTGGCCTCAGCCTAATTCATTACTTCAAGCAATACCCAAATTGTCTTTTATCTCACTTCACTTGCCCATTTCATCTTTCCTTTTGATAGTCTTATATATAGGTTTATAAGTAAAAAATTGCAAAACTAAACAGTGGAATGTATAACTCATCAAAGAATTTTATAAACAAATTATAAGAGAGTTCATGGATGCTGAATAGAAGAAATACTCTTGCAGTAATACGGTGTGTTATCTTTTATTTTTTTGGATGATTCTGAACAAGCAAATCTTATTTGTAATTACAATCTGTCAGAGTAATCCTCTTACCAATGTGAGTTGCATCTCGAAAAAAATTCAAGAACACCTTTTAATGCAACTTGCGTAATGCTTGGTGGGTATTTCTTAGTGATCAACCACAAAGTTGGTGTTGATCTTTCACTCAATATTGTGTATCGATTGAGAATCTATGATCTTTGCTATTGGTAGATTAATCATTTATTCATTCTTATATTATCGTACAAAAATGTGCCTTGATTTGGGATCTACTAATTTATTTGATGTAAATCGCATCAAACCGTAAAAAATAGTTTGATTTGGTTTGGTTTGAAAAAATTTCAAACCGTTTTAAACGGTTTGGTTTGAAATTTTGCTACAAACTGCCCAAACCAAACCTGTTCACCCCTAATGTGAAGAAGTGGCGACGGCCGAACAAGGTGGAAGTTCGAATCACATCTTCGAAATGACTCTAAGGTAGCTTTGATTTTCAGGTTTTAAGAATAAAAAGAAGGAAAGGAATTGGTTTATAGATGTGACATTTATCTATTTAATAGGTTAGAAATCATGGCCGCAATTTTCCCTTTACTTTTCTAAATCTAATAATTGAAACAAATTATTACTTTAATAATAAAATGGAAAAGACGGGTAATCTACTCTTTTGTTTTTAGTTTTTACAAGTTTTTGGAGAGAAAACTTTTAATTTTAGTTTCCAATAATTTGAAATAATCAATTTCGTAAATATGTATTTTAATTTAATTTAAATTACATCATTTCTCAAAATTAAAAACCTTGCTTTATTGTACAGTTTTTCATGTTGTACTAAACAGGAGAAGAGTTGGCACAAAGTAAACGTCACATTGTGATCATGGTACATCATGATTCTTTTTTTTTTTTTTTTTATCGTACCTTAATTTATTTTTTTTTGATCGTTTAAATTTTTTTGATCGTAACATCATGATTCTTGATAATAATAAGCATGTATGTATGGATTAAAAGTTGTCACATTCCAAAAAACTGAATATTTCATAGTTTTATATTTTTTTATTCTTAATTATTTGATTTATGACTTGATTTCTGCAAGTTTTACAATGTTTTCGTCATTTGTCAAGATGAAAGATTGTTGTAGTTACCTAATCTACCCTTTTCCCTTAATGTTTACCTGTTCCAAGGGTAGTCAATTAGGCGTGCAAGGCCTAGGTTTGAAACGGACTATGTTGTGGGCCTCAAGTTACCCGACTCTCCATGCCTTCCCCACACGGGCCTCTTATATTCTTTATGAAAAGGGAAAAATACACCTCTCAGCCCATTATAGTATACACATTTAGGTGGGCTACTGGTTTTCAGAATCCCATATCATAATTAGGACTGTCGATGGATCGAATTTTCATTCGAACCCGATCCGAGATTCGATGAAATTAACGGGAGATGGATTTAAGGTCTCAATCCTATAACCTGATAAGGATCCGAATTCAATAATCCGTTAACTAAATAGAACAAATATTGATATAAGTCAATCCGATCCGAATTTTTTATAATAATATAATATATTTTATATATTATTATATAATTTTATTCCATATATATATATTTTAATTTTAAATCTTGTAATGTATTTTATAAAGTATAGTTTTAATATAATATTATTATATATATTATAATATTCATTTTAAAACTCGTAATATACAAATATTGTTATAATTTTTTGAGATATTATGATTTTATTTTTTATGAATGATATGAAATTATAATTAATTATATGAGTAAATTTTTACTCATTAATATTTAAACATTTAAAAAATTATGTTAAAAATAATTTCGAATCGGATCGGATAAAGGAAAATTCGATCCATATCCGATCCGTTTACACCTCTAATAATAATATATTGAAAAATGGAACAACCACAAAAATATCCCAAATTTGAGGGTCAAACTCAAATTTAAGTCTTTCTCGAAGTATTACACCTTAATACAGAGTCCAAGCGAGAAACTACAACAATCAAAGGGCGCTAAAATGTGAAAAAAAAAAAAAAAAAAAAACTTTCAAGAATTTTATTATCTTTTTGTTTTTCTGAAATTCACATCACTTTAAAATATCATATTATGATATTTTTTAATTTTTTATGATACATTAGGCCTAAATTTTAATATCACACATTGATTATTATGATACTTAGGAAATAAATTTGGATAATAAAAAGAAAAAGACATAAATTTCAGTGAAACTTTATGAAGGAACATATTTCAGTTCATGGGATAAAAATAATGCAGAGTGCAATTATCCATTGAAAAATACTGTCTATTATAGCATTCCTAATGGACTATGAATTCTGAATGTGAAGGTAATATGTCTGCAAACAAAATGATGTGATAATAAAAAATCAACACAATGTGAAAAAGATTGTCCAGAAATGCCCGGCTCTTCTCACGGATGTGAGCCCTTTTTAGTATTTTTTTATTTTAATTTGATTTCTTTCTTTCTCCTCCATTCTTTATTTCTTCACTTCCTTTCAATTTCTACCTCCTCACCTGTTTTCTTTTTCTTTGCTAATTTTATGTGGACCCTTCAAAATTGTTCTGGGCATATGCATACAAGTACATTCTTGGTTATCAACATAGGTGGAACCGCTATATTGGAGTCGAATTGAGATAGAATCTCACATAGAAAAGTGTTGTACAATTGATCTGTAAAATTCAAGCCTGCATTTGCTTTCAGAATGGACCAATTTACTTTAGCCCAAAGTTGGTAGCTGAGTCATATCATTTGGACCAACATTGAAGCCCAATTTTCAGTACCGGTTATAGAGCCCATTTCACTTGTAATCTGATTAATGGAACCGGGTCAAAGCCCACTTATCACCACCGCCTTATCTGAAGCCGTTGGATCAGTTTGGTTCAATCCCAGTCGTCCACCTGTGATCAAAAGGACTCTGGATTATCTCAAGCGTCATTTAGACGCTTTCTCTCACACACTTTCCAGACTCTTCTGTTCTCTCTCTCAGAAAAGGCGATTTATCGCCTTCATCCTGTTCTTCGTGATTTCTTCCAGAAATTCATAGATTTAGCCTTGTTACTTCTTAGTGGTTGATTAGATGCTGATTTATTGTAAATCAGTATACATTGTTTTGAGTTTGTCAGAGTTTTCTGTAACTCATTTGTTCTTTGTGGTTTATATTGTGCGATTTCTGTGTTTCTGGGAAGATTTGTATATTCTTGAGTTTGGATTCTGATTTATGTACCCTTACGTTTATTCTATAAAGATTTTGTTTCTTTTGTGTTTAAACGTTGGTTTTTGTTCTTTGTAGTGCGATCTTGAGCCTTAATCCTAAAAGTGGTATCAGAGCCTTAGGGTTCTTCGAAAAACCTGTGGATTAGACTCAGATCTGATAGATTCAGATCTTTTCTTGTTGGATTTAGGGTTTTCTGGAAACGGATGCGTTTTTCTCAAAACGAATTTTAGGGTTTTTTGATTTGTGAAAAAGTTTTAAGAAATAATTACTTTCTTAAGTTGTTTTTAACCCTTACTAAAATCGTTTTGTTTTCTGAAAATATTTTTTGAAAATTTTCAGATTCGAAATTATTTTTTGAAGATTTTTCTATAAAATCTTTTAAACTTTGTGGATACTGTTCTTTTGAAACCTTTTTTAAAATTAGGGTTTCCGATTTTCTTGAGTATCTAGATCTTTAAATTCTGAGTCCATATTTTGGGGATCTTGAAACTCGGAATATTTTCTATATAATATTCTGATTTCTGGGAAGAATCATATATTGTTCTTAGTGGCTGTTCTTCGTGGAGGATAATGGTACTATTACTTTGTGACCCTGAACTTCTGGGATTCTGATTCTTTGTGGAAGTTGCAGTAGCTTATTAAAAAAATTGCAATCAGGTGATATCATTTAATTACTACAATCTTATATTGTAAATTTGTTTTCAAATTTCCTGTTCTCCACCAAATCTCTCCGTTGAAGCCTATAGCTAGGACCCCATATCTTTCCTTTGTCCAGGATTTCATTGAGAATCCGGGAATCTGAGGGAGTGTGAGAATATCCAGTAAAGGTTGAGGGATATACTGGAAGAACAGCTTTTCTCAGTATATTGTTCTGTGTGATTTCTTGATTGTGTAATTAATTATGTTGATTTGTGATCACCTTGATTACTCAGTTTCTGATTACTGTGTTCTGAATCTTTGTGAACCTTCTTGAACATAAGTTCTTGACTCTGTTTAACTGTCTTACTTAGTGACTGTGACCTGCATTGTTGTTTTCTACTTGATTGTTTGTTTTTGAACTATTAAAGCTCCATTACTTGAATTTTTTTTCAAAATCTTGGTCATTATTTCAATGGCAACTGTTAAGGTAGATGTTGAGTAGATGTTGAAATATGGAATGGCAAAGGGGATTTCAACCTCTGGAGCCAAAAAATGCGAGCTTTACTACTTCAAATGAAATGTGCTAAGGCTATAGATAAATCCTGGCCCCTTGATACCCCTGAGGACAAACAACTTGAAATGGATGAAATTGCTTGGAGTACTTTGTTTTTGCACTTATCTGATAATGTCATTAGACAAATAGGCAAGACAAAAACTACTATAGAATTGTGAGATAGATTGGAAGAAATTTATGATACTGTGTCTCTGCCCGATAAGTGTTTTATGTGGAAACAATACTTCTCTTTTAAATTTGATCCATCTAAGGGTGTGGATGAAAATATGAGTAGGTTTACTAAGATCACACAAAGTCTGTTAAACTGTGATGACAAACTTACTGATGAAAAAAAAGTTGTTTGCTTACTGAATGCTATGGGGGATAAATTTAAGGATTTGAGGAATGCCTTAGAGTATGGGGGCAGAAGTTGACCACTGAAATTGTCCATACATCCCTTAAGAATAAAGAGTTAGAATTCAAAAATAATCCCAATGAAGCCTATAATGTGGTAGGAACCTTTAGGAAGAAGAACTCTTTTAGGCAGAATAAGTCTGAAACTAATTTCAATAAAAAATTAGAATGTTTCTAGCAGCAATAGGGATTGGAATAATAAGCCTGCAAAGGGAAACTTTCAAAATAAGGGCAATTTCAATAGGTCTAAAGACAATAACTTTAGAGGTCAGTCTAATTTCAGAAATCAAGATAATAATGCTAGAAATCATAACAATTTCAGAAACCAGAACAATTTTAGAACACATGATAACAATGCTGGAATTGCAGATGTAGATAAACCTCCTAGAATTTGCTTCTACTATGGCCAACCTGGACATCATATTAAATATTGTTTTAAAAGGAAAAATGAACAGGGAATTAGTAATCAAACTGAGGCTGCAGTGCAAAAAAATAATAATAATGGGGTGGTTTATGTCACTACTGAATCAGATAATAAGAATGAATGGATTTTAGATTCTGGCTGCACCTTTCATATGTGTCCTGAAAAAGATATGTTTGTTAATTTCAGTGATAATTGCTTTGGTTCTGTGAAACTTGGCAATAATATTTCTTGTGATGTGAAAGGTATTGGAAAGGTTTTGTTACAACTTGATAATAACAAAACTCTTACTTTAAACAAAACCAGATATGTTCCTGATTTGAAAAGGAACCTGATTTCTCTTGGTGTTTTAGATTCTGAATCCTTTGAGATTAGAATGCAAAATGATTATTTGAGTATTTTCAAAAATAACTGTCTGATTGTTAGTACTCCCAAAATTAATGGGATATATATGCTGAATACCTTGCCTGTTTATGCTAAGTCCTTTAATGCTGTGTCTGACTTGAATAAGACTGTGTTATGGCATAAAAGATTAGGACGCATAGGTCAAAAGGGACTTAAATTACTTGAAACCAAAGGTGTATTTGGTAATGATGTGTTGCATAAACTTGACTTCTGTGAAAAATGTGTGTTAGGTAAACAGATTAGAAGTTCATTTGGTAAAGGTGTTCATAAATCTTCTGATGTACTTGAATATTTGCATGCTGATTTGTGGGGTCCTGCTCCTGTGAGTTCTGTTTAAGGTTTCAGATACTTTCTTCTTATAGTGGATGACTTTTCTAGGAAAACCTGGGTGCATTTGCTAAAAACTAAGTATGCAACAATGTCTGTTTTCAAAAACTGGATCACCTTAGTTCAAAATTTGAAAGGAAAAAGAGTCAAAACTATTAGAATTGATAATGGTTTAGAATTTTGTAACCAAAAGTTTGATTCTTTTTGTAGTACCTTAGGTATTCTTAGGCATAGGACTGTTGCTTACAGTTCACAGCAAAATGGGGTTGCTGAAAGGATGAATAGGACACTCCTAGAAAGAACTAGGTGTCTCTTACTTGATTCCAATTTGTCTAAAAAATTTTGGGGTGAAGCAGTCAAAACTGCCTCTTATCTGATAAATCTTTCTCCCTGCAGTGCCATTGATTTTAAAATTCCTGGTCAAATCTGGAATAATTATCTTCCTGACTTTTCAAAATTAAAAGTTTTTGGGTGTGTTGCCTACTCACACCAGTCTGAATCTAAACTTGACTCCAGATCTTTAAAATGTGTTTTTCTTGGGTATGGAGAAGGGGTCAAGGGTTATAGATTATGGGTCAGGGAACATGGAGGTTACAGGGTCATTTTGAGTAGGTATGTGGTTTTTAATGAAAATGTTTTTCCCTGCAAAGATGAAAAATTACTTGATCCTGTTAAAGAAAAGGATTTTATAACTTCTGAGCTGAGTGCAGACCACTTAGGTGATGAAAATGGTCTGCCCAATACTCAGTTTCAGGTGGAGCAACCCCCAAAGTCTCCAAATGTCATTTTTGAACCTGAACCTGAACTTGTTGACACTGAGCCACAACCTGGTGATATCCTTGAAGTTGAAACAGACTTAGAAAATTATCAACTAGCTAGGGATAGACCTAGAAGAGAGATCAGACCTCCTCCTAGGTTTGAGGATCTCGATTTTGTGTCTGCATTCACTTATTCTGATCATTTAATGTTTGAACCTGAATCTTTTGAAGAAGCTGTTTCTTCTAAAGATTCCAAACTTTGACTTGCAGCTATGCAAGATGAGATGGACTCACTTCTGAAAACTGGTACTTGGATTTTAGTCAATAGACCTGTAAATAAAAGGATAATTGACTGTAAATGGATTTTTAAATTGAAAGAAAGTGAGTCTAAGGACATGAAACCAAGGTACAAAGCTAGACTTGTAGCCAAAGGTTTTTCTCAAAAGGAAGGAATTGATTTTAATGAGATTTTTTCTCCTGTAGTTAAATACACTTCTATCAGAATTCTGTTTGCTTTGGTTGCACAATTTGATTTAGAACTCGAGCAAATGGATGTGAAAACTACTTTCTTTTATGGTTCCTTGGATGAAACAATTTATATGCATCAACCTAAAGGTTTTGAAAAGGGCAAAAATTCTGATTTGGTTTGTTTGTCGAAAAAAATCTTTATATGGCTTGAAACAAGTCCCTAGGCAGTGGTATAAGAGATTTGATTCTTATATCCAAAGCCTCAATTTTCAGAAAAGTAAATATGATTCCTGTTTTTACTTTAAACTTGGTAAAATTGATTTTATTTACTTACTTTTATATGTGGATGACATGCTTATTGCTGGGCCTAATATGCATAACATAAATGATCTTAAAGGTAAACTGCATTATGAGTTTGATATGAAAGACATAGGAAATGCTAAAAGGATACTTGGCATGGATATTTTTAGGGATAGACAATCTGGAAAATTGTTTTTAAACCAAAAACATTACATTGAAAAGGTTTTAAACAGATTTTGTTTATCTGAATCTAAATCTGTGTCTTTGCCTGCACATTTTAAATCGTCTGTTGAACATTGTCCTAAGACTGATGATGAAGTGCATAGAATGAAAAATGTACCCTATTCTAATGCAGTTGGATCTGTTATGTATTTGATGGTCTGTTCCAGACCTGATATAGCTTTTGCAGTAAGTGTCTTAAGCAGGTTTATGAGCAATCCTGGTGAGCTACACTGGGAAGCCATGAAATGTCTTCTGAAATATTTGAAAGGTTCTGTTGAGTGCATTTTACATGCACATTTCATATATTTTTGGTGGCACTTTTTGAGTAATTTGGACAAATATCTATTTAATTGTGCATTATTTGTGGTTAAATAGGTTCAACAATCAACTTCATGAAGAAAGCATGAGAAAGTAGCTAAATGAATGAATAATTGAAGAAATTGAGGAGAAATGAGTCAAATCCTTCAAATAGTCAAAGTTTGGGGACCAAATTGTCACTCCCGAAAAGTGGTGGATCGCATGTACAATTGATCGAATGACTAAATTGCAAGTTTCCAAAGTTGACGGACTCAAAGGCACTTTTGAAAGGGCTCAACTGAAAGAGATCAGAAACTTTGGGGATCAAGTTGATCTACACTGAAAGTTGGAAGACCCAATTGTTGATCATTGAAAGACGGAGCTGCCAGATGAACCACGTGATCGTGTGGCTCTTATAAGTGGCGTTCGCGAGATAAGCCAAAAATCCAACCTTAGACTCACAAGGCCAACCACGCGATCGCGAGGCAGTAAACCACGCGATCGCGTGGTCAAAATATAGAGCGATAATCTGGGCCGACCCGGTGCGACCCGGTTCGGCCCAAATGCTGTTATACGCGGATCTAGCGATTTTGGGGGTTTTTGAAGTGGTTTTGGCTAATTTTTGAATCACTTTTTTCCTCAATTTTGAAGCAAGAAACCCTAGCTCTCTTTCTCTCTTTGATTTTTCTTGCTTTTCTCTTGTAATTTCCTTTTGTTTTTGTATAGTTTTGTTGATGAATGTTGATTTGAGGGAGAAATACCAACATTATTGTGGAAGAATAGTGATATTTTGAAGCAAGAATCTTTGATGAAGGGAAGTGTTTTTGCTTAATCTTCATATTTCTCTATTTATTTTACTTCATAGTTGAAATGATGTATTTAATTCTTGAATTTTATTGTTATTTCACTATGGGCTAAACTATTTTCTGTTGGGATTATTGATGAAATTTGACCTAGCTTAGTTGATTTTAATGCTTGTATTAAGAATTTAAGTTTTTTATTATCTTGTGCATTTATTGTTGTATTTATTAAATAGCATTTATTGTGGCCACATTTATACTTACGTTTCATGAGATTTGCAATTATTGAGAAATTATTGTGTATTCTAGATCAATACAATATTTGCTCTAGGTTCTTGTTTAGGATAGAGATATACCTAAAACCCTAGATGATCCATTGAGTTATTTTCACAAAGGTTTAATGCAATTGGTGTGTTTTTAATCGACATAGAGATATAGTAGGTTAATTCCACTAATTAGGGTTGGTTTCACTCGAGAGAAGTAATTGACTAAGCTTGGAAAATCGGGTCTAACGTGATTAATGAATTGCATTTCTATTTGCTTGTTGTGAATTCAATTAGGTAATGGTCAAGTGGAATAAAGAATTCCAACACTCCTTTATCATCTATTCATCACCATTTTTCTAGTTATTTATTTACAATTGCAACTTTAATTCTAGTACGAGAACATTCCCAAACAAATCTTTATTGTGTGTGTTTCTTGTTAAAATTAATTATACTAGAGTAGAGTGTAGTTGAAATAGACAATCCTTGTGGGATCGATAAACCGGACTCAATTAGTCAACTATCACTTGTATACGACTCGTGCACTTGCGGTGTGTTTCTAGCGAACAGGTTCTGCTAGACTTAGTCTAGTTTTTTCTAAAACCAAAAATGATTTCAAGCTTAAAGGTTTTGTAGATTCTGACTTTGCAGGAAATGTTGAAAACAGGAAATCAACATCCTCTTACTTTTTTACATTAAATTCTTCTTGTATTAGCTGGAAATCCCAGCTCCAAAAATTGGTTGCCTTATCATCAACTTAGGCAGAATACATAACTGCCACTGATGCTATTAAGGAATGCATGTGGTTAAAAGGGTTATTATCTGAAATTTGCTGCATAACTGATTCTGAAGTTGAACTATGTACTGATAGTCTGAGTGCATTACATCTATGTAAAAATCCTGTTTTTCACAATAGGTCTAAACATATTGATGTTAAATTCCATTTCATAAGGGATATTATTGAAAAAGGCATTGTGAAACTTGTTAAAATCCCTACACAGGTTAATCTTGCAGATGCAGGAACTAAGATCATTCCTATTAATAAGTTTAAAGATGCATTAAGGTTTTTAAAATTAGTGGGATTTTGATACTTCTCTGTTTTGTTTTGCAGGTGTTAGAAGCAGCTCAATTGAGGTGGAGATTGTTGGACAATTGATTTGTAAAATTCAAGCCTGCATTTGCTTTCAGAATGGACCAATTTACTTTAGCCCAAAGTTGGTAGCTGAGTCATATCATTTGGACCAGCATTGAAGCCCAATTTTCAGTACCGGTTATAGAGCCCATTTCACTTGTAATCTGATTAATGGAACCGGGTCAAAGCCCACTTATCACCACTGCCTTATCTGAAACCGTTGGATCAGTTTGGTTCAATCCCAGCCGTCCACCTATGATCAAAAGGACTCTGGATTATCTCAAGCGTCATTCAGACGCTTTCTCTCACACACTTTCCAGACTCTTCTGTTCTCTCTCTCAGAAAAGGCGATTTATCGCCTTCATCCTGTTCTTCGTGATTTCTTCCAGAAATTCATAGATTTAGCCTTGTTACTTCTTAGTGGTTGATTAGATACTGATATATTGTAAATCAGTATACATTGTTTTGAGTTTGGCAGAGTTTTCTGTAACTCATTTGTTCTTTGTGGTTTATGTTGTGCGATTTATGTGTTTCTGGGAAGATTTGTATATTCTTGAGTTTGGATTCTGATTTATGTACCCTTACGTTTATTCTATAAAGGTTTTGTTTCTTTTGTGTTTAAACGTTGATTTTTGTTCTTTATGGTGCGATCTTGAGCCTTTAATCCTAACAAAAAGTCTTCTAGTGTTGCGAAAGATTGTGAAGTAACCAAAATGATTTGTGGTCAATTACAAAAAGATCGAAAATTAGGAAGCCAATGTCAAGTTGGGGTTGATGAATCTTTGAATTCGACTCATGTCTACTACAATTGATTGAATGATGGTAACACCTACCACTATATGGTGCGAGTATGGGTGTGATAAAGTGATGTAATTTGTAGAATTTGGATCAATGTGAAGATTGTTCAAGATATTTGAAATAAATGTTTTTCTCTATGCTTGTCAAGATAACTTGTCATAAAAAAATTGTATCACCATTTCAAAAGTCATATCATTTTTATTCAAAATGTGACATTCATTTAAACGAAAAAGTAAAGATCGCGAAAGACATGCTACGGAACTCTCAAGAATGCAATAGAGAGTACAATCGAATTCCGTCAACGTTAATTTCCATTATCTATAAATACAGTTATAGAATTAATATATTTTATGATATTTAAAATAAATACGGCATTTAACGAAATTAAAAATATCTATATAATCTTAATATATATAATAATAGTATAGCAGCCAAAAAAACCCACACATAGTTTCCCGCCATTTTTTCCTGGTATTTTAGGAAACTTTGTAATTTTATTAATTATTTTAATAATTGAATTAGGAAACTTCAATTAATGCAAAATTAATTATAGGTGACATGTAATAAATGACTTATTGATTGTAAAAAATAAAAAATCTATAAAAAAATTCAAATTGTATATTATTTTTATTCTTTTCATAATTATTGTAATATTTTGAAGTTAAAAAATATGCAATATAGGTGTCAAATTCATGATCTTAACGAGAAGTTCAATACAAGTTAACAAATGAGAGCAAACTCAAAATATATCATTCTTAAAATTGCCTCAAATAATAAAGGTAAAAGTTTTACTTATACTGTTTACTTTTTTCAATATCCAATCTTTTTAATTTATTTCATCTAAGTCATAAAATGATATTTATCATTTCTTACCTAACTTCAATTTGACATAAATAATTAATTTCAAATCTTTTTTCTTATAAAATTAAAAGAAATAATGATATCCGATATTTCTAAGTAAATTCAATTGAATCATTTTAATTTCTACAACTTCAGGTTTCGATAAACTCTTTGGTAATTTTGAAATTAATTTTATAAATTTACTCATTTTGTTCATTTATCTATTTTTTAATTTTTATAAATTTAAAATAACATCAATTTGTAAAATATATACTACAGACTTTAACAATTAATTCATTGAATTCTATAGAAAATAAAAATATGAGGTTTTATCAAACTTATTCTATTTAAAAATAAAATATAGTCCATACATTTATTTAACATGCAAAAAAAATAGTTTTGTGCGTGTGGGTAACATGGTCATTTTCAATACTTTGTGAAAAATAAAATGTCACATTGTATTTGAAACCATTGAATAGGAGTAAGTTTGATATAAACTATAGAAATTGTTTTAAATGTGTGATTGAAAGTGAAAGAAGGTAGTATAAAAAATAAAATAATTGTCAAATCAATCAATTGAGTGGTTAAAAATTGATTTTCTTTTTTTAGAATGTGTGGTTAAAAAGTAGTATGTGCAATTGTGAAAAAATAGTTTTTAAATAATATGTGGTTGTGAATGAATATTAAAAAAAATTATTTTTGAATAATTAATTCTATATAAATAAATAAACTAAGGAAACTAGATAATGAACAATGAATTGTTAAAAAAAATGCAATTCATAACTTTTTTTATTTATTAATATTTTGATTGTATATTGAATATACAATTTATGCATTAAAGTAAGAAATCTTATAGGGAGAAATGAAATTACAAATTATTCACAATTTGTGTATGCAAGTTATTATTATTATTTTTTAATTCTGTTATTTTTATCGATCATTGTATTTTTAAAACTTATTCAATAAATATTATTTATTCCGTGCATCGCACGGGTGCGATTACTAGTAATATATAAAAGCAGCTGATTTTTGACGGGAAAACTCTGCTTTTAGTATGTTCACACTCTAAAACTCAGCTTTTATTGTGTTCACACTGCTGCTACTTCCGACCAATGATGAAATGAAGCTTAATTATAGAGAACTAGTATTCCCACCCGTGCGTTGCACGGAACAAAAAAAAATTATAATTATTAATTAATGAATAACTAACTAAATATATTCAATAATTAATGAAAAATGTGAGAAATATATAATAAAAACAATTAAATTCATATATTATGGGAAAGAATATGAAGAAACAAAAAAGTATTCAATAACAAAATTCAATGTAAATTAAAAAAAAAAACTTATTTAAAAATAATAATTGTGGTTCATAATTTTTAAACAATTACGATTCATGGTCATTGCATACAATACAATTAAAAAGAAATGTATATTATAGGAGAATATATAGTTAAAAAGTAGATATTTTTTTTATAACATGTATAGAATACCTCATTAATAAAATATAGTTAAAAACGAATTTTAAAAAATGAGATGTGAATTAATGAATGCTAAACATAATTCAAAGAATGATCACAAGAAAAAAATGTTTTCCCAAAGAGTGAATAGATATAATTTCTTTATTGAGCTTTATTATATCAATCCTTAAATTTTAGGATATTAAAATTTTCAATTAGATCGTGCAAAACATCAATCAATACATGAAAAGGAATTGCACGTGTATTAAATTTATTTATGGAAAATAGCAATATTTTTTATTTCTTGCGTTAATGTTGCTCAACGTTACAAATAATATTTTTGTATATAATTTTAGTAATGTCAAAATATAATAATGATAAAAAAAAATCTATTTCACAAAAGGAAATTATTATTATTATTATTATTTACATTCTTGAATGTTACATAATTTGTTCTTGAAATCCATATAAAAATGATCCAACTAATGAATTAATGTATTATAGAATTGATTAAACAATTTGTTAGTACCAATGCACTGATTCTCGTGTAGTGAGGAATTAGTGCCAATGCAATAGTGCTGATATAATTGATATTTAACTATCTTAAGTCAAACAAATAAATTCCATATTTTGACCCAAAAAAATGATGTCAGTAGTTTTGGCGGGAAAACTTGGGCCAACTATCTTGTTATTATATATATTAAGATTAAGATTAAGATTTTTATGGAGAATTTTTTTAATTATTTATATTTGGTTATTTGTGTTTAAACCTCTCTTTTCATAAAATTATTCTAATCTTTCAATGTTTTGAATCTTACAAATAAGTATTTGTGTTCAGTCATACAAATTCAATGTAAAATTTTCAGTTCAAAATTATATCGAAGTTAATAGTATAAAACTTTTTATAAATAATCTTATTTTTTTATTTATTTAGTACATCTAAAAATTCGAGCTCCTTTGTGTTGCGTTTTATTAAATTAATGAGTATTTTTATAGAAAATTACATTTAATACGTAAATAATTTCTTATAATGATTTTGATATTTTATTGGTCTTAATCTTATGAATGAATAATTTTGTTCAGTCATACAAATCTAATGTCGAATTTTAATTTACATTTATATCGAATATTTAATCAAGTTGTATTAAATTTTCTTATAAATAATCCTACTTTTAAGTTCTTTGTTACATATACATAATAACATTCTTTTTTATATCAGAATATTTATCAAAATAATTTTGTTTACAATTACTTTAATTATTATTTAATTTTATATTCCAAAAAGTCTCATATCACATCTTTTAACATTAACAGTTAACAAATTTATTTATATTATTTTGAAATTATATAGTTATTAATGATTTTTTGTCCTAACTGTAAAGTCTAATTTTTTGTTTTTTAAATTAACTATACAGTGATATTAATTGTTATATTTTAATTCAATATTTATGATTCTTAAATTTATATAAAAATAAGTAAATTGTCTTCAATTTACTTGACTGAAAATTGAGATGATCAATATTATATTATAAATTTCATAAAAAATAATTACGTTGTATAAATATTGAAAACCTATAATACCATGAATTTTATGCATCTTTGTCAATCCCATAATTTTAGTTTTTTTTAATTCTTTTTTTATGATTATTTAATTCGTTTCTTATACGTGTTGTTTTTAATTTTCAATGGTCAAAATAGTAAATCTTATCTTTTATATGTATGATCTATATTATTAACTTTTTCATCTATTATTTGATTGTTCATAGTACACATTGGAGATCCTACATTTAAGTGTTCATTTTGCAAGAAAAATTTTTTGTTCGAGGAGAGAATGGATAAGCGTTATAAAACATGTCGTAATCCGAACTTCTCACTTTGTTGTGGGGGTGGACAAGATTTTGTTTGGACGGTTTGCAGTAATATTTCAAACCAAATCATTTAAACGGTTTGAAATTTTTCCAAACCAAACCAAACAATTTCGTTTTCAAAACGAAACAAAGTCAAACCATTTTATGCGGTTTGGTGCGATTTGAAATCGCGGGTTCCCAACGAATGAATTAATATATTTCAAAGCGAGCTCAAAGACACATATTTGTCTAAAATTTCGAGTTGAGACTAGCTCAATAATAGTATTCAGTTTCTAATTGAGTGCCTCATATTGATAAATAAACTAATTATATAGAAGCAAATAATTAAATTTTTCTTAAATAAATTGTAGTTATTTATTATATTAAAAAATTTATTTTAAGAAAGTATCTTGGATTATGATTATGAAATGTAGGAGCAAAAATTATTTTCAAATGGTTGTGGATTTAAACAAATTAATCTTCGATTTCTTAATTTTAATTTGTTGAGAGTAAAAAGTGTGTTTCTTTTTTTTAATTGAACGTTTGCCTTTATTTTTACTATTTTAAATTTTTAAAAATTTGACGGGTTGGATATTTGAAACCGTGATTTTGACAATTGAAACTTAAACAAAACCGTTTAAGGCGGTTTGAAATTTTTCCAAACTGAACCAAACCAAACCATTTGTTGCAGTTTATTCCGATCTCGAGATTTATTTATTCACCCCTACTTTTGTTGTATGTAAGGGAAAGTGAAGATTCTTCGTATGGAAGATCATCATCTTATTTTGAAAGATTTGTTATATGACAAGGGCTATAGAATTAAGAATTTCTTTGAGAACATTCGGACATATAATATGATATTTTTGTTCACTTCTATGGGGGAGAATAGATAATGGGCTGAATGATGGTAGATGGCCGTCCGTTTTCTGATTGCACGGTCAAAATTACCCTAAAATTGGGAGTCTGTTACCTGATGATGGTTCAGCTCTACAATTTGCTCGCTTTACATTGTTGACAATGCGAATGGGGTTGAAAGTAGAAAAAGGTATGACGACCCGAATTCTCGACCATTCGAGTGCCACTAAAAGTGACTCATATCATATTATTGAGACTTAAAGAGTAATGTAAAATTATTCAAAAGAATAATTAGAATCCCATAATTTTATTTCATGAATAAAAATAGAACATAATTTTCTTACATAAAGTTCAACATAATTATCTCATCAATCTTAACCACTTTTGCCACTTCCATGTTGACCGCCTCGAACCTTCAATTATCTGAAAATGGTAAATATCGTGGAGTGAGATTTATAAAATCTCAGTAAGTATACCAAGTATAATTTTCTTTTGAAAGCATAGGGATCATTTTCATCATAACATAGAATAGGATCGAAATCCTCATAAACATAGGGAGACACAAGAATTTTACCGAACTTAGATGGCAAGAATTCTTATGTGTAGCGCTACTAAACTCCGATCCCCTTAGCATAATCATAAACATATCATATGGGACCCATAGCAATCTTGTGAGATTGATTTCATAGCAATCTTGTGAGATTGATTTCATAGCAATGATCCAAACATTTTCGTAAAAACATAAGGTATACTTACTTTTCATAAAAACATACTTACTTTTCTTAAAAACATAAGGTATATTTACTTTTCATAAAAACATACTTACTTTTCTTAAAAACATAAGGTATATTTACTTTTCATAAAAGCATACTTACTTTTCTTAAAAACATAAAATATATTTACTTTTCATAAAAACATACTTACTTTTCTTAAAAACATAAGATATACTTACTTTTCATAAAAACATACTTACTTTTCTTAAAAACATAAGGTATATTTACTTTTCATAAAAACATACTTACTTTTCTTAAAAACATAAGATATATTTACTTTTCATAAAAACATACTTACTTTTCTTAAAAACATAAGATATACTTACCGTTTAAAAGATTAAAATGAAGTGTAGTAGTAAATGGACCAAAACTTTCTTGATCACCTTGAATTTCTCTTACTTGTGGATTTTTTCAAGAGATTGGAAATAAGTGTATATGCGTAGAGTTGTGTGTAAAAGAGATGGATTTAAATAGATGTGTAAAGTTGGCATAATGTAAACATCATCATTCAATTCTATTAATTTTAACACATCATTTTCTTAAAGTAAAGCACCATTCATATACTTTTCCATATTTATACAAATAATATGCTCTTCATGATTATATATATGGAGTCTATCAACCATTCATATACTTTTCCATATTTATACAAATATTATGCTCTTCATGATTACATATAATGGAGTATATCAACCATTTATATATTTTTACATATTATTAAATTAAGATTCTCATGATTATTACATATAATGAAACCTCTCATGCTTGCATATATTTTCTTAATTTCAACAATAAAAGTAATTTCTCATGATTAAGGTCTAAATAAATTTTAACATCCAATTAAGTCTCTAAATTTACAATTTCTTGAGGTTAAACCGAAAAATTAAGTGCGGGTGTTATAATCTACCCTCCTAAAATTAAATTTCGTCCTCGAAATTTACCTTGAAATTCATCGAAAAGTTGTGGGTACTTGTCTTGCATTTCAATCTCTCGCTCCCACGTGGTCTCTTCAATAGAGTGATTTTTCCACTGTACTTTTACTAGTGAAATCACTTTATTCCTGAGGGATTTACATGTCTGTTCCACGATTCTTATTGGTACTTCCTCATAGGTCAAACCTCGTTGTAATTCTATAGACTGGTGGTTGATAACATGGCTTTGGTCTGGGACGTACTTTCTAAGCATTGACACATGAAATATGTTATGCACAGGTGAGAGTTCTGGAGGTAATGCCAATTGATAAGAAACATTTCCAATCCGTTGCAAGATCTCGAACGGGCCAATAAATCTTGGTCGTAATTTACCCTTCTTTCCAAACCGTATCACTCCTTTCATCGGTGCTACTTTGAGGAACACTTTATCACCAACTGAAAATTCTAGGCCTTTTCTCCTTTTATCTGCATAACTCTTTTGTCTATCTTGTGCAATTTTCATACTGGCGCGAATTTTCTCAATTGCATGCATTGTCTGTTCAATAATCTCTGGCCCCAAAATCTTCCTCTCCCCGACTTCGTCCCAATGAACTGGTGACCTACACTTTCTTCCATACAATGCTTCATATGGCGCCATGCCAATTGAAGTGTGGTAACTGTTATTGTATGAGAACTCGACTAAAGGTAAATGTTTCTCCCATTGTCCACCAAACTCGAGGATACATGTACGAAGCATATCCTCTAATGTTTGGATTGTTCGCTCAGATTGTCCATCCGTCTGAGGGTGGAAAGCCGTGCTAAACTTCAGCTTAGTTCCCATAGCTTTGTGTAAACTTTTCCAAAAGTTTGATGTGAACCTTGAATCTCTATCAGATACTATAGAAACGGGTACTCCATGTAACCTTACTATTTCCTTCACATATAGTTGAGCAAATTGATCCATAGTAAATGTCATCCGAACTGGCAGAAAATGAGCCGATTTGGTGAGTCGATCTACTATAACCCAAATTGCTTCGTTTCCTTTTACTGATCTTGGAAAACCAACCACAAAGTCCATTGTTATGTGCTCCCACTTCCATTCTGGGACTTCCAATGGTTCAAGTAACCCTGATGGTCGTTGGTGTTCGGCTTTCACTTGCTGACACACTAAACACTTTCTAACGTACTCAGCTATATCCCTCTTCATACCTTCCCACCAAAATACTGTCTTCAAGTCCTTGTACATCTTTGTACCCCCTGGGTGTACTGAATAAGGAGATGAGTGAGCTTCTTCCAGAATCTCTCTTTTCAGTTCTTCAAAATTAGGTACACACAGGCGTCCTTGGTAGTATAATGCTTTATCATCAGAAATGGTGAAATCCTTCCGTTTATCTGAGTTAATTTCCGACTTGATATACTCAAAGGACTGATCACCCATTTGATGGCTCTTAATTCTGTCACGCAGTGTGGGTCGGATCGACATAGCTGCTATTCTAGCAACCACACCTGGCTGAGTGGTGACAACTTCAAGATTAAATTTCTCGAGTTCCCTCCATAGTGGTTCTTGCATTGTCAACATGGCTAACTGATTTGTAATTTTACGACTTAAGGCATCAGCTACTACATTTGCTTTACCAGGGTGATAATGAATTTCACAATCATAGTCTTTAACTAATTCTAACCATCTTCTCTGTCTCATGTTCAACTCCTTCTGGGTGAAGATGTATTTGAGGCTTTTATGGTCCGTATAAATGTCACATTTGCCTCCGTAAAGGTAGTGTCTCCAAATCTTTAGTGCATGGACCACTGCGGCAAGTTCTAGATCATGCGTGGGGTAGTTCTTTTCATGAGTCTTTAATTGTCTTGAAGCATAGGAAACCACTTTACCGTGCTGCATTAAGACACACCCCAGACCTTGATTTGAAGCATCGCTATAAATCACAAAGCCATTTGATCCAGTGGGTATAGTTAACACTGGCGCATTCACCAGCTTCTGTTTTAACTTTTCAAAACTTAGCTCACAATCCTCTGTCCAATCAAACGTCGCATTCTTACGAGTTAGTTGCGTTAGAGGTCCTGATATTTTGGAGAATCCCTCGATGAACCTTCGATAATATCCAGCTAAACCCAAAAAATTACGAATTTCTCCTACATTAGTTGGTTTAGGCCAATTCAATACTGCCTCTACTTTACTGGGATCTACCTCTATCCCTCGTGCTGTGACCACATGCCCAAGGAATGCTACTCGTTCTATCCAAAACTCACACTTCTTAAATTTGGCATAGAGTTTCTCCTTTTTCAAAATCTCTAACACAATCTTTAAGTGCTCCTCATGTTCTTCTTTACTTCTTGAATAGATCAGGATATCATCGATGAACACAACAACAAATTGATCCAGATAATCATGAAAAACGCGGTTCATTAAATCCATAAAGACTCCAGGAGCATTAGTTAGCCCAAAAGGCATAACCAAGAACTCGTAATGTCCATATCGAGTTCTAAATGCTGTCTTAGAGACATCACTAGCTTTGACTCTCAACTTATGATAACCAGACCTTAAATCAATCTTGGAAAACACTACTGCACCTCGAAGCTGATCAAATAAATCTTCAATTCTGGGAAGGGGATACTTATTCTTGATAGTGATCCGGTTCAATTCTCTGTAATCGATACACATTCTCATCGATCCATCCTTTTTCTTAACAAATAACACTGGCGCTCCCCATGGCGATACACTGGGTCGGATGAAACCCATCCTCAATAGTTCTTCTATCTGCGCCTTTAGCTCTTGTAATTCTTTAGGCGCCATTCTATACGGGACTTTGGAGATAGGTGCTGAGCCGGGAATGAGGTCAATTGTGAACTCTACCTCTCGTTCTGGCGGTATGCCAGGTAATTCCTCGAGGAAGACTTCTGAATATTCGCACACTACTCTAACATTGCTAATTGTTGATTCGTTTTACTCATCCTTACTTATTACTGAAATCAGGAAACCAGTCATGTCTTCTAGTGGTAAGGCCCGTCGCGCTTTCAATGCATAAACAGCGAGAGATAAGGGTCCACATCCAGCTATAGATAGTCGAAATTCTTCTTCCCCTGGTCTTTGGAAAATTACTTCTCTCTCAAAGCAACGAATTAATGCGTGGTTCTTGGATAGCCAGTCCATTCCAAGAATTACATCGAACTCATCTATATCTAGTACATATAGCTCCATCTCTAGTGATCTACCATCAATCTCTATTTTAGCCACTCTAGTTATGCGATCAGTATTCAACACATCTCTATTGGGCATCATCACTTCTAAAGGAAATTGTGTATGCTCAACCATAACATTCAATTTACTTATAAACTTAGGAGATATGAATGAGTGAGTAGCACCAGAGTCTATCAATACATAGGCTTGTAAGTTGGATATGAGGACTTTACCTGCCAAAACATTTCGATTATGATCCTCATCTTGTCCTCCCAATGCATAAACCCTAGCCTGTCCCCCAGTTGCATTGCCTTGTTTATTCTGATTATTTCTCTGTTGATTGTTTCCATGTGGCTTTTGCTGGTTGTTCCCTAGCTGACCATACTTAGTACAATATTGAGCCATGTGTCCTTGTGCTCCACATCGAAAACATGAATTCATCCCCATAAGACAAGCTCCCTGGTGATGCTTTTGGCATTTTTCACAGCGTGGGTAGCTCTTGTTGCTACCTTGTGTTGAATCTCCTTTTCCTTTCTTGAAATTATTATAATCATGTCTTCCTTTGCCCTTTTTATCTACCCACTTTCGCTTCTCCGACTGTTCACCATGCTGCTTATCTTCTCCACTAGTGAGATTTTTGAAATCTGCCAATTGTGCCATTGCCAACACATCATGGTAACTTTCAAGTTGGAGCACTATGACAGTTCGTTTCAAGTCATCCCTCAAACCCTGCTCGAAACGTCTCGCCTTTTTCTCTTCCGTATCCACAAACTCGGGAGCATAATGAGCCAATTCATCAAACTTTTGCTCATACTCGATCAAAGACATCGAACCCTGAGTCAAAGTGAGAAATTCAGCTTCCTTCTGATTTCGGATGTTCATGGGGTAGTATTTTTTCAAAAATACCTCCTTGAATTCATCCCAAATCCAAACATGACCAGGAGCCCTTGATCTAGCAGTGGTGTCCCACCAACGCCTAGCTCCTTTACGTAGCATAAAGGTTGCACAGATCACCCTTCTAAGGTTCGAGCAGTCAATAAGTTCGAAAATCCTCTCCATTCCTACTAGCCAATCCTCCGCTTCCAAGGGATCAGTACTACCATAGAAGATAAGGGGTTGTTGTTTCCTGAATTGCTCAACAACTGCGACAGTGGTCCTAGTGTCGGGTACAACTTCATGTTGTTGCTCTGGTTGAAGAGGCGACGGAGAAGGTGATGGCGTTGGTGTTGGCTGTTGAGAAGGTGGTGGTGGTGGAGTAGATTGCACAAAGGTTTGCATCATAGCGAGAAATTGCTGGGCAAACTGTTGGTCAACTGCAATAGGCGGTGGTTGAATAGGTTGCGGGGGCTCTTGGGTTTGGTTATTTCGGTTGTTAGTCCTTCCGCGTCTTGATGGTGCCATAGCCTTAATTAAATAATGGTGACTATTTAGAAAGAAATCAACTTGAAAAACAAGAAACTTAAAGAAATATCATGTTTTATTAGTATAATTGTATTTTTATTGAGGAGCGGGATTTTTTTTTTTTTTTTTTCAGAATTGAAACTTGAAGAGTGGTACCAATAATCATCCACGGTTTTTCCTTGCTTTTAAGCAAAGGTAGTGATAAATGGATAAATTAGTGAACCAAAAATTTGAAACTTGAAGAGGAAGTACTAATAACCATCCACAGTTTTTCCCTTGTCTTTACACAAATGTAGTGATAAAGGGATAAATTATTGTACGAATTCATTATTAATTTTGTTTGTTTAATATATTATTCCATATATTTTGGAAAAAGAAACTTGAAGAGTGGTACCAATAATCATCCACGGTTTTTCCTTGCTTTTAAGCAAAGGTAGTGATAAAGGGATAAATTATTGAACCGAAAATTGAAACTTGAAGAGGAAGTACTAATAATCATCCACAGTTTTTCCCTTGTCTTTACACAAAGGTAGTGATAAAGGGATAAATTATTGTACGAATTCATTATTAATTTTGTTTGTTTAATATATTATTCCATATATTTTGGCAAAAGTTACGAACCAACTTAATTTTCTAATTTAGTCAGTCTTACTAAGCTTAATATGAACCAAAATTCATATCAATATCCTCTATGTCTCATGATTCTACATTAAAAGGAATAAATTAAAATTTAGGGTTCTATCAATTCATATCATACTCAACATGTATATTTCACTTAAAGGTTCATAACATATGAATATTTCATATTTAACATGTCTTAATAAAATCATAAATGACTTGCAAAGCATATAACATACCTGGTTCGAGGTGTCAATACGTGGAGAGTGACATAGTAGAGTGATGAGTTAAAATATTTCATAAAATTTTCAGGACATTACAAACTCCCCTGCTTAAAATGAATTTTGTCCTCGAAATTCGCACATCAAATTTCATCATGCTTTTCAAAATCATAACCATACTTGACATGTGAAAATTCAACTTTTCTTATCAAAAAGCAAGCTTTTAAAGTCATGCCAATAAAATAACTTTTCATTTCATCACATGTGTAAAAAAAATGTGCAAATCTTTACATTGTTTTAAACTCATAAATCTTATAAAATAATTAACCCAACTAAAAATTTAAGGTCAAATACATTAAGGAAGAAACTAAACTCTGGAAAATTTTGAAAATATGTCTTTGAAAAATAATTTCCCAGATTTTTTTTTTTTATAATGAATAATGATTTTGTTCACTGTTCATCGTGAATAGCAACGTCGTTTTACTGTTCACGTGAATAGTGCAATTTTTTTTTTTTTTTAAAAGAAATAAAATTTCAAAATCTACAGAATCGTTTTTAAAACTCTTTTCTCTGATACCAACTATGACGACCCGAATTCTCGACCATTCGAGTGCCACTAAAAGTGACTCATATCATATTATTGAGACTTAAATAGTAATGTAAAATTATTCAAAAGAATAATTAGAATCCCATAATTTTATTTCATGAATAAAAATAGAACATAATTTTCTTACATAAAGTTCAACATAATTATCTCATCAATCTTAACCACTTTTGCCACTTTCATGTTGACCGCCTCGAACCTTCAATTATCTGAAAATGGTAAATATCGTGGAGTGAGATTTATAAAATCTCAGTAAGTATACCAAGTATAATTTTCTTTTAAAAGCATAGGGATCATTTTCATCATAACATAGAATATGATCGAAATCCTCATAAATATAGGGAGACACAAGAATTTTACCTAACTTAGATGGCAAGAATTCTTATGTGTAGCACTACTAAACTCCGGTCCCCTTAGCATAATCATAAACATATCATATGGGACCCATAGCAATCTTGTGAGATTGATTTCATAGCAATCTTGTGAGATTGATTTCATAGCAATGATCCAAACATTTTCGTAAAAATATAAGGTATACTTACTTTTCATAAAAACATAAGGTATACTTACTTTTCATAAAAACATAAGGTATATTTACTTTTCATAAAAACATTCTTACTTTTCTTAAAAACATAAGGTATATTTACTTTTCATAAAAACATACTTACTTTTCTTAAAAACATAAGATATACTTACTTTTCATAAAAACATACTTACTTTTCTTAAAAACATAAGGTATATTTACTTTTCATAAAAACATACTTACTTTTCTTAAAAACATAAGATATATTTACTTTTCATAAAAACATACTTACTTTTCTTAAAAACATAAGATATACTTACCGTTTAAAAGATTAAAATGAAGTGTAGTAGTAAATGGACCAAAACTTTCTTGATCACCTTGAATTTCTCTTACTTGTGGATTTTTTCAAGAGATTGGAAATAAGTGTATATGCGTAGAGTTGTGTGTAAAAGAGATGGATTTAAATAGATGTGTAAAGTTGGCATAATGTAAACATCATCATTCAATTCTATTAATTTTAACACATCATTTTCTTAAAGTAAAGCACCATTCATATACTTTTCCATATTTATACAAATAATATGCTCTTCATGATTATATATATGGAGTCTATCAACCATTCATATACTTTTCCATATTTATACAAATATTATGCTCTTCATGATTACATATAATGGAGTATATCAACCATTTATATATTTTTACATATTATTAAATTAAGATTCTCATGATTATTACATATAATGAAACCTCTCATGCTTGCATATATTTTCTTAATTTCAACAATAAAAGTAATTTCTCATGATTAAGGTCTAAATAAATTTTAACATCCAATTAAGTCTCTAAATTTACAATTTCTTGAGGTTAAACCGAAAAATTAAGTGCGGGTGTTATAAAAGGGCCGTAAGGTACGTATTATGTATTTATTTATATTTATATTGTTTACGAATAATTTTGTTGTGATGGTCTAAAATTTAACTTATGTCTTTTTAATGTCCCTCGATAAGAGTGAATCATGCGATTTAATGTTCCATGATTGTATAGTTTTTGATTTGAAGGATATACTAGACAAATATAACAAATTGTTAAGGCAGTTTGGGTCGATCAGAGAAAATATGATTGAGGAAAACACTTCAAATGTAAGACTTATACTTACTGGTCGGTGGGCAAACGATAATAGGCGATATGATTCTCCTGTTGTCAATGAAATTACAGGATTGATTGTCCATGGATTTTGATACACAACCCGGACACAGGGATTTCATTATTGCGTCAAGTAGTGGACCGTTGCCGCGGATAAGCGAAGTGCATCCTCTTTATCTTTCTAAAAAATATTGATCATACACATGGATTGTGCAATGGAACAAGGTTGATAGTTACAAAACTTGACAACCATGTTCTAGAAGGTCAAATTCTTTGTGGCAGCAATGGAGGACACAATTTCTTTATTCTAAGGACATTGTTGAGCCCTTATTATTTTAGGATACCTGTTAGATTTCAAAGAAGTCAATTTTCATTGATGGTGTTCAATGCCATGACTATCAATAAGAGTAAGGGATAATCACTCTCGCATGTGGACTTCTTCTTAAACGGCTGATGTTTACACATGAACAACTTTATGTTGTGATTTCTAGGGTGGCAAATCGTTTCGGGTTAAAGATGTTAATTTGTGATAAGAATGGAAAATCAACAAAATCAATAAACAATGTTGTGTACAAAGAAGTATTTCAAAATTTGTAATCATATAAACCAATAAATGATGATTTTATCTCTTATTTGCGAAATTTATTTATTTTATCTAAAGAATTCATCTAATTTTACATTGAATTATCTTTATCTAAATATTTTTTTTCGTGCGCAAGGTGATTCACTAGTATATATTAAAAATAAAACTCTAGTTATTGCACTTTATTTATCGAGACATCCAACTTATGATAGCACTATGCATCGGACAATGTTTTCTCAGAGTTAGGGTGGCAAAAGGAATGTAAACCTAGGCAAGTTTATGTGACCAATACATTAATCTTTATTTAATAATTAAAACCGTACAATTAGTAGTAAACAATTGTTTTTCTGCTGCAAATTCTGGATAATTAGTATAAAGCTGAAAGCAAATGATGTCATCTCAACCAATCATAGAAAGTTAAGAATTTTAAATTACTATCTAACTGGCAAATTCTAACTTAATTATCCCTTTTGTTATCATAGTAGTGCATTGATATTTGAAAACAATTGAATATAAACTTGTTTGAGAACTTTAATGCTGCAACTTGGCCTAAGTAAAATTCATAATAATAATAATTACTATAACGGCTTTGTGGGCTTTTTATTTATTTATTTTTGAGTCACGTATTAAAAAAAAAAAAAAAAAGGAGATATAAAGGAGAGTCTTAAAATAAATTATTATATATAAAAAAAATTAAGTGGAACAGTGGAAGATTTTCATTTTACCTTCCAGGCTGGATGTTGTGGTAGACATATTCCCTTTCTTCCTGATCATATAAGCATTCAAGGCGACGTGACTTAATTTTTGATATAATTCACATCCTCATTGAAAATATTGTAGTAAATGTTTTTTTGTTTACAAAAGAAGAATATTAGGTGGCGTTCTGTTTGTATTTTATTTTGTATTTTCATTTTGGAAAATGTTTTGTATTTCCTGTTTTTATTTTTATTTTCAGTGTTGCTGAAAACATGTTCTGTTTGTCATTTCTGAAAACTGTTTTTGAAAATGAAAAACTGGAAAATACGTTATGTTTGAAATTTTGCAGAATACTACTTATACTATTTTTAATGAATTTGCTTCTGAATTATATTAAACAATCTATATTGTTTAACTATTTTTTGGACCAAATAATAATGTCATTAATGTTCAACTCCAAAAAAATATTATAAGAAATTAATAACATAATATTCAACTCCATATATTGTATGGGTTCTCAAGCATCACTTGATTGAGGAACATTTCTAGGATTAATCATAGGTCTTGCCTGCTACAATTCTCATGTGGTACATTTCTAGGATTTTAGTAGATTTTTGTGCATTTTGATACATTTCATTTAACTTGGTTTATTTTCTTGTATTTTGGTACATTCGCACTGGTACGATTTGCGCATTTTGGTCGATATCATGCATTTTGTATATTTTGGTGAATTCTGGTATATATAGTGTGTTTTAGTACATTTTGAAGCATTTTTTAACATTTCACACATCTTGGTTAGCACAGTACAATTGACATTATTTTCGTAAATTTTAGAGCTATTTGCGCATTTTGGTAAATTTCTTGGGCACAATTTGAAACATCTCACAATTTGGTACATATCACGCTTTTGGTATTAGATTAGGCATCTTGGCGAAATTTTGCTATTTTTTGGTACATTTAGCTTTGTTTAGTAGAGTTTTGCGTGTTTGGTACATTTCAATTCCATGCAGTTTGGTGCATTTTTTGAAATATAACAATAAGAATTCTCACTTAATTTTTTTTTGTAATGTTGATATTGAATTCAATAAAACTTTATTTAAGCTTACTTCCAAGTTAGGATGATTCTAAAAAAAAAAAAAAAATTCTTTATTTAGGCTTAGTTCCAAGGTAAGATAATTCTAAAAAAAATAAAAAATAAAAAATAAAATCTTTATATTAAACTTAGTTCTAAGTTTTTTTTTTTTTAAAAAAAAAAAAAAAAAAAAACTCAAAACGCGTTTTCCACGTTTTGGACATTTTTTGTCGAAATACACACAAAACGCCCAAAACGAGGTTTTGGGCGTTTTGCGTTTTGTGTACAATTTTTTTTTTTGTTTTCCAAAATGCGTTTTCGAAAATGGTAAACAGAACGCGTTTTTAGCGTTTTCGAAAATAAAAACAGAAAACGACCTCAAAACAGCAAACAGAACAGGGGCTTATATTTTCGAAGTAAAATATGTGACTGAAAAATTGATTTGAGAAAATATGCGTGATTTAGAAAGTAATTTGAGAAAATTTTTAATTATCACCATATTTATAAATAAGTTATCAAACGAAAGGCTTACCATCGGTCGGCACACTCACACACACATTCACTCCCTCTCTCACACACATAGAGGAACCATCAACCATGTGAAAGGCACATGAAAAAATGGGAAGCCCATTGCTTTTAGCAGTTTAGTTTGGATTCCCAAGTATAGTGGAAACCAAAGTTCCCACATTCATTGTATTACATGATAGCAAAAACCTAGCAACATTGTTAATAACATCATTTTCACCATAGAATTTGATCCAATCCCTTGTCCTAGGTTATTGTACTAATGCCATGGTCAAGTCCCTCTCAAAGGTTCTTTCACCCTTCTCTCTTCGACTCTCGAAATAACACCAGTAACAAAATAAAATCGTATATTTATCTAGCTATTGTCGTGTTTAATTCAAAATACTAAACATGTCACGGATTAATAAACGTCTTTAGCTCCTAAGTAAATTACTATTGCATTTTAAATTTTAACAGTGATTAATTTACTGTGTCATCCTATCATCATACAATTAATTGAGTAATCTCCGGCCATTTATGTCGAGTACCCAACGATTTTCGGGTTCGTGAATATTATTGTCATCTTTAGGGAGGGAGGGAAGGAGGGGCAAAAGAAAAGGCATAAGGGATTATCGTGATGGGAAAAGCAAGATCCACAATGGAGGGAAATGTACATACTCATAAATTTAACCCAAGGCAACTTTTTCAGTTGATATTGACTGCACAATTCAAACGTTTAAATGAAGTAAATTTTCACAATTTATTGACGCAGAAAAGATAATATTCGACCGACCATCATGAAAGAAAAAAAAAAAAACTTTTATTATGACGTTTATGAATTTACGAACATAATAAAATAAATTTTTTAGTGTTTTGATAGAATATGATAGCACTTTCGTATTGTCCTCTAAAAAAATTGACATTACTGTCAAAATAGTGAATTGCAAACATGTACTAAGGATATCTATTACTATGTAGTATTGAAAACGATAAGACAACATTAGTACTTAAATACATAAGACGTTGAAGTTTGATTTTTTGATCTGGATGAAATAGATACTTCTAGTATGTTAAGAATATTATTTTCCCTTCAACAACATTTTTTATTTATAGAATAGCAAGACTCGTGCACGAATTGGTACTAAATCAATGTGAGAACGTGTTAAAACGCTTCAAAGAGATACCAAAAACTCAACTCAAATGTCACATTTTTTAATTTTATTTTTAAATTTGGACGGCCACCCAGCCCACAACCAGGCGGCCGCTTGGCTATAAAGGTGAACGATCCCCTAGATGAATTTGTGGGCTTTCCAGAGTTGTATTTTTAAGCAACCCCATTTTGACTCGATGTTATGATCTCGACCCTCCTATTCACTTGATATTACTTTAATGTAGATCCAAAGTACTTCTTTAATATATGCTCGAACAAATTAAAACAATCCTCATTTGTTCAAACATGTAATGAGTTCAAACTCAATTTAGCGATGCTTATGCATGAGTGTGGATCTCTTTTAATTTGAATCTAGCCTCAGTGTAAATTAAACAAAGTAAAATCGAAATTCATATAAGATAGCTTTGAACATGTTATTCCCAATAATGCTACTGATGAAGTTACACACAAAAACAACATGTGTTCCAAGTTCAAATCAATCTTGTTTAACGCTCTTATGACCTTCCGTTATTTCAAGTCATGGACTTTTAAGAAAAAGACTTCGACTTTTTATTTAAGTGGCACAACATCAAACATAGGGCCAAAATTTGAGAAATGAAAAATGTCAAAATATGAATAAAATATGATATTATTAGAAATTAGAAAATATATGAAAATTCGTGAAGAAAAACGTAGATTCACACCTATGAACGTGAAAAATTATCAAATTAGCAATGACAATAGGGCGGGACGAACCCAAGAATTGTAAGCCTACCCCGCGACCTACCCATATACCCTGCCAACCCGAAATTATTTATTTATTTTTTTTGCTTGCTTGAAAAAATAAATGAAATTTTAGGCGTCGAACTAATTAGAGTTTTTAAGTTTGAACTTTAACGATAATTAATATGTATATATTTGAAGGAAAAGAAAATCAACAAACAACTATATATTTGAACTTTAATGATAATATATATATGTTTGAACTTTAACATTTCAAATTTCAATAAAAAGAAAAAAATCGAGTTTTGAGATCGGCAGGGCTCAAAATACTTAGCGGGGCCGATTCTCCATCCCTAACCCACCCCGCGAACCTGAAAAATCGGGGCGGATGGATTCGGGATGTCTCGGGTCCTCTGAATTTTTTTCCATCCCTATATCAAGTCTATCAGATTTCATTTTGAAGCACATATGTAACACTGTTTGAATTATAAATTAGTTTATTTATGATTTTGAAGTAAAAGTAGTAGTTGAAAATTAGAGAGAGAAAATGTATGTGGTTAAAAACTGATTTGGTAAATTGTATAATTTATAAATTGATTTATAAATCAAAAAATACTATTTAATTTACAAATTGATTTATTTTGATTTTGAGGTAAAAAATAATAGTTAAAAATTGAATAGAAAAAATATGTATAATTAAAAAATAATTTAAAAAATTATTAACTTTATAAATATGTTTATAAATAATTTTTTCAACTTTACCAAACACATGCTATACATTTTATTACCACAAATTTAAATTGATACCCACCAGGCACCAGCTTTTAACACCGTCGTACTGACAAATAAAGGTAAAGTTGTTAAGTTTAGCAGAAAGCATGTAAATTTGGTTGGTAACAAATTTATAAATTATTTTATTTATAATTTTGAAGTAAAAAATAGTTATTAAAAATTAATGATAGAAAATATGTGTGATTAAAAAGTGATTTAAAAAATTATATAATTTATAAACTAATTTTTATAATGAATTAATCTAAGTGCACAATTATTTTGATAATGTAGATGATAATTTGGTGATGTGGAAGTATTATTATTGCTGATTTAAAAGATGATGTGATGTATGAAAAACAAGAATTATATCATGTAGGCAAATTGTCATTCTCATTGTAACCCTCGTTGTGAGTCTAGCAAATTTGTTTTATGAATTACCAAATGTAAATCTCTTTTATTTAATCGTACATAACATAACATGTGTGGTGGCGGTCTACGAAACGGGTCAAGTCTAACACCAGAATCCCATACCTTCATATAAAATCCAATTCAAACCCAATCAACGAATTTGTGCAGAATAGCATATGATACGTATATGGGAATTGATTCTCAATCATTCACCCACGTGAGACGCATCTGCTCACAAGATTCCTTTTCCAGCAACGCCTAATTGCAATTCTAATAAATTTGTGGTTAATGTAGTATCGATAAAATTATAAATATTATGAAATGTATGATTAACATTAAAATTTGATCAATTGAAACTTTTTTTTTATAAAAAAAAATAATCATCAAACAAGTGGTATGTGTAGTAAAATTGAATGAAATATGATTAAGGAAGAAAGAATTTATCGAACACTTTCTCCCTTCCTCAAGATCGTCAGTTTTTGGTGATTTCCCCATTCATGACAAAATCTTTGATTAAGTAAATTTAACAATAGTGCTAATGACGCTGTATTATTAACTTAAAGCTTATTATAAACTTGAAAATTGAAATACATTGAAATCGACATTGTAATCAAATAAGTGTATGTTTGGTGTAGGTAGTTTTTGAGAAGTTTTGGGAAATTTTGTGTTTTTGAGAGAATGTGTGATTGAAAAGTAATAATTCTCATAAAAACTTGTGATTGAAAATGAATTTGAGGTAAAAGTTGTACAAAAAATGTCTTGTACCAAACAAGGGCTAAAATGAAGAAAAACAATAAAGCAATGGTATTTTAATCATATAGATTTTACACTTACAATTCGAAGTTAAAATTCAAAAATTTTCGTAGAACAATTATCAATATAACATTTTAACTAGTCTTATATCGAATTTTTTGTTACTAGATTACATTTTTTTTTTACCTTCTACTTAATTACTTATATTCAGATTTTCATTGATACGTGATATTTAGAATGTTCGTCATAAATATATCAATCAATGTATAGTTGTTGATCACATCAACCTTATTATTTGACTATGGTAACTACTAAGCACTTGTTCGACGGCTGCTTTTTTCATGGTAAAATATGTATTACTTGAAAGTTATTTGAAAAGATGTGCTTCATTAAAATACGATTTGAACAAATGTGTTTGTTATAAAAATCTTTGAAAATAATTGACTGGTGTTGATTGATGGTCATCTCTTAAATATAGAAATAATTTTGTTTATTAAAATTCAACACAAAATATTTTATTTTAAAGCATTTTACAGCTATACAATTATCGTATTAATATATCATATATCTTATTCATGTTGTAAATATTATATTGTATTAATAAATAACAGTTGTACCCTTATAATCTCATATATTATTACCTTGTGTATTCATTATTCTTCCTATATATATGGGGGCTTTGGTTCATATTCATACACACAAGTTTATTGATCTTTTTATTTTTTTCTCTATGTTCTCTCTAATTTATAATACATTATCAGCACGAGTTTCTACTAAATTGAGTTAGAAAAATTCCCTAAAATTTTATATATCAAAATATTAGTTAGAAAGAAATATTATATACATCAAAATCAATTTGGTGACATGCCAGTTTTTTTACGTACAAGTTATTCCAAGTTTTATGTCAGCCATCAATTTTCTAATTTCGTTCCATTTTCGCCGCCTTTCATGTAAGGCTGTGTTTGATACGCAGAATTTTCCATGGAAAATATTGGGCCGCGTTCTCTTTTGCGTTTTCCAGCCGTTTTCCATTTTCCATTTTCGAAAACGCGTTCTCTTGCGCCGTTTTCGGAAAAAAATTTCGAAAACGTTTTCAAAATTTGTAAAGGAAATGGAAAACGTGAAAATCACGTTTTCCGCGTTTTCCGAAATTTTTGCCCTGTAAGTGAAAAACGTGGAAAACGCGCGTTTTCCACTTAAAAAAAAATTAATTAAAATAATCAAAAAAAAATTGAAATTTGTCAAAATTTATCATTTTTAATTACATTGTTGGTCCCTGATTTTCAAAACTTGTCATTTTAATCCTCAAATTTTGAAATTTCTTTCGAAAATATCTTAATTTATTTGCAACTTAGGTCCCTCAACTTCAGATTTTGTTGCACATTAGTTCACAAATTTTACTTTTCTTTCAATTTAGTCATTTTCGTATTTGCTTTATAGGTCATTGTCTTCAAACATATATAACTTTTGATGTACAACTCCGAATTGCACTCTGTTTTTTTCGTAGAACTCCAAATTCAACCATCTTTCTGATGATGTATCATGTGGTTAATTATTAAACATTTATTTTTTACTTTTGTATTGTAGACACTTATTTTGTAAGGACATAATTAATTAACGTAAATTGATTTTTGCAAATTTTATTGAAACTTAAATTTTAAACGTTATGAGTGTTTACTAGAAGGATGTATCTATATAAAGTATTAAATGGAACGATTACTTTAGAAGGGAAAATTACTACTCAAATGTGAAACGATTACTTTAGAAGGACAACATGAATTTTTGAACTTTTTTGGTATAACCAAATTGTGTGATAAGGGTTATTTCATTTATTTTTGTTGTGTAACTCAAAATATGATATCTTTATTTCATTTATATTCACAAACAATATGAAATAATTTTCTTCAAAATTTTAAACAGAACTCGTTTTCCAATTTTTCATTTTCGAAAACAGTTTTCAGAAATAACAAACCAAACGCGTTTTCAGCAATTTCGAAAAAAGTCACAGAAAATGGAAATAAAGTATTAAATGGAACGATTACTTTAGAAGGGAAAATTACTACTCAAATGTGAAACGATTACTTTAGAAGGACAACATGAATTTTTGAATTTTTTTGGTATAACCAAATTGTGTGATAAGGGTTATTTCATTTATTTTTGTTGTGTAACTCAAAATATGATATCTTTATATCATTTATATTCACAAACAATATGAAATAATTTTCTTCAAAATTTTAAACAGAACTCGTTTTCCAATTTTTCATTTTCGAAAACAGTTTTCAGAAATAACAAACCAAACGCGTTTTCAGCAATTTCGAAAAAAGTCACAGAAAATGGAAAACAGAAAATATTTTTGAAAATAAAAACAGGAAACTGAAACACAAAGAGAACGTAGCCCTATTTTCCACGTGATTTTCCAACTTTATGCTGTTTGGTTACCTAAATTTTCATGGAATTCATTTTTCCACTTACCTCGAAATTCGGTATTTTCCTTGTTTTGGATGAATTAGTTTTCCCGAGGGGAGGATGTTTTATTTTCGATGGAAAATCTTATACCATTTTCGTTACGTTTGATCATTTTTGTTGTTGTTAATTTTTTTTTTCTAAAAATTAACATTATTATTATTAAGTACAAATGTTTGAATTTTTTTTTTATTAAAATAGATAAATCTTACTTTACTTTTCATGAAAAATAAAGTCAATCAAAAAAACAAAAATTGAAAAATTCCTTACTTTTCTACCTAGAAAATTAAACCAAACAAACACATTAAAAACTTCAAATTCCTAGGAATTCTATTCCCTAAAACTCGATTCACTGAAATTCATTTTCTTTCCACGTAAATTTTCGCTGTGTGCACATATTCCAGTCAATTCAAGTTCTGTACACAATTCATTGCAATTTCAAAAGTGGGGTCCAATGATGTGATGTAAAATTCAATTTTTTGGTAAGATTGATCGCGCGACCAGACACGCCTCACGTTTGGTTTTAGGTTTATTTTTTTTATTATTATTGTTAAATATACGGTAATGTTGATTATAAATATTCTTTATGTTTTTAATCTGATTAAACATCTTTAATGTTATGTTATGTTATGACTTTTAAATTGATAGTTTATAATATTATTGCTCTCGAAGTAACACAACAATACATTAATTTTTGAAGTAGCACATGTTTCGAAAAATATATCATTTTGAATTTATGTTTATCCTCGAAAAAAAACATATAACTAATGTTATAAGGACATTGATTATTTTGATTCTAGAGAATGATATATGCTTATATAATATTTAATAATATTCTTCGAAATTAAATAATTGAATTATATTTTATATTGAACCAGAAGTTCAATTTGATTTTATTATTTGGCATGGCCAATTGAACCATCACTGGATCAATAATAATAATACAAAATTAAAATGGATACTAATGAAGAATCAGCAGATTCTTCAATTTAATCCTATATGATGTTTGTTCTTTTTCATGAAATTTTTTTATTAACCATTACTAGCTAAAATAGTGATTAAATTCTCTATATTTTTAAAAATTAATTAGGGTGATAAATGGTGTACCATCATCCTCCATGTTAATCATCTAAATATTATTTGCATCTAATAGATTTGATACATATACTAGTTGATTGCATAGTGTTCGCATCCGGAAGTTTGCCAAATTATTGCTCAAATTTTAAATTATGAGCATAATCTTCAGATTATATAATCAAGAATGTGTTTTGATAATGTTAATGGACATGAACCTCAACATTTTTATAAGTGTTAGTTGGTATATTAATAAATGGTTAAACATTTTTGCATTTTAAACGTCTCTAATTAATTTAATTGGGAACAAAAGTAATTCCTTTTTTTGTTTAGGGAATTCTATTATGCATCATGTCAACGTCATAGTTCTTCCTATTATAATTACCTTATGGTTATAGCCTATTTTTTCCAAATTTTTTGATAGTGCAATTGATCCATCATAATGCACTGAAATGAAAAATAAAAAATATTGAGAAAAATGCGTGGTTTGAACATATACCCTAAATGGGTGATATTTTACAACGCTTAAAAAAATGATTGTCAATACGATTCAGAAGTTTGATTGAAAATACGAACGAAAAGTTAAAAAGTTAATATAATTACAAGACGCAGAAGAGATTAATAAAATCTCATATACTAGCTACAGATGTTCCATCTTATATTGATATATGGCACGTCTAAAGCGTAGCTATATTTGATTCGAATAAAGATCCCAAATAAATAAAAATAGAGCAAATGATTATGATGATCTTATTGAGGAAGCATATACTCGTAAGAGAATATTTATTGACATAATTAATTGTAAATATTCAAAAGAGGTTCAAGTACTTGAAATATTGAAAACTAAGATCTCATATTTATGTCTTGTGGGGAAAGAAATCAAATCGAAGTAATAATTGTGTCGACATACTTTGTAGAGCACTTGTGCAAAAACAAACTGCAAAATTGGCCGCATCATAATCTGAATGATAGCGATGATAATAATAAAAAAAAATTATGTCGAACAAAATGGATATAAAAATAGTTGGCAAAAGTATGCATTCATTCAGGCTAAATTGAACTTCCTACAAAACCTGAAGTTTTGGGACCTAGAGTTCGAACACTTAAAAGTGTAAAGTTAGTAAAATATCTATAGGTATTTGCAAAATCGTATAATCATAATACACGACTTGTTGCGCAACGAATGTTTCAAAGATGTGACACACTGCATATGAAAAGATATGAAGTATATATAATATTTTATTTGCCTGAAAATTCATAATAAATGATAATAAACATATGATTATTAGAAATGTATATATTGAATGATGATTGACTCTAATTACTAGCTTGCGTTGTTTGATGTACCAATGAGTGATATCAAAATATATGATCATTAACTCGGTACGTTGAGAGTATTCTTTAAAGTACCAATGAGTGAGATTAAAAAGGGTAATTAACACCTCGATACTTTGGGATTGGAGTGAAATGATTAAAGAAAATCTATTTGAAATATAAGAATCATTACCTATCTAAAATTTCACAACTTAAATTTGATGGTAGCAATTTGATAATTGTATGTGAAACATATAGATGCTTGAAGCATACTATATAATCCTTGAAGGATTAAATATATCTAAAATATATAGTTCAAATTTTTAAGAAACTTGTTTGATCAAAGTATACACATACAATGTCGATATAATTGTAATGTTCCCATGAGGGGGAACTAATATGAGTTACACTCTTTTTTTCTTAGTTGGGGTTTTTGTCCCATCGGGTTTTCCTAGCAAAAATTTTAACGCGGTAGCTGTTATCAATGTCTATTGATGAACTCACCTATACGAGACTCCTGAAGAGATCAAGATATGGATGATTCAATACAGATTGAATCAGAGGGAGTAGCTCTATGAATAATTCAATACAGATTGAATTAGGGTGAGTAGTGTACTCTTTTTCCTTCGTTCAGGTTTTGTCTCACTGAGTTTTTCTGATAAGGTTTTAACGAGGCAGTATCAAAATACTCTAGAACTTTTAAGAAATTCACTCAAGTGACAATATAATTGATTTATCAAAAAAAAAAGTACAGTCAATATCTACATTCAAGAAACCAGTTCACAAGATTGGGATGCATCGACTAGATGATTTACAATGATCAACACTATGGGGAGTAATTGTAATCTTTTTCCTTAACCAAAGTTTTATCCCACTGAGTTTTCATGGTGATGTTTTAACGAGACAACATTCATCTTAATATTCCAAGAATAACTATATTATTTTTCTCTCGTTTGATATTTTTATGCCATTGAGTTTTTATCAAACAAAATTTTTACGAGACAGATATTTTGTTATATGTCATTCAAGGGGGAGTGTTGCAAATATTATATTGTGTTAATGAATGACAGTTGTATTTGTACCCTTATAACCCTAGGTATTATTACCTTGTGTATTCCTTATTCCTCATATATATATGAAGGCATTAGTTCATAATAATACATACAAGTTTATTGACCTCTTCATTTATTCTTTCTTTTCTTTTTAGTTTATAACAATACACATTTTTTTATCGGAGTACATATATAAATGTTAACTTCATTTTTCTCATATACACTAACATGTTCAAGGAATGTGTGGGTGAAGTCCTTATGTGCTACTTGTCTCTATATTCGACCCGTAATCTTTTACCTTTTTTTTCAATTCAATGTCCAAGCTCTTTTTATAAAAAACATTATCAATCCCCTTAATCTTTTACGTTTCTTCAATGTAACATTCTTGCTCATTTCTAAAAGCACTATTTAACAATGTGTTCGCGGCTGTGCAGCCGATTTTTTTTGGTATTTTTTAGGTAAATGTGTGGTTGAAAATTGAAGAAAAAAAAATGTGTGTGATTAAAAAGTAGTTTAAGAAATTGTGTTGTTTATAAATTGTAATCATTGTGTAAAAGAACGATCCGTTAATTATTTTTATAGTTGTACAATTGTACGTTTTGATTGCATAGAAAAAAAAGTAACCCGTCTAGAAAAATAATCTAGAATAAAAGTGAAATGAAAAATGTGAAAAATACTCTACGACGCAGCGCAAGGCAAGTACTTCATATACAATCAATAACTCTCTGTCACTTAGATAGCAATTTATATATTTTCACAATTATGTATGTTTGATACAACATGAGATTGGAAAAGAAAAATATTTTCCAATTCTGTGTAAATTTTTTCACCAAATTGGTGAGAAAATGTTTTCTTCTTCTTTTGCCTAAAGTGTGCATTATGTAGTTATGTGTCAATCAAACAACAAATAAGAAAAATGTTTTTCTGGACAAGACATTTTTCATTGAAAATGAGTGCAATCAAAGATACGAGTAAGAAATGATATATATATATATATATATATATATATATATATATATATATTTATCATTATGATGAAATATAACTTAAGCATCTGTTTGGCTGTTGATTTTTATTTATAAACAATGATTTTGAGTTTTTGAGATAAAATATATAATTGAGAAGTGATTTCGTAAAATATATGATTAAAATGTGATGTTTAGAAACTTCTTTACCAAAGCTTAGACATGATTTAGGGTCCGACTAACATGACTTTTAAAAAGTCAATATTGCTTATAAAATTAAAAGGTTGCAACATGCGTTAAGATAATTTTTTAATAGACTCTGTTTGATTGACCCCTTTTTTTCAAGGAAAAAGAAAAAAATTTCACCTTTCCCAAATTCTTATGTTTGATTGGCAAAATTTTGCTTGGAAAATTTTCTCTCCACTTCATCCACGCGCCCATTTTCTTAGAAAAAGTGGAATTTTTTTTTTTAAAACTTTTGGTTGAGAAAATAATTTTCATGTAACATGGAAAAGATTTTTTGCCACGTTCGATCAATTTTATTATTGTTAATTGAGTTTTTTTTTACCAAAAAATAACATTACAATTATCGGGTACAAATGTGTTGAAAAAGTTGAAATTTTTTTATTTATTAAAATAGCAAAAATTTACTTTATTTTCCATGGAAAATAATGATAATCAAACAACCTAACTTGAAAAATCTCTCACTTTTTCTACCTTGAAAATTAAACAAATCATACACTTTCAATTCATTTTCCACGAAAATAATTTCCAAGCAAAATCATTTCTTTGGAAAATATTTTCTTTCCACCAATTTTCCACCATCGCAATCAAACGCACCCTAAGTATTTTATTCGACAAAAAAAGTTTTTAGAGTTATTACATAACATAATGTAGCTTCATCGGAAAAACTCTTTTACAAAAAATAAAAATAGAAGTAAAGATAAACGGACACTTTGTAATCAATCGACCTATATAAGTACGACCTATATAAGTACGTCAATAAAAATGAGTAATATTGACATTTGAAAGAACCGATAAATATACTTGTGAACATTCCTAAGATACATTAAACGAATGGAAAGAAAAAGTGAGTGCAATTGTGCATCTACCATCTAATAAGCACATTTTTTAATCTGTTGATTTTTTCGAAATTTACTCCATAGCCAAATACAAATACTTAACTATGATACATTAGCATGAAATGATGCACAAGTAATACAAGTTGCCAAATTGGATCATATGATGCAACACCACCCAAGATCACTAGGCAGCCATAGCCTTTACTTCAAGAATGGATGACCTTATACTAGTTGAGATTTCCTCAACTAATTAATAATATTAATGTTATGAAGTTGCTACTTTTAACCCTCCTAGATTTTCCCAAACACTCCTACTTGAAATTAAAAAAGGAAATTACTAGTAAATGAAAAAATAATTCATTTATCTATTACTCAAATACTTATTTGGCTTATTAGCACAAAACCTCCATGCACTTTAGCCCTATTGCGGAGAACCCTTTACCTTTTCAGATTGATCGAAAACCTACATATGACCTTTTAAGTGCTAAAGACTCCCTCAATTCCGTTAGTTTGGATTTAAAAACAATAAAAATAACCCAAGACTAACGAATCAGGAAAAAAATGATTCTTGTTTAACGCCTAAATTAATGGAATTGGACGGTAGGGGAATCTTTCACACCTAAAAGGTCATATAGGGGGTTTTTGCCAATTTGAAAAGATCGGAGGGTTTTCCGGAATGGGGTTAAAGGTTTGGGGATTTTGTGCCAATAAGCCTAATTATTTTATGAGTGTTGATTTTTTATCGGAGAGATACTATTGTATGCTCAATCATTGTAGTAAAGATTGTTCTGGAATTTATCGTGCAAATGTAATCACATTGCATAATTTCATAATAATAGTTTTAAGGGAAAAATACATAAATAAGGTGATTATAAATGTAAATTTCAAAATTAAGATGAAAATTGTGAAATTTCAAAAATCAGGTTTTTAGGTTTTAATTAAGATTAATTAATTAAATTATTAAACAATTATAAGTATTTTAATTATGAATATTAAGGTCACAATATTATAAAATCTTAAGTCACAAAATACAAATCTTTTACGTCACAACTATCATTTTCAAGGTCACAATCATCATTTCATTTTTTAAGTCACAAATTATTTCAGGGTCGTTAAACGAAACTTATTTTTAGGTTACATTAACAGTAGAGACTGATTTCAATCAGGTCACAATTATAAAATATTTAGGTCACAATTAATTTAACGTGACAATCACTGTAATCAAACCACGACCAACCAACACACCACCCAATTGACTGGACCACTAGACAACCACCATCTTCTCACCACCGCCACCCCATTCACCTCCACACAAAGATTTGTCATCGCCACCACTGTACTACAACCCAAAACCACCGCAAGACAAAACTCAAATATGAAGACACAACAAACCATTCTTATGTCACAAAGAAAGACTTAAGTCACCTCCTCCTCTGACCGCTGCCACTGCCAACGCCACTAGCGCCACATCTCAACTTTTTCAAGGTCACAGATAAGACTTATGTTAAGGTCACAAAGTAAAAATGGTAGGTCACAATCACAATCTCCAAAGACCACCAAGTCCATGGTCACCGTCGCCACAATCACTGCAACAATATCGAGACCAGCACGCCCCCAGCCAAATGTGGCCTGAGACCAGAAAACCTACCCATCAATCTACGGACTTGCACATCCAGTCAAACACACTCCGCTGCAACCATTACTGGATTCAAGTCCATGACTACCATCGCGGCGCCGCTACAACTACAACCACAACAGCAAATCTGATCGACCAGCTCGCCCACACCCACATGTGACTTGAAACCACAACACCTACTCACCATCGCTGCCTGCACCATGAACACCATCGACAACACCAAATCACCATCGTCTTCGAGCCCCACCGATCTACGCACATGTAACATCCAGTCAAACACTCTTTGCTGCAACCAATACTGGATTCAAGTCTATGACTACCGTCGCGCCGCCGACACAGCCACAATAGCAAATCCGATCGACCAGCTCACCCACACCCACATGTGACCTGAGACCACAACACCTACCTGCCATTGTCGCCTGCACCATGAACACCACCTCCAAATCACCATCGCCGTCAAGCAAACCTGCTGGGGACGCTGCTCTTCTTCTGGTGGTGTTTTCGGAGAAAGAAAGGGTTGTGTAGATCTATGCAGTGGCGCCGCCAATCGATTGAGGTAGCGGTTGTAAGTTGCGACCGATGCTTCCCTTGCAATCTTCTCAACCAGCGACGATTTGCTGGCAACGTTGGAAGAAGTGGCTGGTGGCTGGATCTCATCGGATGTGAGGGTGTGGTCGCTGGGAGGAAGTGGCTGACTCGCTGAGATTGTGGTGTGTCGTATGCGGTTGTATTGGGTTGGGAGAGAGGAATGGGTTATAGAGAAAGAAAAAAGATAATTAGGGTTTAAAGTAGTGTATTGTGGTGTGATGCGATTTAAAATTGGGATATAGTTGGATAATTAGTTAAATTTTAAATTAAGACCTGATTTTTGAAATAATATACATTTGATCTTATTTATGAATTTGAATTTTTAAAAGTAGGGGTAGGTGTAATTTCCACTAGTTTTAATGTCATATATGTTGACACATGTACAGTTTTAAAATATTAATTGGGCTAGATAGCATTATTCTTTAATAATAATTGCCCAATAAATTTCTTACTACGCAAACTGTCCAAGTCTCTATTACACCAGACGATTTTTTTTCCAATTTTAAGTGGTGTCCATACATTAGATATATACAAAAACATATATATATATATATATATATATATATATATATATATATATATATATTCTTTCATTACTACTATTTAGCACAAAGCTCTAGGAGTGGGAGTGGGAGTGGGAGTGGGACAATGAAAGCTGTCAAGGTTGCGGTTCAACTTTATTTTTTATATACAAAAACACTTTTCAAGAACCACTCCTAAAAAAATGCTTATCAAACAAGGCACTAAAAGTGGTATAAAAATTGAAATATGCAGCCCCTGTTCGAAAGAGAATTTAATCTAGATTCTCAAAGTCGAAAGCCAAAAATTAATTATAATTTATAACCACATATTTCATGGTATCTACAATTTTTTAACCACATAACTCATCGACTTTAATCTGAACTAGCTAAAAGTCTGATTTTAGTGCTTGTGACAATGAGGGCTGGGGTAGCTCCCGTTTGTACTCTGACACTCAAGTTAGGACTCATTGTAAGCAAATAAAATTGAATGCGGAAAATATAATTGTGTTAAAGAGAAAAAGGGGAGTGAGATTTATGTATTGTGTTTAGGTATTGAGTTACTAACCTCCTTCCTTGTGGCAATTGCAATCTATTTATAGAGAGGTTATTGCTTAAGATTGCGACATATGTTTCCCTTTACACGTGGTAGGTCCCCAACTATTCATAAGGTAAATCGTTTTTTCAGTGATAATCATCACCACCTACTATAAGGTTATGAATACTGTCACATTTCCTTGAAGACGTTGACACATCAAGCCACCTCTTGCAGACGGGTCACGTCTTTCGACACACTGACCAGTTTCGTCACTTTTCAGAAACGTTGAATCAAATATAATCAGTCCAGTATCATGTGTGGTGAAAGACAGTTTTAGGGCTCCAACATACAACCGGAGTGATGAGCCCTGTAAGATGAGTCTGACTTTATGAGTCCAGACTATAACTAGACACGTGGGTCCTGGTATGCCTTTGTGGATGACGTGTCAAGCCAATTTATGCATGATCGTAACAAATGTAATATTTTTAATTTAATGACGATCATTATCCCCTCAAATTTTATTTAACTATGTCTATATTATTTCTAAAAGACCCTTAAATAGAGAAATACTTTTGGACCACAATACCCAATACAATAATTTTATAATTTCTTAATTGTCTTATAAAATTCCATATGTATTGTTTGGGTAAGATTATTAGTAATTTTTTAGGATATAATGAAATGAGTGGTTAAAAATGTATGTTAACGATCATTGAATTTAATATTTGGTTCTGATTAAAATAATACTTCTAAAATGCCCTTAAAGTGAGAACTTTTTTTAAAAAAAAACCATAATACTCTCAACAATAATTTTTAGTTTCTTATTTGTCCTTCAATTAATTTTATTCTAGCTATAAGTTTTTAAGTAATGTAATATTTGCTAAATTAATGATGGCCATTTTCCTTTAAATTCTATTTATAAATTCAATTAAAGTAATTAACATAATAAATTTATCACTCAAAATAAATTTCACATATACATTTATGCGTGAAATGATCATATTTAAAAGTAGCTACATAGTTATAATAATTCATATAGATTGTTTCAGATATAATTGTTAGTAAATATTTGGGATCTTTTGAATTGAATGATTGAAAATGTATAGTAACTATCGTTTAATTCAATGTTTGATTTTGGTTAAATAAAAAGAAAACTTTTAACATAGACAAATTGATAAACAACTTTGTTAACTTTTCAAATAAGCACTCTTTCTTCTAACTTCCTACATATGAGCCCCACACAATATATCATCCCTAAGAGCATCTTCAGCAGACTCTTTAAATTCAAAATCCTCTTTAATTTAAAGAGTAAGGTCCTAAAATAATACTCCTGCAGTCTCTTTAAATTAACTTTTAAATTTAGAGAGTGGGTTTGGCTCTCCAAATTTGGAGAGCCAAACTCACTCTCTATTATTAAATACATTGGAATATTTTACTTTTCAATACCCTCCATCTTTCTTTATTAAATATCATGCACAATTATCAATCCCATTTTCAACTACCCTTATATCCATCGTCCACGCTATATTCATATGTGTGTATATTTGTTCTCTGTGTTTGCAATTTTTCTTCAACATGATTTTTTTTTTTTTTTTTTGCGAGAAACCAGCAACGTGAATTTTGTAATTGATAGGAAAGAAAATCAGTACAATAGCTCAAATGAGAATACTTGACAGGGAATATGTTTATTTAGAACTAGATGAATAACAAAATTTGAGGGAAAAAAATTAATGCTCTTTGGAAAAAGAAAAATATAGAGGAAAAGATAAAGAGGCTGTTGGAGTAACTTAAAAAAATAACTCTCTAAATTTATAGATTCTCTCTAAAGTGTGAAAAATGCTCTCTAAATATAAAAAATTTGCTGGAGATGCTCTAACCCCAACAGGGGAACAACGAAATCGATGTTACTATTGATATATCATCATGTACTAATATACCACCATGTGAGAATAATAGCATTTTATTTATTTATTAGTGTGTTTGATATTGTTTAAAAAGAGTTTTTTTTTAAATAAATAGTGATTTTTAGGAGAATGGATTGTTGAGATTTGATTGAAAAGTCAAATATTATGGACTTGACTTTTAATGTATGGTTGAAATTGAGTACTGTAGAAAAAAGTGAAAATTTTAAAGAATACCAAACAATGGCTTATTAATTTCTCCCAAAATTCACACCGTCTATATATTCATGATTAGTGATTATTTGGGACTATTTTTTAATTAATATATATAATTTATTTTCTTAACACTGAGAGAGCATACATGTATTTTTGCTCGCTTTCATGTGGTTCAATACTTTTTGAGAATTTTTCATTTTTTGAATTCAAGTCTTGATTTCATTTGTTTATAAAAATGGTGAGCAACAAGTTTTTGATGAAGTAATAATACAATAAAAACACCATTTAATCGAAAATAATTTTGACAAAATAAAAATGTTAAAGTTATGTACTTGACATATATCTTATTCCACCTTAACGCAAAATAGAGCTTTAACTAGCTTATGATTATCCAACTGTGTAGTGTAAAATAGTCTTATTCACCCTACATCATCGTCCCCCATCTTCAATATAGAGTAATTAAGTCAATCAATTTCAATTTGTTAGCAGATTTAGTCACATTGTCAATATGTCTATTGTTGTCCTAATATAAATATTGACGTTGACATTAATCATAAATAATGAACATGTAAATACGTGCTTTTAATTTATACAATCTTTAAAGATAATATATTAAAATAGTTGTTATGTATTACGAGGAAATGCAATTCACAACATCCAAATATATTTCATAATATCCTGTGTGTTTGATTTTAGTTAAAATGACTTTTTTTGAAATGAATAGTAATTTTTTGAAGAATTGGCGGTTGAAATTTTGTTGAAAAATCAAATATTGTGAACTTGACTTTTAATGAATGGTTAAATTTGAGTAATGTAGAAAAATGAGAAAATGTTTGATGAAAATCAAACAAGCTCATCATTACAAAGTCATGCGCAGCGCACGCATAACTAGTTAATCTCCAATATGTAATTTCATGAACATTTCATAAAGCCCCACTAGGGGGTAATTCTATTTGGACGTTAAAATGAGATAGTTTAAAGGGACACTATGATGTGACATAGATTTAGTCCTTATTTGATTTTCATTTAAATTTTCTTATTTTTTTTTACAGTATTCAATCTCAACCATCCATTAAAAATCAAATTCATAATATTTGACTTTTCAACCAAATTTCAATCATCCATTCTCTTAAAAATTAATATTCATTTCAAAAAAATTCGTTTTAAAAAATATCAAATACACTTTTATTGAGTAATGGTTACATCAACATTTTTTCATTAACCAATAATCCGAAATGTCTAATTAGAATTAGGAAAAAACAATTTGTACATATGTATTTGTCCAGATTGGATTACCTATGTGTGTTGACAATTTTATGATTATTGATTTTTAAGGTGATATGATGGATAAAATGAAAGATTTTTACTATATGCACTACCCGGACACCAAACTATAAAGTGTTATGTATATATAGCACGGTTCTTAGAATTACTGCCCATTAGGCTGTGAGGAATGAGTAAAAAATACACCCGTGAGTTTCGCCTAACCCTTCATTCCCTTTCTCTCTCCGTTCACCTTTAAAAAGAGCAGAAAGCGGGAGTTGTAGATAAAAGCACGAGTGTCCAAGAGAGAATGAGAATTCCACTTTAATAGAGAGAGAGAGAGATCTGAACCAAATGTGAAGATAATTAGCGAGTAAAGAAATAGTGTTTGTGTGTGTATGTCTGTGTGAGAGAGTGAGTGAAGAGGTACCGGAAAATGATGTCAGGAATGGTGCAGGAACAGAATCTGGAGAAGCAGATAAAGAAACAAATGGGTTGTATGGCGGGTTTCCTTCAGCTCTTTGATCGCCACCACATTTTAACGGGAAAACGCCTCTATTCCACCACCAAACGCCTCCCACCATCCTCAGTAAGATTTCCCATTATCTGTTTGATTTGTTACAATGTAATCAGAGTTCTGTGATGTATTTTTTTATTTTTTTTGTGTGTGTTCTTAAGGCTGTTGATTCTTCACCGGAGCAGGAGAAATCAGCTTCTATGTCGCCGGCAATATCGAGGGAGTCGAAAATGGAAAATCCGTTGGTACAAGTGGCGGAGCTTCGATCACCTGTGGCGGCGATGGAGTTGCAACAAAAATCACCACTTCCGCCCCCTGTGTTTGAAGTGAAAGAAGGTTCTAAATCCTCATGGAAGTTCTGCAAAGAGACTCCGAGACTGTCACTGGACAGCAGAGCCACTACTGACGCCAAGGGAAGCCTGCATCCAAGAGAGATCCGCACAAATGCATCCAATCTATCACCGGCGAATGCCGATAATGGAGCCGCCGATGGCCAACAGCACCGGTCTCCTAGTGTCATTGCCAGACTCATGGGGCTGGAGACCCTGTCAAATTCGTCAAATCCAGAGCCTGAAAACAAGGTGGAGCTACGAAGATCTAATTCGGAATCCAGAGTTTCTAGAGATCTCTTTCACTCTCGATTCCAAATCGATGGCAAAAATTTTCACTTAAAACCACCAAATCAAGCCCATTCTAATGTGCAAGACAATGCATTGTTTGTGACTCCACGTCATGCAGAGCCAATCAAGTATTCCTCGAAGATTGTTAACAAAACTGACCCGCCAAAGGAATTGACCAGAGCGGTGAATTTATCGCCATGGAAAACTCCGACACACCGCAAAGGTTTCTACGACTCGACGGACATTTTTCCGGAGCCTAAGCAGACGATTTCAATCGAAGGAGAGATTGAGAAGAGATTGAAGATGAGAGGCATTGACGAGCCTTCCAAAGATTTGGAAACGTTGAAACAAATCCTTGAGGCCCTGCAACTCAAAGGGCTCCTGCATTCTAAGAAACCTACCGAGCGAAATCAGTTCAGTTGCCGGAACTTCGTCTACGTTGAATCTTTGTTAACGAAGCCTTCGAGATCAACGCCATTGTATCAGACCAACCGAAGGATGGGGAATGATACTCCACCATCGAGTTACAAAAATCAAGCGAGGCGAAATTTCAACCTCGCCGGTGACAGACTGTCGTCGGTGAGTCCCCGGCGAGAGCACATTGTAAGAAGTCCAACTAGAACCACTAGAAACTCGAGCTCACCGACGAGGAGTGAGATTAATGGAGGTTTAAGGCGTTCAAATTCACCTGTCAAACCTCGGCAATTGAGCGTTGAAACTCATCTGAGAGTGAACGAATCACCGGAAAACCGAAGAGTCACTCCCATTCAGTCACCGAAGCTCACTGCACGGAGAACCGGACCAGATCCAATGGCCACGAACCGATCACCAAGGAACAAGAAACCTATGGCCGAGATTCATCAAAAAGATAAGATCAAAACCGTAGTTGTTACCGAAGATGAATCGTCCTCTATTTCTGATAGTACTGTCAGTCCATCTTCTCGTACCGATACAGAGGTAAAATCCATCTCTGATTAATGTAATGTTTATCATCTCATCAAAAAGCTTAAATCGAGTATCAAAGGCATTAACTACTCAATGAACGCATATCGTAATACAATTAAATTTGTTAGATTAATATTTGTGAAACTGGCAAATTGCAGAGGTCGAAAATGGAGGACTACAAAGAAGGGAGGAGTTTACTGGAGAGATGTGATAAGCTGCTTAACAGTATAGCAGAAATTACTATAACCGATTTGCAACCAAGTCCAGTGTCCGTTCTCGACTCATCATTCTACAAGGACGAGTCGTCTCCTCCACCAATCACTATGAAACGAAGCATCGATTTCAAAGGTGCATATTCTGTATAATTGTATTCTTTGCATTGGATTGAACATGATAACCGATGCAGTGTTAACGAATTAAACTCCTTGTACAAACAAAGTTGTACAAACTAGTGTACTAACCCTCACATAAAGGTCGGGTCCACACACAACATTTTATTCGTAAGCCCTCATGTGAGTGTTTATACACTAGTTTGTACAATTTTATTTGTACAACTTTATTTGTACAAATAGCAAAGTTGTTAAATTAACATTGTGACAGCATGAAGTAAACTTTTACGGCATGTTATAATCTATGCTTACGTTAACGAATTGACGTTTGCTTAGCTTCTTTCAAGTTTGATTAGCATGTCTAGGCTACTTGAAAGCTTTTGTTAATTGTTATAAGTAAAAATATAAGTAGATCCAAAATGAAAATAACCTATTTGATAATAAGATGAGATTACTTTCAAAATAAGCTAAAACAAAAAGAAGGATAAAATTTTGTTCGTTAAGTTTTCTACTCTTAGAGCTTGTATATGGTAATGTGATTTTTAGAAGTTTTTGTGGTTTTTTTTGGCTATTTTGATGAATGTGTAGTTTAAAATTTTTTGAAATATAAAAAACTGTGAACTTGACTAAGATGGATGGTTGAGACAGATTTTGAAGTTAAGGTAAAAAATTTCACATTACCAAACAATCTCTTGTTCTATACGGTGCACGATACACACGGGAAGAGAATAACCACATTTATTATGCCTACTTCGATCACTTTATCTTGTTAAGGTATGTTTTAATGAGATCCAGAGCTGGTTCCAAACTTATTATACTCCAAGATTAGTTAGTTCAGTGTCTGAATGCACTTCAAACTAGCTTTTTTCGTGAAGGGATTTTACTTTTTGGGAATGAATCGAAACCTTTCTAGCGAAAATGGTGTTCTTTTGGCATGGAACAAAATCTGATGTCAATAAATTGTCCAGTTGTTTATTAATGGAAGTTGGAAAACTCAGTTGCCTTCTGTTGTGGTCCTTGAAGAATAATAGGATTCAGAATGAGTGGTTTGGTTTGGTTTGGTTTGGATATTGTGAAAACATTTCCCCAATTCTGGAAGCTATTGGATTTTTCGCGTGAGAGAAGTCTATTCAATAGTCGACTGGGAGATTTGTAACTGAACAAAAGCTTTAAGTCGAGAGTTTCATCCCGTTCTTCTTTTTTTTCTGAATCTTTGGAGATAATTCCATGTTTCAAGCCTTGAATCACGACATTTTTGTCTGAAATTCGTTTTGCATTGCTAATGTAATCTTTCAATTTAACATCAATGATTTGCTCTAATATGATAAATCCTGGTGTTGAATCATGCATCAGATCAACGGGGTGAATCGGAAGAAAATATTTGGAGCCCTGATATTTCACCAATTCAGTCAAAATGCCAAGATATATCAAAAGATTGTGATTTTCTCTACATTTCAGACATCCTCAGAGCGTCCCATTACCTCCCTGAGGATTCTGATATTTTTCTGTTACTAGAGAAGCAACAATATCTTCAAGGAAAGGACACATCCAAAGCCTCTAGACTCCAAAGGAAGCTTGTGTTTGACACGATCACTGAAATCCTTGGCAGTAACAGGCAATTGCCTCCATGGAAGGCCGTTTCTTGGACAAATTGTGGTATTGAAAAGCCGTCCCTCGAGAAGATTTGGTCGGAATTCCAGACAATCCGGCAGCGTGAAAGTACCGATGACTTATTAGATAGCATATGTGGTGTTCTAAAGAAAGACCTAGCTAGGGATGCCATTAATGGTTGGGCGGATTGTCCGGTCGAGATGTCCGAGGCCGTTTTGGACATCGAACGACTTGTTTTCAAGGATTTGATTGGTGAAACAATTCAATATCTCAAGGCATTAGCGTGTAAAAGCACGATATCGTCAGTGTCTAGGAGGAAGTTGGTTTTCTAAGAAATGCCATCAATGGTCCCAAAGATTGTCTGAACATCGAATGACTCGAATTCGATCCACGATCTCGCAGCATTTGCAAGGCTTGCTTTTTCTCACATTACTTAGTACTTTACTAAAAAGAGAGCGAGAGAGACTTTAGAACCTTTTTTTTTTTTTTTTTCTGCAAGGTGCATGTGATTAAATAATTTAAGCACTATTATTAGTAATTACATCTGGGAAAAGGAAAAGGTGATGGAGAAAGGACATGTTTTACGACTAAGGTCCAAGTTAAATTTGTGTGATTTTTGGCTCTAAGTGTTGATGTTTTCAATTTATTCCCTTTGGCCTGTTGCTCTGAAAATGATGGCCAGGTGGGTAACTCAGTCCTCAGGTTTTTTTCTTCACGTGCAATTCAGTTTTATTCTCATCATTAATGACTTGTTTTATGCCTAATTTTCTTAAAGGAGTCAATAGAGAATACAATATAAGATCGACTACATGAATCTTTATATTCACTGCTATTTAGGGTCGATATTTTTTGCGAAGATAAACATATAAACCTCCTCTATTGCTCAAAAAGTGGTTGAGACTCGAGAGTCTAATTATAATATAATACTGAAATCCAGAAATATGGATCGTTAGTGATATATATATACATCAGGAGGCATCCTGAAGTATAATAAAAACACATGTATACAAAGCTATTTTTGATTTGTATCCTCATGTTTTGAATCTTTACGAATCTTCTACCACTGAATGAGTTGTAGTTATCCATCATTTGCCCGGGTATGCCCGGTGTATTTTGTAACTAATTGATACTTCTTTTGTTTTGCCGGGTATGCCCGCGCTTGCAGTAGGCTGATTTGGCATGTTGGCCACGGTCTATCCCAGGAATGCCTGGCGATTTTGTAATCATTTTTGATCTATTAATTTTTACATTTCCGATCAAAAAAAAAAAAGAAACAGTCGCAGCATCACTAAGTATAATAAAAGTAGGGGAATTTTCAAAAATGTCCAATTCCATGCTAATCACAAAAGTTATGTCCAAAGTTAATAGTTTTTGCAAAAATGTCCAAATTTTGGTGTAATTTGACTATCTTACACTTAGACATTTGAGTTTTCAATACTACTTAATATCCATTAGTTCCATTCAAACCTTGGATAATAATCAATATAATTATTTAAGACAAATATTTTGAATTTCCATTACCATCTTCTTCACAATTTCGTTAGTGACATGGCTGGAAATGGTTGAAAATTTTTGAGAACAAATTTAACAACATATTGTGGAATCCATTTGGCATACAAGAAATTTCACTATAAGGTATTATTCTCAAATTTTTGTTTCCAATTAAAACTTGCTTCTACTTGTTTTGCATAATCTTACAAAAATGGAGATAAATATTAGATAATTAGTTGAAGTAATTTTTTAGATTATCAAAGTATTGTTTCCCAATATTATGATCATTGTGTTGTATTATTCTCAAATCATGTCACTTTTTATATCATTTATGTTAGTAATATTAGGTTGATGTATATTGAATATGTCATTAAAGGTGGAAATGAAATGATTCTAAAAAGGGGTAGTTGAAGAAGAAGATATATGCAAGTGTTGAAGGAATCTCGATACATCGTTCTCGACATTTTAAAATATCGAGAATGACATTTAAAATGTTGTTCTAGACAGTTTTCAAAATGTCGAGATAACTTTTAAAATGTACTCACCATTGTTAAACGTTTGAAGCACATTATTCTAGATAGCTTCTTTGTGTCCACTTATCTCATGTTAAATCATCATAGTATTTTTCCTAGCATCTTGGTATGACATATATAATAAGGTTTGTTGTCTCACACGGTGGAAGTTTTCTCAACATTGATGACAATTGGAAGTTGCTTGGCAATTGGACAACATCCATTGTTGTTTGAAGTGATGTTACATTGAGGAACTTCTGAATTTACTTTCTGAGAAGCTTATTGACAGACTCAAATTTCGAATCCAGTTAAAATTCATTGTTCCAAACATGAATATACCACCAGTTGATGTGCTGGATGACGAGGACTTGCAGTGGTACATTTTTGTGCACACACAAGCTGCCTTGTGTATAATTGTTGAAGAACTTGATCCAAATAGCTTTAATGTTAACACTATTCAATGTTAACTACCTACTCTTTAATCAATGCATTAAATCATGTTTGACATGTACTTTAAATTTGTGATTTCCTAAATCTTAACTTTTTGTTTTTACTGTAATACAAGTCAATCAGAAAGTATTTACCAAGTCTTCAAACACCAAGATTTAAGGTTAAATTATACTTATGTTATTGGCACTCGAATATATGTTATGAACTGCTACAATTCATAAAAGGGGGTCGGCCAAAAAACAAACATAATATTACATCTATTATTGTTATGTCAGTGTTTAAGGAGGCAATGTGAAATATTAACAAAATCTCGAGATTCATCAAAAGTTTCATGACATTGAACAACGTTCTAGACATTTGAAATTGTCATTCTCAACATTTGTTCCCTGTTTTTCTAGACACTCGACATTTTCAAATGTCTAGATTGACAAAATCTGTTCAGAATATGTAATGTATGCAAACAATACATCAAACATTGAACTATGGAAACAAAACTCTATCTGTAGCCACTAGTAGAAAAACAATATTTCGATCACATAACAACTTCATAATAGATAGTCTTCATCATAGATGGGCTTCAACGCAAAAAGCATATGGAGGAAAATGTTTTTAATTCTTTCTCTTGTCATCATGCTTGACCTTCTTTCGTCCACTGCGTGTGGAAGGAGTCTTCGTGGTTGCACTTGGAATTCTTATCCGGTTGAAACTTGGAATTCTTATCTGGTTGTAAGTGTTTGATTTTGCCAGTGGTCAAAACACATTGATCAACATTCAACATCAACACATTTTCTTCTTTTACACTTTTTTCCATTTCAATAGGTAGCATTATAAAGAAAAACATTTAGATTAAATTAGATTAAATCTACTCCTTTTTCAGCTTCAGAAATCAATTTTATCATTTTCATCAACTTAGATCAATCATAAACAGATTAAAGCTGGCACACAAATAAAAAACTCCGAATCGTCTTTAATCATCAAATAATGCTAATGACCCATTTCAAATTACATAAGCTTGCCAAAAACTCAATGAAGTTCTATATTCTCCTGAAACTCCATCAAGATCATAGCTCCCCTAAATGTATATATAAAGCTATATAATCCAACATGAAATTATCATTGTGCGAAAGTGAAGCTGTCCTATAATACTTATAATGCACTATTCATTTATCATATGATCACTCTATCTCTAAAAATATCCCAATACATGGAGCAAGTCACCATAAAAAATACTCTTGCTTTACCAAACATCCTTGCTCCATAATTTGTCTAGCTTCACTACCCGTAAAAGTTAAGTTTTTGAAACAGATTTATGGCATTTGACACTACGAAAATTACCTCATCGCAAGATATAGCAAATGTGAATAAATGACAAACCAACACAATGAAAGGATGATACAGTGCAAGAAAAATCTAACATGTGTAAATGCAAGGTTCAAAAGGTAGTAAAGAAATTCCCACCAGTGATATGTAGAAATTTTTCTTCTCACCACGGTAAGGCTTTTGAGAATCGCAAGAGAGGGTTTTGGATTTTTTTATGTGAATGGTAGGGATTAAGTTATCAGAGAGAGATGTGGCTCTGTTTATTGAGATGTGTGAATAGTAAAGACGTGTCAATGGTAGATAGGATAGTTTATGTGTCAAACTTTCATTAGCTATCACAATAAAAAATTATATTTAAAACTTTGTCCTGAATGCTGGAATTTCAGATTTGTATTAAGGGTATTTAAGTCTAAAATTCAAGGAAATGAACATGACAAAAAATTGGGACATTTTTACAAGTGATAATGTAAAAATAGACATTTTGTGTAATTTCCTCATAAAAGTATTAAAAACTGAAGAGACCTCTGCATCGCCCATCTTTTCTTTTTATTGCTTTATTTTTTGTCAGAAACTTTATTACTTGCTGGTTTGTGCTTTTAGATCACAATAAATATTTTCTTTAAGTTGTACCAATAATTCACCCAATTTTCTTTCTTGTATTAATACATGGTACGTACATGTCGCCTCTAATTATAATTCATCAAGTTAATGGTTTCTCCAAGGCTTCACGTATAAAATCTACGCTGTGAAACAGAGAAATTAATGGTTTGGCCTAATGACCTTAAAAATCCGTAGTTCATTTCTACTTTTGAATCACGTCAAGGTCGAGCCAATTTCATCAGGTTCTATGGCAGCATCAGCCAATCCAAAGTTCCTCTGTAGGTAGAAAGTGATCAAAACTGTAATTGAATTTAGAATTATGCTAGATTTTCCTTGACGTTCATCTCGAAATGATCCCCACTCACATGGGTGTGGGGGCCGCAGTCACCCATGTGAGTGGGGGTCATCACGAGGTGAATGTCGAAAGAAGTGTAGCATTGTCCTTGAATTTAGGAGTATAGGGTGTGGCTTTTTAGTCTTTTCCAGTAGCTCGTCTATCGCCCTGAACATAACCATTTCGGATTCTTCCACAAATTAAAACAATTTGTAATTAAGGATGCCAACAAAAATTGCCACACTACATGCACCGAAACTTGGAGGTTTTCGTAGTAGTCTAGTAGTGTAGGTCATTAGGTGGAATCACCAAGTCCTACTTTGTGTATCATTTTTATAATGAAATGGAGTATATCCTCTGAGCATCCACTGCCAAATTCTTTACTGCATATTAGACCGTCTGAGAGTCAGTAACATGTAAAATCTAATTATAAGAAAACTTTTTGCTTAGGTTTTGTTAATGAAAATTTGACAGGACAGACAATGTTGTTAAGATCAGATGAACTATGAAAATGAACTGGTACTGGTTTTTTATGAATTATGAATTCAGATATTGATGTCAATATGGAGTTCAAAATCAACATTGTGATTAAGATCTGGTGGCAAAGAGAAGAGTGTGTACGTATCAAAAAAGAGAAATGTTACAATGTGTACACATGGACGGATCCAGAGGGTTGCGAGCTCGGTCGATCGCTCGTGCTGAATTAGCAATTTTTATTTACCTTAGAATTTTTACGTCAAATTTTTTTTTCCCTTTTAATCTTGTAGCGACCGCTCATGCTAGATGAAATTCGTTTGTGCTGAATCACTATTCTGAATTCGTCACAGTGACAATGTACGTATCTAAAAAGAGAAATGTTACACTTACAACCATATGAGGTGTCAGAATCCTGTGAAATGAGATATAAAGGAAGGTGTAAGTATGGGTGCGCAAATAGCAAAATTCATTAGAAAATATCAACTGAAGTTTTTGGTTTGGTGTTGGTGATGGCTTTATAATGGTTTGAGCAGCCAAGACTTGCTCCAAAGCTGTGTGATAGGGAAATCCTAACACCCTGTGTCTAGTCTTTGTAATAACTTGATTTGAACTCAATTGAATTTGCAATATAAACTTGAAATTCAATAATAAGATAATAATAAAAATCGAAAAATATGTTTTATTTGTAAAAAAAAAAAATTGAAATTTTTTTTACGTAAATGATGTAATAAATGAATCGGCTGGATGCTAATTATAAAATGTAGTATGTAAATGTAAATTTAAATAACATCATTCAAAGTACAATATTGCGTATCTATCCTATCGCGAGAATAAGGATCGAATAAGTAATAAAGTAGATTATAAGTCCGTATATCGTTCACATAGAGATTGTGATGATTTTTTTTCAAGCGTCTTGAAACATGTAAATTCAAGATTGGTTTTTTGTGAAATAAGATTAAACATTTAAAGATCATATAAAGCTTATGATCTTTATATGTAAATTCATGATTGATTTTTTTGTGAAATAAGATTAAACATTTGACTATTGCAAAATCGTTTTGGAATGTTTTGATTTTATATGTGAATGTAGTGTTAAGACTTAGAATTCACTTTTATTTTATCTTGTTAATTTCAAGTGATTTGATTGACAATAATTTCTCGAAAATGAAGATCAGTGTTTCTAATTTGTTTATCAATCTTTCTCGAGTAGAATTAAACATATTCCTATATGTAATTCATCCATATCTCTATAACAAATGAGAACATACAAGTAAGCATGAATGAAGCAATCAACATTTAAAGATCATATAAAGCAAATCGATATATTTCTATTTTCTATCGAAATTTATGATAATTATTATGTCCAACTAGTATTGAGTCTCTCCAATTAGAAAAAAAAAAGTCACAACAATCAATGCAATCATTGATCACATGATTGTAGAAGGATGAAAATAACATTAATTGCTCAATAAAATCAAGAAAATATTTTTATGTCAAACAAAAATTATAAATTAGTAATCTAAAATAAAAGCTTCATCTTGATCATAATACGAGTGAGAATGTATCCCAACATCATAATTTAATAAACAACAAGAATTTATTAAATTCGTCACCCGAAAATACTGCTTCAAATCTTCGTTTGACGAAATCTGATGTAAAATGTGAAGTTCTCTCATTTTTCAAGGTGAAGCCCTCACCTTGGGGTCCCCACCTTCCTTGCCCTGAGCTTTGGCGAATGATGTAAATCACGAGATATGCCCAACTGATCAGGGACTAAAAGTTTGATCACTGATCAAATTCACAAATAAGTCAAGTCCGAAGTTCTCTCGTTTTTCAAACCCAAGGCTCATTGATGTTTTCTATGTGTTTTTCGTGTCTCTTGGTATTTATAATCTCAAGAAAATCGAGTTGAAACCCAAACAAAAATAGTGGAATTCAAGTTTAAAAAGGAAACAAAATCTGAGTATTTTTTTTCAAGAGTTCGTTTGGTTATAAACAAGCAGATCACTTGGTTTGTATCGTTCTGCCTCGTCAAATCTTCCTTGAGCAATCGTTTGGGATACTTTGAGATTCAGCGCCTCAGTCCTTTTAGTTTAATTGCATTTCGATCCTTCCTCTTTTTATTAGATGCAATATAGTCTCTTAACTCTTGTTCCGTCTCAATTTAACACTTGATCAAGTCTTAATTCTTGTCTTTCACTCCTATAGTTTTCAATTGTGTCTAGAATGCATTTAACTGTACTCGATTTACTGTAATCCATCTAATATTTTGTATTTCTACTTCGGGTCAATAACTTGAATAAAAATAATTTGCAATAAATTAAATAAAAAAATCTATAAATTGACAAATCAATTATTTAGTTTTACATCCCCAAATAAGTGCACAAAATGCAAAAAAAAATCTATATCAAGAATTATTTCATAAATTTCCATTTACAAATTATTTTACATCACTACAAGGTAATTTATTTATTTTAAAACTTACCCATTCATATAAATATACTCACTTACAGTTAATTATTAAGCATAACTAACTCACTCACTCACTTATTTCAATGTCAATTAAAATTAATTAAAAAATAGTTCATATCAACTTTTACATATTCATTTAAATCACACATAACTTACTTATGTACGTGTGTGTATATAGCTTATGTATGTGTGTGTACATATATTTATATTATGTCAACCTTCAACTCCAATTATAAATTGCATGACTCAATCACATTTCGTAAGCTTAGCCAACAACATTTAGAGGTGGCAATGGATAGGGTATGATCGGGTTTGAAAAATTCATACCCTACCTACTACATATTTATAATACACATACTCTACCCATATACCTACTTAAGAGTGACGGGTCGGGTACGGGTACGAGTATACTTTTATACCCATTTAAAATCAGTTACGTATTTTAATTTTAATATTTTTTTTATTAGTAATGTGTGTATGAATAGATAGGTAGGATATGGTGTCCATTGTGGACACCATAATCCTTACTCATATATGTTGTGGGATTGTCATGTGTAATAAATGATTATATATAGAATACTTGTTCAACAATAATATAAATATATAATTATAAATTTTTTCATGAATTTCACATGTAATATATTAATCAACAATCCCTGCGTAATATAAAAATATCAAAATTAAGTAAAACTATAACAAAATCCATTGTCCAAAAATAAGCAAATATCAAAAAATTCACTTGTTCAAAATTAATGAATATGGATTGGGTATGAATTTTTCTACAATACTCATATCCTACCATATCCATATCGAATTTTTAAATTGAGACTCATGCTCTACCCACAAATTCATTGAATCGAATAATTTTTATCTATTTGTGTCGAGTACCCAATAAATTGCGAGTTCGAGTTCAAGGTCAAGTGACAATAGTGAATTGCCTCTTTCTCCGAGGGGTTAAGCGTAATATACCCTTTTAGTTGTTATTAATGTTCGTGAACAATTTATCTCTCATCAGAATAATTATCGCGATCCTGACTCAATTCACTTTCTTCTGCTGAAGCCTAATTCCCTCAAGGTATCCCCAAATTGATATTTATGGGAATTTCTAAAATGAATTATAACAAATATTGCAACGGTTATTATTACTGTTAATTTTTTTAATTTCTCTGCTTAAAAGTTTTTGCATCTGGATTTTTGGGGGGTTTTGCTTGACTCGGTTTTATCTGGATTGATTTTTATTTTATTTGTGTGGCTTTTGCAGTTGTTTTCTTTAAATTTTATCGATAAATGGCGAACAAGGTTCAGATCCGCACAAGTAGCTCAGCACTCATCGCCATGATTGCCGATGAGGTTACGATCTTATCTTTTTATTTTATTGTGTGCTTTTCAGATCGAAATTTATGTATCGGAATGTTAACTTCATTGTTATGATGGTGTTGCCACTTCTACTTTATTTTTTAGTCATATATAAGAAGGCTTCTTTACCAATTAAATCTGCTTCACTTCAAATTGTATGCCAAATTTTAGTTACTGTATGACGGGTTGTTCGTACCATTGTATTCCCTACTAATATAGAACTGCAAAACAAAATAAAGAAGATAAGGGCCAGAGGGTAGTGGTTCATTGGTTTTTGGGGTAGAGGATATTACTGTAAAGAATGAAAGGCATCACAAGAGGCATGAACTGTGTAGTTCACGAGTAGGTGGTACATAATCCCTATGCACATGTAGGAGCATTCTTGGTGCAATCCATATAAGACCGGGGTAGGCTAGTTGAGGTTATAAGAGGTGCCAAGTCCTCATAGTACCCTTTATATGTTGAATAATTATAGCCTCACGTGGCAGTGAAATCAATAGGCCTCGAGAAAATTCACAGATATCCGAGTCTAATGACTCCACTTTTTTTCTCAAGCCAAGCTGCTCTCTTTTATTGACAATCTTAGCAATTCTCTAGAACGTATTATCCATTTATATGGGACCAACCCTTCAATCATATGTAAACCGGCAAACAAAATATCTTGATTAGCAAAACTGAACTTGAAAACAATATTTTTCGGCAACCTACAAGAGCAATATTTAACGAAACAGGGAGAATAGTTGTTTAAAAAATTGGTGTGAAGAAATGGTAAACTAGAAGGCCCTATGATATGGTCACTCGTCCAAGGTTCAATGGGTTACGTTGGGACCAGATGGCAAGTTTGAGTTTAAATTTGTTGAGCCAATTGGTTAAATTTAAATAAGCTTCTCATAAAAAGTAAGCCATGTTTGACAACTCTTTGAGTTTATAAGCTGGTCAAACTTCTTTTAAAAACACATTTTGTTGGATGCACAAAGTTTATCCACTTTTTAACCACACATTTCATGAGACCTACCAACTTATAATTTCAAAAGCTTTGTCAAATAGGGACTAACATTTATTTTAACCTGTACTTGTGCCATAAAGAGACCAGTCTCAAAATTCTATTGTTTATATTATTCCTGATACTCATCCAATGTACGTCAGTTGTGCCATAATTAAAAGTTGGATGCTGCTAAGTTCATGCGTTTGAGCCATTGTTGCTTCTTAATGAGCAAAAAAAGTTACTTTGTCATTGTCTAGATTTAAGTTTATCTTTCTTTTCCAGTATGATTTAATCCCTCCCCTCCAATCTCTTTTGGTTTCCTACTACTCTCTGAAAAGATTCTCAAAAAACTCAGCCACATAAGATTATAAAGGGCTAACCAAATAAATAAATATCATGACAATGTAATAGAAGAAAATGATGTTGGAATCTAGACGAGAATATAAATATGTCATTTGAAATCATGCTTATGCACAATGGCGGACGAAGACATTTTGAGTTGGGGGTCAAAATTCTTATGTATATCATTATCATATTTAGTTCATGAGATGATCTATATACTTGTTCAAATATATAATTTTTTGGCTTTGAATTATCTGATAGTCTTGCCGAGCCTATTTTGAATTATTTGAAATTTAATATAACAACACAAATAAAATGTTTAATGACCAAAAAAATAATGACTTCATACCACATGTCCACATGTAAAATTTTCTAATAAAATTATATTGAAAAGTTTGTGACGCGAACAAAATTAATATTAATGAAATAATTTTAAAAAATATTATAAAGAAAAGACGAGTTATACGAACATATTCCAGATGCATGTTTAACTATTTTCGATGATCATTCTGACCATTGAATATGTTTACAATGTAGTCTTCAAAACGATCTTCAATATAACGTAGGAAATTCTTGGATTCAGCTAGCGTACGATAATCTGCGCATTTTTAAAGTCAACTCGTCTTCGAAATTCTCGAAACTCTAGATTGGAATGATCTACTTTGACTCTCCGTTATACGATTGGCAGTTTTGCGTGTCTTCAACGATCCTGAAGATTGCATCGTGAGCACTTCAAAATGGTATCATGAATACAAAGTCTCGGTATCCCGTAATTAATCCCGAAACTTAAGATGAAAATATAACAAATCATTGACTTTTCAAATTGAAGTTTGCATGAATTGATGCCATGTTTTGAGACTTGTACCAAGCTTAGGCTGCTTAGCCTACATGACTCATTTAAAATCATTTCTTAATCTTGAAGACAATCTATGCTTGCTACTCGGGCAGGACGATTAACTCGATTTGCTATCATTTTTCTCAATAAAATAAAATAAAAAAATAAAAATTTAAAGTTGGGGGATCAATTGACCACCCATGTCCCCTCCCCATCCGCCAGTGCTTATGCACGTAGATATCTAGAACTCTTGGTCAAGGGGAGTTCAAAATTTCTGTCCTTTTTAGGTGTATTTCCTCTTTTAACAGCTCATAATCACTGATTTTCAGGATCGTTCTACTACATATATTTATAGAGAGAGTTTATGATCATAGTATGTGGCTGAATCGTATCGGCAAAGTGTTGCCTAAATTTTTAGGTTTTTCTGCTAAACACTTATTGTTTGAAAGACTAATACAATTAAGTAATTATTATTATTATTATTTGTAACATAAATTATGTGGTATTAAATTCAATGACGATCATGTTTGGGAAGTGTATAAACAATTAAAATTCTAAATAGATAGAAATGATTGGTGTATAAGTGGGTAGTATTTGTGATCCCTCAAAATGTGTGGATATAAAGTGGCTTGAATGTAAATTGTTTATAAATATGAGCCAAACCTAGCCTCAGTCAACCTTTTGTCTTCACATTACATTCATCAATGATGCCTTAAGATAAGGCCTGTTGCTCTTCTTTGCCTGTCAATAAATTTTACTGATGAGTGATGAATTACTTGTTTATGTAGGATACAATTACTGGATTTTTGCTGGCTGGTGTTGGTAATGTTGATTTGAGGAGGAAAACTAATTATCTCATTGTGGACTCAAGTATGCTTTCTTCGCTGTTTTTTGCCAGTTTTTACTTTTTTATTTTCTCAACCGTGTAGTGATTGATTATAGAGATAGAATCAGACCAATTCCAGAATTGCCTTACCTTTATATTGGTTCAATTATTGATAATGAAAGGCATTAAATTATTGTTTCAGGACTGTTCACAACTTTTTTTGACAGAATATTTTATCTTCCTAGCTTCATGGCCTGACTAGGTAAATAAGTTGGCGTTTGAGTCAGTTTGCTAGCTCTACTACAACTCTAGTTTGTCCCCCACAGGCAATTTCCTGTTCTACATGTTTATTGTGTTCTTTTGTGCCAAATCATTGACTACAATGGAGGCGTTTTAAGCTCATGTGAAATGACAGTGATTGTATAAGAAGTCAGAATCAGTATATATCATTCTCAATTTTTATGATAAGTTCTTGTTTAATTTAGCTTCTGGAGTCTTGAGATATTCCAAATGGTTCTGGAATATTACAGTAAACAATATATCTTGTTACTTCTTTACCTTTATAGCTGTATTAATGTTTTAGAAAGACTGTAAAATGTAAATGTAAAATTAATTAGGATCATGGTTTTCCAGGTATATCTCACAACTATGAAATCCATTAATTTAGTGTCGTCCATATTAAAATTTTGGTTTCTGTGATGATTGCATTACATTGAAGAGCATGAAAACAGGTGAATTTTTATTTTTTATTTTTTCCAAGAATGGAATGCTAACAATTTGCTGTTCAGTAATGCAATTTTGTCAAAAGCAAGAACGGTTACATTTGTTTACGAGCAGAGTTTGTAATGTGCTTACTCTTGGCTCACCAAGGTTTCCTGGTTTTGGTTCAGAAACTACGGTGAAACAGATTGAAGATGCTTTCAAAGATTTCACAACAAGGGAAGACATTGCAATAGTGTTAATCAGTCAATACGTAAGCTTTTTTGCATCTTTGTTTATCCTGTTTTTATCATTTAGATTGATGATGTGAATTTGAGAAGATGATACCAGTTAATTCGCCTCAGACGAAAATATCATACTGAATCATGCATGTACGCAATATGAACCAGGATGTATAATAGTTGGCAACATTGCACTCTTAGGGCATGTTTGGTACATTGTATCAGATTAGGAGGGGTACTGGTTTGGGAGAGAATTAGAGGAAATATTTTGAGGTGGGTACTGTTCTAAGGGCTTTTCCAAATTGGTGCAAAAATCCACTCCAATGGTGCACCAGAACGCTACCCAAGTTAATTAAGAATTTATTTGCTCCCACCCATTTTTTCAACTTTTCCTTCAAATTCATTTTCAACAACATTTATATGGGATCCATCACTTTTCACACTTTTCAACTACATATTCTTTCAAAAACCCAAAGTTCCCCAAAAATTGCCTACACCAAATATGCAATAAACCATTGCTCACTAAACTTTACTTAGCTTACTACTTGCTCACTGAACTAAAATATGTTACTCAATTCTCAGTTCTCACTAAATTTTACCCCAAGTTATTACTTGTTCAATGAACTAAAAAAATATTACTCATTGATCATTCATCTTTTCAAATTTTTACTTATCCATAACTCCTTTCAAATCTGTTATCCATAATTGACGGAAAACTCCACGTGTGCAATGGAAAGCTGATGTGATTTCTTGAAAACATTAATTTGTCCATGTGTATTGATTGAAAAAAAAAAAAAAGTGATTTGTTCCTGATATGCAAAATCAAAAGAAGATTACCTTAACTAGTCTCTGTTTGATGGAGATTAAAATTAGATTTTTAGCGGATTTTAATAAAAGTCGATGAGATGTGTGGTTAAACTATGAAATATTTGGTTATGATTAATTGTTGACTTTGAATCTAATAAAAACCTAGATTAAAATCTAGATCAAACAAGGGTTTAATTTAAAATTAGATTTTTAGCGGATTTTAATAAAAGTTGATGAGATGTGTGGTTAAACTATGAAATATTTGGTTATAATTAATTGTTAACTTTGAATTTAATAAAAACCTAGATTAAAATCTAGATCAAACAAGAGCTTAACTTAAATTAATTGAAGGAATGCCAAAGTTATACATCTCGAAATCAAAAAAATAAATTTAGATTGAGGCTTCGTTCATGTGTATGAAAAAAAACATTTCTTTTTATATAGTCAATTGTTGAATTTGTTTTGGGTAATCATTGTAGAATTTGATATGGGAGATTTCGTGTTTTTAATTTGGAGACTTATAATTTTAAAGTTTAGAAGAAGTGTGTTTCACAAATTAAATAAAAAGGACCCATTTTTAATCTAAGTAAAAAATTAACATGATCAAGCTATTACATCATCCTTTTGTCCAACACATGGAGTTTTTTCGTCATTTTTGGGTAATAACCTAGCAAATAGTAACCTAGGGTAAAGATCAATGAGTAGTGAGTTACTTTTTTTAGTCAATTGAGCAAGTAGTGGCCTTTGTAGAGTTGAGTGAGCATTCATTTAATTAACTCACACTACACCAATTTGATGTAATGATGTTACAATTTTTTAAATTTGTCATTGTTCCTATTTTGCCTTTTATTTTATATTACAACAAATAATAATTCCTGATATATCCTTTTTATATCCTTTTATTATTTAACTTTCTTTTAATTGGATTATTATTTTTAATAAAATGACAAAACTAGTTGTGATTCTTATTATGTGCAACTTTTTTTGCGCTTCAAAATAAGTTTTTTTAATTATGGCACTAAATGTAATGTTTTTTTTTTTAATTTATAAATAAGTACAATATTTTAGTTCATTAAATTTAATAATTAATTTTATGAATAATAAACTTGTAATTAAATAATTTTAAAATAAATTAATTGTGAGAAATAAAAATAAGGAAATACTATTCATTTGGGGTAACTATTGGAGAATTTTTAAATTTTATATCTCATATCGTGTAATGTGGTTTATCAAACTTACCCTTATGGCTTGTTCTGCGTACCGAAATTGTCTGAAGTGAGGGAGATTTAGAGCCTTGCTTAGTAAAGAGAAATTGAAGAAATTTTTGAACATGAGATTGAAAAGTATGTAAAGTGGTGAATCTCATAATCATAAAAATATGTGGTTGAAAATGAATTTAAAAAAATAGTTGTGAAATTTTCCGTGGACCAAACAGGCCCGTATCATCAGTATTAATGACATATATACCTATCTAATACAGTGTCACTTGTCATATGTAGCTTAAAAGGTACCAATTGTTTGGTTTCAGGTAGCAAACATGATAAGGTTTTTAGTGGATAGCTACAACAAGCCTATTCCAGCTATTCTCGAAATCCCGTCCAAGGACCATCCATATGATCCTGCACACGACTCTGTTCTTTCCCGAGTGAAGTACCTCTTCTCGACCGAGTCAGTAGCATCTGAAAGGCGTTGAATTATAAGTTGCCATTGCATTCCTTGACATGCTGCTGTTGTCTTATTTCCAGTCGACTAGCTCTTTGTTGTTCGAGTTATTTGTCAGGTTACTTTTTTCTCTTGGATGAAGTATTGTTTAGACATCGAAAATCATCTTTAGTTTATATTGTGATCGATCAGTTCGAAACTGTTGGCAGTTTCTGTTTCGCAAATAAAAAGTATTACACTTCCTTCCAAATAATCTGTTGACCATATAATGTAATTTTTTTAAAACTTGAATGATTATTACGGAAAAATATCGGACAATTGATGTCATTTAGGACCAAAATAATTCTGCAAGTATTAGTTTAAAAGGTGGGTAATTTATGCTCAAGAATTTGCAAGCAAATGTATTTACGTGCTCACTGGCTATAGCGAATACAATATGAATTACTTCCCACTCAACACTCGATCTGAATGACATTAACAGGGAACCCAACAAAACGAAGGATCTTGAAATTTAATAAAAAGTAATTGGCAGCTTACAAACAATGAAAATGCTCCCAGCTTCGGATTTTCATCATTATTAGAGACAAGTATTGCAAAAGAAGTTAACTAGTTCAGCAGGCATCAATATCCCGGCATGGAGGAGGTTTAGGCTCGCTTAACAGTGTGGTGTTCCCACCTTCTGGTCCAGAATTGATGCGTTTCGGGTTTTGTGTGCCACGCTGAAATAGAAATTCATTGAAATCAATAAACGGTTTTTTAACTTTAATAATCGGAATCAACATGCTAAACTAATTGCATTACCGGAGGCTTTTCTCCTCTTCTCAAAGCCTCGACAATTTCCAAAACTCGCTTTGGAGAGACATCTTCCTGAAATAGTGGAGAAAGACGAGATTTTGAGATTTGTAGTAATTTGAAGTATAAAAAAATTAAATCCGAAATAAATGTAGATATGCTTTACCACAAAAAAACTATGTATAACATGTACTTACATAATAATTGTAGGTATATCCTTCAGATCCATTGGAATAGTCGGCAACTGTAATCATGGGAGCATTTACACAAGATCCCTATTGAAATCCAACAAAAAATCATGTCATATATATTATATATAAACATGACTTTTGCAAATTTCTACAACACATTAACCTAGTTTATAAATCCTAACCATGAGAAAAGTAAACAGTAAGCACATGGTGTCTGAAAGAAACAGACACTAGACTCCAAGACTCAAAGAAGTCCGATTCTCAATCTGCATCTATAACGCCAGAGATCACACGGCGATACTCATTGGCACCAAGTATCCATGAAATATAGTCACAAGTTTCTTAAGCAGCTTATTTATGTATCATGCCTGCAATTGCAATGGTTTTGCCATATAACATCTCAACAGATTTTTAGAGAAACAAAAATTATGTTTTCCATGACAGGTGGCACTTGGATGAACAGCATTCCAATCTCTTACGAACGACAAAAGAAAATGTGAAGTTAGGATCAGCTACATTGCTTTCTTTACATGTGCCCGATCACGCTCCACTCTACCTTTGTTCTAGAAAGGCTCAGTTTCAATCCTAGTTATTCAATTACCTATCTTGGATGAGTAACCCACATAGGAGAGAACTATTCTACCAAAATACCTGTCGCTAAGTATTACTGGACAAAAAGTAAAAAAATGTATTCATTTGCATCTATCGCCGACCCAATGCATAAAAAAGTTAGGCAACTATTGTTTCTGATCAAGAAATGAGGGTGTTGAGACTCACCATGCATTCCATTTCTCCAACAGAAAACAAGCCATCCTTAGTTACTTCTGCAAACATGAAGAAAATTCCAATTGCAAAGAAAAGTCTCAAGGATCTTCCGATTCCCAAACATAAAAGCTCGTGGAAGAAACCAGAAAATTTGTATCATAAAGGACTGACCATTGCGCTTTACTCCAAGGTGTTCCAGCAATGCATCTTCAATTTCTCTAGAACCACGTATCATGCAGGGTGTTGTACCACATACCAAAAGGTGGTATTTGCCGACCTGAATTGCAAGAGAGCAGTTCAACATGTAAGCTAAAGTTCATGTAACAATGATTAACCCATGCAACGTGTTGTCATGTATTTCATCTAGAATATCTTACCTTTGTTCGGTTAAACATCGAATAGAATGTTGCAACCTCATAAACACGAATAGGTGCAACTTCAATAATCTTAGCAACCTTCATTACAATAGGGTAAATTACGTGAGTGTATAATCAAATTTAGTAATTAATTTCATACATCACAATACTGCACAGAAGCAATAGATGTGGCACCATTTACAAAAATCACTGGGTCAACATTATACATAACATTGTTTAAAACATTTAAATGTTAACAACACTAATTATAATAAGACTACAAAAATTGAGTGGTCATGGGTAAATATCTTAATAGTTTATACTGCAGTACAGTAATAAGCTAAGATTAAGTCTATTAGCCCTAAAAAAATTAGGGGAATATAGTTCATTTAATGGTTCTTATAAGCCTTGTAGGTGTGTGCCTTGAGGCGTAAGCATCACTCAACCCTTAAAAAATACGGGTACTGAGGCGTTTAAACAAATGCCTCAGCTTGTGTAGTGTATATTTAATTTGGATAATGACATTTTATTAAAATGATAAGGATAATATTGCAAATACAGAAGTTTCATTAAATATGACATTTCAGCTTCCCATATAAGCTGAATGTAGAGCTTTTTGGAGAAGCTTAGCAGCATGTTTGGCAAAGTTTTTTAAAAGAGTTGTGAGTGCTACAAAATACGTGGATAATAAATGGGTAATAAGTTGTGTGTCCTACAAAATGTGTGGATAAAAGTACGTTTAACTGCAGCTTCAAGAAAAAATTTCGCTTTGTCAAACATGCACTAAAAACGGAAGCTTCTCTCAGCTTATTAAAACTGTTTTTTGTTCAACAAACACTTCTTTGCATGCAACAAATACCTGTTATTTACAGAAAAGAGGTTTTGCTCCCCAAATAAAGCTTTGGGCTTCGGATAAATCCTCCAAAAACAAAATTAAACAAGCAAACAAACAAATATTCTTAAGCATAAAAATCATGAATATAACATCACTGCAAAACAAGTATACTCATTACAATCTGCACATACAGCATATATAACCTGCAAAATTTTATAGTATTACAATCTGCATAACATTCATCTTATGAAAAACCGTTAGGCACAATAGAATATCCCCAATGCAAAATAATAATAATAATAATAATAATAATAATAATAATAATAATAATAATAATAATAATAAAAAAAAATAAAAATTCCTACTTGCTTTTAGTGAAGAGGAAAAATATTGAGAAATACCCAAATCTTCATTTACCTATTCTAAATATGATAAGAGCCACCAGAACTATCTATAAATTCTCCCTCTTTGAAATTGATTTCTCAACACTAGGTCTCCCCTCTATACTTCCTAGGCTCCTGCAACTAGTACTTTCAGTTGAAGAAAATTTGAAACTCTGAGAACATCGCAAGGCGTTCAAGATCTATGACAATGTCATTCTCCACGTTAAATTACTAAATTTTGAACAGTGTTATATAATTTTCTAGCTTAAATTGTCCCACCTCAAGCTGAGGTATTGGAAAAACGCCTCATTACTCATTATCCGTATTTTTTAAGGGCCGAGTGAGGCTTACGCCTCAATGTACATGCCTCATTAATTACGAGGTGTGTGCCTCACACAAATGCCTACCCTCACTTTTTAAAACTCAAAATTAACGTATTAGAAATCAATTTTGCACCAAATCTGCATGGAAAATTTACGCAGATCTTTAAGATACTAGAATTTAAATTTGTTATTTGATTAGCTATAAATAAAAGTAAACAATTCAAAGGCTTGTTTAGTCCTGGGAAAAAATTTCAACTTTCTCCTCAAATTCATTTCAAGTCACACATTTCTATGGGACTCACCAATTTACACACTTTTCAACAAATTTTCAACCACATTCAAAAAAAATTTTAATTTCTCCTACACCAAACAAGCTCCAAATTAATCCTAAAACAAAACGAGAAAAAGAAAAAATTATAGATACTTTGTTTGTTTTAATTTGCTACTTGTTATTTTGTGTTTATTTTTATTGATATTTTAAGTAATTTGTTGTTTTGAAAACTTTTACATTTTGTTAATGCTATTGCATATTTATTTTTATATGTTTTATATTTTTACTAAATTTTTTGGTTCATGATGAGGCTTACAACCTCACCTCACTAAGGAAAAATACCTCAACACCAGTTTTCTCCTTTTCAAACCATGCTCATTACAATAGATATCATCATGTTTTCAATCAAAAAATAAAGAGTACAGCCTTGCAAACAAAAGTAGACTAGTTTTAGAACTCAAATGCAAACATGAATGAACCAAATGAGGGTAAAAAAAGTGTAGGGATGTCAGCTTACAGCATTCATTGCTGAAACAGGGAGCCACCCTCCATGTTGCTGTTGAGCAAGATCCAGCAATGGAATTACGGCAGATTGTTTGTAGTTGGATGGATAGTGAGATATAATTTCCTTAACCTGTGCAACAGCAAAAATTAATGATTTGTAGTATGCAATATTTCAAAAATATCTAGTGTAGTATATCTGCTTCCACATAATAAAAATATATCTTTTAGATCCATGCTTAGATTCAAATAAGGATGTCTTTTGATCAAAACTTACATACATCAATTTATATGTGAGTACCTTTTTTCGAAGTGCACATGTTGACACAAAAAACTTAGTAGAAAGTGAGAATTAGGAAGGTTATATAGAGTGCTTTTTGTAATAACAATCCAGATTACATCCAGTGACAATTATTTTTGGTGTTAAAAAGCAATGAAATGAAGTTTCAAAGCTCACGAAAAAATTCTTACTGCTAGTTTTATGGAGTTTTTCAAACCTTTTTACTCCTCATTCGTAGAACAATGAGCTATCCTAACGGATAACATTATCACCTAAGAAGAGGGGCAGGGTTAGGCGAAGGAACCTCAATATAATTAAAATTTACAAAAGAAAAACAAAAAACTTCAAAGTGTCAACTCTACGAAGAGCTTCAATTACATCCAATCAGTATATAGAAATCTAAGTAAAATCCAAAGGGTATAGCACACATAATCCTTGTAGCACACGAAATATTAAACATTTGTTTTATAGTAAAAATCTGAATGCAACAACAAACTATTCACAGACACAGAACAATGGCCAGGTCAACAAGTTGGGATCCCACACACACACACAAAACCAAGTCTCACCAGCAGTTAACTAATGAGATGTTATCGCACGTACATAGGGTAAAACTGGAGCCTATAAATAAATTAGCACAGAAAATGACGCCATTGATGAAAATAGTTATCATTATAAGGAAAATTGAATATGTTTGATAATCTCAATAGATGAGTGTCATTAACCTTTTCTTTGTTCGTATCAGTGAATTCCCATGGAAGGTCCGGATTATTATCGGGGGAATCAATGTGCTGCATTAGAAAAATAGGACGAAAAAAAAATTATCATCGCGTTGAGAAAATTACACAAAAAAATTGTAAACTAAAAATACAAACAACTTACATAGTTAAGAGCTGTTGAAAATGATCTCGAAGCCTGCATAATATAATAAAACAAAATTAATTTATAGAAGTCTGGGAAAAATGAAAAGCAATTTTTTTTTTTAAATGGCAATAAAATAAAGGACGACCTGGGGAATTTGGCAGAAGGCTTGACGGATCTCACGTAGGCGCTGGGCAGCGAGACGTCCGAGCATTTTCGTCTTGAAATTTTGACTGCTTTTGGTGAGGCTCTGAGCTCAGATCGGAGTGGAAATTTTTGAGGGCCAGAGAGAGACGAGAGGGGGAATAGTGTCTAACGTTTACAGGGTGCGTGATATACACCAAACGTGCTTGGTTATTGGACGCGTGTTTTACACAAGCCCACAAATTGATTCCCCCACTATTGCTTGGGCTATAACTACTTTGGGTTTATCGAACGGCCCAGATGGTTCAGGGACCAAGGTTTTCACGGAAAATGAGTTTTTTTTTTTTTTTTTTTTTTTAAGAGTAAATTGCAATGGAAAGTAGTGGCGGATTTAGAAATTTGAGTGAATACTGATAAATCCAAGTGAGCATGCGTGATCGATCGAGCGAACGTCGAACGGCCATCTAATATAAAGGTCAAAAAAATTATTACGAAGTCAACACGGACGATTGCATGGACTCGATTGGTGTCTGAGAAGTATAAAATTGATAATGGTTTGAACTTTGAACGAACAATACATTGAAGAAGGGAATAAAAATTTCAAGAAAAAAGGTTTCAAGGGCCTGAGGCTATTCAAAATCGTTGTACTAAAGAAGCAACACAAAATAACTACAAGCACTTTCTGCGAGCAAGATTTGAACTTTGGAACTTCATGTGTTATGTCTAATTTGAATCGTCATTTCATTTAAAAACTTAAGCTACGTAGAGAGGACAATCTTCTTTATTTAATGTCCATCTTCCTCCCTACAACATAATTGATCCTTGACATTAAAAAAGTATTTACTTATAAGTGGTAGAATTATTTCTTATTCTGCTCCTTTTTTGTGACAATTAAAATCAAGATTTTAATATAAGTCAACAAATTAATTTGAACCACACATTTTGCTTGAGGATTTGTAAATGATCTAAATCACAAGATGTATCTCAATGAAGCAGGATTGAGTGTTAGATGTTTAACTGCATTTACAAGGAGTCTCTTCCATACCAAAGGTAGGATTCTAACTCTCACCCGACAGGTATTAGCTCAGCTGAGATTTCTCACTCTCACTTTTCAACCAACTGAGTTATGTCTGAAGGCATATATGGTTCTTATTATTAGTTGAGCTTCAGGTTGTTAGAATCCATGGCAGTTGATTTTAACTATAATTCAAGCACTTTTCTTCTATTCTTAGCAGTGCTGATGGAAGTTTTATTTATTTCCTAAATCACTTGAACAATTATGGATTTTGAATATATTATGGCTGAAGCCGTTGAACGATCTGGTTGTGGTCAATTTTTTTCAACAAATTTGTGGATGAGATTAATTGTTGACTTTAACTTAAAATTAAATCTATATTTTTTTATTATTATTATTTTAACCAAATAGGGCAGAAGTTAAATCGAGGAAGGAGAGAGTAGACATAAATCTTCGGAACAACTCGCAATAGATAAGTTGTGGACTTGTGGGTGATCCTTCTAGTATATTTAGCAACGAACTTAACAAAAATAAAATTATATTGATTTTAAATTTTTAGAGAATTAGATCTGAAATATGTTGACAAATTTAATTATGATCTGTGAAGAGTGTTAAGGAATTAGATTAACATGAAAATATGTTGACAAATTTAATTATGATCTGTGAAGAGTGTTAAGGAATTAGATTAACATGAAAATATATTGTTATATTATATATTCTTATCATTAAAGATTGTATTAAATTATATTTAGATGATTTAGATCGATTTAGTCAAAGATTGTATTAGATTATATTTAGATGATTTAGATTATATTGATTTAGTTTCCTTTATATTCAAAACTCTTGTACTATATATATTTGTCGAAGAGCATTAATAAAATTGTGCATTCTCTTGTATTCTTTTCGATTTTTGATATGGTATCAGAGCTAGTATAAAACTCTCACGAGCAACCCTAATTTTTCTTCTCCTCCTAGACCCTTTTTCACATGCACCACTTGACCTCCTCCCTAATATTCCTCTTCTTCTTTCTTTCATATTTTCTTTCTCTAATCCCTATTCCATTATTCTGTTCGCCACTTTCAGCATCAATTCTTCCTAGATCTCCACTACACTACTTCCAGCATAATCTTTTTTTTATTCTGGCTTTCACTCTCTAATTTTCCAAATTTTGACTTCCTCTCTATCAACTTCCGACAGATTAGATTCAACCCTTCATTTTTCTTTCTTCAAAAAAAAATTACTTCCTCCGGTTTCTTTTTCTTTTTCTTCTCAATCCTCCATGGCCGGCTCAAGCAAGTTTCGACCAGTTCCTCTCTTTTTTTCCCCATTTCTGTTAATGTTAATTCTCCAAACGACATAAACTGCTGCCTTTGGAGCCATCGTAAACCTCTCACGAGCACCCTAACTTTCTCTTTTTCCTCAGTCGTTTCACATGTACCAGTACCACTCGGCCATCTCCCTTTTATCTCCTATCCTTAATTTCTTTTCTCAAATCTATTCCAATGGTCTGCCTTTATTCCAGTGCCTGCCTCTTTATTCATCATCACTTTAGCTTCATCCCTCTTCGGTGGTTCCCTCATTTTGGGTCCTCTATGATTTATGCACTCACTGCTTCATTAATTCTTCGGCCTCTTCCCAGATCTTTTAATCCCAGCAGCCTCCAAATTCTTCGTCCTTTCCTCTCTACGTATTCTCCACTTTTCCTTCCTTTTATATTGTCTCCAGCACCATGTTGCTTTCCTTTTTCTCTTCCAGAAATCATACATCGACCGAACTTCATCTCAGCTTCTTCACTTCTTTAGTCGTTGTTGACCCCTGCTTCTCCTCTTATCCATCTATGTGCTGTTGTCTGGTTTTGGCCCCTACTGGGCCTCCTCCTCCCTTTTGTCTCTATGTATTTTTCATTTTCCTTCATTTTATATTTTCTCCAGCTTCTCTTTCAAGAAAATAATAATAATAAAGAATAAAAAATCTTCAGTTTCTTTTTTTTTTTTTTCTTCCCTCGTTGCTTAGTGAATTTTCCGCCTTCTCTCTCCCAACATTCTCTACTTTTCCTTCATCTTTTATTATCTTCAGCAAATTCCTTCATCCATAATTCTAATTTCAACTCCTCCACTACAATATTATGTCCACCGCTCCATCAATATATTTTCGTTCCAAGATTGCAGTTTCCATTGGAAACTCCATCTTGCAGGGGCATGTTAAGAAATATACGACAGAGGGAGTTGGATAAACATGGAAATATATTGTTATATTATATATATTCTTATTATTAAGGATTGTATTAGATTATATTTAAATGATTTAGATTGATTTAGTCAAAGATAGTATTAAATTATATTTAGATGATTTAGATTAGATTGATTTAATTTCCTTTGTATTCAAAACTCTTGAACTATATATATTTGCCAAAGAGCATTAATAAAGTGTGCATTCTCTTATATTCTGTTCTATATGGTATCATTGCTAGTGTAAGACTCTCACGAGCAACCCTCTTAGCTTTTCTTACTTCTCTTCTTCCTCGGCCATTTTTCACATGCACCACTTGGCTTCCTCCCTAATATTTATTTTCTTCTCCTTGGCTGGCTCCTACCAATTCTTCTTCTTTCTTCCTTATTTTCTTCCTCACGCTTTCTGCCCCCAACTCTTTCAAACTCTTCCCAGATTTTTTTTCTTTCACAAATCTCCAGCAGTCTCTTCAATTCTTCTGCTCGATTATTTGTTCTTCCAACCACTTTACTTATTTTGTCGGTGTCGACATCTATATATATATATATATATATATATATATATATATATATATATATTTTCCAGGTTTTTTGTTTTTCTTTTTTCATTGCCTCATGAATTTTCAGTCTTTTATCTCTCAATATTCTCCCATTTACCTTCATCGTTTATTATTTTTAGCAAATTCTTTCATCTACAATTCTTTCAGCCTCTCCACTACAATATTATGTCTACCGCTCCATCAATATATTTTAGTTTCAAGATTGTAGTTTCCAACAGAAACTCAACCTTGCGGGGGCATGTTAAGGAATTAGATCAACATAAAAATATATTGTTATATTATATATTCTTATCATTAAAGATTGTATTAGATTATATTTAGATTGATTTAGTCAAAGATTATATTGGATTATATTTAGATGATTTAGATTAAATTGATTTAGTTTCCTTTGTATTCAAAACTCTTGTACTATATATATTTGTCAAAGAACATTAATAAAATCATTCTCTTATATTCTATTTCTATATAGAGAAGATTTTTTTTTTTTAATCACTTTCAGAAGGTTGAGGAATTATGTTAAAGATTAAAAAATATATATTTTGGGATTTAGACGGTGTTTAATTGAAACAATTTGCAATGGAAAATTTCACTTCAAGGCAAATATTCTTGATTTTTGTGTTTGATTGAGACTTTTTACTTGGATTATATTTTCTATGTACAACCATGTAAACCACAATTTAGACCATTTACCAAACAAACATTTTCTCACCTCTTTGGTGAATCATTTTCCACGTGAATCAAACATAGTCTTAGTAACATACTATGCCTCTGTTTGGAACTCAGTGTCCCTGTTTATTATAGATTAAAATCAAATTTTTAGTAATTTTTATAAAAGATGATGAGATGTGTGATTGAAAATATGTGGGTCCTATAAAATGTATGGTTAAATTTTATTGTTGAGTTTGACTTGAGATTAAAATCAGAACCAAACTGGGTAAGTAATTAAAATCTCATTTTTTAAAAACTCGTTTTTAACATTCTATTAATAAAATAACTTGCACATAAACCAAAAAATTCCCTACTTTTCTACCACATATTGTATGTGTTTGGCTCCCTTTTTTTGGAAAAAATTATGGTTGTGAATAGTATTTTTGAGAGAATGTGTGGTTAAAAAAATTAGAAAAATAAAAAATTGTAGGCTTGACTAAGATAGATGGTTGAGATTGAGTGTTGAATAAATTTTGTTTTGAAAAAATTGGGCCAAACGGGCCTATTATATCTAAAAAATTTCTATTACTGTTACAACCCTGTGTAAATGGGCTTGACACGTCACAAAAAAGGGACCATGCGGGACCCCCATGCCATATATGGGACCTTATATCAGATAATGTACAGGTTTGTCGAGGCACCCTCTTGTTCGAAGCCCTTTGTATCCAATCTGTTACTATTCGAAGCTCATGCTCAGAATTGATGGCGAGATTAACTAGTGTGTCAGAGGGATGCAACCAATATGCAAGTGGTTGCTTTATGTGACTGCCCCTTTTTGAGGGATGTGATGGCCACCATTTCCCTACACTAGGCCATGATGATTATACCCAAACATTTTGGTTTCCTCTCCAACGGTTAGGGAACTGACAAGTGTAAAGTGCAACACGTGTCGCTATCTAAGACTAATACTTCCACTATAAATATATGACTTATGACTCCAAGAAAAATGTTAGAAACTCAATATACAAAATCTCACTCATTTTTCTCTCTTTTACACATTCTTATTTCCCGCACCCAATTTATACTTACTTGCAATGCGTACTGACTTAGGCATCGGAGTGCAAACGGGAACCACCTCGGTTCCCTTTACAAACTGATTTTTGTCCTAATGCGCAGGAGATCCACGTGTTCAAGAGGGAGGAGTTGAGACATGTTGATTCAAGGTCCTATCAGATTTTGTGGTCAACGTTTTGGCATCATTTGTGGGAAACTACACTTCTAATCATGAAATCACTTGGTAAAAGGCTATCAAGAAAACATTGATAAAAAGGCGGATAACCTCTTGAAAAAGAGTAGGAAAGCTATAAAGAACTTTGAAAAAGGGCTCGAAACTTTGAAATACAAGTTTAATCACCTTGATAAGGATACACAAGTTTGTTGACTTTGAAAGGGGATAACTATTGACTCGTTATAACGATGAACGGGGGCCATAGCGATGTTAACTCCCAAAGGAGTAGAGGACAATATGGAGGCGAGGAGGCACCTCAAGCAGGTCCACATGAGGACGTTGATTAGGGGAACCCCCAACCTAACCCTCCTCTCCGACATCGAAATCGGCGCATGCTGCGAGATATGACAAACATGGCTCCCCAAATGCTGGAAATGCAGAAGCAACAGATTGAACAAACTGCAGCTATGAACGCTTACATGGAAAGGGGATATGTGTTAAATGAACCAATGGTACCATCACATTAATCGCAGGCACATTATTCACCCTCTGATGCTGGAACTGCATTGCTCTATTATAACAAACCACAAATGCACACCGAGGTGGATTCTGTCCCCTAAGGCGAAGGGGACCCGATGTACGCAGAACCGGAGGAACAAAACCCACCACCTGAATACATGAAGAAGATGCCCCCTCAAGATCCGACAGTATCTTTAGTCGCATAAGGTGTCTATTCAAAGGTAGGCGAGAGAGTAGAGCTGAACAAGCTAGGCGGCAGACACAGATGTCGAGGAATAAGTGTGAGCGACGGGCTGAAGAAGCCCTTTTGCAGGGTCATGTGCCTAGAAATAGGTATGAGACGGGGACAGTGAAATGGTGTCCACCGACCTATGAGCCTAAAAATAGGCGAGAGAGAAGAGCCAAAGAGGCTCACTCTCGGAACCCAAGGGGGATCACCAAACTATCAAAGGCCTAAGTACAACCAGGCTTTCTCACCTCAGAGGTGGAGCCAACCCCAACAGCTTTATGGCCAACACCATGGCGTCATGAAATGCGACCATGATGAAAGCAATGAAGTGCCGTCATATGAATTGGATGATGACAAGGAAATAAGTCCTTTCACCGAAGGTATTCAGAGGTGCTCAATGCCTACCGAAATTTCAGAGATAACCAAGACTTCGGGAGAGGTGACCCTGATGATCACCTACTGAACTACCGCGCCAGTATGAAAATAGCCAGAGCCACTCCTGTGCTAAAATGTAAGGCTTTCGCCTTGACACTTGAGGAAAGTGCTATACGGTGGTACAAGAAACTTCCTCCTGGCAGCATCCACAGTTGGAGAGACTTAAAGACAGCCTTCAAAAATGGTTTCCTCTCCTCCAGGCTAGGTCAACTTCCACTCCAGCACCTTCAAGATCTAAGGTAGGGGAGGGACGAATCTCTGAAAGGCTATTTAGCTGATTCATGGAAGAAATGTACAATTGTGAGAACATCACAGAAGCATAAATGTTCTCCACCCTAAAGGGGGGGTTTGGACATGACTGACATGTTTTGGAGGGATGTACGAAGCAGAAAACCTTGAGATTACAACACTCTATTAGATCTAATGAAGGAGAAGATTATCTCAGAAGAAATGGCGAGGGCCATAGATAATCACCCTCAAGAAATATACAACACCGTACATCAGTCCGGAGGCAACCCAGGGGTCAGAGTTAGTAAAAAATGGCCCGACAATCGACGAGGAAGTAACGCACACCCATTTCCAGGGACTGGATCTAGTTAAGCAGCCGAAATCACGGAAGCCATTCCCAACCTACACACCGCACTGCCTATGGTGGATCCCAATATCGCTCTGGAAGGAACAGGTAGATGTCGAGGTGGCAAACAGCCAATGACTGAATCATACTGCGCTTATCATAGGTATTACGGACACGCGACAAAAGAGTATAGGGAGATTCAGGCGTTAGCCGATCAAAAGGCCCATGAAATAAAGGGAGGCAACTTTGCCATGAACCCCATATTCCAAACAAGCCAAACGATAAAAAGTTCAACCGAGCTGGTAGAAAGGACCCCAGGAAGAATCCTCCTAGAGGAAGGAATGAAAATTTTCAGAGAGAGCGAAGCTGGGATAGGAACAAATCTCCGGTGCATGATAAAAATGTTAGGGAATTGCCTCATCCTCCAAACGATCCACCAATTCGGGAGACTGACACAATATTTGGAGGACCTCATCCGGGTGGGAGTACAAACAATTCCCAAAAGCGATACATCAGGGAGGTCAGAGAGCCCGCTAATGTGAATTATTACATGAATTCGCATCTTGCTGGGACTTCAAGGACTAAGCCAATCATGTTCACCTTAGATGATGCAATCGGAGTGCATTTCCCACACAATGATGCGTTGGTAATACAGATGGTAGTAACTAGAAACGAGTTGTCCCAAATGCTGGTAGACGATGGCGCCTCTATAAATGTGATCTACTAGGGTAGCTTATGATAAGATGGGGATTAGCACCCCCCCTTATTCCCGCCCCGGATTCCATATATAGCTTCACGTGGGATAGTATTTCAAGGGGAATCCATAATCCTTATGGACGAAGTATGGCAGGCGCCAACCATCTCTAGAATCTCGATGGAATTTCTGATCGTAGATACGACTTCCTCGTATCATGGTTTTATTGGAAGAACCGACCTTATCGACATAGGGGCTGCTACCCACACAAAATATATCTGCATGAAATTCCCAACCGAAAATGGGATAGCTAATGTTAGAGGAAGCTAGACCGAGTCGTGATCGTGTTATACAATTGCCATCCGAAAGTTCTAGGATCGAACTGTTAATATGATCAGTGGCATTGCAATGACTGAGGCAATTGCAAATCCTGAAACATTGGATGCAGAACCTGTTAGGGATATGGACATCACCATGACAGAAGAAGAAGATTTAACTGATTTGGATCCTAGAATGATGGGTGCGGACTGTTGCACCACCCCGAAAGAAAAACTTGAATGCTTCTCCGTAGATTCGACAGACCCTATAAAGGAGTTGCAGATCAGACAGAACTTTACAGACGAGTTCAAAAGGGAGTTGAAAAGTTTTCTCATCTAGAACCTTGACGTGTTTGCATGGAGGTACAGCGACATGGTGGGGATGACCCCAAGGTAGCCTGCAACAGGCTCCAACTTGACCTGAGTCATCTCGAATATAGACAGAAAGGGAGACCTATGAGTCCTGAAAAATATGAGGCCTTGAAAGAAGAGGGGTCGAAGCTGTTGAAAAACGGCTTCATTAGGGAATCGGGTTATCTGAAATGGGTGTCCAACCCTGTATTGGTTCCCAAACAAAGTGGGAAGCTGCAGGTATGCATCGATTTCTCGAACTTAAATCAGGTGTGTCCAAAGGATAGCTTTCCTTTGCCCCGGATCGACAAGCTAGTTGATTCCACAGTGGGCCACAAAATGTTGAGCTTTATGGATGCTTATTCTGGATACAACCAGATCCCAATGCACAATTCCGATGAAGAGCACACATCTTTTATCACGAACAAGGGACTTTATTGTTACAGGGCTATGCCTTTCGGGTTGAAAAATGCAGGAGCTACTTGCCAAATGTTAGTAAGTCAGATATTTTTAAAGCAACTTGGGAACACCATGGAAGTATACGTAGATGACATGCTGGTGAAAAGCATGGACACCTCAGAACATGTCCACCATTTATTGGAGACCTTTGATATACTAAGAAAATACAGGATGAAGCCCAACCCTGTAAAATGCGCCTATGGAGTAACATCGGGAAAGTTTCCTGGTTTTATGGTGAACCGAAGGGGATCAAAGCTAATCCAAATAAAATAAAGGCCTTCCTCGATATGCACTCACCCAGGAGCCCCAAAGAAGTGCAGAGCTTAACTAGTAGAGTCGCTGCATTGAGCAGATTTGTGTCTAAATCTGCTGATAAATGCCTACCTTTCTTCAAGGTCTTGAAAGGAGGGAGAATATTCCAATGGACACAGGAATGTGAACAAGCCTTTGCAGAATTGAAGGAATTCTTGGGACGGGCCCCTTTACTGTCCAAACCCAAGGTTGGCGAAGCAATTGTTCCTGTATTTGGCTATCTCCAGGGAGGTTGTAAGCTCCGTCCTAGTTATAAATGAAAATCAACTGCTATCGTACTATGTGAACATAGCTTTGGTAGATGCTGAAATGAGATACCCAGACATAGAGAAGCTCGCTTTGGCCTTAATCACAACTGCTCATAAATTCCGTCTTTATTTTCAATCACATTTGATCCGAGTACTTACAAGTTTTCCCATGAGGCAAGTCTTGCAGAAACCAGACATGTCAGGAAGATTGATGAAATGGGCCATTGAGATTAGCTAATACAACTTGCAATATGTGCCTCGAACTGCAGTTAAGGGCCAAGCATTGGCAGATTTCATAGCGGAGTTTACACACCCGCTCGAGGTGGAGATGACAGAAAACATGGAAAGCACTCATGAGTGGGGATTATTCGTTGATGGGTCATCCACATAAGGAAGGTCAGGCACATGAATAATACTGGTAAGCCCAGAATGACATAAGTTGCACAGTGTGATTCGGTTAGGATTTAAGGCGACAAACAATGCAGCGGAATATGAGGCACTCCTCGCCGGACTGAGGCTAGAAAAAGCTTTGGAAATCAAGTCATTGATAGCGAATAGCGATTCTCAGCTCTTCGTACGCCAGTTCGGTGGGCATTTCTCCGTTAAGGAACCTGCGATGATCGCATACTTGAAAAGGGTAAAAGATTTGGTAGCCCATTTTGAAAGTTTCGCGTTGATCCAGATCCCCAGGACTGAAAACTCCAACGCGGATGCCCTATCTAAATTGGCAAGCAGCAAAAACGTTGAGCTACTCGGCATGGTACCTATCGAAACAAGGGGAGTGCAGGGGCGTACCCATTTCTCGCATTAAACCGTGCATCACGAAGAGTCTCTTCGAGGTGATAACCTTCTGAAAGTCGCCTCGGTAATTGAACAATTTCCTCACCACTTCTGAGTCGTCCTTGGGCAACTGGTGGGCGTATCTTTGACCTCCACAGGACAGATGCATAAGCATAGAGGGCTACAAATAATCTGATAATTTAAGAAACGTTATGCACCCACATTAAAGGTATTAAGACTCACGAGGTAAGAGAGTTCGAGGGACTGTTATTTCTGGAACCGGATTCGAAGGAGTACACTGCCAATTACCACCGGCCCAAAACCAGTTGGTCCTCCAATTTTTGAGGGAAGTCAGATGCCTTGTAATGATAGGAGGGTACTGCCCCCTCGGTGTTAGATAATACCAGTCATTCACCTCTGATTTTTTGTCCTTCTCTCTCTATGCAGCCTTCTTCAGTATATACAAGGTATGAATGACATGAAGAGAAATAGGATGGTCTGGACTAACTTCCTGCCAGATTAACCCAAGTCCCTACCACTTGAGTCCAGAAGTTGGGGGCCACCTGGTATGGACACACTTTGTAACTACGGAGGAGGGCTCTAAAAAATAGGTGAAGTGGCAAACGCATCCCGCATTGGAATGCGTCAAGGAGCACTGCAACTTGATCATCAAGGGGGCAACAGGGTCCGCACGATGGGCTAGGATGTATGACCCATATCTCCCAAGGCATCCTATATGTAGTTGACACTTATGCGATGCCGTTATCCCTGACTTCTGTCTTAACTTCGTTGGATTCCCATTGCTCTGGATGGGGCAAAGGATCAACATGATAGCCCGCGGCCTTATTGATATACTCCACCAATCCTCTACTTAGGCAATCTCTTCCTTGATTAGGCCTAATTCCTCCCTATGTGCCCTAAACGGGGCCCTTACTTCCAAACCAGACTCCTGCGCCTCGGATGAGGAACCCTCCACCACTTTTCCTCTTATATCCCTCTCCCAGCTTCCTCCGGACCTTCTGCAATGATGTCTTTTCTTCGGTTGACAATCTAGACATGTATGGTTGATAGGTATCCTCTTCGCCATCAGAATCACTCAAAGATATTACGCAACAAAATTTCCTTTCTCTTTTCTTTCTACGCACCCTAAAAGGGCGGGAACTAAAGACCAAACAAGATAAAGGGAAAAATCCCCTTATAGGGTCAACCACTAACATCAACTCCTTCGAATCCGCCTCCCCAACTCCTTCCATGTCCCCTGGAATCACACTTACCTCACGAAGGACACAACAGAAAAAAACTCAACACACCACCAGAAGAATCGGGAAAGAAGGAAATAAAATAAGTAGCAAATCGATAAAATATGCGCATAAGAACGAAAAATTACCTGCTTAGCAAGGGACAAGGGTTCCTCGAGGACGTGGTAGAGTTGAAGCAAAGATGATGAATCGTAACTCCCAGTAGAGATTAAAAGATTTATGATGAAAATGCAACGAAAATCATAAGCAAAACCCTTAAGGCGTGTAGGAGATGCGAAAAGGGGAAAATGGAGGAATGCGAAGGCTTTATAGGAGAATGCTACCAGGTTGAATCATTTCTAGAACAACTAGGAGTCGGGTAGCCCTTTTCTCTCAAAGTCTTTTCCTTGGCACTGAATTCTATCATCCCGACTTTGAGATTACTGGTAAGAACAGGCTTAAGCTCTTACGCTGTAGCTATGTCTTATGTATAAGTAAGAAGAATTTTTTGGATTTGAAGTGAAGAAAGAAAAGAAACAACTTTGCTGACAATTACATATTTTTTTATTTTGTCAGAAGAGTCCTCATTATTGCCTATTCTAGCAAAACCACCCATCATAGCCATCGTTAACCATTGGTCGTTGAAGCACTTTTATTTATTCGAAGCACTTTTATTTATTCGAAATATATATTTCAAATAAATAGCAGACAGAATTCCATTGGTCTAATTTGAGTCCCTAGGATAAGAGTTTATTATATATATACGATACAAAATACAGAACCCATTGTAAAAAAAATTAGTATTTTTCAGAAATACTCGTTACGAGGGGATCTGTGGAAGTAGGCCAACATTTCTATTGGCAAATAGGGGGTTTCCAAGTCCATGGCCAAGTACTTATTACTTCTTAGGTTGTAATTATTACGAAATTAACGCTGATCCCAGTCTTACACGTGTCTTTATTAAAGAGCGATTTCATTAGTTAGCTATATGAAGCGCCAAAAAATAGGAATTCAAAAAGAGAAGACTGTCCATCTTCTAGGGTACCACCCACGCGTGTCGGTAAAAAAAATGTGAAGCCCAAGAGACAGTAATTACTTCTTGTTCCAAATAACTCACATGTCGCATCCACACGGACGCTTCAGCCACACTGCCTTACCTAGCCCCACATAACCGCTTCGCTTCAGAATTTAAGTGATGCCTTGTCTTTGAACATGAATCATCCCATGAAGGTCCCTCTGAAAAGCCCATTCACCATCTTCGGCAATTACGATTCACACATAAATGAACCAACCATATTTGAGGGACTAATGTCACAACCCTGTGTATATGGGCTTGACACGTCATCAAAAAGGGACCACGTTGGACCCACATGCCATATAAGGGACCTTATATCGAATAATGTACAGGTTCGCCGAGGCACCCTCTTGTTCGAAGCCCTTTGTATCCGATCTGTTACTATCTGAAGCTAATACCCCGGATTGATGACGAAATTAACTAGTGTGTCAGAGGGATGAAACCAATATGCAAGTGGTTGCTTGATGTGATTGCCCCTTTTATGGGGATGTGATGGCCGCTATTTCCCTACACTAGGCCATGATGATTATACCAAAACATTTGGGTTTCCTCTCCAACGATTAGGGAACTGACAAGTGTAAAGTGCAACACATGTCACCATCTAAGACTAATACTTCCACTATAAATATATGACTTATGACTCCAAGAAAAATGTTAGAAACTCAATATACAAAATCTCGCTCCTTTTTCTCTCTTTTACACATTCTTATTTCTCTCACCCAATTTATATTTATTTGCAATGAGTACTGACTTAGGCATCGGAGTGCAAAAGAGAATCACCTCGGTCCCCTTTACAAGCTGATTGTTTGTCCTAGTGCGTAGGAGATCCACGTGTTCAAGAGTGAGGATCTGAGATGTGTTGATCCAAAATCGTACCAAATTTTGTAGTCAACAATTACAAATCACATTAATTGAATATGGGCTATGTATACTCCATATAATAAAGGGATAAATACATAAGTAGGAGTTTAAAATATGAAATTCAAAATTTAAGAAACTTAGGCCCCGTTCTCATTTTCAGCCCTTTTTGAGTTTTCGATTTTTGAAAATATCGAAAACGCGTTTACTTTGCCCATTTTCAGAAACGCGTTTTCCAAAACACCAAAAAAAAAAATATAAAGGAAACTCAAAACGAGTTTATAGCATTTTGGATATTTTGTGTTAAAAAGTCCAAAACGGTCAAAACGCGCGTTGTGAATTTTTTTTTTGGTAAATATGAGACACTTTCTTCACTTGAAGTTCTTATATTATTTTTCCATTATATATAGATTCATGTTAAGATTTTTTTTTTAATTTTTTTTATTTATTATTATTATTATTTTAAATGTGAGACACTTCATTCACTTGAAATTCTTATGTTATTTTGTCATTATATATAAATCCATGTTAAGATTTTTTTGTAAATTATTATTATTATTATTATTATTATTTTTGTAAAAGTGAAACACTTCCTTCACTAGAAGTTCTTTTATTATTTTGTCATTATATATAGATCCATGTTAATATTTTTATTTATTTTTGGTAAAAGTGAGACACTTCATTCACTTGAAGTTCTTATATTATTTCGCCATTATATATAGATCCATTTTAAGATTATTATTTTTTTTGTAATTTTTTTTTTTTTGAAAAAGTGAGACACTTCCTTCACTTGAAGTTCTTATATTATTTTGCCATTATGTAGATCCATGTTAAGATTTTTTTTTGTAATTTATTATTATTATTATTATTATTATTATTATTATTATTATTATTGTAAATGTGAAACACTTCCTTCACTTGAAATTCTTATGTTATGTTGCCATTATATATAGATTCATGTTAAGATTTTGTTGGTATGTGGTTAAATTTTTGTTTAGCTGAACAATATTAATGATGAATTTATTGATATAGAGAACTAACTGATTTATTAACATTAAAATTAATGTAATTCAACAAATCAACCATTTTTTACATATAAAATATCAAAAAATAAATATATCAAAAAATTACAAAGTAAACGTATTTTTCAGTTTTCTATTTTTGAAAACAGTTTTTCAAAATCATAAAGAGAACATGTTTTCAGCAATCCCAAAACAAACAACCAAAATTCAAAATTCAAAACAAAATCCAAAACTCAAAATCCAAAATCGAAACACAAAGAGAACGGCCCCTTATGGTTTTAATACAAAAATCAGGTTTTTATTTAATTTTTTTTTTAAAAAAAATAGGTAATTAAATAGGTTGAGGTGTAGGTCACGGATTATGAAATTTCTTAGTCACAAATTATTAAATAGTATGATCACGACTTAATTCCTGGTCACAAATAATAAATTTATAGGTCATGACTTATTTTCGATCACAAATTATCAAATTGTTTGGTTACAAATTACAAATATTAAAGGTTATGACTTATTTCTTGGTCACAAATATAGTTCACAATTATTTTCTCGGTCACAAATATTTGATTGTGACTTATTTTTTATCACAAATTAAAAATTTATATATCACGACTTATTTTTTTATCACAAATTAAAAATTTATAGGTTATAACTTATTTTTCGGTTACAAATTATGAAAATAAGGGTCACAAATATTTTTTTGGATCACAAATTTTATCGGTCATGGAGTCTTTGTCGATCACAAATTTTTAAAATTATGTTTTCCATTTATTTATTAAGTCACAACTTTCTCTCAATCACGAATCTCGAATTAATTGATTACAATTTAACGAATTATGAGTCACAATTTATTTTTTGATCACAAATCATAAATTTCATTGGTCACAATTTTTTTCACGAGCACAATTATAGATTTAATTGCATTTTTAAATTTTTTAGGTCACAAAATAGATCACTAGCAGTCACAATCACAATAATTGGTCACAATATTATATAACCACCACCACCACCACCCCTAACCCCACTCCACTCTACTGCGCCACCACCTCCACTGTTGTCAAAACCACCATTGCCACTGACAACTGCCAAACCTGTACTGACCACCTCCAACAACAACACCACCACCACAGTCATCCCACCTCACGTCGCAGCCACCAACCCCCAAACCACCACCACTACCAGCCACATCTCCACCTCGTAGTCACCTCCAAACCATCGCCGCAGCCATCTCCTCTACACCACTGCACAGCGACGAGCACATTTCCACCAAAATTGTATCTTTATCACCCCACCACTGCCTAGAAGATGCACCATCTCACAGATCGCCTCAAATAGCAACACCACCGCACCACCATCTCCAAAATGTATCACCCACATATCCGCCCCCAAAATGCTAGACAAAAAAACTGCATCACCTCCACCACCACTCCACCAATCTCCACCACCACCGAAGAATTTCTTTAACCTGTAGCCACCGCACCACTACCTCATAGCTTGAAAACTACACCACTCCCACAATCGCACACCACAACCGCTGTGACCTCAGCAAGTAGATCAAAGCCACAACACATATCCATCAAACTGTCTAGAGTGGTGGTGGCGACGGTGCCGGTGATGAAGATGGAGAGGACTGGTTGATTCTAGAGAGAGGAATTGTAGTTGTGGTTGTGTTTACAATTTGGGATTTATTAGTTTTAGTTAATAATATATTGTTTTAATATTTAAAAGTTGACCCGATTTTTGAACAAATAAGGTGCAAACTTGATTTTAGAATTGATAAGTTGAAAACTTTATTTGGGTGTTATTTCGTCTATAGTTGATACATACAAAATCTTCAAGAAGATGAAATACAAAAAATGGATAAAATAAAAGGCCATCTAATTTCTTATGTACAGATCTAGATTTCTTTCCTGCCCTAAACCACCCCTGAAAATTTATCCCTGTCCACTTGCACATCGATCTCTACAACGGTGTCGGATAACATGGACGGTTAAAAATCTTGCTATTATACCGTCCAATCATGTCTAATACTGCATATTTCGAGGAGAACCCAAGCTAGAAGACGGGTTTTCCTCGATCCATGAAACTCTGTGAACAGCATCTTTGATGTAATAATTTCCCCCTTGTGCTCTATAGGCACCCCAAGCCTTTAGCTTCTGAACCTCTCATTATCCTTAGCCTTTTGCAAGAGATAATAAACATGTCCCATGGAACATCCCCAACCAGCATCCAGTCACCATCTTTGTCTTCATAAGTTGGTGCAAATTCAGATCCATTGTAACCTTCTCTCTCTGAATAAACACCTGAAATATAAAAGTTGGAAACATAAATTTGGAGTCAACTACATGATATGTTTTCAGATGCTTAGCCCCTTTTGTTATAGATTAAAAACAGATTTTTAGTAAATTATAATAAAAGTTGATAAGATGTGTACGTGGTTGAAAATTAGCTATGTGTCACGTAAAATGAGTGGTTAAAATTAATTGTTGACTTTGACTTTAGATTAAAATCAAATTTTAATCCGAACCAAACATGGCATTAGCAAATATAATCGGTCCGGTTCTTACCGATCGAGCATTTGAACATGTTCTCCAATGCCTTGAGCAGATCTTGGTAGTTTTTGTAAACCTTGAGATCAATCTTTCTTAGATAAGGAGCTCCATCCATGCTCACTTTAACCAACATCCCAGACAAATCGGATTCATTTTTTTGGTGCAAAATGTTCTTCTGGTACGATCTAACCGGTGGCCAGCCAACTACTTGTGCCCTATACAACGTAACTCGATAAGAACACGTTTGATATGCAGTACTAGATAAAATTCGACGATTTAAGAAACAAGATTTTTTTAACTTATTTCTTGGCAAAAAAAAGTACTTACTTTGGAGCTGGGGCAGATTTCTGTTCATCCTTGTCACATGAATTATTCATTTCTGCGGATGATCTCTTATCGTTTCTTGAAGATTGTTCCTTGGATTCATCTGTACCTGGTAACCCTAATCTTAATTCAGTTGCCTTCAAATTAAGATCATTATCATGAACTGCTGCTGCTGCTCTTTTCATCTTGAAAATAGACCAAAACCTCTGTTGATGAAAACCCCTTTAGGGAGTGCTGTAATAAGATTCTGATGAAATTCAAGAAATTTTAATGGAGGATTGTGAGTTTGAGTTGTGGGAAATGAGAGGGTCACAAGAAAGTTTTATAGAATGACTGGAGGTGCGACAATGTCTAGGTGACTTATTCACCGTGTGCATGGATTTGTCGAACATCAAAATCGTGGGTCACGTGTAGATAGCGACCAAGACCGTCTATTGTTGTTTTATCGAATTTTCAAAGGGGAGGTTTATTCAATGTTGATTTTGAGAGACTTTTAAAGATTTTAAAGGATTTGAAAAGTTTGAGTATATTCAATTTAAATTTTAGAGACTTTATTAAAATCTTGAGGTATTTAATAAAGATTTTAATGGACATTCTAAAAATCCATAAAAGTCAAGATGTATTAAATAAAGACTTTTAAAAGTCTTGTGTTATTCAAAATATCAATGACTTTTAAAGACTCCTACGAAATCCTTTATGTACTAACTTTTAAACAGAAAGTACAACAAAAAAGTCTCTTAATTTGACTCTCATTAACGTTCAAGATTTTGAAAGACTTTCAAAAACTTTTAAATTGTAATTTATTTTTCTATATTTTTCTTTCATGTTATTTTTAGAAACCTTAAACTTGTAATTTTTTACTTTCATGCTAATTCTTAGGAATTTATGACTAAACAAATCATTATTTTTCTTATCTTCACATTGTTATATTTTTTCTTTATATTTTGGCTTTCTTCTTTTTTATTTTTTTTCAATTTTTCAATAAAAATAAATTCAACTAAAATTTTATAGAAAGATAATAATTAAATTGTATCAAATCAAATAATAATTATACAAAATTATTCTAAAATTTTCTCTACAGAGATTTGTATATTCAAAAATATTAATTAAAAGTCAATCAAAATCTATAAAAAATTGTATATTCAAAAAAATTATGCACATAGTACAATTTTTATGTCAATATCAAACATAATTTTATTTTTCCTCCATTTTTTAATTACAAATGTTTTTCTGTCCTAAAATTATTTATCTCCTATTCCGTAATTTTTTTTTGTAATTCATTTGACATATAATTATTATCAACGATTAACATTCACACCATACGAAAATTAATCTATTATTAGTGTTCAAGTTTTTCAATTATTAAAAATTAAAAGTCTGTAAAAGTCTTTGAAAGTTTAAGAAAGTATTTTAAACCAATCTATAAAAATCTTTGAATGTCCATAAATGTCCTCAAAAGTCTTTGAAAGTCTACACAAATTCATAAAAGTTAATAAAATCAAATGAAATTCATTAAAAAAAAGTCCATTAAAAAAAGTTTTTAAATGTCTTTCAAAATCCTAATTGAATAAACCCCCCTAAGAGTATGTTTGATTAAGTATAATTTTTCGAGGGAAAAGAAATTTTTTTCCTATTTTCTTACTTTTTTGTGTTTGATTGCAAAAATTTGGCATAAATTTTTTTTTTCCACAAATCTCCCTCACGCGCCCATTTTCAATGATTTGGTGGAAAATATTTTTTCTTGGTTTGGTTGAGAAAAGATTTTTCATGTTACATGGAAAATTATTTTCGTCATGTTCGATCAATTTTGTTGTTGTTAATTATCTTATTTTTTTCAAAAAATTAATATTATCATTATCAAGTACAAATGTGTTAAAAAAATAGCTAAAATTTACTTTATTTGTCATGAAAAATAATGTCAATCAAACAACGAAACTTGAAAAATTCTCCACTTGTTCTACCTAGAAAATCAAACAAATCAAACATTTCCAATTCATATTTTCCACAAAAATAAGTTCCAGACAAATATTTTCCTTAGAATTTTTTTTTCTTTCTACCCATTTTCACCTTTGCAATCAAACACGCCCTAAAAGTTTACCCTCCATTTGGTAACACAAATTAACTTATAAATTGGTTTATTTGTGATTTTAAGGAAAAAAGTAATGATTAAAAATTAAAGAGAAAAAATATATATGATTAAAAAGTAATTTGAGAAATTAAGCGATTTATAAAATGGTTTATAAACCATTTTTTACATTTCACCGAACACATGCTTAATTGTAAAAGATGTATGTTTGTATATAAATTTTAATTTTGAACACTCCAATGTGCCTTCTTTTTGAAACATTATAGCGATTTATAAACTGATTTATTTATAATTTTGGGGTAAAGTGTGTGGTTGAGAATTTGAGAGAGAAAATGCATGTGATTAAAAAGTGATTGAGAAATTGTGTGATTTTATAAACCACTTACCAAACACATGCTAAGCCCCTGTTTGATAAGAATTATAATCTATATTTTAATTTAAGTTAAATTAAATAATCAATATCAACCACATATTTTATGGGATTCACAGTGTTCTTAACTACAAATTTCATCAATTTATATCAATATCTATTAAAAAATTAATTTTAACCACATCTTTTATGGGTCGACAATTTTTCAATCACATATTTCATTAACTTTTGTCAAAATTTACTAAAAATCTGATTCTTATCAATACCAAACATGAGCTATATTTGGTAAGCTTGAACAACGCATATCTCAAAATACCTTTTAACCAGACATATTTCTTCAAATTACTTTTTAACAATATTTTTCCTGAAAATGTCATATTCTTTATTTACAAAACAAAATTCTTTTACCTAAGAGAGGCTAAAATAAAGGCGGGATAAAATTATTTATTTAAATCTTAATTTTTCGTCAATATTGTAATATTTATAAATTGATTTATTTTTATTTTTGAGTTAAAATGTGTGATTAAAAAATGAAAAGAGAAAATATGTTAAAAAATCGTTTATAAATTATAATAATTCCCTCAAAGAATCTAGGCTTAGGCTTAGAGCTTGTTTGGTGGAGTAACAATTTTCATCACCATTTTTCAAACTCAATCTCGAACCTTCATTTTTTAATCAAGTTCAGAATTTTTGACTTTTCAAATATTTTTAAATCATATATCCATCAAAAAATAAAAATAAAAAACTTTTTACATTACTAAACAGGCTCTTGACCTCTGTTTGACAAACATGCTTAAAAACTTATTTTTTTACAACACAATTTTTTAAATAATTTTTTAATCACACATTTTTTTTTTTTTTTTTTGTTACACATTTTATCTCGAAAATATAAAAAATATGCTTTTAAACCCAACGGGTTCTATTTTACTCAAAAAATCTTCTTCTTTTTTTTGGTTTAATCAATCCCCATGGAATGGATAAGAGGGAAAAGGTGATTGAATTGTGGAATGTGGTCATGCCCAGCCCACATCTCCTTGCGCCATAGTAAACCCAATCACGATTTCTAACTGGATCCCACAAATGACAATTCACATGGCCAATAGGAATTCATCACCAGACTTAATGGGACCTCATCTCACATGGGCTGCTCCAACGGATCTGACGGCCATAAGTTCACCAAACCACCCTATCTCCGCCGTTGATCCCCTGCCCACTGCCTTCAATTCTAGTGGTTGAAAAGTGTCCCACTTCTGTTCCCTCTTTGCACAACATTACACTTTTAATTTGTCATTCATTTGGCATGCAGATGTAGCTAGCTGTATTAACAAATTGATGTCCCACGGAAAAATTATTACACTCGTCTAAAATACGAGTATTGTCCACTTAAGCCACTCTTTTGTAAAATTGTTTATAAACAAATTTTTTATTACCAATTTTTAACCACTTTTCAATTAAACATTCTTCCTTTAAAAAAAAAATTGTTTATAAAGAAAAATGAGTCGCCGAACACTTCGTTTGATAAATTTGTTTATAAACAATATATTTTTCAAACCACTTTTTAACTACAAATATTTTCATAAACCATTTCTCAATCATATATTTTACGTCGAAAATATCAAATTCTTCATTTGTAAAAAATAAAACTTTTACCAAACAAGTTATTTGATTTTTTGAACGACTCATCCCCTTCGTAAATTGAATGTTCAATGTACTAGGTCAAAATGAAATAAAGTTTCAGTTATGATTTTGTTTTGAATTAAAGAAATTAGAGAAACAAATTTATACAAAGGGATGTACTAACTCTCGCATAAAGAGGGATCACAGACATTTTTTTTATTGTGCAAGCCCCTCCATGTGAGATTAGTATACCAATTTGTATAAATTTGTTATTACATGTAACATTACTTTTTTGTTTTACGTGTATGGTTAGAATTGTAGTTGTAGTACTCGAAATAAATTAAGGCCCTGTTTGGCAGCCAACATGAGGAATTTATATTACTTGGTTGATTTATTTGTGTTTTTTTAGGTAAAGTATGGGGTTAAAAATTGGAGAGACTTTCAAAAAAAAATGAAGAGAGAAAATGTGTATAATTAAAAAGTGGTATAGAAAATTTTGTGTCTTTTCCAATTTAATTGAAGGAGCCGAGCCTAAACTAGTTTAAGATTAATAAAAAAGTAGTCTTGAGAATGAACGTGTTGATAACAATTAGTCGCAGCGGGGTTACAAGAGTGTAAAATTATTTAGAATGATAACATATGCGTTTTATAAGATGAGAAATTGAAAAATTGATTGATCACATTATTTTACATGCCTCTAAAAAATGACTCAAAGATTACGTTAATACAACAAATTTAAAAGAAAAATAAATCCAACCTTTACAAACTAATTTTCTTTAGTTGAAATCAAGGTGTGATTAATTAGGATTTTTAAAGACTTTTTCAAGTGCATTTTTGAAAAATTCTTGAGCTTTTATAAATGTGTATGAAATTAATAAAATTGTTTCTTAGACTTCTATAGACTCTCATTTTAAAACTCCCATTAACTTCTATAAAACTCATAAAACTTTTGAATATTTTCATTCAATATAATTCACGTGGATCTGGGGTTGTCAACAGATTGAATTTTTATCTGAATTCGTGAAATTAATAGGAGACAAATTTATGGTCTCGATTCGATAACTCGATAAAGATCGAATTCCAATAATCTATGAACTAAATAGAGTAAATATAGATACTATAAGTCAATCCGATTCGATAACATCCCAATCTGATTAATAATAATAATAATAATAATAATAATATAATTTATTACACGTAAATTTTTTTTAAAATTTTTTTTTCATTTTGAAGTTTGTATTATACTAGAATGACTATATTTTTTTCATTTTGTTTACTTTTGACTTGGTATTATCTTGTGAATTGTTCTTGTCCATGTCAACATGTTAATTTTGTTGCTTCCTTATATTGTTTTTTATTTTTTTGGGAGATATCATGGTTTTATTTTATGAATAAACATTGCAATAAAAAAATATATGTTTAAAATATCTCGAATCGGATATCCATTAATTTCGAAAATCGAGTAGCTATTTATTTTAAGGAAAATGCTATTTGAACCTCAGACTTACCCCCCCACTCACATGGGGGGTTGGGGCCTGCTCAATGAGCAGGCCCCAACCCCCCATGTGAGTGGGGGGGGGCAAACTTGGGGGCATTGTAGCATTGTTGTTATTTTAATATACTATGAATTTTAATTATTTTAAATTAAAAAAATTATAAAAGTCTAGATTGAATGTACCAAAATTTTTAGAGAGCATCAAAAAGTCTATATTTAATCAAATTTTTTTTTTTTAAAATAATAATTAACGTTCCAATTGAATAGATCCCCCGAGTGTATCTTGGACTCTCCTGGTCTCTTATTCTATTTCTGTAGGGAAAAATAGTAAGTTCCTAAAATTTCTTTATAATTTCCTATAAATCTATATATTGACTTTTAGCGTCTGTTTGGCACATTTATTCGAATTTTTTTTTTTTTTTTCAAACTCATTTTAATAATATTTTTTAATAAAATAATTTTACATATTCACTCTTCACTTTCAACCACATATTCTACCTCAAAAATATTTTTAAAAAAAACATGTTTTAAACTCTTAAAGTCTCTTATTCTCTACGTTTTCATAGTAAGATATTGCCATCGAGTTCGCCAATTTCTTGTGGTAGTAATGAAAGTCTTTTGACAAATGAAAATATGAGATGACGAAAAAGTCACAAAGTCTTCACAAAACATTTATGGACCAGATACAAAGGGGCCCTTTCTTAGGTTGATTTTATTTTGGAAATTATTGGTGTTTATCCATGACATCCAACTTCCCACATACTGTCGACCTCATAGACTATTTCTATTCGGATAAGGACGCCCTTCAAATTTTGAATGTCATGTACGATAATTTAAAATAGTACCTTACAAAAATAAAAATTGGTTAAAAAAAAAATTTGTACATCTGTAACCAATTTTTTTCTTTAAGTATCCTGTAATATTTTTTTTTCGATGCCCCTGCAATATTAAGGCTCTATGCGGTTCCACCACCTGCAAGCCGCCTTTGATTAGGATGATATTTTCAAGTTTAATTTTCGAATTTGTTATAGTTTAAACTATTTTATTTTACGTGATAAAAATGCGTTGAAAAATAGTAAGTTTTCATAAAACCTTTTGTAAATTATGAACTATAAATCTTACTGGATGTGTTCAGTAGAAATTTAAAAAATGCAAATTATAATGAACACAATTTTTCATAACACTTTTGAATTATACATACATTTTTTTTCAATTTTTAATCACAGATCTTACCTAGAAAATCCAAATAAATCACATTATAATTCAAATTACTTGATTTGACAGTTGTCGAACGGACCCTAAATACGTTAAGAAAATTAATGTTTGATAAGTTTTTAGGTCCTGTTTAATATAGGATAAACTCAACTCAAATTCGTAATATTTTTATGAGACTCGCCATTTACATACTTTTCAACAATATTTCAACCATACATTCAAATTTTTTTTTTCAACTTCTCATACACTAAGAGCATGTTTGGTGTAAAAGTTTTTGGATGAATTTTTAGTTTTTGGGATAATATGTGATTGAAAAGTATGAAAATTGGTGCATGGGTTCCATAGAAATGTGTGGTAGAAATTAATTTGAGAAATTTTTTGAAAATGATGATTATATTGCACCACAAAAATTAATTTTTTACACTGCAATTTTAAGTATTTTCTTCTTTTACAAAAATAGACATGAATAGAAAGACATAAATATCCTTTTTACTTGTATATCTCTTTGATTCTCACACCACACTTTGTTTTTTCTTCTTAACTTATAAGTTGTAGATTTCGATCGAAATCAATTACTTTTGTTAAATTTTTGAGGCAGAGAGATCGATCGAAAGAGGAGTAGACCATTTAGCTTCTACTCCATATCACTGCTACTTATCGCTAATGTCTCTTTCGCTTAATTGATGAAAAAAGTTTTGTTGAGAGAGAGAATTGTGACCATCCTGCCAGCAAGTAGTTATATCAGAATCAGAGAGAGCGAGTGAGCGAGCGGCTCACTCGCGGAAGCTATATAAAAAAAGTTTCTCTGTGAATTTTGATAATTTTTCTAATACAATTCCTCTCTACTTGTGTTTGTTGAAATTTACCAAAAGAGTGGGGACAAAGACGATGGTAAAAGTGGTCATGAATTTGAAGAGTTGGTGCAGTTAAATTTTGGTGAAGGGGATGGATGATGAACATGTCTTATTCCAGTTATTAGTGGTGTGGTGTACGTTGTTTTTCTCTTCTTTTTTTCACTAAGGATATATATATTTGACTATAATTCTAGTTTAACTTTTTTTTTTTTTTTTTTTTTAAAAAAAAAAGTTATTAATTACTGTGCAACTATATAGTCTATATTATGGTGTACAAAATAAAAAATGTGATGGTAATATATTTATCATTTTGAAAATTTTAACGTTACCAACAAGCTCTATAGTCTAAAAATCTCTACCGGACATGCTCGTATAAAACTGAAATTTATGGGTCAAATTGAGTAAATACATTACAGATAGATGATAGCCTTACCATTCTGTAAGGAAGGAGTAAAGAGCGGGGTGTGGGCATTGCATTGCATTGTATGCTATGGATCCCACGTACAAGGAATAAAAGCATGAATTAAAATAGAAATGGTCCACACGTGTGAGGTATAAAAATATTGATGGTGAGATTGTGGGCCTTGCCACACGTGAGAACAGGTTTTGAATTTCGGACTTTTGGGTTTCATTATAAGGCCCACGACAGCTCACGGGGCCCTACTTACTTCCCATCTTGTTTTCTTGTCCAGCCTAGCCTCCCATTGATGATGTATGATTATTACTTTTGACATTTAGAAAAATACCTAGCGTTAGGTAAATTTTCTTCCTCTAAGCATATGTTTGGTAAAACTTTTTTATTTTTAAATGTAATATTTTCGAAATAAAATATGTAGTTGAAAAATAATTTAAAGAAATGTCAAATGTATGTGTTTGAAAAGTAATTTGAGAAAATGTATTTATAAATTTATTTATAAACAATTTATCAGAGACTAAAAAGTATCAAAATATAATATTTTTCAAATTTTTTGTAACTTACTGATATTTACGTTATTTAAAAGTATCACAATTGATACTTCGCAATTTTATATGATACTTGTCAAAATTTTGTGACACTTTCATACTTTTTTGTGATACTTGTGAATTCATTTTTTATTATATTTTTAACGGGTGCAAGTATTTTTCATTATTTTTTATTTTGCAGTAAAATGAGTTTTAGTAAGTAAAGTTAGTATTTAGCGCACTTAATCTTATTATTACTACTTTTGCTCTCCTTGGCAAAGGGTTTTATAATCGATTTATAATTATTACAATTTCTCATATCACTTTTCAATTATACATATTTTTTTAAACTTATTTTAAATAAACATTTCATCTCGAAAATAGCAAAGGTTTTGTGTATAAATACTTGAAGGCTGCCAAACACACTCCATAAGAAAAATAATAAATATTAAAAGGTTACAAAATTTTCTTTCTCGAGAGAGTTCGTATAAATGCGTTTCTGCCCCAAAATCGTCATACTCCAATATTTCGAATTGAATCGATATATGAAAGCAATTAATTGTAATCAATAGATGCTACTACAAACATATTTAGCTAAGTTTAAAAGGAGGTAAAAAAAAATTTATTGGATTTTCAAAGTCATTCATTCGTCACTGGTAAAATAAATAAATTATTTATTTTCAACTTTGACCAATAAAATTTATCAAAACTAACTTGTTGCTGCATCTTTATAAATAATATATTTTTCCAAACCACTTTTTAATGATCAGCAAACATGTCTACTTTAGGAGTGAGTTGTAAAATAAAAAATGCCCATGGGGTCCTGACTCCTGCACCACCCCCGCCCAGGTATGTGAAAAGATTATTGCATATATTTCCCATATATTAAAAGTATTAAAAAAGAAGAAGAAAAAAGTAATTGAAGTTAGCCTCGATCTGGTTAAAATTTTTGGTTTATAAGTAAAGAATGTAATGTTTTTTATGTAAAATATGTTGTTGAAAAATGATTTGAAAAAATATATAAAGCTAAAAAATGATTTTAAGAAAATTTGTTATTTATAAACTTGTTTCTAAATAAGTTACCAAACGGAGGCTAAAGTGAACACAAAAGAAAGAACAGGGTGTGTGTGTAAATTATAATATAATAAAAACTAGAGACCTCTAGATTGATCCCCACTGCCTCATGTGATCTATAAATAGGAGAGGTTGAATCCACACTGCCTCCACTATCTCAATCAAAAGTCCTCTTGTACTCTTTTTCTACTCATTCATACAATTCCTTGTACATGCATGAAAATATGATGAGATCGGAACTTGGCAATGTTGGCATAGACAATACAGAACATAATTTTGACTTATCGAAATCAAGATACTCATATAAAAAATATGCAAGAATTTCGAATTACTGATTATTCACATCACAATTTCATTATCACACCACATTTGAATTGCAATAAACATTTTCAATTGTTTATGGTACAAGTTGTGGAGGCGGTGTGGTGGTGGTAGTGGTGGTGGCATTGTGTGATTTGAATGGTCCGAGATACCTTTTCACGTGTTGGACTGTGTGTGGGGTCGTTCGTCCTGGTTGTGGCTGTGGAGGTGATGGTGAATTTGTGCAGCTATGTGTTTGATTGAAGGTCAAGATGTGGTCGAAGTGATGGTGAATTTGATGAGGTGGTGGTGGTGGTGTAAGTGCGACAGAGGTGCGTTGATAGTGGTGTACAAATCTGTGGCTATGATTGTGTTTATACGTGGTGGTGCAATGGTAGTGGTGGTGCAAAGGGTGACAAAGAGTTGTGGTAGTGATAGGTTGAAGTGATGATGGGTTGTGAAACGACTTTTGTGGTGGTACAGGTGGCAGTGATGCGTTAGAGGTGGTGGCGACGATGGGTCGTATATTTAAGACAACGCCAACTAAATGGGTGACGCCGATGGTTGTGGAGTGGGGATGAAGTAGGGAGATGAGTAGTAATATACAATCGATTAGTTGGTCAATCAATTTGATAATTTGTGATTAAAAAATAAGTCATGAAGTAGGGAGATGAATAGTAATATACAATCGATCGCGCAACTTCGATGTCTAAGCAACCTGCTGCTAATGTGATGAGATTCGAAGCGCGGGAGAAACGCCGGAAAGTTTTGAACTCAGGTTGTCGTTGGACGGATGAATCATGACCCGATATTCACGACGCGATGGCTCGACGATGCGGAATGAAGAACCACGACTTTTGAAACGCCACAAGGATTTGCCAAATCTCCTTGATGAGTTTCTGGTTTTGAACGCCACAAATACTCTCTCGAATATTTGATAAGTTCGATTGTCGAACGCCACAAGAATCACTCTTGATAAGTTCTAAACATATAGGAAATTCACCTATAAAATTATTGAATCACTCAATAAAATGTTTAATCAAAATCAAATCTAATATTACATTGAATGGAAATAGAATATAAATAAGCAAAACTAAAACCTATCAACCCTAACTGGCTCAAAATAGAATTCTAATTAAAGTAAAATACTAAAATAACTAAATAAAAGAAAAGGAATTGAAAATCCCGGAAATCTGATCCGCTAGCTATTTACGGCCGTGAAGAATCCAGTTACGGCAGTAAGTGATTCTCTGATCCAAAATTGATGTTGCATGTTGCAGTCGTGATTGAAATTATTACGACAGTAAGATTTCCTTCATGTGAATGTTACGAACGTGATAGTTTGTTTACGGCCGTAAGTGAAAACTTGAAATCTCGCATCATAACCAGTAACTTGATTACGGCCGTGACCTTCTGGGCGTTACGGCCATAAAAATCAAACTGGTCCTTTTTGCTCCGGTTTTTTATCCAATTTGCAATTAACTCCGTTTTGGCTTGAATTACTTGAATTTTTCCGTCAAGCCTGCTATGACTCCAATTGTCGAGGGTCCGGAACACATCATACCCTCCTTCTTTAGGATGATTCGTCCCGAATCATAGCTTTGTTCCTGTTGTTTCACTTCACCTCCTAGATCAAACGGAAAATTATTGCTTCCATGTCAGAGGGATGACCAATAGTATCCTGTAATTTGGGTTACATGAATGGATTGAAGTAGAAACTCCTGTGGGCGTTGGTGGTGTTGCCCAAATTTCCAAGCACGTTTAACTTGCAAGACAAAATTAAATAAAGAGGGGAGGGAAATGTTAGGTTCATGAGGTACAAGGTATGGATCCTTGTATTCATGATAAATCACCACTAACTCCACTTCTTGAACCACGATACTCTTCTCTTCGCCTCTTTTCTCTTTTGCAACTTCGTGTTCAAATTTTTCATCATCAAACTCAACCACATCTCCTAACTCCACACTTTTATCACCATGCTCGTGCACTATCTCATTACTACCCAAATGTGGATCTTCCAATTCAACGTTCAAATCTTGAACTTCCACCTCAACTCCCAATTCATTCCCCTCATTATCAACAATTTCATTCTTAATCATTTCCTCGCTACCCAACTCCACCTTCTCCTCATCAAATTTTGGAGTTTGTTTATTTTTTTTTAATTTCAACTCTCCCTCCTTCTTATCAATATCCTTATCCCCACGATGCCTCCTATTAAACCACTTTTCACTCTCCTTCCTTACCCTCCGTGAATCTTCTAGTTCTTCCTCTAATGTCACCCATATAGTACGCATGTTTTCCCTTTCTTAAGGAATTTGTATATGTGCATACTCTTTTCATAAACAGCCTCCCTCCTATGTCTCCAAGGTTCTCCCAATAAAATATGATAAGATTTCAATGGCACTACATCACACCATACATCCTCACTATACCTTCCCTGGGTGATAGGCACTAGAACTTGTTTGGTTACTTTGAAATTCTCAAACTCCCTCATCCACATCATCCTATAAGGTTTATAGTGCTGTTCTAGGGGCAGTCCTAATTTTTCAACCACGGTGCTATTAATGAAATTAGTAAAACACTTTCCCTTAATCGTCAAACTGCACCCCTTATGATCCACATAACATCTAATTTGGAATAAAAAGCCCGGATCATAATCCATTCCTTATGTGGCGTTAAAAAAATATTCAAGAATGAATATGATTTAGACATCAAATAGCAAGAACGACTTTTATTGACTTGGAAGAAAATGAATACCAAGAAATTTAAAGAAACTTAAGAAAGTGGTTCTTGAATTTTGGAATGATTTTTTTTTTTTTTTAATAATGAATTTTCGGAATTAAATAATAATAAAATAATAATTTTTTTTAAAATAAATCCGAAAATTCGACACGAACACAACAAAACAAACAGAACAGGATTTGGATAAGAATCGAACAAAATAAACACTTTTGAATTTTTGTTGAATTTTTATATGGATCAAATTGGAAAAAATTTACTGGCACGAAGAACACTCAAGAAAAGAAAGACTCAATAACAAGATATGGATAATTCTTATGATAGACTGGATGATAAACATAAGAATTAAACTGAATAGATAAACCTGAATTCAGAGTCCAGCTCTGATACCAGATGATGAGATTCGAAGTGCGAAAGAAACGCCGGAAAGTTTCGAACTCAGGTTGTGGTTGGACGGATGAATCATGACCCGATATTCACGACGCGATGACTCGACAATGCGGAATAAAGAACCACGACTTTTGAAACTCCACAAGGATTTGCTCAATCTCCTTTATGAATTTCTGGTTTTGAATGCTACAAATACTCTCGCGAATATTTGATAAGTTCGATTGTCGAACGCCACAAGAATCACTCTTGATAAGTTCTAAACATATAGGAAATTCACCTATAAAATTATTGAATCACTCAATAAAATGTTTAATCAAAATCAAATTTAATATTACATTGAATGGAAATAGAATATAAATAAGCAAAACTAAACCTATCAACCCTAACTGGCTCAAAATAGAATTCAAATTAAAGTAAAATACTAAAATAATTAAATAAAAGAAAAGGAATCAAAAATTTGCAAAATATGAAAAATCCCGAAAATCTGATCCGCTAGTCGGCTGTGAAGAATCCAGTTACGGCCGTAAGTGATTCTCCGATCCAAAATTGATGTTGCATGTTGCGGCCGTGATTGAAATTATTACGGCCGTAAGATTTCCTTCCTGTGAATGTTACGACCGTGACAGTTTGTTTACGGACATAAGTGAAAATTTGAAATCTCACATCTTAACCAGTAACTTGATTACGGTCGTGACCTTCTGGGCGTTACGGCCGTAAGGATCAAACTGGTCCTTTTTGCTCCGATTTTTGCTCCAATTTGCAATTAACTCCGTTTTGGCTTGAATTATTTGAATTTTTCCGTCATGTCTGCTATGACTCTGATTATCGAGGGTCCGGAACACATCATCATGTCTTCGCATGATTGTGGTGTCTCAACAACCTGCTGTTTTGCGAATGTGATCGCGATTTCAAAGCATAATTGTGCGGCTGCTGTTGAAAGCTTTGTGACGAAGAGTGGGAGCGAAGGATAGTCGGAGCTCGAAGGATAGGGGACGAGGAAGCCGTGGCGGCGTTTTGGCTCCAGTTATTTGATCGAGCCAAGCGACCACTTTGATGGAGCTCGAAATAGAGCTAAAAAAGCCCGCCGACTCTCTGAAATGTGTGCAACCTCTTCAGTTCTCAGATCTATTTTTTTATTATTATTACACCTCTTAAGCATATTTGCTACTACTGACTTGCCCAGTTTTTGGTTTACTAAGAGTGAAATTTATAATGCTAATTGGTGGAATCTATTCCAGTTCATTTGATTAATGCATTCAAACTTCATTTTCAGGTGTAGTTTCTGTCTGCAGCTTACAGATTGAGCACTATCATGACTAATTCACAAGAAAATAATGCGTTATTTCCAATTTTTATGTTCTTGACGATAATGATCAATTTCTCATTTAGTAGGTTATTGTTTTAAGTAACTGGGGATTTCAATGAGGATATGTAGTAAAATCATAGTTTACTCCTTTTAAGATATACCGTGGAATTTTAATTGGTATTGACAGAGATATTCTAATCTAATATAGTTATAGCATTCACATGGAAATGCAATTTCAAGATTATTGTTGTAATTTGGTCATATCATATTCTAACCTAATTATTCAACTCGTCTTTTGTGATGTATCAAGCCTAACAAGAATAAACTTATTTTAGGTGCTGACGGTGTCTGCTGACAAGTCTGAAGAAATTAGAAATATGTGAGGATTGTAATGGAAAGGTGAATAACTAGAGTTATAGCTAGTGGCATAAGAAATTTAAGTCAATTGTTTTGGAATTTGCAAATTTACATGGTTTGTTTTGAATCACTCAGCAGTTAATTTTGACGTTTCGATTTGCAATGGTATGACGATGATGGAGCTAACAATGTTTTGCTGATAAACAAAAAGGAATTTCTGCTTATTCCATACTTTCATCCTGCCACAATCATCATCTAATGGTTCACTATCCAAGCGTGTGGAAACAGAATGCTCCTAATCCTATTGACTTGAGATCTATAATTTATTTGGTAAATTATTGCTAATCATCCTGTTGGTTATTTGTAAGGTATTTTTTCGCAGGCCACTTTCGAAGTGATTCATTTTTTTAAGCCAACTACCCACCATAGGAGATGTTGATTTCTGCTTCTGAAGATGGTTCTTGATTTATTATGCCAAGGAGACGTCACAGAGTAAGGACATGATGTTACATTATAGGAATCATTTTCAATTTAAATCTGATTGCAATTTCTGTAGCAGAAAAAATTGAATTCTAGATTACATTTAGTTATTGTTGGTGGTATTTCTATTGATGATCGAATAGTAGACGAATCACTTAGTTTTAGACATTTTTACTTAATTGTAACACGTCCAGTTAAAAAAAACCCACCAACATTAGGTTCATTCAACTACCTGATATATATTGGCTCGACTTTTTTTGTCATTGACAGTAATATAATTTCTAGCTATATAGAGTTTTATGATTGATTTTCACGTATCCTTAATTCTAATAATTAATAGGGTCTCTCACGTGCTGGTCCTCAAAATTCGACCACAAATGTAGTTTTTAAAGAAGTTTTCCAGAACTTAGATTAAATATTTTAACTTTTCAAAATAGATTAGTGATAATTGTTATCATATTAAACTATCTCTGACTTACTTATACTGCTATCATAGTAAACTATCTTTGACTTATTTTATTATGTGAACATTGGAAAATCCTAATGTATCTCTTAGAATCTAACATAAAAATTATGTTTGCCGTGCATCGTACGGGTATGAACTAGTTTTAAATATTATAATTATTTAACAATTAAAGTGACCTGATTTATGTGTGAATAGTTTGTAAATCTTAATTTTAGATTGTGAAGTTGAAAAACATATCCCTGTATAATTTCCACTTTAAATCTATGTAACTATGTATCTATTATTACTATATAAAAGTAGGATAGTAACAAAAAATTACCCCCCAAGATTTCCCGTCCACAGTAAAAATAAATAAATAAATAAATAATAAAATTAAAAAATTGGTGGTTGGCAGCCAATTCAAATTCAAAAAAAAAAAAAAGGCGATTGTTTATTTTATTTCTTTTTTCATTTTTTTTGACTTTTTTATTCATTTGAATATTTGATATAGTCATATAGATATGCATGTTCTCGGTAAAATTGAAAAAATAATTTACAGACATTTTTATAAATTACAAAATTTTTCAAACAGATCTATTTGTAAAAAAAAAAATTGTGTTTAAAAATATTTTTTATGTTTTCAATATAAGACGTATGATTGAAAAATGGAGATAAAATATGTGTGGTTAAAAAATAATTTGGGGAATTGTGTTAAAAAATTTTTTTTTTTTTGGATTTTCCAAACACATTTATAATTATTGTGCTAAATTTTTTATTGAAAACTAAAAAAAAATTGTTAAATACAAGACTCAAATGCAAAAAAATGTTTAAATTTTCATTTTCAATGAAATTAACAATAATGCATAAAAATTATTGAAATTTACTATCGTTCATTATTTAAATATATAAATTGACATTTACTATCTAAATAAGTTTTTAATAATTTAGTTTGATTATGTTGTTTTTTAAATTTTAATAATCATGGTAATAGAATTTTTTTTACTAATTATGAGTAAATTTTTATATATAATACCCATGTTTGATTTTGATTTTTAAAAAGTTTATTAAAAGAAATAGTGTTTAAATAGTTATTTTTAGGAGAATGTGTAGTTAAAAAATATGAAATCTTTTATGAATTTCTGTGTAATATTATTTTATTAATAAATATGTGGTTAAAAAGCAGAGAAAAAATGTTCAAATGTTATTATTATTGAGATTGGCGTTTTTTAATGAAGATTTTTTTTTTAAAAAAAAGGTTAAATATGAGATGCAAATAACATTCATTCATTATTTAAATATATAAATTACCTTTCACTATTGAAAGGAGCTATTATAATTTGAAATAATAATACTGTTGTAAAACTATTATGAAAACAATAGAGAATATAGAGAGAGATATGAGAGAATTATTCTCTTATTAAATTCATATGAATGAATGAAATAAGGCTCCTATTTATAGGAGTGAATAATAACACAATCATAATATGTAAAGTTTACAGGGGTATAATGGTAATTGGTCATTCACTTATTTTATAATATTTATAACACTCCCCATTGAATGACCTATTCCGCAATTGCCTGCCTCGTTAAAACCTTACTAAGAAAACTCAATGGGATAAAACTTGAGCGCAGGAAAAAGAGTACAGAAGCTCCCCCTGATGTTGGCCATGGTGAATCATTGAGTCTAACGTTCGAGTAGAACAAATCATGTAATGAATCTTGAAGTTCTGAAGTGCTGTCTCATTAAAACCTTGTCAGTAAAACCAGTGGGATAAAATCTGAACCAAGAAAAAAGAGTACAACCGCTGCCTCGTTAAAACCTTGTCAGGAAAACATAGTAGGACAAAACCTGGACGAAGGAAAAAGAGTACAGCATATTTCTCCCCCTGAAGTGTGCAATTTAGGATTCATGAACTTCTCAAACATTGGTATCATCTTTCGTCTGGAATATAAAATCTCCTTGTATAGCATTCTTCATAAGATGTCTATGATTTTCTTCATTTGTTGATATCATTCCAGTATAACAATGTGTTGCTGAATTATAGTTTGTCGATAGCTATGATAATGCCTCAAAAACCTTGTTAGGAAAACCCTGTGGGACAAAATCTCAGCGAAGGGAAAAAGAGTACATTATTCTCATTAATTTTCATCAATACGCCTCAACTGTTGCCTCATTAAAAACCTTGCTAGGAAAACCCTGTGGGACAAAATCTCAGCTAAGGAAAAAAGAGTGCAACTCGTATTTATTCCTTTCATGGAATATCACAAGTATATTGGTGCAATCACGAATCTTTTCATCAAACATATAATTTATGATGAGCTTTATATAAATCGTTCATAGCTCATGATGTCATAACATGCTATATTAAGCAATGTTGTACTAATTTATCGATTGCATCTTTCACTTTTGGTGAATAATCAAATTTAGAATTCACTTCTGGTGAATAATTAAACATATTAATTTTCATATTCACTTCTAGTAAATAATCAATTTCCCAGATGTCATAAATAGTACACTCCAATTTCACTTTCAACATATTATATCATGGAGTCATTTGTATCATCCTATAATGATACTAATCTGGGTATATTGAATCTTTCATTGATTATACATGTATGTTCTTGCATCTCATAAACCACAATTTCTGATTTGTATAACCAATCATTGAAATATATATCAATTTCGACATATAATCTACAATCATTTTACTTGAAATCTCAACGTACCGCGATCAACTGGTACATCAAGGAATATTCTCAAAGTACCAAGATGAGAATCATACATTTTGATCTCACTCATTAGTATATCAAAGAGTTCAAGCTAGTGATTTAGACTATAGTCTATCTACCATATGTCATTCCAGTTTTATGAAAAATTTTGCCCGCAACAAGTCGTCTTTTACGACTGTGTAATATTTTTCATTTGTACATATAATTGTTAGCTGTTCGCTCAAAATAGTGTACCGCAAGCGCACGGGTCGCGTACAAGTAATAAAGTGGACTTTTTGAGTCCGGATTGTCGATCCCACGAGGAATGTTTACTTTAGATTATACAACTTTAATTAATTTAATTCTAACAACAAAGAGAAACACACAATTAAAAGTTGGATTTTTGACAATTCTAAATTAACTAAACTAATTTTAAACCGAATTAAAATAAGAAAAATGAAAGATAAAATAGTTGGGATTCATGATTTCATTTAACCGTTGCCTAATTAATTTCTCAACATGCAAATTAACAAATTACTCATTTACAATGTTAGACCCGATTTTCCAAGCTTAGCCAATTACCTCTCTCGAGTGAAATCAACCCTAATCAATTGGTCTAACCTACTATATCTCTATGTCGATTAAGGCCCAATCAATTGCATTAACTCTTTGTGAAAATAGCTCAATGGATCATCTAGGGTTTAAGGTATATCTCTATCCTTAACAAGAACCTAGAGCATTTGTTATTTGGTCTAAAATGCATAATATCTCTCGATTATCATACACTTCACAAAACACATATTTGGTGATCAAGCAAACACATGTAATAATCTCAATAACAAACACACATGAAATAAGCATTTAATCAAATAGCAAATATTAAAATTAATCCAAACTAGGTTAAATTCATTCCATAAATCCCAACATTAAAATTTAGCTAAACATGTTGGAAGAAAAAGCGATAGATGAAAACATTACAACCCGGAGTTTGAAGATCGTGAATTTGGCTCGCTGCTTGAGTTGCGTCCAGCCGCAACCTGCTTCACTGCAATTTCTCATTGCAGCCTTGCGTCAGCTTGCATCCAGCCTTGCGTCTAGCTGCAATCATCCCCATTTCAGCTGTTTTTCTCAACTTCTATCTCCCTGCAGTTGCTTCTTCTACTTATGTCTGTCCAGCCAGCAATCTGCAGTCCAGCCTCTCCTTCTATTGCTCAGCAATCAGCTTCAGTTCCAGCAGTGCAAGTCCTCCTTCTTCTACTCCAGCCTCAGTGTACAGCAGCAACAGCAATGGCTTCCTGTGCAGTCCACAGCAACACAGCAAGGGCAGCTTCTTCAGTAATCAGCAGCAGATGGGAGCACCAGTACAGCAGCAGTCCTTAACAGAAACAACAGCAACCAGCTGCCTCAGCTGTTGTCTCCAGTTCCTTGCAGCAGCAGAAAAATCTCACAGCAGCAATACCAGCAGCGTTCAGCACTCAGCAGCAGCAGATTTCACAGGCAGCAGCTATCTTCAGCAAAAAATCAGCACCAGCTCTGGCAGTAACAAGCAGCCTGTCACCCTGCTATCACTCCCGTCTCCTCTAGTTTTCTTCTCCAATCAGTTAATTCCAGCAGCTAAGCAAACCAACCAGTAGTCTTTGCTGCTGTCACCAGCAAATCCCTCCCAGTATCACCTGTACCTTCTGTTAACCAGCAACCACTGTCACCAGCCTCTCCCCCTGGTTTTTACCTTGCTCCCGTCTTCCTCCTATCTATCTTCTTTCTATCTAAAAATTGGAACCAGCAAATGAAACTTGATTTCCAGGCTGCTGTCACCAGCCCCGGTTCCCCCAAATCTGCAGCAGCCTCAAGTTCAGTTCAGCAGCAGTAATGCTCCAGCCAGAATCAGCACCCCCTAACCAGCACCAACCAGCTATTGCACCAGCAGCTTCCTTCACCAGCAATGGCAGCAACTAGTCCTTAATTGAACCAGGAAGCAAAACGGTAAAACCAGTGAACCAGCAGTCTGTCACCCTGCTCATCCCCGGTTTCAGCTGGAAGCAATCTGGTTTCAGCTCTCTCTCTGCCTATCTATCTATCTACCTTCTTCCTAGCTCCCACTGCTGCTGTCACCCGCAGTGATCCTCTCTTCTCCTTTCCTATATGCTCCTCCCTATTTCCTTTTCTCTGTTTGTGTGTATATGTAGAGCCTCTTTCATGTCCAGCTCAGGAGCCAGCAGTTTCAGCCCATGCTTCTTTGTCTCTCAGCAACTTTTCTCCATCACTCTCCCATCATTTCTTGTCCTTCTCCAGCAGTGCACGTTCCCAGCCATGTTGCCCATGTTTTTCTGTCCAGCTACTTGTCAAATTGCACTTTTGGTCCTTCACTTTTTGAGATGTTGCAATTAAGTCCCTGAACTTTTGATTTCTTTCAATTAGGTCCTTGGACATCAAATTTGCTTATCTTTTAGCTCAATTTCTCTCCAATCTTGTCTATTTGCTTTCCAATTGAGTTTGTACCTAATTGTACAAGATAAACACAATTTATAAGTAGATATTTGCTCAATTTGTCAATTAAAGTGCTAATTTAGGAACTAAATAAGTGTGTAAAAACACACTTATCATTAGCCCAAGAGTAAACTAACCAAGAGAGGGGTGAATTGGTTTATAAAACTTTTTCGATAAATAATCTCAAACTTAAAAATCAATGGGTACAAGTATGAGCACTTAGTGTTACAAGTAACTAAACTATCAATGTAGTGTGCTATATATGTGTAAACTTAATTGATAAGGCAAGTATAGTACTTAGATATAGTGTTGCACAATATAAATTGATAGAATAGAGTAAGTGCAATGTAAGTAAGTAAAAGGGATAAGAGAGTGCAAACGCGATTTATGGAGGTTCAATCAACCAACGTGATCTACGTCCCCCGTTACCGAGCTCTCCGTCACGAGCAAGGCCAAATCCACTATATTGGTAACTTACAACAAGGAGTACCAAATCCTTAGGCGACTTACAACAAGGAGTGCCTATCCTTTACAATCGATTTTTCACAAGGCTCTCGAAACCAACAATCGAGTTTTCACAAGGCTCTCGAAACCACAAGATATAATGAATTGAATTTACAATTGAAATAACTCTCTTGACAAATCATATACTCAAATTAAGTACCGAGAGAGTTATGCTAACACTTCAATAGATAGCAATGAATTAAGCTCGAGTGTTAGAGAAAAACTTTGATGCAAATGATAATGAAAAGTTCAATGTAATCAAACAAAGTTTTTCAAATAATCTCTTGTTAAAATGTTGAATCAAATTAAGTACCAAGAGATACCACACTTGAATAATTAACAATGAGTTAAGCTCAAAATGTTTAGGCAATGGAACTTTGATGAATCAAATGATAATGAAAAATGTAGCACAAATAATCAAAGTTCCTTAATTGGAACATGCCCATGGTCTCCGTTTCGACAAAAGACCAACCATTTGGCCGGAATCGGCATTTTTTAGTCCGCCAGCATCTTTTTCTCTGGCCAATAACTTCCGTTTTAACCGTCGGATCGGCGCCAAATTTTAGTCGAGTCTTCTCCTAGAAAAGCCTGTTGATATGTCGCTGGCCGATCGTCGATCGGAGTTCAGGATCTTCCGGGATCAGCGTTTTAATTTCCGGTCAGATTTTGTTTTTTGCACAAATTTTCAGTCTTTCTTCTTCGGTCGATATCTTCTGTTTCAGCCGTTGGATCATCCCCAAATTTCAGGCGAGTCTTCTCCTCGACAAGCCCGTTCTGATGGAGGTGGTCGATCGTCGATCGAATTTCTAGATCGGCCGAAATCATTCTTTTTCAGTTCGACCAGAATTTTTGAAAAATTGGATAAATTTTCAGATCTACAATATATGAGTTATTTTCTAAAGCCAAAAGTGTTTGGTTTGAGAAAAGGAAACATTGATTAGTAATAATCAGGTTTCTTATACATAGGTTCATCATTTAGATGCAACTGTAGAGCATACTCCCATTATATTACTCAATTGGCTAGAGACTCGTGCTGATAACGTGTTGTAAAACTATTATGAAAATAATAGAGAATATAGAGAGAGATATGAGAGAATTCTTCTCTTATTGAATTCATATGAATGAATGAAATAAGACTTCTATTTATAGGAGTGAACAATGACACAATCGTAATATGTAAAGTTTACAGGGGTATAATGGTAATTGGTCATTCACTTATTTTATAATTTTTATAACACTCCCCCTTGAATGATCTATTCCGCAATTTCCTGCCTCGTTAAAACCTTGCTAAGAAAATCCAATGGGATAAAACTTGAGCGAAGGAAAAGGAGTACAAAAGCTCCTCTGATATTGGCCATGGTGAATCATTGAGTCTAACATTCGAGTAGAACAAATCATGTAATGAATCTTGAAGTTCTGAAGTGCTGTCTCATTAAAACCTTGTAAGTAAAATCCATTGGGATAAAATCTGAATCAAGGAAAAAGAGTACAGCCGCTGCCTCGTTAAAACCTTGTCAGGAAAACATAGTATGACAAAACCTGGACGAAGGAAAAAAGTACAGCATATTTCTCATAAAAATCACTATTAAAAAACTATTTTTTCAAATAAACTCTTTAAAATGAAAATCAAATATGGGTATAATGATCAACTCAATTTTTAATCACACCGATTATAAATCTTAGCTTTGAAACGTTCATACTGGTTAAAACCATTTCTGACACGATCGAGTCGATTAGGAAACTCATGACCTGGGCAAAAATAGGACAGGGTGTGATGAGAATCAAGGAAGTCAACCCTCGATTGGCGTCCCGGTAGGTCCCATGGCAAGGTCCAAGGAAAAAGAGGTTCAAGAGTTGATGGCAGGACTCATTTAAAAGCTCTGAAATCAAGCCCATGTGAAAGAAAACATGACCAAAGTCAATTGGTTCATTTTGGAGGTCAAGTTACTTTTGATCGACCTAAAATCACTCCGATCGTCCGAAAGTCTACAGAGAATTTTGGATGCAGCCTCAGTCGCTTTCGGATGAACCCCGTTCAACCAAAAGTGTACTTTTGGTCGACCACCTGATCAACTGAAAGTGATTTCAATCGACCGAAAGTTGCAAAATTCAAAACACGAGGTTTATTGTGCAATTTTCCAATTTCTTTCTTTTTCCCCAATTTGTACTATAAATAACACTTCTCTCACAAACTCTAACTTAGCTTGGATTGTAAAGACTCTTTGAGAGCTTTGTGAGTGGTAAATCTCATTTCTTATCTTGTAAATCTTCTTGAAATTTCTTCAATTTTATTTGAAAATGTTATTCTTGTGTATTGTTGTTGTTGTTTCCACAAAAATCTTGTAATTTGCTTTATTCTTCCCATTGGGCTAGGGTTTGCTTCCTTACAATTTTGGTTAAGGTGAGCTTGGATCAAGAATCATCACTTATTTTACCATTTTAACTTTCTTGAGTTTGATTTCAAATTGTTGTGGAAATTTTTGATCCAAACACCAAAGGGGTTCATATCAGGGTGACCTCGAAAGCCCCCTCACAAACTCGGGTCGGCCTGAATCCGAGTTTGACATGTGTTTTGCTTCTTTTTTTTAAAAAAAGTTATGGTAATTTTATATTTTAATATTGTTTTTACCCCCAGGTCAACTCTCTATCCTTGACCCGATCTTTTAACAGAATAGATGGTCTGACCGGGTCGAAAACATTGGTTAAAACCTTTACTAGGCAACCCTGTATTCCTTAGCTTTAATGGTAAGAATTGATAAACAATCGAAATGCTTACAATTGTTAAAGTGATTCAATTTTATCCAATTCACCGTATCAAACATATTATCATGAATTAGAAATATAAGAGGAAATCGGACAACCCTTGCTTCACGGACACGTGACAATTCGATATTTTTACGTGGGACAACTTTGTATTCTCCAGTGCTGATCTGTCATATGTCTGATGTGCAACATAAGAATTGTTCACTGTAGCCAACATATTAGATCTGAACCATACATTCCTTAGCTTTAATTTAATGGTGAGAATTGATTAATAATTGATATGCTTACGTTTCTTAAAAATATTCGATTTTATCCAATCTACCATATCAAACATGCTACGAATAACTAGAGATAATTAGAGGAGCAACGAATATAATAACAACAATTCATGTGTATAGAGTCGACGTAGTTCTTGCTTGCTTTAGAATGAACATTCTTTTTTAGGGATGTTCATTCGACAAAGTCAGAATCAATACACCTAGCAAGTCCAAATGTATTCTATCCCATTGAATCCCTACGATGCATGAAAGAGCTTTTAATGCTCAAAGAGATAGCCCAGACTCTTCATCCTCTTCAAGACCAGAAGTGTAGACGAAGTACAAAGTCCAAATCAAACCAAAGACACCAAAAAGGATCCAACCAAGAAGATTGTTGCTTAAACCAAAGGGCAGCCCAGTTCCTTCAGTGCTCAATCTTTCATCCACCAGAGCCATGGCTGGGCTGGAAATGGCTGCAGCACAAGTGGCTGCAATCAAAGATGCACCCATTCCCAATTTCGACTCACTCTCTTGAGTTGTTCCCTCCTTGGAGCACCTCACTCTTCCCATCTTTCCCATTGGTGGCAAACCTGCACCCAGTTTCGAATCGAGTACAAAATGTTAGTCACTCAACTTATTGTAAAGTTTCATAGCAATTACCACTTGGAATTGTAGTAAATTTTTGTTTTAACCATTGAAATTTATTTATTCCAAATTGATAACTCGAGTTCGTTTTCAGTTTCGATTTAATCGCTCAATCAAGATCCGTAAACTATATTGTCCTCGATGGAAACGAACAAGAAAATCCAAGATTTTAGAACATTTCTGTAGCAGTTTTTGTTTTTCAGTCAAGACATGTCGTCTCGCATAGCATAAAGAAGTTTTATGTACATAAGAGCAACACAAAATCGACCAAAGAAGTTAAGAGATTGTTCAATCTATATTCGAGAATGATTAAAGAATAGAATTATAGAAATATGTGATTCTTAATCTTACCGAGAGCATAAGGACGTGCAACAGCTCCCTTCTGCAGGAGCACAGGGCGGGCACCGGACGAGGTCGGAATGAAAGCAGAAATGGCTGCCATTTTTATTCAATGGATTGACCGCTTGAATGTTGCAGTATGGATTCTCAGGGGGTTCAATTTTCATAGTGAAGTATTGTCTTCATTATGAACCATATAGCAAGGATAGATTGGAAATCCATTCCTCGATAATAAACCAACCACAATTTGCCACATGTAACATCATCCGTTCACAACGCCTCTCTCTTGCTGCCTCTGTTGGCAAATATAGTTTAAACCAAAATTTAAACTATACAATTTCTCAAATCAATTTTTAATCAAACATTCTCCCTCTAATTTTTAACCACACATTTTACCTAAAAAACTTAGAACAACATCTCATCTCAATAAGAATTGGTACAAGTACAATCCTCATAGGATGGTCGAGTTGGTAGAGTAGGTGAGCATGGAGACATTTGGTCACGACTCATGAGTTCAATTCCCCCTATCAAAACTTCCTCGATCAAGCTTATCACATCGGACTTGTCTAGTGCGATCTACTTGCCTATATTGTTTGCAAGGCTATTTCGTCAATTCGAAGGTTTACCTAGTACGCACTTAGTGGGTAATAAGTGCGAGTTTCCTCATAAATCGGAGGGGGAAAAATGGTGCGAATAGAGATAACGGGAGAAGAGAACAAATACAAATTTACCCTATTTTAAAGCTTGCTTATTTTAACTAATTTTGTTTCAATTCAATCAACAGGCTCATGGATAGTAGAATTTAATAAAAATCTAAAATTTATATTGGAAAATTCTAGAAGAATGGGAAAGAATTGAGTGATTGTGTATGGTTCCTACTAAATTCAAGAACTTTTGTATGTAATCTATAACTACTCGTGGATATTGCACTGTTGCAGGTAGGGATGTTCGTACTTGACGTGCTTCGTCCAGTAGTGCTTATACTTCGCGAGCCCGATATCCAACCATGGTTTCGAGATTCCATCGAAATGTATAGCTGCAGCTTGCTCAATGTCAGTTGGCCCGACTCCAGAGTCATATCCCAACCCAAGGACATGCCATTTTCTATCTAAAGCTACAATGTGCTTGTAAAATGTGATCCACCCGATGGGTAAGCTACCGGCTTTCCATAATGGCCTCTTATTTCCCTGCAACATCCCGCAGGAAAAAAAAAAAAAAAAAGGGCACAAAAAAGTTAAAACGGGGAAATGCTTGATCACCGGTATTATTAGTTTTAGGGAAAGAAGGTAAACATAATAAACAATGAATAACTATGATAACAGAGCAATCCTTCCATTTCAAATCATCCTTTTCTTTTGGTCTGCCAAATTCGACTAGTTACTAACGAAGAGTACATATTTTAACTAGACAAACATTTGGGTTAACTAGACTGCGTGGGATGTGATCCACAGAAAATCACAGATGCAGTATTAAAGTTTAGAGCGAGTAGTAATCAACCATAGGCTTCTACTAAATGTCACTTAGAACGAAAAGGAAGAGAGACGTGATCCATTAAATGTGTGAGAAGCAAATGCAAGAGATGTTAATACTAATGTATGCAAAGAATGTTCGAGATATGAGCTTTCTTTTCATAATAAAAGCACCTTAAGAGAGACTAGAAAGATGTTAAAGCATTAGTTATCTCAATTTTAAGTCCAATCTTCCTAAGACAACATAAAAGAGGTCTCTCTTCCGGTCGGACATAATACAGGAGAAGTGTCAAAAGTATAGGTGTCAACATAAAATGGTGTGCGTGTGTTCCCTTACCAAATTTAGGTATTTGTGATAGATTCCAGTCAGATTGTGCCGCCTCCATTCTTGCAGATCAAACACATTCATCCCAAAAGCCCATGTGCATGTCTGGGAATCAAATTTCTTGGCTACCATGGAATCGGTGAAATTAATGAACATATCCATACTACGGAATGAAGGCTCTACTTTATTGCAAGTTTCCACAGCACCATTTACTTTGCCTCTCATGTTAATATTCCATAGTCCTGTTAAATCCTTTTGTACCACCACATCATGGTCGAGAAGCACAATCTTTTTCAAAAGAGGAAAAACATCTGGCAAATAAAACCTAAGGTGGTTCAGCGCAGATATATATCTTGGATCAACAGAGCCTTCCTTCTGAAGAGTTGCATTGTATCTGGTGGATAACCATCCAAAATTGTCTATGCTCTCAATGTGGATTGTAGCTTTGCCAGGAGGATTTAATAGAAACCACATTGATATTGCTGGGAGGTTGAGGGAATCTGTCACAATGTGAAACACTATTCTATCTGGTTCCTGCCAGGAAAAGAAAATTCACTATTATTCAGTGTATGATAAAAAATCAACAGGTCATTTCATTTATCTTCTGCCCAAACATATCTTTAGTCAATGAAGTCGTCATACATTGCCAAGTTTAAAACTACTATTTATTCTCTACCATTAGATGGTATACACAAAAATGTTTAAATCATAATCACCATTCACCACCACCGAAGAATTTTTTTTTTTTTTTTTCCAAAAAAAATAAATAATAATAAATAAATATATAAATATAAATATATATATATATATATATATATATATATATATATATATATATATTTATTAATATATATATATATATATCCACTGTCATTTTCTTATGAAATCAAATGCACTTTCCAGAATTTCATGTGTAGGCTGTAGCCACATTTTGACGCAATTTTACTACCCATTAGAAAAAATGAGTGACTAGTCACAGACTTGGAAAGAAGTGATTAGCATCACTTGTTTTATAAATAAGAGTTTTAATAGAAAATGGTACGAATTCAAGGTGCAGCCCTCTACATAGAGGAAACAAGAATCTATATCTACAATAACAAAAGAGACACCAAAATAATATTATTGCAATGCGGTCGTATGCCCATCCTAACAACAAAATTTATTTGCATGGAACTATTTCTTTCCCCTCTTCAGTTTCATTTTGCTAACATAAAATACAAATTCGTATCCACAATAATTACTACACTTTCATCAATTTCAATTTAAATATGTCCCACTCCACTATTTAAGCATGCATATACAACAGGCCATGAAAAGTTTAAAAATAGAATGCACAAATTGTGCATGTGGTCGATATTTCAATTGTCCTTGGACAACAAAAACTCAATAAGAACAAAGAGGCATGCATACACATAGAGGGGTTCATGCCAGCAATGAAGTTGAATTAGAAAGTCATGGAGTGTGTACTAAAATTGGAGAAAGAAAATTGAAATCCGAAAATATAAAAAATTGAATGAAACCCACTGTCAACCAGGGAAGGGATGGAAAAATGGTGGCAACTTACCCTAGCAGATGAAACAGTTGAGTTCACAACAACTGAACAAGCCAAAACATTGTCAGAAAAAACAGCAAAATGATAGAGCTCTGGATCTTGAAGTGCATCTATGTTGGGGAGCACCCGTTTCCCAGGCTCCAGGGTAAAGTATTCAGCAGTCAACTTCATAGAGAGGCAGTGAAGGCCTTTTGGGATAGTTCTTCCGCCAAGTCCTGCAAGAAAGGATTCTTGCATTTTCTGGGATCGCACCTGCTCTTCAGCATTGTGAGTCATAGCACGAAGCTTTTTCACCATGGCAGAGCAGTCAGGGTAAATACGACTAGCTTTTAACAAGGTAGAACTCATAGCTTTCATCTTCTGCAGACCACTGGAAAGTTAACTGGTTTATTTACTCTAGACATCGCTCACGTCTCAAACAATTTACTAACAAGTATACTTCCAATAATGTAGAAATCAACTACCATAACTATGAAGTATATATCCAATAGAACAAATTTTATTTTTTGGAATGAAATGTGTCCATCCATGAGTATTAAACGATGTCACTCAGATAGTTCAATTCAAAGAATTCTTAATTGAGCATGAAATGATCATCACTCGGCAATAGAAAGAAACGCTTTTCATAAGGAAAAATGAAAAAAGAAAGATTTGAATCGTTAAATGCAATCCATCATTGCTATTGAGGCCACTTATAAGAATATTAATCACCATTCATTAGTTCAATGAGCCATATTCTAAGTTCTCTTTCAATTAATATGCACTCCTTTTCGCGTGAAATTAGGAGGATTTATCAGAAGAAGAGAAAGGAGAATAGGCAGGGAGTTCTACCTCCTAGACATATAAGAAGATTTGGTGCTTTGATCCATAGCTCTTTCAACCTCTTTAATTCTTAGCTTCAGCTCTTTTACAAGATGAGAGCTGCTATTTGGCGGCACAAAACTCAAGTATGCTCTGGCCATCACTACCTGGTCTTTCATCTCTTTAACCTTCTCATCTAATGCCCTGCGTGCCATAGACTGTAAGTTCTGATCATGTTGAAACCGGTTTGACGAGGAATGTTCCTGACATATAACCAAAGATAAAAATGATTGAGGAAAGAGCAAAAGAAAAAGTAATACAGAAGGAAGAGGCTCAAGAAAAGGGAAATTTGGAAAGACATTTCAAAGACAAAGGATATGCCACTCCACAAACCAAGACATTACCAAAGTTTTTAATAAGAATGGAGTGAACACATCTAGCTTTAGCGAATAACTATTACCTATGCACCTCGTGTATAAAATTAGAAGCAATTTCTCATACGCATGAGAGAGAGAGAGAGAGAGAGAGAGAGAGAGAGAGAGAGAGAGAGAGAGAGAGAGAGAGAGAGAGAGAGAGAGAGAGAGAGAGAGAGAGAGAGAGAGAGAGAGAGAGAGAGAGAGAGCAAATTGTTGAAAGCTTTGAATTCAATATATTTATAACAAAAGAAGTCCAGAAGCAATTGCTAAAAGTAATGCTAATTAAAAAAACTCAGAGATAACAAAATTATTTCTTCTGTATTTACAAAATATCTCATAGATCTTTTTAACCTTGATTCCATAAAAATTGAATTCTATTCAATTAAGAAAATATAACATATTGCACCCTTAGAGAAGGACAGAGCATAACATTCAAATCAGATCTGAGTCAACTCTCACAATAGTCTCCTCATTTTGTCTCACGAGGAATTTATTTGAGGCTGAACTAGTGGTTTTCAGGTTAGTAACTTTGGTAGTCACGTTGTCCCTAAACTAAGAGAAGGCAAACAGTACAATCTTTATCTTGTTAGGTATCTAAGTTCACGATAAGAAACAAATGCAACAAAATTTAACTCTAGGAATACTTGAAACAGTTCATTTTCCAAACACATGTAGCATCAACTGCTTTCGCTTCTGTAGCTATATCATTACTGAATTTTCATGGTTTGAAAAAAATATGAAACAAAAAGACCATATTTAGAAGTCAAAATAGCAGCAATTTCAAACATTCGCACCTTTTCCCCAGAGATGGGCAACCTATCCTTTTGCAAATGTTTTAGGCTACCTTCCTTCACATCATGATTGATAACTGAATTTGGAATATGAACAAAATTAAATGAATCTCAAAAATTATAATAGATTATACAGAAATAAAATGTACACACAACACCAACCATTTTTCCCCAAAAAAATAGTTTTATCTGCAACATTTCCAGATTCACCAGTAGTATTATCGTCAATAGAACCAAAACTAAATGCTGAAGTAAGGTCTCCATCTTTGTACACAATCAAAGGTGGTTCTTTCGAACCTTCACCTTCTTCCTGAGCCAAGCATACACCATTCCATAGATATGAGTACCAAATTGAAATTGATCTACTTCTTCAAAGAAAACTGATCCATATTTACAGTTACCTGCTGTATTGCACTAAGTATCTGAGTCTCTGTTCTGTGTTTCTGCACAAGAGAAATTTTGCAACTTTGTTTTCAATCCAAAAGCATCATATAATTTCCAGAAAAAAGGAAAAAAACTTAAAAGCATAAAAAGTTGTCTGCCACAGTTAGCAAAGCATTAGACTGCTCGAGAAAAAAAAAAAAAAAAAAGATATCCATCGAGAATGACAACACAATCACGCTCTTTTGGGTTGGAACTAAAATCCCATTATATTTTCCTTCCCTTATTCGATGCCAATACAATAAAATATAGATTTCCAAAGTCCAATCCCCATATTAGCTAATCAAGTAACATCAGAGGAACGTAAATAACGGGAGAGAAGAGAGATCGTACAATAATCGATAAATCTTCCACAAATCGTTTCGATACTGCATCAAAAGAATCACAAATCAGATCAACAAACGTGATCAAACTAACAAATAACAAATAAATGAATATATACATGAAAGGAGGGAAAAAATAAAATAAAAAACTTACCTTCGGAGTGCAGGTGTTTGAGCCTAAAAGACAGTAGAAAAATTGGAACAAAAACCGAAACACCCAGAAAACAGATGATAAAAATCCTCGTGCATCTACGAAACAACCTCATCAGGCTTTCTACATAAACATATTCTTATTATAATAAATTCTTGTACCAATTTACAAAAATCCTCGAAAAAATGAAAATGAAGTGTGAGAATGGACTAGGGTTTTTCTCGTGCTTGCTGATCTACCGTTAACAGTAAGATTTCGATAAAGTAATTATTTTTGGTAATCTTTATTTTGTCGATTTAGGGAGAGAAATATATACAAACGTGTATATATATATATATGTATGTATAGAAAGAGATTTAGATGCGGCGAAGGTGGAGAAAAAGCCAAAGAGGTTGTGGCATGTAAGGGAAGGGCGAATGTGAGTACTGGTAATTATTTATATAGTTTTGCGTGGAGGCTTGCGATGTGGAAATAGGATCCAATCATGGGCATGGAAGTATAGGTGGGGGCATAGCATTGTGGCATGTAAGGAAGGGCGAATGTGAGTTCTGGTAATAATGTTCTTATTGTTTGTACTTTTGAAGAGTGATTTTTAAGAGATGGTTTGGTTAAAATGTAGGAAATAGTTTTTTTGATTTTTATGAAATATTATTTTATTGATAAATATGTAGTTGAAAAGAAGAAAGAAAAAATTATAATAATCCTAAAATAATGTATATCAAACGGAGGTTATGTGTATACTGTAACTTACAAATTTATTTATCAACAAATGATATGACGGGATTTGATTGGGTAAAATTTTCATTAATTAAAAATAAGAAATTTCTCACTTAATTTCTCAATTCTCAATACTCGTTGACTTCAACGTATAGATGTTGTGCTCCGTTCGTAAAGCATTTATAAAAAATTATAAATATCACAACTTCCAATATTACTTTTTAGTTTTTACTAACCACACATATTTTTAACGACCATTTTCAATTAGGCATGGACAAAAGAATCAAAACTAACAATTCAGTTCGGTTTGGTTATGATTCGATTCGATTCTTTCATGATTTTAAACAGTTCTGGTTCTAAAAATCAATAACCATTTGATTCTAATTCAAGTTCTTGGTTCAGAACTAAGAACTAAAACCGATAGAACAAAACACAATCTTTTTATTTTTCTAAAAATGTAAATTTAAAAAAAAAAATCATCTATTTTTAATCTTAATGCATATCATATAATCATCTAATCCATTAGTGATCAATTACCCAAAAACTATTGACTCATTCAACATTACAATAACTATAAGCAAAATAAATAATAAACAAAAAGCTATAGATAAAAAATTATTTTTCTTAAGTTTGAAAATTTTAGTTTAGAAAATCGGAACCAGAACTAAAATCAAAAGAACCGAACGGTTCTATTCCGGTTCAGTTCTTCTTTTACAAAAAGAATCAACGATTCTTTTGAAGAAAGAACCATCGTTTCTTGATTCGGTTCCTTGGGGACCAAAATCACATGGAATCACTCATAACCCTATTTTTAACCATACATTTCACCTGAAAAATAGCAAAAAATATGTTTATAATTCACTTGAAGGCCGTCGAACACATTGTAAAGTAATGAATTACATGTTTGTTTCAATTGCACATTTATTGCATCCTTATATTGATTGTATTGCCTCGTACTATCTAGCGCGATGCAAAACATTCTGCGATGAGAGTTTACACATAAAAAAGGTATAAACGAAGAATTTGATTGATCTTGGCAATTTATTGTGATGTAATCCATACTCCATAGTGGGTGTAACCCACACCTTGAGGGTTCGAACCGATCAAGTCATGTCTTAGGCCATTGGTTCGAGAGGTAAATCGCAGGTTATACCTCCCAGAGCCAGGGTGGATGGCACTAAGTAACGCCTCTTAGAGTAAGGTAACCTCCGCTTGCCACATGGAACGAATCCATTATTCAGCCGTCAGAATTTGAACCTTGCAATGCGTGGGTACGTTATCGGCCAATTCGTTTGTCGCTGGGAGATGTGCCCCAAGAGCGTCCATACTAAATAGTGTAATGGATGCACTTGCGTGCTTGGATTCTCATATCTCGTAGATTGCACAAATTTTATTGTGGAATTTTTGCTTTTGTAAAAACCTAACTTCAAGGATAAGTTTATTTGAAAGCTATTGTTTCGTAGACAATCTATATCTATATCTATATATATATAAAAGTAAGGAAGTGGTTTGGTGTGAACACATGTTGTGAATAAGTGGTTTAATGTGAACACATTTTGTAAATTAATGGCATTTATTATTTTTATTGTAATCAATGGTGATTTTGAAAAACTATGCATTAGTTTATTGTTGTTTAAAATATGAAATTCTTAAAATTAATTTTTTATTATCTTCTTATTTATTTTTCTCATGCGAATTTTTTATCCATTTACTGTTTTTTTTTTAATGATTCATGCTTGACGTGACAATATTATTAATCAACAGCATAAGGTATAATTCTCGAATAATTTTTTTTTTTTGAGTAATTTGGTAGTAATTGTTGTAGACTATTATTCATTTGATACTTTATTTGTCATTTTCTTTTTCTTTTTCTTTTTTTTTTTTTTTTGAGTAAGTGGTTTAATGTAAACACATGTTGTAAATTAATGACATTTATTATTTTTATGATAATCAATGGTGGTTTTGAAAAACTATGCATTAATTTATTTTTGTTTAAAATATGAAATTTTTAAAATTAATTTTTTATTATCTTCTTATTTATTTTTCTCATGCGAATATTTTTTTTTATCCATTTACAGTTTTTTTTTTATTATTCATGCTTGACGTGACACTATTATTTAATCAACAACATAAGGTATAATCCTCGAATAAATTTTTTTGAGTAATTGGGTAGTAATTGTTATAGACTATTATTCATTTGATACTTTATTTGTCATTTTTTTACTATTCAAATATTACAATACAATAATTTTTAATTTTTATAGTTTACAATTTTTTTTTTTAATTATATGGATTAAATTCCATATATAAATGATTTTCTTATATATGACTTATTATTTTTCATCTAAAAACTACGCATTCATTTATCATTATTTACACTATGAACTTCTTCAAATTATTTCTATCATGCGACAGTATTTTTTATCCATTTAAAATATAATGATATACTTTTCTTATCTAATTCTTATACGAACATTGCAGAGTACTTGAATATTGGTGATCCAACATCATAAGGTATAATTCTCGAATAAATTTTTTTGGAGTAATTAGGTAGTAATTGTTATAGACTATTATTCATTTGATACTTTATTTGTCATTTTTTGTTTTTTTTTTTTACTATTCAAATATTACAATACAATAATTTTTAATTTTTATAGTTTACAATTTTTTTTTAATTATATGGATTAAATTCCATAAATAAATGATTTTCCTATATATGAATTATTATTTTCCATCTAAAAATTATGCATTCATTTATCATTATTTAAATTTGAACTTCTTCAAATTATTTCTCTCATGCGACAGTATTTTTTATTCATTTACAATATAATGATGTACTTTTCTTATCTAATTTTTATACGAATGTTGTAGAGTACTTGGATTTTGGTGATCCTACATTTAATTATGAAAATTGCAGGGCTTTTTTTTGGTATGCGGAGTGTATGGACAAACAATATAATACAAATAAGCAGAAATATTCACTCTATTTTATTCACTCTATTTATATCATTATACATATATATGTTGGTTCTTATAAAAAATAGAAAAATATTGTATTCATAATTATATGAGAAGACATGATGATCGTGCAACGCACGGGTGAAAATACTAGTATATTTAAATACAAATCTCTTTCTTCTACCGATCCAGATGTGGACTCGAACCTATTATTAAAATTTTTATCTTGTGTTTACTGTCAAAGCACAAGAATATGACAGCGGGTTAGGAAGGTGGATCGAGATTTACATTTTTTTTTTTTTTTTAAATCTCATCCAATTTTGCCACATTTATCCTCAAATTTTTTCAACCACTTATTTTTACGAAAATCATCACTTTTCACAATTTTAATAACTTTTTAAACAAACATTCTCCTAAAAAAAAACTCAAAATTCCTTCAAAACTCTCATCACTGCCTTTTAAAGAGTGACAATTAAGTAATCATCACTTTTCATCGTGAATATGCTTTTAAAGAATACTTGATCTACAAAATTACAAAATAGACAATGCATGCACATTTTTTTTTTAAAATAAAAGATACGAAGCAATTTAAACAAATTATTTTTGTGGGGAGTGAAGAAACTTGCCAAAATTAATTTCTTCTTCAATTTAAACGCAATATTTTGCAGCGAAATATCGTGTTCTCTCTGTTCCGTAAAGATTGACTTGATTTTATTTATCTATTCCAAATTATATTGCACTTTACTCATTGAAAGTCTAAATATTTTTAAATTTTATAATATGTCTTCATTTAATATCAATTATTATCAACAAATATAAATTAATCATATTTATTAAATTATTTAATGTAGGGATATATTAGTATAATGTAAAAAAAAAAAATTACATTTTCAACTATCTTAATTATATATTTTTAATTTATGTGAAAAAACAAGTCTATCTTCACATGATCAAAGAAAATATATTTTCAGACTTTCAGCTTCTTGAGTACAATTTACATTACAGGGTTACGATCAAGAAAATAAAAATAAAAATACATTACAGGGTCATTTCAAAATTTTATGCATTCTTGGCGCGTGTCAGTTCATACGGCCCAAAATGCCTAACAGCTCCCCTGTTCTCTTTGCTGTTTTGAGGTCGTTTTCTGTTTTTATTTTCGAAAACGCTAAAAACGCGTTCTCTTTACCATTTTCGAAAACGCATTTTGAAAAACAAAAAAAAAAAAATTTGTACACAAAACGGAAAACGCCCGAAACATCGTTTTGGGCGTTTTGTGTGTATTTCGACAAAAAATGTCCAAAACGCGGAAAACGTGTTTTGGGATTTTTTTTTTTTTTTATATATAGAATTATCTTAACTTAGAACTAAGCTTAATATAAAGTTTTTATTTTTTTATAATTTTTTTTAGAATTATCCTAGCTTGGAACTAAACCTAAATAATTTTTTTTTTTTTTTTTTTTTTTGAGAATTATCCTAACTTGGAACTTAGTTTAAATAAAGTTTTATTGAATTCAATATCAACATTACAAAAAAAAATTAAATGAGAATTCTTGTTGTTATATTTCAAAAAATGCAATGATAAATGGACTCTGGTGGTTTTGAAAGAACTTGCATTTTCTGGATTTTAATAGAAGTAGAGCTTTCTCAAGTCCCGAACCTGATCAAGCTGTGTTAATATAGACTCTTAATGCTCACATTAGTGTGTTGCATGTAACCATATTTTTAGTGTATTGTGAAAGGAAATTTGAGTTAGAGTTAGTAGTATTCTGAGAGCAAATTAATTAAAAATAGTTTAAATAGTGTTCTGCAAAATTTCAAACAGAACGTGTTTTCCAGCTTTTCATTTTCAAAAACAGTTTTCAGAAATGACAAACCAAACGAGTTTTCAGCAAATTTGAAAACAAAAATGAAAACACAAAACACAAAACATTTTCGAAAATGAAAATACAAAATAAAATACAAACAGAACGCCACCTAACAGTCTAACACATTCAGTTCTTTCGGACCTAGAGAATAAACAAAAAATGCTAGTTATACTTAAAGCATGACAAAGAGGTTGACAAAAAAATGAGTTGGCAAATTTGTGAATGTTGATTTAAAAATTAATGTGATATATGAATTAATATAATTATGCCAACTATGTAATATGTCAACCTATATGTCAAATTTTAAGTACTTGTAGTAAAATTGAAGAATAAAATGGAGCCAAGCAATGGAAACTTTATGTGACGTTCTATTTGTATTTTATTTTGTATTTTCATTTTCGAAAATATTTTGTATTTCCTGTTTTCATTTTTGTTTTCAAATTGACTGAAAACGCGTTTGGTTTGTCATTTCTAAAAACTGTTTTTGAAAATGAAAAGATGGAAAAAACGTTCTGTTTGAAATTTTGCAAAATACTACTTAAACTATTTTTAATTAATTTGCTTGCAGAATACTCCTGACTCAAACTCAAGTTTCCTTTCACGATACACTGAAAACATGGTTACATGCAACACACGAATGTGAGCATTAAGAGTCTATATTAATACAGTTTGGTCTAGTTTGGAATTTGAGAAAGCTCTAGTTCTATTAAAATCCAAAAAATGTAATATCTTTCAAAACCACCAGTATCCATTTATCAGTGCATTTTTTGAAATATAACAAGAAGAATTCTCACTTAATTTTTTTTGTAATGTTGATATTGAATTCAATAAATCTTAATTTAAGTTTAGTTCCAAGTTAGGATAATCCCAAAATGCGTTTTCCGCGTTTTGGATATTTTTTGTCGAAATACACACAAAACACGTTTTGTATACAATTTTTTTTTTTGTTTTCCAAAATGCGTTTTCGAAAATGGTAAAGAGAACGCGTTTTTAACGTTTTCGAAAATAAAAATAGAAAACGACTTCAAAACAACAAAGAGAACATGACCCAGTTCCGTTCTCTTTGTTGTTTTCAATCCGTTTTGAGTTTTCGATTTTTTGAAATATCGAAAACGCTTTCACTTTACCCATTTTCAGAAAATGCATTTTCCAAAACACAAAAAAAAATTACAAATGAAACTTAAAGGGAGTTTATTGGGTTTTGGATATTTTGTGTTAAAAAATCCAAAACGCGCGTTTTGAACTTTTTTTTTTTTTTTTTAATGTGAGACACTACCTTTACTTGAATTTCTTATGTTATTTTGCTATTATATATAGATCCATGTTAAGATTTTTTTTGTACAATTTTTATTTATTTATTGGTAAATGTGAGACACTTCTTTCACTTGAAATTTTTATATTATTTTGTCATTATATATAGATTCATGTTAAGATTTATTTATTTTTATATATTTTTTTTGTAAATGTGAGACACTTCATTCACTTGAAATTCTTATATTATTTTGCCATTATATATAGATACAAGTTAAGATTTTTTTTTTATTTTTTATATATATATATATTTTGTAAATGTGAGACACTTCCTTCACTTGAAATTCTTATGTTATTTTGCCATTATATATAGATCCATGTTTAGATTTTTTTTTTGTGGTAAATGTGAGACACTTCCTTCACTTTAAGTTCTTATATTATTTTGTCATTATATATAGATCTATGTTAAGATTTTGACGTGTGATCACGCAGTTTACTAACCATGCGACCGCACAGTAAAATATTTTGACTCGTTTGTGCGCCCCGAAGCGGCGAAGTGACAAACAATTTTACCTAAACGGATTGAGTCGAACTTTTGAATATTTGGCCGAAGTCGACACGAAGTCACTTTGATCGATTTTCAATTCTCGATTTATTTAACCAATATCCAACAATGCCACTGTCTTTTAACCTTTTTCCCCCAACAATTTGATGCATCAAATTGGAAACGCAGCAAAATTTTAATCGGATTATTGAACTCTTACACATTTCAATTTAATCACTATACTTCAATTCAATTTTAAAAATATTTTCTAGTGCAATCAGATATCCCGTTTAGTTGATATAACAAAAGAATAGACATGGTCTACAATTTCGTCTAAATTCAAAAGTCACGCTTATTTAACATAATTTATATATCTTCTATGCCATATTTAGATTTTTTTTTTTTTTTAAAGAAAATAAAAGATATCGAGGCAATAGAAACCAATTTTTACATTCACTGAAGTTTTTCCGATGAAGTGTAGTCTACATTTAAAGATCACGTGCACAACTATTTATCATTTTAAAAGTTATATGCCTATAAAGAGGCAATGCTTAGGGCAAAAGTTGCATGACTTAATACTGCCACGACGAAAAGGACAGCGACGTCTCATTTAATTTAACATTTCCCATATCCCCCTATCTTCGATTTGATTATTTATCATTATGTGTGCAACATTGTAAAACTCTGCCAAAACTCTCTTCATTTGTTTTCGTACATCAAAGTCGTAGCGTATCATATCGTCCCTCCAGAGGTCTCGTCCGCACGATGTACAGGAGGTTCATGAGAAGAGAACTATTGCCCGAATATCTACTTCAATTGTGCATAAGTTATATTCCCATTCGAATTTACATGAAAAGTAAATTAGAGAGATTGCCGCTCTCCTCGGGATTAGTTAGGTGGAGCTGGACATCTAAGTCATAATAATAATAATATAAAAAAAATTTGGTTAGAGCTGAAGTACGAACTATTCCTCATGGTAATAATTTTACATTCTAATAACAAGTTCTCTTGTCGTGTGGGTAACTTATAAGTAGAGGAGTAGGTGACCAATAGACAAGAAGGTCGACAAGATTTTGAAGTCAACAAAATATAAATTATAGTGTTTAACTTTTGATATTTCAAAGAATGAGGATATTTTAAAACACCGTCGGCGGCTTTAATTTTATATAATCAATTTTTATTTTTTTTAAAAGTAAAATATGTAATTGAAAAGTGGTTTTAAAAAAAAAATCTATAGTTAAGTGATTTGAAAAAATATATTTTTTGTAACTTTTGTTATAACAAAGTTACCGATCGCATTCTATTATTTTGCCTATGTTTGGAAAACAATACGTTTCCCAAAATCAATCATACACATTTTTCAAAATCATTTCACATTCATATATTTTACATTGAAAACATCACGTATTTTTTTTTAAAAAAAAAAAAATTACTGAACTGAGGAGTTTAATATTGTAAAATGAGTTATAGTGGGTTTGACAACTTGTATACGATTTATAAACAAATATATAAATAACACATTTTTCAAACCACTTTTTATCATCACATTCCCTTAAATCACCTTTCAAGTTCAACTTTCAACTATATATTTTACCTAAAAAACATAACATTCTTTGTTTATAAACAATTTCTTTTACCAAATAGAGATTTTATAAACATCATATCTTTTCAAATTACTTTTTAATCATATATTTTATTAAATAACTTTTCAGTCATATATTTTACCTCGAAAAACATTAAACTTTTTATTTATAAACAAATTTCTATGGTAAACAGGAGTTTAGTCTATTTCATTTGAGTTATGATATTAATAATCATTTTACTCCATGGTGAGACAGGAATTCTAATGGGTTTCGAAAATTTTCTAAAACAATTGTACGGGATAATCAATAAGTGGGTCTCACTGAATGAGTGTAGATTGATGAAGCCTTGAAACATTTGATGAAATGGTAATACCTCCGTTTGATAAATAATTTATAAATCGTTTTATATATAATACAAATTTTCAAATTATTATTTAGTCATACATGTTTTCTCTTTTTATTTTGTAACAACACATTTTATCTCAAAATTATAAATAAATTAGTTCATAAATCACTACAATATTACCAAACAGATGCAATTAGAGGCGTCACTTGAAATCTTAAAGTTACCCAATAGCTTTGTTAAACTATTTCTCCAAATTCTTTTTTAATTACACATTTTTTAAAATTATTTTTAAACACATATTTTACCTTTAAAAAAAACAAATTTTTTATTTTTTATTTATGTATAATCATTTATCTTTTCCTTTTTTACCAATCATAGGCAAAATTTATGTGCTATTTTTCTCTGGGGGTTAGTCCGGTCAGGTATCTTGTTAGGATAATTGAATTCATATAAGCTTATGTTCTTTAGCTCATTCGTTATAATTTATAAATCAATTTATAAATAATACAATTTTTTAAATTAATTGTTAATCAATCTAAATTTTCTCTCTACTTTTCTTTCACGTATTTTACCTTGAAAATATAAATAAACTAATTTATAATTGCTATATTGTTACCCAACTCTTAATAAATTAAAAAATAGACTTAATCAATTTAATATAAAACAAATTTGGCCTCTGTTTGGTAAAATATTTTTGTTCATAAACAAAAATGTATTGTTTTCGAGATAAAACAAAGAATCTCTTTTTTTGAATTTACTCGAAATAAGGACTAGATTGTGTAATAACATATGTTGTTAAAAGAAATTTTGAGAAAAGTGTGTATATAAAATGATATGAGAAAATGTATTATTTATAAATATTTTTTTTGTTTTGAAAAAGAATAAACAAAGTTGGACACTATCCATATGACAGGGAGGATATGGTGCCCGTTGTGAGCATCATAATCCTTATTCACACGTGGTGTGAAATTGTCATTTGACATTAAAAAAATCATTAATTTTACATGTGAGTAAGGATTATGGTCACAATGAGCACCATATGGTCCATATCGTTGTTTTTTTTAATTGACATTTTTAAATGATATTGTGATATGTCGCACATGCATTGAGTGGTGTAAATAACTACACCACAATTTACTTTTTAATCACCCAATGTATGTAGTTTACATTTTTTATTCATTCAACGCACTAAAATGCAACACAAATTTATTGAACAATCAATCAAGGTCCAAGAATCCAACACCACTTATATTGGTAATCACCACCAACTACGATTAGTATTACTTAGGTTGTTGTCTCAATTAATAGAATAATAGTATTAATTATTATCATTGATGTCCACCATCGCCTTGTGTGATAACATAGTAACCTTAAATTACATACTCCAACTAAATACAGGAACATATCACTTACGTTTCTGGATCCATATTTTAATGTCATATAAACATGAAGATGATCATTATTGATGACAAATAACATTACTTCAACAATGAATTAATAAACTAAAAAAATATTTAAAATACGGTACTGTTGATGTTAAGATTTGTAAATAAAACTTCTAAGAAAATATAAGATGAATAATTGACTTGTCCTCTCTTTTGTCTTCCTGCAGGCTTATATATTCTTATTCTGGTCGGTTATGTTCATGTTAAAATATTTTTCATCTTTTGTTTTGCGAATGTTTTACCACCCAAAAAGTCTTTGAATATGTATATTGCTGTTCTGCAACCAAAACATTTATTTGTTTTAAAATTTTCTTCCAGTGGATGCATTCATTCATTTCAAGGGACATACCTATTCGAATGGTTGCCTCCATCTATATATATTTTGGGCAAATTCTCATTTGCAAAGCACATTCAAAAATAAATTCATTATTTCTATTCTTCTCTTTTTCTTTTGGCATTATCAATTTCTTTAAGAGCGTCTTCTTGATTTGATCAAGTAGTCACAATTTGAATCAAACACTTCCATTGTATTCTGAAATAGATTTTCTATTATACCCCAGTAGTGACTTTGTTAGATACAGGAGAAACATCTCTTAAAAGATAAAAAATTTCGTGTCTTGGAGTTCATTGATTTTTCTCAAATTTTCTTGCATATTTCACAAAAACTTACTCCCTTCATTCCCTCCGGCATTTATTTTCCGTTGCTACCATTAGAGAAAAAGTCAAGATGTTTCCCTCTTTTGGAGAGTTGATCTGCAAGCTAGAACTCTGGGAGTAGGCGTCTGGCTGTCTCCATTGACTCTACCGATTAGCCGAAATCAAGCCTTTCCTTATTTTCTAATTATCCACATGATAAATGTTAACTAGGCTCATGCTTTAATTTGTGATTGGGCAGGCCAAGGTTCGTTTATGGATTAGGACGTCGTAGCCCAGGCCCAATTTCGTCTGGCCCCTATCTTTGAATTTCGAGTCGGGAAAAATACATAATTAAGGTGTTTACAAATACAACTTTCAAAAATAAGGCCAAACATATATATATTCAAAAATCAGGTTTTAATTAATATTTATTATTTATATTAAATAATTAAAAATCTTTTATTAATTATACATATTGAGGTCACAACATTACATAATTTGAAGTCACAAATCCAAATCTTTAAAGTCACAAGTTTTACAATTGATGTCAAGGTCACAAATCATTAAATGATTAAGTCACACAAATATTAAATTAGTCAATCTCGACTTTTTCTAGGTCACAATATATTAGATTATTAGGTCACAAATTGTTACAAATTATATATCATTAGGTCACTTTTTTTAGGTCACATTTATCAAGTCAACATTTTGAACAATCAACGGCTGCCTCACCACCACCACCGATGCCGCCGCCACGGCCACCACCTACGCCACCGTGCGACCTCCACCACCACCAATGACAAATCACCAACAATCCAACACCATGAAACACACAAATTTGTCAAGGTCACAGCATCAATCAACACCTATGGCTGCCCTACCGTCTCTAACGTCTCAACACCACCACCACGACTATCACCACAGCCTCCACCACCACGACCTCCACCACTACCACAGTAAACTGCACACCATGTCAAAATCTCAGGGCCAAAATTCAAACTCCTTCCCTCATCACCTCCGCGGCCACTTCACGTTCACTGAACCACCACGAATCAAATTTACAAAAAAAAATGGCAAACCAGGCCGCTGCACGTTGCTGCACACCGCCACCACTGTTAGATGTTGCAAACTCATCGCTTCCTCGACCAAAGCGGCGGGACCACTACTGCCAGAATCCCACTCAATCTCAGCGAGACCACAACTAGATCTGTCTGAATCCCACTCGATCTAGTAGCGCGCTGCAAGATCTGTGCAGCGGCGATGGCGGTTACCGGTTGTGTTCTTGCCGACCTTTTACAGTGAAATCGCTCCTCCCAGTTGTGTTCTTGTCGCAGACGATCGAAGCACTGGCGAAGACCGGCGGCGCGAGGTGTGGTCGTGGTGGAAGGCATCGTTTATTTCTGTTCTAGAGGCTGAGAGAGTGGTTGAGCGGTGTGTATGACTGTTTATCAATAGAGATATATATATATATCTTTCAATTTCAAAGTCTCATGGATTCTTTGTTGGGACTTTTTTCTTCTTCAAAATACTGACTCTTTCAATCCTCAAAGGATTGTTAGAAGATTCAAAATAAAATGGTGGGCAAAATTTCATGAAACAAATTGTTGTCCCAAGGCAGTTCAATCATGGATTAATCAAAAATCAAATGAAGGACTTCCGTCAAAAAAGCTTCAAGATAAACATGCTGATTTTCTTGCCGAAAAGGGTAGATTATTAGCACTCCTTGCAAAATGCACCAGCCCTGAAGAAATGTCAATTTTAGCAGAGAAAATTGCTGCTCTAGCTGAAAATGCTTCTTCAGTTCAAGATTCTTCAGAAACCAGTTCAGAGGCGGATTTCAACGTCGAATACAGTTTCTATCAAAATGAAGATGATTTTCTCGCAACTGACTACGATGAAAATCTTCAAGAAAATTTTCAAACTACCAAATGACTACATGGACGCAGTTTCCTTGATGATCTCAGAGAATATCGCGTTCAAAAATCAAAAGAATTTGTATTCAAAATTATCAAAGTTAAAAATCAATGTCCACTTTATTCAGATAATCTTTTCTTTTCATAAAAGGACAAAGGAGATTTTTACTTTTTCAAACTTTCGGTGGAGTTGGTGGAGTAGTTGACTAGCTTTTGGAAAAGCTGCAGACAAGTCACTGTTCAATTAACGACTTTCAAAATTCAATCACTGTTCAAGATTCCTACTTTTGGAAAGTAGTCGACAGAGCACTGTTCAATCACTGTTCAATCAAGACTTTTCCAACTGTAGTTCAATTATTCAATATTCTGTTGTACCTTTTTCATTTTTTCTATAAATGTAAGGGTTCATTTCAATTGTCAGGAAGAATTAATTGGGTCTATAACAATTAATATCTTCCTTAGAATTAATTGAGAGATAACAATTAATTTCTCCTTTTCAAGAGAGATTGTGAGCTTGTGAGCGGAGCGATAATAATTCTTTTTAAGAATACGTTATATATGATTGAGATATTGTTGATTAATTAATTTAATTTTGAATTATTGTAATTAGTTATTAAAATATTAATTACAACCTGATTTTTGTAATAATACAAGTTTCACCTTATTTATGAATTTTGATATTTAAAAGTAGGGGTGGATGTAATTTCCACTTTCGAGTTCCCAAACCAAGCCCAATTTCGTTCCCTTCACAATTGCCCTCTTTTTTTGTGATTCAATATTTTTATTAATACAAAATGAACACAAAAAACTTAGATATTTTTCTATAAATATTTGCCATTTTCCATTTTCCATGTTTCATTTGTCATTATTTTCTCAAGAATTCTCTCATTCAGCAATGTATGTTTCCTCATTTAAATTTCTCTCTTGAATATGTTTTGTTTCCTTTTTTGGTAAGTATGTTTTTCTTTGGAACATAAGTAGATAGTTTTTTAGCCCCTCCAATTTCTTATTAAGCATGAGTAGGTTATTTTTTGGGCTCACGCACCTTATTCGACGAAGTAGCTAGATCTCTTGATGTGAACTTAGGGTTTTGTAATTTGTAGGTTCTCGTTGTTTTAGGCTTCAGTAAGTTGTAGAAGTCTTAGTTTCCCCTGGACGTATCTATAAACCTATTGTACACGTGTATTATATATACATATTAGTTATTTATTATTTATTTTTATTTTTTTGCTGCGAGTTGGCCAGTTTGATCAAGCAATCTAGCTCCCATGCAAGCTGGATTAACTTTCAGCTCGCAAACAGACTGGGCTATTTTGCTGTATGTTTTAATGGGGATTTGCATCAACTCCCATTTGCCTTAGTCTTTTGGTTTGACTTTTTTCTGCTAATCTCACAGTAATGTATGACGCTCATGATTTTTTCGAGTTGGAACATGAGGATTCTTCAACTCAACCTTCAAGTAATGACCCTTTGAAACGAAGTTCACCTACTTTACGAAAGTTGTTCTCTTCTATTTATGAGTTGCTGGATGGCTCTTGAGGAGGGCCATTGTGATACCCCGACTAAGAAAGCTTAAAATAAATGATAGGTACTGCTCGTACCAACAAGGTGTACCTTCTTTTCCGGAAGCCCATACTTAGAAACCCTACAGTTAAGCGTACTTGGCTTGGAGCAATTCTGGGATGGGTGGTCTCCTGGGAAGTTTTCTCGGGGAGTGTGCGAGTGAGAACAAAGCATGCTGAAAAAGACTCGTGTTAGTACAGTGGGGGACAGTACGCCATCATCTAATGACCGGGACAGCCCGTTAGTGGGATCCGGGTCGTTACAAATGATATCAGAGCCGGCCGCCAGCCGGAAATCGGGAACTAAGTGCTACGCTATAGGGCGGGAGCCACATCTAAAATCTCAACGTCTGGCAACAGATCATCAGATGAGTTAAGCGCGACGAGGACTTCGCGAGTCTAACAGGGGGTGATTGTAATACCCCGACTAAGAAAGCTTAAAAGAAATGATAGGTACTACTCATACCAACAAGGTGTACCTTCTTTTCCGGAAGCCCATCGTTAGAAACTCTATAGTTAAGCGTGCTTGGTTTGGAGCAATTCTGGGATGGGTGACCTCCTGAAAAGTTTTCTCGGGGAGTGTACGAGTGAGGATAAAGTATGCTGAAAAGACTCATGTTGGTACAGTGGGGACAGTACGCCGTCATCTAACGACCGGGACAGTCCGTTAAGTGGGACCCCGGTCGTTACAGCCAGATACCTAAGTTTTTTGTGAATGAATTTCAAATGTTCCAAAGTCGTTACTGAGGAACGGGTGCGTGAAGGATTGTCAGTATAGTTTGTGGGTTACTAGTGCCCTTGCCTTTGTACTTTTGCAACCAAAGTTCTTCCCCTATTGTGTCCTCCGCAAATCCCTTCACGAAATTATCTGAGATCGTAGTCTACCTCCCATGGATCCAAGCAATGAAGGAACGGGTGCTTGAAGGATTGTCCGTATAGTTTGTTGTCGATCAAGGTATATCTTGCGCTTTTCTTCGCAATAGTCCATAGTTCTTCTTTGTCGTTGGCTGGTGAGTAATCTCCTCTTAAGTAATACAAGACGTCGTCTTTCCAACTTTTTATATTTTGATGGTTTACGGAGAAGATGACTTTTTCGATGTTTCTTTTTTCATTCTGTTTATAAACGATCACATGTCAATATCTTCCATTTTTTTAAAAGTCAACTATTTCGATTGGTCAAATATTTTTACTCACAATTTTTGACTTTTAAAAACAAATGGACAATCAAAACGTTGACATGTCGATATTTATAAATAATATTTATGAACAAATCAAACAAATACTAAATAAAAATCTCCTCCCCATCCCATATCTTGTAATTATAGCCACTAATGTTACACCCGTGCGATGCATGATCATTTATTTCTCACACATATCGATTTTATATATTAATATTTGAAATTAATATTTAATTAAAAATGAGAAACGAAGGAAGACAATTAATTAAAAAATAGGTACAATTACACATACATTAACTTTTTATACAATTCGTATGGTTACTGTTTCAGGAAATTTACTCTCAGAATTTTATTAAAATGAAAGGGAAAGGAAAAAATAAATCGATAAAAGTTCCAATTTTATTCTCTTTCATTTTCTATTTTTAAAGAAAAAATATTTTTGTGATACTGATAACTTTTTTTAATTTTTTTATGAATTTAAAAAAAAATATAATTGATTTTCATATGTTAACATATGAAATGAATATTTAATTAAGAATGAGAAACGAATGAAGACAATTAATTACAAAAAATGTACAATAACACATACCTTATTAATTTTATTTTTTTACGGTTAATATATTTATTAGTTCAAAAAAATTTCTTTAAACATTGTAATTTAAATTGACTTAAATCATAAAGAGAGAAAATAAATTACATTTGATTAGAATTTTTAATAAGTGAAAAAATACATATATCTGTGATATACGCTCAAAATTTTATTAAAATGAAAAGGAAAGAAAAATAGATCGATGAACGTTCCTATTTTATTCTCTTTCATTTCCTATTTTTGAAAAAAAAAATTATGTAATTTTGATAACGTTTTTTTTTTAAAATTAAAAAAAATTATAATTGATTTTAGAGAGCCAAGACAGACAAAAAAATTTCGGGACAATTTGATTTTTAGAGATGATTTTACGGATAATATATTTTTAATTAATCTCATTGTTATTTTGTATTAAATTTCTCATAGAGGTCTCTGATTTGACATCCATATTATATATTTTTTCGACTTCAAAATAATACAATAATTATTAAAAAGGAATAATAATTAATACAAAAAATAGTTTATAGATAGTATTAAGAACTTAAATAATATAGTTTAAAATGAATGAAATATTAATTAAAATTAAAAAATATAAAAAAAAGTTATATTTGATTTTTTAAATAATTTTACGGACAATATGTTATTTGTTCTCACTTGTTAGCTCGTATTAAATTTCTCGTTGAGATATTCGATTCGACATCCATATTACATATTTTTTGACTTAAATATAATAAAATAATTATCAAGTGAATAATAACTATAACAAAAAAAATATATAGTTTGTACATTGAAATAAATTAAAATCTTGATGTTATCAATAGTATATCACGAATTCTAACGTTATGTACCGTAATAATTGTTAAAATATTTATTACATTATTTTTCTTGCATATTATTTTTTACATAGATTTTCAGATTTAGAAAGTCATTTTGGGTAAGAAACTATGTGTGTGTTATTTTTGGCACTGACTTAGTTTTTTATAGATGTATAGATAGATAGATTACATATTTCTCGCCTTAAATATAATAAAATAATTATCAAGTGAATAATAATTATTACAAAAAAATAAATAAAAATTATACATTAAAATAAATTGAAATTTTGATGTATTAATAACATTGCACGAATTCTAATGGTATGTACCATATCAATCTCTAGAATATTTATTACATTATTTTTTTGCTTTAATTAAGTTTATCTTGAAAGATTCTTTAAAGTTTCTAAATTTAGAAAATAGTTTAGGTCGGAAATTGGATTTTTTTCTTTTTTGGCATGTATTCTATTATTATAAATAGAATAGTCAGTCGCATTAACTTGGGATGGATGAGAGAAGAATAATAATTTTTTTATTTTTATTTATTTTTATTTTATTATTTAGCCCTTTTTGACACACACTTTAAAACAAAACTCTTTATTTCTAACATCCTTTTGTAAAAATTTTCGTTCATAAACAAATAATGTGATATTTTAAAGATAAAATATGTAATTGAAAAGTAATTTAAAAATTTGCATGGTTAAAAAATGATCCATGTTATTTACAAATTAATATAAAAAGGTTTACCAAGCGGGGGACTTGTACACATTTTTAATCATAAGGGTAAAGTTGCATGTTTAATAAAACCTCATCTTGTTGCCGAAGGAAAGGATAAAGGTTGTCGATTAGTACCCCTAAAAGTACTACTAATAATTCGTTTGGTAAATTTGTTTATAACAATACATTTTTTCAAATGATTTCTTAATTGCTCATATTTTTTCAAATCAATTTTCAATCACATATTTTACCTTGAAAATATCATATTCTTTGTTTATAAACATTTTTTTTACTAAGCAATATCTAACTGTGTAGTAACTTGTTTATAAACAACAATGTGTTTTCTCAGATTACTTTTTAATCAATTACATATTTTATCTCGAAGATATAAACTTCTTTGTTTATAAACAAAATATAAGATTGATGATATTAATGCTCCATTTTGAAGAATGGGGACCAAGTTGAAATATATGTCGAAGAGTGGGGACCTTTGCTGCATTCCCCTTCCCCCCGTCTAATTCTCATTTTTTATTCGATTTTCATTTTCATATAAAATGCGTCATAAGTAAGCCCTCACCCAATCCCTCTCTGGATTTCGGCTCTCAATTTTCACGCCAGGTACAGATCATCTACAAGACATCACCCCGCACTGCACTGCACCGATCCCATTTTTGCCCCCAGCCCGCCCCGCCGCACCAAATCCATCGCCAACTCCCGTTCCTCTTTCCCCTCAATTTCACCACCATAGATTTATGGATTCTTATAATAATAGTCCATTCCGCATCTCGGCATAATCACGTGTTGACATAATGGTAGATGTGCTTGTAGTTTGCTTTTGTCGTAACAATTTTGTCTATGCGTTAGTGCAGAAAATGATAATGGACGTAAATTCCAAGTTTCATGTGGTGGTGCAAGCATGCACGGCGTGAATACGTGGTGGTGGAGTTGAGTTCATTAGCTGTAGTTACTGCTGTTGATTTAGAAGGTTGCCAAGATCTAGAGTTCAAATGTTGAAGAATCAGACCATGAAGGTGAATAGGGACACAATCTCGGCATGCATGACATGCCCTCTTTGCAATAAGCTCTTCCGCGATGCCACCACTATTATCGAATGCCTACATACGTGTGAGTTGTCTCTCTCGTGTTGTGCTGTAATTGTTTGAATCCTATTGTTTGTTTTTTCTACTTTGGTTCCGAATTTATTGCCAATCAGTCGAATTTTGGTTTTCTAGGGAGTGTGGGGTTTCTTTGTCAGTTTCTCGATTTGAGTTTGCATTTTGTGTTATGGTTCTGGGGTTTGCCGCATGAATAGCGTGCTAATTCTCTGGGAATTTTTGATGTTTTCATGGGTCTTTAGTAATTTTGATACATAAATGTTTGTACTTTACTCATTTTATGCCCAAATGCGTGGAGTTTCTGCATATTTATATTTTCAGTTTGGGATTATAAGACACATTTTGTAGTTCCTGCTCGAGTTGTTGACCATCACCTGAAGCTCCGTAAGTAATTCTCCCCCAGAAAACTATACATTTGATGTGAGCTAGAAATTGTTATGCCAATAATGTTTTTGTTCTCATCGGATTTTCTGAGCTTCAAGAATTAGTTTTCATGTTTTCATTGGATAAAATCCTAGAAAATTTTGGTTCAGGGATCTGATATTCTTGTTTCTGATTATCATCCAGTTTGTAGGAAATGTATTTATGAGAAGCTTTCAGATGAGGAATTGGAATGCTGTCCGATATGCGATATTGATTTAGGTTGTGTTCCAGTGGAGAAGTTGAGGTCTGATACTTCTCCTAACTTCATGACGTGTTCTTACCTCCACTTTCTCTACTGCATGATAATGAAGAAGGCAAACACTGAAACAAAGGGAAATAAATCTAAAATAACTCATGTATAAATATCTAACAATTTTGATGATACTGTTTCAACACTCATCTGTATATAGTACTAAAATATGCCAACTTTGATACTGGAAACTCTCCTATTCTTGTAGTATCTTTTTTAGTTAACAACCTTGTCACTGATAAATTGGTATTGCAATGCTAAACTAGTTGTTCGTAGTATGACAACACGGGATTTAATGTTTGCATGATACACCATGAGCTAAGATTCCAAAAATAAATAGAAATTTGGAACTCATATCTGTTAAAAGTACAGCACAACATCCTTCGGTTGATTCGATGTGTAGACAATTGAACTTCACGCGTCACTTATTATTTCTATATTGACGGTTGTATAGTTCTGCGAAATAATAATAATAATAATAAGAAGAAGAAGAAGAAGAAGAAGAAGAAGAAGACAATGATTTAGGAGTTCCAAGTTAAAATCTATCCAAGCTCTGGGATATCTGGTGTTTCGTTAGTATTTTGTAAGAACTTAGTACTTCAATAAACTGGTATTGAGTTTTTGGGAAGCAGGTTTATCATTATCCTAATTTAGGTAGAGAATATAGAGTACTAATCTCTGTATAGGTCAGGTGGGTACTCATTTTATATCATAAAACTCTCAGCATTTGATTTGGAGTAGAACTGGGATTGTTGGATTCTGTGCTCTTCTTTTATTTGCACACAAGTACATTAATATATGTAAATTTTGGAATTTGGGAAAATCAGAATTTTTTGTTAATCATGTCTATTGCTATTTGATTATTAGGCCAGATCATAATTTGCAAGATGTAAGGACTAAGATATTCCCTTACAAGAGGAGAAAGGTGCTGGCACCTGAAGTGGCGACTCCAGTTACATTACCGGCAAAAAGAAAGGAAAGATCTCTCTCATCATTGGTGGTCGGTACTCCCAGAGTATCGATACAGAGTGGCATGACTGGAAGAAGATCGAAGTCTGTTGTAAGGAAAGCATCAAGAGGTTCCAATTTTACCATAGAGAAACCTCTTAAGAAAGATGAAGACCAACCTGCGAGCTCTAGCTCACCTGAGAATTTGAACAAATTATCTTCGAATAACAGGAAGGTAAGGAATATACATAGGCTGCTTCCATAGGCTTTGTTCTACATGCCTTGTAATATTTCCTCAATCACCACTTTTCATTCTTAGTGGCATTGCTTTTGCAGAACTTCAGTGCTATCCAGCCATCTAGCCACACTACTCCTGATAGTGGAAGAGAAAGTGGATCTATATCATTGGAAGGGAAAGTTGATCCTTGGAAACCTTTAAATTGTTTGGTGGAGGCTGCAAATAAGAGTAAGTCTTCAAAATTAACCTCACAAGGTTCTGCTGCTAAATCAGAAGCTCCACGATCCCAAGACAGTGAAGGACATGTCCGTAAAACCAAAAGTAAAGAACACGGTCAGAAATCAATACTTCGAGATGGAAAGAACGGCAGTAAGCGTACCTCACCAGATTCAGTAAAACCTAAAAAATTGCGCAAATTTAGCAAGAAAAATGCGAAAAATTATGGGGAAGTTAGGATCTCACCTCAGACTGTGCTTGATGCTGTCGGTACTAGAGGCGAAAGGAGAAACAACCCAATTTGGTTCTCGCTGGTGGCTGAGGACAACCAGTATGAATTTATATTTTGAAGGGACTGGATGTTATTATGTGTTTCATCTACCTGTCCATATCATCTAATTTCCGTATTATATTTTCAGGGATGGAGATTCACCCTTGCCTCAGATTTCTGCAAGTTACTTGAGAATAAAGTGAGTTCGCATTAGCTTCATTTCATTTTGAGGCGTAAACTTCACCGTAAACCAAAATTTTTTAGTAAAAATAAAAATATATAAAAATAAACATGCAATAATATAAACAAGAAAACAAGATTTAAAAGTCTTCAAAATAACAAAATCTTAAAGTATCAACGTAAATAAGCACAAAATAAATCAAGAAAGGCGGATAGCAATTCAAATACAAAGTATCTACAATTTTTTCGTTTTCCCTTTTGTTTTAGTATTAGTTTGAATTGTTTATCAAATCAAATAATTAATTTAGGTTTTAGTATCTTAATGATTTGATTAAATTAGTCACGCAAATTAGGTGTAAAATTGATTTTCAAATTGTGTCCAATAATGTGAACTTTGGGTTTTAAAAAGAGAGGGGCCACACATTTGTGATGCGCATGTCTCGTAATTAATGAGGCGTGTGCATTGAAGAGTAAGTCTCACTAACCCCTTTCAAAATACGGGTATTGAGGCGCCCGAGGCACGGCTTAAGACACTGAGGCAGAACCTTTTTTTTAAAACCACGAAACAAACCGACTAAACACAGTACCGCATGTTTTTAGGAGTTTAAAGATTTGTGCAGCCTGCCAACAGTCATTCTATCGATTACTTATCTCACTATGTTGAGCACTTGTTAAATTATCCTCTTCTCTTTTCTGGTCTCTTTAGCTCATCCCTGAGATAATTGAAGCTTCTTCGGCGTCAATTCTGATCTGATTGTATAGCAGATCGGCAAAATCATGCTCAATAATTTTGACAATTCATGCACTATGTTTGAGGAACTTATGGCTTGGTCACTATATGCCGAACCACTTTTATCTAAAAACTTATGTTGTTTGATATGCATACATATATGTCATTTCAGTATTTTCTTTAACACTCCTTGCATATATTCTAAATTTACTTTTTCCCATAAAAGCCAGACGCATGCACCAATTCGTTAAATGAGTGGTGGCAAGACTTGAACTGAAGGACGTAGGTTTGTCATTTAAATCTTGTCTTTAACATGATCCAGTTTAAAAATATATACTTTCCACTGCTGAGTCATTTCAAATTGAATTACTAAGTGATTCTAGTGACTCTTACTTTAAGTGATGGAGACATTAGTTGGTTTGTTGGGGGGGGGGGGGGGTGATGGAAGAAAAGCATCCTTTATTATAGGAATGCCTTTGCTTTCTTGATATAGGAAGCCCGTTATCAAATATTCACAATCAACTATTTATGAGACTTGAGGAGAAAGCAAGAGAGAGATAAGCAGGGACGGAGCTAGGAAATTGAACTGTAGTGGGCTAGAAAAAAATGGGGGTGGAGATTTTTTTTTTTTTGAACTAAGAGGATTAAAATCGACGATTTTGAATCCCAAATCTAATATAAGGATAGTCATATGTATTTTGAAATGGTCTCATTTCTACAGATGCTCTTCGAACCTCATCTTGTTTGTCAATTGGATAATGTGCTATTGGGATACTCTTTCCCAAATCACATTTATAATATAGAGTATTACTTTGCAATATCTCAACAATACCCTCTTCTTCGGTCATTGATCTTTAAATTGAAATAGGAGTTTCTTGCGCTACATTTGTATTACTTCATGTTCCAACATCATCTTCCTTTTTAACATTCTAATCAATTTGCAAAGAATATATATTGTCCAAAATTCAATTAAGAAATTTCCATCACAAAAAACAAGTGGTAAAATAAAAAAATAAAAATTTAATGATCACAAATAATCCCTAAATCGGCCCTTTATAATCATAAGTAATTCATAGAAATTAATCAACATTCAAATCAATTAACAAAAAGAATTATCTGAAGTATAATTAAGTTCAAAAATCAAAAGTAGAGATAAATCAAAGCTTATAAACAAATTAATCAATAATCGACATTCAAAAGTAACTTGATACTTCAAAATAATCTCGAGTACTGCCATAGGCTAGCTCAGCCCTTGGAGATAAGATAGAGAACACAAAGAATTTAGGCTGAGGAAATATGTGTTTATTCAATTATCAAATTTAACTTTTACAATGCCAAGTCCCCTTTATATAGAGTTTAAGATCTAAGAAAGAAATTAAGGAAATAAACCTAATTAAGTCAAACTAGAAAACTATAATAAATTGAAATAAGCTAATATAAATCATACTAAATCTTTATTCCTAATCTACTAATAATATCTTTAATATTTAGAGCCCGTTTGGTGTACTGGTGTAGGAGAAATTGGAAAAAAAAAAAATTGAATTTTTGTGAAAATGTGTGGTTGATAAGAGGTTGTAAAGTGTGAAAGTGGTAAGTCCTACAAGAATGTGTGGTTGAAAATAAGTTTTGGAAGAAAGTTATGTAAAAACTCCTGGACCAAACATGGGCTTATTCTTTGTGTTTTATTTTGTGGGCTTTCAGTTCCACTCTTCTTTGCACACGTAATATATGTTATCATTGTTGCCACTGTTTGAGACTGCTATTGCTGCTGTCATTGTCATTTTGTATGGTGAAGCTACAGTATTTCCCTAAAATTCCCACCAATACTCATTGTAGGCTGTAGCTGCCCCCTAAAATGAAAAGCAGCCACAAACATCACCTTTTAACCAGGGGTTGCAGGATGTGCTAGTATCCTGCAATTTTAACATGAGCACTAGTTCAATATATGTTGCTATATTACTGTTATTTATGTTAGAAATCTGCCTTCATAATTGTTCTCTGATTTATTTGAATTGCCTTGTTTCGAGATTTAGCATGATAGTCGACTGCGAAAATAAATTTATTTGAAGAGGCCCATTAGCCTGAACCTTCCGTCGGCCAAAACAAAGTCCTATTTCTAGGCTCTGGCAGTCTCATCAATTCAAATTCCAAATTTTCAATATGCAGTCCTAAAATCCTTCCTCTCCTACTTCAGCTCTTATACATGCTTCCCTAGCTAGTCTTTCTACCAAAGCAAATCTTCCAAGAACTCAAGACTCATCTGATATGCACATGTTGGAAACGATAAGTGATTAGAGCTGTAAAACATCCCATAGTATCACTGTTGGAATCAACTTGTACTAGAGCTTACACTTCTAATCATGATGCTTATTGATGATTGTTTGTAGGTTACTTGAAAACTAAAGAATACTATGAGTTGTATCCCGTAGTTATTGTGTTGTTGAAGGGAGCTTGTTAGAACTTCTGGTGAAGCATCAAAATTACACTAAAATTTCTTTGTAATCTTATATGTGAGTTTAAATCTCATTTTAGTTGCACACTTGCACAAATATGATTGTGTGACAGAATGAATCTCTTTTAGTGATGTAGCCGAAAAAACGAAAAGATTCAATGCACTCCAAAAGTTCATTTATTATGTGTATTGGATATTTAGGAGTCAAAGTTTTGTTGGCTCTAACGAAGAATACCAAAAATTCAACAAGATGAGGAAGTACTCATTTTTATATCGTGGTGGGTAGTGGGTATTATCTCGTAATTGAATATGTAGCCTTCTTGTGTGGCATCAAACTTAAGAAGATAATGTGGTTCTCCAAGTCTTTTATCATCCCTCTGGAGAATAAAGCTGCAAGGGTACAGCACAATCTGGTTTTTATCTGCTCTCACAGATCTTTTAGCATGTTATACTGTTGCGTTCTATTGTAGGCGTAGCCAAGAAATATTCTTATTTTTATCTGTTTCATTCACACACAGGGATGGGAGCATACCCGTTTCTATTGTCCAAAAATACCTGATGAGAAAACTGGATCTTACAAGCGAAGATGAGGTAATTGAATTTAGCCCTGACTTTTAGGAGTGGTGACTTTTGTTGCCAGTTCATAACAGTTTAGTTAAAGTTAAATTTGAGCAAATTTGGGCGAGTTGTGGATTTTTCTATCTCATTCTTGTATGCTAATGTGCATGTTTGTAAGTGATTATAAGATGTGGGTCCTGTGGAATGTGTGGAAAGTAAGTGGGTAATAGTTGTAGTTTTATGAAATGTGTGGAATGTATGTTGACCAGAAGTGATATAATTACTTCCCAAACATGCTCTAAGGCGATACACAGAACACGTCTTAGTTTCACTAAAAGATCCAGTGCTTCTACTGTATATATAGGTTAAAAATGGAGAGAACAAATTTGAATAAATTGTCATCAGATTCTTAGCTTCTCTATTGCAACTCGTGCTTCCTTGGCCACCTCCATAGGTTTTCTCCTCCTTGCATCTACCCCAACAGAAACTACACTCTGCGTGCACAACTACAGTGCATCTCCTGCTACCGCTGTAGTTCCCATGATTAACCACCATTACCAACTTCAAAATTTTCATCTTAGGTGATTACTTGACACCAAAAAAATTCGTATCACATACCCAACTTAGTATTGCCCACAGCCCCATCAAGCCCACACACCATATACTATTGAATACTGCCAAACAAGTTTTTAGATAATTTTATCAGGTTTGTTTTATGAGACAATTTCTTTTAGTATTGTCTTGAGTGTTTGATTTTGATGTTTAAAATGAACATATACTGTGCTGTAGACTCTAGTGCTCGGCACATGTGATAGAATATTGAACCTAGAGTCTGCTTATTGTTCTCCTGATTATTTTGTAGGTTGAAATTAAATGCATGGGCAAGTCAGTAGTTCCCACACTACAACTAAACAATTTGGTTGACTTGTGGCTTCAATCAACTTCTTCAGAGAAAGTGTCAGCCACAATCGGTTCATCTGCTTCTGATTTCGTAATGATATTGGCGTATGCTCGCAGAGTCTCAGCTCTTTGAATGTATTCACCTCCATTCTTTATATCTTCAATAATCTATATAAACATCATTTAGATTTCAGTATAAGTTGAAGTTGCACTTCCTCACCCTGTATCCGTTATGAGCACTTGTGATATTATATTTCTCACCGCTGTTACATTTGTGATAAATTGGAGAGGGAGAGAGAGAGAGATTCGTTCTCCAACTCGACTCACCGGGGGCTTCTTTCTTTTTGGGAAAGAAGTTGCACGGAAGCTGATGAACCACTGAATTGATTCATGAACTGCCAGAGATTCTAAGCAGACTTTAGATTGGTGTGCCTCGAGTGTCTTGTTTCAATAGTTTACCTACGATGCAGGTGAATTTTCATAATATGGAGTCTATTTTCTCCCATCATCTTGGACTTTTAGAATGTAACCATTGTACTTGTATAAATTTTGTTTGACGTCTTCTACTCGAACTACATATATATGTACCATTATATATAGTAATAAAAGGTAAGTTTCTGTTTGTTCAAGTGACATTTCTGTAATTAATAACTGCATGTTTGGTAGTGTTTATAAGTTGGGAACATCATTAACAACTTAATCGCATTCTTTGAGGCCCACTACTTATTATACACACAATATGTATCACAAGTACAAATTTGTATAGTAAGTAGAAAGAATAGACACATAATGGTAGAACAAGGAAAGGAAGTCCCTGTTCTCTTTGCTGTTTTGAGGTCGTTTTCTGTTTTTATTTTCGAAAACGCTAAAAACGCGTTCTCTTTACCATTTTCGAAAACGCATTTTGGAAAACAAAAAAAAATTTGTACACAAAACGGAAAACGTCCGAAACATCGTTTTGGGCGTTTTGTGTGTATTTCGACAAAAAATGTCCAAAACGCGAAAAACGCGTTTTGGAAATTTTTTTTTTTTTTATTATTATAGAATTATCTTAACTTAGAACTAAGCTTAATATAAAGTTTTTATTTTTTTTTTATTTTTTTTAAAATTATCCTACCTTGGAACTAAACCTAAATAAATGTTTTTTTTTTTAGAATTATCCTAACTTGGAACTTAGTTTAAATAAAGTTTTATTGAATTCAATATCAACATTACAAAAAAAAAAATTAAATGAGAATTCTTGTTGTTATATTTCAAAAAATGCAATGATAAATGGACTCTGATGGTTTTGAAAGAACTTGCATTTTCTGGATTTTAATAGAAGTAGAGATTTCTCAAGTCCCGAACCTGACAAAGCTGTGTTAATATAGACTCTTAATGCTCACATTTGTGTGTTGCATGTAACCATATTTTTAGTGTATCGTGAAAGGAAATTTGAGTTGAAGTTAGTAGTATTCTGCAAGCAAATTAATTAAAAATAGTTTAAATAGTGTTCTGCAAAATTTCAAACAGAACGTGTTTTCCAACTTTTCATTTTCAAAAACAGTTTTCAGAAATGACAAACCAAACGCGTTTTCAGCAAATTTGAAAACAAAAATGAAAACACAAAACATTTTCGAAAATGAAAATACAAAATAAAATAAAAGGTAAGTTTCTGTTTGTTCAAATGACATTTCTGTAATTAATAACTGCATGTTTGGTAGTGCTTATAAGTTGGAAACATCATTAACAACTTAATCGCATTCTTTGAGGCTCACTACTTATTATAAACACAATATGTATCACAAGTACAAATTTGTATAGTAAGTAGAAAGAATAGACACATAATGGTAGAACAAGGAAAGGAATCTTCTAGTGTTTTCTTGTTTTAACCTCTTAGTGGGTGTATACTCTTTGAGGTTGTGTTTTGCCATGGAAAATGGTTGTCTTTAGTCGACTAACTAAGAAATTTGATTTTGTATTTCTTTTACATGCAACTTACATGTTGCATTAAGGAGCGGATTTCGAAGTTCAATTCCATTTGCAAATTCTGACCAACGAAATCATAACAATAACATGATGAATTTTACATTGAATTCAACAACATAATTTATGTAAAGTGGAATAGTAGGAGACTCAGATCACTCAACTTTACGATAGCTAGAACACCTGAGCATCTGAAATATTTTATAGGGGGTGCATGCAAACAAAAACAAGAGGGTGAGGATAGCTATCGATCAGTAATAATGGACAGAAAAATTTCATCCATTTGAATTTTTTGATATCCAACATTTTTCCCAGTCAACATTTCAATGTGGATTAGGAACAGTGATGGACACAGACATGTTGTAATAGGGGGGCACAGTGTGAGGTAGATGTCATGGGGTGCTGCCCTCGATTTTTTTTTTTTTTTAAAGAAAAGATCGAAAATAACGATAAAATTTAAATTTACAGAAGACAAATGTATTAAATAATATGCAAACTCACAAATGTATTAAATTACCCACAATATAATTCAAGAAATTGATTGGTTATATTGCAGTAAACAATCAATCAACATATTCAAATTTCAATTATAATTTCAATTACAATTGAATAAAATAAAAATTTCAGGTAACACTGTTTGACTTAAAAACTGATTTATTTATGATTTTGAGGTAAAAAGTAGTGATCGAAAATTGGGGATAGAAAATGTATGTGGTTAAAAAGTGATTTGAGAAAATATAATTTATAAACCATTTTTTGATTTTTACGGAACACGTGCTAAATAGCATCTTCCTTTAATCCCTTTACCCAATTAACATCAAATTTCAGCTAACTATTTATAATCAATTAACAGATTCAAAGCATCGTTTGAAAACTATAAAACAATAATAAATAACGAATTGGGTAAAATATTGAAACATAATGAAAATAGATAATAGAGCACTAGAGCCGCAGCAGAAGGAATGAAAACTGACGAAGGAAGGAAGTCAAGTTTTATATTTTAGGGTTTTTTTGAGGAAAAAAAAAAAAAACACCAGGCTATAAAATTTGGGGGTCACGTGACCCCCCGTCCTCCCTTGAATCCTTGATTATGAATGACAATGAAGAGGGGTGGTGTCCTGCCATCTCAACCCGTGATTTTCCCAATATTTTATTCTTTTTTCTTATATTTTTTTTGTCAAAATAATTATTCGAGGCCTGTCAGGGCCCCGTGATCTACTCGGGATTTTCCATCCCGTCCCAAACACACCCCGCAGGTCGATTAGGCAATTTTTTCACTCTGTTATGATCGGGGCCCATCAAGTTCGGAATGTCAATTTTTTTTGAAATCTCTAATTAGGATGTCATCGTTTTAGGGGACATTGTACTTATATTTTCAACAAAAGTGATTAAGGGCCTGTTCGGCAGCTAGGTCTGAGCAAAAATCAAACCAAACTGATCAACCTAATCCATATCGACCGATTTCGAGTTTGATTTTGGTCGATTTTTCAGGTGATTGGGCTGCTTTGCGTTTTGAGAAATGTAAATTTTCATCGATTTGATTTGAATTGCGATTTAAGTCAAAAACCAAAATCAACCCAAACTAAACCGACCACGTTAATGTTAAAAAGAATAAAAAAAGGTAAAAAGTAAAAACACAAAAAAGGCTCAAGACAAAGCCCTGGACTTGTCTCTCATTTCCAAATTTCTACAGACCACAGCCGCTCCCTCCTTCATAGGGGTGGGCGTATGGTGGTTTGATTCTAGTATCTCAAGAATCGGAATCGAACTATACCTTTTCGGTTTTTATAAAATGGAACCATTCGGTTCCATTGAATCGCAAGAACCAAACCATTCGATTTTGGTTCGGTTTCGGTTCTAATTCGGTTCTACAATAATAATTATTTTTTCGAGAGCCTTATCGAGGAGCATCAGGTCTCAGGAAGTAAGTCAATAACCTGAAATAAATTTCTACCGAATATACCAAGATCAAGGATTTCGAAAATCATTTCAGCCCAAAGAAAGTATATGATTCTCCATGAAATGAAAGATATTCAAAAACAAAAATAGGAAACAAATAGCTTAAAAGGTTTTTGGAGCATAGCAATATAGTAAACTTGTGGAATGAATCATGAGTTTTAAATGCATTATTATTAATTATTTTATATTTGTATTTAAATATATAATTAACTCAATCGTGGTCATTTATAACTTCACTTATTAATAAGTTAGTCTCATTCGATTTTTATTTACTAAAAATTTGAATTCAATTGTGAAGTTAAATGTTACAATGAGGTAGACACGTAACAAATTTCATAAAAAGAAATTAATTATTTCCACTTTACCAAAAAAAATTACAAATTCTTTTGATTTTTAGTTTTAAGACAACCAATTAAGATCATAAAAAAATAATAAATAAGGATCAAATATCGGTTCTAACTTCGGTTTTCGGTTCTAAAGGCGGAACCGAGAACCGAACCGAAAATCAATCGGTTCTAGGTTCCAAAACTGATTTCCTATTTTATTTTTTTAAAATCATACGGTTTCGATTTTTTCGGTTCGGTTCGGTTCGGTTCCGGTTCGGTCATATTGGTTCCGGTTTTTATGCCCACCCCCACTCCTTCACCTCTCTCTCTCTCTCTCTCTCTCTCCACTCTGTAGACTTCGATCAATCGTCTCTCTCTCTCTCTCTCTCTCCACTCTCTAGATTTCGATCAATCGTGTGTGTGTGTCTCTCTCTCCGGTAAGAAATCTGATTTGGTATCAACTTCTCAATCTTCTAACAGTCATCACCAATCGATTTTTAATTTCTGATCTTTATTTTTTTTCTTTTACATTTTCTATTTTATCATGGTTGAATCCAGTCCAGCTCGCCGTCTCTCTCAACTCAAATGGACATATGTATGATGAATGACGTATTTTTTGGGTATTCTGAAATTTTTATAGTTTCTTGTTGCTTATTTTCTCATTATTTATTTGGGTATTCTGAAATAAAATAGTTTCTCAATTCTTGTTGCTTATTTGCTCATTGTTTAGCTTCTTTCTTATGATTTCTTAACAATACGTGCAAAATTTCCTTGCTAACTGCTGTGCTTAGTTTAAACTTCAAGGAAAGCACTTACACGTGTTACGACCCCGATACCAACTACTTCTATAAATTGAACACATCTCCAAGAAAGCGGTAAGTAATTCAATACATTACACATAATACACATAATCCCACTCCTCTTTATCTTTTCCACACATTTATATTTTCCGTATTCAATTATATTTGCTCATAATGAGCCCTAATTTGAGCTTCGAAGTGCAAACGAGTGTCATCCCGGCCCCATTGAACATCATCCGTTTGTCCAAATACGCGGGAAGTCCACGTGTTCAAAAAGGAAGAACTGAGACGTATTGATTAAATGTCCTATCAAATTTTGTTGTCAATAATATCTATACAAATAACTTTAATATTTTACATACAACATTCTAGAATTTTCTAGAATAACTACAACTTGCCATTATCTAGAATATTCTATGAAAGGGCCACGTTCGTTAAGTTATGAATTCGTGTCTCCATCGAACATGCACCTGAAGTTGTTTTGCAAAACTTGCAGTTCGTGACATAAGGTCCAAAATAGGTGACTCGGTAATCATCATTTAAAAAAGGGAAGAGTACACAAACAAGATGATTATTAAACCACATTTCAAAACTAAAGAAAAAAGTTTAAATATTCTCAAATCAGGTGATATCTAATATAATTAATTTATATTATAAAAATTCACCCACCCACCCACGCCACGCACCCTACCACACCCCACCTAATTCAAATCCATTGTAAATTCAGTAGTCTGCTCATCATCGTCATCACCACCACCCACCATAGGGATGGAAAAAAAATCCGAACAACCCGCCCCGAAAATTATCCGCCCCGTCGGGCAGAGGTGTCAAGACGGACGGGCCGACCAGACCCGTGAAAACCGGCTCGGATTGACTCGGGACCGCGGGCCGACCCATGACCCGTGCGAGCGGTCACGGGTCAAGAAGTTGTGAACCGCGGGCTTTGCGGGTCAAACCTTCGCGGGCCGCTGTTAACCCGCGGCCCGTAAAAATAAAAAAATAAACTATTTTTATTAAATATGGTAACATTGAAAATCTCTCTTCTTCTAGAAACTCTAATACAACTTTTAAAATAAAATCTTATTTTTTTTCTTCCTAATAGATAAAAAAATAATGTTTTTTGACAATAGTAATTAGAAATACATTTATCATTTAATTGTTATTTGTTTATATTTTATTTAAATTTGTAAATTTAGAAGTAATTCATATAACATAAACTATAATTTTAAATTCTATGTAAATATTTTATGGTATAAATATGAATTTATGATTTTAATCATTTTGTATTTAGAAACTTGACAAAAGATTTGCTATAAATATGAAAAATATATGTTTTTATTAATACAGGCTAAATCAGAACAAACTGCGACCCGCATGGGTCAGCGGGCGGGTCTGGGTTGTAGTTCAAAATTTGCGGACTGACCAGTAACCGGCTCGTAACCCGCAGCGGGCGGGTTTTTTTCAAGCGGACCGTTACCGGGCTTTTTATCAGCGGGTCGGCCCGGCCCGGACCACCCGGATCAACACCTCTGCGGGGCGGGTTTTCCGCCCCGACCCGTGACCCGAGAATTTTTTTTTTTTTTGAAACTAAAAATAAATTTAATAAGGTCTAAAAGAATTGAACATTGGTGAAATTTAAGGGTATGAGAATACATAACCACTATACTATTATTTTGTTTATTGATTTTTTTCCCTTCAAATATACATATTATGTTTAAAGTTCAAACTTAAAAACTCTAACTAGTTCGACTCCTAAATTTTTCACCTAAAATTTTATTACCAATTTTAAAAAAATAATAATTAATTAATTTCGGGTCATTTGGCCGGGCGGGGGTGGGACCGTGACCCGCCCTGCGAACAGTCGCGGGGCGAGTCGGGGCGGGGTTCGTCCATTTCGGGTTCGAAGTGGGTCGGCCCCGACCCATTGCCATTCCTAACCCACCACCACCATCGTCGTCGTCATCACCACCACCACTATCTCCGTCGAATAGTTGACACCACAGTTGTACCACTACCACCACTTCCGGCGCACCACCTCCACCATCACCACCATTGTCACCATCTATTTTCAGAATTGAGAAAAGGAAGAAGATTTGAAAATTGAAAAACTGAAAAATTCATTTGGTGTAATTTATAGAATGTTTACTTGATTAAATAAATTAAATTCTCACTGTCAATAGCACGTGATCAGCTTTCTTCAATTTATATTGATATGTTGTCGTGATATTAGTGCATCAAATGTGACCCGTGACCTGAACATTGAAAGTGTGACTTGTGCCTTAATGCATTAAATGTGACATGTGACCTGAACATTTAAAGCGATACATTTACCTAATGCATCAAATGTAACATGTGACATAATACATCAAATGTGACTTGAACATTTGAAGTGTGACTTGTTATATTTAAAGTGTGACCTGTGACATAATGCATCAAACATGTTGTGACCTGAAACATCTTTGAAGTGTGATGTGTGCCTTAATACATCAAAATGTGACCTGTGACCAAAACATTTGAAGTGTTACCTGTGTTGTGACCTTAAGGTTTTTAAAGTGTGACTTCTAACTTAATGCATCAAATGCGATCTGTGACCTGAACATTTGACGTATGACATAATGCATCAAACATGTTGTGACCTGAACATTTGAAGTGTGACCCGTGACATAATGTATTAAATAAGTTGTGACCTAAACATTTTTTAAGTGTGACATGTGATTTAATGCATAAAATGTGACATGAGCATTTAAAGTGTGACATGTGACATAATGCATCAAACAAGTTGTGATCTGAACATTTGAAGTGTGACATGTGACTTAAAGCATCAAATGTTACATGTGACTTAATGCATCAAATGTGACTTGAACATTTGAAGTGTGACATGTGACATAATGCATCAAAATGGCTGTGATCTAAACATTTTTGAAATGTGACCTGTAACTTAATGCGTAAAATGTGGCCTTTGGCTTGAACCGAAACATTTGAAGCATGAGATGTGACCTGATGTATTACAAGTGACTCAACCAACAACAACACCACCACTGCCCATCACCACCTCACACTGAACCACCACCAGTGCACAACAACAAACCACCATTAATATCTCACCACAACCACCGAACCCACCAACACAATTCACCACAACCAAACCACCAGTGACATCACCACACCATCACAAATTTGTTGTATTCCATGGCCACTGCCAACGGCGTTGACATTATCCCAAAACACCATCGTAGAATCACCGCCACCACCACCACCTACTTTGCAACCCAACACCACCACCACAACCTCATAATCAACCACAACCATCACCATTTTCACAACAACCACATCCACACCAATCATTGTCTTCACAAAACCACCATCAAAATCATCACCATCTTCATAGCAACCTGCAACACCACCATGAAAACCACTTGCATAAGAAGCTTGAGTTCTCAGCTGGCGCCTGACGCCTGCCCAGTGGCAGTCTCTACTCTCCCTAACTCGTTGTTCCCTTCACTCAATACACCAGACGGAGACGCTGTCGACGGAGGAAGCCCAATATTCGCTTCATTGCTCGATCCATCGAAGAAGTGTTCGCTCACTTGGCCGTTGCCAGTTTTTGCTCCATTGCTCGATCCACCGAAGAAGTTAGTTCCGTCGGAGCGATGGCACCACTATCGAAAACATGCTTGGCTGCAATGAAGTTGGCTCTCTCTCTCTCTCTCTCTACACCGTCGTCTTGTTTACGACACCACAGTTGTCGATCTACCTCAGTGCGCAGATGAGTGAAAATATGGGAACTGAGCATAACAACTGTTTTAAAATGTAAACCCAATTGTGAAATCGATGGGGTTGGGGGTGTGGGTGAGTTGAGTTAGATTATTAAATTTTAATATTTTAATTAGAACTAGTATTTGCCCACGTGCGATGCACGGGACATAAAAAACATATATAACATAATTACAAATATGTATTATGTTATATATACTTTTTAATACTGATTTATTTTACTAATAAATTCTCTAATAATTACGTTATCTTCAATACTGATTAATTATTATAACTTTAGTAAAACATCATACATTTTTAATTACGTTATTTTCAATACTATTTTATTATTAGCATAACATGTATTTAATTAAAACAATATATACACATATTTAGTTATATTCTTTTTTAATTACATAATTAAATTACGTTCTTTTACATACTGTTTTATTATTACAACATTATTATTATTAATTAAAACAACATACATTTTTAATTATATTACTTTTTAATACTATTTTACAAATTTAAATGTTTAATTATATTCTTTTCATAACATAATTAAGTTATGTTCTTTTCAATAGTTTTTTAATTATTATAATAACTTTTTTAAAGCAATACTTTTTTACTTATGTTATTATTATTAATCCATTGCTTAAAAGTGTACGTGGTTGTATTCTTTTATCAATATAATTTTATATTCAAACTCTACATCATAATTCCAAACTATAAACATATATTGAAAATACCAATTAATTAATAGCTGGATATAAAACATTACTAATAATGAGATAAAATTATTTTCAAAGTGACTGATTATATTCTCAAGATAAAAATAATTTTGAAATATATATATATATATATAATCACTTTTTTTTAATCTCTATAAACCATGAATTTCCATTTTAGAAAAGTGTAAAAAAAGCGGAAAATTATGTGGTGTTTTATTTGACAACTTTGTTATTATAATATACTAGTAAATCACCCGTGCGATGCACGTGAAGAAACGTATTAATAAAGATAATTTAATGTAAAATTAGATGAATCATTCAGATAAAATAAATAAATTTTGCAAATAAGAGATATCATCATTTATTGGTTTCATATAATTACAAATTCTGGAATATTTCTTTGTATATAACATTGTTTGTTAATTTTGTTGGTCTTCCATTCTTATCACAAATCAACATCTTTAATCCGGAACGATTTGTCACCTAGAAATTACAACATAAAGTTGTCCATGTGTAAACACCAGCCATTTAAGAAGAAGTCACACATGCTAACATGATTGTCCCTGACTCTTATTGATAATAATGGCATAGGACGTCATCAATGGAAATTGTCTTCTTTGAAATCTAATAGGTTTTCTAGAATCAGAAGGACTCAACGATATCATTGGAATAAAGAACTTGTGTCCTGCATTGATGCTAGAAAGAATTTGACCTTCTAGAACATGGTCGCCAAGTTTTGTAACTATCAACCTCGTTCCATTGCATAACCCCTGTGTATGATCAATATTTCTCAAAAAGAACTTGTATCCTTCACTTATCTGATGCAACGGTCCACCACGTGGTGCAATAAAGATATCCATGTGTCCAAGTCATGTATCAAAATCTACCGACAATCAATTCGGTAATTTCATCGACAATAGGAAAATCATATTGGCTATCACCGGTCGCCCACCAACCAATAAGTATAAGTCTTACATTTGAAATGTTTTCCTCAATCATCTTTTCTCAAACCGACCTAAATTGCTTTAACAATTTGTTGTATTTGCCTAGCATATTTTTCAAATAAAAAGTTATACAATCATGCAACATTGAATCGTATGATTTACTCCTATCAAGGGACATTAAAAGACATAAATTAAATTTCAGACTAAATTATCTGTAAACAATATAAATATAAAAGCAATAAATACATAATACGTACCCAATGACCATTTTTCTTCTTTCAACATAATTCACATTGTCAACAATGTAAAGAGAGCAAATTGTAGAGCTGAACCATCATCAGGCAACAGACTTCCAATTTTATGGCAATTTTGACCATGTAATCTGAAGACTGAAGGCCTCCACTATCATTTAACCCATTATCAAATCCCCCCATAGAAATGAACGAAAACATCATATTATATGTCCGAATGTTCTCAACGAAATTCTCAATCATGTCTTCCCTACCATATAACAAATTTTTCAAAATAAGCGGATGATCTTCCACAAGAGGAATCTTCACTTTCTCTTGTATACAACAAAGTAGGGGTGAACAAATAAACCGCGAAACCGAATTAAACCGCAACAAATGGTTTGGTTTGGTTCAGTTCGGTTTGGAGAAATTTCAAACCGCCTTAAACGATTTGGTTTAGGTTTCAATTATCAAAATCGCGATTTCAAACAGTCAACCCGCCAAATTTTAAAATTTAAAAAAAATAAAAATAAAGGCAAACGTTCAATTAAAAAAATGTAACACACTTTTTATTGTCAACAAATCAAAATTAAGGAATCAAATATTAATTTGTTCAAATTCACAATCATTTGGAAATAATTCTTGCTCCTACAATTCATAATCATCATTCAGGACAACGGGTATAAGAAACGAATTCGATAATCATAAAAAAAGAAAAAAAATACTAAAATTATGAGATTGACAATGATGCATCAAATTCATGATATTATAGGTTTTTACAATAATTATACAACGTAATTTTTTTTTTTATGAAAAATATAATATAACATTGATCATCTCAATTTTCAGTTAAGTAAATTGGGATACAATTTACTTATTGTTTTAGAAATTTAAGAATCATAAATATTGAATTAAAATATAACAATTAATATCATGTCATAGTTAATTATTTTTTAAAATTTAGACTTAACAATTATGACAAAAAAACCATTAATAACTATATAATTTCAAAACAATATAAATAAATCTGTTAACCGTTAATGTAAAAAATGTGATATGAGACTTTCTGGAATAAAAAATTATATAATAATTAAATGTAATTATAAATAAAATATTTTTGATAAATAATCTGATATAGAAAAGAAAGTTATTATGTATATATAACAAAGAACTTAAAAGTATGACTATTTAAAATGAAATTTAATACAACTTGATTAAATATTCGATATAAATGTAAATGAAAATTCGACATTGAATTTGTATGACCGAACGAAATTATTCGTCCACAAGATTGAGACCAATAAAATATCACAATTATTATAAAAAAAATTATTTACGTATTAAAAGTAACTTTCTATGAAAATACTAATTAATTTAATAGAACGCAATACAGATGTACTAAATAACTAAAAAAATAAGATTATTTATAAAAAGTTTTATATGATAATATTTATTTAGTATTAGATGTGTAATACAATTTCGATATAATTTTGAACTTAAAATTTTACATTGAATTTGTATGAGTGCATACAAATACTTATTTGTAAGATTCAAAACATTAAATGATTAGAATAATTTTATGAAAAGAGAGTTTTAGACACAAATAACCAAATATAAATAAGTGAAAAAAATTCTTTATAAAAATTCTTAAATGGAAACAGCATTGTGAACACAATAAAAGCTGAATTTTGGAATATGAACACAATAAAAGCTGAATTTTTCCGCCAAAACTCAGTTGTTTTTATATATTATATAGATATAATAATATAATAATAAAGACTTGATCCTTGTATAAAAAACATAAAAACTTCACTTTTGAATTGTGATACTTAAAAGCAGCCCTTTCTATAAGTTCCACTTTAAAAAAAAGGGAAAAATACATAAATAAGGGGTTTAAAGATACAAATTTCAAAAATAAGGTCAAATCTATATATATTCAAAAATCAGGTTCTAATTAATATTAATTAATTAATTATGTTAAATAATGGAAAAAATATTTTATTAATTATATATGTTGAGGTCACAATATTGTATAATTTCAGGTCACAAAATCAATTTTTTTTATATGACAAGATTTTTAAGTTACAATTGATTTCAAGGTCACAAATTATAAAATCAGTAGGTCAAAAAAAATGTCAAATTAGCCAATCCTGACCTTTTTCTAGGTCACAACCTATCAAATTATTAGGTCACAATTTTTTTTAGTAACAAATATCAAATTATTAGGTCACATTTATTTATTTCTTGGTCACAAGTTATCAATTATCAATTAGTAGGTCACATTTATAAAGTCAACATCTTAGACCATCAACACTTGCAACCACCCCGCCCCACCGTCGCCGTCGCCACAACCACCACCGTCACCGCCTCCGCCACGCCGCCACCTATGCTACTGCAACTGCCACCACCGGCAGCAAAACTACACATGATTTACAAATTCTAAAACCAAAATCACACCCCCACCCGCACACACAAAAGACACCACCATCGCCAACGCCACGACTGAACAGCACAACAAAAGGGATTCTATCTAACAACAAGAAGAGATCACATCGCATACGCCTACCACCACCTACCAACTAAAATGCCAGATCGCAAACCGTTCGTTGATTGGAGCTCCCTACCGGCGGGAATTTCAGTTTAAAGCTCCGGTTCACTTACCTTCTCCGGTCGATTCGCACCGCCGCCGAACGCCTTTCCAGCCCACACTTCAAGCGAGTGTTCACCACAGTTCTGCGGTGCTTCTGGTGGTCTTGGATTGCTGATTGATCGGCCGGAGATCGAACTTTAGAAAATTGCAGAAACCTTTTTTCTTTTCCTTTCGGTCGGTTTTGCTTCTTCACTGGCTGAATCACTTCACTGGTCAGCCTGGCTTCAATGGATTCTTCTCGGCTTCACAGATTTCTCTTCTGTCAGTGTAGTGCACTGATTTCTTCTCAGCCTTCTCTCCTTGGTTGACTTCACAAAGTCTTGTTCACTCACGGTCGACTTTCTTTTCCACCGGTTTCTTGCTTCACGGGTCACGATTTCACAGATTTTTATCTTTCATGGACGGTGCTTCCGCCTTCAACCGTACGATGCCTCCAGATCGCCGTTCTTCTGGTGGTCTTTAGAAATAAGGGATTGATTTTGATTAATTAATTTAATTTTGTTATTATTTAATTATTAAAAGTAATTACAATCTGATATTTGAAAGAATATATGTTTGATCTGATTTATGAATTTAGATATTTAAAAGTAGGGTTGTGTGTAATTTCCACTTAAAAAAAAAGAGGCTCAAAGGGAAAGCCCAAATCTGCTCAAACCGCCCAATGTCGGGTTGGGTCGATTTGGTTTTTCAAATTCTCATCGGTTAGGTTGGGTTTATTTTCATCCAAACCGATGTGATCGATTTGGACTTGGGACTAGTTAAAAAGTGAAATGTACCTCGAGGTACTATCGAGGAACTAAGAAACCATCTCGAGTACAGGATAGATAATTGAGAGATAAATTTGAAAAGTTGTGTTTATTTATAATAATAAACTTGTTCCAGCACATAACGTAAAATTTTAGCCGAGGCTATTGTTGTTGCCTAACAATTTTTTTATATAACCTATTTTTTGCATTATAAAAATGTAAAGTTTAGCAACGTGAGTTGGTTCATATTTTCGGGAACTAAAAGGACTGCTTTTTAATTGTCAAATAGAATTGAGGACCTAAGAGTAATTTTTGAAAAAACGTTTTGCACTTTTTTTTTTTTTTTCGATTTCGAGGAAAAGGTTTTTCACTTTCAATGTGGCAATATTACCTCAGCAGCACGGCACAGCACAGCAAACGACGTCGCATCCCCCAACATCCGTTGAAAACCCATAAATATATGCCAGTGGAAGAGGAGAGAGAGTCCAAAAACCTTCATAATCTGCCAGAGATCGACGACGGCCGGTCTCTTGTTCGTGGAAGCTCACCACACAGAGAGGGAGAGGGGGCGGATCGATCAGTTTGATCAGAATGGTTTACATCACATCATGGGACGATTTTGTTGAAAAATCCGTACAATTGTTTCGCGCCGATCCCGAGAAAGTAAATCATTTGTTTAAAATATATTTGATTTCTATTTGGGTATGTTATAGTGATTTTTGTCAATTTTGTGGCGCAGACTCGTTATGCGATGAAATACAGGCACTGCGACGGGAAATTGGTTCTCAAAGTCACTGACGATAAAGAGGTACAAACTGCACTAACTTTGTAGGTGCAAGTATAATTTGCATGTTTCTTTCTAATAGTTTCGTGTTTCAATGGCTGTTGAAATTTTGTTGAACTGAAAACAGATGCGCGGCAATTTGTTTGCATGCACTGGTTCCTCCTTGAGAACTTGTAGGAAAATATACAAAATAATTAAGTAAAAAATTAGGCCGAAATGCTGTTTTTCTATACAACAGTCCAATTAGTAAACAATTAGGCCGAATGCACTGGTTCCTCCTTGACCATTTCTTTTGCATTTTTGTGGTCCAGAACATTACTTCTTCTGTTTTCCTTTTTGTTGGGTTTAAATTTGATGTTAGAATTTTGATGAGTGGCACATCTGTTTGTAGACTATTGATTTGCTTATTTCTCAATGCTTTCTGTACCTTTTGTACAACACTCATTAGAGTAATGAGAAATACCATATTAGAAGCCAACAAGCATCAAGCATTCAAATGAATCACACCACCAGACAAACCAGACTTATGAGAAGACTTGATTTACGTGATATGGCTATATCCAGGGACCTCCTTTTAACAATAAAGGTTCAGAAGGGAAATTCACGGGCTATAGTTCCTTACTGAAATTTCGATAGACAAATTCGTTTAAAAAAGAGACGTCCCAAACCCACCAAGCCCTCAAAAGATCTCTCCGAACATGTGCATACTAAAAAAACTCATGCTCACAAATGAGACTTTATATTTTCTTAACATGTAGGGATTAGGGGCAAATCCATTTTCTTGATCTAAATTTCAAAACTTGGTATTATCCAAAGCCTTAATATGGTTGACATGTATCAATTCTCAAGAAAGAGAATCCAAAAGTAAAGGCTAACTATCTGCTGATCTGCAAGTGGACCTATGACCAAGTTTCAGCCAATGAATTTCGCAAAGATCTTTTGATTAACTCTTTGAAATTTTCTGGACGGCTCTATTATTGAAAATGAAACTTGTAGTTTGCCATCAGACCATCGGCTAAGTCTGGACTCATGGCAGCAAACCTGAAGTTTCATGGCAGAATCACCATCTCCTTTTCTTATTACATAATATTTATGTGTCTTCATGATTTAGGCTCTGTTTGGTAAAAAAAAAAAAAATTGCCTATAAACAAAGAATGTGATGTGTTCGATAAAATATGTGGTTGAAAAGTGATTTGAGAAAATGTGTGTGGTTAAAAAGTGGTTTAGGGAAATGTGTTGTTTATAAATAGTTTACCAAGCGGAGGCTTAATTTGTTTCTCTGTTGGACCATAAAATTGAAACAATTTTCCCCGCATATAGGAGTATGGTCCCTTAGACCTTCCTCATCAATTATGCGCTCTGATACATATTGATATCCCTAGGGTTAGAGGTTTCAACTTTTGCAATTTTTTTTTTTAATTTATTTTTAGTATGGGAGGTAGTGCCTTATTATTGACTGATTTCTTTATATTAGTTGTTCTCTTGGAGGTCAGGTTTACGCTCCCTCCCATGTATTCTTGCAATTCTATATCTTATGGTTGCGGAATCCTAACCCCTATCAGTCTTCTCTGGTGGAGCCTAAAAACATATCAAAGATGTGATGTTGATTTGCCTTTAAAAAAAAAGGTCGTTGGGGGTTGGGGGTGGGGTGGTAGTCTAAATTTCTGTAGAAAAACTCTTGTGACCTGCTCATGCCAAAATGTGAACAAGTCTATGCGTAGCATTAATTATTAGTCGATATAATAACATTCTTTTCCTTGGAGTCCTCTATTCTAATTTTTAAGCTATGGAAAAAGAAGTTCACCACGAAGTTTTTAGTTATTGTCCTTGATTAGCTTCTTAATTCTATGCATATCTCATTACCATTTAGTACATCAACTGTAAATTTGATGCATTATATGATTAGTTCCTCGAGGAGCTGGAATCACGATCTCAGTGGTATAATGCTTTAGTTGGTTATTTATCACTTTTCTTGATTAGTTCCTTAATTCTACACGTCCCAACCTTATAGTATGTTGAATGTTCTGGCAGGTGACATTTGTTCATTGTCTCTTCTATTGCCATTTCCCCCTATTTTCTTCCCATTATGTCTTCCTTTTTCTCTATCTCAGTTTCACTCTCCACTCGGAATGTGATCCTTTATTTTAAACATTTGTGTTTGGTCACATTGTTCACCTTTTATGAAAGAAAAGATAGAAGACAAGGCTGAGGTTCCCCACAAACAGATACACAATCTCCAATAAAATTAGCCTTTCCATTAGAAAAATTAAAATACAAAACATGAGCAGAATAATGTACATTTAAGTCATAAATACTTCTGTACTCACTGGAGCAACGAAATTATGGCTAAATAAAGTACTTCTCATTGAATTCTTAGGCTGCGTTCTCTTTGACGTTTTTCAGCCGTTTTCCGTTTTCTATTTTCGAAAACGCGGAAAACGCGTTCTCTTGCGCCGTTTTCGGAAAAAAATTTCGAAAACGTTTTCAAAATTTGTAAAGGAAATGGAAAACGTGAATCACGTTTTCCGCGTTTTCCGAAATTTATACCTATTAAGTGGAAAACGCGCTTTTTTCGCGTTTTCCACTTAAAAAAAAAATAAAGAAATTAAAATAATAAAAAAAATTTGAAATTTGTCAAAATTTGTCATTTTTAATTACATTATTGGTCTTTGATTTTCAAAATATGTCATTTTAATACTCAAATTTTGAAATTTCTTTCGAAAATACCCTAATTTATTTGCAACTTAGGTCCCTCAACTTCAGATTTTGTTGCACATTAGTTCGCAAATTTTACTTTTCTTTCAATTTAGTCCTTCTCGTATTTGCTTTATAGGTGGTCTTCAAACATGTATAACTTTTGATGTACAACTCCGAATTGCACTCTGTTTTTTGCGTCGAACTCCAAATTTAACCATCTTTCTGATGATGTATCACGTGCTTTATTATTAAACATTTCTTTTTTACTTTTGTATTGTAGACACTTAGCCCCTGTTCTCTTTACTGTTTTGAGGTCGTTTTCTGTTTTTATTTTCGAAAACGTTAAAAACGCGTTCTCTTTACCATTTTCGAAAACGCATTTTGGAAAACAAAAAAAAAATTTGTACATAAAACGGAAAACGCCCGAAACATCGTTTTGGGCGTTTTGTGTGTATTTCGACAGAAAATGTCCAAAACGCGGAAAACGCGTTTTGGGAATTTTTTATTTTTATTTTTTATTTTATTATAGAATTATCTTAACTTAGAACTAAGCTTAATATAAATTTTTTATTTATTTATTTATTTATTTTATTTTATTTAGAATTATCCTAGCTTGGAACTAAGCCTAAATAAAGATTTTTTTTTTTTTTTAGAATTATCCTAACTTGGAACTTAGTTTAAATAAAATTTTATTGAATTCAATATCAACATTAAAAAAAAAAAATTAAATGAGAATTCTTGTTGTTATATTTCAAAAAATGCAATGATAAATGGACTCTGGTGGTTTTGAAAGAACTTGCATTTTCTGGATTTTAATAGAAGTAGAGCTTTCTCAAGTTCCGAACCTGACCAAGCTGTGTTAATATAGAATCTTAATGCTCACATTAGTGTGTTGCATGTAACCATATTTTTAGTGTATTGTGAAAGGAAATTTGAGTTGGAGTTAATAGTATTCTGCAAGCAAATTAATTAAAAATAGTTTAAATAGTGTTTTGCAAAATTTCAAACAGAACGTGTTTTCCAGCTTTTCATTTTCAAAAACAGTTTTCAGAAATGACAAACCAAACGCGTTTTCAGCAAATTTGAAAACAAAAATGAAAACACAAAACACAAAACATTTTCGAAAATGAAAATACAAAATAAAATACAAATAGAACGCCACCTTATATTGTAAGGGCATCATTAATTAACGTAAATTGATTTTTGTAAATTTTATTGAAACTTAAATTTTAAACGTTATGAGTACTTCCTGGAATGATGTATATATATAAAGTATTAAATGAAACAATTACTTTAGAAGGGAAAATTACTACTCAAATGTGGAACGATTACTTTAGAAAGGGAACATGAATTTTTGAACTTTTTTTGTATAACCAAATTGTGTGATAGGGATTATTTCATTTATTTTTGTTGTGCAACTCAAATATGACATCTTTATTTCATTTATATTCACAAGCAATATAATTACAAGTATGCAGAAATAAATTTTTTCAAAATTTTAAATAGAACGCGTTTTCTAGTTTTTCATTTTTGAAGACAGTTTTAAGAAATGACAAACCAAACGCATTTTCAGCAATTTCGAAAAAAGTCGCAGAAAATGGAAAACAGAAAATATTTTCGAAAATGAAAATAGGAAACTGAAACACAAAGAGAACGCAGCCTTATTATTTTAAATCTTAGGCATTGAGTTTTCAAATTTTAATAGAAACGGCTCAGTTTTTATAATTTTTTGAGATAGGACATTCAAGGTGGTAGTTCACGTTTAGGATGACCACAATCAAATTTAACCTGAAATGTTTAGAACTGGTTTCTCTTACCCGGTCATAAATTAAGTTGCTAGTCTCCTTCATAAGGATTGCAGATTAGGTACTTTTCAAGATGAGTGCTCTCCTATTCCGACTTTCCAGAGCTTCCAATAGCATAGCTGAGACAGCGACGGGTTCTCTGCCCCTGTGAGGATGGAGCAACAGAAGTTTTGAGAATTTAAGAGAAGGTCACGGCTAGATGAGCCGTTTATCATTATCATAGGGATCAAGTGGAAGTGCAGTGATGTATGTAGCTGAAGCATCCTAATAGATCGGTAGACTTGAACCTTGTTCCTATGTCACCTGATTAATTCGATCAGGCACTTGCCAATCGCCATCTATTTTCATCGTTCAACTCTTTGACAACATGAAAAAATCAAAAGCAGAAGGCAGGGGCCTTTGGTGTCCCCTCCAGTCAAGAATTGAGTTCAGTTTTTGTTGTCTTTTCTACACCTGGATTTACTGTTAATTTTCAGGAAGTTCCCTGAGATGGACTTCTGTACTTTTTCTGAATCTGCATTTTAGGCTTCCTGTGCTAATTCTGACATACTGGCACCTCTCATATAATGGTAAACTAAAAGATTAGTAATTATTTTTTTATACTTTTTTCTATCCGATCAGCAAGTGTTAGTCTAAAAGAATGAATAATGATCTTTCGGGTAAGCTATCCCGCTATGTTGGTGACTTCTATTCGGGTTTGTCTCTCTGTAAATAATGAGCTAGAAAAGGGAAATAAAAGTTGAACAGATAATCCACCTCTTGACCCTATTCTTTGTGCATTTGATTATCATAACTTTAACGTGTATATTAAGATGCAAATTTCTGGATCCATCTGAGAGTTACTGTTAGCTACAAATGCAATCTGTCATTGACAGCAACTTGAAGATTTTTCAACAATTCGAGAAGGATGATACATTGCATTGATAGTAGCTGCAAACTGGAATTATGAATTATATAATTAACATGATGGTTTATTTTGATTCTGGTTTATTAGTGTATCAAGTTTAAGACGGACCAAGCACAGGATGCTAAAAAGATGGAAAAATTGAATAACATATTCTTTACTCTGATGGCTCGTGGACCTGAAGGTGATGTCTTTTCCTGAAAGGTTTTTACAAGACACGATTAATCTACAATAAAATATGTCATTTTCTTACTTATTGTAACTCGGGTGTGTAGTGCCTGCCCTTTCGGCCTCGTTCTTTGATGCACTGTAGATATTGGCTTTCACTTGTTATTCTAGTGAGGAAATTTTGCTCTCTTTGTTCTGCAGCGGATACATCAGAAGTAAGTGGGAAAGATCAAGTAGAAGCGCAGCCTGCCAAAAAGGGGAGGGGAAGGAAACAATAGTATTGCTTCATGATCCTTATGGATTTTGGACGAAATCACAATTGTCAAGGAATGTTTAAAACTAATGTTGCTTTTAACCCGTTTGATTCTGGTTGTAATGGTTTTTTTGGTCAACTTCATTTTGTACCAAATTTCTTGTGTTTTTTTTTTTTTTCTAGATGCTCGTGATTTTTGTTTTATATCTCGTACTCAAGCTGAATACTGGTTTATATAAGGGTTTCATTAATGATGAAGTTTGCATTCTTTCACTGGCTTCTAGTGTGTACAACAAATTCTTTCTAGGTTTGTCTTGTATTCCTGAAACAAATGGTCCATTTATTGATGGGCGAACGACAGGGATTAAACCCGTGCGTGGTGGAATTACAATCCGCTGGATCTTATTTACAAGAAGATTGAGTTCAAATATAGTTTCCCAGCTAACTAAGTTTTGTCTTTATATATGGATGTGTCATGTACGGTTGGTGTTTCCTTCGTATATCACGAGTACTTGACATTTTGAATTTCTCTGGCAAAGTTTCAGCCAAATTTCCATAGGAAAAGGTGATCGTGAGTTCTGGTTGATCCCTTATATGGAGCTCTTATTCTTTGATTCAAGTTCTATAAACCATTTGCTTTAAAGTTTCAAGTTCATCGATTTCTACATTTCCATGATGTGGAAAAGTTTTTTTTTGTAACGCGAAATTGTATTGCTTGGTAGGGATTGTTTTGGGAGACCGTTGACTTGGTTCCCCTAAACGGCTAAAGACACTTCCTTCCTTTTTGTTTGCTTGAAGGTAAATGACTTAATTGAGGCGATTTAGAAGATCGAGGGCTAAAGTGACCAAATCAGAAGATCAGGACTTATGCGCAATTTCATAGGAAGGACCAACTTAAATGCGTTCGAAAGTTGAAAACGTGGAGGAAAGGTAACACCACGTGATAGCAAGAAATTACCCTACGCGGTCGCGAGGTGCTATTCAAATTGGTCAAAACCGTATTTCATCATACCACGCGATCTCTACTTGCTCTGTGCAACGGATTTCTTTCCTTGTTTTACAAGGATTCTTGCATGTTAAACCTAATCTCAACCAGAATAAGGAGGCTGAATATATAGAACATAATACACACGAAATTGGCCTCTCTTCTCTCTCTCAATAAACATAATATTCTTCATTTGATTCGAGAGGCGATAAGAAGATGAAAAGAACAATTCAAGGCAAGGATTGTGAAGATTGCAAAGGAGAACAAATTATTGGTGCAAGACATCATTTTTTCTTCGTTGATTTGATGAATCCAATCATGTTTTCTTTCTTTTACTGCGTTTTATATTTCTTCGTGATGTCTAACTAATTTCATATTTGAGATGAACGATGTAGCTTAGTTTTATTTTATTAATTTCAAATTATGTGCTTTTATTGCTATGTTGATTTTATTATTGGGTTTAATTCTTAAATTAATTGGTCACTAATTCATAGATTTTGTATGTTATTTTCATAATTCGAGAGGTATGCTAACAATCTAAACCATGGAATAAAAAATAGAGATACACTTTTTATTTTTTTTATTTTGTCTATGTTTGAATTTTGTATTTATGCATTTAGTTGAGTAATAATTCTGACCCTCCATAGAGATACGTGATTGACTTAGTTAAGTAGAATTAATTTAAACTCAAGAGATCAATTTCAATTTATATTCGCCAATTCGATGAATGCATTTATAGGAATAAAATTTGTGGTATGGAATTAATATTATTAGTTACAATGAAATTGTTAGTCCCAACACTTTTACCTAACTTTAGAAAATTCAATTTTCTCATATGCTATTTATTTCATATTCCATTCAGTATAATGATTTCTTATTGTAGTCTAAATAAAAAATCATTATTCGATTGTTCAAATAGAGTTTAGAGCTAACATATTTTGGTAGCTAATTATAATCCACTAGGAAAGATAATATTGACTATTTAATTCATCTTATTACTTGTCACGATCCGCATATTTGCGATACAATTCACACGCTGCAAAATAAACAGTGTTATAAATTGGATTCTAGATTTTGGTATAGCAAAAAAATAGATATTTCTCTATTCCCAATGTAAATAAAAATGATTAGTTTTACTATAAGTTGCCAAATTCAGACTTTTCAGTGGGTCCCTCTGACCTTGGTCTTCGTGAGCCGCAATGCAGATGCTGACTTCTGAAGAGATAAGGAGGTGACACCTTGTAACTTCAATATTTGATGGCTTAATGTTATCCATTCACCCATTTGCCAAGTGTTGAGTGTGGCGTTGATGGAGAGCTCTTCTAATAGGGTCTAATTGAGTTCTACTTGGTATGTACTGAATTGAAGATAAGATCGTTGTACTTAATGGTGAGGTCAGAGGTCATCTTCACGAGGTGAACTTGATGGGTTTGTGGTAGTCATTCTTCTAGATGGCTCGAGTCCATTTCATAAAATGTAAAATATGAATGAGGTCTTGTATTCCGATAAATATATCAACACTTCATAGAGGTGAACGATGGAAGGTCATGTTTGAATTGCCATTTGTGCACCTGACCTCAATTGAAGATCGAATGATATTAGAGCATCTCCAATACAACAAATTGAATTATTTGTACACGTGACAAGAAAAATATGGAATGGAGAAAAGAACATCACAAATGGAGATGTAGACTGAACTAATTGTGAGCAACATGTAGAAGAGCATATGTAGATAAATTGAAAAAATTAAATGGACACATCCTCTAATAAGATAATTATTAAAAAAAAAATAATTCTAAGAAGATATTTTTTGAGACATTATTACGTGTCACACATTCATTATAGTATGATAGTTATTTTCACTACCTAATAAATGTGTAACATATCACAATATCACTCAAACATGTTATAAGTGGACGATGTCTATAGACTTCCCACATGTGGTTCACACGTGGCAACACATTCAATAGTCATATCATGACAAAGGTATGTGAAGCAATGATAACACGTGACAAGATGGATAAACGTGGGAGACATGTAATGCAAACCTCACAAAGGAAACTATGTCATACACCTATTATTTAATAAATTAACATTTCTCTCGTACGATACACAAATTTTATATCCATGATAATGATTTAGAATTCATAAAAATATGTGATTATACAATTATATCAAATAAAAAATACAGTACAAATAATATTTTATTACAAAATATTATCAAATTTGAAATTTAAAAAAAAAAAAAAAACTAATCAAAAAAGGAAAAGAAACAATACCCACACATCTTAAAATTTGGCGCTTAATTAATTTTTTTGTATTAAATTTATTTTAATTTTATTTGTATTTATCACAAATTTTCCTTTTAATGTATTTTATTTTTTATTAAAACTTCAAGATGCGGGATAATGATTTCAAATTCATGAAAATATGTTGATTATACAATTATATCAAATAAAAAATATAGTATAAATAATATTTTATTACAAAATATTATCGAATTCGAAATTTAAAAAAAAAAAAAAAAACTAATCAAAATAGGAAAATAAACAATACCCACACATCTTAAAATTTGGCGCTTAATTAATTTTTTTGTATTAAAATTTTTTGTATTTATCACAAATTTTCCTTTTAATGTTTTTTATTTTTTATTAAAACTTCAAGATGCGCGCGTGCATACACACATATATATTAAAGAAATGAAAAAAGTTGCACGATGCTCAAACATTTAATGCATTTTTTTGTGCTTGTTTTTGGCAAGAAACTTTCCCGATTTAGAAAATTAAATTGGGCAGAAAAAGTGTGTGCGTAAAATGGTGACATTTATTCTATTATTACACACACATTTTATCTTTTTTATCCTATAAATACTTTTTTTTTAATAGTATAAATGAAATACCAAAAATCACTTCACTACTTATAGGATAATAATTTTAGATGCTAGATTTACTCCATCAAATAGACTGTCAACTATTTTTGTGGTCAAAACCCTTCTTAATTGTCGCTGATTTCAGAATTACAATTTTCAATCCGTTTGGCAACACATGTTTTTAAACATGTTTTTTCTACACAATTCCCCATATCACTTTTTAACCACATACATTTTCTCTCTCTAATTTTCAACCACACATTTTACCTAGAAAACATAAAAAAACATGTTTTTAAACAAAAACTTTTTAACAAACAGAGGCAAATTTAATTCTATGGCGAATGATATGCTAATTTAGGCTGCGTTTGATAGCGAGGGTTGAATTTGGATGGAAAGAAAATGAATTACAGGGAATTGAATTCTAGGAAATAAAATTTCTGGGAATTGAAAGTTTAATATGTTTGATTGGTTTAATTTTCTAGGTAGAAAAAGTGGAAAATTTTCCAACTTTTGATGTTTGATTGACATTATGTTCCATGGAAAATAAAGTAAAATTTAGCTATTATAATATTTTTTTTTTTTTCATTTTTTAACAAGTTTGTACTTAGTAATAATAATGTTAATTTTTAGGAAAAAAATAAATCAATTAACATCAACAAAAATGATCAAACATAACAAAAATGGTACAAGATTTTTCATGGAAAATAAAACCTCCTCCCCCATTGAAAAACGAATTCATCCAAAACAAGGACAATACCAGATTTCGAGGTAAGTGGAAAAATGAATTCCATGGAAAACTTAGGCAACCAAACAGCGCAAAGTTGAAAAATCACGTGGAAAATATGGCGAATCAAACGCAGCCTTAGATCTATAAACTTGATAGAACTTTATAAATAGAATATGTCATTTTTATTTAATAATTTCCAATAGATTAAATCAATAGTGTTGTAGAAACTTCGAGCTCGTTAATTTCTTCTTCTTCTTTGCAGTTGCACGACATGTTTAATAATACAACGATGAAGTATAAGTTCACATCACCATCAATGGATGTGCTGGATGTAACGTCCCGAGTTTCGAGGAGCGCAGGAACGTCACTTTTCTAAATTCTTGAATAAACTTTGTTGCGGAAAATGACTAAATATTAAATATTAAATTTATTGAATCAAAGTTTAGCGATAATTCAAATGGAATAAGTAAATTCGTACAAATTTATAAAAATGATAATTCTTGATAAAATGAAATAATTATTTCAAAGCTCACGACTTTTTAAAAATATCAATTTGTAATTTACCGTCATTGCCCATCACTCGCCACCGTCTCCAAAATCTGCAAAAATTGTTAAAATAATGGGTTGAGCATTTCAAAATGAAATACTCAGTAAACTTATTGTCAATAATTAATCTACAAGATAATTGGATAAGAAATTATGCAAATAATGTAGTGACATTCTTTTCTTATTCATAGGCATCATATAGTGAACGCAAATGAACACATTCTTTTCTTTTCTTGGCTAGCAGATAAGTTATGCCCAGCATAACATAATTCTTTATCTCAAAAGAGATATTCTTTTCTCATGCAATTAAGCATAAAATCACACAAATCCACATAACACATGCAATTATAATATAAATCAATTAGTGGGGGCGAGTCTACCTTAAATCCGACGAGTGCATAGTTGAGCGGGAAATGACTTCAATCTTTCAAATCTCCGTACGCTTTGTGTAGCCCATATGTTAAATTAGTCTTTAGAAATTTATAGTTTATTACAATTTGAGGACTGAAATTGATGATTTGAAAGTTGAGGGACTAAATTGAATACTTTTGAAAGTTGAGGGACTAAAATGAATACTTTAAAAGTTGAGGACTAAAATGAATTCTTTTGAAAGTTGAGGGACTAAAATGAATACTTTGAAAGTTGAGGTTTTATAATCAAATGAATTAAATCGACAGGGACTGAAATAAACGGTTCGTAAATCTTGAGACTAAAATAACAATTTTTGAAACTTAAAGTAAGATTTAAAATATTTAAAAATATAGGGACTGATCTTTAAAACATAATAAGACTAGGGACTGAATTAAATCATTTTGCAAACTTAGGGACCAAAATGAAATTTTTGAAAATTAAAATATTTAAAACCTATCACTACTCTCTCCCCCATTTCAGGCGGAGAAAAGCGAGAGAAAAAAGAGAGCGAAGTGCGAGCTTCGCGTCCTTGTCAGCCGGTGATTCGCCGGCGAAATGCCGGCGCAGAGAGGCGGCGATCTGTGGTCAAGATGGGTTCAGGTCTTGTGGAAATTTTGGTGTCTTGTGGTGCGAGATTGGCTCAAAATCGAGGTAAACACGAGGCTTAAGGTGGGGCGATTTCCGGCGAAAAATCGGTGAATATGGGTCCGGAGGTCAAGGTAAAGTTTCTAGACTTCTTCTATTTCTGGGTTTTGGGTTTGATTTTGGTTGATTTGCTAAGGATTTGGAGAGGGCAGGGGAGGAGTGTGGTTGGTGGTTGATTCGAAAATGGTAGTGGTTGGCTGCGTGCGGTGGTGGCTGTGAGACGGTGATGATGATGATTGGTGTTTGGGTTTGATTGGGCAGTGGCAGTTTCTTGGAGGTGGCGGTTTGGTAGTGGTTTGTTGATGGTTGGTGGCGGCGGTGGCTTTGCAGTGGTTCGGTTGGTGATGAAGGTGACTATGGTGGTAGGGTTGCGATGAGGCAGGTTTGGGAAATGCTTGGTGATGGAGAAGGTGGCGGTGTTGTGGCTGGAGGTTCGACGGCGTTGTGTGACGGTGAAGGTGATGATACAGATTGGTTCGACGGGAGCTTGGTGGTTGGCAGCTTGATGGGGTTGATGGTGATTGTGTAGACGGTGAAATTTCGAATGTTTGGGTGAAGGTTTGATAGTGGTTTACAGTAGGTAGTGGCTTGAAGCCATATTTTGCAGGCTGTGTTTCGAGTTGTGTGATGAAGGTTGGTGATTAATGGAGGTTGTTGATGCATTGATATGGTGGAGCTGGTGACAGTATAGTGTGACGAAAATGGTTGTGAGTGATGAGCATGATTTGGAAATGGTGGTGACAAGAAGACTGAAATGGTGCTCGATTTGTGGAAGTTGTGGTTGGGTGATGAAAGTGGAGGTGGGAGGAAGGTTACTTAAATTGAAGAAGTGATGGGAAAAGAAGAAAAAAAATGATCAATGGAAGACATCATGATTGTTTGATATGGAATGATGATGGAATTGTGTAAAGATTAGTTGGAAATGCTTTGGTGATTGTATAATGAGGTGGAAAGAAGAATAAAGAAAGAATGAGCAAATGTGGGAGGACAAATTTGGTGTTGTGCACGTGAGTTGTGATGGGGAAGAAGAGGAATATATGTATTGATTAGGTATTATAGAATAGGATAGTGGAGACAGGGATCTGAGGAGAGAAGAGGCGTCCGGCTCTTCTTCTGGTCACCAGGACCTTGGCTTAATCGTTAGAGCACCGTTTAGGGCACATAGGGAAGAATTGGGTTTGTCTGCAGAGGAGGTTGCCCAAGTAGAGGAGTGGGTTGACCAGGTTAACAAGGTTTCGGGCTACCACGTCGATCCTGATCCAAACCCCGAGTCATGGGAGAGCAGTGAGGTCACCACCGAAATCCGAAGGGTTGATTTAGCCGGGGCTTCAGGAAAATTCAGGCTACCAGAAGGGGTCCAATTGGTGCATCCTACATCATCTTGCCGACCTTGCAGCCCTCCTCCAGGCCAGGCGGCCATATGCTACGATGGCCTTTCTTGCGGGATGAGGCTTCCCCTGCACCCCTTCTTCAGGGCGTTACTTAAGAGCTGCAACCTGTGCCCCTACCAGTTGGCCCCCAATTTCTGGACACAGGCTGTGGGCACTTGGTTGGTGTGGCAAGAGGTCAATCCTGATCATCCGATCTCACTGTACATCATTCACACTCTCTATACTTTGAAGAAATCAGTTAGAAGAGTTAGAAGGGAGAGACGTGAGGTCGGACGTCGAGGATTGGTACTACTTGTCTCCCAGGGGCTCCTATCCTCCCGTTATCACCGGTCACCCCACCTCAATAAAGAACTGGAGGAACCAGTGGTTTTGGGTCACTGGGGAGTGGCAAAGTTCTCCTGTGGATCCCAGTCCCGAAATTACAGTTCCCCGAACTCTTTCCCTACCTAGTGAGTCTTGCACTTGTTTTAGAGTCTTTAAGTGTCACGTGTCGTCTGCTCTGCTAATTCTCATTTACTTTTCTTGGTTGTTTACTAACATGTCACCGGTACATGGCAGGGGACACTTTTGCTCGACTCCTCCCCGAAGCAGACCTAGAGGCCGTGAGGCGTTTGTTTACATACAAGGGGAGTTTCCAAGGGGTCATTCAGCAAAACAAGCTGTTTGTTAAACACGGTCTTATGCGAGCCATGGGTACGTTCGTTTCCCTACTACTGCTTTATCTTACACTTTTTCTGCTTGTAGCCTCATTTTTTTTTTATTTTTTATTTTTTTGCTAGGTTCCAAGGAATTTCTAAAGATCTCTTTAAAGGTCTTATGGCTAAGAAGATCCCTCCTGCTCTGCGCCATGGCAGTGAGATTGAAAGAAAGCAGAAAGCGGTCCTGGCTAACCTACAAGTTGGGGTGGCGAAGGAAGCGTCTGAGAAGTCTACTGCCCAACTTCAGGGCCCTCTTCCAGCTCTTTTGCCACCGCCCACTCTACTGCCAGTGGGTCCTCAACGGCCCAACATTGAGGGGGAGGCAAATCCTGAGAGAGGCATTGCCAAGGGGAAGGGGAAGAGGTCGGACAGAGGCGGATCTAAAAGGGGCAGGGAGACTAAGGATGTTTCAGTGCCACCTTCATTGTCCGAGGACATATCGGAGTAAGCACCTGAGGAGGAGCCCGCCCCCTTAAAGAGGCTCAGAAGAGGTAAAGGCAAGGAGTCCACTTCCGTACCTCCGCCACCAATGATCGAGGAATTGGAGGACGAGTCATCTGTGCCCATCCCAGGCTTGGCTTATGAAGTGACACGAGAGGGGGCAGAAGAGCTCAAGCATATTAAAATCAGCATCCTCCCAGAGACGTCACTTTCAGCCCTTCATTGTTTGATTCCCCCTGTTCTCCTCCAGCCCGGGCTGCATTTATCACTGAACAATTTTGGACGGAGGGTTGGTCTGCCTTCTCCTCAAGCACCAGTCCATCCCGGAAGCTGCTCGCTGCCAAGGCCATGAATGTCAGGGCACTGGCCCTCATTGACGAGGTGGAATCCTCCGTGGAGGAGGCGCTGAGGGACAAGAAGAATGCCGAGACTGCGCTCTGGAATGCGGACAATATGCTCAAGGAGATCAATGACCTCAAGGCCCAGCTGCTCATAGCCCGTAAATCTTCCTCAGAAGAGAGGGCTAATGCGAAGCGCCTCCAGGAGGACAATGACAAACTGAAGCATGACCTCCAGGCCTCTGAGTCAGACGTGGTGGTCTTGTGCAAGAAATTGGATGATTCCAACCGTGCACAGTCTATCACCTCTGAGGCCCTGGCCACCCCTAATGCAGCCAAGTTGAAGCTAGAAGCTTAGGTGGCAGCGGTAAATGAAAAACTGGGGGGGAGCTGGAGGCTAAGGTGAAAGCAGAAGAGGACCTTACCTCGCTGGAAAAGCACATGCAAACGAGGATCACTGAAGTCCTGGAGCAGACTGTCGCGACACTGGTGGAGAATGCTTTAAACACTAGAGTGTCGGAAGCTGTCCAGAACTTCAAGGACACCTTTGAAGAGACCCCTGAGTACAAGGCTATGCAGCGGATTTTTGGGAACTTAGGGGCCAGGATGGCATTGGGGGACGTGAATGAAGCTTTTCCAACTTTGGACCTGTCCTCCATTGAAGCATTCTACCCCGAGCCTCAAGATGTTCTTGTAGATCCCTTAGGTGCATCCAGCAAGGGCTCTCCAGAAGGCGTTCCTCCACAATGATCATCTTCCATCTTTGCCTTATTGTTAGTTAGTTAGTGTGTTTGTTTTTGTTTTCTTCTTCTTTTGTTTTTTTTTTTTTTTTTTCTAAGTGCACCGGCACATGATATTGTAAATGTAACCTTTATTTGATTTGTAAATGCCTCATTTTTATGAATGGAATAGTTTATTCATATTTCGGCGCCAGCAACGTTTCTAACTGCTTAAGCATGAGTATTTCCAAGTGCGAATGCTTCGTAATTGTGTGATGATATGTGAGAAATTGTAAATGTCTAGTCCCTCAGATCTAACTAGCTTAATGCGTTCACGCTTGCTGGTTAGATCTGATTTTGACCAACTTTTGAGCAGTTTTACCTTGTATTCAGTAACACCTATACTTACAATTTTGCATGAACTTCTGTTAATGGCGTGAATATTTTCAATCCATACGCCGTGGTCATGGTGTAAATTCGCAAGAGTCATTCGTTTTTAACGAAGTGCGCATGTGTTTTTGCAACAAAAATAATATAGGGACTTTTACGCTTGATTACACAGTATTTAGTACACATATGTCTTGCGAATGCTTTGTCTAAGTGTATGTATGAAAGTATCAACAACTTTGCGGAAACATTTAATATTTCGCACGAGAGAGCGCTCCGTATGTACGAACTAACTTAACGCTTTAAGAATTTTGGTTTATATGACAATGTCTGAGGCATTTATGCTTACCAGATGGATTTGATTTTGACAATTATTTGAACGTTTCTCAAATCACCTTTTGTAGGACCTATGCAAGCGAGTTTGTATGGATTTCTTTTTATGGTGCCAACACACTCAATTTTTTACACAGTGATCGCCGTGTGGGCTTTATAAGAGTCCCTTGTTTTCAACAAATTTTTATGCATAATGTGGACATATGATGTCATGACCAAAATAATTTTGGAACTTGCATTTATCCATTGTGTTTGTCTAATATAGAAATTGGCGTAATTTCAACGCAGCTCACCCATGATTTTATGAAATCATATGATAATGTTGCAATCATAGAGGAGGAATTTAGTTTTATTGAAAATAACGGCGAAGGTGGTCCGTGTTCCAAGGATTACATAGAGGTACTCCAGACAGGTCCTCAATCATGTATGTTCTGGGTACCACCTCGGCAAGGACCTTGTAAGGGCCTTCCCATTTAGGACCTAGAGTCCCTACTCCTGGCTCCTGTGTTGAAGGAAGAACCTTTTTGAGGACCAAGTCCCCAATATTAAAGCGTCGACTCTTCACTCTTTTGTTGTAGTATTGAGCCATCTTTTTCTGGTACTTGGCCATCACCACTTGGGAATCACCCCGCTTTTTCATGAGGAAATCTAAACCGGCCCTTTGCGCTTCCTTGTTCCTAACTTCGTCATAATGAATTTGACGAAGCGAAAGGATTCCAATTTCAACGGGGCATACCGCCTCGACCCCGTATGCCAGCGAGAAAGGTGTTTCTCCAGTAGCGGTGTGCGAGGTGGTTCGAAGCGCCCATAACACTCGTGGGAGTTCATCTACCCATGCGCCCTTTCTGAATTCCAACTTCCTTTTCAGGGTATTTTTTATGGTCTTGTTCACAGCTTCGACCTGTCTGTTGGCCTGCGGGTGATGTGGAGATGAGAACAGTTTCTTAATTCCCAAATCGTCGCATAACTCATCGACGCTTCTGTTTTTGAACTGTTTCGCATTGTCACTAACCAGCGAATGTGGTATCCCGAACCGGCATATGATATTTTTCCAAATGAACTTGGTGGTGTTGGCCTCGGCGATCTTCATCAAAGGTTCCGCTTCGACCCACTCGGTGAAGTAGTCAATTGCTACTATTGCAAAGCAATTGTTTCCAGCACCTCTAGGCATATGACCAATAATGTCAACCCCCCACTTTGCAAAAGGCCAAGGGCTAGTCACCACAGTTAGCTCGTGATACGGCTGATGTGGTATGGTTGCGTGTCTTTGGCATTTATCGCACTTGTGCACGAAGTCATGGGAATCCTTTCGCATAGTAGGCCAAAAATATCCCCGTTTGAGGGCTTTCCGAGCTAGCAATAAAGCCCCGTCATGGTTGCCACAGACGCCCTCATGGATTTCTCTCATCACATACTGCCCTTCCTCTGGCCCCACACATCTCAACAAAGGAAATGTGTAACTTTGCTTATAAAGCAGGTCGTCTAAGAGTACGAAATTCGCAGAGTATTTCTGCAATTTTCGAGCTGCTTCTGGCTCGTTTGGCACTGTCTGATGCTTCAAATAGGCGATCAGGGGGTTCATCCAGGATCCCTCTTCCTCAATTGCAAAAATTTTCGGTCCTGGCTCAATAGAAGAAGTCAACATGCGCTCAACTGATATTAGATTGTGTAACTCTGAATCGCTGTTACTTGCTAGTTTGGACAAAGCATCGGTGTTGGAATTTTCTGCTCTGAGGATATGTTGCAACTCCATTTTTCCGAAATGTGCAGCCAAATCTCTTACTTTCTTCAAGTAAGCGACAATATAAGGTTCTTTGACAGAAAATTGCCCATTGAATTGGCTCACAACAAGCTGCGAATCGCGGTTAGCCACTACGGACTTAACTTTCAAGGCTTTCGCGAGTCTTAGCCCGACTAATAACGCCTCGTATTCAGCAACATTTTTTGAGGCTTTGAATTCAAAGCGGATTGCACTGTGTAATTTAAACTCCTCTGGGCTTATTAACAATATCCCTGCGCCGGATCGTCCATCAGCCGAGGACCCGTCAACTAACAATTTCCACTCTTGGCTGGCATCCGTGTTATCTACCATTTCGACCTCAGGGGGATGTGTGAATTCAACTACAAAGTCTGCCAACGCTTGGCCTTTTACAGCGGTTCGAGGCGCATAATGTAGGTCGAACTGGCTGACTTCTATCGCCCATTTTAGTAACCTCCCAGAAACGTCTGGTTTTTGCAGCACTTGTCTCGTGAAAAAGTTGGTGAGCACGTGTATGGAGTATGACTAAAAGTTGGGCTTTTTAAATTTTAATGGAACTTGTTAATTGAGGATGAGGATTGGGATAAGACGGTCATCCCTGGTTTGGGGATGGGGATAAAACGGTCTTTGTCGGGATTCCCTGCCCCGTTCGGGGCGAGTCCTCGTCGGGTTCGGATATTTCCTGCCCCGTTGCCATCCCTAAATATTGCATAATGTTTAGCCTCTGTTTGACAAATATGTTTTTTACAACAAAATCTCCTAAATCACTTTTTAATCACACACATTCTCTTTCTCACTTTTTAACCATATATTTTACTTAGAAAACATAAAAAATATATTTTTAAGCAAAAAACTTCTAACAAACAGAGCTCAGTATAAGGTAGGTTTTAGAGGACCAAATTTAGGTAAGACATTGTATCCTAAGAGCATCTCTAATGGTTTATAGGTATTTTGATCTATGTGACACTTATTTAGATAATTATCTCACCCATATTGATAAAATAGATAGTGAATTTTAAAGTTTATTCCCAATGGTATTTGTCTACAATTTGTTATGTATACATTGTATAGCAAGTTATTTACATCTAATCTAGATATAATATAGGATAATGTCTCTACCACGTCAGCGCCACATAAGTATGCAAACTAAACATTGGAAATAAAATTTTCATATAATTGTTTATTTTTTCTATGTAACAACCTATTTTTTCCCAATTAATATACCATTAGAGATGCTCTAATAATCAGTTGTCTAAAATGTTCATCTTAGACTCATTTTGAACTTTTATTTCCAATTCAATTATGATCCATTTTGCACGATTCTTGTTTCTATGGTCTCATATGCTAAAGCACTATCAAATCCGCTGTTAAAACCAGCTATTTGTTTCAAGCATCGTAATAAAATGCACCAAAACCACAAAATGCTCCATGAGTACCTCGTCTCGACCACATTTGATTCCAAATCAAATATATCCCAAATGAAAAATCCTCATGTCTCCCACAAATACTCTCCAGAAAGCTTATGAAATTCCTTACAAAATAAAAAAAAACCTCACCAAAGTTCATCAAATATAGATCAATTTATTCCCAGTTAAATCAAGCACAAAAACACACCTCTAGTGCGTCAAAACAGCTAATATGCATCCCAATCCAAGTCTCAACAACTAAAATTACAGACCGTAGATTAAATCTCATCCAACGGCCTAAATTTAAACTTTAATCAAAGTCTCGATCCGTCTCAATGACTTTTAGCCAATCAGCTTTCAGCACCCCCCCAACGCTCACTATTTAAACCTTGCCCATTTCTCCCCATTGATCATATCTCAAACCCTCAAAAATTTTCAATCCATTCTCTATTCAGATTCTCAATTACGTCAATTTCCCACATCTAGCCCCAGATTTTCGATTTCAAATTAGCATTATGACCACTGAAGAACCTGTTGTTCCAATGGAGGTTGTGGCTGAACTGGTCGTCGAAGAACATGCCGGCGGAGAAAACCCTCCGGCCGAAACAGCCAAGCCTAAGAAAACAACCACCAAAAAGGTATCCAAGCCTAAAAAAGCTACAGGTGCCCCACGAAAGCGCAATCCTCCTTATCTTGAGGTATTAGGCTATTTGTTTTGCACTTAAATTTGCATTTTTGTATTGGAATATGCGTTTTTTTTTTTAGATCTGAATTATTTATTTATTTATTTGGGGGCTGAATTTTGTGTTTCAGATGATCGAAGATGCGATCGTGACGCTGAAGGAGAGAACCGGATCTAGTCAGTATGCAATTACAAAATTCATCGAGGAGAAGCAGAAGAGTCTCCCTCCGAATTTCAAGAGGCTTTTGCTGGTACAACTGAAAAAGTTTGTGGCTTCTGGAAAGCTGGTCAAAGTGAAGGCTTCGTACAAGCTACCGTCTGCTCGTTCATCGTCTCCAAAGCCAGCTGTTTCTGCACCTGTTAAGAAGAAGACCGTTCCAGTTGCCAAGCCGAAAGCCGCTGCTGCGAAAACCACCAAGGGAAAAAAGACTGTCCCTTCAAAAGCCAAGTCAAAGCCCAAGGCCGTTGCTGCCAAGCCAAGTGCAAAGGTGAAGACAGCTGCAAAGCCCAAAACTGTCGCAGCGGCAGCCAAGACAAAGGCAGTAGCGAAATCAAAAACGGAGAAGAAGCCACCGGCTAAGGTATCAAGGACCTCGAAGAGAACTACTCCCGGGAAGAAGGTGGCGATGGCTCCCAAGAAGGCGGCGCCAGCAGCTAAGAGGGCCTCGGCTAGGAGCGTGAAGCGGAAGATCGTCAAGTCTCCTGTGAAAAAAGTAGCTGCGAAAAAGGGGAAGAAGTGAGAGGGTCTAGTATCGGAAATAGCTATCGTCTGTAGGGGTAATTCTGTAAATTTGTCTTGGTCCTTTTCGTTGTGCGTAGCGTAGCTGGTTTTAACTTTTTATTGCAACAGAAAATTACATTCTACATATTTGTTTTTTCAACTTATTTCTTCCTTTCTACAATTTTTAGGGTTTAGATTAGATCGCATTTTCTTATACGAATCACTTATTTGACCAACCTAACCTCAAATTTACGCCAATGCGACGCTATAAGTTGGGTTGAATTAAGTAATTAATGGCGGAATGAATAATCATAAAACTTTTGACATAGACGAGGTGGGAAAATCTCATTGGGATACCAGATTTGCTACATATGCCAATATGTTTACGAAGTCATTGTTTGAGCTCTATTATTTTAATTTATAATTTGAATTTTAAAAATTTAATAGTTTAAAAAGTAAAATAAAAATTGTGAATTTGATTTTTTTGAATGATTAATATTGATTACTGTAGAAAAAATTTGTAAAAATAATAAAAATTAATGGAGTTTAAACAAGGGCTAACATGTTCATAAAAGGAGTCTGTAACAATAATTTGGCAGACGCCAGTTAGCATAGAACCCACACACAGATTTGGGCAGCTTCAGTGCAGCCGGAAGTCTGGCCAAATTTTATTGCCCATGTGGCAATTAATATTTTCATCTGCCTATCATCGTATCAAATGATTGTGTACAATGTACTAATATAATAATATTTTAATTATCTAATATATAATATTTAATATATATTATTATTAATAAATATAAATTACTTATTATTTAATGTATGAATATATATTAAATAAAATGTAAGTAAGTCACTGTTTGATTTTCATTAAATTTTTTTCATTTTTTTTTACAGTATTCAACAATTCATCAAAAGTCAAAGTTCACAATTTTTTTTATTTTTCAACTAAATTTCAACCATCATTTTTTTAAAAATTATTATTCATTTCAAAAAAATTCATTTTAATAAATACCAAACACACTCTAAATTTATAGTTTTAATATATATTAACTATATTTTTTAAATTTTGTGTGAAAATATAAATAAATCTATTTTTATGAGACGAAAGAATTAAAATATTACGAAAAAGTTCCACAGCATCGATTGGAAGGTCTATGAAAGGAACTTCACTGGGATCTTTTGGCTTTGTTGATGCGTCTTTCTTTCATCAATTCACTTTCCTTTCATGGACTCTCTCCTCTAATACTCTCTTTTAGATTTATAATACTTTTGTAAAAATGGATCGACCTTGTCCATTAAAGATGCTCTAATTGAGTAGTTTTGTACACTGTTTTTGAAGAACGTAATTTTACATATGAGCAAAAGCATATTTTAGGTTCAGTTTGTTAAAATTTGTTTGTTTAAAAATGAGTGACATTTTTGAGATAAAACATATGGTTGGAAGGTGCACGGAAAATCTTTATTCAAAAATAGTTTGCCAAATAGATGCATAATAACTAGGAAACCTCAATTATATTGATTTAAGCATTGCTATTGTGGAAGTGGAAGAGAGTTGTGTCTCAAAATATTTTCATCTGCCTATCATCGTATCAAATGATTGTGTACAATGTAGGGTGTGTTCTTTTAAAATTATAATGGGTATAATTTTTTAAATCATTTTTTATTCTTATATTTTAATTTTCTTTCTCTAAATTTTAACCACATTCCATACATCTTATTTAGAAAACTCAAATATACATATTATAAATCAAATTTCATTTATTTCAGCCGCCAAATGAAGCCTTAATTGTCTCGTTTTTAACATAATCATTACAATTATAAACAAAACAATTTTTCAAATCACTTTTTAATTATACACATTTTCTCTATTCACTGAACCATACATTTTACATCAAAATAACAAATAATTAATTTCTAAATGTTATAGTGTTGTCAAACTACTTTGTTTATTGCTTTCATTTGCTATTTATTTGTTCGGCATTCCTCCATCACTTTCGTGTTTCGTGAGTTCTCTCTAGAATTAGGGTTGTCGATTCTGTCTCTCATCAGTGCAAAAAGGGCAAAAAAATAACAATTGGGTTACATGCAATGGCGGATCTATAATTTTTTTCAGCATGGACGGATATCAATAAAAAATTCCAGCACTGACGAATTTCAGTAATTTTTCAAGTCGTAACAAAAAAAATACCAAAAACTTTTACTATTTTTTTCAGGTGGATCCAGCATGGGTGAGAGCGGGGGCTCGCTATGCTATACGTCCGCCCTTGATAACCTGGTTACATGTACAAGAATATTCATCAGGAGATTCATATATTGTTTTTTTGACACGATTTTAATAATTCACACATCATATTAACCTACACATCAACAATCACAAGTTTGTTATCTCATTTTTTGTCATCTTTTTTGTCAAATTCTTGGTACAAGTAGCATTTTTCAAAAAATAAACCCTCTGTTTGGTAAAGTATTTAAAAACACTTTTTTAAAAAACTCAATAGCCAAGTCACTTTTTAACCATATATATTTTTCTCTTCACTTTTCAATCACATATTTTACCTCGAAAATATAAAAAAATATATTTTTAAACAAAAAGTTTTAACAAAACAGTGTCAACCAACCCTCTGCCAATTCTCCTGCGGCTAGCTAATTTCTAAGGGGTCGACCCCTGCCACAGTTTTTCTCCAGAAAATTTATTTTCAACGAAGTGTTGACTTCTATTGGTTATTTTAATACATTAGTGATAATCTTAACGCTATTTCATTGACTTCGGGAGGTGTCGTAACAAGGGTTATATTGATTTGAATTTATCAATAATTCTTGAATACAAATTGATTTTACAAAATGAAATCAGATTTTCCTGCATATCCTGCTATTGCTTTATCCACCATTATGATTTGGGTTTCTATTTTAAAATGGTTAACCTTGTTAAAGAGTAATCCAAATTCTTATAAATTGATCAATATTTTCATCATCTTTATTCAATGTGTGATCATTCCTTAATATATGCACCCTTAAGATTGTGGCTAGTTTGAGCAGATCAATTTTTAAAATCGTGTGTTCAATTTTTTGAGTCTCAGTCGGATCGAATTACTCGTTGGAACTTAATGGAATCTGATACCATGTTAAAATTTGTGATCCATCAATCTTTTAAGAATAGTTCAAACACTTATAAATTAATCTATGTTTTTCTCTTTATTTAATGGGAGATTTTATCACTTAACATACACTCTTAAAATTGTTGCTTATTTGAGTAGATCAATGTTGAAATTCGTGCTCTCATTTTTTGAGTTTAAATCGGATCGAATTGATCGTTAAAGTTTAATGAACTCTGATATCATATTAAGTTTTTGATGTTAGAAAATTTATCACAGATAATTATTTATCTATGATCCAAAATAAATCATCATACTGAATTATCAAGAATTAAATAACTGAAGCGGAAGCGTACCTTGATCAAACGTGATTCACGATAAACGATTCGGCGGTGTTTGGATCTTCTAAATGACTAAATCGATACGTAGTCCTTATTTTCTCTCTGATGATGGGATGTCAAAAAAAATGAACAATACGTAGGATTCAGGGACCATAACCGACTTTATATACTGAATTGCCAGTTAACCTAATTCGGCCCATCATGAATTAGGTAATGGCCTGATATCTACACATAAAAGCTCATACATTAATTAGATGCATCAAAGCCCAATTTATCAAATCTTTATTAGATCACTTTAAACGGGCTTAACCAAATTTGATAGCCTTTTATTCAATACACAATAATTCACATATAAACCCACACGATTGATTAAAATCCTTACATTTGAGACTCATCTTAAAATGTCAATTTTATTAAGAGAATTAACCCAAATCATTATAAATTAATCAATATTGTTTATTCGATGTGAAACTTTATCTCTTAACTTTCCACCATTAACATATCCATATATTGAAATTTTAGGTGGTCGAAAGCCGTATCCACAGCCACCAGCTCAAAGCTCAATTCTTCTTTGATTATTCGGGCATTGATCTTTTACTCTTTTTTTTTAAGTGATATTCTGTCACTTTTTTTTTTGTAAAAAATTGACATATTTGTTACTGATTTCATATGGTGTGGTTGTTTATGGAGAATATGTAATATATTTGTGTGCTTGTGTAATTTGTTATGTTATACTGACACAAATATTCAACGATGGATACTGCAAAAACTGAAAAGCGATAAAACGTAGCTTTTTTAAAGTGACACCGTGTCACTTTTTAATTAAAAGAGAAGGTGGGGATAAAAAAAAGTGATAAGAAGTGACATTTTTATTTTTTTTAAAAAAAAAGTTAGCATTCGTTTTAATGGTCTACCTACGCTGCGATTCTTTCATTGTCCATTGTGATACTATATGGTTGGTTAAATTTCACCCGGATTTTAAGAATGATAGGCTTTCTTATAATCTTCTGTTTACCGGAGATGTTCTTCGATTTGATTTGTGTTTCTTTTTTATATTTTATTTTGCATTCGGCGCATTTTAGAATTCTTACAGTGTTTTACAAATGATGAAAATCTATTGCATATATTTTATCATAACGCTTCATGGCAAAATTAGGTATGTATCTTTATGCAATGTTTGGCAGTTTGAATATTAGGTAGGTATTAAAGAAGATAAGTTAGTTAAAGTATGGATATATATCTACTTCAAATTCAATGCTTCAACACACTGCCAAACACGCGCCGTAAAAGATACTCCTGCATGAGCTCTCTATCACTTGCTTGAGAAAATTGGGATTTTATGATCAGTTTGATAAGACATATTTTTTCTTAAATGGAAAATGGAAGTCATCCATTTGATTTTGTTTTTGTAGGGTTGAATTCATTTTTCGTATTGTCTCGACGTACGTAATTTTTCTTGAAAACAAGTAAAATATTTTATGTGAGTTTAGTTAAAAATTCATTAATATCAATTTTACTTTCAATCAAACACGTCCTTAATTCCTAAATATCTTTAGGTGAAAACATTTGGGTAACTTGTTAGTTTGGATCTATCAAGAAAGAGAGTTGGCAACCTTATTAAATATGAAATTATGAGTTAGCTCCCAACTCTAAAAGTGGCTTCACACTTGTGATTTTAATATTTTCTTTATGCACCTCAAATTGATGATGAATGATTAAATAAGCATCTATTTGATATTCTTTAAAAATATTTTTTTTTACAATACTGAATTTTAACCACATTTTAACAATAAAATATTCTACACATAAACATAAATCTATTCTTTCATTTTTAATCACACAATATCATATCAATTACTGTTCAAAACAATTTTTTTAAATAATATACAACAAACAAAGGCTTAGTCCCACTATTTCTTGTATATATCCACCAATCCGTAAATTAAATATACCCATCAAATTCATAAATATTCCTACCTAAACAAAATATTACTTCATTTATTGATTATTATGCCGTTCACCTTTTACACCAATACCCACGTCGTATTAAAATTTAATTAGATCAATCGATTGTGCTCACTATTTTGAATAAGGGCAGTGGATGGTTGGATATGAGTTTGATCTTTATTTTTTGGTTCATAATAGTGTGAAAATTAAAAGAAAAAGAAAACATAAACAAAGAGCCTAAGTACCAAATAATTGAGGATTCATTTGTACAAATTTAATAAGCTAAGGACTTGTGCATCAATTTTTCCTAATTATAATGCAAGACATCGATGGTTATAGAGGCAGAGCACTGATGTTGTTTGGTTTCTAAGGTCTATTTTTTGTATAAAAAAAACTTGGCACAATTTTTAATATAAAATTCAATTGTTGACTCTTTTTCTTTGCCTTTTTTAGGGTTAGAATGTGTGAACTTATAGATTATGTCAATAATTTTTAAATAGTAATTATAGCTACACGTGCTCTCACGTCCATTATGTTCTTATATATATATATATTGTAAAAAAGTTGTGCAATCCACTTAGATTTTATTGAAAATTCTAATTTTTCTTTTTGGAAGATCGATTGGAGGAGAGTCGATACATATATATATGGACTAATTTTTGTAGGGAAATCCAATTTTTATTTTTATTTTCCTCAATATTTCAGCCTGGTAAAAAAAATTTGTTTTGGTCCCCTGGAAAAGCCCATGTAAACAGCTGGGAAAATTTTAAAATATTCAGTTGGTTTCAACGTTCAATCATTATTGTCCACGACCAGGGTCTCTCTGTAATTTATACCATTTCCTTTTTCACCCTTTTCTGATGACCTTTCAATCATGGGCCATGGCTGATCATCATCGTTTGATCCCCAATTCCTATCTCTGTATATCAAATCCAGGTTACCTTTTTCAATAATTCTCTTATTATATGTGCATTACATATTGCATTCTTTTAGTTTCATATTTCTGTTTGTGTCGTCGTTTCAATTCGTGTTTAGAATATCAATACTATCGTATTTCAATCAATTTCCGCAATCTTTTTATATGATGGATCAAAAGAAATATAGGGTTTGGTTTTTTGAAATTCTTTATCTAATGGGCTTGTCTTTAAATGGTGAAATGGGGCACAATTTTGTTCAATGTAGATTCCTTCTACACCTGTAGAGAGAAATCGGTCGTGTTTTATTTATTGAAATTGAATTATGAACTCAAATTCTATCCTGGTTGGGTTTGCTTGAACTTCTGTTTGCTGGATGCATTTCAACCATTTTTCCCTTGTTTCATTTTTTTGGGCTTTAATAGTTTTATTGTTTCATAATGTTAACAGTGTTTGCAAGGAAACGAGAATGCTGATTTCTCATAGAAAGGTTTTCGAATTTTATTGTTATTGAGCGATCGAGAAGTGTTTAATGGTTTGGTTGACTGAAGACCTCATTTAATTTCTGAAGTTGATATTTTGAGTTGCAATGGCTGCTGAGATTTCATCTGCTAAAAAGAGGAAACCTTGCGATTTTATGAAGGTGTTGTCATCTGCAACTTGTGAATGGTTCTTGATATTTCTGCTGTTTTTGGATGCTGCATTTTCATATTTGCTTACCAAATTTGCAAAATATTGTGAACTGAAAACACCTTGTTTGTTATGCTCGAGGCCTGATCTTGTCATCCGAGATAAGAAACCTAGATGTTACCGGAGTGTATTATGCAGTAACCACATAGAAGAGATTTCATCTTTGGTATCTTGTTCTGTTCACGATAAACTTGCTGATGTTAATGCGATGTGTGAAGAATGTCTAGTGTCAATTGCCATGAAAAACAAATCTAATTCTGAATCATATAGGCTGTTTGTGGGTAAATTATTGGTGGATGTTGAGAGATCTGTTCTACAGAATTTAATGCTGAATAAGAATATACGTCTTGTTTCTTCTGGTCGAAGGACTTGTTCGTGTTGTAACAAGACATGGAAAGCAAAATCCAATGCTGAAAGATTACACGAACTAACCTCAGTTGGTTTCGGGGCATCTAAAGCCAATGTCAAGCCCCCTCTGCCTCGTGTACCTGGTCGTAGTCGATTCAGCCGTCGGGATAGCTTCAAGAGGTTAAGAGATAAATTTGCTGGACAAGTGAAAAATCAGCCTGCCGGGAACAAGAGTGTTGACTCGATATCTCATGTAGGGTATACAAGATTGAATATCACTTCTGATTCTGATTCGGAGGTCCCTCTCTCTGATGACGACGATGATGGAAAATCTGGCTTCCATGTAATAAATGATAATACACAGAATTCTGTACCTAGAACGCTAACTGAAAATGTGTTATCAGAAAAGCAGGTGCATCAAGCCTCTGTTCCGATAACTTCACTTCTTGATCAATCAGATCTTCGTGATGTAAGAGAACTTGAGAACAAGATATCTGTGACATCGGATGAGCTTAAGTGGGACCAATCTCATTCAAAGCCTAATTTATCTCAATTGGCAGAGCTGATATCATCGGGTGATGGAGTCCAACCACCAGCTGTTGGAGGATTTCCTCTTGACGCATCAGTAGAGACAAATAAATGCAATCCTTCTCTCCCTCATATGCCTGCCCTCTCCGTATTATCTGAGGTTTTTTCACTGAAGAATGTTCCTTCCTCGGCCAATATTGTAACAAAACAACGAAACTGTAAGCTCCAGTCCCTCCCCGATGTGCTTATTGATGTTGCCTGCATGTGCCCACAGAGGGATAAATATAGTGGTAGTCACTAAACTTCTAGGGAATTTTTACATTGGTCACTCAACTTAAACTTTTTTTGAAGTTGGTTGCTCTGTCTGTCCACGTCCATGTCCATTAGTTTGAGTAATGGAAAACGTGACCTCAAAGTCTACATCAGCTTTTCTGCCAATCTAATTAATGGACATGGATGGAATGAAATAAATTGTAACAAATATTAAAATTCATGAAAAACTTGAACAAGATTAAATCTAGAGATCAACTTCTAAAAGAATGAAGTTTAGTGATCAATTTGAAATTTCACTCAATGTTCAGTAATCATCAGTTTTTTCAACCCACCCATAAGTTTATGTTCTTGAGTTCACAATCATAAAATTCAAGCAATTTTTATTATTGTTCATTTGATTTATTTCTTACTCATGAGCTGGGTTTACAGTGGCAGATGTTGCAGGATCCAGTTATGAAGAAAATGCATCTGTGGCCAGACATATAGCAGCTGAAACCGAAAGCTCTTCGGAGCATGTTTTTGATATGAATCATAATGATGCATCATCTCCAAATGACGAAGGTTCGGAGCCAATTGTTGTCAGTGATTCCGCTAAAATTGAAGAGGACACAGAGTCCTCACAACAGGTATCTAGTTCTGACATGGGTCTAATATCAAAAACTATGAGTCCGATAGCTCATAGTCAACTCGGTGCACTTCCAAAATGTGAAGATTCTAGTCCGCGTGCTCTTCCTGTTTCAGCCTCGCTGGAGAGACATGATTCTGGCTACGAATCGTTGGAAGGAATCAGTGTAAGTGAAATCGAAGGTGAAAGTTCTGTTGATCACCTAAAACGACAGGTTGAGTATGATAGGAGTTGCATGAATGCTTTATATAAGGAGTTGGAGGAAGAAAGAAATGCTGCTGCCATTGCGGCAAATGAGGCAATGGCCATGATTACAAGATTGCAAGCGGAGAAGGCTGCACTTCATATGGAAGCCTTGCAGTACTTAAGAATGATGGAGGAACAGGCAGAGCATGATATGGAGGCACTGGAAAAGGCTAATGAACTCCTAGCTGAAAAGGAGAAGGATGTGCAAGATTTGGAAGCGGAGTTAGAGTTTTACACTAGTAATTTCCTAAATGAGTCAACGGCCAAGGATCTGCCTAAATTGGAGAAAAAAAACTTAATTGTTGAGAATCATGCCGAGAATAGTCCTGCTTTACCTAGTGATTCAAAGTCTACGGAAATTTTAAAAGATAGTGGAAAATCCAAACTTGTGAATATTTCAATATTAAACTTCGAGGATGAAAAACATGACATTTTGGAATGTTTGAAGAAGTTGGAGGAAAAGCTTCATCAAGCTGCCTCTAATGGGATATCAAATGGCATGCCAAATGGTGTAAACTCCGAAAATCTTACAAGTAAAGTTGTTGATCTGGAAAATTTATCCGTCGATGGGGAGACTTGGTTAGAAGAACATAGTGAGAACAACGGTTTGCCACTGCAAAAAGATGTATCAGGATCAGATAGAAATCCTTTGCAGGACATGCCTAGTGATTTAGTCGAGGACGATCATCTTGTTTCTGAAACGAACACTACTATGGAAAGTGATAGGGGTAAATCATCCATGAATAGAGGTCAAATAAACTCGGGTACATTTGAGAAAGGAATTGCAGACCTTCGTGACCGGTTGGAAGCACTTGAGACTGACCGTGAATTCCTCAAGCATGCTTTTAATGAGCTCCAAAATGGAAATGGTGGGTTACAGTTTATTCACGAAATAGCTCGTCAGCTACAAGAATTATGAAAAATTGAAATAAAAAAGAGATGAATATCAATCAGTTGATATCACTTGTTTCCCAATGGGTAAGCAAGCATTTACTGATGCATATGTAATTATGCTATATGCTATTTAGGTATTAAGAAATTGAATTTATGTGCTTCCATGCTGGATCCATGTTTATCTTATTCCTTTCAATTAATATCTATAAATTTAGCCCCTGTTTGGTACCCATTATTCAAAATCTTATTCTTTTCAATCTACACATAAACCAAAAAAAATTCCTACTTTTTAACCGCACATTTTCCAAAAATTTACTGTTACAAACTACATTATTTGAAATAATGGGTCTCAAACAAAGGCTTATTACTTAGTGCATGTTTGTCAAAGCTTATAATTGCTCGAGAGTTTGTCAAACTAAATTTTTTATCCATAGATTCCCTAGGATCTACAACTTTTACCTACTTTTTAACCACACATTTATTTGGGACCCACAACCTGTAAGCAATTATAAGCTCCGACAAACATGCACTTAGTAGCAGATTCTGCTGATCCAATACAATATGTATTGTGGGTTGTAAAGACTAATACATTCTTCGAATGTTAAAACATTCATTTAAAGGACTCTAACAGAAGCTATTCAGTCGTTAATTACAATCCTTTGACCGCAAATATTTTGTTGTTTCCTGTCTTGTTCCTCTTCAAAGTTAGGGTCAGCACTTGATCCATATCAGATTAATCATCTATAAAATTCTGTTACGTACTTCTTACCAACTTTACCTGGCGTTGAAAATCTTTCTTTTTTCTTCTGCAGTCACTTAAGTTTTCAATGGTATCTTCTCCAGATGCATTACCAGAAGAAAAGCTGATCCAAGAACCATGAGAAAGCATCATAATTTGATATTTACAGTGCTTAAAGAAAGAAAATGTGAAGATGTATCTTATAAGTCTCCCTGAAGTTCGCAAAATCATGATAAGATTTGCAGAAAAGTACCTGTTCAGTTTTCTCAGATGAGCAAGGTATGCTGGAGAATGGGTTACATTAATAGTTTGCTAAAATTGTTGAGTCTTTGTCCTTCTTTTAAATAGGTTTTGACTGTAGATTGGGTTTTGTTCTCTAGTTTCTTCTTTCAGCATTTTTCTTCTATTTTTTTTTTTTCGTTACAGTCCCTATTCTGAGCTTATATTTGAGATTTTTATTCAATTCTTGTATGTTGCTATAAGGTTGTCCATAGTAAACCAGTCCTTCCCTTTGTAAATTCATTAGTTCTTGTGCTACTTGTTTTATGTTATTTCGATTCTTTCTTTGGCCCTCTTTTATATTAGCCGCAATTGCTGTTAGGGATCTATCTGGATTCTGGTTGTAGCGTTGAGCTAGCTTTATATTTGCGTTGTTTCTGCTACGCTTACGTTTTCTTGGCACAATAGCTTCATTGGTGATCCTTTTCCTTTCTTGGACTTGTTTGGTGCTGCTAAGCTTTTGGCTGGAGTTTGTGTATATAAAGGATAAGTTGGACTTAAAAGTATTTTACTATTTTAACCCGTGGACAGAGGGAAAATACCTAGTGACTCTAAGGGATAAGAGGGTAGAGCAAGTCTTTACAAATGAAATGCGTAGTGTATAAGGAGGAGACAAAAATCATATTTCTGATTTGATATTGTTAAGTTAAGCCCATCCCATGAACCATGTGATGCTTTTCGGAGTACTAAGTGACTCCTGATCAAACGTTAGAAAGAGAGCAATGCATGCAAGAAAAGGAAAATATTAATTTTATACTAAATACACCAAATTATATTTGCATCACTAATAAAATATATTATTTATAAATACACTACACTATAAATACAAATATATCCCTTTATCTCTAATTTTAAAAAACACAATGTCTAAATCCGTACACTACAGTAGAATCAAATTCTTTTTTATCATCTCATTAAAAATAAGTTTTATCTTAATGAAGTATGAACAACATAAACTAAAATTTAAATTCCGTAATTAAAAAAAATACAGAAATCAGTGGAATTTTAAATACTTTGCGCAATAAAAAGGGCTTTGCTACATGTACAAACTGATTGACAAACTGGATTACTCCCCGCCCCCTCCATGTGAGGGGGGAATAATCCATTTTGTCAATCAGATTTAGTACAACTAGAATAATTTCAATAAAAAAGTAATTCAATCTAGGAAATTGTGATTACTCTGAGGCTACCCTGTACATCACATGCAAATATGCAATTGATAACCAATTGATAGGCAATTAATTACTTAAATCAAACAAGTTATGTTGCTACTTGATATACGGCAGATGATTAACGATTTTCAATTGAGATGAATTTTTATTTTTATTTTGACAAACAGTACATGTTACTGTTGAATCAAAATTTTTCTACACCAATATGAAGTTTAATCGAAAAATAAATATAATTGAATAACCAAAATTGCAGGGTAGCAATGAAATCATAGTTAATCTATACAAAAATGAAGTGTATATTTGCCCTAAAAATTAGTTCGACAAACAATAAAAATATTTCACTGACCTGAACTTCAATTTGTGTTAATAGCTGTAAATCGTTATTATTTGAGAAATCATATTGAATTATTGTACTGACATCCATCTTGGTATTGAAAAGCAAAGAAAAAAACAAAAATAATAATAAGAAGATAAATAAGGGGGGTTTATTCAATGGAGATTTTAAAAGACTTTTAAAGATATTAAAGAATTTGAAAAGTTTGGTGTATTCAATTTAGACTTTAGAGACTCCATTAAAATCTTGAGATATTTAATATATATTTTAATGGACATTCTAAAAGTCCTTAAAAGTCATGGTGTATTATATAAAGACTTTTAAAAGTTTTTAAAAGTCCCGTGTTATTCAAAATATCAATGACTTTTAAAGACTCATACGAAATCATTTATGTACTAACTTTTAAACAGAATGTACAATCACAAAATCTCTTAATTTGTCTCTCATTAACCTCCAAAATTTTGAAAGACTTTTAAAAAAAAAAAAAAAAAATCTTTTAAATTGTAATTTTGTTTTTTCTATATTTTTCTCCCTTCTTTCATATTATTTTTAGAAACTTTAAACTTGTGATTTACTTTCATGCTAATTTTTAGAAATCTATGATTAAACAAATCATTATTTTTCTTCTCTTCTCCTTATTATATATATATATATATATATATATATATATATTTTAATATTCTGTCTTTATATTTTGGTTCTATTCTTTTTCATCGTTTTTTTCAATTTTTCTATGAAAATAAATCCAACTGAAATTTTATAGAACAATAATAATTAAATTGTATCAAAATAAATAATAATTAAGCAAAGTTATTCTAGAATTTTTGAGAGAGATTTGTATATTAAAAAATATTAATTAAAAGTCAATTGAAATTTATAAAACTTTGTATATTCAAAAAAAATTATGAATATAATACAATTTTTATGTCGATATCAAATATAATTTTAATTTTTCCTCCTTTTTTAATCACAAATGTCTTTTTTTATCCTAAAACTATTTATCTCCCACGTCGTTTTTTTTTGTAATATAATTATTATTAGCGATTAAATTTCACACCATACGAAAATTAATCTATAATATTCAAGTTTTTCAATTATTAAAAAATAAAAGTCTTTGAAGGTCTATAAAAATCTTTTAAATCAATCTACAAAAGTCTTTAAAAGTCCATGAAAGTCTTTTAAATAAATATCCACAAAAGTCTTTAAAAGTTTATACAAATCCATAAAAGTCAATAAAATCCAATGAAACCCATTAAAAAAAGTCTTCAAACGTATTTCAAAATCTCAATTGAATAAACCCCATTAAGATTTAGAAACATAAATATAGAAAAAAGAGAAAATTATTTTAAAGATTGTGGTGTACATAAAAAAATAATGAGAAAAAACTAAACGAATATTTATGTAATTTTAGTTATGTCTATTTATGTAAACAAAAGAAATACTAAAAATTGTGATGTAGAAAATAAGTTTTGTGGTGGCAATATAGCCACTCATTTGTGAAAGTTGTTTTCTTTTATAAAAATATCTGATGACTTGGTGTTGATCCAACTACACTTGGAGGGGATGAATAGGCATACGTAGTATGACACCTGGAGGGGGTGAATAGGCATACGTAATATGAGGAATTATAAATAATTTAAATTTAGATGAATAATCATTAAATAAAAAATAAATTAATTTAAATTAATAAATAAATGCGTAAAGTAAATAACACTAAGAATTGGTAATGAAGGAAAACCACTTGAAGAACTTTTCACAAGGATGAAAATCTCCCGGCAAACATGCCAATAAAATCCACTAAAAAAGAATAACTTTTAGTCGTTTAGACATTACTAAACTTTAGTTGACTATGACACAAGAAATAATACTACGCCCCTAATTGGCCCCCAGTTCTGGGGAAAAAAATATGGTTTGAAGTAGTATTTTTGAGAGAATGTGTAATTAAAAATTGTTTAAAAAGTAAATATTGTTGGCTTGAGTAAAATGTATAATTGATATTGAGTGTTTCAAAAATTAGGACTGGGGGTTCAAACTGAGGCATCTCAATTGCTTGTCAAGCTGTTTCCCTGCACATTAACTCAAAAAATATCGAGTGTAAAAACAAGTGATATCATATTATCATACGAAAGCTAATGAGAAAAATGGCATAAACATCAACTAGTAATATCAAAACAGAGATGTCAAAAATATGTCAAAAACACCAACAAAAAACATAATATTATGATACTCCACATAGATTTGCTAAAAATGAAATGTCAAAGTGTAAAACAAAACAAGTCCAATAAATCAAAAAAGAATAAATACTCTGTCTAAGTACTAACTCTCCTCCTAACTCATATATTAATCATTCTCCCACCTTTTTCACGAATAACAAAGGAAAAAAAAAATCAAGAAATATAGTCATATATAGAAGCATGAGGGAAACAATTATGTACATAAATAAATGATGCAAACAACAACGCACTTCAATTTTAATGGATTTTTAATAAGACATAAAGAGTGAAATCACATAAACATTTATTTGCTTACTTTTACAAGCATAATTCACGGACAATGACATCTTCTCACACAACTTATTTTAAACATATTTGGAGTAAATTATATAAGTTATCCGTGCGTAAAAAAATGTGTCAAGAATCTCATGTAACAGTGAGACCTTACTTGCGAAGAAATCACTAATAAATGAATGTTTTTCTTAAATTGTGAAGGTAAACTCAGTGCCACTAGGACCTATTATTTAAAAAGCTCAAAACAATTTATTACACCGTTTCTCTCACCCTTTATGAGCATATAATCCTACGTTTAGACTTTTCTCCATTAAGCTAACTAAATGACTCATGTAATAAGCTTTCAGCCGATGACTCCAGGTTAGTTAACAATAGGGCATTAGGTTTTAAAGACCCTAATATGCTTTAATTACTCGAGTCAAATATGCTTCGAAGAGAAGTATAAAATGTATCTCGCTATTTTTTTTTTCCTTTTGACAAGTAAATAAATTATTTTTAAGCAAAATATTTATCTTTTTCTCCCCCCCCATTACGAGAATATGCTAGAGCTTAGGTCAACTAATTTAAAGATCATTCTATATTCAAAGTCAACTTACCATACCAATGACCGCCATCTCAAATCTCACATACGCTGTCAAGACTCACTTATAAGGGTTTAATGTTTTCCGTGTAGAAGATACGTGAAATGACCTATACCAAGTATTCCAAACAAGTTTTAAAAAAATTTAATGAAAACTTTGTTCATTACTCACAAATTTTACTAGTACTCGATCACAAATTAACATGTACTTTATAGTTTATATATATAAAAAAAAAACCCTCATTTTTTCATTTTTCTATAAAACAAATAATGCAAAATCAATTAAAAAAACTGTATGCATGCATGTATAAATATCATAAACAATACAAATGCATGCACATATATACCTATTTAATACCTATTTAATAAGGTACAAAAGTGCCCTTCATTTTAAGAGTATCACGAGTTACATTACAATTTAAAATGTCATTCTGAAAATGTAGTTCACTCTTTTTTACTTAGATCTTTTTAGAAGGTGTAATCTTAGTCAATCAGTTAAGTGACTGACTTGATTAGCTAGACCTCTATGTCCTATGAAGATTCATTCTTAACCTTAGAATTAGAAGTCATATAATTCAAACCCTTGTCCGAATTGAAATTCACACTATCTAGGCTAGATTTATTATATATAAGAGTAGCATCTATAGTCTTACCTAGTGTTTTCTTATAATTAGGACAGTCAACTCTTATGTGTCAAAAAACTTGACACTCTAAACACCTAATAGATTGTGATCTCTTCCTGGCATCTATAGTATATCTTTTCTCTTTCTTATATTTACTAGGGAGGAAATGATAATGATTGATTCATCTAAACTAAATTGGAATCAACGATCGAATTTAGACCATGATACCACTTGATAAATCTAGTGTTGGCCCAACGACATCTAGAGGGGGTGAATATGCGTAATAAAGGAATTATAAATAGTTTAAATATATATGAATAATAAATAAAATAAAATAAAACATCAATCAATTTAAAGTAATAAATAAATGCGTAGATTAAATAACAATAAGAATTGGTAACGAAGGAAAATCTCTTGAAGAACTCTTTACATGGATTAAAAAAAAAAAAAACTTCCGAGAAAATGTGCCATTAAATTCCACTAGAAAAGAATAACTTACAGTTAGGCTAGACACTACTAAACTTCAGTTGACTCTAACACCACAACCTGTAAATCATTAAAGAACTCTTCGATTGTACTTCCAGCACTTTTCAAAATCTCTGAACTATCTTATCCTTTAGCGTGGATCACCAAGAATGAACCTTGTTATTCTTTAACTGGAATTCCAACGACCTCTCTCCAACTTTAGAAATATGAAGGTTTAATGGTAAATGATTTTGAGGTTGACGTTTTATGAATGACAATCTTAGATAATCAAGAAATTGTTGTGATTGATCTTTGGAATCAAAGGATGGATCAAGAGATTGATATGTATTCTATATAAAATATAATGATCAACCACTCTAAAAAATGGAATATGAAGTGTTTGAGATCATATGAAATTGTAAAAAAACTGAAAAGAACGAAATATGAATTCTCCTAACAACAAGATCGCTCGAGCACCCATGATCAGCTAAACCTGCCCGAGTGGTAACCCCGCAGCCAACAAGCGATCATTAGTATTTTAGTCATGACTTTCTCTCCTGATGTCCAATTGAGGTGATTTAAAGTGTGTTGGAAAGCTAACTCAAAGGTCTACAATTCTTCCAGAAATAACAATTTCAAAATTCAAAAGTTTTATACAAAAACGGGGTCTCAACATTGGACTGGAAATCTTGTTCATAACCCTAGCGGGTTTTAGATTCTCATTTGACTTCTAATTACATCACAAGTCTCTCTTTGAACACCTTTTTGATCACCTTGAGTCCAAATACCCAACCAACTAGTGTTGGAAACGGGCCCGATTCGCCCCGATTTTTTTTATTTGGATCCGTCCCGCGATCTGCCAAATTTCGGGTCGGACGCGAATCGGGTTCGGGTCGGAGCCGATCGGCCCTCTGATTCGCGGGTCGATCTGTCAATGATTTTTTTATTTTATTTTAAAATTTAATTTTTTTTAAATATAATTTAAACTAAAAAAAAAATTAATTTTCTATTAAATTTTATTTTTTTAATTTAAACCGGGAAAATCGGTGCCGATCCGCGGATCGAAATTTTTTTCGATCAAATCAACGGATCAATGGAGCAGATCGAATTTTTTTGCAATCTCTACAACCAACTCAATTACAATACGTTGACTATAATTTTGACTTTATAAACAAGTTATTTTGTTCACAAAATTGTCAATTACTTCAAAACCTAAAAATATCAAATGTTTTTTAAGACAATTTATTCACGATAGATATTTTAAAAGAGTAGTACTACAGAACCGAGAATTTAACATATAGTTTTACACTTGTACACATGACAGCGGTCTATTTATTTACCTATCACATCAACTTCAAAATAAACAGTCCACAAAAATTTGGTGCAACTTTCGATTAGCAAATTCGGTTCATTTAGCATTTTCCATTTGAAAATGAACAATAGGATATCTATTGAACATAAAAACTATAAATTAGAAAATATATAGTCTTAATGCATCAGAATTTTAGCAATTTGGTTACTCAGTTTATGTTTAGAATACTAATTAACCAAGGATAAAAAATGAATTAATTTAAGTAATTAGGATTAATTTGATAATTTAATTATAAATTATTTGAGAAGTTAAAAGCAAAATATGAAAATCCACCGTTTTGTTGCTTCTCAAAATGTTGTTAGATGCTAAATTTATCAAAAGTCTAAAACAACTTTTGATTTGAAAATCAGAAAATTGAGCTCCAAAATCAGTCCTAGACATGACCTAATTCTCATTCATAATTAGAAATCGATCTCCAAAATCAATCTTCATTTCTCATTCTTTAAAATAATCAACTCTCAACATATGAGAATACAAATTTTAATGTAATTATAAGCAAAAAGTGATTATTAAAAATACTTAGGTGACGTTCTATTTGTATTTTATTTTGTATTTTCATTTTCGAAAATATTTTATTTTTCCTGTTTTTATTTTTGCTTTCAAATTTGTTGAAAACACATTTGGTTTTTCATTTTTGAAAGTTGTTTTTGAAAATGAAAAGTTGGAAAATACGCTCTTTTTGAAATTTTGCAGAATACTACTTAAACTATTTTTAATTAATTTGCTTGCGGAATACTACTGGCTCAAACTCAAATTTCCTTTCACAATACACTGAAAATATGGTTACCTGCAAAACACTAACGTGAGCACTAAGAGTTTATATTAACACAGTTTGGTCACGTTCGAGATTTGAGGAAGCTATAGTTATATTAAAATCTAGAAAATGCAAGTTTTTTCAAAATTCCAAGAGTCCATTTATCAAACATTTTTTGAAATATAATAACAATTTTTTTTTTTTTTTTTTTTTTTTTGTAATGTTTATATTGAATTCAATAAAACTTTATTTTAGACTTAGTTTCAAGTTAGGATAATTCTTTAAAAAAAAAAAAAAAAAAAAAAACTTTATTTAGGATTAGTTCCAAGCTAAGATAATTAAAAAAAAAAAAAAAAAAAAAGAACTTTATTTTAAGCTTAGTTGCAAATTAGAATAATTCTTTTTTAGAAAAAAAAAATCTCAAAACGTGTTTTCCGAATTTTGAATATTTTTGTTGAAATACACTTAAAACGCCCAAAACGAGGTTTTGGGCGTTTTGTGTATAATTTTTTTTTTTTCAAAATGCGTTTTAAAAAATGGTAAAGAGAACACGTTTTTAGTTTTTTCGAAAATAAAAACAGAAAATGATCTCAAAATAGCAAAGAGAACATGACCTTAGTCTCTGTTTGGTAAAATTTGTTTTGAAATTTTGTATATAAAATGATCACTTAACAGCATTTTATTGGACAAATTTTTTGAAAAGTCAATAACTTTGACCGATCAAATATTCTCGCCTACCATTTTTGATTTTTCAAAAAGTGGATTAACGAAATGTTATCTCGTCGTATTTATAAACAATCTTTTTATAAATGATTTATCAAATAGAGGCTTGAGGTATATTATTCTTCTAGTGTATATGGCTCAACTCGATTGTACTTTAGTATGTTGCTCTATAAAACAGTATATAAACTTTTATTTTATTTTATCTTTTAGGGTCCTAATGAGTTAAAGTGGTAATGATTGTCCAAATTAATTTATACAATTTCTCAAATCACTTTTTAATTATACTCATTTTTTTTTCTAATTTATAACCACACATCTTACCTAAAAAACTCAAATGAATCAACGTTATGATTTTTATGTTGTCCATGATGGATAACAGATCAAAATTCTTTCAATTATATCCTTCTCATTATGATATTTAAAAACTGATAATTTGAAAAGGATGTTATTTTCTTTTTTTATTTTTTCCTCTCTTTTATACTTTTAACATCCACTTCCTCTACACAATTTAATTTTAAAATAGTACATCTCTCTCTTTTTCTCTCATCCAATGGATATTAACCTTACACACATTTATTAAAGATGCTCTAATAAAGTCTGACAAGATGTAGACACAGGTTATGCGCGAGGACCCATTTTTTACCGTGCGTCCACCATTGAAAAATTCAAAGAAAAATGCTACTTGTACATAAAAGTTTACCAAGTGAATGACTGGAAAATAAGAATTAATCTAAGTGCATAATTAATTTGACAATATAGATGACAATTTGATAATGTGGAGATGTTATTGTTATTAATTTAAAAGATGATGTGAAGTGTGAAAAAAAAGAATTACGTCACGTAGGCAAATTGTAATTCTAATTGTGACTGTAATAAAATTGAAAAAATAATGTGCCACCTTTCTTAGTTAATGTAATGTGTAAAGTAATCAAATCATGTCATTCAGATATTTTGTCAACATATGTGTGAATAAGGGAAAATGAAATTAATGAAAAAATCAGACGCGTGTCAGAGGCGGCTACCAAAATATGGATGTAGTACTTAGACAAGGTAATCATCAACATGGGAGTACGAATATTTGATAATACAAATCTTTTTATTTATTATTATTCTGCACACGAGAGAGGACACTTACTGTAAAAATGCATTTACCACATCGAAAACTTGGTACAGCAGGGATGAATTTGAACTATAAAGGTTCAGAGCACTTGTTAAATTCATGTGGAACACGAGCAAATTCAATTTCATGGAAAGATTCATGAACCCCGTTTTAATTTTAAGGTATTGTAACGTATTGTCCTACTCGAACACGCCTTTAATTTCCTTATATATTTCTCAACCCTCGCCATCTTTTGCTCTAACATATCATACGAAACTGAAATATTAGGGTTCTTGGTGGCCCAGAAGTGTTATTATCCTTTTAATTTAATGGGTATAATTTTTTGAAGAATCCTGCTCAACACTTCTTTTAGTATGAATCTAAGTTTCTGAAATTCCGGTTTGTTTTTTCTGGGTTTCTTCCCAAAATCCAAGATTCTTTGAATTGGTATTTTTAAAGAATTTTTTTTTTGGGGGTTTTCCATTTTTCAAAATTTTATGCAATATAACTGATAAAAATAACCATCTTAGTATAATTTCAGGTTTTTGAAGGTAACCTCAGTTTCCCAGAATAATATCTTGAAAGTTCTAGTTCTTGATTTTGTAATTTCTGGGAAAGAAAGATTGCATTGGTTGTTTTTGAATGAACCCCAAGAGTAGAATTTAGTATTCATGGTGAATTTGTTGACCCCCCCCCCCCCCCCCCCCCCCTTCTTTATTTTTTTAAGTGTGTAATTATGCTCTGAATAGGTTGTAGAATTGGGTTGTCAATTTTTGGCAAAAACTCTGATATTCGATGTTTCAAATTTAGAATTTGTGTGATTGTACTTGAGGAATCTTGTTTTCGAAGTTGTGGAAAAATGGGGGATAAATTCTGTTTAGGTGAAGAGGAAAAGACTATAATGGAGGGTGTATTAGGCAGTGAAGGTAATGAGTATTTTGTTTGGTTGGCTTCAAATGAAGTGTTGTCGGATTTTACTGTATCGGGTGGAGATTTAGGAGTGCATCCGGATCTCTGCCGGATTCTTGAAGGGTCGGATTGGACCTATGCCATTTACTGGCAAGTTTCAAAATCGAGATCCGGTAAATCGGCCTTGATTTGGGGCGATGGACATTGTCTAGAACCCAATGAAGGTGAAGATAGAGGTGGAAATGGAACCAATAATCAAAATTTAGCAGAAGAAAATAGGAAAAGACTAGTGCTTGAGAAGATTCGCGCTAGTTTAGGACGATCGGAAGATGATAATGTTGTGCCTAAGCTAAGTCGAATCTCTGATGTCTCAATGTTTTATCTCACATCAATGTACTTTGTATTCCCCTTCGATGAGCCGTCCATTCCTTCTCAGTTGTCGAGTTCTGGCAGATCAATTTGGGTTTCGGACGAGAAAAGTTGTTTAGAACATTATCAGCCAAGATCGTATTTAGCGAAGTCTGCTAATCTCAAGACAGTAGTGTTTGTTCCAACTACATCAGGAGTCGTGGAGATCGGCTCCAGAAAGTCGATTCCCGAGGATCGATATGTGATTGAGTTAGTGAAATCTATGTTTGGGAAATCGAATTCGTCACAGGCAAAAACATGTCCAAAATTATTTGGGCGAGAACTAAGTCTAGGCGGCGGCGTATCAGGTCCAATCGGTATTAGTTTTTCTCCGAATGTGGAATCGGTTAGTATACAGACATTAGAAAGTAGTAGCCAAGTATGTGTAAACTCATCAATTGATGATGGTGAAGCTAGACAGTCTCCACAGGGGCGACCGAATTCTGAAACTCGAAAGGGTTCATTTATCGCGCAGAAACCAAAAAAGAGGGGTCGGAAGCCGGCCAATGGGAGGAACGAACCGTTAAATCACGTGGAAGCCGAGAGACAGAGACGTGAGAAGCTTAACCAGCAGTTTTATGCATTGAGAGCCTTAGTCCCTAATATCTCAAAGATGGACAAAGCGTCTCTCCTCGGAGACGCGATAGCCTACATCACGGATCTTGAGACGAAGATAGGGATCTTGGAATCAGAGAGAGAGATGTTGATGAACAAGCAAAAGAGTTGTACTATCCCAGAATTTGATTTTCAATCTAGCCATGAAGATGCAGTTGTACAATTGAGTTACCCACTGGATTCTCACCCCATATCGGGGGTCGTGATGACTTTGAGAGAGCATCAAGTAATGGCGCAAGAATGTGAGATGTCGATATCCGACGAGGCCAAGGTAGTTCACACATTCTCCATTGAAACACAGGGCGACACTGCAGATGAATTGAAGGGGAAATTAGCTGCTGCTCTCTTGAAATGATAGAGTTGAACGTGTAAGATTTGATCGTCGTATAATCGGAATGTTTCATAGTCGACTCATAACAAATAGATTTGTGTATAGAAAATGAGAATGTGTTGCTCTATATAATTATCTCTATATTTGGCTTAGTGATGCTGTTGTAAAATTTAACGTGAATTTGTTTGAAATTTTGTCTTCAGGATATATATTTTTAATGAAAAATATAGTGAATTATAAGATGGATATGTAAATATTGATTTTAATTTTAGTTTGTGAATCAAATAAAAAAAATTAAAAGAATGTCATTAATATTGTAAAGGTTTAATGAAAAATAGAATACTGATATATAAATACCAGAGTTCAGAAAATCGGAAACCAGTTCGAATCGAAAAAGGTAATGGGTCAATGGTTAAAAGGTCCGACCAGATCAAACAGTGATCTAACCGATTTTAATTAAAATATAAAAAATTATTTCAAAAATCAAAATTATTTCTAAAAAACATGTTATTATAAATAAAAGTAGCTTAAAACAACTAGTGAAAGGCAAAACAAAAAAAATAAATAAATTGAAAATCATGTTTTAAAACTCGGCCGGTCATTTTTTGAGGTCAACTGGACCGATTTTCCTGCCGGTTCCCTTTTTCCTAGTTGAACCGATCAATCATGTCCGATTTTCTAAACATTGATAAATACTTCACAACCCATAAATATTAGGGATAAATACATTTGAGGTACCAAATCTTTCAAACATTTCCAGGTTTTACTCTAACATTTATCTTGTTTTAGTCATTATCCTAAATCTTTCAACTTAGTGCGACGAATGCCCAAATGGATGGTATTTATCCACTTTGCCATCTCTTGACCAATAAAATACTAAAGGTCCATCTGATTGCGAATGTGGAATTAAGGTAGAAAGAAAATGAATTTTCATGAATTGAATTTCTGCGAATTAAAAGTTCGTGTATTTAATTGATTTAATTTTTAAGTATAAAAGTGAGAAATTTTTCAAGTTTTGTTATTTGATTGACTTTATTGTCCATGACAAATAAAGTAAATCTTAGCTATTTTAATCATTTTTTTAAAAAAAATTTCACACACTTGGTACTTGATGATAATAATATTGTTAATTTTCTGGAAAAAAAAGTCAATTAACAACAACAAAAAAGATCAAATGAAACAAAAATGTCACTCAAGGTGACAAACCAATTCTCAAGCCTTAAAAATCAAGAATTTTACAATTCCCAACCAAATGATGTGACGGGGCTGAGGCTACCCATTGTTTTCTTTGTTTTCGGGCAATACAACCTTCTTAATTTGGTTTAAATTAATTTATTTGGGTTTGTTAAGTAAAATATATAATTAAAAATTGGAAAAAGAAAATGTATATGATTAAAAAGTGGTATGAAAAATTGTGTAAATTAAATTTTGCTTTAAATTGGTGCCGCAAATGGATATGTTCGATGACTATTATAATGAGTTTAAATTAATTATTTGGGTTTTTAGGTAAAATATATGACTAAAAATTGGCGAGAGAAAATGTGTGTGTTTAAAAAGTGATTTAAGAATTATATTGTTTGAATTTTTGTTTAAATAAGAGTTGCCGAATAGAGGGTACTACCCTATTCTATCAATCCTTGGGATAAACGCTGAACTTTGTGCGAATGGTTTCTGCGCATGGAAGATTAACAATTTTGGGAATTTTGAAAGGCGTGTAGAATATTGCTTTGCAACCGAACCGAAAACTGAAATCTTCTTATCGTTGAGCAATTCACAACTTTAAGACACTGAATTTTAGATTCTTCAAGACAGTTCGAATTTTTTAATGGTGGCGATGTTGAGGAAATGTGATGGTGGACGGTGATTTCTGGTTTGGTTAGGGGTGGGGTGATGAGTTTTCATTTTCTTTTTCTTTTTCATTTTGGTTCTTTTTTTTTTTTTTTTTTAAATTTAACTTTTAACTTATTTTATCTAAAAATTATGAAGTTACAATTTTACCTTCTGGAATTGATTAAAAATGTAGTCAAACTCATTTTTCTAGTCAACTGGCAAAGTGGACGAATTTCATCCATTTGAGCCTCCGTCACACTAAGGCTATGTTTGATTCAACATAAAAAATGCAAATGTCCATACAAATTTTCTCACCATTTGGTGAGAAAATATTTTCCAACAAAATGGCTTAAGTTGTGCATAACTTGATTGTACCAAGAAAATGTTTTCCAAGCAAATTTTTCAATCAAACACCAAAAAAGTGGAAAATCTTTTCTTTGATGTGACATTTTTCTAGCAAATATATGTAAACAAACACACCCTAAGTTGAAATGTTTTGGATGAAGATTGCAACAAAACAAAAGTTATGATAAAATGTGCAAATATTTGAAAGGTTTGGAACCTAAGATGCAATCATCCTAAACTTTAATAAGTTTTTAATACTCAATTACTCGTCAAATGTAGAAATAAGTGACTTGTGTTTTCAATAGTTTTCCTGTTGAGAAATTTCCTTTCTCAAATAAATTATGCTATAACGAAGTTAACACAAAACTTGAAACAAAGAATAAAGGAGAAATAAAAAATGCAAAATGACTTGAATCGCAAAGGATGATGTCCTAAAAGCGAAATTTGTGCCCTCTCTGAATGAGAATGCTAATGGGCCTCCAAACAAATTGCTTTAGCGGATTTCAAGCCTCAAACCAAGTATCAAATAACACAATTGATAAACTTGGAGAATAGGAACAAGAAGAGCAAATTTTGAAGATTCTAAGTATAAAATTTAAGACTTTGGATGATAATCACTATTGAAGGTTTGATGATCAAAATGTTATTCAAAACCATGAATTCTATCATCCCAAATCGTTGTTCATGCAACTCTTCACGAAAGAGTGCCAAAAATAGTTGAAAATGTGCATGAGGAATTCTGAAAAAATTCTCCAACAGTCAAATTTTTATACCACGCCATCGTGCGAGCCTCGAAAAAATATGCAGTGACCATTATCGCTTAACCGCGTGATCGCCGGACCACCAACCACGCGATCGCGTGGTTCTTCATTTTTGCCGGACCTTCAGGTCCGGTCCAGACCATTTGGTCCGTCCAGTTTTTATTTGGTCCGGTTTTACACTTCTTGGATCGGTTCCTTATATTTAAGACCGGTTCTTGCACCATTTCAACTATATATTTATATATTTGAACAACATTGTCATAACAATCCACCACTTGTTCAAATATATGAACTCTACTTAGAATCATAACGATGTCACGCATAAAATAAGGTATCTTTCGATTTTAACCTTATATTAGTGCTAATATTGCAAAGTAATATCGAGATCCCATGTAGCTTTGGCTTTGAACCAGTTATCCCTTATGATATTACCGGCGATATCGCACACGTGAACATTCTTGCTCAATATGTTCCACACACAATTTACTTTAACGCGTTAATGGCCTTGCGCCCATCCGAGTTCATGAACTTTTCAGAAAGTAACTCCAAAACTTTCCTTGAAGCGGCACCACTTCTAAGTTCATATAGGAGAAATTCTTACAGTGTCTTGGTAACTTTTAAAGACACTTGTACTAAGTACTGAATTTTTTTAAGATTTGTTTAGCCCTCCAAACAGTTACCCCAGCACTTATATCCTTAGGATAGGACCTTAAAAAATAATTTTCTAAGTGCTGTAACAATTCACTTATCGAATGACTTGTTATTACCCTTTGAACTCGTGAATTACTCATTTCGTAATGACAGGTAGGGTTGCCGTCATTGGTGAATTTATAATAAGAGTTTTAGCCTCATCCTACTCGATGTTTGTCTTACCAACTCTTTGGTAAGTGGTTTTGTGAATGGATCAGCCAAATTTTCACTTGACCTCACATAGGTAAGTGATATTATTTCATCATTTATTAATTTTCTTATGTAATCATGTCTAAGACTCATATGTCTTGACTTTCCGTTGTAGACTTCATTATAAGCTCTCGCTAGAGTAGCTTGACTATCGCATAGTATAGATATTGAAGATTCATTCTTCGTATCTAGTGGAACTTCATAAAGAAGATCCTTAAGCCACTCTGCTTCCTTTCTAGTTTCGGCTAATGCAACAAACTCGGATTCCATAGTGGAATGTGTTATCATTGTTTGTTTCTTTGATCTCCAAGAAACAGCACCACCTCCAAGTGTAAACAACCATCCCGAGGTTGATTTATTTTCTCCAGCATTTGATATCCAACTTGCATCGGTATATCCTTCTAATATAGTTGGAAACTTGGAATATTGAATTCCAAGATTTTTAGTTCTCTTTAGATAACCAAGAACTCTTCCAATCGCTTTCCAATGTTCAACACTTGGATTGCTAGTAAACCTACTAAGTTTACTCACGGCAAATGCAATATCCGGTCTTGTGCATTGAACTGCATACATTAGACTCCCAATTGCACTCGCATATTCGAGTTTTCCAATAGCCCTTTCAACATTCTTTACAAGTTTAATACTCGAATCAAATGGAGTATTTGCCTCTTTAATGTTCAAATGTTTGGACTTTTCAATCACATTCTCTATATAATGTGATTGGGTTAATGCATACCCCAACTCATTCTTGATCACTTTTATACTCAATATGGTATCCACTTGACCAAGATTTTTCATTTTGAATGTTGACAATAGAAACCTCTTCGTTTCTTTTATGTCATTCATGTGATTACTTATAATCAACATGTCATCCACATACAAACACACAAATGTAACAAGTTTATCACAATTTTTGATATATAAACATTTATCTACCATATTGTGTGAAAAACCAAAAGACATAATTGCATTATCAAATTTCTCATGCCATTTTTTAGGAGTTTGTTTTAAACCATATAGCGATTTAATAAGTTTACAAACTTTATTTTCATTACCCGGAAGAACAAAACCTTCCGGTTGTTCCATGTAAACTTCTTCATCTAGTTCTTCATTTAAAAATGCAGTCTTCACATCCATTTGATGCACATGTAAATCAAATATAGACGATAGTGCAAATAGTATTCTAATAGTAGTGATCCTAGCCACCGGTGCATAAGTGTCAAAATAATCAATTCCTTCCTTTTTTCGAAAACTTTTAGCAACTAATCTTGCTTTATAGGTTTGGATCGAACCATCGGTACTGTATTTCTTTCGAAATACCCACTTGCAACCAATGGCTTTTGATCCAACCGGTAAATCAACAATCTTCCAAGTATTGTTGGACGTTATAGAATCCATTTCATCATTGATAGCATCCTTCCAAAATGTGCTATCTCTAGAAGTCATTGCTTCTTTATAGTTTTTAGGATCACTATCAATTTGAAGACATATGGAATTGTTCTTACTATATCTTCCTTACTTGCTTCAACCAAGTAAAAGGAGATTTTTTGACAATCAATCTCATCGTGTCCTAATACCTTTTCTTTACGAGATCTCTTGCTTCTTCGCGGTTCACTAGTCTCAATTACATCTTGGGTAGATGTTTCTAGTGATTTAGAAGCCGGAAATTCATTTTGAATTTCTATTGAATTTTGAGGAATATCATCAACGCTTAATTAATTCTCAAAAAATTCCACATCTCGTGATTCTATAATCACATTGGATATTAGATCAAGTAGCCTATATGCTTTACTATTTATAGCATATCCAACAAAGGCACTCTTGATCCCTCTTGGTCCTAGTTTTGTCCTACTAGGATTGGTGTTTTTATAATAAGCCAAACACCCCACACTTTAAAATACCCAATGTTAGGCTTCCGACATTTCCACAATTCATAAGATGAAACTTTAAGTTTCTTAGAAGGAATTCTATTATGTATATGACACGCGGTAAATAATGCCTCACCCCATAAGTAATTAGGCAATTTAGACCTTGTTAGCATAGCATTTATCATCTCAACTAAGGTTCTATTTTTCCTTTCCGCCAAGCCATTTTGTTCCGGTATTCTAGGTGCACTACATTGGTGTAAAATACCATGTTTTTCACAAAAGATATCAAATTCTTTAGAAAAATATTCACCACCTCTATCACTTCTAAGAATTTTAATCCTTTTATCCTTTTGATTTTCTACTTCACTTTTATATGCTTTAAACATATGAAAAGCCTCATTTTTATGTTTCATTAGATAAACATAACAAAATCTAGAATAATCATCAATGAAAGTGATAAAATATTTATTACCACCCCTAGTTAACATGCCATTAAGTTCACAAATGTCGGTATGAACTAAATCAAGAATATTAGATGATCTTTCTACACTTTGAAAAGGTTTTTGGATCATTTTGGACTTAGTGCAAATTTCACATTTTTCATTCTTTGTAAAATCACAAGATAGCATGTCATTTCTAATCATTCTACGCAAGGTAGAATATCCAACATGTCCTAATCTGTCATGCCATAAATCTAAAGAACACACAAAGTAAGAAGAATTTATTTTATTAATTGCATTGTCAATAGTACACAATTTGACCATTCCATTAGTAGAATAGCCTTTACCAACAAAGAAACCATTTCGGGATAATACAAGTTTTCCCGACTCAAAAATACATTTCACGTCCGGTTTTCCCAACAAATCACCACTTACAAGGTTTCTATTCATATCCGGCACATGTAAAACATTTGTAAGAGTCACAACATTTCCGGATGTGAATTGAAGATCAACATTCCCTTTGCCTATGACTTTCGAACAATTTTAATTTCCCATTTGAATTTGTTGACCATTATCAATCTCTTAATGGGTCTTGTATAGGGATTTGTCATAGCAAACATGAATGGTGGCGTAAGTATCATACCACCATCCCGGAATTTTTCCTTTGACAGAATTTACTTCGCTTATAGTAGCAATAATTTCATTCTTGTCAATAGAATTAACATTGCCTCCAAAATTGCTTTGTTTTTTATGTCGGCAATCTTTCGCAAAGTGGCCGAATTTTTCACATACAAAGCATTCTCCCTTGGGCTTCTTTTTGAATTTGTTGTTGTTGTTGCTAGTAAACTTTCACTTGTTTACTTTGGTCACTTTGTTGTTCTCCAAGGCATTGGCTTTAGAAGTGCTAACATGGGAATTCTCAATCCCATCTCTTGCCCTCAACTCTTCCTCAATTCGAAGATGTTTTTGAATTTGCTCCATTGAAAAGTCTTCGGAGTTGTGAAGGATTTTCTTCCTATATCCTCTCCAAGTATAAGGCAATTTTGCAATAATTGCTCCTACTTGAAATGATTCCGGAAGTTCTATCTTCACCGCTTTTAATTTATTGACAATCATTTGCAATTCATGAACTTGGGGTAATAGGGGAACATTTTCCAAAAATTTAAAATCGAAGTACCTTGTTATAAGGAATTTTGTAGTTCCTTCCTCTTCGGCCTTGTACTTGTTTTCAAGTGCAATCAATATCTCTTTTGCAGATTTAGTGTTGGTGTACAAGTCGTAGAGACGATCCGAAAGTGCATTCAAGATATGGCCACGACAAATAAGTTCGTCTTCTTCTCGCTTCTTTCGATCAATCCTTGCTTGTTCGGTATCTTTATCGGAAGGTTCGGGCAAGTCTTCCAAATTGGGATCAAGGATGTAGAAGATTTTCAGCGCCGTTAATAGGAACTTAATTTTGTCTTGCCACCTTGTGAAGTTGGTACCATCAAAACGATCCAAGCGAACTAAATCTTGATTCATCAACTTGATTGTAGCCATGGTTGTGTCTCCTTCGGTTGCTATCGCAAAATTTCGCTTTTAGATTGTTGAGAAATTTCCTTTCTCAAATAAAATATGCTATAACGAAGTTAACACAAAACTTGAAACAAAGAATCAAGGAGAAATCAAAAAAATGCAAAATGACTTGAATCGTAAAGAATGCTGTCCTAAAAGCGAAATTTGCACCCTCTCTGAATGAGAATGCTAATGGGCCTCCAAACAAATTGCTTTAGCGGATTTCAAGCCTCAAACCAAGTATCAAATAGCACAATTGATAAACTTGGAGAATAGGAACAAGAAGAGCAAATTTTGAAGATTCTAAGTATAAAATTTAAGACTTTGGATGATAATCACTATTGAATGTTTGATGATCAAAAGGTTATTCAAAACCATGAATTCTATACCTATTTATAGAATTCTATCATCCCAAATCGTTGTTCATGCAACTCTTCATGAAAGAGTGCCAAAAATAGTTGAAAATGTGCATGAGGAATTCTGAAAAAATTCTTCAACGGTCAAATTTTTATACCATGCGATCGTGCGATACCTCGAAAAAATATGCAGTGACCATTATCACTTAATCACGCGATCGCCGGACCACCAACCACGCGATCGCGTGGTTCTTCATTTTTTCCGGACCTTCAGGTCCGGTCCGGACCATTTGGTCCGGTTTTACACTTCTTGGACCGGTTCCTTATATTTAAGACTGGTTCTTGCACCATTTCAACTATATATTTATATATTTGAACAACATTTTCATAACATTTCCTTTTACTGCCGAAGTAACTGGCTCTTTTCTAATATATATATATATATATATAAATATTTTGCGAGGAAAACATTTCCTGATGCATTTTTACAAAAAAATTACTTATTTATTTTCTTACAAATACAACAAAACAACCACGTTAAAGTAGGTCGAATATGGTATTGTGAGGTGTACATTTTCAACAAATTTTTATAAATATTTGTGAATACATATATATAATACTAAAATTAAATTAAAGAAAAAAATAAATCAAGAAAAAGAATAATTTTTATCCAAACAAAAATGAAAATTAAAAATCCCATTTGGGGTTCTAAACATATTATCTTTTGGTTAAATGTTGTTAATGTCGTCTTCAAAGAAATATTATCATCTTCACTTGCTATCTTGAGTATCTTCAGCGGCCACCCCGAATTGAATCATTTGGTGTGGATATGCATTTGCACCAACAAGAGGCGGAGGTAGTGGTGGTGATGGTGTTGGCAGCGATGGCGGCGGAGGAGCCATAACGCGGCCTGCAAAGTTTTTTTCGGTGATGGTGCTTTTGCATGGGCGGCCACCGCCACCGGGAATGTAACTGCAGCTATTCGGAGTAGGAGTGCCACTTTGCAAAGATGGTAACAAAAGATGTTCTTCGATTTGCATCCATTCTTTTTCTTCGTTGTCTAGAATTCGAATGCATTCATGCGATTTAATGTTTAGGAGGAAAAGCAATGCTATTACAGTTACAATAACATTTGGAGTCCTCATATTCTTCCAAGAAAAGAGTAGATAAAATTGTAAAGAATTAGTGTAATGGGACTTGATAGGTTGGGTGTGTGTTATATATATTTTAAATTGCATGAGAAAAAGGGCATGTATGACTTGAATATTTCTTGCCTTAGACATTTTGATTTCATGCTTTGAATGTTGACCCGAAGGATTTGCCCAGAATAATAAACTGAATTGGTCGGGAGTTGAAAAATATAACTTTTTAAATTTATACATATCTTGTTTAGGTAAAAATCCCATCAAACCAAACGTAACGAAAATGAAAAATGGAAAACCGAGCACAAAAAAATATAACACAATTTAAATATATTTCGACAAATCGACTATGATCACATAACTTTATATACTTGATATTCTTCAATTGGGTCTCCTTCTGCCTTTTCTGTTATTTTTTTTTTTTTTTAATAATCCCAATTAAATTTTGCTTTTTTATTTTTAAAGAGAGTGGCATTATAAATTGTCGGTCCAAGTCAAAGCCATTGAATTTTTGTGAAGTAAGAAGAATAATATTCAATGTTGCGGCCATGATCCCAATTCTGCAACGGCATATGTATTGATTAGTATATTACAACACACGAGTCAAGATTTACTTATAAAAAATCAGTCGGACACGACTAATTCAAAGTATCAATAGGCTTCTGTCATCGATTCCGATTTGCAAATTATTTTTCTTTGTTCGTGTTGGACTAAGACTTTATTAGTCATGAGCCAAATTATAGATGACAATGTGGCGAATTTGAGGCAGCAACATCACCCCGTTAGGAGAAACTCGTACCCACTCCATGATCCTTTATGTCAATGCGTATCATACCCGCCCCGTTAATGCACATTTTGTAATTTTTTGTTATGTAAATAACCTATTTTTATTTTTGGTTATGTAAACAACCCGTTAGTTAAAGGGGTGTTTGCACAAATACTCTACTTTTGATATCATAATTGAAACTCACTTCATTTTAAATAATAATCACTAAAAAATACTTAAAAAAAAATTTTTTTACTGAAAGATACGTCATTCAATACAAGTATTATCTTATGATGCTTTAAAAGTATCTTATGATACTTTCAAATTTTTTATATTATAACGTGAAACTTTTTCAAATTTTTATGATACTTACAGCGAAATTTTAGTATCATACTTCGATACTTGACAAATTTTTATGATACTTTATTTAGATATTAAATAAAACACTTTTCATATATTATTTTCTATATTTTACCTCAGACATTAAATCAAACTCCCTTTTCTTCAACATTCTCAGATTGCTTCGCCTCGTCCACTTTTTGCAAATCTTTAATTGCTTCAGCAATCAGCAATCGTACCATCTTCTATTGAAGAAACCCACTTTGCTTTCACATTCTCAAATTGCTTCGGTTCGTCCACTTTCTCCAAATCTTTGATTGCTTCAGCAACCTTACCATCTTCCGTCACAGTTACCGCATTTTCTGCTACATTCTCAGGTTTCTTCGGTTCTTGAGAAGCCTCTACTCAATCCTTTAAGACCTCCTCCTTTTCCTTTCCCTCCACGGCCATGTTTCTGATTTCCTCAAAAAGAGTGCACTTAGAGGTGGTAAACGGGTCGAGCCGCTCGTTGCCTCAGCTCGTCAAGGTCACAAGCTCAACCACGAGCCAATCACCGTTGCCAAACCACGAGCCGAGCTGGTGGTTAAACGAACGGCTCGTTGGCACGAGCCACTCAGCTCGTACCAACGAGCTTTGACGAGCCGAGCCGCTCGTCGGCTCGTCGAAATAACAGAAAATATATATATATATATGTTGCGTGCATGCAATGTAAGGATTTTAATCAATCGTGTAGGCTTATATGTGAATTATTGTGTATTGAATAAAAGGCTATCAAATTTGGTTAAGCCCATTTAAAGTGATCTAATAAGGATTTGGTAAATTGGGCTTTAATGCATCTAATTAATGTATGAGCTTTTATGTGTAGATACCAGGTCATTACCTAATTCATGATGAGCCGGATTATGTTAATTGGCAATTCAGTATATAAAGTTGGTTATGGTCCCTGAATCATACGTATTGTTCATTCTTTTTGACATCTCATCATCAGAGAGAAAATAAGGACTACGTATTGATTTGGAAGTTCCAACCAATCGAATCGTTTATCGTGAATCACGTTTGATTAAGGTACGCTTCCGCTTCAGTTCTTTAATTCTTGATAATTCAGTATGATGATTTTAGATCATAGATAAATAATTGTCTGTGATGAAAATTTTCTAACAAGTGGTATCAGAGCCACAATCATGTTGAATTATTAGATCTTTATATGTGCGCGTATGAAATATATTTTCTGTCGAATTTTATATGCGTACAGTTTCTGAATATTAAATTGAGATTCAACCGAATATTGATGTATATACATATACTATCTGTCGGTTCTCATAATTGATTCAGACTGTTGATTATGGATATATGGTTTTTGGGTTTGAACCAAATTTTTTTTTCCCTTTCTTTGCACGTATATGCAAAATCTTGATTTTCAAAAATTGGATACATGAATCTGTAAATTGAATTTCTGTGTGTATGTATATGCCCTTCGAAATAAGGTATGGATTTCTGTTGAAGTTTGGGACTCTGTATTGCGGTCGAAAATTTGGGATTTGGCTTTGATGTGGACTGAATGTGAATTTAACGGTTGAATCTGTGGATTTGTTGTGAATTGAATTTTCATGTTGTGTGGATGAATTCGGTTGATGGTGGTATGGCGCTGGATCGCCCGCGAGCTCCGCGCAATGTAGAGGAGAGCAGCGCCTGTAATGGCGCTGCAACCGGGGGAAGATCTGTTAGGAGACCGAGAGGCATTGCGACGTCGCGTCCGCCGGTAGCGGCGCCTCGTTCTGCAGATTGAGGGGGCGGCGGAAGATAGGGCTTCAAACCCTAGCAGCCACAATTTTTGGAGCAGGGACTTGCGTTGGGAATTAGAAGATCCTGAGGACTCATGGGCAATTTCGGACGTGTGAGTTTATTGCACAATAAGGCCCTCTAATCTTATTATGGAATTAAAGTTAATCCCTGAAAGTTATGATAATTATGACCTAAACCCCTAAAGTTATGAAATTATTTAAATTGGCATTTCAAGTTATGAAATTTATAACTTCAGCCCCTAAGGTTATAAAATTTTTAAATTGGGACTTTTAAAGTTCTAGATTTTATAATTCAACCTATGAAGTTTGAAAATTTTCTAATTCAGCCCCTAATGTTTGAGAATTTTCAAAACTGGTCCCTTAAAGTTTGAAAATTTTCTAATACAGCACCTAAAGTTCTGAAATTCTCTAATTTGGTCCATAAAGTATGAAAATTTTCATTTTCAGTCCCTAAAGTTTGAAAATTTTCATTTTCAGCCCTTAAAGTTTTCAAATTCAATATTTTGGACCTCTAAAGTTTGATTTTATTTCAAATTGGGACCTAAAGTTCAAAATTTCTCTAAATTGGCCAATAAAGTTTTGGAAAAATTATAATTTAAGTCCTTCAAACTTAAAATTTCACATAATTAGCCACCAAAAGTTTAAGAATATTGCAATTGACTCTCTCAACTTAAGGATTGCTTTATTCTAAAGTTTTGAATTCTATAATTCAAATCCTAAAGTCAAATATAGATGCAAATCAATGGATTTCAATTTCAAATTTTGGTACATCAGACTCTTTTGAGAGATATAATATTCGAAAGTAAGTTAGTTGAAGCAACATGTTGCCAAAGCAACCTCTCTTGTGGATATTAATTAACTTAGAATATTAGAAGATATTTGGGTGTGTGTTATTCATTGCGAATGTTGATCGACCCAAAGGAAGGTCAATATTTGGCTCGAATTTCACATGCACATCTGGTGATGAACACGTGGCAATTATTTGGTTTAACGTGTGACCAATAAATCGGTCCAAAGAAAGGTTTATTGGTTAACATGTCTTATTGCCAGTGTTTGATCACTACACGAAGGGAAAATTAGGTGTTTGTGTGTTATTTCATGCGGATATTGATCGGCCCAAAGGAAGGTCAATATTTGGCTCGAATTTCACATGAACTTGTGGTGATAAATACGTGACGGTTATTTGGTTTTACGTGTGATTAATAAATCGGTCCAAAGAAATGTTTGTTGGTTGACATGTCTTACTGTCAGTGTTTGATTACTGCACCAAGAGTACCACTTACAAGTCAATATTTCTGTCCAAAGACTAAATATTGATGTTGTGCTAGGTATCTTGTGATGGACCCTACCATTGTTTGAAAGTATGATTTGCATAATAAGGTATTTATGTGAGCTATTTTGTTTAAGTGTTCTCTATTCGGTTTCAAATTCTGCTAATAGTATATCTACAAGCTCAAATTTAATCCCTGTATTTATGGAACAAACTTCAAGGATCAAAACAAGAACATTAACTTTTTGTTGGCTGCATGGATCTAGACTGTGTACTAAGGATTGAGCTACCTGCTCCTCTTACGGATGAAAGTTCATCTAATCAAATGAGAAACTTTGAGAAGTGGGATTGCTTAAATTACGTGAGTCTCGTGATCATTGAGTGCGGCATTCCGGAAGCCTTTAGTGGCATAGTATCTGAGGAGGTAAATGATGCCAATGAATTCCTTGTCGAAATTAAGAAACATTTTGCGAAAAATGATAAGGTTGAAACAAGCACGCTTATGCAAAGCTTGATTTCAATAAAGTATAAAGGCAATAGGAAAATAAGGGAGTACATCATGTAGATGTCTCACACTGCTTCAAAACTTAAGGAACTAAAACTCGACTTGTCTAATGACTTGCTCGTGCATTTGGTATTGATATCGCTTCCTGCACAATACAGTTAATTTAAGGTTAGTTATAACTGTTAAAGTAAAAATAGACTCTAAATGAGCTCATTTCATAGTGTGCAAGCTTCTTGCACAATTCAGTCAATTTAAGGTCAGTTGTAACTATCAAAGGGAGAAATGAACTCTAAATGAGCTCATTCTATTTTGTGTCCAAGAGGAAGAAAAGTTGAAGCAAGACAGAACTGAAAGTGTTCACTTGGAAAACACCTCTAAAGATAAGGGCAAGTAAACAAATAAATAACATAAAGTTGTTAAGGGTCCAAATCTAAAGAAACCACATAAAGACATTGAGGGTTGTTTCTTTTGCTAGAAATCTGGACATTTAAAGAAAAGATCGTATATATTACCAACTAAAGTTGCTGCTAAAGTATCTTAAGAGCTTTTAATAGGCTTAAATCTTAGTCTAAAACATTTCTACATTTGTGGATGTCCAGCTAAGGCTAGGCTTTATAGGCCACATAAAGAAATTGGATTCCAAAACAGTCAGCAGCTACTTTATTGGTTATTCTGAGCGTTTAAGGGGCTATTAATTTTATGATCCCACACTTAAGTCAACTTTTGAAACGAGAACTGCAACTTTTTTTAGGATGTTGAGTTTGGAGGAGAAATAAGGTTAGAGATATTGTCTTTAAGGAAGAAGTTGAGGAAGGATCGGTATCGATTCCTACTATTGCTTTTGACAATGTGCAAGTTTCTATGCATGTCATTGATCAAGAAGTATATCCGGAACCTCAATTAGACAATGTTGAAGAACCTCCCATCCAAAATAAGGCAAATTTCAGAATTACAAACTCAACAACCTCAATAACTAAAGCCATTAAGGAGATCCACGAGAGAAAGGGAAAAAATGTTATTCCGGATAATTTAAATAGTATTTTTCCAAGAACATAAGGAAATAATGGAATTGTGGAAGATGGTCCAATCAATTCCATCAGGCCATGCAGGTTTCTAACTCTCAAAAGTGGATTGATGCCATAAATAAGGAGTATAAGCATATGCAAGACAATAAAGTTTGGGATCTTGTCCCATTATCGAAGGTACGAAGCCCATTGGTCTTAAATGGATTTTTAAATCAAGAGGGATTCGATAGGTGTTCACTAATATCTCGCGATGCGAGATATCCTCGAAAGTGTACGGGTCGTGAGAAGTAATAAATTGGACCTAATAGTCCGGATTATCGTCCCACGAGGACTGCTATTAAGTACCGAAATGTGTTAGTTCCTAACTCTATTTGAACGGGCGAATTTGTTTGAGATTGTTAACTACAACTAAAGAATTAAACTAAAGAAATAAAATTGCGAAATTACTTTTGTTTTTAAATACGATTGTAAAGTAGTTGGGAATCCCGATTTCACCTAACCAATTATATTAACTCCAATTCAAGTTTTATTTCCTAATTATGCATTCGGTCGAATTCACTAATTTAAATTGAAATTCCTCTCTCGAGTTTAAATCAATTCTACCTAAATAAGTCAACCATGTATCTCTACAGAGGGTCCGAATATTCCTTATCTAGATGCATAACACACAAGAATTCACACACGACCGCAATAATAACACGAGTATATCTCTATCTCTTGTTCAATTACTGGATTTATTACCACGTTCTAAATTATTAACTCACCTCTCGGATTATGGAAATAACTCAATAAATCATGAATTGGTGATCAAGCAATTCAAGCATTAAGAACAATAATAAATCAATACATGCACAAAACATTAAAACAACGGAATTTGGAATTAAAATAATCTGACTAAGCTACATCGTTCATCCCAACATAGAATTTAGTTACACATCATCAATAAATAACAAAAACAGTAAAAATAGTCGTTCATTGAAAAGTAATATAAAGAATGGAAAGATTGCACCAATTATCAATTCTTCAATTGTTTTCAATTCACGCCCCTCTGCGATGTTGGAATCTCCAAGGATTTGATGTTGAATTCTCAGTTGTGGCTCGTTCTTTGGAGAGGCAAAGGTCTCATTTTCGTGCCTCTTATGTTGTATATATAGGTTTTGGAGAAAACCTAGGTCAAAAAGCTCAAAGCCTGTCAAAAATCGCGAGAAAAATTTGATCTGCGGCCCAGTCGGACAAGCGCGCGATCGCGCAGGCGTAATGCCGGCGATCGCGTGGAAGACCTTATAACTCTCGGGTTATAATTTACAACCATCTCGCGATCGCGTGGAACGCATCCAGCGATCGCGACTTCCTCTTTTCTCGGCTGTACAATTTAGTCCCTGACTTTTAATTGCACCTTCAATCCTCAACTTTCAATTGTTGCAATTTAGTCCCCAAACTTTATCTTCTTCTTGATTTGCCCATTTAAGCTCTCATATCCTTCAATTCGTTCCTCCAACCTTTGATTTCTTCACTTTGGCACCACGCATGTTTCCCGGTTGTTGTCACAAACTCCTCACTTGTCCAATTTAGCTCCAATTAACGTCCAATCGTGTCATTTTTCCATTAATTGTTTCATTCTTCTTCAATTGGGACATTTTCTGAAAAGTAAACAAATAAACATAAATTAAATATAAAATATTCCCAAACGACAATAATTAATCTTAATTTAGACATACAAATAAGTGTATAAAATACGCTTATCAAATACCCCCAAACTAGAATTATTATTCGTCCTCGAACAATGTAAACTAAACTACAAAAATCAAAGAAATAAGAGAAGAAATATTTTTGTTGTGTCAACATGTTTACCATATGCCTCTACAGTCCAAACCAATTTAAGCTTCAGCAAGCGTCATGAACAACAATGCAAAATATTTTCTAGTTATATCCTACCAGAGTTTCAAGTGTGTGTGTGAATAGTCAATGTCAAAGGCATACTTATGCAAAAGATATACTCAACACCGTGTGGCTCATTATGCATAATCCAGGCCGAATCCCATGTGGTCAATCTATGATTTCTAATAAAATTCCTTTCAACGCTCATGGATGATCACCACTTTCTTCTTTTTCTCTCGCATCCCAGGTTTTTATCTATGTGGGTTCTAAAAATATTCTTAGCTTTTTTCCACACAAGGCAGTCAAAATCAGAAATATGCATGCACAACCTCAACCACCACAGTTCAGTCAACAAGGCTTATACCATGCAATTTTTTTTTTATGGACGACTTTTTCTTTTAATTGTCTCTGTCTTTTACCATCTTTGTGCAGAACTTTTCATACGGGCTTTCTATATGACCCCTGTAGCGAGCTTTCAGATCGGCAACTCCCAAACCAGACGGCTTTAGGGTACCAGGTTCAAAGAACGCCTCAGACGTACTTGCCCGAGTCATAAAGGCTTAAACAGAAAAGTTAAAGATGTTATAATGTCTTATGTGTAAGTCCGCTCTCCGTACTTGCTTTCTAATTGACCCCTGTAGCGAGCTTTAGGTCGATGACTCCCAAGCCAGTTGACTTTAGGGCACCAGGTTTGAAAGACCCCTCGGACTTACTTACTCGAGTCAAAAAGGCATTTGAAGAGCAGAATAAGAGCTTCAGCATTTTTCTGTTTTTATGCTGGAAATGGTTTATACCAGTTGACCAAAATGCAATGACTAAAGTGAAAAATCAAGAACCACAGACCTCCAACCCGTCATACACACAAATTCCAACCATTTTACCCCCAAACTTGCCTTTTAGCATGATTGGTTCTAATTTAGGGGTGGGATGTCTAACGATCTAAGTTCAGGGCTTTTTGAGTCATTCCTAAGTTCAAATTGCATAAAACTTTGCCCCACATGCATTAAACAACATCCCTCACACAATAATTATCCAACACTGGCTATGTGCGCAATAAGTATGAATCTAGCAAAACATAACTAGTTCAAAATAAGTTCATGCTTTCATGTTGTCCAATTTTCAAGCCTATGCACAAATTGATTCATACTATATCCTAGACAATGAATATGTTAACAAAGTTTTCAATTTTTTTATTTTTTTTTTATTTTTTTTATATATAAATAGCCCCTAAAGAATCGAATGAATATAAAATGAATGAATAATGCAATGAATTTTCGCCCCCAAACTTGAAATGAAAATTGTCCTCAATGTTTGTCAAAAAGATTCAACAAAATAAAACAAGACAAAGAAAAGAGAACGAGAACTTCCCAAGTTTAGAGGATGTATTTCTTTGAAGCTTCCTGTTGCACTGTCTTGGATGAATCGACCCTTTTCTTGCTTTTCCCGATTTGGTTTGAGGTGTCCTGATTGATGTTTACCTTGCAACTAAGTGATAAGTAACATTAGAAGTCATAAACATCAATAAGAAAAAACGGAAGTTCAGTACTACACCCCAAAACTAAAGTTAAAGCACAATTTTTTTAATTTTCAACAATGGTATACCACACATATTCAAGCCTTGATATAACCTAGAAAAACACAACTTTTTCCGAGCCATATTTTGATATGTTAAAGTTCACAGCATGGTCTACAACATATTAAAAATTTAGGTCATTTGGAGTTCTATAGGGTCATGTAAAACTATGGCAAAGTTGGTGACGTGAGTGGATTTTCAGGTGCAGTGGCCTTGCAATGAGACTGTCATGGTGCAAACATTGTTTTAATGGATTTCATGCCATGTAGTGTACTAATTCATGAACTAAACACACTTACTCAATGATAACCATGTCATGAAGATAAATGCTCGGAAGAATCTCTAAAATTAGCACAAGAATGTCTTTGTGGCATTTCATCAAACACTATATGGGCATTGCAAAAATCAATGGATATGCATAGGGTTGGAGGCATGAATGAACCCAAAATTTTTTGTCTACTAAACCACAAATCACAAACTCCAACAACTAGCTTAAGCCCCTTCTTCACAATTCACAATTCCAATTATTCGAAATCTAAAAGAAAATTTCATAAATTTGAGTAAAGTATGTTTCAAGTGAAGAATTACATACCGTTGATTGATTTGGATGCGGGAAATAGCAATGATATTGATACAACTAGGTGTTGATGACATGCACACAGAATGTAAGATCAAATATGAGGTGATTATGGGAGAGAAAACGAGTTTATAATGTTTGAAATTGAAAACATGAGGCACAACACTTAAACTGCCGATTTTACTCTCAGTACAGCCACGCGATCGCCTGACTGGAGTGCCAGCGATCGCGTGGTTCAAGGTTTAAAAATTTGTTGATTTTTTAATGCAAAGTCGCGATCGCCGAAGCTTATTGGCACGCGATCGCTTAGTACACGGCAGTACTGAAAATTTTTCCTATTTTTGATTTTCAAAATCATTTTTATCCTCCTAATCACTTCATGATTGATGCAATGATTTTCCAAACATTAACTTCATGATTCAAACTAGTGTGTGTGAGTTTGGAATGACAATAGAAACCTAGCCTAATGTAAACATGCAAAATAAAAAACATTACTAAATATGCAATAATAGACTAATATGCACAAATGTCCTTAACATGAACATGCAAAACACCCAAACAATTTTCCTACCATGCATATATCTAAAATTCAGCAAATAAATAAATGATGAAAGCGTAATAAATAAAAGGGAAGAAAGGTCGGGTTGCCTCCCAACAAGCGCTCCGTTTTAAGTCTAAAGCTCGACTTTTTGCACTTCTTATTCATGGAGGCTTGAATGATCCTCTTGAGGCTTTGCATTTCTTGCAATTCCCTGCCTTGCATATCTCCATTCGTTTTCTCACTTTCTTGAATTCCAAAGCCTCACTTTTAGCCAATTGTTGAGGGATGTTCGGCTTTTCTTTCTTTTTGTCCCTCCATCCATCTTTTTCCTTTACGAACTCATATTTTGTGATTAGATCCTCCTCGAACTTAATCCCTTGCTTCTCATTTTCTTTTGGTTTCTGAATTACTCCTTCCACCTTGAAGCAACCTTCCTTTGGATATTCGAGATCCTGTCTTGGCTTGATGCTGAAACTGACTTGTTCATGCTCGACTCGAAAAATGATTTCCCCTTTTTCGATGTCTATGAGAGCTGTAGCAAGAAATGGTCTTCCAAATATCAGGGGCATCTGAGAGTCCTCTTCCATATCAAGGATCACAAAGTCAACTGGAAAGAAGAATTTGTCCACTTTCACAATCACGTTCTCCACTATCCCATATGGATACTGTATAGACCTGTTAGCAAGCTTTAGTGTGATATTTGTTGGTTTAGGCTCCCCCAAACCAAGTTTCCTGTATACAGACAAAGGCATTAGGTTAACACTAGCCCCTAAGTCACACAATACATTATCAAAAGTGAAATTACCAATAGTGCAAGGGATAGAGAAACTCCCTGGATCGGTCAATTTTTGTGGTAATTTCTTTTGAAGTATGGAGCTGCACTCCTCACTCAGTGCTACTGTCTCAAAATCAACCAACTTTATTTTGTTTGACAGCATCTCCTTCATAAACTTTAAGTAGAGGGGCATTTGGGCCAAGGCTTCGACAAAAGGAATATTTATGTGCAGTTTCTTGAATATTTCCAAAAATTTTCCAAACTGCTGCTCCAACTTATGCTTTATCAATCGTTGTGGATAAGGAACTGGAGGTACATATGCCTTGACTTGAGGTCTAACTCGAACTTCTTCTTCCACTTTTTCTTGAGTTTCTGAAGTTGATCCCTGCTCCTTTCCACTTTTCTGATCTTCCACCACATTTTTCTTCTGGTTCTTCTGCTTTTCATAATCCTCTACAGTCACTTCAGATAGCTGAACCCCGCTCCTCGTTGTTATTGCATTAACCTGCTCACGAGGGTTCATTTCGGTGTTGCTTGGTAACTATCCAGGCTGTCTTGTTGAACTGCTTGCTGCCAGCTCTCGCATTTGTCTCTTCAAATTCTTAATCTCAGCTGCTTGATTCATAATTTCACCATTTTGACTCTTGAACAGCTGAATTAACACTTCTATGTTCTCGGATATGTTTTTCTGAGATTGTTGCTGTTGCTGTTGCTGTTGCCGAAATCCAGGCGGATGCTGAACATTTTGATTATTAGACCAGGAGAAGTTGGGGTGGTTCTTCCATTCTGGGTTGTAGGTTTGTGAATAAGGACCACCCTGTTGCCTGTTGCCCACAAAATTGACTTGTTCTGGATTTGATTGATTTTGTTGAAGTGGGCAGAAATTTATCGCGTGATTTTCGAAACAAAAATCACACAAAGTTGTATGAACTGAATTCACTGGCTGCACACCCATACTGTCTATTTTCCTTGTTAAAGCATCCAGCTTAGCATTTAATGCTGTAATCTCATTAACTGCAACAATTCCTCCAGACTTTGGTGTAGATCTATCTGAGTACCACTGGTAACTGTTCGCAGCCATCTTCTCAAAAATCTCAGAAGCTTCTTCATATGTCATATCCATTACTGATCCTCCAGCTGCTGAGTCGGCGTACTTCTTGTTTTCATTTGTCAGCCCATTGTAGAATGTTTGAACTAGTATCCAATCAGCGATTCCATGCGTAGGACACTCTGTCTGATGAGCTCGTTGAACCTTTCCCAAGCCTCAAAAATTGATTCCCCAGGCTGTTGACTGAATGATAAAATCTCACGCCTTAGCTTTGACATGCGGCCAGGTGAGAAAAATTTATCTACAAATTTCTGACTCGTGATTTCAAAAGTGGTGATTGTATGTAGGGGCAAAGTGTAGAACCAAGCTTTAGCTTTATCCGCCAAAGAGAATGAAAATAACTTCAATTTCACAGCATCATCTGAAACTCCATTCATGCGCTGCATTTCACACAATTCCAAAAAGGATCGAAGATGTGCATGAGGATCTTCAGTCGGCAATCCATGGAAAACACATGAGTTTTGGATCAGTGAGATCAAAGAGGTTTTGATCTCAAAATTGTTAGCTTGGATTGCAAGAGGTACTATGCATGTTCCAATGTTCCCCACAGGAGGGATCATGTAGTCTCGCAAAACGCGCCTTCCATGATTTTGTTGCTGTCCATTTACAGCTGCTGGCAGATTTTGTTGATGTCCCTGATTATCTTGAATTCTATCATCTGCCATGGCTAAGTCTGTTTGTTGATTCGCTTCCAACTGTTGTCTACGCCTCTGTCGAAAAGTGCGTTCAATATCTTAATCAAAAGGAAGCAAATCAAATAACTTAGTCCTTCTTAACATAAATTAAAGAAAACAAAAATTAAAAACAAAAACTGAAAAATAATATAAAAATAAAAATAAAAATAAGCAAAATAAAGTTCAAAGTAAAATAAGAACTAATGGGTATCGATATTAATATAAAAACAGTCCCCGGCAACGGCGCCAAAAACTTGTTCACTAATATCTCGCGATGCGAGATATCCCCGCAAGTGTACGGGTCGTGAGAAGTAATAAATTGGACCTAAGAGTCCGGATTATCGTCCCACGAGGACTGCTATTAAGTACCGAAATGTGTTAGTTCCTAACTCTATTTGAACGGGCGAATTTGTTTGAGATTGTTAACTACAACTAAAGAATTAAACTAAAGAAATAAAATTGCGAAATTGCTTTTGTTTTTAAATACGATTGTAAAGTAGTTGGGAATCCCGATTTCACCTAACCAATTATATTAACTCCAATTCAAGTTTTATTTCCTAATTATGCATTCGGTCGAATTCACTAATTTAAATTGAAATTCCTCTCTAGTTTAAATCAATTCTACCTAAATAAGTCAACCATGTATCTCTACAGAGGGTCCGAATATTCCTTATCTAGATGCATAACACACAAGAATTCACACACGATCGCAATAATAACACGAGTATATCTCTATCTCTTGTTCAATTACTGGATTTATTACCACGTTCTAAATTATTAACTCACCTCTCGGATTATGGAAATAACTCAATAAATCATGAATTGGAGATCAAGCATTAAGAACAATAATAAATCAATACATGCAACAAAACATTAAAACAACGGAATTTGGAATTAAAATAATCTGACTAGGCTACATCGTTCATCCCAACATAGAATTTAGTTACACATCATCAATAAATAACAAAAACAGTAAAAATAGTCGTTCATTGAAAAGTAATATAAAGAATGGAAAGATTGCACCAATTATCAATTCTTCAATTGTTTTCAATTCACGCCCCTCTGCGATGTTGGAATCTCCAAGGATTTGATGTTGAATTCTCAGTTGTGGCTCGTTCTTTGGAGAGGCAAAGGTCTCATTTTCGTGCCTCTTATGTTGTATATATAGGTTTTGGAGAAAACCTAGGTCAAAAAGCCCAAAGCCTGTCAAAAATCGTGAGAAAAATCTGATCTGCGGCCCAGTCGGACAAGCGCGCGATCGCGCAGGCATAATGCCGGCGATCGCGTGGAAGACCTTATAACTCTAGGGTTTTAATTTACAACCATCTCGCGATCGCGTGGAACGCATCCAGCGATTGCGACTTCCTCTTTTCTCGGCTGTACAATTTAGTCCCTGACTTTTAATTGCACCTTCAATCCTCAACTTTCAATTGTTGCAATTTAGTCCCCAAACTTTATCTTCTTCTTGATTTGCCCATTTAAGCTCTCATATCCTTCAATTCGTTCCTCCAACCTTTGATTTCTTCACTTTGGCACCACCCATGTTTCCCGGTTGTTGTCACAAACTCCTCACTTGTCCAATTTAGCTCCAATTAACATCCAATCGTGTCATTTTTCCATTAATTGTTTCATTCTTCAATTGGAACATTTTCTGAAAAGTAAACAAATAAACATAAATTAAATAGCAAATATTCCCAAACGACAATAATTAATCCTAATTTAGACATACAAATAAGTGTATAAAATACGCTTATCAATAGGTAATGTGGAAAGATATAAAGTTCGTCTTGTATCTATGAGTTTTACACAGAATGATGGCATTGATTGTAAAGAGACTTTCCCTTTGGTTTCTACGAAAGACTCTTTCAGGAAAGTCAGGTTGTTGCACATTTTGACCTCGAGTTACATCAAATGGATGTTAAGACGACGTTTCTCAATGGAGACATTGATGAAATGGTTTGCAAATTAAAGAAATCCATTTATGTGCTCAAGCCAGCTTCTAGTTAAGGGTAATACAAATTTCATCAAGTAATTATCTCATTTGGTCTTGAGATTAATGCTGTTGATGGTTGTATGTATTACAAGTTCAGTGGGAGTAAGTGTATTTTCCTGATTTTGTATGTTGATAACATATTGCTTGCCACTAATGATATAGGCATGTCACATAAAATTTTGAGATTAAAAATCTTGGTGACGTCTCTTTTGTATTAGGAATTCAGATACACAGGGATTGTTCTCGAGGTATTCTTGAATTGTCACAAAAGGGCTATATCGATAAAGTACTTAAGAGATTTGGCATGCAAGACAGTAAATCAAGGAACACCCTTATCGCTAAGGGAGACAATTTAGTCTCAACTAATGCTCGAAAAGTTATATTGAAGTTAAAGAAATGCAGAGGATCTCATATAGTTAAGTTATAGAAAATCTGATGTATGCTCAAATTTGTATGCGTTCGGATATTGCATACATTATTGGTATACTAATGAGATATTTAAGTAACCCTAGGATGGATCATTTGGAAAACATCCAAACATGGGTTATAAAGTATTTAAAGAGAACAAAAGATTACATGCTCACATACAGAAAATCGGATCAGTTGGAGATCATATGATATTTTGATTCCGATTTTTACTAGATGCCAAAACAGTAGAAGATCCATATCAGGCTACATCTATCTGCTAGTTGGAGGAGCTATTTCCGGAAGGAGTGCTTAACAAACACTTTAGCTTCTTTCACTTGGCAGCACAGTTTGTAGCAATTTTGGGGGCATCTAATTATGGAATATAGCTACAAAATTTTGTCACTAGGCTGCATATTCTGTACGGTAAAGAAAGACCACTAAAGTTATATTGTGACAATAACTCAGCAGATTAATATTCCAGTAACAACAGGAGCTCAACTAAGTCAAAATACATTGACATAAGTTCCAAGTTGTGAAGGATACAGTTCAGAGTGGACACGTGTCAATAAGAGCACATTAGGACAAACTCCATAATTGCGGATCCGCTTACTAAAGTATTACAAAGGTCTTTCATGAGCACAATGCTCATATGGGTGTTGTATTTCTTAAGGATATTTGGTTTAAGTGGGAGTTTATATTTTGGGTGCATTAGACACATTTATTGTCCTTTTGGATACGGTTTAAAGTTAAAGTTATTTACAGCTGTAAGGTTTTAGGTTTATTATCTCTGAACTTGTTTAAGGATGATCTCACTTAAGTTGGACCAGTTGGAAATAGGCATGTTGAAGATCACATTACATATAATTTTCATGCTACACATCCATACTTGATCCATGTCATTCAGTTATATCGATATACGCGACCATTGATAGGTTTAGTTACGATTAATGTAGCGAAAGCCGCTTTGATCCTATGTTGATATAATTGATGGACCGGATTGTTTGGGGATGCATTCAGTAATGATAGAAAAATTCTGAGTACTCATAAGGTTATGATTGATACACAATTGTAAGGTTACACATATAGCCCAAGTGGGAGATTGTAAGGATTTTAATCAATCGTGTGTGCTTATATGTGAATTATTGTGTATTGAATAAAAGACTATAAAATTTTGTTAAGCCCGTTTAAAGTGATCTAATAAGGATTTGGTAAATTGGGCTTTAATGCATCTAATTAATGTATGGGCTTTTATGTGTAGATACCAGGTCATTACCTAATTTATGATGGGCCGGATTAGGTTAATTGGCAATTCAGTATATAAAGTCGATTATGGTCCCTGAATCCTACGTATTGTTCATTCTTTTTGACATCCCATCATCAGAGAGAAAATAAGGACTACGTATTGATTTGGAAGTTCCAACCAACCGAATAGTTTATTGTGAATCGCGTTTGATTAAGGTACGCTTCCGCTTCAATTCCTTAATTCTTGATAATTCAGCATGATGATTTTAGATCATAGATAAATAATTGTCTGTGATGAAAATTTTCTAACATGCAATGGCCTGGTCACATATTTTACTTTTTTTATTTTTTATTTTTGTGATTTTTTTTCCTTACTTATTAAACTCTATAAATACTACATATTTGACACACTACACTACACGATACAATACTCTTCCTCTCCTTCTAAGTCCTACTACATACATACATTTACTCTATTTTGTTTTCTACATTACAAATATACTTATTATCTAATATATACACTCTCAATTTGTCATTAGTGGTAGTCATTAATTTACATCTCTCAATTACACATTTACACATATTTCATTTTATATTTCAATTTTTTCACTCCAAGTCTCCACCACACCAATTCACCAACATCACATATTACAAAAGAATGGATCCCAGCTACCGAAGATTTGTTAATGAATTGTTCGATGGTCCACCTGGATTTGGGGGGCATGATGACTCAACACCCCAATCTCACGCTCATTTCGACGATCAATTTTTCGATCTCAACGACGTACCAATTCCCGACAATATTGAAGAAGATCCATTAAATGAGCGAATCGATTTAGATGATATTGAAGAAGATGCGGATGTTCAAATCTTACAAAATGATCTAGATATTCCCGACGCAAGAGGAAAAAGAAAAGCTAGAAAAGGTAAGAAGCCAACTTCAAAGTGTTGGGATCACTTTAAATTAGTCGCAACGGGGGAAAAAAATTGAAGGAGAAGTTGAATTCAAAGTTGTGTGCAAATATTGTGCACAATAATTGGCATGGGAAAATGGGATTGGTACTTCACACCTCAACCGTCACTATCGCAAGTGTCAGCCCAAGCACGGGTTCGTTGAACAGAATCAAAGTCAACTACAATTTGGTTCATCGGTCGCTAGTGGTTCTGGAGCGGGATATACAACACTTTCAAATTGGATGTATTCCAAAGTAGAGAATCGAACTGGGATGGTTCAATTCGTTGCGGGGGCGGAGTTGCCACTAAGCATAGTGGACAACGAGCACTTTGTTACATACATCAAGCGTTATCTTCAACCTAAATACCAAGGTATTACTCGAAACACTCTACGTTCTGATACAATACAATATTAACTTAAAACTAAGAAACAATTAATAGTCGATTTAAATAACTATGGTGGTGTTATTTCTTTTACTTCCGATCTTTGGTAAGGTATTAACAAAAAATGTTATATTGCTGCAACTGCACACTACATTGATCCACTTTGGGTTATGCATTAAAAAATTAAAATTCTAGAATTTCCTTATAATGCAACCAACATATTTAATGCTATACTTGAGATTGTTAGAGAATATGGCTTTGAAAATAAAATTCGATCATTTACTTTCGATAATGCTATTGTAAATAAGCCTGTAGTAGATAAATTATGTAGAAGTCTTAATCCGGATTTTGGTGATTTCTTATTCCATGTTAGATGTGTATGTCATATTTTAATTTAATTGTTCAAGATGGCTTGAAACATATTAAAGATGAAATGAATAAAATTAGAGATGCTATAGTGTACATAACCATATCACCTAGTAGAAAACAATATTTTGAAACAATGTGTTCACAATACAATTTAGATTCTAAGAAATTTATCACCGACGTAGGCCATAGGTGGAACTCCACATACTTGTTACTTAAATCATGCGAGGTTATGAACACATAATAATGTAATATTATAACAGTAGAACACTTAAAAAAGACGATCATCTATTAATAGAATCGGATTGGGAAGCTGCTTTTAAAGTGAAAAAATTTTTAACAAGTTTTTATGATTCAACCAACATATTATCTGGGGTATATTACCCAACTAGTTCAAAAGTTCTTGAACGTCTTTATATTATTGCAAGAACTTTTTATAGATATAGATATGACTCATTTTTTACTGAAATGATAATTTCTATGGAATTGAAATTTAGAAAATATTGGCAAGATTTACCTATGTTATTTCCTTTACCATGCATAATGGACCCGCGTTTCAATTTAAAGGGTACGAAAATTCTTGTTTCAAAAATCAATAGCTCATTGATTTTGGATAAACCTATCACTTATAATAATTTAGAAAGCACGTTAGTAAACATGTATACTGTATATGATGTACGATTAGGAACTACTGTTAGTCATACACAATCTGCACCATCACGTGACACTACACTTGGAGACGATGAAGTAGAATTATACAATTTAATGGAAGAAATGACTCAAGCACAAGGAACTTCTTCTTACAGTATGTCTTCTAGTTCTAGTATCAAAAAATCAGGTTCACTTCAAATACCTGAAGAATTGAAAATTTATTTTGGACAAGAACTACTTAGAAATGTGGAGTCTACTAATTCTTTAGAGTTTGATTTACTTCATTATTGGTGAATAAACGAACGAAAATATCCGATTGTTTCCGCCATTACGAAAGAACTACTAACACCTCCTATTAGCACGGTAGCTTCGGAGTCTACTTTTAGTGCAGGTAAAAGGGTTTTGTCAGAAGTCATGAGCCGACTCAAAGAAGATATTTTGGAAGCGTTGATGTATGTCAAAGATTGGAGATTTACGAATACAACATAAGTATGCCGAAATTGCATGGAGTCAGGTAAATGATATTTAATTTAACTTTACATTTTCAATTTCTTTATTATATATATAAAATAAAAATAATTTTGATTTCAAAACAAAAATTGTACACGTAACAAATTGTTCATGTACAATTTTAACTCCGCCTACTAGAATATTCAATTAAGACTATTTAGTAGCATGTCTCAAGCCCGGAAAAGAGGAGAAGGGTTTAATTTTATTTTTTAACCTTTTAAATTTTTATTTATTTACTTAATTTTAGTTTTTGTCTTTTCAAATTATAATTGGATATTTGATTATTTAACAAGTTTTTATTTACCTTCTAAACTTATAAATTATAATTTCACTAATATTCTAATAATAACTAACAAACATTATTTTTTTACTTATTAAGTTATTAATCATTTATTTAATACATAACTTATTACTTATATTTATAACTTATAATATAAGTATAACTAATTAAGAATTTATATCAATAATATTAAATATTATATTCAAGATTTCAAATATTTTAACTATCAATTCGATTGTCGACTAAATCAACGTAAGACGGTAGAGGGGTTTACCGTATAATAATAAAAAAAAAAAACGAGTTCAACAAGCCGAGCTCGCGGCTCCTGGGCCAAGCCGAGCTCGGCACGGGTCAAACGAGCCGAGCAATCCGAGCTATGGGTCGAGCCTGCTCGGCTCGGCCCATTGCCACCTCTAAGTGTATTGGATCTTGGTCCTGCTTCGAAGTCGAGGAAGAAAAGCGACGGGAGAGTCGTCCGATGAGTCCTTCACACTCAATTGTTTCGGTAGGGGAAGGGGATGGTGGTGGTTCGGTGGGAAAGAAGAAGAGCAACACCTAGGGATTGCAAAACGAATCGTCGGCTCGAGTCGGGCTTAGCTCGGCTAGGTATGTCAACGATCCGAGCCGCGAGTCGAACATCAAGGTTCGAGCTTTTTTTAGCCCGAGCCGAGCCGAGCCGAGCCAAAGCTCGACCAAAATTTTGAAATTTAAATGTAGATTTCGTAAAGTCTATCTATACTAAATTACTAATTGTTTTATATATATTCAATAAATGTTACAAGTTACATTGTTACAAGTTACAACCCTCCTCCTTTTTTCGGGCTTGAGACCGGCTACGATCAACATAAGCGGAGATAAAAATTGTACACAAATAAAAAATTTCGTGTACAATTTTTTTAAAAACATAATAATTTAAATTATACAATGATTTTTAAAAACTTACAATTTCTTCTATCTTAAATATTGCTCCAAGTCCTCAGTCATAATGCTGTCAACTTTATCTTGAAGTCGTAAATCTGCATATTCTCAATCCTTCAAGCATACAAGAGCTTCTAATATGTCTTCCTTCAGTCTTGATCGTTCGTCTGAAAAAATCCTACCACTTAAATTGAATGCAGCCTCCGATGCCACGGTGGACACCGGAGGTGTTAGTAAATCGGGTGCAATTTTTGCTACAATTGGATATTGCCTTTCATTACACCTTCACCAAGTTAGAACATCAAAATTCTCTAATTCTTGTGGTGTTAAAATACTGTGAACGTCCACACACATGTACCTAGCTAACTCAGATGAAATTTCAACGTTTGTACCACATATCGATCTATATGTGTTTCCACTAGAACTAATTGAGGGAGTACTTGCATTTGTGTTAATAAAGTCTCATAAAGAATTAGAATGCATTGGAGTACTTTGGGAAACATTAGTTTGGGAACTAGAACTGCATTGATCCTTTTTTGCAGTATAATAATTGTACATTTCACATAATAAAGATTCAGTATTAACATGTGATAATTCTATATTTAAATTTTTTGAAATTCCCTGTATAATAGCCTTAGTACCCATTAAATTTAGTTGAGGATCCATCACCGAGGCTAAAACAAATAAAGAAGGTAATTCTTCCCAGTATTTGCAAAATTTTGTCTCCATGGAGCTGACTACATCATTAAAAATTGGCAAATTCCTATATTGATTGAATGTTTGTGCAATATGAAAAAAGTGTTGTAAAACAAGTGAAGATGTTAGGTAATAAACACCACTGCATGCATTTGTGACATCATAAAAAGCTTTTAAAAATCTTTTTACAAAGAATGCAATTTCCCATTCCCAACCAATCTTCTAAATTATGGTCAGATCCATATGTATGTCCACCATTCTAATACATTGAAATAATTTTATCATAATTTTCACATGAATGTAACATAAGGTATGTAGAGTTCCATCTATGTGATACATCTATAGCAAATTAATGTTCTTCTAAACTATACTCCGCACACAAACTATTAAATGCTTGTTTTCTTGATGGTGATACATTTATGAAATTTATTGCTTGTCTAATTTTATCTAATAATTTTTCAATATGTTTTAAATAACTTTTAACAATTAAGTTGATAATGTGACAAACACAACGTTGGTGAAAAAATAAACTATCAAATGCAGGGTTAAAATCAGAAATAAATTTATCAATAACAACCTTATTAACGCTAGCATTATCAAAAGTAAAACTACGAATCATATCTTGCATATTAAATTCTTATATAATTCATTTTAAAACTAAATATATGTTAGCGGCATTATGAGGATATTCCACTAATCTAAATGTAATAATTTTTTTGTGTAAAATTCAAAAATTGTCAATGTAATGAGCTGGGGTAGCAATATAATCTTTTTTGTTGCCATCGGTCCATAAATCAGATATAAACGAAATAACAGTATTATATGTTTTTAAGGCTTTAATGGTAGTTTCTTTCCTTTTGTTATATAATTTTACGGTGTCTACAGGAAGTGTATTTCTACAGTAATGAGTATACCTGGGTTGAAGATAATTCTGCACAAGTCGGGTGAAGTGAACAGAGTCAATTAAGGAAAGTGGCATCTTAGCGACCGCCACAGATGCAGCCATACCTTCGCGAAATCTTTCTTACGAATACACAAAGGTTGAAAGATTAGAACCAGAAGGTCCAGAACCACCAAAAATAAACTCGGACTGTGTTGGGTAAGCAACCGATTTAGATTTACACGTTCTTGCTACGTGTTGGTTCAAATGTGACGTGCTTGACCCGGACTTCTAGCTCATTTCCTTACCACAGTAATTGCAGCACACTTTCCATATATCAACTTCATTTTCAACACCAATTCTTTTCTTGTCATATGTTGCCAGCAATCCGATGACTCTTTTTTAGCTCGCTTGATTTCAACAACTTCCTCCTCTTTGATATCATCCAAGTAATGGGAGCATTTTCAGAGGCATCGATATGAGAAGGAATGCTAGAACTACCCCTGAATTGGTCAACTTCATCGTTGTTAAACTCCATATGTAGTGTAGACTGTAGTTTCAAATTTGAAAGTTGAAACCAAGAAAAATATTATCACAAGAATTGAAGAATATAGAGAAATAGAGAATTTAATAGAAATTATAGCAAACAAATGAGGATTATAACAAAATGAAAAAACTTGTAACTTGTAAGCGAACTGTGAATTTACAAACAAAATACAACCTATTTATAGAAAAAAAAACTTGGGAAAACCAAAAAATTTCAAAATTTGAAAAAAAAAAATATGTATCGTGCAAATACAAATCAATGTACAGTACAGAGTCACAACGTTGCAGGCAGCCTAGCTGCCGCAACACGCAGGCAGCTAAAGCAGTTGCCTGTAGCTGCTTGCAATTTGCAGGCAGACACACGGGCCACATTGGCCCGCCACACGACCGGCCCGTGTGGCTCGACGTGCCACACAGGCCAGACCCGGCTCCAGTCCACTGAGCATTTTCGGGCTCGGGTCGGTCCTACGAGCCTCAAGGCGAGTTTAGCTCGAGCTTTTAACGAGCCAAGCTCGAGCTACTCGAGCTGACGAGCTGTTTTGACACGCCTAGACTAGCGGCTCGAGCCAGCCCTTTTTTTAGAGACAGGCTTTGGTTCAGCTCAAGCAAAAAAAAAAAAAAGCCCCTCCAAAAAGCTCGATGGAGCTTGAACCATGAAATTTGGCCACGAGTTCGACTTAACTTATTGTACATATACATTTTCAATAAAATATTTATGGATTTTTGTTATAAAAATTTAAAGCTCAAAACTCGATTCGGCTCGAAAAAGCTCGAGTTGAGCCTTATATTTGGTAACGAGCTTTGGTTCGGCTCGGGCTAAAAAAAGCTCGACCTCTAAAAGCTCGAGCCGAGTCGGCTCAACTCGTTGACATCCCTAGCAACACTGGTGGAAGCAATCAGGGAAGAAAGGTACGTATTTTTCAATTTTTTTTTTATAATACAGTGATTTGTACAATTGATTCTAAAAAGATAGTATAGGGTGCAATTCATCCCTAGTTAAATCCTAAGATCTGGGGTGAAGTTAGATCATCAATAAAGTTGAGTTATTTAAATTTAAATATAATACTAAGTGTAGAGTATATAGGAAGATAACGTAAGTTCAACTTGTCCTGCGTATTTAGATCATCTTAAATCAAAAACTCTAAAATCGATTTGGCCTTCAATCGAAACGGCAAAGCCAACTGCATTTTGCCCTGAACTTCATATGGCGTCCTTCTGTAAAGATAGTATTTGCTTGGGGCAACAATTTGATTGCCCCAATTTTGCTCCAAACTTTATATTAAAAGTTTCAATTTTTCTAGCATTCACTTTCCCCTCCAAATCATCCTGAAGCCTACTAAGTATTTAATTATATACAGTATATAACTATATATACAACAAAGAATTCACTCATTAGAGATGCTTTCCTGCAGAATTACACACGATTTAAAGGATCTACACTCTCAGTATGACTCTCTAAAGGGCTGCTGGTATATATATCATCGAATGGAAGACGGAACTCGCCATCATCTAAGTTGTCCATAAAGAAAGATTGAGAAAGCCTCTTATGATTCCTCCATTTCGAGTGTTCTTGATCCGCCACACTCCGGTCCGAGAAATCATCGTAATGATCATGGCGAGCATTGTGGAAGAAATTTGGAGGATCGAGAAAACTTGTCGGCAGATCGGCGCCTTGTGGTTGACTTCTAGCCCACCAATGGCTCCCGGCAGGACGGTTTTCTGTGTTACTTGTGTTCTGATTTTTCAACACACTTTCCCGAAAGAGAGATGATGTAGAAACTTCAAGATGACTCTGTACTCGATCGTCATCAAAATATCTCCAGTTGTCATCATATTTTGCTTCGTTTTGTAATGAGTGGGAAGCATTCCAGAAATCATTAGGGTTCTCCTCGACACCAGTAAAAGTGTTAGATGAAATGTCTCTTGTATAACCAGCTCTATCGTGATCTTGTGAGGTATAATACCAGTCGAGAATGTACGGAAAATTCTTCTGTTCACCATCTATCAACCACATTGAACCAGTTACCGCGTTACCAAAAGGCATTTCCCTCGAGAAGAAGCTGTTTCGGTTTAAATTTGGAGCATGCTGCTGCTGCGTTCTTGAAGCCAACTCTGCAATTGTCGTTCCTTGCCTTTGCAACTTCTGATCTCGAAAGGCTTTGAGAGATTCGAGGAATCGTTTCCCCTGAGCATCTGGTTCCCACGAAGGATAGCTAATCTGGAAGCTACAAACATGGTAGTTGAGATCACCAGAACCATCTCAAATTTCACAACTAAGACCAAGATAGAAGTATTTGACATGATTACTTGCAAGGGTTTAATATTCATATAAAGATAGTTATACCTCAAGGCTGATTTCTCCATTTTGCCCTGGGAGCTCCTCTGGTTGCGAGGCGAGTTGAATGGTGAACCATATTTGCTGTTGCCATAATTTTCAAAATCAAAGACACTGAAACTGCCGGAGGAGAAAAATACGTCAAGTCGTTGGAATTGGACAATAAAGAGAGGAAAACATAACATATTGTGCAGGGAAACCCCTCTGTTTGGCAAATTTAAAAAAAAAAAACATGTTTTTACTTTTTAAACAACACAATTCCCCAAATCATTTTTTAACTACAAATATTTTCTTTCTCCACTTTTCAACCACACAACTTACGTCGTAAACATAAAAAAATTGCTTTTAAACACAACTTTTAACAAATAGAGCAACCTAAAATCTTGTTCATTAAATTATCCAACAAGGTATAATGTTGAATACTAAACATGCACTGATAGTTTGAGTTGAAAAGGAGGAGAAACATGCTATACGTACCAGCAAACATGACCTACACCTTCAACGTCCACAGTATAATCCACAATGAACTGCAAAATGTCATCCACCCGCTGCCACATCAAAACTGCTTATTAGTTCAGACAGCTCAGTTGAAACGCAATCATTACAATTCATAAACCAATTTATAAATAAGACAATTTCCCAAACATTTTCTCTCTTCACATTTTACCTCAAAAACGTAAATAAACCAATTTATAATTGCAACAATATCAAATAACAGAGTATTATTAGAGTGACATGAGAACATTATAAATCACAACCTTTGGTACAACGAATAGAAGCAAGTATGGCGTGATAAAGATTGAGGCCATCTCCTCCAGCAGCATCATTCCAGCGTACTGCACCAATAAATACATCCATATTAGCCTACTGCAATTCAAAGTAATTCAGACATGATGGAAATTAGGAATTGCTTTTGGCCATTTTGCAATGTGAGCGTTGTTATAGTAGTGCTTAGATTTTCCTCCAGTATTAACATTTTTATTATGGTGATTTGATTTTTTTGTCTACCATTATCACTAGGATTATTTGAAGTACAGAGAAGATGAATGTGGGGTTTGGGAGGTCGACTGCTGGGGTGGAGAGAGGTGGTGGTTACGAATCGCATGTCGGCACATTCGACACTTCGGAACGAAACTGACTGCATGGATCAAATATGTTCAGTTAATTGAAGGTTGAGGATTTGACTACCAAATTTAAAGGTTAGGTTGTATTGACACAAAATGACTTTGTTGTAACTGGCGTCGGGGGCAGATTTCAATTTAACCAGCTTAGAAACTGACGTATGGTCGAGCATATAGCATGTGAATACCTGAAATAGAATTTCAAATCCCGCCCTTACACTCTCAGTATTCTCCTTCCCCCGCCATCGTTTTGGCATATAATGTGTATGTAGAACCACACGTGACATTGCCCCCTGTGGATCCAGAACAAGCAGCTCTTCCACCATTGCAGCCCGACTTATAGCAGTTATAGTTCCAAAAACTGCTGCATACCAAAATAAGTTGCGACCAAATATCTGCGAGATTCAAAATAAATGTTTAATTTAATGAAAAAGGAAATTATTTAATTACAAGTACGAGCATATTGCCAACTACATATGAGTGGTGTAAGTTGAAGTATTACATGGCCTTCTAGCAGAGATTCTTCCAGGAAGGCAATAATTATGAGGACAGCAGCAAAGCCACCAAAAACAAACGAAATAAACTTTGCAACAATGGTCAGTATAGGTGAAGGGAATTGCTTTAGATAATCTGAAGCATGTACTGCACTGCTATTTATCCGGTGCTTGAAAAAGTGGTCAACCTGTACACGAAGATGAGACGCCATAAGTGAGAACCCTTCTTCCAAAAAAAAAAAAAAAGTTTTGAATAATTTAGCATGTAGAGGACACAAACCTTCTGATGCGTTTTTAAAGAAGTACAATCAACATAAGCCCCTGTTTGATTCCCATTATGATTAGATTTTTGGAGAAAATTTATTTTGGAATCGTAATTTTTTGAAGAATGTATGTGTAGCGACCAAGAATTTTCCATTACTTATTTAAATAAATATTTTATTTTTAAAAAGATGTGTCGCTACGACTTTGGCCCATTTATTTTAAACACATTTTTCGCTTAGCCATTTTAAGTGAAAATCTAATTTATTTAAATTTATCTTAGTTCAATTTAAAGTGTCTCGTTTTCATTATTTTAAAAGCCAAATTTTAATTATTTTTAGTCAAACTTTCAATTTATTTAGATTCAAATTTATTTAAGTCCAAAATGTTTTAAATCCCCAATTCATGTTCCATTTCAATTTAAATCCCAAAACTTCCTCCCCAACTTCCGTTTTTGCATATTCAGCACATTTTTTCCCTTCCCCATCATCACTCCTTAATCCCACTCAATTAGCTATGCAACTTAAATTAATTCCCAAATCCCTCTCCAGTTTCCAACTTCCACACGTCTTTCCCCAATAACACATTCATATTCCATAATCAAATCGTACCTCACAGCTTTTATTCCATTCTCACTTTGTCTCTTTTCCTTAATCAGTTAGCTAAATCACTTCCAAAACTCTCAGCAATTTCTCCCAATCAACCCCAAAATCCTTCCACAATTCACCAAGAATTTATACACAACCAAAATTTATATAATTTCATCATCACCACAATACACAAACAACACAACCAGCTCAACCAACAAACCGCCCCAACGCCACCAACCTCAACACCACCCAAATTTTCACAGCCAACATTGGTTGCACCCGAACCTCCCACAACCGCCACACAACATCAATCACACCACCACCACGTTCCCTCACCGTCGGAATCATCACCTACCACACCGCCGCCTATCACCCACGACCGCCCACTTCCATTTCCGAAACCCCTCCCAAAAATCACACAGACAAACCATCGAGCCTGCAAAACCATCCTCACTGCCAAGACCTCTACCGCCACTAGCCGAACCCAATTTCTTACCTACATCGAACCACCACAGTCACCACCACACTAACATCACCAATTCATCACCCAACCGAAGCCAATATCAAAACCACCCACATCACCACCACACCGCCGCCTAGACCCCACAACCGCCGCTCAAACCCATCATCACCACTGCCATAGCCAAAATTGATCTCAACCACCAAAAAATCACCAATAACCACCAACAGCCAAATTCACCCAAAAAAATCAAACTCCAAACCAAGAACAAAACAAGAAAACTCATCACTTACCTCAGTCCACCACTGCGACAGATTTATCACCGAAAAAATCAAAACCAAAATCCAAATCCCAAGTCTCTGTTTCCCCTCGGTTTCGCACCAATCATGTACCAAAAATCTACAAACCCTAACCTATTGCATGCCTTGCTGCTCGCCGCCGCTCGACGGCGGAATTTCGCCGGCAAAACGCCGGTGACGGTCGGGTTTGGGGAGAGGGGCCTCGTCGCCCCTTTCTTCTCTTTTCTCTCTCTCAATCCCCGATTTGAGAGAGAGAGAAATGTGTATATGTATATTTATTTTAGTTTTGAAAATTATATTTTTTGGTCCCCAAGTTTTAAAATGTGTCAATTTCAGTCCTTTCACTTTAAAAACCATTTATTTCCGTGCCCAAAATTTTAAAAGTATCCATTTTAGTTCCGCTAGTTTTAAAGCATGTTATTTTTAGCCCCTGTTTTTCTAGAGTTATTTAATTCAGTTCACTTAGTTTTAAAATCATGTAAGTCAGTCCATGCAGTTTTAAATATATTATTTTCAATCTTAAATTTCACAAGATCTAATAATCAGCCCTGAAGATATTTAAAACATACGAGTCAGCCAAATTGTTTTTCAAAATAATTTATTTTTGATCTCAGCTCTTTTCAAATCCTAACTATGTTTGATTTCTAAATTAATCTCTAAAGCTTTTATTTCTTCTTTTAAAACTCTTTCATTTTAAAACATTTGAATTTCAAAATACTAGTTTAAGATTTATTTTATATATTGGCGAGACGAGGCGCTTGGACATTTAGAAGAACAACGTGAATTTTCTTGCTCAACTTTCAGACTCGTGATTTGAGGTAGACTCGCCCCCACTAATTAGTTTAAATTATAATTTACATGTCTTATGTGAAATTATGTGATTTACATGCTTTGATGCATGAGACGAGAAAAGAATCTCTTATGAGATAAGATGAGAAATGATGATGTTATGCATAACTTATGTGCATTAAGTGCACGAGACGAGACTACCCACACCCTATGATTTTAACAGCCTTGATTTTGAAAATACAAGAGCCCAAGAATATGATGATGATGTCACTGTATGATTGCATAATTACGTGTTCAATTATTCTGTAAATTAATTATTGACGATGAGTCTACTGAGTATTTTTCGAAATACTCATTCCATTATTTTAACAGTTTTTGCAGATCTCGGAGAAGGCGGCGAATGAAAATGGCAGAGTTGGCAAATTGAATAAATGATGATGTTATTAGAAAATTTTATGAATGTTACTCTTTAAATTATTTATCGCTAATTTCATTTAAATAACTGGGATTAAATTTTTTATGAATTGTTCTATATTTAAATTAATAAAGTTTCCGCTGAAATTTTTAAATGATGAATGTGATGCTTTGAATTAAATTTATTTTCCGCAATAAAGTCAATTTTAAAGGACGAAGTGACGTCCCGGGCTCCGCGGAATCCGGGGCGTTACAGTATGGTTAAAAATTAAGAGAGAAATGTATTAGAGAATGTGTGGTTGAAAGTAAGAGAAAGAAAAATGGATTAAATTATAATGGGGCTCAAACAAGGTGATTAGTGCTAGCATTTTTCAGCATGACTAATAATTATAAATTGCAAGAACCGGATGAAATAGCTTCTTAACCCCAGGCCTCAAGAAAAAGAATGAGAAGTAGAGCCAAGCAAGCGGACAAATTTATGAGTCATACCTCATTGAATTCCCTAAACATCCACTTGGAGAGATTTGACCATCTTCGATGTGATGCCGTACTTGGGTGATTATAGAACTGTTCAGCATGTCTTAAAAAAAGATAAACCAGCATGAATATGACAAGAAAAGGAGATAGAAGCAGCATTGCAAAGCCAACTATCATAAGCCTTTTCCTTAATGTTTTAGGATCCGAGATGAACTCCCTCCGCAGACAAAAGTTTCTGTGAAATTAACGAAATTTTAGATCAGAAGACAGAAGTATAATGGTCTGCAACCAAATTAAACATATGCATTTCCTTGTGGTCAAACAAGAGTAGTCCAACTTTACACCAACAGAATATATGCATAATCACCATCATCTGCGAGATAATGTAGGGAAGAAACGAAACTCAGGAGACTTTTTCTACAGAATGATGTCCCAACGATTCTTATCTTTAGTGAAAAATCTCTAGTATCATATCTTTTCCGTGTATCAAAAACTCACACAACATATTAGCATGGAACAATTGTGTATAGTACACATGTTATATAACCTAATTGGAAAATTCACGTTCTTAAAATGCCAAAAAAAAAGACCGTCCATAAATAAAGAATCACTTCCATTTCCCCACACGCCCACCCCCAAGAAAAGAGTGATAATTATTTATTTCACAGATGCTTTTGTGTGCAAAGGGGGGAGATCATAACTACCTGTCAAACATGCTCTGCAAAATGCACCAATTCAAGATCCATTCAAGAGTTTTTGTTAGTACTAGTCGATGTTGCACACCATTTAGACCAACTTTGACAGTTGGACCAGCACCTGGAACCCACCCAGAAATAGGGAAGGCAAGCACTCCTTTATTAACCATTCCAATCAAATAATTCTCCTTCCGCATCAGTCGCATCACCACATCGTGAATAGAAAGATCTTTGACCACACATAGTTGTTGCAAACTTTGTATCTCAACAACTTTTTCAAGAATCAATGCCCATGGCATAGTTTTTATTTCATTGTCCGTTACATGGAGACTACAAAAAACATTCGATGTTTTTAGTGTCAAAAAACTAACAGATCCAATCATTCTAAAAGACAATCACAGATTGATATCAAATTGTTAAGACAACCAAGATGAGTACCATGTGTAATCCATGGTTCACACATCTTTGGGGAAAATCAATTTCTCACCCAAATAAATCAACACAGCAGAAACAAAAAAACACAGATGACGGGACAAAAGAGAAAACGAGAATTTTAAGTGGCTCAGCTGACTGCCGACAACATTAGGAAAAGAACAATTTTATTGATAAGAAAATAAACCGCTCACTACAATATTTTTCTCACCCTTACAATTTCTCTCTACACAAAGAAAGAACAATAAATGTAACATCCGAACTATTTTCCTTCTAAACTCTCTCATCAATTCTTTTTCTCTCACGCACAACTAAAATCATTTTTCTTCTCTCAATTATTCCATGCACCCAGAGCACTACGTAGACACGCTAAGGCTGAATATGGAACGAATGATGGGTATATATTTAAAGACGTAGCTGACAAAAATTTGCAGACTTTAGCTGTTATGAATGTTGGTTGCTTCAACAATCCTTAAACAAAGCAATAGGTGCTTAGAGAATTTTCTTGAGTCCTATAAGTTTGAACATGCACAAGTTATGAAGAAATCTGCGAACATCTATCAAGATGATTACAAGTTATATTTCAACCCCAAAGATAAATGCAATTGCGGAGAATAAAAAGATTTACATATGGTTAATATGTGACGTGATAGAAATTTTTGAATATTTTCTCCTAGTTTATTGATGTTCTTTTCTTCAACAAAACTCGAGGAAGAGTTTTCTTCAAGCGGAGGGGATTGATATAGAACAAAACCAAGTTTGATTGGGATTAGTTTCCTATTTCGTAAATTATTAGTTTCCTATTTTAAGCCTATTTGTTTTCATTTATTTTAGTTGTAATAGGTTTTATCTCCTTTTATTTTTTAGAGCAAGAGTTCTTTTCTTTATTGATTAAAATATGATTTCGTTTTTTGTGTTAAATTAAGATTTTAGTTAGGATTAAGGAATGATTTTGTCTATAAATACAAAGGCATTGTACATTTTTTCAATCAATTCAATACAAAGTTTTTAGCTTCTTAAAGCTTTATTCTTGTTTCAAGAATTTGAATATCGCTTCCTCACCACTGTGTCCAAAGCTCCCAACGTTATTAAACTTCACTTCAATTTTGGGACATGCAATACACCTATTATTCGTCTCGTCACTTTATCAAGCATCTTCAACTTCACAGTTCCCGAAAACTTCGAGTTTTTTATTATCAGCACAAAAATATGACGCTCATCATATGACTTATAATCCTCAAATCAATATCTTTTTGGATACATATGGTAAAAGCATTGTGAATAAAAAAATCAATCACTAACTGGAGTCTCCTAATAAGCAACACATGAAACATCTTCAAGATCATAATTATCCTCCACCAAATTTGTAAAATCTGAATTCTCTAAACTTTCTTTATCCTTCCTCCGATTCAAGATGTTTCAACAATTCTTCATAATCTCTTCTAATGTGACCCTTTTTATGATATTAATAGCACTCCACATCTCTTCTTGAACAATACAAAGAATGGTCTCTCTGACCATAATTTCTCCCTCATGATTCACATCTACCACACCCATTTTCAAAAGTGGTCAATAGAAATCGATCACCATTGATATTACCACTTAGCTTCTTAATGTTGGTCATTTCTAACAAAGCAGTCGAAACTTCATTCACTGTCAAAGTAGATTTGTCAACTAGCAATGTGGTTATCAATGTCTCATATGATTTTAGCGAGGAAGACAATAAAATAATCGTCTTATCTTCATCTTCTATTTTCACATCTCCATTCAGCAACTCAATCATGCATTTATTTAACTTATTCAAGTGGTCCCTAACGTCGGTATCATCATCCATCTTAAAGTCATATAATTGTTACTCCAAATAAAGTCTATTAGTTAGGAACTTAGACATATATAAATCTTCTGGCGTTTTCCATAGCCAAGAAGCAGATTTCTCATTCAAAACACTATACTTTACCTCGGGTGAAAGAGCATATTTGATATACTGTTTTCGCTTCCAGCTCTTCCAAATCTGCATATTCCATCTCTTCTAGTCAATGTTTAAAAAGGAGAAACTAAATACTGAGACGGTTTTCCTTTGTGAGGCGAGGCGTAAGTCTCAGGGCATATTAAGGCGTAAGCCTCACAAAAAACCAAAAATTCAGTAAAAAAAAATAATAATAACACAAAAAATACAAAATACAAAACATATAGCATATAATCAATTGGATATTAGGATAGGCATATAGTGGACATAAATAGAAGATAAATAAATAATTATTTTATTTTTATTTTTGTCGTCTTTTTATTTTTAAACAATATGCAAATATATATATATATATATATATATATATATATACACACACACACACACACACACACATATATACACACGGATGTTTTGACCTTTTTTTATATAAAACAATTGTCCAAGACCAACCCATTTGTTAAACATTGTGATCCGCCAGCTCGCCCCCCAACACTATGTCACTAACCCTAAATACATAAAACACATAGACACGGTCAAGCAGCTAAACACACACAGACGCTGAGACGTAGCTTCTTCTCTGATTAGATCTTCTCCCACATCTCCTCCGTTGCAGCTCCGACAGGTAAGAATAATCTCCCCTTTTTCTTATGGAGGTGCACGCCTCATGCCTTTTGAGGCACATGCTTTAGGGCGTGCGCCTCAGGTTTTGAGGCTTAAGCCTCAGTTTTTTTACCCAAAAATGCTGCCTCAAGGGACAAGCCTAGCGCCTCCGCCTCGCCTTTTCAAACAGTCCTTCTAGCCACCTTGCAAAGCTTTATAAAGTCCTTGTTGCACGAAAACATCTTCAACTGTACTTCTCCAACTATTGAAATTATTCTTCCCGTCGAATAGCTCCACCTCAAACTCAAAACCAATCATCATCTTTTCAATAATCCCAGAGTTCGAACCTTAAGCTCTGATACCAGTGTTGGAAAAATCAACTTCCGACCCAAATAAACTAACGCAGCGAAAACATAAAAACACAAATAATGGGACAAAAGAAAAAACGAGAATTTAACGTGGTTCAACCTACTGCCAACAACCACAGGAGAAGAACACTTTATTGATTAGAAAAATAAACCACTCGCTACAATATTTTCTCACCTCACAACTTCTCCCTCCAGAAAGAAATAATAATAAACGTAATGCATAAGCCATTTTCTTTCTTCCCCTCCCCTAAAACGAACATAACCAAAAAAAGTTTAAAAAAAAGAATAAAAAAAAGAATGGAGCTTTAAAGGTACAAGTTTACTAATAAGTAAGTAAATAAGTTTTAGAACAAAATAATTTTTCATTTGTTAAGATTTGAATAAATTACTTATTTTGAAGATAAAGTAAGAATTATTTTCGAAATACGTAACTCCTTTTACTTAAAGTTACTTCGTCAAACACGTTTGGAAATAAAAAATTACATAAAGAGTAACTTTTACTTGCTCTAAAGCTTAGCTAAACATGATCTCAATCTTCCCCTACTTTCAAAAGAATTAAGTTCACTATTTTTAAGCTTAGCCAAACATGTTTTTAGTTGGGTTTGAACCCCGTTAAATTCAAAATTAGATCGAGACATACCTGTTGTAGAAAAACCGACGGATCTTAAGAGTCTCCTTTAATTGCGTGAAAAACCTCAAGAAACAGAAGATCCAGTAGATGGAGAATAGTCCAAGGTATCCTACAATTATAGCTTTGGACAGAGTAAAAGGAGTGAATGGATGCTTATGCAAAGCTTCCTCGGAAAGATCGCAAGGCTTAATTCCAGATTCCACTGCATCCATTCCACACTTTGCATTGCTAAGGCCATTCCAATCAACAAATAACAAGAAAAATCCAGAGAAACATATGACGAAAAGCAGGCTTAGAAGCTCGAAAATCCACTTAAAAATAATACACCGAAGCCCTTTCTCACAGTAGTAGGTGTAGATCCTCTCAATAAACAGGTCCAGGTCGTCAATGGGCTCTACGTTTGAAGTCTCACCGTCAAGAAGCCCAGACGGGCTTTCACTATGGGGGCTTGGCGGCTTATGATAGTCCGACAACTCAATTTCTGGAGGTACATCTTTAAGCAACCCGGTCTTTAGAGATGATGTGTTGTGCCATTTCCATTTGAATATGTTAAGAGAATTAGCAATTATTTTCCTGTTGAACATCGCTCATACACGCTTACAGCAGGCAAAAACAACCAGTCCATTCCTTGAGTACTTCAATCAGAACATTGTGCTGAAAAACAAAATAGAATCAATGTAAACTTTAAACATGACAAGATATCTAAGTAAAACATACACACCATTTTCATTTATTTCTCTCTTAAAAATAAGCAATAACAGTTTCATTTTGTGGAGGGAGAGGGTACACAGTACAAAAGTTCATTATTTTTTGTTCTTTCATATTCCCAAAGTGAATCATCTCATGCACAAGTTTAAACAAACTGATTTTGTAAGTCCATAGATGCTCGATAACTGCTTAGTAACTAAACTATTAGAACATGTTGCTCAGTTACAAATTTCTTCTAATTTAGTGAAGGAGTAAAGATTCACTTATGCACGAGTTTTACCACTATACTATCAACAGTTGAAAAGTAGAGATGTTTGATGCCTCAAGGCCTTCATCTTTCTCACATCTGGTGTTCTCAAACCCAGCCCGACTGGGTCGACCCGGGTCAGGTCACACAACTAAAACTCAAACGGGTCAAACCCGGCCAACGACCCAGGTCGACCTGGGAAACCTGCCGACCCAAACCCAGGTTTCTTTTTTTTTTTTTTTTTAATATATTGTAAATATTATTTAATGTCCGGATCGACCCCGAGTCGACTCTAGATTGACCCTCTGACTTAGTCTCTGGTCTGGTCGATGACCGGGCAGGGTTTGAAAACATTGCTCACATCTGAACATTGCATCTCAATCAGTCTTTTCAATTTGAAAATAGATACGTGTAGATTCACCAACAAAACTATCTATGAAGGATTTGTAGTAGAATACATACATACATACATACATACATACATGTGTGTGTGTGTGTAGCACAATTTGGACTAGTTAGATAAATTAATCCTCTATAAATTAATAACCCCAATTATATAATAAAATTTCCCAGTCACAGCCTTATGATTTATCGAGGTTATACTATACATATACAGCTCTTTAGTTAACAAAACAGGCACACATCCTAACTATAAACACTACTCATGCTCCAAACATCATATAATCGGATCAGCACCATTAAATGCAGTCCGTTTTTGACAATTTAGGAGATGTAATAGAACACTTTTTCTATCCAGAAACTTAACAGGATATATTAAACTTCGAGGTTGTTCCAGGGAAGGAAAAAAAAAAAAAGGAAACCCGTTGAAAAATCTTAATGCAGTCTATTGGAGAATTATTCTGATTGTTAACAAAAAATCAAAGTGACAGGTAAGAATTAAATTGGTTTCATAATCAGAATTTCGGTACATTACATAAATTAGAAGTTCATATATCTTGTTCATATGGTGCCTTTCTAATCAAATTAATAACTCCGGCAACTATTAATTTAATCACTTTTTATATGTGCCTATGCAAGTTGCCATTGAGAAGTGCATCACTAGAGAGGGCATTCAAAACACCAAATGTACATAAATTATACAATGTAATATTTGTGCTACATAATGCGACAAAATACGCAGACAGCAATTTAAGAGATTGAACAACAGACAGCCGCTATTTATCGTTCGCGGCGCAAAAACTCCAAAGTCAATGGAGACCCTGCACTAATTGGCAACCATTAACGTTATATAAAATCTTAAGAGGATACAAGGAACCGTAAGGGAAAAGATCTTTTCAGCATAAAAGAGTCGTCCGCGATTCACTTTTTTTTTCTTAAAAAAGAAAAAAAAAAAAAAAAGAGGAATGTGAAGGGGACATAATTTACTGATATAGGTTCCAAGTAAAGAATTATGATTTAGATGCCAATAATCCAAAATAGTAACTAACCATTATTTGATCCAGAAGTTTACTTAATTGCATTCTGAGCACAGAATAAACCAGCTAAAAAAGATAGTGTTCATTTAACAACACAAGTCAAAAATTATAAATTGCAAGAAAAATAAGCATTTAACATAAGGGAAAAATTATAAGAAAATTTCTACTTCAGATTGTTTGGAATCCGAGATAAAAAAGTAAGTAACTAGAGGCTAAATAAGAGAAATTTTTACCTTCAACCACAAAAAATCCAGGTCCGATGAAGCCAAACTCACTGCTATAAATGAAAGAATAAGAAAAATTCAAATATATTTATTAAAAAATAAAAATTATATAAAGAATTAAGAAATTTAAAACACGAGAGCAGATAGCAGACGGCAGGGATGGAGTTTGCTGAAGTTATTCTTTAAGGAATAAAATAGATAAAGAGAAAACGAAAGGGTTCGATAGTGATTGCGTGTAAAGCGAAGAGCAAAGTGTTTTATTTTTTTAATTATTATTTTTATTTATTTTTTGTTGAAGTCCTAAGTGTATCAGCACTTGTTTGATTCTACTATTTTCTTATAAAAAAATATAATTTTTTTTACAGTAATCAATTTCAATCATTCAAAAAAGTCAAGTTCACAATCTTTTACTTTTCAAACTACTTTTTAATCATTAAATTTCTCAAATCTTTTTTTCAAAAAGTATGATTGTCAAACACGGACTTAGTTTCCCTCTCCATTTTCACTTTCCCTATATTAGTGAGTTTATATTTTGAACAAAATTAGAAAAATAGACCGAGGATGCGTATTTGCTCTTCTCACTATACTAGTGTTGAATCTATGTTGTACGATAAACATTTCGTAGTCGATTTTCTTGCTTGGATAAGGGAAATGTTGTGCATGTTTGCCGGAATTAAGAAAATCAACAAAGATACCAAATAAGTGCCATACTGATCTTCCGTGTTATTTCTACGAGTTCCCCTTGTGGATGAACCATGGTTTCCAAAGGCGCTGAAGGATCTGTTTCACTCGTGTCCCTTCTGTCATGATGCTCACCAGTTTTTCTCTCTGGGATAAAGTGAAAATGAAGAACCAGGGATTCTGATAATTTTCTGGAAAGCTTTCAGGGATTTGGTTAGAAAATCTGGTCATGTGATTTTATTTAATGAAACGAAATAACAAGTATATAGTAACCATGCAGCATGAACAATTCAAAAAGGAACGCACGGTAAGGTTCCCGAAACTAAATATTAGACCTGAGTATAACACAAACCTTCACTTTAGTGTCATTGCAAACTTCGCATGCAGGAACCTCATTAGTATGGAACAAACTTCGGAGATCAAGAAAGGATGTAATTCGAAGCCAAGTTTTTTCCATCTAGTTTGAAACACAGCCACCTGTTCTGCATTAGTTGTTAAAGTGGTATTTCCTTTTAGGCCATGGAAAAGTTCTTGAATGCTCTGGGTTGAATTCATTTGATAGTTAGTGGATCAACTTTTGTTGAAAGTTTGTTCAAAGTTTATCTCCTCCATGTCCAGAGAGCGGCCAAGGCAAGAATGTCTGAGTCTCTTCCCATAAATTGTTGAATAGCTCGTCCAGCATGCTGGTGTGCAACATCTTAGATGATGTGCACACTGGTTGGCAAACTAACACTTAGTGTTTCAGTATGACCACCCATGCACTTTATCCAGAAGAACCTCTGCATCATTAATCTTGTAAATATTGCAAGTTTGATTTAGCATTTACAAATTTTTTAAGATTCAAACCAAACCAATTTTAGATATAAAAAATTTAAAGTAACAAACCAGCAAATAATTAATAAGAAAAGAAGTAAGTTCAAGGAAGAAGAGATGTGGGGGAACTAATGAGGTGGGATTAAGCTCCAGACAGGTAAATTACATTAGATTAAATGACAGAGAAAGTCTTGTACCTAGTAAATGACTCCCCAGTCGCATGAAAACACTTCACGTAATCTTCATTAGGCCAAAACTGACTCATTGCAGGAAGTGATCGTTCTGTAATGATTTTGAAAAACTCGACATTAGTATTAACAATGGCTCTTGTAGCAGCATAATAAGCCTTCCATCCATTGACTGGGGTTACACCGTCCTGTTCTAAAGTAAAATCCTAGAGAGCGATGAAGAAGAGAAAATAATTAGTAATCGTTAACCATTTCATCCATAACTTAAATGAAAAAACAACATAATGAAATTTCATCTGGCAATATGAACACACTTACATACAAATACTAATTACTGGATTTACAACAGAATTGCAGTTACCAAAACTTGAGAAATGTAATGGCACTCTAGTATTTAACAAATGAGGAAAAATCAAAATCAAAAGAGCTTCACAAGAAACATGTAAAAATAAAAAAAATTCAAATAAACAAAAAATAAATAAATAATCAAATACATAATTCAATGTTGTTCAGAACAAAACAGACCATTTATATTCCCCCATGAGCACAACTAATTATTCTACTCAAATCATTTGCTAAATCTCTCATTATGTAACAAGATGGAGTACCTTAAATCCATACAAAGTACAAATCCACAAAGTTGGTCAGTCAAAATAATTTTTATTACTATAACTCAATCAAAACTACCATGTATATTGGGGGTGAATATATGATTAAGCTCCCTAGAAAACACTTGTTTTAAAGATGGATGAAAATATCTACTGAATCAATAAAAGGGAGAAGTTCGGATCTTTTCAAGCTCATTAATTTTCCCTATCCTCCTAAAAATCCAGTTATCGTAAACAAATCCACCAAAAAAATAAAATAAAAAAATAATGCATTACAGAAATTATACTTATGCTTTGGTGGCAGCATAAACAACAAAGAGAGGATCAGAGGGATAACAATGGCAGAACCAGACCCTATATTAACAGTAAACAATATGTTTCTCACCGATCTTAAGGGCATTTACTTAAATTAAAACGCTTGAGAGGTAACACACATATTTTAAACCACCTTAAAAATTAACTCATACAAATCGAAGCATTTTAAAGTTAAGAAGCAAAATTTGGACAATCCAAACAATCCTTTCAAGATTAAAATAAATAAACCAACAGAATTATTAATAGACAAATAAATCCTAACATGGTGATCATCAAATAAAAATAAGCAAAACCCAAATCATAAACTCAATGTAAAACCGAATTCAAAAAATAATAACAGCCAAATCATGGAATCGTCTTTCAAGTAACTCACCTCGATTGAAGGTAATCAAAATTCTAGTGAAAAATTGTATCGATTTTGGAGAGAGAGAGATATGGATACGGTTAGAGATGGCAAAAAAATCTGATCCGCCCCGTCGACTCGATCCGATCCGAAAAAATCCCGATCCGTGGATCGACGGATCGAAATTTATGTGATCCGCCCCGATCCGAAAATTCACGGAGCGGAGCGGATTTGGATCGGGGCTGATCTAATCCGCCCCGATCCGACAATTTTTTTTAATATAATTTTTTTATCATGTATAAAAATCTAATATGTAAATTTTGTAGCAAACTTTAATTTCTGTGAATAACCTGCAATCTTTGCATTTTAAAGAAAACACATTTTTCATATTCTTCATTTGAAGAAAGAATTCAATAAGTGATGGCAAAAAAACTCGATCCGTTAAATCGGCGAATCGGCCTCTATACGTCTCGTTTCAATAAAATAAATAAAAAATTTAATTTTTCTAGATTTTTTTAAAAGATTTAATTTAAAATATATTTAAAAAAAATTTAAAAAATTAAAAAATAAAAATAAAAAATATTTGGCGACCGATCCGCCCCCGTTGCCAACCCTAGATACGGTGGTATATATGTGAATGAAGAAAATATTGGAAGATAAAGCAGCTGTCAATTTGCAAATTTACTGTTGCAAAAATAGATGTCCAGTGTGAAAGCAAGGACTGAAAAATGAACAATAATCGTCATATTAATTCTTTTAATGTAGTAGGATATATTCTTCTGTAAGAACAAAAAAAAGAAATGAAAAACAATGAAATAGTAACTTTATTTTGCTTGGGCCCTCTTAACACGAAACTGGGCCCAGGAAATTTCTCTCTCTCTCTCTCTCTCTCTCTCTCTCTCTCTCTCTCTCTCTCTCTCTCTCTCTCTCTGTGTGTGTATACTGTATATATGTATACAGTATACAAAAAAAAAAGGAATCGAACGGAATCGGACAAAAAAAAATAGATAGGTTCTTTAGGAAAAAAATGAGAATCGAAACTGAACCGAAATCAAAAAATGGAGAACCGAAAATCGGTTGGTTCCTATTTGAAAACTGAAAATCGAACCGAGAACTGAACATGCTTAATTTAAATTAAGTCTACGGGATACTTTTGACACTTTATGTATTACTTTACATGATAATTACTGAATTATTCATATTATATTGCATCTTACATGAAATTTTGTGCACCAATTTTAGAAGATTGGATGTATGGTCCATCACTCGAACTAGTTTATTACATCTTTTGGTTCAATATTTACAAATTAAGGCAATAATTATTGTGTTGATATGTACTGAACTAATTTCAAGAAGGATGTGTGGTTTGACATGTATGTGACTTTTGTGGAAGTGCATTAGTAAATTGTGATTTGACAATGAAGTCTGATATAAGAGTTCATTAGAAATCATTTTTATCTTCGAATTATATCTCGGTTCAAATGAGCTAAATTGTTTTATGTTATGGTTATGGTGTTTATATGTCATCATTATCATTTAATATTTCAGTTCTGATGATCCGGCATTCCAGGATAAGTAGTACATAGAACAACAGAAGATGAAGATCTTACTACTTTCTGATTGCCTGTGGGGATCTAAAGAATATTTTTTTGATTCAACGCTTATTTTTTCACACACTTTCACATTTCGTCAAAGTTGAATTTTTTAACAAAGAGCCGAAAAATAACTGAAATCGAAGAACCGAAATCATTCGATTCTTGAGTTTTGAGAACCGAAATCGGAATCGAACAGAAATGCCCAGCCCTAGATGATATTACACTCTCACATACATTTTTAATAGAGGATATTACCTCCAACCCTACATTTCTACTACATAATTAAAAAATAAGACTTAATACTGTTTTATTCAAAATTCTAGTAATAATTAAAGGATTATATTAATAATTACATTATTAAATTAAAATAAACTAATATAACCTTCCATACTCATTCTATCTACTTCAAACCCTAATCCCACTCATTTAACTTTAATCTAATCTAATCTCTCTCTCTCTCTCTCTCTCTCTCTCTCTCTCTCTGCGATTCACGAAGCTGCAAAATCATCGATCTCTATGCAGCGCAGATCACAGCAGTCGACAGCAGTTGATCGCATCGTCAAAAGTGTGGTACTGCGGGATTGCTCAGACTTTGATGGTGCATTGTGCATCTCCAACGCGATTGACGATTCGCGTCTTCGAGATAGCGAGTGCAGCACCCCTACAACAACGTCGTTCTTACATTCTAATCTCTCTCTCTCTCTCTCTCTCTCTCTCTCTCTCTCTCATGTGTGGGGTGTGGTGGAGGTGGAGATGGAGATGGTGTTGGCATTGGGTGTCACTCCCCGAAATTTGAAGCATTTTTTTTTTAAAAAAATAAATCTCTGATACCAAACTTGTGACGACCCGAAATCCTCCATTTAAAATAATATCATTTAATCAAATAACTGGGTAAAATTTAAACATCTTGGCGCGCAGAAGCTTCAGATGTCGACACTGGTGTCGACACAAAACTTACTGAGGCTGCACTGCCGAGTAGGTGTCGACACCAACGCTATTTCTGAGATAAAATAGTTTGGTGTTGAAATATAGGGTTTCGGTTCCGAGACGTAATGATCCTACCAACCTCTTTCCTTTAAATAACGCTTTAAACATATACTTGACAAAAACATAAACCAACACATATGTATAGATTCTTAAAAATCTCTTACAACCAAGTTTTAGGAAGAGGTTACAAAATTACCCCAGACTTCTTCTTCCCTATTTAAAAAAAAAAAAAAAAAAACTAACCCTTGACTTCAAACTTCTTTGCCGAGAAATCATCGGACTATTCCATAGAAGTGCGAATAGAGAAACTGAGAGAGAGCAGGGAAGTCGCGATACGTTTGTCAGGTATAGGTCTTTGTAACATACATATAATACTGTTCATCGATCGACAAAATCCACTCCTGAGAGATGACTTCTAAGTGATCAAAGTGCAGCATCTACAATTTTGAAAACATGAATTGATAATTCAATGAGTAATTCGATACACATGCAAGTATTTTTGAAAATTATGATTTCAGGGCCCGATTATAGATTATCTCCTCTACCCCAAAGGGCTTATCATTTCCATAACTCGGATACCGATATCATGGCCATAACGTACCAGATCACATAGGACTATTTCATCCTCTAGAGCTTCTACATCCCTGTCATCCTTCACCCTATTCGACTCCAATAGAGATATTGGATCACCATGTCGGTCCTCATTACCCTCGGAGTCGCGAGGTGCTCCCGACATCATCAACATTGGTCATATTACAACAGATTACATAGGATCATTTCATCCTTTAGGGATTTTACATCCCTGTTATCCTTTACCATGTTCGACTCCAACAGAGATATTGGATCACCATGTCGTTCCTCACAACCCTCAGAGTCACGAGGTGCTCCCGACATCATCAACATCAATATCCATATTGATTACCGAGGGGACTAGAGTTCAAGTCTATAATCATTACTTGAAAATGCTCCTTTTGTGAATCATATCACATTCAATATCATCATCAATATGCATCCAAAGCATTTTATCACATATCAGACTTGCACATAACGAAACATGTAAAGGGTGTATCGAATACTCACTATTTTGATGATTATGTAATATCTATCAACCTGAAATTTATAAAATAACTTCATATCATTAACAGAACTAAAACTAGAGGGGGTGTCTACCTAGGTGTGGACACCATGTTCATCGTTCTTCGTTTGGTGTCGACACCAAACGTAGTTTCAGAAACTGGGTTTTGATTTCTTTGATTGTGTTGATCCTTAACTAATATATTTTGATAATCATTTTTGAAAAACAAGTTTGGGGATCAAAAGAATGATTTGAAACGGATTTAAACATAGTTTTGGCAAGATTTCAAGAATTGTATAAAAAGAGATAGAGTTTTTGAATGCTGATTACCTGAGGTTATGGTTTTATAATTTCAAAAATTCAGGTATTTATAAGGAAGAAAGGTTGTAGGGAAGCCAGGGGTCATGGTTGTACAGGATTGGGACCTTCCTTCACCATTAAGCTTCCTAATTACAAAGCATGAGGTGTCTCTCATGCAGCTGGAGTTGGAGCACGTCCATGCAAGCAGGAGGTGGAGAGAAGGTATAAGCTGAGTAATGGAAGCTATACAAGCATTGTTGGCAGTCTATGAGTTCAACTATGGCTACTATTTTAGCTTTTTCCCATTTTTGAGCAGTTGATTTTGAGTCTGATTTTGAAGTAGCAAACGTCATCCAAATTAAGAGTTTTTTGGTGTCATTTCAAAGTACTCATATAGTACTTTCATATAAAAATTTTCCTCACAGAATTTGGATAATGGGAGAAAGAAGTTATAGCATTCCATAGATGGCCCATAGAAACTGTCTTTTCTGAGTTGCACGTGTGAGCAACCAACTTTGAAAAATTGCTGAGAATTATACAGTAGTCAAAATGACAAAAGGATTTCATATTCTCGAAGTTCACTTCGAGTACTTGTCCGTACATATAAGATATGCATTTATCCAAGGTCGGAATATGTCAAACAAACCTCCTAAAGATAGACGTTAAATCGCCATTTTTATTTCTAACTTAGGTTTTAAAACCTTAAAATATATTCATTATGTAATAATTAGTAAATAAGGACGTCATAATTTTGCGGGTCATTACATTGGGGATACGTGGTGTTGGTGCGGTGTTGCAGCAATGTTGTAAGGTGTTTGGATCTATGATAGAAGTCGTGGAGGATCGGTGGATCTGCGACTGTGTGGGTGAATCTCAGGGATCTGCGGCGATAATGTATTTTGGATTGCAGTGGTAAATATTGGGTGGTGGTGATGGTTATGTGGTGGCTGTGGGTGGTGATGGAAACAATGGTGTCGCCCGGTACTACGTGGCATTGGGTTTCAAGAGATGGTTTTACAGCGGCTGTTTTTTTTTTTTCTTTCTTTGATTGGGGGCACCAGTGGCGTTAAGATGGTGGTGGTGGGATGGTGGTGGTAAGTTGGTGCCTGCCCTGTACGTTGTGACCAAATAGTTAATAAGTCGATCATGTCCTAATAATATGATAATTGTTACTTAAATTATTCGTGACCTGATAAATCGCATCCTAATAATCTGATAATTATGACTTTAAATATTTGTGACCTAATAATTTGATAAGTTGTGACCTAGAAATAACTCGTAATCGATTAATTTAAAACATGTGACCTTGAAATTGTTAATATGAAGTAAAAAAAATGTTATTGTAACATAAAAGGATTTGCATTTTGTGATATATTATTTTGATAATTTGTGACATTGAAACCTATGACCTGCTCTTTGACAATTTGTGACCTAAAATATTTGTATTTTGTTATCTAAAATTATATTACGTTGTGACCTCAACATATATAATTAATAAAATATTTTTATTTATTTAATTAATTAAGTATAATTACAACCTGATTTTTTATTTTTTTTAACTTATACCTTAAAATTGAAATTATGTTTAGTAAACACCTTATATACATATTTTTTCCTTTTTAATAGCAATGGCAATTGAGCGGATTCGGGGCGGGTTCTTATCCTGCCGCGCCCCCGCGACCCGATTGGTTGCGGATCAGGGCGGGCCAGTGGGACAACCCACTCACCTTGCCATTGACCCGAAATTATTTTTTCGAGGCTAAATTGGTAATGAAATTTTAGACGTCGAACTAGTTAGAATTTTTAACTTTGAACTTTAAAGATAATATGTATATATTTGAAGGGAAAAAAATTAACAAACAATATAATGGTATAGTGGTTGTGTGTATACTCATCCCCCAAAGTCTCACTAAGGTTCGATTTCTTCTTGACCTCATTAAATTTATTTTTCAGTTTCTCATTCTAATTAATTCACAAAATAAATAAATAAATCCTGGGTTTCCGGGCGAGGAGGGTCTACCCCAAAAATACTCTGCGGACCTAGTGGGGTGGGTCAATTTCGGGGCAGGGCGATCCTCCGAGTTTTTTTGCTACTCCTACTTTTTAACTTCACAATTCAAAAAAAAAACAAATTCTTAAGTTCTTTATACAAAAATCAGGTTATAAGTAAATAATATATTAATAGTGTGTTTGATTTTGTTTTAAAAAAAAAATTGTAGTTTTCAATAGTAATTTTTAGGAGAATACGTAATTAAAAAGTATGGAATCTTTTTTGAATTTTTTGTAATATTATTTTATTGATAAATATATGGTTAAAAAGAAGTGAGTGAAAGTCATGATTTTTGAATACTGAAAATCAAACGGGGCCAAATTAAACTAACTTACCAATCTCACCACCACTACCTATTCAAACCTAATTCACACCATCCTCCCAATTCATTACAAAAATGCTCCAGTTGAAACCGAAGAAGGAAAAGAGACATGACCACCGTAGGAGTTTGCCCCGCCGATCACCGTCACTTGTGTGTCACCTCACATTGTTGATGCAATCAGTGACCACTGCAGGGGTCCTCACCGTCACCAACAACGGCATCATCTTCATCACACCGACCATTCGATGTCGCTGCAGCATCATCGATGGTGATGTCGCTTGGCAACGGCGCTGTGAGCGTCACCTTTACAGGGTCGTGCTTTATAACATTGATTTGTTTATCAAAGAGCGCTCAGTGGTCGATCTGTTTGGGGTGTGGTTCTTGATTTGGCATCCCTTTCTAAGTTAGTAGTGTTTGGTTGTGATGCGATGGTGTGTGGTTGGTTGTAGTGGTGGTGGTTAACAGTTGGTTTGCAGATTTGGAAATGTATGGTGGTGGTTAACAATTACTGCAATTTGTAGAATATATTGGTTTAGGGGTGGTGACGGGTGAGGTGGTGGTTGTGACACCGATTGCGGATTTAAGGTTGCAGGTGACGGCAGGGTAAAGTTTTCAGTTGGCGGTGATTTTGCGGTTGCAGGCGATGAAATGTGTGTGGTTGTGGGCGTTGGTGGTGGTGGTGGTGGTGGTGGTGCCACCATGTGTGACTTTTAAGTTTTGGATCGTAACGATATACAAGCAATGACTGTGATGTGAGTTGGAGGTGGTGATCGTCGTCGTCGTCGTCGTGCCAGCAGAGACGACCTTTGTAGCGACCAAGAATTTTTACGCGATTAATAATTATTTTAATAGAAAATCGTGTCGCTACTATTTCACCCATTTTTATTAAGTAACGCCGCGACGTATTCGTATAGCCAAATCAAGAAATAATCGAGATCGTTCGATTTTAAATTAAATTCCGAATTTCTAAAAATATCTCCATTCTCTTGATTTAAAGTATATTAAGTCCAAGTACTTAATTCAATGTTATCCCAATATTTATTTATACAAAAATTATTTTTATTATTGAAATTAAGAAAATATATGCAAGCATGAGAGGTTCCATTATATATAATAATTATGAGAATCTTAATTTAATAAATATGGAAAAGTATATGAATGGTTGATAGACTCCATTATATGTAATCATGAAGAGCATAATATTTGTATAAATATGGAAAAGTATATGAATGAATTATATACTCCATTATATATAATCATGAAGAGCATAATATTTGTATAAATATGGAAAAGTATATGAATGATTGATAAGACTCCATTATATGTAATCATGAAGAGCATAATATTTGTATAAATATGGAAAAGTATATGAATGGTTGATAAGACTCCATTATATGTAATCATGAAGAGCATAATATTTGTATAAATATGGAAAAATATATGAATGGTTGATAAGACTCCATTATATGTAATCATGAAGAGCATAATATTTGTATAAATATGTAAAAGTATATGAATGGTGCTTTACTTTAAGAAAAGGATGTGTTAAAATTAATGGAATTGAATGATGATGTTTACATTATGCCAACTTTACACATCTATATAAATCCATCTCTTTTACACACAACTCTACACATATACACTTATTTCCAATCTCTTGACAAAATCCACAAGTAAGAGAAATTCAAGGTGGTCAAGAAAGTTTTGGTCCATTTACTACTACACTTCATTTTAATCTTTTAAAAGGTAAGTATATCTTATGTTTTTATGAAAAGTAAGTATGTTTTTATGACAAGTAAGTATATCTTATGTTTTTATGAAAAGTAAGTATGTTTTTATGACAAGTAAGTATATCTTATGTTTTTATGAAAAGTAAGTATGTTTTTATGAAAGGTAAATACACCTTATGTTTTTATGAAAAGTAAGTATGTTTTTATGACAAGTAAGTATACCTTATGTTTTTATGAAAAGTAAGTATGTTTTTATGACAAGTAAGTATATCTTATGTTTTTATGAAAGGTAAATACACCTTATGTTTTTATGAAAAGTAAGTATGTTTTTATGACAAGTAAGTATATCTTATGTTTTTATGAAAAGTAAGTATGTTTTTATGAAAGGTAAATACACCTTATGTTTTTATGAAAAGTAAGTATGTTTTTATGACAAGTAAGTATACCTTATGTTTTTATGAAAAGTAAGTATGTTTTTATGACAAGTAAGTATATCTTATGTTTTTATGAAAATGTTTGGATCATTGCTATGAAAATCAATCTCACAAGATTGTTATGGGTTCCATATGATATGTTTATGATTATGCTAAGGGGATCGGAGTTTAGTAGCGCTACACATAAGAATTCTTGTCATTTAAGTTCGGTAAAATTCTTGTGTCTCCCTATGTTTATGAGTATTTCGATCCTATCCTATGTTATGATGAAAATGATCCATATGCTTTCAAAAGAAAATTTATGCTTGGTATACTTACTGGGATTTTATAAATCTCACTCCACGATATTTACCATTTTCAGATAATTGAAGGTTCGAGGCGGTCAACATGGAAGTGGCAAAAGTGGTTAAGATTGATGAGATAATTATGTTGAACTTTATGTAAGAAAATTATGTTCTATTTTTATTCACAAATAAAATTATGGGATTCTAATTATTCTTTTGAATAATTTTACATTACTATTTAAGTCTCGATAATATGATATGAGTCACTTTTAGTGGCACTCGAATGGTCGAGAATTCGGGTCGTCACAGTTGGTATCAGAGAAAGAGTTTTAAAAACGATTCTGTAGATTTTTGAAATTTTATTTCTTTAAAAAAAAAAAAAAAAAAATCACTATTCACGTGAACAGTAAAACGACGTGCTATTCATGATGAACAGTGAACGAAATCACTATTCATTATAAAAAAAAAAAGTTGAATTTTCACATGTCAAGTATGGTTATGATTTTGAAAAGCATGATGAAATTTGATGTGCGAATTTCAAGGACAAAATTCATTTTAAGCAAGGGAGTTTGTAATGTCCTGAAAATTTTATGGAATATAATTAGTTAGTGATATGATGTTTATATTGATGTCTTTGATAAATTTCTAGAAGTTCGGGGACTAAAGGAAAAATAAGATTTGACGATAAATTTTATTTGGGTTAAGTTATTAATTATTGATGGAGAGATAATTACTATATCGATATTGGATTTTTTTTGAAGACTGTGATTAATTAGGAATTATGATTCAAGAAAATGTTGATTTGGATACAACCACATTAAATTATTGTTGATTAAAGGAAAATAAGATTATATGAAATATTTTAACTCATCACTCTACTATGTCACTCTCCACGTATTGACTCCTCGAACCAGGTATGTTATATGCTTTGCAAGTCATTTACGATTTTATTAAGACATGTTAAGTATGAAATCTTCATATGTTATGAATCTTTAAGTGAAATATACATGTTGAGTATGATATGAATTGATAGAAGCCTGAATTTTAATTTATTCCTTTTTATGTAGAATCATGAGACATAGAGGATATTGATATGAATTTTGGTTCATATTAAGCTTAGTAAGACTGACTAAATTAGAAAAATAAGTTGGTTCGTAACTTTTGCCAAAAAAAAAATATATGGAATAATATATTAAACAAACAAAATTAATAATGAATTTGTACAATAATTTATCCCTTTATCACTACCTTTGTTTAAAAACAAGGGAAAAACTGTGGATGGTTATTAGTACTTCCTCTTCAAGTTTCAATTTTCGGTTCAATAATTTATCCCTTTATCACTACCTTTGCTTAAAAGCAAGGAAAAACTGTGGATGATTATTGGTACCACTCTTCAAGTTTCAATTCTGAAAAAAAATTCGGAAAGAAAGAAAGAGAACGGGTGTTGAGCATAATGGGAATAATATGACTTAAGAATGATTTTCAAAATAATTGTTGTCCTCGAGTTTAGAAATGATGAACCTTAAATGGACTTTGTATAATTGATTTTAGACATGGCACTAAGTATGAGAAGTCAACAGAAATGATTAGAAATATGTTCAGATTATCTATCATTTAGATTTAATGAGAAATAGCGAGCCAATTTTATGAAGTTTTATGAGATGTTAAGATTATAAGTGATGTGGTTTTAATGAGACTTTTATGAGAAGCATTATGAAGTTAGAGATTTAAAGATTTGGTTATTGGGAATTAAGTAATGGCTATTATGTTGAGTAAGTGAATTATGCCTCTATATTGAAGAGAAATTTATTATGAACTTTGGCCTTGTGATTAAATTTTGGAAATATGATTTATGACTTATAAATATAAGTATGAGTAATCTTTTGAGCCAATTAAGGTATTGAAGGAAGTGATATTGTGATATTGACGACTATGATTTGAAATTTCTATGTTGAGAAATTATGAATTGATTTTCTGGAATTTTTTTTTTATGATATTGAAGTTTGATGAAATTGTGGTCAATTTTTAGATCGTTGTGATCAAATGTGGTATTATTTATTATTGTGAGTTATGAAGTATGCTTACGGTTTGAATAAGTCCAAATTTCAAAGGAAACTCTGCCTAGAATTTTATCGTTTGGAATTAAGAGCATAGTATGGTATGCAATCACTAAGAGAATTGAGGTTAGACATGCAAATTCATTTACATCACAAACGAGATTTAGTAGATGATAACAGAGATATTATTATTTTCTCGTAAGGAGAACACACAAGAGTCACACTGAAAAAGAAATACATAAACACGCAAAAGCAAAAGAAAGCAACATGGGAAATTCCTCAAATTGAGAGATGTGTTTCCGGAGTAGCCGTATCCTACCACCTCTGACCTTTTGAGGAAATAAAGAAACCTTCAAAGAGGTGTGTTTCGAGAGTAAGAATACTCCGTAATCTACCACCTGGAACCTTTGAGGTACACACAAGATTTAAACATTAAGGAAATCCTAGGAAATTAGAGGGGTGTCTCGAGAGTAAGAATACTCCGTACTCTACCCCCACCTATTCTAAGATTCATAAAGTTAAGTTTACATTAACCGGACTCCATTTTCGCTTGATTCCCCTTCCTTGCGACCAATCTATCTTAACCCCTGCTGGATCTTGTATTGAGATATATGACTGCAGCTTATCCAGTAGTTCATCAATAGTAGGAGCAGAAATAAGGAGCCTTCTGGAAAATGGAGAGATGAATCCCTGTTCCACAACATAATCAAGAAAGGTTAACAAACCATCAAAGAAATTGTTAACATTCAGAAGCCCAATAGGCTTAGTATGGAGATCTAGTTGAGCCCACGAGGTAATGTTAAAGATTTCTTCTAAGGTACCAAAACCTCCGGGCAGGGCTATAAAGGCATCAGAACCATATAGCATACAAGTTATGCGTTCATGGATGGATAAGGTTTGAACTTCATGCCCTCGTGTTTTGCCTGCAACATCTACCAAAGGGACAGGTATGACACCGATTACTTTTGATTTCTCTGCAAGAGCAGATTGGGAAATACAACCCATTAGACCACTGCTACCACCCCATACACAAGAGTGATACCTTTTTCCCCCAGTTTCTTTCCAAGATCTACGGCCGCTTCTAGATAACTGAAGCCTTTCCCCACTTTTGATCCACAAAATACACAAATAGTTTTGATCTGTCGAAGTTTTGGTGCTTCCATCTTTGATAGTATAGAAGAGAAAACTTACGAAGAAGATGTGATTTTGGGATGCCTGAACTATGAAATATGTTTGGCTATTTAAAGCCGGAAAAATTTACTGTTTTTGATTGATTATGAAAAAGTAAAGATTTACTTTTGACAAAATCGGCCAACTTTTGACTGTTTTACCAAAGATATCACCTTTCGGTGATTTATTTCCAGCTTTATCAAAACTCGAGAAAGGAAAATATATTTTATTTCCAAAACGCGTGAAAGAAAACAGCAAAATATTTTAAATGTGTATCAAGAGATTTACCTTATATCATTGTTGAACTGCCAGAAGCCTCATTTTGTAAAACAGACTGGCAAACAGGATCTTTTGCTATTATATTTTGGAGACTATAACGATTTTTGTCCTCGTTAAACTGAGCGTATAAGGAGAGAAGTTCACGTTGCACATAACCACTTGGGTGCGTCTCAAGAGTCAGTCGAATATCATCCAAAGACTCCTTACTCAGTCCACCCTTTATGAATTTGATTTTATCATCCCGATTAGTAGAAGAATATCCTACTGTTTTGCAACGAGTATCACAGTTCCAACGAGCACATTTGTAGCAACCATTCAGCCTTTTTGCTCTTCGTTTCTTTGCGAAGGTGCTTTTGCCTAAACCAGGCATGTGCTTTGGAAATGTCATAGGTAATTCACCAGATAGTCGAACCTTTGCTTCGATCAACCAGCGAACATCTTCTGAAACACCATGAGCCATCAGCAACCTCAATCTTTCGAGTCTTATTCGATAAATTTTCCTCAGATCATTCATTGGAAGACTGGAATAATACTTGCGAATGTTTGTAAGAATGATATCCATGTTTTTGATGGATCTAACCTCTTCCCAGCATGAACTATTTAAAAGCATTAAGGATCGGAGGGAATCCGCGTGATATTGATTCCAGCAAGAAAGCGCGGAATAGAATAATGGAAAAGAGGGAACAAGAGTTTATGCGCCGTTTACTTTCTTGATAAAAGAAAGATTTGATGATGACGGGATTTGAGATATGGAATATTTTCTTGGATTTTTGGGTACTGATATTTTGATATAATAATCAAGGTATAGAAATAATACGGGGATACGTGAAAGTGAAATAAGGACTGTATTGAATCAGGATTAATAAGTTTGTGCAAGTGAAAGGAATACCTTACGGGAAATGTTATGATATTTGAGTTAAGAATTTTAATTATTTGGGAGATATTTGTTTATTGAATTTTGCAGAAATTTTGGGTTACAAATATTGGAAAGATAAACTGATGATTATGTTGATATGTGAATAACATGTTTGGGTATATTACATAGAGAATATTCAGGTAATCGTTTTAATTATTTTGGGATATTTGGTGATAAGAAGAAATGACAAATTATTATGGTATGATATGTTAGTAAAGATTTATTGAAATTTTAGAGATATTAATACGAATATTTGAGGTTACATGATACGATGATAAGTGACAGGTTACATGAGTACTACAAGATATGATGAAATATCACATACGATTGGAAATTTTCATTTTGAATTAGAATTTATGAGTAGACACATATGTCTATTATTGATAAGAAAAATACATGTTCTTAAGAAAACAAAGAGATGCATTTAGTAAAAGTCCAGTGGGTTAGATATTATAATGATGAGATTACTAAGAGAAAGAAGAGAAGAGATTCTGATTAAGTGTTCAGAAATCATAAGATCAAGTAAGTTTAATTTCGAGGACGAAATTATTTTAAGGGGGTAAGTTTGTAGCGACCAAGAATTTTTACGCGATTAATAATTATTTTAATAGAAAATCGTGTCGCTACTATTTCACCCATTTTTATTAAGTAACGCCGCGACGTATTCGTATAGCCAAATCAAGAAATAATCGAGATCGTTCGATTTTAAATTAAATTCCGAATTTCTAAAAATATCTCCATTCTCTTGATTTAAAGTATATTAAGTCCAAGTACTTAATTCAATGTTATCCCAATATTTATTTATACAAAAATTATTTTTATTATTGAAATTAAGAAAATATATGCAAGCATGAGAGGTTCCATTATATATAATAATTATGAGAATCTTAATTTAATAAATATGGAAAAGTATATGAATGGTTGATAGACTCCATTATATGTAATCATGAAGAGCATAATATTTGTATAAATATGGAAAAGTATATGAATGAATTATATACTCCATTATATATAATCATGAAGAGCATAATATTTGTATAAATATGGAAAAGTATATGAATGATTGATAAGACTCCATTATATGTAATCATGAAGAGCATAATATTTGTATAAATATGGAAAAGTATATGAATGGTTGATAAGACTCCATTATATGTAATCATGAAGAGCATAATATTTGTATAAATATGGAAAAATATATGAATGGTTGATAAGACTCCATTATATGTAATCATGAAGAGCATAATATTTGTATAAATATGTAAAAGTATATGAATGGTGCTTTACTTTAAGAAAAGGATGTGTTAAAATTAATGGAATTGAATGATGATGTTTACATTATGCCAACTTTACACATCTATATAAATCCATCTCTTTTACACACAACTCTACACATATACACTTATTTCCAATCTCTTGACAAAATCCACAAGTAAGAGAAATTCAAGGTGGTCAAGAAAGTTTTGGTCCATTTACTACTACACTTCATTTTAATCTTTTAAAAGGTAAGTATATCTTATGTTTTTATGAAAAGTAAGTATGTTTTTATGACAAGTAAGTATATCTTATGTTTTTATGAAAAGTAAGTATGTTTTTATGACAAGTAAGTATATCTTATGTTTTTATGAAAAGTAAGTATGTTTTTATGAAAGGTAAATACACCTTATGTTTTTATGAAAAGTAAGTATGTTTTTATGACAAGTAAGTATACCTTATGTTTTTATGAAAAGTAAGTATGTTTTTATGACAAGTAAGTATATCTTATGTTTTTATGAAAGGTAAATACACCTTATGTTTTTATGAAAAGTAAGTATGTTTTTATGACAAGTAAGTATATCTTATGTTTTTATGAAAAGTAAGTATGTTTTTATGAAAGGTAAATACACCTTATGTTTTTATGAAAAGTAAGTATGTTTTTATGACAAGTAAGTATACCTTATGTTTTTATGAAAAGTAAGTATGTTTTTATGACAAGTAAGTATATCTTATGTTTTTATGAAAATGTTTGGATCATTGCTATGAAAATCAATCTCACAAGATTGTTATGGGTTCCATATGATATGTTTATGATTATGCTAAGGGGATCGGAGTTTAGTAGCGCTACACATAAGAATTCTTGCCATTTAAGTTCGGTAAAATTCTTGTGTCTCCCTATGTTTATGAGTATTTCGATCCTATCCTATGTTATGATGAAAATGATCCATATGCTTTCAAAAGAAAATTTATGCTTGGTATACTTACTGGGATTTTATAAATCTCACTCCACGATATTTACCATTTTCAGATAATTGAAGGTTCGAGGCGGTCAACATGGAAGTGGCAAAAGTGGTTAAGATTGATGAGATAATTATGTTGAACTTTATGTAAGAAAATTATGTTCTATTTTTATTCACAAATAAAATTATGGGATTCTAATTATTCTTTTGAATAATTTTACATTACTATTTAAGTCTCGATAATATGATATGAGTCACTTTTAGTGGCACTCGAATGGTCGAGAATTCGGGTCGTCACAACCTTGGTGGGGATGGGAGTTGGGGTGAAGGGGTGAAAGTGGGGATGGGGTGGGATTTAGGGTGTGTGGTGACTAATGATTAATTGTTACCATTAATTATATATTTGTCAACAATTAAGTTTATAATTTGTGATCAAAAAAATGAATCGTGATCAAATAATTTGATAAATTGTGACCTATAGAATTTGTAATATGTGAGTTTGTGATCGAAAAATGAGTTGCGATCTAAAAAATTCGTGATTTGTGTCCAAGTAAAAAATTGTGATTTGTGATCAATAAAGAAATTGTGACTAATAATTTGTTAAGTTGTGATCAATAAACTCGATATTTTTTATCGAGGAAAAATTGTAACCTACAAAATTCGAGAGTTGTGGCCGAGAAATATGCAAGCCAAATTATTTTATAATTTGTGATGAAGAAATACATTGTGACTTATAAATTTTATGATTTGTGACTAAGAAATAAGTCGTAACATATAATATTTGTCATTTGTGATTGATTAATTTGACAATTTGTGAACGAAAAATAAGCCCCTGTTCTCTTTGCTGTTTTGAGGTCGTTTTCTGTTTTTATTTTCGAAAACGCTAAAAACGCGTTCTCTTTACCATTTTCGAAAACGCATTTTGGAAAACAAAAAAAAAATTTGTACACAAAACGGAAAACGCCCGAAACATCGTTTTGGGCGTTTTGTGTGTATTTCGACAAAAAATGTCCAAAACGCGGAAAACGCGTTTTGGGAAATTATTTTTTTTTTTTTATATAGAATTGTCTTAACTTAGAACTAAGCTTAATATAAAATTTTTATTTATTTTTATTTTTTTATTATTTTTTTTTACAGTTATCCTAGCTTGGAACTAAGCTTAAATAAAGAATTTTTTTTTTTTTAGAATTATCCTAACTTGGAATTTAGTTTAAATAAAGTTTTATTGAATTCAATATCAACATTACAAAAAAAAAATTAAATGAGAATTCTTGTTATTATGTTTCAAAAAATGCAATGATAAATGGACTCTGGTGGTTTTGAAAGAACTTGCATTTTCTGGATTTTAATAGAAGTAGAGCTTTCTCAAGTCCCGAACCTGACCAAGCTGTGTTAATATAGACTCTTAATGCTCACATTAGTATGTTGCATGTAACCATATTTTTAGTGTATTGTGAAAGGAAATTTGAGTTGGAGTTATTAATATTCTGTAAGCAAATTAATTAAAAATAGTTTAAATAGTGTTCTGCAAAATTTCAAACAGAACGTGTTTTTCAGTTTTTCATTTTCAAAAACAGTTTTCAGAAATGACAAACCAAACGCGTTTTCAGCAAATTTGAAAACAAAAATGAAAACACAAAACATTTTCGAAAATGAAAATACAAAATAAAATACAAATAGAACGCCACCTAAGTTATGACCTATAAATTTGTAATTTCTGACCGAAAATAAGTCTTGGCCTAATTTTTTTTAATTTGCGACCGAAAAATAAGTCTTGACCAAATATTTGTGAGTGAGAAAAAAGTCGTGATCTTTAATATTTATGATTTGTGACCGAAAATAATTTGTTACCTATAAATTTATTATTTGTGACCAAGAATTAAGTCGTAACTACACATATATGTATGTACATACGTATGTATGTATGGAAAAATTACATGAACTCCTAGTTTTATAAATCTATACTATATATAAAGGGAGAATAGTGAATTAGTGTGAATGCAAAATTTGGATAAATGTGAATGCATATATATATTATTTTATGGTTAATATTTTATTAATATTTTTTAATTTTAATAATTGTGCAAAGATTATATGATATAATAATTTCTCGATCTTCAACGTTGTTTATTTGTCGTATATTTGATGAGTTAAGACTAAACACATATTTATAGTTTATTGTGATTTTTTAACGAAAATTGAGAAAAAGTTAAATATGTGAGACAAATGTAGAAATTATAATAAACATATTTATATATTGAACAGACATCAATATTTGTAATCATAATATTACATCTAAAATAATATACAATTAAAAAACTACAAAATTTGCATTTATTATTCAATGAAGTTTTTGACGTTTGGTTGGCATTAAAATGAGTCATATGTGAAATCCTTTGTGGTCCCATGCATAAAAAGGGAAATACGCAGGCTGACGCAAATTTCTTAGTTGACACAACACTGTATCATCTTTCAGAAATTGCCCTTCAATGGCTATACACACACGTAACAAGAAATTTGGAAGGAGGGTACACAAGACCTTACGAATTTCAATGGCTTCTGTAAGATAATGATGTCAGACACATGAGTATATACTACTGTTGAAAAATACATTAAACTGAGTTTTTAACGCAAACCAAACATAAGCATAATTTGAATTATTTATATTGTTTTTAAATTTTAATAATTTTTGTAATAAAAAATTATTTTTGTATCTTTTGTGTTTGTATTGATTATATATAATTATTAAATTTTATGAATGCTTATCTATATTGCGGATAGAAATTTCAGTTCATCGCACTGGTGGAAATCTATACTATATATAATAGTATGATAACTTGGTAGAATTTAATTCTTAAATTCTTTATGCTTTAGTATTATAGAAAATAATTAATATCATGTTATTGTTATTTGTATATTTTGGTTATACTTATTATTTTTATTATTGACATTAATATTGAATGAGTTCAATCAATATTTTTAGTTATCGGTATTAAAATTGTTATTTAATTATTGATTTTTTCATTGATTTGTTGTTCTTAATATTATAAATCCTATGTCCAGCAATTAATAATTAAATTGCATTTTAATTATTAATGGTCAAATCATTTGTTATCTTTAATATTACATATCATATTTTCTAAATATATATTATATATATTATCATTAAATATTTTAATAAATTAAGCCTCTGTTCAGCAACTATTTCGATGTAAAATGTGTGGTTGAAAAATAGTTTTGAAAAAATATGTTGGTAAAAAGTGGGTTGAAAAAATGTGCTACTTATAAATAATTTTATAGAAAAAGTTATTGAACGAAGGTTAATATTGAAGAGTTAATGCTTGGATTTTTTTTAGTCAATAATATTAACAGAAGGATTAATATTTTTTAATCATTTTTAATTTTAATTTTTTTTTAAAGATTATATGGTAAAATTTTCTGTATAATTTCGTAATCTCCAACTTTACTCAGTTGTCGTATCATGATAAACGTGAGATTTTCAAAATTATTATTTTGACTACTTATTTTTGTAAATAAAGTTTTATCGGTTAAATTCAAATATTTTGACTTTTTTTTTTTAATATTGTGATTATTTTTTGCATGAAAATTAAAAAGTACGTTAAATACAAGAGGCAAATATAGAAGTTATGCTAATATATTTCACATGCATCAATAATCGTGCACATAATATTACATCAAATATGATATACCATTAAAAACTACTAAATTTACATTTTTAATAAAGTTATTAATAATTCGTAAAAATTATTGAAATTAATAATAATTTATTATTTAAATATAAAAATTAACATTTACTATTCAAAGAATTTTTTAATAATTTGAATTACTTATGTTATTTTTCAAATTCTAATAATTACTGTAATAGAAAATTCTTTTTTATACATTTATATATGTGTTGATTATGTATAAGCACTAAAAATTTACGAATACTTATTGAAATCGATATTGCGAATAATAATTTTCGTGCTTCGCACGGGTGAAATACTAGTTACTTTGTAATAATAAGATGCTGATTTTTATAAAAATCATGCGCTAATTACCAATTAATACTTATTAGTTAAATATTTTATTATTAAAAATTAAACTACCAAAACCTCTACCGACTGTTCTCCCTGCCCTCAAAGTCCAGAGTTGTCGTCGCTGAATCATGGTGCTTAACGAGGCTTAGAATCGCTATGTAGCGGCCAAGTATGTGTATGTGTGTTTTTTGGTAGTTGGTGGTTAGGGATGGTGGTGATTGTGCAGTGGTATATATGGTGTCAGTGGCGAATGGTAGGAGTATTAAGAGGAGAATTGTGATGGCGATGAACGGATGGTAGCGACGGTGCTTTGACATGGTTCAATGTGGATCTAGATGCAGTGGTGGAGAGGGTCTTGATGCTATTATCTCTTTTTCCTCCAAAATATTCAATTAAGCGCTCATTTTGTGTTCTCTTGTGATTTTCATAAACCTATAAAAACACAAAATATGCAAAAATAAGTAAATATTTATCCAAATTACTCCAAAAATACTACATAAAATGTATGAAATGTGCATGTAAAATGCGCTCAACACCAGCGTTTCCCCTTTTTGTAATTGCTGCATATCAATTTGTAATTTTCTTATTTCCAGAAAACGGTCAAATTTAGCCACAAAATTACGTTTAATGGGACGACCATTGATTCATTCTTTAGTTCAATGGTCATATCCCTCATCGAGTATGCGACTGGTGAATTCATGCATTGCAACACTAGCTGGCTCAATCCAGACCCTTTGTGCACAGTGGTTACTTGGCCACTACAATGTTAAGGAGCGATTCTCAAAAGCATACAACTCCAACAATTTGACTATTTGGTAGAGAATGGTAATCGTCGTCGTTGGGATAGAATGGTATTCGCCCATGTTTAGCCATTTGCCTTTGTGGAGAAGGCATGCAAGTCAATGAAGGCCTAGAAGACATTTAAAAAAACAATTCAATCCGTTAAATTCTATTATTTTGTTTTAAAAAGCATGTGGATTGTCTAGAATTATTTCGTCAAAACGATGGTGTATGCGATGATGATTCACATTTTGTTGAATGGATGTTAATTGTGTTCATAATTTTAAAAATTTAACGGATTATTAATCTAATCTTCTATTGCGTATGTATCGATTCATTTTTCATTTGGTTTATTTAATTTTCATGTGGTGTTTAATTTGGGCAAGAAAGATGTATATTTTCAATATGTTGCTACATATGCTTACAAAATTTAGGTGGACAACATCAACACGTATTACATAAACACTGATTCGAGAACCGTGCTATTTGTACATAGCACTTTACAGCTTGGTGTCCAGATAGTACACATGGCAAAAATTTATCATTTTACCCATTACATTACCTTAAAAATCAATAATCATAAAATTGCCAACACACATAGGTAACCCAATCTGGACAAATACATGTGTACAAATGGTTTTTTCTATGTAGAAAAAAAGAGAGCTGTCATTTTTAATCCATATGGACCATGTTCCCGTTAACATCAAACTGAATCTCCAGACTAAAATATTGGGTAGAAAGGGAATACATTATAGTATAATAGTACATACTACTCACGGATTTTGCTAGATGTGCTTCTTCATTGACACACTCCCTTACACATTGTTGTCTGTTGACATGGTTTTTTTTTAATATTTAAAATTAGAACCATAAAACTATGTTTTGACCACAAAAGAAACCGACCCATTATTCCCCATCTCAAGTCTAAACCCTCTTTTTAGTTTACAAACAGGATACAAAGCCAGGACATGGAGAATTAAAACATTCCATCTTGAACATAACCATGCAATAAGTCCTTCTAAGTCTAGATTGAATCAATGTAACCGGCAACTAAATGCTCTTGTTAAACGAAGGCTTGAGGACGGAATCCATACATGTATGCAGCAAAAAATTTCAAGCCGGTAGCCTACAGCAACACATGCCTAACTTTCAAAACTTACCGTCATCCACTTTTGTGCCTCCATCCTTGCCAAATATTATCTTCAATGCAGAAGATAAGAGATAAGGCCATGTTACATCTTTTTAATATATATTTAATATATGCATAAAAAGTTGATAAATTTTGTTATTTCTCATTAGGCTATGTATGTCATGCACTACTACAGTTCATATACACGCATGAAGATAGCACAAGGTCATGATCGATGCAACCCATTGGAATTTTGTCAAATTTTGTTGGGTGAAAAATGTTTTAAATAGTTGACCCCCCAAAGTCGTTAGTAATTCATAATTACATGATCTTGATTTCATAAACTCGCGATATCTAGGTTGGGAAGATTGAACATGGATGTTGATATTATCTATGCATGAGAACAATGACAATCATATCAGAAATGACATTGTTGAAAATCCTCAAGATATACTTTAGTATATACTATATAGTATTGGACATGATTGAATAAAAATAAAAAATTGTCAAGAGCCCATATACCTGTTGAATCTTTTGTGGCTGTCTAGACTCCAAATGGAAATAGTTCTGAATCCATGTTGTTTTGTACAAGAAATTCTAGGAATAAAAAAAAAAAAAAAAAAAAAATTTAAAAAGAAAAATTTATTCAACTGAGAATGTATAATCTAGCTACCTGGGGGGGGGGGGGGGGGGGTGGAAGAAGCAAAAACCGTCTTTATCATAAGAATTCCCACATTTTCCTTGTCTTGATCTTGTATAAATGGCTTCAATCTTGAGTTTTGATCCAAATCATTGTTCTATTGTTGGTATTATTGATTCAGCATCAGGTCCAGGATAAGACGCTTTGGATCGTGATCCTATTCGAGATGATCCAACACTGTTTGACTCTTTTGACTTCTTTCTCCTCGACTTCTTTGGAATGTCTGGAAGGTTTCCTGACGTTGACTCGCCTTCTCGATGTTGTCGATTTGATTTAACGCTATCAGATGAGTCCTTTGAATTGTGTCGTCTCGAGTGCCTTGATTTGGTTGATCCATCTTTCTTCTTTGGTGAATCATTTGGACCGTCCGATGAAGTATGGCGCCTCGAGGATTTCGGCAGTTCTGGTAGGTCATTGCTTCCTTTTTTCGAATCTACAATAGAATATTGTTTTAGAAGAACGAAATTTTAATACACGGAACTAGATCGTACTAAACATGAACCAACATTTTTCCAATCATGTGTGGCTTCTGGATGGCTTGCATAGTGCATGCTAGAGTTTCCAATATGAGTAATTTTGCCTGTACAAATGAAATGTACAAGCAGAATTGACGATTTGAATCTATGAATCTTGGATTGACCTGTCTGTACATTTTCATTTGTTCAGGCAGCACGATTCTTCCAATATTAATATATTGTGGATCTGAAGATTAAAAATCAGATTTTTATTAAAATCAAAGTCATCAATTAATCATAATCACGTATTTCATGGGTCCCATAACTTTTTAACCACACATCTCATTAATTTTTATCAAAATCTACTAAAAATCTAATTTTAATCTCTATCAAACAGGGGCTATGTATGTCATGATATCGTGTTGTCAACGGGACAACTTCGTACACAATCTTATAAACAATAGTCAAGCGGTATGACCATCCTCATAAATACTTGTTTAGCTCAAAATGTTAAAAACACAACATTAATGAACCAAAATTTCATCGTTTATATATAAATAAAATAGACAAAATCAAACCTTCAGAAACCCATTTGACTTCACGATTCTCTCTTGAGTCTCGAGGTTCCCCTAAAGGTGCTGATTGGAATCCTCCCGTTGGTTCTTTGAATTCTTTCATCTGCAAACGTAATTAGCATATAATAACCCAATTAAACATCATTAATATTTGTTTATAATTCATTAAAGTAACAAACAAAAAAAGAAGAAGAAGAAAAAGAAAATTTTAATGGGAAATTATACCCAGCTTGGAGAATTATCAACTGAAGCAGAAGGGCCATCCAATCCTATATGAGCCACATGTTTTACATCTGTGGGATTCCCAATTTGCATTTCTGCTTCCTTTTCCTCCTCTGCATTACACAATTGGAAAATAAATTGTACAAAAATATACAGTAAGAACCCGATTCGCAAATTTCTCGATTTTTCAAAATATACAACAAGAACCCGATTCGAAAAATCAAGATAAGAGGATCGAAAGACAATTTTATATCAAACATAAAACACAAACACTCACCGAATATCTGAGAAATATATCGAAGACCTTTCAAAAGACCCTTCATCTTTGTTCCCATTTATTATTATATCCTTCTAATTCAAGAAAAATGCATGGATTGATCATGAAATTAGGAGGCCATGACAAAACCAACCCTTTGGAAGAAAAATGAGTGACATTCCATGGATTTTTTTTTTATGCAAAGAAAATCTTGCACCAATCCTTATTGTATGAAGTTGAAGAGAGACTCAAAATAATTGTAAAATAACTTTATCATATATAAACCTCCTTTTTGGTTGCCTATTTTTGTATTTGTATATCCAAGTGATGGGAAAAAAGATACAAATATTCCAACCAAATTGCTGTGAAAACAAAACCTTTCAATTCAGTGGCATTGCTTTGTTGGTTCCTAATGTCTGTAAAGGAAAACCAGAAGCACAGAGAAAATTTAGGTGCGAAAAATAAAATTTTATTAATAAATATGGTTCTAGAAAATAATTAAAAAATGACCCAGTTTTTAACTTTTTATTTAATTGGAAAAGTTACTACAAGCATGCTTGATTATAGCATAATTAACCGTAAACCAATTCTTGTTCATTTGGAAAAGCAAATTTAAATTTTTTTTTTTATTTCTTTTGGGTTTTAAATGAACTACAATTTATAGTTTTGTACCATAAGTTTTTCACTCTAATACGACGCGAGTACAATATTCACCTGTGAGGAAAAGGAAAAAATATTTTTTTTATTGATAATAAACACGATAGAGTTAATTATTCTTCTTGGTTTCTTATAGATAATAAACAATTAACTGCGTTGAGGTGCAGAAAATTAAATCTGCCAAATGGAAGGTAAGACAAGGTCAGTGACTCAGTGCTGCTCTACCAAAATATTTTTGGACCAACTCTAAATTAATTAAATTTAAGAACCGTAAAAAAGTATTAAGATCCATTGCAAGTAGCGATGTCTTACTCCCATCCCATTGTGCTAGGAATTAGGGACGGAGATAAGGAATGGTCTTGATTCTCGCATGGATGACATAGACAACACTTGGACAAACCGTTAAGAGCATGTGGTCTTCTCTTACGGGGGAGACATTTGCTAACACTTCGACGATCAAGTTGCTCTACTTGTAAGGATGTGTGTATATATTTGGATGTGGAACGTGCTGATGACACAAGCCAATAAAAAATTATTCAAATTCGAGAGTATAAGACAACAAAATGAGAGAGGGCAATCTTACTATTGAGTATTTAAATTGCATTACTTTCAAATGACACTAAGTGTGAACTTTTATAGTAGAAGAGGTAAAATGATGAACATTGGATGTAGAGACATGTGGCATCATCTTAAAAGTCGAGGTGCCTATACATTGTTTTAGTAACTCTTAATTCTTATGCTCAAGTATATTTTAATGTTGCTAAAAAGAGTCACCCTAAGCTGATGTGAATAAAGTAGGAAGACAACTTAATTTGATAGAACGACTACTACAGAAGATTCACATCAATCATTCATAAAAGAATTTGTTCAAAAGATCTTTTAGAGAACGTGTCTCGCATGTTTAAAGGCTATTAGCCTTGAATTGGTGCCACTATGCTTCACACCGCTTTGCCTCATCTATGGAGGCTCGACCTCTACATGATGGGCCGATGGGTTCATCACCTTATCAGCTAAAGGGACTCGACTGGCCAAGTAGAACGGTGATACAGAACGCGAACCTGACTTCGCCTGTGACATAGCTGTCAGAGTCATTTCTTGGAACCTCTTAGGACAAGGCGTTATTTGTAGTCCCCACATCTACTCTAATCTTTCATTTATTTATTTGTTTTAACTTAAATAAATAAAAATAAAAAGTAATCTGATCAGGAAAATTGGAGATTTTCTAATCCCGTCCATTGCCATCTCGAAGTCTTGGGTCCAACCTGGTCCAGCATGTTTTGGTTAAACTAATATCACAAACTCGAATCAAAGGGAATGACAAGTTCCCATTATCCAAAAGGAATCAAAATTCCACATTAAAAAAAAAAAAAAACCTCACAATTTAAATATTCCTTCCGAAATTCATAGAATCATTGCTTGAGTTTCCAGAAAACCTTATAGGCGTAAAACAAGTACACAGTGCATTATTACACATGGCATGGCGCGGATATTAATGATTTTAGTACAATGAAGTCCAAGAACTATATTCTTAAAAGAGTTACAAAACCACCCATTTATGATGCTTTAAGATCATCCATTCCAACGCTAGCCTGCCAGGACAAAACAGCAAATTACTTCACTTGAATATGTATATTGAATTAAGCCTGCTGCATAGTTAATAATTTTTATAAGCCTTACTGAGGGTCAGGGAACAAAGGATGAATAGAAAATTGAGATTCTGCTAGCCAGAGAACTTACCAAAAACTTGTGGTTCTCCTCGAGAAATGGTGAGAAAGTGGTGCAAAATTTTTCGATATCACTATTAATGTCACCGGTGCCACCTATGACATCCATAAACTTCTTCCTATCAGGAGCAAGTTTCATGGCAACCTGTAATTGCAATTTGGGATGTTAACAGCTCATTTCTTACTAAACATTATGCTAATATAAAGATCAGACAATGTGTTATAACATTCCAACTTCTATTTCCGTGCCACGCCTTCGCGAGATTCTAAACTCTGGTGACTAGCCTCCGTTTGGCAAACTTGTTTAAAAACAAGTTTTTTATAACACAATTTCCCAAACCATTTTTTAATACCATATATTTTCTCTCTTCACTTTTCAACCACATATTTTACCCCAAAAATATAAAAAAACATGTTTTAGACACAAAATTTTTAACAAACTGCTAATACTTTTCCTTTGGGTGAGGGATGGGGTAAAATAAGTAATGAATACTAGCTATATGAAAAACTCAACCTAGGGGAAAGATGATACAGTGTACGTCATGAGAAAATATGAATGACACTATTTTTTATGAGCAATGCTAAAGTCACAATGAAGTTAACTATCTCGATGACAATCCTTTCACATGTGGAGGGTGAGACCACTCAAATGGAAGTGACCCCACTCACTAAACGTGAGGGAATTGTCAATGAGGTGATTAATCACATTGTGATTCTAGCAAAATTCATTTTTTATATGTACATATGAAATAAGAAAAGATTTTCATGCGCTTTGGTCTATGAGCTCCGGAACTGGCACATAGAACTCTGGAGGCCTCATAGGCCTTCTATGTCATTTCAAATTATACAGCGGGATAAGATTATAAAATTATCAAGTTCTATCTATTTTGGGCTTGTTGGAGGGAGCTTTGATGTTGTGGCAGCTAACCAATTTTTTTTCCTTGAAGATTAGTTCTATCTAGGTATAATCTTATTTATTGATTACCAATTTAAGTGGCCACTATAAAGAAAATCTTGATGTGACTCGTTGAAAGTAAAGAAAAATTCAATGAATAAACGTTAAAATTAAAAACATCATATCATATTAAAGCATTTACCGTAAAGCTTGAACTGGCTAGCCAACCATGCCATTTTTTCAGCGTCTTGCCATAAGAATCACTACAGGCTTGAGACATGGACCAATCCTGATGCTCCAATATATTCTGAAACAATGCCACCAAGAAATCCATAGCCCTAAGGAGTTTATGCACAAGTTAATTTAAGTCATATAAAAAATAGAGCTTTCCTCAGAAAAAACACATTCTCATGCTGGTAAATATCTCAGTGTTTATGTATGTATAACATGTATACTCTTTATTCATGTAAGCGTGTTAGAGTAGAAGTTTTGGCGTTATTCAAGCTGTGAAGCCTTTTCAAACTTTAGTTTCCTGATTTTCCTTATAAATTCTTCAAATTAGAAGCATAATTCTGAAAGAAAGCAAAGGATCATGCCAACAAACAAGGATGTCTTACTAAACAAACTCAATTGAAGCACAAATAGATTTGTCACCCAAAAAGGAAACTTTTTCTCGCTCATTGCTAAAGTGGTTCAGGAAAATATCAACAACGGGCCATAGGTATTCATTTACCCATGAAAATCTATCCATGTGGTTTTGAAAGAGGTGGTCCTTAATATTTTCATTTTTCATGCATTGATAGAATGGCAGCTAGTAGGCATTATACTGGTGAATACTGGAACGGAAATCAGTAGCTAAGCTAATAAAAAGCTATATACCTGGCAGCAAATATAAGGTGAAAGCTGTAATTTTTTGCTTACCTTGTCAACCACAAGAGACCATTAGTGCAACTGGATGAGCCTTTAGCTGTCTTAGCTTCAACCTCTTCTTGTACCATGCTATACAAGTGGTTATATTGTGTAGGATTGGACAAGTATTTGTTTTCTAGCCTCTACAGCATTAGAAGATATAAGTTGGTTAAATAATATAATCGAAGATATTTAAAGAGAAAAGAATGGGTTAACAAACAGTCGACACAAACATTGGTTAGTTAATTTAAGTGAAAGAAGTCAAAGAACTAATACACTATTTCAAGGAAGATATCACCAAGACAGGTCAATCCATATGCATAAAAAAGACTAGAGACCATATTCAGGACGCCACAAGCTACAGAAGCAGGCTACCATAGCGCAGCCTCTTATAACTGATATTTCAAACTCTGATTTCTATCTTACGGATGAAAACAAGTTGCGGGAAATCAACCAAATCCCAAAATTTGGAAAAAGCTTATCTAAATAACACTCAATTCAAAATTATTTACAAAAACTCATGTTAACATATTCATCAATAGGCAAGCTAAAGAAAAGAAAAGAACAAGCTCTAAGGATGGAGGGAAAGATTCTCACGGTTATATTGCCACCAATATCAGATTTGACAAGTGCCATTGCAGCTCCAAACTTTTCTGCATTGTGCGAATGATTAAAATGAGCCAAATAACATAAGGCGGGCAAGAAGGTCCATGGCTATACACTTCAAATGGAAGAGGCAAGTCTCAAACTAACAAAATACCAAAACGTCTTGACACAAACAAAGGATTGAACAGAACCTTTATGAAAACATGCAGATAAAAATTATTAAGCTTGACACCCTTTAATTCCAACCTCTTTATTTCTCATACTCATTTTTTCGATCATACATTCACACAATAAAATATTCCACATATAAACCCAAAAATTTCTTAATTTTCAACAACACTTTCTCCAACAATATCACTATTCAAAAAACCACTCTCTTCAGAATGGGCATCAAACAAGGGCTAAGTTTAGCGGATGCATTACTAACGCATAGCCAGGTATTAATTAGTATAAACAAAGTAACATGGTTGTTTTGTCACCACAAAAGGCATTTTTTGAATTTGGAAAAGAGCATGCAGTTAAGAGAAATTGGAGATTATAATAAATGGCCTCATTCATATAAATATCCATTAATGTAAGCTATAGCTTCTAACACCGGGTTGAGAGTAGAGAATGCAAACTTTCTCATACCAACTACAAATCATAGAATGGTCGTCAATTTATTGAAGCAGGTATGACACTCAATTTCATATATACAAGAATCAAGATTTTCAGAAATTGACAAACTTAAAAATTGTGCTGTGAGAAGATATGGAACTTCATCTCAAGCATTAATGAGTAATGGCTAAATATAGGTGGCAGAATTTTCACTATTCAGATGATTATATCCAGCATGAAGCATTACTGGGTCAAAAATCTATGGCCAAGGCGCCAAGCAACAAGAACTGACATGTAGAGGTTATGAAAATGCCTGGATAATTTGTACTTTAAATTAAAGATAATAATTAATGGTCATCTAATTGTTCAATTAAACAGACAAACTCCAAATCAGAAATGCAATCTGATAAAAAGAATGTACATATATACCAATAACCGGTAAAATTTGCTTGCAAACATCCAGGAAAGGTTTGGTGAGCATCACTCCCTCTTCCGAATTGACATGCTTCATTCCTTCCAGAGCCGGAGTGAAGACTGTTCCCTCCATCGTTCTGGCTTAACTACATTGACAAAATTTTGCAAAAAGAAAAATCAATGCTTGCAGAAGTAATAAATATGGGGACAATGAAACCTTCCAATATGAGTCACACGGAATTTATCTTATGCCAAATCCTGCGTCCTCTATGAAACCTTAGTAGAATAAAGAAAAATATCAGCCCAAAAATAGCTTTCTCTTAAAAGGGGGAAAAAGGAACAGAATGCAAAATAAAGATATATAATGACAAAAGGAAATTAAATCCGAACTTGATTTGACCATATAAAACACTTTCAATCACGGTGAATCTCAATTGATATGTAGGACACTTATTTACAAAAGAATAATAATCGAAACTGCGTAGCCTAAATTATGTAATATCCAGTGAATTTGATCCAGTCAATTGTCTAGATCTTTGCATTCATCTGAACAGAATCGCAAAAATGTAAATAGAATAGCGAGAAAATTACAGCCAAAATATGATTATTCAATCAGTTGAAGATAAATTAAAGACCAAAAAATAAAAACAACAATGAAAGGATCAATACACTGAATCAGAAAATCACGTGTGTACATTTAACTCAATATAGAGAATATATTGACAAAAGCAAAACAAAACAAATCGAAACTCGTTCGGCTAAGTTATACACTATTCAGTGAAGATATGCACTCAAATCTCTTGATCATTGCATTCATCTACGAATCTAATCATACAAAATGCATTCATAGTAACAAGAAAATTGAAGCGTAAATATGATTACACAATCAATTCAATGGAATCTAAATCCGAGAAAAAACTCCCAAAAAAAAAAAAGAAGAAGAAGAAGAAAAGAAATATCCAAAGATTGAGCATACCTATAATTCGGGGTAGTAAGGGTGTGCGAAAGATCTGGACTTGCTAGAATTATTTTCCGATCAGCCTGTGTGTTGACAACAATGACAAGTGAAGAGCAGCACGGATTGAGCGTATAAATGGGTGTTTTACGATTGAGACTCCAATCCCTTTTGGCGGTTTATTTGCTTAACGCTACTCTCGTAAAAAATAACAAATTCTAGTCCTATTTTTTTATAAAAAAAATTGGGGGTTAAAATCAATTTTAGAATAATGTGATTTTATAATTTTTTTTTTTTTTTTTTTTAATGAATGTGTGATTTTAAAATGTTTAAAAAATAAAAAAATTTGAATTTGACTAAAAATTGATGACTGAGATTGAATTTGAAAAGTTAAGATGAAAATAATTATTTTACCAAACGGGCTCTTAATAAAAAAAGTTAACGAATGTGCGGTAAAAAAGGTTGATAAAAGGTGTAACCCTCACATAAAATATAAGCCTTCATTTAGTAAATTGTTTATAAATAAATTCATAAATAATAAAATTTTTTAAATCATTATTTTAATCATAAGTTTTTTCGAATAATCACATATTTTATCTTGAAAACATAATATTCTTTATCTATAAACAAAAACTTTTAGACGCAGCTGATGAGGTATAATGGCCAGAGAGGAGAGCCATTGGCGACTGAGAGGAGACACCTACAACCGTTCCAGAGGGGAGGTAATAATAGTCAGTTGAGACTATGCCAAAAGTATAAGTTACAATAATTGGGACATAAGTGGAAGGTACGGATGAAGCCGAATTCTTTTCCGATGAAGAGTGATCCCGAAAAGGGCTGTTGTCCCACCTTATTTCATAATAAAGTATGTATTATTCGAATCTTGTAGCTGAGTCCACTAGCCCTAGCTCACAATTTTTTCTTTTGTAGACAGCGGGCAAAAGAAAATGGTTTATCAAACATAGACTAAATTGAGGTGAAGCATTTATGAAGGAATAGAGTGCGATTTTTCATTACGTGCGTTGCACATTTGATGTATATAGTAAGGCTGCTTTTGATAGCGATGGTGAAATATGGGTGGAAAGAAAATGAATTTCAGGGAATTGAATTCTAGAGAATTAAATTTATAGGAATTGAAAGTTTAATGTGTTTGATTGATTTAATTTTTTAGGTAGAAAAAGTTGAAAATTTTCCATTGTTTGATTGACATTATTTTACATGGAAAATAAAGTAAAATTTAGCTATTATAATATATATATTTTTTTCATTTTATAAGTTTGTACTTAGTAATAATAATGTTAATTTTTGGGAAAAAAATAAATCAATTAACAACAACAAAAATGATCAAATGTAACAAAAATGGTATAAGATTTTTCATGGAAAATAAAACCTCCTCCCCCCCTTGAAAAACGAATTCATCCAAAACAAGAAAAATACCGGATTTCGAGGCAAGTGGAAAAATGAATTCCATGGAAAACTTAGGCAACCAAACAGCGCAAAGTTGAAAAATCACGTGAAAAATCATATTTTCCATGAATCAAATGCAGCCTAAAAGAAGTATTATTATAAATTATTGATAATTTGAATTTTTGTTAAACTTACCGTGTCCCTATTTGATAAAGATTAAAATCAAATTTTAGTAAATATTAATAAAAGTTAATAAGATGTGTGATTGAAAAATTATGAATCATATAAAATACATGATTGAAATTGATTGTTAACTTTAAATTAGATTAAATTTTAAATTGTATCGAATAGGGATTGTGTATGACATAAAGATACAAAATTGAAATTTTTATAAAAAAATAAAGTAACCGTTACAAAAACACACATATTTCCGCCAAAATTCACTTACTAAATTTGGAAGTTTTTTTTGCCATAAAAAAGTTATTAAATGTTTATTGGTAATCATTACATTTTGAAATACAGTTTGAAATTATTCTACATTGAGAATTGGACATGTCTGAGAATGGTTCCAAGTGTAATGGTTGCACAATCCAAAGTTCAATAATTTCACTGATAGTATATAATATTTTAATGCACTATTATTTTATTAAAAATTTTATGGTGGGATTAAGTCATTTGTTTAATTAATTGTTGATATTTTTTTCGGTATTATTATAATAATTGTAATTTATTATCTACACTATAATAGCTCTATTGATTGATTTATTCAGATGAAACAATATTCAAATCCGGTGATTTGTAAGAAAAAATAATAATAAATATTAGAAATTACTAAAATTTGAGAAAAAATATAAATGAACCCGTCAAAAAAATATGGAAACAATACCTCGGAATTTTTTTAGACCTGGTTATTCGTAGATCTTATTTTCTAAACCAAGCCAAGGATTCGTTATTTTTTCCACATATTGTTGAAAAAAATTACATTTCATAAACAAAATTAGAAATACGAATGACAATAGGTGAAGAATCCTCGAACTGACGAGAACCATCGAATGGAGTGGGAAATCCACGACAATGACGGAGATGGGAATGAGAATGGGAATGGGGATGAAAATGTATCCCTGACCGAGGACGGGGAGGGGAGGGGAGGGGATGGGATTGTTGTCAAATTCCCGTCCCAGCCCAAATCTACCCCGAAACAATCATCAATTAATAAGTTCAATTTTAAAAAAAATTAAATAAATTAAAAGTATCCTAAATCACCTAACGCCCAAATATATAATTTCAAAATCAACCCTAGAGGTGGCAATGGGCCGAGCCGAGCCGGCTCGGCCCATGGCTCGGATTGTTCAGCTCGTCAAACGGACGAGCGGAGCAACGAGCTCGGCTCGGCTCGTTGAGCTCGTTTTTTTTTTTACCCCTCTTACCGTCTTACGTTGATTTAGTTGACAATCGAATTGATAGTTAAAATATTTTAAATCTTGAATATTAATATATTTAATATTATTGATATAAATTATAAATTCTTAATTTATAAGTTATATCTTATAAATATTAGTATAATAAATAATAAGTTATGTATTAAATAAATTATTAATAACTTAATAAGTAAAAAAAAAAAAATTTAGTGAATTAAATTGAAAGTCAAAATGATTAATTATAATTTATAAGTTTATAATGTAAATAAAAACTTGTTAAAATAATCAAATATCCAATTATAATTTGAAAAGACAAAAACTAAAATTAAGTAAATAAATTAAAATTTAAAAGGTTAAAACATAAAATTAAACCCTCCTCATTTTTTCCGGGCTTGGGACCGGCTATTAAATAGTCTTCATTGAATAATTGAATATTCTAGTAGGCGGAGTTAAAATTGTACACGAACAATTTGTTACGTGTACAATTTTTATTTTAAAATCAAAATTATATTTTATTTTATATATATAATAAAGAAATTAAAAATTTAAAGTTAAATATCATTTACCTGACTGCATGCAATTTCGGCATACTTATGTTGTATGCGTAAATCACCGTCTTGCCAATCTTTGAAATACATCAACGCTTTCAAAATATGTTCTTTGAGTCGACTCCTGACTTCTGACAAAACCTTTTACCTGCACTAAAAGCAGACTCTGAAGCTACCGTGCTAACCGGAGGTATTAGTAGATATTTCGCAATGGCGGAAACAATCGGATATTTTCGTTCGTTTGTTCGCCAATAATGAAGTAAATCAAATTCTAAAGAATTAGTAGACTCCACATTTCTAAGTAGTTCTTGTTCTAAATAAATTTTCAATTCGTCAGGTATTTGAAGTGAACCTGATTCGTTGATACTAGAACTAGAAGACATACTGTAAGAAGAAGTTCATTGTGCTTGACTCATCTCTTCCATTAAATTGTATAATTCTACTTCATCGTCTCCAAGTGTAGTGTCACGTGATGGTGCAGATTGTGTATGACTAACAGTAGTTCCTAATCGTGCAGCATATACAGTATACATGTTTACTAACGTGCTTTCTAAATTATTATAAGTGATAGGTTTATCCAAAATCAATGAGCAATTGATTTTTGAAATAAGAATTTTCGTACCCTTTAAATTGAAACGCAGGTCCATTATGCATGCTAAGGAAAATAACATAGGTAAATCTTCTCAATGTTTTCTAAATTTCATTTTCATAGCAATTATCATTTCAGTAAAAAATGAGTCATATCTATATCTATGAAAAGTTCTTGCAATAATATAAAGATTCAAGAACTCTTGAACTAGTTGGGTAATATATCCCAGATAATATGTTGGTTGAATCGTAAAAACTTATTAAAAAAATGTTCACTTTAAAAGTAGCTTCCCAATCTGATTCTATTAATAGAGGATCATCGTCTTTTTTAAGTGTTATACTGTTATAATATTCCATTATTATGTGTTCATAACATTCACATGATTTAAGTAACAAATATGTGGAGTTCCACCTATGGCCTACGTCGGTGACAAATTTCTTAGAATCTAAATTGTATTGTGAACACATAGTTTCAAAATATTGTTTTCTACTCGGTGATATGGTTATGTACACTATATCATCTCTAATTTTATCCATTTCATCTTTAATATGTTTCAAGCCATCTTGAACAATTAAATTTAAAATATAACATACACATCTAACATGGAATAAGAAATCACCAAAATTCGAATTAAGAATTCTACATAATTTATCTACTACAGGCTTATTTACACTAGTACTATCGAAAGTAAATGATCGAATTTTATTTTTAAAGCCATATTCTCTAAAAATATCAAGTATAACATTAAATATGTTGGTTGCGTTATGAGAAAATCTTAGAATTTTAAAAGCAATAATTTTTTTATGTATAACTCAAAGTGGATCAATGTAGTGTGCAGTTGCAGCAATATAACCTTTCTTGTTAATACCTTCCCAAAGATCGGAAGTAAAAGAAATAACACCACCATAGTTATTTAAATCGATTATTAATTATTTCTTAGTTTTAAGATAATATTGTATTGTATCAGAACGTAGAGTGTTTCGAGTAATACCGACGTACTTGGGTTGAAGATAACGCTTGATGTATGTAACAAAGTGCTTGTTGTCCACTATGCTTAGTGGCAACTCCGCCCCCGCAACGAATTGAACCATCCCAGTTCGATTCTCTGCTTCGGAATACATCCAATTTGAAAGTATTGTAGATCCCGCTCCAGAACCACTAGCGGCCGATGAACCAAATTGTAGTTGACTTTGATTCGGTTCAACGAACCCGTGCTTGGGCTGACACTTGAGATAGTCACGGTTGAGGTGTATAGTACCAATCCCCTTTTCTCATGCCAATTGTTGTGCACAATATTTTTGCACACAACTTTGAATTCATCTTCTCCTTCAACTTTTCCCCCGTTGCGACTAATTTAAAGTGATCCCAACACTTTGAAGTTGGCTTCTTACCTTTTCTAGCTTTTCTTTTTCCTCTTGCGTCGGGAATATCTAGATCATTTTGTAAGATTTGAACATCCGCATCTTCTTCAATATCGTCTAAATCGATTCCCTGATTTAATGGATCTTCTTCAATATTGTCAGGAATTGGTACGTCGTTGAGACCGGCAAATTGATCGTCGAAATGAGCGTGAGATTGTGGTGTTGAGTCATCATGTCCCTCAAATACAAGTGGACCATCGAACAATTCATTAACAAATCTTCGGCATTTGGGATCCATTCTTTTGTAGTATGTGATGTGGTGGAGTGGAAAAATTCGAAATATAAAATGAAATATGTGTAAATTTGAGAGATGTAAATTAATGACTAATGACAAATTGAGAGTGTATATAAGTATATTTGTAAATTGTAATGTAGAATAAGAATTATAGAAAACAAAAGAGTAAATGTAAATGTATGTAGTAGAGTAGAGAGGAAGAGTATTGTCAATTGTGTAAACTTGTGTAGTGTGTAAAATGTAGTACTTATAAGGGAAAAAAAAATCAAAAAAAACTTGTACTAATCTATAAAAACTAATGTTAATCATTCTCTATAGTTGTTGAATGAGAAATTTGTAAAATAATCATACTTTAAGAAAAGAATTTGTATAGCAAGTGTTGCTGGAAAATGTCAATGTTCACGGAAAATAAAATAATTTTTTTTATATCATTTTCTTTAAGTTGTGAACAAATATCAAGTTGAAAAACTAGTTGTTCTCTTATGCATTGTCATCATTTGATAATCATAAATATCATTACTAATCTGCTTCATCATACTTTTATGATGCATCCGCTAACTTTTTTATCTATTCGAAGAGTAATGTGCAATATTATATGCTAAGAGAAATTTCATTAGACAATCATTATTTTAAAAAAATCAATTGACAAATATATATATATATATATAATAAACAAGAATGTAAACGGGGATTATAGGCATCCCGCCCGTCCCCGTCTAAGCGATGATGGGAAGGAGATGGGTATGGTAAATCTCCGACAGGGAGGGGACAAGGATTGGCATCCTCCCCCCCCCCCCCCATCGCCATACCTAATTAGAAAATAACACCTTTCAAATTAGTATGTAACGTCTCGAAAAATTATGACGCCCTTAATTATCCATTATGACGTAACAATATATTTTGAGAATTTATTTGATTTTTATGAAATCAAAAAAGAGAAAAACGAAAATCTTATTAAAATGAAAAGTTACGACAAAAATGTGTTTAAATATCTCTCCTCAAGAGATTCGTTTGATCAATTCCGACATTCGTTGAATGCATGATATATGCATGGATAAGTTTTCAAAAAAGAACTTCGAGAATATGAAATATGTTTTTGAGTTCGATCAACGGATAGTCACCGGTGAATTATTAAAATTAGTATTTTACCAAGCGGTTAAGAAAATTAGTTGTAAGTGGCTTACTTCGGTAAGCCATAACTTCCTCCTCAGTTAGCCATTTATTTCGTGGTAAATTGTACGTGAAAATATGCCGTAAGTACTTTAAAATAGTACCAAGAACCCAATATTTTTGACTCATTTGCTACCTCAAATTTGAGCTCAAACATTGTTTTTTGAAACTGGAATTTTGGAAATTTAACCATGAGGTGGCACCAGATTCCCACGAATGCAATTCTAGCTTGTATTACTCATCACATATCCCTAGTTTACACCTCCTACCTCCAGCTTTCGAAGATAAGGCCCGAGGCATAACTTAGCCTAGTCGAGTCATAACTTAGCCTAGTGAATAAGGTTGAAATCTCATTGGGTGTGAATTCTTCCACTTGGTGCAGCCACGATTGCCTATTAATACTCATGGATTTCAAAACATAACCATTTATTGAAAAATTCTAAGAGAACTAGTTGAAAGTCGAACGTTGTACGAGAATTGTTTTAAAGTTGTATTTATTAGCGTTATGTTAATACAATTGTAACATGATTTATCCAAAATTTGAAGTACAGCCCTTCTTGTTGTGCTTATTGAATTATATGTTGATAAATATTAGCGAAAATCAATAGTTGAACTCACTTATGATTCTTATGTTGCAAATTCAAATGCATTATCAAGGAACAAAATATCGAATTAGTGTTACAAAAAATATACCCTTCAATAATCGAGAATTTTGATTTCATTCACCAATTGAGTCTTCGTTTGACTTTTGCAAGTGTGCTGTGTGCATAGAGCTTGGTATGCAAGTAACAAAAAATGAATTATAAAAGCGTATATACATGCATGCTCTTGAAAAATTGATCTAAAATTTCAAATTGTTAGGCATAACCATATGTATATTATTTAAATGTAATTTGTAATTAACTTTCTTACATGTGGATTAGATTCATTTTTTTTTCCAACAAAACATAATAGGCGTACAATATACAAAATCAACATAGCCCAATGTTGGGAAGTGCACGACCTCACATCGATTAGACATGGAAAAATGATGAGTTTATAAGAAATTTAATTACTCCACCTAATATGTCTTAGGCATCGTTCGGCGTCTCCAATTTATTTGGCTACAAGACAAAAAAGACACAAAAATTAATTTACACAATTTTTAATACCACTTTTTAACCAACCACTTTTTCTAACTCCAATTTTTTACCAAACATCTTACATAGAAAACACAAATAAATTTTTTTTAGAGCCATCGTTTTTCTGCAAAGACATAGTAAAAGTGATAAAATTTAGCAGTTATCAAATACTCTTGCATTATAGTACCCATGCTGTGCCCTAGTGCTTTCTAATGCACTTTATAGTCTATATATCACAAAGAAACAAAAACTTGTTCGCTAAAATCGTATATCGCAAGTGCACGGTTCGCGTTCAAGTAGTAAAGTGGACTAGAGAAGTCCGGGTTATCGTACCCACGAGGAATGATTGATTTGTAACTAAAGTCATTGATTTCATTATAAAAGAAAAGTCAAGTAACATAAAAGGTTGGTTTGATGATGAATACTAACTATCATAAAATTAAAATATGACGATTAAAAAAAACTAGTTAATTAAAGAAAATAGACAACAATGTGTAAAAGCTAGAATTAAAACTAATTATTCAAAGTAAATTAATAACAACAAGAACTTGGTGACTAAACTAAACTAGAAAACATGAGACAGGGTGAAATTAATTTTTATAACTACACTAATTTCTTCTTTCACAAATCAAATAGTAGTAGTCACTTACTTAACCAAATTACATGAGTAAAATTAAATTTAACCTAACATGTATAGTAAATTCCAATAAGAACCTAACATAGTGATAAACATTTTAAAAACTACAAAAAAACATAAACAACATTCACAATCACAAATATATAAACATAAATACCCACAATCCAAAAACAACCTAAAATACTTAAATAATCTTAAACTAATTAAAATTCCAACACAATAATATTAACCTCTAATAATAAACTAACAACAACATTTAACAAATAACATAAACATGTGAATTGATAAGTGTGTTTTTACACACTTATTTAGTTCCTAAATTAGCACTTTAATTGACAAATTGAGCAAATATCTACTTATAAATTGTGTTTATCTTGTACAATTAGGTACAAACTCAATTGGAAAGCAAATAGACAAGATTGGAGAGAAATTGAGCTAAAAGATAAGCAAATTTGATGTCCAAGGACCTAATTGAAAGAAATCAAAAGTTCAGGGACTTAATTGCAACATCCCAAAAAGTTGAGGACCAATGTTTACTACTCAAATTCAAGGGGAAAATCACAATAGAAAGCGAAATGATTGCTTAATTGACGAATTTGAGTGAAAATGGATCAATCGCACACAAAAAATAGAGTTTGGGGACCATTTTGCTCAACTTCCAAAACTCAAGGACCAAATGTGCAATTTTAGAAAGAAAAGGACAGGGAAGCATGGGAAAATGATGAAGAGTATGGGAGAAAGGCTGGAACGTGTTGTACTGCTGGATGGGCTGCTGGAAAAAGATATACATATATACATACACAAGCAGCCTGAAGGAGGGAGCCAGGCAGAGGAGAACCGGGGGGGTTCAAATTCAGGGTGACAGCCTGAAATTGCTGGTTCAAATCATTAGATATGGATAGATACATATACATATAGACAGTAAACAAAAAACCTGAGAAGGCAGACCGGGTGAAGCTTAGCAGGGTGACAGCCTGCAGGGTTGAGAAACCGGGGAGGACACAGGAGGTTGATTGGTTGCTGCTGCTGATTGGAAACTAGGGTGCAGCTGCTGGAGATACATGCTGATGCTGCCACTGCTGCTGTAAAACCAAAGCAGCCGGGTGGTGAATTGGTGGAACAGCAGCTAGTAATTGGGCTGATTTCTGGAGGTGAAGTGCAGGCTGATACAGAAAAGTGAACTAAACTGTGCTGCTGTTGCTGTTGAGCTGCTGCCTGCTGCTGCTGGTGACTGCAACTGCTTAACTGCTGCTACTGCAGAAGCTGAAGAAGGGAATACTGGATGCTGCTGCCTGTGCTGTCGCTGGAACTGGAAGCTGTCTGTGAGCACAAAGTGATCTGCTGGACTGCTGGATGCTGACTGAAGCTGGAAGAAGAAGATCTTGCTGCTGCCGCTGGACAGAAGCTGCAATGCTGACTGGAAATTGCTGGAACAAAGGGTGTTGCTGCCTGCAGCTGAAGAAGGAGATCTACAGGCTGGAAGTGCTGATTTCAGACAGAATTATTGCTAGGGACTGAATTGCAAATGATTGAAAGTGCAGGGACTGATTTGCACTTTAACCAAAAGTTGGAGGACCTTGATGCAATTTCCACAATTTCTAATTCCGGGTTTTATTTTACTGCCTTATGTTATTATTAATTTCCGAACGCATGTTTAGCTAACTTTTGCACGTTGGGATGATTGATGGAATTTAACCTAGTTTGGATTAATTTTAATATTTGCTATTTGATTAAATGCTTATTTCATGTGTGTTTGTTATTGAGATTATTACATGTGTTTGCTTGATCACCAAATATGTGTTTTGTGAAGTGTATGATAATCGAGAGATATTATGCATTTTAGACCAAATAACAAATGCTCTAGGTTCTTGTTAAGGATAGAGATATACCTTAAACCCTAGATGATCCATTGAGCTATTTTCACAAAGAGTTAATGCAATTGATTGGGCCTTAATCGACATAGAGATATAGTAGGTTAGACCAATTGATTAGGGTTGATTTCACTCGAGAGAGGTAATTGGCTAAGCTTGGAAAATCGGGTCTAACATTGTAAATGAGTAATTTGTTAATTTGCATGTTAAGAAATTAATTAGGCGACGGTTAAATAAAATCATGAATCCCAACCACGTTTTATCTTTCAATTTCCTTATTTTAATTTAGTTTAACAATATTTTCTTTAATTTAGAATTTACAAAAATCCATCTTTTAATTGTGTGTTTTATTTGTTAGGATAAAATTAACTAAAGTGTAATTAAGTATACATTCCTCGTAGGATCGACAATCCGGACTCAAAAAGTCCACTTTATTACTTGTACGCGACCCGTGCGCTTGCGGTACACTATTTTGAGCGAACATGAATAATACTTAAAATAAAGATTAAAAACAAGATAATAAAGAAAACTCCCCTTTTTGTAAAGTTCTTGAATTGAAAACCCAAGAACCCTTCACTTTGAGCCAAATTTCTTCATCAACCATTAATATCTTCAACAACCCAAGCATAAAACATTACATGCACTTAAAATATATAACATTTATGGTAGAAATTTGAGAAAATACCAAATATTAAAAACTTAAACTACAACAAGAAGATGAAATGTGGAAGAAGAACACAAGAACATTAAAACATTAATTAAACATTGCATTAAATAAGGTAAATGTTAAGACAAAATACAAGAAAAATGAAAAAGAGGCAAGAAACTTACATGAGGCATCCAAAAATCTGATTTTTATCTATTTATACAACCCTAAAATCATCCAAAAATCTTAAAAAGTGCTTAGATTCGCGAAAAACAGTTATCTGGGCCGAACCGGGTTGGCCGAGTTGACCCGGTCCGACCCGAAAATAAAACAAATTTTTTTTATTTCTAAAGGCGCGCGATCGCACGCTTGAAATTTTCGCGATGAGTTAGTCTTGGGTCCGTTTTGGGGTCCAAGTCGCGTTTGCGACTTGGTTCAAGCCACGCGATCGCGTGGCTCAGCCAAATGATGGTTTTGCAGCTAAGTCATTTCCGTAATTGCCATCAAGTCCTCCATCTTTTAATCTCGAGCAATTTAGTCCCCAAATTTTCAGATTTCTTTCAAATATGTCCTTCTAAAATTGCACTTTTGGCCCTTCAACTTTTGAAATCTTTCAATTTGGTCCATTGGTTAATTGCGTGGCTTGTCCAAAACTTCCCGAAAATGACAAAATGGTCCCAGACTTCCAATTTCAGCGTAATTTGCACTTCTTTTGTGGTTTTTGGCCTCAAACTTGGATATTAACCTATTTAAAAACAAAATATGCATAAATTAGTAGATATTTGCTCAAGATGTTCCAAAATATGCTAATTTAAAGGTATAAAAAGTGTATAAAAATGCACTTAACACTTGCTATGCAAGTAACAAAAAATGAATTATAAAAGCGTATATACATGCATGCTGTTGAAAAATTGATCTAAAATTTCAAATTGTTAGGCATAACCATATGTATATTATTTAAATGTAATTTGTAATTAACTTTCTTACATGTGGATTAGATTCATTTTTTTTTTCCAACAAAACATAATAGGCGTACAATATACAAAATCAACATAGCCAAATGTTGGGAAGTGCACGACCTCACATCGATTAGACATGGAAAAATGATGAGTTTATAAGAAATTTAATTACTCCACCTAATATGTCTTAGGCATCGTTCGGAGTCTCCAATTTATTTGGCTACAAGACAAAAAAGAGGCAAAAATTAATTTACACAATTTTTCATACCACTTTTTAACCATCCAAATTTTCTAACTCCAATTTTTTACCAAACATCTTACATAGAAAACACAAATAAATTTTTTTGAGAGCCATCGTTTTTCTGCAAAGACATAGTAAAAGTGATAAAATTTAGCAGTTATCAAATACTCTTGCATTATAGTACCCATGATGTGCCCTAATGCTTTCTAATGTACTTTATAGTCTATATATCACAAAGAAACAATAGTTAGCGGGAACTTGCCTCTTCTTTAAAGTTCAAATCATAAGTCTTATCCGATCCATAAAATTCTGATGCAGCAACATCCATTCCAATGACAACCTGTGCAGAATGAAGATACAAGCCTTAAAAGTTTAACACTTTCACAAGGTTGTGATAGAAAAATTACAAAATGATGCTATAACTGTGAAGGAACCAACACATGAGGAAAAGAGAGAGAACTTACTTTTTCTGTATAACCTGCTTTGGCAATGGCTGTCTTCAGCAATTCGAGACCTTCTTTGTTCTCCTGAAATTGAACAAACATAATTCTGTGAATGAATGATCTATTGAAGAAATTGAAGTACGAAAAAACTCGTAATACCAAAATACAATGTCCAACCTGGATGTTAGGAGCGAAGCCACCCTCATCACCTACATTGGTAGCATCTTGGCCATACTTCTTCTTAATAACAGCCCGAATTCAATGAAGAAAATCAGAATTGAGAAGCAAAAGGAACATGCATAACAATACAGTTGTGTATTTTGGAAACATTTAATCTAACATCAGGATGACCATACAGACACCCATAATTCTTTGGGATAATGCAGTCACAAAATGAAACTAAAAAAAATCTACCTATAAATTATGATACTGCAATGAAATCAGCTAGGGAGATTTTGGACAAAATTTCTACGAAGAATGGGTATTGCAACCGTGCAAAGCAAAGCAACATAACTTCAAAAGGACCTACTGACAGTTTTCACAATATCTACAGAGTTTAATTATAGACGATCTCCTAAAATTCAAATTGACAAACTTAACAGTGGATGAACGTTAGTTTAGAATACTTATAGATATTTAAATTAACGACCAGGAAAAAAGGGTAAAAGGAAAAAAAAAAACTCAAAAGTTATAACTTATAACCCACCTTCAAATTATGATATACTTCATTTTCCCGATTATACATGATAAAAGGAATTATTTTGTTTATATTTGCAGTCAAACTGAAACCAACATGAGCCTATAACATTGTGCCATGAGTGTTCATGTCATACCAAACTTGAGAATTAATTATGTGAAATTCTTAGCAATTATCCACGGCGGTGTCAAGGACGCTTGTGCAAAACATTTTTTTTCACGTCATAGTTATATCATATCAATTTAAATAGATTCCATTTTTGAATTGGAGAAAAAAAAAATCAGCAAAATTATTCTTTGCTATTATTGGGTATTTTGCCAAGTCACATTCCAGATTATCCAGATTTTCCATCAAGCTTGGAGGAAATAACACCAACAAAGTGCCAAAACATGAAGACAGGCCAAAACTAATGAATATGCAACGAAGAATTTTACAACCAATTAAAATTTGACAACAAATAGATCAGGTAATTAAAAAGAAACTTTCCAATTAATTCACAACAAATCAATTCTTTTCCCGTTTACTACATTCATTATGATTGTTGCTATGAACAGTCAACTACCAATGAACAAAGAAAACTTACAGTGTGTGGCCATGACTTAGATATTATAGAAACGTCGCCCCTAAAGAAAGCCATGTTCACTGCAACAACGTAAATAATTCAAATGAATCAGATATTTATTTCATGCGGTACTTTTCTCCATTAAACACCTCATATGATATCTTCAAACTTAAGAAAAATAGCAATAAACTTGGTGCAAGTTTTAAAAAGACTCAAATCCAAACAAGATTTTTACTTCTTCTTCTTTCTTTTTTTTTTTAATTACTATTTTACCTCAATGCTATCGTTCTTATCCAATATTTTTACCAGACATGATACTAATGCCATGTTAATAAACAAACAAAAACAAAAAAGAACTTAATGCATGCTTGGCAAGCGGCAACATGGAATTAGCAAATTAGGGCATGAGAATCACAAAACTTCCAAACAATTCCTTCTAAATATCAATTTTGTTATCATGAATTAATGGAACTCCAATTCTGTGCCACCTAATGTATAAACCACGATAAAATCAAACAAAACGCAGCATAAAAAATGAACGATGAACTCGAAAGAAAACTTGGAATCTGTGCAATTCATGGGACATAGACCTGTATGCATCCATGAGAAGCTCGTTCTGCATCTCCAAATGCCTGCACCAATCATTAATCAAAACCCAATCAAATTTACAATATACTATGCATAGTTATATGAAATACTCACAATTATAAATACAGACAAATAGAACGAGAAATAGAAAATTTACTTGAGCATCCTGTGTGTTTAGGATCCATTAAGAACCATGCTAGATTAATCTTATCATTAGAAAAATAAAATATTTTCCGATTATGTTTTAGGATTTCATAAAGTAAGTTTCACAAATCTCTCTCCACTCTGTAATCATTTCCATTTACATCTCTTAATTTTTTTCCTTGTCCTTATTTATAGGTGTAGCAATAATACCTTTTAAGCATTTTTAGTTATAGAACGACCAATACAACTACTATTTTTCTTGAGAAAACAATCAACATAGATTAGAAATCGATTAAACACAAATGTATGTCACCGCATAAAAAAGCAAGCTAAAAAATAAAAATATATATCAGTTAAAAAAGAACAAAGGATCTCTAAAATTCTTCCAAATCAATTAGTTAATAATGTCATTTATTGACGGTGTCATAAAAGAATATCGTTGTAAGAGAAATAATTCACATTAAAATTAACCAAATAAAATCCAGGAGATAAAATAACAAAAAAAAAAAAACACGCACACGCACACACACACAATAAAGAGATATCCATAAAGCATACCTTAAAAATTGGGGAAATTCCTCTTTGAACATCAACACAGACCCTCATAAGATGATAATAAAACACCATTAGAAGTACTATTAATCTAACTAACAAATAAATTAAAATCAAATAAAAATGGAAAATCACATACAGAAAGTGCAAAGGAAAATGAACATTTGAAGCCTCTCGATCGATGTAACCACAATTCGTGAAAGTAGAGTTGAAAGGGAATCCCTCAAGATAAAGGAAGAGGTGAAAAATATTTGGAAATGGTTCTCCAACACGTGAAGAAGATCTGATTCATCGTTTGCTGAAGACCAAATAAAGTAGCATAGTTGGACATCTTAATTGTATGCACTATGAAGATAAATCAAGGAAGGAAAACTAAATGATAGTAACAAGAATTTACCAGTTCTGTTGATGGTATTTTCATGAATATTGCAAAAGACATGATTCCATCTATTCCACTGAAATAAAGTATGAGATATCAATACTCAAATGAATCCATCAAACCCCTTTGGCCCTCATTAAAGTAAAAAATCTAATAAAACCACTGATTAGCAATAATCATATTAATCATCTCAATCTACTCTTCATAATTGACCATATTCTTGCTCACAGAGTAGTGTGGGTGAATGCAAGTAACAAAATTCCACAAATCAACTTCAAACATCATTCACAGGTTAACTTATGCACATTTGCAGTCTAAGATAATGAAAGAGATTATAAAAGACTGACCGTTGTAGGAAGATACTAGGATGTGTTTACCGATGAAGGAATTCGGAATAGAACTTTGCTGGTAGTGTAGAAGTTATTGTCCAAAAAAGCCTCGCCGAGAAACATCTAAGCCTCCGCCGGAGACATCGCGTCCCGTTGGAAAATGTCAAAGTGCACAGAAAGCTGCTCCTCTGCCTCGCGGAGCTACTGGGGGAAACCGTTTCACAATCAGAGTTTTTGTTTGGCCAAAATATGAGTTTGAAGGCCCGGTTTGCACTTTACTTCTCTGATCAACTCTCGCCTCTGACACCGCCGGATCATGCCCAAATTCAGGTCGAGTTATGTCCTCAATGCTGCGAAGCTGGTGGTGGTGGCTGTTCGCTGGTTGGATGGCCGGACGAAGAAGATGTTCTCGGTCGGTAATAAAAGGAAAGGGAAGGAATGGGAGCCCTAATCGGTGAATTAAAGATTGAATAGCTGAGTTAGGGTAGATATACAGAAGATCTAGAACAAAAATTGGTTGATTATGATTATGGATTCGTTGTAGTATAAACAGATACCGCTCGAAGATGAAGGAAAGAAATTGTGTTGAAAAAGTGTGAGACCGACTGAATGAAAAGTAGAGGACTTATGGAGAAGATAAAAACGCGTTAAAAGTGAAAATCAGTTTCTGAACAGTTTGAAAATTTCAGTGTGAACACAAAGGTTACAATGATGAATAGTTCTATCTATCCTCTCTTTTAAGGTAAGAGGGATGTAAGAGAAAATATCTTATTTATTCCAAAACCCTAGATAAGGAAATTATGTCAACATCATATTATGAATCTGTTCCAATTCTTCATTTTTATCACCAAACATGTTTTTTAAAAGTCCTTTATAAAAAAAAATGAGTTTGAATAAACACAATCAAGAAAATGAAGTTCTAGTTCTAAACATATGCTTGAGGTCGATACCTACTAGTTTTGTGTTGAAAGCCGAGCTCAAAACGATGAAAAGTGACTCTCTGACAATTTGGTGTTGGCGTTGACACCAAACTGATAGCCCGATAGCCTTAATTAGTTAGTCAAGCTATGCTAAAAACAACACCATCCTTAAATCTTACATAGGCCGACTTATCCAGAATATTTGAATAACTTCATAAACGTGTGCATACTGTATGTAAGTCAATTAAAAGCTTTAATAGTTTAGTCTAGGATGATTTTTGTTTATAAATAAGGAATTTGAGTTTATTAAGGTAAAATGTGTGGTTGAAATGTAATTTCCAAATAAATTATTTATAAACAAGTTTACCAAATACTTGTTCAATTTAAACCCTTTCGCATTACGTATGAGCACATTACCCTACGTACAAATTCTTAAGGATTAAAAAATTGAAAGAGAGTACAATTAGGGATAAACACGATTTTGTGTAGATGGCTTGTAACCAAATTTCAAACCAAATAGTTTAAAACGGTTTAAAACATTTTTTTCAAAGAATCCCTAAAAAAAAAATCTATGAGATTCAAGAAATAGGAATTTTGATATAACAAATAACATCTTATATGGAAGAACAAATACATCAAACACTTGTTTAGCTAAAAACCACCGTAGCACAATGCAAAATGATGTCTTTCCGTAGAGTAAAAAGTAGTGAAAAATGATCATATACTAACTTTCTATCACGTAGATATGGAAATCAGTCTGCAATAAACGACGATTGCATGTAGATCTAATATCGAATGTAGATCAAATAATAATTACTGTAGCATCTACAAGTTACATAGTAAATCAGTTCATGTTAATAAACAAACTACTTATATAGAAGCAAATATAAAAAAAATTCTTAAATAAATTGTAGTTAGTTTTTATCTTAGAAATTTCATTTTAAGAAAATGTCTTGAATGGTCTAGTTTGACGATTTGACGGCTTATTTGTTTACCCATATGTACAATTCCTTATTTAGCCTCTGATTGAAAATCATTATTTGAAACTCATTTACAATTATATATCCACACAATAAAATATTCTGTACGTTATTTTAAAATTTTCATTAATCTTAACCACACATTTTCTTAAAAATCACTATTCTAAAACCCATTTTTCAAAAATAATAGTTACCAAACAAGGTCCCAACACGTTGTTATGAAAAACGTGAATCATAAATATAGATTTGTAGTGCTATTTGTGTCAAACTTCTATAAAGGTTACAAAGGCCCAAATTGTAACAATAGGAAGATCGATGAAAATGGGCCAAATTTCAATTGAAATGAAGCCTAAACCACATACAAAACCCTAGGTCCTCGTACCTCACTATCACACTATCCCATCTCTTGCACCCTCTTTCTCTCGCTCTAGATCGTCTAAAATGGTGAGCTCTATCTTTTCTCTCTATACGTCGCTGTGACTCTATGTACGTGTAGTTCTATTATTGTATGCTGAAAATATGTTCTAATTTCCCCATGAATTGCTTATAGCCGTTCAAGAGGTTTGTTGAGATCGGAAGGGTGGCTCTCGTCAACTACGGCAAGGACTATGGGAAACTTGTCGTCATCGTTGACGTTATCGACCAAAACCGGGTTTGTAAAAATCTTATTTGTCATTTTACTATCTACTGTTTTTTTTTGGTAATAATTTATCTAGGAGTTTATGTTGCTCTGTAGCACTCCATATTTCTCATTTTTACACCTTTTATTTTATCATTTTTTTGTTGTTGCGAGAGCCTTGAATTGATATGTATTCTTGTGATATTCCAATTGAAACCTAGGAGGTGAAATATAATTGTCATACTTGTGTTTTTCTAATCGTAATGAAGTTTATTGTGCTCATAATTCTATTTTATTTGTGGTTTTTCACTTTTTTATCAAGGAAATATATAAACTATACATGTAATCTGTGTTTGATTTCTAATTGAAAATTGGAATATATGACTGATCTGAAACAATTTCAATTCTCGATATCTAGCAGATCAATTATCTTTAATTTATATAATTCCAATATATTTGTTAACAGTTAAAAAGTCACTTGAGCCATTGTTTCACGGAAAATGCTACAAAATGGTGACTGAAAAGGTGACGAAATGATGTGGCTAGTTGTGAGTTGTTGATTTTGAAGTTGATATGATGTGTAAAATAAAAATTTATTGGCATGTATGAGTATCAAAAATTCGTCCATCTTTCGGTCCCTGTAGCAGGGTGGTTGTTTCACAAAATATATCATGAGTTCGGTCAATCATGGGTCCTCATCAGAGCATGTTTGCCTAAGCTAAAAGTTTCTTACTGTTCAAAGTATGCTTGGTTGTGCTTACAAGCACCATAAGCAGACTCAAACATGCTCATGATTTTCGAAGTTACTTTTTTTTTTTACTATTAGAACTTTCTTTTCTTGAAAGTAGAAATTAGCTTTTCAGAAGTAACTTTAAGCACAGCTAAACACATCCCTTGGGGGGGGGGGGGTAGCTTCCTCTTTTGTGTCTTTCAATACCAATAATACTAGTACTAGACTAAAATTTTTATTTGTTCTTAATATTTTAATGGAATCAACTGCAATCAAAACTTTTATGTTTATCGTGCTTTTAAGTTACAAGTAGTTGGAAAGTTTAATTGGTAGTTAAGTTCGCGCCAAAGAAATGAATTGAAAATTTGGACTCTGAATCTGTTCCTCAAACTACTTGTGAATTGGCAGGCTCTTGTGGATGCCCCTGACATGGTGCGGAGCCAAATGAATTTTAAGAGGCTGCAACTTACTGACATCAAGATTGACATCAAAAGGGTTCCAAAGAAGAAGACTCTCATTGCTGCAATGGAGGCCGCTGGTTAGTATCGAAATTTTACAAACCCTTGTTGGTCCACATTAGTCATTTGACACCATGAAATTGAAATTTACGGCTCTCATGGCAGATGTGAAAACCAAGTGGGAAAGCAGTTCATGGGGAAGGAAGCTTATTGTGCAGAAGAGAAGGGCCTCATTGAACGATTTTGATAGGTTCAAGCTAATGTTGGCTAAAATCAAGGTACAATATGTTCGTATTGTAATTTACTTGTTGCAAATTATATTGATTTTCACGCACACGTATATTTGTAGGAGGATATTACCTTTTTCTGCTCTCTATAAAAAATAATTAACTTTTTAGCATTTGTAAGTGAGAAAACCTCTGTTTGGTAAACCATCTATAAAATGACAACATTTCATTGGTCTATTTATTTGAAAAGTCAAAAATAGTGGGTGGAATTTTTGACCAGTTGATTTTTTTTATTTTTTTTTAAAAATTGTCCAATTGATGTTTCCACGAGGTCGTTTATAAACAAATTTTATCAAATAGTTGTTATATTTTGAAAGTGGTCCTGCCTTTTTGTCAAAATAAGTAAAGAAAAAAAAAAATGCCCAACAAACATGCACTAACATAAAGTAAGAATTTTAACATCGAACTGCTTTTATTTCGACATTGCAGAAAGCTGGCGTAGTCAGGCAGGAGCTTGCAAAGCTTAAGAAGGAGATTGTAGCCTGAGAGATTATAATTTATTGATGTTAAGATTTTCACTTAGGTTTTTAAAAGTTGTATTGGATTATTATGCGAGTTTTCTTCTGCTTTCAACGACTTCATGACCACATGGAAAATAGTGCTCTTTTTTGTTATATTTGTGGGATCGATTTGAAAATCTTGGTGATTTTATTAAGGACAACATGAGCTTAAATATTGGTACCATTTTGTGACATATTTTGTCGTAATATTTCAAGTTACATTCAATTTTCAATTTTCAGTACATAAATATTATATTAGGAATGCTCAAACGTTATCACTTAAACAATAAATGGTGCTAGATATGGCGATGTGGATGAATTGGAAGATGAGTTGTGGTACCCGATTGTGTGTTTACCTAAATCTTGTGGTCTTGGTTGATGGTGGTCATGAAAGTTTGAGATTTTCTAAGGATCGTGTAACTTTTCGGAACAACTGTTTCAAAATGGACGGTCTTGAAGCGTGTGATCTATATATGGTGGTTTGGACGAGTGCTACTCCTTGATTAGTGGGGATTAGTAGGAGAAAGAAGAGCGTTGTCTCGTAATTTGAAAGTTGACACGTGTTCCAGGTTCTGGTAGTATTATTTAGGGGTGTGTAGGGTTTAGTTGGGTTGGTTTGGTGATTGATTTTAATTTTCACGGAAAATGTTTTCTTAGGGTGAAGTTGGTAATGAAATTCATTTTTTTGACACCCCCCCCCCCCCCCTTCCCTCAATCAAGTGTTTTTGGTTGAAAATAGGCTAAAACGTGTTTTAAATGGTTGTACAATCAAACATAAAAGTTCAAAAACAATTTCCGTAATTTGATCATTTTTTATGGTAAATTTTTGCTACCAAACACACCTTAAAAGAATTCTACTCATGGATCTGAATTCTCTTGCATGTCATGATGATTTCTCATTGCTACTTTGCAACATTGTGCGGGAGCAAGCAATTTGTCATGGCGTCTTATGGCTAGTTTAAGATGGAGCATCGAATATTCCACATAAAAGATAATGAAATAATATATGGATAAGTAAATTTTCATTTCAAATATGAATATTTTCCCCATCGGTAAATCACTATATATAATTTAGGGACCTACACCAACCCACCCAAATTTGTTTTGAGCGATTTTACATTGTTAAAAATATTTATGTTAATTAAGCTTGCGATTCAAAAACTATTCGACAAAGTTAGTTTTATAGTAGTTTATTTTGATGGAATTGTAATTATTCCTGTTGCATTCAAGTAACTACATTTCAATTTATTAGTTTGATTTCATCATTGGTTGATGAAAATCGATGGCGTATCAACCAAAATATGCACATCATTTATTTAATCGAAATTGTCTTATTCTACGTCAGTAACTAATAATCACATGTGACTTTGACGATCATGTCATCGATTTTTATATATAGTCTCTGTTTGGTCCCCCATTAAAAGAGTAGAACCTTTTTTTTCTATCTTCTTTTCAACCACAGATTTATTAATATGACTCCCATTCAATTTTCATTTGAACCGGGGCTTAAAGTACAGGGAGGCAAAAGTACTTTAACTAAACTTCAGGGGCTAAATGAAAATTCTCAGGCGACCAAGGTAGAAAAGTAAGTACCTTGGGCGGTTAAATTTTGGACATACAGATGCAGAGAGAGAGAGAGAGAGAGAGAGAGAGAGAGAGAGTAATACAATCTCAACCTCATCAGTCATCGCACATGCATGATTAATGATTATATGATTATATATATATATATATATATATATATATATATATATATATATATATATATACACACACACACATACATACTGATTACCATTCCAGAGTTTCGAAGAACATCTAATCGATTCGTGGGTTTTACGGCTCCATAATTCAACCAAAAAATGAACTTCTTCTCCAAAAAACCTACTGCCAAAGGTTTGTTCCCTGTTTATTCATGCCGCGAAAATTGCTTTTATTTTCAATTATTTAGTTTAATGTAATTATTACTCATTTTTCTTCATTGATTGAATTCTCCATGCGTTGACTTTTAAATTTAATTTCAATTTTTTTTTTTAATCAATTTGATCGGAGATGTTAAGATTATGCTCTTTGATTACAGAAGCGCTTAGGGAGAGTAAGAGGGAAATGGCAAATGCTACTAGAGGTATTTGTTTAATTTTAGGATTTTATTTTTTCATTATTATTCATTTGATTTTTCAGTTCCATTAATTTTCTTTTTCTGCACTTTCTTTTTTTCGAGGATTAAAGAAGATAACTATGCTTTTTTATGATTTACAGCTAACAAAAGAACTATAGTATTGATGTACTGAAATAAGCTTGAAATAAACAGATACAACATAATTTAGGCATGGGCGTTTATAGATTTAGTTCCATTCAACCCCAAGAATAGAATGATTTCGATTTCGGTTTGGTTTCGGCTATTTTTTGGGGTTTTTGTTCGATCCCTATTAAAAACTATGTGCAAAAAACAAACTTAACTCTTTAATACATATTTCTTGTATATTAAAGGCTCGTTAATTAAACAACTCAATAGATGGGCTCATTAATTAAACAGATGTAAATGAACATACCATACTCTTAAATGTGTATAATGAATTTTTGTCATAGTATGTGTCCCTAGTCTAACCTAATGAATATATTTGAAGTTGATTACATTGTAAATTAAAAATCTTAACCACAAAAATCATTCAAGTTAATTAATTCAGTTTTACTTTTGGTTTTCGTTTTTGGTTCTGAAAACTGATAGATTTTGTTTTTGTTTTTTTTTTTTTTAAACCGGCCTGTTTCGGTTCGGTTGGCTCAGTTCCCATTTTTTTGGCCACTCAACATATCAGTCAAAGAGAAATCGGGGAAGAAATAGTATATTTGAACAGTTGTTTTGGAGTGCTCAAGAATGTCAAAAAACACAATGTAATCATACTTTGGGTAGTGTTTACAAAACCCAAGAACCAATTTTGGTCAGTGTATGCACTGGTACACTCGTTGTAGAGCAAGTTAGAAGACGGGTAGATTAAATTGGATTAAATTAACTGGGCATGTGGTAGTTGCTTTTGATCTCTAAGTAGTTCTTGCATTGAAAATAATAGAAAGATGAAGAAAGGATTCATATATCGGACCCCAAGTTTATTGTGAATAAGGATTAGTTTGTTGCTTTTGTTCATTCAATTTTAGCAAACTCGAAATCACTTTTGTCTGAACCCAGTTTAAGGTTGATTCTGGTTTATATGCATTCTAGATAGAAAGTCGGTCATATATGGCCCAAAAAAAGCTTGTTTATGATCAGTTAATGACAAAGGTAGTATTAATGTGAACTATTCTCCATGGTTTTAAAAGACCTAATTAAAACCCACCTCGAGGTCCGCCTCATATTAAAGCGTACAAGTAACGCCTCAAGGCATTGATTACTAGACGATTTTTTTTATGCCTACTCCTCACAGCGCCGTCTTAAGGTTGGTGACCCACAAAACATAAAAATTCTAATACACTCATCTCAAGGATAACTTATTTTCGACTAAAATATTGAAAATACTTATTTCTCATAAACCACTATGGGAATAGTCACTATCTCCACCAACTAAAATAATATTTTCTTCTACGATCAAAATATATATATATATTTTCTTTATAGATTTTTCTTTTACCCGTTTGCACTTATACCGTTGAATTATGGATTTTAAAGAATATTTATGATGTTTTATGAGCTTATTTTGTATTTTAATAATCTTTTGACATTTTTTGATTTACGGTGAGACTTACGCCTCAAAATGCCTTGAGGCTTGCGACTCGCCGCATGAAAGAAAAACGCTCCAGTACCCAATTCCGCCTTTTATAACAATGCTATTCTCAAGTATTAACTTGTACGTTTCAATTTTCAAGTCATAGTCTGTTGCTTCCATAGTTATGATATCGAAGAACTAATATAAGATGGTCTTCGCTTTTGATAAAGGAATAGAGCGAGAAATCCATGCATTGCAATTAGAGGTATTCCCAACCCTTCTGATATGTTTCTATAAATGGTTTGTACTAATAAAAATAGGATCTAAAATGGTTATCTGTGATGCAGGAAAAGAAACTTGTTGCTGAGATTAAGAGAACTGCAAAAACTGGGAATGATGTATATTTCTTGGATTCTCTTCAGCTCTAGAAGACTTGAGTTTACTGTGGCTAATCTTTAATTGTTTCTTCATTTTCCCAGGCAGCCACGAAAATTCTTGCACGTCAACTAGTCAGGCTTCGACAACAAATAGCCAACTTACAAGGTAGTCGAGCTCAGATGAGAGGCATAGCAACTCACACCCAGGTAAATTAGTAAATCGTCACATTGGATAAGATCTTTTGTAAATTCAGTTATCTTAGTTCATGTCAGTATATGTGGGAGTCAACTGTTCCACCCTTTTTTTTTCAGGCGATATCTGCCCAATCTTCTGTTGCTGTTGGTATGAAAGGGGCAAGCAAAGCTATGGCAGCCATGAATAAGGTTCGACCACACTTCCAATTGAATTGTATTGTTTTCATATATTCGCTTCATGCAATACTTACATAATAATTAAATATTATTGCAATAGTTTCCAAAATAATGTAAAATGAAATTCGTTTGTTCATATTTAACGAAGAAATGATTATTAATCTATGCCGCACGTTTATTTAATTAGTGATCCAAGGGTCTGGATTAAATGCGAAGAAGTCGTTTCTTCTTAGAATAGACACCTAGAGAAGGTTGTGTCATTTTGAATAGACAAAAATCTATTTGACCGTCAAATTGCTCCTTTCTGGCAAAACTGACTTGTTTCTGAGATAATATCCTTTATTTTAAGATTCTGCTTTTAATTTTATCTAAATGTTGAGCTGAGGAATACCTTGAATTTCTTCTTTTCTTGAAATTTTGAGTTGAATGGTCGACGGGAAATGAAATTCTGAGTCATTTGGTTTGTAATTAGTAGATCACAGTATTAATGATAACATCATATTGTAATTTCTTTTTGCTATCTTCTACTATTTGTGATTTTTATGAGTGGACTTGGTTGCAGCAAATGGAACCTGCAAAGCAGGCAAAGGTGATTCAAGAATTTCAGAAGCAATCTGCACAAATGGATATGACAGTAAGTACATATTTGGCATCGTATTTCAAAACAATTACACTTTCTTTGCTAGCGAAGTTAATATCATGGCTTTCATATTTGTCCTTGTAGACGGAAATGATGTCAGACACCATAGATGATGCTTTGGATAATGATGAAGCTGAGGACGAAACTGAAGAATTAACAAACCAGGTATAATTCTTGCGGGTTAATAATTTTCCAGGCCAGATACTGAAATTAAAGTTTAATCAAGTACATATCCTGTTAGATAATTAAATCATCAAGATTGGTTAATCCAACTATATATTGATTTAAATGGGACCGTGACTGTTTTTCAGAAGCCAAAATTCAAAAATGGACTGTTGAAATATAAGGATGAAAGTATAATTGTATTTCTTGATATGAAAGTATTACAAAGCAAGATATAAATAGAAAACCTAAAACACATAATTGCCTACTAGTCCCTACACTATTCTAAACAACTATCTTGGTCCATACAATATTAATTCAACGTTTCAACACTCCCCCTCAAGTTGATGCAAAGATAAACATCAACTTAAAAATAATGTAAACAACAAACTTGAATAACAACTTCAAGTAAATAACAAAGTGCTCCCATTCTTCCAATTTCAATAGTCTTCTTGGACGATGCCATAACGAAGGATCAACTTGGATACATTAAAATCCACAACCCGTAAACAACGGAAAATCCTTACTTCGGACACAAAGGAAAGCCAACATAAAGAGACGTAAACCAGTCAAGAGGCGATCACCAGGTCGACCTAATAAAGGAACTGATTTTACGAATAAAAGGCAAATAAAAAAACACCAAGAAAGATAGTGAAATTGAAAAGCTAGGGGTTGAATTGCACAAAATGAAAGATCAGGGACTGAAATGCAAATTTTGAAAAATCAAGGACCAAAATGAAAATATTGAAAGTTCAGGACTGAAAATGAACTTCCAGAAAGTAGAGGGACTAAAACTGATAAAATAAAAGGATAATGGGCTGAATTGTGAATTTTGAAAGTTGGGGGCTGAAATGTAACTTTTGGAAAGTTGAGGGTCCAACTTCTCAAATCGATAACTTTGAGAGCAGAATTGGACAATAAACAGCCCAACAAGACAACAACCCAATAATGGGTCCAATTACAATATAAGCCCAATAATCCAACTCAACACTCCCCCACTCTTTAGGCCCAATCAACAAATAAAACCAAATAACCTCATTTATCTCCAAACTCTAACCCTAAATATTTTAGCCAGCCGCCATCGCCGGAGGTCCGGCGCCGCAATCGCCGGAGGTCGCCGCCATCGCCGGCAACCACCATCGTCGCGGGATTGCGGGATTTTTATTTTTTTTTCTTCAACACAGTCGGCATCCCTCTCTTTCTCTCCCGCAAATAGCAGCAGTAAACTGCGTTCTCTCTCTCCTTTGACAGTAGCCTGTAGTTGGCAACCTCTAACAGCGTGTAGCTTCTCAGCAGCTGCACTCCTCACAGTCCAGCAGCAGCTTCAAGCTCCAGCAGGCTGCTTCTCCGTTCCAGAACCAGCAGCAAGCTGCTTTCCTCTCAGCTACGCAGTCCTCCCTTTCCTGCTGCCTCCTGTCTCGCAGCCCACACATCCAACACAACACAACCACCACAGTTACACCAGTAAGTTGAAATTTCAGATTTCTCTCAAAGGTTGAGATACAAACAGAGAGCAAGAGCTGAAGGAGGAAGAAGATTGACAAAAATAAAATAAAATATAAATAACTTGGCCGGACGAGCGGTTGTGCCACCGCTCGCCGGAGAACTGAATTTCACCGGAAACCTAGGCCAAGATCGATACTTGCTCTGATACCATGTTGAAATATAAGGATGAAAGTATAATTGTATTTCTTGATATGAAAGTATTACAAAGCAAGATATAAATAGAAAACCTAAAACACATAATTGCCTACTAGTCCCTACACTATTCTAAACAACTATCTTGGTCCATACAATATTAATTCAACGTTTCAACATGGACAAAACAAAAAATATATATATATATTGTAATGGTCAAAGCTAACATGCAACACACATTATTTTTAGATTTTTTATATATTTTGAAAATATTATATATATTTCTTTATTGAAAGATTGATGAAATCACAAACATTTAATATTTTTGAATTGGATATCTCGATAACGTTACTAACATCACATACATAGTTTATTGAAAGTTACATTATAGATTATTTAAAGGGACATTTTACGATTTTTCCATTATATTTTTGAGCAAAAGCTATGAAGTAATACATAATCGAATAAATTGATCAACTTTGGTAATTATTTTCAATTCACACGCAATCATCACATCAAATACAAAGAAAAATAGAAGTTTGATTGGTTAATAAAGTTACATAAAAAAATAAAATAGTTCTAACAAAATATAATTTCTTGAGACATTTTGATTCCCACCCTCCATAATAGTTAACCAAATTCTGATTCTCCAATTAAATATAGGAGAATTAAACTCTTCTAATTTCAATACTCTTCTTGAATATATTAAAAATCGTTCTTCAATATTTCTTCCTTATCTGTGCTTGACAACTTGTTTTCTTTGGATTTGTTCATACACATCCTCTTAGTCAGTAGCAAAAAAGAATATGAAAATGACAAAAAGAGAGATTTTGATTGTGAGAGAGAGATTGAGATATGATGAATACATTTTGTAGTTTGTGTTTAAAGAAATTGATACGGTAAATGAAAAGTCAACATAAAATATGAAAATTCTCATTATCATAAATAAATACTTTGAATTATATACTATTATAAATTTGCATTAAATAAATAAAGTAAATACGATTGAAAAATTGATCCTGATCACTTTATGAGAGATTTAGCCTATGTTTGGCAACTCATTATAATTACTCATTATAATTTACACAATTTCCCAAATTACTTTTTAACCATACATATTTTCTCTCTCCAATTTTCAACTATAAAATTTACCTCGAAATCCAAAATAAATGACGGCGGCTCATTATAATGAGCCGCCAAACAGACCCTTAATATATTATAGATTTACATTAAATAAGGTAAATTGGAAGACGCAAAGTTAGGATATTATTGAAATAATATAAGTATGACAGAGATATAATCGTCCAAAAAATGATTCTCACTTTATATGATATTTAATATATTATAGATAGATTATAGATATGATTGTTTATTTTGGTATCTCAAGATCATAAGATAGTCAACCCAAAAGTCCGTAATGTTACTTTGATTTGTATCATCATCACTGAACTCTGAATTTTCTACAATCTTAAAATATTCTATTTGATCTTCATGGTAGACCTAGAAGGATCGTTATCAAATTTTCAATGCAGATCATTGTATGCAGTTTAATTGAAAGCTGATCACGATTATATTTTGTCCGAGAATGTAGATTATTTGAGAATAAAGTATTTAGTTTCATGTGTCATGCATTTTCCTTTCTATACATTTCACTAGTTTATGCTTAACTGCTGTTTCCAGGTGCTGGACGAAATTGGCGTGGACATTGCCTCACAGGTTGTTTTTTTTTTTTTTTGGAGACTTCTACTTTGACACATTGAGAAGTTCCTTAAGTTGATGTTCCGTTTTGGATTCTTGACAGTTGTCAACCGCTCCCAAAGGAAAAATTTCTAGGAAGAACACTGAGGATGTTGGAAGGTATAGACTTTCAGACACATGCCCATGTCATTATGTCTCTGTAGTGTTATTTCTTGTTGTAAGAGTACAGTCCTGCAGACTTAGTATATGCTCCATAGATGGCAGTTCATGGCTTACGTCAACATTAGTTAAAGGCGTTTAAATTAAGGAAGTACTGATGTCGTAAGTGAGAATAAACCGATAACTTTAACTGAGTTTTGGTATTGCATTGGCAGTGTCTAGATATGTAAACTGGCATGGCTTGTGCTGGGCAGGCGCATGCAGGTCAAATGGCCCCTAAATTTGGTCCAGCACAGCCCAGTTCGTATTGTGTGGCCTAGCACATTTTGACACTCTTGTGGCTGGCATGAATGCACAAATAATTAGATGGTGCTACACCTACACTTTCCCCATTTTCTATGCTCTCAATCTCTCTCACACTCACACTCACACAACACACAGGCGTTTACAGTTTTTTGAAAGTCCAAATAATTAATGGTCGATGTTGGGGGACCCGAACAAGGTTTTAGTTGTTTTTGAAATAGATCCAGTTCTATGGGTTGTCTACTATCTGATTTTCCTTCTTTCACATTTTCTGCAGTAGAAGTATAATGCTTCACTCTTGAAGTTCTATTGATTATATTCCTAGAATTAACTTTAAGTTGCACGATTTTCATTGTCTCGTGGGAGCCATGTTTTCTTTTATATTTTTTATACTATTTGTTTTTCAATCGCAACAATTATGTTGTCCAAATTTACATTTTCTACAGTATCTCTTCTAGTTTTGTTGATCACATTGAGCCGTGTTCTCTTATATACGTTTCTTCTTGTAGTTCGGGCATTGACGAACTGGAGAAGAGGTTGGATGCTCTCAGAAATCCTTGAGATGCACACATTATGAATTGTCCTTTCTGAGTCGACTATTGCTGATTCTCCACGCAGTCTGAATTTCTTGAAGATATATTATTTTTGTGCATAACTCTCCACCATTAACATACATACGCAGTTGGATATCAACCTCGTATTGTTCCTTCCTTTTCCTTTTTTAAGTGTTTGGTAGATCATATTTGTGATCCGCATGCAACTCTTCAAGTATTTATGTTTCTGCTAATTTACGGTAACCCGTTCTTAGGAAAATTGGAACATATAGCTCTAGACGTGGCGTTCAACCAGTTTTACCAATCTTTTGTACACTTCCAATTGTAACACCTTTTTTCGTGAGTTTTACTTTTAAGAATTACGTAAACTTTTCGCTTGAATTGATACAATTTTCGAATGCCCTGGCGTTATGTCTAATTTTGATCCTGGTCGAGTATATATTGTAAACACGTCATTTATCTAATATTATTAGATGATACATTTGTTGGATCCGTCGTGGAGCTGAGAGCTTTTTGAAATGCTTTCAAATAAATTAGGAAAAATTGTAAGTATTGATCAATAATGTTTTGTATTGAAATATCAAGTTATTAAAATGATAAATGATTCAGTAACATGTCGTCCAAGTCCTTGAACTCGAGAAGTCTCGTTTCTATAATGTACCAATTCATTAGCATAATGATACCAATCCTTTATTGCAGCCCATGTTACTGAATAGCTGCTTTATATTCGGTACCAAATGTATTCTCCAATTTGATTTTGCTGCATCAAACCTTCGTATAAAGAACGAGCAATTCTAGTAAGATTTGTAATATGAATAGATAATATAATTAAGGACGTCCCAAATAGGAAAGTGTTTTAGAAACTGCTATTGACATTAAATGCCCATTTTAGCATATGTTCGGTTCAAATGGTGCTAAGCAACAAGTCAAAATTCTCTTCGTTTTATTGTCCAAATTCGACTCAAATATCATTTGAAAGTAAAAAAACCCAACCCAAACCCCCATTAGGACTCGTACCCAGGCGAATTGTCCGGCAGGAGCAGGGATCATCCACTGAGCTAACTGCTAACCCCTTGGTCCTGACTAGCATTGCATACCAAAATGCCATTTTTCAAATACTTTGTTTTTTCATCAAACAGATCCAAATAGCAAATAAAAGATTTTGAATACAAGCATTTCTTTATAGAAACATATGAACAAAGTATGAAACTTTCTAGGAAAATTAACGGAACACAAATATTGCACTTAACTTGGTGAAGTTGCAACCACGTACACCCATCCGTTGATGCATAAATATAAACGACATTATTACATCTACCATTGTCTTGTAAGTAAAAATTCTCGCGGATAAAACTTGAACCCTTTTTGGACTAGTACATAATGCGATACAAAGCCAAAACTCTAAACAAAAACGTGCCCAGGATGAGCGTTAATCGTCGTTCAAGACACATTTTCCATTTACACGAATTTGATACTGCAGAGATTTCCTTAAATAGAAGGCGTTCGTCCACATTTTTACAAGAACAGGTCCATTTCCTGATGAAGAACATTTTTACAAGAAACAGGTCCATTTACTTCCTGATCGAAAGGAATTCGAAGCTTCTAAGAGGGTCATTGCGAGAATCTTTGGTCACTGTAGCACGAGAGAAGGGTGATGGTTTGGGTTCAATCCCAATTCTTTTTGTGGTAGACAAACGGCCACTGCTTGATACCAATCTGTTTGACCGGCCATCAGTGGGTTCGCCGGACGAGCTTGGTCTGCTGCTGAAAATGGCTGCTCGTTTTGAAGAGCTGCCATTTCGAGATGTTCTACCTCTTTCTGAATCCAGTTGCTGCATACAAGGAACAAACTAAATGTTTAATCAAAATAACACCAGAACAACATACTTCTCCGATAGCTTGCTCAAAGGTCCAAAAATGCTGTAAAAGAAAATGAAATGTAAAGCAAAAGTAAAAGCATAACAGACAAGCCATGATTATCTTTTGAGTTATTTTACACATCCCACAAGAACCAAAGAAAGCTTCTGGGAACTTGTAAGACAAATATTTCCAATCCCAAATTCTAGCCTGACGAAAAAAATGAAGAAATGTCTTATCTTCCAGATAGAGAAGCACAAGCTAGTTTTACTATCTAGCAGTAAAAATTAGAACCACTCCGCATGGTCCCACTCACAAGAAAGGAAAAGGAAAACTAAAACACAGAGGGCACTGGGATTTTGTTGGGTGGGAAGGGGTTGAGGGATGAGGAATGGCGTGACGAGAGAGAGAGAGAGAGAGAGAGAGAGAGAGAGCGCTACAAGTATGAGAAACTACTAATTTCTAATGGGAAAGGGGGGAAGAACAATACCACATCCTTCGATGAAGGTACATCTTCTGATGTCCTATGTCTGTGACCTGAACCTGAAGTATGTCTTCTGGAAAAAGCCTCAACTGCACCTGAGAATCTATCTCGAATATCTTGCCCCACTGAGAACAATGAAATCAAAAGAGTCAAGTAATCAATCAAATTGGAATTTCCAAGGGAAACTGAATATGCTAATTCAATTAAGGCATTGTTGCAATCAGCTCAGAAATTGGAAGTCTGCAAAAGCAGACAAAAGAAGTATTACAATGGGGGTGAAAGTACATATGAACTATAGTCATGCATTATCAATTCACATCTCAAAAGGTAAACAAGTTCCAGATGGTGTTTTTACCTGATGTTCTCCCCGGTCTTTGGCCAGAAGGTCCAGCATTTAACCCTGCACTCCCACTGGGATTCTGGAAGCAAAGCCATGAATCAGTAAATCACTATATCAAAGATGAAGCAAACAGATAATTACGCAAGCACTTACTCGCGCCCTAGAACTGGCACCAATCTGAGGATACTTCAATACAGTCCAATCAAAAACATAGTCAAATTGATAACCTGTGCCAGTATCTGAATCAAGATACAGACCACGGAAGATATGTACAATGAAAGATGAGGTACATGACGCACTTGGAGAACCAAGGACACAAAGTTTTGATTAAAAAAAAAAAAAAATTTAAAACTCAAAAGGATAAAAAAAATAGTCATATCAAGTAATAATGATTATATATAGCTACAAACTATAATGTTTCCACTACTTCCATATTTTTGTTCTCCACATTCATTACAATGTAGGTATACGATGCATGGACAAGAGTTAATTTTTTCCAAATCCTTCCTGGATCAGTATTCTTCGATTAAGAATTATAGTGGCATATTTTGAACCAAATCCCAACAATAAACTCGTCTACCAAGTAAAATTACAACTTTTCAATGTCACCATGACGACACGTAATCCACTTTTCCTTTCTTCCATCATCATCATCATCATCATTTTATTTTGGTCTCCGTGTTTGTTCTTTTTCCTTACCTCTATAAAGACGAGAAGGCACCATTGTAAGTGGATGATGAGGAAAAAATAAAAAACAAGCATGACATGGAATCAAATTTGTCGATTCTCAAAAATCCTAATACCAATAATGATAAGAAAGACTTTTAGCCATTTTTAGTACTTATAGTAGATTACAATTTTGTCTGGTGAATACTAATTAGATGGTTTACTATTTACTAAGTTATAGATCTACTCTACGTGTGTTTGCAAGTTTGACTTCTAATTTGGTTAAATTGTTATATCGCAGAATTTCAAGTTAGTTTATGGTTTTAGTACAAAAATGTTTTTATGTTTTAATAAACTATTCCATTGGTTTGTGTTGAGATTTGGTTCCTCAAATTTGATGGAAAGCAGAATAGAGAAACTTCCGCAAAAGATTGACTACAGAGATCGCGTAAAAGTTTGAAGTACCAAAAGGCAACTACAACACGGTGGACCTATCAGTAGGAGGTTTAGAGGATGAAAATGACACTTTGAGGAGAAAGTAGACCCATTCCATAATCCTGTAGCTCGTGCCAACCCCAATCAGGGTGGATTAGAAGATTCAACTCAATACATTATTTTATATGAACAGTTTCACGGGAATATGACCTTAAAGTTTATGAGTACATCACGGAAACTAGGACTCATCACTTTGACTCAGCCTCCACGAGACTAAGAAGCAAACTCATAACTCATTGGAAATACAACCACCAATTGAAGGATCAGATAAAAGTGGTAAGGGTAATGATTCAATTTAGGGCTTGTGGAACTGTTGGCAAAGGATCTACACCATCTACATTTGAATGTTTCAATTGTTACTAGATAGTTTTCTTTACACATGTCCTCGTCGTCGAGTTAATCTAATATGGTGATTGAAATTGAAGATAATGATATTGTCAATCCTGCTTGGGGTAAACATGTTCACATCCAAGGTGGGACTTAAAACTCAAAATGGTGTTGGAAGAAAGGAAGAGGAAATTGATCATCTGCAATAAGTTTAATGTCTCAGCGAACTTTTATAGCCCCTAATAAAAAGCACGCCATTACCACCATATTCATGTACATTAATTGAAGGTGGAAGTACATCAGTGTATAAAGATGGGAGTATTAGAGATTTATAATCTATTGAATGAATGTTACTATGATGACTGAATAAACAAATTACATGGTTTAGAATTTATTACCTTCACGAATAAATAAATCTCGGAAAAGCCTCTTCAAATAAGAATAATCTGGCTTGTCCTCAAATCTTAATGATCGACAATACTGAAAATATGATACAAACTCTGATGGATATGATTTGCACAGCACCTGTAAATAATTATAAATCACGTGAACAATCTGCAAGTGTCAATCACTAAAGTAACATAACTAAATGGACAACTAAATTAGGGGAAGATGAGTCGGCAATTAAACCAGAACCAAATATTTCAAAATATTTGCATAAAATTTAGAGCAACATGAAGATAAATCTTATGCAGATCTTTTGAGGAATAAGGAAAAGAGCTCATACTTCAAGTACCAATATGTCTGTGGTCAAGTGCATGAGGAATAGATTAAGATTCAAAATGGCTATTCCTATAGTTCAAAACAGCTATTCCTGAGTCAGATTGATGGAGCTAGAGATAGGATAATGATAAATAATAAAGATGGAATTTAATTTGGATTTTATAACAAGAGTTCAATTTCAAATATGTTATTTAATTAGATTAGATTAGTTTAATGTTTTGATAAAGTTCTTTAGTATTAGAAGTTCGTTTGATTTCAATTTCTTGCCCTATAAATAGAGGGATTATTCATTGTAAGTCACACCCTTGATTATATGAATAAAAATTGATTTCCTCTTCCCCTCAATTCTTCTCTTCTGGTTCCTAATTGTTCATTAGCAACTTATACGCATCATGCATCACAAATCCTCAATGCAGCATTTCAGTTATACTTCGAAAACATGAACTTGAAAAGCAGACAATTGCCTGCATAAGCTATGCAAAAATGAAACCAAACATATACCTCTATTGGGGTTAACATTTTCTTTTCACTAATCTTGTCATATTTCTGCTTCTTGGTGCCAGCTTTCAACCCCTGCCAGGGAAGACTGAGACAAAAAGAAAACACTGAATCTATTAAGAAATGTAACATTCTATAACTATATTCAATTCAAAATTCAAAAACAAGGTAGGGGTAACGGGTGACACTTCATATCCAACCTTCCTCTCAGGAAATACATAAGGACATAACCAAGAGATTCCAAGTCATCCCTTCGGCTTTGTTCTGCGAGCATAGTTAAATATGCATATGATTAGCTACTTAGATTGTTCCAGAATCTAACACAGCCTACCTCCCTAATCAGAAACAACTTATGACGAGATGGCAAACTACTCACCAACACCAAGGTGTGTGTTGACACTGGCATAACGAGCAGTGCCTGTAAGATTCTTGTTCTCCCTGAACAGGGTCATAAAGGTTCCACCATAAGTATATGACAACAAAGAGTGGTATCAGATATGAGAAGCCATTATGGGAAATATATACACAACTCAAATTCATGTTAAGTTTTAGGGCTAAAATGCTAACAACTTTTAAGATATGGATGTTCGCGTAAGGCAGAAAAATCATTTGCTGGTAATATAACTTCTTTTGTCATATTGTGTCGTCGTCTCAACCATATGACAGTGGTGTACGAATGTAGGCTAGGTTGCACGGACAAGGACAAAGATGTGATTTTTCACCGATTATAATACTTTATAATTTTATTTTAGCCTATGTTTGGTAACTTGTTTATAAACTTTATAAACACGTTTCCCCAGAGCACTTTTAACCACACATTTATTCAAACCACTTTTCAATAACATATTTTATCTTGAAAACAGCAAATTTCTTGTTTATAAATAATTTTTTTTTACCAAACAGAGGCTTAAAGCCCTTTTTGTCCCATATACTTTTTTCAAAATTTTGAGATATTTTAGAGTTTTGAGATAATGTATGGTTAAAAAGTATTAAAAGTGGGGAGTTTCGTAGAAATATGTGGTTGAAAATAAATGGGAGGAAAAATTGAAAATTCTGCATAGGGCCAAAAAGACTCTTAGTTTAAAACAAACACATTATATACTTGTCGCAGTTAATATCAGATATAAGGGGTAGTGTTTTTTAATATAAAAATGATGGAAATAAGGGCAATAATTTATGCTACAATAATTTCAAGCAGCTGAAGCAGGCTATATGAATTCTTTTATGGTGTTCCACTCGATCTGGTGATAGATCTACAAGATCCATTCAAATTTGGATCTTTGCAATGATATAAAGCCATTTTAACTTATGGGATTACATCACTCTTATGAACAGCTGTCAAACTCTGGAACACGAAAAGTTGCACGGTTCTCTGCGAATCATTTTTTGAACAATGAAACCCATAACATAAAGGTGGTTAAGTGCCTTAAAAATCGTATATTGTTTCTAATTTTTGTGTCTTTATGTCAGTGACTGCCTGAATGGAGATCATGGTATGCTAATATTTCCAATTTCTCACAATCAAACAAACCTATCACTGTGCCCAATACCAATATTGAAGCTGACATCTCCAGATAGACGACATAAAGAGTTCTAAAATAGTGATTTTCTAGAAAAAACAATAAGATAAACATAATACAGCAGAAACACAATTGGACAAAAGACAACCATGCAAAGATAACACTGCAAGAAACTTTAAGAAATATCAGGAAGGAACCTGTAGGGTATGTGCTTATGAGTCTGGAGGTCCCTATATTTTTTGGCAAGACCAAAGTCAATGGCGTAAACCTGCAATAATACTAAATATTAGCTAAAACGGCTACTCAATCTCATGCATGAAGAATTTCAATCGTCAATTAGTTAACAATTTAATATTTGACGTCCCAAGTACATGAAAGAGGAGTTCTTAGTTTTGAGCAATTGGAGAACGAATACTTCAAGCAATAATTTAAAAACTAAAGAAAAAACTAAAGAATCCTAGCAACGCAATAAATTTAGAAGATGATAATACAACCTCATCCAGTGACAACAAAATGAAAGAATGCATTCGTCTCAACCCTAATTCAGAATTGTTCATTGCCACCAGATTCCTGACTGAATAGTATCGATGATCTAATGTTTATCACTCTCTACTTGATAACTACCTAGAGCACACTCTTATAATCCAAACGCATGGGAGCAAGCTAACATATCAACAATTTAAGCCTTTATCTGCTGTGTGAATTATTTAAATAAACCAGATTTTTTGTAGTTACTGTTAGTCCATGCAGGATACATGTTTAGGATGTGAAATGTACAAAGAAACTAAGAAAGAAATGAGATTTGAAATGTTTTAGTAATTACTGTTAGTCTATGCAGGAGATGTGTTTAGGACATCAAATGTATAAAGAAAGAAACGAGAGTTGAAAAGGTTTAGGAATGATTATAAACATACAGCATCCAAATTAGTCTCTCTCTAAAAACGCACACGCACAGACCCATAAACACACAAAACAATGGGCTATTCAACAGGATTTGGAGGCTTTTTAAAGGAATATAGAGCTCTCAAACAGTCCATGATTTATTTGTGTTTCCTATATGAGTAGTAACACAAGGCTCGAAGGACATTATAATTTGCGGCCATGTAACAAGTTTGAACGAGTTACAAATACTAAAAACATATTAAAAAGTTAGCTGCAGCAAGTTAATAAGCATCAATAGGAACACACGTGCTCTAATCCATAAACTAATATTCAAAACACTTGCTACGCCACCTGGAGTGTGCTCAAAAACCCTAACCGTAGCACCAAGCCTAAAAACCATGGAAAGACATACCTGATTTGCTTTGCGCCCTAAGCCCATCAAGAAGTTATCCGGCTTTATATCACGGTGAAGAAACCCTCTTGAATGCATGTACTCCACTCTATTAATCTAAAGAGAATCATAAGTTACTTAATAGCAACTAAAACTAAAAGCTTTAGGGGACTTTGTCGTATTGTAACTACTCACTAATTGATCTGCAACCATTAATACTGTTTTCAAGGAGAACTTTCTGTTGCAATAGTTGAATAGATCTTCCAGACTTGGTCCAAGAAGGTCGATAACCATGACATTGTACTCTCCCTCACTTCCAAACCATTTCAGGTTGGGAATGCCCGCTACAAGAAGAAAATCCAACAGACATTGTGATTAACGATTCAGAACATCTGAACCAAATTTTTAATTCATACTTCCAAGAACAACAGATTCTAAAATCCATCAGTTTATATTATCATTATATAAATGAACAGTGAAATGGATCACCAAAAGGCTAAAACTTAACTAAAGAATTAGAGAGAGACAGTAGATGCTCATATCTCATGAATTCCTATATCACTAAATGAACATTGGTAACTTCCCAATTCAACATCTCATGCCTGGTGTGCATACATGTTGGTGACTAAAGGGGGGGTGAGTAGTAAGTTAGAACTTGGAGCAATTACTGGGAATCTAAAGGTTTTATGTTGACTAGAACGAAGACACACTACACAAGCAATGCCAATTTAGAAACAATAAGGATCACAAAAATAATGGAGTTACTTCAGAGGATCATATTATCTCCAAATACAATTGTTTTAGATTTAAATAAATGTTCAATTATTAACAAGGAATGAGAAATTGAAAAGAATGTTATCACGGGATTAGAGCAGGTTAAATGAAATGAAAGTGTTACTTGAATTTTGGGTGATAAGAAAATCCCTACAAGTTTAAAATGCCAGTTTACAAAACAATGATTATATTTGCTATACTTTATCGTATTGAATATTGAGTTATTAAAAGACAGTATCTACATAAGATAGGTAGCAGAACGGAGATACCAATATACAACGTGCTAAAATGGATACTATAAGAATCTAGAATGTTTTACAAATGAGAATCTAGAATGTTTTCATTCTCTTTTTTTCGATTTTTACATGGAAGGGGAAGAGGAAAGAGAAGATAACATTGCGAGTGGCGGATCGTGTTGAACAAGAAGAAAAGGTCATGTAATGATTATGATAAGGGAATCAAATACGTGATGATATAGGATTCTTTATGGTTTCACTCTCTAAAGGTATATTGCAATTTTATTATCTGATTACAATTATCAGTACTATTTTGTTGATTTATTTTATGTTTGTTTTCAGGTTACTTTTAATTTTGTTCATGGTTTAGAAAGGCGTGAATTATGCGCAAATTTTAGTGTTATTCTGTTGAGGCAAAACTCTTACAGAAAGAGGCACTTGCCACAAGGGGTGTGAGGCGTATGTCTTAGGTTTGCTGTGATTTTTGAACTATTTTGTTTATATTTTCTTTTATTTTTCGTTTTTTAGTCTAAACTATTTTAGATGAATGAGCCTTTTTAATTGGGCTCATCTTGTTCTCAAATTAAAAAATAAATAAATAAAACACACACACACACAAATATATATATATATATATATATATATATATATATATATATATATATATATATATATTTGTGTGTGTGTGTATTTATTCTTTGTCTGAACAATAAAATTAAATAAACAACCCCGCTACACTTCTCATCACTCCCCAAAGACACAAGAAGCTTCTTAACAAGATTGCAAGGAGGCAGCCAGCTGTTTTGAAACCCCCAAATACTTATTATTTTTCATTTAATTTGTCTTGCATTTCGTCTCCATGCTAGATATTATTATTTTTTTTTTAATTTCTCAAATTCTTCCTTTTTTTTTATTTTATTTTATAATATTTTTTCGGTTTGATGTGACTACGTCGTGAAGGAAAAAGTCTCAATACCTATTTACGCCTTTTTAAGTCCTTGTTTGACCCACATTTTCTAAAACTCATTATCCTCGAAACTCTTTTTCTACTACTCATTCTCCTAATAAAATAAATTGCATGTGGATTGATAAATTTTTCCTATTTTTTAATCACATGTTCTCCAAAATCATTTTTTTCACAAAATCTATTATCATGAACTCTACCAAATATCGGTTATACATTAGTTTTATTAATATATTTTATTACACAATTTTTAAGTTGGTTTATGGTTTATTATGAGCACATTTTTTTATTTGTATATTCCTTTTAATTCTCGTATTAATTTGTCTACATGTTTATGCTTCGCCTACAGAGGCAAAATGCCTTAGTATCCAATTGATCTTTTAAACATTGGGTAAAACACATCATAATATGGTTTGTTGATAAAAAATAATTTGGCATGCGGTAGATTCAATAGATCTAGTTGTTTTAGACCATCAATCACATATTCATGTATAGCAATGAACGAACAAAGTGATAGAAAAGAACTCATGTAGCCTACGGCCTACCCAAAATTTATTGAATGAATAGCGTTGGTTTGTTGTTTTACTGGAGGCGACAACTTGGTGGGAACTCCTCTTCATGACAATGGGGCAAGGATGGGCATTCCCATCGTCGCCCCATCGTGGATGTTCGAAAACCATGATGGGGATGGGGCAAAGAATAAAAAAATTGCCATTTACCGTCCAGTTCAATTAATTAATTTTTTAATATTATTATTTATTCTTTAAATATAATTTAAATTGAAAACCAAAAAAATAAAATAAAATAAACCATTTGGGGCAAGTTCGGAGAATTGAGGACAGAAACCATGATTCCTGTCCCCGCCTTGTTTACTATTCCGTGTAGAGATTCCCCACCCCATTTGGATCGAGATAATGTCAGTCGGGGATGGGAGGTAAATTGGGCCATCCCACCTCTTCTAAGGGGAGGAAGTAGATTTGCTTATAAGTCACAAAGCAAGATATTTTAATTTGATTTTCAAATTAATCTCCTCTTTCAAGGGAAAATGCAGGATTTGCTAGACTTAAACTTTTTAGACTGTAAAGCAATAAAAGCAAGCTATTATGTATTTTTCACTCAGTTCAAACTGATTCCGAAGAAAATATAACAATTGATGAACAAAAGTTAGTAAGGCAATGCTCAAATTGAAACTTTGAAATAGAAATTTCAGGAAGCCGACTCCTTGAGCTTTTTATTGTAGAAATTTTATTCAATCAAAATGCATCATCATCTCCACCAACTTATGTGCCACCATTATTCTCTGGAATGCCAGGCATGAGAGGGAGGGAGGGAGGGAGACTTACTTCCACCTTGGAGAAGTATATAAATTTTTGATTCATAGTGAAGTTGAGGATGCTTGGTCTTCACAGATTCCTGGCAGTTGCAGTTGTTATGGTAAAATTGTGTAAGAATCATTAAAATGTGCTGAGAAATAACATCAATCATATCATCTTCCTTGAAATTGTTAACTTTGTGAATCACAAAAGACCTAGTAGCATACATCGTTATTCTACTTCAGGAAGTGCTCGCACGAAGTTCCATGGCTGCTCCTTTATATATAAACAAATGCTAATTCAGGTTCTTCAAGAAAAAAATTGCTTTTAGAAATACATTAGCTAACACTTCGATATCTTGGTGGTAGACTTAGTTCATTCTCCTTGAAAAGGCATTGAACTAAAAGAGTTTGCAATTCTATGTTTCTTCCTTAGTCCACATTTCTTAGAACTCCGTCTTGCTAATGCATATGAAACAGCACTTAGCATACATCAATTCATGAAGCGAATATCAATGAAACTATTTACTTCCGAATTACAAAGTAACGTAGTAGAATATATCATTAAAAAACAAATGCTAATCAGTAATCAGTTCCTTAAGGAGAAAAATGCTTTTAGGATTACATTAGCAAACACTTGGGAACTTATTTCTACTTGAAAAAAGGATCAAACTGAAGAAGTTTTTGCAATTTTATATTTCTTGTTTAGTCCACTTGGAACTCTCTATCTTGCTAAAGTCAACAACAGACCACTTAGCTTTCTAACCCTATCATTCAGCATTATGGACGACAAAATCAATCAGTAAGCATTGCAAATCTGGGAGGCATCCCAAGAAAACCATATCAGAATTAATTGTCTGATAAAACAACAAGCAATGAAATCAAAGATGGATAAACCCCCTAAACTATAAGATATGTAAACCTTCACTGATCATAAGAGTGAGGCAATACTATGCAAATGGTTAAACTCTGTTTAGTAACACCGTGTGATTTATAAACTGGTTTATTTATGATTTTGAGGAAAAAAATAGTGGTTGAAAATTGGAGAGAGAAAATGTGTGGTTAAAAAGTGGTTTCAGAAATTGTGTAATTTATACACCAGTTTATTTTGTTTACCAAACACTTGCTAAAATAGCTAAGTTCCATCAAGTATACAAATGGAACCTAACCTAACATGTCATCCGATTATATCTTCTAAATTATCCATGCTATCCATTCTTCCCCTCCAATGGGCGGTTTTAGTAATTAACCAAATATTATGAAGTCAATTAAATAAGCTCACGATGACGCATCAAATAATCTAAGAATTACCCCCAAAACTTCATATGACAAAAATAATGAAAGAACAGAAGTAAAAACATGCATACCAGCTTGATGGCAACTTCTTCTCCATTTTGAATATTGACACCTACATCAATAGAGTAAACAGATTTATCCAAGACAGCATGAGCAAAATTCACCTCCAAGAATATCCACAAGAAATAACAAATAAAAGGGCAAAAAAGGACCGATTACAAGTCCAACTAAAAATGTACCTAAATAGAGTTCACCGAAAGAACCACTTCCAATTTTCCGACCAAGCTTAAATTTTCCACCGACAACGCGATCCATGATACTTAATTTAATAAAATTGGACAATCACCACTCTTCGATGAAGACTTCACCAAATTTCAATAATACACACAGCTCCCAGGAGCTTAATTTACACTTTCAACAGCAACCCAGGGCCCACTGGATAATTACTGTCAAGTATCAACCCCCAAACAGAATAAAGAAAACTTACAAATTACTTCCCAAAAAAAGGAATCCAAGAAATCAGTACCGAAAAAACGATCAAGAATACTTTTTTGATTCTTAACTACGACCTTGAAATAATGATCAACGCAAAGCTTAAACCGAAACCCTAACTAGGGGATCATCATATTGATCAAATGAAATGAAAACAGAACAAAATGCAATCAATATATGACCAGATATCAATATGGAAAAAATATATAATTGCTTTTTGTTTAATGCTTTTCAAAATGATAAAATTGTAGAATTGTGATAAATATTTAAAAATAAAATAAAATAATGGGTGAGACAAATGAGCGAAGATTGTGGGATCCGAGAGATAAAGACAGAGCAAAAGCATATATGATAAGAGAGAGGGAGATATGAATCATATGGAATATCATATGAGCGTTGTTGATTAGTAAAAGAAAGTAGGTTTGACAAATTCACTTGTACTTATTACTTTTGCTTTCATTAAATTTTTTTTTTTTTAAGGTACTTACCTTTAATCATACATTAAAAATTAAATTCATAATATTTAACTTTTTAATCAAATTTCAATTATTCATTCTTCAAAAAATTATTATTCATTTAAAAAAATTATTTTAACTGAAATAAAACACACTTTTAATATAAAAATAAACTGGCCAGTGAATACAATTGAAATTTTGTTGTCGTTGAGATATTACTCTCGATGATCTGACGAAAATTATTATTTTTTAATAACTTAAAACAAAATTATCGAAACTAATAATTTTTTCGTCAACAGTTATTGTGACGACCCGAATTCTCGACCATTCGAGTGCCACTAAAAGTGACTCATATCATATTATCGAGACTTAAATAGAAATGTAAAATTATTCAAAAGAATAATTAGAATCCCATAATTTTATTTGTGAATAAAAATAGAACATAATTTTCTTACATAAAGTTCAACATAATTATCTCATCAATCTTAACCACTTTTGCCACTTCCATGTTGACCGCCTCGAACCTTCAATTATCTGAAAATGGTAAATATCGTGGAGTGAGATTTATAAAATCTCAGTAAGTATACCAAGCATAAATTTTCTTTTGAAAGCATATGGATCATTTTCATCATAACATAGGATAGGATCGAAATACTCATAAACATAGGGAGACACAAGAATTTTACCGAACTTAAATGGCAAGAATTCTTATGTGTAGCGCTACTAAACTCCGGTCCCCTTAGCATAATCATAAACATATCATATGGAACCCATAACAATCTTGTGAGATTGATTTCATAGCAATGATCCAAACATTTTCATAAAAACATAAGATATACTTACTTTTCATAAAAACATAAGGTGTATTTACCTTTCATAAAAACATACTTACTTTTCATAAAAACATAAGATATATTTACTTGTCATAAAAACATACTTACTTTTCATAAAAACATAAGGTGTATTTACCTTTCATAAAAACATACTTACTTTTCATAAAAACATAAGATATACTTACTTGTCATAAAAACATACTTACTTTTCATAAAAACATAAGGTGTATTTACCTTTCATAAAAACATACTTACTTTTCATAAAAACATAAGATATACTTACTTGTCATAAAAACATACTTACTTTTCATAAAAACATAAGGTGTATTTACCTTTCATAAAAACATACTTACTTTTCATAAAAACATAAGATATACTTACCTTTTAAAAGATTAAAATGAAGTGTAGTAGTAAATGGACCAAAACTTTCTTGACCACCTTGAATTTCTCTTACTTGTGGATTTTGTCAAGAGGTTGGAAATAAGTGTATATGTGTAGAGTTGTGTGTAAAAGAGATGGGTTTAAATAGATGTATAAAGTTGGCATATTGTAAACATAATCATTCAATTCTATTAATTTTAACACATCATTTTCTTAAAGTAAAGCACCATTCATATACTTTTCCATATTTATACAAATAATATGCTCTTCATGATTATATATAATGGAGTATATAAATCATTCATATACTTTTCCATATTTATACAATTATTATGCTCTTCATGATTACATATAATGGAGTCTTATCAATCATTCATATACTTTTCCATATTTATACAAATATTATGCTCTTCATGATTATATATAATGGAGTATATAATTCATTCATATACTTTTCCATATTTATACAAATATTATGCTTTTCATGATTACATATAATGGAGTCTTATCAATCATTCATATACTTTTCCATATTTATACAAATATTATGCTCTTCATGATTATATATAATGGAGTATATAATTCATTCATATACTTTTCCATATTTATACAAATATTATGCTCTTCATGATTACATATAATGGAATCTATCAACCATTTATATACTTTTCCATATTTATTAAATTAAGATTCTCATAATTATTATATATAATGGAACCTCTCATGCTTGCATATATTTTCTTAATTTAAATAATAAAAGTAATTTTTGTACAAATAAATATTGGGATAACATTGAATTAAGTACTTAGACTTAATATACTTTAAATCAAGAGAATGGAGATATTTTTAGAAATTCGGAATTTAATTTAAAATCGAACGATCTCGATTATTTCTTGACTTGGCTATACGAATACGTCGTGGCGTTAATTTAATAAAAATGGGTGAAATAGTAGCGACATGATTTTCTATTAAAATAATTATTAATCGCGTAAAAATTCTTGGTCGCTACAAACTTACCCCCTTAAAATAATTTCGTCATCGAAATTAATCTTACTTGATCTTATGATTTCTGAACACTTAATCAGAATCTCTTCTTCTTCTTCTTATGTAGCATCATCGCTACCATATTTAACCCAACCATATTTAACCCACTGGACTTTGACTAAATGCATCAATTTGTTTTCTTAAGACATGAACTTTTCTATCAATAATAGACATATGTCTACTCATAAATTCTTCTGAATCAAAATGAAAATTCCCAATCGTATGTGATATTTCATCATATCTTGTAGTACTCATGTAACCTGTCACTTATCATCGTATCATGTAACCTCAAATATTCGTATTAATATCTCTAAAATTTCAATAAATCTTTACTAACATATCATACCATAATAATTTGTCATTTCTTCTTATCACCAAATATCCCAAAATAATTAAAACGATTACCTGAATATTCTCTATGTAATATACCCAAACATGTTATTCACATATCAACATAATCATCAGTTTATCTTTCCAATATTTGTAACCCAAAATTTCTGCAAAATTCAATAAACAAATATCTCCCAAATAATTAAAATTCTTAACTCAAATATCATAACATTTCCCGTAAGGTATTCCTTTCACTTGCACAAACTTATTAATCCTGATTCAATACAGTCCTTATTTCACTTTCACGTATCCCCGTATTATTTCTATACCTTGATTATTATATCAAAATATCAGTACCCAAAATCCAAGAAAATATTCCATATCTCAAATCCCGTCATCATCAAATCTTCCTTTTATCAAGAAAGTAAACGGCGCATAAACCCTTGTTCCCTCTTTTCCATTATTCTATTCCGCGCTTTCTTGCTGGAATCAATATCACGCGGATTCCCTCCGATCCTTAATGCTTTTAAATAGTTCATGCTGGGAAGAGGTTAGATCCATCAAAAACATGGATATCATTCTTACAAACATTCGCAAGTATTATTCCAGTCTTCCAATGAATGATCTGAGGAAAATTTATCGAATAAGACTCGAAAGATTGAGGTTGCTGATGGCTTTATAGCCCTACCCGGAGGTTTTGGTACCTTAGAAGAAATCTTTAACATTACCTCGTGGGCTCAACTAGGTCTCCATACTAAGCCTATTGGGCTTCTGAATGTTAACAATTTCTTTGATGGCTTGTTAACCTTTCTTGATTATGCTGTGGAACAGGGATTCATCTCTCCATTTTCCAGAAGGCTCCTTATTTCTGCTCCTACTATTGATGAACTACTGGATAAGCTGCAGTCATATATCTCAATACAAGATCCAGCAGGGGTTAAGATAGATTGGTCGCAAGGAAGGGGAATCAAGCGAAAATGGAGTCCGGTTAATGTAAACTTAACTTTATGAATCTTAGAATAGGTGGGGGTAGAGTACGGAGTATTCTTACTCTCGAGACACCCCTCTAATTTCCTAGGATTTCCTTAATGTTTAAATCTTGTGTGTACCTCAAAGGTTCCAGGTGGTAGATTACGGAGTATTCTTACTCTCGAAACACACCTTTTTGAAGGTTTCTTTATTTCCTCAAAAGGTCAGAGGTGGTAGGATACGGCTACTCCGGAAACACATCTCTCAATTTGAGGAATTTCCCATGTTGCTTTCTTTTGCTTTTGCGTGTTTTCATGTATTTCCTTTCTAGGGTGACTCTTGTGTGTTCTCCTTATGAGAAAATAATAATATCTCTGTTATCATCTACTAAATCTCGTTTGTGATGTAAATGAACTTGTATGTCTAACTTCAATTCTCTTAGTGATTGCATACCATACTATGCTCTTAACTCCAAACGATAAAATTCTAGGCAGAGTTTTCCTTTGAAATTTGGACTTATCCAAATCGTAAGCATACTTCATAACTCACAATAATAACTAATTGTACATTTGATCACAATTTCATCAAACTTCAATATCATCATAAATATTCCAGAAAATCAATTCATAATTCCTCAACATAGAAATTTCAAATCATAATTTCTAATATCACCATATCAAGTCCTTATTTCTCAATAATTAAGAGCCTAAACTTTAAATCTCCAACTTCATAATTCTTCTCATAAAAATCTCAATAAAATCATATCACTTATAATCTCAACATCTCATCATAACTTCATAAAACTGACTTTCTATTTCTCGTTTAATCTAAACGATGAATAATTCGAAAATATTATCTAGTCCTTTCTGTTGACTTCTCATACTTAGTGTCATGTCTAAAATCAATTATGCAAAGTCCATTTAGGGCTCATCATTTCTAAACTTGACGACAAAGATTATTTTGAAAATCATTCGTAAATCATATTTTTTTTTTTTTTTCAAAATTGAAACTTGAAGAGTGGTACCAATAATCATCCACAGTTTTTCCTTGCTTTTAAGCAAAGGTAGTGATAAAGGGATAAATTATTGAACCGAAAATTGAAACTTGAAGAGTGGTACCAATAATCATCCACAGTTTTTCCTTGCTTTTAAGCAAAGGTAGTGATAAAGGGATAAATTATTGAACCGAAAATTGAAACTTGAAGAGGAAGTACTAATAACCATCCACAGTTTTTCCCTTATTTTTACACAAAGGTAGTGATAAAGGGATAAATTATTGTACAATTCATTATCAATTTTGTTTGTTTAATATATTATTCCATATATTTTGGGCCAAAGTTACAACCCAACTTAATTTCTAATTGAGTCAATCTTACTAAGCTTAATATGAACCAAAATTCATATCAATATCCTCTATGTCTCATGATTCTACATTAAAATGAATAAATTAAAATTTAGGCTTCTATCAATTCATATCATACTCAACATGTATATTTCACTTAAAGATTCATAACATATGAATATTTCATACTTAACATGTCTTAATAAAATCGTAAATGACTTGCAAAGCATATAACATACCTGGTTCGAGGAGTCAATACGTGGAGAGTGACATAGTAGAGTGATGAGTTAAAATATTTAAAAAAAAAAATTATTATTAATCATTTCGCATCTTTACATAAGATTGGGCCTAATTAACCCAAATAAAATTTTATCGTCAAATCTTATTTTCCTTTAGTCCCCGAACTTCTAGAAATTTATCAAAGACATCAATATAAACATCATATCACTAACTAATTATATTCCATAAAATTTTCAGAACATTACAAACTCCCTTGCTTAAAATGAATTTTGTCCTTGAAATTCGCACATCAAATTTCATCATACTTTTCAAAATCATAACCATACTTGACATGTGAAAATTAAAATTTTTTTTTTAATTGAATAGTGATTTCGTTCACTGTTCATCATGAATAGCACGTCGTTTTACTGTTCACGTGAATAGTGTTTTTTTTTTTTTTTTTTTTTTTTTTAAGAAATAAAATTTCAAAAATCTACAGAATCGTTTTTTAAAACTCTTGGCTCTGATACCAACTGTGACGACCCGAATTCTCGACCATTCGAGTGCCACTAAAAGTGACTCATATCATATTATCGAGACTTAAATAGTAATGTAAAATTATTCAAAAGAATAATTAGAATCCCATAATTTTATCTGTGAATAAAAATAGAACATAATTTTCTTACATAAAGTTCAACATAATTATCTCATCAATCTTAACCACTTTTGCCACTTCCATGTTGACCGCCTCGAACCTTCAATTATCTGAAAATGGTAAATATCGTGGAGTGAGATTTATAAAATCCCAGTAAGTATACCAAGCATAAATTTTCTTTTGAAAGCATATGGATCATTTTCATCATAACATAGGATAGGATCGAAATACTCATAAACATAGGGAGACACAAGAATTTTACCGAACTTAAATGGCAAGAATTCTTATGTGTAGCGCTACTAAACTCCGACCCGAATTCTCGACCATTCGAGTGCCACTAAAAGTGACTCATATCATATTATCGAGACTTAAATAGAAATGTAAAATTATTCAAAAGAATAATTAGAATCCCATAATTTTATTTGTGAATAAAAATAGAACATAATTTTCTTACATAAAGTTCAACATAATTATCTCATCAATCTTAACCACTTTTGCCACTTCCATGTTGACCGCCTCGAACCTTCAATTATCTGAAAATGGTAAATATCGTGGAGTGAGATTTATAAAATCTCAGTAAGTATACCAAGCATAAATTTTCTTTTGAAAGCATATGGATCATTTTCATCATAACATAGGATAGGATCGAAATACTCATAAACATAGGGAGACACAAGAATTTTACCGAACTTAAATGGCAAGAATTCTTATGTGTAGCGCTACTAAACTCCGGTCCCCTTAGCATAATCATAAACATATCATATGGAACCCATAACAATCTTGTGAGATTGATTTCATAGCAATGATCCAAACATTTTCATAAAAACATAAGATATACTTACTTTTCATAAAAACATAAGGTGTATTTACCTTTCATAAAAACATACTTACTTTTCATAAAAACATAAGATATATTTACTTGTCATAAAAACATACTTACTTTTCATAAAAACATAAGGTGTATTTACCTTTCATAAAAACATACTTACTTTTCATAAAAACATAAGATATACTTACTTGTCATAAAAACATACTTACTTTTCATAAAAACATAAGGTGTATTTACCTTTCATAAAAACATACTTACTTTTCATAAAAACATAAGATATACTTACTTGTCATAAAAACATACTTACTTTTCATAAAAACATAAGGTGTATTTACCTTTCATAAAAACATACTTACTTTTCATAAAAACATAAGATATACTTACCTTTTAAAAGATTAAAATGAAGTGTAGTAGTAAATGGACCAAAACTTTCTTGACCACCTTGAATTTCTCTTACTTGTGGATTTTGTCAAGAGGTTGGAAATAAGTGTATATGTGTAGAGTTGTGTGTAAAAGAGATGGGTTTAAATAGATGTATAAAGTTGGCATATTGTAAACATAATCATTCAATTCTATTAATTTTAACACATCATTTTCTTAAAGTAAAGCACCATTCATATACTTTTCCATATTTATACAAATAATATGCTCTTCATGATTATATATAATGGAGTATATAAATCATTCATATACTTTTCCATATTTATACAATTATTATGCTCTTCATGATTACATATAATGGAGTCTTATCAATCATTCATATACTTTTCCATATTTATACAAATATTATGCTCTTCATGATTATATATAATGGAGTATATAATTCATTCATATACTTTTCCATATTTATACAAATATTATGCTCTTCATGATTACATATAATGGAGTCTTATCAATCATTCATATACTTTTCCATATTTATACAAATATTATGCTCTTCATGATTATATATAATGGAGTATATAATTCATTCATATACTTTTCCATATTTATACAAATATTATGCTCTTCATGATTACATATAATGGAATCTATCAACCATTTATATACTTTTCCATATTTATTAAATTAAGATTCTCATAATTATTATATATAATGGAACCTCTCATGCTTGCATATATTTTCTTAATTTAAATAATAAAAGTAATTTTTGTACAAATAAATATTGGGATAACATTGAATTAAGTACTTAGACTTAATATACTTTAAATCAAGAGAATGGAGATATTTTTAGAAATTCGGAATTTAATTTAAAATCGAACGATCTCGATTATTTCTTGACTTGGCTATACGAATACGTCGTGGCGTTAACTTAATAAAAATGGGTGAAATAGTAGCGACATGATTTTCTATTAAAATAATTATTAATCGCGTAAAAATTCTTGGTCGCTACAGTTATGAACAACAACATTATCATTTCTTGATCTGGATCGTTGACCGTCGGAGTCTTGTTGATAAATGTTTATTAAAATCCTTATTTTAATACCCAATACTAGGGGTCGCCAACAGTTATGAATAACAACATTTTTTTTTTTTTTTTTGGGAACTGCCACAAGTTTTATTAAAATCCTTATTTTATTAATTATTTTATAACCAATACTAGGGTTGGCAAAAAAATCGGAACCGTATGATTTTAAAAAAATAAAATAGGAAATTGATTTTGGTTCTCGGTTCGATTCTCGATTTCGCTTTTAAAACCGAAAAATCGAAGTTAGAACCAGGTCTTTGATCCTTGTTTATTTTTTTTTATAGTTTTAATTGATTATCCTAAAATTAAAAATTAAAAGAATTTGTAATTTTTTTGGGTAAAGTAAAGAAGATTAAATTCTTTTTATGAAATTTATTATGATTCAACTTCATTGTAACATTTAAATTCACACTTGAACTGAAATTCTTAGTAAATGAAAATAGAATGAGACTGACTTATTAACAAGCAATGTTGTAAATGATCACGGTAGATTTAATTAAATATTTAAATACAAATATAAAATAATTAATAATAATGCATTTAAACTCATGATTCATCCCACAAATTTATTATCGATTCGTATGACTTCTTGCCATGCTCGAAAAACCTTACGGGTCATTTGTTTCTTATTTTGATTTATGAATATTTTCTGTTTAATGGAGAATCATATACTTTCTTTGGGTTAAAAGAATTTTCGAAATCCTTATATTCGGTAGAAGTTTATTACAGGTTATTGACTCATTTCTCGAGGCCTGATACTTCTAGATAAGGTCCTCAAAAAATAATTATTATTGTGAATCGAATTAGAGCCGAAACTGAATGGTTTGGTTCTTACGATTCAATGAAATCGAATGATTCCATTTTACAAGAACCGAAAAGTATTGTTCAATTTCGATTTTTGAGATATCCGAACTGAACAACCCGACGTCCTTCCCTACCCAATACATTGTTCTTGATATTGAGGCCATCTCCAACACTTTACCCCAAATTTGAGGTAGACTCAAATTCTTCTTCAACAACTTAACTCCAAATTTAGGGTTCAGGGAATAGTACCTATTTTTCTTATAATTTCTTAATATTTTTACCTTGATTATAATTTTTTTAATTAATGACTTTAATTTAAGTTAATAGCTAACACGTAGAATAGATCAAATTAAATTATTGTGAACAAAAATATTTTTTTAGAAAAAATTAAATTAACAATTATCGAATTATAACATTTCAAAGTAAATAATAATTATTATAATATTTACAAATACAATTATTACTATAACAACAAATTATTAGGTTAATTATGAATGCTTGACATTTAAATTAAATATGAAAATGACAATTTAGTAAATAAAAAAGGCTAACCAAAAATTTGGAGTATGATTTGGGGTACCATTGAAGATGATTTTATTCCAAAATTGGGGTATGATTGGAGATGACCTGATTTCTACTATGTAATTTTATACTTTTAAAACATCACACGTGGATAAATATGTTTAAAGTCATGTGTCGTGTCAAACATAATGTGTCTAAAATTAATATTTTAAAGTCGGGAACTTTTCTAAGATTGATAACTAATAGTGTCTGCTAAATTAATTTTGTTCTTAAAGAAACAAGTATTATTTTTAAAATCTAGAACTAGATATGTGATGGAATCGGATCACTATTGATAAAGAATTTAAATTTAATATAAATTTGTCTTGAAATTAGAACGAATAGCAATATTTATACTCACTTGAAAATTATATAAATTAGACTTGTTAATTCCACGACGACTTGTGTAAGTTAAATCTTCCCCACAAATTGAAAAATTAAGACTTTGAGAGGTTATCATAATAGTAAAAAATTCCCAGTTATTAATAAAATTATTTGTCGAGTCAACAAAATTCTCATTTGACGGGGCTAGTATTTTTATGCGACAGGGAAGGCGTCGTGTATGCCTATCAGCCTATAACATTTTTAGTCAATTTTATATTTGCTCAATGGATATTTTATAATACTTATAAAGTTGTCTTTTTAATGTATAAAAAAAAAATTATTTATTGTTAACAATCAATGCAATACGGAACGGATTACAAAGAGTCACTGTTCATATAGATACAATCACACTAATATAGAATTAATTACAAATAGTCACAATTCATATAGAATTGATCGTAGTTAATTACTGATCATATATATTCATGGTTTAATTGTGTTTGTTATGAGTTAATTTCACGAAATGTCATTCAAATTTCAAAAATACCATTAAAGTATTATCATTTACAAAACCGCCACTCATTTCTACTTACCTGTTTGTTGTTAGATGTTGCAGTGGTTAGTTGGAGGAAGTGTTCTAAAAAGCGTGCTTAAGTATATGCCTAAGCACGTTTAGACATGATTCTCGATCTTCACGCTTCATCACGCTTTACTCTTACATTGTTGGGCTTTTTTTCGCTTCTAAAAGGCGTGCTTCACCCATGCTTCGCTCGCGCATGCCGGGCTTTTTTCGCACCTAGCCTTACTTAAGCGTGATTCTCGATCTCCTCGTCTCGTCATGATTTATGCTGTTTAAAACACTGGTTGGAGGTGGTGGAATTTTAGATAGTGCTGGTTGTGGTGGGTTTCGGTATGGTGAGGTTAGGTGAAGGGGATGAAGTAATTAGTCACAAATCACATAGATCCGATCACAATCAATTGTCACAATTCACAAATAGATATTTGGTCAAAGCAGTCACAACTCATATAGATCCGATAACACTTAATATGAAATTGGTCACAATTTATATAAACTCGATCACACTCATTGGTGTAAATGTGGTTGATGTGCCTATGGTCGAAGATGGGGTATCGGAGATTGAATGTCAGGATTGTTTTGATGAGGTTTTGATTTTGTTGGTTGGGATTGGACGTGGCATATGGGTAAAGAAAATGCCTCTGTTTGGCAAAAGTAAAAAAAAAAAAAAAAAAAAGTTTTTAAATAACACAATTTCTTAAATCATCTTTTAACCATCTATATTTTCTCTCTACTTTTTAACCACAAATCTTACCTAGAAAACATAAAAAAACATGTTTTTAAACACCAAAATTTTAACAAACAGAGGCAATGATGATGAGCTTTTGACTTTGTCAATTGAGATTGGATGGTGCTCCGGTATAGGTTGGATTTTTGATATATTAATTTGTTATATAATATTATTAAGTTTATTACTTAGTACTTAAGTTTTTTTTAAAAAAATATTAATTTTGTTTGTTATTAAAAGTGATACTTATAGTATAGTAGTTGCGTACTTTTTGATTGCTTGAAATTATACAAAGTAAAAGAAAACTACTAAATAAATTACGTCTAATCTCAAGTCTGAGATAATAATTCACTAAAAATAATTTTTATCTTAGAAATATACTTAGGATCAAATGAGTTAAATGATTTTATTTTATTTTATGATAAATGTGTTTATATGTCATTATTATCATTCAATATTTTAGTTCGAATGATTCGGACATTCCAACATAAGTAGTACATAGAACAATAAAAAGTAAAAATCCTACCTTTCTGGTTGCCTGTGGGCTGTGGAAATATACAGAATATTATAATTGTCCGTATTGTCTTCAGAATTCGAATATATTCAATTTGAATATTTTACCGCATAGATAGTTTTGTTCGAAATTTTTTGACCCAATACTTTTTTTTTTGGCACACATTTTCACGTTTGTTCAAAGTTGAATCTTTTAACAAAATAATCAAACAAACACTCAAAAATAACCGAAATCAAATAGGAACCCAAATAATTCGGTTCTTGAGTTTTGAGAACCTAAATCAAACCGAAGGTTCCAATTCTTTTAATAACCGAACCGAAAATCGAAATGACCCACCTACTCACAAAGACCAAGTTTGCCAAATTCTCAAAAATTGATGAATTACTCTATTTTCACAATGTCATCTACAATGTGGATGACAATCTCCTCACCACAAAATTTGAATTTTGTGGCTCACATTCCAATGTGAGGAGATTGTCATCCACATTGTGAATGACATTGTGGTTGTAGCATTGTTGAAAATTGATTTGGAACTAAAGCTAGACAGAAAATAATTGAGGGCGCATTCTACTTTGAGCAAAAGTTGCGGTAAATTTGCAGTTTAGCAAAAAAAATTAATCCGAAATACTTCATAAGTTTACTGAAATTTATTAGAAAAACTTTTATGAAATGAAAATAACGACGCTACATAGCAATCCCTTGTGCATTAATATTTGGTCAAACACTTGAAAATGACTTGGAAGTAATTACTACTAAGCTTAATCAAACAATTCCTTTTAGGCCATCTTAGAGCATCTTCAGCATACTCTTTAAACTCAAAAGCATCTTTAGTTTAAAGAACAAGGTCCTAAAATAATATTCCAGTAACCTCTTTAAATTAACTTTTAAATTTAGAGAGTGGGTTTTAGAGATGGCAAAAAAATCCGATTCGCCCCGTTGATCCGTCGATCCGATCCGAAAAAATCCCGATCCGTGGATTGACGGATCGAAATTTATGTGATCCGCCCCGATCCGAAAATTCACGGAGCGGATTTGGATCGGGGCTGATCCGATCTGCCCCGATCCGCGATCCGACATTTTTTTTTAATATAATTTTTTTTTCATGTATAAAAATCTAATATGTAAATATTGTAGCAAACTTTAATTTCTGGGAATAACCTACAATCTTTGCATTTTAAAGAAAACACATTTTTTATATTCTTCATTTGAAGAAATAATTCCAATAAGTGATGGCAAAAAAACTCGATCCGTTGAATCGGCGAATCGTCCTCTATACGTCTCGTTTCAATAAAATAATAAAATTTAATTAAAAAAATAATTTTTCTAAATTATTTTTAAAAGATTTAATTTAAAATATATTTAAAAAAATTTTAAAAAATAAGATAAAATAAAAATAATAATTCGACGGATCGGTCCACGGATCGATGGACCGATCCGCCCCGACCCGAACCCGATCCGCCCCGACCCGACCCGAAATTTGACGGATCGCGGGGCGGATTCGGATCGGGGCAATAATTTTCGGGGCGGGGCGGATCGGGGTCCGATCCGCCCCGATCCGCCCCGTTGCCAACACTAGTGGGTTTGGCTCTCCAAATTTGAAGAGCCAAACTCACTCTCTATTATTAAATATATTGGAATATTTCACTTTTCAATACCCTCCCTCTTTCTTTATTAAATATCATGTATAATTATCAACTCCATTTTCAACTACCCTTGTATCCACCGTCCACGCTATATTCATATGTGTGTATATTTGTTCTCTGTGTTTGCAATTTTTCTTCAACGTGATTTTTTTTTTTTTTGGGAAACCAGCAACGTGAATTTTGTAACTGATAGAGATGAAAATCAGTACAATAGCTCAAATGAGAATACTTGACAGGGAAGAGGTTTATTTAGAATTAGAGGAATAACAAAATTTGAGGGAAAAAAATTAATGCTCTTTGAAAAAAGAAAAATATAGAGAAAAAGATAAAGAGGCTGTTGGAGTAATTTAAAAAAATAGTTCTCTAAATTTATAGATTCTCTCTAAAGTGTGAAAAATGGTCTCTAAATATAAAGAATCTGCTGGAGATGCCCTTAAGAATTGTGAACACGCTTCAAAATTACTCATTGCCATATTCCATTACAGTGCCCATTAACCGATTTATAAGCCTTTTAAAGCCTCTTTTGTCCATTTAAAAAAAAAAAAAAAAGCCTCTTTTGTAGGTTAAAGCCAAATGGAATTCTACTGTATTATTCCATTGGTATTTATATTAGTGGAAATTACACCTACACCTGTTTTTAAGAAACCAAATTCAAAAATAAGGTCAAACTTGAATAACTTCAAGTTTCAGGTGATAATTAGAATTTTTAATAATAAAAATAATATTATTAAAATCTCTTATCTCACAGCTCACGTTCCCAGTTCCCCCATCCCTCGTCATCGTCAACCCTAATTAATTCAAATCACTCCTCACCATATCTACTCAATTCGCCCCCCTCTGCCTCTCTTGTAATCCTCTCTACAACCAATCTCCCAAAACGCACCCCCGGAAGCAGTAACGGCGCCACTGCACGCGACCACAGCAGGGAAGCTCGACGGCTAATAACTGCCGCACGACGGTGAAGAGCACCTTTTCGGTTGCAATTCATAACCTACAGCTAGATCTGAAACTTCCAGCAGCAACCACGATTTTTGAGGTAGGAAGTGGTACCCTTCGACCTACAAGTGGCGCCCCTACTTGACGGAGGCAGCGACGCCTCTACTTCAATCTAGCAGTGGCGTCGCTCCTTCAATCTAGCATCGGCTTTGCTGCTTCTAGAGGCATATATTGCTAGCAACGGTGGTGGATTGCAGGTGGGTGTGATTTATTTGAATCAAATGTCGCTCTGGTTGAATCTAAAATATGCTCAGGTCACATGTTGACAATTTATCTAGTCACATGTTGGCTGGTGATCGGAGGAGGACGAGAAGGTTGTTGTGGTGGTGGTGGTTACCTTGATGTGTAACTATGACCTGTATTTTTTTTCCTGTGACCTTGTGTTTTTTCTTAAGAGAAGGCAGCTACTGCGATGGGAACATGGCGACGTCTGTGATGATCGGAGAAGGAGGTAGTGGTGGGCCTATGCAGCTGTGAACCTGTGACCTATAATTTTTTTTTTTTTTTTTTTTTTTTTTTTTTTTTTGTGATCTAACAAAATGGTGGTTGTGACATTAGATTCAGATATGGCAACGCGGTGATGATAGTGTCGACAGTTGTGGTCATGGGTTTGGTGATCGGAGGAGGACGAGGAGGTGGTGGTGGTGGCTGTGACCTTGATATGTAACTATGACCTATATTTTTTTTACTTGTGATGATGATGGCGGCGACTGTGGTTATAAGAGGAGGAGGAGGTGGAGGTGGCGGTAGGCCGGTGACAACTGTGAACTTGTGACCTATAATTTTTTGTTTGTAACCTAACAAAATGGTGTTTGTGACTTAATAATTTATAAGATGTGACCTAAAATAAATTAAAATTGTGACTTGAAAATAAGTTCGTGACCTTAAAAAACTTGACTTGTGACTTAAAGTAAATTTGTAACCTAAAATATTTATCTTTTGTGACCTTAATATGTATATTTATTAAAATATTTTTATTTCTTTAATTTAATTAATTAATTCTAATTAGAGACCTGATTTTTTAAATTATATAAGATTTACCTTATTTTTGAAATTTGTATTTTAAAATACCTTATTTATGTATTTTTCCCTTTATATTAGCACAACTTTTGTTAAAAGCATCACATTTTAATTATAATGATGGTCCTTAATTTTTATTCATTGTTACACTTGCGCCTCTAATTTTTTGTGTTATTTTTATATTTATTTAATTTCTATTAATTAGCACATTTTATCCCTAATAATGAGGCCAAAGAATTTATGAGGAGGGAGTAAAAAAACTTATTATTCCGTTGTATTTTTTAAATAAGCAAGATTAATAACAATTAGAAATAGAAAAAAAAAATGCTATTAGCATATTTTGATAGAAATTGTCACTAGAGACAAGATGTGTTAATTATACGAAGGTTAAAAATAAGTATGCAATGAAAAAAAATATTTGTTGACATGAATTGTCAAAATGAGCAGAAAAATAAGGACTTTCATTGAACTAAAATGTGGTACCATTAATAAAAACGTTGTGTGAATATAATTACCTTTATTCCGTACCCATCTAAGGCGTTTATTATATATTTTCCCATCAAAACAAGTCTTCACTAAAAGCATGCATGGTTCAAGTCCAAAAGTTACATTTAAATAACATTTTTTATTTATTTTAAAAATTAGTTTTTGGGGTATTATAGTTCTAAGACCTTTTTTAAAAATAAGCATTTACTTAAATTAAACTTGGCTAAAAATGCTCTAAAGACTAGCTAGAAGGTATCCATCCTACTGTCCCATAAAATCACACATCCAAAAGCTTGATTAATCAACTAGTGAAGACAAGAACATCAAATATGTACCAAATTCATGGATGGTCCAGGTCTAGGGTAAATTTTACCATATCTGCAACATCAGGGTTCCCGTATTGCAGTGGTCACGTGGGCAAAATAACTTGAATTAATCTACTTAGTCAAATTGATTTACCTAATAATTTACCAATTTCTGTATGACACAATTATGATGATTGATTTTAAAGATGATGTGATGGATAAAGTGATGAATATCTGCAAAGTGTATTATAGGTAAGTCAGTCGGTAAATCAATCTGACAACGTAGCATGATTCAAATAACTTCGTCGTTGTCAGTATAAAGATCTTGCCCTGATAATATATCTACAATTTACATTTACATCTAAAATACATACAATACAATACATACATACATACAAGACAAATACAAATAGAGAAATTATATTCACACCACAGTTATTGTTAATGACACAACATTTTAATTGCAATAAATATCTTTATTGTTTTGCTTATTTTTGAATATTTATTCTAATTTTATTCTCACATTACTTCCCCCCCCCCCTTCAATAATTAGAGGTGGGCAAAAAAAATCGGAATCGATATGATCGAATCGGAACCGAAACGAAAAAATTGGAATCGTATGATTTTAAAAAATAAAATAGGAAATCGGTTTTGAAACTGAGAACCGATTGATTCTTGGTTCGGTTCTCGGTTTCGCTTTTAGAACAGAAAAATCGAAGTTAGAATCGATCTTTGATCTTTGTTTATTTTTTTGATGGTCTCATGATTCTTCCCACAAGTTTACTATACAAATTTATTTGTATAACTTCTTGTCATGCTCGAAAAATCTTTTAGGCTATTTGTTTCTTAATTTGATTTATGAATATCTTCTATTTTATGGAGAATCATATACTTCTTCGAGGTGAAAAGATTTTCGAAATTATTGATCTTGGTATATTCGGTAGAAATTTATTTCAGATTATTGACTCACTTCCCGAGACCTGAAGTTTATTTTTCGTTTCCATTTTACATTTTACAAGAACCGAAAAGTATGATTCGATTCCGATTCTTGAGATACCCGAACAAAACCACCGACACTCGAATCGAACCACCCTATGCTCGCCCCTATCAATAATTCGCTTAGTTCATTTATTCAAATTTATTTTACATTTTTTTAATTCTTATTTCAAAACATTAATTTATTCACGTTAACTAAATCAAAATTGTTTGTTCAATTTTAGCGTTGTTACTTTTTAATTTACCTTTAGAATATTATCCCATCAAATTTCATTTCCCATGATAACTCCATTAAACATTTCAAAGAGTGCGTTTATTTATTTAATAAAATTTCTCTATTATTAATTCAAACAATTATGTTATAGTTACCAATAAATTTGATTTTTTATTTTTTAATTTTCAAGGTAGTGTGAGTATGAAACTTTTAATTTTTAAACCCATTTAAATTCTTATTAAAATCATCAATTAATTTTTATATAAAAACATAATTTTTTATTTATTTTCTAATTAAGAATATAAAATAATAACTTGGATTAAAATCTTATTTTAATTTCTTCCAAACAAAAGCATAATATTAAACGTTTTTTCTTTATAAAACATGCTCACGAATTAATTCAATTTATTTGTGCAAAGTTTTTTCACATTTTTTCGTGACTTATCATAAATATTTTATGAAGAAATTATTAATTTACCTAATATTTTATGATATTAGATTACTACTTAATATATCACACGAGATTTATTTATTTATTAAGCCGAAATTTTAAATAATTGTCCAATATATATTTCAAAAATCTGAACGAAATTTTTAAATAAAATATTAATATATTAAGAATTGTAGTCAATTTATCATTTACAATTTACCTCTAACAATATTAATTACGTCAATTATTTTCAAAAATACTATAAAATATTACTTTAACATTCATCATGTACATAAGACATGCGATGCAATTGCTTATTACTAATTTGAGTAGTTTCCCCAAAAGGGACATTTTGTAACAAAAGTTGGATGAAGGGATCCACGAACAATCTCATTCAGTCAACAGCGACAAAAGACAAGGTCATTCTTAAAGGCAAAATTGAAAAAAAATAAAAAATAAAAAAATCAGTGTCTGGAAGCCAAGTGAATGTTCAGTAAAGCTTAAATTATAATCTAAGCTAATCAAATATGCTTTTTATCAACACAGGATATACAAATATTGTTCACTTATTATCCACATGCTTCTTGTCAACACATATCGTAAAACCTACAACTATTGTTCACTTATTATCCACACATTCCCTTAAACTCATAGCTTATAACATGCCTACTCTATTACTCCAACATCCAATGGTAAAGTGCCAAATGTCTCATTTAAAAATTAATCGAACACTTAACGTATTTTCATTGGTGGAGTGTTGCCCACCTCGGGCAACAAAACAATTTCATAACTTATAATTACCTAAAAGCACTACCAAACCATAACAGAGAATTTATTTATTTTTTTTCCAGGAAAGAGGGATGGGGGAGATAGATGTTCAATGATTATAAACTAGAGACATTATAAAACAAGTTCAATTAACCTCAGACAGCGAAAAGAAACCGTTCTTAAGCATTGGTGGAATCATTAGACAAGGGCAATCTCATGCTCACTATATAACAATTACAAAGTGAAAAGTTAAGTTGATAATAAAAACATGAAATCGAACAGTTCTTGTTCAGTATTGTTTCAGCTATCTTTGATGTACGTTCTTTTATACACAAAGCTGGGATTTTGAAAACAATATAAAAAAATTAAGTACAAATCAAATATGCTAATAATCACTTCTTGGATATGGTTAAAGAGAAAAACGAGACAAGCAGTTCAATGGCTTGAATCACGGCATTTTTCTTCATTCATGGCAAAAGAAGCACCAACCCAATAGCATAGCAGTTCACACACGTTGTCAAACAACAATGATTCGAGGAACTGGAGCAACGTGGTAGCAAAGCACTACAGAGATTAGGAACTCACTGGAATTTATTCTCTCTCTTGTCAGGAACTTCAAGTTGGGGGGGGCATTAGATTCAGGAAGCTTCCTTGAGATGATGGACTACCAGCCTCCGATGTTTCTGTCTCGTCCTCTGTAGTAAAAATAACTTTTGTAGGTAAACTTTTGAAAATTATCTTTGGAAATAAAGAAGTTTTTGAGGTCTAATTCTTTTTTGAAGTTTAGCCAAGCATGCTCTTGTCCCTAGCACCTCAGAAAACGCTGAAGCATAAGCAAGCATGAATATTAAACGAAAACTCTTCTTTCATGTTATAGGTTCTAAGTTCTAACAAACCATAAAGGCAACCAAATTGGCTAGAAAATAAAGGTTGATTACGCTCTTGAAAAAGTAAATGGAATGTATAAACATACCAAACAGTGATTTGATTGTTGGCCTCTTCGGCTTGCTATTTTTCTTCTTCAGTTCAGCTAATGAAAGAAAAAGAGATTGAAAATCAATTCCAAGAAGAAATATATCGTGATTCAGAAAAAACCAAAAATTGTAACGGTCACATCTGCCAAATTGAACCGCAGAAAGGCCACGAATGGCATGCACAATATAAACTTGATGAATTTGTCTTTGTGAAGGCCTCACAAACATGACATACTAACATGTATATGTTTGTGTAGCAACATGCATGAAAGTTTGTTCGAGAGAGAGTGAGAGAGTGAGAGAGAGAGAGAGAGAGACCCATTCCAGGCACTTGGTATTCATTCACGATTTCAAAGTTCTTGTACGTATAACCAACAAAGTTTATATCTTTGGACGAAATCATCTACACAATGGAAGGATGAAAAATTAGTGCAAGGATAAAACGGAATTGAAATGAAGAAAATAAGATTCATAATGTATTTGAAGATAATAGTAATGCTTGCGACAAAAGCTAATTAAATTTGTCCGACTACACGACATTGAACAAAAACTAGTGGTCTAGAATCTTACAATGGGAGAAGAATGTACCTAACAAACAAATGCAAATTGAGGCTACTATCATAATTTTGAATTGTATTTTAGAAACCGAACTAACCCATTGCTTTGCCTGAATGTTTATTAGAGTTCAAGTAAAACAAAAACTCTTGTTTGGTGTGAAAGTAGTACATTCATTTTGATTGCCTAGCGGTAATTACATCCATAACTCAGAAGACAATTACAGCTTTTCTTTTGCCAATTTGACAGGACAATTACAGTCAAACCAATTGGAAATCCCAAATAAGTGGCAACCAAGTATCTTGGAGTTCTCAATATAGAGGAGTTTAGTAGATGCATCATATCTGTGGAAATCGTGCATACATACAAATATAAATTGACTAAGCTGCACCACAGAGAGTACCTTTCTCCACGGACCAGACTTTGATGAATTGTGAGCTTGGAAATCGGACTTCAGCCAAAGTATAATCATGGTTAGGTACATGTCTACTCATTAGAAATCCAATAGAAGTAAAATAACAAACCAAACTCATTGTGAAGAACTCTAATACCTCTTCAATTTTTTCAAAATTTTGGGTGTCCAGCTCATTTTTAACTTCAGGAATGAATGCAGCTTCCATATGATATATACTGTCCCAATTAATTCCCTTGAACCAGGGGTGAGCCTAAGTCAAAAAAGAAACCAAGTAACTTACATAATTTTTCATCAACTCCTGTAATTGATCAAAGAATATAGCATAGGACACACCACACAACACCTTTATTTCATCGGCACCTTTTGAACCGAGCCTCTGGTTGACATTACAAAGTAGTTTGCTTATAAGATCTTTTGCTTCTAAAGCTAGCTTTGCTTCTTCTGGAAACTTCAAATGTGTTCTCCAGTTCACTATCTGCAGATAAAAATAAGTACCAGTCTTGAGTAAATGAAATCAGCATGTTCATTTACTTCTTTTCCTATGTCAAATGAGCATGGGCACATTGGTCAATGTTAATCTAAAATGAGATCAGATGAATGTGGCTAATGACTGAACAATAAGCAGGCCCCCTGTGAGGAGCTCATGCTACAGGTTAAACCTCCCTTCGTTCCTCAATAGCTTAGAAGAGTGGCTTGGCTGTTTTCCAGTTGGTAGTAAGTATGATCCCACTTTGGGAGATTGTTTTACTCTGAAATAACAATTTACAATGAAGGAGGTTGCTTTGAATGTTAAAAGTAAGTAGCTTCTTACCTGTCTTTGAATCCTTTGTTCTATAGCCCAGATTATTAACATCTATCCAAGATGTAGGAGCAACATTCCAAACATGCACTCTTTTTTCATCTCTAAAGAGATCAAAATTGCCACAGGCAAATATAATAATGACAAGGAATGTCAGCTACAAGTGTGTGTACTTGCTCCACTTTCTATCAAAGACTGGAAGAGCATGAGGCATAAAAACAAAAGAATATGTTGATAGGCTGGGTATACATGTGTAATAATTCCCTAATTCACGATGAGCAATACATTAGCAAGAGAAAATCATCCAAAAACCCACAACCCCCGAGTTCCATAGCTTTTGGTCTACCATCTCCATCATTATTTTTGCTACTCCTACAGGAGAAGGAAATTCCCTTTCCGGCCAATTGGGGGGGAGGAAGGGTTTCAAACACTTGATACCATGAGCATAGCTACATGTTCTAGTCCTCTAAGCTACAGGCCCAGGTTATCTTCACTTGATCAGTTCCTTGAAGCATCCCATAGAAAGAAATCTTCCTCTCCTCGGCCATTTCAGGTTAAGAGATGAAAGATTTCCATGACCATACTGTCACATTGCTGCAGTAGACTTCGGTGTATGAGTTCCTACCATATTTGAATATAAAACCATGAACGAAGAAAAGAGATGAAAAGAGCTATTGACCGCTTACAATATGTGATTAGAGTGGGCACCAAAGGCCTCTTACATTCCATCCCTTGGATAGATAAAGAGAAATAACAGAACTTTTGGGGTTTTAATGATGGTTTTTTCGTGATGTCAAAGGTTGTCAAAGATTTGAACAATGAAAATTAAATGGAGTGCCTCATCAAATTGATCAAGTCAAGTAGAGACAAGATTCATGTCCACCAACCTATTGTGAAATTCTCTCTCGCTCCATCCAAGCAAGACTCCCTTGACTTAGATACTAAGGCCATGTTCTATTTGGCTATTTGCTGTTTTGAGGTCGTTTTCTTCGAAAACGTTAAAAACGCGTTCTCTTTACCATTTTCGAAAACGCATTTTGGAAAACAGAAAAAAAATTTATACACAAAACGCAAAACGTCCAAAACCACGTTTTGGGCGTTTTGTGTGTATTTCAACAAAAAATGTTCAAAAGGCGGAAAAAACGTTTTGAGATTTTTTTTTTTTTAGAATTATCCTAACTTGGAACTAAGCCTAAATAAAGATTTTTTATTTTTTATTTTTATTTTTATTTATTTATTTATTTTTAAGGAGAATTATCCTAACTTAAAACTAAGTCTAAATAAAGATTATTTTTTTTTTTTGGAGAATTATCATAACTTGGAACTAAGCTTAAATAAAGTTTTATTGAATTCAATATCAACATTACAAAAAAAATTAAGTGAGAATTTTTGTTGTTATATTTCAAAAAATACCTTGATAAATGGACTCTGGTGATTTTGACAGAACTTGCATTTTCTGAATTTTAATAAAACTAGAGCTTCCTCAAATCAATCTGACCAAGCTGTGTTAATATATACTCTTAATGCTCACATTAGTGTGTTGCATGTAACCATGTTTTCAGTGTATTGTGAAAGGAAATTTGAGTTTGAGTCAGTAGTATTCTGCAAGCAAATTAATTAAAAATAGTTTAAGTAGTATTCTGCAAAATTTCAAACAGAACGTGTTTTCCAATTTTTCATTTTCAAAAACAGTTTTCAGAAATGACAAATCAAACGCGTTTTCAGCAAATTTGAAAACAAAAATAAAAACAGGAAATACAAAACATTTTCGAAAATGAAAATACAAAATAAAATACAAACAGAACATCACCTAAGATTCCAGAAATTTGGAATATTAGACAACAAGTCTTATTGGGCTTCCTACTTAAATGCTTACAGGGTGTGTCCTTCAGAGTCCTCTAATACGAGTGAAATGTATTCTAAATACTCAACTCCCATACTTATATAACTAACTGACTATCAGCAGCGTGAACCACGCTCATGCACAAGTCTAAAGGGTGAACAGCCCCTTCGAAATAGGTAGCAGAAGGCTGGCATTGAGTTGCCAACTTTTGATCCCTGCTCAAAAGTTGGGTCTTGCAGTCAAATTCCCTTATCAACTGCACACAACAGCCAGGAGACTTTACGCCTTTTGCAAGGGAAATGCCCCCAAACACTGGACCTCTTATTAATATCTGTCTTCAGATCACACTTCTCTCTCTAAAATGCACGTGTAGTAACTATTACTCTTATTCTTTACTAATCAGAGACCAAATGATTAAAAACCGGTACAAAAAAATGAATATAAATAGAAGTGAAAAATTTGCAGAAGCCAAGATAGGAACAAAGTAGAGACCATATATGCAATCGGGAATTAGAGAAATTGTTGCAAAATACCCAGCTATAGAAGCAATAAACTTACCTTCCTACAAGTTGACATAGGATCATCGGAATAAAAAGGTGGATATCCCACAAGCATTTCATACATGATAGCACCAAGTGACCACCTGCAAAAATGACTTGCCTGATGTTGCAATATATAGGATATAAACAATCAGCCTTTTCTTTTAATGGACAGAGGGACACTTTGGGAAAGCTTATTTCTTTCACGTTTTATGAATAAAGCACGGACGATTGCATAAAATGAGGCTGCTTCAAGGGAAGGGAGCAAGCAAATCAAAATTTTTACCCGACTTATTAAGCATAAATATCATTTAGTAAAACCGGGACCTTAATTTAGCCACGAGGAATTTGTACAATTTCATGTTGGATTAAGAGATGCAACTCATTTTCTTAATAAATAAATAAAATTTCATGGTCCAAATAGGCATGCAAACAAATTCAATATGAGTTTATCAACATGCAGAGTTTAAAAAGTCATTCATATCTATGAAAGCAAAAAACTAAACAAAAATAATAGACATGTAAATGAAAAATAAATGTTCTATCAGCACAGTGAATGAACTACTAACCAATCACATTCCATTCCATAACCTTTCTTTAGCAGAACTTCTGGAGCAATGTAATCAGGTGTACCAACAGTGGAGTAAGCCTGCAAGGATCCCTTATCCAATATCAAAAACAAAACTAATGCCTCGAGCACCGAAGTCTCGAAAACAACATTATCAAAATAGTAAAAAATTATTCCTGCATATTTTCAATTCAAAAATGTTTTAATTGTTTCGTAGCTTATTATGCCCATTATATGTACCATCCAATTACTTTCACTTTCATGTTAGCCATCAATATTAAAAAATCTCGGTAAACTGAGAGTTCGAAAATATGTGCATGTTTGAAGCTTAAAATTTAATTCAAGATAATTTACTTAGAAGCCCCTGTTTGGTACCCATATTCAAAACCTCATTTTTTTAAAAACTCATTTTCAATCATATATTCTACCAATAAAATAATCTATACATAAACCCAAAAAAATCTATACTTTTTAACCACATATTGTCCAAAAATTTACAATTACAAACCACGGTATTTGAAATAATGGGTCTCAAACAGGGACTAAGCAGCATAGATATTTTTAAATGTTGTTCAAAGTTGAAAATAAGAAAGGTACTTCCATGAACGTATCTGCAACATTACCAAGTAACCCATCCAAACTTTAGGGAACAAAATTTACTCAAAAAGTGAATTTGATTTATCTTAGCCGAAAATGCTCTATATAGATAATTGACTTTCTGCAACAGTGACATGAAACTTACAAGCATTCGCCTATTTTTTTGCCAATGTTGTAATTGTTCCTTTTGTGTTCGTTTAGGAGCTTGCAAACGTTCGTCTCTTCTTGAAGCTCCATTAAGGCTCTCGCCAACTGAAAAGTCCTCTTGCAGAATACTACAGTCCAAAGGTTTACACAGGCCAAAATCTGATAGTCTTAAATGACCATATCTATCGAGTAGTAAGTTGTCAGGCTTAATATCCCTGTAGCAAACCAATGTTAAAAAATGGTGTCAGACAAACTAAATTACCCCAATGAAAATGCAGAAACCAAGAAGGTATCTTCTTTAAAATCAGACACCCACAAACCTATGTATGTAATTATGTTTGTGGATAGATTCGATAGCTAAAACTGTCTCTGCTATGTAAAATCTGGCCTCATCATCAGTCAACGTATCCTTTCTCATAAGTAAAGTCATCATATCTCCGCCGGGTAAATATTCCATTATAAGATACAAATACTCTTCATCTTGAAAAGAACAATAGAGTTTGACAATGCAACTACTCTCCACCTCTGCAAGCAGGTTCCTTTCAGCTCTCACGTGCTCTACCTAATAGGATCAAGAATTTAAAGTCATTAGTCAACATAAATGGACCAAATAATCTGAAAATCAAGAATTACATACCTGGCCTCTACGAAGCATTTCAGATTTCTTGAGTTTTTTCATTGCATAGACCTGACCTGTTGTCTTCTCCCTACAAACTCTAACCTATGTAAATAAGGAAGCAAGTGTTAGGAACTTCCTTTTGTGTGAGATATACGTTCTTCACATCTCTCAAGGCATCAACCAAATATATTTACACATGGAGGACCTACATAATCAACAAAAGGAATGAAGCAAGAAAGAAAAGAATTAGAGAATAATCAATGGCTTTGCTGCCTAATGTCCAGAAAATGCGCACTTGAATTGTTTTCCTCTCAATTCACTTGAAAGAATGTTAACAGACGAAACCATTTCTCCAATATTTATATCCAGTCCGTCAGAAGGAACCTACCTTTCTATTTTCCCTTTTTGTTCTTTTTTAACATCATGTCATCTAATAAGAATATAGCATTCTAAGCAGAAAACTTCAGTACTAGTGAACTATGCGGTAAAATAATTATTGTTCAAGCAGGTCACATCAAGCCAAGACAAATAACTTTCAAGCATGAATTTCCTACTCAATGATTCATCCTTGACCGACATCGTTACTTTACATCTTCAATTTACAAATACCAAGAAGCAATGTTAAGTTATTGTTTAAACAATATTCCCCCATTCAACATGTATTTTTTAAATTCTAAATCAATAAGAATCAAATTGACATAACAAGTGGTAGATTTGAGTTTCATTCAATGTGAAAAACCCAACTTTGAAGGAGAACCCAAAATTATTCCTTCATTTTCAAATAGATTTCCCTACTTCAATGTTTTACTTGTCTGAAATTCATATCAGATTGTGTCGTTAACTTCATGAGATTTCTTAAAATTCTCTTTATAGCTTTAAAATGTAATGAGGACGAATTTAAAGAAAAAAAAAAAAGGATTTTTAGCTTATTTTGGTAACCGGAAAATTTTAGTTACTTCCAAAACCATAAAGAGTGAAATTGACAGAAAATCTAAATTCCCAAGTCAACTTCAAACCCAAAACCAGTTGTAAGGCCCAAAAGCTGTCCAAGGAGGAAAGATGGGCAGACATTACTAACCTACACGTTAAGTATGCTGCCATAAAAATAATACTGCATACTTTGAAGGGGTGCCTACTTTCAAAATACTTTAGCCATGTAGAAAATGATCAAAACATAGAGATATTAACGTTTTCAATCGAGAGAGGCAACATAAGTAGTCATTGCTTCAAAAGTTCACAATCTTGAGCAGCAATAAACAACACTGTTGAAACAACTTCAGAATCACTATTTGTATTAGTAACATCTACACCTTTTCTATCAGGTTTTAATAGTTATTGAATCCAGGGGAACGGACTAAGATTACTGTTCTAATATATTGTCCTATCACCTATGGCGTGTATGAGGTGTCATGTAGAGAAAAGCAGAAGTGTTTCTTTGGCTCTTCAAGATAAGCTCTTTATCAGTGGTGAAGGGCAAGAAGTCAAGACCATCATTATTTTAGCTGTAATGCTTAGAATCTAAACATATAGCTTTTGTACCAAAATGACTAGAAATTTTAGAGGGTACATATAATAGCACAGGAACAAGCACGTATATAAGCCACCATTTGGGAAGAATTTATAAACGGTTGAATTTATAAATAGATAAAAATGAATAATGGAAAAGTAGATAGTATTTGAGGGTCCATTAGAATGTGTGGTTGAAAATGAAGTTTGATTGTTTATAAAGTTAGCCAAACGGAGATAAGATTATGCCCTTGTTTGAACCCCATTTTAATTAAATTATTTGGAAAAATGTATTTTGGGAGAATGTGTGATTTAAAATAAGAGAGAGAAAAGTATAATATTATTTTATTGAAGAATGAGTGGTTAAAAGTAAGAGAGAGAAATGTATTAAAATTTAATGGGTACCAAACAAAGGCTATAAGTGTGGAGCTAATTATTGAAAATAAAGATCTTATCCTTTGGTCAAGTTGGTCATATTTTCATCAAAAATCTTTACCTCCCCAAAAGCACCCTTTCCAATCATTGTCAGTAACTCAAAATCATCAGCACCCATTTTGTGTCTCTGAAGGCGCATATATTCAGTTTCCTTCTTCTCTAAAAATTTGAATAGGTTATTTTGATCTTCCTCTGATACATCAGCATCAGCTAGCTTCATCTCGAGCAAGTTTCTCCTGTTTGCAGCCCAATTGAAAATAATAACTACATGTTCCCAGACAAAAAAATATAGTAATAGTAAGCTAAAGAAAGTTTACCATAAATGGTTCGAACTCAAAAATATGATGCATTGCAAAGCAAATAACATTGAAATGAAAGGGATGGGCTCAGTTGGGTTAGTTGGCGCAGGCAACTCTCCCACTGGGTTCGGATGAAATCTTAATTTTTTTTTCCTTGACTTCTTCTGAAAAGATGAAACCTCCAGCTAATCTCTCTCTCTTTCTCTCATTGTGATTTGTGAATGCTTTGTCAAAGAGAAATGTGGTATAGGAGTCCACAACTACCAACTACTCAAGGACATGTTGAATGTTAAAAAATAACAAACGAGATTAACTACCGGATGATGAAGCTCGTAACAAACAATAACAAACTATTACTAATTTTGTATGAGAGGAGAAAAGTGAAGGGAAGCGAAAGGGGAGAAGAAATAGAAAAAAAAAGTTAGGAGAGACAAAATAATGTATTTTATTCAATCATCAAAACTTGTCTTGACAATGAAAACCACTCTCTTACATGTGCTAAAAATATGTAATGTGACAAACAGGGAAACAGGGAAACTCACTAATAATAATCACGAAAAGAAATATAGGAAAATCAACCTAGCCTCCATTTGAGAAGAACTTATTAACGGTAGATATATAAATAAAATGTGTGGTGGATAAGTGTGTAGTACTTGTGGATCCATTGGAATGTGATTAAAAATGAAGTTTGACTATATATAAATAATTCATAAATTTAGCCAAACTGAGGCTTAATATTCAAAACAACTAATATTCTAATCTATGGCAAGTCTTTCCATAATAGTTTCTAATAATATTCCAAGGATCTCCATCACTGCGATTAGACTTAAAACAGGTCGCAAGCTACTCCTGTGCTCTAAATCTGGATGAACCACAGTTTTCTCAACAATATGAATTATTTTCTTTCTCCTAAAGATAAGGAAAATAATGTAAATTTTCTTTCTATCTTCATTGGCCCTCTCTAGGATAGAATCTTACTATTGTTCCTGCTGTGTATGATATATTTGAACTCAAATAACTTGCCCAGGGCCACATAAACTTTTGTATGACTAAAGAGGTATGTTGGAATGTGATATTGAGGCACGTCATTGCTAAATAAAGAGAATTATATTCTTCTATATTTATAGTTTTGCTTGTCAATATTATGTAACTCTTGTAGCCATGTCAAAATACCATATTCAAATTCAAACAAAAAAATGACATTAATTTTTCCCAGGAAAAAAAGTATATTGAGAAATATGTTTGATAGCATTGATATTGAGGTTATTAACAACATTTTCAAAGTATGAAACCCCAATGGAACAATCTTAGTATAAAAGAAAAAATATTGTTACAAATATTCTCGTGTTGTTATCTTGTTACAAAAAAATTATTCTAACTTTGCCACTAGATTGCTTACCTACTTCTGTCTCTGTGAGCAGAAGGTTTATTAGTTGTGGTGCAATAAATTTACTTTTTTATGACGTATTAAAAGATACATCAATTCGGAGCAAATTCCCTTTTTCCTTGTTTTAGATCAGATGTGGAAAAGAGAAATTAAAAGAAACACCCATAGGACTTTTCGGATGTCATTATGAAGGTATTACCAAATTCCTAAAAATCCGCTCATATACATGCAAAATACACTTTATCGAATCTGGCATTTAGTATCATTTGCTCCTCAGTAGTGCTTGGGGAACAATGCAACTATCAATTAACATTTATGCATTTCCAATGAAGGCAATATTTGCTATAGAATAAAACCCTTGCTTTGAAGGATAACAATGACAGCAATAAAAGTTCAAGGACTAAATACTTCCCTTAAGCAAAAGATTATATCTAATGGGACAAAAGTTTATCTCACACATCATAAGGAGGTGTTGGTAAATCCTAGACCAGATATCCACGTGTTGCTCTGAAACAAAACACTGGAGTTGTAAACTTTATTGCTGTGTAAGTGATAGAAAAGGAAGAGGCGATGATAAAATTTTGCACATGGTTGAATTAGAGCATCTGTTAGGTATTTTTTAATAACTTTTGCTCAAACCTACTTTTTATCAAATGGGACCAACAAGTACTACACACTTGTCCAAGACTCATTTCTATCCATATATAATTTAAACAGATTATAATCACCCACAGAACATAAGCTAAATAACAATCAAAATTTAAAGACTGAAGAGAAGTGCAACAGAGTGATGGACTATGTTTTTAGGGCATTGGCTTAAGGAAACACAAGTGCTTCACTTCACTAACAAGATAAAAAGTTTGAATAGGTTTCCAATTTTTCCGTTCGACCAACCACTTTGTTCCAGTACTTCAAAATTAAGATGTGAACTGCACTCCACAACTTATAAGAGAAAGGAAATCAATCCTACTCTTCGAGGTGAATTTGATATCCTACTCTTCAAGGTGAATTTGATCCTCTTATTCCCATCCTAGACTAACTGGTTTCCGCTCTACAGCAGTAAACAGATTGACAAGCATGTGAAGGTAAGATAACCTCCATGCCAGAGTCTAGTCATATAGAGTAATAATCTAATAACAGCACATGAGAAAATTTTGAAAATTGCACATTAGAGTTACTACTTGTACACGTTCAGATCATCAATTGCACACATCGTAGGTGAAACTTTTAAATGCAAGTATACCAACAATTACACTGGAAAATATCTAATTCAAAAAATAAAAGGCATGATATGATGCAACGTAATCGAATTATATTCAGATCGCAGGGCTTACCTCTCTTTCCTCTCCTGCAAATTCTTCATCTGCTCCTTGTAATGATTTTCTATGTACTGCTTCGCTGCAGCTACCCTCTGTTTTGTAAGATTTGAGGCCTCCTCAGATGAAAGCTGCTTTGAGTCTTCTCTATTACTATCCATTGTATCCTTCTTCTTACTTGATGTCCTCAGGCGATCACGCGGTTGAAACTTCTGGAACCAACTTCTCGTAGCCATTAATTACTTCCCCTCAGATTAAGAGGTAATTTGTACAGCCTCCAAATGACTTCTCATTCTAAACTGATTCCATTCATGCCAAAACCTAACACTGACAAAAGTTAACTTATTGCTCTGAACCAGCACACAAAAACCGAGATACTGTATCTACAACAACTCTCCCAAAAGTCAAAAACTACCAAAGACAAAAATTCCATCGAACTTTGAAAATTACATACAAATTAAAAAAAAAAAAAATGATCCTTAAATAAATATGAACAGGCAGAAAACTCTCGAAATTCAATCACCTGTGAAAGGTCAACGGATCAAAATTCAAAAAATTAAAATTCATATATCTACAGCCAAATTTTGGGTATCTAAATTTTTCCTATGAAAGGAAGTACTGGAACAAACGTTGAAAAAATTTGATAACAAAATTATCTGACGAAGACGAAGCAATAGGCAAAGAGATCGGCTTACCGCCAATTTTTTTTGTCGAGAGAGAGAGAGAGAGACCCGATCCGCGAAATGCAATCTTGCGCGTATCGTATGCGTATAAAAATTAAACTGATGATGTGTGATTTATTGTATATATAATATATGATTAAACTATGGTGTTTGTTTTTGTAGAAAAAATCAAAATAAATTAAATATTAAATAATTTGGCGTTTGCACAGATTGCAAATTATTGCTTCCGATCTCCTCTTTTTCTCTAGTCTCTACTATTTATAACTTCTGGAAGTTTGAATATTATCCGTTCGGCTGCTTGCATTATAAACAAGCCAATGTTTAGTTTTTTTTTTGTTTTATAAACTCTACAATTTTCAATAGAACTTTTTAATTACATATTATTTTTCTTTCTCAAAATTTTAACCCTCAAAATCCCTTGAGATCCGTGCGAAACAGTAAAAAACTGGTTTTTTCCCAAAATTGCACCGCCAAACAGTTGCTTAAAAAAAATTCTTTTTAAACATGTTTTTAAATAATATACGAAGTGTTCGGTAACCAGTTTCTTTTTTGTTTATAAATAAGTTTTTTTGTACACAATTTTTTAAATCACTTTTTAACCAAACACATTTTCTCTCTATAATTTTTAATCACAAATTTTACCTCTAAAAAAAAAAAATAGTTGCCTCAGTTGCCAAACAGATATTCCCCAAATCATTTTATAAACACTCGTATTTTCTATCTCAGTTTTCAATCACACATTTTATCTGAAAAATATCACATTCTTTATTTAAAAAAAAAAATTAAACAAACAGACAGAGCCTTAGTATCTGTTCGCAGCTACATCGTCGCTATTTTTTGAATTTTGGTGTTTTCTAGATAGAATTTGTGGTAAAAGGTGATTTCGAAAAATATGTGTTGTTCAAAATTGATATTGAAAATTATTTTTAATCAAACACATTTTCTCTCTTCACTTTTCAATCAGATATTTTAAACACAAATATTTTAACAAACAAAGACGAGTTGTCGAACTGGATTAATTATGTTTTTAATACGAAATGTATAATTAAAAGTGATTTTGAAAAAGATTTAGTCTATTTACACAATGAAGTGACAATTTCCTTAACTACCACCCCCACGTGTTGTGTTGTGTTATGTTGTGTGACGTCATCCCCAATGATTAGCAATGTCACCCTTAATTGAGGGGATTAACACACTCATTGTACAAATAAGAAGTTCCTTCGAAAAATGTACGTGATTAAAAAATAGTGAAATTGTGATGTTTATAAATTAATTTATAATATTTGTTAAAATATTTACAAATATAAAAAAATATATGTATTGTTATTAGAGATTTTAAGAAGACCGCGTTAATGATAACATGGACATAGTCAGTGGCGGATTCAGAAATTTTATTCAGTTCGGATGAACATCAATAAAAAAATTTCAATTAGGGCAAACTTCAATAAAATAATAGTATTTTTTAAGTCGCAGTAAAAAAAAATACAAAAAAATCTTACTAATCTTTTTTCGCCGAATTCAGCACGGGCGACGGACCTACCTCGTCATGAGGTAGATCCGCCCCTGGACATAGCATGTAATGTTACCTTTTGCCCGATTGAACCTCATTTTAGGTCTAGCAAATAATATTATGGGATATCTACGTATATATAAAAAGTTTAAAAGATAAAATTTAAAATTTAAGAAACATGTGATTTTAATATATATGTATGTATGTATGTATGTAATTAAATACATTGATGTCACAATTATACAATTTAAGGTCAAAAACATGTGGTTTTAAATTTGTTTAGGTCGCGTATTATTTATTTGTCACAATACTATAGAATTAGGTCATAGTAACATACAAATTATGGTCAAAATCACAAATCAAAATTTAGAGATTACTTTTAATCAAAAATTAATTAGCCACGACTTATTCATCGGTCACATATTATAGAATTATTTGGTCACGACTTATTTTTTATCATAAATTACAAATTTATAGGTCACAGTTTATTTTTCAACAACAATTTATAAATTAATCGATCACAAATTACAGACATTACTTATTTCTCGATCGCATATTATAGAATTATTTGACTACGATTTATGAAAATAATTAGTTACGACTTATTTTCACGATTTGCAAATTAATTGGTTACAACTTAAAAAGTTGTAAGTCACAATTGCAAACTTAATGACAATCTCAAATTTTTTAGACCACATATTATTTATTCATAAAAAATAACCAATTTATGGATCACATTTAGTAATAATCCTCCTCATCCACCACCACCACCATCGACAGTCGCCAACAACACGGCCATCAAACATCGTCAACACTTGAACCACCACCCCACCACCACTATTTGCACAACCACCACCAACAAATTTTAGCCCTCTTACCCCATCTATCTTGCCACTCCACTATCACTACCACTACCTGCACTACCACCCACAATGACCTAAGACACAAGTAATCACCCACCTGCACTTACTAGTGAACTTGTTGCATGCACCAACGTTGGCGCAACTAGATTGTTGGAAATCACCTCAAATGGACAAAATCACCACCACAAAAAACCATCAGCAACGTCTCCACCTTTATCGCAACTCCAGCACCTCATCCACTTCATCACACACACCACCACCACCTGCGTCGCATCTGCAACCACAGACTATCTCCAGCAATACCACCACACCGCAACAAACTTCCCAAATTGTCACCTATTTCTTATAGATGCGCACTTAAAACATGTATATGTTAACCCCCAATAAAACTCCCCAATCCGCCACCACCAAAACTCGAGTGATTCCAGTTCATCAACATCGACTACTAGATCGAATATTCAAATTTGCATCTTAATTCAGATATGAAGGTTGAGATGCATATTTGGGAGGCATTGGGCTTCTATGCATCGACAGTTGAGATAGAATGGAGTAGCAAAGATGTCGCTACCACGTCATCGTCGTCACCAGGCATCAGAAGTACACCGTCTCCACCTTCTTTGCAAAGTTGCTGAAATCACAATTGTCTCCCTCAATTTCCGATTGCAAATTATTTGAACTCAATTGATGGGGGGGTGGGTGGGTGGGCGGGCTACGGTGAGTGTTATAGGATATATAGAAAATAAATTTAGCCATTGTTTGATGTCGTTTAAAATGAGTTTATTTGAAATGAATAATAATTTTTTTTGGAGAATATGTGATTAAAAGGTGAGGAATCTTTCTTTTAATTTATGTGTAATATTATTTTATTAATAAATGTGTAGTTGAAAAGAAGAAAGAAAATGAGTTAAAAATTTAAAGGGGGCCAAACAGGGGCTAAATTTTTAATAATATTATTAAAAAACTTAGATTATAACCTGATTTTTGAACAATTAGTTGCAAATATTATGTTTGAAATGGAAAATTGAAAAACTTGTGTGGATGTAATTTCTACTAATATTATCTTGTCACGTCTTTTCTTTTTCTACATACTAATCGATGCAACTGCTTTCACGTACCACGTTGTTCAAATATTGATATACTTAACTTATGTATAAGCCTTTGTTTGGTAATCAAGTTTATACACAATACATTTTTTAAAACTACTTTAACCACATATTTTAACTCAAAAATATTACATTCTTCATTTATAAACAATTTTTTTAGTAAACAGAGTCTAAATTGTACTCATTGTTGCAATGAATTATAAAGTTAATATTTTAAGGAAATAATACACAAATAAGGTGGTTACTATACCACATTTCAAACTTAAAGAACAAAGTTTAAAATTTCATCAATCATGTGAAAATAAAAATATTTATAATAATTATACAAATTATTATAAATTCATATCAACAGATTCAACACTTCACCACCGTGTCGCTGCCGCCCCATATCTCAGATCACCATGACCACCACCGTCACCATCACCTTCGCCATAACATTCTAAGATCCGATGCACCACCACAACCACCACCATCTCCGACTCACCACCACAACCACAACCACAACCACCACACCATCATCATTACCAAATAAAAAAAAATGCCACCTCACAAATTTATGAGGGATGGAAATTTCCGCAACTCAAGATTATGAATGCGGGATGGGAAAATAAAAGCAAGAGTTTAACTTACTGAAATTCTTAGTTCAGGATTGCCCAGAACAATCACCACCAGTGATCGCAAATGCACAATCACCACCAGTAACTGCAAGTGCACAACCACCAATGATCGCAATGCACAACCACACAATCACCAGTGATAGCAAATGCACAACCAGTGACCACCGTCACAACCCAAAATTGAACAAGTGACCGCAAATGAACAACCACCAATGACCACCGTCACCACCCAAAATTGATTTTGCACCAGTGACCGCAAATGCACAACCACCAGTGACCGTCACCACCAAAAATTGAACCAGTGACTGCAAATGCACAACCACTAGTGACCATCGTCACCACCCCAAAATTGGTTTTGTACTAGTGACCGCAAATGCACAACCACCAATGACCGCAAATGCACAACCACAAGTGATCGCAAATGCACAACCACCAGTGACCACCGTCACAACCTAAAATTGATTTTGCACCAGTGACCGCAAATGCACAATCACTAGTGATCACCGTCACCACCCAAATTGATTTTGCACCAGTGACCGCAAATGCACAACCAATGACCATCATCACCGCCCAAAATTGAACCAGTGTGCGCATTTTGAACCATGGATCCCCCATCTCCTCGCTTATCAAAAATACCATCAACGTTGGAGGACAAGTGCTTAGAACCAGACGAGTTGCAAGATTGCTTAGGAATAGTTGACCCAGACTTTGACTGCTCAATAATGGAATTCTTTTCCGTGTTGAGGAATCGACCTCTAGAGCCCTTTGCCCTTCTCACCATTAGCACTGAAACCACCGCACCACCACCAACACTTCCCCCCACCACCACCACTGAAACCACCAGATCGACCACACAAACGCTACCCCCATCACCGCACAACCATCACATTTTTTTGCTCACCACCGTCACTAAAACCGCTCCACCTCTTCCCCGACCAGAACATCGCTGCTTCCATCTAAGTGAACCGCATCGCACCGTTACTAGATCGAAGCAGCGGGACCGATGATTTCATCTAACAACGGAAATATCACATATACTTACTGGTTTTCCGGAGATATGAAGTAATGACGGATGTCCAGCGCAAACCAAGCTCAATTCTCTCCAAATTACCACAGGCGTGGCCGTGGTGGAAGGTGGCAGTGGAGTGCCGATACCGGAGAGGAACTCACCTACCTTTCCCATTCAAGCGGTGGCTGGTCGCCGGATCGATGGTAGGCTTTCTTCGACACAGAGGTTGGCAGCGTAGCAAGAGAGAGAGAGAGGCGTAGATACTGATTGTTTCATTTTTAAAGTTAATTAAGTTAATTTATGCTTTTATTATTTTATAATAAATACATTACCATCTGATCCATGAAATTATTAGTTAAATTATGGGAAAGTGAAATAGGGCAAATATATACATGGTGTGGTGTAATTTCCACATATATTAAATACTTATAAGCCCAATAAATATTTGAAACCTTTTTTTAAAACAAGTTTAAATCCTTGCACTAGAGAAACGTCACTGTAACACGTTCATCTGCAATAAATTTTTTATTTATTTATTTTTGTTTGGTTAATAAAGTAATTGTTTATTGTTAGGAGTTGACTCCAAAAATGGTTGCACGTGAACGAGTGTGCAAACAAGTTTTTAATTTAATTTAATTTTAATTTTTTTAATTTCAGCAAATATCATATATTAATATTTACGGATAAAAAATTATTTTATCGAAGAACCGTACATGCAATGTATTAAACTGAATATAGCTGATACTAAGTTAAAGTATTTCCACATAAGAAGACAGGAGGTCGAGAAACTTTGTTCCTACAATGCCGACTAAATGGGAAAAAATGTTTTTACACTATATATATATAAATAGAGTGTGACATATGCTCGCTATTGAAAGGTCAGAAAGACAAGTATTAGTGCAAGGCTCTTTCAACCAATTCCATGAGTGGGGGAGAAGGAAGATGTGGGCAACGAGACATTTTGATCTGTGATGACTTGCGATTCCAACTTCATGTTCCCAAGGCCAGTCAAGTAGGACTAAATGGAGAAATGGAATATAAATAGTTCACCTATAGCAAAGTAAAAAAATAAAGAGTACCTCCACTACCTGATCAACATGAGATCCCGCATTGTCATAGGGCCTCATTTTATACTAAACATCGATGACGTATCATAGCAATTAATGGATAGATAAGTTTACGATTGATATCGATATTTAAATTAAATTTATTATTCACCTATGAAATAATATATTGCGTTATCGGAACTTACATAAGGTGAGCATAGCCGGTCCTCAATAGATACTTTTTCTTTATTTCATTGTGCTAGTTGACACTAATTTCCCATTCATTACGCCTCTCGATTTCATTACGCACTTATATATTTGTCTAGCAACAAATTATTACAATAATAAACGAGTGACATAATAAAACCGAACTTATATTATTACAAAATGTACAAAAAAGTACATGACCCGATGAAATAATATATTGCGTTATCGGAACTTACATAAGGTGAACATATGTCCTCAATAGATACTTTTTCTTTATTTCATTGTGCTAGTTGACACTAATTTCCCATTCATTACACATCTTGATTTCATTACGCACTTATATTTGTCTAGCAACAAATTATTACAATAATAAACGAGTGACATAATAAAACCGAACTTATATTATTACAAAAATATACAAAAAAACACATGACTCGTGATTATGAGCATAGCTGCATAGCCCAACACAACTCTTCAGTTCAAAAATCAAATGTCCTACAAATAACATGATACTTGTTTTTGTATTTTACTAGTATTTCATCACGTGCTTCGCACGTCTTATGTACACGATAAAAGAAATTATATTTTATATCTTCTATGTAATGAAGCATAAAATGAAAATTATTAAAATCATCATATTATACAAATATAATTATTACTCATTGAATATAAAATATAATAAATAATATGTTATTATTTATGGTATATAGTATTAAAGTATATTAAGCAAGGAGTATTAATACTAAATAGTGTTAGGTAGAGTTTTTTAAACTCTTATTTACTAATTTTTACTTTGATAGTGAAAATAATTATTCATATGAAAATTACTCGATTACTTATTTATTTATTAACTTATGAGTAAATTTTGTAATAAGCGATTTCAATTTTTCTCAATTATTAAGCTTACATCATGATATTTATGTAGCAAAACGAAAACTTGAGAAGACGTTGAAAATGTATTTGAACCATAAATTTTTTTCATTGTTTTGTCAGATTTGAACAAGTAGGATTTCTTTTTCATTTGATAAGGATTTAAATCAGATTTTTATTAGATTTTGATAGAAGTTGAAGAATTTGTGTGGTTAAGATTTTGTATGTTCCATAAAATATTTGGTTGAAATTAATTATTAACTTTGACTTAGATTAAAATCTGAATTAAAATTAACACCAAACATTCATCATACAAGTGAAGATTGAATACTTATTTATCTATAAATATGTTTTTATAACTTACCTCTTATTGCACTTGATTTAAAAAAATAATAATAAATTATTTTCTTTGAAGTAACCCTCATATTAGCGTCCAAATAAATAACAATATATATTTTTTATTTTGATTATTCAAAAAGTTATTGCTTTTAAAATGTATATTTATTTTAACATAAATCGTTGTTTACCACTATTTATCATGTTGATTATTTTAACCCTCTCCATACTATTTTTATTGTGAGATTATCTTAATTCTGCTACAGTATTATTGGAATCTTTTATTGTATAAAAAAATTACATCTATATTTGATTTACGTTGTAAACTTGTAATGATTCAGTTTTAGAACTGTATAAACATATGTATTAAATTACAATTTGGTATAGATTGAAAAGAGTTATCAATAAACATATTTTACAAATTATATGCATTGAATTAAGGACCTTATATTGGAAATTGAATTTACTGTTTAAATAAATCAAAATCATTTGAAATGTCATTCAACATTTATTTATGTAGAAATATAATTTTTCTTAATTAAGGGTATTATAGACATAAGAAAAATAGAAGTAGGGACATAATTGGCAATTAAAAGATTTCCACTCTCATGCTAACGTCCAAATAAATAACTCTATATTTTTTATTTTAATTATTCAAAAATGTTATTGGTTTAAAATGTATTTATTTTAACATAAATTATAGTTTACCAATTATTCATCATGTTGATTATTTTAACTCTCTCCATACTATTTCTATTGTGAGATTATCTTAATTCTGTTATAATATTATCGAAATCTTGTATTGTATAAAAAAATTACATCTATTTTTTATTTATTTACGTTATAAACTTGTAGTGTTTCAGTTTTAGAATTGTATACAGATATGTATTGAATTACATTGTATTATAAGATTGAAAAGAGTTATCAATAAATATATATTATAAATTACATGCATTGAATATAAAGACCTTATATTGGAAATTGAATTTATTGTTTAATTAAATCAAAATCATTTGAAAAGTCATTCAATATATATATTATTATTATTATAAACATAAGAAAAATAGAAGTAGGGGGAAATTTTATGCATTGAATTAAGGATCTTATATTGGAAATTGAATTTATTGTTTAAATAAATCAAAATCATTTGAAGAGTCATTTAACATTTATTTATATGAAAATATTTAAATAAATCAAAATCATTTGAAGGGTCATTTAACATTTATTTATGTGAAAATATAATTTTTTTTTTAAAATTAAGAGTATTATAGACATAAGAAAAATAGAAATAGGAACATGATTGATAATTAAAAGATTTTCACACATTCATGCTTTTATATATTAGTGATTATAAAATAGTAATCAAAATTTGACATGTTGATTTGAATGAAATGAAAATCTAAAATAAATAATTTACTTCAAAACATATCCAATCCTTAGAATATAAGTTGAGTTATGAAAACAGCTTTTCACCAAATTATGGAACATTCCCAAGCCAAGTGGAAATTAAAGGGCTCCACTTATCAACCAACCAATAGGGGAGGGTGAGAATTTGCCTTAGAATTACCAACCAAGCAAGTAACTACATGTCAAATATTATGTATACTACAGTTGGTGGTGGGATTGCTATCAATCCCAGTCAGTACCGAACGCACTACTATAGGATATTTAGAGAGCTTCTGAGTAAATTATTCTTGATTTTTTATACTTTTCTACAAGGGATAAATGCAACTGCAGTCTTAAACCTACTATTTTTTTTTTTTTTAATAATGATTCTATCGATAATGAATAAATTCACATTTCAAAAATAAATTATAAATTTTACTTGAATTGTTCGTTTATAGCAGCTCCCCAAACATTTCAAACCTGTGTGTCAAGAAGACCTCTTGATGATTTCCGTTGAAAAATGCGTCAATTGACAAAAATCAAATGTTTAACTTTAACCTTAATTTGATCATTTGGGTAAATTGTTCTTAAGTTCTTTTAACCGCTTGTTAATTTTTAAAAGGGTAATTTCTCTTGAAAGTTTAAAATCTTTGATTTGCAGCGATTAACGTTGTTGCAAGGTTTAAATTGACAAAAATATTTTTCTCTACCTCAACCCTAACCCATAGCCCTACACATGAAATGAATCTCTTTTGCCTTGATTGGTGAAGTCTCAAAACGGTCAATGTAGCTAATAGTGGCGGAGCCAGAAATTTATATTAATGGGGCGAATAGTATGGGGGTGAAGCGACCTCTCGGGGGTTCAAGACCCCGAATTTTTTTTTGATCCCAGAGAACTGAAATCAATCAGTTTGAGTATCAAATCTAGTATAAGTATATATATGTAGAAATAATCCAATTTTGAATAATACATCTAACACACACACACACAAATCACGTTCTACACACATTTTTAAATTTTAATTTATTAACGACGAATTACGCATATATATTTGGGACGTTCAAATCTTTAATTTCGTTATTTGTCTTGACGATTTGAATGTACAGTAGTGTAGAGTTCTGAGTGCCCTTCGAAATGACTTTATAGACACATATTCAATTAACAAACTTCCCTTGAAAACTTTAATGAAGAATGTTGAAATTTTGAAATACTAGTTTCAAATCGCCCATTTTGACGAGTCGTGACTTTTTTACGGTTGATATTATTGCATTCCGACAGTGATGCAAGAAACTAGGTCGTGAGTAAAATGGTATATTGAAAATTCATTTTTGATAGAAGTAAGAGTCTCGAAAAACAAGAGAAAAGTAGTCAATCTAATTTTATTTTTTTTCCAACTTAGAGAAAATTTGTTAGTGCATTTGAACTTGCCCGTGAGTACGTGTGCCACCCCTGACTGCAGTGTTAATCACCGACGCCACCTAATTTCTTCAATCATGGAACTCACCACCACACACTTATCACTTATTAGAATTACCACGTCACCATTGCAAAATCGTTGGACAGTAATAACAAGGATGGATCCAAGAATTTTGTTCAGTTAGGACAGTTGTTCAGAAAGTTTGTTCAGTTAGAGCGGACATAGATCAAATAACTGTATTTTTCTAATTTCAGTTCAAAAATGCTAAAAAATCTAACATTTTTTTTTCTTGACAGATCTAGCACAGGCGAGCTCATCGGCTCACCATATTATAGATCCGTCCTTGGTAATATATAGATCAAATTAAGAAAAAATTTGCTTTTAGCCTTTTTTTTTTGGTGTTTCCATGTTTTGTTTGGTTATATTGTACTTTGTTGATTGTGCCTTTGAATTGTAGCATCACATAAAAAGTAACATAAAATGTAAATACCATACTACTAGGACACATGCCCCTCACTGCAGAGGGGGGGAAGCCGAAACCTATAATACAAATTGCTAAGGGTGTAAACGGTTCAATTTGGACATTTTTTGATAAATTTTCAAATCAAACCCCTTAAAACAATTTGAAATTTTTCCAACTCAAATCAAATCATTTAATTTTCGAAACCAAATCAAATCATTTTTTGCGGTTTGGTGTGGATTTAAGCAACGATTTGCAAACGAAATTAAACTAATATATTTAAACCGAGTTCATAGGTGGATGTCGGGTGATGATATATTCCAACAAAAACTCAAAGAGTCAATAAACTTTATAGAGCATGTTACTATTCTCATATTTAGCCTTCAACAATCATGAATAATGATAAAATATGAAGTAATATGTAGACAACATAATTTAAATGAATACAAACTAGTATTCGCACCCGTGCGTTGCACGGATCAAAAAAATTGAAAATATTAAATATTCAAAAACTAAATAAATAAATATATTATTTATTAAAAATTAGAGAAATATAACAGCAAAAACAATTGAGATTATATATTATAAGAAAAAAACTAAAGAAACCAGTTAACCAACAATTCAAATTCAGATGGATAATAATCATCGTTCAATTCCTAAAAAAATTAAATTGAGACTAAATTGACCAAAAATTATAAGAATTATATTTTGTAAAATTTGCAAGAATATTTAAAAATAAAATAAAATTTGTATGAATATTTGTAAAATTTTGTGAATATTTAAAATAAAATAAAATAAAATATGTTAATTATGTTGTGTTCAGCTCAAAATGATGTCCATAGGCTTTGCAACCCTCAGATCAATCACATATGTGGCAACAACTTCTTCAATGACATCTATTCAAAGATCGTAAAAAAAGTAAAATAACATATTAAAACTGAAACACGAAATGAAATAAAATTATTTTTTAAATCATACTAATAATGATAATTTATAGAACATTTCTAATATGACTGTGCTCCTTATTTGCTAAACAAAAATATGATACTCACGAATAATTAAAAAGAACATATTAACATTACACAGATTTCAAATTTAAAACTATCGTTAAAACTAAATAACCTAATTAATTTTATTCTTGAAACATGTTTAAAACTTGTACTTCAACTTCATTTTAAAAAAAAAAAAATTAAATTATGACAAATACAATAAATAAAACCAAAAATATATCAATCAAAATTAAAGGGCAAAAAGCTAAGCAAACATTTATATTCTTTGTAATAACAAAACGATGACCAGTTTCGAATTATTATTTGTTAAATACTCATTCATTTTTCTTCATACTCAATTCTGACGATTTATCCTATATTACAGAAAATCAAAAGAATAATTACTAATTTTAGTAATGAAATTAAAATTGTAAAATATTAAATTAAAAAAAACACATATTATTGCGCAGATTTCAAATTTAAAATCTATAATTATAACTAAATAACCTAATTAATTTTATTCTTAAAACTACCATAATATTTTTTGACATAAACAAAATTTGTAATAAAGTGCTCATTTTTTAAAAAGAAAAAAAATTATACCTTGTATAATAACAATATTTTTATGGACCCATATAAAATCATAACTTTACAATATCAAATCAAGAAATTTACATTATATCATAATTTAATCAAATTATCTAAATTATTTTTTTATATATACAAAGAAGTAATCGTCCCTTTCATTGCAATTAAAAAAAATTGTAAAATATATCATTGTGTGATACCATTAATTAAACCTTAATTAAAGTGCATACACATTTACCAATTTAATGAAAACAAAAAAAGAAAAATGTAAATAAATACACTCATACCATAGCCATTAAATAAACTTAAGATTCCGATGCACACATTCCTTGATTCATATGGCGGCTGCATTTATCCAATACAAATATCAGATTTATTTTTTCTTAAAAAACTGAAAAATGGTAAAATACTTATTGGTTTTGGAGGGAAAAATTTAGCCAACTTTGTTGTTATATATATATACTAGTAATCGCACCCGTGCGATGCACGGAATAAATAATATTTGTTGAATAAGTTGTAAAAATACAATGCCCGATAAAAATAACACAATAAAAAAATAATAATGATAACTTGCATACACAAATTGTGAATAATTTGTAATTTCATTTCTCCCTATAAGATTTCTTACTTTAATGCATAAATTGTATATTCAATATATAATCAAAATATCCAAAAAAGAAAAGAAAAGAAAAGTTATGAATTGCATTTTTTTAACAGTTAATTGTTCATTATCTAGTTTCCTTAGTTTATTTATTCATATAGAATTGATTATTCAAAAATAATTTTTTTTAATGTTCATTCACAATCACATATTATTTAAAAACTAATTTTTCACAATTGCACATACTACTTTTTAACCACACATTCTAAAAAAAGAAAATCAATTTTTAACCACTCAATTGATTGATTTGACAATTATTGTATTTTTTATACTACATTCTTTCACTTTCAATCACACATTTAAAACCATTTCTATAATTTATATAAAACTTACTCCTATTTAATGGTTTCAAATACAATGTGACATTTTATTTTTCACCAAGTATTGATAATGGTCATGTTACCCACACACATACAAAACTATTTTTTGTGCATGTTAAATAAATGTATGGATTATATTTTATTTTTAAATAGAATAAGTTTGATAAAACCTTATATTTTTATTTTCTATAGAATTCAATAAATTAATTGTTAAAGTCTGTTGTATATATTTTACAAATTGATGTTATTTTAAATTTATAAAAATTAAAAAATAGATAAATGAACAAAATGAGTAAATTTATAAAATTAATTTCAAAATTACCAAAGAGTTTATCGAAACCTGAAGTTGTAGAAATTAAAATGATTCAATTGAATTTACTTAAAAAGATCGGATATCATTATTTCTTTTAATTTGATAAGAAAAAAGATTTGAAATTAATCATTTCTGTCAAATTGAAGTTAGGTAAGAAATGATAAATATCATTTTATGACTTAGATGAGATAAATTAAAAAAATTGGATATTGAAAAAAGTAAAAAGTATAAGTAAAACTTTTACCTTTATTATTTGAGGCAATTTTAAGAATGATATATTTAGAGTTTGCTCTCATTTGTTAACTTGTATTGAACTTCTCGTTAAGATCATGAGTTTGACACCTATATTACATATTTTTTTACTTCAAAATATTACAAAATTTATCAAAAGAATAAAAATAATATACAATTTGATCTTTTTATAGATTTTTTATTTTTTACAATCAATAAGTCATTTATTACATGTCACCTATAATTAATTTTGATTTAATTGAAGTTTCCTAATTCAATTATTAAAATAATTAATAAAATTACAAAGTTTCCTAAAATAACAGGGAAAAATGGCGGGAAACTATGTGTGGATTTTTTTGCCTACTATACTATTATTATATATACTAGTGAATAATCCCGTGCGATGCACGGGAAGAAACGTCTAAATAAAAATAATCCAATTCGAAATTAAATGAATCCTTAAACAAAATAAATAACATTCACAAATAAGATATAAGTTCATCATTTATTAGTTTCATGTCTAAACATCAACCTTTTAGGAAGAAGTCATGTATGCGAAAATGATTGTATCTGACTCTTATTAATAGTCATGACATATGACACCATCAATGAAAATTGTTTTTTTTTTTATTTTAAATCTAATAAGTATCCTAAAATTCGAATGGCTCAATGATATCATTGGAATAAAGAACTTGTATCCTGCATTACTGTCAGATAGAATTTGACCTTATAGAATATAATCGTCAAGTTTTGTAACGATTATTCACTATCTCCTCGAATCAAAAATTCGCCTTGCAAAATGAACACTTAAATGTAGGATCTCTAGTATTCATGTACTCTGAACATTCAAATAATAGATGAAAAAGTTAATAATAGAGATCATGCATATAAAAGATAAAATTCAATAATTTGACCATTGACAATGAAAAACAACATGTACAACAACAACAACAATAATAATAATAAAATTGCGAGGTTGACAAAGATATTGCATCAAATTTATGATATTTTAGGTTTTCAATATTTATACAACGTAATTATTTTCTGATTGAAATTATAATTTAGTATTGATCATCTCAATTTTTAGTTAAGTAAATTGAGAGACAATTTATATATTATTGTGAAAAAATATCATAAAATTTGAATTAAAATATAGCAAAGAATATCTTGGTATGGTTAATTACTTTTTGAAATTTTAAAATTAACAGTTAAGACAAAAACCATTAATAACTATATCATTTCAAACAATATAGATAAATTTGTTAACCGTTAATGTTAAAAAATGTAATATGAGACTTTTTTGAATAAAAAATTAATTAAGAATTAAATGTAATTGTCATTGAACTAATTTTGATAAATAATGCAATATAGGAAAGAACTTTAATATGTATATGTAATAAATAACTTAAAAAGAGGATTTAGTTATAAAAATCTCAATACAACGTGATTTATAAAAATACGAATGTGTATAAATTTTAAATATAATTTTAATTGAGAATTTGACAATGGATCTGTATGACTGAACCAAATATTTATCCATAAAATTAAGACCAATAAAATATCACAATTATTATAAGAAATTAATTACGTATTAAATTTAATTATCTATAAAAATATTTAATAATTTAATAATACGCTATAAAAAAGAGCTCCAATTTTTAGTTGTACTAAATAACTAAAAATAAGATTATTTATAAAAAAAATTATACGTATGATGTGATTTATAATTTAGTACTCCCTCCGTCCCATAAAGATTGTCCTCTACTCATTTTTACACAGATTAAGGACAAAAAGGAATATAAAATATTAATTTCACTCTTAAAAAATAAAGTAGACTATCTTTTTGAGACGGACAAAAAAGAAATAGTGGACTATCTTTGTAGGACGGAGATGGTATTATTTAGTAATAAAATTTCGACATAATTTTTAACTGAAAATTTTACTTTGAATTTGTATAACTGAACACAAATATTTATTTGTAAGATTGAAAACGTTAGAAGAACACTTTTTTTTTTTATGAAAATAGAGATTTTGACACAAAAAAGCTAAATATAAATAAGTAAAACCAAACAAATTATCGTTCTTATATCATAAAAAATAAAAAACAACTTCTCGGTAAAAGCAAATTTAAAAAAAAAAATAATTCTAGTTTCTTATTTTTATTATTTTTTATACAATGTGATATACAATTTCATCAAATATATATACTGACGCATGAATAATATGTTTTTTCTTCACTCAACGGCCGAAACCATTAACATATCTATCCAACCAAAACCTATTCTAAATAGCCCAACATTAGTTAACACATTGCAACCCCAACAGAGAAATCTAGAACATAATATAAATAGACTATTAACAAATCCTCTTATTAGTCCAAAATAATTTTGCATTCTATATTGTTTTCGAAGCTTTCTCTACAATATTATTGTTTTAATATTTTTTCTTTTTTGTCAGAAACCTAAATTTATGTTCAACAACTCAAAATATCACAGGTCTTGAAGAAAAGAGTAGTGCCAATCCTTTTTACTTTTTCAAAAAATAATTTACGATTTTTTATTTTCAACGAGTTTGTAATATTAATAACTAATAAGCATTACCAACGCACAAGAAATTTTGAATCATAAAATGTGATAAATGGAAGGTGGAGTGAAGGGGTCATGTTAAACAGTACACATTTTTTCAAAGAAATAACCTTTTAATTAAATCTTTTATTATTGTGTATATCTTCATAATAATTATATATAACAGAAATGAAAGAGGTTGTATATCGGGAAATGGAAAAAAGATATAGAAAACAAAAATGAATAAACAGATTTCGAAATAGGGAAAAAAATGAAACAAATTCTGAAAAAGCGAAAAAGGAAAAAAAAAATAACTGACTTTCCAATGTAATTAGGCGGCGGGAAATAAAAGTCATATAAACACAATAAATATTGAAGAATGTAAGTAGACGTCAGAGATTTTGAAAATAATAAATAAATATTGAAGGTCCAACTATTTTTGAAGTGGATTTTGAAGTTGATTATTGGATGAGAGATATGAGTAGTGTGAACATGATAAATATTGAAGTTCCCAAAAATTGAAAAAATAAATAAATAAAATATGCACATAGTACAAGAGTTTTAGAGGGAAATAGTGAAGTTGACTGAGGTTGACTCAACTACTTTTATATATTATATAGATATAAATTAAGATTAAGATATATATTAAGATTAAGATTATTACAAGACAAATGTTATAAGTATAGGCAAACTTAAAGAAACTTACACTTTTCCACTCTAAGAATTTAGAAAAATACTTGTTGTACCTCCCGCGGTACGGCGGGGGGTACAACAAGCATAGCCCAAGAATTTATGTTGTTACTCAGTTTAAAAAATATCAAAATTCCCAACATCTACATACCTATGAAAAGTAATCAATTTCCAATCAAAATTCAAACTGAAATTGCTTATCAAATTCTATCCATAGTTTCCTTTTCATCCTTATTCATCTCTTTTCTCAAACATTAAGTTGTTGATCCGTAGAATTTAACTAAAGATTACTTGAATAGTATTTAATGAGTTTCCCCTTGGTAAAACAGTCTATGAATTGTTTATGCCATTCAATTAATCTTTCTAAACAAAATATCTTCAAATAATGTCATTTTCTGAAAGAAAATAATAGAGAAACCACCCTCCGAAGATTGAGGAAAATGAGTTCAACCACAGATGTGACAATTGTAAAATACTAAAAATTACATCTAATTGTACTTTTTTCAGGTGAAATTTAATCCATACGTACAACTAATTGTGAAGTGTGAACTTGTTTAATGAGGTAAAACTGATTTTGATGCAATTGCTAATAATAATAAAATTAGTATATTCAATAAATGGGGTAAGGGTCATGTTTGGTGTTTAGGGTGGGGTTTGGGTTGGGTATTGAGGCCTAAGGTTAGTGTTAGTGTATTGGGCTTTCCGGGTCTGGCTATTAGTATTAATTATTAAGTTTTGGGAATTTTTATGCAAAATCCTGTGTAAAAACTTTTAACTGTGAAATAAATTAATAAATATTAATTATATTTTTCGCAGGTTGGCAATTTGAAACGATTTTTGAAAAGTAAAAACTAAACAAAACCATTTAAAAGCTATTCGATTTGGGTTAAAACCAAAAAGTTGACGGGTTCGCGTGTACCTGAACCAACGATTTCCAAATTGCGATTTCAATTCGATTTAGCAGTTTAGCGATTTTGAGGTACAGCCTTACAAATTACAAAAGTTGAAGTTAGCAGTTCAAATTAGAGATAGTAAAAATTTTCGACCCACCCCGAACCAGATCCTAATGAGACTAAAAATCACGCCCACAGGGTTGGATTTGACGGAGACAATCTGAGTGGGTCACAAGGCAGGGCGAGTTTTAGTCACCAGCCTCAAATTATTATTAAAAGAAATATATATAGAGAAAAAAAAAGTGTAGAAAAATAAATAATAATTAAATGAGGTGGCAAGGTTGTCCCTCCCAAAAAATCGCACGACATGGGGTAGATTTTTAGGGTTAAATTTTTTTTCACCGGGCATGGATACCGTTTACACTGCCATCCCTAGTTCTAATGAATAATAGTATTTGGTAACTCATTTATAAACGATTGATGAGGATTAAAATCATAATTTTTATAGATTTTAATAATAATTGATGAAGCAATTGTCCAAGACCCATTTTTCACCTCAAAAAAAGAGCTATGCAATAGTGATATTTTTAGAAAATGTGTAATTAAAAGTAAGAAATAATTTTTAGATTTATGTGTAAATTATTTCATTAATATAATACATGAATGGAAAAGAATTTTGAATAATGAAGCTCAAACATTAGCGATATGTTAAAAAAATCAGTAAGTACCATAAAATATATTGTTGATAATTGTAGATTTTGACTTAAATTACAAAAATAAATTGTAATTATTACAAAACAGATGTATAGTTCCACGATAATATTTTGTTAGTCCATTTTAACAAAAAAATGGTTACAATTAAATGGCATTATTTGGTTACAACTTACAAACGGCTAGATGTACTAACAATAATGAAAATATATGTGACAAAAGTTAGTAACCATCGCAAAGAAATGATAAAGATTCAAAGAAATAATGGAACTAAGAAATTTTGAACAAATCTCCTTTAACAACTCTTTTTGTATATTGAGCCCCCCAAAAAAAAAAAAAATGTCAAACGTGCATATTAACGATTTCTGAGAACCATTATTTTCCAAAAAATGGAGCAAATGATAAATTTTCTTCGACGTAACATTTACTTTCACTCTCATCTTTTTTAATATGATATGATGATAAGTGACAACCAACAAAAGTACTAACCACATTACCAAAATGCTGCCCAACCGGCTGCTGAGGTTTTAGCAGACCCTGATCCAACACCAGCACCAGCAGGAAGGTTCCTCTGCAGATGCCAAATACAAAAGACACTTAGATAGTGTTTGATTGCATTCATTTACTTAGGAAGTAGTAATTCATTTGACACTTTCATCTTTTTTGGTGTTTGATATCCTAATTTTGGCTTGGAATTGATATTCTTACTTTTCTTGAAAGTTGTACAATTCCTTGTTTTTAAGGCAAATAGATTCTTAACTAATAGGTGATAATTGGTTTCCACCTCTACATGACAGAACATAAACGTCTCGTTTAATCATTTTTGTTGTTGTTAATTGACTTATTTTTTTCTAAAAAATTAGCATTATTATTATCAAGCACTTTATTTGTCATGAAAAATAATATCAGTCAAACGACAAAATTTGAAAAATTTCCTATTTTTTTCATCTAGAAAGTTAAGCAATCAAATACATTAAACTTCTAATTCTCAAGTATTCAATTTCCTGGAATTAGTTTTCTTTCTACCCAAATTTCACATTCACTATCAAACGGACCCAGTACTCAATTTTAACCACATTATAACAATAAAATATTCTACACATAAACCTAAAAAATTTCTTTCATTTTCAGCCACATAATATCATATCAATCACTATTCAAAACAATTTATTTCTCAAATAATGAAACATCAAACAGAGGCTTAATATTTTACTCACTAAAAAGTGCAAGGATAAACCCATTATTATGCAGAATCATTGCGTACATGCCAGCAGTGACTTGAAGTTCATAAAAGGAAGCCTCAACTGAAAGGAACTAGCACTTATTTGATATTTTCAAGATGACAAGAACCATTTTAAGAAAAATTCTCAATCTATTAAGTAAATCTTGGTGTACAGTGACTTCTTTTTCTTGTTTCATACTGTCCAATGTTGTTTAATCTGCCTTGCATAGTAGGGTGTTGCTCTGTGGTTCCATTCTTATTCTACTTTATTTTTCTCTATCTTTTACGCTAAGGAGTATATCATAATTTCCTTTCAGGAGGCTGCTGTTAGATTGGGATCTAAGTTTTGTAATTTTTTTTGAGGCATCATTTAGGCCGTTTGGTGTAGGAGATTTTGAAGAAAAAATAGATTTTTGGAAAAATGTGAAAAATGTGCGGTTGACAAGAAATTGAAAAGTGTGAAAGTGGTGAAACCCATAAGAATGTGTGGTTGAAAATGAGTTTTGGGGGAAGTTGTACAAAAATTCTGGGACCAAACGGGGCCTAAAGCTCACTTTCAAACAAGTACTTGTTTTCCCATTGACCAGCAAAATATATATATATCCTAAATTACTTACTGCTAAACCTACTTAAGGCTTAATTCTTTAAGCTTAGTAAACCTTGCACTAAAGTTCAAAACTAGGACTCAGAACTTGGGGGGTTTAGCTGAACAGGAAGACAGCTTGGTCCTGAATCTGTCCTTTAGATGGTTGAGTCAAGACTTGTTTTGGATATGCAACGGAGGAGAATTCAATTCCTTTACTAGACATGAAATGAGAAGCAATAAAGTCAAATATGAAGCAGAAGTCCGGAAGAATCCAAAGATTGATTGATGAAATGTTTGATTCAAGTAACTTTCCAATTTTCATCTATGATCCCACCTTTCTTTTACCCCAGCTTTTTCTATCCTTATCTGCTATTCCAATTCACAACACGTACCCATAGTTCATTGTCACTGCCCAGTGCCCTCAGATCACTGCTATAACACCAGCAAATTCCAAATAATAAGAAACGAAACTTTAATAACACTTCATCAACCAAAAACATAGATCGTCGTGATTGCTTCTTGTTCCAGGAAAATCCACTTATAGCTAGAAATAACATCACCACCATCAACAAATTCTCAGCTCCAAAAGTACATCTTCATCAGTACTCATCATATATGCAAAATCTATAACGCCACAAATAATCATATAATAGCAGCCAGAGTTAAGTAAAATAGACAAAGAAAAAGGCAACCTATCCAAGAGGTGCACTTTGGGAGTTAGATGGTAGAATTGGTGAAATAGTTTTATTCCCAGTTGCACAACTCTATTACCAGGGACTTCAATTAAGAGAAAAATGGAGATCGGAGGAAGGAACTATGTTGGAGATCTGGAGCTATGTTTTTTTAGTGCATTGTTTGCTAGAGAGAGAAAAAGAGAAGATTTGGAAGTCAACAAATAAAAAGTTTGTTTTTGTCGATGATTCTAGGGTAAGTGAGCAGTAACTTAGGAAGTCAACGAGCAAGAGTTTAGGAAAGTGAAGAGCATCTTAAGAAATTGGACACATCTCCAGCCAGCTTTCAAAAGATGATGCCACCTAACCCAAGAGTATTTAGAACAAGACTGTTAGGACTTAGGAGTGTCTCCAAAAAATCACAGTGTATATCCATAAATTGTAAACATTTATTTTGTCACTATGATGTGAACATTGTGAAAAAGCTATTTGAGGTTTAAATCTTCACGTGAGGCTTTTAATTTATGCCCTTAATCACACAACTTAAGAGGACTTTTATAGGCTAATGCCTCACTTGTGTTGGCTTTACTCACCTTTTTATTACCAGCCAGCCTTAACTTTTTGGGCTGGAATTGTAATAAAACACTGCGAAACAGTTTGGTTATTCCTGCATTGCATTCAATCATAGAATAATGAAATTCCATCAACTTGGTAAAGCATAATTTTTCATGAAAAATACATTAAGACCATGTCTGGTCTAGGAGTTTTTGAACTAGTCCCCCAAAACTTATTTTCAACCACACATTTTTATGGGACCCACCACTTAATAATGATCACCGAAGAAGTTGTTCGTCCATCCTAACGTTGTAAAGTGACTCAAGTTCTGCTATTGAGGAATACACAAGACAGCCACAGACTAAAAGGGGGAGAAAACATGTGGGAGTTTTAGAGACTTTGTTTTCAGATCTAATAATTGCTGATTACTTCTTCATATATAAAATCAATAAAATTCATGACAGCTGGTATTGGTAACAGAGAGACTAGGGAGAAAATATAACAGCATTACCAATCCATATCAATTTTCAAAATCTATTTTGAAATAAGCCCCCATTTGAGCCTCATTCTTTAAAACTCACTTTTCTACAAACTCTTATTAAACCACACATTCTCCCAATAAAATGATTTTTCACTTAAACCCAAAACCTTCCCTTAATGTTTAACCACACATTCTAAAATTAATGATAATTACGATTTACATAATTTATTCTCAAAAAAATGGGGGCTCAAACAGGGGCTGAAATTTTGTCATCAATACAAAAGATCTGAAGCATAATAAAACAAGTTCCAAACATTAAGAAGACAAAGTTTGACATCTATATTATTTTTCCAATTCCAAAACACACATCAATGGAACAGCATAGAGAACAGAAAATAAAGATATACCTCGAGTTGAGAGAGATCGGATAAAGGATCATTTGACTGCTTCCCAGTTTCCTTGAATCCCTTCAGAGCAGTGTCACGACCGGGAGAATTGATCCTAGCCGCAGCAGGATCATTAGGTGGGGGAGGAAGAGGAGATCTAATCTTCCCTCCTCCACTAGGAGGTGGAGCAAGGCCATGGGTTTTAGATTTCCCAGTTCCAGAAAGCCCACTTGACAACCCTACAGCTGAAAGCATGCCAGCTCCGCTAGATACTTTATTCTTTACATTTATCCGAATGGTTTCCCCTTCCTACAGATCAAACAACCAATGATACTTACATTACATATATCAACAGGAAAAAAAATCTTTAACAATAAGAATATTGGGGGAAAAAAATAACTGATGAACTCAAATTCTGATGCATGAAGAACTGAACTATAGCCATTTATTTATCGATACCATTATCCTCTTTTCCCTCTAAAACCATGAAAACTAAAATTGGAAACTATTTATCAATTCTACTATAAAATCTAAGTATTAAAATCATCACACCGGGAGAATTGATCCTAGCCGCAGCAGGATCATTAGGTGGGGGAGGAAGAGGAGATCTAATCTTCCCTCCTCCACTAGGCGGTGGAGCAAGGCCAAGGGTTTTAGCTTTCCCAGTTCCAGAAAGCCCACTTGACAACCCTACAGCTGAAAGCATGCCAGCTCCGCTAGATACTTTATTCTTTACATTTATCCGAATGGTTTCCCCTTCCTACAGATCAAACAACCAATGATACTTACATTACATATATCAACAGGAAAAAAAATCTTTAACGATAAGAATATTGGGGGAAAAAAATAACTGATGAACTCAAATTCCGATGCATGAAGAACTGAACTATAGCCATTCATTTATTGATACCATTATCCTCTTTTCCCTCTAAAACCATGAAAACTAAAATTGGAAACTATTTATCAATTCTACTATAAAATCTAAGTATTAAAATCATCACACCAAAGTTCAAACTCAAAGAATTATCATCAATAGAGCAGTAGAGGAACCGTTCACAGAACAAGAGGTGAGAAAAGCTCTATTTGATTGCGATGGAGATAAAGCGCCGGGTTCAGATGGTTTTTCTATGGCGGCGCTACAAGAGAATTGGGATGTTATCAAAGAGGATTTGATGAAAGTGTTCTCAGAATTTTATGACGATGGAATTGTGAATGCAAGGGTGAATGAGACTATCATATGCCTAATTCCCAAAAAATTGAGTTCGGTTGCCATCAAGGATTTTAGGCCGATAAGTTTGGTGACTTCTCTATATAAAATAGTGGCAAAAGTGCTATCACTGAGACTTAAGGAAATTATGCCACAAACTATTGATGGAGCCCAATGCGCGTTTGTTAAAGGACGGCAAATTTTAGATTTGGTGCTAATTGCAAATGAAATTGTAGAGGAATATAGGATGAAAAAGAGAGAAGGAGTGGTGTTCAAGATTGATTTTGAAAAGGCGTATGATCATGTTAGTTGGGAATTTTTAGATTTCGTGCTTCAAAAGAAGGGATTCGGAGAAAGATGGAGAAAGTGGATTTGGGGCTGTTTGTCGTCGGCAAATTTCTCGGTGATGATTAATGGTAAGCCAAGGGGAAAATTTGGTGCATCTAGAGGATTAAGACAGGGAGATCCATTATCGCCGTTTCTATTCATCCTGGTAGGTGATGTGTTGAGTAGACTAGTAAACAAGGCGTGCGAAATGGAGAAACTGGAAGGTTTCAAGATTGGGAGAGACAATGCAAGGGTATCTCATCTACAGTTTGCAGATGATAGTATATTTTTCTTGGAAAATAAGGAAGATGGTCTCGATATCCTCATGGGCATTCTGGAGATATTCTCAAAATCAACAGGGCTAAAGATAAACATGGCAAAAAGTACGGTGGTAGGTATTAACATAAAGGAGGAACGAATTGAAGACATCGCCAACAAGTTGGGTTGTGTTAAAGGGGTTTGGCCATTATGTTACCTAGGCCTACCAATGGGAGGCAATCCAAGGGCTTTCTCGTTTTGGAACCCGGTGTTGAAGAAGGTGGCAAGAAGATTAGAAGGATGGCACAAGAGTTGTTTATCAAGAGGTGGAAGGCTGGTGCTACTGCAAGCGGTACTAGGTAGTATTCCCACATATTTTATGTCAATATTCCACATGCCTTTAAAAGTTGTGAAGGTGATTGAAAAAATGATGAGGGACTTTTTGTGGGAAGGAAGAGGTGAGGGTTCTAAGGATCACTTAGTCAGCTGGGAGGTAGTTGTGAAACCAAAAATGTATGGGGGTTTGGGAATTGGTAACCTTCACCACAAGAATTTGGCCCTGTTAGGGAAGTGGCTATGGCGATTTTCCATTGAATCGGATTCACTTTGGCATAACGTTATACGTAGTCGGTATGGTCTCCATTCAAACGGCTGGGATGCAAAAATTGAAGTTAATTCCACTTTTCGAGCACCGTGGAGATCTATCACAAGAGCTTGGAATATATTTGTGCAAAATACCAAATTGGTAGTAGGTAAGGGCGATAAGATCAGGTTTTGGATCGATAAGTGGCTGCGCCACGAAACACTCAAAGATTCCTTCCCCCGCCTATTCCGATTATCCAAAAATAAAGAATCCCTCATTTCTGATGTTGTCTCGTTTCAGCCTCTTTCCAACCCGACTTGGTCTTTACAATTTTACAGGAATTTTAATGATAGAGACTTTGATGCCTTTATCTCTCTCCTAAACCTTCTCGAGACCGCAAACCTAGACCAGGCCAGTTTGGACAAACGAATTTGGATAGGCCACCCATCGGGTAATTTCTCCTGCAAATCCTTTCTTAATATAATCCTCAAACCCCCGTACGAATTTTGCTTCCCGCAAATGAATTTCATTTGGAAGAGCGCGGTGCCATCAAAAATCAAAGTTTTTGCTTGGTTGGTTTCTTTAGGGAAGGTAAACACCTGTGACTTGTTACAATTGAAAAGGCCTGACTGGTGCTTATCACCGTCTTTTTGTATTATGTGCAGAAAGACGAATGAAAGTATTGATCACATCTTAATTCATTGTGAGTTTGTTAGAAAGATTTGGGATAAAATCCTGTATATGTTTGGCGAAGCAGGAGTTCTCCCACGAAAATGGGCTGATCTGATCCTTATTAAATGGCACTTTGGGGAGAAAGAAAAACAGAGAAAGGAGTTATGGAAGTTGATTGTCATGGGAACAGCATGGGCCATATGGATAGAGAGGAATCGGAGAATTTTTGATAACATTGAACGATCAATAGAAGATTTATGGGATAACATCATGTTTTTTACAGGATTATGGGCAAGGTCAGCAGGGAAATTCAGCGGTCTGGATAGTTTCTTATTGTGGTTAAATCCGACTAGCTATCTAGAAACCACACGTCTCTAATAATTGTGAACTTTTTTTGTTTATAGCCCTGATTTGGCTTTTTAGGTTTTATGGTGTGGATATCTTATCCATAGGCTCTTGTAATTGTTCATTTTCATTATGAATAAAATTTTCGTTTCCTATCAAAAAAAAAAAAAAAATAGAGCAGTAGACATCACGACAATAATTACCTCCAGTATTTACTAATTCTTAGTTCTTATTTCATTCTCTAAGCATATTTAAGCCTTTCACAAAAGTTAAAAAACAAGAAAAAAAATTACCTTCAATCGATGATTGACGGCAGGATGAATATCAATAAGATTCTCCTCATTGCCCCCCTCACCACTACCATTGACGCCAGCATCTTTGTCGCCCACTCTCTTCACATACTTCTCGTGGTCCGAAAGTGCAACGTTGAAATCGAAAGCTTCATTTCTCTCGTTAAACCCTAACCCTATGAACGCGTGCTTCCCTTGCCCATCCTCGATCTTCAACACGAAATATCTTGACGAGTCCAACACTGGTTCAACGGAGCTCTCTCTTTGACCCGGATTAACAAAACAGGCGGCGAACAGCTCTCCGGAATTTGGATTCTCGAGGTGGATCTCACACCGGACCTTGCAGGATACCACCCGGAGCCTACCCGTCCAGATCTTGTCGGACTGTAACCACTCACCGCATTTGTACCCACCGCTCGTTGATCGGGGCGGGATTTTGAAAACGGATACTTCCCGGACTACCAAAAGGGTATGCTCGAAGGTCTCCTCGTCCTCCTCATACGACATCGTTTCAACCTTTCCAATGTGGAATTTTTCTTGCTTTTTGCGGTGTTGAATTGAATTGAATTGAATTCAGTTGGGTTCAAGAAATCCTTAGAGATTTTGAAGAAGTCTTGCAAAAAAATTGTATAAAAAGAGATGGAGTCGTAAAGCTTGAATTTCTTTTCAAACTCAATTTCGATCAATATACATTTCAAATATTTTTAAACTACATATTCATAATAAAAAAAAAAAAAATCGCATTGTCAAATAGACTCTAAATTGAAAGATTATACATATGAAATAACGAGTGAATCCACAGGCCAGGGCTCCTTTTTCCTTTCCAAAAATAGGTTGAACACCTTAGATAACCTCTGTCCTGAATAATATAGAGAATGTAAATCGCAAAATATGTCTTGACGAAGTAAAATTTAGAGCATGTTGCTTAACTGCACTTTGTTTGAATATTTTATGTATAGTGACGTCAAAAAATAAAATAAATATATTTAAATTCATGTCGAAAATTGAATAAAGTAACGATAAAGAAAAAAAAAAAAAAAAGATGTAAAGTCGAAATAAGTGTTGAATACTTTGTCCTTAAGTCGAATTTGTCCTTCAATGATACCTACGGTTTGTGACATTCAACTCTCAAGATACAACGACTGTAACCTGTTTTTGTAACACTCCAAAATACAAGTACAACGAATTAAAATGTGACTTTGTCCTCCAAAATGAAAAATGAAAACAGCCACCACCTGAGCACCAGCTCTGCAGTGGTCTTCACTATGTAAGAACTCTATTACTTTAACTCAAATTGTAAAAACCATCCAAGAAAGCCTTGGGTTCTTTTCATGTAGTATTTACTGTTAGGTATTTTTATTCCTTTTACTGGGCCTCTTCAATTTATGTGAATTTTCTTCTTTTTTTTTTGTTTTTTGTTTTTTTTTTTCCTTGGGTTTTATATGTAACAGGTGTTCAATGGAATATATAGAATTCAAAATTGAAATTGTGTTTTAATTTGGAGGAAGAGAAGAAATGTCTATATTACTTTTTAGTATTAAAGTAGAGTGAAGGAACAAAGATCAGCCACAACTTTGAAAAACCATAAATCGGAAGATGAGAATGTGATCAAATCTTCATCTTCGGCTCCTTTGCCTCGTGGTTTATCTGAATTTTATGAAGAAAAAGCTCGAAACTGAGAGTTTTAAAATCCTCTGAGCTTAAACTGATTACGAACACCTTCAATAGATTACTTAAGAAAAATGTCGTGGGATAACCATTTCGACCTTCTTATTGATTTTCCTATTTGCAGAATGTCAAAGTCGTGTTCACAAGCACAACAGCGATTAAATTGATTTTTCAAAGGGTTTTCAAATTAAAAGAGGATACTCCAGATTCGTGGTTGTTTTGACTTGGAGAATTGTGAGTCCGGGAACTTCAGTGAAAACCGGTGCAGAGTTGGATGGTGGTGGCGGCGGCTATTTTCTAAGGGTAGAGAGGTGGGTGCTAGAAACGACGGGAGTCTCCCTACAATATTTTTGGGGCAATTTTGAAATATTATTGCAACTTCAGTGACTTTTGGAGAAATTAACCTTATTTTTTGTTTTCTGTTATATAATTTGAAATTTGGAATTTAAATTATAAAAAGACCTTTTTACCCTTCATTATAATGGTCAATGGATGATTTTTTTATCAACTAACAGATTTTTGGACGGTAGGAACATTTATTTCAAAAAATATAAAGATGATGATGAAATTGTTAAAAAATCAAACGTAGAGATGAATTGCGCAAGAGAGTACAAAAGTAGGAATGTTTTACATCAATTATCTAAAGAAAAAAATGTGATGACAATGTGCCCACCTTTCATGAGTCGTGTGTAAACTGTAAACAGTATCTTTATAATATATAAAAGTTGGGTAGTTCTTAAAAACATTTTTCCGCCCATTTTCTATTTCTATAAATAGTAAGTTCCCATAAAATTAAACAGTGTGAATGCAAACTGGATTAGTGTGAATACAAAATAGTGCATGTTAAATGTGAATGCAAAATCTAGATAAATGTAAACGCTAATGGTTAAATCATTTGTTATTTTTAATATTAAAAATCATATTTTCTGAAATATATATGTGGTTGAAAAAATACGCTGCTTATAAATAATTTATAGAAAAAGTTATTGAACGAAAACTAATATTGAATAATTAATGCTTTGATTTCATTTTTGTTAATAATATCAATAGAATGATTAATATTTTTTAATCATTCTTAATTTTAATAAAATTTTTAAAGATTACACGACATAAATTTTTTTGTATAATTTCGTGATCTCCAACTTTACTTGGTTGTTGTATCATAATAATTGCGAGATTATCAAATTATTATCCTAATTATTTGACTTTGATTTTTGGGAATTTTTTTTTTGTGAAAAAGTGATTTTTTAGAATGTATAGTTAAAAAGTAGTATGAAAAATTGTAAAAAAAACAATTTTTTAAAGAATTTGTGATTGAGAATGAATGTTCAGAAAAATTGATTATTGAAAAATCAATTTCATAGGGGTAAGAAGTAATAAAGTATTGTGTCTTGTGGATTAAACAATTGCGCCACTTTTATGAATCGAGATGCATAGGTGATTTCTTAAGTATATAAAGTTAAATGTATTTGTAATATACATTCGTTAAAATTTAATCAAAACTAACATTTCATGTTACTTAATTTCCTACATTCATTTATATATATGACCACTTGTATTAAATTTGTAATGTTAAAGTAAATATGAAATGAAATATTTGTTTAATAAATTTAAATTTCAAATATTGTAATAAGGTAATTAGTACCAATTTTAATAGTACTATTCAGATAATGATAAATTATTTGTGATAATCTAGAAATTATATTTTGAAAAGATTAATTACATTAATAACATTAAAATTGAATGGTTATGCAAATGGTCATTGAAGTATTTTTTTTTTTTTTTAAGTAGTAAGTTATTTAAGTTTCTAACTATTATTAAAATTGTGTCAACTTGGTAAAAAAAATAAAATTGCCACTATTAAGTACACTTTCTTCAACCCCTCATTTTTTAAAAAATCATTTTCAACTAAAATTCTATTAATAAAATAATTTACATATAAATTAAAAAAAATCATACTTTTTAACAATTTATTGTACCAAAATTTACAATTACGAACTACATTATTTGACATAATGAGTTTCAAACAGGTACTTAAGTATACATTCTCCACAAAATCATTATTATTAAACTCATTTTGTAGATAATGAAGGCTCAAACAAGTAATAAATATGCTCACGAAAGAAAACGTAATACATATAGGAAGATCACTTCCCAAAAACAAGTATTGAACCATTTTTCTGACTAAAACACATTTCTTACAATGGTAATTAGCAGTATTAATTCACTTTTTATTATTCATTTTAGACAAAATTGAGATTTAAAATAATCCAATTGAATGCAGATTTTTAAATAGTTGCATTTTTCAGGTCTCGAAATTTGTTGGTTCGTCTTCCTCTCTTGAAAATCAATTACAATTAAAAAAAAATACACTTTGACAACATCACATAAATATTTTTATTTAAAAAATGAAAGATGATGAAATAAGAAAGTTCATCAATCTATTTTCCTTTTCCTTTTTCTTTTCGTTTTAATAAAATTCTGAGCGCATATCACAAATATATCTATATTTTTTACTTATTACAAATTCTATTTAAATGTAATTTTTATTTTTCCTTTTAAGTTTTAAATCAATTTATTTAAAGAAATTCCTGAAACAATATACATACGAACCGTAAGAAAATAAAAAATAAAATTAAGGTGTGTGTAATCTACATTTGTAATTAATTGTCTTCCTTCATTTATCATTTTTAATTAAATATTCATTTTATATATTAATATATAAATTAAATAAATATGAGTAACAAATATTCGTAAAGTGTAACACTAGCATGGGAACATGTTTACCCCTGACGTTTTGTAGGTTGCCGGATTTACCCCTAGCGTGGGTTTTTTACTTTTTAATCAGAAACCCTAATAATTAGTCGCCTCTGTTTTTCATTCTCCATTATAGAGCTCAGACCTCAAGCCGCAGAGTACCGGTAAGATATTACTGTTCTTCAATTTTTATTCTATTGTAAAAATCATATTAAAAATCCCGTTGGAGTTTTTAGGGTTTAAGGTGAATTAAATTATTTAAATCTATTGTATTTGTGTATGGACCACATGACTTTGCGTTTTTTTATCAATTCGATCATAATGTTTTCTTCAGTACTTTGCTTTTATGGCGATGCAGGAGGAGTATCAGTAAGGATGTATCTCCAATTTTATATTAATGAAAATGGGGATAAAGTTTACACCACCAAGGTCTGCCTCTTCACTGACTCGATTCTTGCAATTTTTATGTAGATATGTGATTTTTCGTGTCATTATCCCAATGTTTGGGACGAGAATCATGCTCGAAAATTATAATTTCACTTTTTTTTTTTTTGCTATCTACATTTATTTTCATAATAAAAGCCTTAAAACTGCTATAATTATTATGTAGTAGTGCCCTGAAAAAAATGATATCTTCATTACTGGGTTTGAGAATTGACCTGATTTTAATTAACCTTTGTTGTTGTACTTACTGAGTGGTATATAGTGCACAATATCTGGCTGCACTTATTCGGAAGATTTCTGTATGCATTTTCAGTTGCTAGGCCTATTCTACATTTTCCTTTCCCATACTTTCTATGCTGATTTAGTTTACCATCTTGCCATTTTTCTCTTCTTTCTATAGCGTTTGTTTCACATTTGCTTTTCTGCACGCAGAAGGAATCACCATTAGGGTTTGCCACAGAATCTGCTCATCCTGGTATTTTTTCTGAATCATTGAATCTTTATTACTTGCCTTCTCATAATAAAAAAAATGTGCATCCAATTTCATGTGTATATGGTACCTATACTTTACATGCTTAAATGATAGATGCCGGCGGCTTACTTTCATCCTTGCATTCATGGAATTAGTAGTGCAATTAAAACTTTAGCCCGAGTAAATGAAGGATAAGAAGATATCTCTTGTCTTACGGTGCAACTTTATCAGTTAGATGGTGCATATTACTTTACGTTATGCTGAAGTTTTGTCGCTACAATTTTCTTTGAAGAGTTAAAATTTGTTCTATTCATTTAAACTTTATCTACTACTATCAATGTATTTATGTACCATGTGCTGATTTACAGTATTAGGGATTCATCTTTTAGTAGAGTCTTTGTTTCTAACTAAATTTTTGTGAACTCTTGTATTCTGAGGAGCCATTAAATTGATAAAATAGTAGGAGTGTTACCTAATGTTCAAGCTCAATGGAAAATGAGAACAATAACTCCCTGTTTTCTTTATTTCAGACTCTGATTTTTCCATCTTTACATACAATAATAAAAAAGAAATAGAATAACCGTATACCTTGCTAAGGTGCGCTGGTATAATGGGAAATGATACTGTCCTTGTTTTACGTTGGCATGATCTAACAAAATAATTAGCCGTCTTTTTTTTGTTCTCTCTTTCCTGATTGCAGCCCGCTTTTCTCCTGATGACAAGTACTCTAGGCAAAGAGTTCTTCTAAAGAAACGCTTTGGTTTACTTCCTACCCAACATCCGCCTCCCAAGTACTGAGTAAACAATTTTACTCTCATGGGCCTTTTTTATCGAAGGGGGATATGTAGCTTCATTCTCATTTACAGTAGTCACAGAATCGATCATTTTAGCTACCAAGACGTCAAAATAGAATTCGAAAATTTAGGTGGCGTTTTGTTTGTATTTTATTTTGTATTTTCATTTTAGAAAATGTTTTGTATTTCCTATTTTTATTTTTATTTTCAATGTTGCTGAAAACGCGTTCTGTTTGTCATTTCTGAAAACTGTTTCTGAAAATAAAAAGCTGGAAAACACGTTCTGTTTGAAATTTTGCAGAATACTACTTATACTATTTTCAATGAATTTGCTTTTGAATTATATTAAACAATTTATATTATTTAACTATTTTTTTGGACTAATTAATAATGTCATTAATGTTCAACTCCAAAAAAATATTATAAGAAATTAACAACATAATATTCAAGTCCAAATTACTTTCACAATACATATAACTCTAATCATTGATACAGAGTTTGACTAAATAAAATAAATTTAAAAGTCATCTTGATCTTGTGGAGTAATCAGTCTACATTATATTAGCAATTTCTTTGCGCATTTGTCCCATTTGAGCTATTTGGCTCGCATCAAACTGTATGGGTTCTCGAGCATCACTTAATTCAGGCACATTATCAAAAATCCTATTCTCCATTGAATATTCTGTGAACAGTTCGTCTAATGCATGTTATTGACGAATGAAGTTATCTATTGTGCAATACGCAGTAGGGATGTGCCTTTGCCTAATAAGAGGAAAATTGCTAATTAACTTCAGAATAGGAAACCTGGCTTTCAACACTCTAATACTACGCTCGATTATGTTAAGGCACAAGGAGTGTCGATAATTGAATAACTCTTCATTTCCTCCCAGTCTTCCTCTCCCAGCATAATCACGTAAATGATAGCGATGTCCTCGATATGGGGCTAGAAAATCAGGAATGTTTGGGTAACCAGAATCAACTAGGTATCATTCATCTACAATTATAAAATTAATACGATTTAAAGTTACGTGTGAAACATATATTCCTAAAAGATGTAGAAAGTAATATAATATACCTTCACGTGACATTGGAAATTCGTTTGCGGGATTTGTAACAGGGTCAATGAATACTCGAGAATCATTAGCGGTACCTTCCCAACCGGCATACATAAATGTGAACTTCATGTCGAAATCGCATGCTAGCATTACATTTTGTCAAATTTGTTTTCCTTCCCTGAAAAGCTGTCTGCCTCGATGTCGGTGCCCAAGCTGCCACATGTGTCCCATCAATTGCACCAATACAATTCTTAAAGTATGGATACTTTTGCAAGATGCGCTCATGCACAACCCCCTGATTCGTCGGGCGTATAAAAATGTTCCCAAACTTCCTCTGGAGCATTTATTTTATTCGTATGTGGATCCCATGTGACGCCTGTATGCCCGAAAATTTGAGAAAAGCACCAATGAGTAACGCGCAGACAGTTCCATTTACCTTTTAGTCGTGCTATTCCATAATCATGATTTGTGATGCGACGCAATTCATCATTGATTTTTCCCCAATCATCGGATTTGAATGTAGAACATTGTAATTTTCCCGCTTTCACGAAGTCATAACAAAGTTGAATAAATACAGTCTCATTTGTGTCGGTCCATTGCATTAGTGTCGTAGTAGAACATTTGTGTCGGTCCATTTTCTTCACGCAAATTAATTATATGAATAATATGTAACTTGTAATGAAATTTAAATACGTAACTTGACTACTACATGACTACCTGTATTCCTACTACTCAACATCAGCGTGGCCCAAAAATCATTTGCAAATTGAATGATGTACATATATATTTTACCTTTAAATAACATTTAATTAAAATAAAATAAAATAAATTAAACATATAAATAACTAAATCTATATCTTTATATATATAATAATATTATAGCAGCCTTTTACACCTACACACATTTTTTCGTCAAAAAATCACTTGCCATTTTCGTACAGTTCTAGAAAATGCTATACCATATTTCCAGATTTTTTCCCTGCACGACTGCACTTATTGACAGGGTGTTCAATGTTTCTTAAAACTACAAAAAAATTTGGTGAGCTACACTGCTTGGAACTGCAAAAAAATTTGACCGCAACCTTAGAACTGCAACCTTGGGACTGCAAATATTTTAAGCAATCTGTATATATATTTTAAGCAAATAAAATTTGACCGCAACCTTGGAACTACAAAAAATTTTTGTTGGCTGCACTACTTTAACTGTAGACATGTGTACATTTTAAACAAATAGAAGTTGACCCCTTTTGAATGTTATTACTGAGGAGTGCACGTTTACAAATAATTGAAATGGTGGATAGAATATTATAAAAATAAAATACAACGTATTTTTTAAACTGTAATACATAATTAGCGTCTCTCGAAAATCTGCATGCGGGTGGGATACGAAGGGTTGCATCTGGGAATCCTGGTTGAACTTCAATAAAATAGGCAAGTGTCTCATTCATTACCATTTTCCAGCAAAGTTCCGATCTTATTTCTCCCCTAATCTGCACTATGTTATTGTTCTTTGGACTATCTTCATATTTGTAATACAATGGCTCCCGTTTTCCACATGTTTAACCAACTCGACACTTCGACAACTTCTTGGGGTTTCAATGCCAGAGTGGTGCGGCTATGGGAATTCCCAGCGGTAATTCCGACCCACCGAAAATCTGCAGTTTAGATATGATAGTATGATACTGGTGGATAAACAGGTCAGATTTATTTTTGACTCATTTTGCATTTTGTTTAATGTTTCAACGATATTTAGTAAAAAAGATTACTGTGCATGTAGTTTTGCATTTTATTTAATGTCTTAATATTAGTAATATTTTAATAGTATTCTTTGACATTGGTTAATAGTGTATTAGAAATTGTGTTTTATATTTGCTTAAATACAGTTATTGGTAGTAATATTCTTTGATATTGGTTGATAGTGTATTAGAAATTGTGTTTTTATATTTGCTTAAATACCTATAATATGAGTTTTGATTATAATACAATATTCTTTATATATAGGTTGAAACTGTTGTTGGTAGGATTTTATAACTTGTTTTACTTAGAAAATGTATTTTAATATATTTTATCCCCCTGCAACTCATTTATTTTCCTTATTCAGTTTCAATTATTGGTTTTACAGGTCATATTTATTTTTGACTCATTTTGCATTTTGTTTAATGTTTCTTCGATATTTAGTAAAAAATATTATTGTGCATATAGTTTTACATTTTATTTAACGTCTTAATAGTATTAATATTTTAATAGTATTCTTTGATATTGGTTAATAGTGTATTATAAATTCTGTTTTTATACTTGCTTAAATACTGCTATTGGTAGTAATATTCTTTAGTATTGGTTGAATACTGTAAAGAATAGTAGTATAATTTTTTTTTTCATTTAATAATCTGTAAATATTACTGTACAGGTAGTTTTTAAAGATATTCTTTCTTATTTGTTTAATGTCTTATTAGTATTAATATTTTAATAGTATTCTTTGATATAGGTTGAAACTATTGTTGATAGGATTTTTTTAACCTGTTGTACTTAGAAAATGTATTTTAATATATTTTATCCCCCTGCAACTCATTTATTTTCCTTATTCAGTTTCCATTATTGGTTTTACTAGTCAGATTTATTTTTGACTTATTTTGCATTTTGTTTAATGTTTCAGCGATATTTAGTAAAAAAGATTACTGTGCATGCAGTTTTACATTTTATTTAACATCTTAATAGTATTAATATTTTAATAGTATTTCTTGATATTGGTTGATAGTGTATTAGAAATTGTGTTTTTATATTTGCTTAAATACCTATAATATGAGTTTTCATTATAATACAATATTCCTCATGCATAGGTTGAAACTGTTGTTGGTTAGATTTTTTAACCTATTGTACTTAGAAAATATATTTTAATATTTTTTATCCCCCGCAACTTATTTATTTTCCTTATTCAGTTTCAACTATTGGTTTTACAGTTGATTAATATATTTAGATGAATTACCATTTGTTTTTTGTCAGAATTTTAATTAAGTAAAGTTTGTTTAGGGTACATGTATTCAAGCAATTGTGAGAAAGGGGCTTATAGACACATTCAAACCGAAGTTGCGAGAGGGAGTTTTATATGTGATGAGGCATTTCGTAGTTGTGCCAAATAACATGAAATATAGGCCCACTACTCGTGCATATAAGCTCATTTTTTTGCCAAAAAGCTTGGTTATAGAGGTCCAAGACAGGAGTTTTCCCACTGATATTTATGTGCTTCGTCCATTCCCAGAAATTTTGGCTTCTACCATAAACAACCCATACGATTTATTTGGTTAGCAACTCTAATTTTTTAAATGTACTTCATTTATATCATTCTTGATATAAACTATTTTGTATATTTGAGAATTGATGTAACACAGCTTTTCTTAAACAGATGTTTTGGGAGAGATTGTAGCTAGGGATGCTGTAAAAACCCAGATTTGCTTTGGCAAGAAAAGCAAGCTCATCGATGTCGTTATCGAGGATTTGGAGTAAGGAAAAAAAAGAAAAAGACTAAACTAAGCCTAAACATTGTCACCTAAACCTTTTTTTTTTATTGATTTGTAGGAAAAACAGACTTCCGGTTACATTATGGGGTGAACATGTTGACGTTTAGAACGCATATCTGGATACCAACAGTCTAGAACCTGTGATAATGCTACTACAAATGTGTCGTGCAAAGATATTTAGAGGTGAATTAAAATATGCTTATATTCAATTTTTCCTTTTTTTATGAAACATATAAAATCTTTCATTTAAATAGTATATTAGAAGTTGTGTTTTTTTCCCAATGTAAGGTGTTGTGCAAGTTTGTAGCACATTTTACCGTACAAAGTTAATTATTAATGAGTCTATCCCAGAGATTATAGAGTTTCGTAACAGGTTTGTCTTTTTATTTTATATTGATAGTTCATTTGACTATTGTTATTATATGTAACGAAGATTTTAGTTGTAATAAGATGTTTATGTACATTATATCTTAGTTTTTTTTTTTTTTTTTTTTTTTTTTTTTTTTTTTTTTTTTTTTTTGTCTTCTATAATATAAGGCTATTGGTGGGTAGAGATAATCCTTCCAGAGCTATTAGCCAAATCTCCGGATCATCCATATACTCTTTTGATGATGACCTGCATAGTGGATCTGTCGAGCTGAAGTCGCTTGATGATATTTTGAAATGCAATGAGGTTGGATGATTATAAATAATATTGGAGTAGTTATTGTTTTTTAAATAATAAAAGATGTTATTAATTATATGTTCTTTTCAGAACTTAAATTTAAATAATGGTATACGTGTAATTGTAGGAAAATAGCTATTGGTTCATTGCTTCAATTCTTGCAATTGAGTCATGTGACTGGTGGTACCTTGCATGCAAGGGTCATTGCTTCAATTCTTGCAATTGAGTCGTGTGACTGGTGGTACCTTGCATGCAAAAAATGTTCTAAAAAGTTGAAAGCAGTTGGCAACAAGTTCCACTGTGAGAAGTGTGACCTCGATGACACAAGTGGTTGTGCAAAGTATGTAACCAAACACTCTTTCTATCTTTGATTACATGTAAGTATGAAAATTATACATAAAGATTACTAATTGATTTCTTCTTGGCTAGGTACAAGATACAAGTTCGTGTAATAGATGATAGTGGTACAACTTCATTTATGTTGTGGGACAATTGTGGTGTTCAATTGCTAGGAAAGATTGCCTCGGAGTTGATGGATGAGTTTGGAAATGTATTAAGCTTAAGCTAATTCTCCTATTTATTTCCTTCCCCCCCCCCCCCTTTCAAGGCTACAACTCCATAAATAGATTGACACAAAAATTTATAGGAGGATTTAGAATTGATCAAATTATTCATAATTCAGGGAAGTGAAGATCAGCCTTATCCGGCTGAAATAGAAGCATTTGTCGACCGATATTTCTTATTCAAGGTAACTGTCAAGAAGCTTAATATCGAAGGAAAAACAGACTTATTCAACGTGAGTCGTCTGAGTGACGATAAGAAGCTGGTTGCGAAATACGTTGAAAAACGTATGGCCAAAAATCAGGTCAGCATATACATAACTCTCATGTATCCGAGTTGTTCTTCATTTTAAAATGGAATAACTTTCTGAGTTTCATATTTGAAGGATTCTGTTGACGCTTTTAAGTTCAAGGAAGATGACACCGAACATTTGAAGGTGTGGTTAGAACAATACATTTCATTTTTCACATTACATAAATTTAACTATTGTTTACATTATTGAACTTACTTATTGCTTATTCATATCTGTCACTTTAAGAATGTGGAAGTGAAGATGAGGTAAGCACTCCTATGAAGAAAAGTTCCAAGAGAATGTATGTGGATGACGGGGATGGTGATACTGTAAATAGCAAAAAAGTTGATAGTGGATTGAAATCCGAACACTCCACCAACTAACTTAGGAAAGTTATCAAGTTCGAGGAGTAATTTGGGATGCAGCTTGAAATATTTTGGGTTTTGATATGTTTTATTTCATGCATAACTACTTAAATTAATGTCTCCTAAGTACAATGTTTTCTGCAAGAATTTTGGTTTTGTTACTTAACTAAAATGCAGAAGTAAGGATATTAGTATTTTAGTTTATTTTACATTTCAAGTATGCTACAAACATATTTATGGTAATGTTTTTATCTTTACTTTTGGACTTCAAATATCTACCCGTCAAAACCTAATAACAGGTAGACACAAATGAAACTGTAAAATATTAATAACACGTAGTAAATTAGTTTGTATGTCAATGCTAAAAAGATTTACAATTTTTAAATAGTGAGTTCAACTTTATTTATTTTTCAAAATCCTAAATTCAAAGTTTAAATTTCATATACTTCTTCTCCATGGATTTTCTATTTATGTATTATGATTTATATGTTATATAATAATTTTTCCCATTCAAAAAGAGATTTTTGAATCGTAAAATCGTAGCTACTGTTGAGGTAGGATAATTTCATATAAAAGTTGTTCCTATTATAGATGCTTTAATACGTTAAAAATGTACATGTTAATAATATTTTTCTGAATTAAATTCAATTATCTGCTTATGAAAGTAAATTTCATAAGCAAGTAAATGAAATTATGTAAACCCGTCATTTTTAAAATTTTAATTTTTTTATTTTATTTTACATAACGTCTCCTCATCTTAATTTTATTTTATAATAATAAAGTTTTGAAAAATAAAATTAAATATTAAATAATTAATTATCGAGTAATTATTTATATTGGTTATGCATAGGGGTGGGCAAAAAAACCGGAACCGAACCAAAAAAATCGGAACCGTATGATTTTAAAAAAATAAAATAGGAAATCGGTTTTGGAATCGAGAACCGATTAGTTTTTGGTTCGGTTCTCGGTTCCGCCTTTAGAACCGAAAAACCGAACTTAGAACCGATCTTTGATCCTTACTTTTTTTTTTTTTTAGGATCTTAATTGGTTGTCCTAAAACTAAAAATTAAAAGAATTTGTATTTTTTTGGATAAAGTGAAAATGATTAATTTCTTTTTATGAAATTTGTTACGTCTCCACCTCATTGTAACCTTTAACTTCACACTAGGACTAAAATTCTTAGTAAATGAAAATCGAATGACACTAACTTATTAATAAGCGAAGTTGTAAATGACCACGATGGAGTTAATTAAATATTTAAATACAAATATAAAATAATTAATAATAATGCATTTAAAACTCATGATTCATCCCACAAGTTTACTATATTGTCATGCTTGAAAAACCTTCTAGGCCGTTTCTTATTTTTGTTTATGAATATCTTCCGTTTCATGGAGAATCCTATACTTTCTTTATGGTGAAAGGATTTTTGAAATCCTTGATCTTAGTATATTCGGTAGAAATTTATTTCAGGTTATTGATTGACTTCCTGAGACCTGATGCTCATCGATAATGCTCTCGAAAAATAATTATTATTTTAAAACCGAATTAGAACCGAAACCGAACCAAAACCGAATGGTTTGGTTCTGGTTTGGTTCTTGCGATTCAATGGAATCGAATGGTTCCATTTTACAAGAACCGAAAAAATATGGTTCGGTTCCGGTTCTTGAGATACCCGAACCGAATCACCCGACGCCCACCCCTAGTTATGCATAGTGTAAATCTAATATCCATTTTCAGATTTATTTAGAAGGTTAATTTAAATGCATGATTAAAGTTAAATCGAAGCTTCATTTTATTTTGTCTTCTCATATTAATAATCTAAATATTCATGTTTTATTTAATATTTTAATTGATAATGTTTGTGATGAAATGATATTATTTAAAATATGTTAATGAATAATGTTTTATTTAATTTAAATTAATGTCTTTACTTAGTCCTCTAGTATTTGTACTTAATATTTTTTGGTCAACAGTTAATTTTGTATATTAGTTACACGTTTTATAATACATGATTGAAGTTAAGCTGGAATGTTTATGATAATTTTCATATAAAAGTTGTCCCTATTATAGATGCTTTAATACTTTAAAAATGTACGTGTTAATAATATTTTTTTGAATTAAATTCGGTTATCTGCTTATGAAAGTAAATTTCATAAGCAATTAAACGAAATTACGTAAACCCGTCATTTTTAAAATTTTAAATTTTTTTTATTTTACATAACGTCTCCTCATCTTAATTTTATTTTATAACAAAATTTTGGTTAATAAAATAATATATTAAATAATTAATTATCGAGTAATTATTTATATTAGTTATGCATAGTCTAAATCTAACATCTATTTTCAGATTTATTTAGAAGGTTAATTTAAATGCATGATTAAAGTTAAATCGAAGCTTCATTTTATTTTGTCTTCTCATATTAATAATCTAAATATACATGTTTTATTTAATATTTTAATTGATAATGTCTGTGAAGAAATGAGATTATTTAATATATGTTAATGATTAATGTTTTATTTAATTTAAATTAATGTCTTTACTTAGTCCCCTAGGATTTGTACTTAATATGTTTTGGTCAACAGTTAATTTTGTATATAATATGTTAGTTACACGTTTTATAATACATGATTGAAGTAAAGTTGGAATTTTTTTTTTAATTATTATATGTATTATATATATAGTTTTTTACATAATTTCTCCTCATCCTAATTTTATTTTATAATAAGGTTTGAGAAAAACAAAAGGTACTACTTATATCTTACAGATATTATTTTATATAGTATTCTTTTATTTTGTTTTTTCTGATGGGTCAGATTTCTAGAAAAAATAACTTACATTGAGATGCGAAATGTGCCTGTACATATATTTAACCATATACATTTTCTCTCTCCAACTTTTAACCATTCATCTACCTAAAAAATAACAAAAAAATCAATTTTTTTTTTAATCTAACTGCCGAACAAGGAATACAGTGACCAAGAGTGCCAGGAGAATGGAGGAGCGAGGGACGATCGAGACGTTCTTGTCATCGAAGGAGATGTTCGTTGCCTCGAAGTTTGCGTCATCATAGGTGTAGGAATAGAAACAGCAATAGACCATAAGTTAGGGCTTCATGGATTTATACACTGTTCGCTAAGTCGCCATCAATGGGTATTGCTTATTTCTACCGGCAAATTGGAGAATCTTGGTGTATTTTGGAAATTTTTTTGGTGTATTTTAGAGAATTTTTGGTGGATTAAAGAAAGAATTTTTGTTAGAAGCATTGTTTTGGAAGACAGACCGGTGATGATACCTGATTTCCAATATTATTTTTTAAATACCTGATTTTAAAGCTTTTAAATTAAATATTAAAAGTATGAATTAGCGTATTTTACCCAATTGCCAATTGTAAATGGCAAATACACTGGGCATTTTGGTCATTTCATATCTCATTGTAGTATACGAAGAAGAACACGAAGACTGGAAGACTTGCATTGGAATCCATTGAGGATGTTGATCGAAAACACAATAGACGTCAACACACATCCATTGGAAGAGCTTTATGGAACATTGATGACTTTTGAGCTCAACGATGCCGAAACAAAGGAGAGGACAAGAAAAGGAAAAGAGGAGGCCAAGCGCGAAATTGCTCTTAAATCATTACATGGTAAATGCGCATCAAACTCAAACATAAGTGATGAGGAACTTGATGATCTTGCTATCCTTATCAAGAAGTGGAGAGGCGTTCGCAACAATCATCGAATCTAAAAGAGAGACGAAAAAGATGAAAAGATTGTTTGTTATAATTGTGACAAACCCGGTCACAAAAGTACCGAGTGTAGAAGCAAGAAAAGATTCATCAAAAAGAAAGCTCTACAAGCCACTTGGGATGAAAGTGATGATGAGCAAGATGAAGATGAGAGTCAAGATGAAGTCGCCAACATATGCTTCATGACTATTGAGGATGAGGTAAATTTCTTTGATACCTCTTGGGCTTTGAATGATCAATGATTTAGAAATCTATTAATCAACATATTTGATAAAAACCTCATGCACTTCATAAAAGTTTCTTACACTGAAAAGAGGTATGAGTATGAATATGAAACATGGTGCTAATATGTGTTTTATGCATAATTTTATGTTACATACATGATTTAACCGAAAGTGGCTAGACTTAGGGATTTGTTTTTTAAATTAAAAATTTTCATACTCAATCCCTAAATGACATGAAAATATCTTCTCTTCATTTAACTCTTCAACTGCATTACTTTTGATCACTTATTTTTGGCTTTGATTAAAAGAGTGATATGATTATTGACCAAAATTGTTTTGATACTTTTAAACTTTTTAACTCATCCACACATGATCCACCTATTCAATGAGTTGAAAATACTTTGATACTTTGACAATATGCATTGTTATCTCCTTTAACTCATTTCAAGCTACAAATATTTTACTAAGGGGGAATGCTTTACTAAGGGGGAATATGATTAAAATCAAGATATTCTACTTGTGCCCCATTATTATGCTTATCACGCCTATACTCATGATTAAGGGATAAATGTCACCTTTTTGCTTATGCCAAAAGGGGGAAAATATGGTAATGATTTGTTTTTAGCTTGACTTTGGATAATCTATATGCATGAAAATGATTATATTATATGCTAGATTATGCCTCATTGGTTTGTATAAGATAGGGGGAATATATGCTAAAATTGAACTTATCAATTATTCTCATTTCCCTAAGCTTTGATTATACGCTTCAGTTGCTTATATTATCATTACAAATCATCTTGTTTGTCATAATAAAAAAGGCTTATTGTTTTGATCATAACAAAAAAGAACATATTGTGTTGCTAACAAGTGCGCTTCATATAATTCAAAGCATTCAATGTTCAAATCAAAACTATGTGATCAAGCACATGAGACGCAAAGAAGATCAAGAAATAATCGAAGATATTCGAGATCAAATTTCAAGTCGGAAAGCATGAAGACCAAGCAATGAAGCCTACAAAGAATTGATCATTTACAAATTGCTTTTCAATCTTATGTAAGGTTAATGCATCAATAGTTGGAAATGCACTTCATAAAGCTCAAGTAACATTTTTAAAACCATCAAAATATCTTTTTTAAAATCAACTTTGATCAGAAAACCTTGAAAAATCAAAATCTTGAAATCCTGATTTTTCAGTCGACCGCATGACACTTTTAGGTCGACCGCACTGTCTATTTTTGAACTCCAACTGCTATTTTCTCACAACGGCTATATTGAGGTCGACCGCAAAAGACAGTATGTGCGAAATTTGCTCTATAAATAGCATTCTCTCTTACATTCATTTTCAACAACATAGAAAAGATTTTATAGAAACTTTCTTGTGAAAATTCATTGTTCTTACTTGGTTTATATTCATCTATTATTATTATAAAACTTTGATTGATCTAAACTTTGTTTTATCAAATCATCAAAGTTTTTGGAAGAAAGTTTTGTGAAGATTCTTGGTTTTATATTGTTTAAACTTCTTCAACATCTTCACACTATATTGGAATTGAAGTGTAAGTCTCTCTTTGTTCTAAACTTGTTTTAATCTTTTAAAAGAGAGAAATTCCAATTAAGGAATTTTGATTATTTGTGTTACATTTTTCATTATCTTTTGATTCATCAAAGTTCCATTGCCTAAACACTTTGAGCTTAACTCATTGTTAATTATTCAAGTGTGGCATCTCTTGATACTTAATTTGATTCAATATTTTAACAAGAGATTATTTGAAAAACTTTGTTTGATTGCATTGAACTTTTCATTATCATTTGCATCAAAATTTTTCTCTAACACTCGAGCTTAATTCATTGCTATCTATTGAAGTGTTAGCCTAACTCTCTCGGTACTTAATTTGAGTATATCATTTGTCAAGAGAGTTATTTCAATTGTAAATTCAATTCATTATATCTTGTGGTTTCGAGAGCCTTGTGAAAACTCGATTGTTGGTTAAGGATAGATGCTCCTTGTTGTAAGTCGCCTAAGGATTTGGTACTCCTTGTTGTAAGTTACCAATATAGTGAATTCGGCCTTACTCGTGACGGAGAGCTCGGTAACGGGGGACGTAGATCACGTTGGTTGATTGAACCTCCATAAATCGCGTTTGCATTCTCTCATCTCTTTTACTTACTTACATTGCAGTTACTTTATTCTATCAATTTATATTGTGCAACACTATATCTAAGTGCTATGCTTGATTTATCAATTAATTTTACACATTTATAGCACACTACATTGATAGTTAAGTTACTTACATCACTAAGGGCTCATACTTGTACCCATTGATTTTGAAGTTTGAGATTATTTATCGAAAAATTTTTATAAATCAATTCACCCCCCTCTTTGTTAGTTTACTCTTGAGCTAACAATTGGTATCAGAGCATAGGTACTCATTTTTAAAAGATTTTACCATCTTGAGTTAATGGCTAACCATAATCTTGAGGGACATTCTACAAAGATTTTAGATGAATATATATCTTTGAGCTTATTTTGGAATATATTAATTCATTCATTGGCAAACCACACCAAACCGGTTTGGTTTGGTTTAAAAAAATTTCAAACATTTTTAAATGGCTTGGTTTGAAATATTGTTACAAACCGCCCAAATCAAACCATGTTCACCTCCACGAGTTGGACTGGGCAAGGACACACGGTCACAATGATAAACGAATTGGACTGGAAAATCGTCACAAGTATGGGTGGGAACGAGAAAAAAATATATTTTTAAACAACACAATTCCTAAAATCACTTTTTTATCACATATATTTTCTCACTCTACTTTTCATATTTTATCTCGAAAACATAAAAAAATATATTTTTAAATACAAAATTTTTTACAAACCGAACTTTGGAAAACAAAAATAAATCAAATTATTCTAATCTAGCCAACCAACATAGGCTAAAAAGTGGAGATAGAAAATGTAAATGATTAAAAAGTAATTTGAGAAATTATGTTGTTTATTTGTAGAATCACGCCACAAGAACTGAATATTTAATATAAAGTTTTTCATCTACACATGACGATAATCTATTTACTTACTCATCACATCAATCCCAAAATTAATCGCCCACAGAAATCCGATCATACATTCGATCAGATTTTTCGATTCATTTAAGCGTGCGTTCTGCAGAACATTATAAATGGTAATAATTGCCGTTTATAATTTACACAATTTTTCAAATTACTTTTTAATTATACATATTTTTTTCTCTCCAATTTTAAATCACATAAATTTTTATCTAATAAATACAATAATCAATTATTATCATATCAATGAGTTGCGCCATTTTCTTTTATTTAGCGTCTGTTTGGGATCCTTTAAAATGAGAAATTTTTCCCTTTCTTCAATTTTGTACAGTGTGTTGAAGTCAAAAATGGGGTGCTTAGGTACGTTTCTTAATTTTTAAATAGAAGTGTAGTATGTTTGTGGGCCCTTTCAACCTTTTTTTTTTTTACTTCAACTCACATTTTACACTATCGGGCACAAATAATTTTTGACTTTGTGGGGCTCAAATATTTTTTAATATTAAAAGTTATACCTAAGCACTGCACAGAACTAAGAAATGAAAAAAATTCTGAGTTTAAGCCTCTGTTTGGCAAAAGCCAAAAAAATAAGTTTTTAAAAATCACAATTTTCCAAATCATCTTAGAACCACACATATTTTTTCTCTCTACTTTTCAACCACACATCTTACCTAAAAAACATAAAAAAACATATTTTTAAACACCAAAATTTTAATAAACATAGGCTAAACGTCCCAAACGGACGTTTATAATGTGATTCCGTTAAAGGAACATAGCATTAAATTTATGAAATGACGTATCATCAATTTTGTCATCAAAATTAGTGAATGGAGGAGTCGGAGTCCTATCTCACCGGTCAAAGTGGAAGACAAAGTGGGACCCAAAAAACCTAAAATTCCATTTTTTATTAGGGACTGGGATTCTGATGTGGACCATACATGCTACAAAAATATCACATTCCTCAAAGGAAATTGGCGCAAATGGTCTTCTGGCGTATGATCTTAACATACGTAATGGTTAAGGTTTCATTCTTGACGACGACCCCTTTAACCTATTTATTATACGTGTAAAAACTCGAGTTCGGGATTGATCAACTTTGTCGTCTCATTTATTATTATTTTTTTTATTTTTTTGTGCATTTTTTCCCTACAATAATAATAATAATATTAATAATAATAATTCGAGGCAGGTTTGTAACAGGACGGCCAAACCCCCTCCTGCAAGTTTGCTAGCTGCTCTGGTCACCTTGAACCCACCCGTCGACTCGTGGGTAAGTTTTTTCGTCCCATTACTATTGGGTACCCGTCGATTCTAGGGGGTTGAATTTTTTTGTCATTTATATTTCAATGATTTTTGTCCATTCTTTGTCGTTAAAGTTGTTGGATATTGGTTTAATAATTCGAGAAATTAGTTAAGTATCGAAAAATTGATTAAAGTGACTTCGTGTTAAATTCGGTAAAATATTCAAACCCGACCCGATCTTGGTGTAATAAATAAATAAAATAATGTTACACCAAATTACACTAAATCTTTCACTATATTTACCATTCTATTAAAATTTTATGCGGCTACAATATATATGATGATAATGGGAAATCAGCAAATTTGATGACAAATATCGTGTATGAGAAGGAGTTCAAAAATTATTATTATTTTTATTTAGATTGGTACTCACTTTTTTTAGTTTAAATTTTCTGAATTTTTTTTTTTCAATTCTTATGTTTTAGTAAATTAATTTTTGTCCATATAATATGTTTGTGTGTGGAACTAGTTTAAAATAGATATGCTTTCCTTTTTCTTTTTTTTGTCTCTCTAGATTTTCTTTGTTTTTCTCAATTCTTTATTTTTCTCAATAATATAATTTCTAATTATATTGAGTCAAGTCTAAATTGCCAGAAATATAAGGTACTTAATTCGACTGAATTTTGATACTGATAATAAGTTTTCCATAATCTTCATTACACAAAAAAAAAAAAAAATAAATAATATTTAATAATCATCAACCAATGATTGTTGATGCTTTCTTGTGAAATGGACTCGATTATTGGAGTCGCAGAAGCAAAAAGTATTTTTTATAAGAAGAAAGAGAGATTGCAGTGTACGTACCGATATTATATTTTGTTTTTATTATATTTTTATATTATATATTAGAGTTGTTAGGGTTATATTTATAAAATAGTTGAACGTTGTGCATTTATGAGACATACTTTTCTTTTCTTTTTTTAATTAGTGTGGCGGTACCCTTCTTTAAAATGTCCACGTAAAATGATTTTTTTTTTTTTTTTGAAAACACGTAAAATGATTTTAATAATTAATAAATTGAATTATAAATTCACCATGTGCAGATTGTTTAAAGATCACGGTTGGTGTAAATAAAAATTAATGATAGAAAACTAAAAGGTTATTTATGTAATTTTATTTATATTTATTTTTGTAAATAAATAATTTTTTTAAAATTGTGGTGTTAAAAAAAAAATAAAATTGGTGGCAATATACCCACCCAAAAAGATTAAGAAATCGAATTAAGTTAGCAATTTATTTTATTATTTAAATAATAAATATTTGAAATGTATGACATGGACAATAATTCAAATACAATAACTCCATTAAAGTATGTATAATGCTCGTGAATAGAACAAATAATTCTAAATCAACTTATTTAAGAGCATCTCAAATAGACTTTTATACCGTACCAATTAATGCTCTTTATTTTATTTTAAAGGCTGATTCTCAAAGTTAAGTTTCAATAAAATGGGGAGTCAAAATCACTCTTTAATTTGATTTTATAATAACTAAATTTAATATATATTACAAGTTTCAATACTTCACTTAATTATTCAAATTATATTTCAATATTTTAGCCATTGACATCTAAGAAAACATACTGTAAATAAAAAAAACAATGAAAAATAATATATTGTTATTTGGAAAAGTAATATAAAGAGAGCTAAAAGAAAAGTTTTTAACAATGCGAAAAAAAAAATCTTTTAAATCTAAAAATAATTTCTATTTATTTACAAAATGATTTAAGTCTATATATATGAATTGTCATTTAGAAATTAGAATTAATCTCCATTGCTTAATTACGTCATGGAAATATTAAAAGAATGAATTGATATTTACCTCCAAGTTAAGTTATCACTTTGTAGTGTACTCTGTGTTCGATTTTAGATGACCCCCTTTAGCAACATGCAAACGGCAACATTCGCTAATTGCATGTTGCTAAAGGGGGTCTACCGCAACATTCAGTAGTTGCATGTTGCCATTGGTTGATTTATTTGACATTTAGCAACATTCAGTAAGTGAATGTTGCTAATTATACCCTTTGGCAACGTTCGTTGCGCATTGCAAAAGGGTACCTTTCGCAACACGCAGTGCGCGTTGCGAAAGGAACCCTTTTGCAACGCGCATTGCGCGTTGCCAAAGGGTAACCTTTTGGCAACGAGCAACGAACGTTGCTAAAGGGTAACCTTTTGGTAACGCGCAGTGCGCGTTGCCAAAGGGTATCCTTTTGGCAACGCGCAATGAACGTTGCCAAAGAGTTTAATTTGAAATTTTTTTTTTTGGTAATTTTTTTGTAGTTTTTTTGTGGGATGAGAGGTTTAAAAATCTTTGAAAAGTCAAAATTTTGTAGGCTTGACTAAGAATTGATGATTTAGATTGAATTCAATATCAACATTAAAAAAAGAAAAATTAAGTAAAAATTAATTAAAAATACTTTAAATAGTATTCTTCAAAATTTAAAAAAGCCCAAAAATTTTTATTTTTCAACTACAACCCTTTTTTTTTCCTTTTCATTTCCGACTAAAGCTTCAGCAACACAAAAGCTCTCTCGTCTCTTTTCTTCTTTCATCAACCCTCTCAGCCACTTCACAACCTCGCTGCCGCCACCATCGACCTAAAAATCCAACCTCATCGTCGCCGTTCGTCCGCCTGCCATCCAGACCCAGTACCTTACCTGCACTCGGCGCCGCAGTCTCGCTCCCGTAGAGTCGCAAAGCAGCAGCAATCAGCAAGCAACATCACTCGAACTTCGAACCCTCCCCACCGTACCTTCGGCTTCGGTCCTTACCTACACACGGTGGGTGCTGCAGAGTCGCAACAGCAGCAGCCAACAACACCAACATCAACATTGCTCGAAGCCTCGAACTTTGAAGCCTTGACCCGACCCGACCGCTCCTCAACTGTAAGCACTTCAGTTCTTCAGACTCTAGCTTTATTTGGTATTTTGGTTCATACTTCATTGGTTGGTTTTGTGTGTACTGCGTCTGTCTGGAGTGGGTTTGGAATTCTGGAGCTTGGGCCTTGGAGCATCTGTCTGGAGTGGGTTTTGTTTACTGTTTATTCTTTGCTTCATCTGATTCTTTACTGTATATATTGATGATCTTATAGTAGTTGGGATACAATTTGCCAATCACAACAATATTCATGACTCAAATAGGCCTAAACAATTTTTGTCTCGAGTTCAACCATTGTTAATAGAGATTAATTCTTTAAATAGAATTCTACTTCTCCCCTATCCTATTATGAATTATGATTTTTTCACAGTTTATTTGGATGGGAAACATTATATGCCAGGTAGATTTATATTTATAAACTGTAGATTCTTTGTTTAGCATAAAGTAGCACTACATATGTGGATAAACTCACTTAATGAAACTCTATATGATGTGTTGCCTAATTCTGCTATATTCTTCTTCCCTTGTTTCTGACCCTATCTACCCCATTAAGTGATAAAGCTATTATGTTGATGTGATTTGAGCTATTTATCTTAGCTAAAATGTCGAGTTTAACTATTGCTATTTTTTAGGTCTTTACCTTGGCTCATTTTGTCCCAACTATCTAATAGATACAGATTGGTGCCAGATATGCCTAAAAAGTAGAGATAGTTCACAAAATTGTCACGGTTTGTTTATTATAGACAATTTGTGGTGTTTTGTTATGCTTATTATACACTTTCCTGATTTGTTTTTGTATGTTGAAAATAATAGCCAATAGTTGATGATGACATTTGATTTAGATAATGACATTTGAATTTGTTTTTGAAAATGTGACATTTGAATTTTGAATTTGGCTATGATCTACACTTTCTTAGGAGCTGATATCTCATATTTTATTTCTTAATTTGAATCTAAATGTGCATAGAATGGATAATATCTTTCAGTTGTTCAGTGTTGGATTTCTTTGTATATGATGGACAAAGCATGGCTGCAATTATCAAGGTTATCATCTGAAATTAGATTTTCTATTAATCTAGTTAGAAAAATCAAAAAAATATGTACTCATAGTAAATTTTACTTGTAGATTGTCAGAACAATATAGAGATGGAGCAAAAAAATTTGTTGAGCTAGCTCGTGACTATATAAATTCAGAAATGATAGTATGCCCTTGTATTAAGTGTAGGAATCTAAAGCATCACCATTATGATACGGTGTATGAACATTTGGTTATTAAGGGTATGGATCCTACATATGTCATTTGGGTATTTCATGGAGAACAACCAAGTGAACCAAATTTGGTTGATGTAGAAATACCTGAATCACATATGATGTTTAGGGACTTCTATGCACAACTTGATGTGGATCCTGAAAACCCTATTGCTGGAAGAGAAGATGAGATTGAAAGTTTAGTTGATGATGCTGAAACTCCATTATATCCTGGTTGTACGGCGTTCACGAAGATGTCAGCTTCGATTGCTATGTTTAAGCATAAAGCTACACACGGTTTATCGGATAGTGGTTTTGATGATCTTATAAATCTTGTTCAAGACATGCTGCCAGAGAATAATACACTTCCTAAATCACTTTATGAGATGAAAAAACTTGTCAATATATTTGATCTTGGCTATGAGAAGATACATGCTTGCATAAATGATTGTTGCCTATATAGGAAAGAGCTTGAGCATGCTATAATATGTCCAAAATGTGGTTGCTCAAGATGGAAAGTTAATCAACGAACTAAGAAAATTCAGAAAAAAATTCCAGCAAAAGTCTTGCGTTATTTTCCTATAATACCAAGACTTAGGAGGATGTTTGGAATAGATGAGATGTCAACGCAACTTAGATGGCACTCAAGTAATAAAAGTTTAGATGGTAAAATGAGACATCCAGTTGATTCATTGGGTTGGGAAATGATAAACAGAAGGTGGCCAGATTTTGCATCAGATCCTCGAAATATTAGATTGGGTCTTGCCACTGATGGATTTAATCCTTTCAAAGATCTAAGCTCTAAATACAGTTGTTGGCCAGTGATCTTAACTATATATAACTTGCCTCCCTCATTATGCATGTCAAAGGAAAGTTTGATGTTGAGTTTATTGATCCCGGGGCCAAAACAACCAGGTAATGATATAGATGTTTATTTGGCACCACTGGTAGATGACTTAATGTTGTTATGGAGTGATGGAGTTGAGATGTATGATGCAGTTACAAAGTCTACATTCAATTTAAAAGCTATTTTGATGTGGACAATACATGACTTTCCTGCATATGGAAATATATCTGGATGGCCTGTGAAGGGAAAAATTGCATGCCCTATTTGTCGTGAAAATACATGTTCACTATGATTGTCACATGGTAGGAAATTTCCATACATGGGACATAGAAGATTTCTTGCCTCGGATCATCCATTTCGCATGAAAAAGAGTTGGTTTAATGGACATGTTGAAAAAGGTATTAGGTCGAAGATAAAAAGTGGTGAAGAAGATTTTATTGAAGTTGATAAAATTGTAAATGATTGGGGAAAAAGTGGTAAACGAAAGAGGAATAAGAATACAACTCAAACTAATGTAACTTGGCAGAAAAAGTCAATATTTTTCAACCTACCATATTGGAAGGTAAATGCTTTAATATTTCTATCATTCATATTTTAATCTCCTAGTTACTTGTAATATATCATTAAAACATTGATGTTTGATTTGTAGACCTTGCTCATACGTCATAATTTGGATGTGATGCATGTGGAAAAGAATATTTGTGAGAGCGTTATTAGTACACTTTTGGATGTGAAAGGAAAATCCAAAGATGGTATTAACTCTCGTAAGGACTTGGAAGCTATGAACATTAGACATGCTTTACATCCTGAGAGTAGAGGAAATAAATTCTACTTACCCGCTGCTCCTCACACTTTATCAAAAGCAGAAAAACAAATTTTTTGCAAAAGGCTTGCTAGTTTGAGATTACCCGATGGTTATGGATCAAATATTGGAAATTGCATTTCAGTGGAAGATTGTAAGATCAGTGGTCTCAAGTCTCATGATTGTCATATATTAATGCAACAATTATTATCAGTTGCCTTAAGAGGACTTTTACCTAAGGGACCCAGGAACTCTATTTTTAAATTGTGTTCATTTTTCAATGAGATATGCCAAGGAGTTGTTGATAGGAATAAGGTCGAAAAATTAGAAGAAGATGTTGTTGAAACATTATGCACGTTGGAAAGGTATTTTCCGCCTTCATTTTTTGATGTAATGGTACATTTGACAATTCACCTTGGTAGAGAAATACGTATATGTGGACCAGTACAATATCGTTGGATGTATCCATTTGAGAGGTAATCTTTATTTAAGCTATTCTCAAAAGTTAAATTCATTATCAAATTGGATTTAAATATTTTTACATTTTTTCATTCGTATAGGTATATGAAAGTGTTAAAAGGGTATGTTATGAATCGTGCACGACCTGAAGGGTGCATAGCTGAACGGTATATTGTTGAAGAAAATGCAATGTTCTGTAGCAAATACATAAAACAAGCATCTAAAATAGGTTTCAAGCATGCACGCAATGAAGAATATGAGAGTGATTTCTTAGTCGTAGGGCGTACAATTTCTAAAGGGACATCACTCGTTCTATCTGATGAGATGTTGAAAGTTGCCCATCGTTATGTGTTGCTAAACAGTGCAGAAGTTCAACCATACATAAAGTATGTTTATTAAAGATATACTTCGACAAGTTTTAACTAATTCGACCATATATTCATTTGATATATTGTTTTTACCTTAGGATGCATATGGATGAACTCAAGAGTTTTGACAAACGACTGGAAAGAAATGAGGTTTTATTACATAAAAAGCACATTGACTCTTTTGCTGCCTGGTTGGATGATAAGGTTCAACATATATGAAGAAAGTTATTGTCTAGTTGTGCTATTTATTATTTTACTTCTGAACATGTTTAAAATAATAACAGATTAGAGCTCAGTGTTTGATTGACGATGTTTCAAACACTTTAAAGTGGCTTGCACGTGGTCCTAGATGCCAATCCATGTCATATTCTAGTTTTGTCATAAATGGTTTTCGCTTTCACACTAAAGATGCTGAAAAATCTCGTCAAAATAGTGGCATTTTAGTTGAAGCAACAACCATCTGTAGATCGAGTGCAAAAGATAATGCACCACAAGTTGGGAAAGTTCATTATTATGGAGTTTTGCGCGATGTTATATTGCTTGATTACAATACATTTCACGTTCCAATATTCAAATGAGATTGGGCAAATATCACGAATGGAATAAAAAAGGAAGATGGGTTCACTTTGGTTAACCTCAATGAAGGACACGGACAATTTGAAAATGATCCATTCATTTTAGCAACACAAGCGAAACAAGTGTTTTATTCTAGGGAGAATGAAACTTCTAGTTGGCATGTTGTTTTGCAAGCACCATCAAGAGACTTGTATGCATTACATGTGGAAGAAGATACTGATGTGCCAACTGTTCCACTAGATATATCACAGCTTGAAGACAACCATTATGATGATGATGAGAACTATGCAAGGATAGAAGTCGAAGGCGTATTATGTGACACATAGAGTAATTTGGTAATAGTTTTAAAAATTATCTTTTTAACCTATATTTGTACATAATATACTTTTTATATTCCGATATTTGGAAGTTTTTACATTGTGATGAAATGTTGAATATTTAAATTTTGTTAAGATCTCTAACCTTAATTCTTTTGATGTTGCAGATTTTCATTCCAAACTTTCGAACTAGTTGAGAGTAGGAAGCTTATTATTTAATACAATGGACAAAGTTGAGGTAATTGTGTTTTCTTTTGCTTTTAAATTTGTTGATTTTCGAAAATAAACATATTTGCATTTTGTTTTCATGTTGCATTCTTAAAGTCAACTAAACAAGCTGCAAAGATCTCTAAACGACGAAGAGCTACTATTGCTGCAGCAGCAATTCAAGAGACTAGTGAAAGAGTAAGAATTTATAGTGAGCAAGAAAATGCTGTATCGACTCCAATAGTAAATGAGCAAAGCACGCCATCAACTACTGAAAATGTTCCCAAAAAAAGGAGAGGTCCAACTCAAGTGAAAATGATTACTGGAAATAATTATCAGAAGATGGATCTTGAATTCAATGAATTCGGGCAAGTGGTTGGCAATAACTCAGATAAATTTTCTAGTATAGTTGGAGCTATGGTACGAGAACATGTGCCTGTTATACTTACAGATTGGCATTCGGTGGATGAGAAGAAAAAAAAGGAACTTTGGAGTATCGTACAGGTATGATTCTTAATTGAATTTTAAGATTATTTTTGGTACAATTAAGTTGTAAAATTATATTTGTGTAAAAATACAGCAAAGGTTCAATGTGGGTGATTGTCATAAAAAAATGACATTTCAATGTATGGGAAAGTATTGGAGGACGTACAAATGCAGACTTAGAAAACAAATTCGAGGTCAGGTCAAATCTTCTTTGAATAGGACACGTACTACTAACCTTCTTAGACCAAAGAATGTGCTCTCTCAAGAAGAATGGGAAAAATTTGTTGAAGATACTCTTTCCAATAACTTTAACGTAAGTAATATTTACATACTAATGTTCATTTTTATTTAATTTTTATTGTTGTTTATAACTTTTTATTTTGTGAATAGGAAATTAGTTCCAAGTTCAGCGGAATGAGAAATAATCAAAAGCTTCTCCACACTATGGGACGAAAGGGTTATCCACGTGTGGCTCATGAAATGGTACAATTACAAACATATCTTTAATTTTTACTTGAATTGTCACATGCTGATACATATAATTGTTGGATTTTTATTGCAGAGGAAAAATAACCCAGATATAAAAGGGATAAGAACCAAAGTATGGACTCAAGGACATCTAAGAAAGGACGGAACTCCAATAAATGAAGCAGTTGCCGAAACTCTGGTATGTTAGAAATCTATGTACATTCTTTTAATAATAAATTTACATTATTTTAGCATAAAACAATGAGGTTCATAAGTGCAGAAAAAGATAGAAGATTGTGCACAATCTATTTCTGATACACCGGCAGAAGATTCCATCCGAGATGATGCTGTTGCTCGAGTTTTAGGTCCTGAAAATCGTGGAAGAGTTAGGGGATTTGGATTTGGAGTTGCACCATCAAAATTTGATATACAATTTCAAAGTACTGGAAGAGTGAAAGAACTTGAGAATCAATTGCAAACTCAGTCACAAAAACTACAGACTCAGTCAGAAAAATTACAAACTCAGTCAGAAAAATGGAAGCACTAGAAGAAAAGGTCGAAGCATTAATTAGGCTATGTCAACAGGTATAACAATTTACATTATATTAATATGATAACATGTTTAATGTGAACAACTTTTTTAATGTTTGTGTCATTTTACAGAATGTCGAAGATAGGGGTTCACATGTGTATACGCCTCAGGTTATTGTATTTTGAAATTTTAATTGTTTATGTTTAATATAAATTATTATTGCAGTTTCTTAATTTCAAAAGGAATTTCTTCATTTAACTGTAAATTTGTAGTCACACCAAGGAAGTGGTGTTCAAGGAGGTACATATATGGAGAATGCAAGGTGTCAACTCTTGCATTGGTACAAGTATGATGAGGAAGAAATTGTTGCCGAAGGGAAGATTGCAACAACAGACCCAAGTGCAAAGGTGCATCACATGCCACTTGGACGAGATTGTTGGAAGGTTTGGGTCGAGGAAGTGTACATGAGTCATTTGGCCTTATACAGACCTACAGATGAATTTCGATTGCTTAGTGAAGCCATGGGAAGTACTGTTGCTTGGCCTAAAAGCTGTATTAGACTTATTTGATGAAGGTAAAACTTATTTACAGGCGAATTTCAATTTCTATTGTTGCGGATCAAGTTTTGAAATGATTTGGTTGTGATGAGTATTGATTCTAGATTATTGTTGGAGTGGAGTTGGGGATGAATTTTGGATTGATTTGATTGTAGTTTGATGATGAATGAGTTTTTAGTTTGATGTTTTAAAGTATTATGGTGGTTGTGATATCCCTCTACAGGTTGGCTAAGTCCAATTTATAGGGGAGACTCTGTCCAAATTTTTTTAAAGTTTTACAATCGAAAATGATAATTTTAATATTTAGTATGATTTATTTCTACATTTTTTCATTCAGTGCAGTTGGAGTCTTGATGATTAAACTTTTATAATGTCTTTGCAGGTAAAAGTCAATTTTGTAGTTCTCTCACAAGATGGTTTGTCATGGGCATAGTTCGAGCTAGACTTCAGAAGTCAGGAAGTACTCATCTTCAATGATGATTCGTGTTGAAAATGGTTATAGTAGCTTCTTTTTGTATGGTTGTTGGTCTGCTAGAGTTATTGTTACAATTTAGAGGAATAGAAAATGTCAAACTTTAGATGTGCAATCAAATAGATGAAAAATCTATATTGCAGATTTTGTTTTAATGTCGGAGAACAAAGTACTGTAATTTTTGTTAAGTAATAAAATATGTTGATTTATTTTTATAGCACATGTGTTTCATATTTTACATATTACATATATGTTTGAGAAATTTGTTGGTTATCAGTGGAATTATCTATATTGATTTACAAAAAAAAAAAAAAAAATTGTTAAAGATCAACGGCAACGCGCATCGAGTGTTGCAAAAAGTATCAACGGCAACGCGCAATGAGTGTTGCCAAAAGTATCAATGGCAACGCGCAACGAGTGTTGCTAAAAGTATCAACGGCAACGCGCATCGAGTGTTGCAAAAAGTATCAACGGCAACGCGCAAAGAGTGTTGCAAAAAGTATCAACGGCAATACGCAACGAGTGTTGCCAAAAGTATCAACGGCAACGCGCACTGAACGTTGCCAAAGGTCTACAGCAACGCGCACTGAACGTTGCCAAAGGTCTACGGCAACGCGCAGTGAACGTTGCCGTATCCTTCCCCTCTACGGCAACACTGCGATTTACAACATGCACATGAACGTTGCAAAAGGCCTACGGCAACATTTTTTGCGCGTTGCCGTAGGCTGTTTTTGTTGTAGTGGTGCCAGGAAACATTTCAGCTTCTGCATAAATTAATTCTGACGAGTCCAACACCCCGCCCCACCCCCCACCCCAATTTTTAGATGAAACACTATCAATATTGCCTTAACGGCGTTCTTAGCTTCCACCTAGACCCAATTTGGAGTTTGAATTTTTTGATCCTATTTAAAAAAATTACGAAGGAGAGACTTAAGGAACTTATCTCTTCCACCTGGCCTTGTTTATATGTTGCAGAAATCATTACGAAGTCATTGGTATATATTGCAATGCATTCGTATGTCTATGTATAGGCCTCGAGAGAAATCAACTCTTCACACGAAAATGACCTACGGACATCCTAGTAAAATTCTCTAAAAAAATAACTTACACTAGCTTCGTCCAAACACAACTAAATCTTAGTAGAGTACTCCGACAATTCATTATGTAAATCATCAAAAAATTCTTCGATTGTGCTTCCAGTACTTTCCAGAACTTAAGGACTTCTTTTCCATTCGCGTGGATCATCAAGAATAAACTGTAAAGTTTTAATCAATTGTATGGGCTTATATGTGAAATATTGTATATTGAATCAAATGCTATCAAATTTGGTTAAGCTTGTTTAAAACGATCTAATAAGGATTTGATTTATCGGGCTTTTATGTATTTAATTAATGTATGGACTTTTATGCATTATTCCTAATTTCATGTTGTACCGAATTAGGTTATCAGGAAATTCAGTATATAAACACGATTATGGTCATCGAATCATACGTACTATTCATTCTATTCAGACATTCCATCATCAGAGAGAAAATAAGAACTACGTGTTGATTTGAAAGACTCAACCGCCATAATTGATCATCGTGAACAATATCTGATTAAGGTATGCTTCCGCTTCAGTTATTTGATTCTTGGTAATTCAGTATGATGATTTTGAATTATAGATAATCTATTATCTGTGATAAAATTTTCTAACATGAACCTCGTTCCTTTTCAACTAAAACTCAAGTTACATCTCCCAAACTTCAGAACTATGAAGGCTAATTGGTAAAAGGTTTAGGTGACGTTCTGTTTGTATTTTATTTTGTATTTTCATTTTCGAAAATATTTTGTGTTTCCTGTTTTTTATTTTTGTTTTCAAATTTGCTGAAAACGCGTTTGCTTTGTCATTTCTGAAAACTGTTTTTGAAAATGAAAAGCTAAAAAATACGTTCTGTTTAAAATTTTGCAAAATACTATTTAAACTATTTTTAATTAATTTGCTTACAGAATACTATTGACCCAAACTCAAATTTTCTTTCACCATACACTGAAAACATGGTTACATGCAACACACTAATGTGAGCATTAAAAGTCTATATTAACACAGCTTGGTCAGGTTGATTTGGGGAAGCTCTATTTCTATTAAAATTCAGAAAATGCAAGTTCTGTCAAAATCACAAGAATTCATTTATCAAGGCATTTTTGAAATATAACAAGAAAAATTCTCACTTAATTTTTTTTGTAATGTTGATATTGAATTCAATAAAATTTTATTTAGACTTAGTTCCAAGTTAGGATAATTCTTCAAAAAAAAAAAAAAAACTTTATTTAGGCTTAATTCCAAGTTAGGATAATTCTCTTTAACAAAAAAAATAAAAAAAATATTTATTTAGACTTAATTACAAGTTAGGATAATTCTAAATAAAAAAAAAAAACTTTATATTAAGCTTAGTTCCAAGTTAAGATATTTAAATAAAAAAAAAAATTTCCAAAACGCGTTTTTCGTATTTTGAACATTTTTTGTTGAAACACACAAAACGTAAAAAATGAGGTTTTGGGCGTTTTGTGTACAAATTTTTTTCTGTTTTCCAAAATGCGTTTTCGATAATGACAAAGAGAACGCATTTTTAACGTTTTCGAAAATAAAAACAGAAAACGACCTCAAAACAGTAAAGAAAACAGGACCTTAGGTTTTCTGATTTTTTAGATTGTACAACCTTAAATAATCAAGAAATTGAATGGTTGATCATAGGAGAATCAAAATGATGAATAAAGGAATTGATATAACTTTATCTCTAAGAAGTATAATGATCAGTCATCAGTAAAAACAAAATATATCGTTCGAGGCTGGTATATTATAGAGGTTGACGTTGTAAAATGTGTTCTAGTAGCTAGGTAGAAGTTTGTTTTTAACGATAGAAAACTGACAAGACATATGGGGCGCCCAAGCGCACATCGAGCGCCCTTTATGCACTAGGCAAGCAGGCATCGAGCAGGAATGTCACAATTTTATCTCATTGATCCATAATTTGACCTATTTCTCCTGCATATATAATAATTTGACTCATATTATAACTCAATAAATTGACATTTTATTCACGGAACAGCCAATTACAAATAGAACCTAACGAATTTCATTACACAAGGTATAAAATTTAAGGCATGAATTGTTTACTTACGTGTAAGGTGTGCTTAACGGGTCAAAATTTAACATATATGGCTTTGGAAAGGTTTCCTTCGAAGGAGGTACTGACTCCATCTCTTCAGGTTTAGCGAGCCTTATATATGTATTTGAAAAATGCTACTTTGTCATCATCTTTTGCCACCCAAGATGATCGAAACTTTGTTGGCCGTTGATTTTAGAATTGATATGATGTGTAAATAAAAAAATTGCTGCAATGTGTTTAGGTGTAAAATTTTATGTCAAACTTTCGGTTCCCGTAGCATGATTCATATGTATTTTCTTTGTAAGCATTGGGGGTGGCCACCTACACGGCCACTCTATGATTCTTTTATTAGAGATATTACTATCTATCTCCGCCGATACAAGAATTAATCTTCTTGTGCAAAGAGATTAAAATTTATGTAAATTAAAATACAAGTTTTATTCTTTAGCTTCTGTTTTTTTTTTCATTAAAATTTTCTCATTTTTCTGCAATACTCAATCTCAACGATCCTCTAAAAGTCAAGCTCACAATGTTTGACTTTCAACCAAATTTTAACCATTCATTTTCTTAAAAATAACTATTCATTTAAAAAAAAACTAATTTTAACTAAAATGAAACACACTCTTAATCTGTTTTCGCAAAATCTAATTAAGGAGAAATAATGATAATTGAATTTAAGAAATAATCACAAAATTAATGAAGTTTCAGATAAATAATTTAAGTTATAATAGCTTTCATACATTTAGAGGGTTGGAATAATAGACTCTCATCAATTTCAAGCCTTTAACCCTTGTTCTTTCAAAGATAACATCATTCTTTAAAAACCACCAATGTTATTATTTTCACTAATTTCATATAAATAAAAGGGAAAGGGATAAATATGGGACTTTTTTTCTCTCTCTCTAATTAGTAAAAAAGGTTGAACCCCCAACCTTAAGGGTTCCTACCTGCCCTGCCCTAAACCTTGGTAAATGATGTAAATCGCAGGTTATGCCTTCCAGAGTGCAGAGTGAGGGCTTACCTTTTAACTTGATAAGGGTCGGATTCGAACTCCTAACCAAGCGAGACTGGTCTTTAAACCACCCTCCATTTACCGCTAGGAGATGTGCCCTGGGGCTTCTCTCTCTAATTAGTAATTATACATTGTTTAGAGCATACACACCCAAAATCATTTTTCTGAACCAAATAATTGCAGAAGCTGGAAAGAAATTCATCGCCGTGGACATCCATTTATGTACACTGTTGTCGATTAACTGTTGCTTGCATAAATAATTTTCCAATATTCTTGCACACAGAAATATGTAAAAAACAGTTTTTTATTTATAAAAAAAGACAACTTGCGAAAATAATTGGATCTTCTGTCTTTTCCTCCTATATATGTGCATGATTTACTAGATTCTTTGTGTTTTCACCTAACATAAAGCTTGATATAATAGTTAATATTAAGAACCTTGAAGAATACTGTCTGCCAATTTCATCACTTCTCTCAATGAAATGACAGCACTAATTAAGGATTTATTAGTTAATTAATAATTAGCGAGTGCTCAAGAAACTGTAATTGAATGAATAAACTGTACAATCTTAATCAAAGATACTTCTGATTATGATAGCGTTTACTTTCCATAATGAGCAAATTTGATTCTTATACAGTAAAAAATTTGAAATAGCTAGAAAGTTAGAGAAAAGAAGAGTTTCATAACATATAAATGTCTGTAACTGTAGATAAAGCTTCTAACAGTAACAGAAGTTTTGCATCACATTATAACAGTGATCCCAGATCTAAACGTTTCTCTGACGAAACAGAAAATGCAATTAGCTAACCCTAATTTTATGATGTAACATAATAGTTAATACAGATGAGAAACAGGAAATGTACCAATATCGAGTAACAAGAAAACATGAAAAGACTACTGGAACTCATGGAAATTTGATTTGAACAGACTACTATGATCAGACAGGAATCTTTATTTCGAGGACTTTGAGATATTCGTAGTGGGAATTCGTAAGGGAAAAGCTCATCAGAAAATGAGTCTTTCTCCTCCGGGAAGCTTTAGGGCGTCACGGACTCACGGGTCAAATCAAGTCAGAGTTTTTTTTTTTTTTTTTTTTTTGGGGGGGGGGGGGGGGGGTGGTGAGGAATGTTCATGGTAAAGGAAGAGAAGTTAATTTTGCAATTTAACCTTCACCTGGCGGTGCTGCTGCTGATGTTTGTGAAGACGACTGTTGGGAGGGAGGCCGCTTCTTCCTCTTCTTATCGTAGCTGATTCCCCTGGCTTTCGACTGCAAATCACGAACCTCTCGAAGATAAAGCCTCACAGCACGAGACCCAAAAGGGTTCGTCTCACTTTTTCCTCCATTTTCCTCGTAAGCAGCCCGGAGGCGTCCGATTAGGGCATCGAGGCTTCCCCAGGCTTGTCGAAGAGGGCAAGGGCACGGCGCAGGAGGGTTAGGGTTACCATAAAAAGGGCAAATTGGAGTATGCACCTTGGTCTTGCCAAATTGATCCAAGTACCGAAAGAATTCAAGTACATGAGCACCACTGCACCGTGAAAGCGAAAGCGGAGGCCTGTGGTTTTTCAGGTACTGACCAAAAGTGTTCCAGTCCCGGCGTTTCTGGTTCTCATATCGGCTTAAAGTCGGGCCCCCACCAGACGATGATGTTCCACCCGAAGAAGATGCCGAAATCCCTGTATTGATGCTGCTGCTCCCTGAGTTCGAAATCTCCACGTTCGAGAAAGAATCCATAACCCAGATATCTCTAATATCTGAAAATCACAGGGAGGATATTATGGAAATTCTGTATCTTTAACACGTTTGGATCTTTTAAAAAGAAACAAAGTATCAAGAAACACTGACTCGACTCTATGGTTTACAGCTTCACATAATATTTCTTGATCAGAGACTTCTGCACCAGCTTCCTTTTCTAGGGTTCAAGATTCATATGAAAATTGAACGTGGAGAAGAAAAGATCAGGAACTACAGACAAGCTGGACTTAAATCAAGTAAATGATACAACAATTGATTTATATAATCCTTTATTTAGGTCTTTGAAGAGAAGGAGATCAATCAATCAACAAAATATAAAAATGGAAAAAGATGAGTTATGATCCTTGATTGATGTATCAAGAGATTTCCATTTTCGTACAAAACCAGATAAAGTTATGTTGAGTTGGGTGTGATGAGACTGGTGATAGAGGAGAGAGAGAAGACTCTACTGTGCAATGTTTTTCTTGATTCAGCAATACTAGAAAATCTTGTGACTGTAAGAGGTGCTAGATTTTAGGGTTTTGTTTTCCCCAAAATGAGGGATGCAATCTGACTCTTAAATTCTTAAGGAACTATTGCTTCATTACTATAGATATTTATTATATAGATAGAAAGATGAGAGAGAAGGTGTGGGGGGACAGCCTAAAAACTCTTTTAGGGTTGGACAGGTGGACCAATTTTATTTAACGAGAGCGGGATCAAATTATATACCAATCAAATTATATACACGTGTGATTATGTAATTAATATTGTAAAAAACATAAAACATGATTAAGTGACGAGATCGAGTTTCAAATTTAAGCGAGTTCAAGCGCAAAATAAATCCAGCTATGCACAAGCGAAGCGCGGGTAAAACGCGAAGTGTAACTAAGTGTAAATGTCAAGTTTCAAACTTAAGTGCGTCTAAACATAAACGAACTTTTTAAAATAGAGCTTTTAGAGTTTGACGTGTGGGTCTATTTTATCCAAAAAAAAAAAAAAATTAAAAAAAATTAAAAAAAATCAATTTATAAATTTGAACAATTTTCAATTAGATCAAGTTCATCTATAATTCACCAAAAGTGTACATTATTTTTTAAATGTCCAAAAGTGTACATTATTTTTTAAATATTTTAATTGATATATATATATATATATATATATATATATGTGTGTGTATATATATAAAATAACTTTAAAACAAAATATAAAATAGAGAACAAACACGAAGCCCTTAATTCTTTGGTAATTTTTTTTTGTTCATAAACAAAGAATGTATTGACAAACAAAAATACAGAAATAAAGGTTTAATATCAAAGTTCAGAAATAAGGAACTCAAGTGTGAATATCAGGATGAATGTCAAAGAGTTTGAGCAATTGGGTGAACAAGGCAATGTCTAGACGATTGGGTGAGTAGGGCAATATCTGGGCTAATGAAGCATTGGACAATACATAATTAAAGATGTAGTTTTCCCACTCAACACGTAATCTAAAATAACGATAATGGAGAAATCAGTGACAGTTACTAAGACGTGGGTAATGATGATTGCTATCATGGAATTTTTTTTAAAGAAGTTATTAATGGAGAATAATGGAATATTATGGGCTGTTATAAAGAAAAGATTATGCAAGTGAGATCGTCGAAGTATAAAAGACGGAAAATAACATGGAGAAAGACCACAAAATCACTTTCAAATAGAGACTATGTAGTTAATTTGTTATCCTAGATTTTTAGTAAAAAATCTCTTGTTAAACTTTTTGTGCTTGTGCCAATTGGAGACATATTGTAAATTAAATATTTCTAATAGATCACCTCTTGTTGAGGCTTTGTCTCAAAAAGTTTGTCCCTTATGCATCGTTTGATTATTTTTTAAATGTTAGCATGAAACCCACGCAAAATAGAATGTAATGTTTTCGAGATAAAATATACGGTTGAAAAGTAATTTTGGGAAGTGTGTTATTAAAAATTGGACTTGCTTATAAATAGTTTACAAAACGGTTAGTATAAGTTATAACTGAAAATCGAATCAAATTGGACACATCAATTCGATTGATGTTTAACTTGGATGATTTCAAGTAAAATGTGAAACATCCAACCCAAGCTTTTATGACAATAGGTGGAATAAGCGAGTTTTTTTCTTTTTAGAGAGGAGAGGGGGGCTTTCTATGGGAATTGGAAGAGGCAGATGTTAGGTTGTGATGGAGACAGAAAAATGGTTGAATTAATGTTCACAATGTGACTTTGTTTCATATACTATATAAAGGTCGAGTCGATGATAACAAATTATATTGACTAGAATGCCACGAGTTTCGCTACTTTAAGGTTATTTATTTATTTTGACAAGTAAACTAATGGCTCTTAATTCCACGAATTAAGATTTTTGGGAAGTGTAACTGTAGCGACCAAGAATTTTTACGCGATTAATAATTATTTTAATAGAAAATCGTGTCGCTACTATTTCATCCATTTTTATTAAGTTAACGCCACGACGTATTCGTATAGCCAAGTCAAGAAATAATCGAGATCGTTCGATTTTAAATTAAATTCCGAATTTCTAAAAATATCTCCATTCTCTTGATTTAAAGTATATTAAGTCCAAGTACTTAATTCAATGTTATCCCAATATTTATTTATACAAAAATTATTTTTATTATTGAAATTAAGAAAATATATGCAAGCATGAGAGGTTCCATTATATATAATAATTATGAGAATCTTAATTTAATAAATATGGAAAAGTATATGAATGAATTATATACTCCATTATATGTAATCATGAAGAGCATAATATTTGTATAAATATGAAAAAGTATATGAATGAATTATATACTCCATTATATATAATCATGAAGAGCATAATATTTGTATAAATATGGAAAAGTATATGAATGAATTATAGACTCCATTATATGTAATCATGAAGAGCATAATAATTGTATAAATATGGAAAAGTATATGAATGGTTGATAAGATTCCATTATATGTAATCATGAAGAGCATAATATTTGTATAAATATGGAAAAGTATATGAATGGTTGATAAGACTCCATTATATGTAATCATGAAGAGCATAATATTTGTATAAATATGGAAAAGTATATGAATGGTTGATAAGACTCCATTATATGTAATCATGAAGAGCATAATATTTGTATAAATATGGAAAAGTATATGAATGGTTCTTTACTTTAAGAAAAGGATGTGTTAAAATTAATAGAATTGAATGATTATGTTTACAATATGCCAACTTTATACATCTATTTAAACCCATCTCTTTTACACACAACTCTACACATATACATTTATTTCCAATCTCTTGACAAAATCCACAAGTAAGAGAAATTCAAGGTGGTCAAGAAAGTTTTGGTCCATTTACTACTACACTTCATTTTAATCTTTTAAAAGGTAAGTATATCTTATGTTTTTATGAAAAGTAAGTATGTTTTTATGAAAGGTAAATACACCTTATGTTTTTATGAAAAGTAAGTATGTTTTTATGACAAGTAAGTATATCTTATGTTTTTATGAAAAGTAAGTATGTTTTTATGAAAGGTAAATACACCTTATGTTTTTATGAAAAGTAAGTATGTTTTTATGACAAGTAAGTATATCTTATGTTTTTATGAAAAGTAAGTATGTTTTTATGAAAGGTAAATACACCTTATGTTTTTATGAAAAGTAAGTATGTTTTTATGACAAGTAAGTATATCTTATGTTTTTATGAAAAGTAAGTATGTTTTTATGAAAGGTAAATACACCTTATGTTTTTATGAAAAGTAAGTATGTTTTTATGACAAGTAAGTATATCTTATGTTTTTATGAAAAGTAAGTATGTTTTTATGACAAGTAAGTATATCTTATGTTTTTATGAAAATGTTTGGATCATTGCTATGAAATCAATCTCACAAGATTGTTATGGGTTCCATATGATATGTTTATGATTATGCTAAGGGGACCGGAGTTTAGTAGCGCTACACATAAGAATTCTTGCCATTTAAGTTCGGTAAAATTCTTGTGTCTCCCTATGTTTATGAATATTTCAATCCTATCCTATGTTATGATGAAAATGATCCATATGCATTCAAAGAAAATTTATGCTTGGTATACTTACTGGGATTTTATAAATCTCACTCCACGATATTTACCATTTTCAGATAATTGAAGGTTCGAGGCGGTCAACATGGAAGTGGCAAAAGTGGTTAAGATTGATGAGATAATTATGTTGAACTTTATGTAAGAAAATTATGTTCTATTTTTATTCACAAATAAAATTATGGGATTCTAATTATTCTTTTGAATAATTTTACATTACTATTTAAGTCTCGATAATATGATATGAGTCACTTTTTGTGGCACTCGAATGGTCGAGAATTCGGGTCGTCACAGTTGGTATCAGAGCAAAGAGTTTTAAAAACGATTCTGTAGATTTTTGAAATTTTATTTCTTTAAAAAAAAAAAAAATCACTATTCACGTGAATAGTAAAACGACGTGCTATTCATGATGAACAGTGAACGAAATCACTATTCATTATAAAAAAAAAAAGTTGAATTTTCACATGTCAAGTATGGTTATGATTTTGAAAAGCATGATGAAATTTGATGTGCGAATTTCAAGGACAAAATTCATTTTAAGCAAGGGAGTTTGTAATGTCCTGAAAATTTTATGGAATATAATTAGTTAGTGATATGATGTTTATATTGATGTCTTTGATAAATTTCTAGAAGTTCGGGGACTAAAGGAAAAATAAGATTTGACGATAAATTTTATTTGGGTTAAGTTATTAATTATTGATGGGGAGATAATTACTATATCGATATTGGATTTGTTTTGAAGACTGTGATTAATTAGGAATTATGATTCAAGAAAATGTTGATTTGGATACAACCACATTAAATTATTGTTGATTAAAGGAAAATAAGATTATATGAAATATTTTAACTCATCACTCTACTATGTCACTCTCCACGTATTGACTCCTCGAACCAGGTATGTTATATGCTTTGCAAGTCATTTACGATTTTATTAAGACATGTTAAGTATGAAATCTTCATATGTTATGAATCTTTAAGTGAAATATACATGTTGAGTATGATATGAATTGATAGAAGCCTGAATTTTAATTTATTCCTTTTTATGTAGAATCATGAGACATAGAGGATATTGATATGAATTTTGGTTCATATTAAGCTTAGTAAGACTGACTAAATTAGAAAAATAAGTTGGTTCGTAACTTTTGCCAAAAAATATATGGAATAATATATTAAACAAACAAAATTAATAATGAATTTGTACAATAATTTATCCCTTTATCACTACCTTTGTGTAAAAATAAGGGAAAAACTGTGGATGGTTATTAGTACTTCCTCTTCAAGTTTCAATTTTCGGTTCAATAATTTATCCCTTTATCACTACCTTTGCTTAAAAGCAAGGAAAAACTGTGGATGATTATTGGTACCACTCTTCAAGTTTCAATTCTGAAAAAAATTCGGAAAGAAAGAAAGAGAACGGGTGTTGAGCATAATGGGAATAATATGACTTAAGAATGATTTTCAAAATAATTGTTGTCCTCGAGTTTAGAAATGATGAACCTTAAATGGACTTTGCATAATTGATTTTAGACATGGCACTAAGTATAAGAAGTCAACAGAAATGATTAGAAATATGTTCAGATTATCTATCATTTAGATTTAATGAGAAATAGCGAGCCAATTTTATGAAGTTTTATGAGATGTTAAGATTATAAGTGATATGATTTTAATGAGACTTTTATGAGAAGCATTATGAAGTTAGAGATTTAAAGATTTGGTTATTGGGAATTAAGTAATGGCTATTATGTTGAGTAAGTGAATTATGCCTCTATATTGAAGAGAAATTTATTATGAACTTTGGCCTTGTGATTAAATTTTGGGAATATGATTTATGACTTATAAATATAAGTATGAGTAATCTTTTGAGCCAATTAAGGTATTGAAGGAAGTGATATTGTGATATTGACGACTATGATTTGAAATTTCTATGTTGAGGAATTATGAATTGATTTTCTGGAATATTTTTTTATGATATTGAAGTTTGATGAAATTGTGGTCAATTTTTAGATCGTTGTGATCAAATGTGGAATTATTTATTATTGTGAGTTATGAAGTATGCTTACGGTTTGAATAAGTCCAAATTTCAAAGGAAACTCTGCCTAGAATTTTATCGTTTGGAATTAAGAGCATAGTATGGTATGCAATCACTAAGAGAATTGAGGTTAGACATGCAAATTCATTTACATCACAAACGAGATTTAGTAGATGATAACAGAGATATTATTATTTTCTCGTAAGGAGAACACACAAGAGTCACACTGGAAAGAAATACATGAAACACGCAAAAGCAAAAGAAAGCAACATGGGAAATTCCTCAAATTGAGAGATGTGTTTCCGGAGTAGCCGTATCCTACCACCTCTGACTTTTTGAGGAAATAAAGAAACCTTCAAAGAGGTGTGTTTCGAGAGTAAGAATACTCCGTAATCTACCACCTGGAACCTTTGAGGTACACACAAGATTTAAACATTAAGGAAATCCTAGGAAATTAGAGGGGTGTCTCGAGAGTAAGAATACTCCGTACTCTACCCCCACCTATTCTAAGATTCATAAAGTTAAGTTTACATTAACCGGACTCCATTTTCGCTTGATTCCCCTTCCTTGCGACCAATCTATCTTAACCCCTGCTGGATCTTGTATTGAGATATATGACTGCAGCTTATCCAGTAGTTCATCAATAGTAGGAGCAGAAATAAGGAGCCTTCTGGAAAATGGAGAGATGAATCCCTGTTCCACAGCATAATCAAGAAAGGTTAACAAACCATCAAAGAAATTGTTAACATTCAGAAGCCCAATAGGCTTAGTATGGAGACCTAGTTGAGCCCACGAGGTAATGTTAAAGATTTCTTCTAAGGTACCAAAACCTCCGGGCAGGGCTATAAAGGCATCAGAACCATATAGCATACAAGTTATGCGTTCATGGATGGATAAGGTTTGAACTTCATGCCCTCGTGTTTTGCCTGCAACATCTACCAAAGGGACAGGTATGACACCGATTACTTTTGATTTCTCTGCAAGAGCAGATTGGGAAACACAACCCATTAGACCACTGCTACCACCCCCATACACAAGAGTGATACCTTTTTCCCCCAGTTTCTTTCCAAGATCTACGGCCGCTTCTAGATAACTGAAGCCTTTCCCCACTTTTGATCCACAAAATACACAAATAGTTTTGATCTGTCGAAGTTTTGGTGCTTCCATCTTTGATAGTATAGAAGAGAAAACTTACGAAGAAGATGTGATTTTGGGATGCCTGAACTATGAAATATGTTTGGCTATTTAAAGCCGGAAAAATTTACTGTTTTTGATTGATTATGAAAAAGTAAAGATTTACTTTTGACAAAATCGGCCAACTTTTGACTGTTTTACCAAAGATATCACCTTTCGGTGATTTATTTCCAGCTTTATCAAAACTCGAGAAAGGAAAATATATTTTATTTCCAAAACGCGTGAAAGAAAACAACAAAATATTTTAAATGTGTATCAAGAGATTTACCTTATATCATTGTTGAACTGCCAGAAGCCTCATTTTGTAAAACAGACTGGCAAACAGGATCTTTTGCTATTATATTTTGGAGACTCTAACGATTTTTGTCCTCGTTAAACTGAGCGTATAAGGAGAGAAGTTCACGTTGCACATAACCACTTGGGTGAGTCTCAAGAGTCAGTCGAATATCATCCAAAGACTCCTTACTCAGTCCACCCTTTATGAATTTGATTTTATCATCCCGATTAGTAGAAGAATATCCTACTGTTTTGCAACGAGTATCACAGTTCCAACGAGCACATTTGTAGCAACCATTCAGCCTTTTTGCTCTTCGTTTCTTTGCGAAGGTGCTTTTGCCTAAACCAGGCATGTGCTTTGGAAATGTCATAGGTAATTCACCAGATAGTCGAACCTTTGCTTCGATCAACCAGCGAACATCTTCTGGAACACCATGAGCCATCAGCAACCTCAATCTTTCGAGTCTTATTCGATAAATTTTCCTCAGATCATTCATTGGAAGACTGGAATAATACTTGCGAATGTTTGTAAGAATGATATCCATGTTTTTGATGGATCTAACCTCTTCCCAGCATGAACTATTTAAAAGCATTAAGGATCGGAGGGAATCCGCGTGATATTGATTCCAGCAAGAAAGCGCGGAATAGAATAATGGAAAAGAGGGAACAAGAGTTTATGCGCCGTTTACTTTCTTGATAAAAGGAAGATTTGATGATGACGGGATTTGAGATATGGAATATTTTCTTGGATTTTTGGGTACTGATATTTTGATATAATAATCAAGGTATAGAAATAATACGGGGATACGTGAAAGTGAAATAAGGACTGTATTGAATCAGGATTAATAAGTTTGTGCAAGTGAAAGGAATACCTTACGGGAAATGTTATGATATTTGAGTTAAGAATTTTAATTATTTGGGAGATATTTGTTTATTGAATTTTGCAGAAATTTTGGGTTACAAATATTGGAAAGATAAACTGATGATTATGTTGATATGTGAATAACATGTTTGGGTATATTACATAGAAAATATTCAGGTAATCGTTTTAATTATTTTGGGATATTTGGTGATAAGAAGAAATGACAAATTATTATGGTATGATATGTTAGTAAAGATTTTAGAGATATTAATACGAATATTTGAGGTTACATGATACGATGATAAGTGACAGGTTACATGAGTACTACAAGATATGATGAAATATCACATACGATTGGGAATTTTCATTTTGATTCAGAAGAATTTATGAGTAGACATATGTCTATTATTGATAGAAAAGTTCATGTCTTAAGAAAACAAATTGATGCATTTAGTCAAAGTCCAGTGGGTTAAATATGGTTGGGTTAAATATGGTAGCGATGATGCTACATAAGAAGAAGAAGAAGAGATTCTGATTAAGTGTTCAGAAATCATAAGATCAAGTAAGTTTAATTTCGAGGACGAAATTATTTTAAGGGGGTAAGTTTGTAGCGACCAAGAATTTTTACGCGATTAATAATTATTTTAATAGAAAATCGTGTCGCTACTATTTCATCCATTTTTATTAAGTTAACGCCACGACGTATTCGTATAGCCAAGTCAAGAAATAATCGAGATCGTTCGATTTTAAATTAAATTCCGAATTTCTAAAAATATCTCCATTCTCTTGATTTAAAGTATATTAAGTCCAAGTACTTAATTCAATGTTATCCCAATATTTATTTATACAAAAATTATTTTTATTATTGAAATTAAGAAAATATATGCAAGCATGAGAGGTTCCATTATATATAATAATTATGAGAATCTTAATTTAATAAATATGGAAAAGTATATGAATGAATTATATACTCCATTATATGTAATCATGAAGAGCATAATATTTGTATAAATATGAAAAAGTATATGAATGAATTATATACTCCATTATATATAATCATGAAGAGCATAATATTTGTATAAATATGGAAAAGTATATGAATGAATTATAGACTCCATTATATGTAATCATGAAGAGCATAATAATTGTATAAATATGGAAAAGTATATGAATGGTTGATAAGATTCCATTATATGTAATCATGAAGAGCATAATATTTGTATAAATATGGAAAAGTATATGAATGGTTGATAAGACTCCATTATATGTAATCATGAAGAGCATAATATTTGTATAAATATGGAAAAGTATATGAATGGTTGATAAGACTCCATTATATGTAATCATGAAGAGCATAATATTTGTATAAATATGGAAAAGTATATGAATGGTTCTTTACTTTAAGAAAAGGATGTGTTAAAATTAATAGAATTGAATGATTATGTTTACAATATGCCAACTTTATACATCTATTTAAACCCATCTCTTTTACACACAACTCTACACATATACACTTATTTCCAATCTCTTGACAAAATCCACAAGTAAGAGAAATTCAAGGTGGTCAAGAAAGTTTTGGTCCATTTACTACTACACTTCATTTTAATCTTTTAAAAGGTAAGTATATCTTATGTTTTTATGAAAAGTAAGTATGTTTTTATGAAAGGTAAATACACCTTATGTTTTTATGAAAAGTAAGTATGTTTTTATGACAAGTAAGTATATCTTATGTTTTTATGAAAAGTAAGTATGTTTTTATGAAAGGTAAATACACCTTATGTTTTTATGAAAAGTAAGTATGTTTTTATGACAAGTAAGTATATCTTATGTTTTTATGAAAAGTAAGTATGTTTTTATGAAAGGTAAATACACCTTATGTTTTTATGAAAAGTAAGTATGTTTTTATGACAAGTAAGTATATCTTATGTTTTTATGAAAAGTAAGTATGTTTTTATGAAAGGTAAATACACCTTATGTTTTTATGAAAAGTAAGTATGTTTTTATGACAAGTAAGTATATCTTATGTTTTTATGAAAAGTAAGTATGTTTTTATGACAAGTAAGTATATCTTATGTTTTTATGAAAATGTTTGGATCATTGCTATGAAATCAATCTCACAAGATTGTTATGGGTTCCATATGATATGTTTATGATTATGCTAAGGGGACCGGAGTTTAGTAGCGTTACACATAAGAATTCTTGCCATTTAAGTTCGGTAAAATTCTTGTGTCTCCCTATGTTTATGAATATTTCAATCCTATCCTATGTTATGATGAAAATGATCCATATGCATTCAAAGAAAATTTATGCTTGGTATACTTACTGGGATTTTATAAATCTCACTCCACGATATTTACCATTTTCAGATAATTGAAGGTTCGAGGCGGTCAACATGGAAGTGGCAAAAGTGGTTAAGATTGATGAGATAATTATGTTGAACTTTATGTAAGAAAATTATGTTCTATTTTTATTCACAAATAAAATTATGGGATTCTAATTATTCTTTTGAATAATTTTACATTACTATTTAAGTCTCGATAATATGATATGAGTCACTTTTTGTGGCACTCGAATGGTCGAGAATTCGGGTCGTCACAGTAACCGTTTGGTAAATGTACTTTATTTGATTTATAAATCAGTTTATAAATCACACAATTTTTCAAATCATTTTACACTTTTTTCTCTTCAATTTCAACAACTATTTTTTATCTCAAAATTATAAATAAATCAATTTATAAATCAAACAGTGTTATCAAATGAATACTTACACTTGCATCCAATAAAAAGCTTACACTTGCATCCAAAAAGGCTTACAAATTAGAAAACCCCGTCATTTGATAAAAAAAAAATTTGAAAAACATTGTTCTGAAAACCGGACCAATAAATATCACGGCATGCCTCAAAATCCTTCAATTTTCATATTGAGGATAGTTTAGCAAACGGGGCGCGACAACATGAAGTAAAGTGTTGATTTGTGGGAAGGTGCTCCAGGGCATATCCCTCAGTGACAAATGGGAGGACGGATAGGGCTCAGCACGACGGGGTGCATGGTTCGAATCCTGAAATACTGGATTTGTTCATTGTCGTAAGCGGGAGTTATCACGATTAATAGCCGACCTATCCATAAGCTCTCCACTCTGACTTCTGGAAGGCACATCCTGTGATTTACCTCCTCCACCAAAGGTCCAGGACAAGGTCGGTGGGGCCCTCAAGGTTGGGGTTCAACCTTTTTTTTTTTTTTTTGATTTGTGGGAAGGGAACTTTATTACAGACCAGTCCGTCGATTAGGGACGAAAATGGATAAAAACCTCAACTATACTTTGAGGGTTCACGTTTTCAATTTATCGTAAAATCTCTGGAGCTTTCCTGGAACAGACCTACGTTGAACCTTCATGCAATTCATCAAATTCAAAAATCTTGATAATATTTTGAGATTCGCTTCTCACCATTTTGGCCCCATCTACATCCTCGTCAACATCCAAAAGAAAAAAATAAATAAAAAAAATCAAAGTACATTTCTTTCATTGCTTTAGCTTTCGATCCATATCTAAAGATAAGTATAGTCTAAAGATGTTTGTAGTCGGTAGATTATCACTTTACTAACAACTTTTTATAAAAACACCGAATCGATAAATGGTTTAAAAAATTAATCAAAATTAGATTTTACAAAGATGGTATATATTTCAACATTTAAAAAAAAAAAAAAAAAGAAGATACATTTCTAAAAACAGTGGAGGGTCCCTTTCTGTTTGGTAACACTGTTTAGATTATAAATTGGTTTATTTATGATTTTGAGGTAAAAAGTAATGGTTGAAAATTGGAGAGAGAAAATGTGTGTGGTTAAAAAGTGGTTTGAAAAATTGTGTAATTTATAAATTGGTTTATAAACCAAATAAACCAATTTACCGAACACTATGTTAATTTTTTCATATTATTTTTATGGGTCCTTTTTTCTCAAAATTACATTGTGTTGTCCAACGGGCGTAAGGTACAGAAATTTGTCCTATATAACACTAGTAATAATTATGAAACATTATGTCAAAGTGTCACGGAAGACTTTATAACAGTGTGAGTGAGTGCTGCATGTCTGTATAAGCTCTCAGTCCCTTTCTCCTTTCCGATATGACTGCCATGTGGCATTAAACAGCCAAACATTTGCCCACGTGAGCTGGAGAAAAAGTTTCTTTCGATTAACTCTGTAACATTTGAGTCAATAAGTGAGATAAATATTCGATAATAAATCTTCATTGCTTCCGACCCAATCTCTCCCAACTACATTTGCAAGCTACTAGAATTTAAAAGAATAACTTATGAGGCCAAGGTGATTAGGCCTCTCCATTACCATGTGTATAACTTGGGTTCGGGCCTCTTCCTTCCCACCCCTTTCCAATCCCATATGCTGTTAAAAAAAAAAAAAAAAAAAAAACTCATGAATGTTTCAATTTCTCTAGGGCTACATTATCTGAAATGTTTATTTATTTGCTTGAAAACTTATTTGACCTTTAAAATTGTATTTAGAGACAAAAGACAGAGTGTATAAATCACAATATTTTCAGACCTGGCCCAACTATAAACTCGTCAAGGGTTAGATGATCGACATGACATTTGTGTTGACTCGGGGGTTGATCCAGACCATAAACTAATCAAGGGACAGATGGTCGTCACGACACTTGTGTCGACTTGGGGGTCGATCCAGACATTAAAATAATTTTTTAATTGTTAAAATATAAAAAATTACATATATATAAAGCAACCTAGTCAAACCTAGATCCGAGTAGGTCAATTAAGTTTCCCCAGATCGTAGATCGAATTTGATCAAACCGGATTTTATTAATCACCTGAACCAATTTTTAGCCTTGGTAACGGCATTCCGATGGCTCTACCGACTCGGTCCAAATTTGAAAACAATTAAATCATCATAAGTTAAGGAGATTAAGAATAAAAGTATGAACATTATGGTGGGGTTGAACCTTGCATGAAAAAATGAGGGTAAGGAGTTAGAGGCTCAGAGCAATTTAGAAAAAAAAAATAAAAAAAATTGATCGTATTTTTTCATTACTCTAGCTCTTTTGTTATGGTTTTTAAATGAATATTTTAGCGATATAAGATACTCATCTCAACAAAAGGCTGTCAATAATTGAGATATGCATAACAAAAGAGGTTGTCAAGGGATAACATTCAATTCTAAATGATAAAAAGATTAATCAAAATATAAGCCCCCGTTCTCTTTACTGTTTTGAGGTCGTTTTCTATTTTTATTTTCGAAAACGCTAAAAACGCGTTCTCTTTACCATTTTCGAAAACCCATTTTGAAAAACAAAAAAAAAAAATTATACACAAAACGCAAAACGCCAAAAACCCGGGTCCGACTTAACGGGCTGTCCCGACCGTTAGATGACGACGTACTATCCCCACTGTACCAACATGAGTCTTTTCAGCATACTTTGTCCTCACTCGCACGCTCCCTGGGAAAGTTGTGAGATTCGGGAAGAAGGGAAAGTTAACCCCGTGGTTGAAAAATTAGGATTACCCCTAGAACCACACTATAAACCTTATAGGATGAATTCAGGCAGAACAAGTCTTACGGCCGTAAAGTCCAGTCTTACGGCCGTAACATGCAAACCGAAGGAAATTCACGGCCGTAAGCATTGTGTCACGGCCGTAACTAATAGCACAATTTTGAACAGAAAGGTCTTTACGGCCGTAAGATCGTTCGTCACGGCCGTAAACAAGCAGCGCCAGATTTTTCGGAATTTTCAATTATTTAATTTCCTTTTTAGTTTTTGGTTATTTTCCTATTTTAGAATTTTAGTCTAATTAGGATTCTATTTTGAGTAAATTAGATGCTAGGTTATTTTGCTTATTTATACGCTTTTTCATTCATTGTAAAAAACAGTTAAGTTTGGAATAAAGAGCCCGGATCATAATCCATGCCTTATGTGACGTTAAAAAAAATTCAAGAATGAAGAGGATTTAGACATCAAATAGCAAGAACGAATTTTATTGATTTGGAAGGAAACGAATATCAAGAATATAAGGAAATTCAAGAAAGTGGTTCTTGAATCTTGGAACGACTTTTCAGACTCCTCCTGCTTTTCCGGGCTCGATGATCACGTGTAAGCTTTGTGCAATCATTTAGACTTTTGGGCTGCTCATTTTTGCCAATCAATTTCTTTCCCGCCTTAAGTTCATGGTTTGACTTCGGTACCTGTAAAACATATTTTAAAGAACTGGGGAGGGGTTTGTTAGCGTGAGTAAGTGCAAATAGACTCAGTTTTGTGGCAGACTCTTCTTTCTTTTGCTTTTTGCACTCAGTCTCTCCTTTTTCTGAGGTTTGAACCTCAACCCTCTTTTCTTTATTTTCACTCCCTCTCCTTTTTCTGAGGTCGTGGCCTCAACTCTCTTTTCTTTAATTTCCACACCCCTCTCCTTTTTCTGAGGTCATGGCCTCAACTCTATTATATAATTGGTTACGGCCGTGATAACATGATTTACGGCCGTGAATATATGTGTTACGGCCGTGAATGCCCTTCCTTACGGCCGTAATGGAATTTCTGCCCAAATTACTTCGTTTTCTTGATTCGGCTCGATCCGTCCCTCTTCTCGGCTCGACCTCAACATGGAACTTGCTCCCTTTTGCACGTAGATCACTGTCATATTTCCGATGGATCGACTTCGCCCTTCGATGCCTAGTCTGGATCACATCATACTCCCTCTCTTGAAAAGGATTCGACCTCGAATCCATTTTTGGTCGACTTTTCATTCCTCTTATCATCAACAATTTCATTCCTAATCAATTCCTCGCTTCCCAACTCCACCTTCTCCTCATCAAATTTTGGAGTTTGTTTATCCGTTTTGGACGTTTTGTGTGTATTTCGTCAAAAAAATGTCCAAAACGCGGAAAACGCGTTTTGAGATTTTTTTTTTATTTTTTTTATTATCTTAACTTAAAACTAAGCTTAACATAAAATTTTTATTTTTTTATTTTTTTATTACTTTTTTTAGAATTATCCTAACTTGGAACTAAACCTAAATAATTTTTTTTTTCTTTTGAGAATTATTCTAACTTGGAACTAAGTTTAAATAAAGTTTTATTGAATTCAATATCAACATTACAAAAAAAAAAAAAATTAAGTGAGAATTCTTGTTATTATATTTTAAAAAATGCACTGATAAATGGACTCTGGTGATTTTGATAGAACTTGCATTTTCTGAATTTTAATAGAAGTAGAGCTTTTTAAAATCCCGAACCTGACCAAGTTGTATTAATATAGACTCTTAATGCTCACATTAGTGTGTTGCATGTAACCATGTTTTCAGTATATTGTGAAAGGAAATTTGAGTTTGAATTAGTAGTATTCTGCAAGCAAATTAATTAAAAATAGTTTAAGTAGTATTCTGCAAAATTTCAAACAGAACGTGTTTTCCAGCTTTTCATTTTCAAAAACAGTTTTTAGAAATGACAAACCAAACGCGTTTTCAGCAAATTTGAAAACAAAAATGAAAACGAGAAATACAAAACATTTTCGAAAATGAAAATACAAAATAAAATACAAACAAAACGTCACCTGAATGTTTACACTACTGAAGGTTCCGGGGGTATAGAAAATGATGTTTATTTTTATCTGCTTTTGAAAGTTTTATGATTAAAATCTTAGAATTTGGGATTTTTTCGGTACATCGTAATTTCTAAGGAAAAGAGGTGAAATATCTTTGTTCTTCGTGACGTGATAAGGGATTGCCATAGATTTAAAGTGTATATATGTATGTAGGGCATGTTAGGGGGGTTTTTATCTTGAAAAATAATTTGTGATTTATTTCAATGTGAATCTACTTATAAGTCAACATAAGATACATATTAGCTTTTGTTTCATACCTATATATATTTATTTTTTTAAAAACTCTTTTTTAACTAAATTTTCCTATAAAATAATATTACACGTAAATTAAAAAAAATAAAAATCTTATTGTATCACGCACTCTCATACAAAACATTATTAAAAACTAATTTTTTCCAAATAATGGATCTTAAAAGGGGGCTTAATTAAGTGTTTTTTTCTTTTTCTTTTTTTTTTTTTAAGAGGAAACACATTATCCTACATTTCAACTATCAATTTCAAAAAGTAAATTTTCAAGATATGTATTTTAAAACCAAGTGGCTATTAGAATTTTAATATAAACTAGTATTAAGCACGTGCGTTACACGTCATAAGATGAATGAGATGCGTAATGTTTTAAAGTATCGATACTATTTTTTAGAGTAGTTGAGGTATTAGATTTATTAGAGCGAAAAAATTAAAATTGTTAAAAAAGTTATATATGAATTTTTTTATGAAAATATGTATATAATGTAAAATAATGAATAAATCGAAATATAATATTGATTATAATAACACTTCTTTGTACATAATATTTTTTGTCAATTTCTCACAATTTTTCTTATTTTTATTTTCTGTTTTTACCAAGACTTTGATAGGTTGCATTGAAATTTCGCCAGACACTAGTACAGAAACGGCTATTCGCGTCGATTGTAAAGGGTTATTCGATTCAATTGTAGCAGCGACGCACAATGTTCAGAGTTTAGGCGTCGGTGGCAAACCGACGCCTGAAGACTACAAAAGGTGTCGGTTGTAGGGTACAAACCGACGCATAAAACATAACTATGGGCGTCGGTTGTAAGGGTACAACCGACGCCCAAAGTACCGTCATGGGCGTCGATTGTAGGGGAACACCGACGTCTAAGGACTGTTAAAGGCGTCGGTTGTGCCCCTAAAACCGACGCCCATGAGTCCATTTAAAGGCGTCGGTTTAAGGGCACAACCGACGCCTTTTATTCATCTTACCAACCCCCACCCCTACAGACATCATATGCGCGCGCGCACACACAAACCTGTATTTTATATTTTATTCACATTACATCCCATCAACAATCTTCAATCAATATATATATATATATATATATAGAGAAATGCATAAGAAAAATTAAATAACTCAACGAATAGAATTTTAAATTAATTTGTCAACAAATTTGTACATACATAACATTAAAAATCAAAATTACACACAGTTTTTGACAAAGTATTGAGCCCATAAATTTCGAACCTCGTCGATTTCCTCCATTGAGTAAAATTCTTGAAATGCCTAAAAACAATTAAAAAGAATTAATAATTATTATGTTTATAAAATAGAAATCGTATAAATAACTTATACCTTGTCTAGAGAAGTAAGTTGAGAATGAGTAGTGACTATCTCCAACATGTTTCTCATAACATAGTAGTCACACTCATCTCTTCCAGGTTGTTGATGACACTGAAATTTGAACCTTTAAAATTAATATCTAATGAAAGTGAATATATATATAATTCAGAGATTTGTAAAAACTTGGAAAGCTTAGCTAGATTTCATACCGAGATTTTTTTCCAATTTACATTGGAATGTGTCATCTGGCCTTTTAATGACCAAAACGCTCGGAAAGCCCTAAAATTTCGATGGATATCATGAATGAGTTATATAGATAATAATGAAACGCAAAAATCCTACAAATTTTTTGATAGAGTCTCCCCTAAAAATTGAACTTATACAACCTGTAAAGAGACCTATTATTGAAAACTATCCTAACAACTATCATAATCACAACATATACACATCAATTTCACATCAAATTCTCCACGATTATTCTATGAAACTAGCCCAACTTATATATCCACCTTGCACTAAACTAAAAACCATGAACAATGCAATAATTACTTACATATTCAATGAAGGCTTGATTTCTATGGTACGCTTACAAGATTGAGCTGAATCTATGAAGTACACCTTGTTGGCTTCGCAACATATCACATGCAACGTCCAATGATTCCTACGTATTATGAACGTGTAAATACACATTGAAATGTTTAATGGTTCAAATTTAAAGTAAAAATGATATTACTCCTGGAAGTACGACACTAAAATGAATTTCTTGGATCTCAGTGCCGTCATTGCTTCAACCATGTAACTCACAACACTGTCTTCTTGTGTTTTTACTCTGATTGACGCAACCTTTGACGGACAGATAAATCCAACTGACTGAACACCGATTTCCTCACACAGCCCATGAAGGAACCTAAAAATAATAATCAATGAATAAAATAAAATGAAAATTTAAATGAAATATATATATATATATATCTTACATTATGAATGAATACTTCCAAGATAGATATATTCAGCCATCTCATTGAAAGCAAGTCGGTGATGTCGTCGATTGTAACATAAATACTTTCATCGTCCGTGTGATGAAGCACAGATGCATCTAAAGGCAATTGGATGTAGTCTGTACCAACAGGCAATGTAGGGACCAGAGTGTGTAGCCGCTTGCAACTATCATCCAGACGTTGTAACGTTGCATCATCAACGAGCGGGAGTCGTCTGGTAGATGATAGATCAAGACTCTGGGTATTTTTACTTTTTTCAATTTTTTTTTACCTTTTTTGTCAACTCTTCCTGCAATTACAGAATTTTTATCGTCATAACACGTCTAATATAATTTTAAAAGTGAGTAAAATTCGAAAGAAACGTCATGTAAATAAAAATTATTATTACCTCTCCTAAAATAACCAAATTTTTAGGTCATTGACAGAAGCTTCCAATAGCTTCCCCCACCCTAGTGTAGTATGGAGATGGCACTGGAAGAAGGGACTCTTCGGCACCTTGTACAACATCATCAACTGACACTTTGGACATAGGTGCAAGTCCTTAAACTCATTCCGATACAATACACAATCATTTGGACATACATGTATCCTCTCGATCTCCATACACATCGGGCACAACATTTTCTTTGCCTCGTAAATTGAACAATGAAGCTCGTTATCCTCCGGAAGCATCTCTCGTAAAAGTTCCAATAAAGCCATGAAACTCCTATCAGTCCACCTATTCTTCGCTTTCAAGTTATACAACTTGAATACAACAGACAATTTTGTAAATTTCTTACAACCAGAAAATAAAGAATTTTCAGAATCATTAAACAAGCTATCGAAAATATGAAGCTTTTCGATGAAATCCTCTTGTATGTCACGCATCATTTCTTCTATCCGATCATTATCCATATCATTCTCATAATTATCCACATTATTCTCCTCCTGATCAACCTTATCATCACCGGTGCTCGTCCTAGGAAGTATACTCTCACCGTACCATATCCACCGTGTATAACCTTCATTAAACCCACGACGAATCAAATGACTCTTCACTTGCTCAGAGCTACGAAATTTTCTCAAATTCTTACAATCAAAACAAGGACACAAAAGCATTTCTTCACCTTCTTTTATTTTGTTTTCCTCAGCACATTTCATAAATTCTTCAACCCTTTCACATATTCATTTGTATTACGTCTCCCATACATCCAACCCCGATCCATATCTAATAAACCTATATATAAAGATATTCACCACGTGTTAAAACAAATGAAATCACCTTAATTTATTATTTTCATATTTTATTTATAAATTCCTACAGAAATTTTGACAGAATCTCCCCTATAAATTGGACTTAGCCAACCTATACGGGGAATCAAAATACCACAATAAAACTAAAATATTCAACCTCAACATATTCAAAACTCCCAATCAAATTTCAACATTATCATCTATTCTAAAATATTCAACCTCAACATGTTAAAAACTCAAATATTTTTAGCCTCTTAATTATTCACTATATATGCTCATATCTCCAAATAATTACAACATAATCATCTTAACTCACCAAAACATCCATCAAGTACAAAACATTTCAAATAATTCATTTGTAAATACGTCACAATCATTACTTATCCGTAACTTCGAAAATCAAATAAATTTTTTTAACATTCGAAAATTTCAATAAAACTCTAATAATTTAAAAATTGAATTTATACATCTACTTACTCAAAATCAATAATCTATATTAACATTCAAACTAGAGTAATAAATTCATTTAAATCAATCAACATATTAAATCATAAATAATAAATTCAATTATAACCTAAAGAAATGAAGAAACTAGTTTAAACTTAAAATATGAAAATGTGTGGGTTGTATGTATTGAAGCTTGTATATGTTCAAAAAACAAAAAAAACAAAACAAAAAACAAAAACTAATTACCAGTAAGGTGGACGCAGCGAGCGGGGTGGGGGTGGTGGCGATTGGTTCAAGAACGGCGGCGGCGGCTGGTGTTGGTGGCAAACGGAGACGGGGGCGGGCGGAGGGGAGGAGAGGTGGGTGGCGCGACGAGAAAATAGGGGAGCGGGGGTGGGGTGGCGCGCGGAGGGAAAGAGACGGCGAAGGCGTGATGGTGGCGACGACAAGTTAGTGGCGATGGCGTGATGGTAGGGAGGAAGAGGCCAGCGTGCAGGTGAAGGAGGAGATGAAATGTAAAGAAATGAGACCTAACCCGCGAGTTTTAAATTCAATTAAAGGCGGTTCTTACGTAGAACCGACGCCTTTAAGTAATGGGCTTCGGTTCAACATAAGAACCGACGCCGATAATACGCACATAGGCGTCGGTTCTGATTGAAGGACCGACGCCCATAACCATACTTGGGCGGCGCCTCACGCGTCGGTTATTTTATAACAACTGACGCGTTTATCTAAAACTTATTTACAAGTTTGTCACCGCGTTTTTATAGGCATCGTTTTTTTCAAAAAACGACGCGAATAACTTATTTTTTTTTTGAACTATTTTGTACTAGTGAGAAAGTGTTACATATAATTGTCCATGAGTGAATGCGTGTTCAGAAAGATATATTCCAACAATAAGCATTATTTATCCTTAAACCTTGTTAATAGTTATTTCAATGTATAGACATATTGAAAAATGTTCATCTTGAATTTGAATTAATATCCTTCATCATTTGTTGAAATTAATATGATACGTGAAAGAAATACTTATTTTCAAGCATGTTGTTCAATGATTATTTTTGCAATCACGATAAATCATTACTGTTTCATTACAAAGAACGTTGGATGAATCTAAATTTCTTAAGAGCATCACTGAAGAATTTATTCTCAATATTAACTTATTGTTACACATCTTTAGACATCTTCAAATAAAGAAACTCCGATTGGAAAAATTAGGTATTTTCACAATACAAATTAAGGGGAAAAAAATCAAATTTTAAGAAAACATGCATAAGATCTAACCTTGCAAATAAGCAAAAGACATACATACATTTATATCAAATTTAATTTTAAGCATGTACCAGTAGAAGTTGCAACATACAACACTACTTTTTGTCATCGACAAAGTAAATATTATCCCTAAAAAAAAAATCGTATTAATTCTATATGATGTACCATGAATTCAAGACTGAAAATTTTGGGATTAATTTTGCAACATATCACTTATAAAAAAATAGCAGATTTTTGTCATATCAAAATTTATAGTAACTAGATTGTTTCTTCTTCCATCTCACAAAGATAAACCCATTTTTCTTTTTTATTTATCCCAAATTATATGTCACTTTCCTTGTTAAAAACATATTAATTTCTTAATTTTCTAATATATCCCCATTTAATATACATTATTCAATGTAAGGGACATTAGGTAAAATGTAAGTAAATTTATAGTTCTAATATATATTAATTATGTTTTCTTCACCTGTGTTTAAATAAAAATAAGCATATCTTTGTGAGGCTAAGGAAGTATATTTTACTTGGTAAAAATGCAATAGACTTGAATTCTTAAGTTAGACAAAAAAAATGAAATGTCTTTTTTTTTTATTGTAGTAGTCAAAACATAATCATATTTATGAATGAATAAATACAAACTAAATAAATTCTAACATGAATTAATGTCAAATGAGACATCTTACATCACCACAATTGTTGAAAAGTAATTTTTATTGTTTATTCTTGTCATTATATTATTCTCGTTTCCATGACTATTATGAGTTTATGAAATTATGTCTATGTTTGGTATAAATTAAAATATAAATTTTAAAATTAAGTTAAAGTCAATAATAAATTTCAACCACGCATTTTATGAAATCTATATAGTCAAGCTAAACACTTAATTAACTTTTATGAAAATATACTAAAATTTTGATTTTAATCACCTCCAAACAGAGGCTATATATTAATTTCATGAAAAATGTGAATGTACGTTCTTTATACAATAATGGTTCAAGACAACGTACACTCGAATAATATAAGATGATAATAAATTATAAAATTAAACAACAAGAATAATGGTATTTAATGAGAGTAAATTGAATACTAAGTATTTCATTGATCATAAACATAAAAAATTAAGGGCAAAAGAGGAAAATGAAAGTTTATCTCTCATCTACACTTTTAATATAGGGTAATAATTATATTTACAACACTAATTTTGTTGACCACACTACATTATATATACATATTTATTAAAACATGGTACACCACATCAATACCAAAAACACATAATAATTAATATACATAAAATACATGCTACACCAAGAACACACACCAATACACATCAAATTTTACACACTACACCAAGAACACGCACAAAAGACACAATACACCAAGAAAATACACTAAAAATAAATAAATAAAAATTCCAATTTTGCTCAACATTTGAAATTAGAATTACAAAAATTACACTATATCTTTCTCTCAAATGTGAAATAGATTGTAAAATACAAATGTTTATTTATTTGATTTTCAGATATGATCAATACTAGAAAAAAATTTACTATTTGATTTTCAAATCTGATCAATACTAGAATTTTTTTTTACTTTGGATCAAAATGAAGATGACGAATCCAAATCAGATTTGGAAATTATCAATTTCAACGTCGAATTATACCTACAATCACAGCCAAAAAAAAAAAAAAAACTGAAACCACAATAAAGTTGGGAATTTTATTGTCATACCCAACAAATTGGCAGGGTTGCACAACCAGGAGGACGAGTGATATGTGTAATGGCTTTAATTTTCTTTACAATTTTAAATCATTATGTAGCATCAGAAGATTTTATGCGAATTCTATGTCGGCAAGTTTTCTTTTGATTCTGGAGTTTTTCATTGAGACTATGGCATGATACTTAATTCCGTTGTCAAACAATATTATGGTTTCTTCTGTGTTGTCTTCTTGAAAGGTAAGTAAAATAAATAAATAAAATCCTTTGAGACTTGCTTAAAAAAATGCTTTTTAAAAAAAGTATAAAGTATAATACATATAAAATAAAACTTAGTGTTTTTTAAATTTGTGGTGTACACAAGAACAAAGAAGATGAAAACTAATATAATAGAGGGTTATTTAAGTCAATTTATTTGTGAACAATTTAGTAAATACGAAAATTGTGATATGATTAACAAAATTAGTAGTGTCAATATAATTACCCTTTAATATATAGTAGATAATCTTATTCTTATTCTTAATATATATATATATATATATATATATATATATATATATATATAAAAGTAGAATAGTCGTCACCAAAATACACACATAATTTCCTGCAAAAAAAAAAAAAAAATACAACTTTCTAAATTTGGAAACTTTTTGCTAAAAAATAGTATATTTAAATATTTTAGCAATTATTATTTTACCCATGTCCTTAATTGCATTGGCATCCGTCATATGTTATTAATAACATCAAATTTTTTCTATTTTATTGTTATTTTTCTAATAATTATTGTATTATTTTGAAATCGAAAAATATGTAATATAGGTGTCAAATTAAAGATCACAGTGAGAAGTTTAATACAAGCTAACAAGTTAGAGTAAATTATAAATATATTATATGTAAAATCATATCAAAAATTAAAGGTAGAATTTAATTTATATATATATATATATATATATATATATATATATATATATATATATATATATATATATATATATATATTTTCCTCAATATCTAATTCATTTTAAATTATATCATTTAAGTCCTATAATATTATCTATAATTAGTTAACTAAATTCATTTTAGTTATAAATGATTAATTTATGTTCTGATTTTTTCTCATCAAATTAAAATAAATAATAACTATATGAATTTTTAAGGAATATCCAATTATGTTGAGTTAATTTTACAAACTTAAAATTTCTTCAATTCATTCATTATTTTCACATTATTTTTATTTATTTACCGATTCTGTTCATTTTTTTATTTTTCGTAATAAATTTAAATAACTAAAATGTGAAAAAATATATTACAGATTTTAACAATTAGTTTATATAATTTCTATTAAACAATTGATCGATCAGTAATTTTTATTAAAATAATAATGTAACAATATAAATAAATTGTCGGTATGAAAAAAAAGAAGAATCAATTAATGTAATAATATTTATTAAAATTAATGATTATTTTTTTAGAAAAACACTTGAAATTAATAATTAATGCTTAAAAATCAAATTATACCAAAAAAATCTATCCTACACTTCTTTTTGAGGAGAATATGATGAAGAACAATATACGAAAAGAAAAACATCGATATACGACCGAGAATTTTTACGCAATTTAATATTTATTTTTAAAGTTTCGAAAAATCGTGTCGCTGCGATCTCACCCATTTTTAAGTTAACGTCACGATGCGTTCGTCTAGCCAAGTCGAGAAATATTTGGTTAATTCAATTTTAAATTAAATTTCCGAATTTCCATAATTTTATTTATTAATTTAAATTATTATTTTCAAAATCATTTTTATCCCAAATTTCATCAATCTCATTTTTAACAGTTTAATTCTTCCGACCCAGTTGATTTCACGTACGAATTTTCCTCGAACTACGTGCAACCACCTACTCCTACTAACACACTTCCACCAACACTCCCCAACACCGAACCCATACTTCCACTCACACTACACCACCCATACCCTGCCAAGATTCCCTCACATTATACAACATCAAACCCCACAACTCTGTTCCAGCAGCCATTTACATCAACACCATTCCCTTTCAACTCCAATGCAGCCAGCACCACTGTCTTCACCATGGGGCAGCCACCTCCTTCATCACCGAGCATCGCCCAAACCGGCCCCCAACGCAGCCACTGATCAACTCCAAACCGCCCCTGTGCAGCACCATTTCAGCATCACCATCACCATCACCATCCCAGTCTCCCAATTCAGCAGAGGTAACGTTTCTTTCCTACTTCATCACCACTTCCAGCACACACCTAGGACCACCATCGTTCATCACCCTCCTCCATCATCGGACACCACCAATCCACCGCCAATCCACACGGCAGTCACCATTACCGTGAACCAAACCAAACACCACTGCCCATCCAGTCATTCGAACCAACACCACTGCTCTATGCGAACCACCTCCAGCACCGCCACCAACTCATCACCATCACCACCCATTTTCGAACCAACCACCATTAGGCCACCACCGCCACCAACCATCAACAAACCACTACCAAACCCGCCTACTCCTCACCACCAAACCCACACCAAATCAACCCCCAAATCGAATCAAAACCCAAGAGGAGAAACCATTTTCTTACCTCCACTGCAGAACCTATTTTCAACCGGATTGTCACAGGAAATCGCAGCCAAGATCGAACCTTAAGCTTCGTTGTTGCCTCGGTTTCGCACCTATTTTCTCGCACCAAAACTGCGCCTTTCACCTCCTTTCCTCTCTCTTGGTCACCGCCACCCGACGGCGGTGATAGCGCCGTAGTATCGCCTGAACACCCACCGCCGGCAGTGCCTCAGCCACTCCTCCCTCGCGCCTCTCGCCGGCTCACTCTCTGCCTCTGAAAATGAAGAGAGAGAAATGGAAAATCTGATCTTTAATATTTGTTTGAACTTTCAGAATTTACACTTTGGTCCCTGAAGTTTTAATTTGTTTTAATTCAGTCTCTTTTGGTTTCAAATCATCAATTCCAGCCCTTAAGTTTTAAAAGAATTTAATCGGCCCTTCATTTTTAAAATATACTATTTAAACCCTATTGTTTTGAGTTTCCGACCCAACTTTTGAAAATTTACATTTTAGTCCCCAAATGTTTTAAAAGCAATCATTTACGCCCCCATATTTTAAAGTCTTTCGATTTTGTTCATATTGATTTAAAAAGATATATATGTATATATATATATATATATATATATATATATATATATGTATATTTATAAAACTCAAGTTTCAAAGATATTCATTTTAGTCCTTCAACTTTCAAAGTATTCATTTTAATCCATCTACTTTCAATTTCCTCATTTTAGCCCCTTAACTTTCAAAGTATCTATTTTAGCCCCTCAACTTTCAAGATATTCATTTTAGTCCTCCAACTTTCAAATTAGCGATTTCAGTCCCTAAATTATACTTTATCATTTTAACTATAAAATTCAAAAGACTAATTCGACTTAATCTTCTAATTGGCTAGACGAAGCGTACGGAGATTTTAAAGGAGTTAAGTCGTTTCCCGCTCAACTTTACACTCGTCAGATTTAAGGTAGACTCTTATCTACAAATTTACGTTTTTCAAAAGTGCGCATCAATAATTATTTGATTTATAAGTTTAGCATGTATGATTGTGTTCATGAGAATTACTTGCTTAAATGCATGAGAACTTGAACTTTATGTTCATGAGAATTACTTGCTTAAATGCATGAGAACTTGAACTTTATGTTCATGAGAATTACTTGCTTAAATGCATGAGAACTTGAACTTTATGTTCATGAGAATACTGGTGATTGTTAGACACCTGAGACTTGAATATCATGATTATGTGTTTTAATTTATAACGTTAAATGATTATTATGCGCGAGTCTACTGAGTATTTCTATGAAATGCTCAACCCGTTTTTAAAAATCTTTTACAGATTTCGGAGACGGTGGCGAGTGATGGGCAATGACGAAAAATTACAAATTGATATTTTTAAAAGTCGTGAGCTTTGAAATAATTATTTCATTTTATCAAGAATTGTCATTTTTATAAATTTGTACGAATTTACCTATTCCATTTGAATTATCGCTAAACTTTTATTCAATAAATGCGATATTTAATATTTAATCATTTTCCGCAACAAAAGTTTTATTCAAGAATTTAGAAAAGTGACGTTCCCGGCTCCTCGGAACTCGGGGCGTTACAGCTTGGTATCAGAGCCAGTCTGCGTTTCTGAAGACTGGTAAGTTTTCAAAAAGAAATTTCAAGAAACAGTTTTCAATATTTAAGTATTTTCGATGAAGATTGCCACTGCCATCATTCGTTCCACCAACTTCGAGGTAAAGAAGTTTATGACGTTTAAGGTTATTTCAGTATTTCGAATACTTATTTTATTGATTTATGAGAAAGAAGTAAAGACTATGAGTACGACTCGGAGAAGGCCCCAGCGAGGGAGCCGGGTCGTTACTAAAGAGAAAGAGATTTTATCCGAATAAGAAAGAAAGAGATGAGTTTTGAAGCATAACGAGAAAATTTTTCAGAAAGAAAAGAAAGAGAACGAGTGTTGAGCATAATGAGAATAATATGACTTAAGAATGATTTTATAATAATTTTGTCCTCGAACTTAGAAATGATGAACCCTAACTGGACTTTGCATAATTTATTTTAGACATGGCACCATTTACGAGAAGTCAATAGAAAAGATTAGACAATATTTTCGGAATATATCAACGAGAGATAGCAAGCCAATTTTATGAAGATGTGATGAGATGTTGCGATTATGAGTAATATGATTTTATTGAGACTTGTATGAGAAGAATTATGAAATTTGAGATTTAAAGTTTTGATTCTAAATTATTGGGAATTAAGAATTGATATTGTGTTTGAGTAAGTGAATTATGCCTCTGTGTTGAAGAATGTTTGACCTTGTGAAGAAATTTTGGAAATATTGATTTGTGGCATATATTTTATAAGTATGATGAATTAGTGGTCATTTTGAGCCAATTAATGTATTGAAGAAGTGATATCGTGATATTGGAAAATATGATTTGAGATCGTTATGTTGAGGAATGATGAATTAATTTTCTGGGATATTTTTGGTAGTATTGAAGTATGTTGGAATTGTTGCCAATATTTAATCGTGGTGGTCAGATGTGGAGTATAACTACAGGTTGTTATTGATGATTATGAAGTATACCTACAGGTTGGATAAGTCCATATTACAAGGGAGACTCTGTCCGGAATTTTATCAGTTTGAGTTAAGAGCATGGTATGGTAAAGCAACCAACTAAGAGAATTGAGGTTAGACTTGCAAGTTCATTTACACCGCAAGCAAGATTTAGTAAGTGGTTTAAAGGGATAATGACTCTTGAGATATTTTTGGCTTATTCGAAGCATAATCATTTTGTATTGGAGATAGTTATATTGAAATGATCTCCTTGTTGCACAATTTCAAAACAAGATGGTGTATACAACTACTGGGATGTCAAGGTACATTTTGAAATATGAGTGAAGATAAATATTATGGTGTTATTGAGAAGAATCTTGATTATTTTGAGAACGAATTGAGTACTAGTTGGAGATGATCACTTGTATTGGAGAATATTATAAATGATGAGGATATATGATAATACTGTCGATTTGTTTTGGAAGTTGATTGGTAGATGATGCGTAAGATTTGGTTGTTTACAAGTAATAAGATTATTTGGAAAAGTCAGTTATCATGAATGAGAGATATTGGAAGTATTTTACAGTATGACGCCCTTAAAGTATCGAGATTTATTATAGTGAGAATTTGGAGACATATGATCGAATGATTGGGACTATGTGAGATTATGATAATGGTCATAAGGTCGTTTGAATATTAAGGGTGCAATAGATGATTTTAAGGAGTAATGTGATGATGAGAACTGAAGGTGACGATGTATTGAGATTATGAAGTAAGTTGACTTTTCATGAATCAGTTATGCTATGTTTGGTTCTAAGTGGAATTCGAGGAAAGACAAGTCTCAGTCATGGAAAATCGGGATTTGCCTCGTGATCAGTGAATGATTCACGGATATACAATAAGTTTTCATTTATGATATTAGAAGATCATGAGAGAAAATTGTTAGAAGAAAGTGATGACAGAAATTTTATCAGGTCCTAAATTTGCTCAAGTATTGCAGAAGTAATGCATTGGAACGGAGGAAAGTTTATGATAAGATCCTACCTTGAAATTTTGGAAAGAGTTACTAATGGTATCTTGGTTCGAAAATAAGAAATGCAATTTTATGTAATTTTCCTTGTGGAAATGAGGATCAGACTTCACTGTAATGACTTATTACGGAGTAGTGTGCAGAAAGAGCGGCAATGACAGAATCCAAGATTTATTTAGTTTAAGAGATCGATATATAATCTTAGTGAGCAGATTGACGTATAAGGTTCACGTGATAGATATGATGGTTATTATATTGAAATCTTAGAGAGATTGATATGATTATTTGAGGTCATATGATGCGACGATAAGTGACATGTTACATGATTACTACAAGATATGGTGACTAGACGGGTAATAGATGTTATGGTTATCCCGCGAAGGATTTGTGTGAATATATGGAGTCAATTGATCTCATTTTGATGGGTTATTGCATTATGGTGAAATATTACCTACGATTGAGAATCTTCATTTTGAGTCATAAGATATATGGATTTATTTAAGATTTTTGGTTATGCAGTTTCGATTACTTCTTACCGGTTGTATTTTTTTTGATGTGAGTAAAATATTTTACTACAATGATGGAAAACTTGAGATGATCAGTTGCGTGACTTTTTCTTATAATGGAATTGTATCTTTGGGTTAAGTAAACTTGATGAGGAATCCTATATGATTCACAGAAGTCTTGGCCAATGGTGATAGACTTAATCAGAGTATTGTTCAAATGGTAACATGAAGTGAAGTTTTGGGAGAACAGGGAAATTGAATCTTGAACTTCAGATTGGAAAGTTAGTGAGGTTTCTTAAGTTCAGAATATCAGATTTGATTCTTGTGATGATACTTTAAGTAGTACCTTTGTCCTCAGCTAGAATGAGTAAGTGATATCAAGTACTTGATACATGATTAAACAGTATGGACTAAAGGATTTAAGTTTGAATTCCTTCATCTTGAAAGGGAAGTTTCAGTCGAGTTTAGAAATGATTTCGTTTGTAAATCTCTTCAGAAAGATTCTGCCAAGTTTGAGTTTGTACCCAAATGTTTTGGAATTGATACCGCGTTTCTATGTTTTGGGTGATAAGGTATTATTCTTGATCAATCTTCTCGGTTTCTAGTTTAAGCATTTGAATAATTGATGTTTATATCGTGGATTCGATATCAGTATAGATCCTTGAAAGGTTGGAAATAGAAGGTCAAGGAATGAGTATTGAAATTGGATAATGTCGGATGATTAATTGAGTTCTACACCATAGCTATCCAGTGTATTTTCGCATAGCTTCGTATGAGGTACAGATATATGTTAGAGAAGTTGTCCGATTTCATCGACTTCTAGTGTCCATTTTTCAGATAGAGATCCGAGAATTTTCCCTTGAAATTTGGAAGAGTTTACTTGTGGCAATGGGTACTAAATTAAATTTTAGTACTGCCTACCATCTCCAGATTCAGACATTGGAAGTTATGCTTAAGGCATGTGTTCTAGACCCAAATGGTAATTGAGAGATACATTTTCTATCAGTAGAGATTGCCTACAACAAATAATTTTCGAGCTACCTTTGGTATGGCCCCTTATGAAGCTTTGTATGGACGGCGAAGTTGATCGCCAATCGAGTGGGATGAAGTTAATGAGAAGAAATCATTGGGTTCAGTATTAATTGAGAAGAACAGTTGATGCTATTGAGAAAGATCAGAGTACGAATTAAAGCTGCCCAAGATAGACAGATAGTTATGCCGATCAAAGAAGAGACTTAATGTTTGAGATCAGAGAGAAAGTGTTCTTGAAAGTAACTCCTATGAAGGGTACTTTTGTTTCGGCAAGGAAGAGAAATTTAAGTTCTTGTTTCATCGGACCATTTGAAATACTAGAGAAGTGGATAATGTGGCTTATTGTTGGCTTTGCCACCAGAACTTGCAGTTGTTCACGATATTTTCATGTTTCTCTGTTAAGAGGGTACGTTCGTGATCCTAGTCATGTGGTGAATTATCAATCTATTTCAGTGAAGAAGAATTTGACTTATGAAGAGACACTTATGTGGATAGTAGAGAGAAAAGTTCATGTCTTAAGAAACAAAGAGATTCCATTAGTCAAAGTCCAGTGAGGTAGACATGATAGCGATAAGGCTATCTGAGATAAAGAAGAAAAAGAAGTCTGGTTAAGTATCCAGAAAGAACAGATCAAGTAAGTTTAATTTCGAGGACGAAATTATTTTAAGGGGGTAAGGTTGTAGCGACCGAGAATTTTTACGCAATTTAATATTTATTTTTAAAGTTTCGAAAAATCGTGTCGCTGCGATCTCACCCATTTTTAAGTTAACGTCACGACGCGTTCGTCTAGCCAAGTCGAGAAATATTTGGTTAATTCAATTTTAAATTAAATTTCCGAATTTCCATAATTTTATTTATTAATTTAAATTATTATTTTCAAAATCATTTTTATCCCAAATTTCATCAATCTCATTTTTAACAGTTTAATTCTTCCGACCCAGTTGATTTCACGTACGAATTTTCCTCGAACTACGTGCAACCACCTACTCCTACTAACACACTTCCACCAACACTCCCCAACACCGAACCCATACTTCCACTCACACTACACCACCCATACCCTGCCAAGATTCCCTCACATTATACAACATCAAACCCCACAACTCTGTTCCAGCAGCCATTTACATCAACACCATTCCCTTTCAACTCCAATGCAGCCAGCACCACTGTCTTCACCATGGGGCAGCCACCTCCTTCATCACCGAGCATCGCCCAAACCGGCCCCCAACGCAGCCACTGATCAACTCCAAACCGCCCCTGTGCAGCACCATTTCAGCATCACCATCACCATCACCATCCCAGTCTCCCAATTCAGCAGAGGTAACGTTTCTTTCCTACTTCATCACCACTTCCAGCACACACCTAGGACCACCATCGTTCATCACCCTCCTCCATCATCGGACACCACCAATCCACCGCCAATCCACACGGCAGTCACCATTACCGTGAACCAAACCAAACACCACTGCCCATCCAGTCATTCGAACCAACACCACTGCTCTATGCGAACCACCTCCAGCACCGCCACCAACTCATCACCATCACCACCCATTTTCGAACCAACCACCATTAGGCCACCACCGCCACCAACCATCAACAAACCACTACCAAACCCGCCTACTCCTCACCACCAAACCCACACCAAATCAACCCCCAAATCGAATCAAAACCCAAGAGGAGAAACCATTTTCTTACCTCCACTGCAGAACCTATTTTCAACCGGATTGTCACAGGAAATCGCAGCCAAGATCGAACCTTAAGCTTCGTTGTTGCCTCGGTTTCGCACCTATTTTCTCGCACCAAAACTGCGCCTTTCACCTCCTTTCCTCTCTCTTGGTCACCGCCACCCGACGGCGGTGATAGCGCCGTAGTATCGCCTGAACACCCACCGCCGGCAGTGCCTCAGCCACTCCTCCCTCGCGCCTCTCGCCGGCTCACTCTCTGCCTCTGAAAATGAAGAGAGAGAAATGGAAAATCTGATCATTAATATTTGTTTGAACTTTCAGAATTTACACTTTGGTCCCTGAAGTTTTAATTTGTTTTAATTCAGTCTCTTTTGGTTTCAAATCATCAATTCCAGCCCTTAAGTTTTAAAAGAATTTAATCGGCCCTTCATTTTTAAAATATACTATTTAAACCCTATTGTTTTGAGTTTCCGACCCAACTTTTGAAAATTTACATTTTAGTCCCCAAATGTTTTAAAAGCAATCATTTACGCCCCCATATTTTAAAGTCTTTCGATTTTGTTCATATTGATTTAAAAAGATATATATGTATATATATATATATATATATATATATATATATGTATATTTATAAAACTCAAGTTTCAAAGATATTCATTTTAGTCCTTCAACTTTCAAAGTATTCATTTTAATCCATCTACTTTCAATTTCCTCATTTTAGCCCCTTAACTTTCAAAGTATCTATTTTAGCCCCTCAACTTTCAAGATATTCATTTTAGTCCTCCAACTTTCAAATTAGCGATTTCAGTCCCTAAATTATACTTTATCATTTTAACTATAAAATTCAAAAGACTAATTCGACTTAATCTTCTAATTGGCTAGACGAAGCGTACGGAGATTTTAAAGGAGTTAAGTCGTTTCCCGCTCAACTTTACACTCGTCAGATTTAAGGTAGACTCTTATCTACAAATTTACGTTTTTCAAAAGTGCGCATCAATAATTATTTGATTTATAAGTTTAGCATGTATGATTGTGTTCATGAGAATTACTTGCTTAAATGCATGAGAACTTGAACTTTATGTTCATGAGAATTACTTGCTTAAATGCATGAGAACTTGAACTTTATGTTCATGAGAATTACTTGCTTAAATGCATGAGAACTTGAACTTTATGTTCATGAGAATACTGGTGATTGTTAGACACCTGAGACTTGAATATCATGATTATGTGTTTTAATTTATAACGTTAAATGATTATTATGCGCGAGTCTACTGAGTATTTCTATGAAATGCTCAACCCGTTTTTAAAAATCTTTTACAGATTTCGGAGACGGTGGCGAGTGATGGGCAATGACGAAAAATTACAAATTGATATTTTTAAAAGTCGTGAGCTTTGAAATAATTATTTCATTTTATCAAGAATTGTCATTTTTATAAATTTGTACGAATTTACCTATTCCATTTGAATTATCGCTAAACTTTTATTCAATAAATGCGATATTTAATATTTAATCATTTTCCGCAACAAAAGTTTTATTCAAGAATTTAGAAAAGTGACGTTCCCGGCTCCTCGGAACTCGGGGCGTTATACCGATTACTTTTGATTTCTCTGCAAGAGCAGATTGGGAAACACAACCCATTAGACCACTGCTACCACCCCCATACACAAGAGTGATACCTTTTTCCCCCAGTTTCTTTCCAAGATCTAAGGCCGCTTCTAGATAACTGAAGCCTTTCCCCACTTTTGATCCACAAAATACACAAATAGTTTTGATCTGTCGAAGTTTTGGTGCTTCCATCTTTGATAGTATAGAAGAGAAAACTTACGAAGAAGATGTGATTTTGGGATGCCTGAACTATGAAATATGTTTGGCTATTTAAAGCCGAAAAAATTTACTGTTTTTGATTGATTATGAAAAAGTAAAGATTTACTTTTGTCAAAATCGGCCAACTTTTGACTGTTTTACCAAAGATATCACCTTTCGGTGATTTATTTCCAGCTTTATCAAAACTCGAGAAAGGAAAATATATTTTATTTCCAAAACGCGTGAAAGAAAACAGCAAAATATTTTAAATGTGTATCAAGAGATTTACCTTATATCATTGTTGAACTGCCAGAAGCCTCATTTTGTAAAACAGACTGGCAAACAGGATCTTTTGCTATTATATTTTGGAGACTATAACGATTTTTGTCCTCGTTAAACTGAGCGTATAAGAAGAGAAGTTCACGTTGCACATAACCACTTGGGTGCGTCTCAAGAGTCAGTCGAATATCATCCAAAGACTCCTTACTCAGTCCACCCTTTATGAATTTGATTTTATCATCCCGATTAGTAGAAGAATATCCTACTGTTTTGCAACGAGTATCACAGTTCCAACGAGCACATTTGTAGCAACCATTCAGCCTTTTTGCTCTTCGTTTCTTTGCGAAGGTGCTTTTGCCTAAACCAGGCATGTGCTTTGGAAATGTCATAGGTAATTCACCAGATAGTCGAACCTTTGCTTCGATCAACCAGCGAACATCTTCTGAAACACCATGAGCCATCAGCAACCTCAATCTTTCGAGTCTTATTCGATAAATTTTCCTCAGATCATTCATTGGAAGACTGGAATAATACTTGCGAATGTTTGTAAGAATGATATCCATGTTTTTGATGGATCTAACCTCTTCCCAGCATGAACTATTTAAAAGCATTAAGGATCGGAGGGAATCCGCGTGATATTGATTCCAGCAAGAAAGCGCGGAATAGAATAATGGAAAAGAGGGAACAAGAGTTTATACGCCGTTTACTTTCTTGATAAAAGGAAGATTTGATGATGACGGGATTTGAGATATGGAATATTTTCTTGGATTTTGGGTACTGATATTTTGATATAATAATCAAGGTATAGAAATAATACGGGGATACGTGAAAGTGAAATAAGGACTGTATTGAATCAGGATGAATAAGTTTGTGCAAGTGAAAGGAATACCTTACGGGAAATGTTATGATATTTGAGTTAAGAATTTTAATTATTTGGGAGATATTTGTTTATTGAATTTTGCAGAAATTTTGGGTTACAAATATTGGAAAGATAAACTGATGATTATGTTGATATGTGAATAACATGTTTGGGTATATTACATAGAGAATATTCAGGTAATCGTTTTAATTATTTTGGGATATTTGGTGATAAGAAGAAATGACAAATTATTATGGTATGATATGTTAGTAAAGATTTATTGAAATTTTAGAGATATTAATACGAATATTTGAGGTCACATGATACGATGATAAATGACAAGTTACATGAATACTACAAGATATGATGAAATATCACATACGATTGGGAATTTTCATTTTGATTCAGAAGAATTTATGAGTAGACATATGTCTATTATTGATAGAAAAGTCCATGTCTTAAGAAAACAAATTGATGCATTTAGTCAAAGTCCAGTGGGTTAAATATGGTTGGGTTAAATATGGTAGCGATGATGCTACATAAGAAGAAGAAGAAGAGATTCTGATTAAGTGTTCAGAAATCATAAGATCAAGTAAGATTAATTTCGAGGACGAAATTATTTTAAGGGGGTAAGTTTGTAGCGACCAAGAATTTTTACGCGATTAATAATTATTTTAATAGAAAATCGTGTCGCTACTATTTCACCCATTTTTATTAAGTTAACGCCACGACGTATTCGTATAGCCAAGTCAAGAAATAATCGAGATCGTTCGATTTTAAATTAAATTCCGAATTTCTAAAAATATCTCCATTCTCTTGATTTAAAGTATATTAAGTCTAAGTACTTAATTCAATGTTATCCCAATATTTATTTGTACAAAAATTACTTTTATTATTTAAATTAAGAAAATATATGCAAGCATGAGAGGTTCCATTATATATAATAATTATGAGAATCTTAATTTAATAAATATGGAAAAATATATAAATGGTTGATAGATTCCATTATATGTAATCATGAAGAGCATAATATTTGTATAAATATGGAAAAGTATATGAATGAATTATATACTCCATTATATATAATCATGAAGAGCATAATATTTGTATAAATATGGAAAAGTATATGAATGATTGATAAGACTCCATTATATGTAATCATGAAGAGCATAATATTTGTATAAATATGGAAAAGTATATGAATGAATTATATACTCCATTATATATAATCATGAAGAGCATAATATTTGTATAAATATGGAAAAGTATATGAATGATTGATAAGACTCCATTATATGTAATCATGAAGAGCATAATATTTGTATAAATATGGAAAAGTATATGAATGATTTATATACTCCATTATATATAATCATGAAGAGCATATTATTTGTATAAATATGGAAAAGTATATGAATGGTGCTTTACTTTAAGAAAATGATGTGTTAAAATTAATAGAATTGAATGATTATGTTTACAATATGCCAACTTTATACATCTATTTAAACCCATCTCTTTTACACACAACTCTACACATATACACTTATTTCCAATCTCTTGACAAAATTCACAAGTAAGAGAAATTCAAGGTGGTCAAGAAAGTTTTGGTCCATTTACTACAACACTTCATTTTAATCTTTTAAAAGGTAAGTATATCTTATGTTTTTATGAAAAGTAAGTATGTTTTTATGAAAGGTAAATACACCTTATGTTTTTATGAAAAGTAAGTATGTTTTTATGACAAGTAAGTATATCTTATGTTTTTATGAAAAGTAAGTATGTTTTTATGAAAGGTAAATACACCTTATGTTTTTATGAAAAGTAAGTATGTTTTTATGACAAGTAAGTATATCTTATGTTTTTATGAAAAGTAAGTATGTTTTTATGAAAGGTAAATACACCTTATGTTTTTATGAAAAGTAAGTATGTTTTTATGACAAGTAAGTATATCTTATGTTTTTATGAAAAGTAAGTATGTTTTTATGAAAGGTAAATACACCTTATGTTTTTTATGAAAAGTAAGTATGTTTTTATGACAAGTAAGTATATCTTATGTTTTTATGAAAAGTAAGTATGTTTTTATGAAAGGTAAATACACCTTATGTTTTTATGAAAAGTAAGTATGTTTTTATGACAAGTAAGTATATCTTATGTTTTTATGAAAAGTAAGTATGTTTTTATGAAAGGTAAATACACCTTATGTTTTTATGAAAAGTAAGTATGTTTTTATGACAAGTAAGTATACCTTATGTTTTTATGAAAAGTAAGTATGTTTTTATGACAAGTAAGTATATCTTATGTTTTTATGAAAATGTTTGGATCATTGCTATGAAATCAATCTCACAAGATTGTTATGGGTTCCATATGATATGTTTATGATTATGCTAAGGGGACCGGAGTTTAGTAGCGCTACACATAAGAATTCTTGCCATTTAAGTTCGGTAAAATTCTTGTGTCTCCCTATGTTTATGAATATTTCAATCATATCCTATGTTATGATGAAAATGATCCATATGCATTCAAAAGAAAATTTATGCTTGGTATACTTACTGGGATTTTATAAATCTCACTCCACGATATTTACCATTTTCAGATAATTGAAGGTTCGAGGCGGTCAACATGGAAGTGGCAAAAGTGGTTAAGATTGATGAGATAATTATGTTGAACTTTATGTAAGAAAATTATGTTCTATTTTTATTCACAAATAAAATTATGGGATTCTAATTATTCTTTTGAATAATTTTACATTACTATTTAAGTCTCGATAATATGATATGAGTCACTTTTTGTGGCACTCGAATGGTCGAGAATTCGGGTCGTCACACTTATCAAACCATATTTTATTTGCACAAATTCCCAAAATCACTTTGCAACCACATATTTTATCTCGAAAACATTACAATGTTTGCTTACAAACAAAAAACTTTTACCAAACAGAAGTTTGTGATCCATAACATTTATGATTTTTGAGAGAAAAAAATTTGTGACATATAATATTTGTGATATTTGACCAATAAAATTTGTTATTTGTGATTGATAAATAAGCCTTCATTTTGTAATAAATAAGTTTATAAAAAACACATTTATCCAAATCATTTTTTATTCCACACATTCCCAAAATCACTTTGCAACCACATATTTTATCTCGAAAACATCACAATATTTGTTTACAAAAAAAAAACTTTTACCAAACAAAGGTTCATTATCTATAACATTTAGAATTTCTAACCAAAAAAAATTGTGACATATAATATTTGTGATTTGTGACCTAAAATTAAGTTGTGACTTACAAATTTATAATTTTGATAAAAATATAAGTCGTGATCAAATAATTTTATAACATGTGACCAGATAATAGTCATGATAAATTGATTTGATAAATTGTGACATTTAAATTTTGATTTGTGATTTTGACCATAATTTATACACTTATTTATCTGTCAAAATTAGGATATTATTTGTTTTTCTTAAATAAATTATGCTTAAGGGGGGTTTATTTAATTAGGATTTGGAAGAAAATTTAAAGACTTTGATGGAATTTAAAAGTCTAGGGGTATTCAATTTAGACTTTTTTAAATCCATTAAAATCTTGAGTTATTCAATTTAGATTTTAATAGACTCTTAAAATGTCTTTTAAAGTCATGGTGTATTGTATAAAGACTTTTAAAAGTCCCGTGTTATTCAAATTATCAATGACTTTTAAAGACTCCTACGAAATCCTATATGTACTAACTTCTAAACGTAAAGTACAACCACAAAATCTCTTTATTTGTCTCTCATTAACTTCCAAGATTTTAAAAGACCTTTATAAAAAAAAAAATCTTTTAAATTGTAATTTTATTTATTCTATGTTTTTTTTTCTTTCATATTATTTTTAGAAATCTTAAACATTTGACTAAACAAATCATTATTTCTCTTCTCTTCAACTTTTTGTATTTTTTTATTTTAAATATTTTTCTTTATATTTGGACTCTCTTTTTTTTCATCGTTTTTTTTCGATTTTTTTATGAAAATAAATCTAACTAAAATTTCATAAGATCTTATAGAAAAATAATAAATAAATTGTGTCTAAACAAATAATAATAAGTAAAGTGATTCAATAATTTTTTCTAGAAATTTTTTTATGAACATAGTACAATTTTTATGTCGATATCAAATGCGATTTTATTTCCCCCCCATTTTTTTAATCACAAACATTTCTCTGTTTTAAAACTATTTATATTTCTCACGCTTTTTTTTTGTAATTCACTTTACATATAATTATTATTAACGATTCATTTTCACATCATACGAAAATTAATCTATTAGCGTTTATGTTTTTCAATTAAAAAATAAAAGTCTGTAAAAGTCTTTAAAAGTATTTGAAAGTCTTTTAAATCAATCTATAAAAGTCTTTGAAAATATATGAAAGTATTTAAAAAAAATGTCCACGAAAGTCTTTAAAAGTCTATATAAATTCATAAAAGTCAATAAAATTCAATGAAATCCATTAAAAAAAGTCCATCAAAAAAAGTCTTTAAATGTCTTTCGAAATCCCAATTGAATAAACCCCCCCTAAATGTTATTATTTATTATTATTTCAGGTTTTATCCCAAAAGTCAAGAAAAATGAGGAATTGGAGCAAAAACTCAATTTTGAATGCAATTGGAGATAAAAGAAGTCAATGACCAACTTTAATTATTTGAAACAATTGGGCTCAAGAATAAAATTTATCAAAATTTAATTGGGTTTTCAAAACCAATTCAAATCGGACTCTTTAGAATTTTAATTGATTAGAATTGGTATTGCTTGGAGGATTATATACACAAAGAGGAAGTAGTCAACAAGGGGTATTATTCTTGACGGGCGGCGGCTACAATCGAGGAATGCGGTGCGGCTGGAGAAGGATCAATAGGAAGAAAAGGTGGATGCAGGAGTGATTTTGGTGCAACATGATTTTCTCAATTCTTCTTACTCCGAATTTTATTTTCATTATTTATTATTTTTAATTTTAAGAAAATGAGTAGCTAAATTTAATATTGAAATTAATGATGAAGATTTAATATTTCTAGTTTTAATTTCAATTTTTAACCTGGGGATTTTATTGTTTTCATGTATTGATTTTACTATGTTTTTAATGCTTGAATTAACTGGCCACTAATTCACGATTTAATGATTGTTTTCACAATCTGAGATGTGAGTTAACAATTAGATCATGTAGTAAAATTCGACAATTTCAATAAAAAGATAGAGATATGAATTTGTGGTTGCTTTTGATCACTTATGAATTTCTAGAAAATTTAATGCATTTAGTTAAGGAGAACTCCGACCCGCTGTAAAGATATATGGCTGACTTAGTTAAATATGTCTAATTTGAATTCGAGAGGTAAATTAGATACATGTGTGAATTCGACCAAATACAATTTTAGAAAACAATTGAGATGAAAAAATAAACTAGAACATTACTTTGAAATCGTTAGTCGCGATATTCATTAAATTGTTTGAAAATCCACCACTTTAGTTATTGCTTTTAGTTTTAGTTTTAGTTTTAGATTTCTATTTTTATTTTAATTGCATTTTTATTTCATTTAATTCTCAAGCATTTGTCGTTTTTAGATTGTATGGTATTTTATTTTTTTAGTTAGTATTTGCTTAAGGTTAGGAATATTTTAAATCAAACTAAAGCTATAGCAAATACATAGTTATCGTGGGATCGATAACTCACTCAAAAGTCCACTTTTACTACTTATTAACGTTATCGTGCACTTGCGATATTCAAACCAACAGACATTAATATATTTAGAGTTTGTTTGGTATATGAGAAATTTTAGAAAAATTGAATTTTTGGGAAACTGTGTGATTTAAAAGAGATTAAAAAGTGTGAAAGTAGTGGGTCTTACAAAAATGTGTGATTGAAAATAAGTTTTGAAGGAAAATTGTGTAAAAAAATCCTTGACCAAACAGGGGCTTAATTAATAAAATATTTTTTAACTAATAAAATATAATAAAGACCTAATTTTAGAATTTTAAATTATTTTTCATAAGTTTGAAATTGTACGTTATAACTACCGTTCCCTATTTTGTATTGTACACATTAATGGGAAAGTACATATAATTGAGCCAAACAACAGGAAATTCTTTACCGTCTCCCTATTCACGACCTGTTTGAAAACGATTTTTGCTTTTGTTTTTACTCATTTAGAATAGTTTTATGAAAAAAGTTACATTAATTTTGTTTAAAAATTAATTTTTAAAAGCATTTCATACTCTAAGAACTAGAAGTACTTTTAAAGAAAGTAACAGTACTAGATCCGTTTCTTCTAAAAATTCTTCTAATATTTGATGGAAGCACTGTAATAAAAAATTACTAATGGGTCAAAAATAATTTTTGGGTCTTACTTAAAATTATTTGATCTCAAACTTTTTAACTTCTCAAAAACCATTCAATCAGGCCCTCATCGTACGGAATGTTCCAAAAGTTGGCAATTTTTTTTTCCCATTTCACCTTTTTTAATCCTCGACTTTAACAAAAAGCATAGTAGATAATCTTGATTAGTCCGAGCATGAGGTTTAATAGCTGTACGGACATCTTTTTACATTTTCTCCTTTGGGTTAAATAGCCATTAATAGAAGATTGATCTTGGTCAAATATATTTGTGGACCACATTCTCGAGATTAATAATATTATTATAACATTATTACTTCATAAGCATTTCTGGGAGCTTTCGAGTACACCACGTGACGTTCTATACTATCAATTAGGAAAATAAGTTGAGATTAATAAAAAGAGATGTTAGTGTTAACTCAAGGATCACTAACGAAGAGGGGTGAATTGATTTAGGAAACTTTTTCGACAAATAATCTCAAACTAAAAATTAATAGGTACAACTATAAATACTTAGTGTAGTAAGTACCTTAACCGTTAATGTAGTGTGCTATAAAGATGTAAATTTAATTGATAAAGCGAGTATAGCACTTAGAAATAGTATTGCACAATATAGTTGATATAATAATAGAGTAAGTGCAATGTAAGTAAGTAAAAGGAATAAGAGAATGCAAACGCTATTTAAAGATGTTCAATCAATCGATGTGATTTATGTTATCTATTACCGAGCTCTCCTTCACGAGTAAGGGAAAATCAACTATATTTGTTACGACCATGACTAATTGGATATGACACGTCATCTATATGGGCCCACCAGGGGAGCCACAAAACATCCAGTCGCCTAATCATGACCTATAGGCCAAAACTGCGGATACCAAATTTGCTGGATTCTTATATGCCGAGGTGACCCTATGCCGAGGTGATGCTATGCCGACGTAACCTAAGCCGGGGTGATGCTGTGCCGAGGTAACCTATGTCGGGGTGATGCTGTGCCGAGGTACCCTTATGCCGAGGTACTCCTAAGCCGAGGGGCGTACCCTGAAAAAGGTGACAAGACAGCTTGATGTGACAACATCTTTAAAGTGATTTGATTGTTGCTTTAACCCTATAACATGTAGTAATGATTATAACCAAAGAAATGGTTTACCTCATTAGAGTTATGATCTTACCACATGTAAAGCATAACACATGTCACAATTTAAGATAATTACACCTTCAATAAATAGAGCACACTTGCCTCCAAGGAAAGGGTTAGCATTTTTCTCTTAACTAAATATTTACTTTCACTCCCTTTTCTCTCTTTTACGCACTTATTTTTCCCGCACTCAAATTATATTTGCTTGACATGGGCGCTGCTTAGGCATCGGAGTGCAAACGGGAGCCACCTCGGCCCCCTTTGCAAAATGATTGTTTGTCACAGTGCGCAGGAGATCCACGTGTTCAAGAGTGAGGAGCTGAGACATGTTGGTCCAAGGTCCAACTGGATTTTGTGGTCAACATTTTGGCGCCGTCTGTGGGAAACCATACTGCTAACCACGAAAACACATGATGAAAAGCCACACATAGAAAGGAAAACCTTGAAAAAAAGGTGAAGAACCTCTTGAAAAAGAGAGGAGAAATACTACATAAAACCTTGAAAAAGGGCTAATAACCTTTTGAAAAAGAGTGAAGAACCACAAAAACCTTGAAAAAAGGTGAAGAACTCTTGAAAAAGAGAGTAGAAATACTACATAAAACCTTGAAAAATGAAGGAAACATTTTGAAAAAGATTGGTAACAAATGCCTTGAAGAAAGTCCGCCTTGAAAGAGGGACTCTCCTTCTTATTGTCCCCAAGTGGCATGGCCGAAGTGGCTCCCCCTCATATTGCCTAAGTGGCATGGCCGAAGTGGCTTCCCTTATATTGCTTAAGTGGCATGGCCGAAGTGCTTCCTTCATATTGCCTAAGTGGCATGGCCGAAGTGGCTTCCCTCATATTGTCTAAGTGGCATGGCCGAAGTGCTTCCCTCATATTGCCTAAGTGGCATGGCCTAAGTAGCTTCCCTCTTATTGCCTAAGTGGCATGGCCGAAGTGGCTTCCCTCATATTTCCTAAGTGGCATGGCCGAAGTGGCTTATCTCATATTGCCTAAGTGGCATGGCCGAAGTGGCTTCCCTCATATTGCCTAAGTGGCATGGCCGAAGTGCTTCCCTCATATTGCCTAAGTGGCATGGCCGAAGTGGCTCCCCTCATATTGCCTAAGTGGCATGGCCGAAGTGCTTCCCTCATATTGCCTAAGTGGCATGGCCGAAGTGGCTCCCCTCATATTGCCTAAGTGGCATGGCCGAAGTGGCTCCCCTCATATTGCCTAAGTGGCATGGCCGAAGTGCTTCCCTCATATTGCCAAGTGGCATGGCCGAAGTGGCTTCCCCTCATATTGCCTAAGTGGCATGGCCGAAGTGGCTTCCCTCTTATTGCCTAAGTGGATTCCTTCCGAAGGACCTCTTCCATGGACTTCTTCCGAAGCACCTCTTCGGAAGGACCTCTTCCATGGACTCCTTTCGAAGCACCTCTTCCAAAGCACCTCTTCCATGTACTCCTTCCGAAGGACATCTTCCGAAGGACCTCTTCCATGGACTCCTTTTCGAAGGACCTCTTCCATGGACTCCTTTCCGAAGGAACTCTTCCATGGACTTCTTCCGAAGCACCTCTTCGGAAGGACCTCTTCCATGGACTCCTTCCGAAGCACCTCTTCCGAATGACCTCTTCCATCTACTCCTTCCGAAGCACCTCTTCCATGGACTTCTTCCGAAGCACCTCTTCCATAGACTCCTTTCCAAAGCACCTCTTCCATGGACTCCTTCCGAAGCACCTTTTCTGAAGGACCTCTTCCATGGACTCCTTTTCGAAGCACCTCTTCCATGGACGCCTTCCGAAGCACCTCTTCCGAAGGACCTCTTCCATGGACTCCTTTCCGAAGGACCTCTTCCATGGACTCCTTTCCGAAGGAACTCTTCCATAGACTTCTTCCGAAGCACCTCTTCGGAAGGACCTCTTCCATGGACTCCTTCCGAAGGACCTCTTCCATCTACTCCTTCCGAAGCACCTCTTCCGAAGGACCTCTTCCATGGACTCCTTCCGAAGCACCTCTTCCGAAGCACCTCTTCCATAGACTCCTTCCCAAAGCACCTCTTCCATTGACTCCTTCCGAAGCACCTCTTCTGAAGGACCTCTTCCATGGACTCCTTTTCGAAGCACCTCTTCCATGGACTCCTTCCGAAGCACCTCTTCCGAAGGACCTCTTCCATGGACTCTTTTCCGAAGGACCTCTTCCATGGACTCCTTCCGAAGGACCTCTTCCATGGACTCCATTACGAAGCACCTCTTCCATGGATTTCTTTCGAAGTACCTCTCTCGAAGGACCTCTTCCATGGATTCCTTCCGAAGTACCTCTTCTGAAGGACGTCTTCCATTGACTTCTTCCGAAGTATCTCTCTCGAAGGACCTCTTCCATGGACTCCTTCCAAAGTACCTCTTCCGAAGGACGTCTTCCATTGACTCCTTCCGAAGCACCTCTTCCGAAGGACTTCTTCCATGGACTTCTTCCGAAGTACCTCTCTCGAAGGACCTCTTCCATGGACTCCTTCCGAAGTACCTCTTCCGAAGGATGTATTCCATGGAATTCTTCCGAAATACCTCTCTCGAAGGACCTCTTCCACGGACTCCTTCCGAAGTACCTCTCCTAAGGTCGTCTTCCATGGACTTCTTCCGAAGTAACTGTCTTGAAGGACGTCTTCCATGAACTCCTTACGAAATACCTCTTCCATTAACTCCCTCCAAGTGAGGGACCCCTTCAAAGAGAAGGACTCCTACAAGGGACTTCTTCCAAGAGAAGAACTACGTTAATTAAATCCCTCCAAATGATGAACCCCTCTTCCTAAGGAATCCTTACAAGAGAAGGACTTCTTCAACGAACTCCTTTTACAAAGGACTCTTTCATTGGTCGATTTCACTCTAAGAAAAACATCCGAAAGCTATAAATTCGAACCCCATCCATGAATGCCTGGGACATCCAAATTTAAGGGACTAGAGAGCATATACATGCATGTCAACACGAGACACAATGTATATATACTTTGTTTCATATTCTCCAAAGATATACATATCAAAACGAGACAGGCTTGTAAGCCCTCCAGTCGCTTGAATTAAGCATATTCTCTCTGCAATCCAGATGGGCTATTAGCCCTCACACATCTAGGAGTAAGATCTTCAATGTTATTGAAGACAACCTTATAATTTCCCTCCTATTTGAGGCATGCTTGGGATATTACTATGAGCTTATATGTCTTCATAAGTTCGAAGCACACTCGAGTATTCTTTTTGTTGGGATAAAAGATGCACTTTCAAAATTTGAATAACACGGCCCAATACTCTCTTAATATAACCAAGAAAATCCTACTTGAAAGGGTTGTCAAGTGTTCAAATAAGGACCCAAGTGTCCAAACTATATTAAAGCGTGGGACCAAGTGCCTATATTATTCCTTATCGGCGACGCTTTACCATGTAAAATATATTCTATTTTTTTCATTCTGGTTATGTCTTGCAATAAGGATTTTTTAGATATATTGTGTTTTGGTTATTTCTTAGAGTATACACACACTCCATCATCTTCGATCCCTTATATTTTCAAGTCCGGTTCGCACATAAATGAACCAACCAGACTTGAGGGACTAGTGTTACGACCATGACTAATTGGACATGACACGTCATATATATGGGCCCACCAGGGGAGCCACAAAACATCCAGTCGCTTAATCATGACCTATAGGCCAAAACTGCGGATACCAAATTTGCTGGATTCTTATATGCCGAGGTGATGCTATGCCGAGGTAACCTAAGCCGGGGTGATGCTGTGCCGAGGTAACCTATGCCGGGGTGATGCTGTGCCGAGGTATCCTTATGCCGAGGTACTCCTAAGCCAAGGGGAGTACCCTGAAAAGGTGACAAGACAGCTTGATGTGACAACATCTTTAAAGTGATTTGATGATTGCTTTAACCCTATAACATGTAGTAATTATTATAACCAAAGAAATTGTTTACCTCATGAAGAGTTAGGATCTTACCACATGTAAAGCATAACACATGTCACAATCTAAGATAATTACACCTTCTATAAATAGAGCACACTTGCCTCCAAGGAAAGGGTTAGCATTTTTCTCTTAACTAAATATTTACTCTCACTCCCTTTTCTCTCTTTTACGCACTTATATTTCCCGCACTCAAATTATATTTGCTCGACATGGGCGCTGACTTAGGCATCGGAGTGCAAACAGGAGCAACCTCGGCCCCCTTTGCAAACTGATTGTTTGTCACAGTGCACAGGAGATCCACGTGTTCAAGAGGAAGGAGCTGAGACGTGTTAGTCCAAGGTCCAGCTGGATTTTGTGGTCAACAATATTAGTAACTTACAATAAGGAGTATCAAATCCTTGGTGACTTACAATAAGGAGCATCAATCCTTAAGTGACTTAACAACAAGAAACATTTATCCTTAGGTGACTTACAACTAGAAGCACATATCCTTAACAATAATCGAGTTTTCACAAGGTTCTCGAAACCACCAAATATAATTATTTGAATTTCAATTGAATTAACTCTCTTGACAAATGATATACTCAAATTAAGTCTCAAGAGAGTTAGACTAACACTAAAATAAATAGTAATGAATTACGCTCGAGTGTTAGAAGAAAAAACTTTGAAGCAAATAATAATGAAAAGTTCAGTGCAATCAAACAAAAATTTTCAAAGAATATAATATCTTGTTTAATGGTTGAATCAAATTAAGTATCAAGAGATGCCACACTTGAATAATCAACAATGAGTTAAACTTAAAGTGTTTAAATAATGGAACTTTGATGAATCAAATAGTAATGAAAAGTATAGTACAAATAATCAAAGTTCCTCAATTGAAAATTCTCTCTTTAAAAAATTAAAACAAGTTTAGAACAAAGAGAGACTTACAATTCAATTCCAATATATAATGTGAAGAAGTTTATACAATGCAAAACCAAAAATCTTCGCAAAAACTTTATTTTAAAAGCTTTGATGAATTTTAATAAAACAAAGTTTGGATCAATCAAAGTTTTCTATTGAATAAAAACAAAGTAAGAACAATGAATTTTCATAAGATCAAGAAAAGTTAAGTAAATCGGACATTTCGGTTGATCGAAAGATCACATAGCCGTTAAATATTTTCAACGTTGGACTTTCGGTTGACCAAACTTTCGATCGACCAGAAACTTTTGGTTGACCGAAATGACTGTATTTTGAAAATTTCATTTTACATCAAAATATTTATTTTTCCAAAATCTAATACATATTATGGGTCAAAAATATTTTTATACAAGTGATAAAATTTTCAAATAAGTGTCTTGATGCATAAAAATCTTTTTCGAGCTCGTTGAATTTCATCGGTAAAGATTGAGAGTGTTATACTTTTACATAGGTTAAATTAATTTTTGAACTTGAACCCTAATCTTGTATTATTGAATTATTGATCTTCATGTTATACTTTTCAATTTGAATCTTGATCTTGAATATCTTCGATCTTGATTTTCTTTGCGTCTCATGTGCTCGATCACATAGTTTTGATTTAATAATTGTTGTAATAAAAAATTATTTTTGTATCTTTTGTATATGTGTTGATTATGTATAATCATTAAATTTTTATGAATGCTTATCTATATTGCGGATAGCAATTTCAGTTCATCGCATTTGTGAAAATCTATACTATATATAAAAGTATGATAGTTTGACAGAATTTAATTCTTAAATTCTTTATATTTTAGTATTATAGTAAATATCTAATATGATGTTATTGTTATTTGTATATTTTGGTTATAATTATTATTGTTGAGACCGTTCCCAAAAACATAGTACGTTGAACCACCAGGGAAGGCCCAATAGGGGCCCAATGTACCTTAACCCACGATTAAAGTTTAGGACATCACCTTGGGCCAACTTCCGAGGTAGAATAACACGTGAACTTATTTGGCCGAACTGATTTACGTTTAGCCGATGTGCTTTACGTTTAGCAGAGGTGCTTTACGTTGACGCCACAGATGAGTGATGGGACAACGGATGAAGTCAGAGATGTGACACCGCCTTTACCAAGAGTGACAAGCGCCTAGCCCCTACCAAACGTAGTAATGATTACTATCAAAAAGCAAGATTTTCCTCTCCAACCGCTAGGGTAAATACACGTGTAAAATCTACCATGTGTCGCCATCCAAGATTATAAATTCCCCTATAAATAGAGCATTCCTCGTGCCTGGTAAGTGGTTAGCATTTTCACTTTCTTAACTGAATATTTTACTCTCACTTCCCTTTTATCTCTTTTACACACTTATATTTGCTTGAAATGGGCACTGATTTTGGCATCAAAGTGCAAACGGGAGCCACCTCGGCCCCCTTTGTAAACTAATTGTTTGTCACAGTGCGCAGGAGATCCACGTGTTCAAGAGGGAGGAGCTGAGACGTGTTGGTCAAATGTCAAGCCGAATTTTGTGGTCAACATTTTTGCGCTGTCTGTGGGAAACCATACTGCTAACCACAAAAACGCATGATAAAAAGCCACACTCAAAAAGGAAATCTTGAAAAAAGGACGAATAACCTCTTGCAAAAAAAAACGGAGAATTGCAAGAACTTTGAAACATAAGTTTGTTACCCTTGAAAAATGCGTGAAACTTTGAAACATAAGTTTGTTAACCTTGAAAAAGGCGTGAAACTTTGAAATATAAGTTTAATAATCTTGAAAAATGCGTGAAACTTTGAAACATAAGTTTGTTAATCTTGAAAAAGGTGTGAAACTTTAAAATACAAGTTTAATAACCTCAAAAAGCCTTAAAGCTTTGAGATAAAAGTTCACCTATCTTTGAAAGAAAAGATAAAGCCAAAAAATTGCTCTGAACATGAATGAAAGTGACAATGATATTAACCCTCTTAGGAGTAGAAATGACCAGCTCAGCGAGGAGGAGGCTCCTCAGAGGCCTCATGAGAAGACAAACGAGGGGGTGGCCCAACCTAACCCTCCGCGCCGGCACCAAAATCGCCGTATGCTGCGGGACATGACTCGTATGGCAGCCCAAATGCTGGAAATGCAGAAACAGTAGATAGAACAAACTGCTGCGATGAATGCCTACATGGCTAGAGGGTATGTACTGAAGGAACCCATGATGCTCCCGCAGTATTCACAGCCACATTACTCACCATCTGATGCTGCTACTGCCTCCTATTATTATCAAGATCCGCAGGCATATGCCGAGGTGGAATCCGTGCCTCTCTACGAAGAAGGCCCGGAGCATAAAGCACCTGAAGAACAAGACCAACCCCTAGTTAAACACAGGGAGGCTTCGCCCTCGAAATCTGGCAGTGTCTTCATCCAAATAGGAGGGTTATTCAGAAGCAAGCGAGGGGGTCGAGCTAATCAAGGTCGGTACAATGCAGATGAGCCTAGAAATAGGCGGGAGCGACGTGCTGAAGAAGCCCTGTCGTGGAGCCAAATGCATGGAGATCGGCATAACATAGGGCAGAAAAATTAACCCCCACACATGAGCCTAGGAATAGGCAGGAAAGGAGAGCAGAAGCAGCTCAGACGAAATCTCGTAATGATTTTCCGGTCTTCGAAAGACCAAATTACGAGCAAGTTTTGCCACCACAAAGGCAGGAGTACGCTCCATCGCCCTACGACCAATACCATGACCCGATATATTCCGGTCATGACGAGAACAGTGAATTATCGTCATATGAGCTAGATGACGAAGAGGAAATAAGCCCCTTCACGGAGGGCATTCGTAGGTGCCCAGTGCCTCATGACTTTGAAATGCCAGAAATAGCAAAGTATTCTGGCCGAGGTGACCCTGACGATCACCTGTTAAACTACCGCGCTAGCATGGAAATAGCTGGAGCTACTCCAGCACTGAAATGTAAAGCCTTTGCTTTAACCCTGGAGGGAAGTGCGATACGATGGTACAAAAAGTTCCTTCCTGGATAGATTTGAAGGCAGCATTCAAAAATGGCTTTGTTTCCTCCAGGCCTGGCCTACTCCCACTCCAACGCCTTCAGGACTTAAGGCAATGAAGGGAGGAATCCTTGAAAAGTTACCTAGCCTGGTTCACTGAAGATATGCACATTTGTGAGAACATCACCGAGGCGGAAATGTTTTCCGCGTTAAAAGGGGGGCTAGACATGGCGAGCATGTTTTGGAGGGATGTCCGAAGCAGAAAGTCGAGGGATTACAATGCCATAGTAGATCTAATGAAGGAAGAGATCGTCTCAGAAGAAATGGCTACGGCAAGAGACAATCATCCTCAAGGAAAGGAGGCAATAAGGATAGGATCGATAGTAACCGAAGTGCAGCGCCACGTCCATTTCCAGGAAGCGGGTCCATCTCTGCAGCAGAGATCACGGAAGCTATCCCTAACTTGCACTCCAACGCTCCCCCTTAGAATCCCCCCTCAGCTCAAGGAGGAATGGAAAGTAGCCGAAGTGGAAAACAGCCCATGATTGGGGCTTACTGCGCCTACCACAGGTATTATGGCCACGCAACGGAGGATTGTAGAGAAATCCACATGTTAGCGGACCAAAAGGCACACGGGGAGAAGGGGAAGTGATTTCTCTCCTAACAAGGGGAAAACACAAAAACCGGGTAGTCAAAAGTTCAACCGAGCTGACGACGAGCTCCATGGAAGAACCCAACCAAAGAAAGGATTGACATTCGTCAAAGAGACAGGAGCAAAGGTCGGGATAACTCCTCGACACATGCTAAAGATACGAGAGATCCACCTATGCCTGCAAATGATCCGCCGATTCGTGAAATCGACACAATGTTGGGAGGCCCCCATCCAGCTGGAAGTATGAATAACTCCCAGAAGAGATATATCAGAGAGGCCAAGTAGCCCGCCAACGTGAATTACCACATCCATTCACATCCTGTTGGGATGCCTCGGACAGAATCTATCACCTTTACCCAAGACGACGCTATTGGGGTACACTTTTCGCATAATGATGCATTGGTTATCAGGTAGGGGTGGCTCGGAATGGGTTGTCACGAATGATGGTGGATGATGGTAACTCGATAAACCTAATTTACGGAGTAACTTTCGATAAAATGGGGATTAGCACATCGCTCATTTCAGTTCCAGATCCAATATATGGATTCACAGGGGATAGCATAACTCCCAGAGGATCCGTAACCCTTATGACTGAGGTAGGGTAAGCACCAACTTTATCCAAAATCCCCATGGAATTCTTGGTTGTGGACAAGATCTCCTCTTATCATGACTCAATTGGAAGGCCAGGTCTCATCAACTTGGGGGCTGCAACCCATACAAAATATATTTGCATGAAATTCTCCACGGAGTATGGTGTTGCAACTGTTAGGGGGAGCCAAACTGAATCGCGGGCCTGTTACACAAACGCTATCCGGAAATTTCAAAACCGGAGCTTGAACATGATTAGCGATGTGGCAAAGGCCGAGGCTGCTCCAGACCCTGAAAGACTGGGTGGAGGGCCCTCAGAAAATGAGGATGTTACAATGACGCCGGAAGAAGATCTGGCAGATCTAGACCCGAGAATGGCAAGAGACAATTGCTCTACTCCAGCTGAAAGGCTAGTATGCTTCGCTGTAGATCCACTTGACCCAATCAAGGAGTTGCAGATTGGATTAGATTCGCCGGTTGAATACAAATATCAGCTGAAAAACTTCTTAATCGAGAACCTCGATGTATTTGCATGGAAACATGATGATATGGTTGGAATTGATCCTAAAGTGCCCTCTCACAGACTCCAGCTTGATCCCAGAAGTCCTGGGCACAGGCAAAAGAGAAGACCGATGAGTTCTGATAAATATGAGGCCTTGAAAGAAGAGGTAATGAAGTTGTTGAAAAATGGCTTCATCAGAGTATCTCGATATCCGAAGTGGGTATCAAACCCTGTTTTGGTACCAAAACAGAATGGGAAACTGAGAGTATGTATTGATTTTTTGAATTTAAACCAGGCATGCCCCAAAGAAAGTTTTCCATTGCCTTGGATTGATCAGTTAGTTGACTCCACAGGGGGACATGAGATGCTGAGCTTTATGGATGCATACTCCGAATACAATCAAATCCCCATGCACGAATCAGATGAGGAGCACACCTCGTTTATTACGGATAGGGGACTCTACTGTTACAAAGCTATGCCATTTGGCTTAAAGAATGCTGGAGCCACCTATCAAAGGTTGGTAAATCGTATATTTTCAGAACAATTGGGAAACACCATGGAAGTATATGTTGATGACATGCTGGTCAAAAGTATGGTCGTCGCAGATCATATCCGCCATTTGTCAGAAGCCTTCGATGTTTTGAGAAAATATCGAATGAAGCTCAACCCAGCGAAATGCGCTTTTGGAGTAGCATCTGAAAAATTTCTGGGATTCATGGTAAATAGAAGAGGGATTGAAGCCAATCTCGATAAAATCAAAGCTTTTCTGAACATGCGATCTCCTCGGAGCCCAAAATAAGTGCAAAGCTTGACGGAAAGAATTGCGGCTTTAAATCGATTCGTTTTTAAGTCCACTGAAAAATGCTTGCCCTTTTTTAAAGATCTTGAAGGGAGGGAAGTGATTCCAGTATATGCCAGAATGTGTGCAAGCTTTTGCCGACCTGAAAGCATTCTTGGGGCAGGCCCCATTGTTATCAAAACCAAGAGCTGGCGAACCACTTTATCTATATTTAGCTGTATCAAAAGAGGCTATTAGCTCAGTGTTGATCAGAGAGGAAGATGAGAATCAATTCCCAGTGTATTATGTAAGCAAAGCCATGCTAGATGCAGAAACACGTTACCCATATATGGAGAAACTTACTCTCTCGTTGATCACAGCAGCTCGTAAACTCCGCCTCTTCTTCCAGTCACACTCCATACATGTTCTCACCAACTTTCCTATGAGGCAGGTGCTACAGAAACCAGATGTATCTGGGAGGTTATTGAAGTGGGCAATAGAAATCAGTCAGTACGACCTGCATTATGAACCTCGAACTGCTATAAACGCTCAAGCATTAGCATATTTCATAGTGGAGTTCACCCAACCGCCGGAGGTGGAGATGATTGATAACACGAAGGATAGCCGTGATTGGAAGTTTTTCGTTGACGGGTCCTCGACTGATGGAAGATCCGGGGCAGGTATACTACTAATGAGTCCGGAGGGATACAAACTACACAGTACCATCAGCTTTGGCTTTAAAGCTTCAAACAATTTTGCAGAATACGAGGCACTCTTAGCTCGGCTAAGACTTGCGAAAGCTTTGAAGATTAGGTCCGTGGTGGAAAATAGTGACTCACAGCTTGTCGTAAGCCGGTTTAATGGACAATTCGTTGCTAAAAAACCAACCGTGATTGCTTACTTGAAAAAAGTGAAAGATTTGGCCGCGAACTTTGGAAAAATGGAGTTACAGCATATTTCCAGAAATGAGAATTCTAATGCAGATGCTTTATCCAAACTAGCAAGCAGTAATGATTCCGAGCTCCACAATCTGATCCCAATTGAGCATTTGATGACTTCTTCTATTGAGCCAGGAATGGAGATTTTGGCAATCGAAAAAGAAGGATCCTGGATGAGTCCCATACTAGCATACTTGAAACATCAGACAGTACCAGACGAGTCGGAAGCAGCTCGGAAACTGCAAAGATATGCCGCAAATTTCGTACTCTTGGAGGATCTACTTTATAAGCGGAGTTACTCCTCTCCTTTACTGAGATGTGTTGGGCTGGAGGAAGGACGATATGTGATGAAAGAAATCCATGAGGGCATATGCGTCAACCATGCCGGGGCGTTGTCGCTGTCTCGGAAAGCCCTTAAACAGGGATTTTTTTGGCCGACTATGGGAAAGGATTCCCATGACTTCGTCCGCAAGTGCGATAAATGTCAAAGGCACGCGACCATACCACATCAGCCGCATCATAAGTTGACTGTGGTAACTAGCCCTTGGCCTTTTGCGAAGTGGGGGGTTGATATTATTGGTCATATGCCTAGGAGTACTGGTAACAATTGCTTTGCAATAGTGGCAATTAACTACTTCACCAAGTGGGTCGAGGCAACAAAATTCATCTGGAAGAATGTTATGTGCAGATTCGAAATACCGCACTCGTTGGTTAGTGATAATGCAAAACAGTTCAAAAACAGAAGCATAGATGAATTGTGCGACGATTTGGGAATTAAGAAATTATTTTCGTCTTCGCATCATCCACAAGCTAATGGACAGGTTGAAGCTGTGAATAAGAACGTAAAAAACACCCTAAAGAGGAAGCTGGAATCCAAAAAAGGCGCATGGGTAGATGAACTCCCACAAGTATTATGGGCACTTCGAACCACCTCGCACACTGCCACTGGTGAAATGCCTTTCTCCTTAGCGTATGGATCCGAGACGGTATGCCCAGTTGAAATTGGGGTGCCTTCTTTTCATCAAATCCATTATGACGAAGTGGGAAATGGAGAAGCACAGAGGGTTAGCTTGGATTTCCTCCTAGAAAAACGGAGTGACTCTCAAAAAGTAATGACCAAGTACCATTAAAAAATGGTCCGCTACTATAACAAAAGGGTAAAGAGTCGACACTTTAACATTGGAGACTTAGTCCTCAAAAAGGTCCTTCCCTCCACCCAAGAACCAGGAGTAGGGACTTTAGGTCCTAACTGGGAAGGCCCTTACGAAGTCACCACCGAGGTGGTTGATAAGTGTGCGTTTTACACACTTATTGTGCTTTTAAATAGACAATTTAATTAACAAATTGAGCAAATATCTACTTATATATTGCGTTTATCTTGTACAATTAGGTACAAACTCAATTGGAAAGGAAATAGACAAGATTGGAGAGCAATTGAGCTAAAAGAGGAGCAAATTTGATATCCAAGGACCTAATCGAAAGAAATCAAAAGTTCGGGGACTCAATTGCAACATCTCAGAAAGATGGAGGATCTACTTTGCAAATATTTCAAGGGCATATCTGTAATAAAAGTCAAAATTCGAGGACTAAATTGAAGAAGACCAGAAGATGGAGGACCAAATTGCAAATCATGAAAAGACAGAGCTACCAGATGAACCACGCGATCACGTGGCTCTTACAAGTAGCGATCGCGAGAGAGGCCAAAAATCCAACCTGAGAGATTTCAGACTAATCACGCGATTGCGAGGCACTCAGCCACGCGATCGCGTAGGCGACTTTCTGGCCAATTCCGGATTTTTTTCTGTTTTTTTTTATTTTGTGGTAAGGGCGTGTTTGGCTCGTTTTGGGCGCGTTTTTGGACCTTTTTTAGGTCAGATTTTTAGGGTATATATACCCCCACTTCTCACTTCACCAAAGGATCCCATCTTTTCTTAACACAAACCCTAGCCCCCTTCCCTCTTTTTCTCTCTTTTCTTTCTTCTTCTTCTTCTTTTTCTTTTCTTTGTTTTTGTTTTGTTTGTAATTAGTTTGTAGTTTAGTTTTGTTTCAAAGTTTTAGTCACCATTGGAGCAAGGAAGCAAGAAGTGAGGTGAAGATTCAAAACAAAGTTCAAGGAATTTTGGGGCAAAAATCAAGGGAAGTGATTTATTTCATTATCTTGTATTTTTAATCTTTGATTTCTATATTTTGTGATGTATTTTTGTAAACCTCAACTTTTGCGCAATATTTATATAATGGGCTAGTTATTTTATGTTGGGATGATTGATGTAGCTTAACTTAGTTTAAGTAATTTTAATGTTTGTTTGTTAATGTTGAGCTTATTTCATGTGTGTTTGTTTTTGAGATTATTCCATGTGTTTGATTGATCACCAAATGTATGTTTTGTGAAGTGTATGATAATCGAGAGATATTATGCATTTTAGACCAAATAACAAATGCTCTAGGTTCTTGTTAAGGATAGAGATATACCTTAAACCCTAGATGATCCATTGAGCTATTTTCACAAAGAGTTAATGCAATTGATTGGGCCTTAATCGACATAGAGATATAGTAGGTTAGACCAATTGATTAGAGTTGATTTCACTCGAGAGAGGTAATTAGCTAAGCTTGGAAAATCGGGTCTAACATTGTAAATGAGTAATTTATTAATTTGCATGTGTTGAGAAATTACTTAAACAAGAGTTAAGTGAAATCATGAATCCCAACTATTTTATCTTTCATTTTTCTTATTTTAATTTGGTTTAAAATTAGTTTCGTTAATTTAGAATTTTACAAAACCAACTTTTAATTGTGTGTTTATCTTTGTTGTTAGAATTAAATTAACTAAAGTTTTATAATCTAGAGTATACATTCCTCGTGGGATCGACAACCCGGACTCAAAAAGTCCACTTTATTACTTGTACGCGACCCGTGCGCTTGCGGTACACTATTTTGACCTTTTCCCCTTCCCCGTTACAGTAACCTTCTTAGGTTCAGCCCTTTTTTCCAAGCTAGGTTGTTGGGGACCCACCGGCAGCAGACTGTGTGGTGGCAGTAATGCAGGAAGAGGACCCTAAGCAATGCCCTGAAAAAGGGGTGCAGGGGCAGCCTCATCCCGCAGGATAGAGCATCATAACATACGGCCACCTGGCCTGGGGGAGGACTACAGGGTCGGCAGAAGGCGTAGGGTGCACTAATCGAACCCCCTCTGGCATCCTGAATTTCGCCGAAGCTCCCGTCAAATCAATCCCTCGATTTCCGTGGAAATCTCACTGCTTTCCCCTGATTCTGGGTTTGGATCAGGGTCTACATGATACCTCGACACTTAATTTACCAGGTCTACCCAATCTTCAACCTGGGATATTTCCTCCCCAGAAAGCCCTAGCTCTTCCCTATGTGCCATAAATGGGGCCCTAATAATTAATCCGAGGTCGTGGTGACTGGAAGAAGAGCTCACTGCCTCTCCTCTTTCCAAATCCCAATCCAGCTTGCTTCGAAGCTCCAGCAAAGAAGCTTCCTCCTCGGATGATAGATGAACCATGTAGTTCTGGTTCTTTTCTTCTTCGCTGTCAGAATCATCCAAATAAATTATACCACTGCATTTCCTATGCCTCCTCCTAATCTGTTCCCTAAAGAAGCGGGAACTAAAAATCGATAAAGACAATGGGCAGAAACCTCTGACAGGAATCGCCATTGCAAATAGTTCATGTGAACCGTTCCCCCAACTCTATCCATTTTTTGTTCTTAAAGATGGGTCAGATTCATCAAAAGGAAAAAAATGCAAAACGAAAATTTCAAACCCACACTCGAAGATTAGAAATAAAAATGTTTTGCACATACAAAGGAAAAGAAATTTACCTTCAAAGAACGAACGTTCGAGATTGTACACTTGAAATGAGGAACACGCCAATGAAAGCTGTTGAACGGTAAGGACTGTTTGCTGGGTAGAAAACCCTTGAAGAGAAGATGCGAGACTTGTAAGAAAGGAAAAAGCAATACAACCTTTTGCGAGAGTGTTACAGCAAAAATTCTGAGAAAATGTTAAAGGGAAGATAATGAGACGAAGGAGGATTTATAGGGAACCAAATGATCTAGAACCCTTGGTCTTTGAGCCACATGATTGATGCGGGTAACCCACGCCTCTTGGGGAATGGGATAATCAAAGCACCAGCTGTCGGAGGAAGGGATGAAACCGTTCAGCTACCACAGTGAGTGCCACGTGCGGCAAAAATGTCACTCCCATCACCTTTTATATTTCTTGGGAACCAATATCAGTAGCCCCTTTTTATTAAATACGCCGCCTAAGAAACGTGCTAGTGCGATCCCAACCTTCGCTTAGGAGAGAAAATCCGAAGTAAGAGGTCGGCTATACTCTGAATCCGAACTTTCCATAAGGAATGCCACTCCTGACCTTAAAATCGCCGCGCTACATAGTGACTCCAAGCAGCGGATGGCAGAATAATTACAAAATATTGGATATAACAAATGATGAAACTTGAACAAAATTATTCTTGTGAAATTATGACAAATTCGATCCGTCCATGAATGACCACATTGAATTTGAGGGACTAGTGTTTAGACCGTGCCCAAAAACATAGTACGTTGAACCACCAGCGAAGGCCTAATAGGGGCCCAATGGACCTTAACCCATGATTAAAGTCTAGGGCATCACCTTGGGCCAACTGCCGAGGTAGAATAGCACGTGAACTTCTTTGGCCGAACTGATTTACGTTTAGCCGATGTGCTTTACATTTAGCCGAGGTGCTTTACGTTGACGCCACAGATGAGTGATGGGACAACGGATGAAGTCAGAGATGTGACATCGCCTTTACCAAAAGTAATAGGCGCCCATCCCCTACCAAACGTAGCAATGATTATTGTCAAAAAGCAAGATTTTCCTCTCCAACCGTTAGGGTAAATACACGTGTAAAATCTACCACGTGTCGTCATCCAAGATTATAAATTCCCCTATAAATCGAGTACTCCTCCCGCCTGGTAAAGGGTTAGCATTTTCACTCTCTTAACTGAATATTTTACTCTCACTCCCTTTTCTCTCTTTAAAACACTTATATTTCCCGCACCCAATTTATATTTGCTTGAAATGGACACTGACATTGGCATCAAAGTGCAAATGGGAGCAGCCTCGGCCCCCTTTGCAAACTGATTATTTGTCACAGTGCGCAGGAGATCCACGTGTTCAAGAGGGAGGAGTCGATAAGTGTTTGTCCAAGGTCCAGCCGGATTTTGTGGTCAACAATTATTATTTTTATTATTAAGGTTAATATTGTATAAGTTCAATCAATATTTTTAGTTATCAGTATTAAAATTATTATTTAATTATTTATTTTTTTTTAATTTATTTGTCGTTCTTAATATTATAAATCCTATGTATAAGCATCAATAATTAAATTGTGTAGTTGAAAAATAGTTTTGAAAAAATATGTGATTAAAAAGTGGATTAAAAATATGCTGCTTATAAATAATTTATAGAAAAAATTACTGAACGGAGGTTAATATTGAAGAGTTAATGCTTTGATTATTTTTTTAGTTAATAATATTAATAGAATGATTAATATTTTTTAATCATTCTTAATTTTAATAAAAATTTTAAAGATTACAGGGTATAATTTTCAGTATAATTTTGTAATCTCCAACTTTACTCGATTGTCGTATAATGAAAATCGCTAGATTTTCAAAATTATTATTTTGACTACTTATTTTTGTAAATAAAGTTTTATTGGTTAAATTCAAATATTTTGACTATTTTTTAAATTATTGTGATTAATGTTTTTGAATGAAAATTTAAAAGTACGTTAAATACAAGAGGCAAATATAGAAGTTTTGAGAAATATGCTAATAATTTTCACATGCATCAATATTCGTGCACATTATATTATATCAAATATGATATACCATTAAAAAATTACTAAGTTTACATTTTCAATAAAGTTATTAATAATTCATAAAATTTATTGAAATCAATAATAATTTATTATTTAAATATATAAACTGACGTTTACTATTCAAGGAATTTTTTAATAATTTGAAATACTTACGTTATTTTTTAAATTCTAATAATTATTGTAATAGATAATTCTTTTTTATGTATTTATATATATATTGATTATGTATAAGTACTAAAATTTTACGAATAGTTATTGAAATTGATATTGCGGATAATAACTTTCGTGCATCGCGTGCGTGAAATAATAGTTAATATAACGATAATGGAAGAATGAATTAATGATTAATCTACCAATGCAAAGATCGCAGATTTCGTAATAGTTACACAACATTGAGTGAATGATCAACCCCAATTTTGTGGTCAATAACTAAGAAATACCTACATACCATTACGTAGATTACGTCAAAAGGTGTTCTTGAATTCTTTTCAAGATGCGACTCACATTGGCAAGGGGATTACTCCGGCAGGTTGCAACTCCCAATAAGATTTACTTGTTTCAGAATCATTCACATAAATAAAAGACAACACACTGTGTGACTGTAAGAGTATTTCTTCTATTCAATATGTTATAAATATGTATCATAATGAATTCTCTTCTAATTTGTTTATAAAATTCTTCAATGGAAACCGGATGCCTCATTTTAACTTTTTTGCAGCATTCAATAGTTGTAGTTGAGAATAAGGTTGGACTGCTTATAGGAGGGATCAAACGGGCATAAATTGGCTCATAGCTTTATTCTTGAAAAAATCTCACATTTTTTGCAATTGACAGATATTAGAAATCTTCGAGAACACTTTCAAATTTTGATAAAAGTTATTCTATAACTCATTTCTATTGAAAAAAAAAATCAAAGCAGTAATCAAAATGACTTAAAGGTTTCAATAACAATCTGAATTTGATAAGTTATTCTTGCAATCATTTTTTATAATTGGTTTAAAACTTGTCGGGTTGCGATATTAAACCGCGGTTTCGATAATTGAAACCTAAACAAAACCGTTTAAATCGGTTGGAAATTTTTTCAAACCAAACCAAACCATTTCGCATTTGAAACCAAATCAAACCAAACTATTTATTGCGATTTGATTCTATTTAGCTGATTAACGATTTATTAGTTCACCCATACCTAAAATTAGATTTTAGCACCTATTTGATATTTAGTTTTTGTTTATAAACAAAAAAATTGTGTTTTTTTAGATAATATATGCGGTTGAAAAATAATTTTTAAAAATGTGATGAAAAACTGGTGAAAAATGTGAAATAAATTGTAGAATTTTTAATCCTCGTAAAGCGTGCATACGTTGAGCTAGCAAGAAAGTAATAATTATATGCACATACTCCTTTGCAATCCGACTCTTTGGCATTAACAAATGGATGGAAGGCAATAGGAATTTGTACATCTAGGTAGCTCAACCATGTAACTTGTTGGACGAAAACGAGATTAGATGTGTGCAACTGTTTTATGTATACCAACCTTAGCTTTTTGTAATATAAAACTTCTAATTATTGTAATCAAGCAATGAAATGAAAAAATAATAATAATAACCTATGAACAATTTGTTGGGCTTAAATGGTTTTTGGTCCAAATCATTATTAAGTAATGAATTGGTCCAACTCATTTTAAATATGATTAGAGAGGTGGAGGACCACTTTGTGCAATTTCATATAAGTTGGCACTAACCTAATTTTAAAAGAAATGGGCATATAGACTTGCTTTTGCTGGGAACACAGTAACAATTCACGCGAAAAGAGGCTGGGAGATATGACGCAATGGCTGTGACTTTCTTGCTTGCCATTTTCTCTCTACACACATTTAAACATCAACCATAGAATAAAATGTGCTATATTTCTTGTTATATTTTTTTGGAGAAGAAAGTGTTGATTATTGTGTGTTCTTCTTTTTCAAGATTTGGGATTCTCTAAGTTCTATCTTAGAATGATTTAGGTGCTATTTATTCTCCATTATTGTTATTATTGAGGTCCCATCTATTGTATTAGATGATGTATATTGTGATTGTCAAGATTATTCTTGAAGGTGTGTATTTGGTTACCTCTAAATTTATGACACAAATTTAGGGAAGAAAATATTGTATTCCTATTATTTGGTAATAGTGGAATTGTCGGTTTGCCCTCGTCGATTTTCCCTTCTCATTTGAGGGTTTTACGACGTTAAATAATTTTGGATGTTATCGCTTTTAATATATATAGTTCGGTATTCTATTGCTTGGATTGAGTTGTTGATTTTCTATTTTAATCACACAGAGTTTGGGGGAAATATTTTTGGCGTTGCTAATTGTGTTAGCAATTTTATTTGTAGTTCAATTTCCTAAAAGTGGTATCAGAGCGAGGTTGGATTGTGTGGATTAAAATGGAGGATCCGGTTGGTTGTGCTATGATTGGACTCACTAATCATGATTGGGTAACTTGGAAGCCTATGATGGAGGATATCCTTTATTGCAAGGATTTGCATGACCCCGTTGAGGGTGACACAGCTAAACCGAAGGATATGTCAAACAATTATTGGACCAAACAGAATAGAAAGACTATCGGAACTATAAGACAGTGGGTGGATAATAGTGTGTTTCATCATGTGGCATAGGAGACTAATGCCCAAAAATTGTGGTAGAAATTGGAGTCTATGTTTAAGAAGAAGAATGCATCTAGGAAGTCTTTTCTGATTAGAGACTTGGTCAACATGAAATACAAAGATGGCATGGGTGTGACAGAGTATTTGAACAATTTTCAGAATATTGTAAATCAGTTGACTACTATGTGTACGAAATTAGAAGAAGAATTGTAGGCTTTGTTGCTTTTGAGTTCTTTGCTGATAGTTGGAAGACCTTTGTTGTGACTATCAGTAACTCTGCTCCGAATGGTGTTTTGACTATAGAGTCTGTTAAAGATAGTATGCAAAATGAGGAATCGAGAAGAAAGTCCTCGGGTGTACATGTTGGGTCAAATCATGCACATGCTCTTGCAGTAGAGGACATGGGGAGAAATCGGAATAGATGGCAGAAAGGTCGCAGCAAGACAAGAGGTCGGTCAAAATCAAAAGAAAAAAAAAGTTAGCTTGTTATCATTGTGGTAATGTGGGCCACATTAAAAGAAATTGTCGAATTTGGTTGAGAGAGCAAATGGATGGTAGCAATATGAAAAGAATACTACATCTATTATTTCTACTAGTGATGAAGTACTTTCTTGTGTAGACGGTCATTTCCTACACGTAGGTGATCCTAGTACTGAGTGGATTGTTGATAGTGGTGCTTCCTACCATGTTTGTTTGAACAGGGACTTGTTTTCAAATTACACAGCTGGTGATTTTGTTATTTCAAAGATGAGAAATGCTAGCAAATCTAAGATTGTTGGGATTGGTGATATTTACTTGCAAATAGAACTTTGCTACTCTTTGATACTGAATGATGTGAGGCATATTGCTGATATGCGCCTCTGAATAATTTCAGTTATGGTTCTCGACAGACAGGGTTATTATAACAAATTCGGTGATTTAAATTGGAAATTGTCGAAGTTGCACGCTCTACAAGACTTATATAAAAGCTTGTAAAACTGAGGTGAATGTAATTGAATATACTTCTCCCGATTTATGGTACAAGAGACTTGGTCACATGAGTGAAAATGTTTGCAAGTTCTGGCTAAGAAGACATCTATTCCCTTAGCCAAAGGCATGTCTCTAAACCAATGCGATCATTGTTTATATGGTAAACAACATAGAGTTTCTTTTAGTGGTTCATTTAAAAGAAAACATGATATTTTAGAACTTGTGCATTCTGATGTGTGTTCTCCTAGTGATGTTGCTTCTTTGGGTGGAAATAAGTATTTCCTCACTTTTATTGATGATGCTTCTAGAAAGCTTTAGGTTTATATGTTGAAATCTAAAGATCAGGTATTTCAGAGTTTTCAACAGTTTCATGCAATGGTAGAACGAGAAACAAAGAAGCCTTTGAAATGTCTTAGAACGAATAATGGTGGAGAATATACTTCACATGAGTTCAGGGATTATTGCTCAAAATTTTGGATTCGAAATGAGTTTACTGAAGCAGGTACTCCTCAACATAATGGTGTGGTAGAAAGAATTAACTGTACCATTCTTGACAGAGTCGATGCATGTTGAAAATAGCCAAGCTACCCAAAATGTTTTGGGGTGAAGTAGTTCAGACTGCTTGCTATTTGATCAATAGATCTCCATCTGTTCCTTTGGACTTTGATATTCCAGAAAGAGTTTGGACAGGCAAAGATGTTTCCTACTTTCATCTGAAGGTGTTTGGGTGTAAAGCTTTTGTGCACGTGCCTAAGGAACAGTGATCGAAGCTTGATGACAGAGCTACTTCGTGTATATTTCTAAGTTATGGTGATGAACAGTTTGGGTACAAATTTTGGGATTCAGAGAAAAAGAAGATTGTGAGAAGCAGAGACGTGGTCTTTCACGAAGACTAAACCATTGAAGATTTGGATAAATTGGAGCAGCTTAGAGTGACTGCAGTTGTTCCTGATCTCGCATCTACTAGCACTTCAACATCATAGCCTATTGTTGAAGAGAATTTAGCTCCTATTAATGAGAATGTTGATGACATTGCTCATGATGATATAATAGCTTATGAGAATGCTAATGAGGGGGAGCAAATACCTGAGACAGAAGAAGATGAAGAAGTACATGTAAGAAGATCTACCAGAGATCACGGGCCATCTACTAGGTATCCTACTACTGACTATATTTTGCTTACTACTGATGGAGAGCCAGAAATTTTTTCTGAGGCACAGGTTGATAGGGATAAAGTTCATTGGATGAAAGCAATGACAGAAGAAATGAGTTTTTTGAGGTAGAATGATACTTATGACTTGGTGAATCTTCCTAAGGGCAGGAAAGTATTGAGAAATAAATTGGTGTATAAAATGAAACGGGATGACCACGGTGATTTGATGAAGTACAAAGCTCGTTTGGTTGTTAAAGGTTTTGGGCAGAAATATGGTGTTGATTTTGATGAGATTTTCTCTCATGTTGTGAAAATGTCATCCATCAGAGTTGTTTTGGGGTTAGCAGCCAGTCTAGACCTAGAAATGGAGCAAATTGATGTGAAGACTGCCTTCTTACATGGTGACTTGGAGGAAGAGATTTATATGTTTCAACCAGAGGGTTTTGAACAAAAGGGGAAAGAACACCTTGTATGCAAATTGAAGAAGAGTTTGTATGGGCTCAAACAAGTACCAAGACAATGGTATAAAAAGTTGATGCTTTTATGGTCAGTCAGGAATACACAAGGACGACTATAGATTTCTGTGTTTATATCAGATCTTTTCCATGTGACAAATTTATTATTTTACTGCTTCATGTTGATGATATGCTTATAGTTGACCAGGATGTGGGGTTGATCAAGAAATTGAAAGAAGCCTTACATAAGTCATTTGATATGAAAGATTTGGGGCAGGCTAAACAGATATTGGGCATGGAGATAATTCGAGATAGAAAATCTAAGAGGTTGTGGTTATCACAAGAAAAATATATTGAATGGGCTCTTGAAAGGTTCAGTATGAAAGGAGCTAAATCAGTTAGCTCACCTCTTGGGGTCATCTCAAACTTACTAAAAGATCTCGTCCTTCAACGAATGAAGAGAAGAAGAAGATGGAAGCAGTACCCTATTCTTCAGCAGTTGGAAGTTTGATGTATGCTATGGTATGTACTCGTCCAGATATTGCACATGCAATTGGTGTGGTAAGAAGATTTTTGTCTAATCCGAGCAAAGATTATTGGGAAGCAGTAAAATTGATTATGCTTTATCTCAGGGGAACTTCTACTTTGTGTTTGGGATTCAGGGGAGCTCAGCCATTTTTGACAGGGTATACAGATGCAGATTTGACAGGTAATCTTGATAACTGAAAGTCTACATATGGGTACTTATTTACTTTTGTAGGGGGAGCTGTTTCTTGGCAGTCAAGATTGCAAAAATGTGTGACTTTGTCTACAACTGAGGCTGAGTATATTGCAGTTATCGAAGCATGTAAAGAGATGATATGAATGAAAAAGTTTCTTGAGGAGCTCAATGTGAAGCAAGGTGAGTACATCATTTATTGTGATAGTCAGAGTGCTCTTGAGCTAAGTAAGAATTCTGATTTTCATTCTCGTACTAAACACATTGATGTGAGGTATCATTGGATACGTGGAGCTGTTGATGAGAAGTTAGTGCAAGTGGAAAAGATTCACACTAATAAGAATATTGTTGGCATGTTGACCAAGGTTGTTACCAAGCAGAAACTTGAGTTTTATGTCGAGTAGACCGAGATGGATTCCAAATGATTATAGTCTTGGGGTGTACCTCCGTCATGGGTTGGAGGGGGAGATTGTTGGGCTTAAATGGTTTTTAGCCCAAACCATTATTAAGTAATGAATTGGTCCAACCCATTTTAAAAATGATTTGAGAGGTGGAGGGCCACTTTGTGCAATTTCATATAAGTTGGCACTAACCTAATTAAATGAAATGGGTAGAGGCTTGCTTTTTACGGGAACACAGTAACAATTCACGCGAACAAAGGCTAGGAGATATTACGCAATGGCTATGACTTTTCTTGCTTGCCATTTTCTCTCTACACACATTTACACAACAACAATGGAATAAAATGTGCTATATTTCATGTTAGATTTTTTTGGAGAAGAAAGTGTTGATTATTGTGTGTTCTTCTTCTTCAAGATTTGGGGTTCTATAAGTTCTATCTTAGAATGATTTAGGTGCTATTATTCTCCATTATTGTTGTTGTTGGGGTTCCATCTATTGTATTAGATGATGTATATTGTGGTTGTCAGGATTAATTCTTGAAGGTGTGTATTTGGTTACCTCTAAATTTAGGGCACAAATTTATGGAAGAAAATATTATATTCCTATTATTTGGTAATAGTGGAATTGTAGGTTTTCCCCATCGATTTTTCCTTCTCATTGGATGGTTTTACGACATTAAATAATTTTTGGTCTTATCGCTTTTAGTATTTATAGTTCGGTATTCTATTGCTTGGATTGAGTTGTTGATTTTCTATTTTAATCACACGGAGTTTGGGAAAAATATTTTTGGCGTTGCTACTTGTGTTGGCAATTCTATTTGTAGTCCAATTTTCCAACACAATTCAGATATACAAAGCAAAAGAGGACTGATAAGTACATTTTATGCACTTATTTATATGCTTAAATTAGGATTTTATATAGTCGTTTGAGAGTAAATGCTGCTAACTTATCTATCATTTTTATATATTTCAGTTCTATCTCGAAATCGAGAGAATGAAGCAATTGGAGAAAATAATGAGCAAAAATGAAGGAAATTGGACCAAAAGTGAGCAAAGCAAGAGTACTGGATGTAAAACATGGATAAAGAAGGAGATCAGTGGAAGATATTCAAAGAACAAATGAGGAAGTGAAGAATCAAAAGAAGAAAAGATGAAATCGAATAGTTTCAGAAGTATAAGGATCAAAATGCTTCAATCAAAAGATAAGGACTTGAGATGAAATAAAATATGAGGACCAAGTTGTAGAAATTAAAAGATGAAAATTACTGTCAGACTTTACAACCGTGCTGCCGCACAATTGAATATCGCGTGCAGTTGCACGAACTAAAAATTTGGCGACTGAAAGGCATGTTTTTGAGTCTGCGGCCGCAACAATTTCTACCATGCGGTCGTACGGTAGTCCCGACTGGGCCACTGGTGAGCTTTTTACGAGAATTTTGATAAAATTCAGACCTTTTTTGCCTAGGTCAGGGGGATACATATAAATAGAACATGTTGCACGAATTTTGGGGACTCTCTAAACCTAATACATTCAACATCATATATAAGTTTTGGAGAGGGAATTCATGGAATAATCATCAAAATCTCGAATTTCTCATATTCTAAGTGATGGAGTTTCTTTATATTTGTGATTTGATATTAACAATATATCTAGGCTAAATTTCTGTAGTGTTTAGATTATGATGAAGTCGTAGAATCTTATTTTATGCTTTGATTTATTTATTTTATGACAATTGGTATTTTGAGTAATTGATTCGTACTTAGTTTCATCTATAATTTTGATACATGAATTATATAATGTTTGTGGTGATTTTCTATGTTCAAAAGAGTAGAATTTTGCTAGACTTGAATCAATTGACATAGGGTTCGATAGGGATGGAAATATACCACTATACCCTATGTGATCTTTTCATGTTTATGATTGTTTAATGCTTTTCTAAATATTTGCATTCATCATAGAAATACATGTGGATCGTAATTATAAAAAGGCTTAAATCTTGTTCGAAATAGAGTTTTAGGCATTATAGGAACATTGATCTTCAATAATATACCTTGTCATGAATTATTTAAATCATAGTGTGAAATATAGATACTAAGATGGATTCTAAATCATAGCACTTCATTCACATGTATTTGTCAAACAAATTTTGCATTCCCATTTAGTTTGTTTTAGTTTAATAATTTTAGATTTATTTGATAATTTAGTCCAATCATTTAGGATACTCTATAAACCACTTTACATTTACTTGTTTCAGTTAAGGCTAATAATCTAAGAAAATAAGTCTACTCAATCCTTGTGGGAACGACGTTCGGACTCAATTCTATTTTATTACTTGTTCGATACCATACACTTGCGGTAAGTAAATTAAGCAACAAGGACGCTATGAAAAATATTTCACACTGAATCAAGATAAAAATATTGCCCATTATATAAAGACTTAATATCTATTTGGGATGACTTTTGAGATCAAAAAACTATTTATTACCCGTTTGATAAAAAAAATTTAAAAGTGCTTCCATCAATTATAAAAACTTTTAGATAAAACCGATTCGCGGGTTCCTCTAGAACACTTCCAGAGTAGGAAGTGTTTTTGAAAATTAGGATACGTTCAATTGGTCTATTTTCCATGGTATCAAAAGTTATATACGTGTGCGCGCGCGCGCATACTCCAAAACACTTTCAGAGTAGAAAATATTTTTGAGAATTAGAGCTCATTTTATTCCATGTATTTTTTGCAAAATTTTGAGGAATTTTGGAGTTTTTTGAGAATATGTGATTGAAAAGTGAAAAGTTGTGAGTTTCATAGAAATATGTAGTTGAAAATGAATGTAATAAAAAAATTAAAAATTCTGCATAGGACCAAACATGCTCTTAGGATACGTTCGATTTGTCTTTCCATGAAAATGGAAAATATTTTTCATCCTATTTTCTACTTTGTGTTTGAGTGGTTTTAATTTTTTGCGTAAAATTTTTAAGATACAAATTTTTTATTCATGTTTTGATTATTTTCATTGAAAAATCTTTCTTGAGGAGTTGGTAATGAATTTTTCATCTTACATGAAATTCATTTGTTTTTCCATTCTCCCCAGTCAAACATGCAATTAGGTTTTAAATAAAAATTAATGTATTTTTTTATGTAGCACTTCCATAGAAAGTAAAAATTAAAGTAAAAACTAAAATAAAACTCAGGTCAAATGACTCCCTTAGAACACGCCTCGCTTAAAATGGATAGGCTGAAGTTGCTTACCGCATAAAACAAAAATGGTTAATTATATTCTATACTGGTTCTATCTAATGCCATTAGATAAATACTCCTTTTTCATACTGTTTAGATTTCTAACTAATTATACATTCTCTCTCATCTCTCATCATTGTTTTTCTCCCACCTCTATAATTCATTTCTCTCTCATTAAATTTTTTTAACTATTTTTCTCTTACCTGTCAATTCGAATAAATCTCAAATCTCTTATTCCTCACTCATCTCTCTCTGTTTCGTATTTGAGATCGCGTTTAATAAAGATTACGATACATATAATGACAATTACAATACTTTTAAGAATTATTACATTAAATGTAATATTCATATTACATAATGAATATTACAATTCGTGAATGAAAATTACACTTCATTTAATCAAACATATTACCTTCATAATTAGTGTCACGTCAAATAGCATATATATTTTACAATATGAGGTACATGTTAACAAATATTACAATACTCGTAATAACTTATATTTCATATAGTAAGTACATATTACTATAGTTTATATAAACATAAATATATGTCATTTACAAGTTTCACCACATGAATCTGTCGTATAATATTTAATTGTCGATCATTACAATTCGTATAATATAACCTCATGATGTGTAATGTGTCCGATAATAATGAGATACAAGTTATTACAACATCCTAATACTTAGTAATTACTTCAATTTTATGAATTAAGATGTTATTACATGCTCTGTAATATTACGTTGTCACTATACATGTTGTAGGCAATATAACAATGATATTACGGACACTCTGTAATTTCAGAATATGATTTGTATCTACAAAATTATATAACAACTATTGATTAATTATAACTTTCATAATTATATTAGTTTATTTAAAAGTTTATTACATCCCTAAAATTAAGGTACCGTAAAGTATAGGCGGAACCAGGATTTCATTCTAGCGCGGGCTAAAATTAATTGGGGTTGTGGACTTGACTTTTTTTTTCTTTTGAGAAAAATTAAGGTCGGCATGATTTTTTTCCTACTAAAATAAACAAATTACAAAAATGAATCACTACACTAATTTAAATCAATATCAGTAGACAAAAGACAATAAACAAATTACAAAATTTAAATCAATATCAGTAGACAAAAGACAATAAAATATAAATCACTACACTAATTACTAGTCATTAATCAATTTCATTTTCACTAAATCAGATTCGCAAATAGCAAATGAAACTTAACTAACCAATATGCTCAAATCAAGCGGCTTGGACTTTGGAGGTTCGATTGTTGCAGACTTGCAGTCGTCGGAGTCTGCAAACGAAGACGGAGTCACGGACGGTCAGAGTTGAAGTCGGGGATGACTTGGCCGCTACGGCTTGTGGATTTACTAGTCAGTGGTCATGACTCATGGACAGGTTGGAGGAGAGTTGCAGTCTAAGGACTAGGGGTGCAGCGGATCGGAAGTCAGAAGGGTCGCTTGGTCAGAGTCAGGCGTCAGGGACGATAGGCGGTTTCGAGTTCGAGGCTGACTTTGAGAGGAGAGCTCAGAACTGCGCTTGTGTGGTTTGGTTTCAGACGAGTTGGTGTTCTGCCGATTGTTTCAATTTTATTTTAGTGAAAATTACATAAAACCTTGTGTTTCAAAGATGCAATTCAAAAATCATGTGAAAAGAAATCTTTTTTTTAAAATTCAGGTGTTAATTCATTTAGTTAGGTATTTAATAATTAAAAATAAATATAATGATATATATAAGATAAACATAATTATCTACTATACATTATATTAAAACTAATATAATATTAAATAAAAATTTCAAATTTTGACGTCACAACCTACCACCATCCCACCCCACACCGCCCGCCCGCCTATCACCCCACCCTACCCCACCCCACACCAAAAATAATTTTTATTTTTTTCCTTTCGATGTTTTCATATCATTCCCCATCTCACCCCCCATTCCAACCCCAACCCACTCGACCCTACTCCGCCTCATTACAAAGTGACAAATTGATATCACCCTAACCACATCCCCCGACCCCACCCACCCACCCTGCCCACCCATATCCTGCCCACCCCAAAAATAAGTTTATTTTTATTTTATCTCGATGTTTTCTTACACTTCCCCATCCCACTCCACCCCAACCCAACCCTACTCGACCCCACCCCACCCCACCCCACCCCATCCCACCCCACCGCAAAGTGACAAATTGATCTCACCCTCGCCACATCCCTAGACCCCATCCACCCACCTTGCCCACCCATACCATCTCACCACCCATATCCTACCCCACCCTAAAAATAAGTTTATTTTTATTTTTTCCCGATATTTTTCCTACACTTCCCCATTCCACCCCAACCCAACCCCACTCCACTCGACCCTACCCTACCCTACCTCATCGTAAAGTGACAAATGATCTTATCCCAGTCACAGACCACCACCCCACACCAAAAATAATTTTTATTTTTTTCCTTTTGATATTTTCCTATCATTCCCCATTCTACCCACCCCACCCTACCCCACCTCATCTTTAAGTGATAAATTGATCTCACCCTAACCACATCCTCCGACCTCACCACCCATATCCCACCCCACCCCAAAAATAAGTTTATTTTTATTTTCTCTCGATGTTTTCCTACACTTCCTCAACCCACCCCACCCCATCCCACCCCAACCCAACCTAACCCCACTTGACCCTATCCTACCCCACCTCATCGCAAAGTGACAAATTGATCTCACCCTAACCACATCCCCCGACCCCACCTCACCACCCATATCCTACCCCACCCAAAAAAAAAAAGTTTATTTTTATATTTTCCCGATGTTTTCCTACACTTCCCCATCCCACCCCAACCCAACCCAACCCCACTTCATCGCAAATTGACAAATTGATCTTATCCCAACCACAAACCACGACACACCCTGCCCGCCTCGCCACCCACCCTACCCCACCTCACCGCAAAAACGATTTTTTTCCTTCTACTTTTCCACCTACCACCACCCAGCACGACACCACCCATTCCGATCCCACCCCCACCCCAAAAATGATTTTTTCCTTCTACTTTTTTATGCCCCCACCAATCCCACCCCAACACCACCCTGCCCACCCCACCCCACAAAATGAGTTTTTTTTATCTCTCCATGTTTTCCCACCCTACCCTGCCACCCATCCCACCAAAAAATGATTTTTTTCTTCTAATTTTTCACACCCACCCCGCCCCTACCAGCTACCCACCCAAGCAATCGACCCCACCCCCACCCAAAAATGATTTTTTTCTTCCACTTTTTCACACCCCACCAAGACCCTACCCTTGCACCCACCCCACCATACCCATCCATCCCATTTCTACCCACCCACCCAAAAATGATTTTTTCTTCAATTTTTCACACCCCCACCCACCTCGCTCCAGACCCTACCCTGCCACCCAACCAACTGACCCCACCCAAAAATGATTTTTTCCCTACTTTTTCACACTCCATCTCGACCCTACGCCCGTCACCCAACAACCCCACCACTACCCACCCCACCCAAAAATGATTTTTTTCTTTTCCACACCCCGTCTCGACCCTATACCCGTCACCCACCAACCCCACCCCTACCCAAAAATGATTTTTCTTCTTCTAATTTTTCACACCCCGTCCCTACCCTGCCACCCACCCAACAAACCGACCCCACCCAAATTTTTTTTTCTTATACTTTTCCTCGTCCAATGATCACAAAAAGTTATAGATGGTCACAACCTTTAATATAATTGGTCACAATCATTTATAGTTGGTCACATATTATTTATTTATTGGTCACAACTTACTCGTTTTTTTCATGATTAGTTAATATTTTTTGTCATAATTACCTAATAATTGGTCACATTCCCTACTCTTCATAAGTCATACAAAGTCACATTTAGTTGACATTTTGGTTACACTTACCTAATAATTCGATCACCCCACCCCCACCCCCACCCTACCCTACCCCCACATGCAAAGTCACAACATGTCACACAATTGGTCACACAATGTCACATTACAAATTTAGTTGAAAAACCTTACCCACCTACCCACACATTCTTAAAGTCACAGTTGATCACACAAGGTCATAGTTTAATCACACAAGGTCATAGTTTGGTCACACGAGGTCACAGTTAGATCACAATTGGTTTAGTTGCAAAATTCGGTCACACAAAGTCACAATTCGATCACATAAAGTCACAGTTGGTCACACGAAGGCACGGTTCGATCACACAAGGCCATAGTTTGGTAACACATGTGACCGAACTATGACATCGTGTGATTGAACTATGACCTTGTATGACCGAATTGAGACTTTTTTTGATCGAACTGTGACCTTGTATCTTCAAATCGTGACTTTGTGTGATCAAGTACGGGATGTGACCAATTATTAGGTAAATGTGACCAAAATATTTGCTAATTGTGACTTGTGAGAAATGGGGGATGTAACCAAGAAAACTAAGATTACGGAATGTGACCAAATATTAGGTAATTGTAACAAAAATGTTAACCAATTGTGATTGAGGAAACGTGTAAATTATGACCAATAAATAAATAAATAATACGTACCAATTATATGATAATTTTGATCAATTATAGGTAAATGTGATCAAAACATTGACTAATTGTGAGTTTGTGCGACTTATGATAAGTGTGAATGTGATCAAGAAAACAAGTAAGTTTTGATCAATCAATAAATAAATTGTGATCAATTATTGATGGTTATGACCAATTATTAGGTAACTATGACCAATAAATAAATAATATGTAATCAATTATGGATCATTGTGACCAATTATATAGATTTTGACCAACTGTGACTTGGTGTGACCATTGGACGAGGACGTGATGTGATCTACAATTGTGTTAAATATAACTATGTGTGACCGAACTGTGACTTCGTAAGAACGAAGTGTGACTTTATGTGATCGACATGTGACCTCGTGTGATCTAACCATGACCTCGTTTGACCTAATTGTGACCTCCTGTGACCTAACTGTGACCTCTTTTGACCAAACTGCGACTTTGTGTGACCGAACTTTGACCTTGTGTGACCAACTGTGACTTTGGAGGGGTGGAGTTTTACAACTAAATTTGTAATTGTGACTCTGTGTGACCTTGTGTACCTTAACTGCGATCTCATGTCAACTTACGTGACTGATTGTGATTTTGGGGGTGGGGATAGTGGGGTAGAGGTCGGGTGGGGCTAGAAAAAGTAGAAGAAATCATTTTTTGTGGTGAGGTAGGGTCGGGGTGGGAAAAAGTAGAAGAAAAAATAATTTTTTGGAGTGGGGTGGGTGGGTGGTGGGTAGGGTTAGGTGGGGTCGAGGTCGGGTTAGGGGTTGGAAAAAGTAGAAGAAAAAAATTATTTTTTGGGTGGGTGGGTGGGGTGGGTTGAGATGAGGTGGTTGGTGTGAAATGTGAAAAAATAGAAGAAAAATAATTTTTTGATGGGGTATGGTGGGTGGCGGGGTGCAGTGGGATGAGGTGGGGCGGTTGGGGGGAAGTGTGAAAAAATAAAAGAAAAATCATTTTTGGGTGGGGTGGGGGTGGTTGGGTGGGGTGTAAAAAATAGAAGAAAAATCATTTTTGGATGGGGGTAGGGTGCGGTTGGATAGGATGGGGCGATTGAGGTGAAGTGTGAAAAAATAGAAGAAAAATCATTTTTGGGTGGGGTGGGGTTGCTAGGGTGGGGTGAGGTTGTTAGGGTGTGTGTGAAAATATAGAAGAAAAATCATATTTGGGTGGGGTAGGATGGGGTGGGGTGGGTGGGTGACGAGGTAGGGTCGGGGAGGGTTGGTAGGGGTGTGGAAAATTAGGAGAAAAAAATTAATTTTAGGTGGGGTGGGGTTGGGGATGGGTGGCGTGGCAGGGTCTGGGCGAGTCGTGAAAAAGTAGTAAAAAGAATAATTTTGGATGAGGTGGGTTGGGGTAGGTCTGGGGCGAGGCTGGTGGGGGAGTTGAAAATTAGAAGAAAAAAAATTAATTTTGGGTGGGGTGGGTGGGGTTGGGGTAGGTGGCGGGGTAAGATAGGGTAGGGTCTGGGCGAGTTGTAGAAAGGTAGTAGAAAAAAATCATTGTTGGTGAGGTGGGGTGGGGTGGGGTGGGTGGGGAAGGGTGAAAACATATTTCAAAAAAAAAACTTATTTTTGGAGTGGGATGGGTGGGTAGGTGTGATGGGATGAGACTAGTGGGTGGGTGGGGTGTGATTGGGGTGGGGTGGGTGGGGTGTGATTGGGTTGGGTGGGTGGGTGAGATGAGAAAAAAATAGAATTAAAATCATTCTTGTCCTGGGTAAGTGGTGGCGGGGTGGTTGGGTGGGTGGGTGGGCGGGGTTGGGTTGGGGAGGAGTGTGGGGTGGGGTGGGGTGGGGTGGGGTGCTGGAGTGGGTGGGGTGGGTGTCGGGGTGGGTGGGGGTGAGTACTGGGTTGGGTTGGGATAAAGTTGTTGTGGATTATGTATTGTTTTGATTTTATTATTTAATATTAGCATATGTTTGGCAACTCATTATAATTATTATAATATTGTATTAATTAATTAACTATTTGACACCTGATTTTTTAAAAAAAATCTTAAATCTGTTATGTTTAAAAAGTGAAAGTTTTAGTTGTATAATTATGTACTTTTCCCTTTATTTTATTTTTTTGGGCCTGATCCAGGGTAATCCAAAATCCTAGCGCGATTCATAGACCTCGTTGGGCCTATACCAGCTCTCGCCACTTCCGTAAAGAATTAATTAATTATTAATTACATTTCTCTTTTCACATTCCTAAATTTAAGATTATCATAATTAATGACATTAATTAAAAAATTACTTGCTCTCCCCTAAAAATTTGGTATTTTTCTAAAAATGAGTAATAAAACTATGTAATATTACGAATAATATTTAAATTACGTATTTTTTAATTATCACTCATTACATCTAGATAGTTGCGAAAATATCCCAAACGAAACCTGTTGCTTTTGAAAGTTTCAGCATTATTTTCTTCTCTATTCAGTGGCATTTTTAAGTAATTTGTAAGCTTTAAGGAAAATAGGAGAGACATCAAGTCCCTCTTTTTGTACTAAAAATAATGTGACAAGGGATTGTTAATATGGGGTCTGCATTTCTGATACTCCGAGAGTCCGATCAGTGGGGAACTATAAAACTATTCACTCAATCACTTGCTAGAGCGGCCCAAATAATTGATTTTTTGACCCCTATATTGTGAGGGGGCAGTCCCTATTAATCTAATAGTTTCATTACTTTTGTAGTGTTGGAATTTTGCAAAGTGTATATATGTTGAGCATATTTAGCATGACTTAAGCGGAAAAATAAATGCTTAACCTTATTTGACAAACATTTTAAAGAGAAATTGATATTTTAAATAATGATTTATTGAAAAATGTATAGTTAAAAATAGATAAAAAAATAAATTGAGTTTATATGTAGTGTATTTTATCGTGTGAATATAAGGTTGAAAATGAGTATGAAAAAAAATATTGTCAAGAAGTGCTTAATGTGTTTTATTTTTAATTCAAGTCAACATAAAATACATATTTAGTGGCCCTGGGGCACAACTCAACTGGCAAAGATTGAGAGGATATAATGTTAATTTCGCTGGCATCCACAGGGTGAAAAGTTCGAGTCCTGACAGTAACGATTTGGACTTGACTTCTCTATGGATTTGATCAGTGTCCATTCTCTTAATCCCTGACCAGTTAAAGCATATCCTGCGATTTTCATCCTCCGCCAAAATCCAAGGTAGGATAGGCAGGGCAGATGAGGCCCCCAAGGTGAGGGCTGCACCTCTTTTTTTTTTTTTTTTTTTTATATGTAAAATACATACTTAGTGCTCATACATATTGATGGGACAATACATGGGATTGAGCTCAACTTTGCTACACTCACAATGAGTATCACAATGAGGATAACAAATAGCCTCGTGACAAAATTTTTTTTTTTTCACACATCACATCATCTTTTAAATCAACAACAACAACACTTCCATATCACCAAATTGTCACATATATTATCAAAATAATTGTTCAAGTAGATTAATTAATAACTAGATGCTGGCTCTAGTGCCATTCAACACAAGAGCTGGACCCTCACCAAATAATAGGTCCCACATCTTACGTCTTGAATTTGAAGGGCACTAGAGCATTTTAGGGTATACCTATTGTTGAAGACTGCACTTTATTTATAAATAAAATTTTTGAAGTTCATAAGTTAAACTTTATTGTTGAAAATTCGAATGAAAAAATATGTGTGGTTAAAAAGTAATTTGGAGAAATATGAAAAAAAAAATGTATTTATAAATAAGTATAACAAACAGGGGTGGTTAAATAATCAATCTAAGGGTGTGTTTGATTGAATAGCATGAAAAATTGGTGGAAATAAAATAATTTTTAGGAAGTTGATTTGTCTGAAATTTTTTTTGATGAAAATATCAATTGAAAGTATTTGAGTGAATTAATTTTCTAGGTAGAAAAAGTGCTGAATTTTTCAAATTTTGTTATTTGATTGATATTATTTTCCATGTCAAATAAAATAAAATTTAACTATTTTAATTAATTTTATTCACATGTTTGTACTTGATAATAGCAATGTTAATTTTTGAAAAAAATAAGTAAATTAACAATAACAAAAATGACCGAACGTAACGAAAAGTATTTTCCACAAAAGATAGAAAATATTTTCCCACCTAATGCTTGGTACGCATGGCTCCATGGAATCAATTTTCCATGTTGGAAAAAGGCAATCAAATACACAAAAGTTAGAAGATGCAAAATATTTGTCAAGTTCCAAGGAAAATAATTGCTTATCAAACATATCCTAAAAAATGGTACATGTACATACATTTTAATAAGAAGGTTGACATAATACTCGTATTGCACAATTTTATCATTTCACATGTCATTTCAACTCCTAAATTAACACATAGGTGTCACCTCATTTTTTTCTAACATCTTTGTCAAGGTTCTAGTACAAGGCTACCTTTTTCTATTTGATTGGAAAATTTGGTTGGAAAATATTTTCTTGATACGATCATCTTGTGCTGTATTTGATAGCGATTGTGAAATTTGGGTGGAAAAAAAATGAATTTCGGGGAATTGACTGGGAATTGGAAGTTAATGTGTATGATTGATTTAATTTTCTAGGTGAAAAAGTGGGGAATTTTTCAAGTTTTCTTATTTGATTGACATTATTTTCCATGACAAATAAAGTAAAATTTAACTATTCTAATAAAAAAAAATTAATTTTTTCACACATTTGTACTTGATAATAATAATGTTAGTTTTTTGAAAAAAATAAATCAATTAACAACAACAAAAATGCTCAAACATGACAAAAATGATTAAGTGCAATTCCCTGTAAAATTAATTCACCTATGTTGATTGGAAAATGAATTCATTGATTTCGGGAAAAAGCCGCGCACGTAGTAAAAATCATGGAAATTGAATTGATTCGAAAAATATACCAATCAAACATTACATGGTGGAAAATTTAGCTGAAATTTCAATTTTCGAGGAAAAACATTGTGGTTTCAAATGCACCCTTAGGCACAAATTAATTTTTCTTGAAGAATATTCTCTTACCATTTGATTTTGAAAATTTACATGGAAAGACTAAATATTTTTATTTACCTTTTCCATGTTGAATCAAATATAATCTAAACTCCCAATTAGAAGGAAATTCTTCTTATTTTCCTATGATCCCCTATGCTCATTGTCCTAAACATTGTACGGAACGTTCTAAAGTTGGCAATTATATTTCCTATTTTGCCCTTTACAATCCTCAAGGGGAAAAAATTGCATTGTATATGATATTTTGATATTTTTAGTGCGAGCATTTAAAGGTTGAACTTTTATACGATTAATTTAAGGCATGGATTTTTCCCGTGGAGTAATAACCAATAAATGAAAAATGATATTAGAGGTATTAGCATAGAAGATTGATATTGGTCATATATTTTGGACCACATTTTGGAGATTAATATAAGATTTCTTTCATATGCATTCATAATGCTTTCGAGTACATCACATGATGTTCTATATTATTAAAATACTATTTTCAATTAGGAAATTAATTTATGATTAATTGAAAGAGATGCTCAAACAACTTAATCACGTGCTTATATCAGAAAATTTTAAACCCTCGTGAAGTGTGCATATGTTGAACTAATAAGAAAGTAACAATATATATTAAGGTTAACAATTTCACAATGTATATGCTGTATTCCTTTGCACCGGGAAGCAGTAGGAATTTATAAGTCATAGCTCAATCGTGTTACTTATTGGACAAAATGCGATCGGGTGCACGTAACTGTGCAAGAGCTGCATAAAATTTTTCATACACCTTGTGAATTGACAGCCTCTCTCACGCCTGTGAGCCATTTTTATTATTATTGATCGGGCTACTTTCCGGGATTATCAATGGGCCTATGAAAGGATCAAAACAGGTTGGCCCATCCCGATGAGTAGGCCGGCCAGTTAGCTTATGGTCTATGGATTTTCTTAGGCGGGGCTTTAGGCTCGACCTTATGACCGTTCACAGCCCGGGATTGTCCGATCTAATCAAGTCCATCGATGGTGGGAATTATGTCCGGTATTGCCCGACCACTAGACGATTCCCGGTGTTCACCGTTTATGGGCTTCATCAATGGGCCACCTTCTTGGGCCCTCGGAATAAAACATAGCCTATAAGGAATCATCCTAAAAAAGAGGAAGTACAATTCTTATAAGATTAGAATTCCTCCTTAAAGTATATAGCAAAAAAGACTCATTCCTTAAATAAAGGAAATTATGGGCTTTTTCAGCCCTATAAATATAGCTCCTTTGATCACATATGTTCATAGACAATTCTTTACGTTTTTCCAGTTAAATATTCTTTCTATCTTTTTCCAGAAAACTAATTCTCACACCGGAGGGGCGATGGGGAGTTTCCTCCTCGCCTTTTTGCAGGTCATCTCAGGCGAGTTCATCATCCTTTCCAACAATCAATTGTCATCAGATTCGGCCACGTCAAGGTTAGGATTTTTGACAGTATCAATTGGCGTCGTCTGTGGGAAGAGATACAACTAGCCATGGTTAATAGACGTCAAGCCCGTCTCTCCGCATCTACTGGGCAATCCCTTCCGGCCAACGCCTCGGCTGAGGATGATAATTCTCCACCTCTTGAAGATGTTGGGGAAGAACAAAACCCAGAAGCCACTCCAGACAACGAACCTGTCAGTCGGGAAGATTTCAACGAACTTCAGCAGCAGCTCCGCGAACTTCGTCAAGCTCTTCAACAACATAATAGTCATCAAGCGCAACCTGACCCGAACACTCCTGGCACAATTCCCAGGGAAGATCTCCAGCCAGCTAATCCTATGGCTGACAACTCCCCTGAAATTAGGGGTGCCCATCCCATGACAGAAGAATCTGCCAATTTGACACAACAAGAGCTCTCAAGAATCATTCAAGAAGGAATTGCTGATGGAATACGACAAAACACCCAAGTTCGGGCGTCATTCATAAGAAGAACCCCCTTTACTCCTGAAATAACATCATTTCCCTTGCCAGATCGATTTAAATATCCTCGGACAAAGGAATACGATGGAACAACGGATCCTAACAACCACCTGAATACCTACACTGATGTCATGGACATGCATAATGCTCCCGATCAGATTCTGTGCAAGGCCTTTCCGCAAACCTTAACAAACTCAGCTCGAGACTGGTTTTCTACGATACCTCCAGGGTCCATCTCTTTCTTTGCAGATCTTACTGAGAAGTTCACTTCTTTCTTTGCAAGTAGCAAAAGGATCAAGAAGACCGCCACATCCCTTATGCAGTTGAAGCAAGCTCAGAACGAGACACTGCGAGAGTTCATGACTCGGTTTAACGCTGAAAGACTTCAGATTCCAGATCTCCATATATCATCGAAAATTTCAGCCCTTACCATGGCTATTCGAGGCCCGGAATTCAGAATGTCCCTATCCAAGAACCCACCTTCAAATGTAACAGAACTTCTTCGGAGAGCAGAAAAGTACATAAACATGGAGGAAACACTTTTGTCAGTTCGGGCGTAGGATCAAGGGCATGGGACAGTAGCACAGTCTTCACAATCAACAAGGCAGGGGAATAAGAGATCAAGACAGGAAGATGAGAAAAGTTCTTCCGGAAGTAACCAGAAGGGGAACGGTCATGGGCATCAGAGTTTAACTCTGCTAAACACACCCCAATCTCACATTCTTATGGAAATCAAAGGACTTGAAGATTTGCGATGGCCCAAGCCTATTAAGGGGAAAGTCGACGAAAAGAATCGACATAAGTATTGCGAATTTCACAAGAGCCCGGGCCATACCACGAACAAGTGCAGAACTTTAAAACAGGAGATAGAAGCTCTCATAAAAAGAGACTTCCTGGGGCACTACATAAATAAGGATGACAGAGAGCATGGAACAAGGGAAGAAAATACCAGATCCGCTGGCATCATAAATTTTATCGTCTAAGGAATAGCATCTGAAGATGATTCGAATAATGCCCGAAAAAACCATGCCCGTGCTCTAAGTGATCGGGAAGAAAGGTCGGGAAGTCATGACTAGGAGGTCTCGAACAGCATCAGCTTCAGTAATGCAGACATGGAAGGAATTTCGTATCCTCATGACGATGCTATTGTTATCAGTGCAATAATAGCCAATTTTGATGTCAGGAGAGTGCTAGTTGACAACGGAAGCGCAGCCAACGTTCTTTCGATGGAAGCTTTCAATCAGATGCAACTTCCCAAAGATCGGCTTCGGCAGGTCCTTACTCCCCTAACTAGGTTTGGTAGAGGAACCATAAAACCCGAAGGTCTAATTGACCTTCCCACTTCACTGGGATCAGAGGAAAAACGTGTAACGAAGATGACTCCTTTCAAGTCGTGAAAACTCCTATGGCCTACAATGCCATCTTGAGAAGACCATTCCTAAACAACCTGAGAGCTATAGTATCAACTTATCACCTGGCAATCAAGTTCCCAACTTCCGCAGGCATAGCAACTATTCAGGGAAGTCAATCTGTAGCCAGGAGTTGCTATATCAGTTGTATTGGAAAGGGAAAGATGGATCTGATGTCAATAGAACTTCCTCTCGAAGAAAAAATGTCGCCAGTAGAAAAGTTGGAAGAGGTTCATGTCTCAGAAGGGAGGAGCTTCACAATTGGGAAAGAACTCCCCAAAACGATGAATGGATATATTACTACAAGGTCATGCTGTTTGGATTGAAGAATGCTGGAGCTACTTATCAAAGGTTGGTTAACACGGTCTTCTCTCGACACATTGGGCTTAACATTGAAGTCTACGTTGATGACATGGTCGTAAAAAGCTCAAGAAAGAAAGACCACATTGCTGACCTTGAGGACATATTCAGTACACTTAGAAAACATCGGATGAAACTAAATCCTGCGAAATGCGCCTTCGGAGTAGGCTCGGGAAAGTTCTTGGGATTCATGATCACTCAGAGAGGTATCGAAGCTAATCCAGATAAAATTTCAGCCCTAACATCCATGGAACCTCCCCAAAACATCCGGGAAGTGAAAAAGTTAACAGGAAGAGTAGCAGCATTGGGTAGATTTGTGTCAAGGGCATCGGACAAATGCTTTCCCTTCTTCAAAACTCTTCGAGGAAACAAGGACTTCAGATGGGATGAGGAGTGCGAGGTCTCCTTCAAGAAGTTGAAAGAATACTTGGGAACACCTCCGATACTGGTAAAGCCGAATCCAGGGGACAATCTGTTCTTGTATCTAGCAGTATCTGATCATGCTGTGAGCGTCGTTTTGGTTAAAGAGGAAGAGAAGACTCAAAAACCTATATATTATGTCAGTAAGATGATGTTGGAAGCAGAAACCCGATATACATTGGCAGAACAACTCGCACTTGCCTTAGTTACAGCAGCGAGAAAGTTAAGACCATACTTTCAAGCCCATGCCATAACCGTCCTCACAAATCAGCCCTTGAAGCAAATCTTACAGAAACCAGATGTATTCGACCGTCTACTCAAGTGGTCAATCGAGCTTGGAGAGTATGATATCGAGTTCAAACCTCGACCTTCTATCAAAGCACAGGTCTTGGCCGAATTCGTCGCCGAACTCTCACCAAGACCTCGGGGGCCAACAGGTCATGACAGGGAAGAGGCTACATGGACCTTACAAGTAGATGGAGCATCGAATGCTGCGGGCTCGGGGGCCGAAATCATATTAAAGAAAGACGATGGCACAATGGAAACTCAGTGTGCAATACGGTTTGACTTCCCAGCAACCAATAATGATGCAGAATATGAGGCCGTAATCGCCGGACTTCAAGCAGCACAACATCTAGGGTTCGAGCACGTCAAGGTCCTAAGTGATTCACAATTGGTGGTAGAACAAGTAAACGATACTTTTGAAGCAAAAGATGAGAAAATTTCATCTTATAGGATGATGGTCTTAGACTTGCAAAGGAAGTTCAAGTCTTGCTGCATAGACAAAATTCCAAGGTCCGCCAATCACAAAGCAGATGCTTTGTCAAGACTTACTTCTTCGAATCTAGACCACTTGGAGAGAACCGTGTTTGTACGAACTCTTCATGAGCCTAGTATAGTACAACAACCCGAGGTCATGGATATTTCAGATCATGAGCCCAGTTGGATGGATCCAATAATTGAATATCTAACAACAGGAAAGTTGCCAGATGTAGCGACCGAGAATTTTCTATGACTTATTTAAATATTATTTAAAACGTGTCGCTACGACTTTACCTATTTATTTTAAACACATTTTCGTCTAATCAATTTAAGTTAAAAAAAATTTAAATTATTTAAATTTATCGTAGTTCAATTTCAATAAAAGTATCTTATTTTCATTATTTATTTATTTATGTATTTTAATCCAAATTTTAATTATTTAAGTTCAAAAATATTTTATCTCCAATTCACATTCATTTTAATTTGAATCCCAAAAATTTCTTCCCCAACTTCCACTCTCATATTCAGCACATTATTTTCCATTCCCATGTTTATTCATTTGGCTTAATCAGTGGAATCAATTTCCAAAAATTCCTCACTCCTACAATCAGCATCTTATGCTCTCCAGTTTCCACACGTTTTTCCCAACAACATTCATATTCCATAATCGAATCCTACCTCACAGCTTTTACTCCATTCTAACCTTGTTTCTTTCCCTAAGCAATTTCCTAAATCACTTCCACAATTCTCAGAAATTTCTCCCAATCAGAAAGCTGTCCTAATCTTCCATTTTCAGCCCCAAAATCCTTCCTTTTTTTTTCCTCAATCATAAACACTCACTTTCCATCAACCAGTTTATTCTTCCTAATCCTCTCTCACTCAGTCACCAATCAAGCAATTGCCGATTCTGAACCCAAGCCAATGTATATTTTCTCATCTCCACTTCATCAAACTCACGCCACAACAAGAATTCAATCAGCAAACCAGTGTAACCTCTAAACCAACACTGATTCCCAGCAATCTCTTTCATCATTATCATCATCAAGCACACTGCCCTCACAGCCATCAAACGCAACCAGTAGCCAATCACCAGCAACCTGCACAAACCATTATCATCACCACCCACCGAGATCACAACCAACCGGCAGTAAAGTTTCACCATCACCATAACCATCACCCCGACCCAAAACCCCAGCCATGTCAAACCACAAACAACCAAACTTCAATTCCCAATCTGCAAAACAAAACCAACCACTGCAACGCCACAGTCAAACCACCGCCTCCATTGCCAACTCCAAATTTTCAACAATCAGCCCCAAATTCATCATCATCATTTCCCGCACCCAACTTCAGCTCAAGTCCACCCCTCACAGTCACCACCACACGCAGTCAACCACTATCAATTTCGAATCAACCATCACCGTACGACAGCCAATTGCCCAAAACAGCTCAGTCCCAAATCAATTCAAATCCATACTCAAATCAAACCCCAAACCCAAGAATAAACCAAGAAAGAAAGTAATCTGATCCTTACCTTATAGTTTCGACCGGAGTTCCAACGGAAATCACAGTTTCAATCCAATCCCAGACCTCGGTTTATTCTCGTTTTTACACTCTCACGCAGCCCCAATATACAGCCTTTTTGTACCCTCGTTACTCGCCGCTCACCGCGCCAGCGTTTCGCCGGCGTTTGCGCCGGTAGTGCCTCACTGATTTTTCCCCATCGCCGCTCACCTCGCTCCCTCTGTCCCTTATCTCTCTCTCGTTTTTAATCTGAAATGAAATAGAAGAGATAAGATCTGAATATATTAACTTTCGAAAATTTCATTTTGGTCCCTAAGTTTGTGAAATGATTTAATTCAGTCCCTATGTTTTAAAAAGGTTTTATTTCAGTCCCTGCTGATTTACTTTATTTGATTTTAAGCCCAAGTTTTAAAAGATTTACATTTTAGTCCTCAAATGTTTAAAAGCAATTATTTAAGCCCCATCTTTTAAAGTCTTTTGATTTTGTTCATATTGATTTAAAATGATATATATATATATATATATTTATAAATCTTAACTTTCAAAGTAATGATTTTAATCACTCAACTTTCAAAAATACTCATTTTAGTCCATCAACTTTCAAACCATCAATTTCAGTCCTCAAATTGTAATTTATCATTTTTAAACTATAAATTTCTAAAGACTAATTTAAATTATGGGCTAGACGAAGCGTACGGAGAATTAAAGAATTTGAAGTCATTTCCCGCTCAACTTTTGCACTCGTCGGATTTAAGGTAGACTCGCCCCCACTAATTGATTTATACTATAATTGCATGTGTTATGTGGATTTGTGTGATTTTATACTTAATTGCATGAGAAAAGAATATCTCTTTTGAGATAAATAATTTATGTTATGCTGGGCATAACTTATCTGCTAGCCAAGAAAAGAAAAGAATGTGTTCATTTGCGTTCACTATGTGATGCCTATGAATAAGAAAAGAATGTCACTACATTATTTGCATGATTACGTGTTCAATTATCTTGTAGATTAATTAATGGCGATGAGTCTACTGAGTATTTCATTTTTGAAATGCTCAACCCGTTATTTTAACATTTTTGCAGATTTCGGAGACGGTGGCGAGTGATGGGCAATGACGGAAAATTACAAATTGATACTTTTTTAAAAGTCGTAAACTTTGAAATAATTATTTCATTTTATCAAGAACTGTCATAATTATAAATTGTACGAATTTACTTATTCCATTTGAATTATCGCTAAACTTTTATTCAATAAATGCGAACTTTAATATTTAGTCATTTTCCGCAACAAAGTTTATTCAAAAATTTAGAAAAGTGACGTTCCCGCGCTCCTCGGAATTCGGGGCGTTACAGGATGGTATCAGAGCGGGTCTACGTTTCTGTAGACTTACAAATTTTTTTTTTTTACAAAATAATAGAAATAATGTTTTGACGACTTTTTGCCATTGCCATCATTTTTCCGCCGACTCCGAAGGTAACGAAGTTTAGTATGTTTACTTTATTGAATTATTTCGGATACTTGAGAATAAATGTTTTGAGAATTTGACGAGAAAAGAAAAGAAAAGAAAAGAAAAGACGAAAAAGAATTAGAAAACTAGTATCCGAAATAATGAGAAAGAAATGGGTTTTGAAGCATAATGGGAAATTTTTCAGAAAAGAAAAGAAAGAAAACGAGTGTTGAGCATGATGGGAATAAAAATGATTTTATAATAATTTTTGCCCTCGAACTTAGAAATGATGAACCCGACCTGGACTTTGCAAAATTGATTTTAGACATGGCACTAAGTATGAGAAGTCAACAGGAAGGATTAAACAATAATTTTCGGAATATCTATTATTTAGATTAAACGAGAAATAGTAAGCCAGTTTTTATGAAGTTGTGATGAGATGTTGAGATTATAAGTGGTGTGATTTTATTGAGACTTTTATGAGAAGAATTTTGAAATTTGAGGTTTAAAGATTTGGTCCTTAGTTATTGGGAATTAAGTAATGGATATTGTGTTGAGTAAATGAATTATTCCTCTATTTTGAAGAGAAATTTATTATGTAGTTTGATCTGGTGATTAAATTTTGGGATTATAATTTGAGGTATATATTTATAAGTATGAGTGGTATTTTGAGCCAATTAATGTATTGAAGGAACTGAGATATTGATATTTGAAAATAGGATTTGAAATTGTTATGTTGAGGAATTATGAATTGATTTTCTGGGATATTTTTGATGATATTGAAGTGTTAGAATTGTTGTTAATATTTAAATCGTTGTGGTCAAATGTAGAGTTATTTGTTATTGTTGGATATGAAGTATACCTACGGGTTGGATAAGTCCAAATTACAAGGGAGACTCTGCCTAGAATTTTATCATTTGGAATTAAGAGCATAATATGGTATGCAACCACTAAGGGAATTGAGGTTAGAATGACAAGTTCATTTACACCATAAGCGAGATTTAGTAAATGATAAGTTATATTTTGAAAGATGAGTGAAGACAAGTATTATGGCGTTATTGGAAGAATTTTAATTATTCTTGGGAACGGATTGATCACTAGTAAGGAATGATCACTTGTATTGGAGAATATTATAAATTATGAGAATAGGAGATAATACGGTTGATTTATTTTGGAAATTTGATCGGGTAGATATGTTAAAGATAAGTTGATGATATTATGTTGATTTATGAATAATATATTATTGGGTATACTACATAGAGAGAATATTCAGGTAATTTCTATCGTTTTAATTATTTTGGTGATATTTGGTGATAAGAAGTTTTAGAGATAACAAATTATTATGGTTTGATATGTTTCTAAGGAAATAGTAAAGATTTATTGAAATTTGGAGAAAAATTTTCATGTGCTTACGGAGATTAGTGAAGAGACGTGATGTCAATTTGGGTTATTGAATAATGACCTAAGTAATCAGCAAACATTTTTCTTTATACAGAGTTTAGAGGCTATGTTAAGAATTTACATTTTAGACCTCGGTGATATTTAGGAAAACTATTTACCGTTGGTTGAATTTACATGTAATATGATTATTGGGAATAGTCGGTTATCGTGAATAGGAGATATTAAAAATATTTTATGGTGAGATGCCTTAAAGGAGTAACCATTTATTCAAAGTGAGAAATTGGGAATATGTGATTTAATGTTTGGGATTTTGTGAGATAATGATGATTGTCATAAGGTCATTTGAATACAAAAGGTACAAGAGAAAATTATAAGCAATAATGTGATTTTCTTAGGTCGAGAATTTAAGGAGATGATGTGTTGAGATGATGAAATAAGTTGATTTTCCATGAATAAGTTATGCTGTATTTGGTTCTAAGTGGAATTCAAAGAATGATGAATTTCAGTCATGAAAAATAAATCAGGATTTCCTCGTAATGTGAATGATTCACTGATGTACATTAAGTTTTCAATATTGATGAAAGAAACTTTATCAGGTTCTAGATTTGTACTAGTATTGCAGAAGTAATGCATTTGATCAGAGGAAAGTTTAAGATCATACCTTGAAATTTCGGAAATTGTTACTAATGGTATCTTGGTTCGAAAATAAGAAATGAAATTTTATGTAATTGTCGGTGTGAATAGGAATTTTGAGGAAAATAGGAATAAGACTTTACAGTGATGACTTATTTTGGAATGGTGTGCAGAGAAGTGACAACGGTAGAATCCAAGATTTATTAGTCTGAGAGATTGATATATAATCTTAGAGAGCAGATTGACGTATAAGGTTCACGTGATAGGTATGATGGTTATTATATTGAAATCTTATAGAGATTGAAATGAATATTTGAGGTCATATGATACGATGATAAGTGACAGGTTACATGATTACTACAAGATATGATGACTAGACGGTTAAGGGATGTTATGGTTATCCCGTGAAGAATTGTGTGAATATATTGAGTCAATTGATCTCATTTTGATGGTTTATTGCATTATGGTGAAAAATATTACATAGATTGGGAATTTTTGTTTTGAGTCATAATATATGAGTTTATTTAAAGTTTTGATGATGCAGTTTTGATTATTTATTGTCGGTTGCACCTTCGATGTGAATAAAGTATTTTGACTACAATAATGGAAAACCTGAGAAGATCATTTGTGTGATTTTTACTTATAATGGGATTGTACCTTTAGGTTAAGCAAACATGATGAGGAATACTATATGATTCACAGAAGTTTTATTCAATGGTGATAGACTTAATCAGAGAATTGTTCATAGTGTGACATGAATTGAAGTTTTGGGAGAACAGGGAAAATTGAATCTTGAACTTTAGATTGGGAAATTAGTGAGGTTTCTTAAGTTTGAGAATAACATATCTGATCCGTATGATGCTTTAAGTTAGTATCTTAGCCGTCAGTTAGAATGAGCATGTGATACCGAGTACTTGATGCATGATTTAAAAGTATGGATTAAAGGATTTAAGTTTGAATTCTCCGATTTTGAAAAGGAAGTTTCAGTCGAACTTATAAATGATTTCGTTGGTACATCTTTTTAGAAAGATTCTACCAAGTTTGGGTTTTGTACTCAATATTTTGGAATTGATATCGCGCTTATATATTATGGATTAAAGGATTTATTCTTGATCAATCTTCTTGATTTTTAGGTTAAGCATTTGGGTCAATGAATATTTGGTGATTTCGATATTAGTATAGATCCTATAAAAGGTACCTTTCATTTTGACAAGAGAGGGAATTTAAGATCTCATTTCATCGGACCATTTAAAATGCTAGAAAAGTAGGTAATGTGACTTATTGTTCATGATTCAAGTCATATGGTGAATTATTAGTTTATTGCAGTCCAAAAAAAAAAATTGACTTATGAAGAGGCACCTATGTGCATAGTAGAGAGAAAAAGTCCATGTTTTAAGAAACAAAGAGATTCCTTTAGTCAAAGTCCAGTGGGGTAGACATGGTAGCGATGAGGCTACTTGAGAGAAAGAAGAAGAAATTTTGAAATACCCAAGTATTTTAGATCAAGAAAATTTTAAATTTCGAGGACGAAGTTATTTTAAGTGGAGAAGGTTGTAGCGACCGAGAAATTTTCAAACTTAAAAGACTTGTTTTACCAAACTTGTCGCTACGACTCTCCAACCTTAACAATTATTATTTAAAACCAGCGCTCTCGTCTAGTCATATTAGTTATTTTAAGATTTTAAGAAAAGAAATTTAAATTCGTTTAAATCTTTAAGTTCAAATTTTGACTTTAAACTTGTCCCAATTTCATCCTTCATTTTTAAAGTTCAATGGGGAAGACCTGGTAGTGATGAAGCTACCTGGTTCAAGAAAGAAGAAATTTTGATCAAGTATCCAATTATTTTAAATTAAGAAAATTTTAAATTTCGAGGACGAAATTATTTTAAGGTGGTAGGGTTGTAGCGACCGAGAATTTTCTATGACTTATTTAAATATTATTTAAAACGTGTCGCTACGACTTTACCTATTTATTTTAAACACATTTTCGTCTAATCAATTTAAGTTAAAAAAATTTAAATTATTTAAATTTATCGTAGTTCAATTTCAATAAAAGTATCTTATTTTCATTATTTATTTATTTATGTATTTTAATCCAAATTTTAATTATTTAAGTTCAAAAATATTTTATCTCCAATTCACATTCATTTTAATTTGAATCCCAAAAATTTCTTCCCCAACTTCCACTCTCATATTCAGCACATTATTTTCCATTCCCATGTTTATTCATTTGGCTTAATCAGTGGAATCAATTTCCAAAAATTCCTCACTCCTACAATCAGCATCTTATGCTCTCCAGTTTCCACACGTTTTTCCCAACAACATTCATATTCCATAATCGAATCCTACCTCACAGCTTTTACTCCATTCTAACCTTGTTTCTTTCCCTAAGCAATTTCCTAAATCACTTCCACAATTCTCAGAAATTTCTCCCAATCAGAAAGCTGTCCTAATCTTCCATTTTCAGCCCCAAAATCCTTCCTTTTTTTTTCCTCAATCATAAACACTCACTTTCCATCAACCAGTTTATTCTTCCTAATCCTCTCTCACTCAGTCACCAATCAAGCAATTGCCGATTCTGAACCCAAGCCAATGTATATTTTTTCATCTCCACTTCATCAAACTCACGCCACAACAAGAATTTAATCAGCAAACCAGTGTAACCTCTAAACCAACACTGATTCCCAGCAATCTCTTTCATCATTATCATCATCAAGCACACTGCCCTCACAGCCATCAAACGCAACCAGTAGCCAATCACCAGCAACCTGCACAAACCATTATCATCACCACCCACCGAGATCACAACCAACCGGCAGTAAAGTTTCACCATCACCATAACCATCACCCCGACCCAAAACCCCAGCCATGTCAAACCACAAACAACCAAACTTCAATTCCCAATCTGCAAAACAAAACCAACCACTGCAACGCCACAGTCAAACCACCGCCTCCATTGCCAACTCCAAATTTTCAACAATCAGCCCCAAATTCATCATCATCATTTCCCGCACCCAACTTCAGCTCAAGTCCACCCCTCACAGTCACCACCACACGCAGTCAACCACTATCAATTTCGAATCAACCATCACCGTACGACAGCCAATTGCCCAAAACAACTCAGTCCCAAATCAATTCAAATCCATACTCAAATCAAACCCCAAACCCAAGAATAAACCAAGAAAGAAAGTAATCTGATCCTTACCTTATAGTTTCGACCGGAGTTCCAACGGAAATCACAGTTTCAATCCAATCCCAGACCTCGGTTTATTCTCGTTTTTACACTCTCACGCAGGCCCAATATACAGCCCCAATAAAAGTACTTCTTCCAAAGAATGAGCACTACAAAGATCAGATATCAAAGTAATTTACAAGGTCATTCACATGACTTTACAAATTATTTCCTATAAAATAATTTACAATGTCTCATGGCAAGACTTTACAAATTATTCTTCCACGAATAATTTACGAGGTCTCATGGCAAGGCGTTACAAATTATTTCCCATCAAATAATTTACAATGTCTCATGGCAAGACTTTACAAATTATTCTTCCACGAATAATTTACAAGGTCTCATGGCAAGGCGTTACAAATTATTTCCCATCAAATAATTTACAATGTCTCATCATGGCAAGACTTTACAAATTATTCTTCCACGAATAATTTACAAGGTCTCATGGCAAGGCGTTACAAATTATTTCGCATCAAATAATTTACAATGTCTCATGGCAAGACTTTACAAATTATTCTTCCACGAATAATTTACAAGGTCTCATGGCAAGGCGTTACAAATTATTTCTCATCAAATAATTTACAATGTCTCATGACAAGACTTTACAAATTATTCTTCCACGAATAATTTACAAGGTCTCATGGTAAGGCGTTACAAATTATTTCCCATCAAATAATTTACAATGTCTCATCATGGCAAGACTTTACAAATTATTCTTCCACGAATAATTTACAAGGTCTCATGGCAAGGCGTTACAAATTATTTCCCATCAAATAATTTACAATGTCTCATAGCAAGACTTTACAAATTATTCTTCCACGAATAATTTACAATGTCTCATGGCAAGACTTTACAAATTATTCTTCCACGAATAATTTACAAGGTCTCATGGCAAGGCGTTACAAATTATTTTCCATCAAATAATTTACAATGTCTCATCATGGCAAGACTTTACAAATTATTCTTCCACGAATAATTTACAAGGTCTCATGGCAAGGCGTTACAAATTATTTCCTATAAAATAATTTACAAGGTCTCATGGCAAGACGTTACAAATTATTTCCCATAATAGATCGGTACCGCCCGATCTTGTCAAAACACATTTCGCAATTCTTACTAATCAATTGACTGAAAGGGTCGGGCAAACCCGGTCTCACCAGTCAAGTTATATTCAACTCAAAGTCTTGATGCTACAAAAGGTTAAGTCCACTCTTATGGTCATAATATAAGGTCGGCCACTACCCGATCATATAATTATACGGAATCAAGAAAACTTAACATTTGTAAGGAACATGCTCGACCAACTCTATGGATTGTTGAAAAGTTCGATCATTCCCGGCCTTTGTTAGCAAACATTCAATAAAACATAGTAAAAGGCACGAACTTTCAAAAAAATATTTTCATTAAAACAAGAGTTGATTACACCAGGACCTCGGGGCATACCCCGGACTTTACATCAAAAATTATCCTATTTACATATAGGGATCTTGATTACAGCCATCCTCGGCCTCCTCGTCAGAACTAACCTCAACCTCAACATCCTCCTCCAAAAATGGGGAAAGGTCGAGGCCTTCAGTTCCCAAGGGAAATTGAGAGGAGGTGGTATCAAGATCGGGCGCGTGGAGTTTGATCCAAGCTCGGGCTTGTCTCATTCCTTGAGAGTACGATTCCAAGGCATAGTTTCCTAAGGCCAAATCGTACTCCTCGGATTTTTTATATACTTCCACAGCCTCAACCTTGGCAGCCTCGATCTCTTCTCATGCCCGGCGAAGTTCATCAGCAAGCCTGTTATTTTCTTCCCGGGTAAGATCTCGATCCTGGGTCATTAAGGCTAAATCCGACTCCACGCGAGCCAGTTTCTCCTATGCAGCCTGGGCCTTAGTCGCCTCGTATTGGACTGAGTGAACAAGTTGGCTCGAAGTCTCTCCGCGCTTGACACCCTGGTTGATGAGTCCCCGGACAATGCTGACGAGCTGCAGGTCGGGACGAAAACTTCAATAATAATCAGAAGAAAATCAATGCACGGGAAATAAGGATCGGTCATACCTTCACCGCTGCATTCAGAAAGTGATCTACTCCATCCTCAATGGAAACTTCTTCGGTGTACTTCTCCAGCAGACCGGGATGAAGGCTTTCCTCTATCTTCCCCCATAGGTCGGCCAAAGTAGGACCTTCGGGCACTACCTCCGGTGCCGGGGATACCCGATCGGGCTGGTCACGGGGAGGTGGCCGGCGTGTTTCTCGACCACTTTGAGGAGGAACCTCCGCACTCCTCCTTGAGGTCTCGCCTACCCCGGAGGTATCTTTTCGGGGCCTCTTCTGATAACGGCGCCTCACGACACCATCGTCCTTCCTCTTCTGGGCTGCAGCCCGGGCTCTCTCCTAGACCGCTTTCCTTAGTCTATCACCATCAAAGGCCATCCGTGCCAAAAAATTTAAAAAGAAAGGATGAGCAGTAAAGCAGACGTTGATGGTTATAAAAATTCCAAAAAAAAAAAAAAAATATTTACTTAATTTACAAGGCCGAGAACTATCGGGCTGTAGATCGAGACCGACCTGGCCCAAAATTTCATTAGTGGTCAGGTCAGAAGCCTCCTCGGCCAATAAGCCAAAATCACACACCCTAATGGCGTTGGCAAGAAGTTCGGCCATCTCCTCCTCAGTTTTGTTCTCCATCCTATTAAAACTATCTACATCAGGTCTTCTAAAGGTCGAAAAAAAAATGTTCTCCCCTGCCCGGGGCTTTACAAAGAAGAACCTTTCCTTCCAATATTTTATTGAAGAAGGGGCCCAGGGAACTTCAAAACGTCCCTTCCCGCTTAAATAGACGAAACAATTACATCGGGGCAGATACTTTAAATCCAAGAGACACTTGCACAAGTCAACAGTGGGTTCTATTCCTAGACTCCTACACAAGACAAAGAAGTATACGAGAATCCTCCACCCATTAGGTGCGAGTTGGCCCGGGACAATGCTGGCTGTAAGAAGAAAGTCAATAAAAAAGTGGTGTAAGGGAAACCTAAGCCCGGACACAAGGGACTCATGAAATACAACCATCTCCCCCTCCCGACAGTGATAAGAAACATCATCTGCCTCAGGAGTTCGGGCTATATACCCCTCGGACATCCCGAACTTCCTCATATCGGCCTCAACCATATGCTCCTTCATCCTACTGTTAAAGGTCGGGAGTTCCAGGTCTGCCTCACCAGTCCCTCTGTCTAGGTCAACATCGTCCTCGATCCCTTCCTCGCCATCCGACTCCTCATCCCGGGAAGGTGGAGGCTCATAAAACCCTATGGGCTCGACCTCTAATGGTTCGTCTAGATTCTCAACTTCCCTAAGGTCTGTGATGTTCACCTGCCTGGCCATTTTTCTAGCAATAAGTTATGAAATTAAAAAGGTCGGGTGTGGTCGAGCATACCTAAAAGGCAATGTTGTTTGTAAATGAGATCGTGCTAGTTGCTCGAGGAGTTCTCTGGTTTTCGCAAAATCGAAAAGTAAAAGGAATGAGGGGATAGGGACCACATATATATAGGCAAAAAATAGGCGGGAAAATTTTCAAACTACCGCCTTTCATTATGTACACGTGGCGGCCACCCATTTGCAAGATATTAATTACGCCACACACATCACAAAGCGTAACAGTTGGCAAAACATGTTATTGATAAAGGTGACAGCTGTCAAGGGTTAATTGCATTCAGGCATCAATTACCGATCCCTGATGCACGGGGGCCATTGATCGGGCTACTTTCCGGAATCATCAATGGGCCTATGAAAGGACCAAAACAGGTCAACCCATCCCGATGAGTAGGCCGGCCAGTTAGCTTATGGTCTGTGGATTTTCTTAGGCTGGGCTTTAGGCTCGACCTTATGACCGTTCACAGCCCGGGATTGTCCGATCTAATCAAGTCCATCGATGGTGGGAATTATGCCCGGTATTGCCCGACCACTAGACGATTTCCGGTGTTCACCGTTTATGGGCTTCATCAATGAGCCACCTTCTTGGGCCCTCGGAATAAAACATAGCCTATAAGGAATCATCCTAAAAAAGAGGAAGTACAATTCTTATAAGATTAGAATTCCTCCTAAAAGGTAAAATTTATAGCAAAAAGGACTCCTTCCTTAAATAAAGGAAATTATGGGCTTTTCAGCCCTATAAATACAGCTCCTTTGATCACATATGTTCACAGACAATTCTTTACGTTTTTCCAGTTAAATATTCTCTCTACCTTTTTTCAGAAAATTAATTCTTACATCGAAGGGGCGACGGGGAGTTTCCTCCTCGCCTTTTTGCAGGTCATCTCAGGAGAGTTCATCATCCTTTCCAACAATCAATTATCATCAGATTCGGCCACGTCAAAGTTAGGATTTTTGACAGCATCAATTATTATAATTATTCTGCATTTGATTTTTTTCTCACCCCTCAAATTTTTCTTCTCTCTCTTCCCATCATTTTTTCTTTACCAGGTCAGTGTTGACGGTGTGAGAATTGAAGATGCTCTTACATGGTGGGTTTTCAGGTCAAAATTCGAATGGGGTTTTTTTCACATAAAATATGAACTTTTCTATCTAATTTCTGTTTTGCCGTTGCCGGAATGAAACTTGGCATCAATAAACCCAAAAAAAAAAAAAAAACGTAAATAAATTCTATCTGATGCTAATATTCATGTCTATATTAAAAACTTATGTGTAACATGCATGAAGCATAAAATAATAACAAAATCTAATAGAAGATTCGAGTCATATATACGTAACTACTTGGGTCAAAAAAAATACATTATGAAAGGTAGTAGATAAATTTGCTACCATTTCTTTTCCAAGATCCATCAACTCAACCAGATACTTCAAGCTAGATTGACATATCAATTATCAAGTACAAACAAAATTGAGATTTTTAAACACTTCTAAAGATTTTAGGTGTTCAATTGAGACTTTTTAAGATTCTTTAAAAGTTTCTTTTTATTCAATTAAAATATTTTAGAAGTCAATGACTTTTAAAGATTTTCTGGGGTACTGAGTTTTGAGCAGAAATTACAAAAATAAAGTCTCAAAAATTGCCCCTCACTAACCCATGCTTTTACAGCACCTGACTGACCAAATTTTATCCTATACTTGTCGAAACAGAATTGCCAGTTCTCAGAACGTGGATATGTAAGAGGTCATTTTAACAAGTACACTGTACACTACATACTCTTGAGTTAGCTTCACACCTGAGTGTAGCTGTTAGCACCTTGATGCTCGGATTGGCTAAGACATGGGCATCGCCTTGATTTCATGTCGAGGCCTTGGTAGAAATGTACTTCGGTGGGTGCATTTCGTGGGAACAGTTCAAGGCGGAGCGGGAGTAACTCGGGAGCATTGAATTAGCTTGTTGTGCATGGCAAGTCGTTGGGCAGATTGGCATGGCACGGAAGGATCTTGGCATGCTTTGGCAGGTTGTAGTGTTTACCTTCGACTCGACTCTCGGTTGCATGCAAACTCGGATTCACTAGGAAGGCAGCAAGTTGGAGCTGGCTGACTTCATGTTCCAGTGTGGCAGTTACTCGGCACATGTCAAAGGCTTTGATATGGAAATTCGGATCAGCACATGTATAGCAGTTACATGGGCAGTTTGGGATGGTTTCTTGGTGGGAAAACTTGAAATATGACCCTAGCAGTTGGGGGTGTCAACTGCAAACGAATTTTGTATTAATTGGGCAAGAGTCACAAAGGCAGGGGAGAGAAATCCAGGTCATTGTTGTGTTCCTTGTAAAACGTGAGTGTTCTTTTATTGAGATAATAAAAGTTGGGAAGGATTCATGTATGCTTTGTGTTGTGTGTTGCATTTCGTTTTGGGTTCCTTTAAATCTGTTTGTTTTTTCATAATTGTAAGCAAATTGGGTTGGAAGGCTGACTAAGATCGGATCTTAGTGCCGCAGTGGGTGAGAAAATTTGTGTTAAAATTTGAACCCGTTGACAATTGGTATCAGAGCCCCGTTTTGGGTTGTTGCTGTGAAAGATGGCAAATCAGGATGTGATTGTTCGATTGGGAAAGTTGGAAGATTTCGTTGGTGCCCCTATGACTGATGATGCGGTTAATCTTGCAGCACAGGGACATCATCAGCGTGTTCTTCTCGCAGAATTACGTGCCCAATTCGACGCTTTCACAAAAGAAATGAATGTCAACCAGACGTCCATGATGAAGGATCTGATGGACGTGACCGACAACATGAAACTACGTTTTGAGGACATGGAACGCGAATTAAACTTGGTCAAGCGGGCTGTGGCGAGTCCGGTTGGTGCAAAGGACCCGATGGCTTCCAAAATTCGTGTGCCTGAGCCTAAAGCATTTTCTGGTGCCCGGAATGCTAAGGAATTGGAGAATTTTCTGTGGGATATGGAGCAATACTTCAAGACTGGCCGTGTTCCTACAGAAGAAAAGGTGAACTTTGCTTCCATGTACTTAACAGGAGATGCGAAGCTTTGGTGGCGCACTAGGCTGAGGGATGACGAAAGTGTGGGAAGACCTCGGATCGAAACATGGGAAACGCTGACAAAGGAATTGAAGGATCAGTTCCTACCTTGCAATACATCTTGGATTGCAAGGGAAGCACTGAAAAGGCTGAAACAGACGGGTTCGGTACGTGATTATGTGAAAGACTATACGTCTTTACTGCTGGATATTGAGAATATGTCCGATGAAGATAAGCTATTCAACTTCATCTCGGGTTTGCAATCTTGGGCACAGACGGAGTTAAGGCGACAGGGTGTTAAAGACTTGGCGTCTGCTATTGTGGCGGTTGACAGTTTGATTGACTACAAACTTGGCTCGACCTATACCAAGGACAGTAAAAAGGAACATGGTAGGAAGAAACTAGGTTCCAAAGGGGGGGAAAGCAAGATCACAAGGCTAAAACCAATGACTATGCTAAATCAAAAGATGGCGATGCGTCCCAAAGCAAAAGCAAAAACTCTAGCAGTGGATGCTTTATCTGCAATGGGCCACATCGTGCTTGTGATTGTCCTAAACGAGAGAAACTCAGTGCCCTGGTGATCGAGGATGAGAGTGCTGCACAGGGAGAAGTCAGTACACAATTCAATCCTCTGCAACTCGTGAATGCTCTTACTGAGAAGAAGGAAGTACCTATGCGTGGGCTGATGTATGTTCCTATCAGTATAAATGGGCAGACAGTGATGGCAATGTTGGATACCGGGGCTACAAACAACTTTGTGAGTTTGAAGACGGTAGACAAGTTGGGTTTGAAGTTGGTGCAGGCCACTTCTCGGATTAAGGCAGTAAATTCAGAGGCGCAACCATTGAAGGGCATGGCTCAATGCGATGTTCGTGTGGGAAATTGGGAGGGGAAGTGCAATCTGATGGCCCTTCCACTTGATGACTTTGATCTGATTCTCGGAGTGGAATTCTTCGTGAAGGCAAAGGCTTCAGTGGTGCCTTATTTGCATGGGATGCTTATTGCAGATGAAGTAAATCCTTACTTTGTCTCTGCAGTCTTTCTTGATACGAACGTTCCTGGAAATCAGCAAATAAGACTGATTGGGATGGTGCAGTCAGCGAAACAGGTTGATGACAGGTTAAAACGAGGGGAATCCACATATTTGGCAGCATTGATTGAAATCAAACCGGATCAGTTTGTGGAAGTGCCAGATTCTGTTGTTGCAGTATTGGATGAATTTTCGGATGTGATGCCACCAAAACTTCTGAAAGTGTGGCCTCCCAGTCGCACAGTTGACCATAAAATCAAATTAGAGCCTGGAACGAAGCCTCCAGCTCAAGCTCCATATAGAATGGCTCCTGCAGAATTAGCAGAACTTCGAAGGCAGTTGAATGAGTTGTTGGATGCAGGTTACATACAGCCTTCGAAAGCCCCTTACGGTGCTCCTATTTTGTTCCAAAGAAAGCAAGATGGTTCGATGTGGATGCGTGTGGATTATCGTGCGTTGAATAAGGTGACTATGAAGAACAAGTACCCGGTGCCTCATGCGGCAGACTTGTTTGATCGGTTGTCCCGTGCTTCTTTCTTCACAAAGCTGGACTTAAGGGCGGGCTATTGGCAAGTGAGAATTGCTGTTGGTGATGAGCAGAAGACTGCTTGCGTTACAAGGTACGGTTCCTTTGAATTTCTTGTAATGCCCTTTGGTCTTACAAACGCCCCTGCTACATTTTGTAATTTGATGAATGATGTTCTATATGTGTTTTTGGATCGATTTGTGGTGGTGTATTTGGATGATATTGTGATCTATAGTGAGACACTAGATGATCACTTGGTGCATTTGAAAAGGGTATTCTCTCGGCTTAGAGAATATCAGTTGTATGTTAAAAAGGAGAAATGTGAATTCTGTAGAGAGGAAGTTCAATTTCTGGGCCATTGGTTGAGTCATGGCAGAATTCGGATGGATGAAAGGAAGGTGAAGGCAGTCGTGGATTGGCCTGCTCCTACTAAAGTTCCGGGATTACGATCTTTTCTTGGATTAGCCAACTATTATCGTCGTTTTATAGAAGGCTATTCCAAGAAAGTGAGTTGCCTTACTGATTTGTTGAAGAAGAATCAGAAGTGGGTGTGGTCAGAGGCATGTCAGAAAGCTTTTGAGAGACTGAAGCAGTCTGTCTCTACTGAACCTGTGTTGGTACTGCCAGATTTTGATAAACCATTCGAGGTGCATACTGATGCCTCAGACAAATCTATTGGTGGGGTATTGGTGCAGGATGGACGCCCCGTGGCTTTTGAAAGCAGAAAAATGAAAGATGCTAAGCAACGATATTCGACCCATGAGAAGGAAATGACTGTGGTCATACACTGCTTGGAAATTTGGCGTCACTATCTGCTGGGAACTAAGTTTTGTGTACTGACGGACAATGTGGCAAATACTTACTTCAAAATGCAGAAAAAGTTGTCTCCAAAGCAGGCACGATGGCAGGAATTTCTGGCTGAATATGACTTTACATGGCTGCATAAACCAGGAAGCCAGAATCAGGTTGCTGATGCTCTAATTCGGAAAGAGGTAAAGTCTTATGTTGCTTCTTTGAGTTTAGTTCAGACGACCCTTCTTGACAGAATTCGTGGGAATGCTCCTAATGATGCTGCTTACAGCAAACTGAAGGAAGAAATCAGTTCTGGAGTTGTGAGGCGGTATTGGATTGATGATGATCTAATCTATGCACGTGGTGGCAAGCTATTTGTTCCTTTGGTTGGGGGACTTCGGCAGGAATTATTGCGGGAAACACATGATCCTCAATGGGCAGGACATCCCGGTGTTGAAAGAATGTTGGCATCGTTGGGTAAGTCATACTACTGGCCGAAGATGGCTGAAGATGTGGAAATGTATGTGAAGACTTGTTTAGAATGTCAGCTGGACAAATTATAAAAGGAAGAAGGAAGCGGGGTTGTTGCAGCCACTTCCTACTCCGGACAGACCCTGGCAATCGATATCTATGGATTTCATTAGCGGGTTCCCTAAGGTTGGGGAAATGAAGTCTATCATGGTCGTGGTGGATCGGTTTTCTAAGTATGCGATTTTCATGGCTGCACCACATGAATGCAAGGTAGAACGTGCAGCTGAACTTATGTTCAAAAATGTGATCTAGTACTTTGGGTTGCCGGAAGATATCATAAGTGACAGGGATACTCGTTTCACTGGCAGATTTTGGACTGCGTTGTTCAAACTGATGGGGTCAGAACTGAAATTTTCCACAGCCAATCATCCTCAAACAGATGGTCAGACTGAACGGGTAAATGGACTGTTGGAAAAATTTCTGAGACATTATGTGACAGCAAGTCAAAAGAATTGGGTTGAATTGCTGGACACTGCGTAGTTTTGTTTCAACATTCATCGGTCTTCGTCTACTGGAATGAGCCCGGCTGAGTTAGCAATGGGGCAACAGCCAAGAACTCCCCATGAAGTTGCGAAACATGCTGGTCGAAATTCTTGTCCTGCAGCCTATCGCTTTGTGCAAGATAAACAGGATATGCTTGAACAAGCGAATGACAGCTTAGCTAAAGCATCAAGCGGATGAAGAAGTATGCTGATAAAGGCAGGAGGGATCTGGAATTCCAGGTGGGCGATAAGGTGTTGCTAAAACTAACACCTCAAATTTGGAAGAAGATCTCGAGCAGTGTGGTGCATCGAGGATTGGTTCCTAGATATGATGGGCCGTTTGAAATTGTGAAACGTGTTGGAAAAGTTGCTTACAGGTTGGATATGCCGGAAAGATTCAAAGTACATCCTACTTTTCATGTTAGCTATTTGAAACCTTTTCATGAAGATCAGTCTACTGATCGGGTGCAGGCAAAGAGAGCACCTCCAGTTGTCCGGACGCAGTTTGAGAAGGAAATTGCTCGGATTTTGGATCGCAGGGTTCTTGGCATGAGTAAAAAGAACAGGCGAATTGAGTATTTGATTCAGTGGAAAGGCAGTAGCGAGGCAGACGCTACTTGGGAACGGGATGTGACCCTTTGGCAATATGAAAAGCAGATTGAGCAGTACCTGAAAGATCATTCGACGAGGGAGTCGAATTCATCTGGTGGGGGTGGTTTGTTAGCACCTTGATGCTCGGATTGGCTAAGACATGGGCATCGCCTTGATCTCATGTCGAGGCCTTGGTAGAAATGTACTTCGGTGGGTGCATTTCGTGGGAACAGTTCAAGGCGGAGCGGGAGTAACTCGGGAGCATTGAATTAGCTTGTTGTGCATGGCAAGTCGTTGGGCAGATTGGCATGGCACGGGAGGATCTCGGCATGCTTCGGCAGGTTGCAATGTTTACCTTCGGCTCGACTCTCGGTTACATGCAAACTCGGATTCACTAGGAAGGCAGCAAGTTGGAGCTGGCTAACTTCATGTTCCAGTGTGGCAGTTACTAGGCACATGTCAAAGGCTTTGACATGAAAATTCGGATCAGCACATGTATGACAGTTACATGGGCAGTTTGGGATGGTTTCTTGGTGGGAAAACTTGAAATCTGACCCTAGCAGTTGGGGGTGTCAACTGCAAACGAATTTTGTATTAATTGGGCAAGAGTCACAAAGGTAGGGGGAGAAAAATCCAGACCATTGTTGTGTTCCTTGTAAAACGTGAGTGTTCTTTTATTGAGATAATAAAAGTTGAAAAGGATTCCTGTATGCTTTGTGTTGTGTGTTGCATTTCGTTTTGGGTTCCTTTAAATCTCTTTTTTCTTTCATAATTGTAAGCAAATTGGGTTGGAAGACTGACTAAGATCGGATCTTAGTGCCACTGTGGGTGAGAAAATTTGTGTTAAAATTTGAACCCGTTGACAGTAGCCATGATACTAATGAAGAATGACCCTCAAGCGACCCATTTTCTAATGGCATCCTTCTCTCATCATCTATTCATCCAAGCATTTTTTTTAATGTGATATTAAAAGATCGACTACAACCCAAAAACATTAGACAAACTGAATGACGAACCCCTCGGCTCCTCATACAATAAAATGTTTGTGCACCACCCCCTCCATGTGAGTGATTTGTAATCCTTGTAAAAGTAGCTCATCCCAAAATATTATTACACTGTGAAGCCACGGTAGCTAGAGCAGGCCAAAACATCAAGTTCCTAGCTTTAACCAATAAGTTATCATGTATTTCTTAAATTATTCAACAAGTCTTTAAGCACTCAACCAGCAATACTAATGAATCATCCAGCAATTACATATGGTGAAAGACAAAGCTCCAAGGACACGATCATGTACAATAGTCGTCTATTTTATGGAGTAGTTGTATTGTTTCAACAATACGAGCTTTCATAGTTCTGAATCTATTACACGCTTCAATTAAGAAAATCCTTCATTGGATCGTCATGATGGACCCTCTTCATCCTGTATGCCTCCATCTCTTCAGGTGTAACCTGCAAGAAACAGGTGGTTAGAATATCTCTCTCACAAGCTCATGACTTGTGGAAGGAGGGAAAAAAAGACGAGAAACGTACATCATTAGTCCACTTCACGTTATATTTGCGTTTTCTTTCATCCTTCTCTTCTCCTCTCCTCCTTTCATCCTCCTAAAGGAAACAAACAAATGAGTCAAATATCATGATTACAAGATGGAAGTAATAAATTCATCTATTAGGACAGCATATACCGTTACGATGATCATAATTTCACATAAAAGGATTAAAACATCAAGTTCATAGTTATTTCTCCTTCGCTTTAATCTTCAGGAGAAAAGATGAAGTTTTTTTCCAAAAACAGGCAGAATGAAAACAATTGCAAATGAGTTTGAAAGAGAAGAAATAAGATATAGATAAAAAGATTTACCATTTTAAGTGCTTCAGCAAGTTTTTCCTCGTCTAAAACTAAATCTTCTGGAACTTCCGACCCCCAAGTAGCAAGTCTTTTTTCCTGAGCTGGTGCAGGCATATCTGGTTTCGAAAAAGAAAAATCAGAGCCAAAGACGACGATGCTTGTGTGTTAGTTTGGCAGCAAAACATATATGAGTTAAACCTCTCTAAAAATTAATAAACTTGGAACCAAGGAAACTCTCTACTAATTTTAGCGAATATTAAATAATCGAAAATTTATTAATTTATCGATTAATTAATAACTTGTTAATTTATTAAGGTATTTTCTCAAATATTGTACATTGTATTTAGTCTCCCATTTTACGAATAAGCAATTCTATATATTGGTTTAATCAAGTAAAGTTCATGAATCTATTTATTTTTTTCAAAAATAGATTGTACACATCATTCCATTTTTTAAACATTCAACCAAGCAAAAACTTTTCTATGGAGCCCTTTTGCGAAATGTTCTTGAAGTGGTGATGACATTAGATTATCTTTTTCTTGCAGTGTGAGAAAACCACACCAGAAATTCTTACCACGTTAATAAAAGAGATGAGATCCAATGTGACAACAATTTCAAAAAGAAACAAACAATGATTGGTCATTTTAGGACCATCTATCAGTAAATTATTAATTACACTTAAATTGAATCTATATGAATTTTTTTATAATGAATTATTAGTTTAGCTCATCATCCCCAACAAGTCAGGACTGGCCAAAATTAACAATTTATCGATTATTAAATTATTAAGGTTCTAATGCATGTATTTTATTTAAAACAATGTATGCTTCTCGCAGTCAAGACAAGAAGTATACAGAAAAAAATGCACGAGCAAACACATCAGGTTACAAGCTATGCTGTTTGATAAACATTAGTGTAGTAGTCATCATGAATGATTTATTAGGATATCTATTAATTTCTCTACTGAAACATTCATCTTTAATTAACTACACAAAGAACTTGTGCCTATTGCAGTAACAGTTTTTTTTCCTTTTGCCATTTTCTGGAACCAATTTTTGAGTCACCAACAGCTTTTGTGAAACTAGTGAATCATAAGTCCCCCCATCATATCATATGTAAATATAAATCTTTTAAAAGCTAACAGCAGCATAAAAGCCTGTTAATATTACCTATATCCACAATGACCCTTGTGATCCTTCAAAATTATTTACATATGATATGATGCGAGAATTTAAACCTTCCCACCTAATAGCTTTCCAAGGATTTCTGCTCAATGTACACTATCAGAGGAGAAACACTAACCTTCATTAGCCTCTTTACGAGCAATGTTAGCTTTCATAAGATCAGCAGCAGCTTCAGCTGCTTCTATGCCAGCAGCACCCGTACAATAGCTGTTTCTAACCGTCTGTTGGCAACATTTGTAACCCCACTGATGATCTTTCCACCAGGACCCCCAAACACTGGTGTGGTTATTTATGTAAACATCCTCTTCATACTTGCTCTTTGGAAGGGATATCTCCTGCACACCATACAATAACCAAGTTAGGCCTTGTACTTCAAGGCGCTATAGGTTCTAATTCGATAAAGGAAAAACAGATAAATGTCAACATTGTCTGGAAAGAAAATCCAACAAAGAAACATGATATCTTCAATCACGCTTTACGTGTGGCAATGATCAAGGCAAGTACCTATTGTTTCCATAAATCTTGACACACACAGCTGTGTGTTTAAGTTCTAGATCTAGCCAAAAACCATTACCAAGATGGAAGTAGAACAAAATTACAAGCAATGACTTCCACTTTTGCATCCACAGTGTCAAGAAATATTTTACCTATCCTAACCCTACCGGCAAGTGCCTATTGTTTCCATAAATCTTGACACACACAGCTGTGTGTTTAAGTTCTAGATCTAGCCAAAATCCATTACCAAGATGGAAGTAGAACAAAATTACAAGCAATGACTTCTACTTTTGCATCCACACTGTCAAGAAATATTTACCTCTCCTAACTCTACCACTCATTTTTTTTTCTCTTTCCACAATTAAGAAAGAGGAAATCAGAAAATGCTAAGCAACCATGCATTAAAAAAGTTAACATCCTGAAAGAAACTAATGATCTGATGAAGATTAAAACCTTCTCCATCTCCCCCTGCCCCCAGAAAACATTGGAAGAAATAAAAAATGGGATAAAGGACTACTTAGACAAAACATAATACAGTACATCCACAGCTGAATTAACATATAACCAATGGCACATTGTCAGAGATTCAGCATAAGAGAACAAGAGATTATTATTCCATACCTGGCCTTTTATGATCCTTCCAGCACGATCGTATTCAACTTCTTTTTCACTCTGACCCAGTAAAAGTTCCCTTGGAAGTGTTTCTTCAGTAGCTGCATTGCCATACTTTTCCATGATAGTGTCTTTAGTGTGAGATTTCAATTTATCTTTATTTATCTTGAAATTTTTGTAAAGCAATTCAGCTTGGGAGGGAGCTGCTTGCATGTGAACATCTTGACCCTTATCAAATGCTTCCCAAGCGTGAATATTTAGCTGCTTGAACTCCAAAGCTTGACCACTAACTCTGTTCTGATTATCGCCCTACAGTTCAAACAAATAAGACAACAAAATGATAATACTAATACATACATATAATCTGCAAACATTTAACAGTGCGTTCGAATTTTATTTTTTATTTTTTATTTTTTTTTTTGTATTTTCTAGGTAAAATGTGTGGTTGAAAATTAGAGAGGGAAAATGTGCATGGTTAAAAAATTGTTCGGGAAAATGTGTTGTTTATAAATCGGTTTATAAATTGTAATTATTGTGTAAAAGAATAATCAGTAAAACATAATCGGTTTTGGAACTGTGAATATGACTTACTGCATAGAACTTCTCATTTGGATCAGCATCTGGAAGAGGATCCTCGCGCATAGACCGTGTTTTAGGATCATAATGGGCAGAATTAACATCAAGATTAAGAAGATATTTTGCTGTATCCTCTCGAATTCGCAAGTTCCTGATCAAAAAAGCGAATTAATAGATCAAAAAGGCGATTAACAGATGTAGAACTTTCATAACAAATGAAGTCCATTAAAAATATGTAGCATACAAGACACTCAGGGAAAAAGAAAAATGTACGTGAACTGCTTAAACCCCCAAAACCATAGTCCACTGCCACCATCATTGTAAATATTCCCATGTATGAGACAATAGTGATGTTTAATTATGCTTAATAGAAGCTTTTTAAGCTGCCTTTCTTGGAAATATAGAGAAACATAGTCCGAAGAAAAGCAACTTAAAAAGCTGCATTAAGCACAGCCAAACATAGCGATTCAGTTTATTAAAGAATATTAGATAAAAAGAAAAATATTAACTCACCTAACAGTCCCAGTACTACCACCACCTGTAGTACGCACACGCTTTTCAACCTTTGCAAAATCCATTTGCTTACTCTCATCAACTTTGGCCTCATCAACTTTCAGAGCATCTTCATTATCTTCATCATCACTAACTCCATCTTCATTTTGATTATTATTTTTCTCCTCCAACTTCTTAAGCTGTTGATCTTTCAAATATTTCTTTCTTGCTTCATCCCTAGCTTCATACCTTTCAATCACATGTTTATATGATGCAGCATCATAACCATTCCAACGGTCTCGTTTACCTTCATAATCCAACTCAAATGTCTCTATCTTCTCATCTGGGGCAATACTTTTTCCTGTCCACTTTGCTCCTAATTTACGGGGCCTATCCATGCATGTTTTAGCATTATGTGTCATAGCTCCACAACTGCAGCAAGCACAGACAATGATAGAAATATATCCTCAATAAAGCATACCATAGAAATTTAAGAATCTAAAATTCAAATAGAAATCTATCATAATCAAGCATCTAAAGCATACCATAGAAATTTGAGAATCTAAAATTCAAATAGATCTATCATAATCTAGCATCAGTTTAAAAGAATACTTAACAGGACAGAACTGATTTGCAAAAATGAAGACGCTACTAAATCCAATGTAGTCAATAAAGAGCACTAATTGGTGCTGCAATATGAGAGCAAATGTTCTCGGTTTTTTTAAACTAACGGTGGACAATATACTCACTCCTTAGACCAAGCAAAGCTTCTTGGAAATCAGTAAGGTATCTTAAAAAGCTCATTTTCAAGCATCACAATCTCAATAACCTGATATCCAATCCAAGATATCATAAAACATTCATCTGCATCAATGGCAAGCAGACCATTTCCCATGCGGTAATATAATTAAAAATCACACACTGACCAAGCTAAATCTTATACTGTGTTATAAACAAAATATTTCAAAATGTATTCTATTCTGAGGGCATAAAAGAGCAGGAACCTTCACATCTGTCCATACAGGGTCAGTGTAAATACATAAATATTAGTCCCTCCGTCCCACAAAGATAGACTTGTTTTCCTTTTTTGTTTGACCCACAAAGATATGACACTTTCCTTTTTGAGAGTATATTAATGCCTTCATTTTCTAATATACCCCTATTTAATATGCATTGTTATCAACAAATATGAATAACTCATTATTTAATGTAGGGTAGAGGTATATTAGGTAGAATGTAGGTAAATTTATAGTTCCAATATATATTAATTATGTTTTCTTAATCTGTGTGAAAGTAGAAGTAAGTCTATCTTTGTGGGACGGAGAAAGTAAATTAAAACTTATATGAATCAATGGGATATTATAAGTCATACATAGTCCAAGGCTGCCTAGGGCTTTAACGCAAAGTGGGAACAAAATGCTTTCGAAGTGAAGTAAGTTTATTCTATTCAAAATGAACAAACTCCATGTGTTCACCTTGTATTTAGAGAACTTCCAATATTGCACAATCTTCAAAAAATTTGAACAAATATTATTAACTTCATCAATGCTTGAAGCAGCACAAGTACTGCAGTAGCTACAGGATAAGAATTAATATGTTATTCAGCAACCCATCCAATTCAGCACCCACATTCTAACAATAGTTTTAATGAGGAAGGACCAAGAAATTTTGTAAAGCGCAATCTTAGAGCCCCCTACCTGCGTCTTGCATTTAGGCACTCAGTTAACTATAAGTTTAAAAAGCCATCAAGTTGCTTATCAACTATTAGAACGCCTGAAGAACTAAATAAAAAAAAATTATCATCCAATCCACCATCCAACTCCTATTACCATCAATAAATTGAACACTAAAGTAGAACGATAAGCATTCAGCACATGAAAGGAAGCACATATATGCATTTTAGATATTACACATACCCCATATGTACTGGTGCGCGTTTACGAGAGAGAGAGAGAGAGACACACACACACACACACACACACACACAGAGAGAGAGAGTACTTTTCACAGGCCCCCTTTCTGTACTTGTCAGCCTGAAAAATCTTTGCACCTCTGTCATACCATGACTTCGTATAATTTGGATCCGATTTCCATTTCCTTTGATGTTTCAAACTCTAAAAATGAGGGAAAAAACTCATTTAGGCCTTTCTATCCCAACCTCAAACTATAACTTACTAAAATAATGGCAATATATGCATATATAACGGTGAATATCCTGTACCGGTCTCTCTGCATTCAAATACCAAGGGGCTGATGACATATACTGTGGGATGTGAGGGTTAATTTCCTTTCCATCCTCATCAACCTCAGCCGGTGCAAGTCCAGCCTTCCGTGCTTCTTCTAATTCCATCTGTTTCCTATGATCCTCCCTAGACTTAAACGCAACTGCAATTTCCCAAAGCATTAAATTCGCCATCAACTCGATGGACAAATAAAATAAAATAAAATAGGCCACTTTCTCCTTTATAAGTGATTGTTATTCGTATAATAAAATCCACGTTTCTTTGGATAAAATAAAAATATCAAACGACGAGCGGAACCATTTTAAAGGAAAAAAAATAGCACTTTTCTAAATATTTTCCTTCAATTGGAGATCAAAACTTATCAGATTGGGAAAATTGGTTAACAAACATTTATATATGCTCGTATTGATCGATAGTAGAATTAGGAAGAGGAGGTGCAGACCTGAAGCAGTCGCCATGATTAGTGCTGTAGAAATCGAAACCCTAACGATTAACAGAGAGAACTCCAACGAACTTAGATCGGATTGTACTCTGGGTGAAAACCCTAGCCCAGATAGGGAAGATTATTATTGTGTTATAGCGAACACGGGACCGACAAACGGTAACGTGAGGCGGTATAAGTGCTCTCCGTATTTTTTCCTTATGTAGGCAGAAATAAGGATTCGGATAATTGTAATTATGGTCCAACCCTTTCAAATTATTTTATTTTCATCCTAATACTTCATTTATTGTATCTATGGTCTCAAACATTTAAGTGTATATCACTGAAAGAAAAATTGTTGGATTCCGTCCAAAATCAAAGTCACTTGAATGATAATATGAAGGGTAAAATTGTCTATTCACATTTCACATAAATAACTAGTACTAATATATCGTTTTATTGCGGTGGATCCGACCGTAGAATAAGACTACAAATTCAATGAAAAGTAGATATGAGCAAAATTTGTGCAGTAAAATCGAAGAAATTTGATGTATTTTGAGGGATTTTATGGAATTTTTGAAGAAAAATCATTTTTTTGTAAACAGAAATTCATGTTCCTTTTTGTTGTGTAGGGGAGAGAGACCTCCTTACGATCGATGATTAAAAAAAATCACAAAAGAAACGGCAAATAATAGTAAAATTCTTCTTCTTTCCCTATCCCCATCCCAAATCGAAAAGGGGTCACAAAAAATCAACGGACCCTAAATTCCCAAACTCATTAGGGTGTCCTGTCCTGAATATTCTGATCTCGGGACAAGTACTCTGTCCGGACTCGCCAAATTAATTTTTTATTTTTATTTTATCATATTATATTAAAAAGAATAAATTATAAAATTATAAAAAAAATATAAACATGGCAATAACGGGGTTGTAGCGTCACCACGCCCTAATGGGGTGGTCGCGGGTCCAATTGACATCTCTACCAAATCGTCCCTAATTGTCGCGAAAAAAAAAAATCAATTTGACTCTTTGATGCCCAATGTTAATGTGAAGAATAATGCTGTTGGAACATATATTTGATGACAGAATGTCTTACCGTATCCAAGTGACGAAACGTAACGATATTTTGAAATTACGCGATATTTTGAAGCAACACGATATTCTCCAAATAAAAGAGAATGGTTAGATTTTCCTTCCAAAATCGCAGCCTTCCATTCCTTCAAAGCTTCAAATCCTTTGAACTCCTAACGCTTGGATTTCTTGCAAAAACAGTCACCAACATTTAGATTTTGACATTTATACCCTCAGATTCACCAAACGTTGCGAAAATAGTCCCTGTCGTTATATTCTGTTAATTCAAACCGTTAATTGCATTATTTGACCTTATTTTTCTTATTTTCATAAGGGCATTTATGTCTTTATCCAATTTTCCACCTATTTTATATCCAATTGAAAGGTTGTACGCAAATAATATTCCTGGAATGAAAATGTTTTAGCGTATTAAGTCCCTAGCCTATAAATGTTGGTGTATTTAGTCCCTAACCTACAAAGGAATGAATATCGGACCCTATTGACGTTCAACCGATGACCGAGCCTAGTGGTTGATGCTTGCTCTAGGGTAATCTCGAAATACAAGATCAGCCTTCTCGTTTGGGGACATCATTGGCTTCATTACGAACGTCGTGGAGGCATCCCCGTCAATGCTACACTCAATCAACCGATAATGGCTCCTCTTTGAAGATAGATTTTATTTTATTGCTAAAAAATTTTTGTGCGGGATTTGCTTTGTAAGGCAAAGTTGACTTCTTTCAGTTTAGGATACTAAACCAGACTTCTCACCTGCTAAGGTGCTCCACCAATGATAAAGGGTTGCTCAACCAAACTCTCCGCTACTGGCTCCAAGATGTCCAACAAAACAGACATCAATCAGCTTTCTATCTTCGCCTTTTGGAACATTTCAAAGGTTCCATATAGGGATCTATCTATATGAGCCAAAGGCTTGGGCAGCAAGCTAGCTCTTCCCAAAAGCAAAAGTAGCTGTAAATTGAATATCAGCTAGTTTATCGTATAATAATAATAATAAAATGCTGCACATTCATAAAAAAATTGGATCTATTGGGGGCTGGGGGGGAGAACTACCTTTCATGAGCTATGTAGCTACTTAGTTCCTAAGCTAAAGAGTTAACAACTACTTTATATGTCCTTTCAAACCCTTGAAAGCTTCCCTTAATGTTATGCTAGCTTTCATAGAAGGTCCAAAGACATGAGAAGGTGGTTTACCTACTTTTTTTTAACTAGCGTGAGGAAGCCAGTCGGTGATCGGCTCTATGTATCGTGAGCATATGGAACTCTTGTCACGGGTCACTGCTATAACTTCCAACGTCTAAATGGAGAGAAATAATAATAAGTGGATGAAGCCATAGTGATGAGAACCGAGAAAGTCAAACATCGATGCGCAAGCCTGTGGGACCCATGACAAGATCCGATGCCAAGGAGGTTCAAGATTCGAGGCTAAACAAGTAATTAAAGTCAAGAAAATCTAGCCAAGAATCAAGTTGGAGCCAAAAAGTAGAAGAAATTGGATTGAGCCAATTTCGGTCGACCGAAAGTCATTCCGGTCGACCGAAACTCTGTAGATGATTTTTGAAGGCAGCCTCAGTCACGTTCGGCTGAGGCTTGGTCGACCGAAAGTCCCATTTCGGTAGACCATGTGATCGACCGAAAATGGTTTGGTCAACCGTGTCGGTCGATCGAAACACTCCGTTTCAAAAAAACGGAGTTTTTCTTGCAAATTTCGAATTTGCACATTTTGCTCATTTTGTACATTATATACACATTCTTTTTCATTTGTAACATAACTTAGTTGTTCATTGTCATGCTCTTGAGAGCTTAGTCTAGAGAGACTCTTTTTGAGGTAAGGTTAAACCTCATTTGTTATTATATTTTTCTTGGAAGTTAATCAACTCTACTTGAGTATTATTATTCTTGTGTTGTTGTTTATTTTTCGCCACCTTGAAATTTGTTTGATTGATACCCATTGGACTAGGGTTAGTTAAACCTTGAATTTTGGGTTAGATTTAAATTTGGGTTAAGGTGTTTATCCTTTATTTTACCACTTTAGCTTTCTTGGGTTTTTATTGATTAATTTGGATATAATGCTTGATCTCTTGATTTTACGAAGTTGCTGTGCTCGACTATCTAAATTCATTCTTGAATTTACAAATGGAGTTTTTCATTGAGCTAGTCATGTTTTTAATTCGCTTGAATTGCTAGAGACTAGCAAAAAGCTAGTTGGGGAGTGTAATTATTGTCCAATTTTACTTATTTTAAAGAAGTAAATAAATAAAAAAATACAATTTTGGGATATAAATTTTGTCATTTAGAGTAAAATTTATTAAAGATTCAATTTTATTTGTTTAACTCTAAATTAATTTTAATTGCTAAAAATTTCATTTATTTAATTGCAGGGAAAGATTGGACAATATTTCAAATTGAATTTGAATTTCTTCTCAAAATTCTCTAACCCAATTCGATTGAAGAAATCAAGAATAACGCATATTTTTGGCTCAATTTCCCAGCCCACTCTCTCACGCCAATCAAAACCTACACACATGTCATACCATTCTCTCCCCCAATATTCTTTCTTTAAAAAAAAACGCAGCTCCTATTGCATCAAAAAACTACCAGCCGCAAGGATTCTCTCACGCAACCCCTGTCTTCACCTCTCCCTCACATCAGCACTCCAATTCACCATTAACCCACAGCACGCATTTTCTCCTCTGTCTTCTCTCAACCTCACGAGGCAGCGCTGGAACTTCTCTTCCTCATCTATAGCCGCAGGTCTCTATTTTCATCTCCAACTTCGAGCCGCAACTCAGCCCTAACCTTCAAAAGCCGAGGTAGCAGTTCCCCCTCACCAGTAGCAGTTCATTCAACCGACTACAGCGCCACTTTTACTCTCTGCCTTCTCTACACACACACGCAACCTCACGTCCTCCCATCTTCTACAGCCTACCACTCACATTCTCTGTCTTCTCTCTACAAAACCAGCAGCTGCAACCTCTGTCTTTTCTCTCACGGCCAGCAGCTAATCTCCCTCACACACAAACCCAACACCCAAGCAGCAGCCTCCGGTTTTGGGTTTAATTGAATTGTTCAAGTTTATAATTTGTCTTGTTCTTTTAGTTGTTTTAATTGTTAGTTTCAATAAATTAGATTATTCATATTAGTTTGTTTTTAGATATTTTTAATTATTGCATTTTCATTTTCAAACTTGAATTTCGTTTTCTAGTAATGATATTTGTTTGGTTGAATTTTATTTTGGTTAATTTAATTATGTTCGGCTAAGTTACATTTGAGGGGAGTTATTCTTAGCTTCAATGGATATGTTTTAATTCGTTATGGATGAATTCTTGTGATTAATAATAATTAACGAGTGTTCTGAAGTTTCAAATTATTTTACTTCGATTGATGTCGTTGATATGATATGTATTGAATATGCACATAATATGCTCGACTAAATGTCGTAAAATAAATTGATTAATTTTCGTACTAATATTTCCAAATTTTATCGATCTCAAGAAATTCATGCTAAATTTATTTGCAAAACCCAATTGATAGCGAAAGAATAACTCCACTCAAATTTTCCTTTCATTGCAATTTAATTATATTCTCTTTTTATCATTAAAGTAATTTTGAAATTATAGTTTAAGACTTGAATTTAGCAAATATTTCGATACCAATAAAATCCCTAGGAAGAATGACACTAGATTATTGTTAGGCTATAACTTGACCCCTTTATACTTCGAGGGTAGATTTTACATCGAGTCACTTGAGAAATGAGATTTTGAGTGGAAAAAGGCAAGACCGCAGGAGTGGTGAGCTCATTAGAGGGTAAAAGCCTAAATTGAGTGAAACACGAATGAAAAATATTCTTGTGAGAACACTTTCACACCATGTCAAATTCCAATGCTCAAATTCAAGATTTGAAGTACTTGTTACAAAATCTTTCAACCACCATGGCGGCATGGCTAGACAAATGTAGAAAAGTGGGGGTGAGTTGGAAAATTTAGGAACAAGAGGGGAGAGTATATCAACTAGTAGTGGGAAGAAAAATGGGATGGTAGGAGAAGGTTGAGGGATAAATTTGGGAACATTGTGTATATGGATGGAAGTAGAAAACAGAGTGGGAGTTTGAATAGAAAAGAAGTTAGGGGATAATGTGGGGATGTTTTGAGAAATGATGGGGATGGTGAATAAAATGAGAGTTTGAATAGGAAAAGAAGAGAGTGGTTAGAAGGTAGGAGAAATGGAGTTGATGAAAATATTGATAGTGCGAGAATGCAAAATTTATCACTTCATGGAATGGGTAGAAGTGGAGAAGTGGAAGAAGATTGGAGAATGGGTAGAAGACGAAGATAATGGGTAGATAGGAGTGGAGATGGGATGGATGAGAAGGTTAATATTGAGCAAATGAAGGCTTCATCATTCCATAGGAGGGACGGTAGTAGAAGTAGAGAAGTAGTGAAGGAGATGAATGCTAGGCTACCAAAATTTTCGGACCATCATAATGAGAGGGGAGAGTTGGAGAGAATTGCTAATCCACCAACATCTTTGGCCCATGATAATGAAAGGGAAACACATGGAGAATATAATTTCTACACTAGGTGCCTAGTGAGTGATAAACCATGTAGTCTCATGATAGATGGGGAGATTGGCACTACTTTGGTGAATGCTAGTAGGGTGGAGAAATTGAGGTTACCGGTTATGAAGCATCATAGTCCTTATATATTGCAAAGGTTGAATGACTATGGGGAGATGAGGGTAAGTGAACAAGTTCTTCTTACTTTTCACATTAGTACTTATAGTGATCAAATATTATGTGATGTGGTTCCCATACACACTACTCACCTAATTTTGGGGAGACCTTGGCAATGTGAGCGAAATGTGAATTATGATAGGAAGAGGAACCGGTGTAGCTTCCAAATGGATGGAAAAAAGGTTGTGATCCTATCTTTGAGCTCGGAAGAAGTATGCAAAGACCAAATGAAGCTCAAGAAGGAATTTGAGGAAGAAAGAAAAGAAAAGGAATATAGGAAATCAAAAGAAAAATCACTTGAGGAAATTGATGTCAATACAAAAGTGAGGCCAAATGAAAAAGAGAGAGTTGGGGCCACGACCCTAGAAAAAGGTGAGGAATTGAGAGTTGGAGTCACGACTCCAGAAAAATGAGAAGCGAGAGAAGAACTGAGAGTTGAGGTTCCTACCTCAGAAAATGGTGAGGGAGTGATGAGTGCCACCCAGAAAATTGAGAGAAAAGATCACCCCAAAATGTTCTTTACTCTTGAATATTCTAACACTTCCCTCCCTAGCTTGGTTACTTCTTTGTTGCAGGGGATCGTTAAGCATACTTATCAAAGCAACAAGGAGCTCCAAAGGCATGCCGTGTGGAAGAAATTCATGGAAACATTTTCCTACAACAACGAGTAGAACCGAGGTAAAGAAAATTGGATAACCAATGCAACATCTAGGAGGTATGCTCCTAACATTTCTTTGAATGCAAGGTTATTGTGTTTTGAATACATTAGAGGGTTGTATGATCTTGATATAGATTTGATAAGTGTGTTGTTGACTTGTGAAAATGTAACATGTGGTAGGGATCATTGTCATGACGAGTGCTTAATTTGTAAATGCAACTTTTTGCATGTGCCAAATTGCATAAGTACCAAATCCTTTTGTGAAAATGTTGCATATAGTAAATTTCATGAGCATGATGAATTCCTATTTTGTGAGAATATGTTTGATACGCCTATTTTTCCTATAAAGGACTTGCTAGTTGGGGAAGTCCATGGGAGAAATTTATTGGAATATCTTGATGATAAAAGGACTTCGCTTCTAACATTTCTAAATGTCCACTCATTTTATTTTGAACATGTTAAGGGCATGCATGTCAATAATTCAAATTTGTTAAACATTTATGAATCATGTTGTGAGCGATATCTTGATGAATTCTATGGGCATGATAATTATTTGTTTTGGAAAATTGGATTATTTCTTTGTAAATGTGTTATGTGCAAATTTCTAATGGGAGAGGCACATGATAGTTGTTTGATGGGGTGATTTAAAATCAACGGGGTCTTAGGGGTATTATGTGATCAATTTTATTGGCCTAATTTGAAGATTGGGGTTGAACATGTTTGCACTTATAGTAAATGCAGAACTTGCAAAATGGCTAAACTCAAGTTTTTGCCTCAAGAATTCTATACATATTTACCCATCATGAGTAAACCTTGGATTACTAATGTTATAAAAATTTGACAGTGGGTTTACTTAGAACAAGAAAGAAAATGAAGCTATGTTTGTGATTGTTGGTAGAAGTATTAAAATGTCACATTTGATTGCATGTCATGAAATCAACAAGGTCGTCAACATAGCTAATCTTTTCTTTTGGGAAGTCGTGCATTTGCACGAAGTGGATGCTAATTTTGTGGTTGTTAAATTTGCTTGCAATAAAAGTGTTTATCCTATTAGTAAAATTTCTCCACTTAATGTTGTTTTTGGCCCTAGCCTACTAACTCTTTTGATATTGATGCACTTGTTTAATTATGGAGATGTTAGTTTAGGTGGGCATAAAAAGGCAAATTTGGTTGAGCCCCTGATAGAGCAGGGCGAGCATCAATTTAGGGCGCATATTGAAAAATGTACTTCCAATCCGAACCAAGATCGAATGTGAGTTGTATTTGACCCGGGTGGTTGGATGTTCATTTGGAGGAAAGAACGGGTTCCCGATTTAATAAAATCTAAATTGCCACTCTGCGGTGTTGGCACATCTCAAGCTCTTGGCAACGCCTACAAATTGATTTTACACGGTGAGTATGAAATTTCAGTTACATTTATTGTGTCTGAATTTTCTATTTTTATTGTAGGTGTCGATTCGTGGTCGAATATATTTCGACATGGAGGAGATGATGAGAATCGTGAAGGTCCAACTTCATCGCATGAACCTATGATCCACAATGTTGCAAGATCAAAGTTCAAGGAATCTCACGACAGTGCACTCAAGCAAGATTCGAGGTCGAATCCTTTTCAAGAGGGGGGGGATGATGAGAACCGAGAAAGTCAACCTCGATGCGCAAGTGATAAGCGTATTTTATACACTTATTTGTATGTGTAAATTAGGATTAATTATTGTCATCTGGGAATATTTGCTATTTAATTTATGTTTATTCGTTTACTTTTCAGAAAATATCCCAAAAGATGAAAAATGATGAAATCAATGGAAAAAGGACACAATTGGATGTTAATTGGAGCTAAGTTGGACAAGTGAGGAGTTTGTGACAACAACCGGGAAACATGCGTGGTGCCAAAGTGAAGAAATCAAAGGTTGGAGGAACGAATTGAAGGATATGAGAGCTTAAATGGGCAAATCAAGAAGAAGATAAAGTTTGGGGACTAAATTGCAAAAATTGAAAGTTGAGGACTGAAGGTGCATTAAAAGTCAGGGACTAACTTGTACAGCCGAAAAAAGAGCGAAGTCGCGATCGCTGGTTACACACCAAGCGATCGCGATAAGGTGTTAAATCATAACCCGAGAGTTATAAGGTCTTCCACGCGATCGCCGACATTATGCCTGCGCGATCGCGCGCTTGTCCGACTGGGCCGCAGATCAGATTTTTCTCGCGATTTTTGACAGGCTTTGGGCTTTTTGACCTAGGTTTTATCCAAAACCTATATATACAACATAAGAGGCAAGAAATTCAGACCTTTGCCTCTCCAAAGAACGAGCCACAACTGAGAATTCAACATCAAATCCTTGGAGATTCCACCATCGCAAAGGGGCATGAATTGAAAACAATTGAAGAATTGATAATTGGTGCAATCTTTCCATTCTTTATATTGTTTTTCAATGAACGTTTATTTTTACTGTTTTTGTTATTTCATGATGATGTGTAACTAATTTTAACGTTGGGATGAACGATATAGTCTAGTTAATTATTTTAATGCCATATTCCTTGTTTTAACGCTTTAATGCACGTGTTGATTTATTATTGCGTTTAATGCGTGAATGAACTGGCCACTTATTCATGATTTCATGTGTTATTTCCATAATCCGAGAGGTGAGTTAATAACATAGATCTAGGTAATAAATCATGTAATTGAACGAGAGATAGAGATATACTCTTGTAATTATTGCGGCCGTGTGTGAATTCTTGTGTGTAATGCATCTAGTTAAGGAATATTCGGACCCGCTGTAGAGATACAAGGTTGACTTATTTAGGTAGGATTGATTTAAACTCGAGAGAGGAATCTCAATTTAAATTAGTGAATTCGACCGAACACACAAATAGGAAATAAAACTGGAATTTGAATTGATTTAATTAGCTAGGTGAATTCGTGAATCCCAACTACTTTACAATCTTATTTGAAAACAAAACAATTTAACAATTCTTTTTAATTCATTAGTTACATTTCTTAATTCTAGATTTTTATTCTTAAAACGATTTTCATTTGTTCAAATAAAGTTAAGAACTGAAATATTTCGGTAATTAATAGCAGTCCTCGTGGGAACGATAATCCGGACTCTAAGGTCCACTTTATTACTTGATTACGATATCGTACACTTGCGATTTCAAACATAACAGCAAGCCTGTGGGACCCATGACGAGATCCGATGCCAAGGAGGTTCAAGATTCGAGGCTAAACAAGTAATTAAAGTCAAGAAAAGCTAGCCAAAAATCAAGTTGGAGCCAAAAAGTAGAAGAAATTGGACTGAGCCAATTTCGGTGGACCGAAAGTCATTCCGGTCGACCGAAACTCTGCAGAGGATTTTTGAAGGCAGCCTCAGTCGCGTTCGGCTGAGGCTTGGTCGACCGAAAGTCCCATTTCGGTCGACCATGTGATCGACCGAAAATGGTTCGGTCGACCGTGTTGGTCGACGAAACACTCCATTTCACAAAAACGGGATTTTTCTTGCAAATTCCAAATTTGCACCTTTTGCCAATTTTGTACAGTATATACACATTTTTTTTCATTTGTAATATAACTTGGTTGTTCATTGTCATGCTCTTGAGAGCTTAGTCTAGAGAGACTCCTTTTGAGGTAAGGTTAAACCTTCTTTGTTCTTGTGTTTTTCTTGGAAGTTAATCAACTCTACTTGAGTATTATTATTCTTGAGTTGTTGTTTATTTTCCGCCACCTTGGAATTTGTTTGATTGATACCCATTGGGCTATGGTTAGTTAATCCTTGAATTTTGGGTTAGATTTAAACTTCGGTTAAGGTGTTTATCCTTTATTTTACCACTTTAGCTTTCTTGGGTTTTGTATTAAATTGTTATGGGAATTTTCGGTGACTATACCGAAGGGGTTCGCATCATTTGGTATCAGAGAGGGGAGGAGATGATGAGAATCGCGAAGGTCCAACTTCATCGCATGAACCTGTGATCCACAATATTGCAAGATCAAAGTTCAAGGAGTCTCATGACAGTGCACTCAAGCAAGATTCGAGGTCGAATCCTTTTCAAGAGGGAGGGGATGATGAGAACCGAGAAAGTCAAACGTCGATGCGCAAGCCTGTGGGACCCATGACGAGATCCGATGCCAAGGAGGTTCAAGATTCGAGGCTAAACAAGTAATTAAAGTCAAGAAAAGCTAGGCAAGAATCAAGTTAGAGCCAAAAAGTAGAAGAAATTAGACTGAGCTAATTTCGGTCGATCGAAAGTCATTCCGGTCGACCGAAACTCTGCAGAGGATTTTTTAAGGCAGCCTCAGTTGCGTTTGGCTGAGGCTGGTCGACCGAAAGTCCCATTTCGGTCGACCATGTGATCGACCAAAAATGGTTCGGTCAACCGTGTCGATCGATCGAAATACTCCGTTTCACAAAAACGGGATTTTCTTGCAAATCGAAGGGAAATTGCCTAACTCCATCCCAAAAGCGCGCCTATGAGAAGAGGTTTGCCCCAACCCTTATAAACCAGCCCAGGAACCCCTCAGATTCGGATGTAGGATTCTCATCAGCCCCGCTGGAACTTATCATCCCCGCTCCCTTTAGACCATTCGTCCTCGAATGGAGGACATTTTTGAATGGAGGAGACAATTATGAGAAGAGTCTAGACGATTCAGAGAGAAGCCCCGCCACACCGACCCCATGAGGATTGGCTCTGATACCCATCGAAGGGAAATTGCCTAACTTCGTCCCAAAAGCACGCCTATGAGAGGAGGTTTGCCCCAACTCTTATAAACCAGTCCAGGAACCCCTCAGATTCCGATGTGGGATTCTCATCAGCCCCGCTGGAACTCATCACATAGAATTTGGTAGGGAAAAGTGCTTTGTTGGGCTTGTTCGACATCTTTAGTCCATAGCATATTAATTCACTGTTTGAGACCCATTATTTCAAATAAAGCAATTTGTAATTGTAATTTTTGAAGAATTTGTGGTTAAAAAGCAAGATTTTTTTTTTAATTTTCATCTAGATTATTTTATTGATTGAAAACATCATTTTTTTTAAAACTCATTTTCAACCGCACATTGTATTTTATTTTCATGCCAATTTTATCAAGACGCACAAGACCTCAAACTCTACCAAGAATCTCAGTGGCTTCAATGACCTTTGAATCTTTTCTCGATGTATCCTTTGTTAGTAAACCAATCAGCCACCTTGTTCCCTTCTTTCGAAGTATGAGTGACCACGACCTCAATTTTACCAAGATAGGACTGAATAGATTGAAGTATATACTGGATATTCCAAGGTCCCTTCATGTTGTTGATCAATTGCAAAGCTGTCATAGAGTCTATCTCTATCCAAATTTTCCTTATTCCATCCTTCCAGCTCAACTGCAGCCCTGTGTCTAACGCCATAAGCTCAGCCTTCACAATTGAGCATTCATTATAAAGGTCATAAACCCCCAAAACACATCCCCATAATGGTTTTTGACTATACCCAATCGTATTGCCGATCTATCAGATTTTAATGTCCCATCACTGTCTATACCATCCAATATCTAGTTTTTTTTTCAACTTTATCACCATATGTACATCTCTTCATATTATCGATCCAATTCATTCTTCCAGCACAGTATAGAGCAGAAATAAGGGCATTTATGTATTTGATAATCACACCAGTCCTCGTTATGATGTTGTTATATTTGACTTCGTTTCTAGCTATCTATAGGAACCAGATTATTGCAAGTGGCAAGACTGATTTGACTTCTCCTGGCTTAGTATTCTTCTGAGTAAACTAGTGCATAAGCAACGCTCTAGGACTAGTGCAATAGATGTCTTGAACCTCCATAACTCTGCAATAAGACCTCCAAATTTCCTTAGCAATCTTACCATCCGGGAACACATGTTTTATAGTTTCAACATTGACATTTAGAGGCTAATTGGCATCCAAATTTATTCATCATGATATTATCACATGGGATCCAAATTTCCTCAATCTACTAATTCTGCAACTTCTTTTGTCATTTTATTCAGTTTGCTATTTCTTCTTTTCTTTATTTAAAGTAGGTATATGTTACACTTCATGTTTTAGAAAGTATATGCAATTTTTTTTTTTTCAACGCAAAATTAGGTTTTTAATATTATATTTCTTCTTCCCTTATACGAATCTTAGATATATGATTAAAAGTTTGTATTTTTTTTCTTCTACCTATTTTATTTGTTTTATTTTCCCCTTCTTATCCCTTTGTTTGGCTGTTTCTCTTTATTCTCTACGGAAAATATTACTTGTAATTAAAAATCCTTAAAACAATTTTTCTTTTTTCGACATTCAATTTTTTATTTTTATTTTTTTATATAAGGTATCAATAGGGGCATATATTGTCACCACAAAACTTATTTTTTACATCACAATATTAAACCCAGTTTGGCTCTCATTTTTTATAAATCAAATTTATTTAACACTCAATCTCAACCATCTATTTTAGTCAAACCTACCATTTTTTACTTTTCAAACATTTTTAACCACACATCCTCCCAAAACTACTATTCTAAACCATAATTTTTCCCAAATAATGAGTCTAAAATAAGGGCTAAATATTTCTTTAATTATAAAAATAAACATAAATAAAATTACACAAATAACCTTTTAATTTCTCACATTAATTTTTTATGTACACCCCAACTTCAAATAATCTTCTCCCTTCATATTAATCCCAATATTTCTCATCAACTACTTCGAATTGCATTCTCATTCTACGTCATCCTATTGTTTTTTTTTTTTGAAAAAGATTATTACTTTTTTTGGGAAAAATGACAGTAGGTGCTAGAATTTCGATCTCCGATGGGAAGCTGAAGGTGCTAGGGAACAACAATTTAAGTGATGTTCATGACAATAGATTGTTGACTCCGGCGATCGGAGAATACTTGACAAATGGAGCTTTCATCGGAGTTCAATCTGATCGGATTATAGTGTGCGAATTGGCAGCAGTTATTACTATCATCAGCATAGGACTTCAATTTTCTGCAGTTTATAAATTTCCATTCACATATCTGGGATCTGAGGACGACGTGTGTCTGTAGATTGCTTCTTCTTCATTCTTTTCTTTTTCCCTGGATCATTAAAAAATGAATCCTTACGTGGGACAGCTGACCCTTTTAATGTTTTCTAATGGAGTTTCAAACTCATTGCCAAAGAATTTTCCTCATGCTACAAACAATATAGCATCCGTGCGTCGATTTTAATAAATAATGCTCCTTCTTAAATGATGCCAGAAAATTGATATACTCCTTGCCTACAAAATGATGCAGAAAAATACAAAATGAAGGCCGGATTGAGGATGGTGGTAGGGGTAGGATGAGGGAGAAGGGGAAATTTGAGATTGTGGTGTACAAATATTTATCAATTTTTATTTTATTTTATAATTATATAAGGGGTATATTTGTATATGTAATGTGGTGTATTTATTAAAATTGATTTTTATTGGCGGTGTTAATATAATGTAGTGTAATTAGTAGAATTTGTGGTGGTAATATATTTTGTAGAGATCAATTTATTTATAATAAAAAGTCTATATTAAAAAAATATATATATTGGTAGTCAAATTTTTAATATATTGGTAAGTTAATTATTTTTTGAAGACTTAACATATTAATAATACTAAACGTTATAATATTTTCAAATTACACACACACACACACATATATATATATATATATATATTTTTTTGATTATTTATTTATATAATTAAGACTTGATTATTTTACCCTTCTAAAAAAAAAAAAAAAAAAAAACTCAATACATGGTGGAATGGAATAGGGATGAGATCAATAGTTCATCGCTTATGTGGAAATTCAATTTTAAATGGAAGTCTTCAAAAGTCATATGAATTATACAAAAACTTACAAAAGTTTTAAGTGAAATACTGAAAATTTACAAAAGTTTACGAAACACTTTCACATACAATTCTATATGATGTCACTAAATTCACAAAAGTCCCACTTAAAAAAATACGAAAATATTCAAAATCCCAATTAAATACATCCCTAAATGTTTCAGCTAAAAACCATTTGATCTTTACTCGATAGTTTCTTGTTATGCTTTAAATTAATCATTTTATTCATAATTTCAAAATATTATCTTTGTAACTAGCTTATTGCGAAGTATTCTAATTGTTTCAACTTTCAATAAGACTCTTCTTAAGATGTGTTTGATAGATATGGTGGAAAAGGAAAAAGAATTGAAATTCCTTAAAAAACATCTTCTCATCAAACTCATTAGAATTGGTTTGCCTTTTTTTCAAAGCAAATAATATCAACTTTTTTAACTAGGGTGGAAAACATTTTTCATGCACCACTTTGCAATTAAAACACGAAAGGTGGGAAATTTGGGTAGTAAATATTTGCCTTTTTCCACCTACCTATGTGTACCTGCGTTCGTACTGAAGCGGATCATATCTTCAATGCGACAGGCGCCAATGCACAGGCCACAACCTCTTTGATAGGATAAAGCTTTGGGGGAACAAGATTGAGGCTTCTTAGACAAATCACAATTCAAAGGAGGTGTTAGAAAATTGCAGCATTGGTCCCAAATCTTTTATTTTTTTGCAGATTTTAACCAAATCTTCACTTTATGTCGTCGACAGTCCAGAACCTTTAGTATAATCACAGCGGAAGGACAAAATCACGAATTCTGCCAATTATTCCGTCAGTTGACCCAAAAATGAAAAAAAAAAAATTGATTTATTAATCATTTTAAATAGGGTATGTTTGTGAATACTTACTTCTCACCCTTTTAAATAAATATAAATAAATTATAAAAAAAGCACCAATCATCTTCTTCCACACCCAATCCTAACCCCACCCCTCAAACCCAGAAAAGGGGTAACCCATTCTCCCCCAAACTGCCACCACCACCACTAGCCACCCACCAACCCACCATCAATCGCATGACCACCGCAAATCATCGTCGCTACAAGTAGCATTATATGTTCACAAAACAAATAAATTTTACCAAACTCATTTAATCGAAATCAAGAAAGTGAGTCCAATAATGGGCAAGATTTCACGAAGGAGAGCGTATTCAGGTACGGTGGGTCCCATTTTCAAATCAAGATCAAGATCTTTTGGAAGGGAAATCATCAGAAACAATCTCACATGGGAGGAGTAAAAGTTGGGATGGGCACTTGCAAGTCCAGCCATTTTTTTGGATTAAAGGGACTCTTCTTCTTCAAACAAGAAAATCACTCTTATTTGCCCAGATTCTTGTTCTAAGTTTAACCGTGCTTATAATATTCCTCTGTCTAGCCATTATATCATCATCACCAAAACAAATAATTTCTATCAAACCCATTTGATCAAGGCTCGAAAATTTAAGGAGGGTTATCGGGAGTTTATTATAGGCATCGAGTTTGAGGCTATCATTGGAAGGGATTGTTTCTTCTTCCTGTCCAACAGAGACTTAAATCCCAAAGTAAGTAAACTAAGCGTTCCAATGAGACAAAGTTTCAATTTTTATGCATATTTTTTTTTGGGAATTAACCGATTTTGGATGATATATTTGAAGAAAGGAAATTGTAAAATGGGGTCTATTTTATTGTTGGCGGAGGATTTGGAGAATTTGTAGTGGTTATCTCATTTTATGGAAAACCCATTCTCTGAGCATACTTCATTGGGAAGTCGCCGCCGGAACCGGTGGAGAATCGGTCAGAACCAAAAATCTCAGTTCTAGAGAAGCTTGGATTCAGACCAAGGCCATAACTAAAATAAACGAACCGGTGCTAGTGTGTGAATTTGGTCTCTGGTTCGTTGGAAACGTCGTCTTCAATCTCATCAACGCGATGTTTCCAGCTCCAAGTCCTTGTCTCGTTTACGCAAGCCCGGGTCAGAGCTAGACCATCAAGTTTTTCATAGGAAACCTTCCATTCAAGAAGGAGAAAAAGAAATCGGTTCAACCAATCGACGATGGCGGTGGTTGATGTTGATTAGGGTGGGGTGGGGGTAGAAAGAAGATGAATAGAATCCTAATTATAAAATTTGTTCCTTTTCTTTTTCTTTTTTGTTTAATTATTTGATTTGGTTTATATTATTAAAAATACAAAATTACTATATTACCTTTTTTAAATATGGTAAAAATCAATTTTTAACTCAAGTAACAGAATTTTGAATGTTTTTCATTCATTTGTCCTTCTTCCGTGAATAAATTAAATGTTTAGAACTTGGTGGTACAAAGTGAAAGTTTAAGTCAAGTATGTGAAAAAAGAAAAGATTTGACACCATGACTACAATTTTTCCTATTTTATATTTTAGTATCTATTTAATAAAGTTTTTTTTTTGTTTATAAACAAAAATATGATCTTTTCGAACTAAAATGTTGTTGAAAAGGTGATTTAAATAAATGTATACAATTAAAAAATAATTTAAAAAAAAAAATATTATTTATAAACTGTTTGTCAAACGAAAGCTTTATTGCATGAGGTGGACCCCTGTAGACTTTTTTTTTTTTTTTGAAAGTCGCTTTAGACTTTAAAAGCATTGCAAAAGCAAAGCAAGCGTTTATCTAACGCACAGCCCACAGCCCTTTGGGGAACATATTTCATATCCACTCGTTGAGCTGTTTGGCAAGTGTGAAATTTTTCGTTTTTTTTTTGTTTATTTTAAATTAAACTTCAATCTCAGTATTTTTATTTTTATGAATGCATCACTTTTCACATTTTTTAACACATTTTCAAACATTCATTTAAAAATTTCTCAAATATATCTGTCACCAAACAGGTCATATAATAGTCACAATCATCCAATACAATTTTTTTTTGAGTCGTCATAGATTTTAAACTCATTACTTTTATTGTTTTATTAATGTGAGATACTTTCAAGCGAGCCGACTTTATTAAATAAAATAAAAAAAGGAAAGGAAGAAAGAAAGGAGAGACAGCCCGTGGAAGAAAGGTGAATATATGTATGGAGGGAAAAGAATAGAATATTCTTACCCTTTCGGTCCAAGATTTTCCTACTTCATTATATACACATCTCAACATATATATAATTTCTGCTGATTTTTCAGATTTCTCTTTGGGTTTATCGTCAAGATTTTCCAGACACCAGCCATGTCGTTCAGAATCAGAGGGGTATATATATGTTTTTTCTTGCACAATCTTTGTTATTTATCTGATTATGGGTTTTTGGGTTCATCACGAATGTATGTTTTTCCCCCCTGATTTTTCGTGGCGGATTCTTCAATTTTATTCAGTCAATTTGATCACTATAACTTTATAAATGTGAATAGGAATTTTTTAACCGAGATAATTTCAGTCAATAATATTTATGCAATAGAGGTAAAAGTTTTATAGATAATTTTTTTCAGTCTGTAGTACGTTTTGATCTTTTTGATTGTTGGCATATATTAGTATATTTTTATTTTTGTACAAATTTATTTCATATTTTGTAGGGGTATAATTTTTCTATTTATTCTTTTTTATCAATTTTTGAATCATTAAAAATAAATAAATTCCAATACTGTGTAGTTTTTTAAGCTATGGCATGGAAAATGTTTCTTTGACTGGATAAGATGCCACATGATGGAATATTTGTATATAAAACAGTGGGATTTTTATTAAAATTTAGCTTCAAATTGATGAGATTTGTTTTTGTCAAAAATCAAATTGAGAGGGATGGTAGGAAGATTTGAATTTTTTTTATAGACAAAACAAACAAACTAAGCGCCGTTTTTATTAGATTCGAGGAAGGTTATATGAATCCTATTTGGCCACGCCATTCCGATGTAGGTGTTACAAGTAGGGAATGCGTCAATGAACCGCGTATTAGGATTCATGCCATAAAATTTTATGTTGGGTGTTGACGTACCATGAACCTTCACTACCCGTGCTTGGGACTGACTTATAGTAAAAATTATGCTGCAATTTCCTTCCCTTTAACTTTTAAAATTGATTGTCCTTGCTTGCAATTAGTTATCTGCGGCCATGCATCATGGATTTGTTTTCTCTTTGCACAAAGTAAATGAATCACTGATTGGTTCTTTTTACGGTATATCCTTGTCAATGATCCTATAGTTTTGTGTATAGTAACTTGTAGTTTCTCATGATCTAACATGTCTAGCAAAATGCTTCTTCTGGTATGGGTGTTGCTGATCACAGCAAACATACATTCATGGAATTGAAGAGGAAAAAAGTTCATCGATATGTGATCTTTAAGATTGATGAAAAGAAATCCGAGGTTGTTGTGGAGAAGACTGGTGGTCCTGCTGAAAGCTACAAAGATTTAACCGCATCCTTACCGGAGAATGATTGTCGATACGCTGTCTATGACTTTGATTTTGTGACTTCTGAGAATTGTCGAAAGAGCAAAATATTCTTCATTTCTTGGTTAGTTCCATTCATTCTTCAAATCCCTTCTTCGGTTGTTATAACTAGGTTACTCAATCATTTGCACTATGTCAATGTTTTTTTCTATGTTTAAGTGTATCCTATGTCTTTCTCTTGCATAACCCTTTGTTTGGGTTTACTTTGATACAACTGTGCTTTAGAAATCAACCTTAGAACTAGTTTGTAACTTGTAAGGGAAGAGTGTCCAAGCGATCGTAGGCCCACAAGCCAAACCTTAACTTAGCCTCCGTTTGGTAACTTGTTTATAAACATTTATAAACGACACATTTGCTCAAATCACTTTTTAACCATGCACATTTTCTCAAATCACTTTTCAACTACATATTTATGTCGAAAACATTACATTTTTTATTAATAAACTTTTACCAAATTCCTAGCTTAGAGACATTTTTTAGAGATGCAAGAAACTATTAGAATCATTACGGTCTACAACTCCTTTCAGAATCGATGCCTTATAGTCCATATTCCTTGCTTAGCGACTTCACGAAAGCAGTGCAAGTCAGGTCGCTCCTCCTGCAGTGAAGGTCATCATCCTCAGAAGACCAAAATTTGATATCAACTTTTTACTATTTGACTCATATTTATAGCTTAACAATGATTTTTTAATGATTTAATTTGTTACTATTTGACTAATCTATAGCTTCACAAAGATTGTTTAATAAATTTCCAATATCATTTATGCCTTTGGTAGTAAAGTCTTTAAGTTTCTTGATGATTTTAAATATCACCGGTTAAAAGTTGATATATCATTTGACAGTGATGAGTGACATGTATGTTGATCAGGTCTCCTGAAACCTCTCGGATTCGTGCAAAGATGTTATATGCTACATCTAAGGACAGGTTGAGACGAGAATTGGATGGTGTTCATTATGAGATTCAAGCAACCGATCCTACAGAAATGGACTTTGAAGTGATTAGAGACCGTGCCCACTGAGGTCTCGGAATTTAGAGGATTCACCCTCCGACGAAAAAGAACAAAATGACCAGGTATTGTCAACTTGTCGATCTATGCTTCTGGCTTCCTGCTCTGCTGTGTATTTCTGGAGCAAGAAAAGCTACTACTAAAATACTTTGCTCGTAAACATGACGATTAAATGTTTTACGGTGATGTTAGTTTCTGTTCAAGTTCCCTGTTCTTTCTTAGACGTTATTTAAAAACTTTTTCGATATTTGGCTTACATGAGCTTCCGTCTTTAGAATTAGAGCTAAGACATTTGCCATTTGGTTAGATCCTCATTTGCATCAAACATGCTGCATTTAATGTAGTAGGTGTGATCCAAATATGCTTTTAGCCTCTGTTTGGTAAAAAAATGTTTATAAATTTTGTTTATAAACAGTGATGCTTCAACATCTAATTGATCAATTTTGTTGAAAAGTAAGAAAGATGGGCGAGAGTTTTTTACTATCCAAAATTGTTGACTTTTCAGAAAAATGATCAAATGAGATATTGTCATGTGTTCATTTATAAACAAATGTTTACTTAAATCCTTATTCAAAACCTTGAATTGGGTATTTGACTATTTTCTGCACACTAAAAGCAATAACAACAAAGAGAAACATTTTCTACTCCAATTAATATTTGAACAAAACCCCATTAACCTAACCCCAGAAGGATCATGTTACTATGCATGATCAGTTTCTTACTATGATGATAATGTCTGAGAACCAGCCATGTCATATGAGCAGAAATACGAGAAAAATTACAATTTCCATTAAGGCCATCTGGCTATAAACTGTAGTAGGCATCAAAACATTGTACGCTTTTGGAAACCATGATCTCCGAACGACATGAATCAATTTGCGGGTCAAGTGGAATTGGTATACAGCCATCATGATAAACAGTCCCCAGTTGCCTTCGATTGTATTTGCAGACGATGTGCGCAAAAATATGATTGCACAGTTGATTAGCATTATAGTCGAGTCTATGCTGTTAAAGATAAATCTTCGACACAAGTTCCTGTCAAGAGATTTGATATATTATCAATGTAACATGTAAATATTTGATGGAGTTTTGATCGTGACTCGATAAATCTTTACTCTGTCATTGCAATATACAAGCTGAATTGATCAAAGATTCAGCAGGCTCAGTTCACATATTTAATGAACAAGTCTTCAACCTGAAATAGTATCAAAAAATAAATGTACCTTGCTGGAATATCATCATCTTCGTCGTCCTCACTTTCAAGTGTTGTCCCAGATTCCTCCTCTTTTCCGAGTGTTGTCTCATATTCCATCTCAGGCATGATCTGCTCAAGTAAAAGTTTGCATATTTATAAGCTAAAGTGCTGGAATTGGCAATTTAACAAAAGATCGTCTGACTGGAAGCAATTTCGTTTAGAACTTATTAACTAATTTACAAAGTACACATTTTCTCTCCACTTTTCAATCGTAATAAAGTATAAATAAATTAATTAATTTATAATTGCTACAGTGTTATAATTAAGGAAATGGCAGCAGAATACATACTTCCGGACTGGATGAGGATTGAATTAGTGAAGCATTTGCTTGTGGAACTGCAATTAAAGTAGTGCAAAGATTTTGTTGGTCCTGCAGATTTGACGAAAATGTAGCACCAGAAACAGGTTCATCCCATGAAACAGCCCTTAACCATGGTCCAAATTTAGCCTTCCCAGCAGAAAACTTGCAACTCAAATAATGATTCCCAATCCTACCACATCTATAGCAAAATTGTCCCAATTTTTCGTACTTGAAATCAATCCAAATATCTTTCAATCCAGGGCGACTAAGCCAGAACCCTGTTAGAATTGGATTTCTAACATCCAAAATAACCCTTAATCTAAGAAATTTTCTCCAACAAATTTTCCCATCAAACACATTCTTATCAGCAGAAATAAAAATCCCCAAATATTCACCAATCTTGGACACATTTTCTTGAGTTAAATAGTTGATAGGCAGCCCATGAACCTGTACCCAGAATACAGAATATGAAAAAGGAAGCTCTGTTAGGACCTTCCCCGAACACCATACAGACAGTACCAAAAGCCCACCTCTGATAACCCAAGGCGAGTTCCCAAGAACGTTCTTCAAATCTTCTTTGCTTTGGAATGAAAACATGAAAATGTTGCGAGCAATGCACGACACTGAGAAATCATTTTTACACTTCCATTCTATCTTTGCAATGGATTCCACAAGATTTCTGTCTAATGGTTTGTGTAACATTATCTTTCCTATCAAACAGAGACTCTCAATTTTCTTGGTGATTTCTTCATCTGTTTTAAGATTGATGCTAATGGGTAAACTCTTCCCTCTATTCATTTTTACGGGTAATGGCAATGGAGAAGTGAACCCATATATGAATCAAGTATAAAAAGGGCTATGGGGAATTTAATGTCAAGGACTAATGTCAGATTTTTTGGCCGAGAAAGCGACAGCAGTAAGGAAACTGGTGTACGTGTACAAAGAGGCTTATTTGAACCATTTCTCCAATTTCATTTTTCTTTACATGGAAATATGCGTGGTTGTAGTTTCATATAGTTCTAATTTTTAAGAAACGAATCGAATCGAATCGAACCAAAAATCGATGGTTCTTCTTGATTCTTTTTGCAAGAGAAGAATCGAATCGAAATCAAACTGTTCGGTTCTTTTGGTTTTAATTATGATTACCTAAACTAAGGAGGTGTTCGGCTAGCTCATTAATGAGCTATTTAAACTACAATTTAAATTACATAATTTTTCAAATCACTTTTTAACCACACATATTTTCTCTCTCCAATTTTAACAACTTATTTTACCTCGAAAATAACAAAAAATCTTGTCTCACCTCATTAATGAGCCGCCGAATGGAGTGTAAATTTTTTCAAATTTAAGCGATGAATCCATGATAGATTCTAGCTGATAAAAGTCGTAAGATGGTAATGTCATCGACTTTGATCAAAATACGAATACAACACTCAAAATCATTGACATCAAAATATTAACTCCATTTTAAATAGCAACGTATCTCCTCATTGGTGTGTATGTGCTCCTTCTAAGAATTCTTCAAGTTCAATTCGTAATTCTCTACCTTTTCAGGGAACATTCGCACAGATCCAGAAAATCCTTGAAAACAAGATAACAATTAATTGTAAGATGAAGAGTGAAGATTTATTGATTGTTAATTCTTGAAGAACTGACGACTAAATGTTTGAAGCTGAACAATAGAACTATTAAAAAAAATGATTTTTGATCTATTATTTTTTGTTTATTACTTGTTTTGCTTATAGTTATTGTAACGTTTAATAAGTTAATAGTTGTTGGATAATAAATATTGACTAATGGACCGGATAACATACATTAAGATTAGGAATTGATGATTTTTTAAAATTTATATTTTAAAAAAATAAAAAAAAATCGTCTTTTGTTTTGGTTCTGAACCAAGAACTGGAACCGACGGTTCTTGATTTTTAAAATCAGAATCGTTTAAAATTTTGATAGAACCGAATCGAATCGGGAGCGAACAGCTGGTTTCGATTTTTTTGCCCAAGCCTAAGTGGAAATGATTCGAAAGCTCAAGTATTGAACAAAACTTTGATAAAAGACGACAATTGCAAAACTCTCTTAACTTCAATAAATACCTTAATCACACAATAATTAAGGTTAAAAAAGACAAGTTTTGTTAAAAGTATTTAAAATCACAAGAATTAGAGAAGAAAAGAGAGTAGAAAATGGACAGGGGGGACACATAAGAGTCTGAAGTCTAAGCAGAAATTAAGGTAGTGGGAACTGTTAAGCAATGGTCTGTGCCAAAAAGAGAAAACAAACAAAGGAGAGGAAGCAGCCAAATTTGAAACTTGCAGAATGGACAATTTCTGCAAATGCTGTTTGATGCATCATGCAGCAAATTAACAGAGACAGACTCTGCTTGTGTTGTGTCGTGTGGGTGATAACAAACAAAAGAGTCCTTAGTGAATCAAGAAAATCCGTCTACCATAACAAAAAACAAGAGAGATTGATAAGTTTCCGGAGGTTGTTTTGCTTGCACATGATGTGTTTTATAGTTTTTTTAGTTAATCTTCCAAGAACAATTCAATAAGTGTTGGTCCCTGATCAAGTTATAATCAACGTTTCGAAACCAAGATGGCAAACTTGCAGAAAAATGTAACAAAAGATTTTTCATCGAATGTTTACGTACTAGCGCTATTCACCCGTTGAGCAACGATTTGCTATAGGATCCACTAAAATCAGCCAAGAAATCAAAATTTACAGAATGTACTGTCTAATTACAATTTTTACCAGAGAAATATCACACTCTCAACTATCCATACACAGAGCATAAGCTCTCAAAAGATCTACTAACGATTTACAGTTGGAATATAGACTAAGCAAAGAACCAAAAACCTCAGTTAGAGAGAGAATTAAACCAAGGACGGAAGACTCAACCACCCAAGAGTCAAGACGCTTAAATATTAAGCATTTCAAGAGATGCCACTCCAACAGCCAGCATTCAGACACATGCATGTATGGTCAGGGGAAGATGCGCGTCAACTAAAAGAGACATATTTCATATTAAATCCCCAGATGTTTCGTGTATATAATCCTTAAATGAATATGAAAGGAAGATTGTAAAGATGACAATTTTAGATATTAATTTAACTTACCCGTTATGGTTAATTGGTTATGGCTCTTTCTTTCGTTACTTTTATTTTTCCTATTTCGAAGATGTATTTTTATGCAATTTGAAACGACGACAGAATTTTAACGAAAATTGCATTTTATTGAACTTTTAGACTGAAATCCTTCTCAAAAAAACTAATGCTTTAAGAATTTAAGGTTGGGAACTTAATTGCCAAAAATAATAAAAGTTCAAATGCTCATGTAAAATCAAGTGCTAAAAAAAGTTTTTTTTTTTTTTTAATTCTATCCAGCGACGTTGTTCAATCCACATAACTATGAAACATGTCAAATATACATAGATGTCATCGAGGTTTTGGTAGGGATTTTATGCTCTACCTCGACTTCATGGGAATTGGTTTTTTTTTTTTTTTTTAAAAAAAAACCATTATTAAAATAAACAAAGCTAAAAATACTTGAAACTTCGGGAGATCCTACACACATAAAGGGGAAATATATATATATATATATATATTTGAATAAAATATGGGCTAAATCAAAAGCGAAAACGGATTTGTTATATTACTATTGTTGGTGGGAGGATGGACATGATGACACATATTGACACCGGTGACCGGACAATATTACCAAGACAGAAGTAGAATACTAGATTCCTAGAATGAAGTAAAAAACTTTTCTAGTTGTAATATCCAATACACCAAATCTGAGAACACAATCACAGTGGATGACAAGTTATTGACAGCGCGCATAACACTTCTAGGGTTTCCATCTCGTTGATATTCAATGCATATCTTGAAACTTTGCAGTAGTATAATGCATATTTTAACAGAATAAGTTTCACTTCTAGGTTTGCTTATACCGATTCGATCCAACCTCTTGGAATTGGATATTGAAACCAAGAAATCACCCCCTAACGTATGTGTGTGCGTGTATATATATATACCCATGTTTGGTAGGAATTTTAATTAAGATTTGAACATAAGTCAAAGTCAACAATGAATTTCAACCACTTATTGGATTCACAATTTTTTAACCACAAATTTTATCAATTTTTATCAAAACCTATTAAAAATCTGATTTTCATATCTTCCAAACAAGGGCAATATATGTCATTGTTAATCAAAACCCTAAATATTCCTCATGAATGCTGAACATATCTGAAGGCCACTGATTGAAGGTCATCACTGTCATTTTGTAATGCATATGAGATGTTTTCTTCTGGAAAAACTGGATTTTCACACTTCACAGTAGGGTTCATTGTGCCCCTTTGAGGATAATACGACATATCTGTCATGCTATTGTTTGCATTTGTGTAAAACTGGGGCATTGTATCTTCATTTTGGCAGGATTGAAACCAGCTTTGAACGTCTTGTTGGAAAGAAAGGCTTTCATCGAAGAATTTATCACTAGGGTTTCCAATGGTGCAGGAGCCAATATTAAAGGAGGACTGAGATGCCTGTTCCTTGAGAGAAGCTATCTGGGCTTGGAGATTGAATACCTAAAAAACAAGCAAAAAAATGCCAACGAATTTGAGAATATGCAACATTTAGTCATTTCTAATTTGCAGTCAAGATTCTTGTAATATCGAATCTTCTCTACCAAACACGTCATTATGATGCACAGTACTGGTGATCAAGAGTACTCATGACACGACCCCATCTCGAATCACCCTATGTGGACCCGAGACGTGGCGTGCGCCGATGATGGATTCCAGCTAGATACTGGACCCACCACCAAGGCTACTGAAACTTCTCGTAATACCCCATGATTTTAAAAAAATTTGATAGAGTTCCCTTTAAATATTGGATATAACCTCCCTGTAACAAATCAACAAATTCTCAAACCACCACATGTAAAATACTGGGAATTCATATCCCTTCCCATCAACATATCAAAATCAAAAGAACTTATGCCTGCCCATCTAGTTCTTACTACATATCATCCATTCCACTTACATTCAATACATCAACATATCATTCTAATCAACTAAGTACTTGACAAAACAATAACTCGAGAATGGACCGAGTTAAATATATATACATGGATCCCAAAAGAATGATGAAGACTAGAACATACAACTAAATGATCTTTGGCTCTTTGGCAGGCTTTCCAACTTCCTCTCAAAACTCAAAAGTGTCCTGGTAGGGAAAATGTTACAAAAATATGAGATTTTAACTCAGTGAGTGGAGTGTTTGAAAACTAGTCATACTATTCTCGTTTATAATTCTTTATAAAATCACTATTTGTTTTGTAACTATATCTTTTGATTGACATAAGAAAAGATTTTACTTATCTGAAAAGCACGTCTAGCTGAATTGAGAATTTATAAATACTGAAACCATGGCATAAATTGTGATAACTGTCTGATAATACTAAAAATTCGTTGAACTGTAATGAGAAGCTGAAATATTTTTCTATGAATAAATATATCATACTGTACTGAAAGAATCACATCAAGGTGTACCCAATGAACAACTTTACTCAAGTACAGAGTACTCTCGATGTACAAGGCAAAGCCATTCAAATCTGTTAAGCTGATAATCTGATAAACTGTGTCATATGCGCATAGACTGCCCCAAAGGCTAAAGCACCCTAGTACACGGCCCAAAGCCTATATGTGCACAAGAGTGGGTCCCAAAGACCTCTGATAATCTGATAATATGGTCATACACTGTGGAAACGAATTCACATCAGTGCAGAGCGGGTAATATCACCTGGGTACTTCTGATGGTTTTTCACAATAATAATTTACATGTAACAAATTCTTTTATAGAATAATGTACTAAATTTATAATTTGATTAGCGAAGAAGTCTAAAATCATGCTTCTAAACTTGTATTTGCGAAAAGTAGTAATTTCTGTAACTTGTCTACTTAAATGGAAAACATGAATCGTATGGAAAATTTATGCCATTAGATATTAAAATTTAATTTTAAGGAAAAATAAGTTTTTCCACTCACAGAGATTGTGACTGACACCTAGTTTGGCTGATAGGCCTGGCCAATCTCCGTGTCGCCTCCTGAAAATTAAATTAAAACCTTGGATCAACTCTACTAATTACAAATATTTAACAAATGCCTAAAATGAAATAACATCCTATACAATAACCACAAATTTCATATGCCTCCAACATTACATCCAACCAACCTTCTCTTATGTGAAATATAGCTTCATTATAACTCATATATCCTTTATTTAACCAATACCTCAATGGAATGCTCATAGACACCAAAACCCCTTTCCAAGAAACTAGTAATGGACTAATTCTTCAACTTAATTACATGGGTAATTTAATCTCCAAATAAACATCACCAAATTAAGCTTGAAATAATTTAACATAAACTCCAATAACTCAATCTTGCCCAAATCATGAATTTAATCCACTATTATTTCAAACCCTAGCATGTAACCACAATGTATTCAACCAAACTTAAATATTTAGCTCAATATCTTCAAGTAAACTATAAATCCATCCAAAATCTAGCATTTAACTCAAAAATCAAAACCCTAAAATCAACATCATATCTCAAATAAATGGGTATTGCCTTACCTCTTGAAAATGAAAATGAAGTCTTGAATGTTGGATGAAAATCCCTCCTTTTTCCTTCTCTTTTCTTTCTTTTTTTTTTTTTTTTTTTTTTCTTCTTTCTTCCTCCGGTTTCTCCTCTGCGTGCGTTCCAGCCTCTGTTTGAGTAATTGCTGAGAGTGTGTTGTGTGTTAGGTTGAAATGTTTTGTCCCCTAATGTCATGACAAATTAAAGTTTGATGAAAATTGCATGTTGAGTCCTCCATTTATATAAGTATATATATCCATTAATCCTTAACTATACTTAATGATAAGTAAACCTTCAACTTATCATAAAATTTAAATGATCCCCAAAAATTCCACTCATTAAAATTGGTCCCCACTTGGACTAAATTGGTCAAAAATAAATGTTGACTTGATAAAATAATTATTTGACTAGAAAAATTAAAGTGGGTTGTGACAATCTTACCTCCTTAGAGAATTTCGTCCTCGAAATTCAATCAACTACCATCTTAGAAGGTCAGGATACTTGGCTCGAATTTGATCTTCATTTTCCCAAGTAGCTTCATCCACTGAATGATTCTTCCAAAGAACCTTGACAAATGGAATAATCTGGTTGTGCTGAATTTGTTCCTTCCGTTCAAGTATCCCTTCTGGTTCCTCTTCGTAAGTTAAATTCTCCTTAAGTTCCACTGGCTGTGGCTCGAGAATATGAGATGAATCTGGAATGTACTTACGAAGCATCGAAATGTGGAATACATCATGAATCCTAGATAACTCATCTGGCAATGCTAAACGATAAGCCACTGGACCAATTCGTTCCACAATCTCATAAGGTCCAATATATCTCGGACTTAATTTCCCTCGCTTGCCAAATCTCAACACACCTTTCCAAGGAGACAATTTAAGGAAAACTCTATCTCCAACAGCAAATTCAAGATCTTTCCTGCGTCTGTCTGCATAACTTTTTTGTCTATCTTGAGCTGCTGTTAACTTCTCTTTAATCACTTTCACCGTTTCTGTGGCTATCTGAATAAATTCTGGTCCTTCTAATCTCCTCTCGCCTACTTCACCCCAACAAACTGGCGTTCTACATTTCCTGCCATACAGTGCTTCAAAAGGAGCCATCTCTATACTCGAGTGATAACTGTTATTATAAGCAAACTCCATCAAACGCAGATGAGAATCCCAACTTCCTTTGAACTCTAGAACACAAGCTCTTAGCATATCTTCTAAGGTCTGTATGGTCCTCTCTGATTGACCATCTGTTTGTGGGTGGAAAGTTGTACTGAACTGTAGTTTAGGAAGTAAATCTAGGATCTCTGTCAGATACAATAGACACTGGAGTCCCATACAAACTGACTATCTCATCCACATACAACTTTGCTAGTTTACTCAGAGAAAAAGTAGCTTTGATCGGCAAGAATCTTGAAGTTTTGGTCAAACGATCAACAATCACCCAAACACCATCATGTCCATTTTGAGTGCGAGGAAGACCAAATAAGAAATCCATAGTAATATGCTCCCATTTCCACTCAGGAATAGGCAGTGGCTGAAGAAGTCCAGCTGTTTTCTGGCGATCGGGTTTCACCTGTTGGCAGACAAAACATGTCGATACAAACTCAGCAATTTCTCTTTTCATACCACGCCACCAATAATGCTCCTTCAGGGTATGATACATTTTGGTGCTACCAGGATGCATAGCATAACCTGAACTGTGCGCTTCTTCCAATATTTCTTTCTTCAATTCTGGAATATCAGGAACACATAGCCTATTTCCCATAAATAATGCACCATCCCTGATTTCATAGTCTGTTCGCAAGCCAACAGTAACTTCTGCTTCCAAAGTTTTCAATGCCAAATCCTACAATTGAGCTTCTCTAACTTTGTTTATCAGAGTAGGCCTCACCTGAAAGTGAGCTAAGAGTGCCCCTGTAGTAGTTGTGGACAACTGAGCATGTAAGGTTCTAAATTCACCCATCAAAGCAGCACACATCGCACTAGATTTGGTGGAATGGCTACTGACCTTCCTACTCAAAGCGTCAGCAACTACATTAGCTTTTCCCGGATGATAATCAATTTTGCAATCATAATCTTTGATAAGTTCTAACCATCGCCTCTGTCTCAAATTCAATTCTTTTTGATCAAAGATATACTTCAAGCTCTTGTGGTCCGTGAATATCTGACATTTTTCACCATACAAATAATGTCTCCAGATTTTTAGTGCCAAAACCACTGCTGCCAATTCCAAATCATGAGTTGGGTAGTTTAGTTCATGCTTCTTCAATTGTCTAGAAGCATAAGCTATAACCTTTCCATTCTGCATTAAAACACAGCCCAAACCTTGGCGTGATGCATCGCTATAGACTACAAACTCTTCACCTGGAGAAGGAAGAGTGAGTATAGGAGCAGAAACCAATCTATTTTTCAGCTCTTGGAAGCTCTTCTCACATTCTGGTGTCCACAAAAATTTCGAATCCTTTCGAGTTAAGCTAGTTAAAGGAAGAGCAATTTTGGAAAATCCTTCCACAAATCGACGATAATAACCAGCTAACCCAAGAAAACTTCGGACTTCTGTCACACTAGAAGGGCGTTCCCATTTCATCACAGCTTCTGTCTTGATCGGATCTACATAAATACCTTCTGCTGATATCACGTGACCCAAAAATACAACTTTATCTAGCCAAAACTCGCATTTGCTGAATTTCGCATACAATTGCTTATCCCTCAAGGTCTGCAATATAATTTTTAGATGCCCTGCATGTTCATCCTTGCTAGGAGAATATACCAAAATATCATCAATGAAAACAATCACAAATCTGTCCAGATAAGGATGCAAAACTCTATTCATCAAATCCATAAATGCAGCTGGGGCATTAGTAAGCCCAAATGGCATCACCAAGAACTCATAATGGCCATATCAAGTCCTAAAAGCAGTCTTTGGTATATCGGCATCTTTGATCTTCAGCTGATGATACCCTGATCGTAAATCAATTTTAGAAAATACTGCAGCACCTCGAAGTTGGTCAAATAAATCATCAATGCGAGGTAACGGGTACTTGTTACGAATCGTAACTTTATTCAACTGTCTGTAGTCAATACACAGTCTCATCGTACCATCTTTCTTCTTCACAAATAAGACTGGCGCTCCCCATGGGGAAACACTGGGTCTAATGAAACCCTTATCAACTAATTCCTTCAGTTGTACCTTCAATTCTTTTAACTCCGTTGGAGCCATTCTGTATGGTGCTTGTGAAATAGGTGCCGTCCCTGGAATTAAATCAATAGAGAACTCAACCTCTCTATCTGGTGGTAGTCCCGGAAGATCCTCTGGAAACACATCTGGAAAGTCTCGCACGACAGGGATATCCTCAAGTTTTGGATTAGTGAGTCTAGTATCAATCACATTAGCTAAATATGCATGACAACCCTTTTTAGCAATTTACGTGCATCCAAAGCGGATATAACACATGATGGTAAAATTATGCGTTCTCCAACAAGAACAAATTCAAGTTCTTCTGGCTTCCTGAACACAACTTCCTTGCGGAAGCAGTCGACTGTAGCCCGATGTTCAGAGAGAAAATCCATCCCCAAAATAACATCAAAATCATGCATATCAAGAGGAATTAAATCTGCCCGTAATTGATGATCATTCACCCTTATCATACAATCTCTATACACATTACTAGCCAAAAGTGAAACTCCTACCGGCGTTGTTACAACTAATTCATTATCTAAAGGCTCTAACTTCTTCTCAGCATGACAAGCAAGTGCATAAGAAATAAAAGAATGTGTAGCACCTGAATCAATTAATGTGCGAGCATCTCTACCAAAAATAGATAACATACCAATAACCACATCTGGTGACTCCTCAGCTTCCTTCTGGGTCATAGCAAATACCTTACCCTGAGTCCTGTTACGCCCTGCCTGAGCTCCAGATCTAGCAGTACTACCTCTAGCAACATTAGACTGAGCACCGCCAGTCGACCCTACTGAGATGTCCCTCTGACTCTGACTCTGACTCTGACTCTGCCCCACATTGCTAACACCTGGCTGAGGAAATAATATATGTGATCCACTACTCTGCTGAGATTTGATTGGGCAATCCTTCCTCATGTGTCCCATCTGACCACACTGATAACAGACTCCAACTCCCTTAAGGCACTCTCCTGGATGAAACTTCCCACAAGACTGACACTGTGGAAAGCTACGAAAATCAGAACTCTGACTAGGCCTCGATCCCTGAGATCTCTGCATAGAGCCCTGTGGATGTATATGACTCCCTCCAGTCTGCTGTACAGAACTCTGACTCCGGCCTGACATCTTACTGAATCCCGAACTCTGAGACTTTGATTTAAAATTTGTAGAATTTGTAGCACCTGGCCAAAACCCTTTTCTATTCTTCTTAGACCCTGAAGCCCCTGTCTGGCCACTACCTCCAAAACTCGTCTGTGCCCTTTGGTTGCGTCCATCTATGATAGCTGTCTCGACCCTCAAAGTCGCTTCTACCAATGACCCGAAATTTTGATGCCCATGAACTGTCACGTAAGGCCGAATATCTGATCGCAACCCCTGCTCAAATCGCCTACATTTTTCTCTTTCATCAGCGATTAAGTTACTAGCATACTTAGACAACTCTACAAACCTCAAATGGTACTCGGCAACAGACATGGATCCTTGAACTAATCTCAAAAATTCATCACGTTTTGCATCACGATAAAATGGAGGGTAATAAGTCTCATTGAAAGCATCCGTGAACATAGCCCAAGTAATAACGCTAGGGTCTGGATACCGACATCGATATGATGCCCACCAATCTGCAGCTCCTCCCCTCAACAGAAAAATAGCAAGACGTAACTTCTTGCCCTCAGGAACCTCCATTACATCAAATATATTCTCCAAAGATTTCATCCAAAGCTCAGCATCAGCTGGGTTGGATGTACCCATAAAAGTTTTTGCTCCAAGTTTCATAGCTCTCTCAATGAGATTATCCTTTTCTGTGTGCGGTAGGAGGGAAGCAATAGCTGCAACGATCCTGTCAGTAGCAGGGTCAGGCTGTTCCTGTATTTGTGCCTGAGGTTGCACTGGAGGATGTACCTCGGGATGCACCTGAGGTTGGTGAACTGATTCTGCGGCCCCACCGGCCTCCCCTACATGTCCACCATCAGGAGCATTCTGAGTCTGAGGAATTGGATTTGGTTGCCTGCGAGTCCTACCACCACGAGCCATAACTCTCTACAATGGTTGACAGAAAAAGATCAATACATATGCAATGCAACCCAACATACTCTATAACCATGCTCTGATACCACTTGACACGACCCCATCTCGAATCACCCTATGTGGACCCGAGACGTGGCGTGCGCCGATGATGGATTCCAGCTAGATACTGGACCCACCACCAAGGCTACTGAAACTTCTCGTAATACCCCATGATTTTAAAAAAATTTGATAGAGTTCCCTTTAAATATTGGATATAACCTCCCTGTAACAAATCAACAAATTCTCAAACCACCACATGTAAAATACTGGGAATTCATATCCCTTCCCATCAACATATCAAAATCAAAAGAACTTATGCCTGCCCATCTAGTTCTTACTACATATCATCCATTCCACTTACATTCAATACATCAACATATCATTCTAATCAACTAAGTACTTGACAAAACAATAACTCGAGAATGGACCGAGTTAAATATATATACATGGATCCCAAAAGAATGATGAAGACTAGAACATACAACTAAATGATCTTTGGCTCTTTGGCAGGCTTTCCAACTTCCTCTCAAAACTCAAAAGTGTCCTGGTAGGGAAAATGTTACAAAAATATGAGATTTTAACTCAGTGAGTGGAGTGTTTGAAAACTAGTCATACTATTCTCGTTTATAATTCTTTATAAAATCACTATTTGTTTTGTAACTATATCTTTTGATTGACATAAGAAAAGATTTTACTTATCTGAAAAGCACGTCTAGCTGAATTGAGAATTTATAAATACTGAAACCATGGCATAAATTGTGATAACTGTCTGATAATACTAAAAATTCGTTGAACTGTAATGAGAAGCTGAAATATTTTTCTATGAATAAATATATCATACTGTACTGAAAGAATCACATCAAGGTGTACCCAATGAACAACTTTACTCAAGTACAGAGTACTCTCGATGTACAAGGCAAAGCCATTCAAATCTGTTAAGCTGATAATCTGATAAACTGTGTCATATGCGCATAGACTGCCCCAAAGGCTAAAGCACCCTAGTACACGGCCCAAAGCCTATAGGTGCACAAGAGTGGGTCCCAAAGACCTCTGATAATCTGATAATATGGTCATACACTGTGGAAACGAATTCACATCAGTGCAGAGCGGGTAATATCACCTGGGTACTTCTGATGGTTTTTCACAATAATAATTTACATGTAACAAATTCTTTTATAGAATAATGTACTAAATTTATAATTTGATTAGCGAAGAAGTCTAAAATCATGCTTCTAAACTTGTATTTGCGAAAAGTAGTAATTTCTGTAACTTGTCTACTTAAATGGAAAACATGAATCGTATGGAAAATTTATGCCATTAGATATTAAAATTTAATTTTAAGGAAAAATAAGTTTTTCCACTCACAGAGATTGTGACTGACACCTAGTTTGGCTGATAGGCCTGGCCAATCTCCGTGTCGCCTCCTGAAAATTAAATTAAAACCTTGGATCAACTCTACTAATTACAAATATTTAACAAATGCCTAAAATGAAATAACATCCTATACAATAACCACAAATTTCATATGCCTCCAACATTACATCCAACCAACCTTCTCTTATGTGAAATATAGCTTCATTATAACTCATATATCCTTTATTTAACCAATACCTCAATGGAATGCTCATAGACACCAAAACCCCTTTCCAAGAAACTAGTAATGGACTAATTCTTCAACTTAATTACATGGGTAATTTAATCTCCAAATAAACATCACCAAATTAAGCTTGAAATAATTTAACATAAACTCCAATAACTCAATCTTGCCCAAATCATGAATTTAATCCACTATTATTTCAAACCCTAGCATGTAACCACAATGTATTCAACCAAACTTAAATATTTAGCTCAATATCTTCAAGTAAACTATAAATCCATCCAAAATCTAGCATTTAACTCAAAAATCAAAACCCTAAAATCAACATCATATCTCAAATAAATGGGTATTGCCTTACCTCTTGAAAATGAAAATGAAGTCTTGAATGTTGGATGAAAATCCCTCCTTTTTCCTTCTCTTTTCTTTCTTTTTTTTTTTTTTTTTTTTTTCTTCTTTCTTCCTCCGGTTTCTCCTCTGCGTGCGTTCCAGCCTCTGTTTGAGTAATTGCTGAGAGTGTGTTGTGTGTTAGGTTGAAATGTTTTGTCCCCTAATGTCATGACAAATTAAAGTTTGATGAAAATTGCATGTTGAGTCCTCCATTTATATAAGTATATATATCCATTAATCCTTAACTATACTTAATGATAAGTAAACCTTCAACTTATCATAAAATTTAAATGATCCCCAAAAATTCCACTCATTAAAATTGGTCCCCACTTGGACTAAATTGATCAAAAATAAATGTTGACTTGATAAAATAATTATTTGACTAGAAAAATTAAAGTGGGTTATGACAACTCAGCCCATGGTGGAAATTAAAATCAGATTTAAAAATTAATTGTTGACTTTGATTTGTATTAAAATTCAAATTTTAATCAGTACCAAACAAGGGGCCGGGTTCAGTGTAATCTACAAGATTTTAGCTTTTTTTTTCTTAACAAATATTGTCCACTGCTATCTAATAATCCTCCCTAAGAAACAAGTTATTATGATTGAATTAACAATCTTGATTTCAACACCAATGAATAAAGAGAAAATATATATATACCTGTTTTTGGAGAGCAAAGATATGTGAAACACAGCCATAAATAGGATCTTGAACCCTAGCCTGAGCTTCATAGGCAATTGTGACGGCCGCTTCACACCGATCGCTCACCGGAAGGTGAGAAAGGAGTTTCGAAAAATTGCTTGCACCAAAAACCTTATGGATGGCTGCAAAATGTGTAGCACCTTGTTCATGGCTGAAATATGGTGCAAAAACACAACCCTTTAAACATTTTCTTCTCAAGAATTTGCAGGCACCACAAGGGGAACCAGATCCTGACATTCTTGATATTGATTAATCTTATTGAGGTTTCAATAATAACTTAGCTAATTTTCAAGCATTATTATCTCCATATATGTTTATAAAACCAGAGGGAAGAGGGGTGTATCATACTATATTATTTCTTAATAAAAAATGGTTCCCTTATTGGGATACAGATTTCATTATTTTATTCCTCTTAAAAGCCCTCTTTAACCCCTCGATTTTAGTTATATATATACTTTCATTCAAGATTCCTATTCATCATCTTTAAAGGACAAAAGAATACAATAAACCTAACCCTTCTGTTTGATGATTGGATTTTACTCACTATATATAATCTTCTAAATATCAGTGGAAACTGAATTCATGTAAGATTCTATCAATTGAGAAGGAAATATTCTCCTTAATGCTTATTTCAGGAATTATTTATTTAGGACGCTCCTACATGTACAGGGACTGTAATTGTATGTACAGCCTGTACAAGCAGCGTTTCCTATTTGTTTAACTTTCAATCCGTCCTTCATGTAGAGACTTTCTTCATTTTTCATCATTAACCCGACATGGAGTCTGGTAAGACCTAAATTTTTTGATATATATATATATATATAATTGTTTCTTTTTACACATAGATTAAGAAAATGTAATTAATGTAGTTGGAAAATAATTTTTTTTTGTATATATTTTACTAATATATCCATACAATAAAATAAAAAAATATGATTATTTTATATTTGTTGATAAAATGAATATTAAATAAGGATATATTAAAAAACTTAAAAATATCTAGATTTTTAATAAGGAAAGTAGCATATAATTTGTGATACACAAATAAGGAATACTAGTCTAGCTATCTTCACGGGGAGTATATAATTAAAGTTAAAACAATTAATTTTATCTTTAAAGTAATACAAAAGGAGTGTTATAAAATATATTATAAATTAGGTATTAGGTAAAAGTTTGATTTGAATGACCAATTACTATTATGCCCCTGTAAAATTTACATATTACGATTGTATCATTATCCACCCCTATAAATAAGGGCCTATACTCATTATGAATTACAATTGAATGAATGAGAAGAATTCTCCTCTCAAAATTCTCCATCTTTTCCTCTCTATAATTTTTGTTAAGATTTTGATAGTTTCACAACACGTTATCAGCACGAGCTTTTAACCAATTGAGCCTTGAATTTGAGTAATCTGAAGGAATTATGCTCTGCAGTTGCCTCTAGTAGGATCCTCTACATCAGAAACCTGATTATTACTAATCAAACACATACTTAAACCGAATTCCCGTGAAGAGATCATCCTTAGGCATCTACTCAACTGTAAGTCTTCAAATTTATATCTTTGTAAGAATCAAATTCATTGATATTTCTCGATCTAGATTTCATAATCATTTTAAATATTTACGATTTTTATTAAGTATACAATAATTCTGAAATTACTTATTTTTGAGTTGTCCATATTCATCCTTTTGAAATTATTGTTTATTGAAATTATTGCTTAATTATTTAGTAGTTTTATGTGCTTTAGAATCTCTTGAATTATTGTTTCTATGCATGATAAAATGATGTGTTAGTCAAAAAGTTAAAGTTAAAGATAAAGAAAAAGAGATATAAATATAATATGTGATAATACAATATTAAATATTTTTTTTTCTTGTTTATATTTTTGTTTTAGTTTAACGATCTTTTTAATTACCAATATAATATCATATTATGGAAACAATTAAATAACCATATTTGAATTAACTAAATTCGAATTATTATTGTACCCTTGCAAAACATTGAATTATTATAGATCTTGGATTCATGGACTTTGGACTATTATAACATATGCTCTATTATGGATCTTGGACTTATGAACTTTGGACTATTATAATCTATGCTATATTATAGACCTTGAAATTATGCGCTGTGGATTGTTATGAACTTTGAACTTATGAGTTTATCATTCTAAATTAAAGTTAATTTATTAAAGTTATTTATCTTGATTTTATATGCACATTATATTCATATTATAACTTTATTATATTTGTTAGTCATTCATCAAAGAACTATATTTCTTAACTTGATTTTATTTTGTAGTCTTACATACATGGCCAATCTCACAAAATTAGAATTTACGGCTCTTGATATTTCTGGAAAGAACTATCTTTCATGGATCCTTGATGCTGATATACATCTTGAAGCTTTGCCTTGGGGATACCATAAAAGAAGAAAATACTGCATCCAATCAAGAAAAGGCCAAGGGAATGATCTTCCTTCGCCATCATCTTGATGAGGGATTAAATGCGGAATATCTTACAATCAAGGACCCTCTTGAATTGTGGAATAATTTGAAGGAAAGATATGACCATCAGAAGACAGTCATACTGCCAAGAGCTCGTTATACTTGGATGCATTTGAGGCTGCAAGATTCTAAATTAGTATCTGAGTATAATTCTGCATTGTTTAAAATAACTTCCACATTAAAATTATGCGGAGAAAAAGTTACTGAAGAAGATAAGTTAGAGAAAACTTTCTCTACTTTTCATGCCTCGAGTGTTATCTTGCAGCAACAATACAGGGAACGAGGCTTTAAAAAATATTCAGAACTGATATCATGTCTTCTAGTCGCTGAGCAAAATAATGAGCTCTTAATGAAAAATTACGAATCTCGACCAACCAGATCAGCTGCACTACCCGAAGCGAATAAAATTTCATATAATAAACAAATACAAGACCATGGTCGCAGTTACAATCATGGTCGTAGTCGTGGCCGTGGTCGTGGCAATACAATATTAAATATTTATTTTTCTTCTTTTTTATATTTTTGTTTTAGTTTAACGATCTTTTTAATTATCAATATAATACCATATTATGGAAACAATTAAATAACCATATTTGAATTAACTAAATACGAATTATTATTGTACCCTTGCAAAACATTGAATTATTATGGATCTTGGACTCATGGACTTTGGACTATTATAACCTATGCTCTATTATGGATCTTGGACTTATGGACTATTATAATCTATGCTATATTATAGACCTTGGAATTATGCACTGTGGATTGTTATGAACTTTGAACTTATGGGTTTATCACTCTAAATTAAAGATAATTTATTAAAGTTATTTATCTTGATTTTATATGCACATTATATTCATATTATAATTTTATTATATTTGTTAGTCATTCATCAAATAGCTATTGATCGGGCTTTTTTCAGTGATTGTCAAAATGGACCTATGAAATCCACCAAATCAGGTCGGCCCATCCGAGGCTCGGGTAGGCCTTATATCCCGGGCTTTGAGGGTCTCAACCGTCAAGCCTCTTTCTCTAGGTCGGGATGTATGGTCGGCCTTATTACCTCCCAGCCCAGAATTGCCCGATCAGTTCAGGCCTTGCATCCATAGTGGGGAATATGCCTGACCTTACCCGGCCACTTCAGGTTTCCGGATGTTCACCCTTATGGGATTTATTAATGGGCCACCTCCTTGGGCCCTTGGAATAAGACATAACCTATAAGGAGTCATCCTAAAAAAGAGGAAGTACAATTCTTATAAGATTAGAACTCCTCATAAAAGGTAAGTTTATGGCAATAAGGACTCCTTCTTAAAATAAAGGAAGTTATGGGCTATTCCAGCCCTATAAATACAGCTCCTTTACTCGCATAAATTCACTCACAATTCAATATGCTTTCCAGTTATATAATCTCTCTCTATCTTTTTCCAGAAAACTAATTCTCACACCAGATGGGCGACGGGGAGAATCCTCCTCGCCTTTTTTGCAGGTTATTCAAGCCGGGTTCATCAATCTCTTCCAGCAATCAAAGTATCACCAGATCCTGCCACGTCAAGGTTAGAATTTTTGACAGCATCAATTGGCGCTGTCTGTGGGAAGAGATACAATCAGCCATGGTTAATAGACGCCAAGCCCGTCCCTCCGAACCCACTAGTCAATCCATTCCGGCCAACACTTCAGCTGAGGATGATAATCCTCCACCTCTTGAAGATGTTGGGGAAGAACAAAATCCAGAGGCAACTCCAGACAATGAACCTGTTAGTCGGGAAGATTTCAACGAACTTCAGCAGCAGCTCCGCGAACTTCGTCAAGCTCTTCAACAACAGAACAGTCATCAAGCGCAGCCTGACCCGAACACTCCAGGCACAATTCCCAGGGAAGGTCTCCAGCCAGTTAACCCTATGGCTGACAACTCCCCGGGGATAAGGGGTGCCCATCCCCTGACAGAAGGATCTGCCAACTTGTAGCGACCAAGAATTTTTACGCGATTAATAATTATTTTAATAGAAAATCATGTCGCTACTATTTCACCCATTTTTATTAAGTTAACGCCACGACGTATTCGTATAGCCAAGTCAAGAAATAATCGAGATCGTTCGATTTTAAATTAAATTCCGAATTTCTAAAAATATCTCCATTCTCTTGATTTAAAGTATATTAAGTCTAAGTACTTAATTCAATGTTATCCCAATATTTATTTGTACAAAAATTACTTTTATTATTTAAATTAAGAAAATATATGCAAGCATGAGAGGTTCCATTATATATAATAATTATGAGAATCTTAATTTAATAAATATGGAAAAGTATATAAATGGTTGATAGATTCCATTATATGTAATCATGAAGAGCATAATATTTGTATAAATATGGAAAAGTATATGAATGAATTATATACTCCATTATATATAATCATGAAGAGCATAATATTTGTATAAATATGGAAAAGTATATGAATGATTGATAAGACTCCATTATATGTAATCATGAAGAGCATAATATTTGTATAAATATGGAAAAGTATATGAATGAATTATATACTCCATTATATATAATCATGAAGAGCATAATATTTGTATAAATATGGAAAAGTATATGAATGATTGATAAGACTCCATTATATGTAATCATGAAGAGCATAATATTTGTATAAATATGGAAAAGTATATGAATGATTTATATACTCCATTATATATAATCATGAAGAGCATATTATTTGTATAAATATGGAAAAGTATATGAATGGTGCTTTACTTTAAGAAAAGGATGTGTTAAAATTAATAGAATTGAATGATTATGTTTACAATATGCCAACTTTATAAATCTATTTAAACCCATCTCTTTTACACACAACTCTACACATATACACTTATTTCCAACCTCTTGACAAAATCCACAAGTAAGAGAAATTCAAGGTGGTCAAGAAAGTTTTGGTCCATTTACTACTACACTTCATTTTAATCTTTTAAAAGGTAAGTATATCTTATGTTTTTATGAAAATTAAGTATGTTGTTATGAAATGTAAGTATATCTTATGTTTTTATGAAAATTAAGTATGTTGTTATGAAATGTAAGTATATCTTATGTTTTTATGAAAATTAAGTATGTTGTTATGAAATGTAAGTATATCTTATGTTTTTATGAAAATTAAGTATGTTGTTATGAAATGTAAGTATATCTTATGTTTTTATGAAAATTAAGTATGTTGTTATGAAATGTAAGTATATCTTATGTTTTTATGAAAATTAAGTATGTTGTTATGAAATGTAAGTATATCTTATGTTTTTATGAAAATTAAGTATGTTGTTATGAAATGTAAGTATATCTTATGTTTTTATGAAAATTAAGTATGTTGTTATGAAATGTAAGTATATCTTATGTTTTTATGAAAAGTAAGTATGTTTTTATGAAAGGTAAATATACCTTATGTTTTTATGAAAAGTAAGTATGTTTTTATGAAAGGTATTACCTTATGTTTTTATGAAAAGTAAGTATGTTTTTATGACAAGTAAGTATATCTTATGTTTTTATGAAAAGTAAGTATGTTTTTATGAAAGGTAAATACACCTTATGTTTTTATGAAAAGTAAGTATGTTTTTATGACAAGTAAGTATATCTTATGTTTTTATGAAAAGTAAGTATGTTTTTATGAAAGGTAAATACACCTTATGTTTTTATGAAAAGTAAGTATGTTTTTATGACAAGTAAGTATATCTTATATTTTTATGAAAAGTAAGTATGTTTTTATGAAAGGTAAATACACCTTATGTTTTTATGAAAAGTAAGTATGTTTTTATGACAAGTAAGTATATCTTATGTTTTTATGAAAAGTAAGTATGTTTTTATGAAAGGTAAATACACCTTATGTTTTTATGAAAAGTAAGTATGTTTTTATGACAAGTAAGTATATCTTATGTTTTTATGAAAAGTAAGTATGTTTTTATGAAAGGTAAATACACCTTATGTTTTTATGAAAAGTAAGTATGTTTTTATGACAAGTAAGTATATCTTATGTTTTTATGAAAAGTAAGTATGTTTTTATGAAAGGTAAATACACCTTATGTTTTTATGAAAAGTAAGTATGTTTTTATGACAAGTAAGTATATCTTATGTTTTTATGAAAAGTAAGTATGTTTTTATGAAAGGTAAATACACCTTATGTTTTTATGAAAAGTAAGTATGTTTTTATGACAAGTAAGTATATCTTATGTTTTTATGAAAAGTAAGTATGTTTTTATGAAAGGTAAATACACCTTATGTTTTTATGAAAAGTAAGTATGTTTTTATGACAAGTAAATATATCTTATGTTTTTTATGAAAAGTAAGTATGTTTTTATGAAAGGTAAATACACCTTATGTTTTTATGAAAAGTAAGTATATCTTATGTTTTTATGAAAATGTTTGGATCATTGCTATGAAATCAATCTCACAAGATTGTTATGGGTTCCATATGATATGTTTATGATTATGCTAAGGGGACCGGAGTTTAGTAGCGCTACACATAAGAATTCTTGCCATTTAAGTTCGGTAAAATTCTTGTGTCTCCCTATGTTTATGAGTATTTCGATCCTATCCTATGTTATGATGAAAATGATCCATATGCTTTCAAAAGAAAATTTATGCTTGGTATACTTACTGAGATTTTATAAATCTCACTCCACGATATTTACCATTTTCAGATAATTGAAGGTTCAAGGCGGTCAACATGGAAGTGGCAAAAGTGGTTAAGATTGATGAGATAATTATGTTGAACTTTATGTAAGAAAATTATGTTCTATTTTTATTCACAAATAAAATTATGGGATTCTAATTATTCTTTTGAATAATTTTACATTTCTATTTAAGTCTCGATAATATGATATGAGTCACTTTTAGTGGCACTCGAATGGTCGAGAATTCGGGTCGTCACAGTTGGTATCAGAGCCAAGAGTTTTAAAAACGATTCTGTAGATTTTTGAAATTTTATTTCTTAAAAAAAAAAAAAAAAAAAAAAAAAAAAAACTATTCACGTGAACAGTAAAACGACGTGCTATTCATGATGAACAGTGAACGAAATCACTATTCATTAAAAAAAAAAAAACATATTTGAATTTTCACATGTCAAGTATGTTTATGATTTTGAAAAGTATGATGAAATTTGATGTGCGAATTTCAAGGACAAAATTCATTTTAAGCAAGGGAGTTTGTAATGTCCTAAAAATTTTATGGAATATAATTAGTTAGTGATATGATGTTTATATTGATGTCTTTGATAAATTTCTAGAAGTTCGGGGACTAAAGGAAAAATAAGATTTGACGATAAATTTTATTTGGGTTAAGTTATTAATTATTGATGGGGAGATAATTACTATATCGATATTGGATTTGTTTTGAAGACTGTGATTAATTAGGAATTATGATTCAAGAAAATGTTGATTTGGATACAACCACATTAAATTATTGTTGATTAAAGGAAAATAAGATTATATGAAATATTTTAACTCATCACTCTACTATGTCACTCTCCACGTATTGACTCTTCGAACCAGGTATGTTATATGCTTTGCAAGTCATTTACGATTTTATTAAGACATGTTAAGTATGAAATCTTCATATGTTATGAATCTTTATGTGTTACACATAATATACATGTCAAGTATGATATAAATTGATAGAAGACTCAATTTTTTTATTCTTTTCAAAGTAGAATCATGAGACATAGAGGATATTGATATGAATTTTGGTTCATATTAAGCTTAGTAAGATTGACTCAATTAGAAATTAAGTTGGGTTGTAACTTTGGCCCAAAATATATGGAATAATATATTAAACAAACAAAATTGATAATGAATTGTACAATAATTTATCCCTTTATCACTACCTTTGTGTAAAAACAAGGGAAAAACTGTGGATGGTTATTAGTACTTCCTCTTCAAGTTTCAATTTTCGGTTCAATAATTTATCCCTTTATCACTACCTTTGCTTAAAAGCAAGGAAAAACTGTGGATGATTATTGGTACCACTCTTCAAGTTTCAATTTTGAAAAAAAAAAAAAAATATGATTTACGAATGATTTTCAAAATAATCTTTGTCGTCAAGTTTAGAAATGATGAGTCCTAAATGGACTTTGCATAATTGATTTTAGACATGGCACTAAGTATGAGAAGTCAACAGAAAGGACTAGATAATATTTTCGAATTATTCATCGTTTAGATTAAACGAGAAATAGAAAGTCAGTTTTATGAAGTTATGATGAGATGTTGAGATTATAAGTGATATGATTTTATTGAGATTTTTATGAGAAGAATTATGAAGTTGGAGATTTAAAGTTTAGGCTCTTAATTATTGAGAAATAAGGACTTGATATGGTGATATTAGAAATTATGATTTGAAATTTCTATGTTGAGGAATTATGAATTGATTTTCTGGAATATTTATGATGATATTGAAGTTTGATGAAATTGTGATCAAATGTACAATTAGTTATTATTGTGAGTTATGAAGTATGCTTACGATTTGGATAAGTCCAAATTTCAAAGGAAAACTCTGCCTAGAATTTTATCGTTTGGAGTTAAGAGCATAGTATGGTATGCAATCACTAAGAGAATTGAAGTTAGACATACAAGTTCATTTACATCACAAACGAGATTTAGTAGATGATAACAGAGATATTATTATTTTCTCATAAGGAGAACACACAAGAGTCACCCTAGAAAGGAAATACATGAAAACACGCAAAAGCAAAAGAAAGCAACATGGGAAATTCCTCAAATTGAGAGATGTGTTTCCGGAGTAGCCGTATCCTACCACCTCTGACCTTTTGAGGAAATAAAGAAACCTTCAAAAAGGTGTGTTTCGAGAGTAAGAATACTCCGTAATCTACCACCTGGAACCTTTGAGGTACACACAAGATTTAAACATTAAGGAAAATCCTAGGAAATTAGAGGGGTGTCTCGAGAGTAAGAATACTCCGTACTCTACCCCCACCTATTCTAAGATTCATAAAGTTAAGTTTACATTAACCGGACTCCATTTTCGCTTGATTCCCCTTCCTTGCGACCAATCTATCTTAACCCCTGCTGGATCTTGTATTGAGATATATGACTGCAGCTTATCCAGTAGTTCATCAATAGTAGGAGCAGAAATAAGAAGCCTTCTGGAAAATGGAGAGATGAATCCCTGTTCCACAGCATAATCAAGAAAGGTTAACAAGCCATCAAAGAAATTGTTAACATTCAAAAGCCCAATAGGCTTAGTATGGAGACCTAGTTGAGCCCACGAGGTAATGTTAAAGATTTCTTCTAAGGTACCAAAACCTCCGGGTAGGGCTATAAAGCCATCAGCAACCTCAATCTTTCGAGTCTTATTCGATAAATTTTCCTCAGATCATTCATTGGAAGACTGGAATAATACTTGCGAATGTTTGTAAGAATGATATCCATGTTTTTGATGGATCTAACCTCTTCCCAGCATGAACTATTTAAAAGCATTAAGGATCGGAGGGAATCCGCGTGATATTGATTCCAGCAAGAAAGCGCGGAATAGAATAATGGAAAAGAGGGAACAAGGGTTTATGCGCCGTTTACTTTCTTGATAAAAGGAAGATTTGATGATGACGGGATTTGAGATATGGAATATTTTCTTGGATTTTGGGTACTGATATTTTGATATAATAATCAAGGTATAGAAATAATACGAGGATACGTGAAAGTGAAATAAGGACTGTATTGAATCAGGATTAATAAGTTTGTGCAAGTGAAAGGAATACCTTACGGGAAATGTTATGATATTTGAGTTAAGAATTTTAATTATTTGGGAGATATTTGTTTATTGAATTTTGCAGAAATTTTGGGTTACAAATATTGGAAAGATAAACTGATGATTATGTTGATATGTGAATAACATGTTTGGGTATATTACATAGAGAATATTCAGGTAATCGTTTTATTTACTTTGGGATATTTGGTGATAAGAAGAAATGACTAATTATTATGGTATGATATGTTAGTAAAGATTTATTGAAATTTTAGAGATATTAATACGAATATTTGAGGTTACATGATACGATGATAAGTGACAGGTTACATGAGTACTACAAGATATGATGAAATATCACATACGATTGGGAATTTTCATTTTGATTCAGAAGAATTTATGAGTAGACATATGTCTATTATTGATAGAAAAGTTCATGTCTTAAGAAAACAAATTGATGCATTTAGTCAAAGTCCAGTGGGTTAAATATGGTTGGGTTAAATATGGTAGCGATGATGCTACATAAGAAGAAGAAGAAGAGATTCTGATTAAGTGTTCAGAAATCATAAGATCAAGTAAGATTAATTTCGAGGACGAAATTATTTTAAGGGGGTAAGTTTGTAGCGACCAAGAATTTTTACGCGATTAATAATTATTTTAATAGAAAATCATGTCGCTACTATTTCACCCATTTTTATTAAGTTAACGCCACGACGTATTCGTATAGCCAAGTCAAGAAATAATCGAGATCGTTCGATTTTAAATTAAATTCCGAATTTCTAAAAATATCTCCATTCTCTTGATTTAAAGTATATTAAGTCTAAGTACTTAATTCAATGTTATCCCAATATTTATTTGTACAAAAATTACTTTTATTATTTAAATTAAGAAAATATATGCAAGCATGAGAGGTTCCATTATATATAATAATTATGAGAATCTTAATTTAATAAATATGGAAAAGTATATAAATGGTTGATAGATTCCATTATATGTAATCATGAAGAGCATAATATTTGTATAAATATGGAAAAGTATATGAATGAATTATATACTCCATTATATATAATCATGAAGAGCATAATATTTGTATAAATATGGAAAAGTATATGAATGATTGATAAGACTCCATTATATGTAATCATGAAGAGCATAATATTTGTATAAATATGGAAAAGTATATGAATGAATTATATACTCCATTATATATAATCATGAAGAGCATAATATTTGTATAAATATGGAAAAGTATATGAATGATTGATAAGACTCCATTATATGTAATCATGAAGAGCATAATATTTGTATAAATATGGAAAAGTATATGAATGATTTATATACTCCATTATATATAATCATGAAGAGCATATTATTTGTATAAATATGGAAAAGTATATGAATGGTGCTTTACTTTAAGAAAAGGATGTGTTAAAATTAATAGAATTGAATGATTATGTTTACAATATGCCAACTTTATACATCTATTTAAACCCATCTCTTTTACACACAACTCTACACATATACACTTATTTCCAACCTCTTGACAAAATCCACAAGTAAGAGAAATTCAAGGTGGTCAAGAAAGTTTTGGTCCATTTACTACTACACTTCATTTTAATCTTTTAAAATGTAAGTATATCTTATGTTTTTATGAAAATTAAGTATGTTGTTATGAAATGTAAGTATATCTTATGTTTTTATGAAAATTAAGTATGTTGTTATGAAATGTAAGTATATCTTATGTTTTTATGAAAATTAAGTATGTTGTTATGAAATGTAAGTATATCTTATGTTTTTATGAAAATTAAGTATGTTGTTATGAAATGTAAGTATATCTTATGTTTTTATGAAAATTAAGTATGTTGTTATGAAATGTAAGTATATCTTATGTTTTTATGAAAATTAAGTATGTTGTTATGAAATGTAAGTATATCTTATGTTTTTATGAAAATTAAGTATGTTGTTATGAAATGTAAGTATATCTTATGTTTTTATGAAAATTAAGTATGTTGTTATGAAATGTAAGTATATCTTATGTTTTTATGAAAAGTAAGTATGTTTTTATGAAAGGTAAATATACCTTATGTTTTTATGAAAAGTAAGTATGTTTTTATGAAAGGTATTACCTTATGTTTTTATGAAAAGTAAGTATGTTTTTATGACAAGTAAGTATATCTTATGTTTTTATGAAAAGTAAGTATGTTTTTATGAAAGGTAAATACACCTTATGTTTTTATGAAAAGTAAGTATGTTTTTATGACAAGTAAGTATATCTTATGTTTTTATGAAAAGTAAGTATGTTTTTATGAAAGGTAAATACACCTTATGTTTTTATGAAAAGTAAGTATGTTTTTATGACAAGTAAGTATATCTTATATTTTTATGAAAAGTAAGTATGTTTTTATGAAAGGTAAATACACCTTATGTTTTTATGAAAAGTAAGTATGTTTTTATGACAAGTAAGTATATCTTATGTTTTTATGAAAAGTAAGTATGTTTTTATGAAAGGTAAATACACCTTATGTTTTTATGAAAAGTAAGTATGTTTTTATGACAAGTAAGTATATCTTATGTTTTTATGAAAAGTAAGTATGTTTTTATGAAAGGTAAATACACCTTATGTTTTTATGAAAAGTAAGTATGTTTTTTGTTTTTATGAAAATGTTTGGATCATTGCTATGAAATCAATCTCACAAGATTGTTATGGGTTCCATATGATATGTTTATGATTATGCTAAGGGGACCGGAGTTTAGTAGCGCTACACATAAGAATTCTTGCCATTTAAGTTCGGTAAAATTCTTGTGTCTCCCTATGTTTATGAGTATTTCGATCCTATCCTATGTTATGATGAAAATGATCCATATGCTTTCAAAAGAAAATTTATGCTTGGTATACTTACTGAGATTTTATAAATCTCACTCCACGATATTTACCATTTTCAGATAATTGAAGGTTCAAGGCGGTCAACATGGAAGTGGCAAAAGTGGTTAAGATTGATGAGATAATTATGTTGAACTTTATGTAAGAAAATTATGTTCTATTTTTATTCACAAATAAAATTATGGGATTCTAATTATTCTTTTGAATAATTTTACATTTCTATTTAAGTCTCGATAATATGATATGAGTCACTTTTAGTGGCACTCGAATGGTCGAGAATTCGGGTCGTCACACAACTTGACACAGCAAGAACTCTCAAGAATCATTCAGGAAGGAATTGCTGATGGAATACGATAGAACTCCCAGGGTCGGACGTCATTCATGAGAAGAACCCCCTTTACTCCTGAAATAACATCCTTTCCCTTGCCAGATCGATTTAAATACCCTCGGATAAAGGAATACGATGGAACAACAGATCCTAACAACCACTTGAACACCTACACGGATGTCATGGACATACAAAATGCTCCCGATCAGATTCTGTGCAAGGCATTCCCGCAAACCTTGACAAATTCAGCTCGAGACTGGTTCTCTATGATACTTTCAGGATCCATCTCTTCCTTTGCAGATCTTACTGAGAAGTTCACTGCTTTCTTTGCAAGTAGCAAAAGAATAAAAAAGACGGCTGCATCTCTCATGCAGTTAAAGCAAGCTCAGAATGAAACGCTGCGTGAATTCATGACCAGGTTTAACGCTGAAAGACTTCAGATTCCAGATCTCCATATATCATCAGCAATTTCAGCCCTTACCTTGGCCATTCGAGGTCCTGAATTCAGAATGTCCCTATCCAAGAACCCACCATCAAATGTAACAGAGCTTCTCCGAAGAGCAGAAAAGTACATAAACATGGAGGAGACACTTTTGTCAGTTCGGGCACAGGATCAAGGGCATGGAACAGTAGCACAATCTTCACAATTAACAAAGCAAGGGAATAAAAGGCTGAGACAGGAAGACGAGAAGAATTCGTCCCGAACTAACTCGAAGGGGAATGGCAATGGGCATCTGAGTTTAACTCCGGTAAGCGCACCCCGATCCCACATTCTCATGGAAATCAAAGGACGCGAAGACTTACGATGGCCTAAGCCTATCAAAGGGAAGATTGATGAAAAGAATCGACATAAGTATTGTGACTTTCACAAGAGTCCGGGCCATACCACGGATGAATGCAGAACTTTGAAACAGGAGATAGAGGCCCTCATAAAAAGGGGCTTCCTGGGGCACTACATAAAGAGAGACGATAAAGAGCATGGGAAAGGGGAAGAGAATTCCAGATCCGCTGGCACCATAAATTTTATCGTCGGAGGAATAGCATCTGGAGGTGATTCGAATAATGCACGAAAGAATCATGCCCGTGCACTAAGTGATCGGGAAGAAAGGTCGGGATGTCATGACCAGGAAATCTCGAACAGCATCAGCTTCAGCAATGCCGACATGGAAGGGATTTCGTATCCTCATGACGACGCTGTTGTTATCAGCACAACAATCGCCAATCTTGATGTCAGGAGGGTGCTAGTTGACAATGGGAGTGCAGCCAACGTTCTATCCTTGGAAGCTTTCAATCAGATGCAACTTCCCAAAGATCGGCTTCGACAGGTCGTTACTCCCCTAACCGGGTTTGGAGGAGGAATCGTGAAACCCGAAGGCCTAATTGACCTTCCCACTTCCCTAAGATCAGAAGAGAAACGTGTAACAAAGATGACTCCGTTCCAAGTCGTCAGAGCTCCTATGGCCTACAATGCTATCTTGGGAAGGCCATTCCTGAATAGCCTCAAAGCTATAGTATCAACTTATCACCTGGAAATCAAGTTCCCAACTTCCGCAGGCATAGCAACTATTTAGGAAAATCAATCGGTAGCCAGAAGTTGCTACATCAACTGCATTGGAAAAAATAAGACATATTTGATGTCAATAGAACTTCCTCATGAAGAAAGAATGTCGCCAGTAGAGGAGCTGGAAGAGGTTCATGTCTCAGAAGGGAAGGGCTTCACAATTGGGAAAGAGCTCCCCAAAATAATGAAGGAAGAGTTGTCACAGTATTTAAAGAATATCGATGTTTTTGCATGGAGCGTTGAAGATATGCCCGGGATTGATCCCGAGCTCGTCGAACACAGGCTCAACGTCATGCCCGACAAGAAGCCCGTAAAACAGCGAAGAAGACAGTTTGCCACAGAAAGAAGGCAGATAATAAAAGAGGAAATAGATAAACTCTTGAAAGCAGGATTTATCAAAGAAGTGAAGTATCCAGAGTGGCTAGCCAATGTGGTCTTGGTAAAAAAGCCAAATGGGAAGTGGCGAGTTTGTATAGACTTCACCGATTTGAATAAGGCATGTCCAAAAGACAGTTATCCTCTCCCTAGGATCGACAGGTTGGTGGATTCCACATCAGGGTCCGAACTTTACAGCTCCGTAGACGCCTTCTCGGGATATCATCAGATTCGGATGGCACGGGAAGATCAGGAAAAAACTTCCTTCATGGCAGATGAAGGAATATACTGCTACAAGGTCATGCCGTTTGGATTAAAGAATGCTGGAGCCACGTATCAAAGGTTGGTTAACATGGTCTTCTTCCGACACATTGGGCTTAACATTGAAGTCTACGTTGATGACATGGTAGTAAAAAGCTCAAGAAAGAAAGACCACATTGCTGACCTTGAAGACATATTCAATACACTCAGAAAACATCAGATGAAACTGAATCCTGCAAAGTGCGCCTTCGGAGTAGGCTCGGGAAAGTTCTTGGGATTCATGATCACTCAGAGAGGTATCGAAGCTAATCCAGATAAAATTTCAGCCCTAGCTTCAATGGAACCTCCCCGAAACATCAGGGAAGTACAGAAATTAACAGGAAGAGTAGCGGCATTAGGTAGATTCATTTCAAAGGCAGCAGACAAATGTCTCCCCTTCTTCAAAACTCTCCGAGGAAACAAGGACTTCAGATGGGACGAGAAATGCGGGGTCTCCTTCAGGAAGTTGAAAGAATACTTGGGGACACCTCCGATACTGGTAAAGCCGAATCCAGGGGACAATCTGTTCCTATATCTAGCAGTGTCTGATCATGTTGTGAGCACCGTTTTAATTAAAGAGGAAGAGAAGACCCAAAAGCCTATATATATTATGTTAGTAAGATGATGTTCGAAGCAGAAACCCGATATACATTGGCAGAGCAGCTCGCACTTGCCCTGGTTACAGCAGCGAGAAAGTTAAGACCATACTTTCAAGCCCATGCAATAACTGTCCTCACAAATCAGCCCTTGAAGCAAATCTTGCAGAAACCAGATGTATCCGGTCGTCTACTGAAGTGGTCAATCGAGCTCGGGGAGTATGACATCGAGTTCAAACCTCGACCTTCCATCAAAGCACAGGTCTTGGTTGACTTTTTTGCCGAACTAACACCAAGACCTCGGGGGCCGACAGGTCATGACCGGGAAGAGATCACATGGACCTTGCAAGTGGATGGAGCATCGAATGCTGCGGGCTCGGGGGGCCGGAATCATATTAAAGAAAGATGACGGCACAATGGAAATTCAGTGCGCAATACGTTTTGACTTCCCAGCAACCAATAACGATGCAGAGTATGAGGCCGTAATTACTGGACTTCAAGCAACTCAACACCTAGGGGTCGAGCATGTCAAGGTCCTTAGTGATTCACAATTAGTGGTAGAACAGGTAAACGGCACTTTTGAAGCGAAAGATGAGAAAATGTCATCTTACAGGATGATGGTCTTGGACTTGCAAAGAAAGTTCAAGTCTTGCTGCATAAACAAAATTCCGAGGTCCGCCAATCACAAAGCGGATGCCCTGTCAAGACTTACTTCTTTCAATCTAGACCACCTGGATAGGACCGTGTTCGTACAAACTCTTCATGAGCCTAGTATCATACAACAACCAGAGGTCATGGATATTTCTTATCAAGAGCCCAGTTGGATGGATCCAATAACTGAATATCTAACATCAGGAAAGTTTCCAGATGACAAAGTAAAGGCCAGAAAAATCAAAGTAAGAGCCCCGAGGTATACCTTGTTCCGCCGAAGCTTCACACTTCCTTATCTGCGATGCCTAACTCCAAAAGAAGCAGCTCTTGCTATGGCCGAAGTTCATGAAGGAATTTGTGGAGGACACCAGTGAGCAAGAGCTTTAGCACTGAAACTGATAAGATACGGGTACTATTGGCCGAATATGAAGAAGGATTCCCTTAGTTATGTGAAAGCCTGTGACAAGTGCCAAAGATTCGCAGCCCGATTACATCAACCTGCGGAAGAGCTATCCTCAATATCGTGCCCATACCCTTTCGCCCAATGGGGAATCGACATACTCGGGCCTTTCCCTATAGCCCGGGGTCAGGTCAAGTTCTTAGCAGTTGCAGTGGAATACTTCACTAAGTGGGTGGAAGCCGAACCGCTAGCCGTGATCACAGAACAAAAGTTGGAAGCATTTGTGTGGAAATCAATAGTTTGCCGTTTTGGCCTTCCCAAGACATTAATAACGGATAACGGGCGTCAATTTGAGTGCCAAGCCTTCAAGCAATTCTGCAAGAATCTGGGAATAGAACACAGGTTGACCTCCGCTTCGTACCCGCAGAGCAATGGGTTGGCTGAAGTAACAAATAGGTTCATCTTACAAGACTTGAAGACTCGTCTTGGCAGTGCCAAGGGAGATTGGCCCGATCTTCTCCCAGAAGTACTTTGGACCAACCGAACCACCTTCAAGACAGCAACAGGGGAAACCCCATTCATGCTTGCCTTCGGGATGGAAGCCGCTGTTCCCATAGAAGTAACCATTCCAAGCTTCCGTGCCATGGCCACAGGCATCATTAAGAATAACAGCCTATCAATAGGCCATGTCTAAGAAGTTTAATATCCGAGTGAAGAAGAGGGAGTTCAGAATGGGGGATCTCGTCCTTCGCCGTAGTGAGGCTGCCGGTCATCAACCAGGGAAACTTGGGCCCATTTGGGAAGGACCTTATGAAGTCATCTGGAAGGTGGGCAAAGGCTCATACAGCCTCCGCACAATGGATTCAAAGCCTCTTCCTCGGCCATGGAATGTGGAGAACTTGAAGCCATACTACAAGTAATCATATCGAGTCATTTAGTCCTAGTAAGGTCGGGCCTGCGCGCCCATTTTTATATTTGCTTTCGGACTTGCACGTCCCCCAGAGAATATTATGGTCGGGCCTGTGCGCCCATTTTTATATTTGCTTTCGGACTTGCACGTCGCCCAGAGAATATTATGGTCGGGCCTGCGTGCCCATTACTTTGTCTTTCAGTGTCAGGGGCAGGTACTCTTTTTCCTTGTCCAGATTTTTTCCCAATGGGTTTCTCTGGATAAGGTTTTAACGAGGCCCATGTTCAGTCCCCTTCAATAAAAGTACTTCTTCCAAAGAATGAGCACTACAAAGATCATATGTTGAAGTAATTTACAAGGTCATCCACATGACTTTACAAATTATTTCCCATCCAATAATTTACAATGTCTCATGGCAAGACTTTACAAATTATTCTTCCACGAATACTTTACAAGGTCTCATGGCAAGACGTTACAAATTATTTCCCATCCAATAATTTACAATGTCTCATGGAAAGACTTTACAAATTATTCTTCCACGAATAATTTACAAGGTCTCATGGCAAGACGTTACAAATTATTTCCCATCCAATAATTTACAATGTCTCATGGCAAAACTTTACAAATTATTCTTCCACGAATAATTTACAAGGTCTCATGGCAAGACGTTACAAATTATTTCCCATCCAATAATTTACAATGTCTCATGGCAAGAGTTTACAAATTATTCTTTCATGAATAATTTACGAGGTCTCATGGCAAAACGTTACAAATTATTTCACATCCAATCATTAACAAATACAGGTCGGTATCGCCCGATCTTTTCAATTAACTGAAAGGGTCGGGCAAACCCGGTCTCTCCAGTTGTACTCAACTCAAAGTCTTGATGCTACAAAAGGTTAAGTCCGTTCTTATGATGGGAAACATAAGGTCGGGTACTACCCGACCATAGAGTATCAACTAGATAAATTCTAGAAATCTTGTGCTCAACCCAAGGAAATAGTTCGGTATTACCTGACCTTATAGTATATCATTTCTAAAAGTTTGTACAAGTAAATAGCTCGGATTGTTTTATATACGGAAGATCATGCTTTATCATCAATCCATAAATTAGATATGAAACAATAAACACGAGCTTTGACAAAAAAGAGACATTCTTCATTAACAAAAAACCTTGTTACAAAAAGAGGCCACAAGGTTACATCTCGGCCTATAAAAGGGAAATGTACAACAGATTTTTCTACTATTGCTCGGGGTCACTAGCACGGGTTTCTTCTTCGTCAGACTCGACCTCTACTACGTCTTCCAGGAAAGGAGTGAGGTCCAGATCTTCTGTGCCCAATGGAAATTGAGAAAGAGGGCTGGTGTCCAGGTCGGGCGCATGCATCTTGATCCAAGCCCGGGCTTGTCTCATGCCCTGGGAATAGGATTCCAGGGCATAGTTACCCACGGCAAGGTCATATTCCTCAGACTTCTTGTAAGCCTCGACCGCCGCCACCTTCGCCACTTCTATCTCTTCCCTTGCTCGGCGAAGATCTTCAGATAGTTTGACATTTTCAGAGCGAGCAAGATCCCGGTCTTCAGTCATCAAAGCCAAATCAGTTTCCATTCTGGTCAACTTTTCTTCAGCGTTGTTAGCACGGGTTGCCTCGTACTGAACAGAATGGACGAGCTGACTCGTAGCCTCCCCTCGCCGGACACCTTGGTTTATAAGACCCCGGCCAATACTGAGCATCTGTACGAGTTAAATACTTGTATTATTTGGAGGAAAAATATAATACCAAAAGTAAAAGGTCGTCTTGAAATTACCTTAAGCGCCGCATTCAGAAAATGATCCACCCCGTTCTCCAGCGAGACTTCATCAGAATATTTCTCGAGTATACCGGGGTGGTAACTCTCTTCCAATTTAGACCGCAAGTCGGCCAGGGAAGGACCCTCTACTGCAACTTCAGGAGGATCAGACCTTGTATTCTCTTCCCGGACGGGAGCGCGGCGAACACCTTGGCTGGTCTCGTGCCGGGGTGGAACTTCCACGTTTCTCCCTGAAGTTTCGCCCGGCCCGGACTGTGCCTGGCGTGGCCTTTTTTGTGGCCGTCTTCGAGTAATACCACCTTCCCTCCTCCTCTCAGCAGCAGCTCGAGCCCTCTCTTCGGCCGCTTTCTTTAACCTGTCCCCATCAAAAGCCATACCTGTGAAAGAACGGGAAGGTTAGATAAAAAGCAATAAGAAGGGAAAGGGAACATTTTCTAGTGGAAAAATGAAATCAACTATTACTTAATTTACAAATTCGGGTCCTACCGGGCTCCAAGTCAAGGCCGGCCTGACCTAAGATCTCGTTGGTAGTAAGATCTGAAGCCTCCTCGGCCAGAAGTCCGAAGTCACAAACTCTTATGGCGTTGGCCAAGAGGTCGGCCATCTTGTCCTCCCCCACATTACCCATTCTATTAAAGTTGTCTACCTCCGGTTTCCTAAAAGTGGGCCAAAGATCCGGAATCATGAATTACGGCCGTGAATATATAGCTTACGGCCGTAACGAACATTCTGTCTCAAATTTCAATCAGGTGTTACGGCCGTAAAATATTTCAATTTCAGTTTTACGGCCGTGATAAACTTCTTACGGCCGTAATCAACGTTCTGCCTGTTTCTGCCTTAAGAATGTTACGGCCGTAAAAATGAAGGTTACGGCCGTGAATCAAGTTATGCCTTATTGTTTGATTTCCTGCCTCGGCTCGATCCTTTCGCCTTCTCGGCTCGACCCCAACAAGGAACTTGCTCCGTTTTGCACGTAGATCACTATCATATTACTGATGGCTCGACTTCGCCCTTCCATGCCTGGTCTGGATCACATCACTCACCTTCCCGGGGTTTGATATAAAAGAATTTTTCCTTCCAATATTTCAAGGAAGAGGGAACCCAGGGCACCTCGAACCTCCCCTTCCCGCATAAGTAAACGAAGCAGTTACATCGGGGTAAAAACTTCAAATTTAAAAGGCATTTGCAAAGGTTCACAGTAGGTTCGATCCCTAGACTCCTACATAAAACAAAGAAGTAAGCTAGAATTCTCCACCCGTTTGGGACCAGCTGCCCGGGAAGAATGCTAGCCGTAAAAAGGAAATCTACAAAAAAGTGATGTAAGGGGAACCTGAGGCCGGCCACTAACGAGTCGTGAAATACTACGGTCTCCCCTTCCCGACAATGATATGATACATCATCATGATCGGGTGCCCGGGATGTATACCTATCAGATAGACCAAACTTCCTCATGTCAGCTTCGACCATGTGTTCCTTCATCCTACTGTTGTAAGTGGGTAACTCTAGGTCGGGACTGCCCGGTCTATCATCAAATTCAGGGTTATTGACTTCCTCATCATCGCTCGACTCGTCCCCCCCGGATGTTGGTGGAGGTTGGTAAAATCCTATTGGCTCTACATCTAAAGCCTCGTCCAAATTTTCTACCTCCCTAAGGTCCGTGATGTTCACTTGCCTGGCCATTTTCCTAACGATTAAATTACAAAATAAAATTAACGTCGGGAGAGGTCGAGATTACCTAAAGGTCGTGCTTGGAATTTTAGCTCGTGTTAGACGCTCGGGGAGTTGTCTGGTTTTCACTAAAATTGCAAAGTGAAAAGAATGAGGGCATAGGGACCACATATATATAGGAGGAAAAAGGCGGGAAAACTTTTGAAATCCCGCCACTCATTTTTGACACGTGGCAGCAATCCAGAAGTGTGATATTAATGACGCGTAAAACAAAGGACAAAACAGTTGGCGAAACACGTCATTAATAAAGGTGACAACTGTCAGGAGTTAATTGCATTCAGGCATCCTTCACCGATCCCTGATGCACGGGGGCCATTGATCGGGCTTTTTTCAGTGATTGTCAAAATGGACCTATGAAATCCACCAAATCAGGTCGGCCCATCCGAGGCTCGGGTAGGCCTTATATCCCGGGCTTTGAGGGTCTCAACCGTCAAGCCTCTTTCTCTAGGCCGGGATGTATGGTCGGCCTTATTACCTCCCAGCCCAGAATTGCCCGATCAGTTCAGGCCTTGCATCCATAGTGGGGAATATGCCCGGCCTTACCCGGCCACTTCAGGTTTCCGGGTGTTCACCCTTATGGGCTTTATTAATGGGCCACCTCCTTGGGCCCTTGGAATAAGACATAACCTATAAGGAGTCATCCTGAAAAAGAGGAAATACAATTCTTATAAAATTAGAACTCCTCCTAAAAGGTAAGTTTATGGCAATAAGGACTCCTTCCTAAAATAAAGGGAGTTATGGGCTTTTCCAGCCCTATAAATACAGCTCCTTTACTCGCATAAATTCACTCACAATTCAATACGCTTTCCAGTTATATATTCTCTCTCTATCTTTTTCCAGAAAACTAATTCTCACACCGGAGGGGCGACGGGGAGAATCCTTGATGCGTGTCGCAATGCACCAAAATAATAAATAATTCCTTACTCGCTAAATATTAATTAATAATGTAGTAGTGAGAGTAAGGGATCTCACGAGGAACGGAAACTAATTTTAGTTGTTCGATCAATTAAAATGGAATTGGGGGGTTTGTCGTTTGAATTGCTTGAATGAAAACTATGCATAAAATAAATAATTAAATATGACTAGAGAATTAATATGAGAAGAAATCTTGTTCTCGGGTTCGGTTGTACCCTCAAATAATGTTATACTTTTCCTTGTAACGTGTTTCTATTCCTAGTTCAATTATCAATCATAAATAATCAACAAGTTCTGATTATCTAAATTCTTCCTTATGTGTATTGATTCAAAATAAGCTATTTGAACCAATTCTAGCCATGGACAATCTTAAACAAGCTCTTAGGATTTAATGCACGACTAGTATGAAAATTTAGAAGAATAGATTGAATTGGATCGTTAATTACACAAGCTCGAATTAAACAATCCAAGTTAAATTATTACTAAACCTGCACGAGATTTATTTGCTCCTAAAGTAGAGATTCAATGACAATTACGGATCAAGAATCTAAACATAGCATATTCATGAATCCAAAGATCAATAATCCAATTGGCCAAATTAAATTATTAATCAAATAAACTCAATTGAACATTCAAAACATAATAATCCAACAATTAAAATAAAGGAATAAATTCACGCTATTAATTTGTAGGAAAAGAAAATAACATAATCAAGTTAACACAACTTCCCCTTTGAACAAGATATGGAATTTAGCCTAGCATGGTTGTGGTAGATCCTTCAAATTGCTTCATGAATTCCATTGTTGTTGATATTCTTGCACTTGAAAATCTCCCAAGAATGCTCTATATTTTTCTCAATGTCCAGCCTCCTTTTTGTGGTGATTTTCCTCCTTTAATACTCCCAAAATCGTGCCCTAACTTTACCCCAACGATATACCAAAGATAGACCTTGAATCAGATAAGGAAATTCCTTGGAGAGCAATTTACGTCCGTAAATTTCCTTATTACGGCCGTAAGTTAGCTACCGAAAATTTCCGGAATTTGGAAGTTACGGCCGTAACTATATCATTTACAGCCGTAAGTGTATTTCTGCCGAGAAGCGCCTGTGCTCGATGTTTTGGTCATAACTCTCTCTCCCGAAGTCCGATTGTGGTAATTCAAGTTGCGTTGGAAAGAAAACTCAAATATCTACAATTATTTGTGAAATAGATCTTCCAAAATTCGAAAGTCTTCTATGACAAAATTGACCTTCAATTTATGACTAAAATTCATGATCACAATCCTTGCGGGTTTTTGATTTCCAACTTCATTCCAAACCTTCTTTGACCATAATTTTTGCATCTAATCTTCTTCCCACATGCCATTATTGATTTGGAGCTCTTTGAATATGTCCTTGAACCCCACTTTTTGATTTTTTTGTATTTCTTTGGTCATGTTTCCTTTCTTTTCGTTCTTTGCGATCCTGTATAACACAATAAATGAAAATGCATTAAACGATACTTTAATAGGATCAAAATAATAACAAAATAGGATAATAAGTGAATTAAATACATGCTAATAAAGCACTTATCAATCCTCCTCGCCTTTTTTGCAGGTTATTCAAGGCGGGTTCATCAATCTCTTCCAGCAATCAAAGTATCACCAGATCCTGCCACGTCAAGGTTAGGATTTTTGACAGCATCAGCTATATTTCTTAACTTGATTTTATTTTGTAGTCTTACATACATGGCCAATCTCACAAAATTAGAATTTACGGCTCTTGATATTTCTGGAAAGAACTATATTTCATGGATCCTTGATGCTGATATACATCTTGAAGCTAATGGCCTTGGGGATACCATAAAAGAAGAAAATAATGCATCCAATCAGGAAAAGGCCAAGGCAATGATCTTCCTTCGCCATCATCTTGATGAGGGATTAAAGGCGGAATATCTTACAATCAAGGATCCTCTTGAATTGTGGAATAATTTGAAGGAAAGATATGACCATCAGAAGACAGTCATACTGCCAAGAGCTCGTTATACTTGGATGCATTTGAGGCTGCAAGATTTTAAATTAGTATCTGAGTACAATTCCGCATTTTTTAAAATAACTTCCACATTAAAATTATGCGGAGAAAAAGTTACTGAAGAAGATAAGTTAGAAAAAACTTTCTCTACTTTTCATGCCTCGAATGTTATCTTGCAGCAACAATACAGGGAACGAGACTTTAAAAAATATTCAGAACTGATATCATGTCTTCTAGTGGCTGAGCAAAATAATGAGCTCTTAATGAAAAATCACGAATCTCGACCAACCGGATCAGCTGCACTACCTGAAGCGAATAACATTTCATATAATAAACAAAGACAAGACCATGGTCGCAGTTACAATCATGGTCGTGGTCGTGGCAATAGTCAAGTTCGAGGACGAGGACAAAGCTACACTTGGCATCGTGGAGGACAAAATCATGCTCGTCCTCACAATGGTCATAATAAACAATCCTTCAATTTTAGAGGAACAAATTATGGAGAAAGTGGGGAAAGTTCCCAGAAAAGAAAGATGTCAACAAGATTGATAGACAGTTCATGACATAGATGTGGTATGAAAGACCATTGTGTGACGACCCGAATTTTCGACCATTCGAGTGCCACTAAAAGTGACTCATATCATATTATCGAGACTTAAATAGTAATGTAAAATTATTCAAAAGAATAATTAGAATCCCATAATTTAATTTGTGAATAAAAATAGAACATAATTTTCTTACATAAAGTTCAACATAATTATCTCATCAATCTTAACCACTTTTGCCACTTCCATGTTGACCGCCTCGAACCTTCAATTATCTGAAAATGGTAAATATCGTGGAGTGAGATTTATAAAATCCCAGTAAGTATACCAAGCATAATTTTCTTTTGAAAGCATATGGATCATTTTCATCATAACATAGGATAGGATCGAAATCCTCATAAACATAGAGAGACACAAGAATTTTACCGAACTTAGATGACAAGAATTCTTATGTGTAGCGCTACTAAACTCCGGTCCCCTTAGCATAATCATAAACATATCATATGGGACCAATAGCAATCTTGTGAGATTGATTTCATAGCAATGATCCAAACATTTTCGTAAAAACATAAGGTATATCTAATTTTCATAAAAACATACTTACTTTTCTTAAAAATATAAGGTATTTTACTTTTCATAAAAACATACTTACTTTTCTTAAAAACATAAGGTGTATTTACCTTTCATAAAAACATACTTACTTTTCATAAAAACATAAAGTATATTTACATTTCATAACAACATACTTAATTTTCATAAAAACATAAGATATACTTACCTTTTAAAAGATTAAAATGAAGTGTAGTAGTAAATGGACCAAAACTTTCTTGACCACCTTGAATTTCTCTTACTTGTGGATTTTGTCAAGAGGTTGGAAATAAGTGTATATGTGTAGAGTTGTGTGTAAAAGAGATGGGTTTAAATAGATGTATAAAGTTGGCATATTGTAAACATAATCATTCAATTCTATTAATTTTAACACATCATTTTCTTAAAGTAAAGCACCATTCATATACTTTTCCATATTTATACAAATAATATGCTCTTCATGATTATATATAATGGAGTCTATCAATCATTCATATACTTTTCCATATTTATACAATTATTATGCTCTTCATGATTATATATAATGGAGTATATAAATCATTCATTTACTTTTCCATATTTATACAAATATTATGCTCTTCATGATTACATATAATGGAGTCTTATCAATCATTCATATACTTTTCCATATTTATACAATTATTATGCTCTTCATGTTTATATATAATGGAGTATATAATTCATTCATATACTTTTCCATATTTATACAAATATTATGCTCTTCATGATTACATATAATGGAGTCTATCAATCATTCATATACTTTTTCATATTTATACAAATATTATGCTCTTCATGTTTATATATAATGGAGTATATAATTCATTCATATACTTTTCCATATTATATATAAATATTATGCTCTTCATGATTACATATAATGGAGTCTATCAATCATTCATATACTTTTCCATATTTATACAAATATTATGCTCTTCATGTTTATATATAATGGAGTATATAATTCATTCATATACTTTTCCATATTTATACAAATATTATGCTCTTCATGATTACATATAATGGAGTCTATCAATCATTCATATACTTTTTCATATTTATACAAATATTATGCTCTTCATGTTTATATATAATGGAGTATATAATTCATTCATATACTTTTCCATATTATATATAATGGAACCTCTCATGCTTGCATATATTTTCTTAATTTCAATAATAAAAATAATTTTTGTACAAATAAATATTGGGATAACATTGAATTAAGTACTTAGACTTAATATACTTTAAATCAAGAGAATGGAGATATTTTTAGAAATTCGGAATTTAATTTAAAATCGAACGATCTCGATTATTTCTTGACTTGGCTATACGAATACGTCGTGGCGTTAACTTAATAAAAATGGGTGAAATAGTAGCGACACGATTTTCTATTAAAATAATTATTAATCGCGTAAAAATTCTTGGTTGCTACACATTGGGCACGTGCTTTTCGTACAACAAAACATCTTGTTGAATTATACAGAGCCTCTCAAAATGAGAAAGGAAAAAATGTTGAAACAAACTTAGTTTTTCAAGGAAATAATGCGTACCAGTTCTCATCAGAAGTAACACATCTCGATGTTGATGATTTCATTGAACCTTATGAGAACATCACTAAACATGATAATGATCGAAGTTGAAAAGTTATTACTTGTAATTTTATGTATTCATGTATTTCAGTGTGTTAACGGTACTTTTTGATAATTTCTGCACGTATTTTTTAATAAAAATATGTGTGATAATATAATATTTTTATTCTCAATATAATTATTTTGTGTAACCGTATTTCTCTTTGTTAATGAAGAAATGGACACTTCTGATTTATTGAATGTCTCTAAGATCATTGATGGAGATATTTGCTTAGCAGACAGTGCATCAACAAATACAATACTCAGAAATGAGAAATATTTCTTGAATTTGACAATGATGACAACTAATGTGGGTACAGTAATAGGATTTGCACCTATTATGCACACTTAGACAATGCTTGTCCTCAAGCATAAACTAGCTCAAGTTAATGGAATGTACTCTCATCATCATCCATTCTTCTATCTCTACAATTCAACACTATGCTAGTCACTTCAACAAAATTTTTCAAAATCCACAGGTGGTGGGATTTAACACCTCACATTAGATTCACACAATACGCTCAAAATGTTTAGGGTGTAAAGTCTATAGGCTTGCTAATATATCACATTGGAGCCACCAATGGTTTTGAACACAAAGTATGGGTCTTAACACCGGTTGTAATGGGGCTTGGGTAAGGTGGGATAAAAAGGATACATTTTTGGCGATTTTCATTGAAGGAATTATATGAACTTCTTCGTAAGAACTCACTTAAAATTCATGTACTTCAATCATATCACTCCATACCCAGTGTAGTTTATATCCTTTCACCTCTTGTGAGTATCCCCTCAACAACTATCAATGAATTCCAACATGGGTGTTAATTTCAATCAACTTGAAGGCACGAAATATAGACCAAGCAATTCAAACCACTCATAAGCACATGTAATGGGAGTAAACACTCTCACAAGGTATTTCTCTCTTCACACAAAGTGTATAAGGGTGAGAATTTTCACTCAACTCACTGCATGGAGGATTCATTGCCACAGACTGCTCAGATGTCATGACTGGAGCTAACAATAACACAAGTGCAAAGTAAAGGTCTTTATTTGGTTGTAACGGGGCTTCAAGTTAGGTAGGATAAAAGGAAAATATTTAGGCTAAGTTGAGAGGAATGTTCACAAGCTGATTCAATTCAAAACGATATCTCTTCCTCCACCTTTCAATATGACTTTTCCATAATTTCCTAGCATCCAATCGATTCAGTCCTTGACTCTTATTATGCATGTGGGGTTTATTCTCTTCACATGATTTTTTTTTTCAACTTGATTTCTTTTTGACCCCATCATCACTTAAACTTTGAATAGTACAAAGTGAAAGCTCCCATTTTTCTAAAGCTAAGTCTGTCTCATATTTCTCAATCAATACAAGCTTGTGAAATTCCTCTCTTATGGGTTCAAGATAGAGGTAACATGAAAGAACGAGAATCCATGGGTTGTAGCGTGGTAACAAAATTCCAAAGACAGGCTAAAGCTCAAAGAGGCTTCTATTGGTACATGTATCATGGTAGGCTCTTTAAGAAGGCCAAATTGGGTTTCACCTAATGCCTTTACTATATTTTGCACTTGAGTCAAGAAACTACAACGGCATGCACAAGAGAGCACATCAAAGAATAAACAAACCATGCAGGACACACATTAAAGAATAAGAGCTTAATATAAAGATAAAAATAGCACATAGGCTCAAAAGCTCACGAATTACGGTTTATATGTGTTGCTCCCATCCATTTATGAGATATAGGTCATTGCTTGGTCCTTATTTCAAAATCAAATTAATGCTAAAAAGAGTGGAGTTAGTCAATCGAAGTGGTGTTACAACACATCAACTTTGGTTTGACTCAATTAGGTAAATATTGCAACTCGACTACTTTATCCCCCGACATTTCATTCACATCACAGGTCTTTGATTTTCAATGTCTTTTATTCTCAACCAAAATAATTTGAAGCTCAAGTGAATAAGCCTATATATTCCTTCAATGCAAGGTTCAAGAGAATGGAATATTAGCAAGGAATAGGAGTTCTCATGGCTTGTATTGGGGTTGATTTTCAACAAAAAGGCTATGGCTCAAAATTAGTTTTCTAGTAGCATATTTCAAGGTAGGCATTTTAAGAAAGCTAAATTTGGCTTCACCTAAGCGCCCATACTTATTTTGTGCATTCAATTACCAATAGGCATCTCAACATGCATAACAAAGCAAGTTCTAGAAGATATCCACTACACTTGACAGTCACACAATCAAAGGATAGAGCATGTCGTAGTGTTAAATGTAATTGCTCAAGAGGCTCAAAAGCTCACAAAATAGGGTTAATGCGCATTAAATCCCACACACCCTTCATTCAATCCACCATCAAGAGCAATCAATCACCGTGTAGTAAATGAAAATTCAACTACTCATGCAATTCCCACTGTGCCTCAACTCATCTCGATAATTCATGGTAATTCAGATCATAAAGGGATAAACATTTCCAAAATCCAAAACTAAGAAGAGAATTTTCAAAAAATTTCTTTCAAAAATAGAGCAAACATGGATTATAATAGAAATTGAGGTACACTAAAATCTCAAAAATTTTTACTAAGCAAAGGCACACATCAAAACGCTCCCCCACACTTAATCCGTACATTGTCCTCAATGTAATAAAATCATAAATTATGAAAACTAGAAGAGAATAGGAATAGAAGACTCCCCTGCAGGTTGGACGGGAGATGTCGATGTGAAGGCGGGCGAGAAAACAACTTCCTTAATGGCATTCCTTGTTAGTCCATTTACTTGAGATCCATGACAAAACTCTTCCTCTATAGGCCCCAAATCATGGTATCGGCCCATACAAATCCCACAGAAAAATCACAGTGTTCCCACAACTAGCACAAGTTTTGTCACATTCTCACGAACCGGGTGTAGCAGTTTACAGCGAGGAGGATGATGGGAAGAGGGAGGCGGTGGTGATGATCGGTGCTGGTCGCAGCGGTTGAGATAGGGAAGGAGAGAGAGTCGTAAGGGTTGTGTCTGATTTTCGATTTTTTTTTTTTTTAATCCGAGATGCACTTTAGGTAAGGCGTGGGCATGCCTTATTCCAAGTTGTGAACAATGACCTTGTAATCCGAGATGCACTTTGGTTAAGGCGTGGCCACGCCTTATTCCAATATTCTTTCAATTCATTATATTCTTCATAGAGCGTGCCCACGTCCTAATGAAGATTCATATCTGCCCAAAAATCAAAATAAGGTCAATTTCACTTTAAAAAAATATGGATATCATGAAACAAATAATAGTAAATAAGTGAAAACAAAAATAAAAACTAAATTAAAAATAAAAATAAAATTTATTGCTCAAACTAAAGAAAAACTCGGGTTGCCTCCCAGAAGCGCCTTTCTTTTACGTCTTTGGCTAGACTCATTTTTTTCTTTCTTCAACCATGATCAATTGGATTCCCAACGCTCAATTTCGTCACATTCTCCATTTGGAGACCTTCATAGAAAGGTTTATATCCATGATCATCCGCCTTGTGATGCTTACCATTGACAATTCTCAAGCTACATTTTCCACTACCTTTGAAAACTTTATGTTCTAAACAATCAACAACATCAATAAAATTGACAGAATTAGCACCATTAGGACAATTTATGGCATCATAAATATTGAACTTAATAATTGTACCATCAAACTCCATTGTGAGTGTACCATCATGCACATCAATTTTTGTCCTAGATGTTTTCAAAAATGGCCTTCCTAGAAGAATTGATGTAGAATTAAAAGAAGAGTCTTCATCCATATTAAGTACACAAAAATCAGCAGGAAAAACCAAATCATTTACTTGTACTAAAATATCTTCTAAAACTCCTTCGGGATAAACATTAGACCTATCAGCAAGTTGCAAAATCACACCCCTTTCTTTTAATGGACCAATATTCAATGATGAATAAATCGACAGGGGCATGATATTTATTGAAGCTCCTAGATCTAACATTGCTTTCTCAATCCTTACTTTACCTACTTTGCAAGGGATAGTGAACATACCTGGGTCCTTGCATTTTGGAGGCAGTTTCTTTTGGAGGACAGCAGAAACATTTTCTCGCATACTTACTTTTTCATTGCCTTTCAACTTCCTCTTGTTGGTGCACAACTCCTTGAGAAACTTAGCATAACGAGGTACTTGTTTAATTGCATCAAGTAAGGGAATATTTACCTCAATTTTGCGAAAAGTTTCAAGGATTTCCTTCTCGTCTTCCTCCTTCTTAGATCTAATCAATCTTGTAGGGAACGGACGGGTTGTCACATAAACTTTCGGTGGTTCTCTATTGAGGCTTTCAGATTGATGTTGTGGGATAACTTCCTTTTCATATTCTTCCCCTGAATTTCCTTGCTTCATCTTGCTAGATTCTTTCAATTCCTTCCCACTTCTCAAGGTAATTGCACTAACATTTTGTTTTGGGTTGACAATAGTTTGGGAAAGCAATTTACCTTGGGATTCCAATCTACTCATAGTTGATGCCAATTGACTCATTTGATTCTCCAAGTTCTTAATGCTCGTCCTCGTCTCTTGTTGAAATTGTTGTGTATTAATTGCAAGTAATTTAACAATTTCTTCTAGAGACATACCTGAACTTGAAGAGGGTTGTTGTGGTTGAGGAGTAGGTTGTCTAGGCTGGAATTGTTGGAATTGTGGCCTGGTTTGATAACTAAAGTTGGGATGATCCCTCCATCCTGGGTTATAAGTATTTGAATAAGGATCATAATTCGCTTGATGTGGGCCTAGAAATCTTCCAACTGCATTAGCCTGTTCAAAAGAATCATCTTGAAGAGTATGACACTTATCAGTTGGATGAGCAGTAGCAGTGCAAATTCCACAAGCTTTAACCTGTTGCATATTTCCTGCAGCCATTTGTTGAACAAGAGAGGTTAGATTTGCTATTTGATTTTCAAGAGAAGATACATTTACCTCGTTCACTCTCTTCACAGGAGTGTCTTTTCTGAATCCAAACTGCTGTCTGTTAGCGACCATGATGGAGATCAGATCCCTAGCGGCAGTCGGGGTTTTATTCACTATAGCTCCTCCGCTAGCTGCATCCATCATTTTCCTCTCCATTGGTAACAATCCCTCATAAAAGTATTGAATGAGCAATTGTTCAGAAATTCCATGTTGGGGGCAGCTTGCGCACAACTGTTTAAACCTTTCCTAATATTCATGCAAGGTTTCAGTATCTCTCTGTTTGATTCCACATACCTCTCTTCTGATGTTTGCAGCTCTTGAGGCTGGGAAAAATTTGTCAAGAAATAATCTGACCATTCCCGTCCATGTAGCCACAGAACCTGGTGGTAGATAGAACAGCCAATCTTTCGCTTTGTCAGCTAGTGAGAATGGAAAAGCTCGCAGCTTGATTTGTTCTTCAGTCACTCCTTGTGGTTTCATACTTGAACATACCATGTGGAATTCCTTTAGATGTTTGTGGGGATCTTCATTCTCGAGCCCATAGAATTTGGGTAGCAAATGGATCAGTCCAGATTTCAATTCAAATCCCACATCTAGGACTGGATACTGAATGCAAAGTGGCTGTTGATTTTCATTTGGTGCAGCCAGTTCCCTTAAGGTTTGTTCCTCATTGGCCATTGCTTTCTCTTGCTCAGTTTCAGAACCACTAGAAGAATCAGTTGTTGAATCTGTCGGGTTAGCTACTAAATTCAATTTGGTTTGTTTGCGCAACTTGGCTTCCTTCCTCAATTCCCGAGCTGTCTTCTCAATTTCAGGGTCGTATTGCAACTCACCTATACGAGAACAATAGGGCATAAAAGAAATAAATAAATTAGTAAAAGATATAAAAATAAATAAACAAATAAATAGATAACAATAAATGAAAAATTAAATCTGATTAACACCAGTCCCCGGCAACGGCGCCAAAAATTTGATGGGTGTCGAATCCAACAAATAATAATGTTTTCTCGCTCTTGTAAAAATAAATTGTAATAGTGGTGAGTAAGGTCGAATCCACAGGGACTGGTTAGATTTAATTCTTCGGAAAAATTAAAAGCAATGAATTGAAAATAAGGGGGGTTTTTTGAATTTTGAATGTGAAATCAATTTGTAAATAAACGAGTGCGAAATTAAAATTGTTGAAAATATCAAATTAAATAAATATCCAGCCCAAGGTATAATCTCAGTAATGATTCACGGAATTGATCATAGATGCAAAAATAAAATCCTTTACTCATTCTCTAAATTGGTTGTGGTCATTGATACGATCTAACAACATATCTCTCCTTACTTTATCGATAATCAAGAGACGCTCGTTGATTATTTCCCTAATCAATAAACAACCCTAGATACGATCGTAGGATTTAATTTACCAATAGCATTAATTTCTAGAGAGACGACCAATTCTAACCAACAAATTCACACGCGTGATTTATTTAAGTTAGGTTATATATCTTCATAACATGAGTCAAAAATCAGTCTATAATTAACTATGTTATTTGCCACCTGTATTAGAAAACCTAAACAATTACGAATTTAGATTCCTAATTGGCTAAGCATAGTTTTGACAATTAAAACAACGTGCACTTTGCATTAATAAATCAAAACAACAACTTTGATGCAAACCAAAAGATATATAAATAAAAAACAATCAAATGAAAAATTAAATTTAATTAGATCTCACAATTCTTGGTAAATAAAAACTTCGAATATCATTGAACTGGAAAAATAAGTTTAGCTATCCATAAACATTTCGAAAATAAAACTAAAAGAAAAAATAATAAAAATTGATATCAAACTCTAGAAATCGATGAAACGTGTTGCAGCCTCCTCCTTCCTCTCCCTTTTTTTTTTTCCTTCTTTTCTTTCTTTTTCCACGTGAACTCCCCCCAGCAATCTTTCTACCTTTTTCTTAATTTTATTCGCAGCCAAGAGTCCAATTTTTTTTTCCTTGAGAAAAGCAGCTTCAATCAATTGTTGGGATAAGTCATGAGAGTCCCAATTCTCCAAGAAGTCTTCCTTCTCTCAACCACCAAAATAAACGTCCTGGTCCCTCCTCTTTTATTCCCTTTTTTCTTTTCTTCTTTTTTTAATTTCAGCTTCCAAGAATCTTTTTATTATGATGGCCCATAAATTTTTGCTGAGGTTGCTGTCTGTCCGAAATAAGGCGTGCCCACGCTTTATGTAAAGTCCTGATCTGATTGTAAACTTTTTGAGTTCCAAACTTGTTCTTTTAATTTGTGATATTGAGTCCATTTTGTTCCAACTCCTCCATCTAATCCACAAAACACAAAATATGATTAATATCCATAATTTAAGCATTTAAAATCAATGGAGTAAGATCAAATATCACAATTTAAATAGCAAATATGCGCCCTATCATATGGGGAAAAGCAAATATTGTACTAAGTGGAGGAACAAAAATGACTATCCAAAATGCCTTATTTCCCCTAAGTCATCTAGGAATCTGCTAAGTTATAAAGATATTCGAAGTAACGGGTACCATACTGAGACTGCCGAAGAAATTAATAAAGAATATCTTTATATTACTTCTATTGTCTCTGGTAAGAAATATATACTTGAAAGGCTACCCGCTTTACCTTCTGGCTTGTACTATACAAAAATTAGTACAATTGAATCAAATGTTATATTATGCCAAAGGTTCAACGAGCCAAAGAATTTTATAATTTGGCATGACCGGTTGGGACATCCCGGGTCAACTATGGTGCGAAGAATTATTGAGAATTCAAAAGCACATTCATTGAGTAATCAGAAAATTCTTCATTGTAATGAATTCTTATGTGCTGCTTGTTCTCAAGGCAAATTGGTCATCAGACCATCATTAAATAAAGTTGAGTATGAATCTCTAATATTTTTGGAACGTATACAGGGTGATATTTGTGGGCCCATTCACCCTCCATGTGGACCATTTAGATATTTTATGATTTTAATAGATGCATCTACTAGATGGTCACATGTGAGCTTATTATCCACTCGCAACCTGGCATTTGCAAAATTACTTGCTCAGATTATTCGTCTACGAGCACAATTTTCGGATTATCCAATTAAGACTATTCGTCTTGATAATGCTAGTGAGTTTACATCTCAAGCATTTAATGATTACTGTATATCGATTGAGATAAAAATTGAACATTCGGTTGCTCATGTTCATACTCAAAATGGTCTAGCAGAATCATTTATTAAACGACTTCAATTAATAGCTAGGCCATTACTTATGAGAACAAAACTTCCCGTATCTACTTGGGGACATGCCATACTACATGCTACAACATTCATACGCATCAGGCCGACATCTTATCATAAATTCTCCCCATTACAAATGGCTTATGGTCAGGAGCCTAATATATCTCATCTAAGAATTTTTGGTTGTGCGGTTTATGTACCAATAGCCCCACCACAACGAACAAAGATGGGTCCTCAAAGGAGACTGGGAATATATATTGGGTTTGAATCTCCTTCTATAATAAAGTATCTTGAACCCAATACGAGTGATGTATTTACTGCACGATTTGCAGACTGTCATTTTGATGAAACAATGTTCCCAGCATTAGGGGGAGAAACTAAACACCTAGAAAAATAAATAACATGGAATGCATCATATTTATCCAAACTAGATCCTCGCGCAAAGCAATGTGAACAAGAAGTTCAAAAGATAATCCACTTGCAAAAGATAGCCAATCAATTGCCAGATGCATTCACTAACCTAAAAAGAGTGACTAAATCACACATTCCATCTGAGAATGCTCCAGTCCGAATTGATGTCCCAGAAGGACAAAATAAAGCTAATGAGTCTAAGCATGAAGCGTGGTAGACCAATCGGTTCCAAGGATAAAAATCCTCGAAAGAAAAAGGAGCATATAGTCAATAATCATATTAAGGAAGAAGAATCTCTCGAAGATTCCAAAGACATAATTCAAATAAAAACCCCTGAAGTGGTACAGGTACCTGAAAATGATGAAAATAAAGAGATCTCGATAAATTATGTCTATACGAGGAAAAGATGGAACCGAGAAGAAACAATTGTCGACAATATTTTTTCATATAATGTAGCGCTCGAAATTATTAATGATAGCGAGGATGATGAACCAAAATCCATTGAGGAATGTAAACGAAGAAATGATTGGCTAAAATGGAAAAGTGCAATTCAGTCAGAATTGGATTCATTGGAGAAACGTAAAGTTTTTGGACCTATTGTTCAAACTCCTAAAGGGGTTAATCCTGTAGGATACAAATGGGTATTCGTACGAAAAAGAAATGAGAAAAGAGAAGTCGTGAGATATAAAGCACGACTTGTAGCACAAGGATTTTCACAAATACCTAGTGTCGATTATGAAGAAACGTATTTTCCTGTAATGGATGCAATTACATTTCGATATCTAGTTAGTTTGGCAATACATGAAAAACTAGATATGCGTATGATGGATGTAGTTTCAGCCTATTTATATGGCATGCTTGACAATGACATCCACATGAAAATTCTCGAGGGATTTAAAATGCCTGAAGTATATAATTCGAGACCTCGAGAATTATTTTCAATCAAATTGCAAAGGTCATTAAATGGATTGAAACAATCCGGCCGCATGTGGTATAATCGCCTTAGTGAATATCTACTGAAAAAAGGATTCAAGAATGATCCTATACGCCCTTGCATTTTTATAAAGAAGTCAATGAATGGGTTCGTAATTATTGCTGTATATGTTGATGACTTAAATATTATTGGAACTCTTGAAGAAATTCCGAAGGAAATTGAGTACTTAAAGTCAGAATTTGAGATGAAAGATCTTGGAAAGACAAAATTCTGTCTCAGCTTGCAAATCGAGCATTTATCAAATGGAATTCTTATTCATCAATCAACATATACAGAAAAAGTCCTTAAACGATTTTACATGGATAAGGAAAATCCATTGAGCACACCGATGGTTGTTCGTTCACTCAATGTGGAAAAGGACCCATTTAGACCTCAAGAAGATAATGAAGAACTTCTTGGTCCTGAAGTACCATATCTTAGTGCTATAGGTGCACTACTATATCTTGCCAACAACACACGACCTGACATTGCATTCTCGGTAAGTTTACTAGCAAGGTATAGTTCTTCTCCTACACAAAGACATTGGAATGGTGTTAAACATGTATTGAGGTATCTCCGAGGAACAATTGACATGGGTTTGTTTTATTCAAATGAAACTAAACCGGAACTTGTTGGGTATGCTGATGCGAGATAACTATCAAACCCACACACAGCTAAATCTCAAACATGTTATTTATTCACTTGTGGAGGTACTGCTATATCATGGAAATCCACAAAACAAACATTAACTGCTACTTCTTCTAATCATGCTGAACTACTTGCAATACATGAGGCAAGTCGAGAATGTGTATGGTTGAAATCAATGACTCAGCATATAAGGGAGACTTGTGGTCTCTCTTCAAGAAAAGGAAATCCAATAATTTTGTATGAAGACAATACCGCCTGTATAGCTCAACTAAAGGGAGGTTTCATTAAAGGTGACAGAACGAAACATATTTCACCGAAATTCTTCTTCACACATGATCTTGACAAAAATGGTGAAATTGATGTTCGAAAAATTCGTTCAAATGATAATTTAGCTGATATGTTCACAAAATCATTACCTACTTCAACATTTGAAAGATTGGTAAATAAGATCGGGATGCGTCGACTCAGAGATCTCCAACAACGTCATCAGGAAAATTAAACAGGCGCTAGATTTTATTTTAGCTGAGTTTTTTGAACAAAGTTTTTAATGAAGCAGCGACTGTACTCTTTTTCCCTGGTTCAGATTTTATCCCACTGGATTTTACTGACAATGTTTTAACGAGGCAGCACTTCAGAACCTCAAGCTTCAGTACATGATTTGTTCTACTTATCATTGGATGTTATTTCGACCATTAGACTTAATGATTCACAATGGCCAACATCAGGTGGAGCAACTGTACTCTTTTTCCTTCCCTCAAGTTTTATCCCACTAGGTTTTCTTAACAAGGTTTTAACGAGACAGACAATTGAGCAAGCGAGTAATATGTCATTTAAGGGGGAGTGTTATAAAATATATTATAAATTAGGTATTAGGTAAAAGTTTGGTTTGAATAACCAATTACTATTATGCTCCTGTAAAATTTATATGTTACGATTGTGCAATTGTCCACTCCTATAAATAGGGGCCTATACTCATTATGCATTACAATTGAATGAATGAGAAGAATTCTCTTCTCTAAGTTCTCCATCTCTTCCTCTTTATAATTCTTGTTAAGATTTTGATAGTTTCACAATAACGAGTTCTAAATTTGGTGCTTTGTCTTGAACCTAGACAAATATAGTAGCTAGCATTAAAGTGTTGCACGAATTAAAAAATGCATTAATACATAATCATTGAACAAGACTTGAGCTGGCAGTGAGTGTACGTAGAACAAAAATTACAGGTGAAAAATCTGCTAAATTTATTAATTCTATACATTTAAATTGACTCATGCGTTACCAATATGATCTACTCGGGTTTTCCACATATATATAATATAAACTTTGCTTAAATAATCAACAAATTAATTTCAACATTTGACCAGTATATCAAATTGTTGCATTAATTATCTGTATACGTAATCATTTATGTGACTATGGCAATATGATAAAAAACTAATTTATTACAATTTTTCTTATGTTTATTAGAAATGAATTTTCCTACTATAGTTAAGAATGAAGCTCATTTGTGATTTCATTAAAAAGTTGATAAAAATATAAATCAAAGTCATTAATGTTGCACAATAAATTTGCCGAAGAGGACATAACTGTCATTTCAATAACTTTTGTCAACAACCAATAAAAATGAAACTTCGATAATTAATCATATAATTAGAACTAGCTAGGGAATGAGATAAGAAAGCAAGTTAAAAAGGAGCTTAATATTCCAAATTAATAGAATTAAACAAAAGATAGTGACACTAGAGTTCATGAAAGCCCATTTATATTTTTCTCCTTTATTTGATAATTTGTTTAAATTAATTTAATTAGCAGGTCACAGCTTGTGTCTTACAATAACAGTGGTATTATCATTAACTAATCTATCTGTAAGTATTAATTAATTTGAATCACTTTCTTGTGTCACATATGAGTTCCCCAAAGGTGCATCTATGCCCCCACTTCCAGCCCTAATAATGGGCCCACAACTGAATCTTAAAGAGAGGGTAACGCTGCTTCAACCCTAGAAGATGTTTGGTGATTTTATTTATTTATTTATTTTTTCTTAAGCTGAATGTGGTTGATAAGCTCGATTATACAATATTATCAGACCATACTAAAATGTAAAATAAGTTGACATATGAACTATACTTACGTATAATTGACAAGAATCCAATCGTTCACGACGTTGGTTGAGTTTTTGATGAAAATCGAATCATATATGGGAGAATGTTTTTAAAGATATTTTCTTATATTAATTCCAAACTGGAGAATGTTGAGCAATATTTATCAGTATGAGTTCAAATGCAATCTAGGTTAATTAAATAGAGGGTGATGACAAGATTAATCTACGGATGGCTATTGGATAATTAAACACATATAAATTAATAGGGTTTTTCACATTCATATATGGCAATATTATTGCCTCCCTGGCAGCCATTATCTCTCTACAGAGAATTAATGGCTTTCAGTCATGTGTACTTGTTGGCCATTTCAGAATGAAAAGAATGATCTTAAAGACAACAAGGCATGTTAACTAAATTATGGGATTCTTAAAAAATCAACTTTTAAGAAAATAATGTAGCAGGAGTTCAACTAATTTGGAGCTTGTCAATTTTTTCCCTGTTCAATATTCAAATTTCTTTGAAAAATATATAATTAAGGTTCCACTATTTCCAAGAGTTTTTGCCTTCAAAGAGACTGTGTGTATACACATATATTAGTTCATTTAAATTCAACACATCATTTTACGTGTAGAACATATTCATTTAAAGGTCTAATAATACTTATAATTTTTAAAATGAGTGTAGTGAGATTCAAATTGAGGCCTTTTGCTTAGCTCTTATATCATGTTATTTTATTTAAAAGTTCAAACAATTAGAGAAAGGAACATTCATTTATTTAAATGTAAATTGGTATATTTTGTATGAGTTTAAAGTAGTTCCATAATGTATTTAGGATGATGATACAAGCACCTCGGGACTTACCCCGAGGTGACCCCCTCCTCACATGGAGGGGGTAGAGCTCACTTACGCAAGTGGGCTCCACCCTCTCCATGTGAGGAGGGGGTCACCTCGGGGGTAAGTCTCGAGGTGCTTTAAGCATTTTCCATGTATTTAACTTGTGTCTTATAAATATTATCACTAAAAGCTTAACTTTCCCAATTTGATTATTTCTTTATCAATCAAGAGTTTGATTTTTTGTTGGTTTTTGTAAACGTTTTGATTTCTTGCTTTTGTATACATTACATCTTTGGAACTGCACTTGACTTGTAACCACCAAGTTTTCAAGCTGGTAACTTCCATTGCTAATAATTGTCAGATCATGGGTAGTTATGAACAATTATATGTTATAACTGCTCAAATATATTGTCATATTACTCCACTGGATATGATGATTATGCGAGCTTCAAGTTCTCATTTTCTTTTGGAAAACGTTCTGATGGAATCTCATCCAAGATGCATGTTCTCTTTTGCTTTCCTTGCCTTGATTCGACGAGTTTTATTTCACCATATTTTTCATAATTAGATTTATTAGCTCCCCATGCTAAGCGACATATCGCACTACTTATCCAAATATCTCCATCACGAGTTTTCTATTTTTTTTTTTTTTTTTTTTTGGAGAATTGTCCTAACAAATTCAAGGATAAGAATTTTAATGAATTATCAAAAGGTGAAACAACAATGAGGGGGGCAAAACCAAACCTCATAAACAACAATTACATTCAACCTAAATTGCAAGATACAGTCAAAATTCTTGCATTAAAGTAAGACACCAAAAAACAGAATATAAAGGGAACTAACTACAGACTCAACCAAATAGACCACAATCACTTCCTGTGCAAACTGATGGCCGGAATTTCACCGTAATTTAATATATAGTTGTTTCTTTTAAGTTTTTAAAAGACTTTGTCTGTTTCTAATGGTTGTACCCTTTCACGTTGATAACTTTTCATATTGTTGAAAAATGGAGCTAAATGTGAAAAATAAAGCTAACTTTGTTGAAATTGGCAAGCCACCATTAATAGTCTATGTTCACACCTATTTGGTAAGACACCATTAGCCTACAATCCTCATATGTTCACACCTATTTTATTCCTTCCATTGTTGATTCTTTGTCCAAACTTTCCCTATAAATAGTGGGCAAAACCTCAATGAAAAATACACCACCACAACATAGATTCTTCTTGTGTAGAAGAGTAACACAATCAAGATGTGTTCACAAAATAGAGAGAAAAGTGAGTTGGAGAGAATAGCCTTTGCATAGGCAGATAAAAATAAGGTGTAGTATTTTTGTACTCCTCATTTTTCCGAGTTAGTGAAATATATTGGTGTGGGTCCGTGGACGTAGGCAAATTGCTGAACCACGTAAATCTTTGTGTTTCGTATTTGCATTTTATTTTTGCGTATTTATATTTTCTCAGTCCAATTTATTTGTGTCACATCGATCCTGGGCGGGATTAGTTGCGTCCTAATTCCCAACAACTGGTATCAGAGCTTTGGCTCATTGAGATCTTTTGAAATTCTTAGTATGCTCTGTGGTTGCAGCTTTGACTGATCTTCCACATCAGAAAAGATTTTTTTAGACTGTTTTGTGATCGAGTGGGAGCAATGTCGACAGATGAGAAAATATCCAAAATTGACAAATTTGATGGTTCAAATTTTGGATTTTGGAAAATGCAAATGGAGGACTATCTGTACCAGAAGGATCTATACAAGCCACTAAAAGAAAAGCCAGAAGATATAAGCCAGGGGGATTGGGAGTTGCTCGATCGAAAAGCACTCGGCACAATCAGGCTGACGTTGTCAAAGTCAGTGGCCTTCAACATAAAAAATGAGAAGACGACAGAGTCTCTCATGGCAGCCCTTTCTAGCATCTACGAACAGCCATCTGCAGCAAATAAAGTCCACTTAATTAAAAAGCTGTTCAATATGAAGATGGCCGAAGGCGGAAGATTTGGGGAGCACCTAAATGAATTCAATGAAGTGACGGACCAGCTAAACACAGTCGAAATCACTTTTAGTGATGAAGTTCGAGCTCTGTTAATTCTTGGGCAGTTGCCAGACAGCTGGAATGGTACAGTCACAGCAATTAGTGGCTCTGCCGGAAAGTCAAAATTGAAGTTCGATGATGTCGTAAGCATGATCTTAACGGAGGAGATCAGACGACAATCAGAAGGTGCCTCAACTTCAGGATCGGCGTTGAACGTGGAAAGCAGAGGCAGAAGTTCCAACAGAGGAAATGGGCGGGGCAACGGCAAATTCAGAAGTGGCAGATCGAGTTCCAGAAATCCAAACAATTCCAACAAAACTAAGGTTGTGGAATGTTGGAAGTGTGGGAAGACCGGTCATTACAAAAATCAGTGCACATCACCTCCAAAAGAAAAGGAGGACAGGACAGAAGTCAATGTTGTGGAAGAGGAAGCGGACGATGCTTTGATATGCTCTTTGGAGAGAAAAACGGAATACTGGGTGATTGATTCCGGAGCATCTTTTCATGCTACCTCAAACAAGGAGTTTTTTGTAAACTATACGCGGGGTGATTTTGGCAGAGTATATCTCGGTAATGATCAACCGTGTGGCGTGGTCGGAAAAGGTGATGTACAGATCAAGATCAATGGATCTGTGTGGAAGCTAAAGGACGTGAGACATATTCCAGAATTGAGGAAGAACTTGATCTCCGTCAAGCAATTGTCGGGAGAAGGACATGTCACCACCTTCTCTGGTGATAACTGGAAGATCACCAAGGGCGCCATGATTATCGCTCGAGGCAAGGATACTGGCACCCTCTACACAACGGCGGATGCTTGTGTGACAATTGCAGTTGCTGAAAGCAAGGAGGGCCCAAACTTGTGGCACCAGAGACTTGGGCATATGAGTCAGAAGGGACTCAAGTATATGCATGCAAAGGGGAAACTACCAGAGCTTCAGTCTACTGATATAGACTTATGCGAGAGTTGCATCTTTGGGAAGCAAACCAGGGTGAGTTTCAACACTAGTGGTAGAACTCGGAAGCGAGAGAAGCTTGAGTTAGTCCACACAGACGTCTGGGGACCAACCGCAGTTTCATCTATTGGCGGAAAGTCATACTTTGTGACTTTCATTGATGACCACTCGAGAAAAGTGTGGGTTTATTTCTTGAGACACAAGTCCGAAGTATTCGATGTGTTCAAGAAGTGGAAAGCCATGGTGGAAAATGAAACAGGATTGCGAGTAAAGAAGCTGAGGTCCGATAACGGAGGAGAATATACGGATATGGCGTTCAAGAAGTTCTGTTACTAGAATGGCATCAAAATGGAGAGGACGTTGCCAGGGACTCCACAGCAAAATGGAGTTGCAGAACGTATGAACCGGACATTAACAGAGAGAGCCAGAAGCATGAGGTTACATGCAGGCTTGCCCAAACAGTTTTGGGCAGAAGCAGTCAACACAGCGGTGTACTTGATCAATCGAGGACCCACGGTACCGTTGGAGTACAGGATACCGGAGGAAGTATGGAGCGGAAAAGAAATAAAACTTTCCCACTTGAAAGTTTTTGGATGTGTCGCATATGCACATATTAGTGATCAGGCAAGGGGCAAGTTAGACCCCAAATCACTAAAGTGCACATTCATTGGATATGGCGGAGATGAGTTCGGCTACCGCTTATGGGATGACCAGAACAGAAAGGTCATTAGAAGCAGGGATGTCATATTCAACGAGAAGGTTATGTACAAGGACAGAAATGCAGTGCAGTCCGATGACACAGTACATGATGATCCAACATATGTTGAGTTGAATGATGCTCCAGAAAGTAGTACGTCGCAGCAGACAGAGGAGGATCTGCAGTTACAGGAGCCTGTTCTAGAGACTGATGCATCACAGTCTCCAGTTCCTGTTCTTAGAAGGTCAACCAGACCTCATGTTCCAAATAGAAAGTACATGAGCTACATGTTACTTACTGATGCAGGTGAACCTGAATGCTATCATGAGGCATGTCAGGTCGGTGATTCTGGCAAGTGGGAGCTTGCAATGAAAGATGAGATAAAGTCTCTCATCTCTAACCAGACGTGGGAACTAGCCGAGTTACCTACAGGAAAGAGAGCTCTACACAATAAGTGGGTATACAGAATCAAGGAGGAACATGATGGATCAAAGAGATACAAGGCGAGGTTGGTGGTCAAAGGTTTCCAGCAGAAAGAAGGAATTGACTACACGGAAATATTTTCGCTAGTTGTGAAGCTGACAACAATCAGATCAGTCTTGAGTATTGTTGCAGCAGAGGGTTTGCACTTGGAGCAGTTAGATGTAAAAACTGCTTTCCTCCATGGTGACCTTGAGGAGGAAATATATATGCAGCAGCCAGAAGGCTTCTCAGTCAAAGGAAAGGAGAAACTCGTTTGCAAATTGAAGAAGAGCCTGTATGGCTTAAAGCAAGCTCCGAGACAGTGGTACAAGAAGTTCGACGGATTTATGCAGAAAAATGGCTACTTCAAATGTAATGCTGACCATTGTTGCTACTTCAGGAGATTCGAGTCCAGTTATATAATTTTGCTACTTTATGTCGATGATATGTTAGTAGCAGGCTCAGATATGGACGAAATCAAGAAGTTAAAGATGCAGCTGTCAGCAGAATTCGAAATGAAGGACTTGGGTGCAGCGAAGCAGATTCTCGGAATGAGGATTTTCAGAGATAAGCAGAAGGGTATCTTGCAGTTATCTCAGGCCAAGTACATTAGTCAAGTTCTGCAGAGATTTAACATGTGCAGTGCGAAGGCTGTCAGCACGCCACTAGCTAATCACTTCCGTCTATCTAGTGATCAGAGTCCTAAGACAGAGGACGAGATAAACTTCATGGCAAAAATACCATATGCCTCAGCCATTGGAAGTTTGATGTATGCCATGGTTTGTACCAGACCAGATATTGCTCATGCAGTGGGAGTTGTGAGCAGGTTTATGGCAAATCCAGGAAAGCAGCATTGGGAAGCAGTAAAGTGGATATTAAGATATCTACAGGGAACTACTGATAGATGCTTATGCTTTGGACGAGGCGAGGTGACTCTACAAGGCTTTGTAGATGCAGATTTTGCTGGCGAGGTAGATCGCAGGAGAAGTACTACTGGTTATGTTTTCACAGTAGGTACTACTGCAGTTAGCTGGATTTCGCAGATACAGAAGATTGTTGCTCTATCCACTACAGAAGCAGAGTACGTGGCAGTAACCGAGGCTAGCAAAGAAATGGTCTGGTTACAGGGTTTGTTGGCAGAATTGGGATTCAGTCAGGAGAAGAATGTTTTGCACAGTGATAGTCAGAGTGCGATACATCTGGCAAAGAATTCAGCATTTCATTCTAGAACCAAGCACATTGGACTCCGTTATCACTTCATCAGGTCTCTTCTAGAGGATGAAGTATTAACACTAGAGAAGATCCAGGGTAGCAAGAACCCAGCCGACATGATGACCAAGACAGTAACAAAGGAAAAATTGGAGCTGTGCTCAGCTTCAATTGGTCTTCTGAAGTGAAGACAAAGGAAATGACTCACACCATATTTCACAAGGAGTTGCAAGAAGGAGATATCTCAGGGGAAGCCACATTTGTCCCCAAGTGGGAGATTGTTGAAAAATGGAGCTAAATGTGGAAAATAAAGCCAACTTTGTTGAAATTGGCAAGCCACCATTAATAGTCCATGTTCACACCTATTTGGTAAGACACCATTAGCCTACAATCCTCATATGTTCACACCTATTTTATTCCTTCCATTGTTGATTCTTTGTCCAAACTTTCCCTATAAATAGAGGGCAAAACCTCAATGAAAAATACACCACCACAACATAGATTCTTCTTGTGTAGAAGAGTAACACAATCAAGATGTGTTCACAAAATAGAGAGAAAAGTGAGTTGGAGAGAATAGCCTTTGCATAGGCAGATAAAAATACAGTGTAGTATTTTTGTACTCCTCATTTTTCCGAGTTAGTGAAATATATTGGTGTGGGTCCGTGGACGTAGGCAAATTGCTGAACCACGTAAATCTTTGTGTTTCGTATTTGTATTTTATTTTTGCGTATTTATATTTTCTCAGTCCAATTTATTTGTGTCACATCGATCCTGGGCGGGATTAGTTGCGTCCTAATTCCCAACACATATAACATTCTCGCCATTAAGAAGTATTTCTACACAACCAAATTGTATTAGTCAATCAATTTTTCTTTTAAGTAAATATCTCATTTGTGTAAAAAATTCGACGTTTGTTAGAGAATTTTTTCTCGAAGAAATATATAAATTTTTTAGGATATTATTAAGGATCTCATCGAAAACTACAGCAGCTTGCCAAACAAAGGCCAAGAGGAAAAAAAAAAAAAAAAACGAGGTATGATTGACATAACATCTATGATTGGATTCAAAAAAGCATAGCCTTCGGGCAATTTTCCGAAGAAAAAACTACTCGAATAAAGGGAAAAATTAAGAGAAATAGAGATCAAATTAAATATATGTATTAAGCGTAACAGACATTTTGTTCTTGAAGATAATTACATTTTGATTGAGTTACATAATATATATTGAACATCATAATGAAATTGATATACCTAGAATATATTATTGTGAAGAAAAAGATAAAATTTTCTACAACCATTTGAATTTAATTTTTTTCACCTTGTCTCGTCTCCATGCCCAAATAAGGTAGGGTAGGGCAAGGTAGGGATCGGGGGAGCGGGACAGCGCGCGCACACACACAAATATATATATATATATTTGGGTGTCTTTAGATTGTGAAAATCATCATTTTTTTTTTCTATTTTGTTAAGTACAATCCATATTTCCTTTAGAAATGATAATGATTCTGTTCTTTTTGTTTGATAAAAAAATAAATTAAATTTGAAATGAACTTTAAACGAGATTGAGACATTGTCCTTGTTCCTCGTTTACCCAATTAAGCGGTAATCCCTGCCCCCATTCAGAGCAGACCCATAAAAATTGAATTTAATGAATTTTTTTGTCATTCCTAAATTAATTTTTTCATTTATACTATAAATAAACAATTAAATATTTTAAAATATTTATTAATTCAACAATTTTTATGTCTTTTTTTTTTTTTTAGAATTGTAAATGCACAAAGTCCCTAAGTATTGATTTAAGGGGATAAATTAAATTGCAATTAGTAGTTGAAAATTTCACTCTTTCTTCTATTTTTCTTTACAGAAATTTAAGTATGTTAACCTCGTTTAAGATGATTTATGGATAAAAAAATAGTCAAAAAACTTAATTGATACTCAAAACTACAAACAAAGGAGGTTTAATGCGATTTAAAAATGTGACATGCATGTCTCTGCTATTTTCATAAATCTGGATTTCTTTATATCGACTTTCAATTTTAACTACATATTTTGTAGGTTTATGGTAAATACCATCAACTTATGACTCATTTTATCATGCTATAATTTTAGTAACTTTCAATAATTTCTCCTAAATTAGCACTAAATTCTTTTACAATGTCTAATATAGTGTATCAAGCGCAATGTATATAATTCTATAAAAGTTATTTATAAATTTTGATTATAAACGATCACATAACAATATTTCATTGGTTTATTTTATTTTTTATTTTTTATTTTTTTTATTTTTTGAAAAACACTTCGCTATTTATAAACAATCTATGTTCGGTTAAAGGAATATTTGATTTATAAATAAATTATAATCTACACAAGTTCTCAAACCACTTTTTATCTACACGTTTTTTCTCTATCCAATTTTTAGCAACATATTTTACCTCGAAAATTGAAAAAAACTAGTTTATAATGTGAACTTTTGATCCGAACAGAGAGGCTATAATAAAATGGTTTATAAACAGAATTACCAAACAGAGGTTAACTAATCTCTATTTATGTCATTTGCAATATATATATATATATATATATATATATATATATATATATATATATATATATATATTTTACTCAATCTATCTATATCATAAAATAGGCTTCCTTTCTATTTTTTATTGTCCTGAATTATTGTCCACTTTTCTTTTAGGGAGTATTACTTTTTTTTTTTTTTTAAATATATGCTCTTTATTTAATATGTCATGTTATTAACAAATATAAACTACTCTTATTTAAATGATTATTCAATGTAGGGTATATTAGAAAAATGTAAATAAATTTTATTGGTCTATATGTATGTATGTATGTATTAATTTGTGGGAAAAATAGAATTAAGTCCATGTTCGGTAATATTATAACAATTATAAATTGATTTTATGTTTTCCTCGAGTGTTACCGTGTCTAAATTTCTTTATAGATGGAATGAGTATTCAAAATTGAAAAGTAGAGAGAAAATGTATGTGATAAAAATTGATTTGAGAAATTGTATTGTTTAAAAATATGTTTCCAAACGGTTTGCCAAATAGAGAAATGCCGGATCTATCTCATGACGAGGTAGGTTCACCGCCCATATTGGATTCATTGGGAAAAGAATTTGGTTAAATTTTTTTGGCATATTTTGGAATACGAATTGAAAAATATATTTATTTGATCAAAGTCCGTCCTAGCTGAAAAAGATTACTGAATTGTCGTCTCTAACTGAACAAAGTTCCTGAATTCACTCTTGAAATAGAGGCAAAATGATCCTGACACTAACATGCCGCGTGCGTTATAATCCTTTATTAGCACTCGACCTAGTAGTCTAAGTAGTGCACGAAAAATTAAGATTACATTTGTATATAGGCGAAGAAAATAGTTAATTTAATAAAATTACAAATAACATACAGAAAATATTATCTTCTAACATTTTCCCTAAAAAATAATAAAATATTGAGCAACGAAGAAATAACAACAGATAGTATAGGTAAGTAGGATTAAAAACCTTACTTCGTTTAAATGAAATTTTTTAAAATAAATAAGTAATCCATTAGTTTTCACTTTCTGTTAGATGCGAGATGGTCAAATTTATGTTGTAAGAGGGAGGTCAGGTCATGCTACATTAGGTAGTTATCAGTCTTTGAACAAGACGATGAAAAATCATGTTAGCAAATGTTTGTATTCAACATGACTCGACGTCAACTTATTTTTTTTTTAATATTATTCGTGCTATAATGAATATTTACTCACAATAATCTATAAGAATATTATGCTGAATTTTGGCAAAAATATTTTTATAACAAAAATCTAATCAATCATTAATATAGAAAAGAACAAATGTATGATATATGATAACTACCTTTGTTTGGTAAAAACTTTTTATTTATAAACAAAAAATATAATATTTTTTAGATAAAATATGTGATTGATCAAAAGTGATTTGAGAAAATGTATAATTGAAAAGTTATCTGAGGAAATATGTTATTTATAAACTTATTCGTAAATAACTTTAACGGAGAACAATTGATTGGTGAGTCAATGATCTAATCCCTTCAATTAAAATAATTGTTACGATAAAATAATAATAATAATAATAATAATAATAATAATTGTTGTGTTGTCTTTTTGCTCATTATTTCATGACCGGTCAGTCAAACACAGAGGTTGCCAGTGGAACCATCGCTCGTGTGTTGATGATTATTTTGAATCTAGGGTTTGGTTAATTTAATCCTACATTTTGTTCTCTCAATCTAGAAGAGAAACATACCTTTGCCTTGATTAATTTAATCGAACGTAATATTTTTTTATTAAGCTACACATATAAGCCTCTGTTTGATATAAAAAAAAAAAAAATGTTTATAAACACAGAATGTGATGCTTTTGAGCTAAAATATGTGATTGAAAAATCATTTAGAGAAATGTTTGTAATTAAAAGTGATTTGAAAAAATGTATTATTTATAAATATATTTATAAACAAGTTACCAAATAGAGAGGCTTACTAATTAATCATATTACGCAAAGCACTCAACTTATACCATAATTTTCCGCATGTAGTAAATTTGAGAATGTCCGACTCTATAACACCAATAGCAATCAAAGTACGCGAATCCCTTCCTTATGTAGATCGATCCTTGTTTGCTTCCTTAATGAATGCAATTCCCTTCAAATAGAGAAGTTGCGGTCAATAAGGTAGGGATAATCAAAACACCACCCAACCATATCCAGAAAACAAGTAAGATTTATAAAGTTTGTCTCAATGTAAGGCTAGATAAATGAAGTTTACAAGAGAAAATTGCATACCATATTTTATCTAATATCTTGTTACTGGTTATTAAATAAACACTAATGACGACCTCGTATACCTATTTATAAGAAAAATGAGGCAGAAATCGAAATTACAAATGTGAAATTCTTAAACTATACTGGTATGGATTTCATGTAGCGGCAATAATTAATCTACACTAACTTAACAAGTTTTATGGAAGTACATACTTTCATGGAAGGAAATAGCTAGCTAGAAGTTCATCAACCAAACTTGCCTCACCATAACACGAAAGTTTACATCTCTAGGAGGAGCCTCGACAAATCAAAGAACCTTAGGTAATGTTTGATAGGCAACATTTGTTTAGGAAGTAAGAATTTATTTTTTTAATTTTCTAACTTTAATGGTGTTTGATAATATAAATTTGGTTAGGAATTCATTTGGTTACTTTTATGAGAATTGATGCAATTCATTATTTTCAAGACAAACAAATTCTTAGCCAAGAAGTGATAATTAGTTTTTATCTTTACATGACAAATCATAATAAATGTCTCGTTTGATAATTTTTGTTGTTGTTAATTAACTGGTTTATTTATTTTTCAAAAATTAACATTATTATTATCAAATACAAAAATGTGTAAAATAATTTTTGATATTAAAATAGATACATTTTGCTTTATTTGTCATGAAAAATAATGTCAACAAAACTTCGAAAACCTCCCACTTTTTTCACTTAAAAAATTAAATCAATCAAAAACATTAAACTTTCAATTCTCTGATCCTTTCCACCCTAATTCAACACTCGCTACCCTTAAAGAAATAAAACCTAACTATAAGTATCTCCATAGTGATAAATAATTAAGTACGACTCAATAATGAGTTCCGTTAAATGTTCTCGGTGTTGATTTAGCCATTGTTTGAGCCCCATTATAATCGATTATTTGGGAAAATGTATTTTGGAATATTGATTTTTAGAAGAATATATAGTTTAAAATGAGAGAGAGAGAGAGAGAGAGAGAGAGAGAGAGAGAGAGAGAGAGAGAGAGAGAGCATATTATTATTTAAATAAATAAAAAAAAAGTTGAACATCAACCTTGACGGCTCCCTCTACCCCGCCTCTAGAGCTTTGTGGAAGAATTAAATCGCGGAATATGTTTTAGTTAGCCAGAGTCTGAAACTTATCAACTGATTTTCAACACAAGGAGGTCAAAATCAAAGTATTTGTTAGGATTCGAATCCTCATCCTGTGGCTACCAGCAATTCAGACTTTTATGTCACTTGAACTTTTACTAACTGAGACTCGAGGTACAAGTATATTATTATTATTTTATTGGAGAATGTATAGAGAGAAAAGAAGTACAACCAACAAATCCCATATAGTCAATTAGCCTCAATTTTGGCAAAAAAAATAAAAATAAAAAATATAATTTTTCAAATTATTTTTTAACCACACATATTTTCTCTCTTCACTTTTCAACCATACATCTTATCTTAAAAACATAAAAAATAAAAATAAAAAAAAGTTTTTAAAGACAAATCTTTTAACAAATGGAGAAAAATCCTACAATAATAAAAGTATATTAAAATTACAACCACACAATGAAACAATAAAATATGAGATAACGATGAAGCTCGTGAACAATGAACTGATCAGCAATTTTCATTACCGACAACATGAATTGTAAGGAAAATGTCATTGCTTCAAGATTAGGAGACAAAAATGGAACATTTCATTTTCAAGAATTAATGACAAATTAATCTATACACACATATATTTTTAACCCATTATTATATTCAAATTAAAATCAATGTAGTTTGAACAGAAGGCAATTCTTCAAAGTCCAAACCCTAATACAAGGACTGATGTGAAATTTAACCCATGTTTGATAATCATTAGTTCAGAGAATTAATTTTTTGAATAATGATTTTAGTAGAATGTGAGTCAAAAAGTATGAAAAAACTTGAATTTATGTGCGGAATATCTTATTATGTGAATGTGTGCTTAAAAATGAATACTATAAAAAAAAAAAAATGAATTTCTAAAAATGGTTATAAAACAGAGACTTTAATAAATTCATTCACAAGGAATTAAGACAAAAATGTGAAAGAAATCACTTTATAGTTAGATTTCTAGAAATTCATTTGAATAAAAGTTTGGTATATTGATTAAATAGTTTTACCATCTATAAACTATTCATATCAAAAGTTGAATAATTCAATCGATTTTTGTATCGATCTCTAATACTTCATTTATTTGCTTAGTTCAAAATCTATAATTAACCGTTAGAAGATTATGTTTTGTGCACATACATGTACATGTGAGACACATATCAAAATCCTTGTCCATCGATATCTAGTGGTTCAATACGAACAAAATAGAAATTGCCAAACCGTTTGGCTTTTCATCAAGAATTAATGTGAAACTCCACAACTGAAAAAATGTTGAAAATACTGTTAGTCATCTATCTTCACTAGCTAACCTATATCCTATCCTATATGTCAAATGTAGTAAGCCACTTTTTCTTGGATGCTGATCGGAATTATTTTCATACTCCCTAAATTTACGGAGAATTCCATGACCCGACTTATTGAGATCGTGGTCTTCCTTGGACCGACCTGTTACCGAGAGCTCCATGGTCGGTATATGGCCGATCTCTTCGCTGTTTAATAATAACCAATGTCGCCTCATTAAAATACCCGGTCTTAGGAAGGTCGGGGTCATCCCGATTTACTTCATTTTGGCAATTGAAGATAAGATCGTTCTTTACCGACCTACGGCCCGTATTTGAAGGCTTCCCAATCTTTTTCATCACTAGGCCTCGTTAGTGGGCCATATATTTGAGCCTCACGACGATACATGATCCACAAGGAAACCCTTTACAAAAAGGAAACTGAATCCTTATAAGTATGAAATTCTTCTTAAAAAGTAAATTTATGACAAAAGGACCCCTTCCTTAAATAAAGGAAGTTATGGGCTTTTTCAGCCCTATAAATACAGTTCTTTTCTTATCAAATTATTCATTCACAATTCTTTACGTTTCTCCAGTTAAATATTCTCTCTACCTTTTTCCAGAAAACTAATTCTCACACCGGAGGGGCGACGGGGAGTTTCCTCCTCGCCTTTTTTGCAGGTCATCCCAGGCGAGTTCATCATCTGTTCCAGCAATCAATTTTCATCAGATTCTGCCATGTCAAGGTTAGATTTTTGACAGCATCAATTGTCGCCGTCTGTGGGAAGAGATACAACTAGCCATAGTTAATAGACGTCAAGCCCGTCCCTCAGCATTAACTGGTCAATCCCTCCCGGCCAACACCTCGGTTGAGGATGATAATCCTCCACCTCTTGAAGATGTTGGGGAAGAACAAAACCCAGAGGCCACTCCAGACAATGAGCCTATTAGTCGGGAAGATTTCAACGAACTTCAGCAGCAGCTCCGCGAACTTCGTCAAGCTCTTCAACAACAGAACAGTCATCGAGCGCAACCTGACCCGAACACTCCAGGCACAATTCCCCGGGAAGATCTCTAGCCAGCTAATCCTGTGGCTGACGACTCCCCGGGGATGAGGGGTACCCATCCCATGACAGAAGGATCTGCCAACTTGACACAGCAAGAGCTCTCAAGAATCATTCAGGAAGGAATTGCTGATGGAATCCGACAGAAAACCCAGGGTCGGACGTCATTCGTGAGAAGAACCCCCTTTACTCCTGAAATAACATCATTTCCCTTGCCCGATCGATTTAAATATCCTCGAATAAAGGAACACGATGGAACAACAGATCCTAACAACCACTTGAATACCTACACTGATGTCATGGACATGCAGAATGCTCCCGATCAAATTATGTGCAAGGCCTTCCTGCAAACCTTGACAAATTCAGCTCGAGACTGGTTTTCTACGATGCCTCCAGGATCCATCTCTTCCTTTGCAGATCTTACTGAGAAGTTCACTACTTTCTTTGCAAGTAGAAAAAGAATCAAGAAGACCGCCGCGTCCCTCATGCAGTTAAAGCAAGCTCAGAATGAGACGCTGCGGGAGTTCATGACCCGGTTTAACGCTGAAAGACTTCAGATTCCAGATCTTCATATATCATCAGCAATTTCAGCCCTTACCTTGGCTATTCGAGGCCCGGAATTCAGAATGTCCCTATCCAAGAGCCCACCTTCAAATGTAACAGAACTTCGTCGGAGAGCAGAAAAGTACATAAACATGGAGGAAACACTTTTGTCAGTTCGGGCGCAGGATCAAGGGCATGGGACAGTAGTGCAGTCTTCACCATCAACAAAGCAGGGGAGTAAGAGATCAAGACAGGAAGATGAGAAAAACTCTTCCCGAAGTAAGCATAGGGAGAATGGTCATGGGCATCAGAGTATAACTCCGCTAAACGCACCACGATCTCACATTCTGATGAAAATCAAAGGACGGGAAGATTTGCGAAGGCCCAAGCCTATTAAGGGAAAAGTCGACGAAAAGAATCGACATAAGTATTGCGACTTTCACAAGAGCCCGGGTCATACCACGGATGAGTGCAGAACTTTGAAACAGGAGATAGAAGCCCTCATAAAAAGGGGCTTTCTGGGGCACTACATAAAGAGAGACGATAAAGAGCATGGAAAAGGGGAAGAGAATACCAGATCCGCTGGCGTCATAAATTTTATCGTCGGAGGAATAGCATCTGGAGGTGACTCGAATAATGTACGAAAGAACCATGCCCCTGCACTGAGTGATCGGGAAGAAAGGTCGGGATGTCATGACCATGAGGTATCGGACAGCATCAGCTTCAACAATGCTGACATGGAAGGGATTTCTTATCCTCATGACGATGCTGTTGTTTTCAGTGCAACTATCGCCAATTTTGATGTCAGGAGGGTGCTAGTTGACAATGGGAGCGCAGCCAACGTTCTTTCCTTGGAAGCTTTCAATCAGATGCAACTTCCCAAAGACCGGCTTCGACAGGTCATTACTCCCCTAACTGGGTTTGGAGGAGGAACCGTGAAACCCGAAGGCCTAATTGACCTTCCCACTTCACTAGGATCAGAAGAGAAGCGTGTAACGAAGATGACTCCGTTCCAAGTCGTCAAAACTCCTATGGCCTACAATGCTATCTTGGGGAGGCCATTCTTGAACAGCCTCAAAGCTATAGTATCAACTTATCACCTGGCAATCAAGTTCCCAACTTCCACAGGCATAGCAACTATTCAGGGAAATCAATCGGTAGCCAGAAATTGCTATATCAACTGCATTGGAAAAAATAAGATAGATTTGATGTCAATAGAACTTCGTCTCGAAGAAAGAATGTCGCCAGTAGAAGAGTTGGAAGAGGTTCATGTCTCAGAAGGGAAGAGCTTCACAATTGGGAAAGATCTCCCCAAAATGATGAAGGAAGAGTTGTCACAATGTTTAAAGAAGAATATCGATGTATTTGCATAGAGTGCTGAAGATATGCCGGGGATAGATCCCGAGCTTGTCGAACACAAGCTGAACGTCATGCCTGACAAGAAGCCCGTAAAACAGCGAAGAAGATAGTTTGCCACAGAAAGAAGACAGATAATAAAAGAGGAAATAGATAAGCTCTTGAAAGCAGGATTCATCAAAGAGGTGAAGTATCCAAAGTGGCTAGCCAATGTGGTCTTGGTAAAGAAGTCAAATGGCAAGTGGCGAGTTTGTATAGACTTCACAGATTTGAATAGAGCATGTCCAAAAGACAGTTATCCTCTTCCCAAGATCAACAGGTTGGTGGATTCAACATCAAGATCCGAACTTTACAGTTTCTTAGATGCATTCTCGGGGTATCATCAGATTCGAATGGCACGGGAAGATCAGGAAAAGACTTCCTTCATGGCAGATGAAGGAATATACTGCTACAAGGTCATGCCATTTGGGTTGAAGAATGCGGGAGCTACTTATCAAAGGTTGGTTAACATGGTCTTCTCCAGACACATCGGGCCTAATATTGAAGTCTACGTTGATGATATGGTCGTAAAAAGCTCAAGAAAGAAAGACCACATTGCTGACCTTGAGGACATATTCAGTACACTGAGAAAACATCGAATGAAACTAAATCCTGCAAAGTGCGCCTTCGGAGTAGGCTCAGGAAAGTTCTTGGGATTCATGATCACTCAGAGAGGTATCGAAGCCAATCCAGATAAAATCTCAGCCCTAGCATCCATGGAACCTCCCCGAAACATCAGGGAAGTACATAAGTTAACAGGAAGAGTAGCAGCATTGGGTAGATTTATGTCAAGGGCAGCGGACAAATGTTTTCCCTTCTTCAAAACACTTCGAGGAAACAAGGACTTCAGATGGGATGAGGAATGCGAGGTCTCCTTCAGGAAGTTGAAAGAATACTTGAGAACACCTCCGATACTGGTAAAGCCGAATCCAGGGGACAATCTGTTCTTATATCTTGCAGTATCAGATCATGCGGTGAGCGCCGTTTTGGTCAAAGAAGATTAGAAGGTTCAAAAACCGATATATTACGTCAGTAAGATGATGTTGGACGCGGAAACCCGATATACACTGGCAGAGCAGCTCACACTTGCCTTGGTTACAGCAGCAAGAAAGTTAAGACCGTACTTTCAAGCCCATGCAGTAACTGTCCTCACAAATCAGCCCTTGAAGCAAATCTTACAGAAACCAGATGTATCCGGCCGCCTACTCAAGTGGTCAATCGAGCTTGGAGAGTATGATATCGAGTTTAAACTTCGACCTTCTATCAAAGCACAGGTCTTGGCCGACTTCGTCGCCGAACTCTCACCAAGACCTCGGGGGGCCAACAGGTCATGACAGGGAAGAGGCCACATGGACCTTACAAGTAGATGGAGCATCTAATGCTGCGGGCTCGGGGGCCGGAATTGTATTAAAGAAAGACGATGGCACAATGGAAATTCAGTGTGCAATACGGTTTGACTTCCCAGCAACCAATAATGATGCAGAATATGAGGCCGTAATCGCTGGACTTCAAGCAGCACAACATCTAGGGGTCGAGCACGTCAAGGTCCTAAGTGATTCACAATTGGTGGTAGAATAGGTAAACGGCACTTTTGAAGCAAAAGATGAGAAAATGTCATCTTATAGGATGATGGTCTTAGATTTGCAAAGAAAGTTCAAGTCTTGCTGCATAGACAAAATTCCGAGGTCCGTCAACCACAAAGCGGATGCTTTGTCAAGACTTACTTCTTCCAATCTAGACCACTTAGAAAGGACCGTATTCATACGAACTCTTATTGAGCCTAGTATCGCACAACAACCCGAGGTCATGGATATTTCGGATCATGAGCCCAGTTGGATGGATCCAATAATTGAATATCTAACATCAGGAAAGTTTCCAGATGATAAAGTAGAGGCCAGAAAAATCAAAGCAAGAGCCCCGAGATATACCTTGCTGCAGAATACCTTGTTCCGCCGAAGCTTCACACTTCCTTATCTACGATGCCTAACTCCAAAAGAAGCAGCTCTTGCTATAGCCGAGGTCTATGAAGGAATTTGTGGAGGACACCAGGGAGCAAGAGCTCTAGCACTTAAATTAATAAGATACGGGTACTACTGGCCGAACATGAAGAAAGACGCCCTTAGTTATGTGAAAGTCTGTGACAAGTGCTAGAGATTCGCAGCCCGACTACATCAACCCGCAGAAGAACTATCCTCAATATTGTGCCCATACCCTTTTGCCCAATGGGGAATTGACATACTCGGACCTTTCCCTATAGTCCGGGGTCAAGTCAAGTTCTTGGCAGTTGTAGTGGAATATTTCACTAAGTGGGTGGAAGCCGAGCCGCTGGCCGTGATCACAGAACAAGAATTGGAAGCATTTGTGTGGAAATCAATAGTTTGCCGTTTTGGTCTTCCCAAGACATTAATAACAGATAATGGGCGTCAATTTGAGTGCCAAGCCTTCAAGCAATTCTGCAAGAATCTGGGGATAGAACACAGGTTGACCTCCGTCTCGCACCCGCAGAGTAATGGGCTAGCTGAAGTTACAAACAGACTCATCTTACAAGATTTGAAGACTCGCCTTGGCAATGCCAAGGGAGATTGGCCTGATCTTCTACTAGAAGTACTTTGGACCAACCGGATCACATTCAAAACGACGACGGGGGAAACCCCATTCATGCTTGCCTACGGGATGGAGGCCGCTGTCCCTGTAGAAGTAACCATTCCAAGCTTCCGTACTATGGCCACAGGGTCTCCTGACCACATCGAAGGACAGAGAGAAAGTCTGGATCTTCTAGAAGAAGTCAGGGAAAAGGCATCACTAAGAATAACAGCTTACCAACATGCCATGCCTAAGAAGTTCAATATTCGAGTAAGGAAAAGGGAATTCAGAATGGGAGATCTTGTCCTTCGCCGCAGTGAGGCTGCTGGTCATCAACCAGGGAATTATGGACCTATTTGGGAAGGACCTTATGAAGTCATCCGAAAGGCGGGCAAGGGCTCATACATCCTCCGCACGATGGATTCTAAACCTCTTCCTCGGCCATGGAATGTGGAGAACTTGAAGCCGTACTACAAGTAATCATATTTCTATTGATATCAAGTCCTAGTAAGGTCGGGCCTGCGCGCCCATTCTTATTTTTGTTTTCGGACTTGCACGTCCATCAGTGAATATTATGGTCGGGCCTGCGTGCCCATTATTTTTTCTTTCTGTGTCAGGGACGGGTACTCTTTTTCCTTGTCCAGATTTTTTCCCAATGGGTTTTTCTGGATAAGGTTTTAACGAGGCCCATCGTTCAGTCCCTTTTAATAAAAGTACTTCTTCCAAAGAATGAGCACTATACAGATTAGATATCGAAATAATTTACAAGGTCATTCACATGAATTTACAAATTATTTCCCATCGAATAATTTACAATGTCTCATGGCAAGACTTTACAGATTATTCTTCCACGGATAATTTACAAAGTCTCATGGTAAGGCGTTACAAATTATTCCCCATCGAATAATTTACAATGTCTCATGGCAAGACTTTACAGATTATTCTTCCACGAATAATTTACAAGGTCTCATGGTAAGGTGTTACAAATTATTTCCCATCAAATAATTTACAATGTCTCATGGCAAGACTTTACAAATTATTCTTCCACGGATGATTTACAAGGTCTCATGGTAAGGCGTTACAAATTATTTCCCATCAAATAATTTACAATGTCTCATGGCAAGACTTTACAAATTATTCTTCCACGGATGATTTACAAGGTCTCATGGTAAGGCGTTACAAATTATTTCCCATCAAATAATTTACAAGGTCATTCACATGACTTTACAAATTATTTCTCATCAAATAATTCACAAAGTCATTCACACGACTTTACAAATTATTTCTCATCAAATAATTTACAATGTCTCATGGCAAGACTTTACAAATTATTCTTCCACGGATAATTTACAAGGTCTCATGGTAAGGCGTTACAAATTATTTCCTATCAAATAATTTACGAGGTCATTCGCAAGACTTTACAAATTATTCTTCCACGAATAATTTACCATGTCTCACGACCAGGCGTAACGAATTACTTCCAAACAAGAAATTCCAAAATGTCGGGGTAGCTCGGGCTCTCATTGACCGACCCTTGTGAAAACTACGTCAATTTTAAGCTATGAGCACGACCCCTTCCTAGCAAATTTATCCTAAAGAGATCGGCATAACCCGACCTTATCAGACAACTCTTGTTATTTTTTCAAGTAATCAGCACGACTATTCTTCGTAAAAATGATATAAAGGATCGTCACGCCCGGTCTCTCTAAATGCTATCAATCATAAATTTTGATGGTATAGTGGAGAGCTCGTTCACATCCCGATCATCTATAAAAATGGATTGGGCACTTAAAGTGACTATTCACATATCATTGAAACACAAGTAAAAGGTGCGAGCATTGACAAAAAATAAACATTCATTCATGGAGAATTACAAGCTATCCATACCCCGGGTTTCGTACATTCAAAAAAAGGGGGGGTACAAAAATGCCTTCAAGGCTCGGGCTCACTCCCGATCTCATCATCACCCACCACTTCACAGTCCTCGTCCTCGTCATCAAAAGGGGAGAGATCAAGCTCGTCGGCGCCCAAAGGAAATTCTGCCAATGGGCTCGTATCAAGGTCGGGTGTCTTTTAGAAGGCACCAAGCTCGGGCTTGTTTGATTGCTTGAGTGTACGATTCAAGGGCGTAATTTCCTAGAGCAAGCTTATACTCTTTGGACCCCTTGAATTGTTCAACTGCTAGTGCCCGGGTTTGGAGCTCCCCCTCACGAGCCAGCTCGACCTCTTCCTCCAAGCGTTTACTGTGGTCACGGGCTGATTCCCGCTCTTGGACAACCGCCTCAAGCTCGAGTTTCACCTTCTTGAGCTCTTCCTCGGCATCGTTAGCCCGGGTTGCTTCATATTGGACGGAGTGAACCAATTGGCTGGCGGTCTCTCCCCGTTCAATACTTTGATTCGAAACACCTCGAGTAATGCTGAGCATCTGGAAATCGAGAAAATAAGTTAGAAGAAAATTTAGTTGAATGAAAGCTAAGTAGTCGAAGGACACCCCAAGCCATACCTGAAGTGCTGTTCTCATTATATGTTCCACTCCTCGTTCTAACCCGATCTCGTATTGATACTTCTTTACAAGATCAGGGTGGAGGGAATCTTGAAGCTTCTTCCGGCAGTCTTCCAGGGAAGGGTTCTCGGTCTCAAGCTCCGAGTCAGAGGGCGGGGGTGCCCGACCCCGCCGCCGTTCCACCCTGGCACGGGGAACTACAATAGCCACGTCAGAAGATTGGCCCGAGCCTGAAGCGGAAGCTCTTGATTTCTTTTGAGGCCGTCGTCGAGTCACCCCGTCCAAGGTCCTTTTGTTTCGAGCCACTTGAGCCTTATTCATAGCAGCCTCCTTTAGAGCCTCAGAGTCAAAAGTCATCCCTGAAACAAAGAATACACGTCGGGTTAGTTAGGTCTCCTATAAATAAGACAAACCAAGGATACAAGTAGAAGTGTTGTTTTTACGTCGAACCCTACCGGGCTGGAGACCAAGGCCAGCTATATCAAGGATGTCATTATTCACAAGGTCATTGGCCTCCTCGGCCAATAGACCAAAGTCGCACACCCTTACAGCATCTGCCATAAGCTCGGTGATGGCATCCTCACTTAGGTTCCCCATCCTATTGAAGCTATCAACGTCGGGTTTCCTAAAGGTCGGCCAAAAAATGTGGTCCCCTTCTCTTGGCTTAATAAAGAAAATTTTTTCTTTCCAGTACTTGATGGAGGATGGAACCCATGGAGCTTCAAATCTACCCTTCCTGCACAGGTAAACAAAGGAATTACACCGGGGAAGAAACTTGAGTTCCAAAAGACATTTACAAAGGTTGACAGTAGGTTCTATTCCTAAACTACTACACAGAATAAAAAAAGTATAAAAGGATCCTCCACCCATTTGGAGCGAGCTGACCCGGCAATATGCCCGCGGTAAGCAAGAAGTCCACAAAAAAATAATGGAGTGGGAATCGAAGCCCGGCCATTAACGCCTCGTGAAACACTACTATTCCCCCCTCCCGGCAATGATAAGGGTACTCATCTCTATCAGGAACCCTTGCCGTGTACCTACCCACCAGGTTATATCTCCTCATATCTACCTCGATCATGTGTTCTTTCATTTTGTTGAAAAATGTAGGAAATTCTAGGTCGACCTCTCTCGGATCTCTATCTACCCCGGGATCATTTTCCGCTTCCTCTTCATTTTCCGACTCATTATCTTGAGGACTGGTCGGGGGTTCGTAGAAACCTAGAGGCTCGACCTCTAACGGTTCGTCTAAGTTTTCTATTTCCCTAAGGTCGCCCACAGGAACCCGCCTAGCCATTACGTTAATAAATAACAAAAACAGAAAGAGAGGTCGGGTTAGGTCGAGCTTACCTAAATACTAAGAGGATATTGTTGGAGTAGACGTGATAACCCGAGGAGTTCTCTGATCGCTATTTTTCACAAAGTAAGATGAATGAGGCTATGGGGACCACATATATATAGGCAAAATAGGCGGGAAAAATTTCAAAATCCAAAAGTTATTTTTTTCTGCCACGTGTCAACATCATAGGCAATTCTTTTATGACTAAATCAATAAATATGATGACTTGGCAAATTTAATATAACAGCTGTCATGCGCCCAGAAATCTTGTCCCGATCTCTGACGCACAGAGGCCAATGATCGGAATTATTTTCTTACTCCCTAAATTTACGGAGAATTCCATGACCCGACCTATTGAGATCGTGGTCTTCCTTGGACCGACCTGTTACCGAGAGCTCCATGGTCGGTATATGGCCGATCTCTTCGTTGTTCAACAATAACCAATGTCGCCTCATTAAAATATCCGGTCTTAGGAAGGTCGGGGTCATCCCGATCTACTTCATTTTGGAAATTGAAGATAAGATCGTTCTTTACCGACCTACAGCCCGTATTTGAAGGCTTCCCAATCTTTTTCATCACTGGGCCTCGTTAGTGGGCCATATACTTGAGCCTCACGACGATACATGATCCACAAGGAAACCCTTTACAAAAAGGAAACTGAATCCTTATAAGTATGAAATTCTTCTTAAAAGGTAAGTTTATGACAAAAGGACTCATTCCTTAAATAAAGGAAGTTATGGGCTTTTTCAGCCCTATAAATACAGTTCTTTTCTTATCAAATTATTCATTCACAATTCTTTACTTTTCTCCAGTTAAATATTCTCTCTACATTTTTCCAGAAAACTAATTCTCATACCGGAGGAGCGACGGGGAGTTTCCTCCTCGCCTTTTTTGCAGGTCATCCCAGGCGAGTTCATCATCCGTTCCAGTAATCAATTGTCATTAGATTCTGCCACGTCAATGTTAAGATTTTTGACAGCATCAGATGCTATAATTCTTAGGCCACTGTGACTAAATATAGCCAATTATTGACTATTTGTGGCTAATTTAATCCATATTGTTACATCAATGTTTACCTCAAAATTAAGCCATTGTTTGTCAAATTCTTTTATAAACTCATTTTTCTACGGTATTCATTTTTAGCATACATTTACAAAATAAAATATTCTCTATGTAAATTCAAAATTTTTTCATACATTTTAAAATTACATTCTCTTAAAAACTACCATTTAGAAAATTATTTTTCCCAAATAATGGTTATCGAATTGGAGCTAAACATTTGAATTATACTCCAATTCAAGCAAGATGCACGCTTTCTGAGAATAAAAGTGTGACAAAGCTAGAAATGTAAGTTCAACAAGTAAACATTAAGAACCTTTAGTGAAAAAAAAAAGATAAGTATAGTTCTCTGCGAAGCACATCTTGCGATTTACTACTCAAATCAATGGTTCAGAGTAGGGTCGGTTCGGGCCTTATTTTTCTACGGTATTTATTTTTAACATACTTTTACAAGATAAAATATTCTCTATGTAAATTCAAAATTTTTTCATACATTTTAAAATTACATTCTCTTAAAAACTATCATTTAGAAAATTATTTTTCCCAAATAATGGTTATCAAATTGGAGCTAAACATTTGAATTATACTCCAATTCAAGCAAGATGCACGCTTTGTGAGAATAAAAGTGTGACAAAGCTAGAAATGTAAGTTCAACAAGTAAACATTAAGAACCATTAGTGAAAAAAAAAAAAAGATAAGTATAGTTCTCTGCGAGGCACATCTTGCGATTTACTACTCAAATCAATGGTTCAGAGTAGGGTCGGTTCGGGCCTTCAAGGTGTGAATTACACCCCCCCCCCCCCCAAAAAAAAAGAAAAGATAACTGTTGTGGCAATATTTATATAACAACATTTAAACAATTTTGTTAACATTTTAGATTTGAAATGTAAATAAAGAAAAGTGATGTAGAAACAATAAATGACGTGACCAAAATATATCACACTTGAATAGGTAAGAGTACTACATGGCAAAATATTTTCCATTCAAATTCGTCCAGCATTGTCGAATAATAAGTTGAGCGGGAACGAAAATATAGCCCCCACCTCAAATTCCCCGCGTCCCAAATATACGATCATTTGTTTCTCATCGAATTTTCTATGCTACTCACTTTATTTCAATATTCACGTATATAATCACTTGTATGACAAAAGTTCAACATAGAAAGTGGCATGTAATACTATTCCATTGCAAATAATATTATTGATTATGAGAAAAAACAATTGTTTCATAAGTACAAACAACATCAATAGAATATCAATACATCAACTTCCCACACGCAGACTCACACACAAAAAGGAGGAGAAACCAAACCAAACCAAATCAAACCGAACCTATTGCCTTAGCCAGCAATGACAGTCAAACTAGGGAAAAGCAAAAACTGCACAAGAAACCTCCATGACAGAATCCAAAATCGACTATTTTTGTTTCAGCACCACGTCTAGAATAAATTCTCCGTACTTCAGAAAACCGTCAAGGCTAGTTAGTACTCCCGGGTTGCAAAAGCTGCATTAGTGACCACAGTACATCCATCCGATGCATGCTTCGGTTGTTCTGTCCCTATTACATTACATTAAGATTCTGTTCATGTCAAATTAATGTTTTTTTCCACATATTGAACGAAGTTGGACGGATTCGTAATTATAATTTTACCTCGACCACGAAGCACATCCACATCTTGTTTCCGTAGGCTTCTGTTACGCCTTTCAAAATGATCAGACCCAAACTTCTGATGGCATCTGCTACCTCAAGAAAATGGCTGTGTTCTTCACATATCATCTGCATCATTTGAACCGATAATCATTAAAATGTAAATTATTTAATGTCAAAGAACTGCAGCAGAATATTTGGCTAATCTTAAATGTTTATTTATAAGTAAAAGTAATTGTAATTAAAATTTGAAAGAGTAGCATATTCAAAGATGTTTGGAAAGAGAAAGTTGCTAAGAAGTAACTTATATTTTTTTAAAAGCTTAGCCAAACGTATCTCTGACGACTCGGGCCATATTATTTTACCCCTTCCATCCCAATTATATAGGATGTCTTTCCTTTTTCGTTTGTCTCAATTATATAGACTTGTTTCTTTATTGAAAAGTATTTATTTTGTTTGTTTACTAATGTACCCCTATTTATTACTTTCAATATAATAGTTTTTAAATAAGGGTAAGTTGGAAAATTTCTTTACAAAAATTACTTTTTCAATGACGTTAAAAATATTTTCTGAATCTGTGTGAAAAGTCAAACTAGCCTATATAATTGGGACGGAATGAGTAGCTTTTTTGAGTTTTGGAAATTTATCTGTTTCATTGGCTTTGTCAAAAGCTTTATAGAATATTATTATTAATTAGAAAACATCCTTACCTTCACCAGCATTTGACCGTTCATATTTATATTTTCTACAACTATTGGGCAAGCCTTCGGGTTATTTCCCACTTCCACAGCCCAGCTCGAACCTTGCTCATTATCCGCATCCTTGTCAAGCAACTGCAAGATCACAGATTTTTTCCTCAATGTTTAATGAGGCATAAATGATGGTCATATCATATAGTAGTAACATGCATAAAAATGAGCCAAAGGATTTAATCATGGAGCCACAGTGAACCAACACAACTTTAGGACAACAATTCTTAACTCTAAATTTCTTGTTAAATATTTGATAATAGTATTTCATTATTTGAATTTTGTCATGTGAAGTAGTTTATAGATTCTTAACAAAATCACAAATTTTCCCAACACTCTAGGAGAAACAGAAGAATTGCATTCAAACTCCGACAACTTGATAATCCGACCTAAATCATCCTTCAGGCATGAACCACGAAATAAATTAAAACCAAGAATATTCAAATTGAACTAATTGTTTTATCATTAAATAGTTCGGCTTTTGTTGAGTATCTCAATTTGGTCTAAAATTCTGAACTTCTATCGAAAATCAATTCCTTAGATGCAGTCAATCTAACTCAATCTCCATACAGCTATGCCAATTATTAATAATGGCCCCAGTTTATCGCCCACACCAACGACAAAATGACAAAATGATCTTAATACAATCCATACCTTTGATGCCGAGCTTCTATTTAGCTTGTCAGCATGTGTTGTAATGCTTTGCATAAAAAGCATGTGCTTAATTGTTCTCTCCAGAAGTGAATCAATGCTGCACTGTGTCAGTCAGAGATTTCAATACAAAAAATTTAAAATAAATAAATAAATCAAAAAGAGAGGAAATTCAGGACCAGAAGTTACCTTTGATCCATTGGGAACAAGCTCTCGCAATTCCTTGATTCGATCTTGGATCAATTGTCTGTCCCTTGGCCTAGGCCTGCAACTTTCACCAGGTCTAGCCCTCTTTTTAGTTATCTTAGCCTGTTCTCGTGTCCTCTCCGAAAATTCACTCCCTCTACTAGAACTGGTTGATGAAAAGCCTTTAAAAGACTGAACACTGAATGTGGCTGAGGAATTGAAGCTGTTCATTGAGTCTTGGTCAAACGAATAACCTGCCGAACTATTAGTGCCCACATCACTTTTGCAAGTCTCCAATGTTTTTTCAGCAGTCAACAGGGATTTCTCGCTATAAATATCATCTCCGTCATGACTAATTTTACCCACCACTGCATCCAGAAGGTGCTCAGAATCATAGTTCGCTATCAACAAATTGCTACTTCCCATTCCGTCAGAAATCTCAATAGCCATTTCCGACCCACTTTTTTCAGCCTCCCTATCATAATGAGTATTCTGTTTCCGGAAAGCGGGTCCCAGTGCTTCATACAGCTCAGAGCCAGCAGCAAAACTTGTAGGTGTACTCCGTGAATCGAGTTGATTAGGCTTAGTTATTGATTCTAAGTTCTTCTCAAAATCTTGATTCAACTGTGTGTTTGGAAGTTCTGGATCACAAAAGACCCCAGCCTGATCCTTACAAGCTAGAGGGTCAAGGCTTTCTGAAGGAAAGTATGGCATATCGATATCAGAGTTATTGGTTGGGACTAGAGTGGCATTATATAATTCACACCCTGCATTGTTGATATCTTTAACAAATGGTGCGCTGATATTTTCTGAATCCCGCCAATCAGTAGTTCCACCTTCACACTTCATCTCGGTAAAAGATTCCATCTCTAATTGTTTCTGTTCCCTAATGAGAAAATTTTCAGAACTTAATGGAATTGAATTCTCACTTTCACCAAGCACTGGCATTGAGTACTTATCTTTATCTTCTTCACACACATTCAATTTAACTGACCTATTGGGAAAACCTCCAGGTGGAGTGATAAAATAAGAATGATTACGAGGTTTCCCAAGAGATGGAAATATCTGAGACCACAAATTCATCTCGTCCTCATGAAAAAATCTATCCATATTGGTCATGCTGCTACCTTGAAAACCTGCTGAACCTGAAGTTCTCGTGCAGATATCTGACTGGTAAAGAATATAACACCATAAGATGTGGGAAGAAAATTATTCTAATTTGTATGTCTTGCTAAGCTTGATGTTACCTATGGATAAATAATTTTGTCCGTCGGAATCAGATGCAAGCAAGCTACTTATTTTTAACAATAAGGTAGAAGCTACTCTCAAACTAGCTACTCTTTATTACTAGTTACTAGACAATAAGAAAAAGTAACACGTCCTAACATAAAAAGATGTAACGTATACAAACATTTTGAAAATATAAAATTCTTAAGTAGCTTCTACTTTTTCAATGCTTGGCTAAAAAATGCTCGTACTGAGAAAGAGATTCACCAGACAAGAGTTCTCCGTGCTACTTTGTCTTGATTGAGGAATAAAACCAGCTAAAGAATCATGAAACGTAGAAAAGATACGTCCAATATGGCAGACCAGCTTCAAATCCTCGGCAATCTGATCTCCCGAACAAAGATGACAGGACAGAATACAATGCAAACAAGATGTTATCACAGCAGGGTATGAGTATAAAAAGTGATACTTTTTCTTAGATAGGTGCACAAAAAGGTAGAGCTTGTAGACACTCCATCAGTCAGATAATCCAAATTGATTTTTGACAATATTATAGCCTGAGTTGCAAAAAGCAATTACTTACTGTCTCTTAGTTGCCTCTTCGGCTAAATGCTTTTAGAACTAAAAAGGGTGATAGCTGATAGCAAAATGCCAAAAACAAATGACAAGCTACCTAATAATTAAGTAGGCTAGATTGAAAATAATATACATACAACGATCTAAAAACATAAATGACATCATAATACCTAAAGAGCAATTGAAAAAAAAAAGTTGAGATTTGAACAGAAAAATACTGTCTTGTTCCATATGTATTTGTGGGGAAAATAATTACAGACACGGCAACATTCTTAAAGTTTGAAATTTGGACACAGAAATCAAAAACATTGATGCACTGCGCATTGCGTTTCATTTAAATAACAGAATGCATATTTGGCAGATCATTTTAGTATGTATAAAAATACTCTAATATAATGCTGCAAATCATTAGGACGATGATGAAGATGATAAATGCAAATCAACATACCGTATGTAAGGAACCAAGTTGTATAACTCCATGTGGAATGACAGCTATCACTGCAATGGTCTGCGAGACAAAATAAATTTCGTTACATAAATTCCTCCATAAATTCAATTCCAGGGTTCATCTAAGAAAGCTCACTCAATAAAGCTTCATCTTTTTGAGATTTTTTAAAGAAAAATCATGAAGAAATTTAATACCAGGACATTATAATTTTGACTTATTTAGTTCATCTTTCTTCTTCCTATAAGAAGGTTTTAATTATACAAAAAAATAATAAATAAATAATAATAATAAAGTAACAGTTTTAAGTTATTCCTTAAGCAAATTGGTTGCCATTTCCTATCATCCTTCAAAAAGCATTTTCACTGCTTGACAATGACAACTGGAAAACCTTGAATCGCTACTATTCAAGAACATGTTTATTATTTCTATTTTAATTGGTGAAACTATCTGACTTCAATTGAACTGCAGCAACTTTCAGGAATGGTGTAGCGGAATTTACCTTAATCCCAGCTGAAAAGTGATCTTGCCAACCATCAAAGCACTGGAAGCACCAAACTTATTCAGTTAGCATACTAGAAACAAACTAGATCATACATTGCCTTAAGGAAACAAAGAAAAATTTACACCCTATATACCACTTTCACCGTCTGTCGTCTGTATTAGCTTGTCCCATATATTAATTATCAACTTTCATAAAAGAAATTAAAAATCATCCTCCCAAATTCAAATAACCATGTCAAATATAAGGGACCTATTTCGTTCCAATCAATAGAAAATAGACACTTAAAGCCAACATATTAAAATATGGAACCCAAGATTTAAAAGCAAAAGTAGTTAAACCACTCTTGGAACAATAAATAGCTATTTATATTTAATTGTTTTTAACACTAGTGCCATAGATAAGAGAGACAAATTGCATGATAGAGGAATTACAAAATTTTGTCTATCATCAGAGTAATTTAGAATGTCTTAAAAATTTCTGACCTCAGATGTGGAGGGAGAATCCGCTACATGCTTATCCAAAAATACCCATGAATGCTTCCCAGAAACAGCCACCTGCCCAATAATGCTGCCCAGCAGAAACATATGAGAGCTATATAGAAGAAAAAGTTCTTAATTTACTGCATTGTTTGTTTACACAACTGTAACAACCACCATCATCAATGCAGTATCAACGAGAATTAGCCACATAGTATTTAAAGTTTCAAATTTCATTATATGTGTCAAAGTTGTTTGGGAAAATAATCCTAGAAGCAGACCTATAAAGCAAAAGCATAAAATGGTGGCATTGGAAGGGGAATGCCACATCATACTGTAGTCACTTTATCCAAACTAGAGTTGTAAAGTATCTTAGCCTCCGTTTGGTAACCCTACTTTTTTGGTTTATAAACTACATAATTTCCTAAATCACTTTTTAATCATACATATTTTCTCTTTCCAATTTTCAACCACTACTTTTTACCTCAAGATCATAAATAAATCAATTTATAAACCAAACAGTATTATCAAATAGAGGCTTAATTATCCGAGGGCAAAAAAGTAGTATCTTAATTATCCAAACTGGAATTATATACAAACGATTAATTGAGGTAGCATGCAACATGCATTTTACATAATGGCTGCCATACCCTTCTCCTAGAGAATATACTTGATATGACATCTTAGCCACAGCTAATCCAAGAGGATCATGTGAAACTAGACCATCATGAGTGCTGCTCACTATCTCATTGAACCACTTCCTTTCTGGATATTGGTTGTTTTCATAATAGGCGTCCTCGCATGCCAACATCCTGTGTGAAATTTCAGATTAAGGAAAATGACAGATGGCACGAATTGCACTTCTAATGAGAAAAGTTCAATTAACTATTCTACATATAATCAACCATGTAATATAGACAATCTTGGGAACAGGAAATTTTAATAAACTTGATATAAATTGCAGAGTTCTTCAGAAATTTCATAGATAAAAAATCTTCTTACATCATACATTGTACAAAAAGATGTACACTCAACAGGACTGTTTTAGTTGATACAGAAAATTTGTGTTTTTCAGCAATGGTTGATGCACAAATTTCGAAACTTAATTTAAGAATTGATAAGGCTCCCTAATGTCCTTTTGAAATACACAAGTTTGTCCATCCTGTACTCATTTCCATTTTCACCATTCATGAAAGTTTCTCAAAAAATAGAGAAGTTACAATTTGACATTTTCCTTCCATAGACATAATTGTTAGAAAATAAATAATCTAGATATGAATCTTGTGGTAGGTTCATGTACATTAAATAAACTATTAAAATGTACATTAGTAATCTAATCTAAGATACAAAGTCTATGAATATTGAGCCTTTCTTTGGGTTTCATTCTTTGTTGCTAAAAATATACTTTTCAAAAAAGTGAGGGGTTGGTAAGTGGGTAGTACTTATGGGTTATACGAAATGTGGGGTTAAAATTAATACTTGATAAACAGAGGCTCAATGCATTTATGCATTTATGAATATATACGAAATGTGTGGTTAAAATTAATACTTGATAAACAGAGGCTCAATGCATTTATGCATTTATGAATATTCATTGTGGTACACTCAAGGATCATGCGTTGAAGTCACCTTATTCTAGTATAAATAGGGGAAGTCTTTAGTTGTTCCTGTTTGGCCCCCATTTCTTACGATCATTTTTCTCCAAACTCATTTTCAACCACATATTTTTCATATTTTTATAGGATCCACCACTTTTATCAAAATGATAAAATCTACTGAAAATCTAATTATTATCCAAACTAAACAGGAGCATCAAATGGAAATTCTAGAAAGCGGATTTAGAGAACCAGAGGATGAAATGGACTTATACTGGACTTATACAAGAACAACTCGCATAATTGGAGAAATAGGAAGGACCAGAAGTCGTATTTTATTTATCAAGCCTTGAATAAAGTAATCTTTTAAAGAATTTCAAATTATAATTCAGCCAAGCATATGTGGGATATATTGGAGTCTACCTATAAAGGTGAAGACAAAGTTAAAATGGTACAATTGCAAGCTCCTGTAGCAGAATTCAATAAAACTAAAATCAAGGATTCAAAATCAGTTGAAGAGTAATAGTACTTGATCAGGTTCTTTGAATTGGAAGTTAATGGAAACAAAATTGCAGATCAAATGATTATTGATAAATTCTTCTTAGTATGATGAGGAAGTTTGAACAGATTGTGGTGTCAATTGAAGAGTCAAAGATTAAACTACCTTTTCGGTGAATGACTTATCGGATCACTTGAATCCCATGAGTTTCGATTGAAGAGTTTTATCTCCACTGTGTTAGAACAAGCATTTCGAGTTTAAACTTATTTCAAAGATGTTTCAAGAGGTAGAGGTTGTAACGACCCGACCTCAATGCTCAAATCATTGACTGTCTATCTTGGGAGAGTCTAAGCTCATACCTCTCATGGTTGTCTATCATCCACAGGAGTCGAACCCAAGATTTCTGACTTATAAGAGACCTCTTTGTTGGATGATGCTTGTATGGGAATATGCCAACAAAATTCGTGCAGGGGCTCTCCATCACTAGGGAGACCATATCTAGGATCTGGTAATCTAAGCTCATATTAGCCGGTGTTTTGGTTCCATTAAAACTTTTTAGTTACCCTCAAGACTAATGGCCAAATTACTTGTTAGTCACATCAAGTAATCTAAAAACTTCCATTTTTCTCTCTATTGTAGCAATCTACTTGATCTCCATTATAATTCACCACTAATTTGTATATCTGCTCTTAATTTAGCATCTTTTGCAAGGATTTTACTCAAAAAGACGATGATTTCTTTCATCTTATCTCAAAAAAATAATAAAAAAATGTGATGTGCATTTAACCAAGTGAACAACTAGCAAACTTATAAAAGCAAACGAACTCTCTCTCTCTCTCTCTCTCTCTCTCAGATATGACCGTTTTTCAATATAAGTATATCAAAATCATGATATATCTCACATCAAGTAAAACTGTCATTCTAACAAGATAAAAGAATAAAAGGACTCACATTCGTGATCGACGCTTGAGCTTCCAGAAAACTGCATACTTCCAACCAGTGTTGAAACAAAGGCTCCTCAATACTTGGCCCAAATGGCTTCCCATTATCTCTTCTCCCAGTGAGTTAAGATCCTAATCCCCCAAAAAAACCAATCCTAAATGTAATGAAACCCCAAAACCTAGGTTCACCCCTTCTTATTCGTATAATTCCAACCCCTAGCTCCCTCTGTAAGATCCTCTTCCGGCCTGTTTCCTTCTCAACCGTCGTTTTATTGGGGGACCCACCGTTGGCACCAACATCCTGTCATCATTTCCCATCCTCCCTTCAACTCTCACTCTTGTTAAAACCCCTAATTCACCAGTAAACTATAACCTTTCTTGAACTTACTCAAAAACATTCAACAAAACACAAACACGGAGCATAGAAATCCACAAGCCATTCAAGAAATTTACCATAGCTGTTGATGTTCTTCAACTTCAAGAATATCATAGACACCCTTCAGAAATCTAGAAATCAAGACACAATAAGCCACAATCTTTACAAATACTAATAATCAAAATTCACCATATCAATCACAACGCTCAAATCAATTCTCCATGCATACCAATATCTTTAAAACAATTTTCTTCAACTCCAATAAGATTTTAATAAAGAAGGAAACCCTAATGAGATCTTGAATTGAACAAACACAATTGCGAATAAAAGTGCTATTCATCGGATATCAAGTGACACTGAGAACTCCATTTTCAGTTTCTAGCTCTAACGGATCAAGAATTCATTTATAGAGAGGTACTTTAAAAAATCATTCCCCCGTTTCCTTTACTTCGAATTCTTGATTTTTCTTTGTGGGTTCTAACAGAAAGCTGATTCAGAAGAGTACCTTCGGCGCTCTATAACAAAACCATAAAGAACTGCATTTGCTGCCATTCTCTTTTACTACGAAAACAATGGCATTTCGTGTAAAGGGATACCTAATCCCTATATACGCGTGTGTGTGAGAGAAAGAGAGGCATCAAATTGAATGGAATTCCATTTTTTTCAAACTCAAAAGCTTTGCTTTATATGCAAAGTATGAACTTTTTCTTGAATGCACAGTGCATCATTCTAGTATCAGCGGCTATGCGCAGTACGCACTACCGTTTTGTCCTTTCCACGTGATGGCCAAATGGCCTTTATACCCTTCGTCCCCTCTCAAATCATTGTACCAGTACTTGCTGTTATTGGCCTATCAGGACCGGATATGGTTGATGCTTCGTGATTCTAATGTAAACCGAATCGAATTGACTAGCATCAAATTTCTATAACATCGAATCAAACGGCTCAATGATAAGAGTCGAATTGGACTAGAACCAATTTGTTCTGGTTCGATTGGAATCGCATTAAATTTAGTTGTATAGTTAGAATCGATTTTAGAACATTTTTGTTGTCACCAAATTTGAGGCACTCGATTTAAAGTTTTAAATTTAATCAAAAGTATATGAGAGACATACTTTAAAATTTAAATTCGAGGTCTACAAGAGAATAATCATAGGTCATCCTAGGGAATGCGATTAAGCTAGGACTTTACCTCCGAATTCAAATCGTGAAAAATCAGACCTTAGCACTTAGGAAGACTTCGACACTATGAACTAAGAAGACCTAGAAAGTTTTGGGAGGACATAAGAATTCTAAACTGAGATCTTGAAAAAATCTAATTTCATGTGCTGGGATAATCGAAATCAGATCATCAAATTGAATAAATTTGAACTCAGGGCACGTGATCTTGAGAAAATCTAATTTCAGGTGCTTGGATAACCGAAATCAGATCATCAAATTGAATAAATTTGAACTCAGGGCACGTTCCTTACGAGCGCTGATCTCCACCTACCTCAAACGATAAGATTCATTCAATAAAGTATCAATTGTCAGATGGATCAACTTAACTAAATATTTTATATCTTTTACAATTCTCAAAGATCATCATTTAGATACTTTTTTCTTGCCTCACAGTTATGAACAAATTGTGGTCTTGTCACATCCAACTTAGAGAGGTCATATCAAAGCCACTTGCAGTTGCTAAAAGTATACCAAGTTGAAAAAGAATCATCTTTTTCTTTAACTAAATACTCGTCACTTGTTAGTAAAATCATTATACTTTTGCATATAAATAGAGCAAAATATACCACCCCACCCCATGTAAGAAGTGAAGACACTCACAAACCACTTGTATTCTCTCAAATTTCTCCTTATATTTAAAAGAAAAAACACAACAATTAAGGTCAAAATGTGATTTGGCCCTACCGTGTGTTATAGTTTCCTCGATTTCACTTTCTATATAAGTTGACTAAGAGAATGACAAACATCTGTGTCATTTTTTGACTTCAACAATTTGATAATAGAAGAAGAACCTCCCCTAAAATGAGGTTATTCATTATCCAACACAAAAAAATCTCATGCAAAAACATTTGAAAAATCTTCAAATACTATACCTACAAAAATAAGTCAAAATCTCTATTCTAAGCCTCAAAGCCATGAAAGAACAATGAGTCAAAATATTGAACTCCTTCCTAATTTTCAAAGGGAAAGTGCTAGAGAAACTCCCTCAGGCATATGGATCCCCGAGTGAAAATATTCATGAAAAAGTTAGAATATAATGTCAATGCCATTGTATGCATAAAGCAAAATCAAAATACTATCAATCGTAATTCGATGTGTATGGATGTTGAGTCACCATATCTCAGGTAGGATAATTGTAGCCCTGTCGGAGTATATATTTTGCTGAGAATGACCTTGCTAGAAGTAGTGGTAAAAAAAAATAGGCGAGGTCTACTAGAAGAGAAATCTAACCATAGGCGTGAAAGGAGTGTGTTTAGTCACTTAGGGGGATCCAAATACTCAGTGAGATTTTGCGGTGGCGATAGAGGCGGAGACGGCATTGATGGTGACCGAAGATGGGGTGGGGGTTTGTTTGAAATTTTACAAAATAGGATCAAGATTATACCTCAAGTCCTCATCATTAATTTTAGGTGAAAGTTAGTCCTGAATGACTAGTCCCAAAAATATTTTAATTTCAGTGACAAAGTCGTAAAAATGGAACTTTAGTGATCGTTTTGAAATTTTGCTCAAACTTCAGTGACCGTTTATAAAATTAACCCTAGTTAATTAATGATATAAAATAGAACATATGACATCACTGATTGAAAATGGATATTAATGATAGTTAGGAATTAGGTCTTAGGATTAAAGAGGTAAGAAATTGTTAAAAACAATTTTAGCTACAATTATGAATATGTAGTACAAGTAACATTTTCTTATTATTATGCCCTTGTTAGCCCCTTTAAAATTTTAACAAGATTTTCTCTCTATTCCTTTTTAACCACACATTGATCAATAAAATATTATTATATATAAACTTATAAAAGATTCCCTACTTTTTAATCACAAATTCTTCTAAAAATTACTATTCATTTCAAATAAATTATTTTTAAACAAACCCTATAAATTACTTTTTCTAGTACTAACAAAAAAAAATGTTTTTGCTCTAATTTTTTCCTTTTTTTTCCCCTTATTATAGAGTACTTAATTAAATATATTATTAATTAGTCCATGTTGGTAAAGATTAAAATAAGATAGTATATTTTTATAAAATATGATAAAATGTAAAGTTTATTGGCTCATATGAAATTTAATTTTAAATTTTAATCTATACCAAATATGAGCTTTATATTCATATGTAAGTAATTCTTGAAAATATAGTACGTGTACATGGTTTTGGTACATCAAGGCGAATTGCATTATGCTCCACTTATTGAATTGATCAATATCATGAATGATTTTTATTATTATTATTTTAATATTATTCAATTGTTTAGTCTACTTCATCAAATATGTCATAAATTTGAATTTTTTACGTGAACAAACATAATAAAAAGGTTGGAAAATTTTTCAATATATACATGTACATATTTGTGTATACACTAAAGAGATGCTAGAACTTGAAACAACCATATCAACTATAGTCACTGATGGAATATTCAAGCGCTTAGATATAGATCCTACTTGCACGAAGTAGTGAATCTTCAACAAGGCTTCGTAGTTAGAAAATTTGCATCAATACTCAACTTGTGTAGGTACAAATCAATCATCGTGAACAAAAAGATAAAATACACGTATAAGTATGTTATTTGGGTACTACTCTTTTACTCATTTGTTGGTTTAATGGATCAACTTAAACTCATCGTTCCATTAATGACACAATGTAAATTTTAATCAAACTTTTTAAATTAGCAGTTAATTACTCTGTGTCATAACTTTGTTCGATCATACTTTGGTTGGTCGACTTCATCATCTAGTCTAGGATGTTTGGTCTTGCCTAGATGCTAAGTAGGTCGTGATATATAGACACAAACTAGTCTTTGTCAATCATCTTGTTTAATATCCTCAAACCATAAAAATCAAAAGCTTTTTGAAATGAAAAAATATATATATCTATATATATAAACTTTGTATTCTTCTATATATAATAATATAATTATAAGGTGAAAATGAGAGGGGCTTTATGAGGTTAGTCCACTTGTATGGCAAACAATATGATTTGTGTGTGTAGAAAATGCTTCTTATCTTCCCATCATCTTCCTTTGCAAAACCATAATACTTATTCTCCAAAAACACTTTTTTTAACAATCATTTACTGCTAAAAGTTGTCAATGCCTCAACTGCGATTGTCTCCCCTCTTAACTTTTATGGGTTTTTTTCATTTTGATTTTGATTATCAGCCCACCGACAGTGATTGAGTACTGTCATTATATTCAAGAATGATGGTTGATCCTGTCCCGTCTCTATCCAGATATTACTTTTTTTATGACGCATAATTGAAAAAAAGTAACTTATTTTGACAATTATAAGATAGAGAACCTTTAACCCTTTGTTTCGTATAAAAAAAAATTTTAAAAAAAAATTGTTCATAAAAAGAGAATGTGATATTTTGAAAGTAAAACTATATCGTTGAAAAATTATTTTAAAAATGTGTGTGATTAAAAAATGATTTGAAGAAAATTTATTAGGCTGTGTTCGGTAAAGAATTATAATTAATGGACACAATTTTTCTTATCACTTTTTAACCACACACATTTTTGCTCTTCAATTTTTAACCACACATCTTATCTAGAAAACTCAAATAATACATATATTATAAATCAAATTTCATTTATTAAGATCAGCCTCCAAACGGAACCTTATTTACAAATTTGTTTATAAATAAGTTACCAACGTAATACACGTAACTTATTTTCCATTTTGATGGAAGAATATTTGATGTGAAACTTTTTTTTTATTTACTTGTAAATAAACTTCTAATGTTTTATTATTGAATTAGTTTGAGGGTCTCTCTCTTTGAACATCTTATTAATTGTATGTAACGAATGATGTAATATATCTAAAAAAAAAAAAATTAACAAGGAAAGCATTATTTTCAGTAAAGTTGGAGTTTCATTTTCCTCTATTTTTATTTAGTGGTTCTATTTCTCCTCGAATATTCAATGCAATTAAATCATTTACAGCCACAATGTATCATGATAATTAGAATAATTCTAAGAAAATATTTTTAATTGACATTTTAAGTGACATAATGTACATACATTGGGTGATGAAACAGTGATGGAATAATTATTTACATCATTCAATATATGATCGTTTTAAAAATGTCTTTCTATAATTACTTTGATAATTAACATTGGTTCTCACTCTTTCCAATATGTGCAAGAATGTCACCGTTGTCTTAATTAATTTATTATCTATCTATGAATATTATAAAAAAGTAATTATTAATGTTATTGATTCATAATCATTCTATCATATTCTGGACTATTTCTTTTGTCTAAAAAGCAAAGAAGGGTATAACATTAAATTTACTATTAGCAATGAAGAACTAGCTAACAAACAAATTAAGGTGAAAAATGAGAGAGTGACAAAATGACATGTTTAATCATCAATTATACGGTTCATATGACATTGTTTCTAAAAAAAGATTCAATTTGTCTGATGTTACGGCATCGTTTTACCTAGGTAATTTGAATTATTAAAGGTCCTAATCATTAAATTATACTATTTAGGAATAATAATATCCATAATAGAATTGTTATTCTAGGGTTCCATACGCTGTTGGCATTGATGATTTCAATTCATATCAGGTAATATTTATTCCTATAGTTTTTAAACTTTTAGAGCATATTTGGCTATGATGACAAGGTTGGCTTAATTATAAGTAAAAGTTGAAAGTAAACAAGTTATTTGAAAGCAAAATAAGAATTAATTTCAAAATGAATTACTTTTCTTTACTTAAAAATATAAGTTATTAAGCCCTTATTTGAGATCCATTATTGTGGAAAAATTATAATTTAGAATATTATTTTTGGGAGGATGTGTGGTTAAAATATGTTTGTAAAATCAAAAATTGTGGGCTTGACTAAAATAAATGGTTGAGATTGAGTGTTAAATAAATTTGATTTACAAAAAATGAGAGTCAAACAGGGGCTAAGATATATATAGGTTTAAGAAGAGTTACCTAAAAGTAATTCTAAACGTGGTTAATTACCTTTAATATTGTTTCTTGTATTAAGTTATGTTCTTAAACGCCTTGACTCGCTTAAGCGACACTTAGACGCGAAATTTATCCTTATTACTTACCAAGCTTTATAAATTCTTACGTTTAGGGGGTGTTCCCAGTATAGAATTTGAAGGATTTTGGAATTTTATGAAATTTGTTAAAATTCAAGGTCATCAATATAGATTTTAATTAATTTCATAAATTCTAGTATCCTTAAAATTTATGGATTTTAGTGGATTTTCTAATATGAATGGAATGGAAAGGATTTTGATGGATTTGAAACTATAAATATGAAAGATAAATTCCTCAATAAATTCAACTATGACACCTCGAATTCCCAATTTCATGACTCCTAAATATATTATTACTACTAATAAAATATATATTTTTATAAGTAAACCACAATACATAGACAAATATATCCTTATGTTTATAAAATAAAAAATTATAAAAATTTGTACACCACAAGTCCAACTTACTCGTGACTCGTGAGTTCCCCTCTCCCTCAACCCACCCGACTCTATCATACACCCAAATTAATTTTTACACTATAAAAATGAAAATAAGTTTTAAAAATTAAATTAAAATATCTTAAAGACTACGGAAAATAAGAAATATTTACACTTTAAAAATAAAATTTTAATTTTTTTTAAAAAAAATTAATATTATTACAAATTGACTTCATGCTAAAATTGAAGTCTTGTTTTTGCATATGTACGTGAATAATTTCCTTTAGAAGTTTAGCCCCTATTCTCTTTGCTGTTTTGAGGTCGTTTTCTGTTTTTATTTTCGAAAACGCTAAAAACGCGTTTTCCTTGCCATTTTCGAAAACGTATTTTGGAAAAAAAAAAAAAAAAAAAAATTGTACACAAAACGCGTTTTGGGCGTTTTGTGTGTATTTCGACAAAAAATGTCCAAAACGCGAAAAACTTGTTTTGGGATTTTTTTTTTTTTTTTTTTAATAAAGAATTATCTTAACTTAGAACTAAGCTTAATATAAAGTTTTTATTTTTTTATTTTTTTATTACTTTTTTTTAGAATTATCCTAACTTGGAATTAAGCCTAAATAAATTTTTTATTTTTTTTAAAATTATCCTAACTTGAAACTAAGTTTAAATAAAGTTTTATTGAATTCAATATCAACATTACAAAAAAAAAAAAAAAAAAATTAAGTGAAAATTCTTGTTATTATATTTCAAAAAATGCACTGATAAATGGACTCTGGTGGTTTTGAAAGAACTTGCATTTTCTGAATTTTAATAGAAGTAGAGCTTTTTCAAATCCCGAACTTGACCGAGCTCTGTTAATATAGACTCTTAATGCTTACATTAGTGTGTTGCATGTAACCATGTTTTCAGTGTATTGAGAAAGGAAATTTGAGTTTGAATTAGTAGTATTATGCAAGCAAATTAATTAAAAATAGTTTAAGTAGTATTCTGCAAAATTTCAAACAGAATGTGTTTTCCAACTTTTCATTTTCAAAAACATTTTTCAGAAATGACAAACCAAACGCGTTTTCAGCAAATTTGAAAACAAAAATGAAAATAAGAAATACAAAACATTTTCGAAAATGAAAATACAAAATAAAATACAAACAGAACGCCAGTACCTTACATTGTGATTTCTTTAAAATGAGAAATTTCACCCAAAAGCAAAAATAAAAAATAAAAAATAATAAGAACACCAAGAGGATTTAGAAAAGTAAATATAGAGAATAGTGATTATTTTAAATGAAATGCTTGAATATTTTTTTTAATCAAAACTCGACAAGATTATATATTTTATTTTTTAACGATGTGGTTCGAATATTTTTGTTTTTTTTTTATGATCAAATAATAAATCATATTAATTTTTTTATTTCTATCTACAAGTCATGTTCAGCTTGCATGACAAAAATAATAAATAAATCACCGACAAGCGGTAAAAGTAAATAAAATTCATTAAATTTTTCATAGCAATGACACATTTAACAAATTCCATCAAAATCTACTGAAATCCGTAAAATAGAATTCCATTAGAATTTGAGAAATTCTATGAAATTCTATAAAAATCTGTAAAAACTCATGACAATTTATGAATCTAAAAAATTTCATTAAATTTCATATTGTGGACACCCCCCAGTCTTCGCTTAGGCTCGCTAAAACTTTAAACTTGGACTTGCCGCTTAGTTAGACTTTACGTTTTTAAGTTTTTAGAAAACTGATATTAAGTATTGTTGAATAATCCAACCTTGCAAAATACAAAGTAATCGAGATTAATCAATAATACAGCGGAAGATAAACTATATAATTAGCACGTGATTGAATCAATACATAAACAATATAATTGCAAGTAATGATAACTCCCTTTTTCAGCGAATTAGCGGACTGCTCAGGGTGAAATCGAGGGCTCAAATTTCAGCTCAATCCCCACAATGGTAACACCACTACCCGCCTAGAGAACACTCCAAGACAACCCCCCAAACCGGTCAAGACCCACTGCCAAACACACCTCCCACACAAGGTAAACCGGGCTGCACAGAGGAGGAACCACCACAAGGAACCAGCTGCACAGAGGAGGAACCACCACACGGAACCAGCTGCACAAAGTAGACCCAACAGTACACGGCCACACCAAGATTCGGACAGTGCAGGAGGCGCACAAGCAAGACCCAAGCACACACCACTCGGACACAACAAGGGAACCAGAAATGAACCACAAAGGAACCAAACACAGCAGGAGCCGAACACGCAAGAACCGAACAGAGCAGGTTCGGTTACACCAAGACTCGAGGCACAGGCTCACAACCAGCAAGAGCCACACAGAGAGCTCACGAGGAAGAAGGGAGAGTGTCGGGTTCTTCACGTAGAGGAAAGAGTCGGTTTCTCACGAAGAGAAGGGAGCCGCACCGAGAGGGAGAAGAGTGTCGTGAGATGAGTGTTCTATCGAGCCAAATGGGGAGGGTCGGGTAGATATAGGTTTAGGGTTTAATTAGGGAAGCCCTAATTAAAATGGGTCGTCTCCGAAGCCTACCCATCGAGCAACAGGGTCGTGACCCAATTAAAACCTCGACGTGGGTAGTAGATCTCTTAGCGCGTGGGCTGCCTAATTGTGGAGATTGGGCAATACTTCGATCATGGGCCGAGGGCCTACGAAGCTTAAAATCCGACACTATTTATTATCATTGCCCCCAAGGTTTGATTGGGACCAAAAAATCCCAACAAACCTCCACCTTGGTTCCAATCGAACCTGCAACACCAAAACACCTAGTTCATTAGTTGCACAAAACAGTTCCAAACGAATTAGAACTCAACATACGTTTTCCAATGTTTCACGTTAGAAACATATCCTATACCTGCTAACAGTACTCACCAAAGGGCTAAGGTAAAACCCAAGAATACACTAAATCATAGCGAGCCAAACTATGCATTTATATCACATTAGCAAGTAATACAACCTTAGACAAACAACACGTGCTTTCTAAAGACAAATGTAAAAAAATTACATTTCCACATGAGTCAATCAAGAGCATTTAATAACACAAAGTTATAGGTGACTCCACAAATGCGATAAGAGCACATCAAAGGCAAACCACAAATCTTTTCACCAAGTTCACATAAAGAACTTAACATTAACACCAAGTTAATCAAACAAGGTCAACTCAAGTAACATATGCAAATGACCCCCAAGAAAAGATATAACCACAATTACCTCATTCCAAAACCGATGTAGCTCTCCTCTCACCGCCATCTATGCTCACTAGACTACTCAACAATCACACTTAACTGGTAAACTACTAAGATCCTAAGACAATGGATGTACCTCTATCACAACCTCACCACTAGAAGTTAAACATCGACTCTCCACCTCACCTAGAGATAATAGGAGCGTCCTCCACCTAATCGAGATCCTCACGGATAGAGTTAAACAAGACATTTGACAACCTCACCTCTCGTGATCTACATGTCAAAAACACACATCCCCTAGCATGTCACCAAATACACTCTTAGGCATCTATTCCAACCTTACCAGCTAACCCTCGCTTCTAACATAACTACTGAATACCCATCCCACCAAGGGAATTCATCTGATCTATATTGTGAGAACACACAAAGTATCAAAACCTCACACCAAAACCCAACCACCATGCATGCATCCATGTTATACACAAAATAACATATCACACTCAAATTCATGCAAATGTTCAAATCAATACAAATGAAATGCAACATAAAGAATGCAACCGAATAAAGTGACCACACACATGCAAAATGGTAAAAAAAAAAAAAAAAATCAATCAAATGCACACAATTATTCAGTAGTAACTACTAGTGACAAAAGAGCATCAATAAACTCCACTCGGATCACCTTCCGAGTAAGTAACTACATTGACCCCATTTCTATCCCCGTCTTCTATTTTGTTTTTCTCTCCAGGACAGTCTCTCTTATAATGGCCAGACCTACCACAACCATAGCACTTCCTTCCATTCGCCTTACCCTGTGACTTAAAACTACTTCCACCCTTCCATCTATTACCCTCATTGTTTGAGTCACCTCTGTTTTTACCATACCTACCTCGCATCATGTGGATCTCACCACTACCACCCCTCACATCTCTTTCAGCTTTCACCTCCCTCTGCCTACTTTTCAAGGAATCAATGACAATTTCAGGTGTAAGAGTATCCCTCCCATATTTTATAGCATTCTTAACCTCTTTATAAGTGTCAGGAATAGCATTTAACAATATAACAGCTTTATATTCTTCGGGTACTTTTTCACCACAGTTAGTGATGTCTTGCACAAGTTTGTTAAAGACATCCAAGTTGTCATCTAAGTCCTTAGAGGGATCAATTTTGAAACTGAAAAAACTTTCAAGCAAGTAAAAGCTTATTAGGAGTAGACTTTGACACATAAAGTTCTTCCAATTTGTCTCAAAGTTCTTTAGTGGTATCATGTTTACCCACTTTACGCAAAATAGAGTCAGATAGATGCAAAATGATAGAAGTATATGCGAGTTCATCAAAATCCTTTTTCTCATCAGCAGTCACAGTATTTGGGAAAGAATTGTCAATAGCTTTTGAAAATCTTTTGTTGTACCAAAATACCTTTCATTTTCTGTTGTCATATAGAAAAATCACATTTACCATCGAAGATGTTCAATTCAAAACGATGTGCAGACATCTTAACAAATAAGAATCACACAATGCAATATAAGCACCACAAGGAAAATCACACAGAAGATCCTAAAGGTCGCAATATACACCGTTCTAAATTTCCAGGATTCCGTGAGACTCAAGGATCTCAGGTCAAGGGAATTTTCGACACGGGAGTCTAGGTGACAGTTCTAATAATAGCACAACAAGCAAAATATTCACAAAAGATATCGCAAGACAAACAGCTATGAAAAATAGGTAAAGTCAAATAATTCCTATAACTAGCAACAGGCAACCGCAAGCCTAATGGTCACCCCACACGATGACTTGCTATTACTGGAATTTAAGAGTTTCAGCCAATTTACCAGAGCGGACCTTTCTGAGTCCGTAATATGGAGAGATGCGAAATTATTTATCGTTTTATGTTTTGCAATTAGCGATCTTTGGAGCGTAAGTCAGCACCAAGCTCGAGAAACTCTAAAATATTGCCTAACAAGCAAAAACGGTAAAACACCAATTAAATGATAATTTTCAATCACAAAGAATTTGAAAATTTAATTGAAATCAAATAATTTCGAACCACAAAAACAAAACTAATTTTCACTTAATGAAAATTAAATTAGGGAATTAGAAAACTCAATCAATGAATTCCTGTATTGATTCAATTCAATCAATTGAGCCACCAAGGCTCTGATACCAATTGTTGAATAATCCAACCTCACAAAACACAAAGTAATCGAGATTAATCAATAATACAGCGGAAGATAAACTATATAATTAGTACGTGACTGAATCAATACATAAACAATATAATTGCAAGTAATGATAACTCCCTTTTTCAGCGAATTAGCGGACTGCTCAGGGTGAAATCGATGGCTCAAATTTCAGCCCAATCCCCACAATGGTAACACCACTACCCGCCTAGAGAACACTCCAAGACAACCCCCCAAACCGGTCAAGACCCACTGCCAAACACACCTCCCACACAAGGTAAACCGGGCTGCACAGAGGAGGAACCACCACAAGGAACCGACTGCACAGAGGAGGAACCACCACAAGGAACCGGCTGCACAAAGTAGACCCAACAGTACACGGCCACACCAAGATTCGGACAGTGCAGGAGGCGCACAAGCAAGACCCAAGCACACACCACTCGGACACAACAAGGGAACCAGAAATGAACCACAAAGGAACCAAACACAGCAGGAGCCGAACACGCAAGAACCGAACGGAGCAAGTTCGGTTACACCAAGACTCGAGGCACAGGCTCACAACCAGCAAGAGCCACACAGACAGCTCACGAGGAATAAGGGAGAGTGTCGGGTTCTTCACGTAGAGGAAAGAGTCGGTTTCTCACGAAGAGAAGGGAGCCGCACCGAGAGGGAGAAGAGTGTCCTATCGAGCCAAATGGGGAGGGTCGGGTAGATATAGGTTTAGGGTTTAATTAGGGAAGCCCTAATTAAAATGGGTCGTCTCCGAAGCCTACCCATCAAGCAACAGGGTCGTGACCCAATTAAAACCTCGACGTGGGTAGTAGATCTCTTAGCGCGTGAGCTGCCTAATTGTGGAGATTGGGCAATACTTCGATCATAGGCCGAGGACCTACGAAGCTTAAAATCCGACACTATTTATTATCATTACCCTCGAGGTTTGATTGAGACCAAAAAATCCCAACAAGTATACAAAAGTTCGTGCCTATAATTAAATATTTTTTTTCTCATGCCTATAATAAAATATGCTCTTCTTGTGTATAAAGTTTCACTGGGATATGATTGATATAATCAAGATGTTTTTAGTTTAAAGGGAAAGATGGAGTTGTAGATTTTTTTACGGATTCACGAAGATTGAGCAGAGTGATGACTATAAATAAATATAAAGTTTAGATCATTAACTTTATATCATTTTTATTGTTTGAATGTTTGGTCATATAAGCATCCAAAGCAATTAAGATGAATGTCAACCGTCATGGAATTGACCTCTACTTTTATTCAATCCTCTTTATTTAAACATGGCTTAAGTAGTTGAGATGGTTTTGCGTAAACTTAACCGTGCATATGTTGATATCGTTAAGTTGTTGAGCCTAGTTATTGTCGTTGAGTGGAAGAGACTTGCATAAATACTCAAAATTTTTGGGTTAAACTGAGATTTATGTCATTTCACCATGATACTTCCAAAAAAATTTATGATGCTTCTAATTTACTGAAATTAATTTACGTCACTTTAGAGTATCATATTATGATACTTTTCAATTTTATATAATACTTAGAACCTAAATTTTAGTAGCACACTTTGATACTTGTGAAATTTAGAATGCAAATTTGAGAAATGAAAAGAAAATGACATAAACTTCACTAAAAATTTGTAAAGGGGTAAATTTCAGTTCACAGAGAAAAAAGGGTGCAAAGTGGAATTATCCTTGAGTGGAATCCGTACGCATTACAATTGTGATTTCGATTTGGCCCTAATTTTTATTATGAACATGGAGTCGTCGTTATGGTTTTTATTATCACTATGAGAGAGAGAAGTTAAAGAAGATAAGATGTGCGATTTTCTCTTATAAACGTATTTTAATTATAAGGAATTACTACATCATCGAACGAGGATGGAATCTCCAATTGAGACTAACCCCTTTAAATTTTGCATATTTTCATGTGTGTTTATTTTTTTACTACGATTTTATTGCTTTTGATGATATAGATTTTAGGGTTTCTAATTCTCCATATCTCCATAAATTAATAAGAGCAATGTTATCTCTCAATATGATATAATACATATTAAAAGTGAGAGGTGAATATTTATAATTAATATGATTGTTCTAATCTTTTAATAAATATTACAATGAAATAAGTTTAAAATCTCTATTCCAATATTATTGAAACTAATTTAATTTGTGGTGGTCGTAGTTTAAAACAAGAGTTTAAAATTGAAGGCGTAACACATATCAGAGGGGAAGTAATGAATGCAATGGACAAAAGATAATGATACTTCCCCTTTCTTTATCTTAAAATTGAACATTTTCAAGTGCTTATCGAGTATTAACATTATGTGGTCTCATTCCCATATGAGGCAGGTATTATGTAAGGCTGCCTAACAACAAGACAATAGGAAATTAATTTCTTGGATATATATGAGTAAAAATGAAATTGGCTCTTCTCTATCAACTCCGTCAAAAGAATAGTTAGACAAGCTCGACTCAAGGCTTAAGAGATTGATTTTTTACAAAAAAGAAGAAATAATAACGAGCACAATTTCAAACCCACAAAGCTTTACTAGCTTGTTGCATAGGCGATCCTGAAACCGTGCGAGAGGTGCGACGAATAATGCGCCATAATTTTTGAGGGCACCAAAAATGAAAAATATATTAGGACATATTATTTTTATAATTTAAAAAAAGAATATTTTTATTTTATACAGCTGGACGGACTTCAGGGGCGGAGAGATCAAGTCTAATTTTTCCCAAAATTACATTTTTTTTAAATAAAAAAAATTGATTTTTCTTTCTTCTCTTACTCAAAATCGTTCCAACTTCAAACAATTCAACAACCCCTTTGTAAATCGAACTCTCAGACTCCCTATCTTCCAAAACCTTCTTTGTCTTTGTGAATCAAAACTCACAATCGAGAAAAGAGAAGTCAAATTTCAGAAATAGGGAAAGTAAAAAATGAAAAACCCCCCATCAATCCTTAGTCGCAACTATGTCACAAGAAAGATTGAATGGACTTGTTTTGATATCTATTGAATATGATTTGCTATGATGTATTGATTACAAAAGGTTCATTAGTAATTTTGCTTAAAAAAATGCAAGAAAAACTAATTTTAAATGATTTGCATTTCAAGGCTTACATAAGATTTTGTTTGATTTGTTTTTTGTCTTTTTCAATTTCAGGTCAAATCATATTGATTGTCAAAAATATTAGTGGGTTTGGATGATACATTCTTAAGAAAATACGAGCATTTTGATTTTTTGAAGGATCTACAAGGTATAAATTTAGTTTTTTAGTTGTACATTTTCTTTATGATGTGAAAATCATATAAGAAAAACATTGAAAATGATATTTTTTTTTTATGTGGCAGTTTTATGTACAATGAGTTTATGTGAATAGTTTTTTTTTTTTTTTTTTAATACGCATGTTTTATATTTAAAGAATTGAGGGCACTCTTTTAATATTCGTACAGGGCACCCAAAAACACAGGGCCGGCGCTGGCTTGTTGTTTAGGTTGAGATGGTTGAGTAGAGCTCAACCAACTTGTTCTAATGAACGAATTGATTAAATTATTGACCTACATATAATTAATTCAGTTGTGTTATTCGTGCAGGTCAGTGTATAGATTGGTGTACAAATCGGACACATGACAACATCATATTCATCTAAACATCACATCATTTTTTGATCTACGACCAGAAAATGGACTAGCACGACTCTCTGGACACCGATCTGTACACAAAATTGGTACAAATAGACTTTTTCTAATTTCATTGTTCAAGAAACATTAATTTATTTTATTTTAGTTTTTCTTTGAGAGTCTAGTTTTTCTTGAGCGTTCTCTCTCCTCGTCTTAGACTCTCTACCTCCCTCTCTCTCTCTCTCTCATCACTCACAAATGAAAATGGAAATGGAAATGGGAATCATAATCATCCTAAATAGATTTCATAGCATAACTTTTTTCTGGCATTGTAATCTACGAGTGTGACCTAATATTCTACATGCTCATGAGTAATACTTTGATCTTTGCCTCCTAGTCAATATGGGCAGGCGTGAAAATTATTGCCCATTTTCAAACTTATTGTCTAGCTACAACATTATATTAGTGGTACATAATTACATGTGACACACGGAACAAGACAATTAACCACGGTCTTCCCAAATAACACTTTTAGCTCATGTTTGGTGGGAATTAAAATTAAAATTTTAGTCAATTTTGACAAAAGTTGATGAAACGTATGGTTAAGAAATTGAAGATCTCATGAAATACGTAGTTAAGATTAATCATTGACTTTAACTTAATTTAAACTTTAAATTTTCTCTACCAAACAAGGTAATTTGATTGAATATCGAGAACTCATTAACATATCATGGACTTTCTAAGCAAAAATCTCGTATAACGATATTCAAATCAATATACCAAACATTTCATCAGTTGGCTTGTGCAATTTTATGCTATTTTATGTGGAAAGCGACTTGACATTAGAGTCAACAAATTTAAAAGAGAGACGCAATAATTTGTACTAATTCTTTTCCTTTCCTATTGTAATTTTTGGTCAAAAGATTGAGCAAATTGTTTATAAACTAGGCCCTGGGTAAACTATCATGAGAGCAAGTCATGTGTGAGCTAGTGATATATTTTTCTCATTTATATACATGAAATAAATCAGTAATTTTTTTTTTTTTTTAATAACTCATGTGTCCAAGCTTGCGCTCGAATAATCCTGAGGATGGCGATCTTCTCCCTGGTTGGCCCTCCATGTAAATCTGGACGCAGTCACAACTGATACATACTTAGGTCAGACATTCGGGATGCAACTCTCCTCCCCATGGACCTCCCTTTACTATGTGTAGACTTGACCCTAGAGGGGCCTTTCAACATAAATGTTGTCTTCCCACTGTTGTGGGATTCAAACCTCCGATACTTCGTAGAGAACTCTCTTACTTTACCACTGCGTCATGTCCGTGGGGACAGTAATGTAAGTTTTAAGTTTATTAATGTTTTTCTGGATGTTATACTTTCACTTTTTGACCCAAAAAAAAAAAAAAAAATCTTATGTTATCCCTACTGAAAATAATTTATGTATACCACAATTCTTGATTTCACGCCCTAAAATTCCATAAATCAGTATTTTTCAATATTCAAATGGGGAATGATATACAAATAAATTGGGGTTCATTTGTGTCCGTAGGATCATGGATTTTTGCCATCGATATTTCATTTATTGTATTTGGTAAATCACTTGTTGTGACTTCGTGTTCATTAAACTTCGGAATTAGAGTTTGGCCTTGTGAAATAAATTGGTCTATATTATATTAATCAATGTAGATTTCTTATCCATTAGTAGTCACTGTTGATTCTTGACAATTGATTTAGAGAGGTTTATTCAATTAGGATTTCGAAAGACGTTTAAAGACTTTTTTTAATGGATTTCATTGAATTTTATTGACTTTTATGAATTTATATAGACTTTTAAAGACTTTCGTGGACATTTATTTAAAAGATTTTCATGTACTTTTAAAGATTTTTTTAAATTGATTTAAAAGACTTTCAAGTACTTTTAAAAACTTTGACAGACTTTTATTTTTTAATTGAAAAACTTGAACACTAATAGATTAATTTTCATATGATGTGACTGTGAATTATTAATAATAATTATATGTCAAGTGAATTATAAAAAATAAAAAAATACAGCGTAAGAAATATAAATAATTTTAAGACAGAGAAACATTTGTGATTAAAAAAATGGGAGAAAATAAAATCACGTTTGATATCGACATAAAAATTGTACCATGTTCATAAAAAAAATTTGAATATAAAAAAATTTCTAAAGAAAATTCTAGAATCACTTTGCTTACTATTATTTGTTTTGATATAATTTAATTATTATTTTTCTATAAGATCTTATAGAATTTTAGTTAGATTTACTTTCATACAAAAATTGAAGAAGGCGATGAAAAAGAAGAGAGCCCAAATATAAAGAAAAAATATTAAAAAGAAAAAAATACAAAAAGTTGAAGAGAAGAGCAATAATGATTTGTTTAGTCGTAAGTTTAAGGTTTCTAAAAATAACATGAAAGAAGAAAAATATAGAAAAACAAAGTTACAATTAATTTTTTTTTTAAAAAAAAAAAAATCTTTCAAAATCTTGGAGGTTAATGAAAGACAAATAAAGAGATTTTGTGGTTGTATTTCATGTTTAGAAGTTAGTACATAGAAGATTTCGTATGATTTTTTAAAAGTCATTGATAATTTGAATAACACGGTACTTTTAAAGACTTGTAAAAGTTTTTATACAGTACACCATGACGTTTATGGACTTTTAGAAAGTCCATTAAAATCTATATTAAATACATTAAAATTTTTATGGAGTCTCTAAAGTCTAAATTGAATACATCTAAACTTTTTCAAATTCTTTAAAGTCTTAAAAGTCATTCAAAATCTATTGAATAAACTCCCCTTAGAATCATAATATTTTGTATGGTCACTCTTGTATTTATAATTATATTACTATAAACTTGATCCTAGGATAATTCGTTTGTGGTTGTTTTTTTATTTGGTAAAAATTTTTTGTTTATAAACAAAAATGTGTTATTTTCAAGATAAAATATGTTATTGAAAAGTGATTTGAAAAATGTGCTTAGCTAAAAAGTGATTTGGGAGAATGTATTATTTACAAATTTGTTTATAAACAATTTCAGATAGGTGACTTTAATTAATTTTGTTTTATGTCAGGATATAAATAACCATGGAAAATTGATAACTACAACGTTACAAAATTGTCGTGGTCAGTGGTCACATTTCCCTTGAACGTGACTTTTGTAAAATAAGTTTGTAGCCAATTAGGAACTGAGGGGTTGTGGATCCTGCTGTACGAACATCAGATGCTGGGTATCTCACTGCAGACTTGTTGAAGTAGTTCAACACATTGTTGTACGTCGGACAGATTGTGGCACCAGCCGGAGTATTTCTATGAGTCATCGGAATGGGATGATGCCGGAAAGGATTTTTATCGGGCTAGGAGCTGCTATTTCATTTGTTGATGGCGATGTGATAATGCCAGTCGAAAGGGACGATGACTATAAGTTCTTACTCTTTTGAAAAAGGTAGCTACTGGCTCGAAGTCTTCTGTAAAGGGAGTTCCAGATGAAAAGTCTTACGCGAAGTAGAGCTATCAGCACTAATTGCGTTAGTACTTATTTATAACTCCAGAACTAGAGTCAGTGATTGCGCCATAAGAGAGTGCACCAGTGCCAGAGAAATATTGATTAATGATATTCATAGGGATTGGCATTTTACTTAGGCTTGCTGCCATCCTTGAACTTGAAGTGGATCTCCAGCTTGAAGAGGTCTAATGTCTTATTGCTAAAGAGAAATTGTCATTGCAAGCAATTCCTTGGCTGAAGAACTAGACTCAAGCGATTGTGCCTACCAGTCAAGCTAGTTAGCTGATAATAGAAAGCAAACTGGAACTTAGGTCACTTGTCACTATCCCCTCCGATTAGCAACTACAGCGAACAGAGATGAGGAGCTCTAAAGGAGCGACGAACCTCTAAGAGGCTGCATAGAGGTCGAACAAGAACCGTAGGAACGAGTAATCACTATCGTAGGTAACGATAGTTACCGGAGATATGATTACGAGAGACTATGGGGATTGTCATCCCCTGTAAGCTTTTTAGGACTTGAAGGGAGGGAGGAAAGCGACGGAGGACCGGAGATATGATTACGAGAGACTACGGGGATTGTCATCCTCTGTAAGCTTTTTAGGACTTGAAGGGAGGGAGGAAAGCGACGGAGGAAATTCCCAGCCCAAGGGGAGCGTCTAACATGGGCGCACATGTAGGCACGAGTGCGTTTGTGTTTCATACTTGTTTTCAAAAAGGATAGCTAAGGAGCTAAAAATACACCTACAGATAGAGCTAGAATTAGAGCTTCTGGCACCTAAAATCTTAAATAAAAACAACTAAACATTATAATCAAATCAAAGAAAATAGCTAGAGATATGCTGAGCAATCTAATTCGGGACCGTCGTGAAGGAAAACCATATAGCGGATCTAATAATTATATAAGGTTAAAGTTAAACAGTAGCTTAACTCTGACCAGAGACAGCTAGATTAGGGATTGGAAGCAGAAACTGATATGCAACGAAGCTCTAAATGTCTTGCTTTCAAAAGTCTTTTTTTCATGCAAGCATAATCAAATCCTTTATATTGGGTTTCCGGATTGGATGACCGATTTGGAAAATTGGATTTATGAGAATATATTGTATTATTGCATAATTTAAGGGATGTATGAGACTTGAGATATGAAAGTGTCTCCATTTGATAAAGTGATTATAAACCAACTTATAAGCTATACACAATTTTTCAAACTACTTTTTAATCACACATATTTTCTCTCTTCAATTTTTAATCACACATCTTACTTCGAAAAATCAAATAAATTGATTTATAATCACCAAACCTGACCGTACAGAGGCTAAATTGTTTATAATATCCTGTTTGATTTGGATAAAAATGAGATGGTAAACTTTGAAAAAAAAATAATAATATGTATCAAAAAGTTGATAAAAATTATGAGTTTCGTCGATGCATAGTTAAAATTAAGTTTGAAAAAAAATGCATTTTATGATGCCCCAGTGGGCGCATGAGCACGTGTCCCTCCCTTATTGGGGAGGTGTCAGGTGGGGGAAAAATTATGGTGTTCACTAAATGCACCATAAAGTTCTTGTATGTATATATATATATATATATATATATATATATATATATATATATATATATATATATATATATATATATATAATGGAGAATTAAAAATAAAAATCGAAATGACCATTTCGAAAGTCAAAAACAGGTCTCAACCTAATTATCTCTTTTAAGAAAAGGCCATTGGTAGATTGCTGTCCAGTTTTCTGGCTGTTGGGCTGATGTCTAGCCTCACTTGCCAGTAAGAAAAAGACTGTTACACATGCTTATGCACATTTTTAATTTAATTAACTCCTTGAAATACAAGAGAGACAGACATTGTGCAAACAAATAGGTAAGAAGTTGGAAATCTACCAAATGATGTACATCCCAGTTGAAAATTGTAGACTACCATGAAAGCTGAATAAGATACAATTATACTTACAGTGAACATGAGAGAGAGAGAGAGAGAGAGAGAGAGAGAGAGACCTCGAATATGCAATATACTTCCATGCCTTTTCAGAATTACCGTGTGATACAAGTACATAGAACTTAAATGTTATATTAGATTGTTTAATCCTGCAAAATTCTTCTGTGCCTTGGATGTCAAAGGACTTCCAACTACTCATAACTGCCACAAATGGTACTTACTCGAATTTACAACGTGACAAGTACATATTGAATTCTGTCTAAACAACATATGCGGGAACATGTCATCCCTCCGGCACTTTGGGCAAAAGCAACACCCTGTGTGCTCACCAAGTGTAGAGGCAATCATAATCATTTGTATTTGAAAGTGTGTTCCCGCGTTTCTGCAGCTATAACTGTCAGAATAAGCATATATTTGATAATACTAATGTGTAAAATACTACACCCTTATTTCCAATTATTAAAAAAAATATATATACAAAAGTTAAACAGAAAATATACTTTTCCTCTTCCCTACTAAGCACCCCCCCCCCCTACCCCCACACGACACAACATCCATCTAGCTAATGCCACCATCACTGTTTTATATATTTACCGAAATTCAGTTCAACTAAAAACTAGCACTTAAATTTGTAATTTCCTTAAGCTCTCCAGCAGCACTTACTAAGTCTATATGCAATAAAGGTTTAGAAAAGTTTTATTTCCTTAGTAGTAGTACACTTTTAAGAGAATTTCCAAATTGTGCTTTACTTTCTTTTGTCTTAGAGTGCTTTAGACTCACCTTGTGTGAAGAAGATGCCTAGTAGTTTATACATAATGCATCAGGAGATCAGCTGACGAATTCTTTAGTCTGCAGCTCTGCCCTAAGTGAACATCTCCAAAAACATACCTGCATAATAATATACAGAATGAAGCAGATTCCTTGCATTCTACAGAACTATTTAAAGCTCTTTTAACTTGTAATTTCCTCTAAAAAGATTATTTAAGAAAACCTTTTTATTTTCATATTGAAAGGATGGTTTACAAAACCTGTATTCACAATGCTCAGGCCACGCACATCGAGCTTTTCCATAATCCCAATAGCAGTCCTCATCCCTCAGAGGTCCACGCTTACCTGTTTCATCTAAATATTAAAAAAAAAAAAATTGTAAGAAGATGTAATGAGTGACGCCTACCTTTCGTCACGAATTTAAATTTTTTATCAGGATGAATATCATGCCACATCTCAAGCCACAGCTCTCGCATTAGAACTGGAGATCTTACAATATTTCTGTGGTTGGCTGCACATGATACAGTTGGATTAGCTGAGAATGTAATAGAACAATCAAGATGAAATTATTAATTTAATAAGTATAAAGAGGCAAGTTCGTTCTAGCAATATCACCTAAAAAGCAGCGCAAAATAAGATGAAAATGAGGTGCCAGAAATGTAAGATATGATAAATTAACAGTAAATGGAGTTTTTTATTGTCGTTTCATAGTTTTATTCACCGGGAAACTTGTACTAATCAAACAAACAAGAAATCATACCAAGCAAAAGCTAACTGCCTTGCCACCTATGGTTTCAGACAAACAACTTCAGGAAAATTGCACTATTGGACATCACCCTGTTGTGGAAGATGGTCCCCAACCTTCTGTTATACAGTACCTTCTGTAGTTGCCAAATCACTATTTCATGACAGGAACTGTTTAAATCTCCACTAAATCATCAGGTGACCCTCACAAGCACAAATATAAGAAGTTAGATATTTTAATTTTTTGGTCCAATAGGGTTGATGCCCAGAAATTTAAAGTGAGGCATGTTCCTATCATATAGCAATTTAATGGAGGTTTGAACGTTTTCTATCAATGAGGATTGACCTCATGTTTAAAGGTTGGGAACGACCTTGCTATTGGAACAATAGGTTGGGGATCAGTACTGTGATTTTCCCAAAACATTATACTGAAAATGATGAACCCATTACAACCATGCACATGTGCACTAAATCAAGACCAAGGTATGCTGTAAATTGTTCTCCCCCAAACCCCCACCGTTTTTCCCTACAAGCTGATTGTTGTCATTAACTTCTAAGCCAAAACTTGTGATGGAATATTATGGCCTTTTCACTCAAAGAAGACAATAAAAAAATGTCGAACAGTTAATCAGCCTCAATTCAGTTTCTCATATTTTTTAATTCCCACCTTAAAGAAGTTCATTTAAATCAACTGCTGATGATACAATTAATTCAATATTAAGTTACATAAGACACAAAAACTGCATAAACCATGTACCAGTGGAAAGAAGCAATATCAGAATTCAGAAGCAAGTATTCATGGAGTTAGCTCCAGTTGCCAAGAGCAAGATTCTAACATCCTGCGAAACACATTCACATTCTTAAAGCTCCAGCATTCACATTGTTAAAGGTCCAGAATGTGTTGATCGTGACTGAGAAAATTGTTTATGTCGAAAGACAAAAATAGGTGGATCATCATGCCTCTTCATGCTTGGTTAAGAACTTGGATGTTCATATAATTTTCTAATGCTCACTCTCCAACCAATAATTACCCAAGATATTATTTGAAGCAATTTATCAATCTAGCAATATATGATACTTAAGATAATCTGAATACCTTTATCAAGTTCCCAAACTGCCGTCCTCTTTCCTGGAAGACTTTCAGAGTCTTCATAATAGGTTATATACTTCACTCTAGCTGACCTTGTCATGTTGGGAATGATATCCATTTCATTCTCATGTTCAACATTTAAATGCACTTGGACATCTGATCCATCATGTTCAGACTGCAATTTGTCAATTGATAATTAAGAATATATTTATTGTCCCATGACCTTTATGCAATGTAATCGTATACTTAGATGCTACATCAATCAGCAGATGAACACATAAAATACATAACGATTAAAGAAGCAAAAAAGGAATCATGATATCAGAAGGGAAAAGATAATGAAACTTAAGTATCACAATAAAGGAGAGAAGAATGCATGTAGTCACGACACATAAATACAACTGAACAAAAATAAATAATTTTGGTATTTAATTTAGCCTCCTTTGGTAACCTTTTTTAGTTTATAAACCAATTTATAAAGTACACAATTTCTCAAACCACTTTTTAACCATACACATTTTCTCTCTCCAATTTTCATCCACTACTTTTTACCTCAAAATCATAAATCAATTATAAACCAAATAGTATTACTATTACCAAACCGAAGCTTATGCTTATTCTCCGAGCGAGAAAAAGAAATTAGCTAAAGAGAGATGTTCAATCCATATGAAGCACATTTTTTCCAATATAAATAAACCATGATTCAACTTTAGTATTTAATATTTTTCCATAAAAAAAAATTTTAAATGAAAAATTTAAGTAGCAAGGATATGGGATAAGTTTAATTCAGTAAGGTAACAAAACTTTTCAGCATTAATGCAGAATCCCAAAACTAAGTGACCGAATAGCATAAATTAAGCCTGCCATATACATCGCTACTTCCACCAATGAATTTCAAGCATCCTAGAGAGGAACGAGAATGTTGACATGAGCCATGATGACAAATCCTGCCTCTGAACTCATATGCACCAGAGAGAAGGTTTATTCAGCTTGAAAAGTAACAGCGATTTAATCAAAGAAGCAGGGGATTGCATGGACAAAGTGGAGTAATATTATGAATGTAGCGGAGAACATAGACCATAAGGAATAACTAAAAGAACATTTTATTCTTAGCTTATTTTGACTGTGAAAAGCTGGATTGCAATATGGTTCAATATCTGGGAGCCATATTTTTTCATTTCATTTTCTTTTTGTGTTGAACAATAAATCTACTCTAAATGAATTAAAGCTATGATGCACCGATACAGATACATGTATCTGACACAATACATGTCGGACACGTCGACACGCAATTCTTCAAAAAAAAAGTACCGACACGATATGTTGTCGACACGTTAATTAAAATATTTAAAATTCTTCATTTATATAGTATAAATTTAGTTTTATACCCATTATTTATTTTTCTTGTTGAAATATTTTAACTATAAGTACCCATTTGTTATTTAATATTAACTTAAGTTGAAAAAATATAAGAAAAATTTATGATTTCTCTTACAAAGAAAAAAAATGACCATAGTATAGTGTCGAATGTGTGTCGGACACGCCACTCTATTTGAAGTGTCCATACAACAGATTATAAAAGTGTCACTACTACAACAGCTTAAACTCTTAGATAAGGTGTTTCAACATGATACCAAAGTAGGTAAAGGTCTTGGGTGTTTCAACTCACTCATTCATAAAACTGTGCAGGTGTCTTTTGATAAAAAAAAAAAAATCAATTTATCATGCACATAAAGTGACGTGTCGAAACTAAATTTAAATAATAAACGTGTCTCCTCCCTAAAAGCTTATGCATTTAGATGAGTGAGGTGTTCAACAATTGGTAGATGAAATATGAACTTTATAGAAGTGTTACAGTAATCATAAGAACAGAATTTTATGAAATCAACAGTATAAAATTTGAAATTACAACTAGAGAAGAAGTTTCTAATTAATCTCTAGAGTAGAAATTTAGACGGTCTCGTCCAATTATACACTATTCTCAATTTCCTCCATCATTTATATCCTGAACAGTCATTTTTAAAAGTAGGCTACAATTTTGACTGACTTTTCAACATTTTGATCATTTTCGAAAACTTATCACTCGCCTAGATGTCATTGCTTGATTCTTAATGGAAATATCATCTACTTAAATTTTGTTGTGCAAGACATGAGAAAGTATAGGCATCACTTGTATATGTATGTTAGAACAACAGAGAATCATGTGAAAGTGATACCACATCTTCCTTAACCATGGAAAATGAAAAGAAGAAAAGGAAAATGCATGAAGAAGACAATTACCAAATATAGCTTCTACGAACTCAATATACCAATCATTACAGGGCTATATATATATAGTATAATTTGATTTAGTTTTTAATACCTGAGGAGCCCTTGTTAGGTTCACTTTTGGTCCTAGCCAATTCTTGCACCAGGAGAGAGAATTGTATGGTACCTACCAAACAAAAAAGGCATCCTTTAATGAAACTGAAGCACAAAACAATCACCTACATTATTATACTCTACAAGATGCTCATGCGTTTGTATGATTATCATACCGTCCCGTCCCCACTAGCAGCACCAGGGTCCCCTTCAACCAAATTCCCAGACCTGAATACAAAACAATTAACTAAATTAAGAATTCAAGGCATCTAAAGTTTCCCCAGTCGATGCACATTACAGATGAGTGCATCTCTCTAAACAATCCAAGTTAAAGAACATATAACAATGGCGAAATCATCTTATCAAATATGGGATTCTGATACTATGTCACACTATTATACATGTTGATTAAGTGGATCATATTTTCGTATATTGGGGGCTAGTTGAAGTAGCTGAGGGTGTAAGGGAAATTTCAGAATTAGCGCTCTATATAAACAACCTATTGTAACCCTATTTGAAGTTAGTGAATTTATTTGTGCTCTACAGTGGACTTAGTCACATTTCCGAACCCACGTAAATTCATGTGTTGATCTTATTGTTCTTATTTTTTATTTTACTTTTTTGACTTTTGCATTTCAACACCACAACTCGAAATGTTCCTTTACATATGTAGTACAAGAGGAGTGGTTTCCCAAAGGAAAATTGAAGAAGTGGTGACCATCTTGTAAGAAGAAATATAGAAATGCCACAAAAACCTAAAGCTCTTGTCATTTCAATCGTTCAAATTTACAACTATCAAAAATACAACTGTGGCGAGGAACGAGCAAGAGCAAGAGAGAGATTCCAACCTTCAGTATTTAGTTTCTTTCACAATATAATGCTTAATTTAACATTGGATAGAGAGACATCAGCTTCCACCAGGTACAACTCAATCTAATGAACAAAATAGTTCAAAATGATTATAAGCATGCAGCCTAGACTACAAGAGGTACAAAATATAAAACCACAACAGAAAACAGAATTAGAACAACCCAAAAAACCTAGACCATTCTGACCTGTGAGTTGAGGCTGTTGAAAAAAAAAAAAAAAAGCCCAGAAAGAGTAAGAATTAGGAGTTCGCGTTTCAACTGCCCTTTGTCTTGTGCTCTAGGCTATCCCTCAATAAGCTATAGTGTAAGCATTGACAAGGGAAGGGAAAGTTAAAGTGAGTATTACAGCCTCTATATGGTTTCTCTATTAACTTTAAGTAGGAGATTATCCATTTGGCTTATACTTCCATAGAAGTGCTTTACAAACAACATGCTTCGTTAAGCCAATTAATTTCCACACAGCCCTCTCTTCATAATTCAATGTGTAGCACAAATATTTTGAACAAGAAGTAGATTGTTGCTCAGAAATCCAAGGTTCGGTAAAGAAAGGGTTTCTGGGATCTTCAGTCATAGAGTCAAGACAAAAACCTAATTATCTGGCTGACAGGCTGTCATTATGCCTATTGATACGCTGATAGGCATAAGCCACATGACAAGTTAGTAAACATGGCACTCATCCAGTATGTTCCGTAAATTGGGAACATAAAATTTGTCATTGTGAATTTCAACATCTATGTATATTACAACAAATTGACAGAAGAGTGAGTCTCAACATGCAATTAAAAAACATTTTTTGGTCAGGGTTACTAAGAAGTTTAATTTACCTTTGATTATCATTCCTATTAACCCCACCAGAATTCCACAGGAGGAGAATAAGAACAAATTTGATGAACGATGATTTGAGAGTTTCAATTATTTTTTGAAGTAAAACCAGATGGAACAAAAGCAACCACGTTAAATATTTCCAGTATAATTCATAACATTATGCAGTTCAAGTGTAGTTGACGGTCACCTTGAATATAAAGATCCTTCAAACTCATAAATGACGTCAGTAATGATCCAGTTATCAGGGTAGGGCTTCCCACTTGGTGCAAAATAGTAACCAACCTGTTCCCTCACACGAAAGATATCAACATTCGTCAACATAAAGAACAGGAATAAAACCATTCCACATTAAGAAGTATCGGTTTTAGAATTCACTTCTAGAAATATGTAGGAAAATCAAGAAACAAGATTGACCTCAGTTTTTGAATCTGTTCCATATATACAAAAGATGTTCTTAAGAGGTGGTCTGTCCCAAGGTGTTAGAGGATTTAGAACTGGATCACCATGGTATGACCTGAAATATGCTGGACTTAGAAAACTCGGTGTGGCGCTACAATAATTAATGACATCATTTGTTTGAAAGAAATCAAGGTAAAGAAATATGAAAAGAACCAGTTATAGCTCATTCGATAAAGTTTCTATCAGGTAATCAGATGAAAAGTTGAAGCTACGTGGAAGTAAAAGTTGTAAATACAGGTTGAAGACGTGACAATAATAAAATGGTCAAAGACGTGATGTCATGTAAAAAAAAAAAATGACCAGAGTTTGAAGGGGAAGAAGTAACAGGATCATGTTACTTTCCCTTGCAGTTGGGCTATAGGAATATATTAGCTTAGTACAGAAACATGGTCAAGTGAATGAAGATACACAGCATCGGAAATAACTGACAACTCACTCTTCTAGTTGGTACAAGAGCCTTTGACTATGAGAATCATATTCAGCTATAGTTTTGAAGAAGGTTCCATCTGACACTTCACGGGCAGAAAAGGATAACTGAGTCGGGAATCCACAGTCCATTGCGGACATATTCGACGGCACTACTTCTATAAACGAAGGATAAGCTTCATCCCCTGCCAGAATATTGAAAATTTCTGAAGAGCATGGTTAAGTATAAAGTGTGTCGCAACACAGTGAATCATCACAAACAGTAATAACACACATCAGCACATGACACTACATGGCATACCTCGAGATGAAGGAATTTCAATATTGATAATATTTGTTGGCCATCCAGAGTAGTTTGTTTGAAACTCTTGTTCATCACAATGATATGCATGATGACCTTTTTTGTTCACGTCAGAGAAATGCTTCCAGTATACATTATCTGTTCTACAATGTTTTGAAAACGGCATCATCCATGGTGAAGAGCCAAATGAATTGAACATCAATCGAGCTGTTCCCTGATAACTTGCCAAATTATATGATGAACATGTGTTAATGCAGGCTCAAAAAGGAAAAGGGGCCAAATTGTAGACCCCCCTCCCTCCATCCAACCTAGCCTATAGTGTAGTCTAATAGTGAAATTTTTCAGAACCGATTCTTACAGAGGAAAAGGTGTACAGTCATCATAAATCCTAGGATCTAGCTTAAAAATTTAACAATAACAAAACTCTCACAAGAAAATAGTAATGCTAAGAAATGAGAAATATCATTTTAACTTTTTGAGAAGAAAGTTAAAAACTGAAGAGGTTGGATAACTCAGTATTGTATGCCCTTTCTAATCTTAATGAACTTGTTAGAAATATGCCATGATAATAACCAAGTCAAACTACATTACCAATACATTTTAGCTGAATACATGTTAAATGCATTCATCGTACTAATAAATCACGCATCTTTTTCAACGGATTAAATGTTTAAAACAAAAGTATATCATAACAAATAGATGAGAACTAAAATTAAACCTCGGAGACAGGAAGCCCGAATGTGAATCCAGATAGAATTGCTTTGACCGTCTCAGTTGCACCAAGAAGAGGAGCTCCTGAAGACAAAATGAGGGAATAACAACACATTGCATGGCTTTCTAACCAGCATAAAGATAAAACTAAGACATAAACATACCAACAGCGAAGTAGGCATGGATATGTTTATCTAACCACTTGATATACATTTTGGGGGCAATTTCTAATTTCAACCACTCCAGAAAGTATCTGAAGACATTGTTACCCAATGAGTGAGCAAAAACTATTGAAGGGCCACCACGCAGCTTAAAAGCAGTTTCAAAAGTAATCCTGCAGCAAGAAAACCAAAGCAAAGTCTGATTGAAGTGTCAACCTTTGTCTAGAAAAAAAATGGGCAATAAAGCAGGAGTAGATCTTGCACAAAAAATTGAAGAACGTTCAGAAAATTTGTTATGGCTGCTAATGCCGTTATACTACTTCAGAGATTTTCATTTTTGAATGTCAGAAAATCCATGGTTTCTCGTACAAATTTCTAACGTCTATGTTAAACAAGCTTGATCTCTTGTCACTTATATGTGCTAATTAGTTTACTGCCTGGACACAAGGAAGCACATAAAATGGAATAAGAACCCACTAAAATAAAGTAAAAGGACAGAGAATCTAAACCATGATCCACACCCGAATCTTATAAATTGCTTTAGGAAGCAAATTACTTTTAAAATTACGAAACAGTGAAAGATAGTGATTCTGAAACGTGTTTTATAATGATTTGGATCTCAAATTATCTCTTATAGCGACTTTATTTTCTTTTCTCCCTTTTTTGGGAGAGTGTCATTATCTGGGTATGTGGACTTTTTTCTTCATAAATTGGATGATACAAGAATGCAACGATGAGATCATGTGCTATATAAAATGCAAATCAGTTAAACAGAATTCAAGAGATAGGTAGGATAGTGCAAACTTTAGTTTATGAAAATAAAGGTCACGCTCTTCAAGTTTTGATGGTGACAATCTCCAGTCATATGGGACCGCAATTATTGAATTGGGCTCAATACCAAACTCAATGCACCACTTAACCCATTCTTTCCACACTGAAGAAAGAGGACCTACAATGATGGGGATATTACCAGCAGAAGATGAAATACATCAAACATGTCAAGCACCATAATTAAAAATATATACATCATGATGATCAGTAAAATCATTCAGCAAAAATAAGATTCAGAACTACAGTTTTCAATTTACCAAGACTTCAAACATATAACTTTCATATGTAATATTTGAATATCTAGAATGAATCCATTGTGAAAAGAAGTGTCACAGAGATGAAGTCCAAGATGAAACATCAGCATAAAGGCACAAATTCACAAGCCTAAAGAAGATTAGTAGAACTATATTCCTTTTTGATTAGTTCTATAGAAGACATCTAAACAGTATCTTGGACTACAATTCTGAAATTACTACATAGAAGACTTTTTACATGCAAGTGTGCGCAAAGGAAAGAAGTTCATGGTTGAAAAACCAGAATAAAAATTTATACCTCTAACGTAAATAGTAGAACTACATTCCTTCTCTAGATATAATTTCCATAAAATTAGTTATGCAGAATACATCTAAACAGTAACTTCAAGTACAATTCTAAATTTACTACTTGTAAGACTCATTATATGCAATTGTCAAAGAAAAGAAGTGTGGGGGTCCAAACCAGCATGAAGTATATACCTGTAATGTAGCCTGGATCAAGCTCTGTAATAGCAGAAAGACCACTGTCAGGGCGAGACTTGCATTCAGGGTGATCTGTTTGATTGTAAGGTTCCAGTAATATACACTTAAGCCAGCAATTCATGGCAGATAGAAGCTGAAACACATAAGACATTCATAGTTTAGAAAAGCAGAAACAGGTACTGAGACGTTTTTCTTTCGTGAGGCGAGGCATAAGTTTTGAGGCGCTTTGAGGCATAAGCCTCATTGAGAACCAAAAAACTTAGTATCAGGACGAGACTTGCATTCAGGGTGATCTGTTTGATTGTAAGGTTCCAGTAATATACACTTAAGCCAGCAATTCATGGCAGATAGAAGCTGAAACACATAAGACATTCATAGTTTAGAAAAGCGGAAACGGGTACTGAGACGTTTTTCTTTCGTGCGGCGAGGCATAAGTCTTGAGGCGTAAGCCTCATTGAGAACCAAAAAACTTAGTAAAAATATAAAAATATTTAAAAATAAATATTCAATAACATAAACAAAATGTAAAAATCTTTAAAACAACAAATTATTAAGAGCCCATTTGGTGTGAGATATTTTGCAAGAAGTTTACATTTTGGGAGAATGTGTGGTAATTGAAAATGAGTTTTGAGAGAAATTGTAAAAAAAATTCAGGACCAAACAGGGGCTAAGTATCTTAAAGAGAAGTAACAACTAAAGTCAAACAAAGTATCTATACATTTTTTCCCTTTTTTATGATTAATTTAAATTGTTTACTTTTATTTATAGCAAAATAAATAATAAGTTTAGGTTTTAATATAAAATTTGATTAAATTAGATATGCAAATTATGTGAATTTTTGGTTTTAAAAAGTGGAGGGTCACACATTTGTGAGGGACACGCCTCTTAATTAATGAGGCGTATGCCTCGAGGCGTAAGCCTCAATCAGTCAAGGCGTAAGCCTCACTCAACCCTTAAGAAAACTTGTATTGAGGCATTTTTCCAGTGTCTCATCCTAAAGCGGGCCTCAAAGCGCTAATGCAAAACTTTTTTTAAAACCATGAAGACATTATCAATAAATCATGAGCCACTTTAAAAAGGACAAGTAGTTCACCGCGTTTGGAAGTACTGAAACATTCTCTATTTTAATGACTTGATTTTAGATTTCTGCCACTGGTATGTAATGCATTATTAGAAGATATCTTAGTTTATTTAGCCTATGTTTGACAACTATTATAATCAAGTTGTCGGGTGTTATTTCATTTTTCTAGATAGAATTTGTAGTTAAAAAGTGGTTTTAGGAAATGTGTGTGGTTAAAAAGTGGTTTGAAAAAACGTGTTGATTCTAACACTTAAAATAACACATTTTACCGAACGCGTGCTTAGTTTCTTTTTTTTTTTTTTTTAATTTGCTTAGTTTCCAATTTTGAGACTTAATTTAGAAAAGATAACTATCGTTTGATTTAATAGCTTTTATCATATAGTCGAGGAATTACCTATAACATTACTACCAAAGTCAAACTTTCCATGCATCATCAATCGTGTGCCAAAATTAATATCTTCTACACTTGTAACCTTTTTTTTTATGTGCAATTAGATGTGGAGATTCTAATGACAATTATTATGCTTTATTGTGTGTTTCATTAACTTGATTTCCTAAGCATATTAAGAAAAAGTTTTTGGAGCACTCACAAAGAATTTATTTGATTAGCCATCACACTTGAATGAAAGTTATATTTTCAATGTGCAAGAATTGTTTCTTCATCGAGCCTAGGGGAGCTTTCGATGTTACAATCATTTTTTCTATAGCATATACAGTGATAGTTCCTTGTGCTACTCATAATGCACAACCTACAAAATATTTTAAGGCTGAGTTACACTTCAAGGCACACGCCTCATTAATTTCGAGGCATGCGCCTCACAAATGTCTAGCTCCCTACTTCTTAAAACCCAAAAATTAACATTAATCGGCACACTTTGAAAATCAATTTACATCTAATCTACATGGTTAATTTTTTTTGAAAAGAAACAACTATATTAATGATAATGATGGAAAGGATACAAGTTAGTCCGATGAGAGTCGGACAGTAAAAAGAGAAGAAAATTGTATCCCTACAACAAAAAGCTCCAGTCTCTAACTAAATCAGCAAATAAAATTCCTCTAAATTCTTTTACATTGAACAACCAAATAGCTGTCCAATATCTAACTTTATCCCACAAATTTCCATAAGAATCCTCGATGTCGTCAAAAATTCTCTTATTCCGCTCTAACCAGATCACCCAACAAATAGCCATAGCGCTGACATTCCACAACTTTTGTTTCATCTTGTCACTTGAGATAAAAGAGAACAAAAACTCTGAACAACGTTGTTGACGTACCCATTGCACCTTGAATTCTTTAAACAAGCTATTCCAAAACTGAACAGAGAATTCACAATGTAAAAACAAATGGTCCAAAGTTTCATCGTGTTTTTTACACAACACACACCATCCAGGCAACATAGAAAGATTAGGCCGCCTAATTTGTAGGAGTTCATGAACGTTCACTCGTTCCCGTAATAGTAACCAAGTGAAAACTTTAACTTTTGAGGGCACAGGACTTTTCCAAATATATTTGAACCTATAGTTCAACAGATGATGTGTCGACTCCTTCAAGCATTCAAAAGCTGATTTACAAGTGAAGAATTCTGAGCTATCTCCCATCCAGACTCTTCTATCTTCTAAGTTATGACAAACGGTCTTGTTATCCAATATATTCAACAGCTCAATTAGTTTTGGTATCTCCATGTCTAGCAGATTTCTCTTAAAGTGCAGGTTCCAAGAGATACTAGTACTCATCCCCTCGCCTTCTGTATCTAGAAAATCGTATATTTTCCCATTTTGCAAAGAAGAAATTCCTGCTAAAACAGTAAAATCCTCTTCCAAAGGCTTATTACCCACCCAAATATCTTTCCAGAATCTTATATTCCTTCCATTACCAACCTTCAATTTGACAAATCTTGAGAATTCTTTATAAAGAGAAGCTATACCTTTCCAAGGTCCTCTAAAAGTCAGTCTCTCCCCCAGTTTAGAATCCCATTGGTTTTCTTGAATACCATATCTACTTTTAACAACTCTAAACCATAGAGTATTAGTTTCCAAAGGAAATCTCCACAGCCACTTCATCAATAATGCTTTGTTTCTGACTTTTAAGTCCCCTATTCCCAAACCACCTTTTGCCTTTGAACGGCAAACAATGTCCCAAGCAACCAAATGATCACTACCATTTAAATCTCCGCCCTCCCAAAGAAAATCCCTCATTAACTTCTCTAAATTGTTTAAGACCATAACAGGTGCCTTGAATATGGACAAGTAATAAATGGGCATCGACGATAAAACAGATTGTATGAGTGTAAGTCTTCCTCCTCTAGAGAGATATGCATTTTTCCATCCTCCCAATCTCTTGGCCACCTTTGCAATAACCGGTTCCCAAAAAATGCTTTTTCTCGGATTATCACCCAGAGGCATTCCTAAATATTTAATAGGCCAAGAGCCTACCTCACAATCCAATACCCCAGCCAAATCATCCAACCAGCTATCCTCCACATTAATCCCCAGCAGTTGGCTTTTATGCAAATTTACCCTCAATCCTGATAGAGTACAAAAGGCCTTCAAAATCATCAACAAGTTATGAATTTCTTGATTATTTGCGTTCAAGAAGAACAATGTGTCATCAGCAAATTGTAGATGGGATACAACAACCTTTTCTTTACCCACAGAAAACCCCCTGATAATAAAATTTTCTTTTGCCTTGTCAACCAACCTCCCCAAGACATCTACAACCAATGTAAACAAAAAAGGTGACAAGGGATCCCCTTGTCTAAGACCCCTTGATCCTCTAAATTTTCCAGTAGGTCTGCCGTTAATGAACACAGAATATGAAACTGAAGAGAGGCAACCCATAATCCATTTTCTCCATTTATCCTTAAATCCTTTTCGCTTTAAAACAAAATCAAGAAATTGCCACTCCACACAGTCATAAGCCTTCTCAAAGTCTATTTTGAACACCACCCCTTTTTTCTTAGAGCATCTGTAGTCTTCTACAACCTCATTGGCCACTAAAATGATGTCAAGAATCTGTCTGCCTTCTACGAACGCCCCTTGCGAATCTGATATGGTATCACCCAAAACTTCTCTAAGTCTCAAAGATAATGCTTTTGAAATGATCTTGTATAAGCTAGTTACAAGACTAATAGGCCGATAATCCTTCACTTTTCCACAACTCAATTTTTTCGGGATTAAACAAATATATGTTTCATTTGTTATCCCATTTACCACCCCATCTCTCTCGAATTCTGCAAAAACCTTCATCAGGTCATCTTTCATAATTTCCCATTGAGATTTGAAAAGTGCTAATGTAAACCCGTCAGGTCCAGGTGCTTTATCTCCATCACATGCAAACACGGCCCTTTTAACCTCATCTTCATCAAACGGCCTTTCAAGCCATTCCGCCAAGGATTGTGAAATTTCCTTCCATTCAAGACCTTCAAATCCTGAAAAAGGAGTTGCTGCCGAAGTGTAAAGCGAACTAAAAAAACCAACAATTTCTTCTTTAATTTCTCTATCCGTTTCCACAATCTGCCCATCTTCTTTTTCTAACTTCGACATGTAATTTCTGGCTTTTCTTACATTCATTAAACTGTGGAAGAGCTTAGAATTTGCATCCCCTTCTTTAGCCCATTTAAACTTGGATTTCATTCTTAACGCTCTCTCATCTTCAAAAACCAATTGCTGCCATTCGCGTTTGATAGACTCCCTTTCTTCTTTTAACTGATTATTCCAGCGACCATTCAATTCCTCGTTGTCCAGAGTTGTGATTCTTCGTTCTAACACACTTCTAATCAGTCTTCTATCGCCAAACACCTCATTTTTCCACGATTTCAGTTTACCTTTTATGTTTTGCAACTTTTTCATAAAACGGTAACCTTCCCAACCAAACTCCCCTGGTTCAGCCCACCATTCTGCAAAATCCTTCCCAAAAGATTTGTGTGTTAGCCAAGCATTTTCAAACCGAAAAGGTGAAGGTCCCCATTTAGGTGGGTTTGAGTCCAGAACAATCGGGCAATGATCTGAGACCACCCTCACAGCCACTTCTTGTCTACAATAGGGAAAAATTTCTGTCCATTGATTACAGAACAGAAACCTGTCTAACTTACAACAAATGGGAACTTCCCTAAAATTAGACCACGTAAATTGCCCACCATTCAGAGATGGATCTCTTAGGCTCAGTTCCCTAACCAAAGTATCAAACAATTTCATGCTTCTTGTATTTGTATGGCTGTTGAACTTCTCATCAACCCTCCTTACCACATTAAAATCGCCCCCTAGACACCAATAATCTCCACATAAAGTGCTTAGTCCAGCTATCTCATCCCAAAAATTTTCCCTTCCACTGTAAGTGTTGGGTCCATAAATACCCGTAAACCACTACTTTTCCCTTCCTTCCATTTCAATCAAAATAGAAATGGAAAATTCCCCAATCAAAGAATCAATCACCCTTATACGTCTAGTATCCCAAGCTATCATCATACCTCCTGCCCTACCAACTGAGGGAAGTGCAACCCATTCTTTAAACCTCGATCTCCAAATGCAGCCCATGAACTTTCTATCAAGTACTTCTCTTTTTGTTTCCTGTAAAACTACTATATCTGGATTTATCTTATTTAAAACCTCCTTTATGGCTCTTCTTTTAGAGGTAGAACCTGTACCCCTAACATTCCAAGAACACATCTTCATGGTAACCTTGTGTTTTTCCCTTTACAAAGTCTGCTCTTCCCATAATTCACATTGAATTGCAGATTCTGTAGCTCCCTGTGACCTTTTTTGTTGATTATGCTTCTGGACGGGTTTTGTTCTTGAAAAGAAGACACCATCTGGATACCCATCTGTGTCAGAACATCTTGTATTTCTGTCCATTCCCCTAAACTGTCTCCGATTATTGAACCCTTCTTGCTATGTGCAACATCTTCAACCTCCATGTTTTTCGAACTCAGATTCTTACCCTCTTCTTCCCTAGAGCCTTTATTGTTCTGCTTGTCTGTACCAACTTCAGTATGTGGGGTTAATCCAGAACCTTCCTCCCGTTCATCCATCTCGGCCAGAAGAAATTTAACAGCCGGCAAGATATCCTCTGATGCTTCCACTGAATCTGACACGAATGAGTTATCTTCATCTGTATCTGAACTGTCAGCTACGGAAGAAGAAGAATCCAGTCCCTCGACAATCTTAAGTTCATCAAGATTATCATCAAAACCTTCCTCGTTGATAGTCTGTTCCATCTCTCCAGTACTGCGGGTAAAAGTTGTGTTTTCGCCAAATTCTCTAAATCTCCTTCTGCTCCTGTCTCTGTAATATACTTGGAGGCTTTTATTTTCTTCGGTTTCCTCGTCAGCATCTCCAGACTCGTCCGTTGCTTTTAGTATTTTCCCCTGTTTTCCTTTTGCTGGATTTAACCTGAATTCGTTCCACCTTAGGATTTTCCCATGAGTAAAATCCCCAATCTGTTTGGGCTTAATTCTTTTCAGCTTAGTAATATTATTAGCCCATTTTTTAGCTATCTTAATGGGTTCTGAATGTGACCTCTGGATTTCCTCCATATTCTGTAAGCCCAGAGTGGATTCAGATTGTGAATATAGAACTTCTGGCGATGGGCTAGTGGGCAATTGGGCTTCTTCATAAGGGCTTATGAGCAAGTGGGCTTGTGAAGATGGGCTTGCAATCAACTCGGACTCAGAATGGCCAAAATCCCAACCTGAAGAAGGTAGACAGAGTTGACTTCTCTTCCTCTGCGTCCCCTTAGAAAAGGCATCCTTCCCATGAAAAGAAATGATAAAGGAGAAAGGTACCAAGTTTCTAGGCTGACGATTTATATTCCCAAGAATCCATTTACAACAATAGATCTGCATTAATTGCATATTATCTAAGTTATAGTTCATAATGGCCCTACCTTCTATAGCTGAAACATCATTACTGCTAGAGCCGTATTCCCAAGTCATTGGGGTTGGAATGTCCTTCATCTGTTCCTGACGAATATCGTCAACTGGACATTTAAAATCCTTAACTGCCACGTCATTGTCTTCAACCTCTTTCTTCCGATGCCATTTAGTGTTGCAGGTTCCATGAAATTTGTACCTTCTGTCATTAAGTTTAAAAAACTTCAAACATATAAATTGACCATCGCAAGGCAGCACCAGTTTTTCCTTAATAAAGCCTCCTGTGTTGCCTCTTAACTGCATCCTAGCATGAGGAAGAAATTTCAACTCTGCAGTTGCATGATCGATGTCTATTAATCCACCACAAAGGTTCCCTATCACCTTAAAAACGTGTATATTCTACAAATGAAGAGGCAGCCCTTCAACTCCAATCCAGCTATGATTACACCCAATCTGTATATCTTTGAACTGCTCCTGCATAGACCATTTCTGAAACCGGACCATTGCGACTGCTGGCAATCGGATCGTCCCCCAAGATTCTGTCTGCTTCTTTTCATCTTCACTGGTACACCATAATACTGCCCTGTCATCGTGCATAGGACTGATTTCTGTATATCTATTCATAAAAATATCCAGACCATATTGAATACTTTCCCAGGAATCTGAACTGTCTTCTCTGAACAAGAGCACTGCGTTCTTCCAATTCCTTTGATGGGTAGCTGCCTTCCTATATTCATGAAAACTACCTACTCGTTTGTTCATGTTGTCAGCAAACAAATCACGAAAACTGGGGACTCCTGGTTTAGCTGCAGGTAACTGAGAAGACATACTCCTTCCTAACCATGGTCTATTAGCTCCGTGAGCTATAGCAGTGTTGCGCTTCCCACCCTTATTGTTCTCATCCTGTTTTGAAGCACGTTGCCTATTCCAAGAGTTTTTCCCCAGTACATTTATCAAACAGCCTACAAGCCCCTTCCAACCTCTATGATTTCCACCTTTTGGAACAATAATATGCTTAAGATCACCATTCATAATCTTCGTGACTTTCAAGAAGATACCTCTCTTATTTTGGTAAACCTCCAAAATCATTACAAAAGATGAGTTTCTGAATAATCTTTTGAAATGATAAAAATCCTTAGCTTTCAGCAGGGTTTCCAAAGCCTCTTCCATCCAAGTAGCAGCATCAATAGAAATTGTAATTTCGAAGCTTGTATGTCTGGTTCTTTCTGAAATCTTGACAGAACCTCCCCCATTCACCAAAAACAGCACAAAAGTTTTGTGTTCTGTGGTAAAATTCCAATACCGCGGCGCCATCTTTTGTGATTCTCCCATATTCTTGTTACCTGCACTCTGTCTGTAAGGTTCCATAAACTTTCTTACCAACAATCCACGAGTTCAGCTTGAAAAAACCACTTCCAATCCCGTATGAACAGTAACCGCGTAGGTATGGGCAGCAATGGATCTCAAACAAGCTGAAAAATCATCCCAAGAAGCTTCCCCAAGGTGCCAAGATGAAAGCCTAGTAGTTTGCAGCTGGACAATCTAGAAATTTAAACCAAAACATGTGAAAATTCGTTGCTCAAGTTTGAAGACAGCAAACCATGCCCTAGGTGCTCCAATGTTCAAGAATCCATCCCAAAACTATGTAATAATCATGTAAAAAGATGTATTCTAGCTGGAAGAAGAAAGCCCAGTACAAGAACTCCCACGAAAAACACGAATCGAGACCCAAAATCAAAGTGAAGTTCTCGTATGAACAGTAACCCGAGGCCCTAGGTGCTCCAATGTTCAAGAATCCATCCCAAAACTATGTAATAATCATGGAAAAAGATGTATTCTAGCTGGAAGAAGAAAGCCCAGTACAAGAACTCCCACGAAAAACACGAATCGAGACCCAAAATCAAAGTGAAGTTCTCGGATGAACAGTAACCCGAGGCCCTAGGTGCTCCAATCTTCAAGAATCCATCCCAAAACTATGTAATAATCATGGAAAAAGATGTATTCTAGCTGGAAGAAGAAAGCCCAGTACAAGAACTCCCACGAAAAACACTAATCGAGACCCAAAATCAAAGTGAAGTTCTCGGATGAACAGTAACCCGACTTCAAGAAGCAGAAGAATCGGAAGGGCAGAGTCTCTTACATTTCACAGCTAAACTTCATTACAGTTGAACCACTTTTTTACATGTCAACTTTCTTTCCCATCTTCACAATTACAATTCTAACCTATCGAGCCCTCTCCCTTCAATTTCCTCTTTTCGTAGCAATAGCTCCTTGGATCTTGGTATGGTTCACCACAGCATTTAAAGCAGTGTAGGATCAATAACAAACAAACATAACTTCTTAAGGATACATGAAGTAATAACTATTTAAGCAACTATTTCAAATTTCTAATCTACATGGTTAATTTAGTAAAATCTCTAAGACAATGGGAGGATTTACTGTGGGGACAACCTGCCCGAATTGAAATTTTTATAATATATAAATGTTTACTTTTATTTTTACACATTTGCCCCTAGTAAACTTTGAGTTTTTTGGCTTCGAATGAAAAAAATGGTGTCATAACACCACTGTCAACGGACATGATGTGTGCAGGAAATGGTTTTCATTCATTTTTTAATTCAATTTACTGACACATTTCAATGGGTCTTTGACCAATTGATTCATCTGCAGTACAACCCTTCTTAAATGTATCTTGGAAATGGGTTTTTAGTTCATAAATTTTTTTTTTTTTTTTAAATTATGGAAGTAAAAGTAATAATTATCAGTGTGAAGTTGCTATATGCAATATGGATTTTAATAAGCATTCGTAAAATTTTACTGCATATACATAATCAATACAAATACAAAAGCATATAAAAATAATAATCTAAGATGCTATTTGTAAGGATTTGTCTATCAATTTAACTGTCTATTTTAGTAATCAAAATCGTTAATTTCAATACTCTTGGTTCAAGAAAAAATTCGCGGATTTCGCCCCCACTATGTGAAATTCCTAGCTCCGCCCCCGCGTTAAGATACTAAAACCTAAATTAATTATTTGATTTGCTATAAATAAAAATAAACAATTCAAATTAATCCTAAAACAAAAGGGAAAAAGAAGGATTTATGAATACCTTGCCTGAATTGAGTTGCTACGTATTGTTATTGATTTATTTTGTGCTTATTTGTATTGATACACATGAGTATCCGTTTTCTCAAACCATGTCTGGTTCATCAAAACTATACCCTCCTTGGATATAATTAAGCTATATATTGTTGTCCAGGGTTCAATACAAACATTTGGTCAAGACAAAAGATCAACCTCCTTGGAATATAACACCCTATTTGGAAACAGTAAAAAAAGGGTTTATAAGCCTCTGTTCGATAAGTGTAGTTTTTTTTAGTTTATAAACTCTACAATTTTCAATACAACTTTTTAACCACACATATTTTCTCTCTCTAATTTTTAATCCTCCACCCACCTCTAGATCCGTGCAAAACAATAAAAAAACTGGTTTAAAAACAAGTTCACGCCTCCGAACAAAGGCTAAACCATTTTTTTTAACACAACTTCTCAAATCACCTTTAACCACACACATTTTCTCTCTTCAATTTTCAACCACATATTTTACCTAGAAAAAAAACCGTGAAATGTGCTGCCGAGAACACTCTGTAAAGTGCCACTCTAACTTGTCGGAGTCGACTTCTCTCAATCGGGGAAAATGATGCCATATTAGAAGATATATTAGTTTCTTTAGTTTTCAATTTTGAGACTTATTTTAGGAGACATAATTATCGTTTGATTTAATAGCTTTTATTATATATTTCCTACTTTGGATGTATTTATTGAAACCATATATAAAGGGCTCTTTTGCATTGTAATAAGAGCAATTTTGATATATGATAAATTGATACTTCCATTGACCCTTATTCTTCTCTTCTCAAACCAATTTCTCTCTTCCCCTTCTCCTTCTCCTTCTCCTTCTCCTTCCTCTTCTCCTATAATTGTTCTATTGCATCCTACATCAGTATGAGTTCTATATTGATTTCATTTAAAATACTTGTATGAAAAGGAAGAGGTTTGAATGAAGGAGGAGAGAAAATTAAATTTTGTGGAACTAAAATAGAATGTCCAATGATTGTGTCTTTTTAGTTCAATGGATTAATCACATGTTCATAATTCCCACTGTAATTGAGATGCTTGTTTCTTTCGAATAAAAATGCTTACAGCCAGCACTATAGGGAACAATGTCGCAAAGGAGGATTGGCCGGGTTCAGATAATTTGTGAACGTTAAGTTGATCACTATGGCGATCAATTTTATAATGCGTGTTCTAGTATCGGTCAAACAACAATAGTTTCATGAATCACGCTAATAGTATGAAAATGTACAAATAACATTAACAAGGTTCAAAAATCATGCAAACGGGAAAGTTTCTTCATTATATTCTCAAATTTATGCAAATAATCAAATTAAACACATTAAAATCAACCAAAACCCACAATTACTAGACCTAGAACAAAAAGACTGTTGAAAAAAGAACAAAAATACGAAAAATGAAAAAGGAGAATTAACGTACTTTCGTGGTATCAAGCCAGACTAAATCGAGGGGATTAAAATCGAGAGGAGAGTAAGGACAGTCCAATATTGACCATGCTCTTAGTTGAGTGGAAGCAAATCCTGGAATTATAATTCCCGATAGTTTCGCATTCTCTCCTATGATATCGCCGCTATTGTCCCCGTTGCCGTTGCCGTCGCCGCTAGTCGCAACCGCGAGGAGGAGAAGCAGGACGGCGAGTTTTGCGACGCGGCGTTCTCTCATTGGGTGAAGTGAGAGAGTTTATGAAGACCGGTGTGGCGGACTGACTTTTCTGTTGGGAGATTCTGTGTATAAATTTCCTACGGACTATTTAACGGGCCTTTTTTTGTTATACTTCCGAAAATAGCCTTCATTAAAAGGAGAATTTACTGAAGAACACAGCTTGTTTGGCCAAGTGGCTCGTGCTTTGTGGGTTTTTGGCGGGCGGCTCCAAACTTTGAGAAAGTGCTTTCAAGAATCACAAGGAAAAGAGCCTCCTAAATATTGAATAATGTTATGCATTTTAAGGTTGAGATAAATTTCAATTCAATTGACGTTCTTTTACTGAAAATTGAAGAGGTGATTTGTGCATGGACACCTCCCCATTCTCTATTAGAATATTTGACTCAAATTAAGAATGAGAGTATTTTGGACAATTGATTTTCTTGTTAAAGTGATTGACTTTGAGATCAAGTTAACGGTGAAAATAAAATGAAGATAATCTTTTGACATGAATTTCTTTCCTTATTTTGATTATTCTACTTCAACAAGAAAATATCTTGGGGTAGAGGTGTCAATTCGGGTGGTTCGGGCCAGGTCGGGTCGACCCGCCACATAAAAGCTTGGCCCGCTTGGAAAAAAAAGCCCGCCCGCTGCGGGTTCCGGGTCAGCCCACAAATTTGAACTACAACCCGGCCCGCCCCGATGGTCCATCCGGGTTGAGCCCATGTGGGTCGCGGTTCATTCTGATTTGACTTGTATGAATAAAAATATAGATTTTTTCATATTTATAGTATTTGTCAAATTTCAAAATACAAAATGATTAAAATGACACGTTCATATTTATACCATAAAATATTTACATAGAATTTAAATTTATATTTTATGTTACATGAATTACTTCTAAAGATGCAAATTTAAATAAAACATAAACAAATAACAATTAAATGCTAAATGTATTTCTGATTACTATTATTAAAGAACATTACGTTTCTTAGTTATTATGGAGAAAAAATAAGATTTTACTTTAAAAGTTGTATTAGAGTTTGTAGAAGAAAGAGAATTTCAATGTTACCATATTTAATAAAAACATTTATTTTTTATTTATTTATTTTTTTCATGGGTCAGCGGGTTAACCGCGGTCCGCGAAGGTTTGACCTACGAAACTCGTGGTTCACAACTTCTTGACTCGTGAACCGCCGCACAGGTCACGGGTCGGCCCGCGGTCCCTGGTCGATCCGGACCGATTTTCACAGGTCTGGTCGGCCCGTCCTTCTTGACACCTCTATCTTGGTGTACAAGTAATACACGTTTTTGGGTTATGTTTACCTATAAATATGTGTGTTGAGGAGTCAAATAATTGTACATTGACTAGAGAGTATTGTGAGGAAAAATGTAGTCTAGCATATTAGTTTTTCTTGGATTCTTTGTGGGTTGTACAAAGAAGTAAAAATTGGTAGATGTGATAAAGCTTGGTTATTTTTCCTACAATACTTTGGGGGTTTGGTGAGTGCAATGTCTATATAATTGTAACAATTTATTATATAGTGAAAAGCTTTGGCAAGGGTCCGTGGACGTAGACAAGTTGTCGAACCAAGTAAATTTCTGTGTTCGTACTTATTTTTTGGTTTGCTTATTATTTCTTAAACATCAAAATTCCTATGGGGTTAATTAGAGAGGGAATTTGTGTGTAATTTCCAATAGTGGCGTCGTTGACGGGGAAATCGACGTCTAATTAACAGAGCATCAGGTGGTTCGAAGATTTATTTTGGAGCAAAAGAAAATATGTTTGGAAAGTATAACGTGGAGAAATTTAACTGGAAGATCAAATTTGACTTGTGGGAAGTACAAGTCATGGATGTATTGATTCAGACAGGACTGCAGAAAGCTTTGAAGGAAAAACCAACCCCGAGTTCTAACAAAGAAACTAAATCCAGCACGAGTGATGAAGATTGGAAAGAGTTGGATTTGAAAGCTGCTAGCATGTTACAACTTTGTTTGATCAAAAATGTTCTTGCAAATATTTATGGGATATTTGATGTGAAGGAAATGTGGGAAAAACTGGAAGAGTTGTATCGGATGAAGAGCTTGTCAAATAACTTATATCTGAATGAGTGGTTTCATTCTTTGAGAATGAATGCAAGTATGAAAATCTTAGACCATTTTAGTGTTCTTAATGGGCTTGTTTATGATCTAGAATCTATTAGAGTTAAGATTGATGATGCGGATAAGGTTCATCTGGTCTCTTCCATCCACGTTTGAGCACATCATGCTGATTTTGATATACAGGAAAGAAACAGTGAAATTTTCAGAAGTTAAGTTGATTAGGATGAAGTAACAGTTCATCTGAAAATGCTTTGCTTGTTACTGAAAAGTGGAAGAGAGGTAATTCCATGAAGAAAAAGGTAATGTGTTGGAACTATGGTAAATCTAGTCATGTGAGAAGAAATTATCCAAAAGGTGGAGCAGACTCGGCTAACTGCTCGGAAGTGGACAATGTGACTCTCCTGGTGGAGGGTGGTGATGATGTACTTTTGTAAGATAGAACTTCCTTATGGCATGAAGCCAGTTGCCATGATAGAGGATGTGTTCTTACTAGCGGGTACATGTGTTTGCACTCGGGCATTGGTTTCGCTTAATGCAAGGTGTATGGTGAAATTAATGTCAATGGCTAATGAGCTCCCAAGGAAAGCTAAACATGAGGGTTGCACCATAATTTTTCGGCAAGGTTTATTTTGACATGAGCCAATGAAAAGGTCAGAGTTCGTTAATAATTCTGAGTGGTTATACTCATATGGTGGAGTATGAGATCTTCAAAGTCGAAAATTGCTTGCTTGTTACCCAATTTTTGATTTAATTATTTTGGCTTGGATGAATTTGTGTCAAGGTGGAGATTGTTAGGATATTTGACCCAAATTAAGAATGAGAGTATTTTGGACAATTTATTTTCTTGTTAAAGTGGTTAACTTGGAGACCAATTTAACGGTGAAAAGAAAAGGAAGATAATCTTTTGGCATGAATTTCTTTCCTTGTTCTAGTTATTCTACTTCAACAAAGAAATATCTTGGGGTACAAGTAATACATGCTTTTTGGGTTATGTTTACCTGTAAATATGTGTGTTGAGGAGTCAATTAATTACACATTGACTAGAGAGTATTGTGAGCAAAAATGTAGTCTAGCATCTTAGTTTTTCTTGGGTTCTTTGTGGGTTGTACAAAAAAGTAGAAATTGGTAGATGTGGTAAAGTTTGCTTATTTTTTCTACAATAGTTGGGGGGTTTGGTGAGTACAAAGTGATGCGAACCCCTTCGGTGCGTTGACCGAAAATTTCCACAACAATTTTAATACCAACCCAAGAAAGCTAAAGTGGTAAATAAATGGATAAACACCTTAACCCAAATTTAAATCTAACCCAAAATTCAAGGATTAAACTAACACTAGCCCAATGGAAAGAAATAAACAAATTCCAAGGTGGCGGAAAATAAACAAAAACACAAGAATAACAATACTCAAGTAAAGTTGATTAAATTCCAAGAAGATAACAAGATCAAAGAGGTTTAACCTTACCTCAAGAAAGGGGTCTTCAAGACCTAGCTCTCAAGAGCAATTTTCTTAACATCCAAAGTTATTACAAATGAACAAGAAATGTGAATATAATGTACAAAATGGGAAAAATGTGTAATTTCAGTATTTACAATAAAACCCCGTTTTTTGTTGAAATTGCAAGAAAAACCCTGTTTTTTTGTAAAATGAAGTGTTTCGGTCGACCGAACTTATTTAGGTCAATCATTGGGTCGACCGAAACTGGACTTTCGGTCGACCGCCACTCAGCCGAAAACGCCTGAGGCTGGAACAAAATTTCTCTGCAGACTTTCAGTCGACCGGAATGATTTTCGGTCGACCGAAATTGGCCGATTCCAATTTCTTCTTCTTTTTGGCTCCAACTTGATTCTCGACTTCTTTTCTTGATTTATTCACATTGTTTAGTCTCGAATCTTGAACCTCTTCAACTTCGGATCTCGTCATGGGTCCCACGGGCACTTACATCGAGGTTTGACTTTCCCGATTCTCATCATCCCCTCCCTCTTGAAAAGGATTCGACCTCGAATCTTACTTGAATGCACTGTCATGAAACTCCTTGAACTTTGATCTTGCAACATTGTGTACCACAAGTTCATGCAATGAAGTTGGACCTTCGCGATTCTCATCATCTCCTCCTTCTCGAAAGAGATTCGACCACGAATCGGCACCTACAATAAAAATAGAAAATTCAGACACAATAAATGTAATTGAAATTTCATACTCACCGTGCAAAATCAATTTGTAGAAGCTGCCAAGAGTTTGAGATGCGCCAACACCACAGAGTAGTAGTTTGGATTTTATTTGATCGGGGGGTCGCTCCTTCCACGAATGGGAACACATCCGGCCGCCTGGATCAAACGGAATATGTTTCCCACCATGGTTGGCATCGGAAGCACATTCCATTCCAATTCCCCTAAATGGAAGCTCGAGCCTCCTGCAAAGGGGCTTAACCAAAGGTGCATTCTCGTGCCCACCTAAATCAACTCTTTCTTCGATAAACATGTGCATAAAGTTCAACAGAGTTAATAGGATAAAATCACAAGCACCTTTAAGTGGAGAAAACTTGCTAATATGATGAACAATTAGATTACAAGCAAACTTAACAACCACAAAATTAGCACCAATTTCGTGCAATTGCACAACTTCCTGAAAGAAAATATTAGCTATGTTGATGACCTTGTTGGTTTCGTTATATGCAATCAAATGCGACGTTTTAATACTCCTACCAACAATCACAAAAATAACATCATTTTCTTTCTTTATTCCAAGTAAACCCACTATAAAATTCATAGAAATAGCAGTCCAATGTTTACTCAGGATGAGCAAATATGCATGGAATTCTTGGGGCAAAAAACTTGAGTTTAGCCAATTTGCAAGTTCGGCATTTACTACAAGGGCAAACATGTTCAACACCAAGCTTCAAAGTAGGCCAATAAGATTGATCGCATAATACCCCTAAGACCCCGTTGATTTTAAATCGCCCCATCAAACAACTATCATGTGCCTCTCCCAGTAGCAATTTGCACATGGCACATTTAAAAAGAAACAATCCAATTTTTCAAAACAAATAATTATCATGCCCATAGAGTTCATCAAAATATCGCTCACAACATGATTCATAAATGTTTAATAAATTTGGATTATTAACATGCATGCCCTTAACATGTTCAAAATAAAATGAGGGGGTATCAAGAAATGTTAGAAGTGAAGTCTTATTATCACCAAGACATCTCAATAAATTTCTCCCATGGACTCCCCTAGCTAGCAATTTCTTTAGAGAGCAAATATGCACGTCAAGCATATTTTCACACAAGGATTTGGTACTTAGGAAGATTGGCACGTGCAAAAAGTTGCATTCACAAATCAAGCACTCATCATGCCAATGACTCTTACCACATGTTACATTTCCACAAGTCAACAACACACTGGTCAAATCTATTTCAAGATCATACAACCTTCTAATGTATTCAAAGCATAATAACCTTACATTTAAAGAAATATTGGGATCATACCTCCTAGATGTTGCATCGGTCATGTCATTTTTTTTACCTCGGTTGTACTTGTTGTTGTAGGAAAATGTTTCCATGAATTTCTTCCATAAGGCATGCTTTTGGAGTTTTTTGTTGCCTTGATAAGTTGGCCTCACAATTTCCTGCAACAAAGAAAGAACCAAACTAGGGAGGGAAGTGTTAGAATATTCAAGAGTAAAGGACATTTTGGAGTGATCTCTTCTCTCAATTTCTTTGGTGGCACTCATCACTTCCTCACATTTTTCTGAGGTAGAATCCTCAACCCTCGGTTCTTCTCTCACATCTCCTTTTTCTGGAGTCGTGGCTCCAACTCTCACTGCCTCTCCTTTTTCTAGGGACGTGGCCCCAACTCTCTTGCTCTCATTTTTATTTTCTTCAATTTTATCAATTGAAGGTTCTTTTGTTTTCCTATCCTCCCCTTCTTTCTCTTCTTTTTCCTTCTCCTTCTCCTTTTCTTCCTCGAATTCCTTCTTGAGCTTCATTTGGTCTTTGCATACTTCTTCCGAGCTCAAAGATAGGATCACAACCTTTTTTTCATTCATTTTGAAGCTACACCGGTTCCTTCTCCTATCAAGATTCACATTTCGCTCACATTTCCAAGGTCTCCCCAAGATTATGTGAGTATTGTGTAAGAGAATCACATCACATAATATTTGATCACTATAAGTACCAATGTGAAAAGTAAGAAGAACTTGTTCACTTACCCTCACCTCCCCATAGTCATTCAACCGTTGCAATATGTAAGGACTAGGATGCTTCATAACCGGTAGCCCCAATTTCTCAACTCTACTAGCACTCACCAAATTCATGTCACTCTCCCCATCTATAATGAGACTACATGCCCTATCCCCCACAAGGCATCTAGTGTAGAAATTATTTCCTCCATGCTTCTCCCTCTCATTATCATGGGCTAAAAATTTTGGTAGCCTAGCATTCATCTCCTTCACTACTTCTCTACTTCCACTACCGTCTCTCCTATGGAATGATGAAGTCTTCATTTGCTCAATATTAACCTTCTCATTCATCCCATCTCCACTCCTATCTATCCATTCTCTTTGTCTCCTACCCATTCTCCCATCTTCTTCCACTTCTCCACTTCTACCCATTCCATGGAGTGATGAATTTTGCATTCTCGCACTATCAATATTTTCATCATCTCCATTTCTCCTACCTTCTAACCACTCCCTTCTTTTCCTATTCAAACTCCCATTTTGTTCATCATCCCAAGCATCCCTTCTAATTTTCCTATTCAAACTCCCATTTTGTTTTCTACTTCCATCCCTATACACAATGTTCCCACATTTATCCCTCAACCTTCTCCTACCATCTCATTTTTCTTCACCACTACTAGTTGATGTACTCTCCCCTCTTGTTCCTAAATTTTCCAACTCACCCCTACTTTTCTCCATTTGTCTAGCCATGGTGGTTGAAAGATTTTGTAACAAGTACTTCAAATCTTGAATTTGAGCATTGGAATTTGACATGTTGTGCAAGTGTGAAAGTGTTCTCACAAGAATAATTTTCACTTGTGTTTCACTCAATTTAGGCTTTTACCCTCTAATGAGCTCACCACTCTTGCATTTTTCCACTCAAAATCTCCTTTCTCAAGTTCTTCAAAGAAGGTAATCAACTAAACCACAAAATATAATTCTTGTGGAGTTAAAGAAATCACCAACAAGGAAGAAGGAATTTAGAACAAGTAGACACAAATAGCAAGTAGAATTTATGTGCTTGCTATATTCAAAAGGAACAATGTTTATGTGGGATAAGATGCTAGGATCACAATTTCAACAATGGAATTGAATAACCACAAGTATTAGGCAAGGCATATATGTAGAGCAAATAAGCACAAGAGTGTAAATTTCAATGAGGCAATTTGTCAAACAACTTGTACTCAATCTTTGAATGACCTTGAATGTGGATAATGTGGATATATGAAAACTCCCAACAACTCAAATTGTGGTAAGGAATGAATGATCAACAATTACCCAATGTATGGAGCAAGTAATATATGGGATACAATGTTGATAACACAATCTCGATAATGGGAATTGGATAGCCCCAAGTAATTAGCAATATATGGGTATCGAACAATAAAGCACTAAGGGAGTATTTTTCTTTGGGACAATTTATCAAACACTTTGAATACACAATTTGGAAAGTGTAGGTTTTGTAGTGAATGAATATGGAATTCCCCCAACAAACTCACAATCAATCTACCCAATACATAGAATCAACAATACACATGGGCATATAAATTTTCCCCAATTTTTTTCAATTTTCGTTTTTTTTTTTTTTTTTTTTTTTACAATGACAAGAACAACAACAAGAAAGTAAAGATAGGTTTACCAAATTAGAGTCAAGCTCTGATATCAAATGGTGCGAACCCTTCGGTGCGTTGACCGAAAATTCCCACAACAATTTTAATACCAACCCAAGAAAGCTAAAGTCGTAAATAAATGGATAAACACTTTAACCCAAGTTTAAATCTAACCCAAAATTCAAGGATTAAACTAACCCTAGCCCAATGGAAAGAAATAAACAAATTCCAAGGTGGCGGAAAATAAACAACAACACAAGAATAACAATACTCAAGTAAAGTTGATTAAATTCCAAGAAGATAACAAGATCAAAGAGGTTTAACCTTACCTCAAGAAGGGGGTCTTCAAGACCTAGCTCTCAAGAGCAATTTTCTTAACATCCAAAGTTATTACAAATGAACAAGAAATGTGAATATAATGTACAAAATGGGAAAAATGTGCAATTTCGGTATTTACAAGAAAAACCCCGTTTTTTTTGTAAAATGAAGTGTTTCGGTCGACCAAACTGGTCGATCGAACTTATTTCGGTTGATCACTGGGTCGACCGAAACTGGACTTTCGGTCGACCGCCACTCAGCCTAAAACGCCTGAGGCTGGAACAAAATTTCTCTGCAGACTTTCGATCGACCGAAATTGGCCGATTCCAATTTCTTCTTCTTTTTGGCTCTAACTTGATTCTCGGGTTCTTTTCTTGATTTATTCACATTGTTTAACCTCGAATCTTGAACCTCTTCAACTTCGGATCTCGTCATGGGTCCCACGGGCACGTGCATCGATGTTTGACTTTCCCGATTCTCATCACAAAGTCTATATAATTGTAACAATTTATTATATAGTGAAAAACTTTGGCAAAGGTCCGTGGACGTAGGAAAATTGCTGAACCACGTAAATTTTTGTGTTCGTACTTATTTTCTGATTTGTTTATTATTTCTTGAACATCAAAATTCATGTGGGGTTAATTAGAGAGGGAATTTGTGTGTAATTCCCAACATTCTCCAATGAATGTATGTTAATTGAGTTAAGATTGATCTCAATCTTGAGATAAATAGAATTACTTCTAAATATTTTAAAATAATATTCCCTTTGTCCCATAAATATAGTCTCCTACTCATTTTCACAAGGATTAAGAAATGTCAATTAATATTATTGGAAAAATAAGTTTTACAATTTCTTTTCCTAATATATCCCTGATAAATTTGCTAGTTTCCCACAAAATTAAAAAAATATAAATTCATTTACACTAATAAAAAACACATTAAATAAAGACAAAATTGGACATAAATTATTAACTTCACTCTAAAAAAATGGACTATCTTTTTTGGATGGACGAAAAGGGAATAGTAAACTACCTTTGTGAGACTGAGGGAGTAGTAGTAGTAAAAAATACTACAAACATAAAAATGCAACTATGTATTTGTCATTTATTTTAACAACCATGCTATTTGTACTAATTTCTATACAGATAGGTATATAGATTAGATACATGACAATCATCAATTATTTTACCTATCACATAATCTCAAAAATTAACAAACACAAATTTGTCAACACGTTTTCTGTACACCTATCTTTATAAATAATATGTACAAACAGATTAATCATTATTTTAATGCATCTCAACAAAAAATTTGGATAAAAATCATGATTATATATAAAATGTGATTAAAAAAAACTACGGATAAACATGTGATTAAAAAAGTTAAGGATACAAATGTAGCAATGAGTAAAAATTTAGGATATCTAATGCAATTAAATTGTGGTGTAGTTTTTAAGAACCATGGTGGTAATATATTTTTCCAAAGCTAAGACTTTTTTTTTTAGATAAAAGGTTTGGTTAAAAGGTGATAACAGAAAATATGTGTGATTAAAATGTAATTTGAAAATTGTATTGATTGCATCACAAAACGGAGGCCTTTTAATTTTGAGTTTTAAATTCAGTTTTTGTTTTTGGTGGCTATTTTGAGACTACGATATAATGCGTTATTTATGTTATTCTGAAAATAGAAAATGGGTTTTATTTGTCATTTTTAGAAAAATTATTTTATAATGTTTTATTTAATGGATCTTATTATTAAGCAAAGTATATATATTAATACTAATATATCATAAATGTAACATATACATTTTGAAGTATGTAAATGAAAACAAAACATAAATTAATTTAATTGTAAAATATGAAATATATAGAAATAGAAATTAAAGAAGAGTCAAATTATTTGACAAATCTGGGATTTGAATCAATTAATTCTTCCATCAAAACACTATTTCCCCTTCTTTCATCTCTCATCATTTTCTGCATTAAATTGCTTAAAGAAAGGCAAACAAAAACAACAGAACATAATGTTGAGATATTACGTGATAAAAAAATTAGAAAATTAATTGAGTCCGTGTTATATGACAATACTAAACAGATGTGTGGTAAATCAAGAAGAGATAAGATTTAAAATATTAAATTGGAGGAGTGAGTGACATGATCCAGCAACAAGTGTTAATACAAGAACTTTGACAGCCATAATTTTCTCAAACAATATCTATATCTAGTAGAAACAAAATAGGTAAATGTTGGTAAAAATATCGCAAGTGTACGATATCGCTAACAAGTAGTAAAAGTGGACTTTTGAGTCCGGATTGTCGATCACACGAGGACTAGTTAATTCGTTATCGATTTACTTCGATTCTAAAATTCTTAAACTAAAACAAAAACTAACTAAGAAAATAGAATGCAAAATAATCCAAAAACGACAATAAAATTTGAGAATAAATGAAATAAACAATTCAACAAAATAAAAATAGAAATTTAAAACTAAAACTAGCTAACAAAACAATAAATAAAGTAAGAAGTAAAGTGATGGGGTTTCTAACAATTAAATGAATATCGGGACTAACGATTTCGAAATAACGTTCTAGCTTAATTTCTCATCTCAAGTTGTTTTCTAAAATTGTATTTGGTCGAATTCACGCATATATCTAAATTACCTCTCTCGAGTTCAAATTAGGCATATTTACATGTATCTCTACAGCGGGTCAGAGTTCTCCTTAGCTAAATGCATGAAATTTCCTAGGAATTCATAAGTGACCAGATGCAACCACAAATTCATATCTTTATCTTTTTGTTGAAATTTTCAAATTTTATTACGTGATCTAATTGTTAACTCACCTCTCGAATTATGAAAACAACAATCAATTCATGAATTGGTGATTAAGCAATTCAAGCATTAAACGCAATAATAAAATCAATACATGAAATAAAAGTACCAACTTGAGAATTAAAATCAAACAAGAAACATTAAATCTACATCGTCAAAATAAAATCCGAAGTTTGAAGTGCTGAAGAATTAGCATCACTTCTTGCACCAGCCGAGTCTACTTCCCAAGAATAATTTCCTCCAGTCGTGCCCCTCTTTTCAGTTCACACTCCTTTTCTAATCTTCCACAGGTCGACAGCGGCTCCCCCCCCCCAATCTCCAATTTTAATCCACCAAGAAATTCCTCCAAAGCCAACCACTTTCTGCCCTTTTTAATAACCAATTCCTAGCCTTGAAATCCTATGTGTATATATCCTCCTTTCCACTCACCAGCAACCTTAATCCAGTCTGCCAAAAAAATCACAAGCTGCCAACCTTTTTCTCTCCACCAATCAGCCGTGTATATATTTATATATATCACAAGTTCAGCCCCCTTCAATTTGCCACAAATTAACGTGTGTGTGTGTGTATATATATATACATGGCTGATTGGTGGAGAGAAAAAGGTATATATATATATATACACACACACACCTGTTGACCACAAAATCCGGCTGGACCTTAGACCAACACGTCTCAGCTCCTCCCTCTTGAACACGTGGATCTCCTGCGCACTAGGACAAACAATCAGCTTGCAAAGGGGGCCGAGGTGGCTCCCGTTTGCACTCCGATGCCTAAGTCAGCACTCATTTTCGGCAAATGTGTATATTGGGTGCGGGAAATATAAGTGTGTAAAAGAGAGAAAAGGGAGTGAGAGAAGTATATTATTAATAGAGAGAAAATTGCTAACCCTTTACTTGGAGACAATCGTGCTTTATTTATAGAGGAACTTGTTATTTCATATCATGACACGTGGCATACTTTACACTTGTCATCACCCTTGCTCATGAAGGTGACAACCTTGCTTTTCAACCGTAACCATTGCTACATTTCGTAGAGGATGGACGCCTGTCACGTCTTGGTAAAGGCAGTGTCCCATCACTGACTCCATCTTTCTTCTGGTCAACGCCATAAAGCGCCCCGGTTGAGTATAAAGCACATCGGCTAGGTGTTAACCAGGTCGGCTAAAGAGGTTTGCTTGACGTACCACCTCGGCATTCATCCCAAGGTGATTTTTTAGGCCTTAGCTGTGGGTCAAGGTCCGTTGGGCCACTATTGAGCCTTCGCTGTTGGATCACTGTACCTTTCTTTGGGCCATGATTCAACACTAGTCCCTCAAATCCGAAGGGATCATTTATGGTCGTGTAGGATTTGCCATGATTTCTCAGCATTAACTTCTTAGGGAGTCGATAATGAAATTCCTTATGTAAGGTTCGGATCCATATTATAGCCGATCTTCTGCCTCGGATTTTTCCTCCTAAATGGGGTCGGGATCGTACTAGCGCGTTCCTTAGGCGGCGCATTTAATTCAGAGGGGCTATTGGTGTCTATTTCCAGGGGAGTAGCATTTCGCAGCGCGTGGTATTCACTGTGGTAGCTGAACGGTTTTGTCCCTCCTTTTGACGGCTGGCGCTTTGATTAGCCCATTCTCCAAGAAGCATGGGTTAACCACATTAATCATACGGCTCACAGAAACCAATGAACCTAGATTGTTGGGATCCCTATAAATCCTTCTTCATTTTATTATTTCCCCTTTTACCACTTTCTAAGAGTTTTTGCAGCAATATTCTGGCGAAAGCTTGTTCCGTTTTTCTTCCTGCAAGTTTCGAGTCTTCTCCTCAAGGGTTTTCTACCCAGCACCTGCCCTTGACATTTCACAGTCTCTCCTGGCGAGTTCTTCATTCCGAGTGCGCAATTTCACGCATTCATCTTTTGAAGGTAAATCTTTTGGTCCCTATATATGCAAGACTTTCTTATTTTTTGTTTCTCATTGTGGGTTTGAAAATTTTTGTTTTTGCATTTTGTTTTTCTTTTTGTTGAGTCTGACCCACCTTTAAAACAAAAGAAAAAACGGAAAGAGTTGGGGGAATGGGTTCACAGGAAATGTTAGCAATGGGGTTCCCGTCAGAGGTTTCTGCCCCATCTCTTTATCGATTTTTAGTTCCCGTTTCTTTAGGAAGCAGATTAAGAGGAGGAATAGGAAAACTAGCGGTATAATTTATTTGAGTGATTCTGACAGCGAAGAAGAGAGAAGCCAGAACTACATGGCCCATCTGTCGTCCGAAGAGGAATCTGCGCTAAGAGAGCCCGAAGCAAACGTGATAGAGACATGGGGAGAGAGGGAGCAAGGGTTCTTCTTCTGGCCCACGGGATCTTGATTTGGGCACCAGGGCCCCTTTCCGGGCACATAGAGAGGAGCTGGGGCTCGCAGAGGAGGAAATAGCTCAGGTCGAAAGTTGGGTGGACCTAGTAAATAAGGTATCAGGATATCATGTGGACCCCGATCCAAACCCAGATTTGTGGGAGAGTAGCGAGGTTGCTACTGATATCCGAGGAGTTGACTTGGCTGGGGCCTCGGCGAAGTTCAGGATGTCAGAAGGGGTCCGTTTAGTGCATCCTACGCCCTCTTGCCAACCATGCAGCCCTCCCTCAGGCCAAGTGGCCATATGTTACGATGCCCTGTCCTGCGGTATGAGGTTACCTCTGCATCCTTTCTTCAGGGCCCTGCTTAGGAGCTATAACTTGTGCCCCTATCAGTTAGCACCTAATTTCTGGATGCAGGCCGTGGGCACTTGGCTAGCGTGGCAAGAAGTCAACCCCGACCATCCCATCTCACTGTACATTATTCATACTTTGTACACTCTGAAGAAGTCAGTGAGAAGGGAGAGGGACGTGAGGGCCGATGTGAAGGACTGGTATTATCTGTCTCCTCGAGGCTCATATCCTCCTGTTATTACTGGCCAACCTACCTCCATAAAGAACTGGAGGAATCAATGGTTCTGGGTAGCTGGGGAGTGGCAGAGTTCTCCTGTGGACCCTTGTCCGGAAATCCGGAAATTTCTGTTCCCCGAACTCTTTCCCTTCCTAGTAAGTCTTGTGTTTGCTTTAGTGTCCTTAAGTGTCATTTATCACTTGTTTTTGTTTTCCATTCACCTTCCTTTGCTGGTTTTTAACATGTTTCCGATTTGTGACACGGGATACTTTTGCCCGCCTACTCCCTGACCCGATTTAGCAGTTGTTAGGCGTCTGTTCGCTTACAAGGGAACCTTTCAAGGGGTTATTCAACAAAACAAACTATTCATCAAACACGGTCTTATGCGAGCCATGGGTGAGTTTGCTTTGTTACTGCTTTTATGTCTCATAATTTTTTCTGTTCATAACCTCATTTCCCTCTTTTTCCTGCTAGGTTCTAAGGATTTTCCAAAGATTTCTCTGAAGGGCCTCATGGCTACGAAGATTCCCCCTGCACTTCGCCATGGCAGTGAAGTTGAAAGGAAACAAAAGGCGGTGTTGACCAACCTGCAAGTTGGGGTGGCAAAGGAGGTCTCCGAGACGTCTACGGCCCAACTTCAGGGCCCTCTTCCAGCCCTAATGCCACCGCCTACTCTGCTGCCTGTGGGCCCTCAGAAGCCTAACATAGAAAAGGAGGCCGACCCTAAGGGAGTCCTTCCAAAGGGAAAAGGGAAAAGGTCTGACAGGGGGGATCCAAGAGAGACAGGGAGGCTAAGGATGCCTCAGTGCCGCCTCCTTTGTCCGAGGACACATTTGAACATGCCCCTGAGGAGGAGCCCGCCCCCCTGAAGAGACTCAGAAGAGGTAAGGGCAAGGAATCCACCTCTGCACCTCCGCCTCCCATGATTGAAGTCCTGGAGGATGAGCCTTCTGTGCCCATTCCAGGCTTGGCCTATGAAGTGACACCGGAAGGGGCAAAGGAGCTCAAGCACATCAAAACTAGCATTCTCCCCAGGGACGTCACTTTCAGCCCTTCGCTATTTGACTCTCCCAGTTCTCCTACAGCCTGGGGCCGCCTTTATAACCGAGCAATTTTGGACGGAGGGATGGTCCACCTTCTCCTCTAGTGCCAGTCCTTCCCGGAAGCTGCTCGCCGCCAAGGCCATGAATGCCAGGGCGCTACCCTTATTGACGAGGTGGAATCGTCCGTAGATGAGGCGCAGCGGGACAAGAAAAATGCTGAAACTGCTCTCCGGCATGCGGACAACATGCTGAAGAAGATAAATAATTTAAAGACCCAGCTGGCCATAGCTCGGAAGTCTTCATCCGAGGAGAGGACTAATGCCAAGCGGCTTCAGGAGGATAATGATAAGTTGAAACACGACCTCCTGGCCTCTGAGTCTGACGTGGCAACATTGTGCAAGAAACTGGATGATTCTAACCGTGCACAATCCATCGCCTCTGAGGCTCTGGCTGCCGCTAACGCAGCTAAGTCCAGACTGGAAGCCGAGGTGGCAGCAGCGAGTGAAGAACTGGGGAGGGAGCGGGAGGCCAAGGCAAAGGCGGAGGAGGACCTCACCTCTTTGGAAAAACATATGCAATCCAGGATTACTGAGGTTCTGGAGCAGACCGTCATGACACGGGTGGAGAATACTTTAAGTACCTGAGTGTCTGAGGCTGTCCAGAACTTCAAGGACACTTTTGAAGAGACCCAGAGTACGAGGCGATGCAGAGGGTCTTTGGGAACTTAGGGTCCAGGATGGCTTTGGGGGACGTGAAGGAGAAGTTCCCCTACTTGGGTCTTTCCACCATTGAGGCCTTCTACCCTGAACCAGAAGATGTTGAAGAAGGCGATCCCGCCGAGCCCCCTCAGAATGCATCCGGTGGCAACGCTGTAGACGATGCCCCTCCCCTCTGGTCATTGTACATAATTTTGTCTTTTGTACCAATGTGATTCTCTGTTACTTCTATTGTTTCATTGTAAATACTTCAAATTCAATGTCTCTCTTTTCTTCGTATGCATGAGTTTTTGGATTTTCACATAGCATGTTTGATAGTCCCTCAGACATGTGGGTTACCACAAATTTTTCCACTAGTGCCAAATAAGATCGTGGGACCAATTCATTTTAATAAATTATGGCCTTCGATAATCAGCATGGTTTCAATAGACAAGGTTTAAATATTGTTAAGCCATTCAAGGATAGATTTTATGAGAGATAACGCCATAAAGCGCGCCGGCTGAGTATAAAACACATCGGCTAGGCGTTAACTAGATCGAACTGTTTATGCATAAATGCTTCCAAGCGCGGATGCCCTTGTAATTGTAAATGTCTTATATGATGTAAAATGCATTTGATTTGAAGCACCTTGGGCAGGCACAACCTAGTTTCGGCCGGAAGGGCTCCTGTGCCTTTCCTCCTCAGTCATTAGTCCAAGGCGATATCTAAAACTTTGATCATGGATGGAAGTCCAATGGATATCTCATCGGGCCTTCACAGGCGGTTAAATGTGCCATAGTTTGGGCGTGCTAGTCCCTCGAATCCGATGTGGTCATTCATGAGCAGATTGAATTTATCATCACTTCGCTGCAATAATCCTATTCAAGTTTAATCATTTGACCAACCTTTGAGCGATTTTACCTTAAAACTCTGTAACACATATATTTACAGTTTTGTATGAATTTCTGTTAATGTTGCAGTGCAAATTCACCGGAGTCTCTTGCTTTTAACAAAGTTTGTGCCTGGCGAAGGCGTGTGGTTTTTGCAACCTAGATAAAACGCTTTGTCCGAATGTATGTGTAAAAGTATCAATAATTTTGCGGAAACGTTTAACACTTCGCACAAGAGAGTGCTCCGTATGAACTAACTTAACACACCAAGGGTTTTGGTTTATACGACAATATTTCGTTAAATTTGAATGATTCCAAACGTATTACACGCTGAATGCGGTGATTGAGTATGGCACCTTAGATCTGAGTGGTTCGAAGCATTTATGTTCACCAGTGAGATGTGACTGTGACAAACATTTGAACGCGTCTAAGTTATACTTTATAAGATTTGTTTACACAATTTTTTTATGAACTCCCTTTGATCGTACCAAATCTCCTTATCCTTACATGGTGATTGTAGTTTAGCCTTATGAGAGTCCCTTGTTCTTGACAATTTTTATGCATAGCGTGGACGTATGGCATCATGACCAAAATAATATTGGAATGTGCGTTTATCCATTATGTTTGTCTAATATAGAGATTGGCGTAATTATTATCGCAGCTCGCTTACGATTTATTGAAATCATATGATAATGTTGCAATCATAGAGGAAGTTAGTTTTATTGAAAATAATGGCGAATGTGGTCCGTGTTCCAAGGAGTACATAGAGGTACTCCAGACAAGTCCTCAATTATGTATGTTCCGGGTACCACCTCGGAAACGACCTTGTAAGGGTCTTCCCAGTTAGGACCTAGAGTCCCTACTCCTGGCTGCTGCGTTGAAGGAAGAACCTTTTTGAGGACCAAGTCCCCAATAATAAAGTGTCGGTTTTTCACCCTTTTGTTGTAGTATCGAGCCATCTTTTTCTGGTATTTGGCCATTACCACTTGGGAAACATTCCGCTTTTTCATGAGGAAATCTAAATCGGCCCTTTGCGCTTCATCGTTCCTAACTTCGTCATAATGATTATGACGAAGCGAAGGGATTCCGATTTCAACGGGGCATACCTCCTCGGCTCCGTAAGCCAGGGAGAAGGGCGTTTCACCAGTAGCGGTGTGCGAGGTGGTTCAAAGCGCTCATAACACCTGTGGGAGTTCATCCACCCATGCGCCCTTTCTGAATTCCAACTTCCTTTTCAGGGTATTTTTTATGGTCTTGTTTACCGCTTCGACCTGTCCGTTGGCCTATGGATGATGTGGAGATGAGAACAGCTTCTTAATCCCCAAATCTTCACACAACTCATCGACGCTTCTGTTTTTGAACTGTTTTGCATTGTCGCTAACCAGCGAGTGTGGTATTCCGAACCGGCATATGATATTTTTCCAAATGAACTTGGTGGTGTTGGCCTCGGTGATCTTCATCAAAGGTTTCACTTCGACCCACTTGGTGAAGTAGTCAATTGCTACTATTGCAAAGCAATTGTTACCAGCTCCTCTAGGCATAGGACCGATAATGTCAACCCCCCACTTTGCAAAAGGCCAAGGGCTAGTCACCACAGTTAGCTCGTGATGCGGTTGATGTGGTATGGTAGCGTGTCTTTGGCATTTGTCGCACTTGCGCACGAAGTCATGGGAATCCTTTCGCATAGTAGGCCAAAAATATCCCTATTTGAGAGCTTTCCGAGCTAACGATAAAGCCCCGGCATGGTTGCCACAGATGCCCTCATGGATTTCTCTCATCACATATTACCCTTCCTATGGTCCCACACATCTCAGCAAAGGAGATGTGTAACTCCGCTTATAAAGTAGGTCGTCCAAGAGTACAAAATTCGCAGAGTATTTCTGCAATTTTCGAGCTGCTTCTGGCTCTTTAGGCACTATCTGATGTTTCAAATAGGCGACCAGGGGATTCATCCAGGATCCCTCTTCTTCAATCGCCAAAATCTCCGGTCCTGGCTCAATAGATGAAGTCAGCATGTGCTCAACTGGGATTAGATTGTGTAACTCTGAATCGCTGCTACTTTCTAATTTGTACAACGCATATGCGTTGGAATTTTCTGTCCTGGGGATGTGTTGCAACTCCATTTTTCCGAAGTGCACAGCCAAATCTCTTACTTTCTTCAAGTAAGCGACCATAGAAGGTTCTTTGGCAGGAAATTGCCCGTTGAATTGGCTCACAACAAGCTGCGAATCGTTATTGGCCACTACGGATTTAACCTTCAAGGCTTTCGTAAGTCTTAACCCGGCTAATAACGCCTCGTATTCTGCAACATTGTTTGAGGCTTTGAATTCAAAGCGGATTGCACTGTGTAATTTAAACCCCTCTGGGCTTACTAACAATATCCCCGCCCCGGGTCGTCCATCAGCCGAGGACCTATCAACGAACAATTTCCACTCTTGGCCGTCATCTTGGCTGTCATCCGTGTTATCTATCATCTCAACCTCAGGGGGATGTGTGAATTCAACTACAAAGTCCACCAATGCTTGACCCTTTACAGCGGTCCGAGGTGTATATTGTAGGTCGAACTGGCTGATTTCTATTGCCCATTTCAGTAATCTCCCGGAAACGTCCGGTTTTTGCAACACTTGTCTCATGGGAAAGTTGGTGAGCACGTGTATGGAGTGTGACTGAAAGTAGGGACGAAGTTTAAAAGAGGCTGTGATTAACGAGAGAGCAAGTTTCTCTATATCTGGGTAACGCGTCTCGGCGTCCAGCATAGCTTTGCTTACATAATATACTGGCAACTGATTCCCATCCTCCTCTCTGACTAATACTGAGCTAATAGCCTCTTTTGATACAGCTAAATATAAGTAAAGAGGCTCGCCAGCCTTCGGCTTTGATAGCAAAGGGGGACGTCCCAAAGAAGCTTTCAAGTCGGCAAACGCCTGCTCGCATTCTGGTGTCCATTGGAATCGCTTTCCCCCCTTTAGGACCTTTAAAAATGGCAAGCATTTATCAGTGGATTTTGAGACGAATCGATTCAGGGCCGGAATTCTCCATGTTAGGCTTTGCACTTCTTTCGGATTCCGAGGCGATTGCATGTTTAGCAAAGCATTGATTTTGTCCGAATTGGCTTCGATCCCCCTTTTATTCACCATGAATCCGAGGAACTTTCCAGATGCTACCCTAAAGGCACACTTCACTGGGTTCAGTTTCATCCGATACTTCCTCAAAACATCGAATGCTTCTGACAAATGGAGGATGTGATCCGCAGCAACCACGCTTTTGACTAGCATGTCGTCAACATATACCTCCATGGTGTTCCCCAACTGTTCTAAAAACATGCGGTTCACCAGCCTCTGATAGGTAGCTCCCGCATTTTTCAAGCCAAATGGCATAGCTCTATAGCAATAGAGTCCTCTATCTGTGATAAATGAAGTATGCTCCTCGTCCGACTCACACATGGGGATTTGATTGTACCCGGAGTAGGCATCCATGAAGCTTAGCAGCTCGTGTCCAGCCGTGGAGTCGACCAACTGATCAATCCGGGGCAGTGGAAAGCTGTCCTTGGGACATGCCTAGTTCAAGTTGGAGAAATCAATGCACACCCACAGTTTCCCATTGTGTTTTGGTACCAAAACAGGGTTTGATACCCACTTCGGATAGCGGGACTCTCTGATGAAACCATTTTCCAATAGCTTTGTGACCTCGTCTTTCAAGGCCTCGTATTTGTCGGAACTCATAGGTCTTCTCTTTTGCCTATGTCCAGGACATCGGGGATCAATCTGGAGTCTGTGACAGGCTTCTTTAGGATCGATCCCAACCATGTCGCTGTGTTTCCATGCGAAAACATCAAGATTTTTGAGTAAAAAGCTCTTCAATTTATTTTTGTATTCAATTGGTGAGTCTAATCCGATCTGCAATTCCTTGATTGGATCAAATGGGTCTACACCAAAGCATTCTAACCTTTCTGCCGGGGTGGAGCAATTGTCACCTGACATTCTTAGGTCCAGAACTGTTAAATCCTCTTCAAGTGTCATTGTAACATCCTTACTTCCCGAAGGCCCTTCACCCAGTCTTTCAGGGTCTGGGGCAACCTCGATCATGGCTACGTCACTGATCATGTTCAAGCTTCGATCTTGGAACTTTCGGATTGCATTTGTGTAACAAGCTCGGGATTCTGTTTGGCTTCCCCTTACAGTTGCAATGCCATGCTCCGTGGGGAACTTCATGCAAATGTATTTGGTATGCGTTACAGCCCCCAAGTCAATAAGATCAGGCCTCCCAATTGAACCATGATAGAAGGAGATTTTGTCAACTACCAGAAATTCCATGGGGATTCTGGAGAGAGCCGGTGCTTGTCCTACTTCAGTTATGAGGGTTATGGATCCTCTGTGGGTTATGCTGTCCCCCGTAAATCCATAAATTGGATCATGGACTGGAATGAGTGGAGTGCTGATCCCCATTTTATCAAAAGTTACCCCGTAAATCACATTTATCGAGGCACCATCATCCACCATCATCCGTGATAGACCATTCCGAGCCACCACCACTCTGATTACCAATGCGTCGTTGTGCGGGAAGTGCACTCCTACAACATCGTCTTGTGTGAATGTGATAGATTCCGTCCGAGGTATCCCAATCGGATGTGAATGAATATGATAATTCACGTTGGCGGGCTGCTTGGCCTCTCTTATATACCTCTTTTGGGAGTTGTTTGTGCTCCCACCTGGGTGGGGGCCTCCCAGTATTGTATCGATTTCACGAATGGGGAGGTCGGCCACAGGCACAGGTGGTTCCCGTGTATCTTTAGCATGTGCCGGGGCGGTATCCTGGCCCTTATTCCTGTCTCTTTGACGGTTGTCAATTCTTTCCTTAGTTGAGTTATTCCAGGAGCTCTCCTATCAGCTCGGTTGAACTTTTGACCACCAGATTTTTGAGTCCTTCCTGTATCGGGGGGAAAATCACCCCCCTTTCTTCCCTGTGCCTTTTGGTCAGCTAACATGTGGATCTCCCTGCAATCCTCCGTTGCGTGACCGTAATATCTGTGGTAGGAGCAGTAGGCCCCTATCATGGGCTGTTTTCCACTTCGGCCGATTTCCACTCTCCCTTGAGCCATGGGGGGATTTTGAGAAGGGGTATTAGAGTGCAAGTGAGGGATTGCTTCCGTGATTTCCGCTGCAAAGCTGGATCCTGTCCCCGGGAACGGATGAGGCGCGCCACCTCGGTTACCAACCCTATCCTTGTTCCCTCCTTTCTTGAGGTCCGCTTCATTGGAATATCCAAGGTTATATCTCCCTTGGGGATGATTATCTCTGGCCCTAGCCATTTCCTCCGATACAATCTCTTCCTTCATCAGGTCTACCAGGGTATTGTAATCCCTTGGTTTCCTGCTCCGGACATCCCTCCAGAACATGCTAGTCATATCTAGCCCTCCTTTTAAGGCGGAAAACATCTCCGCTTCTGTGATATTTTCGCAGATATGCATCTCTTCAGTAAACCTAGCTAGGTAACTTTTCAGAGATTCGTCCCTTCCTTGCCTCAGATCCTGAAGGCATTGGAGTGGGAGCTGGCCAGGCCTGGAGAAAACAAAACCATTCTTAAAAGTAGTTTTCATATCCCTCCAACTGTGGATCCTGCCAGGCGGGAGCTTTTTATACCATCGTATGGCGCTTCCCTCAAGGGTTAAGGCAAAAGCTTTACACTTTAGTGCCGGGGTAGCCCCGGCTATCTCCATCCTGGCGCGGTAATTTAACAGGTGATCGTCAGGGTCACCTCGGCCAGAATATTTTGCTATTTCTGGAATTTCGAAGTCATGAGGTACGGGGCACCTACGGAGGCTCTCTGTGAAGGGACTTACTTCCTCTTCGTCATCCAACTCGTAAGAGGGAAGTTCACTGTTTTCATCGTGACCGGAATACATTGGATCATGGTATTGGTCGTAGAGCGGCGGAGCATACTCTTGCCTTTGCGGTGGAAAAACACGACCGTAGTTTGGCCTTTCGTAAGTTGGCAGCTCTTTGCGAGATTTTGTCCGAACTGCTTCGGCTCTTTTTTCCTGCCTATTCCTAGGCTCATGTGCTGATGCCAATCTTTCTGCTCCCCCATCATGTTGGTTTCTATACATTTGACCCTGCGACACGGCTTCTTCAGCGCGTCGCTCCCGCCTATTTCTAGGCTCTGTGGCATTGTGCCGACCTGGGTCCGTTTGCCCCCGTCGCTGGCCCCTAAATAGCCCTCCTATTCGGCTGAAGACACTGCCGGATTTTGCTGGAGAAGCCTCCCTGCGTCTAGCTGGGAGTGGGCTTTGTTCATCGTGTGCTTCATGCTCCGGGTCTTCCTCGTAGATGGGCTCGGATTCCACCTCGGCATATGCCTGTGGACCTTGGTAATAATACGAGGCAGTGGCCGCCTCAGATGGTGAATAATGTGGCAGTGGGTATTGCTGAGGCATCACGGGTTCATTCATAACATACCCTCTGGCCATAAAGGCATTCATTGCAGCAGTCTGTTCTATCTGCTGCTTCTGCATTTCTAACATTTGGGCCGCCATGCGTGTCATATCTCGCATCATGCGGCGATTACAGTGCCGGCGAGGTGGGTTAGGTTGTGCCACTTCCTCATTGGCGTTTTCATGAAGTCCTTGAGGAACCTCGCCCTCTCTGTGTTGGCCACTTCTTCCCCTACGGGGGTTAACATCACCATCACTTTCGTTCATGTTTTAGGGAAATTCCTTAATCTTATCTTGTCTTTCAAAGATGAGTGGACTTTCGTTTCAAAAATCCCCGCCTTTTTCAAGGTTACTAAACTTATATCTCAAAGTTATACGTCTTTTCAAGGTGAATAAACTTATGTTTCAAAGCTTTTACCTTTTTTCAAGGTCACTGAACCTATGTTTCAAATCTCTTTACGCCTTTTTCAAGGGTGGTAAACTTATGTTTCAAAGTTTTTTAAGGTTAACGGACTTGTCTTTCAAAGCTCTTACCTTTTTCATGGCCAACCAGCTTATCTTTCAAAGCTCTTACCTTTTTCAAGGCCGGCCAGCTTATCTTTCAAAGCTCTTACCTTTTTCAAGGACAACCAGCTTATCTTTCAAAGCTCTTACCTTTTTCAAGGCCAACCAGCTTATCTTTCAAAGCTCTTTGCAGTTATCCGCTCTTTTGTGAGCGGTTATCCGTCCTTTCTCCGGACTACCTTTCTGTGTGTGGCTTTTTACCATGTGTTTTCGTGGTTAGCAGTATGGCTTCCCACAGACGGCACCAAAATGTTGACCACAAAATCCGGCTGGACCTTGGACCAACACGTCTCAGCTCCTCCCTCTTGAACACGTGGATCTCCTGCGCACTAGGACAAACAATCAGCTTTCAAAGAGGGCCGAGGTGGCTCCCGTTTGCACTCCGATGCCTAAGTCAGCACTCATTTTCGGCAAATGTGTATATTGGGTGCGGGAAATATAAGTGTGTAAAAGAGAGAAAAGGGAGTGAGAGAAGTATATTATTAATAGAGAGAAAATTGCTAACCCTTTACTTGGAGATAATCGTGCTTTATTTATAGAGGAACTTGTTATTTCAGATCATGACACGTGGCATACTTTACACTTGTCATCACCCTTGCTCATGGAGGTGACAACCTTGCTTTTCAACCGTAATCATTGCTACATTTCGTAGGGGATGGACGCCTGTCACGTCTTGGTAAAGGCAGTGTCCCATCACTGACTCCATCTTTCTTCTGGTCAACGCCATAAAGCGCCCCGGCTAAGTATAAAGCACATCGGCTAGACGTTAACCAGGTCGGCTAAAGAAGTTTGCTTGACGTACCACCTCGGCATTCATCCCAATGTGATTTTTTAGGCCTTAGCTGTGGGTCAAGGTCCGTTGGGCCACTATTGGGCCTTCGCTGTTGGATCACTGTACCTTTCTTTGGGCCATGATTCAACAACACCCAAATCTCCTTTCAGCCAAGCGTCTCTCTTCCTTTTTAAAATGACCAGCCTTTATTTTTACTCCCCCACCACACGGCTCTTTTTTATTTTCAGGTTGCTGTGTTTATATATCACCAGCCGAGCCCCCCCTAGTCTTTTCTAAGTGGAGTCCAATGCATATAATAATCCAATAAAGCCCAATTAGATTGCAATTTGCATTAATTCACTATTAATGCTTTTAGCTTCAATTCTTCAACATAAGATAAGTTAGTCCTTGAATTTTAGCATGTCTTCTATTAAGCTCCACTTTGATTCTTGAATAATTTCACCAACTTTCAAATTGTATGATTTCGCAACAATTATTATCCAATTATTGTGTCATTGCTTCAATTCCTCATTTTCTCTTAATTTTGGGATAAAACCTGAAATAATAGTGAATAATAACAATTACGTAGAATTTATTCAAGAAAAATATTATAATATCCTAATTTCGACAGATAAATAAGTGTATAAAATACACTTATCAGTAACGTAATAGAAATTTTGCACCAAACTAATCATGGAAAGGGAGATAGAGTCAGAGAGAAGACTACTAAAAAACAAAACAGATAAATACAACAACTTTTGCAACAACAAACTTCAAATGAGAAGAATCAGTGTGATGTTCCCAGTGCTTTGATAGAAAAACAACAAACTTCAAATGAGCCTTATCCAATAAACTGAAATGCGTAAAACAAACCAAAATTCTTGCCTTGTCTACATACTCATAGAAAGTAATATGAAGTAAATTTATCAATGCTTGCACATGGTTGAATTCCGAGATCAGGTATTCAGTTTCTAATTATGCTTTAAAATATTCTCAATCTCTCTATCAATAAGTAGAATTCCATCGGGAACTACCACACATACATGGAAATTGCCAAGATAAAGCAGAGCTCAGTTATACCTTCCCAACATAAAAGCCCAAGAATGAAGGCCAATAAGGGGATGTCTAAGCGTGGAGTTTAAGCGAATAGTCAAGACAGAGACCAGAATCACCCAATCATACAAAAGCCCGAACGATGGGTGAAAGGGAGCAAAGTCTGAGCGAATGAGGCAATAAATATGTCGCGCGGCTAAAGAACAATTTTTACACGTGGCCTATAATCCCAAGCAACCTTTATGGACAGTGAATGGAACGAGCATTATGATGGCATTCATGAGAAGTTATTGTAGAGAAAATGACATGAAGTAATGGTCGGTTGTGGGGCGAAAATCACTCAAGTAGTGGTCATTAAGGTATAAAAGAAGCGAAGCAACATAAAGAAAGGACACAGAACAACTCTCACAAAAGAATATACAAGAATTTATTTAAAAGCGTTTTTTTTGTTTTTTAATTATTATTTTGAACATTTGCAAGAACTCTTGCATTTTCGTGTTCTTGTGTCACTTGAAGTCAATTTGTGAATAAAGTTTTTCTATTGAAACACCCCTCTTTGAGACTCTATATCCGGAGGTTTTTCCTTACACATCTTCTAAGTTTTCTTTTAATTATTAGCACGAATCAAAACAGCCAACAAGCTCTCAAGGATGGGGCCAAACACCAGTTAAAGGATTATTTTAATTCATTCAAAAATAATTCACGTGAAATTCCCAATCTACAAGATAATGCCTTATAAAATCCTAATTCTATTAACTAGCTCTTCAAATCCAAACATTTTACAAAAATTGAAGCAAAAAAATGCTATAATAATTAGAGCTCATTTGGTCCCACCCTTTTTTCCAAGTTTAGAGGAATTTTGGATTTTTGAGAAAAGTCCCAATTTCTACTTTCTACAAGATAATGCTTTATGAAAATGATTGAAATGTGAAAAAATTGTGGGTCTCATAGAAAAAAGTGAATGAAAATGAATTTGTGGAAAATTCTGAATAAAAGGGTTGAGGCCAAACGAACCCTCGATGAAATAAATTTCTTTTATTGATGCTCACCTTAGTGACTAATACGACATTTGACTCGGCCTTGAAAATACTATAGTGGGATCGTCGCAGATGAATTGGAGGCAAGCGACACAAAATGAGAAAACATCTTCGTGGCACACTCCCCGTACCCACTCCAAGACCTCCACAGTCAATTCACAGCTATCATTCATCTTCTTCGTTCTCTTGTCTAAGATTGATTCAGAATTGAAATCGAACATGGATTGCATGAACGAACAGAGCAATGATGATTAAGGGTTTCTAGATGGTTAGAAAACTCTATAAAATTAAGTCATAGATGAAGATGATGTACAAAGTTCGGGGCGCAGCCGCGCAAATAGAAGACGCAAATTCAGTCGAAAGTTTGATTAGGGCACCAAATGATCTTCCTGTAGTTGGTGAGACGAGGGGGGAAAAATAAAAATGACGTCGTTTTGATTGACAATGTGATGAATAGTGCCCATTTTAAGGTTCTTTTAATACAAGGTTGATCATTTGCCCTTGGATAGCAGGGGTATCCTGCGCTCCAAAGCGCATGGGCCCACAAAAAATGGGGATGTCTATATATATATATATATATATATATATATATATATATATATATATATATTTTGCTTCTTTGTTTTTTTCTGTTTTGACATCGTTTCTTTCTTCTTTTTTTCTTTTTTTTTTACGTCGATTTTTTTCCTTTCTTTCAAAAGTTTTTTTTTTTTTTTTTTTTTTGGGTATTGTTTTCTATATATTAATTGACAATTATTTTGATCTTCATATTTATGAAAAATTAATAAACACTATTTGAACAAAAAATAAATATAAATTAAAATAGACTTAACACGAACGATCTTAGTTAGGGAAAATACAACAAAAATGCGACTTGATGATAGTCATTGTTGTCAAACCCTTGAAACTCCCCATAGTCATTGCTAGCAATGTTGGTGTACATATTATCTTGATTATCATTCCATGAGTATTGTGGTTCACATGGCTCGACCATCAGTTGCGTCCTAATGTCATGGATAAAAAAATAGATTAAACATACTATGAGGAAAAAAATTAAAGCTTAAACATGATATTGTCTATTAACTCACATTGTTCGTAAAGTTGAATAAGTTCTTCTATCATGTCCACTGCGACCATTTCTCCGTGATTGGAATATGGCTACCTCCTTCGAATACTTCAATCGCTTTCTGCACCCTTTCGTCCTAACCGAAGTAGGATCAACCACACGTTGGGTACTTTCTTTACTCTTATTCTTCATCCTGCTCATTCGCATATCACCGCCATTGTCAATGTCCTTAACATGTAATTTCAAGTTCTGAAACCCATTTATTAGAAATGTTGTTCGAGCATGGTCAAGGCTCCCTCATCAACCAACTCTGAAGTAGAGCGCGATAGCATCCCGTGTCGTGAAATTAAAGAATGATCAGTAGATGGATCGACAATTGGTTTAAAAATGGAAATTGTTTTTGCAATCTGGGTCCATCGACGTACAATATAGTGGTCTGGTAACAACATAATATGTTTCTTGATCATAAATGAAAGCATGTGACGACACGGATATTCTTCGAACTCAAATGTCCGACAACTGCATGCTACAATATTAGTCATCGTGTAGTGGAAAACTTCACGTTCTCGATCAAACATTTTTTCAGTCTCAAAACGCATGACGGAATATATTTTGAGACCCTCATAATTTGATCTCTTCGAACAAGGATAGTGAGTACTTTGTGTAAGCTCTTTTTGAAAGCCCAAGAAAATTGTCTTTGTACATATACTGGCCATCAGAACTTCCATTACGAATTACGTTGTCATCCTGAAAGAGCCACAAAATTTTTAAATTTCATTTGGTACGTCTCATCTTTCTGGCCTTGTTTGAAACAAACATATGATTTCTAGACAACTTCATTCATTTGTGGGTTCTTTCGACTACTACCAATACGTGTACTGAACCAAGCTAATTTTGCATACTTGTTATAAAAGTTGTACACATCGTCTAATGTTTCAAACTCTTACCCAATTTGCAGAATCGCACCTACGTTCACTTGTGGTATAGATACATTATCGCCCCCTTCATTCCTAAAAAGATGTTGTTGAAAGAAAAAAATTTGAAATGAACTTGTAATGAAAGAAATAAATCTGCTAGAGAAAATGTTGTAAGAAAGTGAAATGGTTTGGTTGGTATAGTGGCTAAGAAGATGAGAATTTATAGAAAAACTTTACATAAAAAATGAGAATGAAATAACAAGTCATGTAAAAAAAATGATTGATATGACAATTCAACTTTAAAAATATTATACAAAAAATACATCAAAATTCGAAATTAGAGTGACAATTCATGTAAGAAAAACAAAAACAAAAGTTGATTTGACAATTCAACTGTAAAAAGATTGTACATAAAAATATTGAAAATAATTTAAAGGAAAAATAAATCAAAAGCCAAAACTGAAGTGACGAGTCATGTAGAGAAAAAGACTGATTTGACAATTCAATTGTAAAAAGATTATACAAAAAATATTGAAAATAATTTAAAGAAATTATACATCAAAATCCGAAATTGAAATGACAAGTCATGTAAAGTAAAAAAAAATATATATATTGATATGACAATTCAACTGAAAAAAGATTACACAAAAAAATATTGCAAATAATTTTAAAAAATACATCAAAAGTCGAAATCGGAGAGAGAAGATGTGTATGGTCCGAAGCTCTGAAGCTCCCTCGCAACGCCAACTGAAGAAGCTCCGTCTTTTCTGAAAGTGAAAATCACAACTACCGAACGCCGTCGCCGAGGTAGTTCCAGTGCTTTGACAGGTTAACTTCTTCCCTTCTCCATCTTGTGAGGCATCAATTTTCACCTAATTTCAATTTCTCCTCACATTCTTGATCGATTCTAGACAAAGTAATCAGCTTAAGAAAACATAATCTCATTTCATATTTAGTTGCACCGCAAAACATGTATCGACCTTACCCAAACTATACCTCTGTTTGCGCTGCAATTTCCAGTGACCTGTTCTCGGCCCTCAGTTTGCTTTATATTTATTTTATGAAACTTAATTATGATTTGATTTAATCAGTTTTATTACACATTTTCTACTTATTAGAAGAGGATATTTTCAGACCTATACATAAGGGACTTATGTGACAGACCGAGCTAGGATTTGCTTATTGGTTGTCGTACTTTCAACCGCCTCCACACCTTCAAATACCTTGACGTGCTTTTTGGTATCTTTTGAAGTGATTTGATGTTGCACAGCAGGACCTTGAATAAATGCTATAGAATTGGGATGCAAAATGTTGAAAGTTACATTTAAATTTTGCATTGTTTAGTCGTTTTTCACATGAATACTGGCCATGTTCTACTTTGTAATAATTGGTTGCTGCAATTGGATTAGTTGTACAATTATTTTAGCTAATTTTGGTCGAATTAATGGCAAGATTAACCAATACTTGCTGGAATTTACTGACATGTAATGCAATTTCTTAATTTTCTTGAGTAAATGCATCTGAATTTTCACTTAAAATACAATGGGTGCTTCACTTCAATCAAGTGTTCTTCTCTGTGGAACAAATGATATGAAGAAGGTTTTGATAATAAAGGCTATTTTTTTCTTTTTTATATATTGAACTTATGTGCTATGGACTGCAAAATCAATTTAGCCTCTTGATATTTGATTATGTTGTAGGGAAATTAGATTGAAGCCTTCATGCCTGTGATTTCATTGCCCAGCTTTTACCAACTCTGCTGAGGTATTGAATGCTCTTCATCATATATTTAAGGAAAAAATTCAAGAAATTTTGATGCAAAATTATCCTTATCCAAATTATTATCTTGCTATCTATACATGTAAATCAATTATTTTCATGTTTATGGTGCATAAGCGACAATCATTTACTTAATCAGTATATTTTTCCTGTAATTGTAAATTGTCCAAGAAATCAATGATGATGGATAGGTCAATCAACCTTGATATAGAGAATGTCGCAAAAATTTAATGGTGATAGATTTACATTATTTACTATTTTTATTGTCCTACTCTAATAATTTTTTAAACATTCATAAGTCTTCCTCACACCTATAAGGAACTAAAAGATTTACTAAAATTTCTATTATTGACATGGATAATTTTGTAACCATCTCTATAAATCCAAGCGCAAATATACCCTAATCTCTATCATGTGCTAGCATGAGTACTTGTGTCGATTACAAATAAGTCTTATACGTGTCGCGTGTCGGTGTCCGTGCAACTTATACTGGACTCCCCTCTCGTAAAGGGAGAAATTGAAAGTTTCAATGAGTCTCAATATCTTAGCCAAGTTATTGAAACAACGGCTTTTGAATTCATTGTGATTTGTGTGTTGCTTCTGATAGAAATGTAGGATGAAAGTATCAGAAACTTCTAATCACATATTATGAATAATAATGTAATGATAAAAAGTTGAGGACATAAAACTATTAGCAAAAGTAACAAATATTCACAGAAAATCTTCAACAATCTCTCAATCACCTTCCCAACCACAAGGTAATCATCCACAGCAAGAACATAGAATTCCTCTGTTCAAATCAAATAAAGAAAAATACACAAAGATTAAAAACAAGCATGTTCCTATCTATTAAATAAAAATTGAAGGCAGAAGTTTCTGATACTTTCATCCTACATTTCTATCAGAAGCAACACACAAATCACAATGAATTCAAAAGCCGTTGTTTCAATAACTTGGCTAAGATATTGAGACTCATTGAAACTTTCAATTTTCTCCCTTTACGAGAGGGGAGTCCAGTATAAGTTGCACGGACACCGACACGCGACACGTATAAGACTTATTTGTAATCGACACAAGTACTCATGCTAGCACATGATAGAGATTAGGGTATATTTGCGCTTGGATTTATAGAGATGGTTACAAAATTATCCATGTCAATAATAGAAATTTTAGTAAATCTTTTAGTTCCTTATAGGTGTGAGGAAGACTTATGAATGTTTAAAAAATTATTAGAGTAGGACAATAAAAATAGTAAATAATGTAAATCTATCACCATTAATTTTTTGCGACATTCTCTATATCAAGGTTGATTGACCTATCCATCATCATTGATTTCTTGGACAATTTACAATTACAGGAAAAATATACTGATTAAGTAAATGATTGTCGCTTATGCACCATAAACATGAAAATAATTGATTTACATGTATAGATAGCAAGATAATAATTTGGATAAGGATAATTTTGCATCAAAATTTCTTGAATTTTTTCCTTAAATATATGATGAAGAGCATTCAATACCTCAGCAGAGTTGGTAAAAGCTGGGCAATGAAATCACAGGCATGAAGGCTTCAATCTAATTTCCCTACAACATAATCAAATATCAAGAGGCTAAATTGATTTTGCAGTCCATAGCACATAAGTTCAATATATAAAAAAGAAAAAAATAGCCTTTATTATCAAGACCTTCTTCATATCATTTGTTCCACAGAGAAGAACACTTGATTGAAGTGAAGCACCCATTGTATTTTAAGTGAAAATTCAGATGCATTTACTCAAGAAAATTAAGAAATTGCATTACATGTCAGTAAATTCCAGCAAGTATTGGTTAATCTTGCCATTAATTCGACCAAAATTAGCTAAAATAATTGTACAACTAATCCAATTGCAGCAACCAATTATTACAAAGTAGAACATGGCCAGTATTCATGTGAAAAACGACTAAACAATGCAAAATTTAAATGTAACTTTCAACATTTTGCATCCCAATTCTATAGCATTTATTCAAGGTCCTGCTGTGCAACATCAAATCACTTCAAAAGATACCAAAAAGCACGTCAAGGTATTTGAAGGTGTGGAGGCGGTTGAAAGTACGACAACCAATAAGCAAATCCTAGCTCGATCTGTCACATAAGTCCCTTATGTATAGGTCTGAAAATATCCTCTTCTAATAAGTAGAAAATGTGTAATAAAACTGATTAAATCAAATCATAATTAAGTTTCATAAAATAAATATAAAGCAAACTGAGGGCCGAGAACAGGTCACTGGAAATTGCAGCGCAAACAGAGGTATAGTTTGGGTAAGGTCGATACATGTTTTGCGGTGCAACTAAATATGAAATGAGATTATGTTTTCTTAAGCTGATTACTTTGTCTAGAATCGATCAAGAATGTGAGGAGAAATTGAAATTAGGTGAAAATTGATGCCTCACAAGATGGAGAAGGGAAGAAGTTAACCTGTCAAAGCACTGGAACTACCTCGGCGACGACGTTCGGTAGTTGTGATTTTCACTTTCAGAAAAGACGGAGCTTCTTCAGTTGGCGTTTCGAGGGAGCTTCAGAGCTTCGGACCGTGATGTCGTCGACGATGGAGCAGGGGAGAGGGCTGGGCAGAAGTTGGTCTTCAGATGAAACTACACCGCTAATTTTTGTGTGTTGGCTGGGAGAAGGCAGCTTCAGATTGGTAGGAACTCGGCGAGAGAGGTTGGGAGAGATGCGGGAAGCTTGAGAGACGATTTTAGGGAGAGAGAGGTTTTGTAGAGAGAGAGTGATTGATACGGATACGGTGGTATATGTGAATGAAGAAAAAATATCTCTGCAGCAGCTGTAGATGCCCAGTGTGAAACCAAAGACGGAAAAATGAATAGTAATTATCATATTAACTCTTTTAATGTAGTAGGAAATGAGAAAGAAAACACCTTGCTAAACATACTCTCTTAGAGTCAGCACGTTCTTCTTCTTAGTGGGATAAACTGAAGACTAACTTCCCTATAGATTACTATTTTAATCATCCGAAGGAAATGCATATTATTTATCTATCTACTTCTAAAAGATTCTTAAAGGGAGAAACATTATTCGAAAATAATAACTCGATAATAATTTATAATTTCTTATTTGTCATTCAATTAATTTTATTTTAACCATTTTTTTTTTATAATTAATGTAATATTTTATAATTAGATGATGAGCATTGCCTCTTCAAATTTTATCTATCTATCTATCTATATCTATATTACTTCTAAAATGCCCTTAAACGAAGAAATTTTTTTGGACCACGATACCCTCGACAATAATTATATAAATTCTTATTTTTCCTTCAAATATTTTTTTAAAATAATAAGACTTTATAATTAACTTAATATTTTATAATTTAATGATGGTCATTGTCCTTGAAATTTTATTTATAAGTTCAGTCAAAGTAATTAACATAGTATATACTTATACAATTTTTAAAAATTATGCAATTAAATTAATCAAATTCAACTCGTCTATTATTGTCTTTACGAAAATACCTATGTCGACATTAATTTAATTGACAATGAAGATGTAAATATGTGCTTTTAAATGATACAATTTTAATAATATATTAAAATAGTTTGTGTATTACGAGGAAATGCAATTCACAATGTCCAAATATATTTCATAATATGATTACAAAGTCACGTGCAAGGCATGCGCTACTAACCAGTTGTATAAAAATGCTAATCAATCTACATCAAAAAAATATTTTCCTGCCTAAAAACTTTTTGAGAATGGCATGTTGCGTTAATTATATGAGCTTTTCTACACATAGATTTTTGGGTGACATTCCTACGTGACACCTTGACATTGGGTGATGTCAAGGTGGGACATCGGAATATCACTTAAAAATGTCCTAGAAGTATTGTAATTATATTGGTTCACAGTTTTCATACTTACCACAATTTGTATGCTTTGAAACCTATTAAATATGTCAAGCAAAACATTGAAAACTACAAATAAATAAATTACGTAAATGCATTGCATCTTAATTGATAATTATTTGTTTACTAGTATTTCTCTCTGCGATGCACAGAAATTATTCAAAAATATCAATTTCGATAAGTATTTGTAAAACTTTAATACTTATACATAATTTACACAAATTCAAAATGCATGAAAAATAATATTATACCACAATAACAATTAAAAATTATTAAATAATATATCTAATTCAAATTATAATAGCTTATTTGAATAGCAAGTCAATTTATATATTGAAGTAATACATGACTGTTAATTTCAATATTTTTTATAAGTTATTATTAATTTCAAAAAAAAATACAAATGTAGTAATTTATTTAATGGTATATTATGTTTGATATAATATTATGGTACAATATTAATTTTGTAGAAGATATCAATATATTTCTCACAATTTTTGCATTCTTCTCTTGTATTTAAGTTCTTCCACTTTTCATTAAAAAACTATTAATCACAATAATTATAAACGAGTATGTAACTTAAACCCATGAATATTTGTATTTAACCAATCAAATTAAATTTTTTTTTACTTATAAAATCAAATAATCAAAATTATTATTATTAATCTATCTAATCTAGTCTAGATCTATCTAGTCTATAATACATAAAAAGTATGGAAGAAGAAGAAACTTTTGAATACCTATTCATCCTTATATATTTAGCTATATACCATATATACTCTTACCCCCCCCCTATTTAATAATATTAAATATCCTTCACATATTATTATACATTTTTATTTAGTTAGTATTAAAAAAAAAAAAGAAGAAGAAGAAGAAAATTTAATTCGTCATTTGATAAATATTACTTTGAATATAATATATTATTAATATTTAAAATATTACATCCAAATTTTAAAATTGATTTTTCTACTAAAATTTCATAGTTTATATTGCATATATTATATTATGAATGTAAAAATCACGCGAACTACAATTTCATTAATTCGTAACTTTTATTTTTATATGTTACATGAAAAAAATTACAACTTTTAGTTTACGTTTACCTTTCTTCTATCTTTTTTTTTTTTTTAATTTGTATTTTTTTCTCAATATTTTTCAAGTTTTGTGTTGATTATTATTAAAATTCTTACTTTAATTGTTATGAAAAGTTATGTCATTCGTCCTTTAATAAATATTATTGTGATTATAAAATATTGATATATTAGTTAAATATATCATGACGATTATATATATATATATATATAAAGGAATGTAGTACTTACATGACCTTAATCCCAGATGATACAATTTTATTAATTAGTGACTTTTATATTCATAGGTTACACGAAAAAAATATTTTACAAATTATAATTCACGATTATATATAATATAACTACTAACACGATTTACACTACATTAATATAAATTAATTTTTCAGTTAATATTCATATGACATTTTATACGTACTGGCTCATTGTCTTACATATTAAGTCAAAACACAATAATGAGAATCAATATCTTAAATCCTTACAATATATCATCCTTATTAATTAATAACATTAATAACATAATTCATTACATGCAACTTCTTTTGATAATGTAAAACAACATAATTTTTTTTTGACAAAAAACGATTATGTTGACTACCTCAGTGACAAACTAAATGATTTATTTCATGGAAAAATTAGGAAATTTGTCAGTTTCAATAAAGTAATATATGATAAAAATCAATTTTACCAAGAGGATTCTAAAATACGTTGTTTTCAAATGGTATCTCATTACATAAGTTAATATTAAAAAGAAATTCTTCAGTGACCATCTTATGGAATCTGAACTCATCCCAAAAATTTTACATTGAAACAAAAATGATTTATCGTGATTCCAAAAACATATCATCCATGCAAAAATAATCATTAAACAGCATCTTGAAAATATTCATTCAAACTCAAGATAAACAATTTTCAATATGTCTATAATTTGGAATGACTTTTAGAAAGGACTCAATGATAAACAGTGTACACTATTTTAATATACATTTCAAAACATGTATTTTCTCATGGACAACTATATGTAGCACTTTATCACTAAATTTCGATGCATACTATAAGAGTTTTGGTAAAAACAAAAAAAAAAAAGGAAAAAAGAAAGAAAGAAAAACTGTGAGAAGTTGACAAAAAATATTATGTGCAAATAAGTGTTATCATAATCAAAACATTACATTATATTTTGGTTAATATTCAACACTTTCACATTACATACATAATTTCATATAAAAAAAATTATTCATATATAGCCTTTTAATGTTTTACTTTTTTCTTTTAATGATGATATTTATTACCTTAACTACTTTCAAAACAGTATTAATACTACAAAATATTTCGTATGTCATTCCTTCTATATATAAAACGTGCAACGCACATGATTAGTACTAGTATAATCTCACCATCACCATCACCACCACCAATCATCACCAATATATAAAAGTGTGGATGTGTAGAAATCTTTTAATTGTCATTATGTCCTTACTTCTATTTTTCTTATGTGTATAATACCCTTAACTAAAAAAATTATATTTTCATATAAATAAATATTGAATGACTTTTCAAATGATTTTGATTTAATTAAACAATAAATTCAACTTCCAATATAAGGTCCTTATATTCAATGCATATAATTTATAATAAATATGTTTACAAATAACCCTTTTCAATATTTTACCACATTGTAATTTAATACATATGTTTATACAGTTCTAAAATTGAATCATTACAACGTAAATCAAACATAGACGTAATTTTTTCTATAATACAAGATTCTAATAATGTTATAACAAAATTAAGATAAACCCACAACAGAAATATTATATAGAGGGTTAAAATAACCAATACGATTAATAATTGGTAAACTATGATTTATGTTAAAATAAATACATTTTAAAATCAATGACTTTTGAATAATCAAGATAAAATAGTGAGTTATTTCTTTGGACGCTAACATTAGAGTAACTTCGAAGAAATACATATATATATTTTATGGAACCTACAAATTTTTAACCACACATTTCATTAACTCTTATCAAAATCTAATAAAAAAATTTTGATTTAAATCCTTATCAAATGAAAAAAGAAATCCCGATTGTAAGACCACTTTTCAATTTTACGTGCAATTTTAATTTTCGCTCAATAGTTATGTTACTGTGATTATAAATTATAAAATTGTGATATTTAATGTCTATAATTCGAATTATTTTGCAGTGGAAGGACTTGGACGCCGTCTCGATCGATGTACCAATTAAAAAGTTTATAAATTGTTTATGAACTCTATGTATAATTAATTATTTTATTTGTTAAGCTTGTTAAATTCTATTTGTCATTGAGTAGTAAGTTGTTTAAATTTCATTAAATTGAAATTGGGAAAAGGTTTAGGGCGAATTGAAATTTTATTGGGAGTTGTGGACTTAAATTTCCAAATTTGAGAGAATTGAGGGGCCAAGTTGCAAATTCCAAAAGATTATATCTAAACCTAATCTAACCTAAACCCTCATACTCTCGTCTCTCACATCTCCCTTACGCTCACTCTCTCAGCCCTCACTCTCATTCTCTCTCTCTGTTTCACTCACCCGACTCCGTCTCTCTCTCGGCTTCTCCCTTGGTCTCCGGCCACCATCACCACCACCACCGTGCACCCCCATCACCGGTAAGCCCTTCCTCCGCCCCTTCCCCTCTCACACACAAAACACACACGAACGCATACACCCAGGGCGCCCCCGCGGACTGCACACAACACACACACACACACACACACACACACACACTCTCTAAAACATGTATATAATGATGTGTGTGTATCTATATATTATACATATACATGATTTCTACATTTGGGTGATAGGTATATGTATGTATATGTGTGATATGTTTTAGATTTCCAAATTATGAAAACTAATTTCAGATATTTTGTCACTTAATTTATTAGTGGCTTAGTTAAATGTTTGGACAAAATTTGAGGTGTATAATGTGCATTTTCAGATTTCAATTTTAAGCCATGTTAATTTTAATGTGATTTATAAATGTGAATTTGAGGTTTGGGTAATGTAAATATATATGTATGATTTTAGGAATTTGGGGAAAATCTGTAAATGTAGATATTAATTTTAAGAACTATGAATATAAGAATCTATGCTACTTTTTGGTTTGATTTAGAATTTTAAATTGTTGAACTTCAGTTTTGGGGCGATGTGTGTAAATGTGTGTGTGTTCAGATTTCAATTTAGTTAGCTTACTTGAATCTTAAATTTAATGTTGAGTTGTAAATTCGAATTTCAGATTGGAGTAATTTAAATATATGTATGTATATATTGATATTATACATATACATAAATTTTAGACTTTCCAATTTATGAAATTTGTGAACTGTAAATGTGCATAACAATTTTAGACTTCGAAATGTAGGAATTTAGTATTATAACTTATATGTATAGTTTATTTTCAGAATTCAGATTTGATGGGGTTATGAAATTAGTTAATTGTTTGGTAATGTTTGAGTTATAATGTGAAATTTGGATTTAGGAAATTATTTACAAATTATTTACAAATTTCAGATTTTTGCAATGTTAATTTTAACAACGTTGACCTGTAATGGTAAATCCTCAATTTTAGGTTTAATTAGCAACAATGTTTGAGAATTTCTGATTATGGATAATTAGAATTTTATTGAGAAATTTTGTAAAGTTAGGTCAATCTATGTAATGTTGTAATTTAATTTGAATTAAAAGGTAAGAAAAAGCGTTCTAAAGTACATGGAAATTGACATCTTATTTCGAATATGGTGTTGTGTGTTGGACCTAGCGTAAGGTCATGTTTGGGATTAAATTGTGAATGAAATAGAAGTTTTAAACCTTTCTTAGAGTTCAAAATGTGATTTTGAACTAAAAGTATATTTTATTAAATTAATGGGTACAACTAGGATTTTGGTCCATTGACGTCATGGGCAGCCGATGTTCCTCAACTTGTAAATCCAGATAACGGTAAATGCTAAGGACATCAAGTAAGTAAACTTCCTCCTATTTTCATAGAAGTTAAATGTAAATGTGGAATGTGTAAATGACTGTTTGCAACTTACTTGCTTTGATGAATTTCATTTACTTTATGAAAGTATATGTTATTATGAAGAATGTTCAAGCATGCACATTATCATGTCATTGCATCAGCAAGCATGCATTGGCATCGAAATTGGGAATTTGGGAAGTCAAATGTTTTTTTTTAAAATGAAAGAAATGTGTCAAGGTACAAGTTTGTTCAAAAGTTATGTATCCAAAGTTTAAGAAAGAATGGGTGTACTTCTTGTTCATGAAAGATGCGAGTGGGAAATGGGGCGCGGGGGACCGGCGTACCCGAATTAAGTCACTTTGCGACGGAATGTTCAAACTGTTAAACCGCTTTGCGGTGGAATGAAGTAAATGAGCCGCTTTGCGGTGGAATGAAGTGAATGAGCCGCTTTGCGGTGAAAATGTGAAAGTTAATCTGGTTTCAATTTAGTGTTAATTAAATTTTAACGAACGTATATCGCAAGTACATTTAGCTTTATATACTAAAAAATCATATATGCATCTCGATTCAAAAAAGTGGTACGGTTGTTTAACCCACAAGAAATAATATTTTATCACTTATCCCATATGAAATTGATTTTTCAAGAATCAATTTTTCTAAACTTTCATTCTCAATCACACATTTTTAAAAAAAAAATATTTTTTACAATTTTCCATACTACTTTTTAACTATACATTCTAAAAAATCACTTTTTCACAAAAACAATTCTCAAAAAATCAAAATCATATAGTTAAATCTATAGTATTAAACATAAATAAATGAAAAAAATGAATAAATAAATAAACAAAACTAATTATATAAATAAATAAACAAAATGACTAAATAAATTAACAAAGTAAGTAATATGGGTATCAACTCGAATATTTTTACATTTAATCTTTGATGTAATTTTAGGGAAGACACATTTATAGTTGACTCTCACTCGTGAGTTCTTATTAAAGTTGTGGTTGAGATATTCGATTTGATACCTACATTGCATATTTTTTATTTCAAAATAATCGTACAATTATCCAAAGTATTTTGATTCATTGAAATACTTCCATTTTAGGAAAGATGGTTTAGGGGAGAAAAGTTCAAAAACCTATTTTTGAGAAGTACTCTCCTTTTTATATATAGTTAGTATTAGTATTTCACCCATGCAATGCACAAAAGTTGTTAGCCACAATATCGATTTCAATAAGTATTCGTAAAATTTCAGCTCTTATACATAATCGACATATGTATAAATGTATAAAAAATAATTTTCTATTACAATAATTATTAGAATTTAAAAAAACAATATAAACAATTCAAATTATTAAAAACTACTTTGAATAATAAACATCAATTTATATAGTTAAATAATAAATGACTATTGAATATTGATTTCAATAATTTTTATGAATTTTTATTAATTTCATTAAAAATGCAAATTTATTAGTTTTTTAATGGTATATCATTTTTATGTAATATTACGTGTACAAATATTGATCGTGTAAAATGTATTAATATATTTCTCATAACTACTACATTTGACTCTCGTATTTAACATACTATTCAATTTCATTCAAAAACATTAATCACAATAATTAGAAAATAAGTAAATAAAATATTTGAATTTAACCAATAAAACTTTATTTACTAAATGCGTAGTCAAAATAATAATTTGAAAATCTCACAATTATTATGATACGACAACCGAGCAAAGTTGGAGATTAAGAAATTATATCAAAAATCTTATACCCTATAATCATTAAAAAATTTATTAAAATTAAGAACGATTAATCTATACATCTAATTAATTAGATTCTTGACTGGTTGAAAACCGTGCATTAAGAGTGTTTATATTTTTCCTAATTTAAAATCTGGATAACTGAACCGACAGCTTTTTTTGTTGAATTAAATACATTTACAAACTTTTTTTTCGTGATATGTGGAAATCAAACTGTCAAATTTGAAAGTGTTTTTATTAATTTTTTTTTCTAACTTAAAACCTGGATAACCAAACTTTTTTTCTATTGAATTAAATACATTTACAAACTTTTTTTTTTTTATTGTGATAAGTGGAAATCGAATCGTCAATTTTGAAAAATTTTGGTTGAAAATGTTAATCCCTTTTTTGGGTCAAATTTTGGGGAAATGAACAGACAATACTTTTTATTATATTTACCATATAGACGCCATCATCAGTTTTTGTCTATCAATTTTTCAGTTCACTTGGTTTCCATACTCTTTCTTGAATGTAAGTTTCAATCCTAAATTAATTTGTTTACTTCTTGGAAAAATGATGTTTTGTCTTTCGTTGTGTTAACTGCTTTCCCCCCCCCCTATCGAATCATTCTTTCTCGATGTATTGCGTTTGCGATGCTGCTATGGTAGTGTAGTACTAACTAATGGCGCCAGTGTTCGATTTGGTTAGAGACGTCGGCATTATGAAAACAAGCTGGGGAATAAAGGAACATATCATCCATGTTTATGATTTGCCAAGGTTCGCCAATCCGAATGAGGTTTATAACTTGGAATTCGTTGCTCATGATCGAGAGGTATCTATCATGAGATCTTCTCTTATGTCGACGGTAGTTTACTTGCACCTAATTTTGTTCTTCTTTTTGGTAATGTATGCGGTTTAAGAGTGAAAGTAAACAAATTAAACTTAACTAAGTCTACAACAAAGTAGTTTATGAAAATTTTATATTTATGTATAGTTTACTGCCAACATTTAGGTTGTTTGTTTTGTACATATACAATTTTTTGTTTATTAAGTTACTGATTATAGTAATAGCAGTTTCTTAGAAATTTAATTGTAGGACTTAAATTTTTATCTTATTCGATTGTCACCGATATTTTATTTCTATCATGATTTAAGTTATATGCAGTTTTTTTTTTTCATTTATTGATATAATTCTTGGATTTATTTTTCTATCTTCATTAATTTTCATCAATATTATTATTATTATTATTATTATTTTGTTGTTGTTGTTGTTGTTATTTCTACGTGTTTACTAGCTTCTTTAGGTTGATTATTGTAACGCCCCAAATCCCGCGGAGCCCTGGACGCCACTTCATCGTCCTTTAAATATGATTTTATTGCGGAAAAAATTTTAAACATCATATTTATTATTTGAAACAATATTTTGCGGAAAATAATTGAATTTTTGTAAACATCACAATCATTATTTAAAAGTTAAAGCGGAAACTAAATTTTATAAAGTTTGACCCAAAAGGTCAACAATTCGAAAATAATTTGGAAATAAACTTGGAACAAACATTTAGCGGAAAAATAAATTTAATAACTAAAATCTTAATTCACATGACTTCATAAACTTGGCTCACACGGCCAAAATGTTTGAATATAAATTTAACTTGGATATAATAAAATAAAATTTTAATTTCGAATAAAACATTCTAAAGTCTCATTAATAGCCACCATCGTACGCATCGCCGCCGACTCCGTCATCTGCAAAATTTGTTTTGGAAAACGTGAGTATTTCAAAGAAATACTCAGTAGACTCGCGCATAATAATCATTTAACATTATAAATCGAAACACATAATCATGATATTCAAGTCTCAGGTGTCTAACGATCACCAGTATTCTCATGAACAAGTAAATAACATACAAGTTCAAGTCTCATGTATTTAAGCAAGTAAATTCTCGTAACATAGTCTCATACTTAGAAAAGCAAGTAATTCTCATGAACACAATCATACATGCTAAACTTATAATCCAATTAATTATTGATGCGCACTTTTGAAAAACGTAAATTTGTAGATTAGAGTCTACCTTAATTTCTCGAGTATTGAGCAAACGGGAATAAACACTTTCAAATGTTCTCGCGCCTCGTCCAGCATAACTTATAATAATAAGTCCAATTAATACTTTAAAACTGATTTAAATGACTTTGAACTTTAGGGACTGAAATGATTATTTTTTTAAAACTTGGAGGACTAAAATGAATACTTTAAAAGTTGAGGGACTAAAATGAATACTTTGAAAGTTGGGTTGAAACTCAAAACGAATATTAAACTATAGGGCTGAAATAATTGATTTTCAAAATGAAAGGGCTGATTAAAACTCATTTAAAACTTAAGGGCTGAAATTGACGATTTGAAACCAAAAGGGACTGAATTGAATAACTTTTCAAACTTTTGGGCTAAAAGGTAAACTCTTAAAAATCATATCATTTATACTTATACATATACATAATAATATCTATCTCTAATATCTCTCTCTCTCTAAATCGGACCGAAGAGAAACGAAGGGCTGCGACGGGCGGAAGTTTAGGGGTGCTATAGCCGGCGGGTCATCGTCGAAACGTCGCCGCAGGTTGCGGCGAGCAACGGCAAGGTAGGGTTAAGGTTTTGAGAGGATTTGGTGCAAGATACCGAGGCAAAATCGCGGCTTGGAGCTGAGTTTTCCGACGAGGAAATTAACGGTCGAGGTAAGTATTTGGGTATTCTTGGGTTTTGGGTTCTTCTCTTCTTGGTTTTGAGTTTGATTTTGAGGGTATTTCGAGTTGGGACTGAGGAGTGTGGTGTGCGAGTTTCGGATTTGGGTGCAGTGGTGATTTGTGCAGGTTTTTGGGTGGTGATGTTTGGGTTGTGACATTGGCTTCGGTTGGGTGATGAATTGATGATGTTAGTGTGAGATTTGGGTGGTTCCATTTTCGACTGTGTGGTGGTATTGTGGTGGTTCTTGGTTGGTGCAGACGGTGGTTGGGGTCTAGGCGGCGGTGTGATTGTAAAACTGGGCTCGATGGTGTTTGATTGCAGTTGGATGAATGGAGACTTGGAAGCTTGGTGGCGGCATTATGGCAGTGGGCAGGGGCGGTTCTGAAGAGGTGAATGAAGGCAGTGATGGGTGGATGAATGAAACCGTGTGGTGATGTTGGGTTCGAAAATGGTGGCTGCAGTGTGAGGCTTGATGGTGGGTTGATATTTCAGATTGGATTGGGAGTGATGGATGTGGTTGCCGTGAAGGAGGTATATATATTGTGTATTGATTGTCTTCAAAATGGTAAGCTAGAGTGGGGGGAAGAATTGAGGGAGCTGGGGAAGGAATTAAGAAATTGAAGAGTGATCATGGGGGAAGAAAAAGGAAGCTGTAATTTCTCTTGAGAATATTGGGGAAGAAGCTTAAAATTTCTTAAGGTATAAATGTGTATTGAAGGGTGAGGGAATATACATTACGATTGATTTGGATTCAAATTTGGAAATGAAAGAATGGATCGTAAATTGAGGGGACGGGAGTGATGATGGGAGACAAAAATGTGCTGAATATGAAAATGGAAGTTGGGGAGAAATTTAGGCTGATTGTGGTGCCGGATGTGGGATGGAAATAGCGTGAGTTGAGGAGTGAAATTCTTGGTTGATTGAGAGGAGATGAATGAGGAAGGTGGCAAATGAGAATCTGCAAAAGAAACTGAGGAGACGTGTGGGAAAAGAATTGGGGAAATGATGCTAATTGAATTGAATGGAAATTTAAAATGGGACAAGGTAATAAAGTTGAGAATTTGAAAAAAAATGAATTGGATTCAAAATAATAAAATTTGGCTTAAAATAATTTGAATCTAAATAATTTGAAAATTTGACTTTAAAATAAATAATGGTCTTGGACATCATTTAATGAAATTTGGAAATTTGGGATTTGGGATATAATGAATTTAAAATAAATCAAATTTTATTTCATTGGCTAGACGAAAATGTGTTTAAAATTAAATAGGCCAAAGTCGTAACGACACGTTTTAAATAATATTTATATAAGTCACAGAAAATTCTCGGTCGCTACAATTATTATTAGAAATGTGGTAACTACATTTATTGTTTTTAATTTTATATTGATTACTGCTAATATGAACATTATGTAATAATTAATATAACGGTTAATATTATTAGTAGCATTATTATGTGAACATTTTGTATTAATTAATTAATTAATTACAAGTGTGGTGTAACATTTTTTTTACTGTTTTTAGGTTAATTATTATAAATGTGGTTATTACATTTATTGTTTTTAAATTTTTATATAGATTGCTACTAATATTAACATTATGTAATAATTATATAACAGTTAATATTGTTAGTAGTATTATTATGTGAACATTTTTTATTAATTAATTACAAGTGAGGTGTAACATTTTTTACTGTTTATTATTATTATTATTAGATTACTGCTTACAGGAACACATTATTGTTCATTTATTATTGTTTTTATTATTCAATATATTATTATTTCATGATCTATGATATAGACAGATTCAATTCTCTTGCTCTTTGCTTGTTAACGTAGGGTGATCGTATACATTCGAGTATTGAGAGTACTATAAAACGTAAAAGTCATTGATTAAGGAGGGTCAATTATATGTGATTCAACATTTTGTTGTTGGGGCCAACGACATGAAATTCAAGACTACATCTCACAAGTACAAGATAAATTTCATGACGAAGACGCATGTTTTTGAGATATCTGATGATAACTTCCTGAATCAAATCTACGTGTTCAAGAATTTCAGTGATCTTGTGAATGGAAACAAAGTTAATGAGTCTGAATTGCTCGGTAAGAGTTGTGTTCCACGTGAAATTTAATACCTTTTTACTTCTCATTTTTTTTTTTGAATATGTATAGGGTTTTTTCATATATTTTATTTTTTTCAATGTGATTCACTCGGATGTTATGGGAGAAGTAGTTGCTAAGGATGTTCCAAAGACAAATGAAGTTTCCGGGAGAATTGCATGCCTCAAAGACATTGAACTTGAGGACCTTGAGTATGAATTTTATTTCATGCATTATTTAACGCTTTGATTAAGACTACATAGCTTTAATTTTTTTACTTAGTCATTACTCTTAACTTTTATAGGAAGAATCAACTGCCATGTAAGCTATGGGGTGATTTTGTGGACGAGATTGATGCTAAGTTAGCGGAGAACAATGGAGAACCTATAATTCTATCGCTACAAATTTGGCATGCAAAGGGCTTAAATGGTATGGGGGGTTCTTACGAATTCAATTTAAATTTATACAATCTGGATTAGAATTTGTTAATCAAATGTTCTTTAATCTTTGAATAAATATAGGTATTTATCGAATATGTAACACGTGACTAAAATGTTGGTCTCTATTCTACTTCACGTGCCATGGTCTAAAATTCTATTGATGTATTTTTTACTGTATTTTATTTAAGATTATTGGTTGGAATAAACACACGCTCTCAAAGGGTCAGTCTCCTATCTTCGTCTACTGTCTACACAGTGTCGGGTGATCTTGAGAGTGGGAATACTGAGATCGGGACTATTGATCAGCTAACATCCTTTGGGAAGGTAAATTGATAATGTGTAATAAAATAAGGCGTTGATTTTGGTAATATTTATATTTTTTATGGAAATTGATTTTGGAACGTCAGTTAATGATTTTATTTGCTTAGGTTAGTAGTTTATGAGTGTTTTCTACCGTGTGTTCGATTGAAATGGAATACAAGTGGTGGTACTTAGCTTGCAATAGGTGTCCAAAGAAGGTCAATTGTGTTGGCACGAGATTTTATTGTGAAAAATGCGAACGTTTTGATAATTCTGGACATCCAAGGTTCAAATTTCAGACTTTAAACCTACATTATATCCATGCAATGAATATTAGACCACTATTTTAACATTATTTTTTGTGATGTTAGATTCAAGATACAAGTGAGGGTGATTTATGGGACGGGAAACACGTCATTTCTTTTATGGGATAGAGAGTGCACTGAACTAATAGGAAAATCTGCAGTAAAATTGTTAGATGAAGTTCAGAATTTTTAGATGGAGTTACTACGGTATTTATGAATTTATTAGCAATTTTTGGTTCCGAAAGTTCATATTTCTTTGATCTAACCACAAAAGCTGCGACTTTTAGAAATCTGACTTGGATTCAGTGCCCGTAGAAGTGGAGTCATTGGTGGTCGAGAAATTATGTTCAAGGTCCAAGTTAGGGATCAAAATATAAACTTCTGTAATGTTGTGTATATGATTATGAGGGTAACCATTGATGCAAATATTATCTCTAAATATGTGAAGTCTAACGACAGCCATTATTCTGATGTCATTTCAAAGATAGAGAAGACCAAAGTTGAGGATGAAGAGGTATTGAAATAATTGTGTTTATTGATAAATAAATACATTTGATTACCGCTAAACTAATTTGGTGATTTTTTAATTGATGTTGGATTGATTTAACAGAATTCATCGGGCGATGAACGTCGTAATGTTATTTATCGGTAATATTCACAGTGGAATTCCATAAGCGTGGCTTGCCACATGCTGACATTTTATTGTTTCTTTCAAAGGAGAACAAATATCCCACCGAAGAGGACATTAACAGAATAACTTCAGCTGAAATTCCCGATCAGAAGCTTGAACAAAATTATTACGCTGCAATTAAAGACTTTATGATGCACGGACAACGTGACAGTGCCAAAGGACATCTCCATTCATGGAGAATGGTCAATGTACTAAACATTTCCCCAAAAAATTTGTTGAATACACCAATGTCGATGAAGACGGGTACCCAACTTATCGAAGAAGAAATGATGGGTGAACAATTAAAAAGAATGATGTTGATCTTGACAACTTATTTGTTGTTCCCCACAATCGATATTTTCTACTCAAGTATGGTCCACACATGAATGTAGAGTGGTGCAACCAATCTCGATCGATCAAATATTTGTTCAAGTATGTCAATAAGGGGCACGATCACGTCACCGCTACTTTTTACCGTAGCACTGAGGATGAGGATAAAATGTTGATGAAGTTAACATGTACTACGATTGTAGATACATTTCTCCATGTGAGGCAGTATGAAGTATTTTTGGATTTGAGATTCAATTTAGAGATCATCCTGTCGAAATGTTGAGTTTTCATCTCCTGAATGAGCAGAATGTCATTTTTTCAGATTTTGATAGTATTGAAAAAGTGTTGACACGTCCAACCGCTAACCAAAGAATGTTTTTGGCATGAATGGATGCGTACAAAAAATATGCTGAAGCAAAAAATTTAACATATACAGAATTTCCTACCAAGTTTGTTTGGAAGGCGTCTACAAGGAAGTGGCAGCCTAGAAAGCATGGATATTCTATCAAGCGTATATTTTAGGTACCTCCGAGATGTGGAGAAATGTATTATTTGTAGTGTCTTCTCAACATAGTTCATGGACCAACAAGCTTTGATGAAATAAAATGTGTTAACGGGGTTCAGTATGGTACTTTTAGAGATGCTTGCTACGCACTTGGTCTATTGGATGTTGTCAAAGAATACGTTGATGGTATTGTTGAAGCAAGTCAATGGGCGTCATCACATTCTTTGCGAAGTTTATTTGCCACTTTATTAGCCTCAAATTCTTTATCATGACTTGAAGTTGTGTGGGAAAAGTGTTGGACATACTTATCAGATGATATGTTATACAGACAACGAAACATGCTGCAGCACCGAGGTATTGTATTGAATACTTATTTTTTATATATAGATTTCTTTTCAATTAAGATGTTATTGAATTCAGAACATTTATAGTTTCGAACATATCAAAGTCTACGTTTTTCAGTTTTCAGATTGATGATGAAGTTATGCTCTTGTGGAGGTTGAGAAAATTATGCGGAGTAGTGGAAAGTCTCTACGTGATTTTCATTCAATGCCATTTCCAAAATCTGAATACTTTACTTTAAATTTTCAGAATAGTCTTATACAAGATGAAATAAGGTATGATCGAAGATCATTAGTGGAAGAACACAAGAAGTTGGTCTCTGATTTAACAACTGAGTAGCGACATGTTTAGGACACGGTGTTGAATTCAATGAAATCAAATGAAGGTGGCATTTTTTTCGTTTATGGTTATGGAGGTACCGGTAAGACTTTTTTATGGAAAACTTTATCTGCGGCATTGAGATCTAAAGGACAAATTGTGTTGAATGTAGCCTCAAGTGGTATAGCATCGCTACTATTGCCTGGTGATAGAACTACGCAATTGAGATTTTCTATATCTCTTAACCCTAATGAAGATTCCACATGCAACATCAAGCAGGTGCATGGTAGCCCTCTTGCGGACTTAATTGTCAGATGCAAGCTTATAATTTGGGATGAGGCGCCCATGATGAACAAATTCTGATTTGAAGCTTTAGATAGAAGCATGCGAGATATTTTGAGGTTTAGCAATCCACTGAGTATGGAACTACCTTTTGGAGGAAAAACAGTTATTTTTGGAGGAGATTTTTTGCAAATCTTACCTGTGATCCCAAAAGGGAGTAGACAAGATATCGTGCTTATAACTATCAATTCATCATATCTGTGGAAGAATTGTAAGGTCTTAAGGTTGACAAATAACATGAGATTACAAAATATTGACTCAGTTGTTGAGTATGCAAAGTTAAATGCATTTTTAGAATGGATTGCAAGTATAGGAGATGGAACACTTGGCGGTGCAAATGATGGCCATGCAACTATTGAAATTCCAGATGATATTTTGTTACATGGTCTCGAGAATACAGTCAAAGCCATCGTGAATAGTACGTATCCGTTGATTAATTGTGATTTTGATGAGTCAACATATCTACAAGGAAGATTTATTCTTGCACCAACACTGGATGTAGTTGAAAGATTATATGGTTTCTTTAAATGCAACTAAAGGGAAGACTTATTTAAGTTCTAACTCGTCTTGCAGAGCAGATGCCAATGTTGATTTGTTCAATGACCTTCATACACCTGAATTTTTGAATGGAATTAGATGCTCTGGTGTGCCTAATCATGAATTGAAATTGAAGGTTGGAACTCCTGTTATGCTCTTATGTAACATAGACCATTCAGTTGGCTTATGCAACGGCATGAGATTGGTCATTACAAAACTCGGAAGTCACGTTCTTGAAGCAAAGCTTCTCACTAGAAGTAATGCAGGTCAAAAGGTTCTTATTACTAGGATGACGTTGACTCCATATGACCCAGGATTCCCATTTAAATTTCAACGAATTTGCGATTAGGATGAAGGACAAAATAATACGACGACTAATGTTGTTTGCGAGAAAGTTTTTCAAAATTTGTAATCGTTGAACAAAATTTTAATATTTCAAGACAATTGTAACGTATATATGATGCTCATTTCATATTAATTGTTCGAAAATTTAACAATCATTTTTAAATTAAGCAAAATATCTAATCTTAATATGTACAATTTTTTTAGCACAAATCTGTGCAATGCACGGGTGATGCACTAGTATATATAATAATAGGATAAGCGTCACCATTTTATCACATAGTTTTCCGACTATTTTATCTGTCATTTTAGGAAATTTCTTATTTTTATCAATTTATTTTAATACATGAATTAGAAAAGTTCAATTAATGCATGTAATAAATGATTTATGAATTTGTGAAAAAAATATTTATAAAAAGTCAAACTATAGATTATTTTTTTTCTTTTGATAATTAATGCATTATTTTGAAATTGAAAAATATGCAATATAAGTGTCAAATTCGAGATCTCAACGAGAAATTTGATATAAACTAAGAAATGAGAGCAAAATTTAAACATATCATTCGTAAAAACGTTTTAAATACTAAATATAAAAGTTTTACTTATACTTTTTACTTTTTCTAACATCCAATATAATAGTAAGATAACCGTCATCATTTTATGCACATAGTTTCTCGCCCATTTTCACCTACAATTTTAGGAAATTTCTTATTTTTATCAATTTATTTTAATGTATTAATTAGGATAGTTCAATTAATACATGTAATAAATGATTTATGAATTTGTGAAAAAAAGTATCTATAAAATATAAATTATAGATTCTTTTTTTTTCTTTTGATAATTATTTCATTATTTTGAAGTCGAAAAATAAGTAATATGGGTGTCAAATCCAATATCTCAACGAGAAGCTTAATACAAGTCAAGAAATAAGTGTAAACTATAAACAAATTATTCGTAAAATCGTTGTAAATACTAAATGTAAAAGTTTTATTTATACTTTTTACTTTTTTCAACATCCAATTTTTTTAATTTATCTCATTTAATCTATACATATATAATAATAGGATAATCGTCACCATTTTACGCACATAGTTTCTCAGCCATTTTCACCTGTCATTTTAGGAAATTTATTTTTTATTAATTTATTTTAATACATGAATTAGGGAAGTTCAATTAATACATTTAATAAATGATTTGTGAATTTGTGAAAAAAATATCAATAAAATTCAAATTACATATTTTTTATTTTTTTTGATAATTATTGTATTATTTTGAAATAAAAAAATATGCAATATAGGTGTAAAGTCTAAGATCTCAACGAGAAGTTTAATATAAACTAAGAAATGAGAGCAAATTCTAAACATATCATTCGTAAAATCGTTTTAATACTAAATGTAAAAGTTTTCCTTATACTTTTTACTTTTTTCAACATTCAATCTTTCTAATTTATCTCATTTAAGTCCTAAAATGATACATATCATTTCTTACATAAATTCAATTTGACCTAAATGATTAATTTTGAATCTTTGTCTTATCAAATTGAAAGAAATAATAGATATTCGATATTCTATATTTCTAAATAAATTCAATTAAATCATTTAATTCTCTACAACTTTTGGTTTCGATAAACTCATTGGTTCAATTTGTAAAATATAAGGTGTTAGAAAAATCATTCTATTTAAAAATAGAATATGGTTAACACATTTATTTAGCATGAACAAAAATAGTATGTGCAATTGTGGAAAATGAGTTTTAAAAAATGTGCGGTTGAGAATTAACATTGAAAAAAATTATTTTCGAAGAATCAATTCTATACAAATAAGTGATAAAGTCTTATATCTTGTAGGTTAAACTTCCATTTATAAATTGAGATATATAGCTGATTTTTTGTATATAAAGTTAATTATATTTATAATATTCAATGAATAAAATTTAATTAAAATTTGTATTTCATATTATTTATTTGTTTCATTCATTTAAATATAGGATTACGTATAAGTTTGACACATGTAAGTTCAACAAATTTAAACATTTAATTTAAGTTTGAGCAATTTTTTTATTTTTTAAAATGTTTGATAAATTTTGTTCGTAATATATTTGCTTTCTTACATATAATGAAATGAAATATTTGTTTAATATATTTAAATATCAATTATTGCATTAAACTAGTGGGTACAAATTCTTATAGTGTTATACGTGGATTCGATAAATTAATTATGTAAATATTTATTAGCCTCTTTATTTCATTTCACAATTTGAAAATTGTGAATATTTCAACTTTTAGAAATAAAAAAATCGTAAGCTCAACTTCAATCATAAAATCAAAATTATAAAGTACAGAATAAGTCACATGTCCATATCTTACTTCGCCTAAATAGACAAAAAAATTAGAGAATGAACAATTAGCTGTTAAAAGAAATATGCAAGTCGCAATTTTATATTTTACTTTTTTATGTATTTTTATTATATATATATATAAATGTACAATTTATGCCGGACGTTGTACTTTTATAATTTAGTCAATAAATAATTGTTAAATATATTTTTCGTGCATTGTATGAGTGCGATTACTAGTTAAATTAAATAATAATACTTTACTATTCAAATACTAAAAAAGAAGCTCTGAAGCACGTAGGAAGTCAAGATATAATTAATTAAATTAAAATAGTAAATGGCTTGATACACCATTTAAATAGGAAAACTTAATTAATAAGGCAAATATGGTCCCAGTAATCTTAATCTTAATCTATATAATATATAAAAGTAGCTGAGTCAATTCCAGTCAATTTCACTGTTTCCCTCCAAAACTCTTGTGCTATGTGCAGATTTTATTTATTTATTTATTTTTTCAATTTTTGGGGACTTCAATATTTATCATGTTCACACTACTCATATCTCTTATCCAATAATCAACTTCAAAACCCACTTCAAAAATAGTTGGGCCTTCAATATTTATTTATTATTTTCAAAATCCCTGACGTCTACTTACGTTCTTCAATATTTATTGTTTTTATATGGCTTCTATTTCTCCCCGCTTAATTACATTGGAAAGTCAGTTTTTTTTCTTCCCCTTTTTCGCCTTTTCAGAATTTGTTTGATTTTTTTCCCCTTTTTCAAAATCTGTTTATTCATTTTTGTTTTCTATATCTTTTTTTTTTTTCCATTTCCCGATATACAACTTCTTTCATTACTGTTATATATAATTATTATGAAGATATACACAATAATAAAAGATTCAATTAAAGGGTTATTTCTTTGAAAAAATGTGTACTGTTTAACACGACCCATCTACTCTACCTTCTATTTATCACGTTTTATGATTCAAAATTTCTTGTTGGTAATGCTTATTAGTTATTAATATTACAAATCAGTTGAAAATAAAAAATCGTAAATTATTTTTTGAAAAAATAAAAAGGATTGCACTACTATTTTCTTCAAGACCTGTGATATTTTGAGTGAAATTAATATTTTATATTTCTTATTTTTCTTAATCTGTGTGAAAATGAGTAGATGACTATCTTTATGGGGCGGAGGGAGTACTAAATTATAAATCACATCATACGTATATTTTTTTTATAAATAATCTTATTTTTAGTAATTTAGTACATCTAAAAATTGGAACTCTTTTTTATAGCGTATTATTAAATATTTTTATAGATAATTATATTTAATACATAATTAATTTCTTATAATAATTGTGATATTTTATTGGTCTTAATTTTATGGATAAATATTTGGTTCAGTCATACAGATCTAATGTCAAATTCTCAATTAAAATTATATTTAAAATTTATACACATTCGTATTTTTATAAATCACGTTGTATTGAAATTTTTATAACTAAATCCTATTTTTAAGTTATTTATTACATATACATATTAAAGTTCTTTCCTATATTGCATTATTTATCAAAATTATTTCAATGACAATTACATTTAATTCTTAATTAATTTTTTATTTCAAAAAGTCTCATATCACATTTTTTAACATTAACGGTTAACAAATTTATCTATATTGTTTGAAATGATATAGTTATTAATGGTTTGTGTCTTAACTTTAATTTTAAAATTTCAAAAAATAATTAACCATACCAAAGATTTTCTTTGCTATATTTTAATTCAAATTTTATGATATTTTTTCACAATAATATATAAATTGTCTCCCAATTTACTTAACTAAAAATTGAGATGATCAATACTAAATTACAATTTCAATCAGAAAATAATTACGTTGTATAAATATTGAAAACCTAAAATATCATAAATTTAATGCAATATCTTTGTCAAACTCGCAATTATTATTATTATTATTATTATTATTATTATTATTATTATTATTATTATTATTATTATTATTATTATACATGTTGTTTTTCATTATCAATGGTCAAAATATTGAATTTTATCTTTTATATGCATGATCTCTATTATTAACGTTTTCATCTATTGTTTGAATGTTCAGAGTATATGAATATTGGAGATCCTACATTTAAGTGTTCATTTTGCAAGGTGAATTTTTGGTTCGAGGAGATAGTGAATAATCGTTACAAAACCTGACGATCATATTCTATAAGGTCAAATTCTATCTGACAGTAATTCAGGACACAAATTCTTTATTCCAAGGATATCGTTGAGTCATTCGAATTTTAGGATTCTTATTAGATTTAAAAATAAATAAAAAATTTCATTGATGGTGTCATATGCCATGACTATCAATAAGAGTCAGGCAAAATCATTTTCGCATGTATGACTTCTCCCTAAAAGGTTGATGTTTATACATGAAACTAATAAATGATGAACTTATATCTTATTTGTGAATGTTATTTATTTTGTTTAAGGATTCATTTAATTTCGAAAAGGATTATTTTTATTTAGACGTTTCTTCCCGTGCATCGCACGAGATGATTAACTAGTATATATAATAATAGTATAACAGCAAAAAATACTCACACATAGTTTCCCGCCATTTTTCCTTGCTATTTTAGGAAACTTTGTAATTTTATTAATTATTTTAATAATTGAATTAGGAAACTTCAATTAATGCAAAATTAATTATAGGTGGCATGTAATAAATGACTTATTGATTGTAAAAAATAAAAAACCTATAAAAAGATCAAATTGTATATTATTTTTATTCTTTTGATAATTATTATAATATTTTGAAGTCAAAAATATGCAATATAGGTGCCAAACTCATGATCTTAACGAGAAGTTCAATACAAGTTAATAAATGAGAGCAAACTCTAAATATATCATTCTTAAAATTGCCTCAAATAATAAATGTAAAAGTTTTACTTATACTTTTTATTTTTTTCAATATCCAATCTTTTTAATTTATCTCATCTAAGTCATAAAATGATATTTATTATTTCTTACCTAACTTTAATTTGATATAAATGATTAATTTCAAATCTTTTTTCTCATCAAATTAAAAGAAATAATGATATCCGATTTTTCTAAGTAAATTCAATTGAATCATTTTAATTTCTACAACTTCAGGTTTCGATAAACTCTTTGGTAATTTTGAAATTAATTTTATAAATTTACTCATTTTGTTCATTTATCTATTTTTTAATTTTAATAAATTTAAAATAACATCAATTTGTAAAATATATACTACAGACTTTAACAATTAATTCATTGAATTCTATAGAAAATAAAAATATAAGGTTTTATCTAACTTATTCTATTTAAAAATAAAATATAGTCCATACATTTATTTAACATGCACAAAAAATAGTTTTGTGTGTGTGTGGGTAACATGGCTATTTTCAATACTTGGTGAAAAATAAAATGTCACGTTGTATTTGAAATCATTGAATAGGAGTAAGTTTGATATAAACTATAGAAATTGTTTTAAATGTGTGATTGAAAGTGAAAGAAGGTAGTATAAAATAATTTGATATAAAATAATTTTTTTTTTTTAGAATGTGTGGTTAAAAAGTAGTATGTGCAATTGTGAAAAATTAGTTTTTAAATAATATATGGTTGTGAATGAATATTAAAAAAAATTATTTTTGAATAATTAATTCTATATGAATAAATAAATTAATGAAACTAGATAATGAACAATTAACTGTTAAAAAAAAATACAATTCATAACTTTTTTTTTATATATATTTTGATTGTATATTAAATATACAATTTATGCATTAAAGTAAAAAATCTTATAGGGAGAAATGAAATTACAAATTATCCATAATTTGTGGATGCAAGTTATTATTATTATTTTTTAATTGTGTTATTTTTATCGAGCATTGTATTTTTACAACTTATTCAATAAATATTATTTATTTCGTGCATCGCACGGGTGCGATTACTAGTAATAATAATGTAACAACCGTGAAAGGATAATTAATGCAAAGAATGTGAGTAACTTTGTGTGGTTTAATGTATCGTGTCATTAATTATTGTATATTCAGAATTTCTATAGAGAAAAAAAAAAAATCTTTCTTTTTCACTTCTATCCAAGCATTTATGCGGGACTACCAACAGTCAATATTTTGGTGGCTCCAACTTCCATGAGTTGTAAAAAGTAATTTTGTTAAATTTGTATTTTCAAAAGTAGTTTAAGAAAATGTGAAAAATAAAATTGTATTATAATATCGTATTATATGTCAAAAACGAAAAATAAAAATGTGCTTTTGATGTATATAAACTGAGTCTAACTGAAAGTGTAGAATATTCTACTACTAGTGGTGCTTGTGGTGCCTATATTAAAAAATGCAGAGTTAATTAATTTTTTGCTAAATTTGCTATTGTTTATATTGGTTATATATTGATTGAATTCTTTCAATATCAATGTTAATAACAAAAATAATCATGATAATTATAATCAAAATATATAATAATATATTAACTATGTATTGTAATACTAATACCTAAAAAATAAGATTAAACTGATACGGGATTAAATATATAATTTAATCATATTAAATATGATACTTAAATCGAAACATTACTTTTACTAAAATAAATAAATTGTATAATAGATACATACTAATTCTAAATCGAAGAACAAAAATAATTAAAAGTCAACATTCATGTTCTCTCTGTCCTCATAATATGCAAGTTCTTATACGAACACCAAAGTATCTTCAATTTTTAAAGTTGAAGATGAAAATGTGAATGAGAGTTACAGATGATTTAGGGCAACAAAAAATGTGAACTCAAAAAATGAAGTTGAAAAAAATAAAAAAAATATCGCTTTAATTACTTGTTATGGACATGTTTTTAAAGATCACATTTCCTCAAATCACATTTCCGAACCCAGGTTGTGGATGGACGGTGGAATCTTGACCCGATATTCACGACACTATGGCTCGACGATGCGGAATAAAGAACCACGACTTTCGAAACGCCACAAGGATCTGTCCAACTTCCTTGATAAGTTTCTGGTTTTGAACGCCACAAATATTCTAGCAAATATTTGAAAAGTTCGATATTTGAACGCCACAAGAAATATTCTTGATAAGTTCGAAAACACAGGAATCCACCTATAACTTTTATTGAATCCTCAATAAAACTGTTTTTAATCAAATCAAATCTCAAGTCTGAATTACAATGAATGGAAAGGAATATAAATAAGTAAAATAACCTAGCCGCTAATTGACTCAAAATATAATTCTAATTAGACTAAAATTCTAAAATAGGCAAACAAATAATTAAAAACAAAATTTAACCTAAAAATACGAAAAAACCCTAATTTTCGTCTGCATAATTGACTTGCTGTTTTGAAACCCCAAATGATGGAATTTGGCCATAAAATCAGTCGGCTCAAGGGCTTTAGCCCATGAGTTTTGCTTAGTGGTCCATTTCTACTCGAAAAACACATATTATGCACCTAATTCCGACATGGTTGACTGGATTGCACTTTTATTTGGCTTGAATATTTAACTTTTTCCGTCAAGCCTGCTATGACTCCGATTGTCGAGGGTCCAGAACACATCATACCCTCCTTCTTTAGGATGATTCGTCCCGAATCATAGCTTTGTTCCTATTGTTTCACTTCACCTCCTGGATCAAACGAAAAATTATTGCTTCCATGTCGAGAGATGACCAATAGTATCTTGTAACTTGGGTTACATGAATAGATTGAAGTAGAAACTCCTGTGGGCGTTGGTGGTGTTGCCCAAATTTCCAAGTACATTTAACCTGCAAGACAAAATTAAATAAAGCGGGGAGGAAAATGTTAGGTTCATGAAGTACAAGGTATGGATCCTTGTATTCATTAATTATCACCGTCAATTCCACCATTTGAACCATGAGGCCCTTCTCTTCACCTCGTTCTCCTTTTGCAACTTCTTGCTCACCCCCCTCTATCTCTTTTCTCTCAAGCTCGGTTACTTCCTCTAACTCAAGATTTTCTAGCTCATCCACCTCTTCAATTTTTTTTCTTTCAAATTCAACCACATCTTCTACCTCCACATTCGCACACTACCTCATCACTATCTAAATGTGGATCTACCAATTCAAAACCCAAATTTTGAACTTCTACCCCAACTTCCAATTCATTCCTCTCATCATCAACAATTTCATTCTTAATCATTTCCTCGCTACCCAACTCCACCTTCTCCTCATCAAATTTTGGAGTTTGTTTATTTGTTTTTAATTTCAACTCTCCATCCTTCTTATCAATATCCTTATCCCCACGATGCCTCCTATTACACCACTTTTCACTCTCCTTCCTTACCCTTCATGAATCTTCTAGTGCTTCTTCTAATGTCAACCCATACAGTGCGCATGTTTCCCTTTTCTTAAGGAATTTGTATATGTGCATACTCTTATCATAAACAGCCTCCCTCCTACGTCTCCAAGGTTTTCCCAATAAAATATGATAAGATTTCAATGGTACCACATCACACCATACATCCTCACTATACCTTCCCTGGGTGATAGGAACTAGAACTTGTTTGATTACTTTGAAATTCCCAAACTCCCTCATCCACGTCATCCTATAAGGTTTATAGTGTGGTTCTAGAGGCAATCCTAATTTTTCAACCACGGTGCTACTAACGAAATTAGTAAAGCATTTTCCATCAATCGCCAAACTGCACCCCTTATGATCCACATAACATCTAGTTTGGAATAAAGAGTCCGGATCATAATCCATTCCTGATGTGGCATTTCAAAAATTCAAGAACGAAGAGGATTTAGACATCAAATAACAATAAAGACTTTTATTGACTTGGAAGGAAACGAATATCAAGAATTTAAGGAAATTCAAGAAAGTGGTTCTTGAATCTTGGAATAACTTTTTTTTTTTTTTTTTGAATTTTGGATGAATTTTCGGATTAAATAAATAAAAATAAAAAGATAATTTTTTTTTATAAATCCGAAAAATTCGATACGAACGCAACAAAACAAACGGCACATGATTTGGATAAGAATTAAATAAAATAAACACTTTTGAATTTTGTTAGAACAATTTTCTGGATTAAAGACTCAACAAACTCAAGAAGAACGCAAAAAAAAAAAAAAAAAAAAACTGAAAACAAAACACTCAACAAGATATGGATGATTTTTATGAGACTCGATGATAAATATAAAAATCAAACTGGATAGAAAAACTTGAATTCAAAGTCCAGCTCTGATACCAGATGATGAGGTTCGAAGAGCGGAAGAAACGCCGAAAAGTTCCGAACTCAGGTTGTAGTTGGACAGATGAATCATGACCCGATATTCACGATGCGATGGCTCGACGATACGAAATAAAGAACCACGACTTTCGAAATGCCACAAGGATTTGTCCAATCTCCTTGATGAGTCTCTGGTTTTGAACGTCACAAATATTCTAGCAAATATTTGATAAATTCGATATTTGAACGTCACAAGAAATATTCTTGATAAGTTCGAAAAACATAGGAATCCACCTATAACTTTTATTGAATCCTCAATAAAAACTGTTTATATCAAAATCAAAGTCTCAAGTCTGAATTACAATGAATGGAAATAAATATAAATAAGTAAAATAATCTAGCCGCTAATTGACTCAAAATAGAATTCTAATTAGACTAAAATTCTAAAATATGCAAACAAATAATTAAAAAGAAAATTTAACCTAAAAATACGCAAAAATCCTAATTTCCGTCTGCATAATTGACTTGCTGTTTTGAAACCCCAAATGATGGAATTTGGTCATAAAATCAGTCGGCTCAAGGGCTTTAGCTCATGAGTTTTGCTTAGTGGCCTATTTCTACTCGAAAAACACATATTATGCATCTAATTCTGACATGGTTAACTGGATTGTACTTTTATTTGCCTTGAATATTTTACTTTTTCCGTCAAGCCTGCTATGACTCCGATTATCGAGGGTCCGGAACACATCACATATTGTACAGTAATATGTTCTGTTTCACTTCAATGGGAATGAAGATTGATTATAGCTTGAATTATGGAAAGTCGCCATTGATTTTCAGATTAGATGGCCAGAATTATCATTCGATATAAAGTTTACTCCCACGTGAAGGTCCTTCACTAAAATTTGCTAAGTTATAACGAAGTTACGAATAGACTCAAATCTATTAGGTAATCTAATCTACTAATTTAAATCTATTACACAAATATGAATGCCTTAACCCATTTTCTTGACCTATATTATTCGATAATTCTTATTCTTATTATTTAACTGTGAGGCAACCAGACAATATAAGTAGTCTTCATTTTGGGATAGTCTCGGATTTGAAGGGAATACTTGATGCACACAATGCTTTGGTCAAATCGTAACAAATATTATTCCTCAATTTAAGTAATTATACTAGAAATTGTCAAATTCGTGCATTGCAATAGTGATGCACTAGTTCTGTTTAAGGCCAATATCAAGTCTAACTAAAGCTGAATCATTTTTTCAAATAACTTTTGATCCATACAATCCAATTTTTTTTTCCATAAACAAAATGAAGCTACCAAACACAACCTAAATTATTATTTACTAGCGAATCCTCCATGCGATTCATGGGAAGTAATGTCTGGGTAAAAAAAAATCTCGATAATAGATGATCCACTGATTAAGATTAAATAAAATTATCAAATAAAATGTAGCATCATTAAATGTTGATTTCATGTTACTACAAATTTTGGAAAACTTATTTGCAAACTATATTTGTTGTCGAATTTGTTGATCTGCCCTCTTAACCACAAATGAACATCTTTAGTCCGTCCAGCGAAGAAAGATGAGTAGATTCTTGTTGTTTGTTTAAGTTTTCATTTTTGGTCTTCCTTGAAAATCATTTCGAACATTATACTGACTTTTTTTATGGTTCTTCTCATAGATCAACGGCGTGGAATAAAAAAAAAGGAGATCCGGACCATGGAAGAGCAGAATGCCAAGATTATTACGAATTTTGAAATCTTTTACATTTTTTAAGGTTTTATATACTCATTAAGTTATATATTTGATATTCGGTCTTTAATATTATTATTTTTTAAAAAAATAAATTTTATTTTTATGTTGAGGTTGAGGGAAATGTAAGTGTGAGAATAGATCTAGTACGTACTTCATATTTTTGACCGATGGAAGGCACAAACGGAATCACACGTCGCGAGAAGAAATTATGGTGCATAAAAAAAGGTAACATATATATAATTTCTATCTTTGATTTACATGTTCTTAGATCTATGTGTACACATAGTTTATTGTTCAATAATTTTGTTTCTTTTATTTGGTTAAATTTGTATGATAAAAAATATTTTTTATTTATGACTAAAAACTTACCTTATCTATTTTTCATACAAAAAAATAATCACGTTCTTTAAATAATATTGCCGAAATATCTACCACAAAAAAGGTAATCAGGTTCTTTGATGATGTGAAACTGCCCCATATACATGGTTCTGCTATCATATTTTTTTTTATTTTTTATTTTTAATGATGAATGAAAACTTATTTTTTTGTGAATAAAGTAACAAAATTAAAAATAAAAAATCTGGACCCAATTAATCTATTTTTTTAAAAACAAACTAAAGTAAAAAAAAAAAAAAATGTAAATCCATATTCGGTCCAGATTTCCCATTGATATATAACTTTAAAAATAATTATTTTCACATAAAAGTCATTTTAAAATATATACTTCTTAAGAACAGTTATTTTATTTAAATTTAAAACACAATTCTAATCTTGATTTTTATACTATTAATCTATTTTTAAAAACAAATTGAAAAAAAAAAGTGTAAATCCACATATTCGGTCCAGATTTCACATTAATATATAACTTTAAAAAATTTTCACATGAAAACTCATTTAAAAATAAATATTTCTTAAAATCAATTATTTTATTTAAATTTTTATCACAATTCTAATCTTGGTTTTTATACTATTCTCAAATTAGTCTTTTATTTTTAAAAATAATTTCAACTATTTGAAACTGCTTTATGTAAAATTAGTACAATTTATCATTTATAGAGTTTCTTTATTTACACAATTTTAAAATATAGAATATATAAAAATTTAATTATATAGAGCATTAGTAAAGTGCTAAACACAAAGCTCCAAGGCTCCCGACACTTGGGAACCTTTGCCTCATTAAAAAAATCACTTGATTAATTCAATCGCAATTGGATGAAAATAATATTAGATAGGAAAGCATAATATAAGTAACATTATCTCTACCAACTATCCGTTCCGATGTCCTTACAAATCTAGAATCGATGTTATTTTTTACAGCACTAGAATTGGAAATGTTGAAAATGTTTGAACCTATTTTTGCCATGCTGCCAAATATATGCTTCCCTGAAGAAAATGTTCGTGATATAATGAACCCACCCACTTTGTATGGTAGTATTATAAAAGTAATATACGAATTAAAGATTAGCTGAAACCGTGAGAATATACACTTGGGAGCCTTTGCCTCATTAAAAATTTGCTTGATTAATTCAATCACAATTGGATGAAAATAAGACCAGATAGGAAAGCATAATATAAGTAACATTGTCTCTACCAACTATCTGCTCCGATGTCCTTACAAATCTATAATCAATGTTATTTTTTACAGCACCAGAATTGGAAATGTTGAAAGTGTTTGAACCTATTTTTGCCATGCTGCCAAATATATGCTTCCCTGAAGATAATGTTCGTGATATAATGAACCCACCCACTTTGCATGGAAATATTAAGAAATTAATATTCGAATTATGATTAGCTGAAACTATGAGAATACGCTTGGGAACCTTTGCCTCATTAAAAAATTCCCTCGATTAATTCAATCACAATTGGATGCAAATAAGATCAGATAGGAAAGTATAATATAAGTAACATTATCTCTACCAACTATCCGTTCTGATGTCCTTACAAATCTAGAATAAATGTTACTTTTTACAGCACCAGAATTGGAAATGTTGAAAGTGTTTGATCATATTTTTGCCATGCTGCCAAATATATGCTTCCCTAAAAATAATGTTCGTGATTTAATGAACCACCCACTTTGTATGGAAATATTAAGAAAGTAATATACGAATTAATGATTAGCCGAAACTCTGAAAATATTAATTGAACTCATTCAGTATTAGTGTCAATAATAAAATTAAAATTTATTAAAAAAACATCAACCATTATTTAGTATTTACCATAATATTAGTACTTATATATATATATATATATAATTAATTAATTAAGTTAATAAATACGTTTACATTTATCCAGATTTTGCATTCACATTTGGTATACATCCATTTTGTATTACACCAATCCACTTATAGATAATAAAGATGAAGATGCTTAATTTTATGGAAACTTACTATTTATATAAACAGAAAATGAGCGAAAAAATGACCAAGAATTGTTTTTAGGAAGTGCCCAACTTTTATTAGGGGTGTAAACGGATCAGATATGGATCAGATCTGCCTTTATCCGATCCGATCTGATAAGAATATTTCGTAGATTCGATCCAATCCGATAATTCGATGAATTTTTAATAGTTAAATCCATATCTGATTGGCTATCTTATCATATATCCGATCCGAAATTATTTTTAGCAATTTTTTTTAATCTTTACATATTAATGAGTAAAAATTTCCTTATATAATTAAGAGAAATGAGATTGTCATTCACATTATGATTATAGTTAAATTCTATAATTAATTATAATTTCATATCATTCACAAAAAATAAAACCATAATATCTAAAAAAAAATTATAACAATATTAATATATTACAAATTTTAAAATGAATATTATGTTGCCCTTGTTTGTTTTACTTTAAATTTTTTTCTACAGTATTTAATCTCAACAATCCATTAAAAATCAAGCCTACAATATTTGACTTTTCAATCAAATTTCAATTATCCATTCTCCAAAAAATCATTATTCATTTCAAAAATCACTATTATATAGTAATATATAAAATATATTATTATATTATTATAAAAAAATTGGATCAGATTGTTATTGGATCGGATTTACTTATATCCATATTTGCTTTATTTAGTTAAGGAATTACTGGATTCAGATTTCTATTGGGTTATCGGATCGAGACCTTAATTCATCCCCCGTTAATTTCATTGGATTCGGATCGAGTCCAGATTAAAATCCGATTAATTGATAATCCTAACTTTTATACTTATTATTTATATTGATAAATATTTTTAGTAAATTTTGATAAAGATAAAATAGATTTATATTTAAAAAGCTCAAACTCCCGTGAATATAGAAGTTTGTCAAACATGCACCTAAGGAAGTTGGAAGGAAAAAAGGTCGAATATTTTACAGCATTTTGCATCATAATTCTGTAAATATATGAGATGCTTTACCAAATTTGAACTTTAAAAACCAGCCAAAAACCCTCAAATTTCATACCTCAAAACGCACTGGAGAAAAATAGAATTTCAATATATGCAGTAATGTCGGAGATTCACAAGAATCACAACTCGGCAAAGCTGCGAAACCTATGGGCTCTTCATTTTCAGAAACTTGGATTTGAACTCAAATGCCCCATTTGGTATATCCTCTTAAATTACTACTATTTATTCATGTTTCATCAATGTATGCCTTTCTTCTTATAAAATTTATGGAATTTTGTGTGATTTGTTTTGCATGGTGTGATGTTGATGTTATAGTCTGAACTTTCTGAATAAACCCACGTTGCTCCCCTGCAATCACATATTCTGCAAGTAAGTTATTTTCACTGCGATTTTGTGTGTGCTTTTAATTTATTTTCCATTCTTTTGGGGATTTTCTTGGCCCTTTTATGATTCATTGTCGTTTGATATAGGTTTTGCATTCCCCAATTAGGATCAGAGTGCCCTACATGCAAACATCTGTTTGTTGATGGAGGTATTAATTATTTAAGTCTCCCTACAATCATAAGCTTTGTTAAATCCCTTTCCATCTTAATTTGGGTTTATAAGAACCTAATTTGGAAAAATAAACACGCCGAAAAAAATCTGAGAACCTCTATAATCTAAAAATATTATTGGGAGTTGGATATTTTGAAAAGAGCATAATGATCCTCAACCTTTTACTATAGTTGCACAACCTGTCCCCAAATCTGAAGATTGTCCAAATTTTCCTCAATTCGAAATGTATCCCTCATGAAAAAAAAACCCTGATTTCTAAATTTTGAGTATCTACTCAAGTTGAGAAACAAAATTTAGCTTCATAACTGTCAAGATGTGAGGGTTACATCACAATTTAACAGAGATTCAGATGGTTTTAGATGTTGGGGACTAATTGTACTTCTATAATGAGACACTCTGAGTAACAACTTGCTACTTGGACAATAGGTTGGGGCCAATAGTTAATTTTTTCCTAATACTTTCGATTATCTATTAAGACGCATTCCACCCTTCTAAATTGTTGTAATACATGAATAAATTGATGCATGTTGCAGAGATGAGGTCAGTTCCATTCTTGGAGATTATCATTACCATTTACAAAAGCATGGATGCTACTTTTAATTCTACTATCTTCCCGCATTTGTCTAATGGTAACACCAGTAATAGCCTTTACCATCCATTCAAGCTATCGTTATTTACACAGTTTGATCCCAATTTGATATGGGGCATTATGAATGTTACTTCATCTGTATGATTGATTCAGATTCTGGAAAATCATTGAACTGTTGCTGGGAACCAGTTACTATCCTTGATGAGAATACAAAAAAGAAACTCGACGAAGTAGAACTTCAAGGAAGTCATCCAGGCTGCAGAGATGAGGTATGATTCAACCCCTCTAGCATATTAAATAAAAGTACAACATCAATCCGTATCTTTTACAAATCTGTGTTTTTTCCCCCTTATGTGTTGTTTCTATTATTATTTTCATCTTTATAATTCATAGCAAACTGCTCAAATTTAAGGGGTCGTTCTCTTTGTGTTTCGATTTTGGATTTTGAGTTTTGGATTTTGTTTTGAATTTTGGTTGTTTGTTTTGGAATTGCTGAAAACATGTTCTCTTTGTGATTTTGGAAAACTGTTTTCAAAAATAGAAAACTGAAAAATGCGTTTACTTTGTAATTTTTTGATATATTTATTTTGTGATATTTTATATGTAAAAAATGGTTGATTTGTTGAATTACATTAATTTTAATGTTAATAAATCAGTTAGTTCTCTATGTCAATAAATTCATCATTAATATTGTTTCAGCTTAACAAAAATTTAACCACATACCAATAAAATCTTAATATGGATCTATATATAATGGCAAAATAATATAAGAATTTCAAGTGAATGAAGTGTCTCACATTTACAAAAAATAATAATAATAATAATAATAAATAAAAAATTACAAAAAAAAAATAAAATCTTAACATGGATCTATATAATAGCAAAATAATATAAGAACTTCAAATGAAGGAAGTGTCTTACTTTTATAAAAAAAAATAAAAATAAAATATTTACAAGAAAAAAAACTTAACATTGATCTATATATATAATGACAAAATAACATAAAAATCTCAAGTGAAGGAAGTGTCTCACTTTTACAAAAAGTAAAAATAAAAATAATTTACAAAAAAAAAAAAAAAAACTTAACATGGATCTATATAGAATGACAAAATAACATAATAACTTCAAGTGAAGGAAGTATCTCACATTTACAAAAAAAAAAAAAAAATAATAATAAATAAAAAAATAAAAAAAAAAAAATAAAAAAATCTTAACATGGATCTATATATAATGACAAAATAATATAAGAATTTCAAGTGAAGGAAGTATCTCACATTTACAAAAAAAAAAAATTCAAAACGCGCGTTTTGGTCGTTTTGGACCTTTTAACACAAAATACCCAAAACGCAATAAAATCGTTTTGAGTTTCCTTTGTATTTTTTTTTTGTGTTTTGGAAAACGCATTTCTGAAAATGGGCAAAGTGAACGCGTTTTCGATATTTCCAAAAACCGAAAACTCAAAACGGGCTCAAAACAGCAAAGAGAACGGGGCCTAAGTGATGTGCATATTCTTCTGGATAAAGTATAAGCTATAAAGTATGCACAGCTATTGAAGTTTTCCTCTTCAACAGGAGGAACATCATTAGTATGTGCTGTACATATATGATTGTTTAATGACCATTTTTTAGTTTTGATTTTTTTTGTTTTCTTCCTCTTTGTAGAGGGCTTCTGATAAATGACCTATGTTGATCGCTGTTCTTCGCTGGACCGGTCCATTTTCCATGTTAGACCAAACAAAATGATCAAATCATATCAATCTACAAGTCATATTTTATGCAATCTTGCTAAGCTTATCTATATAGTTTTAACCATTACACAAATTCTACTATAGATTTTTTCATGCTGTTGTAAAATTCAACAAGCAGAATTTTGAGCTAACGTGAGAAACATGTTAGTTTCTATGCATTCCAAATTGTTACGGGACTATATTGTCTATCTTTAAGCTGCTTTGGTTCACAAGTGCAGAGTTACGGAACATTTAGAGCCGAAAGATTAGTTGAGGGTGATTCTGATACAGCTCCCGGTGAAATAGCTGATAGAACTTTCCATCAGGACCCACTGCACCCACGGGATGCCAAAAGACAAAAGAAACAAGATTATGGGTTGTCTAAATCAGTTGGTGAAGGATTAGAGTCTCCTTCTGACAGTACAGCAGTTTCCAAGCTTATTGGGGAACTTCGCGATGCACCAGACAGAGACAAAACTGCTTGCTCCTTCTGTCATTCTTCTAAGCAGACAGGAGTAAGTTTCAACATGAATAATATCACTTACATTTTCATCGTTTTGCAAGTCTTATGCTATTGACTTTCTGTTGTTGCCATCAAACATTGTGGATTATAATTAATATATATCTCTATATGTTTGAATTTGACTTTCTGTTGTTGCCATCAAACATTGTGGATTATAATTAATATTTAATATATATCTCTTTATGTTTGAATGACTCTTCGACTCTTTGAACTAATTTATTTTTTTCCTACATATTGCAGTGGACAGGACCAGTGCTTTACTATGCCAAGGGAAGGGAAGTAGTAGGAGATGTCACTGCTATAGCTAAGGCCATTCCGGTCCACAGTAAATGTCTTGAATGGTAAATTCATGGGAATAGGCTTTATGCTCTGCGATGGATGTTGATTTTAGACTGATAAACTGTAACCTTACAAAAGGCAATATATATAATAGTATGCCAAATGGAAAATTTCCCAGAAATAGAAGCTTCTTTCCATCTTTGAAAAGTTCTCTTGCCAACTGAAGACTTCTTCATATTCGAGTGCTATTCTCAAAGTATGAACTGTAATAGAGAGTGGATGGTCTTGTTGACCCCAAGTTGAGCCTGGTTTTGTTTACATCGTTGTTTTATCTCTTGTTCTAAATTGATATACATGCCCTAGGGGACTATATCACAATATTCAGTATTATAAATTATTTATTGTAGGAGCCCTCAAATTTATTATGTCGGTGAAACAATGAAGAATTTGGAGTCTGAAGTGGCAAGAGCTTCTAAGCTCAAGTGTAGTGGATGTGGGTTGAAGGGAGCAGCACTTGGTTGCTTTGTTAAGTCCTGCCGTAAAAGTTATCACGTGCCTTGTGCTGTTGAAATTCCGGATTGCAGATGGGATTGCGTATGTTAACTCTATTATACACTCATGATCTGTTGAAATCAAATCTTAATTCTGCTTTCTCTGAGCTTTGTATGTCATAAAACAAATGTGCAGGAGGATTTTCTGATGCTCTGTCCAACTCACAACTCTGCTAAATTCCCAAGGGAGAAATCCAAACCTCAAGAGCTTGGAAGTGACAAAAAAGATTCCTTGTCCACTAAAATGTATGGAGATCTTTTTATGGTCTTCTATATGTTGACCTTTTATCCAAATATTAGCAAATTTACTATTCACTTGAATAAAATGTAGTTGCTATTGGAGAAATCTTACTGAACTTCTTTTCAAGGTTTTTCTCACTTGTATAACTCAGGTGGTGGACACATGAAAAGAGATTTGTGCCCTTCTTTGCCTAATATTCCTTTTCATTAAGTTGCTTTTTCCAAATCCAATACCGAGGAATTTGGGTGACCACATTTTTATCTAGAACAACCAAGTCCTTTTTCATTTATGAATTAATATGTCGTCAAATAATGATTTGAGAAAATATATATGAATAAAAAAGCCAAGGTCATCTTAGCTTTCTCACGTTTTATGATCTAAGAATGTCTTGGTGTATTATTTCTCGTATCTTTTTATTGTCACAATAAAAAATTCTAATTGAGCATTTGACAAACTACAAAACAATATTTTAATTTTGGGTGGTTAATATTGGTTTATCTAGTTTTTGTTGGCCATTTCTAAATTGATGTGAAAGTCTTCCATCATGAGTGCAGATCCTCTAACGCATTAAGATTTTGGGAAACATCACCTACTGGACCAAAGGAATGGTTTTTCTGTGGATCTGGTTTGTCTTCAGAAGAGAAGGTTGGTACTACTGAATATTAACTGTGATATAGTAATTGTGAAGATCACTGGTACAGTAGAAAGATCTGAGAGGTATTTTACCATATTATTCATTCAGTTATTTGTGGTTATTGAAGTTTAAAATGCATAATCACATCCAAAAAAATGCTCAGACATCTCTCGCTGGTAAAATATTTCTCTTTTTAGATTTGTACATTTAAAGTAACTTTTTCTGGCTTTCCTTTTTCATTTTCCCCCTTTTATGGTGATTGAAGATAAATATGTTTGCATAAGTGCCCTTTTCACCTCAGATTGGCCCTTTCACTATAGAGTTCTTGGTTACATACTGTGCCCGAGTAGAAATCAAACAGCCTAATTGTTCCCATTTGATTTTGGGTATGTAGTATTTGATGGTCAAGTTTGCAACCATGTGTGGAGCAACTGTGTTCAAGTTTTGGAACCCAAAAGTTACTCATGTAATTGCAGCCACAAATGCTGAGGGGGCATGCAGTAGAACTTCCATATTTCTCATGGCAATTTTGAGTGGACGATGGATCCTTACAATGGACTGTAAGCCCCATGTACATTTCCACTTATGTTCAAGCAGCAAGTTTGTTTTTCCTTCCTGGCCATTTCGAGTTACATTCGATTGAAACACGTATAACTTCAGCTATTTGAGAGGAGTTAAATATTTTCCTCAATGATCTTCTCCTCAAACTGGGGATAATAATGATAAAAATCAAGAGTTGCTAAGTTATCAAATCACTCTTGCCATCTATTAGGTTATAACTGAATAGATCCACACGCAGAATGAACAAAGAAAATCTTGATAGAGATAATTGGATAATTGTTTTGTTTGACTTATTGATCATTCTTGCCGTTCACAGTATAAAACCCATTTTTTTTTCAGGGATAAAAGTTTGTATGGAAGCAAATCGTCCTATGAATGAAGAACTTTATGAAGTTAAACTGGACAGTCATGGTTGTTGTGATGGCCCCAAAACTGGCAGACTTGGGGCTTCAAATAATGTAAGAGTTACTACTTTTGCAAAAGAAGGGCATTCTGTTCACTTTTGTTATTTCATTACATCTAGACATCAAGTATCAGACACCAAGAAAGTCACAGATCTAAAGTTTGGTAATGTTTCAGATTTAATACAAATCTACGTTATTTTTGTCTTATGAATGATGAAAAAAGAGACAATTAGGCTTTAGCCAAGCATTGTCGCAATCTAGAGGTGCTAGATTGTAAATTTTTTAGCTATATGTTCTCGATCACTTTGTTTAGAATCTCAACTTGTGTAGGTGCATTGCTAACTAGAAAGGTAGCACTATGTGCTGAACAACTTCTCATTGTTACACAGGCACCAAAGCTTTTTCATGGTTTGAAGTTCTATTTTTCTGGGGATTATGTACCAGCTTACAAGAAAGAACTCGTGGATCTAGTTACAGTTGGTGGGGGTACGGTTATTGATAGCATGGAACAGATGATTGCACAAATGCACGATAATCGAAAAACTTCTACATGTTTTTTTGTTTATAATTCTGGTTCTCGAGAAGGATGCGTGTCAGAAACAGCAAGTTCACCTTATATGCAAAGATTAGCAAAAGCACAGACTGTAGCCAAAAATCGTGATTCTCAGGTAATTCCACACACATGGATTTTGGAATCAATAGCTGCATGTCGGTTGCTGCCTTCTCTTTGCTGAGAATCCTGTGTACCTTTTCTCCCTAATTTGGATGACATAATTTTAGTTTATTTTGATGTGTTTTAGGGATTGTCATTGTAGGAATACTTTGGTTTTGTGTACATTATAAAACTTAATTCTGGAGTAGATTTAATGGGAATGCCTGAGATGTTGTCTAGGGTTTGATATTACAGATTACTGTGCGTGATTACGGAATTTAACAAGTTATAATTTGTCCAACGTCTTTGTGCAGACTTGGTGTTGTCCAATACGTGCGTATATTGTAGAACACAATCCTTGAAGGACTGAATGGGGTGGTTAAAATGTTGTTTAGTTTGATATGTTGGCGTAAACAGTACTTGACAAACTTTCAAATCTTGTACAATGTTCTATGCAGCTGCAATAGTTCTTAGTATGAGTATTACAAAATATATGACTCGATGTATAATATTTAATTAATTTTTATAAAAAACGGAGATATATGCTTTAATACATCGCACTATTAGAGCATCTTTAATGGTAAGGTCCATCATTCACCTTGTTGTCTTTGTTGCAATCCAAAAATTATTAAAATATATCAAAACCCACCATAAGGTTAAGAGTATGCAGGTGGACCTTGGCCAAGACCCCAGTCTTCATATTGTGTCACTCTTTTTCCTCTTTTTTCTCTCTTTTTTGGACCATTTCTCAAATCTCCTCTTCTTCACGTTCTCTCATTTATATTGTACTGTTAACCATCTTGATCGACCCTTTTCACTGAAGATGCTCTTATTGTGAACGTGACAATTGCTTTTATGTTTTTGACATTTGTAAACATATGCTGTCAAATGAGTATCACCACCCTAGAGTTGGGTATAGTACTCCGACAGAGTAGGTTTAGGTAAGAAACTATAGGATATGTAACTGTACTCTCTGATACTAGGTAACATTCGGTATCAACTAGAGGTGCGTTCTTTTACCCAATGATTCCAATTTATAAACAAATTTATAAATAACATTTTTCAAATCACTTTTTAATCACAAACATTTTCTCTCTTCAATTTTTAATCACACATCTTATCTAGAAAACAAAAACAAAAAAATTTGGCAGGTGTGTGTAATGTCAACTTAGTGAAAACTTGAAACTCTTATGCGGAATTAGGTAAATATGGTAGTGCACAAGCTAAGGTCAATGGTAATGTCCAAACACACTTTGTTTATATTATATAGGGGAATCTTATGTAATCATAAACAAGAAAGCCTTTACATCAGGTGAAAGCACGTGTTTCAGAGTGATATATCATCATAAGTTGTATAAACTAGAATATTCAAAAGAGTTGATAGCACAAAAGACAAGGAATCAAAAGATTGAAGCAGCTTTCCACTTTCCACACTCTATTCTAGATACTAGCATTCCATCACGTTAGCAAATCTTATAGAGCATTTACTTTGTATCTCTTATATTATATAATGAAATATAAAATAAAAATTATTAAAATCATCATATTATATAAATATAATTATAACTCATTGAATATAAAGTATAATTATAATCATTTTAAACTCTTATGATCGTGTAAAATTAATTATTATTACTAGTTTTAACTTTAATAGTGAAAATAATTATACATATGAAAATTACTCGATTACTTATTTATTTATTAACTTATGACTAAATTTTATAATTTGCATTTTCAATTTTTCTCAATTATTAAGTGTACATCATGACATTTATGTAACAAAATGAAAATTCGAGAACACATTGGAAATGTGTTTGAACCGTAGAAATATTTTTATTTTTTTGTCAAATCTGAACAATTGAGATTTCTTTTTCATTTGATAAGGATTTAAATCAGATTCATATTATATTTTGATAGAAGTTGATAAATTTGTGTGGTTAAAAATTTTTAGGTTCCATAAAATGTTTGGTTGAAATTAATTGTTAACTTTGACTTAAATTAAAATTAACATCAAATGAGGGCTTAACTACGTTAATCATATATGTAAAGATTGAATACTTATTTATCTATAAATATGTTTTAATAACTTAACTCTTATAATGCTTGATTAAAAAAATAATAATAATAAATTATTTTCTAAGTGGCTCTCATGTTAGCGTCCAAATAAATAACTCTATATTTTTGTTTAAATTATTCAAAAATTTATTGATTTTAAAATGTATTTATTATAACATAAATCATAGTTTACTAATTATTCATCATATTGATTATTTTAACTATCTCCATACTATTTTTATTGAGATTATCTTTATTCTGTTATAATATTATTGGAATCTTGTATTATATAAAGAAATTACGTCTATATTTGATTTATGTTGTAAACTTATAATGATTTAGTTTTAAAACTATATAAATATATGTATTGAATTACAATTTGGTATAAGATTGAAAATGTTATCAATAATAATAAACATATTTTATAAAATATATGTATTGAATATAAAGATCTTATATTGAAAATTGAATTTATTGTTTAATATATGCAATGAATGTAAGGACATAATTGAAAATTAAAAGATTCCTACACATCCATGCTTTTATATATTTAGTGATAGTGATTAGTGATGATTAGTGATAGTTATAGTGATAGTGATAATGATGATAATAGGAGAAAATCTCAAAATAACTTGACCAAAAATTTACCATTGGTGTTCAAGGAATTTCCACCCCATCACAAGGTTAGATCCAACTTCCAAGCATCCGCTTTATACTCCAACACTTCACATTCCATTACAACCTGAAAAATGTTAAAAGAGACCATAAAATGTGCGAGTGTATTCATGATGATAATGTTATTTAATGCATGCTTTTATTGTAAATCACATGTAAATCTTATATTCATATAAGCAACATGTTTTGGCCATTTTAGATCAATTAATTCATCATATAATCGTCCCAAACACGTGGATATATAACTTATTCCAATCATAGTTGATTGTTCTGGTTCAATCCTGTCAACTCATATTGATGGGCATAAAATCGATTAACTGCAATTTCTGTCGTGTTTATTTGGGCGATAGGGGTACCCAAGGGCTGAGCCATGATGAAAATTTTGTGAGGTAAATTAGTAGAAAGTCAAAATAATGGGGGCAAAAGAACAAAAAATAGGATGTTGAAATGTAAAAAATAAATAAATTTGGACTAAAATACAAAAAATTGCATAGTTGGGTGGGGGCAGGTGACCCCACTGCCCCAAATGTAGATCCGCCACTGGGGGTACCAATGGGGAAAACGGTTTCAACAGCTATGCTTATTGTACAATATGAATGATTAATTGTTTGACAACCATTTCACATGAGAATTGTGGTATGAGATCGTAGGACCTACAATTGGTCATAGGACCTACAATTGGTCATCGGGCCCCACAATCTCCATGTGAGAGAGTTGTCAAACAATGCGTTATCCACATTATACAAAAAGATAAATTTTGGTTTCAATACCCAACTCATTATTGGCCATTTGTACTTCCATTTTCTTGAAACATGTATGTAACTTTGGCTATTTGTGGGGAGTCAAATATGTGTCCCTGTGAGCAAATAGACGAAATTGATTAAAAATACTTCTCCAATGTATTCCATAAATTACAATGTTAAGCTGACGTGACTTGAAAAAAATAGATAATTACTTGGGATGTTTCGTTTAAATGTAGAACATGATGACTCAGCATTTTATTTAATTTTATAATTATTTTAACTATAATAAAAGACGTTAATCTCGGAGTTCAAAAATGAGAGTTTGTTTTTTATTAAAATTATTCTAACTATTTAATAAAATAAAGTTAAATCTGGAATTTCTTAAATAAAATAAAATAAACAACTCGAGAGTTCAAAACTTGGGAGTCTGCTGTCTGCTTTAAAAATTGGGACTTCCAAAAAATAGGAATAAACTTTATTTTTTAACCTAAAAAGTTTGATTAATAAATTTAATTTTTAACAAATTTAATTTATCAACAAAAAATTATCACTAAATAAAGTTAAATAAAAATATTAATCCAAAAAAATAACATTTATATTTTATAATAACGGAAAACTTAAGATTATTTTAATTATTTTGAAAATGAGTTATTAATTTTAAATTTAAAAAAAATGCCACATAATCAAAATTGTTTAAATGTAAAAGGAATCATTGGAGAGTAAATTTTAAACTTCTCTGTATATTTATCCACGTTCTCTAGAAGTCCGTCTTTTTCATTACTACGTCAGTCCCAATCAGTGAAGTGCATTGGAGATGCTCTGATCATTCCGGTGATTCATGTGTTGTGGGACGTCCAAGACTACCATCAATATATAAATGTTATGTTAAGTTGTGGAGCCTAATTATTTAATGATTAGATAAAGTGACAATTGGATAAAGACGAAAATCGGGATAACTTATGAAATTATGTTCTTGTAAAATTCTATTAAAAAATTGAAGTCTTTGTCTAATGTGGATTTACTCTTATTGAAAAGTTGGAATCCTTGTATAATTTGGATTTGCATGTCCTTGTGTATTGTGACTTTTTCCCTATTCAATCTTATAAATAGGGGGCAATCCTTAGACTTTATTGTCCATCAAATAGAGAGAGAAAAAGAGAGGTTATAGAAGATGTGTATGCTTTATTTTGAAAAACATTCTTTTTAATTATAGTGAGTTTTTGTACCAGCAAAGATGACGTAATCTCACATTGAGTCGAACATTTATAAATTTTATGTTTTTTGATTATTTTTCTTTTCTTCATTCTAATTGTTTTCGATAAAAATAGAATTAGGGTTCTTAATTCTCAACAACTGGTGTTAAAGCTTTGATTTTTGATTTGGAAGACCTTCCTCAGTACCATCCAATGCAGAGTCCGGAATTTCGTTCTCTTCATTGGTGGCCTGTACTTCAGAGCTTTGTGTCACGACTCGTTCGATTTTAGCACAAGAAAATCGAGAAATTTAAAATGGTGACGACTTGAGGCTAACCAGAATATTCTAGACTCCCACAAGTGCATGAAGATTGCTAGAATATGGTGGGACATTCTAGAAGCTTGCAAGCTCCTCACTTGGTGGATTATTCTAGATCTTCCTAGTTTAGTTCAAAAATATTTTAATGTAGATATTTGTATAGAGAATTCTAGATGTGTAATCTAGACCATTGGATAGAAATGATCCTAACCATCCATTTGAGGAGGCTAATACTATAAATAGCTTGGTAGGATTCATTTAAAGGCATCAAGAGAGTGAAGTTGTAAAGAGTGTTGTAAAGAGTGTTCTTATTCAATACAAAGCCTTCTTTGTAAGTTCTTGTGTTCCTTCATTGTCCCTTTCTAAAAGTGTTCTACTTAGTGCCTTTCTAAGACATCAACGCCAATCGGGAGGCTGACTTAGTGTGATAACCGCGGGGGCAGAAGTTGAAGACACTAAGGCCGCACGGTTCTTGGAGGAAATTAGCAAGTCCGTGACAGTTGGTATTAGAGCTTAGGTTTGTTCACTTACTATCGTTGGCATAGCGGAAAAAGATGTCGTGGGTTCCGATATTTCGGAGGTAGAACATGAGGAGAGGGGTCGAGAGGTCGAACCCCAAACCACGAGTAAGAAAACTCGACAAACTCGAAGTAAGAGCCGACCAACGGCCCCTACCGATGGATCTCTTGAGGAAGTATTTCTCAATATGGGGGAACGCATTGAAGTAGTGGAGAATTCACTCTCAACCCTTGAAGCTCACACCTTGGAACAACTTGATGATCTCAAGGAAGACCAAGGCGCTTTAAGGGAAGAATATATGAGGTTGGAGGGTAAGGTCATGGATGCTGTCAAAGCGATCCAAGACTAAGTGAACAAGCTTTGCGCGGATATGCAAAGTGGTCTAGACGCTTGTAAGAAGGCGTCAACTAGTGCGGGTACTAGCACGATTGTAGCGGCTCCAAGGGTCGACTATCCAAAGCCTAGGGAGTTCGATGGAAAGCGAGATACAAAAGAGCTAGATGGTTTCCTATGGCGATTGGAGATATATTTTGAGGGCGTGAACATTGTGGATGAAGCTATTAAGGTACGTACTTCGACTATGTATCTTACGGACACCGCGGCTCTATGGTGGCGACGTAAGCACGCCGACATAGAAAATGGTACTTGTAAGATAGATAGTTGGGATGATTTCAAGAAAGAAGTAAAGCGCCAATTTTACCCCGAGAATGTAGTATACGAGGCTCGTAAAAAGCTGAGGGAGTTGAAACATAAGGGCACTATTCGCGATTATGTCAAAGAGTTTACTACCCTTGTGCTTCAAATCCCGAGAATGTCGGATGAAGATCTATTGTTTCACTTTACCGACGGACTACAAAATTGGGCGAAGTAAGAACTTCAACGTCGGGGAGTGAAGACAATAGATGAGACTATTGTGGTGGCTGAATCTTTAACCGAGTTCCAAAGGAGCACAGATTCATCAAAATCTTCTAAAAGCTTTAAGAGTAACTCGGCTAAAGGCGGGGGAGAGAAGAAAGATTACCATAAGCCATCATTTTTCAAAGGTGGTAACACTTACAAACCTTTCCCCTCGCGAAAAAATTATGAGGAAAAGAAGAAGGCCTCGACGGGGTCTCAAAGTGGATGCTTTGTGTGCAAGGGGCCACATTTAATGTGTGATTGCCCCAAACTTGGCACATTGGCGGAGGAACGGGATTCATCCTATTGCCAAGATCAAAGGGCGGAACATTTTGGTTCATTGCAACTTCTTAACGCTCTCAATGCTAAGGTCGTTCCGGATTCCAATAATGAACGAGGATTAATGTATGTGGAAGCTCAAGTAAATGGTCGACCCACTTTGGCTATGGTTGATACGGGAGCTACTAACAACTTTATTACAAAGGAAGAGGCTACACGTCTTGGCCTCAACATCACGAAAGGTGTTGGAATTATGAAAGCGGTGAATTCTCCTACCACACCCCTTGGAGGAGCAGTTCAAGGGGCAGAAATTCGATTGGGGACTTCAAGTTGATTTCTCGGTGGCTACTATGGATGATTTTAATTTGGTTCTCGGGTTGGACTTCATGAGGAAGGTCAATGCTATTCCTATGTCTTCCTTTGGCTCAGTTTGCATTCTGGAGAGGGGTTCTTCATGCATGGTTCCTAGATGGCTAGGACGAAAGAAATGGGACAACTTTCGACCATGCAACTAGCAAAAGGGCTAAAGAAATGGGAGGTAACGTACTTGGCAGCACTCAAAATGGAGGACCAAGTTGATAAAGTTTCGGGAGATGATGACGTGCCCAAGGTCATCAAGGATGTCCTTGAAGAAAATAAGGACGTAATGCCACCGGAGTTACCTAAGAAATTACCACCTAGGAGGGAGGTGGATCATAAGATCGAATTGGAGCTGGGTGCTAAACCACTGGCCATGGCACCTTATCGGATGGCACCGCCGGAGCTGGACGAACTTCGAAGGTAATTAACGGAGTTGCTTGACACGGGGAGGATACAACATTCGAAGGCACCTTATGGCGCACCGGTCTTGTTCCAAAAGAAGCATGATGGTTCGTTACGCATGTGCGTAGATTACCAGGCGCTCAACAAGGTAACTATTAAGAACAAATATCCTAGTCCTTTGATTGCGGACTTATTCGATAGACTTGGTGGTGCAAAGTACTATACAAAGGTAGATTTACAAAAAGGTTACTACCAAGTACGAATTACGGAGGGAGATGAGCCTAAGACAGCATGCATCACTCGATACGGCTCATTCGAATGGGTGGTGATGCCTTTTGGCTTAACCAACGCCCAGACCACATTTTGCACGTTGATGAACAGGATTTTCTAGCCTTACTTGGACAAGTTCGTGGTTGTATATTTGGATGACATAGTCATCTATAGCGACAACTTGGAAGATCATGCAAAACATCTCCGAACGGTGTTCCAAGCATTGCGGGAGAATGAGCTATACATCAAAAAGGAGAAATGTTCCTTTGCCAAGGAGGAGGTGCACTTCCTTGGACATATCATTGGCCACGGGCGCTTGAAGATGGATGAGGCAAAAGTAAAAGCAATCAAGGAGTGGGAAGCACCAACCAAGGTAATTGAACTTCGTTCCTTCCTTGGTCTAGTTAATTATTATCGGCGGTTCATCCAGGGCTACTCAACAAGGACAGCTCCACTAACAGACCTATTAAAAAAGAATAAGACATGGGATTGGTCCGAGAAATGTCAAACTGCCTTTGATGATTTGAAGGCGACCGTGATGGAGGAACCGGTCTTGGCATTGCTGGATTTCACCAAGACCTTTGAAGTGCAAACGGATGCCTCGGATTTTGCTATTGGGGGAGTCTTAATGCAAGATGGGCATCCTATTGCTTTTGAAAGCCACAAGCTCAACGATACCGAGCGTCGGTATACAGTGCAAGAAAAGGAGATGACGACTATTGTTCATTGCCTACAGGTGTGGCGTCATTACTTGTTGGGCTCTAAGTTCATCATCAAGACGGATAATGTCGCTACTAGTTATTTCCAATCACAAAAGAAGCTGACTCCCAAGCAAGCACGTTGGCAAGATTTCTTAGCGGAGTTTGACTATGTGATGGAATACAAGCCGTGGAAGGCGAATTGTAGTCGATGCGTTAAGCAGGAAGGCGGAGCTTGCAGCCATAAGCCAAGCCAAAGGGACATTGCTTGACTTGATTCGGGAAGGCATGGATCATGATCCCTTGGCTAAGGAGTTAATAAAAGCTGCCCAAGAAGGAAAGACGCAGCGATTTTGGGTAGAGGACGGTTTACTCTACACTACGGGGTAGCATATCTATGTTCCTAAATGGAACAATTTGCTGCGAGATATCATCAAGGAGTGCCATGACACAAAGTGGGCTGGTCATCTGGGCAGAAACGCACATTGGTACTACTTGAACAAGCTTACTATTGGCCGCAAATGAAAGACATGGTGGAGCTCTATGTAAAGACTTGTCTTGTGTGCCAACAAGACAAGGTGGAAACAAGGTCACCAGCGGGTTTGTTGGAGCCTCTACCAGTCCCGGAGTGTCCATGGGACTCTATCACCATGGACTTCATTAGTGCCTTGCCTAAATCCGAAGGGTTCGGGTCAATAATGGTGGTGGTTGATCTATTCTCTAAGTATGGAACCTTCATTCCAGCCACCAAGGATTGCACAGCGGAAGAAGCGACAAGGATATTCTTCAAGAATGTTGTCAAGTATTGGGGGTTACCGCGGAGCATAATAAGTGATCGTGATCCCCGATTCACAGGTCATCTATGGACGGAGTTGTTCAAACTCCTAGGCTCGGACCTACACTTCTCTACAAGCTTTCACCCTCAGACGGATGGACAAACAGAAAGGGTGAATGCTTTGTTGGAGTGCTATCTTCGGCACTTTGTAAGTTCCAATCAAAGAGATTGGGCAAAGCTCCTAGATATTGCTCAATTTTCCTACAACTTACAAAGGAGTGAAGCTACGGGGCGAAGTCCATTCGAGTTAGCAACGGGACAATAACCACTAATGCCCCACACTTTGTCCACTTCTATTGAAGGAGGGAAAAGCCCCGGAGCATACAAAATGGCTAAGTCATGGGAGGAGTATGCCGACTTAGCCCGATCTTGTTTAAACAAAGCATGGAGGCGCATGAAGAAGTGGGCCGATAAGAAGAGACGGCATTTGGAGTTTAAAGTTGGCGACCAAGTCCTTGTGAAAATATGCAATTCAAGGCGTACCGAAGTGTGCACAAAGGCTTGGTACGGAGATATGAAGGGCCGTTCCCGGTGGTGGCTAAGGTTGGCAAGGTATCTTATCCCCTTGACCTACCTAGCACTTTAAAGATTCATCCCGTCTTCCATGTGAGCATGTTGAAGCCATATCATGAAGACATGGAAGACCCTAGCCGAGGGGAGTCACAACGGGTACCTCCAATTGTGACTATGTCATTTGACAAGGAGGTTGATGAGGTTCTAGCAGATCGCATTGTTCGAAGGCGTGGAGTGCCTCATTGCCAACAATTTTTGATAAAGTGGAAGGGATTGCCCGAGTCCGAAGCAACGTGGGAAAGTCAAGAAGACTTGTAGCAGTTCGAAGACAAGCTAAAGCATTACGCGGCGATGAGGGCGTCACCCAAATAGGCGGGGGAGAATGTCACGACTCCCTCGATTTTGGCACAAGAAGATCGAGAAATTTAAAATGGTGACGACTTGAGGCTAACCGGAATGTTCGAGACTCTCACAAGTGCATGAAGATTGCTAGAATATGGTGGGACATTCTAGAAGCTTGAAAGCTCCTCACTTGGTGGATTATTCTAGATCTTCCTAGTTTAGTCCATAAATATTTTAATGTAGAAATTTGTATAGAGAATTCTAGATGTGTAATCTAGACCATTGGATAGAAATGATCCTAGCCATCCATTTGAGGAGGCTACTACTATAAATAGCCTGGTAGGATTCATTTGAAGGCATCAAGAGAGTGAAGTTGTAAAGAGTGTTGTAAAGAGTGTTCTTATTCAATACAAAGCCTTCTTTGTAAGTTCTTGTGTTCCTTCATTGTCCCTTTCTAAAAGTGTTCTACTTAGTGCCTTTCTAAGACATCAACGCTAATCGAAAGGCTGACTTAGTGTGATAACCGCGGGGGCGAAAGTTGAAGACACTAAAGCCGCACGATTCTTGGAGGAAATTAGCAAGTCCGTGACATTTATCTGCCTTGAGGAAAGAGGAGTGCTTTGCTTAGCATATATTCATGAATCTGTACAAACCATTATTATTTAGATCCTATATAAAGTATATATATGGATCAGTAGGATAAAACAAACCTAGTCAACCAGCTTTTGGCTTTCAGGAGACCCACTTTTGAGCAGGACAGAGAAGATGTGTTAAATATAATAAAAATGACGTTTTCCACAAGAAGTGACGAAGGTAGGGACGTTATTCGTTAAAAAAATGAACGTTGAGATATTTTTCACAAAAAGGTCAAGCATGAGGACATTTTACGCCTATTACCCTTTCCTAGAAGAGCATATGTTCGACTCTTTCCCATTGCCTTGATTTTGTAATGAAGCTTCAAAATGATAACATTGAGCTAAAATAAATATACAAAGGATTGCTATCATAAATAATTGAACTCAATACCTCTTTTAGAGATGACAAAAAAATTCGATCCTCTTCACTGATCCGTCGATCCGATCCGATCCGAAAAAATGTCGATCAGCGAATCGGCGGAGCATATTGGGACAGGGCAACGAATCAGGGCCGATCCGCCCGGATTAATTAAAAAAATAAAAATAAAAAATTTTCGCGGATCGGAAGGCCGATCCGTAAAGACCAGACCCCAAAAATGGCGGATCGCGAGGTGGATCTGGATCTGCTGAAACCTTTTCAGGGCGGATCTGGGCCCGATCCGTCCCGTTGCCAACGCTAACCTCTTTCGAGAATGAATACTATAATAAAATAAGACACGAGTTATTTGAAAACATATGAAATTATATATATTCAACGTAATTTATATATTGACAACAACAAAAAAATTTATTTCCTACGAATCCAGCATGAGAGTCCTCGGTGCTCATCATATACTTGATCCGTCCCTGAATCTCTATGACGCTGCGTGATCATTTCTTTACCTTTCCCGTCATTCTTTCTTCTATTTGTGACGAAAATACTTAGACCATTAAGCCCTTGTTTGAGATCGATTTGGGAAAAATTATGGTTTGAAATATTATTTTTTTGGAGGATGTGTGGTTAAAAAATGTTTGAAAAGTAAAAAATAGTAGGCTTGATTAAAATAGATTGTTGAGATTGAGTTTTGAATAAATTTAATTTACAAAAAATGAGGGCGAAACAGAGACTAAATTTCTTTACCGAAGGTCCAGATTATTTGTCAAATTTATTGGTACATCACTCCCCTTAGAAGTTTTCTACTTCTCCTTATTGAATCGTCGAAATTATGATACTCAAAATTCTCGAAATAACCAAAAGGTATTTAGAGTAAAGTAACGCAATGTAGCATTCGTCTAATGTGGGACCCACTATTTTCAATTAGTGCTGGATGGCATCATTAAAAAAAAAAAACCCAGTATTAAATTAGATATGACACCCCTATTTAATTGAGATTGAGCTCCGGTTGGAATTTTTATCAAGATTTTAATCTAAGTTGAAGTAAAAAATGAATATCAACCACATATTTTATGGGATTCATAACTTTCAACCATATATTTTATCAATTTTTATCAAAATTTACTAAAAAATTAATTTTTATCTCTGCAAAACAGGGGCTAAAAATCAGATTTTTAACAAGTTTTGATAAAAGTTAATGATATGTGTGATTAATAGTTGTGGGACCCCAAAAATATGTTGTTATAATCACTGTTCTAAAAAACGTGAAGCGTGGAGTCCGAGAGTTAAGCTTTTGAATCTTAAGCGGAGTAAGCATTAAAAGACATTTTTCAATTTCTAGATATTTGATTTAAATTTTACACATACTTGGACAAGTAAAAAAAAAAAAAGAGACAGGAGCGCGATTGGACACGCTTTTTAGATAAAAAAATTTTAAAAACGTTTTTTTCGCGCTTTTCATCAAAGCGCGCGTCGTGCCTATGCGCGCACTGTGCACATGTTTTAGAACACTAGTTATAATTAATTGTGACTTTGACTTTCATTAGATCTATCTTCTTAATATAAAAGAAGGATAATAACTTTAGTTTTCCCTCCTAAGTTTCCCTCCAAAACTTTTTTTACTTTGTTTTGAAAATGAAAAATTTGACCTTTATTTCCCTCTCAAGACATTTTTTTATTAGTATGAGTGTGTTTTGTATTGTTTAAAATGAGTTTTTTTAAATGAATAGTGATTTTTTTGGAGAAATAATGATTGAGATTTAGTTGAAAAGTAAAAAATTGTGAGCTTGACTTTAATGGATGGTTGAGATTGAGTACTGTAAAAAAATGAGAAAAATTTAATAAAAATCAAACAGGGGCTATATCTGAAAAAAATACAGTAAATTTTTTTTTGTATATGCAGTGTTTTCAGTTCCCCATGAAAAGCAATAAAAAAAAATTTCTCGGTACTTTTTTGAAATCAGATTTGGCCCTTTACCTTTTGAAATCAAACGCTGCACAGTTGACATTCTTCCTATTTTCAAAATCCACGGCTCCAATTGAACTTCGGCCCGTCGAGCAACGCACCGTCCCGCCCCCCTCTCTCACTGCAGATGTAAATTCAAAACCAGCATCCCATCGCCTCCGATTCTGAGCTCAGATGAGTCAATTTTGATTCTGATTACCATTTCCATTGCTTCACGATTTCTTCTTTCCTGTTCTTCTTCTTTGTTGTGTACATAAAAATGTTGGAATATGTTAAATTATGAATCTGTGTTATTAACTTTGATTAACTCTTGGTTTCAGTTTCCAGTCCTTTATGATTTTTTTTCGTGTGTGTATTTCTTTGTTTTTTTTATGCGTGTTGCAGTTTCTGTTTCTTAATTTCTTTTCTGATTCATACTTCACAGAACGAAGAGCAAGCATTGAAAATTCGGGACCCGATGAGGGTAATTTCATAAGTTGAAACATGTAACATGGCCTCACAACTCATGTAGGTGTTGCCTCTTAGTTGTTTTTTCTTGAGTTTTAGTTCCATTTCTTTGCTAAAACAATATGTCCAGGATATTGATTTTATTTTTTTCATTCATGACCTTATTATTTATATCATATAAGGTCCATGTCTTCCTACTGGATATTTGAGTAGAAGAAAAACAAGTGAATACATAAATGAAGTATAAATAGTAGAAGTTTAAAAGAAATATTAACACATCATACTGCAATTATGTATACATTCTATATTAGTTTACTTTTGTGTTAGTTTTCATGTTATGGAAAATTAATTGTGCATAATCTTGTGGCTGGGAGTTCCCAGGCTCCGTTCAATGTGTGATGTTCCATGATGGTAAGAAAAGGATGAGGATGAAACTTGAGGCTGGCTCTGCTTTTTATGGATGGAAATTTGATGGCATGGGTGAGGACGCTGCAGTCACTTGGACAAAAGATAAAGAAAACAAATTTAGCAATATAGTAAAGTTGAAAATGTCATCTTTCAAAAAAAAAAATTTGGGATGAACTTTTCCAGTTTTTCCCTCATAAAGGCAAGGAATCTTTGGTGAGCTATTACTACAACGTTTTTCTTCTCCGGAACACTCCGCGTCAGATTTGGACAAATGTCTGTTAATTCTCCAGCTTCCATTTTTTGTTCCCCAAAGAAACCTCAAAAATAGGTTCATCGATTTTTAGTATTTTTTTATGTTCATCTTCTGCATGAATTTTTTTTTCATTGACTTTTAGTTTTTTTTTTTAAATCCTCCATGGTTCTCATTAAGATGAAGGAGGTATAGATAGGGGATGTATATATATATATATATATATGTGTGTGTGTGTGTGTGTGTGTGGACGTTAGTTTTGATTTATGAATTTTGTGAATTTGAAATAATTTATTTTTTCTAATTTATACTTCATAAATATGTACAGATTTATGATGAATATTTTGTATTTTAGAATTAATCTTTCTTTTTTCTGCAAGTTTATTTTTTATATTTTACTTGAGATATATTGTTAATATCTAATACCGTACAGTGCACGGGTGATAAATCTTGTTTAAATTCAAGAAGGGTAAATATATTGCCGCCATCATCTATCATCAACTCTTAACGGTCACTTCCTCTTTCAAAACATCCCACCACATACTTGAACAAGTAAAAAAATTGAGACAAGAGCGCGCTTCGACGCGCTTTTTAGATAAAAAAATTTTGAAACGTTTTTTTCGTGCTTTTCATCAAAGCGCACGTCGTGCCTATGCGCGCATTGTACACACGTTTTAGAACACTAGTTATAATTAATTGTGACTTTTGACTCTCATTAAATTTAAATTCAAGAAGGTTAAATATATTGCCGCCATCATCATCGTCAACTCTAAACGGTCACTTCCTCTTTCAAAACATCCCACCACACCAATATTTAACCTTTTTTTGCCCTCTGTTTCTTTTAGGCTCCTCTTTCGCCCTTGTTCTGTTGCAATGAAAAATATGAAGACCTTTTAGCCCTCTTCAAAAACCTGAAGCCAACTAGAAGGTTCTACTTTTTGTAATTAAGAAAGAAAAGACCATACTCAAAAATCAAAATGGATTGTTTTCTTGGTTGCTTTGGTGGTGCAAATGATCGAAAACGGGGCAAGAAGAGGAGTAATCAGGTCATCCTTAAGCAACAAGTATGAATTTATGTTTTTAGCCCACCTATTTTTCACTTCCCAAAGCCTTTTTTTTTTTTACCTTTTTATATTCTTCTTCTTTGGATTTGTGTAAATTAAGGATTTTTATGGGCGTGAATCTCGTAAATTTGTGTATGCTTTGCTCGTTGTCGGGAATTATTTCTTCATCCATGAACGTTTTTCATTTGAATTTGTCATAGTTAACCCCTTTCCTGCACTTAGCTAATCTAGAATCTTCTATGCAACTCTATAAATTGAGCACATGTCCATGAGAAAAAGGGGTATTGTGAATATGTTTCTAACAGACTTCTCTCCACCTCCCTCTCTGCACGTCTCCCTTACCCCTTTCTATTTCTTCCTCAACTCATACTCTGGTTCCCCATTTTATTTACTGCAATTCATATCCATTTCTGCTGCTATTATATATCTGTTGCTGATAAATGTTCCTGCATTGTAAGGAAACTGATTAGTATATGAAATGAAAGGTTATCAATCTCGTGTTGCTTTTTTTCCTTGTGTTACCAGTGATTTTGCTTGAATTGACGATTCTTGGTTGAAGTTCAAATACTAGACAGAGCTCCAACCATGACAGAATTCCCCTTGTCTATTGATTAAATTGAACTGAACTGAATTGAATTAAATGAATAAAATCTCGTTACAGAGAAAGGGAACTCAGAATGTTCAGCAGCAAAGTATAATCTCTGCGGAACAGGGCACCACAAAAATAACCCCCAACAATGTGGTTCCAGAGTTGCAGTAAGTTTAACAGATTCTATTCATGTCCCTTCAAATCTTTCTTTTTGTAATTTTGTAGCAATTATAAATTGGTTTATTTATTTTTTTGATGTAAAATATGTGGTTGAAAAGTGGAGAGAGAAAATATATGTGGTTAAATAAGGATTTCAGAAATTCGGTTGTTTATAAACTGGTTTATGAAGCGTCTGTCTGGGATCGAGTTTTTTGCCAAAAACTTCAATTTTGTACATTGAAAGGCGGTCGAATATTGTAGTCACATAGAGAGCAAGAATGTTTGTGGGTCCCATGAAGTCAAAAAAACTGTAGTAAAAATTGGCAAAAAAACCTGATCTCAGACAAATTGTAATGATTACTTTAAAGAATGGAGGGTATTTAACTTCGATTAAATGGTAATTTATTTTTTATGTAGAGATAAACCTTGCGGATTGAGCCCATCTCCTCGAGAGAGAGTTACATTTGATTCAAATGTCAAGACATACGAGAATGTTTTGGTTAACGAAAGTACCGACTCTTTACGAGGGGACAATGAAGCATTCAAGAAAGAAAAGGAGGAAAGTTCGAATACCCCAAGCCAACTTGATTCCCTGTATGAAGACAACACTTCTGTGATATCTAGTGTATCTTCTTATCCTCCGAATCATAGGTATCACAATGCTAGAGACAGTGACAATGAAGTTGGGGAGGAATATGGCGCGAGTGATTTGGACTATTTAGACGATTATCACTATGTAGATGGTCGCGATGATTATGATCTTGATTTGGACGATTTAGACGATTATCATGATGAAGATGGTCGCGATGAGTCCGATCTTGATGGCCAAGAAGTGTGGACTGAATCAATTTTGAAATCATCAGGGAGTCGTCTACGATAAAAAAACTCTCCAGCTCGACCGATTAAAATTGAAGACGAGAGACTAAGGGGGGTTTATTTAATTAGGATTTGGAATGAAATTTAAAGACTTTGATGGAATTTAAAAGTCTAGGGGTATTCAATCTAGACTTTTTTAAATCCATTAAAATCTTGAGTTATTCAATTTAGATTTTAATAGACTCTTAAAATGTCTTTTAAAGTCATGGTGTATTGTATAAAGACTTTTAAAAGTCTCGTGTTATTCAAATTATCAATGACTTTTAAAGACTCATACGAAATCCTCTATGTACTAACTTCTAAATATAAAGTACAACCACAAAATCTCTTTATTTGTCTCTCATTAACCTCCAAGATTTTGAAAGACTTTTATAAAAAAAAAAAAAAAATCTTTTAAATTGTAATTTTATTTATTCTATATTTTTCTTCTTTCATATTATTTTTAGAAACCTTAAACATTTGACTAAACAAATCATTATTTCTCTTCTTTTCAACTTTTTGTATTTTTTTATTTTAAATATTTTTTCTTTATATATGGACTCTCTTTTTTTTCATCGTTTTTTTCGATTTTTTTATGAAAATAAATATAACTAAAATTTCATAAGATCTTATAGAAAAATAATAAATAAATTGTGTCAAAACAAATAATAATAAGTAAAGTGATTCAAGAATTTTCTCTAAAAAATTTTTTATGAACATAGTACAATTTTTATGTCGATATCAAATGCGATTTTATTTTCCCCCCATTTTTTTAATCACAAATATTTCTCTGTCTTAAAACTATTTATATTTCTCACGTTTTTTTTTTTAATTCACTTTACATATAATTATTATTAACGATTCATATTCACATCATACGAAAATTAATCTTTTAGCGTTTATGTTTTTCAATTAAAAATTAAAAGTCTTTAAAAGTATTTGAAAGTCTTTTAAATCAATCTATAAAAGTCTTTAAAAGTATATGAAAGTCTTTTAAATAAATGTCCACGAAAATCTTTAAAAGTCTATATAAATCCATAAAAGTCAATCAAATTCAATGAAATCCATTAAAAAAAGTCCATCAAAAAAAGCCTTTAAATGTCTTTCGAAATCCCAATTGAATAAACCCCTAATTAAAAATTCAAATGCTAGGGATAGAAGTCTTTATGTCAATTTCCAGTGGAAAGCTGTGAAGTCTAAAGGGACAAAGCCTCAAAAGGAGAATTTCATCAAGCAAGACTTGGATCATCCGTCCAAGCACCGGAATCAAGAAATAGCCGTTAATGCAAGTCTTTCGAATTGGTTGGTTCCATCTGAGGCCTCTTCTGCAAAGAAAACGAGTCATAATGAACTCGAAACCATTTCGCGGGGATCAAATTCAGCGATGAGTTTTGAAGATAGGCCTATACTTGGTGCATTGACAGACGATGAGCTGAAACAGATATCGGCATCTTCGACCCCGAGAAAATCCCCTCATCGAATTCGAACCTTAGACGAGATGCCTATAATAGGCACTGTTGGGACCTATTGGAATCAGTCAGATTCTTCGGCATCTTCGACCCTGAGAAAATCCTCTAATCGAAGTTTCGACGAGATGCCTATCATAGGCACTGTTGGGACCTATTGGAATCACTCAGATTCGTCGAAGTCGCCTGAACCAGTCTCTTCTTGTAAAGGCATACCGATTGCATCCTGCGAGTACAAGAAGGTATTTGTGAAGTAACTACAATGTGGTAATATGGTTTGTGAATTTTAATGTAATCTGTTTGCAATGGATTTTTTGTTATTTGTATTATTATTATTTTTTTTTTTTGGTGATCATTCTTGTACAATTGCTGATGAAAACTGATATATTGATTGATTCAATTGATTGTTTATGATTTTCTTGGACATATAACTTCAAGCCATTTAGGGGAATTTGTTCCTAGGTGTAAAATATGAAAGTCTTGATATACAGTTTTTAATTTATAGACTTTGCCTTTTGATGAAAGTAATAATATTTAAAAAGTTCTAGAAATTTTTTGTGTCTCATACGATGTTTTCTTATTGACATCAAAGTAGTATCACTGTCAGAGACACTACAGATCAAGCACAACGGTCAAATTCGTATTAAAGTTATCTCTCAAAGCTTGTGGCTCCATTTGTGTTACATGTCAAGCTCTTAAGGGTGGAAAATAACCCTTTACCTTTTAAAAGATATAGAAAATTACTTTTTACTTCGATTAGAAGTACGTTGGTAAAATTTTGACAATTTTGCCCTCTAATTGTGAGTCATGCGAAAATCGTATGCAATTTTAATGTCAATATATATTGATGGTTTTTGTCAAGTCGAAGGCAGATTTAACAATTTACACTAGTTGGCTGCTCAAAAACCTTAATTTTGAACTCGAAATTTCTAATTTTAAAGGCCAAGGCAACGCCATTGGAGTCGAGAGCAATCCTGAAAGTCTCCCTAAACAATGACCAAGTAGACCATTATAATTTACACTCCTTCCGTCCCATAAAGATAGATATATTCTCATTTTCACACAAATTAAGAAATTATAGTTAATATAGTTGAAATAATAAATTTATTTATACTTTTTCAAATATATCCTTATGTTAATTTCAAAGACTCATTAATTCATTCAAGCTACATGCCATTAAATTGATATTGAAATTAACTATCAAGGTAGATTAATTAGGGGCATATGAAGAAATGAAAAATTAAATAAATGCTCATTATAGTAAGTGACTTATCTTTGTGGAACAGACGAAAATAGTATACAAACATATCTTTGTGCAAAGGAGGGAGTAAGTTCTTAGAATGAGAGTGGACTCTTCTCCATCAAGGAAAATTCAAGTAAACTTTGACCCAAAGGAAAGAAAAAATGCCATTTATATACATGTTGTGATAAAAGGACGGATCTAGGAAACCAATCCAACACAAGTGAATTTGTTCTAGTATGAGCAAACACAACAAGGTAAGGGGAAAAAAATTTCAACATAAGGTAAAAATTTTTTTTCTCGAATTCAGTACGAGCAATCGAACACCCTAGTCAATAGCTATGGATGACGATAATACCCACGGACCCGATACTCGTTGAAGACCCGACATAAGTAGGCGGGGATTACCCAACTAAATGGGTTCGTGAGTAGGGTATGGAGATAAATTTTAAAACCCGACATGGGTATGGGTCGGGTGTGGATCTTACTACCATACACCCGACCCGCATACGGCATACCTATTAATTTTCTTAAAAAATTATAGAATTTAAAACAAAAATGATTGTGTAAAAAAAAAAAAAAAATAATAATAATAATAATAATAAAACACAAATATCTATTGACATTGTTAACGTCTAAACTTTAACATGTTTAAAATATTGACTTTGTTAATGTATAAAATATTGTTCAAATTCGCTTGTTTAGTTTTAACCTAGAGCTAGAACAAGCTTTTTTCAAGCCAATTTCAAGTGTAGTTCAACATTTAACTTATTCAAGTTAATTCAGAGCACCTATAACCTATTTATAGCACTTAAAAAATAATAAAAAAATAAATAATTAATAATGAGTTTCAAATGAATATAGAAGCAGATTCGCCCCCGACTCGTCATTCTTAAATGAGTATATGTGCAGGGTATGTAGGTTATAAATCTTTAACGAGTAGAATATGAATTTGACAAACTTGATCCATACTCGACCCATTGTCATCTCTATCAATAACTGGATCCGCCCATTGTGAATCTACATCACCAAACCCACTCCCATATACTCGTTACTAAACTATTTATTATATGCATGTGCACATTACACGAGCAATCCCATTATTATTATTATTATTTAATATTGAATAGCTAAGTAGTATAAACTTAAAAAAGTTGTTTGACCATCGATTAATTTTACCCACCGAAAGAGTAAGGAAAACCTAAATAAACCCAACCCTAATGCCCCCAGATGCTTCTCACAACCCCCGCAAGTTAGCCGCCCCTGAAGCCCCTTACTTCACTCTCTCCTTCTACATCCCATTTTCAATTGAATTAATCTAAGTGCACAATTGTGGTTACAATGTAGATGACAATTTGATGATGTGGAGGAGTTATTGTTGTTGATTAAAAAGATGATGTGATGTGTGGAAAGAGGAGATTGCGCCATGTAGGCAAATTGTGATCCTTATTGTGACCCTAATCGTGAATGTAGCAAAACTGTTTTCAATTTGACTGTAAAAGGAAGGTCCTTGTGGAATCCGAATATACGAGAAAATTGAGCAAATTTTCCGATTGTTGGTTTTTTGCCCAATCTTGAAGGACGTGGCGTTCTAGATTTTTCTTGGATAGATCCGAATTTGAGTTCCTGGTGTTTCTCTAGCATTCCCATTGCTGAAGTTACTTCAGATTCGATACAGTCATCCAATATAATGAATTTAAGTGTTGATCCATTCTTTCATTTTTATGAATTTCACCTTCTGTTGTTTCCCATTCTGGGCCTTTGTAGACTTAGATTTGCAATTCGATCACTTCAAGATTGGGCAACGAACCATCAGTCGTCATTTTTCTCCATGAAATCCATGGTAAAACAAGAGTTTGGTTTATATCCAAAAATACTGGAGAATAAATGGTAACGAAGAAGAATATCAATGTTAAAGCTGATTATGGTGACAAGATTGTGAATCATGTGCTCATGGGTTATCACTTTTTTCTAGGTATTGTTGTTTTTGCACTTGTTCATGTCAATAAGTAATGGATTTTGTGAGAGATTTGTTTTGTGATAAATGGAAAAAGAAACTTGTTAGAAACAAGTGTTAGATTTAAAATACTTTTGAGTTTCAAAGTAAGTGGGGGCAAATTTTTTTTCGTGAACATACGGAAACCTTTTTGCCTTTTGCACAAATAAAATGCAATAAGTAAACTTATTTTGATAAGTTCTTATTATTTATACAAATTTTGTTTTGTTCAAAATTGGTCATTAAATTTAGGTCACTTTGTTAGAATTTATTAATTGTTTGGATATGATATGGACACATTTTGATGTTAAAATCATGTCTTTTTGTGCTGACAGGACAAAATTAGGGAGGCTATAGACACATTGACACATCTGTATACATACATACATACATAGCTCTTTTTATTTCTTTTTGATCTACCGTCTAGAATATCTCACCGGTTTTGTATCCCTAATTTGGCAGAGTTGGATACTTGGATAATGAGTCGAGAGTCTAAAGACCACAACGCAAAACAATGATTTGCTCGCACTTTGAGATTCAAGGTATCCATCAAGCAATCATGAATTCCACATTTCGATTCGATTTTAAGTGATTCTTTTTGTCATTTTTTTTGGGGTACGGTTTAAAGGATTTCACAAGATATCATTAGTTTTTAGTTTTGAATCTGTAAACAATCTAATAGCGATTGGTTCTGGGCTTTAGCTTGTGTGTTTTTTTATTTCTTTGTTCTTCATCTATATTTGATTCTTATGATTGTCGAAGATATTATGCTATGATGAATACAGGAACAGTTTAGTTTACATTAACAACTTCGATAATATGTTCCTATATTGTATAAAACGCATGCTATTAGTGGTTCCCATTTGGTATTTTCTATTGATATATTATAGATTTTTATCAATTTCCTTTCTTAAATGAGACAAGTGTTTTATTCTGGCTATTCTATTAATTTATATGCAATCTCCTACATTATAATTTTCTTATTTTAGAATTTCATTTGTCTAAAATTTATCACTTTGTGTATCTTTTCTCTGATTTTTAATTTTTTTTTTTTTGATTTTTAATATTTTTTTTAGAATCAAGTATCGAGGTCTGTTTGTTTACTAAAGCAGATCTATTGAATACCATTTACATATTTTCCTCTGATATATGAGCTTTGCAGGGAAGTAGGAGAAAAGAGCTATTTTAAAGGCTATTTGTTCTGGTTTTGAAGAAATTACAGAGCCATCGGTTTGTTTGAGTGGTAGTGAGTAACTTAATTCCAGAATATTGCAAAATTTTAGATTATTTGAGATTTAATAGATTTATATAAAAGCATTACGCCATTACCTTCTTAATTGCTGATGTTGAAACAAATGAGTGCTTGAATAATTATAATGGAGGCTGCTAGCTAGACAAAACATCAAATATTACAGCTTGGAAGGTGCCTTTTCAATAACTAGCTATTTTGCATCTTTAGTTGTTTTGGTGCTTAATATTTGTACAGTCTCAGGACACATTTCTAGGAAGAGTGTGTTAGTGGTAAATGGTGTATAGTTTAAGGGGGGTGGTTACAGCTCTTGTACTGGTATGTAAATTAATTTGCTTTATTATCTTTTAAAAAGCAAATAGTTTCTTTATAACTGGCAACTATTTGTCAGAAATTTTCTCATAGAAACATCTATTTTCGACGAGTGTTATACTGACTCCATAGAACACAATAAAATTTCTTGCTTAATGTAACACAATGGACATTGCTTCTCTCACAAAAAATGGTACAAGATGGAATAAACTATGGCTCTGCACCACATACATATAGTTAGCTGCATCTTCATTTGAATTTCGTTTACAGATTTTTAAAGTTGAAATTAGTAGAGTTAGATGTTTGACTGAAGGCAGCCCATTGATAGGGTCCATGCTTTTGGCTTGTTTGCAATTTAGTATACTTGGGACATGAGGTACGGTGGCATAATGAACCATGTTTTTAGCTATCTTTAATAAAAAGGTGTCATTTTTTTTCTAGAATATGTTCTGTAATATATGTACCAGTATGCAAATATTGCTTTGGACTATTATCAATATGTGTTCCATTTCTTTGTGTTATCGGTTCAAAGAACTCCTGATATTTACTTTACATTTTATTTAGATGCAGAGGCTTTTGAAGGAGAGGACAAGGACCCAAGCATTTCGCTTCTTGACCATCACTACCATGAATCAATGTATTCCCTGTTAAAAATAATCAATGTTAGATGTGTGATATTTCATTTCATGGCTATAATAAGTTTATATTGGATAAACATTATCTGTTATGAGATTCGCGGATAATTTATACGATTTGTTCATTGAAGAATATATGGTCGATTATGATTTAGGTTTTGTTATTAAGTCTTTACATTTGTCTACTGTTGAAATACCCTAATTCTAATTAATATTATGAAAATTGAACATTGAACCGCATGACGTCCAGAATTTCGCAACATACAATGGCCGAAGTCGTGCACACGCACGACGTACCACTAGTAAATGAAAAAAATGTGGAAAAATCTATGTATTGAAAAATTGCAGATGAAGGGGGAAAGAAAACTAAAGTTATTCTTTTTTGGTTAAATGGAGTTCAAGTTGAGCAAAATAAATGAACCTTGTAATGGAACAAGAAGTTGGACAAATATAAAGATAAGTATAGTGAGAGCAATATTTATTTTTGCTTGTGCTGTGGTGTTTCCACATTGTTTTTAACCTAAGTTTGTTCAAGTAGTTGTGGGTTGTTTGCCTTTGTTAATGTTTTGAGCGTACTAGATACATAGAGAAATACAATATGGATCCATTCAATTACAGAGTGAAAGTGATGAATAAGGTAGGTCACCCATTATTCCTTGGCATATTTTGACTTTTCTATGAATATTTTTGTCAACTCTCCCGATAACGGTTATAGTTTAGAGTGGAAGTCATGTATTTATTTACTTTCTCCAGTTGTTTGCACTGACTTTAGTAAATCGCACTGCCATTTCATCCTATTGTTATGGATGGAGCCAAAACCTTGTTCATACCAAGTAGAGAAGGAAGTTTTTTCTTACTATTTTCGTGGGTAACTTGCCATACTTTAGACCAGGAATTATTACGTGCGCACGCAGGAATTCTGATAATTTCCTTTTGACTTTTTATAATATTTATATGAGCACTTAAGTAGTTATGATATCGATAAGTAATATTTTATTGTAGACTTTATATTTAAACTGGTCAATATCTTATATCTAATTAGAGTTAAGACAAATCATAAACACCGTCTCCTCTATAAGTAAAAAACGTGAGGTAATGGATCATAGAAAGTAGGGGTTCAATCTAAAGTAGTTTTTTTTTTTTAATTTCTCTTCTAGACTACACTAGTCCTCTATTTATACTTTCAACTCATTTGATTGGAAGTTGAAGATCGATCTTATCCTACAATTGCCATTGATTCTCTAAAACTTTCTTTAAGATATTCAAAAAGACCTCTCAAGTCCTCATGATGGAATACTCTACACTCTACACTGCCTTTTTAATAAAGACTATTTACTATTCTAGAGTGTTATGGAAGATTGTGCACTCGCCTAGCATTCTTCTATTCAGCCCTTTGGTACTCAGCCTTTGGTTCTCTGCGTGCTCTTTGCACATTTGGTATCATGCTATCTGTCTCTTGAGTATAATCAATTATTTGTGAGTAATAGGTTGATGTAATCTACTTGTATTACTTATTTAATCTGCCAAAACTTACTTTCATAATGTAATTATTATGTCATTAGTGTAAATTGTAAACAATACCCCAAGTTGCAAGCTGCTCTTGTCATGTGGTTTTAGACTCTGTATTATTTCTTATGTTTATTTGTAGATTTTTCATGATGAAAGTTTACATGCAATTGAGTTCTACTAAGGAGGTTAAGTGTATGGAGTAATTTGATTTTTAGTTAAAGATAAATAGATAGAACAGCAATCAAAATACTCGATTAACTCAATCCCATTTGGGGATTGATGGGAAGTAAATAAGATTTGTTGTTGGCTAAATTATTTATGTTTAGAGGAGGATGTTTGTCTTAATTATAACCACATATTTTTTGGATCTCACAACTTTTTAATCAAATTTTTATCGACTTTTATCAAAATTCCCTAAAAATTTGATTTTAACTCCCATCAAACAGAGGCTAAGATTATCACCGATTAATTATCTGATTTCAAGAGAACTTGATACATGAGAATTTCTTCATTGGTTTCGACTCTTAAATTGCAATTAACCGAGTGAATGCCAATAATCTCTCCTGAAAATGATGAGAATCTTGGAGTCATCCTTGATTAAGACTCTCAGCGAATTAATTATCCGTGTGATTTTGACAATATATAACAATATAATTGGTAGTTTTCAAGTTTGATTTCGAATCAGTAAGAAGATATAAATTATTTCAATACAAGAAGATATTGTAACTTCTAATTTTAGTTATCTTGTAATTGTCATTTGTACCATTTTTTCCACGACGTGACATAATCAATGGATAGTTCCCATATTCCATGACTTCATAACTTCACGCGTGGTATACAAATATCAATAGAGCAGTCTTGCCAAAGGAAGTAGAAGGCGAGACCAATGCGTAATACATAAAGAAAGCCCTTGCGCCCTTAGGGCATATCTCCCAGTAACAAATGGGAGGGCTAATAACACGCTCAGCGCGATCGGATGCAGAGTTCGAATACTGAAAATGAATTTGGACTTGTAGCAAGTGGAAGTTACCATCACTTGTGGGGATCTTTAGTACCCTCCACCTTGACATCTGAGAGGTACATCCTGCAATTTATCATTAAAAGTTAAAATCAATGATTCAGGACATAATCGATCCGAACAATCAAGTTGTGGGTTACTCCTTTTTTTTTTTATTTTTTATAAAGAAAGCCCTTGCATGGGCCAAAGACGTGGAAAGGGCAATCTAACGTACTCTGACCATGACCATCTATAATGTGACATCAAAAGGTGGGTCCTTTTTTTTTTTTTTAAGTTACATAAACTAATTTTAAAGGGTATTATAATTATCTTATAATAAGTAAAAGAAGTTTTTTATGCACACATTTAAACTCGTAAAGCTTTAAACTTGATCTATCGAATGCCTGTCTTTTTAAAATATTGCTAGATTATTAGTTTCAATTGAATTCAATTGTTATCTGTACTTATAATTATTTGGTATATACTCTAGGTGTTGCCTTTAGTTAAATGAAAAACATACTTTGAATTCTACATTTTAAATATCAATTAGGTATTTTTATTTTTCATTAAATAATCAAGTATAAATATCATTTATAAAAAATATATATCATTTATCTCTCTCTATTATCACTCTATTTTATATATCTACAATAGTAATTCTGTTCATAGTCTTTCTTCTTACAAGCTACAGCAATTAGCGCTGCTATGTTTGTCAATCGCAGTGTCGTCCCTTATTGGAAATCTGAGCTCTACTATGGTAGCAAATTGGGCTCCTTGACCCAAAGCGACGGTGTATTTATCTCTCACCTTGTTCTCGTTTTCGACTATTCTCCACCATGAAAGTGTATTTTGAAACATTTGTATGTATAAATTTTTCCTTCATTAGATTTAAATCCGAATTGGTATTCGAAATAAGAAAGAATTTGACAGTCATTTTCGCTACATTACTTCAACATAATATGTGTAAAGCAGAAAGAATACTGTGCGGCCTTAGTATTGCAAACTTCCACCCCTCGTGGTCTTTACACTAAGCCGACCTTAATTCTTACCTTGCGACGGAAAGAAGAATTTAAGCAAAAAGAAACAAGAACACGAGATATTTAAAAATGGGAAGTTTTATTAAGACCACTCTTTACCAATCTCTTGGAGTTTACAGAGTCTAGCTACCTGTTTATAGGCAAGACCTTAATCAATGGACCACTATGAATAATTATATCCAGCGGCGTAGATTGATCACCTAGAGAATTCTAAGAAAATATCTAAGACGATGACCAACGTATTTATCACATGTTGTATTTTGGAATTCTCTGAAGACGGGTTGAGATTGGATATGGCTAGAACCCTCCGTCTTTGTTGCAAGATATGACAAGATGCTTAACATATTGAGAGTACTCGTATTAAGACAACCAATATTATTAAATCATGGGTGAGACAAGCTTACAGATCATGATACACAAAAGCGTTGGCTTCATTTTCTCACCAAACATCCTAATCATGTCCATGCTTATCTCAAAGATTCCAAGAAAATGACAATCGTAATTGTCACAAGGTTGCTTGTCCACTAAAACATAGGAAAGAAACAAGTGCATGCTCAAAAGCACGCAATTAAAGGAAGGACTAGACGGGCCTAACTCTGTCTCAAGGACTAATTGAACATTTACCAAATGATAGTCGTGCAGAGGATTAAAAAGATGAACACTGGCCTATTCATGCACTTTAGCGCGCTTTGAGGATGGTGATGTACCATCAATATTTGCCTCTGAATTTTCAAGAACTCGAATCTCCAGTGGTTTAAGTTTCTCTCCAGTAACTTGAGAACTTTCTCCGGGTGCTGTGGATTCGTTAGATGGGTCACCCCCTGTTTTGCCGATTCCTGCCTGTAATCCTGAATCATCTTTCGCAGGAGAATTTTGTGCAGCACCCGTCAATTCTTTAATGGAGTCCTCTATAGTCGATGAAGTCCCCTTGAGCACGTCTGCTCCGGACTTGCATTGTTTCTCAAACATCATCTGGAGATATCGCCCTTGTTCTTCTATTCGAAGTTGCAGATTTCTTTGAATCTGCAAATGGAATACGATAAGCCCGCAGATTTTATAATCATCAAACAAGAGTGACCATTATGCTAAGATAATTTCATTAAATGAGTCCATGATAGGGGAGATATGATCATAATGTCACTAGTCGTAATGGTGATAAAAGACTCAGGGCAACAGCTGCATATATTTGTCAACAATATCTACAATGCAGGATGAAGGGCAAGAAAGCAAGTGCAATATCAATGGTTTGTTCCGCACATCACATAGAGATCACGCTTCATGTTACCGCACATGTAAAGGTGACTATAATCGGAATGTGTTTAAAACTTCCACGACTCCAGCCAAAAAAACAGCGGTGGATGATGACTATTCAAATTGAAAAATATTTTATGAAGTATCAATTCATACCTCAAGCTGTTCATGCAGACGCTTTTGCACTTCCATTTGCAATCGCAATGCTTCAGTGATTTCGATTCCCCTATTTTCCAGTTATAGAAGAACATGATCAGCAGAAATGTGTATGGGACACAACAGAAGGGGGAACCACTCAATTAATTAGTTATGACAAGTCGAGCGCCACATTTGTCCCCCATTCTGGTTGAATCTAAAATCAGAGTAGGAATATTTCCTAGTTCACAATGACAAGTCAAGCACCACTATATACATTTTCCCTCACCTTTCAGAGTTGTAGATTCATTCTTTCTATTGGGCGACAAAATGAATTATGGAGTCTTTCCTAGACTGAAGAACTTCATAAATCAGAACACTAAATACATATTCTTTAAATTTCAAATTCTAATTAGGATCCAAATAAGAACACTTTGTACCACTTAAGTTAGCAGATACTCATTATAATATCATTTTGATAAGTGACTTCCACCAGTCCTCATCATTTCAAAAACTCTTTGTGCAAGCTATTCACAAAATCAACTTGGTACAAAATACAGACGATGTGTAAGAGTGGGTTGCCAAACTTTTCTATCACCGAAGGAACTGTTTAGCAAGCAAAACATATGATAGAGAAAAGTAGGATAAACGTCCTTCATCCAGGAGTGAAATCTCTAGCCAAAGCCAGAAAATGAGAAGAAGGTAACTATGGTATAAACTTTCAATTTTAGGGAACATCGAAAGAAAGAGAGGAGAGAAAAAAAAAAAATCTTTATTCCTTTTGGTTAGGGTTGAGAGGGACGCGGGAGATGGTTGGCATATGAGTATCCGAAGCCAATTAGAAGCTCCGCCAATTGTTACATCTGTGATCATCATGGTCAACTCGAGCAGCCATATTTCCTTCACTCTCCAATACTTGCATCTTGCTAACAAATAGTTATCGTTGTCAAATCCCTTAAATAGAATATCGAAATAACTAGTCTGTTCTCTACTCAGCCTGTGTTCGGAAACTAATATAACACCTCATGATTGGTGTTATTTGTGTTTTCTACGTAAGATGTGTGGTTAAAAATTGGAGAGAGAAAAGATGTGTGGTTAAAAAGTGGTGTTGAAAATTGTGTTGATTATAATCAAGGTTTACCGAACACAGGCTTAATGATACCATAGAGATGCATATTATTCACACTTAGTATAGTCACAAATGTTATTTTTCCACACAAAATACCTGCATAGTGCACGTTATGATATGCTCATATTTAAGTTCAAAAAAAGAAATCCTAAATTCTGTAATAATGTTATAAAAGGGTCGATCAAACTTACGTTTTCAAGTCCAAGGATGATAATTCTTCTACAGAAGGTAGGTTTTTCTCTGAAGATTCTGCAAAAGGAGAAATGGGTTTCTTTCAAAGTGATGACCAAAAATTGCTGTCTCATTGGATTCAGTATATCCAAAAGCCTTGAATATTAAGCACGCACAATTTGAAAGTAAGACTAAAACACTAGAGTTCATGATTACGATGAAAACCATGGCTACCCATTTAAACTGGCTGATTGGCACATATTTCTTGTTCAGTCATATATTTACCTGATTATGTGTAAGAAATCATAGTGTTAAAAAAGGTCTCATAAAAAACTGATGTTTTTGGCTGGCTCTACAAGACAGGCGTCAACAGAAAACTTGAGTAATAGCAAGTGATTGACAAAATTTCTCTATGCACTCTAGGTTGGGAGTAAGTACAGTAGGGGAATTTCATCAGAGGTTTCTTGTGTAAAGAACATCTTGTTTTGTTTATGGGGTCTAGGAGTCAATGTGAATTATCCCACACTACAATTTCTGAGCGAAAATTCTAGCAAAGACTATCCTATTTAGTATTTAAATGACCATAGTTTTTTCTGTTAGTACATGAAAAAGATACCTTGTTATCGTCATGTAAGTAAAAGGACATAAATAGTCGTGCGAATTTGTACCGTCAAAACTTAGATAACAAATTTGAGAAACTTTCCGTCCATAATCCTAGAACTTTCTTGCTGCTTTTATCACGTCCAAATGAACAAGTATAGCATGCCAGCCTTATTGTTTACTATTTAACATATTTAAGACTCAGGGGGTAGAGTTCAACCTGTTGGGTGCCAAAGTCTAGGCTTCGTCATTATAAAATCTTATAATGTTTAATTAACAAGGATCCTTCCTGTTTTGGCCAGGATATCAAAAGCACAGTGAGATTCTTCACATGGAAAAATTGATCCAATTCGAATTATAACATGCCAACTAGATGAAAGATAAGATAAAAACTACCAGAACTAAATGAAAAGGCAGTTGCCGCAGTTACAGAGAGAACAAATAGGCAAAGAAAAGATATTAAGTACACAGAAAAATTTATTATCTTTTATCAAACTTCAACCAAGTCAATTGTTACAAAAAATTAGCTTGATTAATTTGGAAACCCAAGAAACAAAGAAATTCATAAAATATTGAGAAAAAATATAGCAAAAGGCGAAGAAGTTCTTGCACACCTTCTGTAGGGTCTGGTTTGTATCTAGCTGTTCTGTACTTCTGAAGTTCAGGAAACAGATTCCATAAATAAATAGATGGCAGAGAGAGTCATCAGTACATGTTAAAATTGTTCTGACAAAAGAATGAAACAAACCTGCAGGTGGCTTTTTACATGATAAATTGTCAAACTTTCAACTTTCATTAGCTTCAGAACACCCTTTGGAGTAGCTCCTGGCTCATGAAGAATAATTAACACGAATAGATGGTCAATGTGTTTATGATAAAATGATATTGAAGAAGGAAGGAAAGGAAATTACTTTCACTCCCACCAAGTTTGTTGACCGCTTCAACAAAGGCTTCGTGAAGTTCTGGTGTCCAACGCATGCGTTGTTTTACTGGAGCCACATTTGCTGAGGATGATTGAGCAATAGCTGGGTTAGTTTCTCCAGGTGTATCTGGAGGCTGTTGGGGTACTTTGGACAGCTGCAATGAAAAATTCACTGGTTGTTTGGACATCTGATGTAGCATCTAGATTACAAGAACAAAGAAAAAGCATATTATCAATTATCCAACTCCCAATGAAGAGAAACAAAAATGAAAAATGTACAAGCAAGCACGCTTCAAAAGTCATGCATAGAGAAAAACTTGACCTTAGGTTCAACATTTGCATCAGCAAGAAGCTCATTCCAATCAGACGTTAAAGTATCATTATCAGTAATAAGCTGGTCAGCCCATTCCTGCCAATCATTTCTTTTGCTAAGATCTTCAGATAAAATGCCAATGTCACCACTGTTAATGCTTTCTAGATGACTATTCTGGATTGAGGTACTAAATGTATAATCAAGAATCTCAGGCAGTGAATCTGGACACCAAGAAGAGTTGTTATTTTCTTTGGTAATTTGGCTTGATGCTGTGGATTGAAGAATTCCAGAATCACAAGAATGCGGTAACGTAATTGATGTCCCACTATTTGCTGATTGGGAAATGAAAGGGGCTTGTAGCAGATGTTTTCCTTGCTTTGGGACAGAAGAATAATGAAGATCACTAGAAAATCCTGAAGACGAAGAAAATATATGACCAACAACCCCACTGTTGGAAGACAAAGGTGAAAGGACAGCTGGAGGATGTTGCCTGAGTTCCCTCTCTGTGGAAACCTGCTGGGAATATTGCTCAGGTAAAGCAGTCCCTGATCCTCCACAGTTCCCAAGTTGTCTTCCACCCGATCTTTGAATGGATAAAGCTGGACGTGCTTCCATATTTGCCTAGTAGTAAATGATGGAAATTTTAACTTAGAACTAACTTAATTTCTCCCCTCACCTAGTGAACTAACTTAATTCTCCCCTCACCTAGAACACCTGCACCATAAGAATACCGTCAAACACTTATCTGGAACAAATTAATTGATAATGATAGTCCACTGAAACAAATGCTCAGAAGAAAAAACACCTTTCCTAATCTAGTTTGAAAGTTGTAGAGAGATGTTCAGATCTGCATGGACAAGTCAGGATTGAAAGATTAAAAACAGATTTGTGATGCCTCGTGAGGCATAACTTATGAATAGTCATCATATTCAGCGCTAAGCTTCTCCTTGCATGAAATCAAACCTGAGGTCACAAATCATGAAGGTAGATTAACAGCATTGGTTTCAGACCACATTTCCACTAATCTAAAATAAGCAGAAGCAAGAAAACTGAATCAAACACTGTCAGCTGAGCTTGAAAAGGTATCAGAACATCTGCAGGGAACTCTGGTTTGTAATAAGATTTCTATGCTTTCCAAAACTTAGTTTTTGGAAAATATTGAATGTCTCTCTCTTTCTCGAAGTAATGACTCGTGAGTTCAAAAAAGTCTGTAGCACATGTGCAAGTGTGCCTCTGTAAACTAGGAACTCAATCAGTTAATGATGGTCTCCCCTACTCGTAACGAATAGGAACTCAACAAAGTGCTCAAAATTTATAGATTCATCAAATTAAATTGAAGAAAAATCTTTACCAGTCACTGTACGTTTGCAGAATGGCGATTAAGACAGACTTCAAGAAAGACATTTATAAAAGAAATTTTCATATATTCGTCAGCTTAGAAAAATATTAGCACAGTACTAGCGTGTTATGGTTAAATCTTGCATGGACATGACATACCCACTGGCATGTCTAATTCCCCAGTCGCCTGAAACAATCCTCCCTCTACAGTTGATCTTAAACATTTTTCCCTAGTTGGTTTCATAATTAGTAGCTTGTAGAGTAACCTTCCTAGATTAGGATCATTCGAAATGACTTGATGCCTTATTGAAGGCCAAATTAAAAACATGCCTGATAGGATGAAAAATGAACACCTGCGCATTGTGAGATTTCCTTTTCTGGGAGGTTATGATTTTAGCTAACATGTAAGGAAACCTAAAAACCTGATAGTCAATCATATATGCTACTATCGAAGGCTAACATAACTATAGTTTCCATGAGCTCCCTTTTATGCTAAAAAACCCCAATCTTATGCCGATGAATCTTACAATTATAATACTTTAAGCAGAACTAGAAAACAGAAATCTTACATGAAACAAATTTACGCTAAAGGGGAAAATAATCAAATTCACGCAAATTAGAACCAAAATCCAATGGTGTTAATCCAAGCACGAAATTAATTTTCAATTTCATATCAAACGAAACCACATTTAACGCACAAATAAAAAGATTAAAGAACGCCATAAAACAAAATCACTAAACCTTCAGAGAAGACAACAAAATCGACGATGTATATTCCAAGGAACAAAAAACCAAAAAATTCATAAACTTCAAAAAAAAAAAAAATAATAATAATAATAATAATAATAATAATAATAATAATAATAATAATAATAATGCAAACAAAAATTCTTACCTAAAATGGAAAATGAATCACCAATTGTGAATCAAACAGCTTCATTTAAAAATTTATAATATTAAAATTCTTAGCCACACGAAAAAGACGATAGTACATAGATACACACGAATGGATAAGTATGAATACAAGCAAGTGCGGGTTTTCCGGCAGTTCCGTCACTGACGGCGGCGAGTGGGAATTGTATGGTGACGCGTGATCCTTTCCCCTGCTGTTGTTTGCTTGTTTCTATAGTAGTTTGCCTCTGTTTTGTTAAAAGTTTTTTTTGTTTAAAATTTTTTTTTTTTTTTTTTTTTTGTGTTTTGAAGGTAAAATTTGTGGTTGAAAATTGAAAAAGAAAAAATGTGTGTGATTAAAAAGTGATTTGAGGAATTGTGTAGGAAAAAATATGTTTAAAAACATATTTGTCAAACACATTCTTATATGCTTAAGGCTCGATTTTTGCTATTTAGAGGTCGTTTTCTGTTTTTATTTTTGAAAATACTAAAAATTCGTTCTTTTTATCATTTTTTAAAACACATTTTGAAAAGAAAAAAAAGAGTTTCGGGATTTTTTTTTTTTAAAAAAAAATTATCCTAACTTGGAACTAGTTTAAAATAATTTATTTATTTTTAGAGAATTATTTTATCTTGAAAGTAGGTCTAAATAATTTTTTTTTTTGTGAGAATTATCCTAATTTGGAATTAAGCTTAAATAAAGTTTTATTGAATTTAATATCAACATTAAAAAAAAATTAATTGAGAATTCTTGTTATTATATTTCAAAAATTATCTTGATAAATGGATTCTAATAATTTTTAAAGAACCTGCATTTTCTGAATTTTAATAGAACCAGAGCTTCCTCAAATCCTGAATCTAAGGAAATTTTTAGTGCTTACATTAGTGTATTGCAGGTAACCATATTTTCATTGTATTGTGAAAGGAAATTTGAGTTTAGGCCAATAGTATTCTGCAAGCAAATTAATTAAAAATAGATTAAGCATTATTCTGTAAAATTTCAAACAGAACTTGTTTTTCAGTTTTTCATTTTCAAAAACAGTTTTCAGAAATGACAAACCAAACTCGTTTTCAGCAAATTTGAAAATAAAAATAAAAACAGGAAACATAAATTATTTTTGAAAATGAAAATACAAAATAAAATATAAACAGAACGCCACCTAAATCAAATGCATATGTGGCGCGTGTTTAACAAACGGGTAAATATATTTTTAGTTTTACTACAAATTCCGGTTAGGTTGGGTTGTACGGGGATGGTACAATTTGGGTGGAAAAAAATGAATTACGGAGAATTGAATTCTTGAGAATTTGAATTTGAATATGTTTGATTGATTTATTTTTCTAGGTGAAAAAAGTGGGAGATTTTTTAATTTTTGTTGTTTAATTGACATTATTTTTCATGAAAAATAAAGTAAAATTAATCTATTTTTAAAAAAAAAGTATTTTTCACACATTTATACTTGATAATAATAATGTTAATTTTTATGCTAAAAAAGTAATGTTAATTTTGGAAAAAATAAATTAATTAATTAAGAACAACAAAAAGGATCAAACGTGAGGAAAATGGTAAAAGATTTTACATGGAAAGTAAAATCTCCTATCCCTAGAAAACGAATTCCTCCAAATCAATGAAAATACCAGATTTTTAGACAAGTTGAAAAATGAATTTCATGAAAATTTTAGACAATCAAACAGCGCAAAAATTGAAAAATCACCTGAAAAATACGTTTTCCATGGAAAATAAACTGTTATCAAACTGACCTTTAGATTTGGAAATTTGATACCTATAATTTATTATTTGGATTGTTCATGGAAGTTTAAGCTTCTGTTCGGAGATTTTTAAGTCGTCGTTATTTTTTAGTTTTTGTATTTTCTAGGTAAATTTTGTAAATAAAAATTAGTTTAGAAAAATGTGTGTAATTAAAGAGTGTTATTGAAAATTGTAATGTTTATAATCATTTATTATAACACACTAGTCGAGCGCTTACTAAAGTGTTGATTAAGTTTAATAACATATTAAATATTAATCACTCACATATCTGTCTTAACGAAATTGATGGCGTGACGGATGGAATAAACACATTGCGTTATGTCGCGTCATTTTTAACTGATCACGACGTACCAAATTACCATGTAAGAAAAAATGCAACCCCACAAGCATGGTGCAACAGTAAAGTAGGAAAAGTTGAAATTAGGGGATTGAATGTTCGAATATTGACTTTTGGAGTTAATTGTCTCAATGATCATTAAACTTATACCCATGTCTTTGATTGACTACTGAACTTTAAAGTGTCAAGATTTGATCACTGGATTTTTTAAAGGTCTTTGACTAGTCCCCGAACTTTAAAATATTGAGTTTTGATTACTAAACTATAAGTTAATTGTTCTAATAATTACTGAACTTGTGTGAATATCAAGTTTTTATCACTAAAATTATCAAAATGGTAGACGTTAGTCAATTACTTAACTTTCGTACCAAAATTGACGATGTGGCAAACAAAATGCTCGTCATCTTCAATCGACCAATCACGACATACCAAATTGTAGGGATGGCAAAAAAACCCGAAGGACTCGAAATGACCCGCCCCAAAAATGACCCGCCCCGACCCGTGACCCGGTAAAAAAAAATATATATATATATATATATTTTAAATGAAATGAGAAACTAAAATAAATTTGATGAAGTCCAGAAGAATTGAACATTGGTGGAATTTAGGGATATGAGAATATACAACCACTATACCATTATATTATTTATTGATTTTTTCTTCAAATATATACATATTATTTTTAAAGTTCAAACTTAAAAACTCTAACTAGTTCAATGCCTAAATTTTTCACGTAAAATTTCATTACCAATTTATTTATTTATAAAATAAATAAATAAATAAATAAATAAATTCGGGTCCTTAGCAGGGCGGGAGGTCGACCCGCCCCGCCCCGCCCCGCCCCGACCCGCGACTTCGCGGGTAGCGGGGCGGGGCGAGGTGGGGTGTTTTCGAGTCCGAGGCGGGGCGGCCCCGACCCGTCCCGAACCCGCCCCATTGCCATTCCTACCAAATTGATAAGGAAAAAAAAAATTTAAAAACGTCTTCAATTGGTCACTAAATTTTTTTTAAAAAAAATTTGACTGTTGATTTATTGTATACAACTGATGATTTGAAAAAGCGTTTAGAAATTTTCATGTCAGTCGTGTCATCTTTACAGTTCAGTGACCAAAACTTGATAAACTTAAAGTTTAGTAAACAATCGAAAATATTTTAAAAGTTTACTTACTAGTTGATGAACATTTTTAAAGCTTTCTTACATTGTAATTTAGTGTGTCATAATTGGTCGGTTGAAGGTGACATGACGCCACGTGTACATTCTGTCTACCATCTTGTAATGTTACGAAAGTTAAGCCAATGACTAACGTCCATTATTTTGATATGTTTGGTGATCAAAACTCTATATTTACATAAGTCAGTGATTATTGGGATAATTAACCCACATAATTCAGTGATTATTGATATAATTAAATAATAAGTTCAGTGATTAAAACTCGATACTTTAAAATTCAGTGATTAATCGAAGACATGAGCAAGTTCAGTGATCAATGGGACAATTAACTCTAACTTTTGGAATGCAGCATTTAAATGTTTAAAGGCAGGTGCTTACATGTAGGCGAGTTTATGGTGCATCATGTCAATTCTATGAGGTCACATCCGCACTATGCAAAGGGGGTTTATGGGGAGAAAAATATTGTCCGAATGTCTACTCCAAATGTACATAAGTTATATTTGCATTCATATTTACATGGAGGGCGAATTAGGAGGGAATCTCCATCCCCCTGGATTAGTGGTTCAAACTTGGACACCTAAGTCGTAAAAAAGAAGAAAAGTTTTAAAGTGTCTTTTATTGGTTACTAACTTTTAAAAAAATCTGCAATTGAATTTTTAAAAATGCCTTAGACTGCTGACAAAAGTTTTAAAGGCGTCGTCGACTGCTCACTGACCTCAAAATTTAGAAACGTGATTCCATTTATTAGTTTCATACAACAAACCAATTATTTTTATATTTGATATATACTTTGAACATAATAAAAATAAATAAAAATGACGGCAAACCAATACCTATCACATTCACCCAAGAAATTCACAAATATATATTCACAACCCACCATAATATAGGTTTTTTGTGCTATATTTTTTGCTATTATTGTAAATTTATGGATTTTTTCTGTGAATGTGATACATGTTAATTTAGTGTCATTATTACTTTTACTATTAATGTAGATTATAGATCAAAATAAAAATATTTGATTTGTTGTATTTAACTCATAATTTGAAAGAGCGTTTCTAAATTTTTAGATCAATCAACGTCATTTTTACAAATTTAGTGATCAAAATTCGATCACCTGAAAATTCAACGACCAATTGAAGACGTTTTTAAAAGTTTAGTAATCAATAGAAGACTTTTTATAAAAGTTTCAACGTGGCCATTGTGATGTAGCGCCAAGTGTATATTTCGTCTGTCACTTCATCAATTTCGTTATAAAAGTTATATCAATGATTAACTTCCAATATTTTGATTATTGGGACAATTAACTCTTTTAAAGCACTCACGAGCTTGCTATTAATGATTACATTTTTTTTTATTGTCGTTGGTAAAGTTTAAATCAGCGGAACATATTTTTATTCATACATTTCACTTTCATAATTTACTACATGGTTATTACAACACATTTAGTAATATTCTCATTTTATAAAATACTAAAAAAAAAAAAAATACTATTCAGAAACGTTTATATTATTATTAGATTAGATTGAATGAAATTGTGTGGTGTGTAATACTAGTTTTCGATTTTCACAAAGGTTTATGCTTTATAAACTGAAATTATTATCAATTTTCAGGTACTTTGAATTGGATAAAGTGGCACAAAACTTGGGGAAATCAACATGTGATGAAGATTTTCATAAGACTTGTTCTCAATTATACAATAGAAAAGTTCCACTAATTGTCGCATAAAAAGTACCATATGATCTCATCATGGCACATAGTTATTTATGTACATTGGAACCTTGACTCTTCAGTAAGTGAAATACCTTTGGGGAAAGTCACAAATACTTGAACTAGAAAATGACAAATGAATTTGGACCGTCAAGGAATGGTTGATTATTTGAGACGAAAAATGAAGTAAGGTCCCACTATTTAAATATATTTTAAGGACTCTCAAACCAATATTAAAAGTTCGCTAGTCTGACAACTGACAAGTAAAGTACTGATGAGTACAAAAACAAATGCACTGGCTCAACTCAATGTGCGGCCAACAAGTCCTATTCCGACCTCTATTGTCTCGAATCATGCTACAAGAATCAAAAGTTTGTATCGATCACAAAGGCCATTTCTTGTAGCCATTCCTTTTTATCCTTGTTAATACGGAGTGAGAACCATAAGGGCTTCGAAACGGTACTAGATACTTTATATCGAGCGTTGTCATGATCCTAGATGGCAACATCCTTATGATTTCGAGGTGCCCTAAACATGGAATGGACCGATTATCTAGAGAAGCAGTGATACTTTTTCAAGTGCTATTCTCTATGAAGAACCAAAAGCTCGTCATTCATATTACACAACCTTGACAAAGTCTAAAAAAATTGTTTGAAAGAGATGTGGCAATACAGCTACTGCTAGTACGACAATGCATCCTCTACATATTTCATCTAGACCTGAAAATCCTACAAGTTCCAGAGTCCAAGAATCAAATTAACGGTGTTTTCCTTACTCCAATTAAAATGAAATATTTATGATAAGTCAATAGAATTTAGAATAAAGCACAAATGCTCGATTCAAAAAGGATTTTGACATTGTCAGTATTCCTTTGCGAGTCTTCAAACAAGATATTGTGAGGAAGGCGAACACATCCTACACATCAACTATTGTTTTAGACACATATGGGTGAAGAAAAATTTCATATCTACGAAATGGAGGAACATCAAAATATTTCTCTTGATGCACGAATCGACTATGTTTAAACTAAAGTTGGTGTCTCTAACATACATTATCAGCAATTTAAACTAAAGTTGGTGTCTCTAACATACATTATCAGCAAAACAAATTATGATATGATAATATGGAGCTTTGAAAAAAAAAAAAAAAAAAAAGCTACCGAAGGAAAGGGATGCAGTCTCTCCCTTGGGCTTTGGAGAGGACAAAGCAGAGAAGAAAACGTCCTTCGCGCAAGTTTTTTTGCAAAAGAGAAGATAATATGGTGTCCAAAAATAATAATAATAATAATAATAATAATAATAATAATAATAATAATAATAATAATAATAAAGATGATGTACTACTTTCTAAAGCACATTTCTACTTGCTAGTGTACTAGTGGTGCATCCCTCTTGAATCAAAGAATATTGGTAGCAGTGCCAGCCACCCAACTCAAAAGTAATATAATATTTATATATACACCCTCCCAACAGAGTTTTTCTGCAATAAATTCACTTTGTGTAATCGCACCTTGATTTGTATGTTGTCTTCTCACAAATCCATTCAATCCATGGGTATATAAAATGATAATATTATAGCAATCATTGTATGTGTAGCGATTGATAATTTTTACGTAATTTAATAATTATTTCAAAGTTTCGAAAAGTGTGTCGTTACGATCTCACTCATTTTTACGTTAACGTCGCGCACGTTCATCAAGCAAAGTCGAGAAATATCGAGTCAATTCAATTTTAAATTAAATTTCGAATTTCCAAAAATTTATTACTTTAATTATTTATTTAAATTATTATTCTAAAAATCATTTTAAATTTCAAATTTTCATCTATCTCATTTTATCAGTTTCATTCTTCCGACTCAGTTGAATCCGCGTGCGAATTTACCTCGAACTATGTACAATGCTTGTCTTGATTTTCACACTACCAAACCCCATCCATCAATCACATTCATCCTCATACTTCCACCCAGTCCATTATACAACACCAACCAACCCATACTCCACCAACTTCATAATTCATCCTCACACCCTCTATACATTCTCCCTCAACACAACCACCTTCCTACTCTGTTCCCAGCAACACCATCCCTGCGGCACACCACCTCACGCAGGCTACACCACCACGGCCAGCTACCACCATCACCGCCTCAACCAACACCGCTACAGTCTCCTCCATACCCCAGTTGAACTACCATCATCATCACCACGGCCAAACCCCCCACTGCCCAGCCACCTCCTCCAACTTCAACCTTACAACCCAAACACCAATCATTACCATCATCATCATCACCACGGCATCTCCACCACCGTGCAACCACCACCAATTCTAGTTCAGTTCACAACCAACCAACATTTTCAACACATGCACCTTTACCGCCGGAAATCACCCTGTCTTGACACCCCAGTAGTCAAGGCCGCGACCCCAGCCACCGTCCGCCATCCACCAAACCACCACACGCAGACACCATCATCACCACGCCCAAACCACAACCACAACCGCCACCAACTCATCACCCTCACTACCCATTTTCGAACCAACCACCTCCACTGCCCTCACCAAATAAGCCAAAATTGAAAATCGAAACCAAGAAGAGAAGAACCCATAGCCCAAGAAGCCCAAGACCTACCTCAACCGCCGGTTCCCTCACCAGAAAATCGCGAATCAGGCCGCGACTTCACGTCGGTTCTCGCACCCAATCAGCCCCAACACCTTAACCTTGCATTCGCCGTCGTTGGCCGCACCCTGCGCCGGCGAACCGCCGGCTGGAAGACCGGTTTACCTCAAGTCGCACCTCCGCCTTCTCCCTCTCTTCTCTGCAGACCGGAAGTGGAAATGGGTAGAGGGAGAAAGAATCTGAATTTTAATATTTTTGACTTTTAGAAATTGCAGCTTGGTCCCTGAAATTTTAAATTGTTTCAAATCAGCCCCTATAGCTTTAAAAACTTATAATTTCAGCCCTTAAGTTTTAAATGATTTTAATCAGCCCCGTCATTTTTAAAATCGATCATTTCGATCCCCACAATTTAATATTCATTTTGAGCTTCGACCCAACTTTTAAAAATTTACATCTTAGTTCCTCAACTTTGAAAAGTATTCATTTTAGTCCCTCAACTTTCAAAATCAGCGATTTCAGTCCCTAATTGTAATTTATCATTTTAACTATAAATTTCAAAAGACTAATTCGACTTAATCTTCTAATTGGCTAGACGAAGCGTACGGAGAATTAAAGAATTGAAGTCGTTTCCCGCTCAACTTTGCACTTATCAAGTTTAATGTAGACTCGCCCCTATTAATTGATTTAAATTATGATTGCATGTGAATGTTATGTGACTTGTGAAAAGTCATTTTTATGAAAATGAGAATGTATTTCTTCGGAAATAATGATGTTGTTATGCTTGTCATAACTTACTTGCTTAAATGCATGAGACTTGAACTTTTATGTTCATGAGAATTACTTGCTTAAATGCATAAGAAAGAAAGAAGATCAATGATGATGTTATGCATAACATACGTGCCTTATGTGTACGAGACGAGACTACCCACACCCTATGATTTTTCAAAAGAAGCCCCGTGTTTTAATGCACAAGAAGAGACTACCCACACTCTATGTTTCTAAAGAGCCTGCATTTATGTGTTCAATTATATTGTAGATTAATTAATGGGCGATGAGTCTACTGAGTATTTCTATGAAATGCTCATGTCTATTTTAACAACATTTGCAGATCTCGAAGAGGGTGGCAAGTGATGGATGATTGTGACAATAGACGTTAAATGGTTGAAAACCTTATTTTAATGATTTCCGTATTTTCAAACATTGGATAATTTTGAGAATTCCAGTTATTTGAGAAATTATGAAATTGTCAATTGCTTTACAATATTAATGGCTCGATTTATTATTTCGAATGGTTTCATAAATGTTTTCAATTTTATCGACCATTACAGTTTATTTAATGTTGCCAAAAATGAATTTCAATTATTTCTTCCGCTAAAATATTATTTGAAAAGTTAGATCAGACGATAACGTGACGAACCGAGTATTTAGAACTTGGGGCGCTACAGTATGAGTAAGTACCGTGATTTGTAAGTAACAAAGTATCTATTTGCTCGATGAGAATAATCATGTAACAGAGATGATGCGACTATTGTGATACTTACGACTAGTTAATACTCGGAGATATTAGTTCCTATTGGGTAGAGAGCATGTTGGCTAAAGTTTTATAAAATTTAGTGTTGATTTTCTTCCTTAATCATAATTTGACTTTGCTTACAGCTTACTACAGCGACATGGGAGACTCGAGGAATGGGTTGAGTAAATTCTCCTATGTCTGAAAAATAACACGCTAAGCTTTACTTAGATAGGACTTAGCAACACCAGTAGGAGAACCATAATTACTGAGAAAACATACTGATGGCAAAAAAATTCGAGGACCTGAGCCCGCGAGAACTCGATCCCATTAGAGGCTACCTGAAAACATACTGATGGCAAAAAAATCCAAGGACTCGAGGCCGCAGGAACTCGATCCCGTTAGAGGCTTCCTATCCCGAACAATCGAATCTATAGGAAGGGGTAGGGATGTCAACTAGTCGAGCCGGCTCGTGAGCCAAAGATCAAGGCTCGAGCTTTTAGGGGTCGAGCTTTTTTTGGTCCGAGCCGAGCCGAGTCAAGTCCCGAGCTTTTAATTTTTTTAAATTTTTATAGCAAAAATTCATAAAATTTGTTTGAAAATGTGTATATATAGCAAGTTGGACCGAGCTCGTGATCGAAATTTATTGCTCAAGTTCCCATCGAGTTTTTTTAGCAGACTTTTTCTTTTGCTCGAGCCGAGCCGAGCCGAATCGAGCCAAAACTCGTTTTTCAAAAAAAATCTCAGCTCGAGTTCGTGGCTCGAAATCTCGAGCCACGAGCCTAGCTTAACCCGAGCTTTTTTCCAGTCGAGCCGACGAACCGTTTTGTCATCCCTACCGAACCCCCACGCGACCAGCCAAAAATTTTTATCACTTATTTTTTAATCTTATTAAAAAAAAAAAAAAAGAGATAAAAAAAAATTAAAAATATAAATGGGGCACTAAAGGGTGTAGAAACCTCGCCCCATGAAATGCTTGCGAGTTCGGGACGAGACAATCTCGACCCACCCCAAATCCTACACACTGCCACCCCTGAGCTGCTGAGCAGAGATGAGGAATAATAATTATAAACAAAGAACACAATCTCAAGGAAGAAACACTTTAAAAGGAAGACGATAACCTAACTCAATCCCCTTCATTCCATATATGAAGAATTTCGATGAACCAATCATCAGCATACATTCCCCCAAGTTTTAATTCCATCAAAATCCCATTTGGCTCCCTGGACGAGCAACCCTACACGCACTTAAGAATAAACTGTCGAGTATGTTGAGGATGTGTCTCTATGCACCAGCTTAAGACAACTTGTGAGATTATAACCAGTCAGAATCTCTCCCATATAACAAGCCAATTATGAGTTATAACTAACGATTGGCATCAAATCATCATGAAAATGATCTTCACTACTGATGGAATGAAGAGTAAGAATATGGTCACAGTGATTAACTCTACCCAATGCAGTCATTCATACAAGTAATAAAGAGCCAACAGAATTCATTCACAACCATTAAAACTAAGAAGAGATGTCCGCTTTTAAAGAAGAACAAATTACTTTAGTACTTGACGTCTTAAAGGAACACAACTGATAACTCTTTGCAAAAATCCCATGGCAATATTCGGTTTCATCTCTCTAAACAAAAAAGCATCAAATTTAAAGAATTGAACAGGGCGCCAAATTTTCCAGCTTTCACGAACTACTGATCACTCCAAACTATATCTAGACAATAGCATTGGCAGCACTAGCAATTCTAGGCCAAAGATCAGCACACTCTTTTCCAATTGGGCCGGTAATCGCAGAACCTACAAAGACCATAACAATAAAATGAAAATAATAATTGAAATAAAACACCACTATTACATAGCGACAATCAAGCACATTGCCAAAGAGCACAAATATAAACAAATTCACCCAATATCTTCAAAGAAAGGACCATCACCTTTCATTTCACCTTTTGGATTTACAATGACACCAGCGTTATCTGCAGGTGCAGGAGACAAATATTAGAAAATAGTTCACAATTTTCAATGTCACCAAGTAAACAGGAATAAACAATAAAAACCCCGAATACCACAAACAAAATCAAAACGTTTAGAGGAAATATGGTGAAATTTATTGCAAAGAATCCCAACACAAGGAGAATGCAAGGCATGTAAAGTTGATACAACACAGTTCTCCTCAAATGTGAAGGGGTCTTGTAACACTAGAACTGACAACGTTTTACTTCTATGCCAAGCTAGACTAGTCCTCACAAATTACAACTTCAAAATAAGCTATTAAAATAGAACTTCAATGCATGAAACAAGTACTTGTTACCACAATGCAGCAACATACCAGACTTTTTTTTTTTTTTAAACACGAGATGCTTAAATATACAACTCACCCCACAAAAAATGCTATTCGTCATAGCTCTTATTTTATATCTATTATAAAAAGAACAAATTTTGTGTAATAATAATTGGGTAAAAGTGCCAATCAGATAATATTTTTCATTCAAGTAGCAAAATAGGAACAATGCAAAATGACTGTACAATTTTATACAGGATTATATATAGTCCGGGAAACTGAAATCTCATGTCTTCGATACTTTTTAATACATAAAATCAACAAGATCACAAGTTATAAAAAAGTAAAAATAATATTGCATGGAAGAGCAGTTGTACAATTTTGTTCAAACTAAAAATGAAAGGAAGGAAAAAGGGAGTAAGCGTGGACAGAACCTTCAAAATACATGAAGACACCATCCTTTCGGCGCCATGGTTTGCGCTGGCGTACAATGACGGCTGGCATGACCTTCTTACGGAGATCTGGTTTCCCCTTCTTCACTGTGGCCATCACCATATCTCCAACGCAGGCGGAGGGCAGCCTGTTGAGCCTCCCCTTGATCCCCTTCACCGAAATGATGTATAGGTTCTTCGCACCGGTGTTATCGGCGCAGTTCACCGTCGCCGCCACCGGCAGACCTAGCGACATTCTGAACTTATTACCCGCCGATCCTCCACGTCCTGCACAAAATATCGATTGCAAGAAATGTAAAAGGTAATTAAACATTTGTGGGATATCGAAACGTCAATCGAAAGAGATCGTACCTCGCTTCGACATTTTGGCTCTCTCTGTGTGTCTCTCCCCTGGAGGCGCTAGGTTTAATTTGGGAGTTTAGGTGAGCTAGGGTTTTGTCGAGTTAAAGAGCAGTTTGGATGTGACAGAATAAAGGAGTTTTAGACCTTTTTGATTTGGATAAAAATAAGCTCCGTTCTCTTTGCTGTTTTGAGCCCGTTTTGAGTTTTCGATTTTTGAAAATATCGAAAACGTGTTTTTCAAAATACCAAAAAAAAATACAAAGGAAACTCAAAACGATTTTATTGCGTTTTGAATATTTTATGTTAAAAAGTCCAAAACGACCAAAACGCGCATTTTGAATTTTTTTTTTTTTTTTTTAAATGTGAGATACTTCCTTCACTTGAAATTCTTATATTATTTTATCATTATATATAGATCCATGTTAAGATTTTTTTTTTGTAATTTATTTATTTATTATTATTATTATTATTATTATTATTATTTGTAAATGTGAGATACTTCCTTCACTTGAAATTCTTATTTTATTTTGTCATTATATATAAATCCATGTTAAGATTTTTTTATTTTTATTTTTATTTTTTTTTTATTTTTTTTTTGTAAATTATTTTTATTTTTACTTTTTGTAAAAGTGAGACACTTCCTTCACTTGAAGTTTTTATGTTATTTTGTCATTATATATATAGATCAATGTTAAGTTTTTTTTCTTATAAATATTTTATTTTATTTTATTTTATTTTTTTTTTTGTAAAAGTAAGACACTACTTCCTTCATTTGAAATTCTTATATTATTTTGCTATTATATAGATCCATGTTAAGATTAATTTTTTTTTGCAATTATTTATTTTTTATTATTATTATTATTATTATTATTATTATTATTATTATTATTATTTTGTAAATGTGAGATACTTCCTTCACTTGAAATTCTTATATTATTTTGCCATTATATATAGATCCATGTTAAGATTTTATTGGTATGTAGTTAAATTTTTGTTTAGCTGAAACAATATTAATGATGAATTTATTGACATAGAGAACTAACTGATTTATTAACATTAAAATTAATGTAATTCAACAAATCAACCATTTTTTACATATAAAATATCACAAAATAAATATATCAAAAAATTACAAAGTAAAAGCATTTTTCAGTTTTCTATTTTTTAAAACAGTTTTCCAAAATTACAAAGAGAACATGTTTTCAGCAATCCCAAAACAAACAACCAAAATTCAAAACAAAATTCAAAATCGAAACACAAAGAGAATGGCTTTTTAATAAATTTTGATAAAAAATTGATTTTATAATTATTAGTCAGATTTGTGAATAGGTTGAAACTAGATTTTTTTTTTTAAAAAAAAATTAATTAATTAATTAAGAAATGTAGGGCAAAGAGGGATTAAAATGCCATCCACATCAAGTTCACTTGTAAATAAAAATTGTTATTTCAAAATTGCAATGCATGCATTAAATTTTAAACTAAATTATAGTACTTTGAGAGTCATTTTAAATTAAACCCCTAACTACATATCTAGTACGTTATACTAATATCGATAAATTTAAAAATATTGAACTTCCTTTCTTGTTTGTTGTATCCATGTTATTGAGCATTCTATCATTGCCTTAGTTGAAGAGCAAAAGTTAGAATAATAATTCTCCATTTCTATTTACGATGTAATTCAACAATAGAAGAGAAAAAATTGAGATTTCCCTTTTTCTTTTGCTGGTCAATTTATTTCATCTTTACTAGTCGGAGCACATGCGTTGCACGTGAATTATATGTAATAATGTATTCATTATTGTTAAATCATCTATCTACTTTTTATTTTTTTGGAACTCTTGGGAATAAAGGGATGGGAAGGAGAAAACATCTTATTTGTACAAGAAATGTTTAACTCAACGATACCTTAGCTATTATTATGTAGTTGTATAATGATAGAATAAGTTGTATAATTCACAATATTAATTGTCTCGATGGAACAGAATCTGCATAACATTCAAAATTTACTACAAGTTACTTTCTCAAAGGTTGATATCAAACAAATATCGCAATTGCAGATCTTCAATGTAAAATATGTAACCTGTTTAGCACTCGTGAAAATTCTTCACAAACCTCTCCTGCTACACTAGCTAAGTATTTTCTCAAAGCCCTACTGCAAATAAAATAAAGATTTTCCTTGTAGAATACTTAAAAAATAAAATAGACTACTAACTACACTGCATAAAATAAAGATTCCAACATATGACATATTTAATATTGATAAAGCACTATTCAGAAAATGTACTGTTATATTACTGAGCTATATACTTTCTAAAAGCCTATTCAACACTAAAAATATATTCCTTTATTCACAATATAAAGCATTTTTAATACTCCTAAAACATCAAATGGATCAACTGCATGATTAAAGAAATTCAGAGGTCTGCTTCAACATTGAAGTGAAAGGGAGAAAACCATATTTTATAAATATAGAAGTGTACGTGGTTGTCAATAACATACAACAAAAGACGTGCAGGAACCATACACTTAACAAACCATAAGTCATCTCACAGTGACAAGATAACTTCCACATTGTTCAGTGTTCCTACACACAAAAGTTAATGGATGTACACCACACATGGCTTACAGTCCAAAGGAAATACATAATCTAAGGAAAATAGATAAACATAAAAGGAAATACTATAGACCGCCCTCCATGGTATTCATTTTTCAATCTCCCAACACTGGAGTCAGCAGATTTGTTTGTTTGAGAAGGGGAGTGAACTTATTCAGCATCAGGTGTAGAAGATGAAGTGTCATCTTCAAAAAAAAACTTTGGGGCCCAAAGGTTTTTCATCAATCTCATAATCTGGTGCGAGCAGACTTCTCCAGACAGGAATGGTTGCTAGACTTTTTTTCATTTAGGGTTTTTTTTGTGTAGGAGAGAGGACAGCCTCAGTGGAACTAACAATTGCACTTGAATGTGTATCCTAAACAACATTCAAATGAAGGACGAACGCAACCTTGTACTTACTTTGTGCAACACTTGTGTCTGTTGTTAGTGCCTTCACATACAAGATATGTTCATTTGTTGTGTTATGTGGTAGTGTAAAAATATCAGGATCCTACAAAGTAGCATGGCGCAATTATTATGACCAATATTATAATGTTTCACATGAAACAGCAAAACGAAAGTAATGGATAATTTTGGTAACATGTTAATAATACCCATTCAAACAGATAATGAACAGTACATTAGAGGAATTGTTCGGAAGGTTGACCAATTATTGAGACATTAACATGCCCAGTTGCATCATGCAATTGTACATTAACTCTAGCTCTATAATAATTAGAATTTTTACATGTTAATGACATAGGAGAAAAGTAATTGAAAAACACTTTGAAATAGATGGGTTATAACATGAGCAGATGCTAAAATAGTAAGCACGTACTGGAATCACAAAAGGGAATGGCTCTAGCCTGCATATACTTGCAATAGTAGGATTGGTAGATATCATTGTAGTTCACATTTGACGTTTTATTACAGTTACTACCTGCCGATACCATGGTGGTTGTTTTACAGGTGTAACGGTACTAATACTCGCTTGTACCCAGAAGAATTTTTGCTGTTCAAGGTAAACAATGTATGTGTGAAGATGGAATGAGATAAATAAATGTATTTGACATGTCTGGATTAAACAATAACTGGAAAACCTCACTGCGAAAATCAATTCCTATATTTTCTTAATAAAAATGGCAACGGGGCGGGTATGGAGCGGGGATACCTTTCCCCGTCCCCTCCCCGTTAAAGATTTACCATCCCCGCCCCATCCCTATTTAATCGGGGACGGGGCGGGGATGTGTAAATCCCCGTTTACATCATCATTTATTATTAATTTTTATTTTTTTTAAGTTTTAAAATAATTTTGTACAAACAATATAAGGAAAGATGTAGGAATAATCCTAACAATTTTCTAATTCTAATAATTTTTACACATCCTTTGAATATATATATATATTCATCTTTGTTTGTGTCTTTAAATTTTAATGAAAATTGTTAATTGGGGATAGGAATTGGGAACGATGCGGGGATGGGGATAAGATGGTCATCCCTGTCCTCGGTTCGGAGATACTATTTCATCTTCATCCCTATCTTTGTCGGGGATTCCCTACCCCGTTCGGGGCGGGTTCCCATCGGATTCGGGTATTCCCCGCCCAGTTGCCATCCCTATTTCGTAATGCTTGTGTACTTATCTTCGGCTGGAGCAGACAAGATGGACAGATAATCTTATGCATTCTTTTTTGGAGAATGTGTCATCTATCTTCTGTACATTAGCATTGACCCTTGTATTGGAGCAATATCATTAGTAAAGTAACACAACAAGAGTATCACTATTCTTAGGTTGCTGAATACATAGATAGCGGCATAAATCGAACAATACTTACCATGATTTTAGTTCAACGACTTGAGTAAACTGAGGATTAATTAAAAATGAGTTGTTACCCTTTGTGGAGATAGACAAGCCTAAAGCATAATGCATTCACATTAGAATTCGTTTTGAAACGTTCAAATTCCTACTGATGTATATAGAATATTAGATATATTACCATTGGAAAAAGTTACTTTCAAGTGCTTTCCAACAACAATAGGTTTTTTGTTCAGCATGTTTGAAATGGTAGCACATTCATTGTCTACAAGGTTCTCCCACATACGAAGATATACCGTCTGAAACATGTCCAATTTGAAATGAAGAGATTAGATTAGAAGAATATATAAAAGGTAATCAAAGTATAAATAGAGTTGAAGATACAAATCTTAAAAACAGATATGGCGCATACTGGTCATTTATCAAAGTCATTTCTTGAACAAGTGATTGGCTTCTGGAAGAGGTTTTGAATTTGTCTCTTCGGACGCATGTCTATAACAACAGCTACAATACCCGAAAACACAGGTTATAAACCAAGTTAGGGTTATATAATGGAGTAATTTATGAACTGAAGTTGTAAAAGCATCACAAATTTCTGAATTTGTATCTATGTGGTCCTGAAGTTTGTGAAATGGCACAAAGTCATACGTTGCATATAGCAAGGACTTGTGATTTTCTTAAATTTCTTGAACTCTAGTTCGACCAGTAATTGTCCATTGCACATCACCAGCAATAGCTCGGTATTGAGCTTTAGTGTGTCAGACTGTTGCATTAGAAACTACATATGTTCTGGACAATATAAATTTATCTTGTGATGAAAGTATGTTACTGTCATAAATAATTGCCTGGACCTTATTTCCCTGAATATAAATTATAGTAAGTACCAAGAGTAAATGATCATTAAAATTTATGGCATGATGTATGTGAATGGTACCGTGGGATCAATGAAGACGATATTTTGATATTTTGTTGCACTGTGTTGGCTGACTTTTGGAACTGATTCCTCTGCAACAATGACCTTTGTTGTCCAGTTCATTTGATTTGGTGAAATGCCCGAAATTAGCTTGTAGTTAGTAGACATGTTTCTGGATCAGAAGCTGTGCAAATGCAAATTCAGAGGTTGCAGATTAGCTTTGCTAGAAAAACATGAAAAAAGAAGTGACATTTTAAGGAAAAGATGCAAATAATAGACTAAGGTAAAAGTAAACTTGAACACTTAAAAAAAAACTATAGGTTATTTTTTGAAGTGAAAACATGATAGGAGTTTTATATTAAAGAAACAGAGAGGAAGGAAATAAGTTGAACGTGAACTGGAATCAAATAGATGATTAAAATCTGCAGCCATTCTCTAGTATAGAAGTTGTGCAGATGGAGGATGACAGATTGCATGTTATTTTTCTACCAAAACACTAAGAAGGCATGAGTTTTTCAATAGACTGATGAAGGGAAAAAAGAAATGCATTGTCAACTTTAACCCAAAACAAGAACTGACATTTCAAAACTCAAAAGAATCTGTTTTCAATTTGTATACCTCGTGCAAATGGATTAAGTTGTGTGCGAGATAAATGGATAATATGGGGCTTGTTCGATAGCGCTCAATTAATTGGGAAAAAGACAAAAAAAAAAAAAAAACACAAAATTTAATTTACACAATTTTTCATACTACTTTTTAACCATACACATTTTATTTCTCCAATTTTTAACCCCACATCTTACCTAGAAAATACAAATAAATCAACAAAATAATTTCAATTCTATTCATTTTCAGCCGAACAGACCCTATATATATATATATATATATATATATATATATATATATATATATATATATATATATATATATGTTGGGAAGGCATGAAAGGAAAAGCAAATTGGAAGAAAGGGAAAGATCATACCTCGTTGAGTGGAGGTTGTTCTTACAGGAAGTCAGGTTACTGGAGCTGTCATTTCATTTTGCAAGCACATATTTTGTCTGATAAGAAACCTGACCGTGCATACATACATATATATATATATATATATATATCCCTATCCCTATATATTATAAAAGTATGTTTAAATTCACTTTTCATAAGCCATATGTGAGCTGAATAAGCTATATAAGTTGTCTTTATGGCTTGAGCTGATAGGAAAATGAGACCCATTAATGGACTAGAGCCGATAATTTATTTAGCTCAATATGGCAGCTCACTTATTTCTTGTTTATCCCCTTTATTTACATCCTTATTAACTGAACTTCCTCGAGCCACGCTAATTATTTTTAGCTGCATTGTTGAGGATTGTGCGTCAAAAAATGTTTTCCCTACGCAAAGTCCATACTTTTCTTCCAGTCTGTACGGCCGTATTCTTATTCATTTCTCCCTCTTGCGTCCCTTCCATCGCTATTTCCCCTCTCACTTCCTCTTCTCTCTCTCTCTAGAAGCAAAATCCACGACCATGTCTATGAACCCGACAATTCTCTGCACCTTCTGCGCTCTATCTTGCTGAAATAGGGACTTAATCACATTACCATCACCGAAGTTGAACACATCAGCAGCAAAAACCCGTTTGCTGTTTCGATCGATTTTGTAATTTTAGTTCATCCACCTCTCTATCCTCCGTGGCCCAGCTTCAAGACCCAGCAAGAAACTCATGGTATGGGTAATTTACTATAGTTGGTAAAGGCAAAAATTAGTGCTTATACTTTGAGTTGGAAATATGCTAAATAGATTTCTGTTTAGGGTTTCAAAGTTGTCCGATTTACATTGTTGTAGTGAATTATTTGATTTTCGAACAGATCTAAGGAGTTGGAAGAAGGGACATTCTGTTGGTTTATTTAATCTTGGAAACACCTGCTATATGAACTAAACAGTGCAATGCTTGCATTTAGTCCAAGATTTAAAGTTTGTTTAAAGTGAGTTTTTGCGTTTTCTTGTAGTAACTTTGTTTTAAAGATTGATTATGCTTTATGATCTTAACCTTTTTATCCATTTTCTTGGAGAATATAGTTTTTTAAAATCATTTGTACATTTAACAAGTACCTTCCTCCAGTTAGAACCAATGAAGTGGACCAGAATTCTCATTTGTTGACTGTTGCAACACCTTGACAAAAATGTCAAGCCAATTGCACCAATGAGATTTTTTACTGTAATATTGGATCACCTTCTACATGAATTTTATTTTCTTCACTAGGTCACTTTGCTTATTATATGGAATTCTAATATGTCATTTATGTGATTCTTCACTTGGATCCTAGGAATTATTTTCTTACTAATGTCGAGAACTCTTTGAATTTAGTGATTACTGCTGTTTGATATAGTTGGTTTTATATCTTGTCTATTCTTTTGGAAAATCCTAGAAAGTATTCAGATGCTCTGATTGATGGAATAATCAAAGTTTAAACGGGAAGATCCATGTGGCAGTAGACATTGTCCAGACTCCAGCAACATAAATGCAGATATTAGGATGATGCTACATCTGATCTACAGTTCTTAGCAATGGAGAGTTATTGAGAGAAGTTGAATGAAACATTCTATCTTTTCAAAGAAAAAGATGATTTATATAACTTACTAGCGCATAAATTCTTTATTGGACTAGATGTTAGACTTACTTGAGCATGCACATAGATAAGTGAAAGGAAGAAGTGGTTGGTTAACATATACATCTGTATAGTGGGACACAAATGGTGTTGTTTAGTTCTTCCAGCGACCTAAGTGAACTGACTCTTGTCTACCTAAGCTAATTGGAACTTTTTATTATGCCTAAGCCAGTGACTATAAAGATACATGAAGTAAGGTGGTTCTTTTATTAGTTCACTACATTTTCTTGTCTTTAAAATAGGAAACCCCACACCCACTCCCCCCTAAAAAGCAAGACTGCTACACTTTCTTTTACAAATATGTTGTTGAAGATTTGTAGAAGTTTAATTTTACACTATATTGCCCTTTTTTAAAATTAAATGAGCCCAGATACAAAGCACGTCTGGTTCCTGCATTTCATTTTCTATGAATTGCGGAAGAAATATCCTCAATTTCCCTAGCTGCACATTGGAGTTTACATGCAACAGGTATCTTATTTCCCTTTTTTGAAAATGCTGATTTTTCTTCTTAATTTTCCATCACTTTTCACTCTGCTATAGAAATAAGTTAAATTATAATAAGTAATGAAACATATTTTTCTATGGTCCCTTAAGTTTGACATTTCAACTTGTGTTGTCAGATATAAATTTATTGATAGCTTGCTTGTTGTCTCTATTAGGTCCCTGGGTCTCATGCGGGGAACGATGTTCCAGAAAGTATTCTCATCAGTTATGTTTAGGAAGGAAACTGTTTAGAAGGCGACAACTGAATCTATTCTAAGAGAACTCTTCCACATGTCATGTCTTCGGTGTTTCTCTTCCCCAGTAATCTATTTGCCATATTGAATATTTGTAGATACCCTTAGCACTTAGTATTATGATATTAGTCTAATGCATATATAATTTGTTTATTTACACTGCTTTGAGTGAAAAAGAGAACCAATACACCGGAGATTGGCTTTATTTTTATAAAACCATTGTCATATTTCTATTGAAAACATATTTGTTCTCTCTCTCTCTCTCTCTCTCTCTCTCTCTCTCTCTCTCTCTCAGTAAAATATTAAAATGTAGGTTTTCTTATCTTCTATACTGCTATTTAAGTGAGCAAAAGAGCATTAGAAGATTCAGTCCGCATTTCTAATAAGATTTCGAAGATGGAAAAGACTTGCTCTTCTACGAACTTTCCTGAATTCGGGAAAATCTAGAAACACTTCATTTCTCTAGATTTTTCTACCATTTTCCCGATTTTTCTGGCGTTTATTCCATTTCAATTCATACTTACACACCTCATCTCTAATCTCTAACCCTAAAAATACGCCCTTCTCTCTATGCCGATGTCGACGCCGCCTCCCTACAACATTCATGTAAGTTTTCTAAATGTAAAATTTCCATGTGCATTTGTGTATTTAAACTTCTTTCAAAAATACTTCTCTCTCAAATGCAAGCTTTTTGACCAACTCGAAAAATACCAAGAAAAAGGGGAATCAAATGATTGAGTTTTAAAGAACTAGGGCAGTTCTTCATTCACGCGCTTGTCCCGTGGTCGTTTTTTTTTAATCTTACTGGTCGTCCTATTTTGAGGTATTGATAATGCTCAATAATTTTTCCATTGCTTGCTTATAACAAATTTGTTGTGTGATCTTTTCAGTTATACTTCATTTTGCATAGAATTATTTTGATTAGTTATTATATAAATTTAGCAGGATTTTTGTGTTTTTATTATACTATTTATTTAAAAAATTAATCCTTCTCCTATCAGCTGCCTTTTTTTTTTTTTTTTTGTTTAAATGTTGCTTTTGACACAAATTGGCAGCTTCACTACTTCTTGCTTTATGACTGCCATTATGGCTGCTTCAAATCGATCTTATGTAGATCCATATAGTTATCTTAAAATTCCAGTAAGTAGTTTGATGCATATAGTAGAAGTATTTGCATGTAAGAAAGATTATCGACATAAGCTTCCTTTTTCTAAAATTATTTTAATCAGTGAACATTATTGGGTCCTTGCGTAAGAGATATTAAGGAGATCATGTCCAAATAGAAAACAACCTAATTCATCACTATACAGAGGTATGATGTGGGAGGAGGATTGCAAGTGTATATTATATAGTGATTTACATTCTTAATGTTGTGAAAGGGTTGACAAAAACTAACGTGTATAATGTAAGAATCTGTGAAAACTGAAAATGTCTTGCGTATCACTTAGTTTACACATCTTCTGATGGCGGAGAAATATGTTTTACTAAAAATGTTGCATTTCCCTTTGCAACCAGTTAATATACAAATACAATTGTTTTGACCGAAAACTGTCAAATTCTTGTAGACAAATGTGGATTGTCTGGTAACTGAACGGATCTTTCACATGGTACGTTTGCATTCTACAAATTTTATTCATATGTTATTGGGTAATTTAAGCTTAGAGAAACATGCTCTTTATGTGGTTTTTTTTTTTTGGAACTGTTCAATTCTCTAAATTGTATATTCCCTACAAGCATTGAACGAGCTTAGAAGTATTTTAGTTGCTTATTTGATAATTAAACTCATATCTCTATGAATATCTTAGCTTATCTTTATAATATTTTATTTAGTTTTTATTTTTCTATTTCTTTTTTTTTTTTGGCTATGAAAATAGAAAAAGATGTGCCATATATTATAAATAAATGCCATTATTTGGGTCGTATGCTTTTGGATCCCCCTGTAGTTACTTTTGTTTAGTGGTGTTTTAAATGCGAGTTTCTTATGCAAAATTGAATCAAAAACCTCTTTTGTATATGTTTCTAATGACGCACTACTATAATTTTCTTTTATTTACTCTTTCCAATAGAAATGTGTCATTGTGCATTTGTTGATTAACACTGAAAATGAACATAAGAGAATTTTTAAGCTAATGTTTTGATGGCCCAAATTATCCTTCATTTTTTTTTTCTACGCACTCAATAGATCTTATAAATTAATCCACGTAATTGTAGATTATGACCTTCTCAAAGTGAATTGGACGTGTGATGCAATGTTTGAGGTGTGATATTGTGGTTGGTGTTTGATGGGTGAATTGAGATGCTTCAACTGGACAGGAACTGCAGTTGCTGTGATTGTTAGGAATGGGAAAGCCACTCATGGTTTAAACCACAGGATAAATCTGTGGTGTTGACACCAATTTGCCTAGGTATGACCGGGCTATTGGATGTTTTGTATTTAGTGTTTTTAGAACTTTGGGTGGGTCAATGGATTTCTCTAATTGACAGTGTTTAGGACTTTGTTTGATATATATATATATATTTACATCTTTGATCAAGAAAAGGGAACTACTCTTTAAGTCTCATAAATTACTTGTTCATTCTATTTTCGTATCACTTTGTTTCTATTTACTTTTGTCTTTCCTTTGTTCTTTGTAATTACTTTTTTATGTCATAACAAATGCAAGTTCCTCATTGTATGGTGTTCTATTCAAGTTCTCATTATGCACGTGCCTTGCACATGCGTCTCACTAGTATATATATAAGGGAAAGACCATACTTTCTTGAGTGGAGGTTGTTCCTGCAGGAAGGCAGTGTATTGGAGATGTCATTTCATTCTGCAGGCACAGATTTGGTATGGTGAGAAAATCTGACCGTGCATAAATGACAGTAAAGTATGGTGCATAGAAGTTTGTGTTTGAAAAACAATAGAATTTCCATAACCAATATTTTTATTTTAACTCTATAATATTTTTTTGGCAATAATAATTGAAAAAAATGTGCAGAACAACATCTTAGATAATATGAATTACATCCCTCCTAAAACATCTCTAGTCAATTCTCTGTACAGATGTACATAGAAACGAGGCAGAAATTCAAATGATCATAACGCAAGTCCTTATCTTTCATTCTCTCAAAATACTAAAGGTCCATAACATGGTCTATTTTAAAGAATTTTTATCACAATGTTGAAGGTTATAAAAGACTTTTAAGATTAGCCAACAGTCAATAGTATTGATACGAAAGTTTACAGGTATTATGTAAAATTGATCACATTAAGAGGGGAACTGAGCTAGTTAAAATGCACATTTATAGTTAAATAGAGAAAAATTTGGCTTCTTGAGAGACTTGAAATAAAATAATATGCTTGCACTGATCCCACAATGTATTTCGTGTAGGATGTTCTTGTTTTTGAACATGTAAGGGAGCACTAACTAAACTTCCTCCTAGTATTCTCAGTACCTAATAATTGAAAGAAAGCATTAGTTCTACCCCCTTATAAATAAATTACAATCTTGTAGGAGAAAATGAAATAACATTCTACTTAAGATGAAATTAAACGCATTCTAAGATGAATATAAAACTTTTGATATTGGTGGTCTCAACTAAGGATTTTGTTGTAGACAGAAAGAGACGTGACAATCCATTGTCTGAATCTCATAGGACAACATTTTATTTGGAAAGAGGCCAAGGAGTCCACCAATTGATGTAGGTAAGCCATAATGTGAATTGGTTCAATGGCAGCTGAAGGATGGAAATTATTGGCCAAATTTTGATGGTCAATGCAATATAGCAAATCAACAGTTCTTTCAGCAGTGATTAGTGTTCGCTCAAAATAGTGTACCGCAAGCGCACGGGTCGCGTACAAGTAATAAATTGGACTTTTTGAATCCGGGTTGTCGATCCCACGAGGAATGTATACTCTAGATTATACAACTTTAATTAATTTAATTCTAACAACAAAGAGAAACACGCAATTAAAAAGATGGATTTTGGAAAATTCTAAATTAAAGAAACTAGTTTGAAACTAAATTAAAATAAGAAAAATGGAAGATAAAATAGTTGAGATTCATGATTTCACTTAACTCTTGCTTAAGTTATTTCTTAACACATGCAAATTAATAAATTACTCATTTACAATGTTAGACCCGATTTTTCAAGTTTAGCTAATTACCTCTCTCGAGTGAAATTAACTCTAATCAATTGGTTTAACCTACTATATCTCTATGTCGATTAAAGCCCAATTAATTGCATTAACTATTTGTAAAAATAGCTCAATGGATCATTTAGGGTTTAAGGTATATCCCTATCCTTAACAAGAACCTAGAGCATTTGTTATTTGGTCTAAAATGCACAATATCTCTCGATTATCATACACTTCACAAAACATATATTTGGTGATCAATCAAACACATGGAATAATCTCAATAACAAACACACATGAAATAAGCCCAAAATTAATAAACAAACATTAAAATTACTTAAACGAAGTTAAGCTACATCAATCATCCTAACATAAAACAACTAGCCCATTATATAAATATTTCACAAAAGATAAGGTTTATGAAAATATATCACAAAATATAGAAATTAAGGATAAAAATACAAGAAAAATGAAATACAACACTTCCCTTGATTTTTGCTCAAAGAATCTTTCAACAATGCTTTGTATTTTCACTTACTTCTTGCTTCTTTGATCCAATGGGTATTAGTAACTTAGAAACAAAACAAAACTACAAACTAAATCAAAAATAAAGAAAAGAAAAGAAAAGAAAGAAAAGAGAGAAAATGGGCTAGGGTTTTTTGAGAGTGAATTTTTTGGGATCCAAGTATATACAAAATCAAGCAAAAATGCCCTAAAAACAACCCTTTTCGCGTAGATCCGCGAACAACAGCATTTGGGCCAAATCGGGTCGCACCGGGTCGGCCCAGATTATCGCTCAATTTTTTTGACCACGCGATCACGTGGTTTAATGCCTCGCGATCGCGTGGTGGACTAGAAAACTCTCGGGTTGGATTATAGGCTTGATTCGCCAGCGCTACCTAGTCGATACACGCGATCGCGTGGTTCATCAAGCAGCTTTGTCCTTCCATGATTGCAATTGGGTCCTCTATCTTCTGGTCTTCTTCAATTTAGTCCTCGAATTTTGACTTTTATTAAAAATATGCCCCTAAAATATTTGTATCTTTAGTCCTCCACTTTCTGAGATGGGGCAATTGAGTCCCCGAACTTTTGGTTTCTTTCAATTAGGTCCTTGAACATCAAAATTGCTCATTTTTTCATTCAATTGCTCTCCTATCTTGTCTATTTTCTTTCCAATTGAGTTTGTACCTAATTGTACAAGATAAACACAATTCATAAGTAGATATTTGCTCAATTTGTCAATTAAATTGCTAATTTAGGAACTAAATAAGTGTGTAGAGTACACTTATCAATTAGCTCTAACAATACCAGGCCAAAAGCAGATATGTTGACTCTCTCCGTCATAATTCCACCACAAAGGTATCCTGGTGAAAGATACTTAGATAAGTAGAAAACAAGAACTTATCGAAAAGTTAACAAATAGCCAAGTATTGACAGTCCCTGAAGTATGAACACATTGGAGTAATTATAAACCTATGAAGCACGGACACGAGTTTCGGACACGTCGACACGTGATTTTCGAAAAAACTTGGGACATGACACGTTAATTATTTATTTATTTATTTTAAAAAAAAATTTACTAAAACAAATTGTAACACTTTTTGTATATAAAATTAATAGGCATGTATATCAAACTTAACATTTCATACATATTTTCTCATAATTTGGAGGGGTTTTTTTTACGCAAAGGAGGAGCTGGAACAAGAATAGAACTTTTGCCTTTTGTCTTGTGTGCTTAAAAATTCAAAACAAGGATATAAATGTAGAAGTATATTCCTTAAATTGTTGGGTAATTCATTACACAAGACAAATAAAAAAAAAAGCAGATGAAAAGGCGCGGAAGTCAGAGCATCTTCTTCACCGGAGCGCTTCTTCTTCCTTCGCACCTGCAAGTCTTCTTCTTCTACCTTTCGGCTTTCACTTTTCTCTTCTTCCAAACGGCTTTGAATTTGTTCAATCTTAGATTCCACCTTCGATTATGCAACCAACACAAGATTAGGGCTTTTCCTCTCAATAAACAGGTATGCTCCTCTTCTTCCAATCCTCCTTTTTTTTTTGGGGTTGCTGGACGTGTCCGACACGGTGAGTATGAGCTCCATTTTCTAGACACGAAAAAAAAAATGTCCGACACATGTCCCCAGCGTGATGGCTCGTATCAGTGTCCGATACGTGTCGGACATGGACTTGCCGCCTCCGGGAACGCGTCCGTACTTCATAGTTATAAACTGAACATATAAATAGGGAATTCGAATTTCAACCGTCATTAACCTAATGAATATTGTCGCATTAACTGTCTCCTACTATATTTGCTTAGATAGAATAGAACTCTTTCCAAAAATCCTGCGAGGTATTTAAAGTAACAATAACAGGTATAAAGAGGTTTTCGTAAAATAAGTGCTAATGTATGATTGCTAAAACTTCTTTGTAAACAATATTTTGTGAACATCCATAATGTGATTTATTTTTCTCTTTTGGCTTTATCAGAACCTTTATAGAATTGCTTGTTTTAGCTCTAAACAATGCATACAATTGACCATGTGAGAAAACAGGTTCTGGAAGATAAAGCCTGACAAAATCTAGAGTTTGACCCTGAGCTTTATTTATTGTCATTGTAAAACATTGTCTAATAGGAAACTAAGTACTCTTGAATGAGAATGAATTTCGATCACTTTGCAAAGGAATGAATGGAATACGTGGCAAAAAGACTCTCTTACCTCGATATTCTCCAACGGCTACTTCATCATCAATAACATTACGCTCAAATGCACGACAAATGAGTATTATACCATTACATAGGCCTTCTGATGGATTAATCTTTATGAGTAACATAACTAGACAATTACGTTTCAGTATTAGTTCATGCAGTGGAATACCATTCGGAGATGAAGTATTCAAGAAATCTTCATGTATGTTCTCTTCAGACGTCTCTAACTTTTCATCAAAACTACAGTATGTAAAATTCTCTCCAGGAAGTTGATCGAGTAAAATATTATTTATCTAATCTACACAATCAATTTTTGGAGTTAAAATCACTCTATTAATCATTGTATCCAAAGATTCAGTATAACTGTTTGAATTTGGGAACACAACACTAACTAATTGCTTCATAGACGATGTTTCATTTTCAAAATTTAGAGTTATTTCTGGCGAAAGTTTGATCATGTTACATGCGTGAAGTTCTTCCATTCCGTCACCAACTCAAAGTAAAATGTAGAAAACAAAGGATCTAACTGAGATTTCATTTTTTGTTCTAATTTTAGTTGTGTAAAATATGGTCACAAATATGAGTAAACTAAACTTGCGTGCATTATGTCAAACTTTGTTCCCTTTTGAATAAATGGTAAGACTTGTCGAAAATCTCCTCCTAGTACGACAACTTTTCCACCAAAAGGTAAATCACATTCGGTAATATCTTTTAAAAGTTTATCAACAACTTCAATAGCGTAACGATGGACCATCGGGGCTTCATCCCAAATAAATAGTTTTGTCATTTTCAAAAGAGTAGCTAAAGCTGACTGTTTACTAATTGAGCAGGTCATATTACTATTAATCTCAAAGGGAATTTTAAATCTGGAGTGCGCAGTCCTACCATCAGGTAGTAAAGAAGCAGCAACTCTTGAAGAAGCAGTTGCTAATTCTATAAAATTTCTAGAGTGTACAAATGCGAGCAATGCTTTGTACAAATATGTTTTTCCAATTCCACCTGGTCCATCAACAAAAAATATACAACTGGTAGAAGTAAATATGTGATGCAAAATTTGATCTTGAGCATTTTTTTGTCCTTCATTCAAGGTAGTAGTGTAGGAAAGATTAGCACTGGTAACAACATTTTCCATCTCTTCAGCAATAATGCTAGCTAATCTTTTGTCATCCCCCACATTTACCTGAAAAGGAACAAGAAAATAATCGTTTATATTTTTCCAACTTGTTCTAACAATGAATGTATATCTTGTAAGGCTCTAAGCTCAGCATTCGCGGTAGACATACCATCGTTCAAATAATCCTCAAATATATATTGTCTAGGTGTATGCCACAATTTTTTTTGGATCATTAGGGCCACACTGCGTAAGAATTGTAGCAAATAATCGGCGTAAAGAATATGGCATTTGATATTTTATATTCTCTCCTAAGCATAGGTCACAATAATTATCATCGCTTAGCAAGCCATGTAAAAGAGCTATCTCGCGAAAAGACGACATGCATACACCATTCACAGTTTTTAACCTATTATATAATGTTGCTCCTCTAATGTGATTGAGTAAAGCACGCAGGTAATATCATTCACCTTCGTTTATAGTAGATGCAACAATTCTCCCAAGCACATCTCCTCTCTTTCTCGAAGTCCATAACTTAACGCGTATATCCCATACAAAGAAACGAGGAAATTCTCTGTACAACAATGTCTTTGCTAAATTATCTACATCATTCATTCGAAAGAAGTTGGTTAACATTGTTCGTTTCATATAATCTTGGCTAACTATTTGTTGTAAACAATCAGAGTCTCTATATGTAACTAACTGACTATTTTCTAAGTGTAATTGTAAAGAAATAACAGGCGAACAAATTTCGGACAAGATGAGTCCATATATTCTCCACATAGCTTCGAGAGGTAAAATCCACCTTCCAGACTGGTAATTTTCTATTTAATCATGAATGACATCGTTGCCATTGTTATTCGTGGACAAACTCACTTTATCATTTCCCTTGTAAACATATTAATACAAGTACTTTACAGCTTCTACGGCTGAACAAATTTCTACGTGTATGTGGCAATCATATTTAGCCAATAGATATGGGTTATAGGGCACAACCCATCTATTGTCTAATACATGGCTTCTTATCGTAATTTTTTGACCATCGTTGCGACATCTATAATTTGGGTAAGCATTATTGAAAAGAGTAGTTATAAGATTAAATTCTTTTGGGTACTCATTTTTACAACGACTATTTCTAGTCATACAAACGTTGTTAGGTTCAATATGTCACAAAGACCATGCATTATATGTTTAGCCATGACATTATGTAAATAAGGATGAGTATCTTTGTTTGAAATCTCACAAGAAACAATTTCATCAACTGAATCAACGTTATTTACCTTAGAACCAAATTTAAAAATTATAAGAAAATGAGCATGCAGAAGTCCTCTTTTTTGAAATTTTATCAATGGGGATTAGTTTTGGTATAAGGAGGCTTGAACATGATAACACATTCATATTGCCCTCTGGAAAAAAATCGAACTTTAAACAAAATTATTTTGATTCAACCATCTCTTTGCCTACTTGAATTGGATATTTGAAATATCAACTAATATTTGGAATACTAACTAATATGCAGCACTTGGTCCAAAAATTTGACGTCTTGTTAGGTCAAACTTTAACTATTCTAATTTCGCTCTAAATATACGACTAATCAAGTCTGGTCTATTCTGGGTAATATCATTATGATCGGGTTCTTGTTTAATTTCTAACTAATTGGGATTACAAATTATACTCAAAAATATATCTGGTTCGCCAAATCTTTGGACTAACGCCATTGCATCTGTTGAATCTAGGCTCAAAGAAAGGTACAATAATCTACCAGCAAGGGCCCAATAGAGGCCCAATGGACCTTGACCCACGGATAAAGGCCTAAAGTATCACCTGGGACGAATGCCAAGGTGGTACGTCAAGCAAACCTCTTTAGTCGACCTGGTTAACGCCTAGCCGATGTGCTTTATACTCAGCCGGGGCGCTTTACGGCGTTGACCAGAAGAGAGATGGAGTCAGTGATGGGACTTTACCAAGACGTGACAGACGTCCATCCCCTACGAAATGTAGCAATGATTACGGTTGAAAAGCAAGGTTGTCACCTCCATGAGCTAGGGTGATGACAAGTGTAAAGTATGCCACGTGTCGTGATCCGAGACAAGAAGTTCCTCTATAAAGGAAGCACAATTGTCTCCAAGTGAGGGGTTAGCATTTTGCTCACCCTTAACAATTTATATATCTCTCTCACTCCCTTTTCTCTCTTGTACACATTTTATATCTCCCGCACCCAACATATATTTACCTAAAAATGAGTACTGACTTAGGCATCGGAGTGCAAACGAGAGTCACCTCGGCCCCCTTTGCAAACTGATTGTTTGTCACAGTGCGCAGGAGATCCACGTGTTCAAGAGGGAGGAGCTAAGACGTGTTGGTCCAAGGTGTGGGAAACCACACTTCTAACCACGAAATCACGTGGTAAAAAACTACATAAAACCTTGAAAAAGGTAAGGAGCTTTAAAACATATGTTCGTGGACCTTGAAAAAGGTAAGAAACTTTGAAACATAAGTTCGTGGACCTTGAAAAAGGTAAGGAGCTTTGAAACATAAGTTCGTGGACCTTGAAAAAGGTAAGGAGCTTTGAAACATAAGTTCGTGGACCTTGAAAAAGGTAAGAAACTTTGAAATACAAGTTCGTGGACCCTGAAAAAGGCTTAAAACTTTGAAACATAAGTTTATCCACCCTGGGAAAGGTTTAAAACTTCGAAACACAAGTGTATTCACCTTGAAAAAGGCTTGAAACTTTGAAACATGAGTTTAACAACCTTGAAAAAGGCTTAGAGTAGTGAGATAAAAGTCTATCTATCCTCAAAAGGTAAACTAAGACCAGAAATTCCTCTGAAACATGAATGAAAGCGATGGAGATGTTAACCCCCGTAGGGGAAGAAGTGAACAGCACAGTGAGGGGGAGGCTCCTCAAGGACCTCATGAGAATACCAATTAGGGGGGGGGGGGGCACAACCTAACTCACCGCGCCGGCACCGTAACCGTAACCGCCACATGATGCGAGATATGACTCGCATGGCGGCCCAAATGCTGGAGATGCAGAGGCAGCAGATAGAACAGACTGCTGCAATGAACGCCTTTATGGCCAGAGGGTATGTTATGAACGAACATGTGATGCCTCAGCAGTATCCACAACCACATTATTCACCATCTGAGGCGGCCACTGCCTCGCACTATTATCAAGATCCGCAGGCATATGTCGAGGTGGAATCCGAGCCCACCTACGAGGAAGGCCCGGAGCGTGAAGCACACGAAGAACAAAACTCACTCCCAGCTAGACGCAGGGAGGCATCTCCCGCAAAATCCGGCAGTGTCTTCAGCCGAATAGGAGGGTTATTCAGGGGCCAGCAACGGGGACAAACAAACCCAGGTCGACACAATGCCGCCGAGCCTAGAAATAGGCGGGAGCGACGCGCTGAAGAAGCCTTGTCGCAGGGTCAAATGTATAGGGACCGACAAGGTATGGGAACAAAAATGATGGCATCGGCACATGAGCCTAGGAATAGGCAAGAAAGAAGAGCCGAAGCAGTTCGGACAAAATCCCACAATGAGCTACCAACTTACGAAAGGCCAAACTACGGCCGTGTTATGCCACCACAAAGAAATTATTACGACCAACACCATGATCCGATGTATTCCGGTCATGATGAGAACAACGAACTGCCCTCTTACGAGTTGGATGACGAAGAAGAAATAAGTCCCTTCACAGAGGGCCTCCGTAGATGCCCCGTACCTCATGACTTCGAAATTCCAGAAATAGTAAAATATTCTGGTCGAGGTGACCCTGACGATCACCTGTTAAATTACCGCGCCAGCATGGAAATAGCCGGGGCCACCCCGGCACTGAAATGTAAAGCTTTTGCTTTGACCCTTGAGGGAACTGCCATACGATGGTATAAAAAACTCCCTCCGGCAGCATCCACGGTTGGAGGGATATGAAAACTGCTTTTAAGAATGACTTTGTTTCCTCCAGGCCTGGCCAGCTCCCACTCCAACGCCTTCAGGATCTGAGGCAAGGGAGGGACGAATCTCTGAAAAGTTACCTAGCTAGGTTTACTGAAGAGATGCACATCTGCGAAAATATAATAGAAGCGGAGATGTTTTCCGCTTTGAAAGGAGGACTTGATATGACCAGCATGTTCTGGAGGGATGTCCGGAGCTGGAAACCAAGGGATTACAATGCTCTAGTAGACCTGATGAAGGAGGAGATTGTATCGGAAGAAATGACTAGGGCCAGAGATAACCACCCCCAAGGGAGATACAACCTTGGATATTCCAATGAGGCAAACCTCGGGAAAGGGGGAAACATGGATAGGGTTAGCGGTAGCCGAGGCGGTGTACCGCGCCCGTTTCCAGGAACAGGATTTAGCTTCGCAGCGAAAATCACAGATGCTATCCCTCACCTGCATTCCAATACTCCTCCCCAGAATCCCCCCACTGCTCAAGGAAGGATGGAAAGTGGCCGAAGCGGGAAACAGCCCATTATTGGGGCTTACTGCGCCTACCACAGATATTACGGTCGCGCAACAGAGGATTGCAGGGAAATCCACATGTTAGCTGACCAAAAGGCGCAGGGGAGAATGGGGGGTGACTTCTCCCCCGACACAGGGAGAATCCAAAAAACCGGTGGCCCGAAATTCAACCGAGCTGATAGAAGAGCTCCATGGAAAAATTCAACTAAGGAAAGGATTGATAATTGCCAAAGAAACAGAAATAAGGGCCAGGATACCACCTCGGCTCATGATAAAGACACACGTGAGCCACCAGTACCTGTCACCGACCTCCCTATCCGCGAAATCGATACGATACTGGGGCCCCCCCACCCAGGTGGGAGTACAAACAACTCCCAAAAGAGGTATATTAGAGAGGTCAAGCAGCCCGCCAATGTGAATTACCATATTCATTCACATCCTGTAGGGATCCCCCGGACACAACCTATCACATTTACTCAAGACGATGCCATTGGAGTGCACTTCCCACATTTACTCAAGACGATGCCATTGGAGTGCACTTCCCACACAATGATGCATTGGTTATAAGGGTAGTGGTGGCCTGGAACGGGTTATCGCGGATGATGGTGGATGACGGCGCCTCGGTAAATGTAATTTACGGGGTAACTTTTGACAAAATGGGGATAAACACTCCACTCATCCAAGTCCCGGACCCAATATATGGGTTCACCGGGGACAGCATAACCCCCAGGGGGTCTATAACCCTTATGACCGAAGTAGGGCAAGCACCTACTCTTTCCAGAATCCCCATGGAATTTTTGGTGGTGGATAAAATCTCCTCCTACCACGGTTCAATTGGGAGGCCAGGTCTCATCGACTTGGGAGCTGTGACGCATACGAAATACATTTGCATGAAGTTCCCCACGGAGCATGGCGTTGCAACTGTCAGGGGAAGCCAAACTGAATCACGGGCCTGCTACACAAATGCAATTCGAAAATTTCAAGATCGAAGCTTGAACATGATCAGCGACGTAGTCATGGCCGAGGCTGTTCCAGACCCTGAAAGATTGGGTGAAGGGCCTTCTGGTGATAAGGATGCTACGATGAGACTGGAGGAGGATTTGACAGATCTAGACCCCAGAATGGCGGGTGACAATTGTCCCACCCCAGCCGAAAGGTTGGAATGCTTCGGCGTAGACCCACTTGATCCAATCAAAGAATTACAGATCGGACTGGATTCGCCGACCGAATACAAGAGTCAATTGAAGAACTTCTTACTTCAAAACCTCGATGTATTCGCGTGGAAGCATGGTGACATGATTGGAATCGATCCTAAAGAGGCCTGCCACAGGCTCCAGCTGGATCCCCGGAGCCCTGGGCATAGGCAAAAGAGAAGGTTCATGAGTTCGGACAAGTATGAGGCCTTGAAAGACGAGGTCGCAAAGCTATTGAAAAATGGCTTCATCAGAGAGTCCCGATATCCGAAGTGGGTATCGAATCCTGTTTTAGTACCAAAACACAATGGAAAACTGAGGATGTGCATTGATTTCTCCAACTTGAACCAGGCATGTCCCAAAGACAGCTTTCCACTGCCCCGAATCGATCAGCTGGTCGACTCCACGACAGGATACGAACTGCTAAGCTTCATGGATGCATACTCCGGTTACAATCAAATTCTCATGTTTGAATCGGATGAAGAGCATACTTCCTTTATCACAGATAGAGGACTCTATTGCTACAGAGCTATGCCATTTGGTTTGAAAAATGCGGGAGCTACCTATCAGAGGCTGCTAAACCGCATGTTCTCGAAACAATTGGGAAACACTATGGAGGTGTATGTTGATGACATGCTAGTTAAAAGCATGGTCGCCGCGAATCATATCCTCCATTTGTCAGAAGCGTTCGATGTTTTGAGGAAATATCGAATGAAACTCAACCCAGCAAAGTGTGCTTTTGGGGTAGCATCTGGGAAATTCCTCGGATTCATGGTGAATAAGAGGGGAATCGAAGCCAATCCGGAAAAAAGCAATGCTTTGCTAAACATGCAATCGCCTCGAAATCCAAAAGAAGTGCAAAGCTTAACGGAAAGAATTGCGGCCTGAACCGATTCGTCTCAAAATCCACTGACAAATGCTTGCCATTTTTCAAGGTCCTAAAGGGGGAAAGCGATTCCACACCAGAATGCGAGCAGGAGTTTGCCGACCTGAAAGCTTCTTTGGGACGTCCCCCTTTGCTATCAAAGCCGAAGGCTGGCGAGCCTCTTTACTTATATTTGGCTGTATCAAAAGATGCTGTTAGCTCAGTTTTAGTCAGAGAGGAGGATGGGAATCAGTTGCCAGTATATTATGTAAGCAAAGCTATGCTGGACGCCGAGACGCGTTACCCAGATATGGAGAAACTTGCTCTCTCGTTAATCACAGCCTCTCGTAAACTTCATCCCTACTTTCAGTCACACTCCATACACGTGCTCACCAACTTTCCCATGAGACAAGTGTTGCAAAAACCGGACGTTTCCGGGAGATTACTGAAATGGGCAATAGAAATCAGCCAGTTCAACCTACGTTATACGCCTCGGACCGCTGTAAAGGGTCAAGCATTGGCGGACTTCGTAGTTGAATTCACACATCCCCCTGAGGTCGAAATGGTAGATAACACGGATGACAACCAATATGACGGCCAAGAGTGGAAATTGTTCGTTGACGGGTCCTCGGCTGATGGACGATCCGGCGCGGGAATATTGTTAGTAAGCCCAGAGGGGTTTAAATTACACAGTGCAATCCGCTTTGAATTCAAAGCCTAGAACAATGTTGCTGAATACGAGGCGTTATTAGCCTGGCTAAGACTCGTGAAAGCCTTGAATGTTAAGGTCGTAGTGGCTAACAGCGATTCGCAGCTTGTTGTGAGCCAATTCAATGGGCAATTTTCTGCCAAAGAACCTTCTATGGTCGCTTACTTGAAGAAAGTAAGAGATTTAGCTATACATTTCGGGAAAATGGAGTTGCAACATATCCCCAGAGCAGAAAATTCCAACGCTGATACTTTGTCCAAATTAGCAAGTAGCAGCGATTCAGAGTTACACAATCTAATCCCAGTTGAGCACATGTTGACTTCCTCTATTGAGCCAGGACTGGAGATTTTGGCGATTGAAGAAGAGGGATCATGGATGAACCCCCTGATCGCCTATTTGAAGCATCAGACAGTGCCAAACGAGCCAGAAGCAGCTCGAAAATTGCAGAAATACTCTGCAAATTTTGTACTCTTGGACGACCAACTTTATAAGCGGAGTTACACCTCTCATTTGCTGAGATGTGTGGGGCCAGAGGAAGGGCAGTATGTGATGAGAGAAATCCATGAGGGCATCTGTGGCAACCGTGCCGGGGCTTTATCGCTAGCTCGGAAAGCCCTCAAACAGGGATATTTTTGGCCTACTATGCGAAAGGATTCCCATGACTTCGTGCGCAAATGCGATAAATGCCCAAGACACGCGACCATACCACATCAACCGCATCACGAGCTAACTGTGGTGACTAGCCCTTGGCCTTTCGTAAAGTGGGGGGTTGACATTATTGGTCCTATGCCTAGAGGTGCTGGTAACAATTGCTTTGCGATAGTAGCAATTGACTACTTTACTAAGTGGGTCGAAGCGGAACCTTTGATGAAGATCACCGAGGCCAACACCACCAAGTTCATTTGGAAAAATATCATATGTCGGTTCGGAATACCACATTCGCTGGTTAGCGACAATGCGAAAAAGTTCAAAAACCGAAGCGTAGATGAGTTATGCGACGATTTGGGAATTAAGAAACTGTTCTCATCCCCACATCACCCGCAGGCCAACGTACAGGTCGAAGCTGTGAACAAGACCATAAAAAATACCCTGAAAAGGAAGTTGAAATTCAGAAAGAGCGCATGGGTAGATGAACTCCCACAAGTGTTATGGGCGCTTCGAACCACCTCACACACCGCTACTGGTGAAACACCTTTCTCGCTGGCATACGGAGTCGAGGCAGTATGCCCCGTTGAAATCGGAATCCCTTCGCTTCGTCAAATCCATTATGACGAAGTTAGGAACGAGGAAGCACAAAGGGCCGGTTTAGATTTCCACATGGAAAAGCGGAGTGATTCCCAAGTGGTAATGGCCAAGTACCAGAAAAAGATGGCTCGCTACTACAACAAAAGAGTGAAGAATCGACACTTTAATATTGGAGACTTGGTCCTTAAAAAGGTTCTTCCTTCAACACAGGAGCCAGGAGTAGGGACTCTAGGTCCTAACTGGGAAGGCCCTTACAAGGTCCTTGCCGAGGTGGTACCCGGAACATACATGATTGAGGACCTGTCTCGAGTACCTCTACGCAATCCTTGGAACACGCACGACCTTCGCCGTTATTTTCAATAAATCATATTCCTCTTCAATGATTGCGACACTATCATATGATTTTATGAAATCACAAGTGAGTTACGTTGAGAATTACACCAGTTATTAATTAGGTAAACATAATGGATGAATAAAAAATTCTGAGATTATTCTGGTTATAACACGATATATATACGCCATGCATGAAGTTTATTAAGAACAAGGGACTCTTATAAGGCAAAACTACGATCACCACGTAAGGATTGGGAGTTTTAGTACGATCAAAGGGAGTTCATACAAAAATTGTGTATACAGATCTTATAAAGAACAACTTAGACGCGTTCAAATGTTTGTCACAATCAGATCTCACTGGTATACATAAATGCTTCGGAATACTCAGATCTGAGGGACTGTGTACTCAAATCCGTCATTCACCGTGCAATACGTTTGGAATCATTCAAATTTAACCAAATATTGTCGTATAAACCAAAATCCTTGGTGCGTTAAGTGAGTTCATACATACGGAGCGCTCTCTTGTGCGAAGTGTTAAACGTTTCCGCAAAATTGTTGATACTTTTATACATACATTCGGACAAAGCGTTTGCAAGACGTGTATACTAAGTGCTGTGTGAATAAGCATAAAAGACAAACGTAAAAAATTCTTATGTTATTTTGGTCGCCAAAACCACACGCCTCCTCCAGGCATGAACTTTGTTAAGAATGAAGGACTCCGGTGAATTTACACTGCAACATTAACAGAAGTTCATACAAAGTTGTAAATGTAGGTGTTACAGAGTTTTAAGGTAAAATCGCTCGAAGGTCGGTCAAGATCAGATCTAATTAGCAAACGTAGGTACATTGACTGTGTCGGATCTGGGGGTATAGCAAATGGTTAAACTTGAATAGAATTATTGCTGCGGAGTGATGACAAATTCGATCCGCTCATGAATGACCACATCGGATTTGAGGGACTAGCACGCCCAAAATATGGCAAATGAGGGTCCGTTGGACTTCTACCCATGACCAAAGTTTTAGATATCGCCTTGGACTAATGGCCGAGGAGGAAAAGCATAGGAGCCCCTCCGGCCGAACTAGGTTGTGTCTATCCGAGGTGCTTCAAATCAAGTGCATTTTACAAATCAAGACATTTAAAGCGCATGTCTTATCCTACAAATCAAGTGCATTTTACATCATACAAGACATTTACAATTACAAAGGCATCCGCGCTTGGAAGCATTTATCCGTAAACAGTTCGAAATGTTACGTTTACGGGCAAAATATGAATAAGTCATTACAAATTGAACGAATGTTACATTTACAAATATCCGGTGCCGGAGCACTTACAAAGAAAAAAGGAGAAAAAAGAAGAGAGAAAGAGAAAACAAAAGACCCAACGACAAGATAAATACTAAAAAGGGTTATTGGGGAGGGACATCTTCCGAAAAGCCCTTGTTAGATGCATCCAGGGGATCCGCAGGAGCATCTTGAGGCTCAGGGTACAATGCTTCAATGGAGGACAGGTCCAAAGCCGGATAAGCTTCCTTCACGTCCTCCAAAACCATCATGGCCCCTAAGTTCCCAAAGACCCTCTGCATCGCCTCATACTCTGGGGTCTCTTCAAAAGTGTCCTTAAAGTTCTGGACAGCCTTAGACACTCGGGTACTTAAAGCATTCTCCACCCGTGTCATGACGGTCTGCTCCAGAACCTCAGTAATCCTGGCTTGCATATGTTTTTCCAAAGAGGCGAGGTCCTCCTCCGCCTTTGCCTTGGCCTCCCGCTCCCTCCCCAATTCTTCATTCGCTGCTGCCGCCTCGGCTTCCAGCCTGAACTTGGCTGCGTTAGCGGCAGTCAGAGCCTCAGAGGCGATGGATTGTGCACGGTTAGAATCATCCAGTTTCTTGCACAATGTTGCCACGTCAGACTCAGAGGCCAGGAGGTCGTGTTTCAACTTGTCATTATCCTCCTGGAGCCGCTTGGCATTGGTCCTCTCCTCGGAGGAAGACTTCTGGGCTATGGCCAGCTGGGTCTTCAAATCATTTATCTCCTTTAGCATGTTGTCCGCATGCCGGAGAGCAGTTTCAGCATTTATCTTGTCCCGCTGCGCCTCATCTACGGACGATTCCACCTCGTCAATAAGGGCCAGCACCCTGGCATTCATGGCCTTGGCGGCGAGCAGCTTCCGGGACGGACTGACACTAGAGGAGAAGGCGGACCATCCCTCCGTCCAAAATTGCTCGGTTATAAAGGCAGCCCGGGCTGGAGGAGAACTGGGAGTGCTTGAGCTCCTTTGCCCCCTCTGGTGTCACTTCATATGCCAAGCCTGGAATGGGCAAAGAAGGCTCATCCTCCAGGTCTTCAATCATGGGAGGCGGAGGTGCAGAGGTGGATTCCTTGCACTTACCTCTTCTGAGTCTCTTCAGGGGGGCGGGCTCCTCCTCAGGGGCATGTTCAAATATGTCCTCGGACAAAGGAGGTGGCACTGAGGCATCCTTAGCCTCACTGTCTCTTTTGGATCCGCCCTTGTTAGACCTTTTCCCTTTAGAAGGACTCCCTTAGGGTCGGCCTCCTTTTCTGTGTTAGGCTTCTGAGGGCCCACAGGCAGCAGAGTAGGCGGTGACATTAGGGCTGGAAGAGGGCCCTGAAGTTGGGCCGTAGACGCCTCGGAGACCTCCTTTGCCACCCCAACTTGCAGGTTGGCCAATACCGCATTCTGTTTCCTTTCAACTTCACTGGCCGGCAAAGTGCAGGGGGAGTCTTCGTAGCCATGAGACCCTTTAAAGAAATCTTTGGAAAATCATTAGAACCTAGCAAGAAAAAGAGGGAAATGAGGTTACGAACAAAAAAAGAATGAGATATAAAAGCAGTAACAAAGCAAACTCACCCATGGCTCGCATAAGACCGTGTTTGACGAATAGTTTGTTTTGTTGAATAACCCCTTGAAAGGTGTCCTTGTAAGCGAACAGACGCCTAACGGCCGCTAAATCCGGGTCAGGGAGTAGGCGGGCAAAAGTATCCCCTGTCACAAATCGGAAACATGTTAAAAACCAGCAAAGGAAGGTGAATGGAAAATAAAAACAAGTGACACATGACACTTAAGGACACTAAAGCAAACGCAAGACTCACTAGGAAGGGAAAGAGTTCGGGGAACAGAAATTTCCGGACAAGGATCCATAGGAGAACTCTGTCACTCCCCAGTCACCCAGAACCATTAATTCATCCAGTTCTTTATAGAGGTAGGTTGGCCAGTAATAATAGGAGGATATGAGCCTCGAGGAGACAGATAATACCAGTCCTTCACATCGGCCCCCACGTCCCTCTCCCTTCTCACTGACTTCTTCAGAGTGTACAAAGTATGAATAATGTATAGTGAGATGGGATGGTCGGGGTTGACCTCTTGCCACGCTAGCCAAGTGCCCACGGCCTGTGTCCAGAAATTATGTGCTAACTGGTAGGGGCACAAGTTGTAGCTCCTAAGCAGGGCCTTGAAGAAAGGATGCAGAGGTAACCTCATACCGCAGGACAGGGTATCGTAACATATGGCCGCTTGGCCTGAGGGAGGGCTGCATGGTCTGCAAGATGGCGTAGGATGCACTAAACGGACCCCTTCTGACATCCTAAACTTCGTCGAGGCCCCAGCCAAGTCAACTCCTCGGATTTCAGTAGCGACCTCGCGCTCTCCCACAAATCTAGGTTTAGGTCGGGGTCCACGTGATATCCTGATATTTTGTTCACCAGGTCCACCCAACCTTCGACCCGGGCTATCTCCTCCCCTGAGAGCCCCAACTCCTCTCTGTGCGCCCGAAAAGGGGCCCTGGTGCCCAAATCAAGATCCTGTGGGCCAAAAGAAGAACCTGTTGCTCTCTCTCTCCCCCATGTCTCTATCATGTTTGCTTCAGAGTTCTCTTAGCGCAGATTCCTCTTCGGATGACGGATGGGCCATGTAGTTCTGGTTTCTCTCTTCTTCGCTGTCAGAATCACTCAAATAAATTATACCGCTAGTTTTCCTATTCCTCCTCTTAATCTGCTCCCTAAAGAAGCGGGAACTAAAAACCGATAAAGAGATGGGGCAGAAACCTCTGACGGGAACCGCCATCGCTAACATTTCCTGTGAACCCGTTCCCCCAACTCTTTCCATTTTTTTTTTCTTTTTGTTTTAAAGGAGAGTCAGACTCAACAAAAGAAAAACAAAATTCTCAAACCCACAATGAGAAACTAAAAATAAGAAAATCTTGCATATACAGGGATCAAGAGATTTACCTTCAAAAGACAAATGCTTGACACCGTGCATTTGGAGTGAAGAACTCGCCAAGAAAAACTGTGGAACGTTAAGGGCGGGTGCTGGGTAGAAAATCCTTGAAGAAAAAACACGAAACTCGCAAGGAAGAGAAAAACTGCACAAGCTTTCGCGAAAGTATTGCTGCAAAGATTTTGAGAAAATGGAAAAAGGGAAAATAATGAAATGACGGAGGATTTATAGAGACCCCAATGGCCTGGATTTCTTGGTTGATGTGAGCCATATGATTAACTTGATTAACTCATGCTTCTTGGGAAATGGAATAATCAAAATGCCAGCCGTCAAATGGAGGGGCAAAACCGTTCAGCTACCACAGTGAGCGCCACGCGCTGCATAACGCTGCTTTCATCACCTTTTATATATATTTCTTGGGAACTCAAGACAATAGCCCCCTTTTTCATTAAATACGCCGCCTAAGATACGCGCTGGTGCGTCCTAAACCCTCACTCATGAGAGAAGCCGAAACAGGAGGTCGACTTCACGCCAAATCCAAACATTCAATAAGGAAGATCATCGTAGGCACTAGGTCTGCGACATCATACAAAAGCCACCATAACAAAGCTAGTACCTCGGGCGTACAACAAATCCTACACGTTCATGAATGATCGTTTCGGATTTGAGGGACTAGTGTTGAATCCAGGCCTAAAGAAAGATATAGTAATCCACCAGCAAGGGTCCAATAGAGGCCCAATAGACCTTGACCCACGGATAAAGGCCTAAAGTATCACCTGAGACAAATGCCGAGGTAGTACGTCAAGCAAACCTCTTTAGCCGACCTGGTTAACGCCTAGCCGATGTGCTTTATACTCAGCCGGGGCGCTTTACGGCGTTGACCAGAAGAGAGATGGAGTCAGTGATGGGACTTTACCAAGACGTGACAGACGTCCATCCCCTACGAAATGTAGCAATGATTACGGTTGAAAAGCAAGGTTGTCACCTCCATGAGCTAGGGTGATGACAAGTGTAAAGTATGCCACGTGTCGTGATCCGAGACAAGAAGTTCCTCTATAAAGGAAGCACAATTGTCTCCAAGTGAGGGGTTAGCATTTTTCTCACCCTTAACAATTTATATATCTCTCTCACTCCCTTTTCTCTCTTCTACACATTTTATATCTCCCGCACCCAACATATATTTACCTAAAAATGAGTACTGACTTAGGCATCGGAGTGCAAACGAGAGTCACCTCGACCCCCTTTGCAAACTGATTGTTTGTCACAGTGCGCAGGAGATCCACGTGTTCAAGAGGGAAGAGCTGAGACGTGTTGGTCCAAGGTCCAGCCGGATTTTGTGGTCAACAGCATCCATATACCTTTTTTTCATATTCGTAAGACCACTAACGAGAGAAGAGGGTAATATAATTTTTTACCAATCTTGTAACCAAAATGTTCGCCCATCTCTACACTATCAACAATACCCTAGCATAGTTTAGCACAAATTTCTTTTTGGTTCTGACGAAAGGAATCTAGTCTACTGGTTTCAATTTTGACATACATGTCAACAACATATTGTTGCAGAAGTCTACCATAATGAAGTAAAATATAGTTATGTAAATTTCTTATGTGCAACTTGTAGCAATAATATTCACGGCATGAAACATGCAATCTCTTCGTTTTTTTATAACTGGGTGAAAAAACATATCAAACTCTAATTAAGATAGGTTAAAATAAGACAAAAATAAATAATACAAATATTGTCAATCATATCAAAGTTAAAATTTATTTTTTTAACCTGCATTTTCTCTATCGATTAATTCAGTAGCTGAATTAATGTTCTCTAAATCCATACAGTTTTGTGTTATAGGAACGACGATCATTCGATACAACATTTTTTTCAATAACCTCGTGTCATCTAGGTTTACTATAAGGAAATAGTAAAGGATAATGAAGTGGATCGTAGCAACCGAAATAATAATGAACTCTATGTGAAGACCCAGCATGACAACAAATTGATATGTCACGAAGTCTAATATCTGCATAAGGGTCCTCATCAGTCCAAATCACAATTACTTCGGATGCTGAAGCCTGAATGGGTATTGCAAACTCTTTGGTCGAGACCATGATCACATCTTATACATATTTTATAAGTCTCTAAATTTTGAATGTCACTTAATGAACAGAAGAATTTAGAGTCTGTACTAATCTTTAAAATAACCATCAATTTGCACATTACTTCAAAAAAATTAGTAGAAGCTTGCAATCTATTTTCTATTTCATTCTCAGTGTCGTAAAAATATAACTGTAAATAAGATGGGCGACTTTCAGTTGGTAAGATTTGAATAATGCAATGATAAACCTATCCTTGAACTTTAAATGTGCAAATGCCTTCATAGTTTCTAAACAATTCCTTATCATACTTCACGCCAAATGAGGTAAAAGCGAAATGGTTATTGTAACTGCGTACTTAGACTTAAAATGTATAGATTCTTGTGTACTTGAAATAAATAAGTCATACAATTCAACGTGTTTAAACTTAGGGTGTGTTTGATACAAGGTGAAAAATTAAACATTTCCATGCTAGCGAGAAAATATTATCTAAAAATTTTCTTGACAAATGACCTAAAACATGCATTGGATGATTGTACCTAGAAAATGATTTTCATGAAAAATCTCTGTATCAAACACAAAAGAAGGAAATTAAATTCCTTTGATTTGACATTTTTCTAAAAAATGTATCCAATCAAACACACACTTAACCTTTCCTTCAGAACAACAGAAACCTTTAGATTCTCTTTCAAATTTTTTTGCATGACAACGAGCACAAATTACAGGTGGACCTAGCACATGTGCTTCTGAAGGTACGATTCTGAGATCGACATTCTTACAACATTGATTAAAATGCAATATATTAACCTAATTATAAATTGGGCTTGAACTCTCAACTTATAAAAATTTATCGTCTATTGGTTGTCCTGTCGCATCAATTTGATCAACTAATGAAATGCGAGGATCAAATCCTTTGCCCAAGGAAAGACAAAAATACGTAAAAAAAAAATAAATCATTTAAATAGATAGGGCAATCCAATTTACAAATTAGGAAATAAACAAGTCGCTCAACGAAATATGCACAATACGTGTGAAAAAAATAGAACGACAACCTAATTCGTTAGATGCCATGCCTTCATTACGAAAGAGTTCTGTTGAACGACATTGTAGACGAATGCACCTCAATCATTTTCCGTGTCTATCTTCGCGAGGCATACAATTCTCTACGCCTTCTCTTACGCATTTCATGTTTCGTTTCAATACTAATGTCTTCAGTTATCTATTAAATTTTCAAGTAATTGAAATAAAAAACATGAATTAGCAAAGTATTTGCAATGGCATAAAACACACATTAGTACACATCTATGACTATGATTTAAATATGTTTACCATAAGAATGAAGAAATAACTGTCACCAATGAATAATTGTACATTCAACAAAGAAACTAAAAGTAAATGCTATAATTCATAAGGAGAGACCAAGTAACGAAATGAAATATTTAGGGATCAAGAGAGGAAATCATGAACGAAAAAGGAAGAGGACAAAATACAAAGAGTAGACATTGAAGTGAAAAGAACGAAGTAACAAGCCAATAATGCATTATATAAAACCACATAACTAATTAGATTTGGAAAATAGAAGAGATTAGCTAATGCGAAATGGAACATTTTACATTATGAAATATTTCGACAGGGTCGAGAAACTTGTTTAAGGAGGAAATGAAACGTGGGAACAGAATAAAAACATTAAGATTGACTGAAATGATCTTTGCTAATAAGATAAACTATGTAATCTCAAGTGCGAAAACAATATGATGTGATAAACATAGCATAGAACCTTATTTACGAAGACGATATGATCATTGGAATCTATGCATAGAGAAAGTGAGGTCAATTCTGTGATATTCCTTCTTTCTTCCCGAGAAAGAATAATTAAATTGATTTAGCATCAAATCTCACAAAACATCAACCTTCATATTAAGTCTCTAACCAGTACCACTATTAACAAGCTTCTAAATATAATCTGTAGCAAGGAACAGAATGGACCCGGTCCAAATCTGTTGACAACGTGGCTTCGTTTGTTTTTGTAGAGAAAAAGTTAACGTGTAAATAAGAAGGGACCTTATTTTCAAATTTAATTTTGATAACTATCTTATTTACAGGTAGATCTATTTATGTTGGTTCCCCCCGGTATACAATCACCCTTTAAAATGTAAACAATAAAATCAACTCACCTCACCAGGGTTCATGATGTTTCTATGGCAATTTCTAAGAATTCTTATTTCTTATCCATTTATGTCTAGTTTGGATCAAGAGAAGAAGACCTACAACCAAATCCTTTAAATATATAATTTTATATAACACACTACACCAGCCCAATTGAACATATTTTCCCTCTCCAAACTCATAGTGTTATTTGCTGGTAGAAGATAAGTAAATATTGACAAAGAGAAAAGATAGACAGAAAATGGATAGATAGATTGCATCTGCCTCTGAACATAAAAATTTCCAAACACAAACAACATATTTTCAAAACAGAAAAATAATAATATTAATTGCACATCTATATATTTAAATGCTAAGCACGAAGAAAATATTATACAAAAAACTGAAGAAAAAAACAACATACATAGGAAAAAGTCTATTAAATTTCTTAGATTAAATTGGGTTAAAGATGCTCTGAAAAACCAAATATTATACCATTTGATACCTCAGTGCAGGAAATTCATGGAAAGAATAATTACCTTACATCGGAGACTAAACCGAATGGACTCACCACGGAGCCAATGAAAAATTTCTACAAAAAAAAAAAAAAAAAACCCATAATTACTACTCTCTATTAACAAAATCTAAGCAACATTCGAACCCCCAAGAAGAGAAACTAAAAATAGATACATACATGTGTGAGAAGGAAGCGACGACTAGAGCGGGAGAGAAGAAATTGACGATGAAGAGATCTAGAACAAAAGATTTAGCAATGGAAAAGAAAAGATAGAGCAATAGCGGCGGTGTGTTATCCTGTTAGGGCAAATGTAGATGAAAAATAAATGAATTGTTTTTAGGTTCAAAACAGTAAAGAGGGAATAAAAGAGGAACCAAAACGACACCATGATGGTCGAAACTTTGAACAGTAAATGACTTAAGCCTCTTCTAATAGTGTAGATAGATGTAGATAGATTAAATATATGAGCCTTTGTTTGGAAAATCCAAAACAAACATGTTTTTAAATAACACAATATCCCAAATCATTTTTTAACCACACATATTTTCTCTTTCCACTTTCAACCACATCTTACCTCGAAAACATAAAAAAAACATGTTTTTAAACATCAAAATTTTAATAAACATAGCCTGATTTATGTTCTATATTAATGTATAGATTGACTATAGTTACAAAATTTGAGTCTTACAACTCATCTTAATGTCAAAATCTCAAGAAAACTAACTACAAATCTAAAACATTGTATGTTGATTTTCAACATGACAGTTTACCTTCTACATCTTTTTATTTCTTTTACTAGTCAAGATCTTTCATCTTTATTAGAAATATGATCTATGTGTACAAAATTGACGTTCCATCATAAAATGTTAACATATTAAGTGGACTAATCAAATACCTTATAAGCCCCTCATTTACCCTATGTCTAATCGATGTGGGATTCATTTGCACTTTCTCAACATTATGTTCTATATTAGCATAAAGACACTGCTTGTAGTTACAAAAATTGAGTCTTACATTTCATCTTAAATGTAAAATTGTCAAGAAAAGTAACTTATATAACCATGTTTAATCCCTCAACCATCCTAACAAGACCAGTTAGAAACCTCCAATTTTGAGATTTTGAGCTTTGAAATCCAACAGTGTATTAAATCTTGAAGTTAGATTATTCTAATTTCTATGTAGGACAGTTTTGTGGAAAATGCCCACTTGTCACTTGGCGGATGGGCAATGGGTAGTCAGGCGGGGCCCCACCCAAAACTATTCCAATTACATTATTTTATTTTTTATTTTTTTTCATTTTCTTTGAGTGTCTTCTTCATTCCATCTCCTTTTCCTTGAGATAAATTAATAAGAGGTCAATCAAAACCAAGGGTAGACACGAGTCAAGTAGATTTGAGTTCGAGCCCAACCCCGACCATCGAACTGCTCAATCATGTTTGATAAAAATTAACCCAATAATGAAACCTAACCGAATAAAAATTTAAAACCAACTCAAATCGACACAAATCAGGCCGATTTGGTCATTTTCAAGGTTCCCCTTTAAAGAATTTTAAGCCAATTATTAAAACTGAAAATTTTGGGTTCAGACTGCATTGTAATGAACCCAACTCAAGTCAGGTAGATTTCATCCACTCCTAACTGTAAACGTCCCAAAAACTTGTATATTTAGTAGCATTTTCACATTTATATGATGGTTTTTCTACACATACTTGAATAAAATTGATCTAAAGCAGTATTATATAGCATTTTGGCTACCATTAGCACCATAAAATGGTATTCCTAACTTCTAAAAATTATGAGTTCCCACAACAATGTAAGAATCATTATACTGAATATTGCATGCATTTGCATTTCTTCAGAGAAGTAAAAAATTAATATAATCCTTCGAGTAGTATTTTGCCACAGATTTTTCTACTCCTACTTATTCACTACGAACATATGGCAACAAAAATCAGTCATGTACATAACAAACATTGATGACAAATAACAAGTGACATAACTAAGTTCAATCCACAAATAAATCAAAGCATTATCATTGTACATACAACTGGCTAAGGTAGAGAATACCTGCCTTAGTCGACTCTGCAAAGCAGAAAATATGAGGGCCGACCTTGGGGCAAGGCGACCAAGGCAACCACCTTGGGCCTCCAATTCTAAGGGGCCTTCAAAAATATTTTTTGCCCAAAACTCTCCCTAGCCCACTCTCAAAGACAAAGTTTAAGGCCTGAGGTTAAGGTACACACTCCTATTGGCAGGAAGGAAAACCAGAAGGGGGAAGATGAAAGTAGAGAATCGTTCTAAATCTGTGACTATGAGTAAGTTCCACAACAAAGACAACATTCGAATTTCTTGACACTGATGGTAATTAATTCAAATTATTTATTTTAACTATTGATGTTATGGTTTGAATTGATTTGTATAATGCTTCAGATCTATCAATGCTGGTGTTGGTTTATTCAATTATTTTTTCCAATTTGGCAGTTGCTGGGTATGCGAGATTGCATGGAAGACTCCTGTGACTTTTGGCTCTACCGATCTGGTTTGCAATGGAATTGAAGATCCTTAGAATTAAAACCTAAGGTCAGAGAACACTAATATATGCCATTATCGTCTGCCAGTGATATTATGTCATATTATTTCTTAAGGTTAAGGAAGAAAAATACCTTTTATATTGGTAATCATTTACTGCTCTTTTGTTTGGAAATGTGGAGCCCCCTTGCCATTGTATTTTGAATATACATGATCTATCATATTAGAATGTTCTAGACTTGATGAATTGATTATTTTCCCTATGCTATACTAGGCGTGTTGCATCCAAAAAATCAAGTTATTATTGTAAAAAGTGGCTTAAAATTGCCATAGAATTGTACAGATACAGCAGGATAAAATGGCATGACATTATATTAGGAAAAGAAAACATTTCATACTGCAAATCACGGGTATTAGATAGTTTTTATTTGTCATATGACAATTTTTAGTTGATTTGCTTAAGTCCACCAATTGGCATTCTTTTCTTCCTATTTAGGAGGTATAAAGTTACTTATGAAGTGTACATTTTATGTTTGGTGATTTGTGTTGCATTCGCAGTACTACAAGTTTTATTAATGGCTTCTGAAATAACAAATCATTGTTTTTTAATTAAGTGTTTTTTTTCCCTTCCAATTACTCTTTGGCATGTGAATTTTTCTATGTTAATTTTACTCGCACTTCAAATATGGAAAGCATCTGCCTCATTACTGATTGCTAATTGGATTTTGTAGCTTGCCATTGCAATTGCAATCCGGGAGCAACTTTACGAGGTTAGAATTTAATCATGAATTCCTAATAGCTTTTGTTGTTCTTATTTGTAATCTAGTTATCTCCATTTACAGCTTCTCTCTTCTAATGTTTAGATAGATGTACGTGTGTTACATCTGGTAAGGAAAGCAGAATAAGCAAAAAGGACGACGAGTGGGTAAATTTTTCTATACTAGGTATTTTATTATCTCTGCAACAGAAAACATAAAGTCTTCTTCTTTTTTTCTTTTTACCAAAAAAAAAAAAATATATATATATATATATATATATTTTAGGGCCACAAAATAGTTAGTTGCCTTGGACCTCTATATTCTCAAGGCCGGTAAGATCACAGGATGCAACGTCCAAAACTAGCACTAACAAGAACATGTGCCCTAATGGCAGAATTAACGAAGGAAGAAAAGTAAAAAAAAAAAAAAAATCATTTTCCTATCTGCTCTTATCTAATATTGCATATCAAGCATGCACTAAAGGGTGTTACAGAGAAGGCAAGGTAGCATGAAATGATCCTCGAATCCTGGTTTACAAGTTCTGCAGACTCAACAAATGACTTCCCGAGCAAAGATTTTGCATAGAACAGTCTCAGTTCTCAACTTGTCCGGCAATAGAATTATACAAAATTTTAGTAGAGCCAAGAGCCACTAATAATACTCTGGGTCAAATGGAAATTCAAAAATATCAAAATCAGTCCTATAAATTATGTCATTCACTGAGTTTTCACCAGCGGCAAGCAGAATCAAAAGCCTCATGGTCATCTCCTCAAAGATCTGGATCCTGCCAAACAACGGGTTCTGGTTAACTGTATTGTCGAAGGCCAAGAAAATACACGAAATATCCTTGATGTGTAGCAAATCTGCATCTAACTTTACGATTTCGTCTCTAGTGATTATTAGCTACCTAGGTTGAACGGACACTGACACGCGACACGGACACGTCGACAAGTGAATTTTTAAAAAAGTTAGGACACGACACGTTGGGAATACGCAAATTAATTTTTTTAATTTATTATTATTTACAAACAACACATTATATATTTATTGAATCAAGATGAGGATATCAAATAAAAACAAACTTGTAAGTTAGATTTATCATTTTTTTAATTACATGCATTTCGCTACTTCCCCTTTTTCATTTTAATGTATATGGTATAGCAACTACACGTGTCGATGTTGAACACGACTAGCTGGCTCCCGACAAAGTGTCGGTACAACCTAGTTAGCTACAAAAGCACGATGTTTGTAACAAGAAGAGGGGAAAACGAATTTTGGTTAGCAAAATGGTGGCAATTTAATAAAGGCTAATTGGCTCAAGTCCCTAATCCTATACTTAGTTTGTTTAGTTCAAATTGTTCCTATCCTTCCAATTTGGCTCATTTTAGCCTCAAATCAAGTAATCGTTGTGCAAATATCTTCCCTGATGTCCATTTCCTCCATTAAATTCTTGTGAAATGTGTTGTCCCATCAAGCCATAAGATGAGTACTCATCTTGAACCCCATGGTGAACAAAACCTCGATAAAAATCAAGGATTTTTCAACTTTGAATTTTGCCACCACTTGGGTGGTCTTGATGTCATCTCCTCTCAATCCAGCACCAATTTGTATTGAATTCTATGTCGCCTCCAAAAACAAGGTGGAAAATCAAATTTCACTCGTTAATCTGGTGACTTTTCATTGGAGTCGACTTGAGAGTCTTGAGGAACACTTGCATCATGTGATTCTTCATTTAAAGGAATGAAGTTCAACAATAACCCAATTATTCATAGTAGTAAGATTCTCACGATCAGATAATGGGATGTTATTTATTCTTGTACCTATGATAAGTGATAACCAGTTGGCAAGATAGCGTCCAAGAGTAAATCAGGATCCCCACCATTCCCAAATAATTGATGATTAAGAAGCTCCACAGTGGATAGCCTCTTCTTAGGGTCACTAATCAGACATAATGTGACCTTATTCTTGAAAGATTCGGAAAAATCATTGTGGGAATCAAACCATTGAATATGGGTCTCGTTGCAAAACTCAAGAAATCAAAAATAGGGAATTTTCCATAGACCAATTCTAGGGCAGTGACACCAACTGACCATGTGTCTACTTTCCTTAAAACGGGAATAACCAATTGAGAAGGTGGTCTTTTGATTTTCGATGGCACCCAACATGTCATGATGCCGTAAACCAGATTCAGGGTTCAAGACGACAGCTGAAATTCCCAAATCAGACCGTTTTTCACATCTTTCAGGATCGAGGAATATGTCACTAAGCTTTATACCCCCATGACCGATCCCTTGTTCATGAAGAAAAGAATTTTTTAAGATTTTTTTCCAAAACAACGATAATACAAGCCTCAAATAATGCTTGAGAAGAAAATGCGATGATTAATTCTTGGAAACCAATATGCATGATTGAGGTGATGACCTAAAGTTCCCTTTCATGTACAAAAATACTGTGTACCTCTAGTAAACCGAAGTGGGACAACTATGCGAATTTCTTGATGTCCTCCAAATTCACATCTAAAGCTGCTAGGCCGATTGTTTTTACGGTCACCGGACAAGAAAATTTGTATTTGGCACTACGAACTCGAAATATCACACCTTCACCAATTTCTCAAGAAAACTGGTAATCCAAAGGTCCAAGAGTACAATCCAAATGCACGTTTTTATCATCCATGGAAAAATTGATCAATCAGAATTAAACTTTAGATTCAGGAATTTTCGAGTTTTTCTGGTGATAGGAGAGAGTAACGGGAGATTATAGAGAGAAAATCGAGAGCTTTATGATTCGCTGCAATGGATGTATTAGTATAATAAAGAATTTATATTTAATTGAATTTTGAAATGGTCGTGTTAAACGACTGCTATTGTTTTTCATTAATTACTGGAAAACGACCCATCACGTTTGAAGGTTGCTTTCAATCTAGATTTTAGAATATTAATAAAAATTTGGAAAACGACATCAGTTATTAATGACAGGAGCGTATTTAGTTATAGAGAGAAAACATAAACTGTTTATGATACGCAGAGTAATAAGTGAAGTGGTGGAATAAAGATCTTTAATTGATTTGAGTTTTTATTAAATCAAATTTGGAGTAATAAAAGATGAAAAACAAGGAAAAAAGACCCTAGCCTCATGTTAAAAGACTGCGGTCGTTTTTCGCAATAATCTATACAAAATGACTTTGATAACTTCTTGTTTAAGTATAAACCATGTGATGATGGGTCCACTGTGGCAATATTCTCTGCAAATATGTACACTATGTTTTTGTGCATGAAAGAGAAAATCATCGCATTTTCTTCTCATACATTATTCGAGGCTTGTATTGCCGGTGTTTTGAAAAAAAATCTTAAAAACTTTGACTTCTCTTCATGAACAAGGGATCAGTCATGAGAATATAAAGTTCAGTAACATATTCCTCAATCCTGAAGAATGTAAAAAACTGTATGATTTGAAAATTTCTTCTATCGTCTTGAACCCAGAATCTGGGTTTACAGCATCATGCGCCCCATATTGGGTGGCATCGGAAATCAGAAGGTCACCTTCTCAATTGGTTGTTCCTGATTAAAGGGAAGTATACATATGGTGAGTTGATTTCACTACCCAGGAATTGGCCTATGGAAAACCCCCCATTTTTTATTTCCTGAGTTTTGCAATGAGACCCAGATTCAATGGTTTGGAGTCCCACGACCGAATCTTTTAGGAATATGGTCACATTATGTCTAATTAGTGACCTTAAGAAGAGGTCATCCGCTGTGGAGCTTCTTAATCATCAATTTTTTGAAAATGGTAGGGATCCTCACTTACTCTTAGACGCTATCTTACCCAACTTGCCAACTGGTTTTCATAGGTACAAGAATAATAACATCCTATTATCTGATCGTGAGAATCTTCCTACTATGAATAATTGAGTTTTTGTTGAAGAATTTTGAATTTCATTCCTTTTAATGAAGAATCACATGAAGCAAGTGTTCATCAAGAATCTCAAGTCGACTTCAATGAAGAATCACCCGATGTCAAGGTGAAATTCGATTTTTCACCTTTGTTTTTGGAGGCGACACGAAATTCAATACAAGTTGGTGCTGGACCGAGAGGAAATGGCAGCAAGACCACCCAAGTGGTGGTAAAATTCAAAGTTGAAAAACCCTCAAGATGAGTACTTGTTACCACAATGTAGCAACATACCAAAAAAAAAATTATTTGTTCTTTTTTAAACACGGGATGCTTAAATATACAACTCACCCCACAAAAATGTCATATCTTTACAAAAAAAAAAAAATGGAGAAATCTTATGCAAAAATATTGAGCTACATGAAAATGCTTAAATATACAAATCACCGGCACAAAAAATGCTATTCATCATAGCTTTTATTTTATATCTATTATAAAAAGAACAAATATTGTGTAATCACCGACCGCAAGGAGGTCTTTCTCCCCAACTGAGCCAAAAAAGGAATGGATGTCTGCCTTCAAAAATAATTATCCTCACTGAATTCATCAAAATTACCCAAGAAAACCTCCAAAATACATCGAATCTCTCCAACTTTTTTCACATAAATCTCCCCATGTTCGTCGCCTACGCCACAGTAGTCAAGATTCCGCCCAACACACCCAAAACTGAGTACTGAACTAGAAAAAAATTCACACATCGTAGTAAATTCATTGCTACTCTGCTTCGGCAGGCCTTTAGATCCATCTCATCGGCTAGGCTGGGTTCGAGTTCCAGGTCCAATTCCCGTCCACAAATCAATAGCTTCCCGTAGGTGATGTATAATCAGATTTCATCAGTCTGCTTCCCATAGTAAGGATCGAGTTCTGGTTTCTTTTCTTGCTCTCAAAAAATCATTTTGCCCATGAATTTCAAGAACCCTTCTTGCTTTCTTTTTGTTTTAATTAATATAATCTTCCTAATTTTGTTGTGTTTCAGATGCCCACAAAGAAGCTATACCAGTGAATATTAACATAAATTGTTCTGATAATTATTATACTTCTGCCTACAAATGAAAATTGAATGCTGATTGTTAATAGGTATTATGATCCTGAATTGGATTTCCAGAGTTGTTTTTCTTTTACCCTTTTGGAGAAGCAGTATATTGGTTTATCATTTTGGTGCAGATTTCAATGGCGGAATTTATTTTTATTTTTTTGGGAGTTTCAATAAAGTTGTAATGGCCAACCAAGTATATGTATTAATCATGTGGTGGAATCAGAACTAAGGACTTTGAAGAGCACTTCGAAATGTAAAAGTTTTAACTCATTTGAACTGGAGGGATTCATGGACTGCTTAGACTGTCCTTTTGTTTGTGGTAGAAATAACGATGATACTTGTGTCAATATAGAGGATCCTATTGTACCAAAGAGTAAATGGTTAAATTATTTATTATTATTAAGGACTTGAAGAGGGTAAATTGAAGGAGGTATGTGTCAGCGTAATAGCCAATTATGTCAAAGTGTAAACAGTATGTTCTTCTGGCTGCACTACTAGAGGTTTTGATTTGGTTGAGCAGGTGGATGAAGTGAAAAGTGAGGATGTGGTTAGACTTAAATCCTTTGTTTCAGATTTGAGCCTGCTCCACTCAAAGTCATGTTATCTGAAGAGAAAACGGGTTCCCATCGACAGTTGAAGGTTTGATTTTTTGGTTTTATTTATCTTCCTGTTTCTGTTCACTTATCAGCGGAACTTCATTACCTAGAGCATCTATGATATATTGATTTAAACATTTTGTAGGCTTATGTTTGTGCTCATATTTATTTGCCATGAATTTGAAATTGTATCATGCCCTACGGTAGGATTCCACCGCGGGAAAGCAGTATATACTAGTAATAATTGGGTAAAAGTGCCCATCAGATTATATTTTTCATTCAAGTAGCAAAATAGGAACAATGCAAAATGACTGTACAATTTTCTACAGGATTATATATAGTCCGGGAAACTGAAATCGCATGTCTTTGATCCTTTTTAATACATAAAAATAAAATCAACAAGATCACAAGTTATAAAAAAAAGAAAAAAATATTGCATGGAAGAGCAGTTGTACAATTTTGTTCAAACTAAAAATGAAAGGACGGAAGAAAGGAGTAAGCGTGCACAGAACCTTCAAAGTACATGAAGACACCATCCTTTCGGCGACATGGTTTGCGCTGGCGTACAATGACGGTAGGCACGACCTTCTTACAGAGATCTGGTTTCCCTTTAAAGCTTCACTGTGGCCATCAACAAATCTACAACGCAGGCGGAAGGCAGCCTGTTGAGCCTCCCCTTGATCCCCTTCACCGAAATGATGTACAGGTTCTTCGGACCAGTGTTATCGGCACAGTTCACCGTCGCCGCCACCGACAGACCTAGCGACATTCTGAACTTGTTTCCCACCGATCCTCCACGCCCTGCTCAAAAATCGATTGCAAGAAATGTAAAAGGTAATTAAACATTTGTAGGATATCAAAATGTCAATCGAAAGAGATCGCACCTCGCTTCGACATTTTGGCTCTCTCTGTGTCTCTCCCCCTGGAGGCACCAGGGTTTTGTCGCACTAGGGTTTTGTCGAGTTAAGGAGCTGTTTGGATGTGACAAAATAATGGAGTTTTAGACCCTTTTTGATTTGGATAAAAATTGATTTTATAATATTAATAAGATTAATAAGATTTGTGAATAGGTTGAAAATAGATTTTTTTTTTTTTTTTTTTTTAAAATAAACTAAGAAATGTAGGGCAAAAGAGGGATTAAAATGCCATCTAAGTCAAGCTCACTTGTAAATAAAAATTTTAATTTCAAAACTAGTATATACCCGTGTGATGCACGGATAATATTATCATTATGAAAAAATTTGTTCCTGTTTTATTTATCTTAAAACAGGAACAAATCACATTATGAGCAACATTGAACTATCCGCTTGCCTTAAAATTTGCCAACCATCAAAACTAAATAGGAACTATATCTTCTCTGTAATGGGTCACTACCGACCAAAGCAAGTCGAGCTACTTTCAATCTATTTTTTTAACAGGGTTCAAAACAACACTAAATGGATTAGATTAACAACTTTCAATCTATTTTTTTAACAGGGTTCAAAACAAAACTAAATGGATTAGATTAACAAATCATCATGTCGTTCATACCAAACAAAATTATTGAAACATTCACGTCTTAGAGGCAAAATATAATTTGAAAAAAATAGGTTACTCAACAAATGTTGCATGTAACTTATTAATCAAAATATAATGACTCTCTGGCCAATTTTTTTTTTTCATTTTGATACAATATTCACCTGTCATACTACCTCTCCTTTCTGGATGATATAATTAACTTACGGAAAATATAAGATACCGGGAGCAACCATAGCCTGCAATCAAACACCTGCAAATATAAATTAATTTAGTTTGGCTCATTTCTTAGCAAACTTTAAGACCTTCCTGATCAAAATATAATTTGAAAAAAATAGGTTACTCAACAAATGTTGCATGTAGCTTATTAATCAAAATGTAATGACTCTCTGGCCAATTTTTTTTATTTTTTTAATTTCATTTTGACACAATATTCACCTGTTATACTACCTCTCCTTTCTGGATGATATAATTAACTTACGGGAAATATAAGATACTGGGAGCATCCATAGTCTGCAATCAAAAACCTGCAAATATAAATTAATTTAGTTTGGCTTCATTTCATAGCAAACTTTAAGACCTTCCTGATCAAATAATCTTGTTTGGACATTGTAGATTCCTAGAAAAACAATCTGTTAGCAAATAGTTTACTCGCTACATTGGACTAAAATATGAATAATAAAAACCACAAGAGGCAAAAACTTAGGCTGCGTTCTCTTTGTATTTCAGTTTCCTGTTTTCATTTTCGAAAATAATTTCTATTTTTCATTTTCTGTGACTTTTTTCGAAATTGCTGAAAACGCGTTTGGTTTGTTATTTTTGAAAACTGTTTTCGAAAATGAAAAGCTGGAAAACGCGTTCTGTTTAAAATTTTGAAGAAAATTATTTCTGTATACTTGTAATTATATTGTTTGTGAATATAAATGAAATAAAATGTCATATTTGAGTTGCACAACAAAAATAAATGAAATAACCCCCATCACACAATTTTGTTATACCAAAAAAGTTCAAAAATTCATGTTGTCCTTCTAAAGTAATCGTTCCACATTTGGGTAATAATTTTAAATTTTAAAGTAATTGTTCCATTTAACACTATATATATATATATATATATATATATATATATATATATATATATATATATATATATATATACACATCCTTCTAGTAAGCACTCATAACGTTTAAAATTTAAGTTTCAATAAAATTTGCAAAAATCAATTTACGTTAATTAATGATGCTCTTACAAAATAAGTGTCTACAATACAAAAGTAGAAAAAGAAATGTTTAATAATTAAGCTCATGATACATTATTAGAAAGATGGTTGAATTTGGAGTTTGACGCAAAAAATAGAGTGCAATTCGGAGTTGTACATCAAAAGTTATACATGTTTGAAGACAATGACCTATAAAGCAAATACGAGAATGACTAAATTGAAAGAAAAGTAAATTTGTGAACTAATGTGCAACAAAATCTGAAGTTGAGGGACCTAAGTTGCAAATAAATTAGGGTATTTTCAAAAGAAATTTCAAAATTTGAGGATTAAAATGACAAGTTTTGAAAATTATGGACCAATAATGTAATTAAAAATGACAAATTTTGACAAATTTCATATTTTTTTGATTTTTTTAATTTATTTTTTTTTAAAGTGGAAAACGCGTGTTTTCCGCGTTTTCCACTTTCAAGGTATAAATTTCGGAAAACGCGATTTTCACGTTTTCCATTTCCTTTACAAATTTTGAAAACGTTTTCGAAAATTATTTCCGAAAACGGCGCAAGAGAACGCGTTTTTCGCGTTTTCGAAAATGAAAAATGGAAAACGGCTGGAAAACGCCAAAGAGAACGCAGTCTTAGATTTTACCATGATTGATATGTTATACTATGGATTACCTTTCAACCTCAAAGGCTCAATGACGTAGATTCTCATTTATTGAAGTTTTAAAATTGGACGGATGTTGAAAATAATGTGAATATGCGGTTAACTAATAAAATTAATAGGACATGTTGATGAAACCAACAAGGATTAACCATCCTGCCAAAATGTGTTAAAGAAAAAAGCGTCCACCTTAATAAAATGATAAGGTTGCATCACCTACCTTATGCCATGGAATATCTCTGCTAAATTCTAAACTGAGCATCCTTGGCGAAAAATTACTTCTCAAAGACTCTTCTAATTGAAGTTCTAAAGAGAACCTCAGCAAGCATGTTTATGGGAGGGGCGTTCTCGAGGCTTGTTAAGCATGGGCAAAACGCCAACCGCTTCATAGGCTACTAAATTTACAGTTCTGCTTTTGATTCCTCGTCTTCTGATGAAAAGTCACTGATTTTGTCTTGCGTTTGGAGAGGAGGTGCTCCTTGTTCTTGGGGTTCAATATTTTCAACTAAAATTTTAGCTGTGAATTGTCTAGCTTCTAAATCAGGATCCGGCCACTCTGCAATTATTCTTTTAGCTCCCAAAACACAAAATGTGGTAGAAAGATAAAGCCATGATTAAGGGACAAAAAAGAAGCGAAACTCATGAAATTAATGGTCATCTGAAGCTTAGGCTCATTTGTCATGGGATTGTTGCAGAGATCTATCGTCTTTGCCTTGGACTTTGTGGCGTTACCACACCAAGACTCGCACCACAACCATTCTTGGGGAGTAAGCATAGTTTGGAAGATCCTGAAAAAACCATGCATTGAATTAAAGGAAGAAATTGGAGAAATTGCACAGTTGATGGGGTTATTAATGTCGATCATTTGGCAAAATTATGACCCTAAATGGAATTTCAGTAGACAAAAGAATTTCAGAAATGCCCAAAATAATCAAAGAACTGGTAAAACATTAACTTACCTTATCAAGATTGGAAAGACTGTTTGGATTTGCTCAAAGTTTCATAGAAAACTCTTAGTTGATCTCCTGCTGCTGTTTCCCGGAATTTGACCAGATCAACAACATATAAAGCACTACAGAAGCACACCATGTTGTCAGGTAGGTTGTCATCATTAATGAGAAGTACCAAAATTAGCAAAAAATTTGTTCAATAAAAAGCTTCAGTTACCTAATATGATATGGTCTTCCTCGTAAATGGTCATTCCAAAAACCCTGTTTCAGAGAGTTAATTTTGCATAGATGGAGATAATTAAATTAGTTGATTTGAGGCATATCTACTTGTTCACAAAATTTGTAGCCATCCATTTCTTTGTTGTTGTCGCAGAATGGAGTTTAAGCAAGGGATCGGCCTCTCAAAGCCATGTCATAGAGTTCTCCCATGTCTGGCCTCACAATCTGGTCTGCATCAACAAATATAACCTGCAGGTCTCAAAAATATAACGTGCAAGTCCAAACTTATTAAATTAGACATTCCATAGTATCCAATATCAAGAAAAATGCCGATTCTGATCAGCATCGTAGTGTTTCTATGCTAGAACAGAGTAAAATACCTTTTTTGAGTTCAAGAGGAAAATGACATAAAAAATAGGATTTTATGAGCTCAAATGATTCGTTGCTTCTCTTTTTGTTTATGTAACCATGTAGGCCACTTATAGGTAATTAATTCGTACTCATAACCATATTCGTGAGCCATATGAGGGATTACATCCTGGAGATAGAAACAGAAACAATAAAAGATAGATGACCTAAACAATGCAAAGATATTATGCATGGATATTACTGAAATGGCAAAGCCAACAAAACCTTGAACTAAGGAAAGAGGTAGTTCTTTATAAACCAAAGATTGACAGGCCAATGCGTGTTCTCCCGTAAATGGCCTACATTCTGGTCTGCATCAACAAATATAGGACAAGTTTGGGACGTCAATTATAGCATTTTGCAAAAGACGTAATGTAAATTGGCTTTTGCTTGACATATAATCAAAATCAAAATATATACCAAATTAGAGAAGTATAGCTATAGATGAATATAATTATTTCATTTACATACGCACTCTTGTTGATAACATCCTTCAACATGACATAACCAAAAACCTCAATTCCCTAATTTCAAAACATGTATATTTTACATATGCAAGCACATGTAGAGAGGTGGAAACTTGTCAAGCCACAGAGGGCTAATATGACATGCATTCTAAACCATTTATCTACTTTCCTGAATAAGGAACAAATTCGTAGCCATGCCAGCAGAAAGGTTTCATGGTTGAATAATAGGCCGTAATTGTAAATAAATAAAAAAGATTAAATTAGTGGTAAACCAAGTTTGGTAATAAGGAACTACAATAAAATCTAAGGGACTATTTGGGTCATCCTATTAGTAACTGTTCCCATCTTTGCAAGGATGACACCTACTGCCAACTGATAAGTGTGCATTTTACACACTTATTGTGCTTTTAAATAAACAATTTAATTGACAAATTGAGCAAATATCTACTTATATATTGTGTTTATCTTGTACAATTAGGTACAACCTCAATTGGAAAGCAAATGGACAAGATTCGAGTGCAATCAAGCTAAAAGATGAGCAAATTTGATGTCCAAGGACCTAATTGAAAGAAATCAAAAGTTCGGGGACTTAATTGCAACATCCCAGAAAGTTGGAGGACTAAAGATGCAAATATTTCAAGGGCATTTTTGTGATAAAAGTCAAATTCGAGGACTAAATTGTAGAGGACTAGAAGATGGAGGACTCAATTGCAAATCATGGAAGGATGGGGCTGCCAGCTAACCACGCGATCGCGTGGTTAATATCAGATAGCGATCGCGAGATGAGCCAAAATTCCAACCCGAGAGTTTTCAAGTTAACCACGCGATCGCGTGGTCAAAATTTTGGGTAAAAATCTGGGCCGACCCGGTGCGACCCGGTTCAGCCCATATGCTATTTTTCGCGGATCTACGCGAAAAAAGTGGTTTTTAGGGCATTTTTGAGAGGGTTCAAGGAACTTCATCCATTATTCAACCACCAAACCCTAGCCCCCTTCCCTTTTTCTCTCTTTTCTTTCTTTTTCTTTTCTTTTCTTTTCCTTTCTTTTCTTTTCTTTGTTTTTTATTTAGTTTGTAAATTAGTTTGTAGTTTAGTTGTGTTTCTAAGTTACTAGCACCATTGAAGCAAGGAAGCAAGAAGTGAGGTGAAGATTCAAAACATTATTGAATGAATTTTGGGGCAAAAATCAAGGGAAGTTATTTATTTCATTATCTTGTATTTTTAATCTTTGATTTCTATATTTTGTGATGTATTTTTTTAAACCTCAACTTTTGTGCAATATTTATATAATGGGCTAGTTGTTTTATGTTGGGATGATTGATGTAGCTTAACTTAGTTTAAGTAATTTTAATGTTTGTTTATTAATTTTGAACTTATTTCATGTGTGTTTGTTATTGAGATTATTCCATGTGTTTGATTGATCACCAAATATATGTTTTGTGAAGTGTATGATAATCGAGAGATATTATGCATTTTAGACCAAATAACAAATGCTCTAGGTTCTTGTTAAGGATAGAGATATACCTTAAACCCTAGATGATCCATTGAGCTATTTTCACAAATAGTTAATGCAATTGATTGGGCCTTAATCGACATAGAGATATAGTAGGTTAGACCAATTGATTAGGGTTGATTTCACTCGAGAGAGGTAATTAACTAAGCTTGGAAAATCGGGTCTAACATTGTTAATGAGTAATTTATTAATTTGCATGTATTGAGAAATTACTTAAGCAAGAGTTAAGTGAAATCATGAATCCCAACTATTTTATCTTTCAATTTTCTTATTTTAATTTGGTTTAAAATTAGTTTTTTTAATTTAGAATTTCCAAAAATCCATCTTTTTAATTGTGTGTTTCTCTTTGTTGTTAGAATTAAATTAATTAAAGTTATATAATCTAGAGTATACATTCCTCGTGGGATCGACAATCCGGACTCAAAAAGTCCACTTTATTACTTGTACGCGACCCGTGCGCTTGCGGTACACTATTTTGAGCGAACATCAACTACGAGTTTGTTTATTTTCTCACTCACCGGATCAGCTCCCAAGTCCTGAATAACCCCTGAGTCGAATCGGCCATGAATCGTTCTCTAGAAATGCATTTGGACATTCTCTGACCACGTCTCCGGCGACTGGGTCATCACATGTGTTGCGGATGGGTCTTAGCACGAGCCCGCCAACTTCGGGCCTTCAAATGGGATCCAATTTCTCTCCTCAGAGCCCGCCACTCCTCGACCAGGATTCTGAAGTTTGCCTTCAACTCTAGTTCGAAACCGGACCCGTTCCAGAATCAGTGTGTTGGACCTTTTGTGGCCAGAAAAATGAACTCGCCAATTTCATAGGAGTAGGCAGGGGAGTATCAGAAGAGAGGTGTCATTACGGAGCGTATGAGAGAAGGAACTAGTAAAACATAATTTTATTGGGAACTGGTCTGCATTAATCCAGATGTTAATTTTGGTTGTAGGGACCATGACATGTTGATGGGTTCGAAGCGCGGAAGAAACGCCGGAAAGTTCCGAACTCAGGTTGTGGTTGGACGGATGAATCATGACCATGAATCATGTTGATGTTAATTTTTTTTTGCTCGAGCATAGCCGAGTCAAAGTCCGTTTCTCAAAAAAAAGCTCGACTCGAGCCGCGAGCCAAGCTTAGCCCGAGCTTTTTTCGAGCCGAGCGGCTCGAGCCGACGAGCCGTTTTGCCATCCATAGCTTCATATGCCCCAAGAATCATGACCCAATAAAGAACCACGACTTTCGAAACGCCACAAGGATTTGTCCAATCTCCTTGATAAGTTTCTGGTTTTAAACGCCACAAATATTCTCAAGAAATATTTGATAAGTCCGGTATTTGAACGCCACAAGAAATATTCTTGATAAGTTCGAAAAATATAGGAATCCACCTATAACTTTTATTGAATCCTCAATAAAAACTGTTTATATCAAAATCAAAGTCTGAATTACAATGAATGGAAAAAGAGTATAAATAAGTAAAATAATACCCTAGTCGCTAATCTACTCAAAATAGAATTCTAATTAGACTAAAATTATAAAATAGGCAAACAAATAATTAAAAACAAAATTTAACCTAAAAATATGCAAAAACCCTAATTTCCGTCTGCATAATTGACTTGCTGTTTTGAAGCCCCAAATGATGGAATTTGGCCATAAAATCAGTCGGCTCAAGGGCTTTAGCCCTTAAGTTTTGCTTAGTGGCCCATTTTTACTCGAAAAACACATATTATGCATCTAATTCCGACATTGTTGACTGGATTGCACTTTTATTTGGCTTGAATATTTAACTTTTTCCATCAAGTCTGCTATGACTCCGATTGTCAAGGGTCCGGAACACATCATACCCTCCTTCTTTAGGATGATTCGTCCCGAATCATAGCTTTGTTCATGTTGTTTCACTTCACCTCCTGGATCAAACGGAAAATTATTACTTCCATACCAGAGGGATGACCAATAGTATCCTGTAACTTGAGTTACATGAATGGATTGAAGTAGAAACTCCTGTGGGCATTGATGGTGTTGCCCAAATTTCCAAGTACATTTAACCCGCAAGACAAAATTAAATAAAGCGGGGAAGGAAATGTTAGGTTCATGAGGTACAAGGTATGGATCCTTGTATTCATGAATTATCACCGTCAATTCCATCATTTGAACCATGAGACTCTTCTCTTCGCCTCTTTTCTCTTTTGTAACTTCTTGTTCAAATTTTTATTCTTCAAACTCAACCACATCTTCTACCTCCACATTCGTATCACCATGTTCGCACACTACCTCATCACTATTCAAATGTGGATTTTTCAATTCAAAGTTCAAATGTTGAACTTCTACACCAACTTTCATTTCAATCCTCTTATCATCAACAATTTCATTCCTAATCAATTCCTCATCAAATTTTGGAGTTTGTTTATTTGTTTTTAATTTCAACTCTCCCTCATTCTTATCAATATCCTTATCCCACGATGCCTCCTATTACACCACTTTTCACTTTCCTTCCTTACCCTCCGTGAATCTTCTAATGTCAACCCATATAGTGCGCATGTTTTCCCTTTCTTAAGGAATTTGTATATGTGCATACTCTTATCATAAACAGCCTCCCTCCTACGCCTCCAAGGTTTTCCCAATAAAATATGATAAGATTTCAATGGTACTACATCACACCATACATCCTCACTATACATTCCCTGGGTGATAGGCACTAGAACTTGTTTGGTTACTTTGAGATTCCCAAACTCCCTCATCCACGTCATCCTATAAGGTTTATAGTGTGGTTCTAGGGGCAATCCTAATTTTTCAACCACGGTACTACTAACGAAATTAGTAAAACACTTTCCATCAATCGCCAAACTGCACCCCTTATGATCCACATAACATCTAGTTTGGAATAAAGAGCCCGGATCATAATCCATTCCTTATGTGGCGTTTAAAAAAAATTCAAGAATGAAGAGGATTTACACATCAAATAGTAAGAACGAATTTTAATGTTGACTTGGAAGGAAACGAATATCAAGAATTTAAGGAAATTCAAGAAAGTGATTCTTGAATTTAGAATAACTCTTTTTTTTTTTTTGAATAATGAATTTTCGGAATTAAATAAAAATAAAAAAATAATTTTTTTTTAATAAATCCGAAAATTCGACACGAACGCAACAAAACAAACGGAACAGGAGTTGGATAAGAATCGAATAAAACAAACACTTTTGAATTTTTGTTCGATTTTGATATGGATCAAAAACTGAAAATTTTTACTGACACGAAGAACAAAAAAAAAAAAAAAAACACTCAACAAGATATGGATGATTTTTATGGGTCTCGATGATAAACATAAAAATCAAACTTGATAGAAAAACACAAGAACCTGAATTCAGAGTCCAGCTCTGATACCAGATGATAAGATTCGAAGCTCGGAAGAAACTCCGGAAAGTTACGAACTCAGGTTGTGGTTGGACAGATGAATCATGACCCGATATTCACGACGCGATGGCTCGACGATGCGGAATAAAGAACCACGATTTTAGAAACGCTACAAGAATTTGCCCAATCTCCTTGATAAGTCTCTGATTTGAACGCCACAAATATTCTAGCAAATATTTGATAAGTTCGAAAAATATAGGAATCCACCTATAACTTTTATTGAATCCTCAATAAAAACTATTTATATCAAAATCAAAGTCTGAATTACAATGAATGGAAATAGCGTATAAATAAGCAAAATAAAATCCTAGTCGCTAATCTAATCAAAATAGAATTCTAATTAGACTAAAATTCTAAAATAGGCAAACAAATAATTAAAAACAAAATTTAACCTAAAAATATGCAAAAACCCTAATTTCCGTCTGCATAATTGACTTGCTGTTTTGAAGCCCCAAATGATGGAATTTGGCCATAAAATCAGTCGGATCAAGGACTTTAGCTCATGAGTTTTGCTTAATGGCCCATTTCTACTCTAAAAACACATATTATGCATCTAATTCCGACATGGTTGACTGTATTGCACTTTTATTTGGCTTGAATATTTAACTTTTTCCATCAAGCCTGCTATGACTCCAATTGTCGAGGGTCCGGAACACATCACATGTTTTTTGGGCTTGAGTGGGAAACTTGTTTTTTGTATCCATGCTATTGAGCATTCTATTATTGCCTTAATTGAAGAGCAAAAGTTAGAATAATATTTCTCCATTTCTATTCACGCTATAATTCAACAATAGAAGATAAAAAATTGAAATTTCCTTTTTCTTTTCTAGTCAACTAGTGTTCGTACGTGCCTGCAAGCATACTTTTAAACACAATAGCGTGGGGAAAAGCAATGTGAGCTGAAAGTAAAGATTGCTGTATTTGTATGAATTTATATGTGAAATAGAAAAAGATGATGAGGGAAAAAAACTATAATGATAAGCAAATACAAAGTACTCAAATTTCTCTTGCATTGGATAACAACATTCATACAAGAACTATACGGAGAAGAAAAACATATATAAGAAGACAACTCTTAGTAAACATAAATAAAAGCCTTATATAAGTGGAGGAAATCCAACTTCATAAAAAAAAAAAATATACATGTTGAGGATTTTTTTAACAAACATTACATCATTTAGATTGTGAGGAGATGGACTTTTGACTAAAGCAAATTGCTAACCGATATTTATAGACACATTATAGCATGACAGAGGACAAAGGAAATAGATAAGGAATAACTACCAAAGGTTAAAAATCAAACTTACTCTGCAGCCTCTATATTCCATTTTACAAAGCAGCCCTTTGTTTATTATTGAAATTGGAAATTGATGAATGATATTCATATTTCCAGAATTGTGAGTAAGTTAGATTAACTCAATCTTCAAAGCTTGAAGCATTACCTTTGTTCTTTTCTGATACAAACATAGCAATGGACATCATATCAACCATTTTATACCTATATATCCTGGTTAAATCCAAAAACATCTGCAGAAAAATTAAATGAAGTGTAAGCATGGTTATAAGTGCCAAAAGATCATTGTGTAATTCACAAAATACTTGTTGGCTTATTTAAAATCCATCAAATACTATAACCACCAAAAAGGGATTTTAGATTAGAAAGAAGAAACAAGCAAAACTATAAAAGAATTGAAATAATATATGGACGTTGTTTAAAACGCATTATATAAGTAGGAATATAAAACTTTTCACATGCCACGTGTGTGGATTACAGAGACTGATAACATTTATTGCATATTTGTTTTATGAATGTTTATAGTATCTTCATAAACATTACACAATACTTTCAAAAGAAGTTAATATAGTTGCAACATTCTACACAGACAAAGAAATTTTTCTGCCATTGCTCTTAGAGTAAGTCAACTCTTCCTACTTGTTGACAATTAACAAAATATACTAAAAATATAAGGAAATTAGACTAATTAGAAATGAACATTGTGGAAAAAAAGGCTCAAAATATTAATAAATAATAAATTACTAAAGCCAAAACAATACCTTGAAAGCAACGTAAGTCATGAAGGAATTCTCAATCCTAATGGCACTTCTAGTCTGCTTTCCTGGCTCATTTTCAATCTGCACATACACATTCAATTTGCACAAACACGGAGAAGATAATTAAAGAGTTAATTAAATACGTTATAAAAAAATTGAACACATGCAACAAACTTGATATGTCCCGATGAATAAAAAATTGGAATTTCTAAGAATATTTGTTAGTTTTAATGTTTGGCAAAATGGTCACTTATGAGTAGAGTTAAAATGTGAGATACAACTTAAAATTGTATTGAAAATTTTAATCAATAATCAATGTATTAAGTCCCTATTAAAATCTAGATTTTAATCTAAATCAAAGTCAACAATCAATCTCAACCATATAATTCATGAGTCCCACGACTTTTCAATCACTCAGATCATCAACTTTTATCAAAATCAACTAAAAATCTGATTTTAATCTCCACTAAACTGTGACTAAATTGGTTCATTATTTAATTAATGAAAGTAAAATATATGTTGTTCTAAACTAATTAATACTATTAAGCTTATTTTCAAAAAAAAAAAAATAATACTATTAAGCTCCAAGTAAAAATTAAACAGCTTCCAAGTTAGAGATTGCAAAAAAATTCGATTCGTCCCGTCGATCCGTCGACCCGATCCGATCCGAAAAATCCCGATCCGTGGATCGACGGATCGAAATTTATGTGATCCGCCCAAATCCGAAAATTTACGGAGCGGATTTGGATCGGGGCCGCCCCGATCCGCGATCCGACATTTTTTTAATATAATTTTTTTTATCATGTATAAAAATCTAATATGTAAATTTTGTAGCAAACTTTAATTTCTGGGAATAACCTGCAATTTTTGCATTTTAAAGAAAACACATTTTTCATGTACTTTATTTGAAGAAAGAATTCCAATAAGTGATGGCAAAAAAACTCGATCCGTTGAATTGGCGAATTGGCATCTATACGTCTCGTTTCAATAAAATAAAAATAATAATTTTTCTAAATTTTTTTAAAAGATTTAATTTAAAATATATTTAAAAACATTTTAAAAAAAATATTCGTCGGATCGGTCCACGAATCGGTGGACCGATCCGCCCCGACCCGACCTGAAATTTGACGGATCGCGGGGCAGATCCGAATCTGACCAAAAAAATTCAGGATGGGATGGATCGGGGTCCGATCTGCCCCGTTACCATCACTATCCAAGTGAAGTAGATATTCAAGTTTAGAAATAAAAGTGCCGCAACTTCGAGTTATATCATGCATAATTTAACTTAGAATAGCAATTACAAACCATGTAACAACTACATTTCGTATGCATTGAATTTTACCAGTCAATCCTCAAGGTAATATAGATATTGGAAAACAAAACTGAGTAAGAAAATGGCACTTCTTAGTTGCATGTACTGTGACTTTTACCTGTCAACACTTAAGTAATATGGACAATATTCTTTAAAAATGAAGTAAATTAGACAAACAAACACAACCAGCATATTGATAAAGAATATTATTTATTAGTCACGATAAAAATGGGAAACCAAATCTTAGAAAGAACGAAGAAAGGGACATAAGAACTTTGGCACGGATACAAAGACAACCCTAAAGGATATTCAAGAAATGTGGGCAAACCAGATGCCTCTGTTCGGATAACATAAATTTTTTTGGTTTTTTTTTTTAATTTTTAAACCAAATTTTAAATTACACAATTCTCCAAATCAATCTCTAACACTACATATTTTCTTTCTCCAATTTTTAACCATCCAACTACCTAAAAACTAACAAAAAAAACTATATTTTTTTCCTTGGTAGCCATCGAACAGGTGCTAAAAAGGCTTCAAAATTTTTTGTAAAGGTAGGGTCAATTACACAAAATACCACTTAAGTTTAATCAAAATTTCAAATCTTTCATTAATGTTTAAAATTTACTCAAACTATCACTATGTTTACGTAACTTACTCAAATTACCACTTGGTGCAAAAAAATAACAAAGTTTAAAGATAAAGACTCAAAATATAATTTTGAACCCGAAAACAAAATTGCAAGGAGGCTCCCGTCACGACCACCTCTACAGCCACCACCACCGCCCTCCTCTGATTTCTAGTGCAAAATCACACCAGAATGCACCAGTAAGACCACCTTCCTTCCACTATATATATATCGTACCAAGCAATGACATTCTCTGCATCAAAATCTCTCTGTCTCTCTCTAGCCCAGAAGAAACACACTTCTTCATCAAAAAGCACTCTCTCTTGCTTACAAACAAAAAGATATGGGGTATCAGTCTTATTCTTCTACGATAAGCTGTGAATTGAGAATCATTAGAGCTAAAAAATATAGATCTCGAACCCTAGGGAGAAGTATTTGTTAGATTCCAACAAAAGAGTCCAAATAAACACCCAGAAAATCCCAACAAAATCTGAGTTGATTTGGAATTAAACTTTCTCTTTATACTGCTCCAGAAGTGTAGACAACTCCATTTCCTTGCTCAAACAAGGAAGTGTCATTTTCGAGCTCCGCTGGAGAAGCACTGCACCATTTATTGGCAGAATCAAAGGCTCAAAATTCTTGGAAAGAATTGAGATTCCGTGGAAAAATGTTTTCTTAACACCAAATATGGGGAAATTGAGAATTGGGTTGCAATGATCCCAAAAGATCATAAATGGGTGGATGAAGATGCTAAACCATGTAGTACACTCTCCCGATGCGGTCAAACAACGGTACGTTCAGCTGCAATTTTGCACCTCAGAGGAGCGAGGACGGGAACGGTGGTGGCTGCTAGTGAGGCGGTGGTGGTGACACTGTTACAGGGGTCTCCCTGCAAATTTTTAGGGAATCAAAATTATATTTTGAGTCCTTATCTTTAAACTTTGTTTTTTTTTTTTTTTTTGCACCAAGTGGTAATTTGAGAAAGTTACAAAAACATGAGTTGTAGTTTGAATAAGTTTTGAACATTAATGATAGATTTGAAATTTTATTTAAACATAAGTGTTATTTTGTGTAATTGACCCGTAAAGGTAAGATGAGTGTATATACACTCTTGAGAGCTATTTTAGGATAACGTGCCCTCACTCGGCCCCTATACCTATACTCTCCCTTTAAGCCACTATTTGGTAAATGTCCTTTTTGGATTTATAAATTAATTTATAAATCATACAATTTTTTAAATTATTTTTTAATCACACACTTTTTTTTTTCAATTTTTAATCACTATTTTTTATCTTAAAATTATAAATAAATTAATTTATAAATCAAATAATGTTATCAAACGGAGATAGCCAGCCAAGAAAACATTTAGTTCCTATCTAGCTGGTCATTTCTTATCAAGAAAATAATGTATTCTACATTTCTACTTTATCAATCACATAGAGACAAGACTATAACAGGACATTACATGGATGTCAATTTCCATAATCATTAGATGGTAATCAAGGAACATTTTTTATTTCTTTGTATAACTATTTGGATAAAGCTACACTTACTAACAAAATGATACTAACAACTTACTAACATAAATTAATACATATTTTAACATTTAACTAAAAATATAATTAATATCTTATTTCACATATTATCTTATTAAATTTAACACATAATAAGTTCTAAAAAATTAATAACTTTAAAATTTTATAAAATTTATTATGCCTGTTTATGATCCTCATATACTTCACGAAAAAAGAAAAAATTTAATTAGAAGTTTACATAGAGAATATTTAGAATTGGAAAGATTAGGAAGAGACTTAAATACTGATCCTATTGCTATAGAAAAATATAGAGAAATTAAAAGGCTAGTTTTACAACATAATGAATATTTAAAATTAAAAGAAGAAAACTTAATTAGATAAGAAGATATAAGATATATGGATGAATTTGAAGAAAGATTTTTAAGAAGAATTAGACAAAGATTATAATTTCGCAAAATAAAATTTCACTTTCACGATCCAACCCACAGTGGTATCAGAGCTAGTAGTTATACTTAAAAATATATTTAGAAAAATGTCTAAAAAATTACCAATAATTGAACCTAGAGTATATAATTATAAATCTAAAGATTTACCAAATAACAGTCATTGGCCATTAATAACTGAAACATATGAAAAATTTATACCATTTATACTATCAGGAGAATGAGGATTTGGAGAATATAAACAATTAAATTGGACAAATTTATTTTAACTAAATAAATTAGGAATAAGTTTGGATAAAACTACAGAACAAAATTTAGAACAAGCAAAAACTTCAGAACAAGTTCAAGAAATTATCAATAATTTACCATTAGAAATAAGACAAATGATAGAAATAACTAATGATTATAAGGATATAAACAAAAATATACTCACACAAATATTAGAAGTAAAGCAATATGTAAATTACCTATCAAAACAATTAATAACCTTAGAAAACCAAATTAAGCAAATAAATGATAAAATAAATAAAATAAGAAATATGGTAAGAGTATATGAAAACCCAATAGAAATTGCAGAGTAAAAAACTAATATAGAACAAATAAATATGATAAGAACAATTAAAGAAGAAGAAATATGGAAAAATGATTTACATAAAAGATTAGATAATATACAACAAAATATTGAAATTATAAACCAAAATATAACAAAAATATATGATGAAATGGAAAAAAGAAAACCTAAAAGAATAATAACTGACAAAGAATTTAAAACCATCAATATATTAGGAATAAATATGATTACTGAACAAATAGAAAAATTTATGGAAAATCCTAAAGAAGAAGGTGGAGAAGATTATATAATAGAAGAAGATTATATAGAAAAATTTAAAAACCTTAAAATAGAAGAAATTAATATGAATGAATAACAAAGAGCTTTAGTACCAACAGGACAAAATCTACCAGAATATATACAACAACCAGGAACTAATCAAGTCAAAAAAGAAAATACAAGTAATACTAATCCACAAAATACACCAGAAATTTATATGAATCAAAGACAAAACACAAATTTTAAAACAAATAATTTTATACCACAACAAAAATATTACACCAAGCCAAGTAAAAATTATCCTATAGAATATACACCATGGAGAAGTATGGAAACACAAATTAGTTCAGAAGGAAGATGGATAGATTTAGGATGTGTGCAAGATGTAGATCATGAATTAGAATTATGGATGAAATCTATGGCTATGATGCCCTATACTAAAGAATTAACAGGAAAGTAATTACAATTAATGTTAGAAAATACATTTATAGGAACCACTGCAAGATGGTAGGGAAATTTAACAGAAACTTATATATGACAGATTAGAGGAAATGACCAAGATGAAATAGGAACTATTTTAAGCAGATATGAAGATGCATTAAAAAGAGAATATACATTAGTAATAGACAGAGATACCAAAATTAGCTCAAGACTAAGAAATAGATATTTATTAGAAAATCTATCAATATGTGATATGTGTTACTTTAAACAATTTGCATGTGAATTTAGAGAATATTTTGAAAAAGTAGAATATAATCAAGAAACATATGGTATGGAAATTATGAACCAAATATTCTTTAAATTACCAAACCCATGAAATTTAGAATTATTTAAGGACTGAGAAAAATTAGAAATACCATTAAGTAATAATAGTCTAGGAGCAAGAATACAATTTATAGAAATGAGACAACAAGAAAAATGTATGGAAGCAAATAATATGATAAAATTCCTTAAAACAAGTAAAAAATCATTATGCTGTGATAAATTACAATATAAACCAACACAATGGGGATATCATCTAGAAAGAAAATATAAGAAAAAGAAATATTATAGAAAAGATAAATTTAGAAACAAATTTAATAAATACAAAAAGTCATATAATAAAACATTTAAAAGGTATAGAGTACCATATAAGAGATATTTAAGGCAAAAAAAAAAAAACTAAAACATACCTTAAAAATCCTAGAAAATGTAAATGCTATTCACGTGGAGAAATAGGACATATATCTCCAGAATGTCCTAAGAAAGATAAAAAGACAAATATGATGTATATCTCATTAATAGAAAAAGAAAATTACAACTTATTACCTATTGAACAAGAAGAAGAATGAGAAGAAATTCCTGAAGATGAAGAAATTTATGAACTAGAAGAACATGAAGTAATAAATACAATAATTGAATTAGAATCTTCAGAAGAAAGTGAATCTAATGAATCTAGTGAAGAAGAATATTTATATATAAATATGATTAGACAAATTAGTGAAGAAGGTACATCTAAAGAATATGAATACCAATTAGAAGAAAATGAAGAACAACTAAATGAAAGATTAATATTTAATCCTAAAATGTATGAAAAGATCTTAAAATCAAAATTAGATGTAGAACCAAAAGAAATATTTAATTTACCATTTTGCCAGAAAAACAAATAAATAGCATATGTAGCAAAAATCATAGTCACCCTATAAACATAAGAGATACTACAGGAAATACATTAATACCTATAATAAATGAAGTAATTATAAGACAAGAAATAAACCTATTGAATCCTGAACTAAAAGGAAAAATAAAGAACATATATTTAGGAGCCATACAAATTATAGCAAAAGCCTATTTCAGAGAAGGAATAGATACACCTATAGAATTCTATATTATGGATGATAGAATTGTAAGTTCAGTACAAGATGCTCTAATAGGAATTGTAAGGAAACTTAATGTACCAAAAAGTAAAATTTACAATAAGACCAAATTTCAGCATAAGTATGAGAGAACAAAATAAAAATAAATCCTTAACATTATATTACAGGTTAAGAGGGATAGATATGAAACCAGGAAGTAAAACTATAAGTTTAACTATTAGAACAATATATGATTTTACTAGTAAACAAGAAGTAAAAATTAAGAATGCTACAAGAACACATATAATAGAACCCATATTTCAAAATTTATTGGAATACAAACTAACTAAAGAAAATCCAAGAATGACAATACCAGAAGATATAGAAATAGATTTCAATCAAGCTAGAAGATTAGTAAATATGGATAAACCACAAATAGAATTTGGAAGAAGATCAATTAGCCTAAGAAGAAATACTAATACAAGATCATTACCTGAAATAGAAAATAAAAATGATTCAGAAAAACAAATAATGACAAAAATACATAGAAAAATACCAAGAATGAATCTATCTAAAAGAAATGAGACAAAACAATTTGAAGTTATGATAGAAATTAGAATAAATGGAGAATGGAAAGAGCAGAAAGTATTAATAGATACTGGAGCAACTGTATCTCATATAAAAGAAAACATAATAGGAGACTTAGAACTTAAAGTAACAAATAATTCAATTCAAATACAAGATTATTTTGGAAATATTCATCCCATTAATACTTATGTAGAATTACCAATAAGAATAAATAAAAGAAATGAAATAATCATAAACATGTACGTAGAACACACAGGAAAGGTAAATACAGAATTACTATTAGGAACAGACTTCTTAGAGCAAGTAAAACCATAATACATAAAAGATGATAGAATGCTATTAACAATACAAAATGAGAATCTAGTTATACTAAGGTTATTATGAATAAAATACAAGGAGGAAGAGAACATATTTATATACTAACCAAAATGAATTACAATGGATATCTTAGCAGAAATTATCATGGATTATTTGATACAGGAGCATCATCCTGTTTATTTAAAGAAAATGTATTACCCCCAGAAATGTGGAGTAATAAAAAAGATAATGAAGAAAGAGTAATACTTGCAGGATTTGATGGAAGCACAAACCTAATAACTAAAGTAGTAAGGAATGTTAAAATACAAATAGGAAAATATGAATTACAAATACCTTATATATATATCAATTTGATGATATGCCAGGGGATATATTATTAGGAAATAACTTCATAAAACAATATTATTCAATAACTATTGATGAAAAAGTTATACTTTTATCTACCCCTTGTCACCATATAGCAATAGCAATAAGAATTAATGATCTTTACTGTAGAGAAAAAATGCCTCATATTGCAGCTCAGCGTGGTGAGGATAGACAAAATTAACACAAACAACACAATATATGCCTAATAAAAATAGAATAAATCTAGTACAAGAACATTTTGATCAAATTGTAATAAAAAATATTACAGAAAAATTATTAAAATTATCAGGAGATAATCCTTTGAAAAAAAGGCACATAAATAAGCATATGGCAGAAATTATACTAGAAGATGACACTAAGATTATTAGTGTAAAACCAATTAAACATACACCAAAAGAATTACCTGAATTTGAAATGCACATAAAAGAAATGCTAGAAAAGAAGTTTATTAGAAAATATAACAGTAAACATAGTAGTCCAGCCTTCATTGTAATAAAACATGCAGAACAAAAAAGAGGAAAATCTAGAATGGTAATTAATTATAAAAGGTTAAACACTTATACAAAAGAATTAAAATATCCAATACCAAACCAACATGTATTATTTAACCAAATTAGAGGAAAGAAATATTTCTCTAAATTTGATCTCAAATCAGGATTTTATCATATTATGTTAACTGAAGAATCTAGACATTTAACAGATTTTACGGTACCACAAGGATTTTATGAATGGAACGTATTACCTTTTGAATTTAAAAATAGTCCAGGAGAATTCCAAAGGTACATGGATAAAATATTTAAAGATTATTATCATTTTATTATAGTATATATTGATGATGTTCTTATTTACTCTGAAACCAGACAAGACCACTTAAAATATTTAAATATTTTTATAGATATTGTAAGGAATAATGGAATTATATTATCAGCTACAAAAATGGAGATAGCTAAAGAAAATGTATAATTTTTGGGATCTATAATAAGCCAAGAAGGAATAAAACTCCAAAAACATATTGGTACAAAAATACAAGAATTTGACAATCATATAAAAGATAAAACACAATTACAAAGCTTTTTAGGACTTGTAAACTAGACTAGGAAATATGTACCTAACTTAGCAAAACATTTAATCCCATTACAAAAAAGATTAAAAGGAAAAACTAGTTAGACACCTTGGTCTAAAGGCGAAGAAGAAGAAGTACAAAAAATTAAAGACATTTGTAAAGATTTACCAGAATTAGAATTACCCAAAAAAGAATGTGATTGGATTATAGAAATCGATGCATGCGAAACAGCATGGGGAGCAATACTTAAATATATTTATCCAAATGAGGATGAGGAAATGATTGCACAATACACTAGTGGCAGTTTTACTCAAACTAATTATCATATAAATGAAAAATAATTATTAGCTGTCAAATTTGCTATTAAAAAGTTTGAATTATTTATTGTTACTACAAAATTCAAAATTAGAACAGATAATACACAACTCAAATATTGGTTAACTAAAGAAATTGATCCAACTATTGCAAATAAAAGGTTAATTAGATGGCAAGTAGAACTTAGCCATTATGATTTTGAAATTATTCATATTAAGGGTACGACAATGTTATTGCAGATTATTTATCAAAACATGGAAGGCATACTTAAGAAAGTAGAAGAAATTAACTTGGCCATGGGTCAAATGAATATCAACTATTCAAATCTATTAAACCATGTGAATACTTGCATGGCGTAGATTGTACAAATTAAAAGTGAACTAGCCTTTTACAAGTCAAGGGTTAATTCTCTTGAGGAAATGTACAAAGGAGGAGTCTCTCCTCATTGTAAGCATCCGAAAATCATATTGGTTTTCAGCAATAAAAATCTATATTCTCTCTATCTATTGTCTTTCTTTTCATTCCTAGTTCAAAATTTTCTTTCATCACACCAATCCAGAAACAGTTAGCAGAAGGTATGAGTAACTAGAACTTCACATAGATATATATGAAGTCATAAAATAGTTAGTAATACTCTATTTATTTATGAGTTCATAAGTTTATTCTTTATAAAACTTTTGTTAAAAGAGTACATTCAGAGGTAGGAAACGAAACTGGATTGTGCTGAACCTCTTTGAAGTGTTTGTTTAAGTGTTAAACAGAAAGTGTTGGAGTAAGTCTTTAGAGCATCCTTTAATGCGTAAGTCTTTCGAGCAGCAACGATCTCCTATGGAGTTGTGTTTAATACTTAGATAAATAACTGAAGAGTCTTTGGTAAAAAATCTTTTAAAATTAGATTTACAAAGAAGCGTGATGGATCCATAGATAGAAAGAAGTATTATTGATTATTTATGGTGGATTATATATCGTCTTTTTTATTGATATTATCCAAGTACTGTTATCATAGTTTTAATTTATCATTTTGCTTATGATATCTCTTACATGTTTTTACATATGTTAAAAATTTGTTTTTTCTATTCTAAGAATTAACTATTTGAAGAGGATTTGAATTAATAAATTTAAATATCTAGTTTTATAATTTATGAATTCAGAACATTTAATAGAATTAAATCATTCAGAAGTAAGCGACTTTAAGTATTTAAAAGAAGAAACAATTAAACAATTAGAAATTACAAGAGAAGATTTTATAATTTATTAGACTACGCAATAAAAGAACCCTCATTTACAGATTTTTCACAATTTACTATAATTATAGTAAATAAAGGAAGAATAATTAGTGATCTAGAGAAAAAAATTGAAGAATTAAATATAATTATTGAAGAAAAGAGTTTAACATATAATAGTATATATTACGCATTTTATGTTAATAATAAAATTAGAGATATAGACATAACATCAGAAAACTAAAAGAATTATAACTAGAAGGATAACATAGTAATTAAACATTCAAAATTTTTGTCTTTTAGCCGTTAGTACAACTATTAGTACAGTTTGTTAGTACATATAGCAAGGTCCTAACTATTTCTTGTCATTGAATATTGTGTCATATTTTATTAGTACATTCCCCATAATCAGTTAACAAACAAATATCACACTGGCCCCCACCCCCAATTCCCAACGGAGAATCTAGTATTTGGGACGATACATCCATTTTTAAATAAACAATCACAAATATAGGTTACCTACAAGTCATGCCAAGGCCCGAATTAATTGCAACCCCTCGTTCTATGTGGAAATTAAGCCTAAGTCAGTTATTAGAGTTTGCATTTCATTTTTCATGAGAAAAGGGAATAGTTTCACAAATCAGGTAGTTATTATTATTTATTCATTTATTTATTAATAAAAAAGGAAAAAAAAAAAAAAAAAACAATTCCTCCCCCATCCCAAATCCCCCATACCGACTGCAACAAATACCTAATTCCTCCCCCACCACAAAATCACTCTTGCACAATAAAAAATCAGTAAATAAGACGGTGACCTCCTCTTCTCCTCTCTCCTCCGACGATGATGGTGATATCTCCTGTCCTCTCCTCCGAAAATGATGGCGACCTTCCCCTCGTTTTCTCCGGCGAAATCCCCTACAATACCCCATGTGACAGTGATTCGCCACTTTATTTTGGGTGATGACGGTGGAGGTTCGTCGAAGGGTGTGGTTGCGGGTTGTACGATGGTTGATTTTCTTCTAAGCAAACGGGCAGCCTATTGCGCACTATGGACATTACGCTTTTTGCTTCTACCTACATGTTAAGACCTACTATGGTGGTTTCCTCGTCCGCTCTGCTGCATGACAGTCGCCGTCAATTTTTGGTGAATATTTATTTGTGGTAGTTTTGTTTTTGTTGGTGGTGGTGTTGTAGGCGGTGACCGGTGGTGAGGTTATATGCAGGAGGTTTGCATTGTGGTGATGGGACTTTGATGGTGGTGGTGTGATGATGGATCTGTTGTGGTGGTGGGATGCAGGCAACCTGCGGTGGCTGGAGGTAGACCATGGCGTTCGACGGTGGTGTGATGTTTGAAATTGTTACAGGTCACATGTTGTTTTTCTTAGGTCACATGCTAGGCTCAGGTCACATGTTTACTTAAATGTTCATTTTACAAGGTCACATGTTCATTTGATCTCCTGTTCATTTTCTAAAGTCACACACGTTCATTTCTTCTCCTATTGATTTTCTCCAAGTCACACAGTCATTCAATTCCTTAGGTCACACGTTCAGTTCGTCAAGTCACATGTTCATTTTCTCAAGTCACGTGTAATAATTCGTAGGTCACATGTAATAATACCTAGTTCGGGATGGTGGTTGTCGGTGTTCGTCGGAGATGAAGGTGAGCATGGTGGTTGTGATGATGCATCAGAGATTGTGGTGGTGGTCCGTGAGAGAACATGATTATGATGGTGGTGGTGCGTCGGAGATGTGGTGGTGGTGATTGTTCATCGGAGATGGTGGTGAGGCGTCGGAGCCTTGGGTGATGTGTCAGTCGGACTTGGAAGTAATGATACTGAAGTTGGGGGATGGGGTGCGTTTGAGATCACTATTTATATATATATATATATATATATATGTCATATGTAATAAGCACCTGATTAGTGAAAAAATGAAAGTTATTTCTTAATTATGAATTTTGAATCTGTAAAGGCCTGAGATACGTATTTTTCCCTTGTTCTTTTACAGGAAATTAAGATCCACTTAAAATTTCAAAGACCAACAACAATGCAATCCAAGGTTTCAAAACGACAAAAATTGAAGTTCTACAGTGATACAAACCGGAGTTCGAAAGTGAGAGAAATACCCAAAGAACGAGGAGTTTTGGAAAAGATAACTGAAATTTGAAAAGAAAAAATAGGCACTTTTGTTTGATTTACCTTGACATTTTGTAGAGCTCCAGGAATTTGTCATTACTTTTGTATGTAAATAAATTGTTATTTTCAAGATACAATTAAAGAGAAACAACTGAAGGGTTTATTTTTGATAGAATAAAACCGTTGCATTATTTATTGAAAAGAAAAACTGAAGGGTTCATTCTTGAAGAGAAACAAACGAAGGGTACAAAATAAAAGCTAAAGTATTAGCCATTGCATTATTTATTGCAAAGAAATTCCTTTTTCTTTTATATGTTTGATGAATACCTATATCAATCTTTCGCTTCAATCTTGCATTTCTCCTATGTTCATCACATATGTATTTACGCTTAGCCCTAGCCTCTCTGCGCAATGCATTTTTTTTTCATTCCCCCACTATCGACTGAATGAGGACTTTTTCATTTTTCATCAGCACTAAATCCAATAACTAATTTATTTTCACCGATCTTGTTAAAACAAATAAATCAAAAAACCCATTAGAAGAATCTTCAAATAATAATTTAAGTCAATAATTTCACAAATATAAGAGAAAATATAGTAAACATTACAACGTATAAATGACAACCTAAAAATGAATTGAACATAACAATCTATGAATAGAATGAACAATATACAAACTAAAAATGTTTTTATGCACACTTTTAGGTCTGGATAGTTTGGACAGTCAGAATATCAAACTAAAATAATCTACAAACAGTGCTAACTTCTAAAGCCTTGATTACTCCCTCAAGCTCTCCTTCCTTTATGGAATGTTCTAGATAAGGCAAGTGGGCTGAGAAATAAGAAAGAATTTTGCAATGAAATGGTGAAGAATTACATAAAGCTGTTCCCTAGCACTCAATCCAAAAATAATAATGAAAAGAATGTTTCCCATTGGCGTATTTATCTCCCCTTAAGAAAATTCAAAGGAAAGGACAACACACCATAAAGAAGGTATTCTAGGAGCATTTGAAAATGTGCTATTGGTGGAGAGGGGAATTGACTGTAGAAGTCCAAGTTACCATAAAATAGAAGCCAAGAGTCTTGGAAGTTGGAACAAGAAAAGCCTTTTGTCAAGGAAGCAACCATAGAAAATATCTCTGGACAAAATAGAGAGCAAAAAAGATTATTCTTGCTGCTTTGCTATCTGATAAAATAGTGTGGATGCTACCACGGACGAATCCAGAAAATCAATTCAGCACGAGCAGACTTGTTTCAACACAAGCGGATACTACTAAGTAAGAGGAAAAAAAATTCCACACTAAAATTATAAGGTAAATTTTTATTATTTTTTTTGCAAATCCAGTCCGAGCAACTGAACACTCTAAACATATGCTAAACTCGTCCCTGGATGCTACTAAGCATCACTTGCTTCATTTTGACATCGCATACGAAGGACCAATGGAACAATTTGAACAAAGAATTATAGCCTGTATAAGGCTGTAATGTAACTTTATGCATTCTTATCAATGTAACATAGGTTGTTCCAAGCGACAACACAATGAATTTCTTTATGATCTTCTACTCTTCTGGGAGGAGACAAGATGTGCTAAAGCCACATGAATTTTTTGACACATTGTGGGTTTCGAGTTGTTTAGTGTTTACAATTAAAATTCGTTCAACTTTCCAATCTTTATGAAGCCAATCCTGTGAAACTCTCGTGTTACATCACAATCCTTGAACATATAGTTATGACACAGAAACAAAAGGGAGGAGGATTTGAAAATTATGGATTTGTTGACATTATCATTGACATGGAAACTTTAAAAGACTTAAAATTGAACCATGATGAGTATAATCATTTCATTTTCCAAAAATTGAAGATTAGCTATTCAATCATGACATTCATAGTACTGCAAGTTCTCTTCACATATTCCATTTGCTTCCAAAAGATTTTTTTTATTTTTTTTATTTTGAATTCACAGATAAAATACAGTAGAGAAAATGGATATGGCCTGAATGGGCTTTCTCCTTGCCTAACGATAAATTGCTGATTATGTTAAAAAAATAAAAATGTATAAAAAAAAATCGTTTCATCGGACGAAAAAATGAACAGTGTATTTGAAAGTGGCTCTTTTATATATGTTAGTATTAGTATTAGTATTAGTATATTTGTATTAGTAAGTATATATATTAGTATTAGTAAGTATGTGTGTAGGATAAGATAGGAGATAGGATATAGGATATGATAGGATAGGATGTATTTCATCTTTATTATATATATATATATAGACTGACCATAGTTACAAAATTTGAGTCTTAAATCTCATCTTAATGTCAAAATCTCAAGAAAACTAACTACAAATGCAAATCTAAAACATTGTATGTTGATTTTCAACATGGCATTTTATCTTCTACGTCTTTTTTTTTTTTTTTTACTCGTCAAGGTCTTTCATCTTTATTAGAAATATGATTTTTGTGTGCAAAACTGAGGTTCCATCGTAAAATGTTAATAAATTTAGTGGAGTAATCTAATTTCTTGTAAGCCCATCATTTACCTTATGTTTGATCGATGTAGAATACATTCGCACTTTCTCAACATTATGTTCTATATTAGCATATAGATTGCTTGTAGTTACAAAAATTAAGCCTTACATTTCATCTTAAATGTCAAATTGTCAAGAAAATAACTTAAATCTAAAACCATGTTTAATCCCTCAACAATCCCAACAAGACCAGTTAGAAACCACCAATTTTGAGCTTTGAAATCCAAAAGTGTATTAAATCTTGAAGTTAGATTATTCTAATTTATATGCGTACTAAACCATTCCAATTACGTTATTTTATTAATTTTTTTTTTTCATTTTCTTTGAGTATCTTCTTCATTCTATCTCCTTTTTCTTGAGATAAATTAACAAGAGATCAATCGAAACCACGGGTAGACACGAGTCAAGTAGATTTGGGTTTGAGCCCAACCCCGACCACCGAACTGATCAATGATGTTCGATAAAAATAAATCCAATAATGAAACCAAACCGAATAAAAAATTAAAACCAACTCAAATCAACACGAATCAGACCGATTTGGTCAATTTCAAGGTTTCCCTTTAAAGAATTTTATGCCAATTATTAAAACTGAAAATTTTGGGTTCAGACCGCATTGTAATGAACCCAACTCAAGTCAGGTAGATTTCATCCACTCCTAACTGTAATCATCCCAAAAACTTGTATATTTATTAGCATTTTCACATTTATATATGACGGTTTTTCTACACACTTGAATAAAATTGATCTAACGAAGTATCATTTAGCATTTTGTATACCATTAGCACCATAAAATGGTATTCCTAAATTCTAAAAATTATGAGTTCCCAAAACAATGTAAGAATTGTTATACTGAATATTGCATGCATTTGCATTTCTTCAGAGAAGTAAAAAATTAATATAATCCTTTGAGTAGTATTTTGCCACAGATTTTTCTACTTCTACTTATTCACTGCGAACATATGGCAACAAAAATCAGTCATTAAAAACATTGATGACAAATAACAAGTGACATAACTAAGTTCAATCCACAAATAAATCAAAACATTATCATTGTACATACAACTGGCTAAGGTAGAGAACACCTGCCTTAGTCGACTCTGCTAAGCAGAAAATGTGCAAAGATCACAGGATGCAAGGTCCAAAACTAACATTGACAAGATCACACGTGCCCAAATGGCAGAATTAACGAAGAAAGAAAAGTCTTTTTTCTTTTTTTTTTCTGTCTGCTCTTATCTAATACTGCATACCAAGCATGCACTAAAGGGTGTTACAAAGAAGGCAAGGTAGCATGAAATGAACCTCGAGTCCTTGTTTACAAGTTGTGCAGACTCAACAAATGACTTCCCGAGCAAATTTTTTGCATAGAACTGTCTCAACTTGTCCGGCAATAGAATTATTCAGAATTTTAGTAGAGCCAAGAGCCACTAATAATACTCTGGGTCAAATGGAAATTCATAAATATCAGAATCAGTCCTCTAAATTATGTCATTCACTGAGTTTCCACCAGCGGCAAGCAGAATCAAAAGCCTCATGGTCATCTCCTCAAAGATCTGGATCCTGCCAAACAACGGGTTCCGGTTAGCAGTATTAACGAAGGCCAAGAAAATACACGAAATATTCTTGATGTGCAGCAGATCTGCATCTAACTTTACGATTCCGTCTGCTGTGATTATTTACAAAAGCACGATGTTTGTAACAAGGGGGAAGAAAAACGAACTTGGTTAACATAATGGTGGAAGTTTAATAAAGGCTAATTGACTCAAGTCCCTAATCCTATACTTAGCCTGTTTAGTTCAAATCGTTCCTATCTTTCAATTTGGCTCATAATGGTGCAAATATCTTCCCTGCCGTCCATTTCCTCCATTAAATTCTTGTGAAATGACGAATTTACCCACATCTTTAAATAAATAGAAAGCAAAGAAAGAAAGGAAAAAGAACAAATAATTGCAGTCAGAGTCCCAAAATTTTCAAAAAGTGCAAATGAGTTCCAACTAAAACATTTGGGGAAAAATTAAATTAAAAAAATCCGCTTCTTCATTTTTTTCCCTCTTTGGCTTGACTACTCTGCTTGCTGGCAGCCCTATTCAGTACCATTCAGAAAGAGCAGAAGTGGACGGTTTATTTAAACATAAACAAGGTGACAGTGAATCATGCCTATAAGTGAAATACTTACTACTTGGACGCTTCAGGGTGCGGCAGAACCTGCTGCCACATTGACAGCGAAATGCTTTAACTGGATGATCATGGTCGTCAAAATCAATACCATAATCCTGCATGGATAACATTTAATTTTTCTAATAAAGAACATATTCAAATACATAAATTATTCTAATTAATAATAGACTTGAGTTCAAGTTCGAATTAAATGAATAATGAATATTAATAATAGAGGAATGGGAGCAATCATTTATTCGGCATCAAAGACATTCGGAATTTCATCTCAATAATTAAGGTGGGTGTTGACAGATTCAATATTCAGAAAGGGAAATCTTGGTTCTTAATTCTTAGCAAGTCCGTATTTATTTTGCATGAGGTAGCACAAAATCAGAAGCAGCAGATTATTAAGAGGTTACCCTTTCCGGCTGCAGGTGTATTAGCCTCCGTTTGGCAAACATGTTTTTTTCTACACAATTCCCCAAATTACTTTTTAACCACACACATTTTCTCTCTCCATTTTTCAACCACACATTTTACCTAGAAAAAAAATGTTTTTAAACAAAAACTTTTAACAAACAGAGGCTTAGCAAAAACTCACACACGTACATATATATACACAAAAATACAACTTAGCAAAAGAACAAGCTAAATCTTATTCCTATAAAATTTAGGACCAGCTACATTCATGCTTTTTGGCTACTCCTTGTGGTCCATCTCCACATCGATTGGAAGATCTAAGGCGAAAGAAAGGGGTGCAAAAAAAGCAGAATTGATAGCAAGAGAAAATATAAATTTATCATATATTCAAGGGTTGTAGATTACAATGAATAAATAGCTTTATTTATAGAGAAAACAAACTAAAAAGAAAGTAAATTCAAACGAACTTCTTCTATTAAGCTAGAACTTTCAAGAAAAATTTACTAGTAGGATAGATGATTTTTGAACTAGGAATGAAGAGGTTGAAAGTTGCCGAAAGTTGCTCAAGCATATGTTGTATTTTTCATTCAGATTTTATGACATTTTCGACACACCAAAACTCCTTTTTCAATGATATAGTGCTTCCTCAACATGATGCCAATTTCTGTAAAATATGGTCTAGATAAAAGAAAGGTCAACGATATTATTGCCATATTTTCACAATTCCAATTTGATCATTTTCTTGCTCCTCTGATAACAATCATGAAGCAAGTGCCTTTCCCATTAATCATTTCACGTGTCAAATATACATTACTTATCTAACATTAGACATCTTTACCTCTCTAGAACTACGAAAAACACATTTATAGTGTGTTCCTGTGAAATAAATCCTACTTACCCAAGTGAGTTCTTCCATGGCTTTTACCTTTCTTGTAGTGAAAAAGGCAAGCTGCATTAAGAGATGCAAAACCCAATAATATTGTGGACACAAAATTAACAGCAGGAAAAATGGAAAAGGTAATAGGATTTCATACATGGTAATAGTGGTGATCAGGTGTCTCCACTTCCACGGGTATCTCAACCATGTTTGAATCGAAACACCTAGCAGGATATAAAAATGGCTATTAAGAAATCTGCATTGAAATCAAAGAAAGGCTTTAAGAAAGAGAGAGCTCTTCTAACAAATTTAATGCATTCTGGAGGCAAAATAGGACTGGAGACAAGAATATTTTGTCTTTGACAAGCATGGTGACATATTTAAGCAAATGCAATTTTGTGGTATATGTATGCACACCTGTGGAAGGAGAGAGGGACTCGATTACAAATATGGAAGAGTTTTAGGAAATGAGCATTATAGCCTAGGTTGAATAGGATATTCTAATAAATGAAATAAAAAGTTAACATAAACCTTATCTTCTTCAACTTTCCCCATCTTATCTTCACATTATCAAAAACAATGCAATAAACAAACAGCATTTTGTTTGTATTGAATGACTAGACCTTCAACAAAGCTCTACTAAGCTCTTCAATGAAGCAACTTTTGCTCTCTCTCTCTCTCTCCCTCCCTCTCTCTGAGGGGACTCTTTTTTGGACAAACCAGAATCGAGTACTAACTTTCCATCATACTAGAGATTAAGAGTTAAGACTAATATATATGATGACCCAACAGTAAATTTCAGGAAAAAAAAGAATAATGCACAAAAACATAGCATTCTCAATCAAATGAATTTACCTATGATTAATAAACCTCGCCACATTACCATAATATGTAGCATCTAAACAAAGAGCATCTTCATCCTTCAGCACAACTTCCGAACCCCAATCAGCATCAAGAAGCACGGGATATGAATGTTCTTCCCCTTTGGAGCTCCTTACACGATCATATAGCTCTGCATTTGTTAAAACTTCTCCAACATATTCACAAACAAAGGCACCTTTCGGCAGGTCCTCCACAGTACGCAAACCCCACCCTTTTCCACCAGGGGTCATAAACACCTGAAAAAAAAAAAAAGGGCATTATATAAGGAAAAATTAGTGCAATCGTGTAAAAACTTATTAATAAAGCATCAACAAGACTATGGACTCTGGAATCAAGCAAGAAAATGAAGTTAGGTCTAGGTCTGAACATAGCCAGGAACTCCTACCTGTAACTTGCGACTTATTCCTCTTTGTACCACCCGATTGCCACACTGTATATCACACCCACATTTCAACCAACATTCTTTGATGAAATTCCTCACAAGATGACCCTTGCAAGATCCAACGATATCTTCATTTTTTGACCTTTCCAGCGGGCATTCTTTGCAAAAGTACTGGCAGTGTTTTTCTGGATCACGATTCATTGAAATACACTCTTTAAGGAATTCCTCCTTAATGAGTCCATCAGTTGTGTATGCAAACTCGCCGCCAGTTTCATGTGAACAAGCACAAGGCATGGATAATGATAGACAATCATCAGAACAGGTTGAACAACAACTATTATCTCCTATACGAGCTAGAGAAAAATTTACGTATGCATTTTGGAAAACAGTATTTTTGGGTATGTAGAAGAAAGATGGTGGGGACTCGTGATTAACTTCATTCACCAGGGTAATTACTACTCTTTCTTGTCCCTTGGCTATATCAACAACATCATGGAGTGACCTTATCCTTCCAGGTGTCAATTGACTCTCCTGGCTAACCAAAACATGCTGGAAGTTTGTGTCTTTAAGATCATTCTCTTTATTTTCTTCATCTATTTCACAGAAATTTTTACTGGCCTTCTTGTTAAGCTGCATGCCGTCATCCACACCATCACACGGTGGAGGAAGTTGTGGTTCTTGGGGCAGAGCTACATCCTCATCAAACTGAGAACTGACTGATCCATCCAAAGAATTAAAGTGCACGCCTTTCGTGCCTAAAGCATCTGTGCAAAAGATTTTTTGAATGAATCAATAATGAATTTCACATAAATGGTTTCTTGTTAGAGGATTTCAGTTCCTAATTTTAGTACTACATTAAGACTAGGCATGTGGAAGTCAGGCCTTCCAAAATCCAAGTTGCAGATCAGATATTTCACCTCTCCAAAAGGTGAAAAGCAATTTCAAGGTTGAAAGAAGATTTACCCGAAACCATTGCTGGCTTGTCATTGTTTCTCGTTTCATTTGAGATGGGAACCCCATCAGCTGTGCCTTTTTCACTCATAGACCGTGATGCTAACGGATCAGGACCATTATTTTCTCTGATTGAACCATTTCCATTTGATGACTCTCCTTTACTTGATGGAACTGAAATGATGAACTAACAAAAAAATCAGCAATATTTCCTATGAAATAAATAAAGGCGAATGCAGTAAGCCAACCTTAAGTTGAATATGTCAGACATATGCCATAGATATTGGTAGTTCAAATAAGTTACAACCTGGGACCTCAATGGACTAACCCACAACTGGGCAGCAAATACTTCTCTCAACATTCAACATCCAATATATGAAAATCAATCGAGTATATTAGAAAGTTTTAATCAATATACATTTATTTTGCAAATATTACAAAGTAAATCATCTCACCCTATTGAACGAGGTCAAAAATACCAGAGGTCTTGAACTTCTAAAAAACCTAAAAACTTAACAGAAATCAACAAACACCAGGATAAGGTTCAATGGGCAGATTATTCCAATAATCCAAGAGAAGTGGAGGGATCAATTATATGGACAAAAATTAGATGGGTAAAGTTTAAGAATAGATGCACAAAACAAAGCTCACATAAACTAACAAAAGCAAATTGTGTCAAAATAGACAGTAACTTTCAGCCAGTATGGATAAGCTATACCTGGCTGGAAGACTGCAAAAGGAACCTCAGGCTGTGACACATCATAGGTGGTCTTGTCTTTAACTAAAACATGACTGGTAGAGGTCTTCTGTTTGAACAACATGGCAATGCTGGGCTCAAGGTTTGGCTCTTTATGACATCCAGCAACAGATGACTTCTTCTCCCCAGAAGGAGTTTGAGGTGAGAGAGTTCCCTTTCCTCTATCTCTGAGGCGCATTGGATGAGAAACAGAATTGGATTCAGTTCTACGGGATTTTTGCTGACTTCTATTGACAGCAATAGGCCGAGAGAGATCACCCCTCTCCTGTGACTCAGCCCTCAATTTTCCAGTATTCGGCTGAGGTGAGTCTTCTTTGTCTTGTGACTGGTTCTGATTCAGTAGACATGAATCAAGAAGTTCATCCTGTTCTTCTTTAGGTATGACAAGTGAAGTTCCAGGCAAGCTAGTATTAATTAAGGAAGGCGACACTTCAACTTCTTGGTTTCTTAGTCGCAACCTTTTTAAGGGTCGTTCTGGCTCCTCATTCACCTGAGTTTCTTCCTCCAGATACTCCTCCTGGCATTCAAGGGAAATGGACAGATACAGCGTCGTAAGATTGATGAAAATAAGAGAAAAAAAAGAGATTACCAATTTTCACTAGGATTTAAAAAATTGCTTCCAGAAAGCACGGCAATCAAGATAGAGGGAAAAAGCTGCTTACTTCATTGTTCACAATCTTATTTGACCGCTCTATTGCCTGAATGATAAGATAAATCAAAAAAAAAAATTGCATTTCAAGAAAATTTATTCAAACTTACAAATTCTAATGAGTCTAACAGATGGAATTAACTTAACGGTTATTAGGTAATTACTTCAAAGAGGAAAAATGGAAAAGGAAGGAAAGAATAACATTTTTGGAGGGGAACGTTATACCTCAGATTCATCCCTCTCAAATATAGCATCAGCAAGGGCCCTATAATTCTCCTCTTCAATAAGCTCCCAGTTTTTATCAAACAACTTTAGTAGATTTTTCAATGCTGGCTTCACCTTATCTTCGGAGATCCCAATAGCTTTCATAGCACGAAAGGCTTCGGTTGCTCTTGGATTTGGCGGCATGCTTATTCAAACAATTTTTAAAAAGCTGCCTCTGAACCTTCCAGTGAACCTAAATTCCTTAAATAAGTGAGCAAAAGAACAGAAAATGCCTAAACCTATAAACTAGTAAGCAAACAAAACTGAGTATCATACACCAAACATGTTAAAACTAAATATTGGGTGACCACGCCAAATAATGATCATCGCATCAAGCAGGTAATAGAAGCTAGGTAGGTTGCTTGTATCATACACCGAACAGTTAAAACTAAATATTGCGGTGACCATGCCAAATAATGATCATCAAGTCAAGCATGCAACAGAAGCTAGATAGGTTGCTTGTGTCAGCAAAAGGGATTATGCTAGAAAAGACTGATGATAGTCTCATTTCGGACCTTCATGTTCCACCTTAAGTAAATGATGGGGATACTAGCATAAGTAATTGGCCAGCAACGAAGCTCCAACATTTAGCTGGAAACCAGATGCAGCAAAATGTGAAGACGGGGATGCCTTCTAGCCCCAGTAGTGCTCACGGAAATTAGTAATTGACATCCTAAAGCATACTTTGATCAACTCTCAAATTGAATGTCTTAGATAACTACATTAAAGGCGAGTTATAAAAAGCCATATTCTCTAGGGCTCTTGAAAAAACACAATCCTTACAAGGGCAGCACAGGTAGCAGGCATCAGCTGCCCTACTTGCAACCACCACAACCAATTCACACTGAAATCGAACACCAAAGCAAATGCCAGTACCATTGCATGACTTACAAAAATTATATTTTTCCTAACAAGTACAAAAATAGAATTAAAATTTCTGAAGTTGCACAAGAAATGCTCACATAATACAACTGAATGACCTATAAGTGCTCTCGTTTGTTGGGAAACATTACCTCTTTTGCTCTTAAAATGGCCTCAACAGCTATGAAGGCAGCATGAATCCTTCTTGGCTTCTCCTTCAGTTCATTATATTTATAGGGAGACAAAAAAAATTTGTATCCTTGGCAACCACAACAAACCCTCCTAGACAAGGTTCCAACCATCTAAGTTATCATTATCTTAATTTCTCCTCAATCAGCACCACCTCTATTTGTTTGGATAAATTTTAGTTCATTATCCATTCTAGTATGACCACTTTATTTTAGCATCTTTATTATCTCTATATCCAAATATGGACATTTTGTCCTTTAACAGCCCGGCACTGGGTACCTAAAGCATAGCAGGTTTTAAAATTGATCTATATAACTGATCTTTTAAGCTGCAGAATGCACATTTGTTTTAATTTCTTTAGTTTTTCCTCCAAAGGGGGCCACACGAAGACAGATTCCCACTCTCACAAATTATGATGTAGGTTCAACTATTTAGGCTGACCTTCCCAAGTGTAAAGGAAGTCTCCTGTGTAGGCCATGGGCCTTCATGATTTCCCATTGACCCGTCCAAATAATTTTAAGTGGCATTGCATGTATTATGTTGATTCTACTTAATACAAAAAAATATAAAAATTCGAATTAGTCATCCAAAGATTGAACTTACAATTAAATCTTAAAAAAAAAAAAAAACACTGTATAATCATCTGATAACATAACACAAGAAACCTCTTTTTGGATATGCCCCATAAGGTTGTTAATGATTAAAGCGAGAAGATAAGATAACTGAAGACCTATAGTAATAGGAAATTCTCTATTACTACTGTCGCTACATCTCACACGTACGACTGTTCTATTTAACAAGCTAGCATGCAAAGAACACATGAATCTTGGTGGAGTGTTGTGAACTAATAGAGTAACTGTTTGTAATTTTGGAATGAATACATGTTTATGCAACAAGTATCCAGTCTAATGAAAAAAATGTATTAGAAATTAAATGGCATGTGACAAGCATGTGATATCAGACTGAAACGGTAAAATTGTCAACAAAAAAAAAAGTAATTTGAACGCTCTCTCTATGAATTTTGGAACAAAGAAAATATTTTAGGACATCAAATTTCAACCAGACATCATGGGTGTGTTGAAAGTCTTGAGTCTAGATAGTCAGCTTCCAACAGTTTAAAGATACCACATGCAAACTAAAAAGGTTTGGAGACAAGATTACAACATTTATGAAAGGATGAAGACCCTATTGGACTTTACACTTAGGGTGTGTTTGATAAGTTGGGTAAAAAAGGAAAAGGAAAAGATTTTCTATGGAAAATATTTTTCCATCAAACCCATGAAAAATTGTTTTCCTTGATTTCAAGGAAAATCTTCACTTTTTTAACTTGGGAAGAAAATATTTTCCATGTAACATTTTGCAATCAAACACAAAATGTGGAAAATTTGGGTGGAAAACATTTTCCTTTTCCTTTTCCACCCACTTATCAAACACACCCTTAGATCTATTGCCTTAAATATGACATGTAAACATATCAATAATATTCTTTCCATCCCAAGGAATTACTTTTTCAATTATAGGTACCAACTCAAAGGTTTTCAAGGCTATGTTTTATATCATTTTAATTAACATTTTAGACTCTGTTTGGTAAAAGTTTTTGTTTATAGACAAATAATGTGATGTTTTCAAAGAAAATATGTGATTGAAAAGTAATTTGGGAAAATGTGTATGATTAAAAATTGGTTTGGGGAAATGTATTTTTTATAAGCAAGTTTACCAAACGAATGCTTAATCAAAAAACTTTAGCATTGCTATATCTATGAGAATCTTATGTGGCGTTCTGTTTGTATTTTATTTTGTATTTTCATTTTCGAAAATGTTTTTTATTTCCTGTTTTTATTTTTGTTTTCAAATTTACTGAAAACGCGTTTGGTTTGTCATTTCTGAAACTGTTTTTGAAAATGAAAAGCTGGAAAACACGTTCTGTTTGAAAATTTTCCGAATACTACTTAGACTATTTTTAATTAATTTGCTTGCAGAATACTACTGGTTCAAACTCAAATTTCCTTACACAATACATTGAAAATATGATTACCTGCAACATACTAATGTGGGCACTAAGAGTCTATATTAACACAACTTAGTCAGGTTCGGGATTTGAGGAAGCTCTATTTCTATTAAAATCCAGAAAATGCAAGTTCTTTCAAAACCACCAGAGTCCATTTATCAATTTTTGAAATATAACAAGAATTCTCACTAAATTTTTTTTGTAATGTTGATATTGAATTCAATAAAACTTTATTTAGGCTTAGTTTTAAGTTAGGATAATTCTCCAAAAAAAAAAAAATTTTATTTTAAGCTTAGTTCCAAATTAGGATAATTCTTAAAAAAAAAAAAAAAAAAAAAAAAATTAAAAATTTTCAAAATGCGTTTTCCGCGTTTTGAACATTTTTTATTGAAATACACATAAAACGCCCAAAACGAGGTTTTGGGCGTTTTGCGTTTTGTGTACAAACTTTTTTTTCGTTTTCCAAAATGCATTTTCGAAAATGGTAAAGAGAACGCGTTTTTAGTGTTTTCGAAAATAAAAATAGAAAACGACCCCAAAACAGTAAAGAAAACAGGACCTTAATGATTCTAAGTTTTTCATTTTTTTAGAACCAAATACAACAAACAGCAGCAAAAATATAACGCCTTGTACCTAAGATTTCTAGGTTGGCTACGTGGATTTTTTATGTTTTTTATTTATTTTTATTTTTTACTTTTTTTGCAAATGGGTTCTATTCATTGCTAGATCTATTAGAAAATTCAAAGTAACTAGACCTTAAAACCAAATAAATAATAAAAAAATACACGTCGAGATCAAGAGACAAAATAACATGTATAGAAGAACAAATGCAAGGATAAGAAGCGTTTTTAACAAACACATAATATTAAAGTAATTCAATTCTCCTTGCGATGGAAAACAATGTTTTCATTTTCCCCACTATACTTCAATTTTAGGATACTGCAACTATACATATAAGAAATCCAAAGAAAAAGATTTGGAAACTCTACGAAAAGAAGTGAAGATTGAGCATAAATGGATGAAATTGGCAATAAAACATATACGCATAGAGAAAGTGGTGGTAATGGTTTTTCCTCTATTGTCAAAAATTAAATGTAATTTAAGCATCAAAGATTTTGAAATCCATGCCTCGCACATGTAATGGCCATGCAAGACGCACATAATATCTGACTGAAAGAGGAAAATTATAAGCCTTGAGCAAAAAAAGTATATTTGTGAGCATTGCCCTTAAATATGACATGTAAACATATCACTAATATTCACTCCATCCCCGATGAATTACATTTCCACTTTTGGTGATCAACTCAAGGTTTATCAAGGCCATGTTTTGAATCAGTTTAATCAGCCTGTTATAAAAAAATTTTTTACAGCATTATCTTTGAGAATTTTATGATTCTAAGTCATTTTCTATCTGGAACCAATACAACAGCAGTGAAAAAATAGGTTTTGTACCTAAAAAATTCTAGGTCGGTTACATGAATTTTTGTCACTACGTTCTGCTCGTTGCTAGATCTATTAGGAATTTAAGTAACCGGATCTTAAAACTAAATAAATTATAAAAATAATTCACATCGAGCTCTAGAGACAAAATAACGCGCACAGAAGATTATTAAATAACAAATGCAAGGATACAAAGAAATATCCAAAGAGAAAGCATTGGCACCTCTACAAAAGGAGGTGATGATCGAGCATAATGAATGAATGGGCAATTATATCAATGCAGTCAAGGGAGCTTTGGAACCTCTAGAAAGGAACTGATGATTGACCATAAATGATGAATTCGGATTACTTCTTGAAGAAAATATTGTAATGACTATGTAGTGAAAAGTTAAATGCGATACGAGCATAGAAGATATCGACGAATTGGCATATTAAGCTCTATTTGGCAACACTGCATCATTTATAAATTGATTTATTTATATTTTTGAGGTAAAATATGTGGTTAAAAAGTGATAGGGGGAGCGGAGAGTGAGAATGTGTGATTAAAAAACGATTTGAAAAATTGTGTTTATAAATTGTAATGATTGCGTTAAAGAATAAAGGCTTAATTAACACAATAAACATGTAAAGCATGTAAAACATGGGTGTATTTTGTCAATTACAAATTACTTTTTTGGCATGATTTTTACGGCCAAGGGGAGAAGTGTCTTTTAAAACCTAATAATATAATAATTTAACTTGACTAAGCAAAAAGTTCTTATTCCCAAAAATCAGGTTTAGAAATAGATTACAGGTATAAAATGAGGTGAGAATTCTCCGAAGTACCTATTACTAGAATGGAAGTGTATACCATGTTAACAGTACACGCGGGCTTCTGAGAGGATTCTTTAATCAACCAAAACCCCGGTGAACGGCGGCCGTAACTATAGCGATCCTAAGGTAGCGAAATTCCTTGTCGGATGGTAAAGATTTAGAAGTTAGAACCAAAAATGTTAGACCAAAGGACCGAAACACACCATTCCAAATGGAATGAGGGATGTGGATCTGATGGGCGTAAAAAGAAGGTTGGGCAAATTTTTACCATACCGCAGTTTGTCTGATTCAACCTGAGGAACTACATTATTTTACCATGGGCTCAAGCATAGAGGTTGGGAAAAATGATAGTGTAACATAAGGTAAAAGAAAAATACAATTTGAAATTGTTGGCTAGTCGGAGCAGCCTCAGCTTAAGCATTACATTGTTCAGGCTCATTTTAATTAAGCCATGTTTGGATCGCTTTAAAAATTGCTCTTTTTTCTATAATACTCAATCTCAACCATCCATTAAAAGTCAAGTCCACAATATTCGACTTTTCAACCAAATCTCAATCATCTATTCTCTTAAAAATCACTATTTATTTCAAAAAAAACTTTTTATAAACAGTACCAAACACACACTTAATGTACCAACACCCAACAAATTTATAACTTCAGTTTTTTACTCCAGTTGATCTCCTACCTTATAAACAGACAGCCTGCTTCCAAGCTCAACTAGAGTTTCTGCTTGAAAAGGCTAGTCACTATTGCTTCAAGAGTGAATTAATAAGCCTGAATATAGCCTAAAGCTTCTTTACAAATTCAAGCCAATCTCAAGCACATCCCTAGCTAAAATTATAGAAGTTGTGAAAGATGCATTTTCCACTTTGGAATTATAGCTCTAGAAACTGTGTTTCCCAATGTCAAAGACATCTATCTTGTGCTGCAAATTTCCACTAAAATAAAACATTTTTCAGTTGATGGAGATAAAAAAATAGATTTCTTTCTTTTTGATTATTTGGTACAAATCCTCATGTCACCTTTGATCATTATCAACTAGCAAACTGTAGCTCTTACAAACAGTGGCTCAGAACATTAATTCACTGTTTCAAATAACCATATATTGACCTGACCTTTAAAAATACATACACTAAATTGCTTTTTCTCCTTCTATCAGTTTAATTCCAATAATTCCACTTCTAGTCACTGTTAACTATAAAATAAAAGCCAATATGTTGAAAAACACTGTTCCCCATTGGGACTACGAAAATGGAGAGAATGCTTAATTTAGATAGGCTCGTATTGCTCTTTTGTTTGCCCCAAATTATAGGCCACTTTTTTCATTTGCTGAGAGTATATTAATTTCTTAATTTTCTATCATAACCCTATTTAATATGTATTGTCATCAACAAATATAATCTACCCATTATTCGTATATTAGGTAAAAATATAACTAAATGTATAGTTCCAACATATATTAATTATATTTTTTAATCTACGTGAAAATAGAAACAAGCATATCTTTAGGGTATAAAAAAGCATATAAAATGCAAAATAAATCTTACACGCTCTAAAAATGGAAAATAATATTTTTTCAAGAACAAAATTCCAGGTCTCTATACTACCTGACCTAAAAATTGAATTTAAAAAAAAAAAAATCGAAAAAAGAACATTGAAAACCAGGAATAAAAATAGGAAAATAAACATAAAAGATGTGTAGTTGAGCAACAGACGAGCAAAAAAACGTAGAAATTGTAACGCCTGGAAATCTAACTTACCAGCATTAATGGCAGTAAATGTGAGAGTTTGTGTGAGAGAGGTAGGGAAATAGGGCTAAAAGAGGCAATATAACGAAGGGGGAAATTTTAGAGAGAGAAGGGAGGGAGGGAGACTGAGTGAGTGCGCCAATGACAAATTTAGAAATGGACGAATTTTTAGAAATGCCCACGCACATTACACTGGGGGAGACAAGTTAATAGATGGAAAGGAACAGTTGCAGCGTTGTCCGATCTTAGGACAGAACTTGTTTTGAAAAAATTAAATTAAATGAGATTATTATAGTGAAATAAGTAATGAATAGTGCAAAATGTATAGGACATGTTTGATTATGGTTACAAATTCGATTTTTATCGAAATCAAAGTCAATAATTAATTATAATCACATATTTCATGGATCTCACAATTCTTTAACCATACATATTCTCCACTTTTTTCAAAATCTGCTAAAAATATAATTTTAATCTCCATCAAACGTCGGCATAATCTATAATCATATTTCATTTCATACTTACTACATATAAAGGGATAGCACTTTATGGAACTTTTCATGTCTAAACTGTATTTCTTAAAATGAAAGTATTTCAATGAACCATAATACTTTTAATAATTTTACTATTATCTTGAAATCGAAAAAATATAAATTATGGATATTAAATCGAAGATTTCAACAAGAACTTTAATATTTCATACTATATATAAAATGAGAGAACTTCCCAAAAAAAGTTATAGAACTTTTTCCGCCTAAACTATAATTCCTAAAACGAAAGTATTTTAATGAACCAGAATATTTTTAATAAAATTTTATTTTTTACTTTTATTTTTTCCCAATGTCCCACTATTCCAAAAGTATTTTATTTAAGTCATACAATAATATTTACAATTTCTTAACTAAATTCAATTTTGTCCAGCCTAAATAATTAATTTCAATTCAATTCAATTCGAAAAAAATTTGCAACTTCATATTTCAATAAATTCATTTATCATTTTAAGATTATTTTTATTTATTTCTTTATTTGCTCATTTTGTTCACTTATATATGTTCAATACTATAGATTTAAATTTAAATAATCAAAATCTGCAAAATATATATTACAGGGTTTATCAATTAGTTTAACTGATTTTTTTATCAAGAAAATAAAAATAAAGACATGTTAGCAAACTTATTCTATTTCAAAATATATGATCAAATAAGATTATTTAAAACGTATAAAAATAATTTTTTTTCCGTGTAACATGACCATTTGACTATTGCGTGGAAAATGGAAAGTGACGTTATATTCAAAACTATTAAAAAGTTTTAAATATTTTAATATTTTGATATTTCGTGTCTAAAATTTGTTTTAATTTTTTTTCAATTTCCTCATTGATCGTGGTTTCATGTTGTAGATTGATTATACGAAACTTAACTGTTTGATTTTGATTTTTTTTTTTAATTAATTTTGTGAAAATTGATTTTTTAGAATATGTAGTTAAAAAGTAGTATGAAAATTGTAATAAATGATTTTTTTAAAGAATGAATGTTCAAAAAATTGATTCTTGAAAAATCAATTTCATACGGATAAGTGATAAAATATTATGTTTGGTGGGTTCAACACGCGTGTCACTTTTATAAATTGAGATACATAAATGATTTTTTTCATATAAAGTTAAATGTATTTGCAACATACATTTGGAAAAATCTAATTAAACTTAACATTTCATATTGTTTAATTTGTTACATTCATTTAACTATAGGACCACGTGTATTTAATTTGTAATGTTAAATAATTATAAAATGAAATATTTGTTTAATATATTGAAGTATCAAATATTGTATTAAGATGGTACCAATTCTAATAGTACCATTCGGGTAGTGTTGGCAACGGGGTGGATCAGGCCCCGATCCGCCTAACCCCAAGTTTTTTTTGTTGATCCGGATCCACCCTGGGATCCGCCAAATTTCAGGTCGAATCGGGGAGGAACGGCCCCCTGATCCGCGGGCCAATCCGTCTACAATTTTGTTTTATTTTAAATTTTTTTAAATATAATTTAAACTAAATATTAAAAAAAAATTAGTTTTCTATTGAATTTTATTTTTTAAATTTAAACGGAGCGGATTGGTGTCGATCCGCCTCGCGCCCTGCCCTGATCCGCAGATCGGGATTTTTTCGGATCGACAGATCGGTGGAGCGGATTGAATTTTTTTGCCATCTCTATATTCGGGTAATGATAAATTAATTTCTGATAATCTAGAAATTATATTTTGAAAAGATTAATTATATCAATAAATATTAAAATTGAATAGTAGTTATGCAAATGGTCATTGAAGTTATTTTTTTTTTAGACTCGGACCAAGCATCGATCCGATCGAGAGATTGGGTCAAGGGTTGGAGGGTCAACCCAGAGTCGATTCGGGGATCGACCCGGGTCCGGGTCGGTCGGGTTTCCCGAGTCAACCCGGATCGTTGACCGGGTTTGACCCGATTGGATTTTTAATGTGATCCGACCCAATTTTTGGGCAGGGTCGCGAGTTTTCGGGTGGACCAGGCCGGGCCAGGTTTGATAACATTTGTAGCGACCAAGAATTTTTACGCATTTAATAATTATTTTAAAATCGTTGTCACTGCTATCTCACCCATTTTTTATTAAGTTAACACCGCGACGCGTCCGTCTAGCCAAGTCGAGAAATGTTAAATCCATTCGATTTTAATTAAATTTTTCGAATTTCTAAAATTAGATTATTTTAATTATTTATTCAAAGTATTATTTTCAAAATCATTTTAAATTCCAAATTTATTAAAATATCTCAATTTTCCTTATTAAATTATTTTAAGTCCAAAATACGTAATTCAATTTTATCTCAAAATTTATTTTCAGTCCAAAATATATCGGTTTTAAATACATTTCCAAATCGAAGTTAGTCTAATTTTTAGTTAATTATCCTAAATTTAATCCTACCTAATTAAGCCAAATTTTCTCCACATGTTTTCTTCTTTCCACAAGGCAACTAATTTTTTTACACCAAAACATTATCATTTTTCTAAAAACTTTACATCATTTTCATTTCATTTTCCAACTAATTCTCCACTATCCTCTTCTATAATTTCCTAATCAATACATATACTACTCTTCTTCCCCATCACAACTCACGTTCACAACACCAAATTGTCCACCACATTTGCTCATTCTTTCTTCTTCTTCTTTCCACCTCATTATTCAATCACAAAGCATCTCCATTATATCTTTACACCAATTCCATCAAAGAATTTAGCCACCACCATCATCATCACCGGCCAACCCCACAAGTTTTGTTTTCCTTTTTCCACCAAATTCATCATCATTATGTCTCAAGAACATAATGATTCATTACTCCACTTTCCACTTCATTTCCAACCTAATCCCCACTTTTCTCTCCTATAAATTTCTAATCAATACCACCATCATCAAATGGAGTACACAAATTAAGCCAAAGTTTGACCAAACTGAACAACCTCGACTGCCTACTGCATAACTCCATTTCAACACCCTTTTCACCAATCAACCTCTCCCTCTTAGCAGCCACTTTAGGTTACTTCAATCAAACCACCACTGCAGCACCCCATATATCATCATCACTCCCAATCGGACATCACCACAATCAACCATCACCACCAACGAACCTCTAACACCGTCTGCGAAATCAACCCACCTGCAGAACCTCCATCACCCCACTTCGAACCACACTTTACAATCTGCGAAGCTCAAATTTCACACACACAGGAATCATCATCACCATCACAGCAGCCACCATCAACTACAGCCACGCAGTCACCACCCCAACCAGACCTCCAAAACCATTTTCATCTCCACCACCATTGTCCAGCCACAACACTACCTACTTCACAACAACATATCGATCATCATCACCAATTTTCCAAAACTCCATCACCAACATCAATCCACCACCATCAACCACAAACTGCAACACCAGATTTATGGACCCCCAGCCCCCTTCACCGCCTCCATTGCCAACTCCAAACCGACCACTGCCATCCACCAAATCAGCAGTCCACACAATAACTATCACCGATCGCACCATCGTTAATCTGCCCAACCCAAGAATCCCAATCAACTAGTAATTGACAAAACCCATTTCCGCCGCCAACCACCAAGAATCCACCATCAACCCCTGCAGCAACACCAAATCGTGGCCAACCCCAACCCAAAATCAACCCAAAAATCATGAATAAGACATAACCCAAATACTTACCTATCTCGACCGCCGGTATGCTCGCCGGAAAATCGCGAAATCAAGTCGCGGTTATTCTCGGATCTCCCCAAAATTCTGCCCAAATCTTCCCCTTTCCGCTGTTTTCTCTACATCACTACCACCCTGCGGCGGCGTTCCGCCGGCCAATCGCCGGCTGTGGCACCGAATTTGGTGAGGAGCCTCGCACGCCGTCGTCCCTTCCTCTGTTTCTCTCGTCTCTCTCCCTTAACTTCTCTGATTGATACGAATGAGAGAGAGAGAGAGAGAGAGAAAATCTGATTTCATATTTTTAATTTTTCAGAATTTGCAAATTAGTCCTCAAGTTAGTAAATGATTTAAATTAGTCCTTTTAGCTTTAAACTTATCATTTCAGCCCTTAAGTTCTAAAAGATTTTAATAAGCCCTCCATTTTTAAAATTTCTTATCTCAATCCCCACAGTTTAATATTCGTTTTGAGCTCCGACCCAACTTTTGAAAATTTACATTTTAGTCCCTCAAGTTTGAAAAGTATTTATTTTAATCCCTCAATTTTCAAAAGTATTTATTTTAGTCCATCAACTTTCAAAGCACTCATTTTAGTCCCTTAATTTTGTAAATTATCATTTTTAAACTATAAATCTCAAAAGACGAATGTAACTTATGGGCTAGACGAAGCGTACGGAGATTTAAAGTATCTAAGTCGTTTCCCGCTCAACTTTGTACTCGTCAGATTTAAGGTAGACTCGCCCCCACTAATTGATTTATATTATAATTGCATGGGTTATGTGGATTTGTGTGATTTTATGCTTAATTGCATGAGAAAAGAATATCTCTTTTGAGATAAAGAATTATGTTATGCTGGCATAACTTATCTGCTAGCCAAGAAAAAAAAAGAATGTGTTCATTTGCGTTCACTATGTGATGCCTATGAATAAGAAAAGAATGTCACTATATTATTTGCATAATTTCTTGTCCAATTATCTTGTAGATTAATTATTGCCGATGAGTCTACTGAGTATTTCATTTTGAAATGCTCAACCCGTTATTTTAGCAACTTTTGCAGATTTTGGAGACGGTGGCGAGTGATGGGCAATGACGGCAAATTACAAAAGTCGTGAACTTTGAAATAATTATTTCATTTTATCAAGAACTTTCATTTTTATAAATTTGTACGAAATTACTTATTCCATTTAAATTATCACTAAACTTTTATTCAATAAATACGATATTTAATATTTAGTCATTTTCCGCAACAAAGTTTATTCAAGAATTTAGAAAAGTGACGTTCCCGCGCTCCTCGGAATCCGGGGCGTCACAACATTGCTTTTTATAGTAAGTCGTTAAAGTTCCTAATTATTACAATAGTGACCACTTTGTAAAAAAAAAATTGTCCTTTATTAGTACCATTTATTTAAAATCTCATTTTCAACCAACGTTTCTATTAAAAATTAAATCTACTTATAAAGTCAAAAAAAAAATATATATATATATATACTTTTTAAAAAATCATTCTCCCAAAATTTACTATTACAAACTACATTATTCGAAATAATAGGTCTCAAAAAGGGACTTAAGTACACATTCTCAGAAAAATCAATTTTATAAAACTCATTTTGTAAATAATGAGGGCTTAAATAATGATTAAATATGTTCACCTGAGAAAATCGTAATTCATAAAGAGAGCAATTTTGAAAAACAGGTATTGAGTCATTTTACCTCCCAAAACATATTTCTTAAAATGATAAGTGGTATTAATTAACTATTTATTAATCATTTTGGACAGAATTCAAAATTTTAAAATAATCCAATTGAATCAGATTTTTAAATAGCTTCATTTTCCATGTCCAGAAGTTTGTTGGTCCACCTTACGAACTTGGAAATCAATTACATTTTTCTTAAAATTCGTAACAATTAAAAAAATGTCAATATCACATAAATATATTAACTTTAATAATAGAAAATAAAAGAGGGTGAAATATGAATGTCGATCGATCTATTTTGCTTTTCCTTTTTTTTTTTAATAAAACTCTAAGCGTGTATCACATATATATCTATTTTTTACTTATTACAAATTCTATTTAAATGTAATTTTATTTTCCCATTTTAAGCTTTAAACCAATTTAAATTACAATATTTGAAGAAACTTCCTGAAACAATAAACTTATGAGTCGTAATAAAATAAAATAAAAATGTACGTGTAATTTTACCTTTTTTTTTTTAATTAATTGTTTTCCTTCGTTTATCGTTGAATTACTTTGATTGTCATCCTTACTGTGGATAAAAAAAATTTAAACTAAATATAATCTCAATTCATTGAAATTTATAAAAAAAGTATTTACAAAATTACAACAATATATAAAAAGTAACAAACATATCTCAAAAGTTATTGGGAAGATAAGTGTATTGTATCATATAATAGATTGACGACTACAGATTTCAAATCATCATTTGCAAAAATATCGATTTCATTTTTTTATTACATCTATCAAAATAAAACTTTTAAGATGTGTTTGATTTCTAAGGTGGAAAATGTTCTCTCCCCAAATAAGTAAAAAAAGATTTTCAAGGCTAATGGCTAAAGTATGCTTCAAATGGTTGTACCATGTAAAATATTTTCTAAGTCAAATTTTCCAATCAAACATCAAATAAACATAAAATGTGGAAAATATTTTTCATGATGTGACAATTTTATAGGTAAAACTAAGGCAATCAAACATATCCTTACATTTAATATTTGAAGTGATTTTAGAGACGATGTGTTTACAGTTGACTCTCACTTGTGAGTTAGTATAAAAGTTTTTTGTTGAGATCTTCGATTTTGACACCCATAATGCATATTGAATACAATCTTTTATTAATTACATTTAATAATTTTTTTTTTTGGGAAAAAATTTCATGATTTAGAAAGAATTTTAAGCGGGAAGCTGTGTGCATAAAATAGTGACGGTTATCCTATTATTATTATTATTATTATTATTATTATATAGTAATCGCATCCGTACGATGTACGAAAGATATAATTGACAATTATTTAATGAATAAGTTGTAAAAATACAATGACCGACATAAATTGTGCATTTTTCATATATAATGAAAAATACCCAGAAAAGCAAAATGTAAAATTGCGACTTGCAAATTTCTTTTAAGGGCTAATTGTTCATTATCTGGTTTTCTTAATCTATTTAGACGAAGTAAGATATGAAAATTTGATTTATTCTATATTTTAAAATTTTAATTTAATGACTGAAGTCGATCTTACAGTTATTTGATTTCCAAAAGTTGAAATGTTTATAATTTTTAAATCATAAAATGAAATAAAGAGGCTAATAGACATTTACGGAATTAATTTATCGACTCCCCAAATAACACTATAAGAATTTGTACTAACTATCTTAATGCAATAATTGATATTTAAATATATTAAACAAATATTTCATTTCATTTCATTACATGTAAAAAGGAAAATTCATTACGATCAAAATTTATGAAACATTTTCAAAAATAAAAAAAAAATGCTCAAAATTAAATTAAATGTTGTAATTTGTTAAAATCACACGTGAAAAATTTACATACGACCTATATTTAAATGAATGTAACAAATAAATAATATAAAATACAAATTTTAATTAAATTTTATTGAATGAATATTACAAATATAATTAACTTTATATACAAAAATAAATCATCTATACATTTCAATTTATAAATGGGGGCTTAATCCTCAAGCCATAAGACTTTATCACTTATACTTATAGAATTGATTATACAAACAAAATAAAATAATAATAATAATAGTAAAATAAAATAAAAAATCAATGTTCATTCTCAACCACATATTATTTAAAACTCATTTTTCACAGGTGCACATACTATTTTGGTACATGTTAAATAAACGTATTGACCATATTCTATTTTTAAATAGAATGATTTTGCTAACATCATCTATTATACAAATTGAACCAGTGAGTTTATCGAAACTTAAAGTTGCAGAAAATTAAATGATTTTATTGAGTTTATTTAGAAAGCTCGAATATCTATTATTTCTTTCAATTTGATAAGAAAAAGATTCGAAATTAATCATTTTGGTGAAATTGAATTTATGTAATAAATGATAGGTATCATTTTAGGACTTAAATAAATGAGATTAATTAAAAAGATTGGATGTTGGAAAAAATAAAAAGTATAAGTAAAACTTTTACCTTTAGAATTTAAGACGATTTTACGAATGATATGTTTAGAGTATGATCTATTTGTTAGCTTGTATTAAACTTCTCATTGAAATCTTGAATTTGACACTCATATTGAATATTTTTCGACTTCAAAATAATGCAATAATTATCGAAAGAATAAAAATAATCTATAATTTGACTTTTTATAGATATCTTTTTCACAAGTCCATAAATTATTTATTACATGCATTAATTAAACTCTCCTAATTAATGTATTAAAATAAATTGATAAAATTAAGAAATTTCCTAAAATGACATGGGAAAATGGACGGAAAACTATGTGTGTAAAATTGTAATGGTTATCCTATTATTATATATGTATATAAATAAATAGATTTCAACAATTGACATGGAAAATATTTTTCATTATATATGTATATAAATAGATAAATTGCATCAATTGGCATGGAAAATATTTTTCATGTACATTCGTTTGAAGCACAAACTAGACCATTTGCCAAGAAAATTGACAATGACAATATCTTAAAAGTGTGGATATGTGAGACTCCTTTGATTTTCTATTTTATCCTTACATTATTTTATTGTTCTTAAGAATGTACTTAGTTCATTTATTTAAACTTATTTTACAGTTATTTTAATTCTTACTTAAAAAAATCAACTTATCCACGTTGACTAAATTGAAATTGGTTATTCAATTAATATTAATTTAATGTCGTTAATTTTTAATTTACTCTTACAATACTGTCCCATCAAATTTCATTTCTCGTGATAACTCCATTGAACAAATCAAAGAGTTTGTTTATGCATTTAATAATTTTTTTCAATTTTCAATTCAAACAAATATTTTAACCCTCTGTTGAACAATACTATTTTGTTTATAAATGTACAATTTGAACAAGAATGTATTTATACTTTTAATGAACTTTTTTCTATTTTTAATTCGAATAATTATGTTTTAGTTCTCTATATATATCCTATATATAAAAATATATCCTATATATAAAAACAGCGGAAGTCATATTACTGAGAGCAAGAGAGCCGGCACTGTTCATTTGATGTCACGCTCACATCATCAAAACGACGTCGTTTTGTTTTGTTTATTCCCCCCCCCCCCCCTCGAGAGAGATCCACATGCTTCCTTCGTCGTCTTCGCTCAGACTCCTTGTTCGATTCCAACAATTGTTTCCTTCCCCGACTTCAAATTGTAACCCTTAATTCATTAAAATCCTTCCCCAGGCATTGATATGTCCATTCACGAGTATCCATTATTATTGCTTTTATTCATCTTCTATGTGCTCTATTATTGAAATATTTTGTATGCTTGGTTTGAGTTATATCTTTTTTCCTTTTTTATTTCTCAGCTGAACCAGCTTTCTTCTTTGTGTTTGAGCAGCGATTATTGGGGTTTTGTTGGAGAAATTCCCCTTCATGCTTTTAGTTAGGGCATATGTTAGTTAGGGTTCCAGGTTTTTTTCTGTATTATGATTTACGAAATTTTTCCGTGTGTTCTTGGGGTTGATGCCTGATTCACGATTCTTGATTTTTTGGGAAATTTCCTTCTCTTTCTTCGACTACGCACCTCTGCTAGGGCTCTTTCTTCCATCCAGCCTTTTGTTTTCGAAATTTCGTGCCGGAATCTTCTTTTATGACATTGTATTATTGTTTTTTAGGCATCACTTGGTTGTGTGAAGTTTTTTTTCCCCGTTAGTAGTAACATTTGGTTCAAATTGATGGGTTTTGTTATTATTATTTTTTAAAAAATTATTTTTCTCCCTCTTTCCTTTTTTTTTGCTTTCGTTTTTATTTTTTGCTTCTTCCTTTTTCTTTTTGTATGACAAAATTTAGTTCTCTGTGTTGGTTTAGTTTGAGTGTTTTCTTTTTAGCAATAAATTATTCGGTGTTGTTTTCAACGTAGTTCAGCAATTCCGTTTCTATTAATATGGTAGACTTGGCAGATAGATAAAGCATATGAGAAGTTCTTAAAAGAGAATGCTTCTTGTTGTAGCATATTGATTTCAGTTACTGATTTTTCTTGTGTTCTTTGGACATGAGGTATAATGTTTGAGGAAATAATTTACATTTACTAGCTCTGGCATATGATAATAACATTGACTACATGAGTCCTAAGTTTTATCAAAGTTTAGTGTAGAAAAAAGGAAACTCAAGCTTTATGAATTAATAGATGTACATTCGAATGATAAAGAAGTCTTTTTTAATCCTATAGGAATTACAACTATTAGGAAGAGGAAAAAGGAAGTTGTTCATTTACGGTATTTTCTTTAGTAACTTCATTATTGGTGAATTAACTTCCAAAATTTCACTCTGTTAATGGTCTAAATGTGCTTTCTTGATCGTGAAATTTTTCTATAGACCTATCCCTTGTTCTCATTTATTTATCATTTAATTAAAAGTTTCAATCTGGATGTTTACTGCATTTTATCTTTTATTAATGCATTTGTATGTTCCACTATAATTGGCTAGGTAAGTTAAAAAGTACTCCAGAAATCTTAATGTGTAGATGACACAAATTGCATGGACACAACATCCATACATTGTTGGATTCAAGTAAGCATGTGTAGAAAAGGTAAGAGCTTAGAAACTTCTACTTACTAGGGGTCGACAAAAAAATTGGAACCGAGAGAACCGAACCAAAACCGAATAAAAAAACCGAAATCAGTCGGTCCTTTAGGAAAAAATGAGAATTGAAATCGAACTGAAATTGAAAAATGGAGAACTGAAAATCGATCGGTTCCTATTTGAAAACCGAACCGAGAACCGAAACATTCTTAATTTAAGTTAATCCCACATGACACTTTTGATACTTTCTGTATTACCTTACGTGATAATTGTTGAATTATTCATATTATGTTGCAGGTATGTTCATCTCGATCTCTTCAAAGTTCAATAGGAGGTGACAGTTTTACTCTTCAAAAGAACGTACCAAGGAGGTGACAGTTTTACTCTTTACATTCTTTTTTTACAGCAAATTTGATGAATGTACATTTTCTTTTCAATATAGAGAATTCTGCTTTTCCTTTCATCAACTTCGATAACTTGCACACAGTTTACCTATTCCATTTTAATCATATGCTCTATGCAGGAAATCTTGAAATGGTTTGCTCAGTTATTATTGGCAGTTGAGTATCTGCATACAAATTTCGTTCTGCAGCGAGATCTAAAAGTATGTTTATGAATATTATTTTAGTGATTCATTTATGTTTCTCTCAAAATGATTTTAAGGATTGATTTTCATGTCAATTTCTCTTGGCAGTGCTCCAATATCTTCCTTGCAAAAGATCAAGATGTTCATCTAGGTTAGTTCATATATTTATTGAGTTTGGAACAACCTTCTTCCCTGGTTTGAATAATCTTCTTTGTTCATGACTTCTGATTTTGCAGGGGATTTCAGACTTGTCAAAATTCTGAAGACAAATGATTTGGCTTCTTCAGTAAGTGCTTTAGTCTATATACTAGATAAAGTGTTTTTTGCAAGTCTAGTTTTAAAGTACTCAATAAACAATTCATGAATTCACGTATATTTCATAGTTGAGGACAAAAAATCATAGGACCTACTGGTATGTCTGTTGGGGATTGGATAGCACTGCAAAGTTTTGAGGGAAAAAACCTAAAATCTTGCTTGTCGTAATTTTGAGTTCTAACAAATTAGTGTGAAAGTTGTAAACTTTTATTCTTCTATGAAAAAAGGAATGTGATTGTATCACAATCTTCTTACCAATTTGTTTTTACAAAAACTTCGTCCTATAATGTAGCTAGAGCATTAAAAGAATAGTTTATATGGTTAAAGGAGTTCATTCATGTGTTGGAGTATTTCTATTTCCAACTAAGAGCATACATTTATTGATTGAATTTCAGGAAGAGAAGTGGGGGAAGATGTCGAATTCAAAGGTGGTTTTTGAAGGTTGGATGGTAAGATATGGAAGAAAGAAGATTGGGAGATTATATATTCACATGAGATATTTTGTTCTTGGAACTCGATTGCTAGCTTTGTATTTGACAAGATACCAATCAAGACATTCCTTATAGATGGAAATTGTAGGGAGGACCGTGGGCTAAAAACTCATCATGAACATGTGAGCAACTAACATTTGAACTTTTACATTTCGGGCTTTGTGTTGTGTTTAATGCTATTTTAAGACTTGATCCAGTAAATCTGGAATCATCAATGCTGTGCTATCTTGATTGCGACCGTCAAGGTTTAGAGCATCCGTGCATTTTTTTAAACTCTACCTCAGGTTATCACTGCTTCTATGATTGTAGCTTAGTAAAGAAATATTTTGATAGACTATTTTTAACGAAACATCAATGTATGAAATTACCTGCATTTTTAATTTAATTTCATCACTCACATGACACTCACAGTCGTGCAACGCACGACGTTACCTAGTATATATATATATATATATATAGAGAGAGAGAGAGAGAGAGAGAGATATTTTTGGGACATTTTTAAGTGACATCGTGACTTGACGAACATTTATTGGACGGTGAAAAAGTAAGTGGTGGGATAATTAGTTGCACCACTCAATGAATGTGTAACGCGTCACAATATCACTTAAAAATGTCCAAAAAAATCTTCATAGAATTACTCTAAATTCTTATCAAAACTATCAATTAATTTATATAAAAAAAATATTATTTTCTGATTAAGAATATAAATAAATAATTTCAACACTCTTTCGAACAGAAAAAAATCAAAACAGAAATTTTTATTTAAATGTAACAACCCGAAAAATTATAAAGTCTTTAATTGTCCATTATGACGTAATAAGTTATTTTTAAAATTTATTTAATTATTGTATAATTTAAAGAAATAAAAACATATGTTTTTTTAAAAAAAAAAAATGAAAAGTTACGAAAAATGTATTTAAGTTACTCTCTTCCCGGTACTTTTTCGATCCCCGACATCCTTTTAATACATGCGATATATATACATATAAGTTCTCGAAAAGAGCTTCAATAACTTGAAATCCATTTTTTAGTTTGACCAATGGACAAGCTCCAGTGAATTTTTAAAGTTAGTACTTTACTGAACAGTTAAGAAAACTAGTTTTAAGTGGCATAGTTCGACAAGCCATAACTTTCTCCTCGGTTATCCGTTCGTGCACCATAAAATGTACGAGAAAGTATTCCGTGAGTACTTCAAAATGATACCAGGAACACAAGATTTCGACCTCGTTTGATACCTCGAATTTGAGCCCAAACATCACTTCCAGAATATGAATTCAAGCATAAGGTGGCTTGCTTGGTTGGACGCAGTAGCAATCTCATCTTCACTTCTTATCCTATCTTGATTATACAGTTTCTGTTTGACACTTTACACCTCCTACTTGCATGTTAACTCCTCAACACCTCAATCTAATTGATAATTGAGAAGAAAATCTAGTCTCATGACACCCTAATAGTCACAAAACAAAGTTTAAATCTTATGCAACCATGATTCCTTCTATTTTCATGCATCCAGTCCTCCCTATAAATATAGGAGAGTTTGAGACGTAAATTACACACCAAAAACCAGAGATAAAATCCTGCCAAAATGGTTATTCAACTTTAAAACCCTAGGAAAGGATTTCGTGCAAAAATCATGTTTCAACTTGTTATAATTCATTTTTTTTCATTAGAAAACGTGTTTTATCAAAGTCCTTTTCAAAATATATGATTTTTGATCAAAACAATCAAGAAAATTGAGTTTCAGATCCTGAAAATACACTTGGTGTCGACACCTACTGGTTTTGTGTCGATACCTGGGCTTAAAATGATGAAACATGGCTTTCGACACTTCGATGTCAACGCCAAATCAGTTGGTGTCGACATCAAACGGACATCGTGTCGACCGAAATTTATTTAGCCATAACTTTTGATTTACAATTTCGATTTACAATCTGTAAAGTTTGTTGAACTCCTAATTCGATTATCTTTCCATTGATATATTGTAAAACCTATGCAGATTTATGTACTAAGAACTATACCCTTATTTCTCTACATTCTTCATTCAAAGTTAGCCGAAAGACTTCTATTTCAAGAGAATACAATTCTATGAGGCATTATGGATATATTCATTCATTAAACATTAAGTCGAATATGCTATTTGAATTAGTTGATTCATGCTGAATGTATTTACTTGGATTAGTTGAATAATAAGTGAGTGGGATGTGTTTATTTGAATTAGTTGAATATGGAGTAAGTTGAATATATTTATTTGAAATATTTGATTAATGAAGTAAGTTGAATATGTTTATATGAATTATATGATTTATTATGCGTGCGTCGGATATGTTTATGCGGAACGTGAGTTGAATATATTTATTTGAATTAATTGTCTAATAAAGTAAATATTCGACACACCTTTTATATGTTGCATAATGTGAAACATATATTGATGAAATGACACTTGGTTCATGTTTTGAAATGCGATGGCATTCGATGGGTGAAGAATCATAAAGGAAAGTAATGCATAAAGTAATGTTTTTTGCATGATGATTATAGATTCGAACTATAGCCCCCTCGGTAATCAATGTTTTGTTTTGGATATCGATGTTCATGATGTCGAAGCACCTCCCGACTCCGAGGTCTGGTGATGATCGACGTGGTGATCTAATATCCATGTTAGAGTTGAATAGGGTTGTGATGAATGACATGGTAATCTAATATTCCTATTGGAGTTGAATAATGTGAAAGATGACAGGAATGTAGAAGCCCTAGAGGATGAAATAGTCCTATGTAATCTGATGTGTTGTAGTCATTTTATCGATATCCTAGTTATGAAAATGATAAGTGCTTTTAGAAGAGATAATTTATAATCAAGCCCTAAGACATATTTTTGAAATGAACATGCATATGCATCTATTGCTCACCTAACATGATTTTTGAATAGGACATGCATGTGCATCGACTACTCATACATTTGAACTTATCCTGAGTATGTGAAATTGACTTGTATATTACAATGTGCAATAACACGTGTGCACCATATTCTACTCACTGAGCAAGTGTATGCTCATCCCACGACCCATAACCTTTCAGGTAATAATAGAAATGAATTAAAGAGTATTGACGCGAATCTTCGAATGACAAGACAGATAATGCTGCGCTAGGTGAATTCCTTTGAGTTGTGGACACACCGCCGACTAAGAACTTTTATGTTTGAACTACCACATTTTTATTGAACTTGAGATCTTGATAATAATGTTTTAAAATTAATATCTTTACTTTTTAAATAAATGAATTTTTACATATTTAAAAGTAAAATAGTGGTTTAGTGTGAACACGTGATGCGAACATAATAGGTTAACTATTTGGTTAATTAATGCACGTTTGACTACAATATGATTAACAATTTGGTTAATATTTATTTGATTAATGCATATTTGACTATTTAAGTTTGCATTTAGATTATATTCTAACCACAATTATATTTGCCTAGGTTTATTAAGATTTTTACAATATTTAATTTTTAAATTAAATATTTAATGTAATTTTTATTGCAACTGTTTTCTAGATGTATATTACAAACAAAAATTATTTCTAAACTTATTGTGTAATTGGTTAAATCTTTATCTTATTTTAATTAACAACATTTTCACTTAAATATTCTATTTGATATTTATATATACTATTTGACAATTGTTTGTGATTTGTATCATTTTTCCTTAGACATTTCAATTTTGAACGAATTATGAATTTATGTATGACTATTCATTTGGATTATATTACAGATTGTTTAAATTGTACATTCGATCACCTACTATATGTGCGTAGGTTTATTAAATTTTTATTACTTATTTTTAAAATTAAATAATTAATGTAATTTTTGTTGCAATAGTTTTCTGAATGTGTATTTTTAAATTTATTTTCTCTTTTTCATAAATACAAATAAAAATTACTTCAAATCATTCTCCATTTCTTTGAAATAATGGTTTATTTTTCATTTATTTGTTTCATTGTTTTAATGTTTAAATACTTAAGTTTTCAATGCATTGTGATAATATACGTGGACTCTTTGAATTCTTTGTTTTCATTATTAGAATCTTCTTATTATTAGGTTAATTAATTAATTTAGTTACATTTATTCTTTGAAATTTCAATTAGATTAAATAAACAAACAATATTTGTGATAAAATATTTATTTCTACAATGTAATTTTAAAGTCTTTTCACTCTGGCGGTGATAATAATAAAAGAGAATATAAATAGTTATTTTTTTAGTTGTACGCCTTAATCCCATGGATGTCATTCACGTAAAACAAGAAACTAAACAATCAAAAAAATATTATAGCACTCAAGAATAACACTCGAAAATACTATAATTACAAATACAATTCAATTTTAATTGTGATCAATTACATGAGACTCTTTGAAATCCTTATTTAATAATTAGAATCTTCTTATTATTAAGTTAATTAATTAATTTAGTTACATCTATTCCTTGAAATCTCACCCGAATTAAATAAACCAATAATATTTGTGATAATAATACTTTTATAATGTTTTTATATTCAAATGTTAGATTATAATTATATTTTTATATTATATACTTTTTTATACAACAAATGAATTAAAATAAAATTTTAAATGATCTTCAATTACCCCAAGTTATTATTTTTCATTTAAATACAACGCATAGTTGATTATTGTTTAAATTATCCTTTTCTATTTTCAAACTACAATATCATTTCATTATTTTCCTATTTATTTTATCATATACATGTTTGACATATAATAAAAAAAAAATTTAGAAAATATTGAATACGCAATTATGTGCTTAGACATAATGTCGTGCATCGCACATGTAAAACACAAGTTTTATTTTGAGTGAAGTGATTTTGAAGTCTTGAAAAAATCGATACGTTACATTAAATTTATATATTTACTGTTTGGCGATGATTAAAATCAGATTTTTAATAGATTTTGATATAAATTAATAAAATGTAATTGAAAAGTTGTGGGTCCGAAGAAATGTGTGGTTCAAATTAATTATTAATTCTGACTCTGATTAAAATCTCATTTAAATTTCTCCCAAACATGAGCTTAATATTTAACTTTTTTCATTATAAAAATATGCTTACAAATTAATTTAATTTATCTATATACAATTTTTTCACATTTTTTTGTGACTTGTCATAATATTTTACAAAGTAATTATTGATTTGTATAATATTTATGATATCATATTACTTTGTCATATATCACACGCAATTTATTTATTAAGCAGACATTTTAATAGGGATTTCAACGAGCCGAGGATCAAGGCTCGAGATCGGCTTGAGCTTTTAGGGGTCGAGTTTTTTTTTTGCTCGAGTCGAAAGTTCGTCCCCAAAAATAAGGCTCGACTCGAGCTTTTCCGAGCCGATCTGAGCCAAGTCCCGAGATTATATTTTATTTTATTATTTTTATAACAAAAATCTAATTTTTTTTTTTATTGAAAATGTATATATATAGCAAGTTGAGCCGAACTCGTGGTTTAAATTCATGGCTCAAGTTCCCATCAAGCTTTTTGAGCGGACCTTTTTTTTGCTCTAGCTGAGCCGAGTCCATCTCTAAAAAAAAAAAGCTTGGCTCGAACTTTGACACGAAATCTCGAGCCACGAGCCGAGCTAAGCCCGAGCTTTTTCTTAACCGAGCCCGAACGGCTCGAGCAAACCAACCGTTTTGTCATCCCTACATTTTAAATAATTGTCTAATATATATTTCGAAGATCTGGACGAAAAATTTCTAAAACGTGTGTCTTAATGATACTAGTACAATTAAAATAAACACAATACTGAACAAGAAATTCAATGAGATGAAAAACTACTGGTTGACATGACTAGTAAGACCATACCTCATCAACAAGAGGCACGAGATTATAAAGAATCCGACACATCCAAAACATATTAAATTAAGGACCAAGAATTCTTCAATCCAATAAATTCTCATGTCATTTTTTCTCAATAAGTTGGTTATAGATTTCCTCGAAATAAGCTGGTTATTAGACCACCACTAGCTAGACTTGGAACCGAATCCCAAATTCATATGGAATGTATTAAGGGTGAACTATGAGCCAACTCACTCTTCGCGTGAACTATTTAGAAATATTATGATATTATTATATGGATCAATCAGATAATCACATGTCTGTTTATTGAAACTCGTAACTAAAAGTTTATGAGATTATTTGCTTAAATAATGTAGTATGAGCTCAATTTTCAAATTTCTAAAATAAGATAACATTGTCTTGATAGTACTAGTGATTTTACATCCCAACTATTTACAGATTACTAATTGGGATAATAGTTCAATTGCTCAAAGTTAAACAAATTATTTGAACCCTCTAATCAATTTACAATTGTTGAACGATTAACATTGAGAACAAAATGCTTCTCCCTATGGAATGCTAACTACGTGTAGCTACACAGATATGCATCTTTCCAACAATATAATCCCCTATTAGTTGGATTTAAGAATGCTGATAATATTTATTTAATTTGAAACCAAATGCTATGAAATAGAATCATCCTTCACGAGTGACGTTTTACGGCATGGTTTCTGGAGGACTAGTAGCTGAAAATAACATGAAATGTAAACTATGACAAGATTAATGACTCTAATTACTAGCTTACGTTCACCGGCGTACCAATGAGTGAAATCAAAATGTTTGATCAACTACTCGATACATCGAGAGTATTCTTTGAAGTACCAATGAGTGAGATTAAAAAGGGTAATCAATAAATCGATACTTTGGAATTGCACTGAATGATTCGAGAATTGTTAGCTCTATATAAAGTTTCACAACTTAAATTTGATTGTAACAATTTGACAATTACAATGTGAAATATATAAAATGCTTGAAACATAGAATTATAATCATTGAATGATTAAATATGCTCAAAGCATATGAAGCAAATTATTTTATCGAAATATATAAATACTTTACAGTCTGAATATATACAATGTAAGGCTGCGTTCTCTTTGGCGTTTTCCAGCTGTTTTCCGTTTTCTATTTTCGAAAACGCGGAAAACGCGTTCTCTTGCGCCGTTTTCGGAAAACATTTTCGAAAACGTTTTCAAAATTTGTAAAGGAAATGGAAAACGTGAAAATCACGTTTTCCGCGTTTTCCGAAATTTTTGCCTTGTAAGTGGAAAACGCGAAAAACGCGCGTTTTCCACTTAAAAAAAAAAAAAAAATTAAAATAATCAAAAAAATTTGAAATTTGTCAAAATTTATCATTTTTAATTACATTATTGGTCCCTAATTTTCAAAACTTGTCATTTTAATCCTCAAATTTTGAAATTTCTTTCGAAAATATCCTAATTTATTTGCAACTTAGGTCCCTCAACTTCAGATTTTGTTGCACATTAGTTCACAAATTTTACTTTTCTTTCAATTTAGTCATTTTCGTATTTGCTTTATAGATCATTGTCTTCAAACATGTATAACTTTTGATGTACAACTCCGAATTGTACTCTGTTTTTTGCGTAAAACTCCAAATTCAACCATCTTTCCGATGATGTATCATGTGCTTAATTATTAAACATTTCTTTTTTACTTTTGTATTGTAGACTCTTATTTTGTAAGGGCATAATTAATTAACGTAAATTGATTTTTGCAAATTTTATTGAAACTTAAATTTTAAACGTAATGAGTGCTTACTAGAAGAATGTATCTATATAAAGTATTAAATGGAACGATTACTTTAGAAGAGAAAATTACTACTCAAATGTGGAACGATTACTTTAGAAGGGCAACATGAATTTTTGAACTTTTTTGGTATAATCAAATTGTGTGATAGGGATTATTTCATTTATTTTTATTGTGTAACTCAAAATATGATATATTTACTTCATTTGTATTCACAAACAATATGAAATAATTTTCTTCAAAATTTTAAACAGAACGCGTTTTCCAGCTTTTCATTTTCGAAAACAGTTTTCAGAAATAACAAACCAAACGCGTTTTCAGCAATTTCGAAAAAAGTCACAGAAAATGGAAAACAGAAAACATTTTCGAAAATGAAAACAGGAAACTGAAACACAAAGAGAACGCAGCCTAATTGTCTTAGTGAACATAGATAGATGTGTACAAGAATGATCAATAATGCCCATATAATACAAAGATCAATATTTGTATTTGTTATTATCATCATTGATAATTTAAATATAGTTAGATCTCTCAAAGAACTTTCAAAAACATTTGAGAAATTGATAAACATGATATGCAAATATCAAGTAATAATGAGGCATATTCTTTGTATAATAATATTACATAGAGAGTGTTTTTATGATTAATATGAATTAATAACGTACAATTCACATACTCCCAATATATCTATTGTTATATTCTCATCTACGAGACTCCTAAAGAGATCAAGATATGGATGACTCAATACAGATTGAATCAAATAGAGTAACTGTTCTCTTTTTCATTCGATCAAGTTTTGTACCACCAAACTTTCCCCACAATATTTTAATGAGACAACATCAAATTACTCAAAATCTTCAAATAATTTCGCTCAAATGACAATGTAGCTAATTTATTTACAAAAATGTTGCCAACATCTACATTCAATAAATTGGTTCATATAATTGATATGCGTCAACTCAATGATTTACAGTGACTAACATCAAGGAGAGTAGCTGTACTATTTTTCCTTAATCTAGATTTGTTTCATTGAATTTTTCTGATAATGTTTTTCTGACAATTGATGTGTGTGTGCGCGCGCACAACTATTAATAAAACACAAATCTATTGTCATATCTATTATTCTCTCTTTTTTCTCTAGTTTATAACAATTTATAAATAGTCCATAAAATACATTGTAAGACAAATATCAGTTACTAGAAAAGTAGAAAACAAATTGATCCTTCGGAACAGTCTTTATAGTGATTTTTAAGACTATCGAATAAGTTCACACGAATACATATATAATAACTCGATAACGAGGGCAACCTGAATTACTATGTTGTAATAAGATGCCATAACACTTGAGATCATTGAATTTATCTTAGGGTCCGTTTGATTGACATTAAAAAGATGGAAAAGAAAATATTTTCTTGTCAAGTTTTCATTTTGGTTGTTTGATTGCAAAATTTTACATGCAATTGTTTTCATGCTATTTCAAAAAAAGGACCGTTTTCCATGATTTTTCTGGAATTTGAATTGATTGGGGGTGAAATGGGAAAATGAATTCCATGAAAATTGTTTACGTTTTACTTTTCCACCATTACCATTAAACACACTCTTAATCAATCTCGTTAATTGCAATTTTTATCCTTTTCTAGTTAGAACTTAGCTTGACAAATCAAAACATCAGTTGTCCAAATAAAAAGCAAAGACTAAGGTTATGTTCTCTTTAATATTTTCAAGTTATTTTTAATTTTTAGTTTTCGAAAACATTGGAATCGCGTTACCATTAAACACACTCTTAATCAATCTCGTTAATTGCAATTTTTATCCTTTTCTAGTTAGAACTTAGCTTGACAAATCAAAACATCAGTTGTCCAAATAAAAAGCAAAGACTAAGGTTATGTTCTCTTTAATATTTTCAAGTTATTTTTAATTTTTAGTTTTCGAAAACATTGGAATCGCGTTAACGTCCCCATTTTGAAAAAATTAAAAAAAATTTATACACGAAACTGAATGCGCAAAAATGTCATTTTGGCATTTTCATTTCAAAATCCTTCCATAAACCAAAATGTGGAAAACGGATGGTTCATTGTTTGTCTCTCCCCCTTCTCCTTCTCCTTCTCCTCTTCTCCCATCAGCCAGTTTTGTCACCTTTCTCTTGTCTCTTCTTTCTTCTCTTCCGAAAGTGATGGATAGGGTGGGTCATCACTCTTACACTTCAACTGCGAACACTTTTGGTAAGGAAGAAACACTCGATCTAATCTTCTAAAGAACCATGTCGACTTCTCTTTCTTTCTTGCTCTAATTTTCATTATAATTTAATATAATTTATGTTTTTTAATTCCCGTAGGAATCTCGACTGGTTCTAATTATTTATACAAATTTTTAATTTATAGTTCCACACTTCTCTATGTACTCTTCCCAAATTGGATTTTGAGGGTTTTGTTTTTCATTCTTATTTCAAATAATCCGAGTTTTGTTCCTTTCTATCTGCGAAATGATTGATAAATTATGTAAGAGAACAAATTTGTGTATTTGATAGTCTTTGAAATTTCGTGTTTTTTGGTTGAGTTATTAAATTTAGCATTATCATAATTTGGTGATGTGTCATTGCTTAATGCCTAATCTGGTGAACCTGGTAGAGCAATAAATTTCAGATTTGCTCACCTAATGATAGTGCAGAATCAATAATGTAAGTGTGCAATCATTCAAAAAGAAAACTTTGTGGCGAATATTTATTGATAGGCTAAGTAAATGTGATTGAAATGAAATTTTCTTGTGGACTTGTTAGGGTTGTTGAAAGATTTGTTTGAATATATTGTGAAGGAAGAGAGCTGCTCTTCTGTATCATTTTTTGTTCCCTAACGATATTTGAGGATTAATTTTGTCATCCAATGCTCTTATAAGAGAGAAGAATATCTTCATATCATGCTTTCACTAAAGAATTTTCTTCTAATTATTAAATATTTGAGGCTAAGTAACATGTGGATAAATCTTCTGTCTGCATTATTTGTCTTGTAGGAGGGTGTCCCCAACATGGAATTTGATGGATTTTAGAATTCCATGACATTCCACATATCCTCAATTTGAAATTTTATAGAATCCATCAAAATTCAAGGTCCTCAACATGGATTTCAATTAATTTCATAAAATTCCGGTGTCCTCAAAATTCTATGAATTTCGATGGATTTCTAATTTTAATGGAATTGAATGGATTGTGATGGATTTTAAACAAAAAATATGAAGATAAAATTCTTCAACAAATCCGACCATGACTCCTCGGAATTCGAATTCCACGCCTTCCATTCAATACGGTATTACCCTACATTCGTCCCTTTATTATTCTTTATGTATAGTTCCTCTCAATCCAAGCAAAGGTTTTCTAGTTTATACTTTGAATCTACAATATGATGGTGTCGTACCAAGATGAAGAAGATATTCAGAATTGCTTGATATTTGAAGTTTAGCCCTAGGTTGGCACCAATGTTTGAAAACTCATTTATGTGACTCACAATTTTTATCAACTTTTCATTTACACATTTCATCAATTTTTGGCAAAAAAAATTATTTTTAGCAAGATCAAACAGGGGTTTATACTAGACTAATGGCTGTTATAAAGCATTAAAGCTAACGTCCATTCCAAGAACATATATCTAGCTTTATGCATGAAATTGTTTATGATAAATTGAATAGTAAAATAGGAAAAACCTTTATTATTTATATCCTGCTGGACTTGAAAGGGGAGCAGGAGAAGTACAAGTCTCCTCTAATGCTTATTATGCAAATTACCTCTTTGTTTCGATTGTGGTAGGTAGGATTGGTTAGCATTTTATTTTTTAATTAATGACATAGTTCGAATATTTTTGCTTTTTTTATTTTATTTTATTTTTTATGATCACTTAAAGAAATTATGCTAATTTATTTTTACTTTGTCTCAAGTTCGCGTTCAACTTGCAAAAAATAATAATAAATAAATTACATGAAAAGAGATAAAGTAAATGAAAAAAATCCATAAAAAATTTCATATTGATAACACATTCAACAAATTCCACCAAAATTTAATAGAATCCACTAAAATCCGTGAAATAGAATTTCATTAGAATCTGGGAGATTCTATGAAATTCTATTAAAATCCATAAATTCCATGAAAATTCATCAATCTAAAAAATTCTATTAAATTTCATGTTAGGGACACCCCCATAGTGTCATATGTTAAATTATATGAACTTAATTTATGTTTCATTCCATCAAACACTGTCATGTAAGGGGGAATATAAAGAGCTCCTGATCTTGGTCGTCAAGAGACAAATAAAATACCCCTAAATTCAGTTCTGTATCCATAAGTCCGGGGCACAATCATGTGAACCAAAACATTGAATGACGACAATTCGACCTTCAATTCACTTCCTCTTATGACACCAATATGTCCATACTTCTAAAAGTCCACATAAAACTCTAGGTTCAGACCACCATCCATTACACTATAGAAATTAGCTTATCTCCACTGTCCAGAGCTTACAGTTCTCTAGGCTACTTGTCTATTTGTCTATTCGTGAGCACGTGATTGAGGGTTATTCTCATCCGTATAGTGTTTTAACTCCCTCTCTCCTTTCTTATTTCCCAAACTTTCTTTACTTGTGCAGTAAAAAAATTGATCAAGTAGCAGTAGCCTCTGGAACGCATAGGAAATAAGTTTTTATCCAGCAGAAGTTAATGTCAATGGCCAAACATTTCACTGACTTGCTTTGAACGATGTCTTAATGAGATGGCTGTAGTCTTATTACTTCTGCCTGATTCATATGTGCAAGAGGATGAAGGATTTAAAAATACCTCAAAATTTATGATCAACATTCAGCCTAAAGTTTCTTATCGACAAGTAATAGTGTAAAATTTCTAAACATAAAACCCTCACTTGATTATATCACCATTAGCAGCTAAACCAGGATTGATGAAACATTTGAATCATCGATTTTTGTAAATGAACAGCTGTCCTGTTCACATCTTAAAGAGTGACTCATATCAGGTACGGCTTAGAGCCTGGGCTAAGCTCAAAAACAGATACAAAATTGGTACCAGGGTGAAAGGTTTGGGGACAGTGAGAAATTATAAAAGTTACGAAATGATGATAACAGGGTAAGAAATTTGACGTAATTGAGTCAAACAAATTACTATAGATAAATTAATGTATAATCTAAAATGTCAACTGAAATATATTATGAAATAACCAGATTCCCATCAGTTCATCAGAATAACTTAGCTCACGAAGACATTAAGATCAAATTATTCGAAAATGTAAACGTTTGACAATCCAAAATACCCCAGTACACCATATAAATTATTCACGCAACTAACGTTTAATTTCATCTGACCTGGAAAGGGACATATGATTCGTCAATTTATCTCGGGGCGGCGGAGGACGGGGGAGGGGTGCCGAGCAAGCTAGCCTGCTGTATCTCCAGCTCGTTGAACTGCTGTTCGCGGTCCATCTCGATAATTAACGGAACTACGAGTACGAGAAACGTGGTCCCGAGGATCCAGGCAGCTTTTCCAGTGCTCTTGAAGAGTTTTTTGGCCACAAATGCCGAGTCAGATGCGGCTTTCTTGCCTTTGTACACAATAGGTGACTGGGAAAACCTCGATAGCACTCCGCCTTCTGCGTTGCTCATTCTTACCGATCATGTAACGGACTACGGCAACAAGAAACACAGGCACGAGGCTAGAAAGGGCGAGCGGTGTGAAACTTTGGGATGGCTAGCGTTTCAGAGCAGGAAGAGGGTTTCATCCAGATCCACGGATCAATGGCACTTAGGGCCTGTTTGCTCACGAGGTTATTTTTGCAATTTTTCCACGAACTAAATTTTAACCACACATTTCATACTTTTCAATCATCACATTTCCCAAAAATCATTTTTTTTCTCATTACCTACCAAACAAGCTCTTAATTGATTAATCTTTTGCTCTATGGTCCTCGATCGTTGAAAAATAGTATTTATAACGTGAACATTTTAGCTTAGTTGCAAGTAAGTACATACCGATTTTACCATTGTCTTTACTATCTGACAAAGTGTGGTCGTTGTAAAATTATGAGATAATTATTGAAAAATGGTCGGTTCTTGAAAAAAATGAGAACCAAAATTGAATTGGAATCGAAAATTGACGGTTCTTATTCAAAAATCAAAAATCAAATAATCTTAATTTAAAAAATACGACCACGCATTTTTTCATTAAATTGATTGCCATAAAAATGCTTTCGTCATCAATGCAAATTTATAGATGTTAAAGCAATGTATAAAAACAAATACATCCAAAAAAATAAACGAAATTGCCAAACGAGAATTCCAACCAAAGGTCATTGTAATTAATGTATCCTCAGGCATTCAGCAAAGTTGAATTTTTTGTTGAATAATAGAAATCGAAACAAAACGAAATCGAAACCGTTTGGATCTTGAGAATGAACTTTGAAGAACTGAAATTGGACTTGAATAACCCAAATCGAAACGATAAATGCACACCCCTAATTATCATAAGGGTATTAACACAAATACCCTTATTTTTGGACCATTTACAAAAATACACTTTTGAAATTTTTAGGAAGTAAAAATACTTTGTAAATCTTTGGTGCTCTTTTTTAATGTTTTTGTCAATTTTTTTAAAATTTTATCACTTTTTAAAAAAATAATATATAAGTTACTTTCTCAATCAAATATAAATTAAAACCTTAGAATAAATTCATGACTTGTTAATTTTATTCAAAATATTGGGATAATTGTGCCTTTTACATAATTTCATTTTTTATCACTTTTTCTTTTAATTAAAAAGTGACAATTTGTCACTTTTTTCTACTTGGGTCAATTTCATTTTTTTAATATTCATCATTGGCTAATAAATTACATAAATCCACAAATAATAATAGATACATTACACAATGCCACTTTTTTTTTCTTATCACTTTTTGTTTTAACTCGCATTCTCTTTTAATTAAAAAGTGATACGGTGTCACTTTTTAGTAAAATAAAGTGATGTTTTGTTACTTTTTGCTACTTGAATGTCACTTTTTATCACTTTATTAATAAAAAAGTAACACAGTATACAATGTCACTTTTTATTATTTTATCGCTTTTTTTAATAGAAAAAAGTGACAAAATGCCATTTTTTTTTTATAAAGAAAAAGTGACCAAATGTCACTTTTTAAACTAAAATGTCATACAATGCCACTTTTTTTAAGAAAAATCGACAAAATACCATTTTTTTTAAAAAAAATTCTACTAAAAAAGTGACATTGAGTGCCACTTTTTAAAACACCTTTTGCCACCTTTTTAATAATTTTCTCACTTTTTTAAAAAAAGTGACGCAATGCCACTTTTAAAAAAAATGTGACACATTGTCACTTTTTATTATTTTTTCTTTGAACTAAAAAGTGGTACTTTACTATTTTTTTCTACTCGAATGTCACTTTTTTAGTTTTTTGCAATATTCATTACACTATCTCAAAAAAGTGGCATTGTGTCACTTTTTAGATTAAAAAGTGGCAGAATGCGACATTTTTTAAAAAAAAGTGACATCATGACACTTCTCTAAGGCTTATGTCAACAATCACTTTACATTCACAAAGTTCACATGAAAAAGTGGCATGACGCGACTTTAAAAAAAAAAAGTGATAGAATGACACTTCTCCAATGGTGATGTTAACAATCACTTTGCATTGACCAACTTCATATGAAAAAGTGGCAGTTTGCGACTTTTTTTTTTTTTTTTTTTAAGTGACAGGATGGCACTTATCCGATGATTGACCTTAACAAACACCTTGCATTCATCAACTTCACATGAAAAATTAGCAAGCTGCGACTTTTTTGTAAAAAAGTGACAGAATGACACTTCTCGGATGCTTAATGTTAACAATCATCTTGCGTTCATTAGAATCACATGAAAATGTGGCTAGCTGCGACTTTTAAAAAAAAAAAGTGTTAGCATGGCACTTCTCGAATGTTTGATCTCAACAAGCACCTTGCATTCATCAGTTTCACATGAAAAATTGGCAGGCTACGACCTTTTTTTAAAAAAAGTGTTAACATAACACTACTCCGATGATTGATTTCAATAAACACTTTGCATTCATCAACTTCACATGAAAAAATGGCAGACTGTGACTTTTTTGTAAAAAAAAAGTGATAGATTGACACTTCTCCAATGCTTGATCTCAACAAGCACTTTGCATTAATCAGCTTCACATGAAAAAGTGGCAGGTTGCGACTTTTTTTTTAAAAAAAGTGACAACATGGACTTTCTCCGATGTTTGATCTCATCAAGCACCTTACATTCATCAGTTTCACAAGAAAAAGTGGCATGCTACTTTTAAAAAGAAAAAGGTCACAGTATGACTTTTTTAATAATTTTGTCACTTTTAAAAAAAAAAAAAGATACAATGTCACTTATTGAAGTTCTCGTTGAAATCTTCGATTTGACATACATATTCATATTTTTAAAAAAGTGACGTTTATGATACATTCTCAATCAAATATTAATTAAAATCTTAAAATAAATTCATGATTTGTTAATTTTATTCAAAATATTAGAATAATTGTGTCATTTAAAAAAAATGACACAATGTAACTTTTTATCAATTTTTCTTTATTTAACTAAAAAAGTGGCATTTTGTCACTTTTTAGTAAAAAAAAAAAAAAGTGACAATTTGTCACTTCTTTATACTTGAAGGTCAAATTTTCAATTTTTACAATATTCGTCATTGACTAACAAATTAAACAAGTTCACAAATATCAATAGATATAATATACATTCTCTCTTCTCTATACACAAACACAATGCCACTTTTTTATTTTTCCTTTTAACTCAAAATTGCCATGGTGTCACTTTTTAGTGGAAAAAGTTGTCACTTTTTCAATTTTTGCAATATTAATCATTAACCAACTAATTATATAAGTTCACAAATACTAATAGATATGTTACACAGTATCACTTTAAAAAAAAGTGACATTTTGTCCCTTTTTTATTTGAATGTCACTTTTTCAATTTTTTCAACATTTATCATTGACTAACAAATTACATAAGTTCACAAATACTAATAGATACATTACACGATACTACTTCTTTCTTTTTTTTAAAAAAAAAATGTGAAAAAATGTAACTTCTTATCATTTTTTCTTTTAATTCACATTTTCTTTTAGTTAGAAAGTGGCATTGTGCCACTTTTTTCAATTCTCCATACACAAACAAAATGTTAGTTTTTTTTACTTGATTGAATATCACTTTCTCAGTTATTGCAATATTTATCATTGGATAACAAATTATACAATTTCACAAATATTAATAGATACATTACACAATGTCAGGTGACAAAATATCACTTCTTATCACTTTTTCTTTTATCTCACATTCTCTTCTAATTAAAAAGTGGCACCACGTCATTTTTTTAGTAAAAAAGGTAACGTTTTTCTTTTTTGCTACTTGAATATCACTTTTTCAATTTTTGCAATATCCATCATTTACTACCTGCGTTAGTGTAACATAACAAATTACACAAGTTCACAAATACTAATAAATATATTACATATTTTGCATACTAACAGATACATCAATCTTTTTCAAAAAAGTAACATAACGCCACTTTTTATCAATTTTCTCATTAACTAAAAAGCGACACGATGTCATTTTTTAGTTAAAAAGAAGTGATACTATCTCCTTTTTTATTTGAACATTAGTTTTTTTAATCTTTTGTAATATCACTTGAACATAATTGAATGTCTTTTATAATTCATTGTTTAAAATCATTTAAAACATAATTAGATCAATTCACTACACATTAACGAATAATTTTAATTTTACATGGACTGCTGCTAGTTATGCATATATATAATCCCGCGAACAATGTTTTACATTTTTATTACAATAAAATAAAAAAGCATAGGTGAAGGTGAGACGCGTGGTGCTCTCCCCCTCGGCCCTCCTCTCTCTTGTCTCTCTGGTTCTCTTTCTTTAAAGAAAGAATGAAAAATAAAAATAAAGAACTTTCACATCACAGGTACAGGCTTTCCAAAAATAAAAAACTCTCTCTTGTCCCCTTAATTTTCATTCATTCATGGGATTACGTAAACAAAGTTCCCAGTCATTCAGCTTTCCAAACTCTCTTTAAACACACAAGTCACCATTACCCTATGCATCATGGTGAAGACAAGCAGGTTCTGGGCACACAAAGCTTTCTCACAAGTCACAATCAGAGTTTCGCTCTTTTGCAGCTTTCATGGCACCTAGTACCTTCTCCTATGCATATGCAAGTTCTGGAGGAGAGGTGCATCTTGATGTCCTCCACTGTTTCACTCCGGCAGAGGTTGTTGTAGTAGGAAGAAGTGAGAGTCTCGATTGATGGCCTCGCATAATCGCCTCCAAGGACCCTTCGTGAATGTTGAAGGACAACGCTTCGAATCCATACATACTTCTACAGATTTGAAGAAAATTATATAATTTTGGAATTTGAAATTTCTCTCATTTTTGTGGGTGTTTTGCAGGGGACGTGAGGAAGGGAGGAAGGAGCTGGTGAAAATTGGGAGAACAATGAAGCGAATTTGTGGTTTCTGTGTGTTTGGGGTGTTTTGTTAGTTTCAGGAAGTATTAAATACGGTGTTCAATGTTTTAATTAGTTGATAGGGTATAAATCAAATTAGTTAATTTTTTAAGGTAGTTTGTGTAATTTCCCCATTATGATATTCTTAGATAAGTTTAAATCTATTGTAGAAGAGTCTATTCTACTATGATTGTAATTCTTGTTTTGAACCCTATAAATAAGAGACTTTAGTTCTCAATAATAGACATTTGAGTTTTAACTCTCCATTACTTCTCTTACATATTTCTCTCATATTTCTTTAATGTTATAACACGTTATCATCACAACAGAGCTCGTTCAAAATAGAGAGTAAATTCGAGTTATTGAATACAATAATATATATATATATATGATTTTCAATTGATATGAACTATAATTTTTTTTTAAATAATATTCCGCTGTTGCTCCCAAAGTTGTAAATTTCTCTATTACATAGTTTGATGTTGGTCCTAAAATAGTACAACATCATAATTAATATTTCAAAAAAAATATTAATTGCTCGTAAATAACACGAATTATTATTTTTAATATTCCAGAATAATATATACTGACATACTGCTCTTGAAGAAGCAATGTTAAAATATAACGTGTATTCAAAAATTCGAGCTCTATAGTTTTGAATTTGCACAATCTGGATAACTTGCAGCAAATACGATCAAACGTTGATATCTCAATAACCCATGAAATGATCACCATGACATTTGAACGGGATGTTCATAACTCATTTTTACTCATATTCAATGGTTATGATCAAAATTTAGCAGTTAATTTGTGATAAATATCTATGTGAACAATAGTGGTTTTGGATTATTATAAAACTTGAAATTTTACATTTTGAAGAATATGAGATTTGTCAACTATTCAAGAGTTTTTAAAATTTGCAGATCCAAGTAAGTTTAATCTTTTTATTTAACTAATGCTCCTAAAGAAGCATGTATTTTTATTATGATGTAATTACTGCTCCCAAAGAGTCCCAAAGAGTCACAAAGGATATTGATATTTTGCTCCAAAATGAGCATGTATTTATAATAATATGCTAGAAGAATAATAAATGTTTTCTGGAACGAAATATGATTCAAATATTTAACTATTTCAGAGGAATGTTGCAGAATTGTTTTAATCAATATTCTAAAGAAACATTGTATTACTCTAGAAGAAGCACATCCATATTTCTATTCTCCAAAAATATTTTATTTTTTCGCATGTCCAATTAGATCACAGTTGGATCAATAACGATACCCAATGAAAATTAAAACGAGTATTTAATAAAGAACCAAAAGATTCTTCAATCCAACGAATTCACATATAATCCTTGTAAATGTAACATAAATTGGTCTTTGACCATCACTACCTAAATGCTGTACGAAATCTCTGTAATCTTGAAAGTATATTAGTACTGATTTATGAGGACCACTCACCTTTCATGCATACCATCTTGAAATTTTGAATTGAATTGTGGATCCACTAGATGGTTACACGTGTGAATATAAAACTTATACGATCAAGTTATTATTTTATGAGCAAAATTGTAAATGCTAGTAAGTTTATATCCTAAAATCATTAATAGTTTTATGTATTAGTTGAGATGATGATGATAATAATAATGTCTTTCCAGTTGTTTAGCAAAATTAAATGTCTTCAAATTTGCTACAGTATTTATAGAGCACAACGTTATTGACAATGTTATTTCACATGCAGTAGTATTTTGTATACAAACATGCCAAATGATAATTCTTTGATTGACTTATGGTCAGATGCCTTACGATTTTCATTTAAAAGTTTTAAAAAGTGCGAGATACATATATTCCACCGCAACGCACTAAGATGAAAATAAATGAATGTTGATAATATGTGATTGAGATTGAATCTCCAATTATCATTATACATGAAAGATGATATGTTGCGGGATTGTTTTCTGATTATTATAATGTGAGTTTTTTTAGCATAGGGGGAGTTGATGCGTGTCGCAATGCACCAAAATAATAAATAAATCCTTACTCGTCAAATAATAATGTAGTAACGAGAGTAAGGGTCGATCCCACGAGGAACGGAAACTAATTTTAGTTGTTCGATCAATTAGAATGGAATGAGGGGTTTTTTTGTGTGAAATTGCTTGAATGAAAACTATGCATAAAATAAATAATAAAATATAACTAGATAATTAATATGAGAAGAAATCTTGTTCTCGGGTTCGATTGTGTCCTTAATTAATGTTATACTTTTCCTTGTAACGTGTTTATATCCCTATTCAATTATCAATCATAAATAATCAACAAGCTCTGATTATCTAAATTCTTCTTTATGTATATTGATTCAAAACAAGTTCTTCGAACCAATTCTAGCCATGGACAATCCTAAACAAGCTCTTAGGATTTAATGCACGACTAGTATGAAAATCTAGAAGAATAGATTGAATTAGATCGTTAATTTCACAAGCTCGAATTAATCAATCCAAGTTGAATTATTACTAAACCTGCACGAGATTTATTTGCTACTAAAGTAAAGATTCAATGACAATTACGGACCAAGAATCTAAACATAGCATATTCATGAATTCAAAGATCAATAATCCAATTGGCCAAATTAAACTATTAATCAAATAAACTCAATGAACATTCAAAACATAATAATCCAACAATTGAAATAAATGAATAAATTCACGCTACTAATTTGTAGGAAAAGAAAATAACATAATTAAATTGACACAACTTCCCTTTTGAACAAGATATGAAATTTAGCCTAGCATGATTGTGGTAGATTCTTCGAGTTGCTTCATGAATTTCATTGTTGTTGATATTCTTGCGCTTGAAAATCTCCCAAGAATGCTCTATATTTTCTCTCAATTTTCCTCAATGTTCAGCCCCCATTTTGTGGTGATTTTGCTCTTTTAATACTCCCAAAATCGTGTCCTAGCTTTACCCCAAAGATATACCAAAGATAGACCTTGAATCAGATAAGGAAATTCCTTGGAGAGCAAGTTACAGCCGTAAATTTCCTTATTATGGCCGTAATTGGGATTCTGAAAATTTCCGGAATTTGGAAGTTACGGCCGTAACTTTATCATTTACGGCCGTAAGTGTATTTCTGCCGAGAAGCCCCTGTGCTCGATGTTTTGGTCATAACTTTCTCTCCCAAGGTCCGATTATGGTGATTCAAGTTGCGTTGGAAAGGAAACTAAAATATCTACATTTATTTGTGAAATAGATCTTCCAAAATTAGAAAGTATTATATTAAAAAATTGAGCTTCAATCTATGACTAAAATTCATGATCACAATCCTTGCGAGTTTTTGATTTCCAACTTCATTCCAAACCTTCTTTGACCATAATTTTTGCATCTAATCTTCTTCCCACATGCCATTATTGATTTGGAACTCTTTGAATATGCCCTTGAACCTCACTTCTTGATTTTTTTGTATTTCTTTGGTCATGTTTCCTTTCTTTTTCTTCTTTTTGACCTTACATAGCACAATAAGTGAAATGCATTAAACGATGCTTCAATATGATCAAACCAATAATAAAATAAGATAATAAGTGAATTAAATATATGCTAATAAAGCACTTATCAGGAGTATTAATATGTGATCCCCAAATTGAACAATTCATACTTGGAGGGCCTAATTAGAAACAAGCTTAAAGTTGGAGGACTTAAAGGTGCAATTAGTGTTAGTATGCTTTTATTGTGGAACATTGATCAAGATCCTATGGTTAGGATTAAGTTGACAATTAATAAATTCTTGACTTGGGTTCATTTGGCATAATGGAATGAAATAGAATAGATTAGCCCTCTCCCTCTCCTCTCTTGTGAAATCCACCCGAGTTCTTGCATCATGTAGAAAATACTTTGTAGCATAATTGAATCCTTGTATAGGCCAATTGGAAGTGCTATTGTGTAGTATGATGGTGCGGTGATATTGTAGAGAATAGGGGTTGCGATTTGATAATTCCTCGTGAAGGAATTGGCGCACGGTTTGTGTGCGGGAATCTTGTAAAGACTTTCATTGGAATTTGGCTAGTGGAATGGGTTCGATCCGGAGCCCTCCAGATGTAGGTGCGATTGGCACTGAACTGGGTCACCAAGATTGTGTTCTTTGTTATTGTTGCGTTTCTTGATTGATTTCTTTATGTTATCCGCGATAATCACAAATATTGGGACGCGAAATTCCGAACAACTGGTATCAGAGTCATTTATGAAGATCAAGGGCTTGGTGAATTTTCGTGGTTGAAAAATTGGTAAAAATCGGAAGTGGAATCAAGAACCGGAAAAAACAAGATTTGGGAAATTAAAACTTTCCAAAAGAAGAAAGTTCTTGCATGTAGGATCATCATTCCTAAAAGGGAATCAATAACTTGCCAATTAGGGAAAGAAGTGCAGCTGGCCGGAAGTGAAAAGAAACCACAAGAAATTGAAAAATTGCCACTGCCAAGTCCAAGAAGCAGCAGTACCGACCGGAAGAAGAATCTCAAGAACAAGAAAATGGTCGTGAGGAGGAAGGAAGAAGTGCTGACCGAAAAAAATTAAAATTCCAGCTCTGAAGTGAAAAAAATTTGACTCGAAAATTCAAGGTGGAAGGCAGTGCACAGTGCAAGAAAGTGAAACCATGCTAAAAGAAATCAGTTGAACAGAGGCACCATCCAGAAATCAGTAGGAGGCACCATCCAGAAATCAGTAGAAGCCGGTAAAGAACTGTGAAGACGGAAGCGACGGTGCTAGGAGAAATCAAAGGCTGGGAAGCAAGTAGTGCACTGACCGAAGGAAGAAGAAGTTGGCCGGTTAAAAAAACGGGAAAGAACCCGACGACAAGAAAAGAAGAAGTTTGGTCGGAAATCTCAAAAACCAACCGAAAAAAAAACATGGTCTGCAATTCCCTCTAATCTCCACCTCCGGCCGGCCAATCGGAAATCAAGTTCCACCATTAGAACCGCATATTAAAGGAGAAGGTGACCGACCGGAGCTAAAATTTCTAGATTCTGGCAGGCCAAGACTCCGGTAGATGAACGAAGGACATCACTGGAAGCTCATTGTCGAGTAGAATACTCGGCCGCAAGGATGGCAGAATTTTGGTGGTGACAGCGGCAGTTTTTGGCCGGAGAAGAAAACTAGCCGGAAGTTCAAATCTAAATTACGGCCAAACGAAAACTCCGATCAAGAAACCGTCACCACCATTAGCTTCACAAGGACGAGTAGCATATTCTGCAGTTTCTTAGCATTTTCGATAGGCGGCAGAAGGTGGTCCGGCGGCGGTCCGGCGAACGCATTTTTGGACAGTTTCATCATCTCGACCTGCTGAGTCCATTTCCGAAGTTAGTTTTGCAAGATTCCAAACGCATAATACGAACATGCATTGTTCGCTCGGTGATATCCCTAAACTTTAATATTTTTTATTGCTTTACCTTGTTGGTAGCAATCTGTTTAGGTTAATTATATATTTTTTTAAAAAAATATTCACCTTGTTGGTAGCAACTTGTTTTGCTGAGCTGTGTTCGATGTTGATCTGTTATTGTTGCTTATTAGACCTGTTAATTGTTTGATTGGATTAGATAGGTAGTGACGAGGTTAGTGTTTCTAGTTGGTACGATCAATGGTGGTTGATAACTACATTAGATACAAGTTTCCATTTAAATATGTCACTAAATGGAGTGACGAGGTTAGTGTTTCTAATTGACATGTTATTTCTATTGATCGGATCAGTGATAATAAATAACTAGACTAGATACAAGTTTCCATTTAAATAAGTTACTAGCCACATATGTGGGTCTAATGCTATATCAAACGTGAAATAAGTGTCTCTCTCCAAGTTTTGGTATCCAATGGTATTTAATCTTGACTAGAAATAGTAGTGAGATTATGGTCAATCTTGACTTGAAATAGTAGTGAGATTTGGGAGAGAGTTCTTGACTTATTTGTTGTTGTTTTTTGGTCACTTTATAAGATTGTTATAAAGAGAAGCATGAACAGATAGAGAGAGAGAGAGAGAGAGAGATGTGGAGTATGTGGTATCTTGTTCTAATTTGGACTCGAATGAGGATTATGTGTTATTAAATCCTGTTGACTCCTGTGATATAAATTTAATTGTGAAATGCATGAATGTCTACTTGATTTAACACATATTTTCATGTTATATCCCATATTGATTTGTTCAACAATTTGCATGAACATGACTTTGATCACGTTGTGTTGTGTAATGATATTGTATGCAAGAGTGTTGGGATATGTGATATTTCTGTTAAATTTGATGAGGGCTGTGTGCTCATTTTTTAGTGGAGTTAGATATATTCATGAGATGAATATGAATTTGATATATGTGGGTCAATTAGAAAAGATGGGGCTGGCTAGTAAAATTGAGCATGGGCTCATGAAAATTATTAAGGGTGTTCTTGTAACTTGTAAGAGAGTTACAAGAGATGGTGTATGTGTTACCACTGTTTATGTGATTAGAGGTGTTGATTCCTCTGTTTCGTTTACCAACACAAATGACTTGTATGAGTTGCACACTACGGGTGCACGGATGAATGATAAGAAGCTTCTTGATGACATAGGTGCTGTTGTAGGAGACCGTGGGTTAAGGTACCTTGATGTGATAAATGCGGGTTATATGTAGACTGTATGTCTTATATGCATTTATGTGGTCATTGTGTGTGTGGTATGTTTCATAAAAGCGTGCTTGGAAATGACTATATGTCGGATTTGCTTTTATGTGATCGTCGTGTGCTTGGTAAGCAACGTCGTGTTTCTTTTTCTTCGGATTTGTGATACTATTCATGATAGATTGCATAATAAATGTGTTGATCATTTTATGTTGTAGACTTTTGGCTGTGCTTATATTTTCACCATTTGAGAATGGGGGGAAATGTTGAACCTATGGCTAGATATGTGTTTCTAGGATGTCCTCCGGAGGATTGATGATTATAGGTTATCGTGTAGAAGCCAAAAGGGTGGTTAGATCATGGAGTAGTGTGGTCACGATTAATGAGGCTGATGTGTCATGTTCAGAACATGGGTTTTTTTAGTGCAATTGAGAGAAAAAACAGCAAGGTAGTGCTAGTTATCAGTTGCAGGTGGAGTTGGTTATAGTGATAGTACTATCCCTAGGCCTAGGGTACTCAGAGTGAGGTGAAGACTCCAATATTCAGCATCCTGAAGATTAAAAGAGAGTGGTAATAGAATGATATAGTTACACCCGTTATAACCTATTTTTGGGTTGACTAGTTGTTGACTAGTGTGATAGAGTGATGAGACTTTATGAGGATGACTAGTTGTTGACTAGTTGATAGAGTGATGAGACTCTATGAGGATGAACAATCGATAGAGTGGATGGAGCAATGGATAGAGATGTACTCTCTTGTTTTGAATCAAAAGGAGATATACCACTGAGAATGATCTTTCTTAGATTACTAGACTAGATAAAGGGGTACACATATAGATTGAGGTGAAGGTTATATGAAAACTTTTGTTGGTAGTTTAGTTGGTCGCGACAACTTAAACAACCGATGTGGAATTACATTTTTTATAAAAGTTTTCTTTTATGTTTCAACCTCTTAGTTTTTTGGTGATAATAAAAACTTGTGCATGTGTGTTTTATCTTGAAAGGTTCTAGTATGGCTTAAATGTTACCTGGTTGTGGTATATATGATTTGATTCAGTTCATGTTATTATAAATTGATGATATTACTCTTGATTGATTCATTGTTGACAATTGTAAATGGAAAGTATTGAAATGTGTACGTTGGATTTGAGGGGATATTGTGATGAGTCCTATGTGTATGTGCTATACATAATGTGATAGTGTGAGGATTTATATATGTATGTTATGTTGGGGATATAGGTAATTGGATGGTGATTTTCCTCCTATGTGTTTCACTTTGGGTGATGGTTATGTGAGTTGCAAATCACATGTTTTTTGCACATAGTTCTATTATCCATGATTAAGTCTAAGTATATTGACATCATATGATTTAAACATTGTGGTTTTATTAGTGATATGATTATATACTTTGACTGTTAGCATGATATATATTTTTGGAAAAATTCAGTTTTTCACGGTTGCACTATACATAGAGATTATATGTTGCATTTTACTTGAGGTATCACATGGTGTTGTAAAGCCTGAATAAATTTTGTTATCACATTTCCTCAGATATGGTACTAGAGTCATGACATGGTAAAATTCAAGAGTTCATTTTAGACACAACGCATATGTTTTTTGTTCATATTTCCCTCTCTGTTTTTAGCGATTCTTGCAGCCATGTATAATCACTTGTAGTAGAATCTAGGCTATAGTGTAGGCTAGGTTGGAAGTACTACTGTATAGTGTTTGGCGCGGTGTTAGTCGTTGTTGAGAATGGTCGAATTTTGGTTCCTTCAGAAGGAACGGTGGGTACGCAAGTTTGAAGTTTGTGGTTTGATTGTTGTATTCTTGAACATTAATAAAAAGAGGTGAAGTCCAATGTTATTGGATTCTATGTTGAGTTGTGACTAATTTCATTCACTTTCATTTGTAGGTATTGGGCGATGATGATGATGATGATCGAGCTCACCCACTTAGCCTATAGCAATCAAGAGAGTTAGATATTGCAATTTGGAGATCAAGGTGAAGTTTATTAATATGTGATCCCCAAATTGAACAATTCATACTTGGAGGGCCTAATTAGCAACAAGCTTAAAGTTGGAGGACTTAAAGGTGCAATTAGTGTTAGTATGCTTTTATTGTGGACCATTGATCAAGATCCTATGGTTAGGATTAAGTTGACAATTAATATATTCTTGACTTGGGTTCATTTGGCATAATGGAATGAAATAGAATAGATTAGCCCTCTCCCTCTCCTCTCTTGTGAAATCCACCCGAGTTCTTGCATCATGTAGAAAATACTTTGTAGCATAATTGAATCCTTGTATAGGCCAATTGGAAGTGCTATTGTGTAGTATGATGGTGCGGTGATATTGTAGAGAATAGGGGTTGCGATTTGATAATTCCTCGTGAAGGAATTGGCGCACGGTTTGTGTGCGGGAATCTTGTAAAGACTTTCATTGGAATTTGGCTAGTGGAATGGGTTCGATCCGGAGCCCCCAGATGTAGGTGCGATTGGCACTGAACTGGGTCACCAAGATTGTGTTCTTTGTTATTGTTGCATTTCTTGATTGATTTCTTTATGTTATCCGCGATAATCACAAATATTGGGACGCGAAATTCCGAACAGGGAGAATTTATAGCACGCATTAAGTGTGATAATTATAGCATGTCTTAAGAGCAATGATAATCAATTCCAAAATTGATGTCTCTAAAATAATTGGATGATTTCATGGAGGCTAAATATCCACGAAGAGTAAAGAGACATAACTAAACACATAAAAAGATGTTCAGATACTTGATGATAAAGAGATCTATATGTTGTCTATATTGAGACAATATGGAATCGATAAAGAAATAATAGTCGACAACGTACATTACAGAGCTCTATTATAAAAACGTGGATGTTGAATCTATCAAACATTGGCCAAAGATGGAAAATTCCAGTTAAGAGATTATTGTTATATGACATGTAATCCAAACACTCAAAAGTGTAAAGTCAGTAAAATACCAATGAGTATGTGCAAATTGAAAGTAGAATTATATAGTCGTAATAAACGACTCGATGCACACATAGTTTCTCAAAGAACTAGCATTTTATGAAATGATATGTAGTGGATGCATTTAATCACTACCTTGAAATCTTTGATACAAGGAGTGAGATCAAACTTGTTGATTCTTATCTCGATATTTTGGGAGTAATTTTTGATGTACCAGTTGATTGTGGTACATTTGGATGTTAAGTGAAATGATTATAGATTTTATATGCGAAGAGCCATGTCTATTCAAATGATTGATTACACTCGAGTCAATTAGAAATTGCAATCTAAAAGATGCCTCAAATATACAAGCATGATCATTGAAAATTTTAGTTTATCAACAGTAGAATTACTCTAGAACAGAACATGACTTGAGTGTATAAAATGAGACAGCATGAAGAAAGGTATAAATAAATTTATAAGATAATATGTTGAAATTAAAATTAGGGTGTACCATTATTGTTAATCGTATTTGAAAATCCTAACAATTGATTTTCAAGATACAAAATTATGGTTAATTATTTACCTGAAGTAAATAAGTTATCTGTTTACCTTAAGAGAATAAGCCACTTCCATATTCGATATCTGGATTAAATGCATTGATGAATATTGATTATAGAACGTGATTCAATGCAAAATATTAAATTTGATTGGAAATATGATATAATTCTTCAAATTCAAAGAAAGAACTGAATTTATATTTGAAGAACGAATAATATGATATGTGAACTATTTATATATATTAGGTGAAAAGATTCGAGATTACATCGATTAACAACTAAAATAATAATATGCATTATCAATATAATTATGGTATTCCCATGTTGGTTGGGGAGGGGGGTAATATGATTTGGACTCTTTTTCCCTCAGATGAGGTTTTATCCCACCGAGTTTTCTTATAAAGTTTTTTAACGATGCAATTTTTATACCAATATAATTATGGTATTCCCATGTTGGTTGGCGAGGGGGTAATATGATCTGGACTCTTTTTTCCCTTAGATGAGGTTTTGTCCCACCAAGTTTTCACAGAAAGGTTTTTAACGACGCAATTTTTATAGCACACTCGAATAAGCAGTATATTATTTTTTCTCTATTAGAGCATCTCCAATGCACTCTATCAGTTGGAAAAAAAGACTTAACACGTCAGCAATTGACGAAACGGGTTAAAAAGTATCTCCAATGCACAATGTCAATCACAATGTTAAACTGACGTGGCTGGAAAAAAATCGACACTGTCGAGTGCTCCATCTACATATTGACACTCCGTCTGACTGAATGAGTCGACATTAATTTATTTTATAATTATTTTAACTATATTAAAAAGGGATGTGGGCGTCATGGTATCAAGATTTTAGTTGACAATTATATCTAATCAAGCATTTTTTTATTACTTTAATTCAAAGTTTTCATGATTACATTAAATTTAAGATTACTAATTAAAATATATATATGCATTTAAATAAATTTATTTTTATCGATAAATTTTTTTTGCTTAATAAAGTTATATAAAAATATTAGTCATATAAATATCTTAACAAAATAACAATTAAAAAAATAATAATTTAAAATTAATAAATAATTTTTTCTGTAATAATTAAAAAAAATTTCTTAATAAATTTAACTATCAAAATAAAATATAAAAATGAAATATAGTCCAAGAAAATAACATTTATAGTTTATCCATACTACCTCTAAAAGGCCCTTGAGGTAAGAATTTTTTTTAACTTTTATACCCTTTCTTAAATCTTGAAATTCCCAATCTATCCTTAGTTGTGAACAATTATTAATCCATACATACGTACAAACTATAAAAGGCGTTATAGATGGAGAAGCATTTTTGGACATTATTGTCCCTGTCAATATTATGAAATTACCGTAAGTCCTTTAATTACAAAATTTATGGTTTTGTTTCCACTTCCAACCGTCCTTACGTTACCGAATTTTCGAATTCAATCCCACCCCCAGCATCTATTGTCTCTTTCTTCTTTGTCTCTCTCATTCCCTAACAAATTCAGAAATCAAGGAAATTATACTACAAGAAAGTCATTCATAAATAAATTAAACGAAATTAATCAGCTCCTTTTTGTCAAAAGTAAACTCTGTATTCAAAAGCAGTTTCAAGTTTAAATATACTTTTATTCTTGGGCATAAAATGGTAAATGTATACTATAATTTTGTATTTATGGACGCCAGATATCTTATTTGTTGGTGATGGAGTAATCAACAGGAACTCTTAAGTTTTTGTCGTCTCTCATTCCTACTACAATTGAGAACGTCTTTTAGTAACACCTTGTAGTGTAAAGTATCCAGAATGATGCCATTAATGAAGAAAATAGAACAGATTGAAGGAGCGAGCAGAAATCTAGTAAATTAACTTATTTAGGGAAAGGGATATCACCAATATGATCAAAACTTATACACTGCCTTAGCAAAGCAAACTTGGTTTTATGATTCCCTTCAATGTAATAACTCAAAGAAAAATCTTGGTTGAATATTGCATATGGATTGGAGTTATGTTTCTTAAGACGGTAGTGAAAAGGACATTTTTTTTAAAGGATTATTAAATGGATGATATTTATTTTCTATCTTTTTAGTATCTAGACTGTAGTTCTTGATTCATGTTTTCTAGATAAAAATTGTGCCCTTGGTTAGCCTCATACTGTTGACTCTTGTTCTTAGCTTATGTTTCCCGTACTGAGGCCATTGTGAGAATAATAAGTAGAATTGTGTTTCATCGTTGACATGAAATTCGTAATAAATAACTTTTCCACATGTATGGAGATAAAAATTGCTTTAAAAACGTATAAGTTACTTTAAAGCTTAGTTGAACATACCATGTCCCCTCCTTTTGTCCCTGTGAACGACATCACAACTTACACATGTTTGATGAAAATGAAAACAACTTTGTAATGCCTCAAACCCGCATGGGTTGAAACGTCACAAAAACATTTAAATCATACACCATAAGCTTAGAAATAAATTAATAAACTAATAAGTTTATTTTGCGGAAAACAGCTACGGTGAGAATTTAGGGAAATTAGAAAACAAGTTTTGGCCTAATTTCAAAAATATATCAAATTTTCAATGCATTTTTATACATGAAAGTAATTACAGCCTAAATGGTAAAAAATTCACTATTTGATCTTGAGGTGCAAGGTTCAAACCTATTCCTCCTCATTTTAAAAGCAAACTTTTTTTTTTCTTTTTGAATTGTATGAACAGTAATGCATGGCACTCTTCACGTTGGGTTGAGTCGCTGCAAGTACTTTCTGGTAAAAAAAAGAAATAGAAAATCCTATTATCTTTTGTTTACAAGCGTTGATGATAAAAAAATTCATTTGACATAGTAAAACACTTTATTTTTTAATGAAATTTTAACTATGTATAAAAGACTCACTAACGTACAACATATTCAAAAATCGGCTTCCGTTGACGATATGTGCAGTACTAAAACAATTTTCAAAACACCGTTATGACTCCAGTAAAAAACTAAACTGTGCAGCTATACTTAAAGTGACATAACAATTCATGCAGACCTTGGAATGTCTTGATTTCAAGTTTATATGATAGATAATTCATTAATTTATCAATTCCAATTGGTTTCATCCAAAAACACCAAGTAATGAATAAGATATGAAGTTTTGAAACAAAGGACAGAAGTTGGGAATTCGGAAAGAACACTGTGACAAATGCCTCTTTTCAAAAATTAGTGCAGACCTCTATACAACTCCGAATTAAGTGATTTTTGTGCTCATAGAAAGGAAATTCAGTTTTGAGTGTCACCGTGTCTTCGGAATTTCATTCCGAGGTCTGTGATATGAACAGTAACGTCGCGAAGTTGGCTGGACAGAATGGTTTCGACACTGTTTTTCTTTTTCCTTTACCCCAAATTCCAATCCTTATGTTGCACAAACATTCCACATAAAATATATGTTTTCAATATAACAATTTAAACATCCATTATCATGATAAGATACTTGAACTTAGTGCATAACACTTTTAAAAAACAAAAACAAATATAGATTACTCATTCCATTGTCTTTAAAGAAAACCTCCGGCACTTAACACCATCTCCATCTTTCGATTTGCAATCCATGACCTCATGTCACAAATTCAACCTATAGAAGGGAGTTAACCCATGATTCGAAACTCAATAGATGTCATAAGTGCATTTCATTATCAAATTTAGAAAAACTCAAATATAGTTCATACCGTTGCACGTAGATAATGGATTTCCGGCAAAAACCAAATTTCTATAGCATTATCATAACACGTAGAGCCGAAGAATGATCATTCATCTATAGTAGTGTCGAAGCACCATACCCGTAGATATCATACTTTCATAACATTTGAGAATTTCATAACTTGAAAATGAAATAACCACTTGCACCTCTACCTATCTCAATTCAAAAGTGTTGGATATAAAAGCTTGGACGGTGAATGGTGTCTTCCAACGGTGAACCGGCTATACAAAATCCGATCACCTTCTTGCTTTGGACTTTAAGCTTCCTAGAAATGAGATTTTTCATGGGTTTGTGATATTTGAAGCCAAAGAATTTGCACACTACCTTAGAAGCCTCATTTTATAGTAGAAGGAATGTGAATGGGTGAAAGAAATTGAAACCACCATTTTCACCCCTTGAAGAGATGAAACGGGTCTCATTCACGTGGTCATTATAATTGGTGTAATGGGGTGTTTTAAGTGGAGGGTTATGGAGTTTTTAAGGGTGATTAAATGGGGTAATTGTGTTAATCAAATCTTTCATTTCCTCTTCCTTGCATTTCGGTTTCAATTCTCACTGTGAACGTGTATATATATTGTATATATATGTATCTATATGCTTCATGCAGGGGAGAGGCCGAGAGGGAGAGAATGAGTTTAAAATTTAACTATTTTGCACCTTTAGTCCCAAGCTTTCCCATAAACACAATAAAGTATACACATGACCAAATAAACTTTATAAGTCCCTCTATTTCTTGTTTATACTTTTGAAAGAAGAAACTGTATCCTTCTATAAAATAAATTGTGCAACATAGTCCCTTAGACTTTTAAAAATATATAATCTTTTAAAATAATTTAATAAAACATATGATAAACTTGTTTGGACTAGGTTTGGGCTTAATTTATCTTATGTGGACCGAACATAATGTTTGTCTATGGGCTAGGCTCACAATAGTAAGTCGTCTAAAAAATATGATAAAAGTTTTCGGGTTTCTACAGATTTATCCATTGCTCCTTATCTTATTTTTGCAGGACATGGAGTCAGTTGTGGAGACCATGATGCAATAGTTTATGTCCAAGGAAATCCTGCGCGAACCCATGGAAGAAATTGGAGAACGATATTCGAAATGGTTGGAAGAAAATAAAACGAGCCTATCCAATGAAGAATATAAATATTATTTCCACCAGTATGAGCTTATAAAAGATCTAAATCGAGTTAATGATAGTGAGCCAAACAACCTCAACAAGACTCTTGAGCTACGAGTGTGGTCAACCACCGAATGATATTGTGCAAGAGCTTGCTCCAGATTTTGATCTGTCAAATCTTGGACAATTGTAAGCGCAATACTTGATCACTTCATGCAGTTTAAACATCATTTATAATGTGCTAATGATACTAGAGGTGCAAAATAGACTACTACGTTCCCGGCACTGCAATGTTTTGGGTAGGGTCCTTTCTGGATCGGCATGGCCCAAATTCAGTTGTGTGTTGGAGTAAAATAAGACAAATCCTGTGCATTTGTTGCTTTCATCAGCTATGATGCTGAGACACTTTCAATTTCCTTCATTTGATGATCAACTTAAGGTGAAGTGCGTAGTATCAAATGGTAAATATACTGGACAAGAGATCTTGGTGGAGACAGCTCCACTCAAGAAGTTGTGGAAGATGTCATCTGAAATCTTGATTGAGTTTCAGAAAGTACATCCTGATCTCTGCACTATAATGACATGATTCCTCGTGTTAGCAAAACAATTACATGATATTGTAACAATTTTGATTCTTTACACCGACATTGTGTAGAATCTCATTTCATTCATTATGTCAGTTTCAATACTCTTCCTGCCTCTTGGAGATGATATCACTGCACCAGAATCAATGCAAATTAACATAGGCAAAAGAAGTCACGTCGTCTGATATTTTAGTTCTAAGTAAAATCGTAATATGTCAGTAACACCAATATCTCTTGCTGTAATGTTATTGGGATTTTTTCTATGAATTTAAATAAATTATCAATATTCAAAATTATAGAATCTAATAACAATATAATATAGTATGTTATTTTCGTTTTATACAAAATCTTCTATAATTGTTTAACTATTAAGAACTATTAAGAACTAATAATCACAAATTTTGAGGATATTAAAAATTAAATAAATAACTGGTCGATCACGTGTAACGCACGTATATGTCACTAGAAATAATGAAAAGTTTAATATTATATTAATCATTTTGTAAAAAAGTTATTATTTTAAAATTTTAAAAAATGTCACGTAATCAATAATATTTAGATGTTGACGGAATTATTGGAGATGAAATTTAAGACTTCTCCGTCAAATTGTCCCCGTTCCCTCGAAGACCGTCAATTCCATTATCACGTCAACCCTAATTCACATAGTGCATTAAAGATGCTCTCCAATATCCAATGCACTCCGTCAATTGGGAAAAAGACTGACACATCAGCAAATTGACGAATGAGTTAAAAATATCACTCTAATGCACAATGTCAATTACAATGTTAAGCTAACGTAGTTGAAAAAAAATTGACAATGTCGAGTGCTCCGTCTACATATTGACGCTCCGTCTAACTGAATGAGCCAGCATTAATTTATTTTATAATTATTTTAACTATATTAAAAAGGGACGTGGCGTCATGGTATGAAAATTTATGTTGAAAATTCTCTAATCAAGCACTTTTTGATTACTTTCATTCAAAATTTTCATGATTATATTAAATTTAAGATTAATAATTTTTAAAAAATATGCATTATAATAAATTTAATTTATCAATAAAATATTGTCGCTAAATAAAGTTATATAAAAATATTAGTCATTGAAATATCTTAACAAAATAATAATAAAAAATAATAATTTAAGATTAATAAATAATTTTTTTTGTAATAATTAAAAAAAATCTCATAATAAATTTATCTACCAAAATAAAATATAGTCAAAGAAAATAACATTTATAGTTTATAATAACGAAAAGTTTAATATTATATTAACCATTTTGTGAATAAATTATTATTTTAAAATTTAAAAAAAGGTCATGTAATCAACAATATTTAAATGTAGACGGAATCATTGGAGATGAAATTTAAGACTTCCCCGTCAATTTATCCACATTCTCTAGAAGTCCATCAATTTCATCGTCACGTCAGCCCCAATTCAAATAGTGCATTTATGACGTTCTTAGGATCTTTCCCACAGGGCTTTTCCTAATAATATTTTAATGAGACATATTCTTTGTGCAATGAATGTTTATAACCTACAAGCGGCAAGACATTTATCCTTAAAATAAATCTTATATGTTATAAATTACGTATGAGACTCTCGGAGAGAACAACAATAAGATCTGTTTCCAATGAACTATCACGTTGACTAAAGCCAATGATGATAAGTGAATATCTTGGATAGAGACGATATTGCTTGAAAGTTATGATAAGGTAACATGAAACATACTTCATCCTAAATGTGGTATTGAAAACATTAGTGGATAACCTGATACAGGTGTTAGTTAAAATCGGGGGAGTAGTTGTAATATTTTTTCGCTCAAGTTTTATCCCATCAGGTTTTCTTGACAATGTTTTATCGAGTCAGCACACTAGTACTCCAATTTTTTTGTAATTACTTGTACTGTTTTCCCTTTGTTTGATTCTCTTTCCCACTTAATTTTTATCAAATAAGTTTTTTAATAAGACAATTATTGTACGGATAGGTATCAGAGGAAGTGTTGTAAAATTATGAGATAATTGTTAACGTCTTTTTACTATTATCAGATTCTTTGATAAATTTTAGCTACCGTAGAAGAGTCAATTCTACTATGATTGTAATTCTTATTTTGAACGCTGTAAATATAGAGCTTTGGTTCTCAATAATAGATACATGAGTATTGACTCATTATTACTTTATATATATATATATATATATATATATATATATATATATATATATATATATATATATATATATATATTTCTCTCTTATTCCATTAGTTTTATAAGAATTATTTCTTATTAGCACAATTTTCTTTTGTTACACTACTTTTCAAATGATCTAAGATTTTCAATCTTGCTTATTATCGCGTCTACTTTCACATTTTTTTCTTTGATTTTTCATTAATTTTTGCACATTTTGTCCCTAATCATAGTTTTAGATCGAAAAAATCTACTAAGAGAGTATAAAAAGATTTATTTCAATGAGAATAAATAATGGATAATTTGGAACCAAAGATTTTAATTGAATGTCGATAGATCCAACAAAAAATGCAATTGACAAGACCCAACCAAAATTACATAAATTGATCCAAAATGCGATGTGCGCTGACGATGAATGCTAGCTAGACACTGGACCCACCATTAAGACTATCTTTGACCTTTCTTTAACTATATTGGATTCAATAAAAAAAAACTAGAATAATTTCCATGGTAAATTGAAATTTGAAAAGAACAATAAAAAAGCAATAAAACTCTCCGCTATATATATATATATATATATATATATATATGCATATTAGATATTAGGGACAACATGTCCCGCTGCTAAATCATATATACTAACCAAAACTACTTTATAGACGAGATGTTAGACAATATAACTTCGCACCCGTTTGATAAAAGTTCTTTGTTTATAAACAAAGAATATAATATTTTCAAGATAAAATGTGGTTTGAAGAAAATGTATAGTTAAAAAGTTATTTAGGAAAGATCTTTATAAACTTGTTTATAAACAAATTTACCAACGAAGGCTTATTACAATCACGTCCAAATAGTTTGTTTGTTGCGTCCTTCCATCTCCTTATCTAAATATCATTGGTAAATAGATATTTCCACTAGGTGTTCGTTACACACCTGGCAACTGGCAAAAAGATTTCATAGTTCGACCTTTTAAATTGTGTGTGAGAATTTAGGAACTAAGCGAGTTGGTGCCGCTTCAATTGAGAACCAAAGTTTCTCTCTTGAAAGTTGATAGCTATTGAGTCTAAGGCTGGCAAAGCTAGGGCCTATCAATTCTAAGATATGAATAGCATCAGCGCAAGGTCATTTATGAGCTAAGTGAGTTCGAGGAATTTGTGAACACAAGACACTTGTGTATGATCCCATCGGTATCATCACGTTGAATAATTGGTTCAAAGCTATTATACTACATGAAATTTTGATGATACATCGTGAGGATTGCACTTTGGTTAGATTCAAATCATGAGATATCTTTACCTTATGCATAAGTTTTGCTTATTTGAATTTTTTGTTATTGGCATAATTTTGAACAAGTAGTGGTTGATGGAATTTTGATTTCAATAGATTCTAGGTGTTGTTTAAAATAATATTTATGAGAAGAATTAGACAACATATTGTCATTGGAATAAAGAAAGTGAGACAAAAAAGAGTAAATTGTTCATCGCTTGGTCTGAATGTCAAGCGATAACATGGCCTCTCCTTTTTTAAGCAGAGGTCAAATAGATTGTACCAAGCGATCACTTTTTTTATAACTAAGCCACATGATCACTTGATAATAATAAACTATCATTAGGCTAGTTGCTTATTTGATTTTTTAGTGCCTTTTTCACTTTGGGACACGACCACTTGCGAATGGTTGACACTAGAGGTGGCAAATGAGTTGAGCGACTCGTTGGCTTGTTGAGGCTCAACCCACGGGCAGTTAGAACTTTTCTCAAGACGAGCCCAAGCTAGCGCCGAGCTTGGGGTTCGAAAAGACGAGCCAACAAGAGGCTTGTGGATCAAGTCCACGCTAAAAGGGCCGAGCAGGCAGCTGACTCATTGCCAACCCTAGTTGACAATTGTCGGTATATCTCGAAAGCAATCTCATTAATGGGAGGAGACAATTATCGTTTTAGGACAATGATTACTTGTTTGGGCATTTATTGACCATTTTTTTTGTATTCTTGATCTTCTCCCTAAATTAATTTATGGGAGATTTCCGTCCATTTGTATTATATTTTTCTTTATTTATTTCCGTCTTCAATTTGATCATTAAGTGTTATTTGATGATTATTCTATTACTCACATACATTTTCAGACCTCACTTTTTGTTGAAATATATCCAACAAGCAAACCCTAAAAATGAAGGACTCAAATTTCTCCCCAACCGAGGTGATATAATACGTTATGGCCAATGTGATAACCAGGAAGCAGCGAGGGACCCACACTAGGTCCTTGTGAGGGTACGTGACCCACTAAAAAAATTGATTTTTTAAAAAGAAAATCAGAAATTGAATTCTTCTTCTAACGCGCTTCAGAAAACCCTACAGATGCCTAATGCAAAATCGAATCCTTGAATCCAGTCCCTAGCTAGACACCCACACCTTCACTGACTGCAACTGGCGCTATTCGGAAGGCAGCTCCTTCGTAAATCGCAGTCCGAGTTCGACACAAGAGAGTGGCGACGCCGTGAGTTGTGACAGAGCCCGCAAGCTGTAGTAACTCCAAAGTTAGATTTCTTGTTTCAATATTGAATCCTTGATAATGATACATTATATATAGCCAGATTAGTAAATTTTGATTAAAGTTGATGGAATGTGTGGTTAAAAAATTGTGAGACCTATAAAATGTTTGGTTAAAATTAATTATTGATTTTGAGATTTTAATCAGATTTTTTTAGAGTTACTAAACATGGGCATATTCATCTTGAATAAATATAAGAAGCCTGTTGTAAATTATTAAAATTTTTAAATACCTAACTTATTAGGTGTGAATGACTTATGACCACAAACACACTTGAATTGAATGAGAAGAGTTTCTCTCATTTCTCTCTACCTCTTTATTCTCTTGTATTAAATTTTAGTAGTTTCACAACACGTTATCAGCACGAGTCTCTAGTCAATTGAGTAATATGACAGGAATATGCTCTACAATTGCATCTAAATGATGAACCTCTATATCAGAAATCTAATAATTATTAATCAACATTTCCTTTTCCAAATCTAGTGTTTTTGGCGTTAGAATATAACTTATATCTCGGAGATCCAAAAATCAATTCGAAGTTTATAGAAAAATTGGAGAAATTGTATAACCCGAAGGACGTGAATTCCTACACCATTTCAGAATTTGGATTTCTTGAAGGGCCATGCTTGACCAAGTTCGATACCATGGCTTTATATGATAGGGCTGTGAGGGAAATCTTACATATGACAGTCTTACTGGAGTTTAAGGGCTTAACTCGATCATGTCTCCACTGAAAGAGTTAGTGGCAGAAGGAAACATGATCCATTCTCCTAAGAGATTTCCATGGTGGATGATATGGTGCAAGAATTTCATAATAGATGATGAGGTGTCCACTAAATTTACGGAAGACAGTGAACCAAGCATGTTTGATGCAAAAGGTAGGTATTACTTTTACCTTGATAATAAACTAAAATACATTAACCATATTTTAACTCATTTAACTATGCACAGTTATTGATCACATGATTAATATTAACAAAAAATTGTATTCTCGATTAATCGGCACTAAAATGTGATTAATTAAAGAGTTTAAGCAAGGTACAAGTAATATAATTATTGTCATACCGTGATTGATTGAGTTATTATGGACTAGATTTATACCTAGACTGGATATGACTCATTATCGTAGCAGATTGGACTATTATGAATACCTTGACTGGATTTAGAGATATGACTTGCTCACTTATGAAAGGTAATTATTTCATTATGTTGACACCGCTGTTAAGTGCATTTTACATGCATATTTCATATATTTTTGGTGATACTTTTTAAGCAATTTGGACAAATATCTATTTAATTATGCACTTTTTTTGATTAAATAGGTTCAACCTTCAACTACATGGAGAAAATACAAGAAAGGAGATAAATGGATGAATAATTGAAGAAATTGAGGAGAAAAGAGTCAAATCATTCAAATAGTCAAAGTTTGGGGACCAAAATGTCACTTTCGAAAAGTTGTGGATCTCGTGTGCAATTGATCGAAGGACTAAATTGCAAGTTTCCAAAGTTGACGGACTCATGCACTTTTGGAAGGGCTCAATTGAAAGAAATCGAAAACTTTGGGGACCAAGTTGATCTACATTGAAAGTTGGAGGACCCCAATTGCAAATCAATGAAGGACGGAGTTGCAAAATCGTGCCCAGGTGAACCACGCGATCGCGTGGCTCTAACAGGTCGCGTTCGCGAATCATGCCAAAAATCCAATCCGAGAGTTATCAGCTCAACCACGCGATCAGGAGACATTCAGCCACGCGATCGCGTGGTTAAAAATTTGAACATTATTCTAGGCCGACCCGGTATGATCGGGTTCGGCCCAAATGCCTTTATCACGTATCTACGCGATTTTTGGCTATTTTGAGAGTGATTAGGCTAGGGTTTGAGCACTTTTCTCTCCATTTCTCACCCCAAAACTCATTTTCTCTCTTTTGTTCTTCATTTTCTTGCTATTTTCTTGTCATTTTCTCTTGTAATTAGTTAGTATAATTGATGAATGTTGACGAAGGGAAGAAATACCAACAACATTGTAGAAGAACTTTGATGTTTTGAAGCTTCAAGCATTGTTGAAGGGGAGTTTTTATTATAAATCTTCATATTTCTTCATATACTTGAATCCATTATTGAAATGATGTATTTAATTCTTGAATTTTATTGTTATTTCATCATGGGCTAAACTATTTTGTGTTGGGATGATTGATGAAGCTTGACCTAGCCTAGTTGTTTTTAATGCTTGTATTAAGAATTTGAGCTATTTATTATCTTGTGCATTTATTGTTGTATTTATTGACTTACATTTATTGTGGCCACATTTATGCTTGAATTTCATGGGATGTGCAATTATTGAGAAATTGTTGTGTATTCTAGATCAATACAATATTTGCTCTATGTTCTTTTTTAGGATAGAGATATACATAAAATCTTAGATGATCCATTGAGTTATTTTCACAAAGGTTTAATGGAATTTGTGTGTTTTTAATCAACATAGAGATATAGTAGGTTAATTCCACTAATTAGGGTTGATTTCACTCGAGAGAGGTAATTGGCTAAACTTGAAAAACCGGGTCTAACATGCTTAGTAAGTTGCATTTCTTTTTACTTGTTGAGAAGTTAATTAGGTAATGGTCAAGTGGAATCAAGAATCCCAACACTCCTTTATAATCACGTTATCACCATTTTCTAGTTATTTATTTATAATTGTGATTTTAATTCTAGTACTAGAACATTACCAATCCAAACTTTATTGTGTGTGTTTCTTGTTTAAATTGATTAAACTTGAGTGTAATTGAAATAGACAATCCTTGTGGGATCGATAAACCGGACTCATTTAATCCACTATTACTTGTAAGCGATACGTGCACTTGCGGTGTGTTTCTAGCGAACAACCGCCTATATGGTCGGTCTATCGATTGAACATATGGAATACTTTACATATATTCATATTTTATATTATTCCAAAACATCTCAATTGTTGGTAAATTATAACATATTAGAGGTTGTTGTCAACATATATACGTAGTGGTATAACCCTATTATTATTTTTAACATTTATACGATATTATTGTTATTTGATATTTCATTGAATGGTACCAGAAGTTATCACTACTAAAGTTAGATAATATTTTATCAAATGATACTAGAGGTTATCATTACCAAAAAGTTGGTGAATGTCAATAAAAATATTTTATAAAATTGGTACCAGAAGTTACCATTATCTATATTGAAAAGATAGATAAAAATGAATTATCCAATAAAAAAATTGTTGATGTATGATAAGATAATAGTATGAACATGGTTAATGTGAAAATAATCTCATCAGTATTATGAGATGAATATTTTATGATTAAAAATATTTGATAAATATCTGGAAAAGACTTTGCACAAGCACTTATGTATTCCAGAAAAAGTACATATTTACTTCAGAAGAAGTAAAATCCATCATCTAAACATACTGAAGAGATATTATTATAGTTCTTGAAGAAGTACAAAAGAGTCATACTGAAACATGTCAAAAAAGGGAATACATGTAAAATGCACAAAAAGAAAAGGGGAAAACATTTATAAAATCCTCAAAAAGTGGAGATGTGTTTTAAGAGTAAAAATACTCTGTACTCTACCACTCCTAATCTTGTTGAGGTACACAAGGTTAAGTTTAAAAAAAAAATCCTCAAAATTAGAGGTGTGTCTCAAGAGTAAGAATACTTCGTACTCTACCATCCCTAATTTATTATGAGGTTCACAAGGTTAAGTTTACATTAACCGGACTCCATTTTCGTTTGATTCCCCTTCCTTACGATCAATCTATCTTAACTCCTGCTAGATCTTGTATTGGAATATATGACTACAGCTTATCTAGCAGTTCCTCCATAGTAGGAGTAGAAATAAGAATCCTCCTAGAAAATGGAGAGATGAATCCCTATTCCACAGCATAATCACGAAATGTTAGCAAATCATCAAAGAACTTGTTAACATTTAAAAGCCCAATAGGCTTTGTATGGAGATCCAATTGAGCCCATGAGGTAATATTAAAGATTTCTTCTAAAGTACCAAAACCTTCGGACAGAGCTATGAAGGCATCAGAACCATATAACATGCAAGTTAAACGTTCATGGATAGATAATGTCTGTACTTCACGCCCTTGTGATTTGCCGCAATATCTACCAAAGAAACATGTATAACATCTATCGCTTTTACTTGCTGTGTTTAAGCAGATTGAGAAACGCAACCCATCAATCCACTACTACTTCCTCCATAGACTAAATTGATACATTTCTCTCCCAACTTCTTTCCTAGATCCACTATTGGTTCTTGATACCCAAAACCTTTTCGTACTTTTGATCCACAAAATACACAGATGGTTTTGATTTGTTGAAGTTTTGGCCCTTCTATTTTTTAGAGTATAAGGAAGAAAAGACTTACGAGAAAATGATATTTTGGGATGCATGAAACTGTGAAAATCATTGGCTTTTTAAACTAAAAAAACCTCACTATTTACTGCTCCTCTTTTGAAAAAGTGAAAATTTACTTTTGAATAAATCACACTACTTTTGATAAAGCTTACATTCGGTGATTTTTCAATCACACTTTATCAATGCTCGAGAAATGAAACATAAAAATATTTTATAAATATGTGTGCAAATATATACATACAATATACTGATTTACCTTGTATCAATGTCGAATAGCCAAAACATCATTGTTTATAACAGACGGCAAACCAGATCTTTTGCTATTATGTTCTTGAGACTGCAACGGTCTTTATCATCGTTGAATTGAGCCGATAGAGAAAGGAGCTCACGCCGCACATTCACAAGGGTGTATCTCAAGAGTCAATCGAATATCATCCAATGACTTCCTACTCAGTCCACCCTTAATGAAATCAATTTTATCATCTCGATTTCTAGAGAAATATCTTATTGATTTACAACAGGTATCACATTTCCATCGAGCACATTTGTGACAACCGTTTAATCTTTTTACTCTTCGCTTCTTTGCGAAAGTACTCTTACCTAAGTCAGGCATGTGCTTAGAAAATAAATCTGGTAATTCACCAGTTAATTGAACATTTGCTTCGATCAACCAACGAACATTTTTTGGAATATTTTGATCCATCAGCAGCCTCAATCTTTCAAGTCGAACTCGGTAAATCTTTTTCAAAACATTTACCGGAAGATTAGAATAATATTTACGAATATTTGATAATATGACATCCATTATGGATCTAATCTTCTTCCCAAACATTTAATTTAAATGCATTATTTAAAGGCGTAAAAGGGCGCTCCACGTGATATTGATTCTATCAAGAAATAATGGAATAAAAATATTGAAAAGGTGGGAACAATGAGATAATGCGTCATTACCTTTTTCAATATAAGGGAAGATTTGGCAACAAGATTGAGAACATGAGATATTTTCTTGGATATTGTACCTGATTTTTTTTGGTACACTAAAAGTAATCAAAGTATACTGATTTGCACTATATAGAAATACGTACAAGTGAAATGAATACTGTATTGAACCAGAAGTTCATATATACCTATGTATAAGTGAAATAAATATCTTGCTGAACCAGAAGTTCTATAATTTAGCCTGATTGGTTAGATTCCAATTCAATAATGATATTTATTGAGAATGCAAAATGACATTAATTTAAGAACCAGAAGATTGTTCTGGTTAACAAGTTATCATTGTTGTTTGTTCCCAAAAGCAAATTGATTATCTCACTAAGAAAATGAATTACTGACTATTTGCTTAAGTAATAATATTACGAGCAAAGTGGTAAATGCTAACATGAATATATCTCAAAGTTATTAATGATTTTACGAATTAGTTGAGATAATAGAACATTATATTGCTAATGGTTTAGCAGATTAAAAGCCTCCAATTATTTGCTATGAGAACTGTTGACCACAAAATCCGGATGGACCTTGGACCAACACGTCTCAGCTCCTCCCTCTTGAACACGTGGATCTCCTGCGCACTGTGACAAACAATCAGTATGCAAAGGGGGTCGAGGTGGCTCCCGTTTGCACTCCGATGCCTAAGTCAGTACTCATTTTGGGCAAATGTATATTGGGTGCGGGAAATATAAATGTGTAGAAGAGAGAAAAGGGAGTGAGAGAAGTATAGAGTTAAGAGTGAGAAATTGCTAACCAACCTCCTACTTGGAGACAATTGTGCTTCATTTATAGTGAAACTTCTTGTCTCGGATTGCGACACGTGGCATACTTTACACTTGTCATCACCCTAGCTTAAGGATGTGACAATCTTGCTTTTCAACCGTAATCATTGCTACATTTTGTAGGGGATGGACGCCTGTCACATCTGGATAAAGACAGTGTCCCATCACTGACTCCATCTCTCTCTTCTGGTCAACGCCATACAGCGCCCCGGCTGAGTACAAAGCACATCGGCTGGGCATTAACCAGGTCGGCTAAAAAGGTTTGCTTGACATACCACCTCGGAATTCATCTCAAGGTGATATTCTAGGCCTTAGCTGTGGGTCAAGGTCCATTGGGCCTCCGCTGGTGGATCACTGTTCACCGATATCTCGCAATACGAAATATCCCCGCAAGTGAACGGGTCGTGAAGAGTAGTTAAAATGGACCTAAGAGTCCGGATTATCGTTCCCACGAGGACCGTTTACTAAGTACCGAAATGTGTAAATTCTTATCCCTATTTGAACAAAGAAATGAGTTTTTGAATGTTTGGAAACTAATGTTTATAACTATGACTAACAAATTAAAACTTTGCACAAAATTGAGGTTTCGCAATTGCTGATTGTTTCTAAGTATGATTGAAAGTGGTTGGGATTCACGAGTTCACCTAGCCAATTAAATCAATTCCTGTTCCAGATTTTATTTTCTAAATATGTGATCGATCAAGTTCAATAAATTAAGTTGAGATTCCTCTCTCGAGTTTAAATCAACTCTACCTAGATAAGTCAACCTTGTATCTCTACAGCGGGTCCGAATATTCCTTATCTAAATGCATTACATGCGAGAACTTAAACATGATCGCACTAATCACGGAAGTATATCTCTATCTCTCGTTCAATTAATGGATTTATCACCTAGATCTATGTTATTAACTCACCTCTCGGATTATGGAAATAACACATAAAGTCATGAATAAGTGGCCAATTCATTCAAGCATTAAACGCAATAATAAACCAACACATGCATTACGGCGTTAAAACAAGGAACATGGAATTAAAGTAATATGACTAGGCTACGTCGTGATTCCCAACGTTAGGATTAGTTACACATAATAACTGAATCGTAAAAACAATCTGAATTAAAATTAAACATGCTGGAGTTTATGAGTTCAACAATGAGAAAAGAAGGCTTGCACCAAGATTTGATTTCCCGTGTTTAGCTACTAATCTCCAGTGCTTTTTCTGTGATTGAGTCTCCTCGCCAATTCGATGTTAATAGCCAAGAATCCTCCAATCTTCAGCTCTGCACACAAACTGCCCTTTCGTTCCTCACGCCTCGGTTACAACTTAGGTCAATTTCCCGAGTCTTCCTCTTTAAAATCGCGCACAAAAGCCCAGTACAGGCCCAGTCGGACACCCACGCGATCGCGTGGTTGGAACGCCAGCGATCGCGTGGGCGAGCCATTTTTCGCTCTGCATGAATTTTATCGCCTTGTCGCGATCACTAGCCTTGAAGCTTAGCGATCGCGACCTGGAGGATTTCCACGCGATTCGCCATCTTTCTCTTGGCCTTCAAGTTGGTCCTTTGATTTTATTTGCGACATGTATCCCCCACTATTGATTTGATCAATTTGACCCTAGAATTTCTGTTTCTCTTCAATTCTCCTTCTTTTGAGCTTCATTTCCCGTAATTACTTCCTTGCTCCTCTTTTCGACCAAAAATCTGAAATAACAACAATTAAATGCAATTTAGGTAGACTAAATTCATAAATCAACACGATGAATTCTCATTTTGGCATATTCCCAAGTGTATAAAACACACCTATCAAATACCCCCAAACTTGAATTATTGTTCGTCCTCGAACAACGGATATTGACTTACAAAATCAAATAGACAAGATATAATATATTTTTGTTGTGCCAACATGCTTACCATATGCCTCTATAGTCCAAATCAATTTACGCTCTAAGCACGAGTTATGAACAACAATGTAAAATAATTCCTAGTTATATCATGCCAGAGTTTCTAGTGTGTGTGTGAATAGCCAATGTCAAACGCATACTTATGCCCAAGATGTGCTCAACACTGTGTAGCTCATCATGCATAATCCAACCCAAATCCCATGTGGTCAATCTATGATTTCTAATGAAATTCCTTTCAACGCTCATGACTGATCACCACTTTCTGCTTTTCTCTCACATCCCGGGTTTTTATCTATGTGGGTTCTAAAAATATTCTTTGCTTTTTCCACATAAGGTAGTCAGAATCAGAAATCTGTGTGCATGACAAATCAAAAGAAAGCAGTCCCCAATTCTACAGCCTCAACCACCACAACTCAGTCAACAAAGCTTATACCATACAATACTATTTTTTTATTTTTTATTTTTTTATGGACGACTTTTTCTTTTAATTGTCCCTGTCTTTTACCATCTTTGTGCAGAACTTTTCATACGGGCTTTCTATATGACCCCTGTAGCGGGCTTTCAGATCGGCAACTCCCAAACCAGACGGCTTTAGGGTACCAGGTTCAAAGAACCCCTCAGACGTACTTGCCCGAGTCATAAAGGCTTAAACAGAAAAGTTAAAGATGTTATAATGTCTTATGTGTAAGTCCACTCTCCGTACTTGCTTTCTAATTGACCCATGTAGCGAGCTTTAGGTCGATGACTCCCAAGCCAGTTGGCTTTAGGGCACCAGGTTTGAAGGACCCCTCGGACTTACTTACTCGAGTCAAAAAGACATTTGAGGAGCAGAATAAGACCTTCAGCATTTTTCTGTTTTTATGCTGGAAATGGTTTATACTAGTTGACCAAACTGCAATGACTAAAGTGCAAAACCAAGAATCACAGACCTCCAACCCGTCAATACACACAAATTCCAACCATTTTACCCCCAAACTTGCATTTTAGCATGATTGGTTCTAATTTTAGGGGTGGGATGTCCAATGATCTAAATTCTGGGATTTTGAGGTATTCCTAAGTTCAAATTTGCATAAACTCTACCCCACATGTATTAAACAAAATCCCACACACAAGCAATTACCCAACATTGGCTATGTGCGCAAAAAGTATGAATCTAGCAAAACATAACTAGTTAAGAAAGAAGTTCATGCTTTCATGTTGTTCAATTTTCAAGCCTAAACATAAATTGATTCATACTATTTCCTAGGCATTAAGTATGTCAACACAATTTTTAACTAAAAGATTTTTTTATTTTTATTTTTTTATTTTTTTTTTTGACTTAAACATCAAATAAAGGACCAAGTAGTAGCATTGATTAACAGAGGATTGAAGAGTTACAGAATACTAATTAATACAGGCCCATATTATCAACAGTAAAAGTTAACAACCACCCCCAAACTTAAAAATTACATTGCCCTCAATGAAACAATAAAACAAGGAAGAATCAAAAATGGAAGGCAAGGTAAAAAGAAAAAAAGAAAGATCAAGGACTTCCTGGGGGTAGGTCCTACGGCTGCGGCTGAGATGGTCCTGCTGCGTCTGAATCCAATCTCCCTTCTATCCTTTCCAATCTCGCCTCAATCCCCTCAGCTCTCCGCTCGATTCCTTCCAGTCGGCTCTCCATAGAGAAGAGCCTGGCTTGTATCCGTGACAACTGACCGCTGAATTCTGTCATCGTATGGCGCATGATGCGCTGCTCCCCAGCGATATTACCCTGAACCAGATGGTCAAGTCGCTGTTCCAAGATTTCTAACTGCCTGTGCTGTGCGACTTCAGCTTCCCTCCTCAAGTTAACGGCGCGAGTCAGGTCAGTCAACTCCAAAAGTATCTGCCGTAGGAGCCTCTCATCTCCAAGAGGAGCTGGCACATGTGCTGGTGCTGCTGGAGCGGATGGTTCTGCTGGTATAGCTGGGTCAACAGGGGCAACAGGATCCACTGGGGCTGGTGGAGGAGCAGGTGGACCTCGCTGTACCCTAGGCCTCGTGCTCTCTCGGGTGCGTCTGCTGATAATGGCCCCGAGAGGTGCAGGTTCTTCAAGGGGTAAAATATCCACTCCTTCGGCCACACAGATCGCACTGATCAAACAAGGAAACATGATCTGGAGGCCGGAGTCCAGCTGGGAGGCAAGTGTGATAATAAAATCAAAGATGTGCCTCCCCAGATCCAACTTGCGCCCCCTGGCTAGATGATGAATTAAGCGGGCCCAGTCTTCATTAAACTCTGTCCTGTGGGACGTGGGATCGATGTTATGGCACATGAAGATGTGCAGGACCCTGATACTCTCTGTGAGCTCCCCATGTTCAAAGCGCCCTGGCTTCTCCAACTCCACATGCTGCCGGCCATACAGGAAGTCAGTAATCATATCAATGTCCAAATCACTAGGGACCGGCTCAATCCCCTCTCGTGTAAGCTCCAAAACCCGCTCAATGACATCCGGAGAAAATCGGATCCATTTACCACGCACCCAGGTCTTATACCTGTGAGGGGCACCTTCTGTCTCGACGGCATGGTTGAAGTTGGCTAGGAACTCCTTGACTAAAAGAGGATATGGCTTGTGCGGTGTGCCCGCCAATTTGTGCCAACCGGCCCTCTCTATAAGATGGGCTAGCTCGGTATCCGGGAAATCAGCCACAATCACCTCACGTTCATTCCACATTTTCTTCCCCTTAAGCAGCACGTCATATCTGTGCAGTTCTTCGCTCCCAAAAAACCGTTGTATATCTCCTATGTTGCCCTGATCAGCCTCGGGAACCGCAGAGGAGGAACCTCGTTTTCGCTTAGAAGGCCCAGCCTGTCCCTTCCCTTTTTGTGAAGCGGTGGATTTCGGAGGCATTATTGTACCTACAAAGAGCAAACTCACCATTAGAACCAATGTGAGGGAGGAAAAAGTATAAGAAAGATTGCACAAACCCCCAAACTTGTGAAGAATTACACAATAGAAGAGAAAGAACATCAGCCCGACTGGGGCTTTTGAACCTCGATTATCGTGCTGAAAAAATAAACTTATGGAAAAGTGTCCCGAGCACATTAAAGTCATCCACTACAAGAGTAAAATATTAAAAATTTGGGGCGAACGGATAACAAATGCATATAGAAATGAAATGATGAAGTGGTGACGTGAACGTGCAATGGCCCTGCAGTGGCCTCGCAGTGACCCTGCAGTGGCCTTGCAATGGCCTTGCAATGGCCCTGCGATTCAAACATGCACAATTGTGAAAAGCAATGCGGCAAAATGTAAAATGCTAGCACACATACATCGAGAAACATGTAACAAAGATATTTGCTCGAGTAGATTCCTCAAATTTCAACAAAAATCGCGTTGAGACATTTCATCGAACACGTTGAAGGCATAAGAAAAATCATGGAGGAATCATAACAATTAGTGAATGGAGACTTCCAAAAACAAAAACCCATCATCTCAACATACAACCAATCCACAATCTAACCTAACCCATACTCCTTTCGACCACAATCACGAAATAATGCAAAACTAGGGTGAAAGCGGTTAAAACAAAGAAAATTCCCTAATCTTAAGAATGCATACCTTAAATGTGTAAGTATGGATGTTCAAAATCTTGATGATGCACGAAATTGATGTTGGTGACTTCAAGATACTGGGATCGACGAACCGGTGGCGAGAGAGAAATAGGTTTCACCCGGCAGCGAGAGTAGGAATCAAATGAAGGTTGCCGGGGTTTAAAACGTTAAATTCGCGCCCAGTTCATCCAAGCGATCGCGTGGAAGTCCTAGTAGCGATCGCTTGGTTAACTGGAAAAGAATCTGGAGAAAAAAAGACGGCAAGTCGCGATCACTGCATAGGTAAATCAGCGATCGCGACTAAGCCTTGAATTTTTTTTTTTTTTTAATTTTTTTATTATGAAATTAAGTTAATATGAAACAAATGCTACGAAATGATAGAAAAACGTGGATGAGCATGAATATCGACATTAAACCTTGTTCAACTTGCGAGGGGGTCGGGAGTGACAACTAAAATCTATAATGCTCAAAATTACCTAGAAATCTGAAAATATGCCTAAAATGCCAAATCATGCAAAGAGGGACTGACATGAATGAAACGTGCACAAAAATGTTTGAACACATACGAAAACATCCAAAGACTAACTAATGCAAATGACATGAATGCAACGATGATAAAGAATTGATAAAAATACGAAACTAAGGTAAACATAAAACATAAAAATGCAAGAGAAGAAAAATTGGGTTGCCTCCCAACAAGCGCTCCGTTTATAGTCTCAAGCCCGACTTTCTGCGTTGTTTACTCTGGAATAGTGATGTCAATGTGTGACTTCTCCTTATCAAAATCCACCTCATAGTAGTGCTTGATTCTTTGCCCATTAACTTTAAAATGTCCTTTAGTCGGATGATGAAGCTCGAAAGTGCCATATGGAAATATTTGAGCAATTGTGAATGGACCAGACCATCTCTTCATCTGGAATGCACCGTCGAATTATTTGGTCAGGTCCCCTTCTGTACAAAAATGGATCTTCCCAATAAAAGAATTTCAGATCGTGAAAGAACTTTTTCTTCTGCTGGTAAGTAAAATCAGGAGGCAAAACGTTGCTGGCCAAATAATTTACATAATCTGCAAACCAGGGCCCCTTATTATTCTCTACCTGCAACATATGGGCTAGCAGCATTAACTGTTCATCTGGAAATACTTCGTTTATGTCTTCAAGATTTTCCTCATTTACCTGTTCCAATCTGGATAAATGATTCGCAATCTGATTTTCTGTACCTTTTTTATCCCGGATTTCAATATCGAATTCTTGAAGCAGTAAAACCCATCTGATCAGTCTAGGCTTGGCATCTTTTTTTCCAAATAAGTACTTCAACGCCGAATGATCTGTGTACACCACTACTTTTGATCCTATAAGATAAGACCTGAATTTGTCAAAGGCGAACACCACTGCTAACAGCTCTTTCTCAGTTGTGGCATAATTTATCTGGGCATCTGTTAAAGTTCTGCCGGCATAATAAATTACGTGGAAAATTTTTTCCTTTCGTTGCCCCAATGCTGCCCCCACAGCGTAGTCACTTGCGTCACACATGAGTTCAAAAGGCAAACTCCAGTCCGGTGCCACGATAATTGGTGCGGTAGTTAATTTTTCTTTGAGTGTATTAAAAGATGACAAACACTCTTCAGAAAAATTAAAGACTACATCCTTCTCCAATAAACTACACAAGGGCTTCGTGATTTTAGAAAAATCTTTTATAAATCTCCTGTAGAATCCAGCATGTCCTAAAAAACTTCTGACTCCTTTGACTGAGCTAGGTGGTGGTAATTTTTCAATTACCTGAATTTTTGCCCTGTCCACCTCAATTCCTTTTTCAGAAATCCGATGCCCTAGCACAATTCCCTCATGCACCATGAAGTGACACTTCTCCCAATTTAACACCAGATTTGTTTCCGTGCATCTCTTAAGCACTAGGGATAGGTGGTGTAGGCACTCATCAAACGAGGACCCAAAGACTGAGAAGTCATCCATGACGACTTCAATAAATCTCTCCACCATATCTGAAAATATTGCCATCATGCACCTTTGGAACGTTGCTGGAGTGTTACACATTCCAAACGGCATTCTCCTGAAGGCAAATGTACCATAAGGACAGGTAAAAGTAGTTTTCTCTTGATCGGCCAAGGCAATGGCAATCTGATTGTACCCCGAATATCCATCAAGAAAACAATAGTGTGAGTGACCCGCTAGCTTCTCCAACATCTGATCGATGAACGGTAATGGAAAGTGGTCTTTTCTGGTTGCAGCATTTAGTTTCCTGTAATCAATACATACTCTCCAACCGGTCACTGTCCTTGTAGGGATCAACTCGTTGTTCTCGTTCGCAATTACAGTCATGCCTCCCTTCTTTGGCACTACATGAACTGGACTGACCCAAGCAGTGTCTGATATCGGGTATATAATACCTGCATCAAGTAGCTTTAAAATCTCTTTTCTCACCACTTCCTTCAAAGTAGGATTCAGTCTACGCTGTCCTTCTACTGATGGCTTGGAATCATCTTCCATCAAAATTTTATGCATGCAGATAGTCGGACTAATACCTTTGATATCGGCAATAGTCCATCCTATTGCGGTTTTGTGTTCCTTCACCACCCGCAGCAGTCGTTCTTCTTCCAAAGCTGTCAAGTGGCTTGAAATAATAATAGGCAGTGTTGATGACTCCCCCAAAAATGCATATCGCAGGTGGGTTGGTAAAGGTTTCAACTCCAAAGTGGGAGGAATTTCACACGATGGTCGGGACTTCTGCAAATTTTCACCTAATGGTTCAAAATAACGACCTGCCCTCAACGTGAACCTTGGTGATGCTTCCAATTCATTAGCCATCCTTGCCACCTCCTCATTTTCCGAGTTTACAGATTCTGACTGAACGATGCATGCCTCCAATGGGTCTTTAGGATGCTCCTCATCATATACACTACGAACTGCTTCTTGCACAGTGTCCACCGTGAAACACGTATCCAATGACGAGGGATATTTCATAGACTTAAAGATGTTGAAGGTGATCTTCTCCTCATCCACACGAAGCACTAGTGTTCCTTCGTGAACATCTATCAAAGCCTTTCCCGTTCTCAAGAATGGTCGTCCCAAGATGAGAGGAATTGTCTTATCTTCTTCCATATCCAGTATAACGAAGTCCGCAGGGTAAATAAACTTCCCAATTCTTATCAGTACGTCTTCAAGCAACCCCCACGGGTATTTTATCGAACGATCTGCTAATTGCAAGGAAATAGTGGTTGGTTTTGCTTCTCCAATCCCGAGCTTCCTGAAAATAGATAAAGGCATTAGATTAATGCTGGCTCCTAAATCACATAAGGCAGATTCAAATTCAATAGAACCAATAGTGCAAGGGAATGTGAAACTCCCTGGATCCTTCAGTTTGGGAGGCAATTTCTTCTGGATTATTGCGCTGCATTCTTCGGTGAGCATCACTGTCTCATGCTCGTCCATCTTTCGTTTATTTGTCAGGATTTCTTTCATGAATTTCGCATAGCTCGGCATCTGGGTTAAAGCCTCTGGGAAGGGAATGTTGATGTGCAGCTGCTTGATTTTCTCAATAAATTTTGCAAACTGCTGGTCTATTTTATGCTTCCTCAGCCTCTGTAGATATGGTATGGGAGGTACGTAGGCTTTAACTGGGGTCGGGGCCTTCCTCACCTCCGCTTCTTCTGCCCTTTCAGATTTTTCCGTTGACTTTTCACTCTCCGTGTGATCAGCTTCTTTCTCTTCCACTGCTTCTGTTAGTATTTCTGAGTTATCTGTTCCTTTCACGCTGATTTCTGGTAATTGAACTCCACTTCTGGTTGTAATGGCTTGTACCTGTTCTCGTGGATTTGTTTCTGTATTACTTGGCAATTTACCTTGTTGTCTTTCTGAACTTGCGTTTGCCAACTGTCCCAACTGAATTTTTATTTCTTTAATATCAGCTTGATGGTTTTGCAGCAGCTGCAATATCAATTCTTCACTTGAAGTCTTTTTCACTCGTTGTTGCTGATGTGGTTGTTGTTGTTGCTGAAACCCTGGTGGTCGTTGGGTGTTTTGATTATTGGCCCATGAAAAGTTGGGATGCTTTCTCCATTCAGGGTTGTACGTTTGTGAGTACATACCTCCTTGCTGCCTCTGATTGTTCCCAACAAAATTTGCATGCTCTTTATCCGGTTGACCTTGATATGCCATTGGACACTCGGATAGTGCATGATTCTCAAAACAGTAATCACAAACTATGGTTGCTTGAGCTGCAAGCACTGGCTGCTGATTCATGCTGTCAAATTTTTTTGTCAATGCGTCCAGTTTAGCATTAATAGCTGTAATTTCATTTACCGCAGCTATTCCACCAGATTTCTGTGCGGTGCGATCGGAGTACCACTGATAACTATTTGCTGCCATTTTCTCGAATATTTCGGAGGCTTCTTCGTAAGTCAAATCCATCATTGATCCACCCGCAGCTGAATCTGCATGCTTCTTGTTATCATTGGTCAACCCGTTGTAGAAAGTTTGTATGAGGATCCAATCAGCTATTCCATGAGTAGGGCATTGACGAACTAGCTCATTGAACCTCTCCCAAGCTTCAAAAATAGACTCTCCTGGCTGTTGATTGAACGAAAGGATTTCGCGCCTTAATTTTGACATCCGGCCAGGTGGAAAGAACTTGTCAACAAATTTTTGACTCATTACTTCCCAAGTAGTGATTGTATGGAGGGGCAGCGTGTAAAACCATGCCTTTGCCTTGTCCGCCAATGAGAAAGAAAATAACTTCAGCTTCACAGCGTCACCCGGAACCCCGTTCATTCGCTGCATGTCACATAACTCTCGAAAGGTTCGCAAGTGTGCATGTGGATCTTCAGACGGCAGCCCATGAAAAACGGCAGAGTTTTGGATCAGAGAAATCAAGGAAGTCTTGATCTCAAAGTTGTTGGCAGGTATAGCAGGCGGCACAATACAAGTTCCAATATTTCCCACTGGGGGAATCATGTAATCCCTTAATGCTCGCCTTCCATTGTTCGGTTGATTTTGTTGTTGAACTACAATTTCTGCTGGCAGATTGTTTTGGTTTGGCTGAATTGGGTTATCTGCCATTGCCAAATCTGTGTGTTGAGCTGCTTCCAACTGTTGTTTGCGCCTTTGTCGAAAGGTGCGTTCAATTTCTGTATCAAGAGGAAGCAATTCAAAAGATTTAGTTCTTCTTAACATGAATTTATAAAGACAAATCGAAAATAAATCTAACTAAATTAAAAAAATAGCAAAACAAAATTCAAATTAAAGTAATAATTTATTAGTATCGATATTAGTAAAAACAGTCCCCGGCAACGGCGCCAAAAACTTGTTCACCGACATCTCGCAATACGAAATATCCCCGCAAGTGAACGGGTCGTGAAGAGTAGTTAAAATGGACCTAAGAGTCCGGATTATCGTTCCCACGAGGACCGTTTACTAAGTACCGAAATGTGTAAATTCTTATCCCTATTTGAACAAAGAAATGAGTTTTTGAATGTTTGGAAACTAATGTTTATAACTATGACTAACAAATTAAAACTTTGCACAAAATTGAGGTTTCGTAATTGCTGATTGTTTTTAAGTATGATTGAAAGTGGTTGGGATTCACGAGTTCACCTAGCCAATTAAATCAATTCCTGTTCCAGATTTTATTTTCTAAATATGTGATCGATCAAGTTCACTAAATTAAGTTGAGATTCCTCTCTTGAGTTTAAATCAACTCTACCTAGATAAGTCAACCTTGTATCTCTACAGCGGGTCCGAATATTCCTTATCTAAATGCATTACATGCGAGAACTTAAACATGATCGCACTAATCACGGAAGTATATCTCTATCTCTCGTTCAATTAATGGATTTATCACCTAGATCTATGTTATTAACTCACCTCTCGGATTATGGAAATAACACATAAAGTCATGAATAAGTGGCCAATTCATTCAAGCATTAAACGCAATAATAAACCAACACATGCATTACGGCGTTAAAACAAGGAACATGGAATTAAAGTAATATGACTAGGCTACGTCGTGATTCCCAACGTTAGGATTAGTTACACATAATAACTGAATCGTAAAAACAATCTGAATTAAAATTAAACATGCTGGAGTTTATGAGTTCAACAATGAGAAAAGAAGGCTTGCACCAAGATTTGATTTCCCGTGTTTAGCTACTAATCTCCAGTGCTTTTTCTGTGATTGAGTCTCCTCGCCAATTCGATGTTAATAGCCAAGAATCCTCCAATCTTCAGCTCTGCACACAAACTGCCCTTTCGTTCCTCACGCCTCGGTTACAACTTAGGTCAATTTCCCGAGTCTTCCTCTTTAAAATCGCGCACAAAAGCCCAGTACAGGCCCAGTCGGACACCCACGCGATCGCGTGGTTGGAACGTCAGCGATCGCGTGGGCGAGCCATTTTTCGCTCTGCATGAATTTTATCGCCTTGTCGCGATCACTAGCCTTGAAGCTTAGCGATCGCGACCTGGAGGATTTCCACGCGATTCGCCATCTTTCTCTTGGCCTTCAAGTTGGTCCTTTGATTTTATTTGCGACATGTATCCCCCACTATTGATTTGATCAATTTGACCCTAGAATTTCTGTTTCTCTTCAATTCTCCTTCTTTTGAGCTTCATTTCCGGTAATTACTTCCTTGCTCCTCTTTTCGACCAAAAATCTGAAATAACAACAATTAAATGCAATTTAGGTAGACTAAATTCATAAATCAACACGATGAATTCTCATTTTGGCATATTCCCAAGTGTATAAAACACACCTATCAATCACAGTACCTTTCTTTGGGCCCGGATTCAACACTAGTCCCTCAAATCCGAAGGGATCATTCATGGTCGTGTAGGATTTGCCATGATTTCACAGCATTAACTTTTTAGGGAGTCAATAATGAAATTCCTTAGGTAAGGCTCGGATCCATATCATAGCCGACCTTCTGCCTCGAATTTTCTCTCCCTACTGGCCAGGATCATATCAGCGCATTTCCTAGGCGGCGCATTCAATTCGGAGGAGCTATCGGTATTTATTTCCAAGAAATATATATATAAAATGGGAGGGGGGCAGCATTTCGCAGCGCGTGGCATGCACTGTGGTAGCTGAACGATTTTTGTCCCTCCCTTTGACGGCTGGCGCTTTGATTAGCTCATTTTCCAAGAAGCATGGGTTACCCACATTAATCATGCGGCTCACGAAACTCAAGGAATCTAGACCGTTAGGATGCCTATAAATCCTTCTTCATTTTACCATTTCACCTTTTACCATTTTCTTAGAATCTTTGCAGCCATACTTTCGCGAAAACTTGCACCATCTCTCTCTTCCTTGCGAGTTTCGTGTCTTTTCTTCAAGGGTTTTCTACCCACCATCCACCCTTAACGTTTCATAGTTTTCCTTGGCGAGTTCTTCATTTTAAGTGCACAGTGTCAAGCATTCGTCTTTTGAAGGTAAATCTCTTGATCCCTGTATATGCAAGACTTTCTTATTTTTAGTTTCTCATTGTGGGTTTGAGAACTCTGTTTTTGCACTTTGTTTTTCTTTTGTTGAGTCTGACTCTCCTTTAAAACAAAAAGAAAAAATGGAAAGAGTTGGGGGAACGGGTTCACAGGAAATGTTAGCGATGGCGGTTCCCATCAGAGGTTTCTGCCCCATCTCTTTATCGGTTTTTAGTTCCCATTTCTTTAGGGAGCAGGTTAAGAGGAGAAATAGGAAAACCAGTGGCATAATTTATTTGAGTGATTCTGACAGCGAAGAAGAAAAACACTAGAACTACATGGCTCATCTGTCATCCGAGGAGGAATCCGCGCTTAGGGAACTCCGAAGCAAACGAGACAGGGACTTGGGAGGAGAAATGGCAGCGGGCTCCTCTTCAGGTCACCAGGACCTCAGCTTGATCGTTAGGGCACCGTTTAGGGCGCATAGGGAAGAGTTGGGTTTGACTGTTGAGGAGATCGCTCAGGTAGAAGATTGGGTTGACCAGGTCAACAAAGTTTCGGGCTACCATGTCGACCCCGATCCAAACCCAGAGTCATGGGAAAGCAGTGAGATTGCTACTGAAATCCGAAGGATCGATTTGGCCTCGGCTTCGACAAAATTCAGGTTGCCAGAAGGGGTCCATCTGGTGCTCCCTACCCCCTTCCTGCCGACCTTGCAGCCCTCCCCCGGGCCAGGCGGCTATATGCCACGATGCCCTTTCTTACGGGATGAGGCTCCCCCTGCATCCCTTTTTCAGGGCACTGCTTAGGAGCTATAACTTGTGCCCCTACCAGCTGGCCCCCAATTTCTGGACTCAGGCTGTGGGGACTTGGTTGGCGTGGCAAGAGGTCAACCCGGATCATCCCATCTCACTGCACATCATTCACACTCTCTATACTTTGAAGAAATCAGTTAGGAGGGAGAGAGACGTGAGATCGGATGTTAAGGATTGGTATTATTTGTCCCCCAGAGGTTCTTATACTCCCGTTATTACCGGTCACCCTACCTCAATAAAGAACTGGAGGAACCAGTGGTTCTGGGTTGCTGGGGAGTGGCAGAGTTCTCCTGTGGACCCTAGTCCAAAAATTACAGTTCCCCGAACTCTTTCCCTACCTAGTGAGTCTTATATTTGCTTTAGAGTCTTTAAGTGTCATGCGTCTTTTTCTCTTTCATCCATACTCACTTTTCTTGACTACTTCTTAACATATTATTGGCTTATGGCAGGGGACACTTTTGCCCATCTCCTCCCTGACGCGGATCTAGCGGCAGTGAGGCGTCTATTTGCCTACAAGGGTACTTTCCAAGGGGTCATACAACAGAACAAATTATTCGTTAAACACGGTCTTATGCGAGCTATGAGTAAGTTCGCCTCCTTATTGCTGTTACATCTTGTGTTTGTTCGTTTTGTTTTTCATATATAACCCCCATTGTCCTCCTTTCCTTGCTAGGTTCCAAAGAATTCCCAAAGATTTCTTTAAAGGGCCTCATGGCTACAAAGGTTCCTCCAGCTCTGCGCCATGGGAGCGAGGTTGAAAGAAAGCAGAAAGCGGTCTTGGCCGACCTGCAAATTGGGGTGGCAAGAGAAGTGTCTGAGAAGTCTACTGCCCAGCTTCAGGGCCCTCTCCCAGCTCTACTGCCACCGCCCACTTTGCTGCCAGTGGGTCCCCAACAACCCAACATTGCTGGAGAGGCCGATCCTGAAAAAGGCGTCGCCAAAGGGAAAGGGAAGAGGTCGGATAGAGGCGGACCCAAGAGGGGCAGGGAGACTAAGGATGCCCCAGTGCCACCTTCCTTGTCCGAGGACATTTCTGAGCAAGCACTTGAGGAGGAGCCCGCTCCCTTAAAAAGGCTCAGAAGGGGAAAAGGCAAGGAGTCCACTTCCGCACCTCCGCCATCAATGATCGAGGAACTGGAGGATGAGCCATCCGTGCCCATGCCGGGCTTGGCTTATGAAGTGACACCAGAAGGGGCGGAAGAGCTTAAGCATATTAAAACCAGCATCCTCCCCAGAGATGTCACTTTCAACCCTTCATTGTTCGACTCACCCAGTTCGCCTCCAGCCAGGGCGGCCTTAATTACCGAACAGTTTTGGACAGAGGGTTGGGCCGCCTTTTCCTCCAGTGCTACTCCATCTCGGAAGCTGCTTGCTGCCAAGGCTATGAACGCCAGAACTCTGGCTCTCATTGACGAGGTAGAGTCCTCCGTGGAGGTAGCTCAACGGGATAAGAGGGATGCTGAGACTGCTCTCCGCCATGCTGACAATATGCTTAAGGAGATTAATGACCTTAAGGCCCAGCTGTCCATAGCCCGCAAATCTTCTTCAGAAGAGAGGGCTAATGCGAAGCGCCTCCAAGAGGACAATGGCAAATTGAAGCATGACCTCCATGCCTTTGAATCAGACGTGGCGGTCTTATGCAAAAAATTGGATGATTCCAATCGTGCACAATCTATTGCCTCTGAGGCCCTGGCCGTCGCTAATGCAGCCAAGTTGAAGTTAGAAGCTGAGGCGGCAGCGGTAAACGAAAAACTGGGGAGGGAGCTGGAGGCTAGGGCGAAAGCAGATGAGGACCTTTCCTCGCTGGAAAAACACATGCAAACGAGGATCACTGAAGTCTTGGAACAGACCGTCGCAACACGGGTGGAGAATGCTTTAAAAACTAGAGTGTCGGAAGCTGTCCAGGACTTCAAGGACACCTTTGAGGAGACCCCTGAGTATGAGGCTATGCAGCGGGTTTTTGGGAACTTAGGGGCTAGGATGGCCTTTGGGGACGTGAAGGAAGCTTTTCCAACCTTGGACCTGTCCTTCATTGAAGCATTTTACCCCGAGCCTCAAGATGCTCCTGCAGATCCTTTAGACGCATCCAGCAAGGGTTCTCCAGAAGGCGTTCCTCCACAATGATCCTCTTCCATCTTTTACCTTTTTGTTAGTTAGTATGTTCGTTTGTGTTTTCTTCTTCTTCCCTTTTTTTTTTTTTTTTTTTTGTGAGTGCCCCGGCACCTAATATTGTGAGTGTAGCCTTTATTTGATTTGTAAATGCCTCATTTTCATGAATGGAATGGTCTACTTATATTTCGGCGTAGCAACATTTCTAACTGTTTAAGCATGAATATTTCCAAGTGCGAGTGTTTCCTAATTGTATGATGATATGTGGGGCATTATGAATGTCTGTCTGTAAATGTCTTGATTTGTAAAATACACCTGATTTAGAGCACCTCGGATAGGCATAACTTAGTTCGGCTGAAGGGGCTGCTGTGCCTTTCCTCCTTGGCCATTAGTCCAAGGCGATATCTAAACTTTGGTCATGGATGGCCATATGGCCATATTTTGGGCGTGCTAGTCCCTCAAATCCGATGTGGTCATTCATGAGCGGATCGAATTTGTCATCACTTCGCAGCAATAATTCTATTCAAGTTTAATCATTCGCTATACCCCCAGATCCGACACAATTGATGTACTTACGTTTGCTAATTAGATCTGATCTTGACCAACCTTTGAGCGATTTCATCTCAAAATTATGTGACATCTATATTTACAACTTTGTATGAACCTCTGTTAATGTCGCAGTGTAAATTCACCGGAGTCCCTTGTTTTTAACAAAAATCCTGCCTGGCGGAGGCGTGTGGTATTTGCGGCCAAAATAACATAAGAATTTTTTACGTTTGTCTTTTACGCTTATGCACACAGCACTTAGTATATATATATATATCTTGCAAACGCTTTGTCCAGATGTATGAACTAACTTAACGCACCAAGGATTTTGGTTTACGTGACAACATTTGATTATTTTTGAATGATTCCAAACATATTGCGCGGTGAATGACGGTGAACGAGTGCAGCACCTTAGATTTGAGTGGTTCGAAGCATTTATCGTATTAAAACTCCCAATCCTTACATGGTGATCGTAGTTTAGCCTTATGAGAGTCCCTTGTCCTTAACAATTTTTATGCATAGTGTGGACGTATGACGTCATGACCAAAATAATTTTAGAATGTGCGTTTATCCATTATGGTTGTCTAATAGAGATTGGCGTAATTTTTAACGCAGCTCGCCCACGATTTTTTGAAATAATATGATAATGTTGCAATCATATAGGAATATAGTTTTATTGAAAATAACGGCGAAGGTGGTCCGTATTCCAAGGATTACATAGAGGTACTCCAGACAAGTCCTCAATTATGTATGTTTCGGGTACCACCTCGGCAACGACCTTGTAAGGGCCTTCCCAGTTAGGACCCAGAGTCCCTACTCCTGGCTCCTGTGTTGAAGGAAGAACCTTTTTGAGGACCAAGTCCCCAATATTAAAGCGTCGGCTCTTCACCCTTTTGTTGTAGTATCGAGCCATCTTTTTCTGGTATTTGGCCATTACCTCTTGGGAATCATTCCGCTTTTCCATGAGGAAGTCTAAACCGGCCCTTTGCGCTTCCTCGTTCCTAACTTCATCATAATGAATTTGACGAAGCGTAGGGATTCCGATTTCGACAGGGCATACCGCCTCAGCTCCGTAAGCCAGGGAGAAGGGTGTTTCACCAGTAGCGGTGTGCGAGGTGGTTCGAAGCGCCCATAACACTTGTGGTAGCTCGTCTACCCACGCGCCCTTTCTGAATTCCAACTTCCTTTTCAGGGTATTTTTTATGGTCTTGTTTACCGCTTCGACCTACCCGTTGGCCTATGGGTGATGTGGAGATGAGAATAGCTTCCTGATTCCCAAATCGTCACACAACTCATCCACGCTTCTGTTTTTGAACTGTTTTTCATTGTCACTAACCAGCGAATGTGGTATTCCGAACCGGCATATGATATTTTTCCAAATGAACTTGGTGGTGTTGGCCTCGGTGATCCTCATCAAAGGTTCCGCTTCGACCCACTTGGTGAAGTAGTAAATTGCTACTATCGCAAAGCAATTGTTACCAGCTCCTCTGGGCATAGGACCAATAATGTCAACCCCCCACATTACAAAGGGCCAAGGGCTAGTCACCACAGTTAACTCGTGATGCGGCTGATGTGGTATGGCCGCGTGTCTTTGGCATTTATCATATTTCCGCAAAAAGTCATGGGAATCTTTTTGCATTGTAGGCCAAAAATATCACTGTTTGAGGGCTTTCCGAGCTAACGATAAAGCCCCGGCATGGTTTCCGCAGATGCCCTCATGGATTTCTCTCATCACATACTGCCCTTCCTCTAGCCCCACACATCTCAGCAAAGGAGAGGTATAACTCCGCTTATAAAGTAAGTCGTCCAAGAGCACGAAGTTCGCAGAGTATTTCTGCAATTTCCGAGCTGCTTCGGGCTCGTTCGGAGCTGTCTGATGCTTTAAATAGGCGATTAGGGGGTTCATCCAGGATCCCTCTTCTTCAATCGCCAGGATCTCCGGTCCCGGCTCAATGGAAGAGGTCATCATGTGCTCTACAGGGATCAGATTGTGGAGCTCCGAATCGCTGCTGCTTGCTAGTTTGGCCAGAGCATCAACGTTGGAATTTTCTATTCTGGGGATGTGCTGTAACTCCATTTTTCCGAAGTGCATAGCTAAATCTTTTACCTTATTCAAGTAAGCGACCATAGAAGGTTCTTTGGTAGAAAATTTCCCATTGAATTGGCTTACAACAAGCTGCGAATCGCTGTTCGCCACCACGGACTTAATCTTCAACGCTTTTTCAAGTCTTAGCCCAGCTAATAACGCCTCGTATTCAGCAACATTGTTGGAGGCTTTGAATCCAAAGCGGATTGCACTGTGTAATTTAAACCCTTCTGGGCTTACTAGCAATATTCCTGCGCCGGATCGTCCATCAGCCGAGGACCCGTCAATGACCAATTTCCACTCCTGTCCATCATGTTCGCTGTCCTCGGTGCTATCTACCATTTCGACCTCAGGTGGATGGGTGAATTCGACTACGAAGTCTGCCAACGCCTGACCCTTTACGGCAGTCCGAGGCGCATAATGCAGGTCAAACTGGCTGATTTCTATCGCCCATTTCAGTAACCTCCCAGAAACGTCTGGTTTCTGCAACACTTGCCTCATGGGAAAATTGGTGAGTACTTGTATGGAGTGTGACTGAAAGTAGGGACGAAGCTTACGAGAGGCTGTGATCAACGAGAGAGCAAGTTTTTCCATATCTGGGTAGCGCGTCTCGGCGTCCAGCATGGCTTTGCTTACATAATATACTGGCAACTGGTTCCCATCCTCCTCTCGGATTAACACTGAGCTAACAGCCTCTTTGGATACAGCCAAATATAGGTAGAGAGGCTCGCCAGATTTTGGTTTTGATAGCAATGGGGGACGGCCTAAAGAAGCTTTCAGGTCGACAAACGCCTGCTCGCATTCTGGTGTCCATTGAAATCGCTTTCCTCCCTTCAGGACCTTGAAAAATGGCAAGCATTTGTCCGTGGATTTTGATACGAACCGGTTCAGGGCCGCAATTCTCCCCGTTAAGCTTTGCACTTCTTTTGGGTTTCGAGGCGACTGCATGTTTAGCAAAGCATTAATTTTGTCCGGATTGGCTTCGATTCCCCTCTTATTCACCATGAACTCGAGGAATTTCCCAGATGCTACCCCGAAAGCGCACTTCGCTGGGTTGAGTTTCATCCTATATTTTCTCAAAACATCAAATGCTTCTGACAAATGGTGGATATGATCCGCAGAGACCATGCTTTTGACTAGCATGTCATCAACATATACCTCCATAGTGTTCCCCAATTGTTTCGAGAACATGCGGTTTACCAGCCTCTGATAGGTAGCTCCCGCATTCTTCAAGCCAAATGGCATAGCTCGGTAGCAATAGAGTCCCCTATCTGTGATAAATGAAGTATGCTCTTCATCCGATTCGAACATGGGGATTTGATTGTACCCGGAATATGCATCCATGAAGCTTAGCAACTCGTGTCCTGCTGTGGAATCAACCAGATGATCGATCCGGGGCAATGGAAAGCTGTCTTTGGGACATGCCTGGTTTAAGTTGGAAAAATCAATGCATACCCTCAATTTCCCATTGTGTTTTGGTACTAAAACAGGATTTGATATCCACTTCGGATATCGGGACTCTCTTATGAAGCCATTTTTCAACAGCTTTGCGACCTCGTCTTTCAAGGCCTCATACTTGTCCGAACTCATGGGCCTTCTTTTTTGCCTGTGCCCAGGACTTCGGGGATCTAGCTGGAGCCTGTGACAGGCCTCCTTAGGATCAATCCCAATCATGTCTCCATGTTTCCATGCGAATACATCGAGGTTTTGAAGTAGGAAGTCTTTCAATTGACTCTTGTATTCTGTTGGCGAGTCCAGTCCGATCTGTAATTCTTTGATTTGATCAAGTGGGTCTACGCCGAAGCATTCCAACTTTTCGGTCGGGGTGGGGCAATTGTCACCTGCCATCCTGGGGTCTAGATCAGCTAAATCCTCTTCTAGGGTCATCGTGACATCCTTATCTTCAGATGGCCCTTCACCCAATCTTTCAGGGTCTGAGGCAGCCTCGGCCATAGCTACATCACTGATCATGTTAAGGCTTCGATCCTGAAACTTCCGGATCGCATTTGTGTAACAAGCCCGGGATTCTGTTTGGCTTCCCCTTACGGTTGCAATGCCATGATTCGTGGGGAACTTCATGCAAATGTATTTGGTATGCGTTACAGCCCCCAAGTCAATAAGGCCAGGCCTTCCAATTGAACCATGGTAGGAGGAGATTTTGTCAACTACCAAAAATTCCATAGGAATTCTGGAGAGGGTCGGTGATTGCCCTACTTCAGTCATAAGTGTTATGGATCCTCTGGGGGTTATGCTGTCCCCCGTGAAATCGTATATTGGATCAGGGACTGGAATGAGTGGGGTGCTGATCCCCATCTTATCAAAAGTTACCCCGTATATCACATTTACCGAGGCACCATCATCCACCATCATTCGTGATAGCCCATTCCGATCCACCACCACTCTGATAACCAATGCGTCGTTGTGTGGGAAGTGCACTCCAACGGCATCGTCTTGTGTGAATGTGATAGGTTCCGTCCGAGGAATCCCAACAGGATGGGAATGGATATGATAGTTCACGTTGGCGGGCTGCTTGGCCTCTCTTATATACCTCTTTCGGGAGTTGTTTGTGCTCCCACCTGGGTGGGGGCCTCCCAGTATTGTGTCGATTTCACGAATGGGGAGGTCGGCCACGGGCATAGGTGGTTCCCGTGTATCTTTAGCTTGTGCCGATGCAGTATCTTGACCCTTATTCCTGTCTCTTTGACGATTGTCAATCCTTTCTTTGGTTGAATTCTTCCACGGGGCTCTCCTATCAGCTCGGTTGAACTTCTGGCCACCAGATTTTTGAGTTCTCCCTGTGTCGGGGGGGAAGTCACCTCCCCTTCTCCCCTGCGCCTTTTGTTCAGCTAACATATGGATTTCCCTACAATCCTCTGTTGCGTGGCCATAATATTTGTGGTAGGCGCAGTAAGCCCCAATCATGGGCTGTTTCCTGCTTCGGCTGCTTTCCACTCTCCCTTGTGCCGTGGGAGGATTTTGAGAAGGGGTGTTAGAGTGCAAGTGAGGGATAGCTTCCGTGATTTCTGCTGCAAAGCTAGATCCTGTCCCCGGGAATGGACGAGGAGCACCACCTCGGTTACTGCCGACCCTATCCTTGTTTCCACCCTTTTTGAGGTCCGTTTCATTGGAGTACCCAAGGTTGTATCTCCCTTGGGGGTGATTATCTCTGGCCCTAGCTATTTCCTCCGATACAATCTCTTCCTTCATCAGGTCTACCAGGGTGTTGTAATCCCTTGGTTTCCTGCTCCGAACATCCCTCCAAAACATGCTGGTCATATCTAGCCCTCCTTTTAAGGCGGAAAACATCTCCGCTTCTGTGATATTTTCGCAGATATGCATTTCTTCAGTAAATCTAGCTAGGTAACTTTTCAGAGATTCGTCCCTTCCTTGTCTCAGATCCTGAAGGCGTTGGAGGGGGAGTTGGCCAGGCCTCGAAGAAACAAAATCATTCTTAAAAGCAGTTTTCATATCCCTCCAACTGTGGATGCTACCCGGAGGGAGTTTTTTATACCATCGTATGGCACTCCCCTCAAGGGTTAAAGCGAAAGCTTTACATTTCAGTGTCGGGGTCGCCCCGGCTATTTCCATGCTGGCGCGGTAATTTAACAGGTGATCACCAGGGTCACCTTGGCCAGAGTATTTTGCTATTTCTGGCATCTCAAAGTCATGGGGAACGGGGCATCTACGGAGGCCCTCTGTGAAGGGACTTACTTCCTCTTCGTCATCCAACTCGTATGACGGCAGCTCGATGTTCTCGTCGTGACCGGAATACTCCGGGTCACGGTATTGGCCATAGGGCGGCGGAGCGTGCTCCTTCCTTTGTGGTGGTGGAACGCGGCCGTAGTTTGGCCTTTCATGGCTCTGTGATTCATTACGAGGATTAGTCCGAACTGCTTCGGATCTTCTTTCTTGCCTATTCCTAGGCTCATGTACTGATGTCATCCTTTCTCCCCCATACCTTGTTGGTCCCTGTACATTTGATCCTGCGACAAGGCTTCTTCAGCGAGTCGCTCGCGCCTATTTCTAGGCTCTGCTGCATTATGCCGACCTGGGTCCGTTTGTCCCCGTCGTTGTCCCCTGAATAACCCTCCCATTCGGCTGAAAACACTTCCGGATTTTGCGGGAGAAGCCTCCCTGCGTCTAGCTGGGAGTGGGTTTTGTTCCCCATGCGTTTCATGTTCTGGGTCTCTCTCGTAGAAAGGCTCGGATTCCACTTCGGCGTATGCCTGCGGGTCCTGATAATAATAAGATACAGTGGCCACCTCGGATGGTGAATAATAGGGGTGGACAAAATGTCCAGACCGATCCAAACCAAACCGGAACCAAACCAAACCGAGCGGTTTGGTTCGGTTTTATCAAAAAAAATTATTGGTTTGGTTCTTAATATGGAGAACCGGTCGGTTCCGGTTCCGGTTCTTATTCTAGAACCGAGAACCGGAACCGAGAACCGAAGCCCAAGTCAAATTTAAATTTTTTTTTTTTATAATTTTATTTTAATTAGTCTTAAAAGTTAAAAAAATGAAATAGTCTAAATTCCATTTACCATACCCATTACCCGCACAAGCCCAACCCAGGTTCCAAAACCAAAATCAGTAAACGCCATACCTGTGTCTCTCTCTACACTCAATTAACCCAATTAATTCTAACCTAATTGCTTCCAACAGACATCCATGGAAAACCGAAATCCTAAATTGCCTTTTGCTCCGCTCGTCGCCTCCTCGCATCCGAGCATCTCACCGGCGCACTCAACTCACCGCCTGCCGCCGTAGGTGAGCCGTGAGTTGGCTCCAGCAGTCGGCGGCAGTCCAGTCTCCGTCACTTCAGCCAACAAGCAGCATCGCACCGCAGCAGGTCAGCGTAAGTGCTGCAGTTCCAGTGTCGGAAGCTCCTCCTGTTGCAGTTGCTCCACTTCTCCAGATTTCAGTTCCTGAACTTCCGCCGGACATATTACATTCCAATAAATTGAATTGGCTCCTACTTGAAATCTGGCGATTTTGAACTTCGCGGCACTGTTCATACGCGAATTCAAATTCGCTCCTAGGCGTTCAATCTGTGGATTTTGACTCACAGCGCAGCTTTCATGTTTGTAAGCATCTGTGAGTGGTTTTCTCCCTAAAACCTATTGGGCTTTTGGGTCCCCATCATTTGCTTGCTTCATGGTTGTGTTGGACATTCATCTTTTCGCCATTGACACTGTTCATTCGAGCTCCAGTGTGTTTTTGCTCAGCAAGAAGTGAAGTTTTGGTCTTCTCTTCACCTCTCTTGCTGGGAATCGTCACCTCCAGGTTAGTTTGGCTAACTTGTGGCCTGGTCGGCCTTGTTTTAGTTTGCCTTGCCGGCATTTTATTGCTTTGGTGTGGAATTCTGTTTTTGGAGAGCTGTTGGGTGTTGTGACTATGTTGGTTCGGTGAAGGGGAGAGGTTTGTTTGGTTTCTCCAGAACACCTGAAAACCACGGAAATGTCTTCCATTTCGAAAAATGTTGTGTTGCAAGATGCATTGGAAAATATAGAACAAGGAATACTATTTTACATGTAATATAGTTTGTTTTGTTAATATAGAGAAACTTATAGAAGTATAGAACAAGGAATACGCAGCTACATGTAAACACAATGAGAGGAATATATGAGATAAATGGATCTTTCTGAGCACATTGCAATTCTAGTAGAGCTAAAATGGAAAATATGCTAGAAGCTTTAACACATAAAGATGACAAAAACCACAACTTTATTCCATATTAACTAACCCTTCGTTTGGTAAACTTGTTTATAAACAAGAAGTCATTTCCCCAAGCCACTTAATTACATGCATTTTTTCAAACCACTTTTCAACCATATATTGTACCTTGAAAACAACAAATCCTTTGTTTATAAACAAAAAACTTATGGATATGGTGTGGACGTATGGTGATGATAATTTACATTTATATTTGAAAATTTAAGTAATGTATTAGGAACCAAACCAAACCAAACCAGAACCGAGCGGTTTGGTTCCGGTTTGGTTCCATATCTTTATAAAAACCGATTGGTTCCATTGGTAAAAAAATCATCGGTTCATGGTTCGGTTTGGTTCCTATAGAACCAGAACCAAACCGAACCATGTCCACCCCTAGTGAATAATGTGGCTGTGAATATTGCTGAGGTATCACAGGTTCGTTCACAGCATACCCTCTGGCCATAAAGGCATTCATTGCAGTAGTCTGCTCTATTTGCTGCCTCTGGATCTCCAGCATTTGGGCCGCCATACGTGTCATGTCTCGCATCATGCGGCGATTTCGGTGCCGGCGAGGTGGATTAGGTTGTGCCACTTCCTCGTTGGCGTTTTCATGGATTTCTTGAGGAACTTCGTCCTCGCTGTGTCGGCCACTTCTTCCCCTACGGGGGTTAACATCACCGTCACTTTCATTCATGTTTCAGAAGAGTTTCTGGTCTTGGATTGCTTTTCAAGGATAGATAGACTTTTGTCTCGCTGTTTCAAGCCTTTTTAAAGGTTTTTAAACTTATGTTTCAAAGTTCTTTACCTTTTGCAAGGGTGTTTAGACTTATGTTTCAAAGTTCTTTACCTTTTCCAAGGATGTTTAGACTTATGTCTCAAAGTTCTTTACCTTTTTCAAGGTTATCCAGCTTATCTCTCAAAGCTCCTACCTTTTTCAAGGCCAACCAGCTTATCTTTCAAAGCTCCTACCTTTTTCAAGGCCAACCAGCTTGTCTTTCAAAGTTCCTACCTTTTTCAAGGCCAACCAGCTTATCTTTCAAAGCTCCTACCCTTTTCAAGGCCAACCAGCTTATCTTTCAAAGCTCCTACCTTTTTCAAGGCCAATCTTTCTATGCGGCGCCAAAATGTTGACCACAAAATCCGGATGGACCTTGGACCAACACGTCTCAGCTCCTCCCTCTTGAACATGTGGATCTCCTGCGCACTGTGACAAACAATCAGTATGCAAAGGGGGCCGAGGTGGCTCCCGTTTGCACTCCGATGCCTAAGTCAGTACTCATTTTGGGCAAGTGTATATTGGGTGTGGGAAATATAAATGTGTAGAAGAGAGAAAAGGGAGTGAGAGAAGTATAGAGTTAAGAGTGAGAAATTGCTAACCAACCTCCTACTTAGAGACAATTGTGCTTCATTTATAGTGAAACTTCTTGTCTCGGATTGCGACACGTGGCATACTTTACACTTGTCATCACCCTAGCTTAAGGATGTGACAATCTTACTTTTCAACCGTAATCATTGCTACATTTTGTAGGGGATGGGCGCCTGTCACATCTGGATAAAGGCAGTGTCCCATCACTGACTCCATCTCTATCTTCTGGTCAACGCCATACAACGCCCCGACTGAGTATAAAGCACATCGGCTGGGCGTTAACCAGGTCGGCTAAAAAGGTTTGCTTGACATACCACCTCGGCATTCATCCCAAGGTGATATTCTAGGCCTTAGCTGTGGGTCAAGGTCCATTGGGCCATTATTGGGCCTCCGCTGGTGGATCACAGTACCTTTCTTTGGGCCCGGATTCAACAAGAACAATTTGAATATAAATATTTTTCATGCGGCAATATTCTACATACAAACATGTCAATAAGACGAAATAAAGATTAGCTTGTGAAACTTTATGATTTCTAAGAAGTGCGATATGTATATATACTCCAACAAAACGTATTTAGATATATGATTGTGATTATATCACTAATTATGAATGACATGTGTTGCGACATTTTTTTACCGATTGATATAATACAAGATTTTTATGGGGTAATTAAACAATAACACGCTTGCAACGTGATCAAACCTGAAGTGTAATTATGCCTGAAACATAATGACAATCGAGTCCAAAAACAAATATCTATTGAATTATTGAGATGATACCTTTGAGGCTAAATACTCATGTTGAGTAAGGATATAGTTAAATGATAAGAGATTTAGCCTGTTGATAAAAATATAAAGAGATCTCAATATGTTATATCTATATTGAGATGAAATGAAATCGATAAATAAGTCGACTACATATATAAACAACTCTCTTATGAAAATGAGGTTGATGAAATTATAATGCTTTGGCCAAATATTGGGATTATTGTTATAGGACCTGAAGTCCAAATACTTAAATGTGTAAAGTCAATAGTTATTTGTACAAATGAAAACTATTACACAGTCGTAAAATACGACTCGTTGCGCGCGAAATTTTTCAAAGAATTGGCATGACATATGGTGGATGAGACTATAATCTAGATCACTAGTTTGAGCTCTTTGATATACCAATGAGTGAGATCAAAATGTGTGATCATCTCTGTACTTTGGGAGTATTCTTTGAAGTACCAGTTGATCGCTGTACGTTGGGATTTCAAGCAAAATGATTATAGATTATATGTCGAAATTGATATATATTTTAATGATTGGTTATACTCCTACAAATTAGAAATTGCAGTTTATAAGATGTAAGAACATACATGTATAATCATCGAAAGATTCATTATGCCCAGAGTAGTATCGTTATAGAATGAAATGTGATTCTTATGTATAAAATAAAATCACATAAAGAATGATACAAATAACTCCATAATATAATATGTTGAAAATGAAATTGGAGTGTACTATTATTATATTTGAATATTTGAGCATGCAATTGATTTTCAATATGAAAATTTATATTATCCACCGAAAATGAATATTTAATTATTCACCAGAAGTGAATTCGAAGATGAATATTTAATTATTCACAAGAAGTGAATTCTAGATTTTGATAGTTTCATCAGAAGTAAATCAATTCTAGATTTGAGTAATGCAATCGATCAATTAATGAAACATTGCTTGATATAGCATGTTCAGTACATCATAAATGAGCTATGACATTATAAATGAGTTATAAACTATTTATACAAAGCTCATCATAAATGATATGTTTGATGAAAGGATTTGAGATTGCATCAATATACTTGTGATATTCCCATGAGGTGAACAAATGTGTGCTACACTCCTTTTCCTTTAGCTGAGGTTTTGTCCCATAGGGTTTTCCTAGCGAGGTTTTTCATGAGGCAGCAATTATGGCGCATCAATGAGAATAATGTACTCTTTTTCCCTTCGCTATGGTTTTGTTCCACTGGGTTTTCCTGGTAAGGTTTTTGAGACATTATCACAGATATCTGCGAGTTATAATTCAACAACAAACTCTCTCTTTAAATTGTGCTGGAATGATATCAACAAATGAAGAAAATCATAGATATCTTATGAAGAATGTTATGATATCGGCTATACACAAGGAGATTTTCATATATACATATTCCAGACGAAAGATGATATCATTATTCAAGAAGTTCATGAATACTCAATTTCACACTTCAGGGGGAGAATCACGCCGTACTCTTTTTCCTTTATCCAGGTTTTGTCTTAGTAGGTTTTCCTGACAAGGTTTTAACGAGGCAGTTGCTGTACTCTTTTTCCTTCGTTCAGATTTTACCCTATTGGGTTTTACCAACAATGTTTTAATGAGGCATCACTTCGGCACTTAAGCATTACAGCACTTCAGAACTTCAAGATTAAGTACACGATTTGTTCTACTAATCATTGATGTCATTTCGAACATTAGACTCAATGATTCAAAATGACCAACATCAGGGGGAGCAGTTGTACTCTTTTTCCTTCGCTCAAGTTTTATCCCATCGGGTTTTTTAGCAATGTTTTAACGAGGCAGTAATTGAGCAATAAGTCATTCAAGGGGAAGTGTTGTAAATTATTAAAATTATTAAATACCTAACTTATTAGGTGTGAATGACTTATGACTACACATTACCCCCTAGTGGTATATGAATTATTTCTATTTTATCCCTCTTTTCATTCTATAAATAGAGGATTTGTATTCTTCATTAAACACACTTGAATTGAATGAGAAGAGTTTCTCTCATTTCTCTCTACCTCTCTATTCCCTCGTTCTTAAATTTTGGTAGTTTCACAACAAAGTCCCTAATATCTTCTTTTTACATATTTGTTCAACTTTATTATTTTTTAAAATGTTGCATGCCAGGCAATCACCTAGTTGCTTAGGAAATTAAGTAGGGAAGTGTCCTAACTTGCTTAATGAGACCATTGTCTTTCTTTGTGCAAAATTGAGAATGGTATTCCCATTCAAATTTTCTTTTAGCCGCAAGTTATTGTTGGCATGCATGTTACAAACGATCTTTTCAATTGTCAGTGTCCAGTAATTATTTGCTGTTTCATTTAGTTTTTTCTTTTCTAGGTGTCTCCTGTTTAGTTGGATGGAAAGTCAGTTTACATCGATGAGAGAAAATAAAATAATAGCAGCATTTTTCTCTAGGAGGGAGTATGATTCCAAAACTTCATTTTCTTTGCTAATAGAAACATAGGTGACTTAAGCCTTAGCCCAGTATAAAAATTGATGAAACATAGTGGTTATTTTTTTTTTTTTTGAATTTGACTTATATCAATATCTGTATTAAAATTACTACCAAACAGGGGCTTAATTTTCACGTAGTCCATTCTAAAGGAAAAAGGCCAAAATCTTTTTTCGTGAACTGTCCATTGTCCTCTCTGTATAATACCGCATACTAACCATGCCATTGTACTCGTATTGGTCACTATCTCTTGGGCTCCAAATGAAGTGATTATGTCTTGTTGGCTTTGCAGTATCCTTCTGGGCAATCATCAAAGAAATTTGTGGACACTAGTTTTCTAGAATTGTCTGATATATTTATTTCAAGTAGAAATTCTAGGACAAATTTAAAAGAACCATAATATCATTGCTGCACCATACTCCATTTGGTAGACGGAAAAAATAAGCATCATAAAGCCCTCAAGGCATATCATAACTGACAAAGATTGAAAACGTTGGCAGCGCAGATGTCGCAAGTTTGAATCCTCACATGTTTGAATTTGCAAGGCACTTTGTCACTTCAGTGAGCGGTATTCAGACCCTTACCAGTTTGGGACATAACATGTGACTTACATACTCCACCAATCCCTAGGACACAGGAGGTAAGGGAGCTTAAGGTTGGCGTTCAACCTTTTTGAAAAATAGGCATCATAGACGAGTCTCTTTCTTTATTGAAGGTCCATGTTTGGTATGGATTAAAATCAGATTTTTAGCAGAAATTGATAAAAATTGATGAGATGTATAATTGAAAAGTTGTTGGACCCATGAAATATATGATTTAAATTGATTTTTGACTTTAACTTATATTAAAATTTAGATTTTAATAGGTATCAAAATGAGCATAGTAAATATATGCCTATATAATTTGTGACATTTAAGCCTCGTGTTGGGCTTAAATATAAGTTCCAGCCCATTTTAAATTGAAAATAAGACTTGGAGGACCTTTGTGCAATTTATATTAAAATTGCCTAACCTATTCAAAATAGGTTAAACTTTTGCCTTTTGCTGTGAATTCACTTCTTCAACGCAGAGAGAGAAGTATCTGGGTCTTCAACCTTTTCTTACGCAGAGGCCAAATTCGCTACGCACAGTGGACTGAAATGGAGCTGAAAATTTCCTCATTTTTGGTCTGAAATTTCAACACAAAAGCATACAACATTTGGAGAATAAAATGTGCTATTTTTCTTGTTATATTTTGGAGAAGAAAGTGTTGATTATTGTGTATTCTTCTTCTTCAAGATTTGGGTTTCTCTAAGTATTATCTTAGAATGGTTTAGGTGCCATTTAATCTCCATTATTATTGTTGTTGTTGGGGTTCCATCTATTGTATTAGATGATGTATGTTTTGGGTGCCAAGATTAATTCTTGAAGGTGTGTATTGGTTACTTCTATATTTAGGGCAAAAATCTAGGAAAGAAATATTGTATTACTATTATTTGGTAATAGTGGAATTGTCGGTTTGCCCCGTCGATTTTCCCTTCTCATTGGAGGGTTTTACGACGTTAAATAATTATTGGTGTTATCGCTTTGGTATTTATAATTTCGATATTATATTGTTTGGATTTGCTTGATTGAGTTGTTCATTTCCTATTTTAAGCACACGAAGTTTGAGGGGAAATATTTGGCGTTTGCTACTTGTGTTGGCAATTCCGTTTGTGGTCCGTATTTTTTCCCCAACAGTGGTATCAGAGCTTGTGTTAGATTGTGTGGATTAAAATGGATGATTCAGTTGGTTGTGCTATGATTAGACTCACTAATCATAATTGGGTAACTTGGAAGCCTAGGATGGAGGATATCCTTTATTGCAAGGATTTGCATGACCCCGTTGAGGGTGACACGGCTAAACCGAATGATATGTCAGACAGTGATTGGACCAAACAGAATAGAAAGACTATCGGAACTATAAGACAGTGGGTGGATAACAGTGTGTTTCATCATGTTGCACAGGAGACTGACGCACATACATTGTGGTCGAAATTGGAGTCTATGTTTGAGAAAAAGACTGCATCTAGGAAGTCTTTTCTGATTAGAGACTTGGTCAACATGAAATACAAAGATGGCATGGGTGTGACAGAGCACTTGAACAATTTCCAGAATATTGTAAATCAGTTGACTACTATGGGTATGAAATTAGAAGATGAATTGCAGGCTTTGTTACTTTTGAGTTCTTTGCCAGACAGTTGGGAGACATTTGTTGTGACTATCAGTAATTCTGCTCCCGATGGTGTTTTGACTATGGAGTCTGTGAAAGACAGTATGCAGAATGAGGAATCAAGAAGAAAGTCCTCAGGTGTACATGCAGGGTCAAATCATGCACATGCTCTTATTGTAGAGGACAGGGGGAGAAATAGAAATAGATGGCAGAAAGGTCGCAGCAAGTCAAGAGGTCGGTCGAAATCAAAAGATAAAAAGTCAGCTTGCTATCATTGTGGTAATGTGGGTCACATTAAAAGAAATTGTCGGATTTGGTTGAGAGAGCAAAGGGAAGGTAGCAATCAGAAGAAGGAAGATGAAAAGAACACTACAGCTATTGTTTCTACCAGTGATGAAGTACTTTCTTGTGTAGATGGTCATTGCCTACATGTGGGTGATCCTAGTACTGAGTGGATTGTTGATAGTGGTGCTTCCTACCATGTTTGTTCGAACATGGACTTGTTTGAAAATTACACAGTTGGTGATTTTGGTATTTCAAAGATGGGAAATACTAGCCAATCTAAGATTATTGGGATTGGTGATATTTACTTGCAAACAGAACTTGGCTACTCCTTGATACTGAATGATGTGAGGCATATTGCTGATATGCGCCTCAATCTAATTTCAGTTATGGCTCTTGACAGACAGGGTTATTATAGCAAATTCGGTGATTTGAATTGGAAATTGTCAAAGGGCACTTTGATTGTTGCCAAAGGAAATGCTTGTTGCACGCTTTACAAGACTTATGCAAAAGCTTGTAAAAATGAGGTGAATGTTGTTGAAGATACTTCTCCTGATTTATGGCACAAGAGGCTTGGTCACATGAGTGAAAAAGGTTTGCAGGTTCTGGCTAAGAAGACATCTATTCCCTTAGCCAAAGGTATGTCGCTAAACCAATGTGATCATTGTTTATATGGTAAACAGCACAGAGTTTCTTTTAGTGGTTCATTTAAAAGAAAACATGATATTTTAGAACTTGTGCATTCTGATGTGTGCTCTCCTAGCGATGTAGCTTCTTTGGGTGGAAATAAGTATTTCCTCACATTTGTTGATGATGCTTCTAGGAAGCTTTGGGTTTATATGTTGAAATCTAAAGATCAGGTATTTAAGAGTTTTCAACAGTTTCATGCCATGGTAGAACGAGAAACAGGTAAGCCATTGAAATGTCTCAGAACAGATAATGGTGGAGAATACACTTCACATGAGTTCAGGGATTATTGCTCAAACTTTGGGATTCGACATGAGTTTACAGAAGCAGGTACTCCTCAACATAATGGTGTGGCAGAAAGAATTAACCGTACCATTCTTGACAGAGTTAGATGCATGTTGAAGACAGCCAAGCTACCAAAAATGTTTTGGGGTGAAGCAGTTCAGATTGCTTGCTATTTGATCAATAGATCTCCATCTGTTCCTTTGGACTTTGATATTCCAGAAAGAGTTTGGACAGGAAAAGATGTTTCCTACTCTCATCTGAAGGTGTTTGGGTGCAAATCTTTTGTGCACGTGCCTAAGGAACAAAGATCGAAGCTTGATGATAGAGCTATTCCTTGTATATTTCTCAGCTATGGCGATGAACAGTTTGGGTACAAATTTTGGGATCCAGAGAAAAAGAAGATTGTTAGAAGCAGAGATGTGGTCTTTCATGAAGACCAAATCATTGAAGATTTGGATAAATTGGAGCAGCCTAGAGTGACTGCAGCTGTTCCTGATCTCGCATCTACTAGAGCCTATTGTTGAAGAGAATTTAGGTCCTACTGATGAGAATGTTGATGACATTGCTCATGATAATATACTAGCTGATGAGAATGCTAATGAGGGGGAACAAATACCTGAGACAGAAGAAGATGAAGAAGCACATGTCAGAAGATCTACCAGAGATCACAGGCCATCTACTAGGTATCCTACTTCTGACTATATTTTGCTTACTACTGATGGAGAGCCAGAAAGTTTTTCTGAGGCACAGTCTAATAGGGATAAAATTCAGTGGATGAAAGCAATGACAGAAGAGATGAATTCCTTGAGGAAGAATGATACTTATGACTTGGTGAATCTTCCTAAGGGCAGAAAAGCATTGAGAAATAAATGGGTATATAAAATCAAACGGGAAGGCAATGGTGATTTGATGAAGTACAAAGCTCGTTTGGTTGTTAAAGGCTTTGGGCAGAAATATGGTGTTGATTTTGATGAGATTTTCTCTCCTGTTGTGAAAATGACATCCATCAGAGTTGTTTTGGGGTTAGCAGCCAGTCTAGACCTAGAAATGGAGCAACTTGATGTGAAGACTGCCTTCCTACATGGTGACTTGGAGGAAGAGATTTATATGTTTCAACCAGAGGGTTTTGAACAAAATGGGAAAGAACACCTTGTATGCAAATTGAAGAAAAGTTTGTATGGACTCAAGCAAGTACCAAGACAGTGGTATAAAAAGTTTGATGCTTTTATGGCTAGCCAGGAATACACAAGGACGACTGCAGATTCTTGTGTTTATATCAGATCTTTTCCAGGTGACAAATTTATTATTTTACTGCTTTATGTTGATGATATGCTTATAGTTGGCCAGGATGTGGGGTTGATCAAGAAATTGAAAGAAGCCTTACATAAGTCATTTGATATGAAAGATTTGGGGCCGGCTAAACAGATATTGGGCATGGAGATAATTCGAGACAGAAAATCTAAGAGGTTGTGGTTATCACAAGAAAAATATATTGAACGAGTTCTTGAAAGGTTCAGTATGAAAGGAGCTAAATCAGTTAGCTCACCTCTTGGGGGTCATCTCAAACTTACCAAAAGATCTTGTCCTTCAACTAGTGAAGAGAAGAAGAAGATGGAATCAGTACCTTATTCTTCAGCAGTTGGTAGTTTGATGTATGCTATGGTATGTACTCGTCCAGATATTGCACATGCAGTTGGTGTGGTAAGCAGATTTCTGTCTAACCCGGGCAAAGATCATTGGGAAGCAGTAAAATGGATTATGCGGTATCTCAGGGGAACTTCTACTTTGGGTTTGGGCTTCGGGGGAGCTCAGCCAGTTTTGACAGCGTATACAGATGCAGATATGGCAGGAGATCTTGACAACATAAAGTCTATATCTGGGTACTTGTTTACTTTTGCAGGGGGAGCTGTTTCTTGGCAGTCAAGATTGCAAAAATGTGTGGCTTTGTCTACAACTGAGGCTGAGTATATTGCAATTACCGAAGCAGGTAAAGAGATGATATGGATGAGAAAGTTTCTTGAGGAGCTCAACGTGAAGCAAAGTGAGTACATCATTTATTGTGATAGTCAGAGTGCTCTTGAGCTAAGTAAGAATTCTACTTTCCATTCTCGTACTAAACACATTGATGTGAGGTATCATTGGATACGTGGAGCGGTTGACGAGAAATTAATGCAGTTGGAAAAGATTCACACTGATAAGAATATTGCTGATATGTTGACCAAGGTGGTAACTAAGCAGAAGCTTGAGTTTTGTGCCGAGCAGGCCGGGATGGATTCCAAGTGACTGGAGTCTTGTGGTGTACCTCCCTCATGGGTTGGAGGGGGAGATTGTTGGGCTTAAATATAAGTTCCAGCCCATTTTAAATTGAAAATAAGACTTGGAGGACCTTTGTGCAATTTATATTAAAATTGCCTAACCTATTCAAAATAGGTTAAACTTTTGTCTTTTGCTGTGAATTCACTTCTTCAACGCAGAGAGAGAAGTATCTGGGTCTTCAACCTTTTCTTACGCAGAGGCCAAATTCGCTACGCACAGTGGACTGAAATGGAGCAGAAGATTTCCTCATTTTTGGTCTGAAATTTCAACACAAAAGCATACAACATTTGGAGAATAAAAGGTGTTATTTTTCTTGTTATATTTTGGAGAAGAAAGTGTTGATTATTGTGTATTCTTCTTCTTCAAGATTTGGATTTCTCTAAGTATTATCTTAGAATGGTTTAGGTGCCATTTAATCTCCATTATTATTGTTGTTGTTGGGGTTCCATCTATTGTATTAGATGATGTATGTTTTGGGTGCCAAGATTAATTCTTGAAGGTGTGTATTGGTTACTTCTAGATTTAGGGCAAAAATCTAGGAAAGAAATATTATATTACTATTATTTGGTAATAGTGGAATTGTCGGTTTGCCCCGTCGATTTTCCCTTCTCATTGGAGGGTTTTACGACGTTAAATAATTATTGGTGTTATCGCTTTGGTATTTATAATTTCGATATTCTATTGTTTGGATTGGATTGATTGAGTTGTTCATTTCCTATTTTAAGCACACGAAGTTTGAGGGGAAATATTTGGCGTTTGCTACTTGTGTTGACAATTCCGTTTGTGGTCCGTATTTTTTCCCCAACACCTCGTTTATCGTACCCGCTTGTTTTTCTATCGACATATTAGCGAAAGGGAAGAGGCAATGGAGGTTGTTTTGGTGCAAGTACTTTTGTAGGGACAAAACGGTAAGATTCAATGGTTTCTTTGAGATCATAGAAATACCCAGCCATAATTCTTGGTTTTTGAGAGCAAATTCTTCCCGTGTGGCAGCTTCTACGAATGGATCATACATGGCTAAATTCATTATCACCACATCTTTTTATATATGCAACATATTTTAATTACAAGAAATATTCATAATTTTAAATCAATATTACAATTATGTCACCTAATTTTTTTTCAACGTATTCTTATTTTAATTTTTTCGTAATTAATATATCTCGTCACTTTTATCGATTTATGTAAAAAAAATTATTAAAAGAGTTTAATTGAATACTTGTTCATTGTTTTAAAGCACGATAATAAGAAAAAAAATTGAACGAAAATTATCAAGAAAGACAAAATTTGATAATTGTTGAAAATTTAATGATAAGAAGTCGAAAAAATAAATAATATAGATGTAATAATCTATAAAGATTATGAATCAATAATGCAATTCAAACGTGCTTTAGTTATAAAAAAATTATGGTGCAAATATAATTACCAAACCCATCATACATTTGTAATGTGACACCTAAAACCTGAAATTGCATCAAAGCTCCCAACATCCCTATTCCACATGCCTTAATTTTGACTGTCTACTCGAAGCAATTGTATTGTAGTTAAACTAAGCAGTTGCAGAAGCCATGACTCGGCTGTGGAAGGATGGCAGCCCAATGTGGGGTTCCTCGGATGCCTCGTCTTGATCTTCTATTTCCCAAAGGAAATTGGCGTATGCTGCTTGAATGTGGCTGGTGACACAATATTGTACAAGAGTCAGAATGTGATTTGATATTACAAGTTGACACAACATTTTAACGGGATATTCGATGATATTTTCCGTACTTAAAGGCTGTATTAGGCATTGGATACAATTGACGGTAGCCCGTAACATCCTATAACACATGAAATTGTTCTCGAAGAATTTTCGTTCCAAGCATGATTGGGCGCGTCCTTAGGGATTCTAAAGCCTCAATATAAGATGTTTGCTGGGTGATTCTTTGTACAACTAGAGCAACTTGCACTAGTAGTATTGGGAATCACCCAACAAACCTTTTTAAAGTTGAGTATTCGAATCTTGGGACGCTCCCAACTAAGTCTCGAACAAAAATCCTCAAATTTCTCATGGGACAATCCATATGTCACGGGTACGCTAAAGACTACCATCAACCGTGATAGATATTAAATAAGACTATACAAGATTAAGGACTTTTCTTTCTTAAAACTACAAACCTATCCTGAGAAGATGCTTGTACTGCTCGTTCAAAATAGTACGTGGCTCTATCATCATCACGGTGTACTTCCCATACCAATTTAGCATACTGTGAAAGAACTTCACCATCTCCTGGATCAGCTAAAATAGCCCTGGAATAATACTCCTCGGCTCCTTGAAGGTCTCCTTTTGTCTGACAAGAACAAGCAAATCAATGTTGTCTTTTATTGTTAATCTTTAAAGCAAGAAACTATGAAAATTTAGACGACAACCTCGTAAAATGTTTTCATATTCTGTCGTATGTTTGATATGATGAATTGGATACAACTACATCGTGTCTGCAGATCTAACATATACGAAAAAGAGAGATGAGATCCGCTGTCTCATTTGTGTGTCACGTTGATTGTCTTACCATTGAAAAATGGACACATCATTGCATTTATTAGAGATATATAGATTTTTAATAGTTAGGACAGCCAAAGAGACAGTAAATCTCAACTCCATCGGGGCATGTTTTATAGGTATATATTTTAGTAAAGGGACTTACTTGGTACAAGAACTGAGCATAGTTTCTCAAAAATAAAGGATTGTTTGGACTTTCCTCCAGCATTCCCTTGTAGTGCTCTTCCATACTTAGTCCACCATGGCTGTCGCCGCCGTCCCTATCAAAGGCTACCGGTCTATAGTTTCCACCATTGCCACCATTTCCTCCTCCAATGGGTCCATCCCCGTCGAAATAACTAATATTAGAAACACCAAGCCCAGTTGCAAGATACATTTTCCTCTCTCCTTCAACTAAAGTATCATGTTCATTAACACTTGTCATCTCTTCTTTCACATGCATGTTATGCACCTTGATTTGGTTATCCTCCATACTTTCTACGTCCCCTTCGTCCTCGTCCTCGTCCTCGTCGCTGTCTTCATCTTCTCGACAAGTTCCCAAGTTGCGAGATGAGAAAGACGGGATTGGCTCCAATCTAAAGTAATTAGGTTTACGCGCAAATTTCTTGGACGCGTTGGAGAAACTAAACTCGTCAACATTATACGGTACGTTGGCCAATTCTTCCAAGTTTCCATCGGATTGAGCTCTTCGAAAGCCGCTCGGGGGAAGTTGGCTCGTGCTTGAGGGAGATGAATGCCATAAAGATTTGGGGTAGTGTTGAGATCTACAACTACATGAGAGTTTTTTATGAATGGAAGCTGGTGTGTCTTTAGGCACTTCAGATTGGAAGTGATTATTGTTGGGACTTTCTGAAAAGGATGAGAGCAGTGATCCGAGAACTGGGGTAGATGAGCTTCTCATCAACATTTCTTCAGTTAAATATGATCTTTTATAAATAATGAACCTGCTTTACCATGAAGAAAGTGAAATTATAAGTTAAATAAAAATAATCATCTTAAAATTATTTTATTTTACAATTAGGATCGTTAGATTTTTTTTTTTTTTTTTTGATCGGAAAAAGGTGTAGCCCACACTCTTAGGGCCCGAACTGACCACGCCCAAGGCCATTGATTCGGGAAGGTAAATTCAGGTTATGCCTCCAAGGAGCCAGGGTGGAAGGGCTTATGGTAAGCATGAGAAACGCTTAATAACTCCCGCTTGCCACAAGGCCAATTCCACCTTGCGGGGAATCGAACCAAGCACACAGCTGCGCTGATCACTTACCACTCATCCCCTTTGCCACTTGGAGATGTGCCCTGGGGGCAGGATCGTTAGATTGTGATTGTGGAAAAAAATGAATTTCAGATAATTGAAATTTTAATGCGTTTGATTGATTTAATTTGAGAATTTCTCAAATCATGTTGTTTAATTAACATTATTTTTCATGAAAAATAAAGTAAAATTTTGTTATTTTAATAATAAAAATAATTTTTTTCATAAATTTATACTTGATAATAATAATGTTAATTTTTATTAAAAAAGTTAACGAACAATGAAAAAAAAAAAAAAAAAACTAAAACGAGATGAAAATAATTTTCCCACCCTAAACCTTAAAACCACGTCATGTGAAAAACCAATTCACTATAAAATGTCAAAAAAACCAATTCTTCAAAATCAAGGAAAATAACGGATTTCAAGAAAAGATAAAAAAAGAATTCTATGAAAAATTTAGGTAATCAAGTGGAGTAAAAATTGAAAAATGAAAAATTTTCATGAAAAATGTTTGATATCAAATGGGGCTTTACTAAAGTCTATATATTAAATAAAGATCTATGCATAATGGTACCTTTTTTGAAGGGCAGACCGACTGATCTCCAATGGAGAGGAGGAGGAGGAGATGATGATGCAGGGAAGAAAACCGAAAATGGTAATGGCTGTGGTATGTCCTTATATATCCTCAGTTTTTCCGGAGGAGGAGGAGATCATGCAGGGAAGAAATTAACCGAGAATGGTAATGGCTGTGGTATGTCCTTAAATCCTCAGTTTTTCCAGGAAAAAATAAAATATTTGTATGGTGGAGAGCCCTAGCAGCAAAGCAATCTTGTGATGAGCTGGAAAAAAATATCAACTGTAGTTGGTGAGGCACGTGCACCGTTTGTTTATTTGACAAGTGGGTGGGAAGAAAAGTATGCATTATACATTTGTGGAGGTTCTTACCAGTACCAGTACATTGCATGGAGGATTCTTTTACGAATTATTACAAGTGACAAGAAAAGTACAAGACCAACGCGTTTGCTTTTGGCATTAACATGTTTATCATTTCAGCACCACATTTTATTATGATATTTAGCTTTTGTTGGAATTTCTTTAATTTTTTTCTACAACATTCAATTTTAATCATTCATTAAAAGTCAAATTCACAATATTTAATGTTTCAATCAAATCTCAACCATTTAGACTGCGTTTGATAGTTAGAGTGAAATTTGAGTGAAAAAAAAATAAAAAAATTAAGGGAATTGAATTATAGAGAATTGAATGCTTTATGTGTTTGATTGGTTTTATTTTCTAGGTGTAAAAAGTGAGAAATTTTTCAATTTTTGTTGTTTGATTGACATTATTTTTCAGGACAAATAAAATAAATTTTTGCTATTTTAATCAATTTTTTTTTTCTTTTTTAACATATATGTACTTGATAATAATAATGTTATTTATTTGAAAAAAAATAAATCAATTAACAACAATAAAATCGATCAAACGCGACGCAAATCATTAGATAAAGTTATCTAGAAAATAAGTTCTACCCCTTTGGTAAGAAAATGTTTTCCTTAATTTGGAGGAAAATCCATCACGTGACCAGCAAGATCGAAATTGAATTCCAAGCAATTTTTGTGCAATCAAAATCAATGAAATGGAAAATATGCATGCATTTTCCTGGAAAATGCAACCAATCAAATGGGGCTCTATTCTCCTAAAAATTACTATTCATTAAAAAAAAACTATTTTTAATAATACCAAATAAACACTTATATTCTCAATTTTTTTATTTTTATTTTTTTCATCACATTCTTTTTTTTAACATTTCATTAATCAGAAAATCTTATCTATCTTTAATTATGATTTTTGTCCAAAAATATTATTAACGTGCAATAAAATGAGGGTCAAATATTTAATTGAATTTTGCATTATTATTTGTTTTATTTATTCATAAAATACAATTGACAAATGAATCGTTTTATACTATCTTAAATATTTTTTTGGGTCCATCATTTATATCAACAAAATACTTGTCCATTATTTATATTAATAATGGAATATTTGGACAGAAATTTCATCAGATTCATAATATTAGGGCTGGACGTTTCGATTTTCTGTTCGGTTATTGAAGGAATCGGAATCGAACCGAAAATTTCGTTTCGGTTCTCAAAACTCAAGAACGGAACGATTCTGGTTCCATTAGATTTCGGTTATTTTTCGGTTCTTTGTTTGGTCCTTTTGTTAAAAAATTCAATTTTAAGCAAACACGAAAAATGTGTGCAAAAAACAATTAAGTCTTGAGTCAAAATTTCTCAAACAAAATCATCCATGTGGTAAAATATTCAAATTGAATATATTTGGGTTCTAAAGACAGTTATTATATTTTGTATATTCCGACTAGCAAATAGAAATGTAGAATCTTCATATTATGTTGTACTGTCTACTGCTTATGTTAGAATGTCTGGATCGTCCGAACTAAAAAATGATAACGATGGCATATAGACACATTTACCATAACATAAAATCATTTAGGTTATTTGAACCTAGATATACTTCGAAGATAAAAAAGAACTCTTATCTCATACTTCTATGTCAAACCATAATTCACTAATGCACCTTCACAAAAATCACATACATGTCAAACAATGCATCATTCCTGAAATTAGTTCATTCCATATCAACACAATAATCATTACCTTAATTTGTATATATTGCACCAAAAATATGCACTGGACCTAGTGTGAGTGAGAGATGTGACGTCCAATCTTCCAAAACTAGTGCACAAAATTTCATGTAAGTTGAAACACGATATTAATAATTCAAAAATTATTACAATACATCTAAGTAAGTTGGATTTGTACACTCTACCATGTAAATCAACACATAAAGTATTAAAAGTGTCACGTGGGCTTAATTTTTAAATTAAGAATGTTCGGTTCTCGGTTTGATTTTCGATTTTCAAATAGGAACCGATTGATTTTCGGTTCTCATTTTTCTTCTATATAATCGACCTATTTTGGTTTTTTTTGTTCGATTTCGATCTAGTCGTCTCGATTATGATTTTTTTGTCCACCCCTACATAATATGCTAATCATTGAAGGTTAATGATAAACTGAGAGAAAAATGAGAATATAAGTGCAAAAATTAAGATACTTAGTTGCAATTAAACCCTTGACTGAGCTCCATTTTTTTTTTGAAAATAACTATCACAAACACTCAATCTTAACCATCAATTCTTAGTCGAACACATAATATTTGACTTTTCAAATAATTTTAAACCACACATTTTTTAAAAAAACTCCACAAAAACTATACACCATACAGGAACTAAAAATATGTGATTCTAAAAAATTGGCGCAAATACAATTTCACATGGATGGTTATATTGAAGTGAATTTTGTTCAATTTAGTGCTGGTTTGATTCCCATACTTTTTTGGGAAAATGGAGTTTTTGGGAGAGTGTGTATAGTGTAGATTGAATTGAAAAGTAAAAAATTGTAGGCTAAAAGTAAGATGTGTTGAGTAAATTGAGTACTGTAAAAAAAAGATAAAAAAATGAGAACCAAACAGGTGTAGTAGGGTCTTTATTTTTGTATATGTAATATTCAATTAATTATTATTTAAAAAATAAATTTCTTAAATTTTAATCTAATGGTGTGTTTTATTGCGATGGTGAAAATGAGTAGAAAGAAAATATTTTCAAAGGAGTTGATTTCCTTGAAAATTATTTTCGTAGAAATATCAATTGGAAGTGTTTGATTAGTTTAATTTTCTATGTGAAAAAAGTGAAATTTTTTTCAAGTATTGTTGTTTAATTGACATTATTTTTCATGACAAATAAAGTAAATTTAGCAATTTTAATTTTTTCATCAATTTTAAAAAAAAAAAAAAATTTAACACATTTTTGCTTGTAGCCTGTTAATAATAATGTTATTTTTTTTGAAAAAAAAAATTAAGTAATTTAACAATAACAAAAATAATCAAATACGATGTAAAATCAATTTTCAAGTTACCTTCCAAATAATTTTCAACCAAAAACAAGAGAAATTCAATTCCAACTTTTCAAAGCATATGACGCATGAGTGGGTTCCAAGAAAATTTTTTCCACGAAAAATTATGGTTGTACAAAAGAAGATTTTAGGAAAGTAGGAAAACATTTTCTTTATTCATGCCAAATTGAGGTGAATCAAACCCATTCTAAATAAAAGTTAAAAATTCATCACATCACACAAGATACTTGATCCAGAACTTTAAAACTACAAATTTTATCAATCTATATAATATATAATATATTAAAGTAGCTGAGTCAATGGTAGTCAACAACACAATTTCTCTCCAAAACTCTTGTGGTATGTGCAGATTTTATTTATTTATTTATTTTCCCAATTTTGGAGACTTCAATATTTATCATGTTCACACTGCTCATATCCCCCACCCAATAATCAACTTCAAAACTCACTTCAAAAATAGTTGAACCTTCAATATTTATTTATCATTTTCAAAATCGTTGACGTCTACTTACAGTTTTCAATATTTATTGTGTTTACATGACTTCTATTTCCCGCCGCTTAATTACACTGGAAAACCAATTATTTTTATTTTTATTTTTTCCTTTTTCATTTTTTAGAATTTGTTTCATTTTTTTCCCATTTTTCAAAATCTATTTATTCATTTTTATTTTCTATATCCTTTTTTTTTTCCATTTCCCGATGTTCAACCTTTTTCATTTCTGCTATATATAATTATTATGTAGATATACACAATAATAAAATATTCAATTAAAGGATTATTCCTTTGAAAAAATGTGTACTGTTTAACATGACTCCTTCACTCCACCTTCTATTTATCACGTTTTATAATTCAAAATTTTTGGTGCGGTGGTAATGCTTATTAGTTATTAATATTACAAACCAGTTGAAAATAAAAAATCGTAAATTATTTTTTGAAAAAAGTAAAAAGGATTAGCACTACTCTCTTCTTCAAGACCTGTGATATTTTGAGTCGTTGAACATAGATTTTGGTTTCTGACAAAAAAGAAAAAATATTAAAATAATAATATTATAGAGAAAGCTTTGAAAACAATATAGAATGCAAAATTATTTTTGACTAATAATAGATCTACAAGATGATTGTTAAGGAATTTTCTAGGAAAACACAGATTTCTTCCTCATCACAACAACGATACATTGGAATATGATGATTTGTTAATAGTCTATTTATATTATGTTCTAGATTTCTCTGTTAGGGTTGCAACGTGTTAACTAATGTTGGGTTATTTAGAATAGTTTTGGGTTGAATAGATGTGTTAATGATTTCGGCTTTTAAGTGAAGAAAAAACATATTATTCACGGGTAAGTATATATAATTGATAAAATTGTATATCACATTGTATAAAAAATAATAAAAACAAGAAACTAGAATTATTATTTTTTAAAATTTGCTTTTACCGAGAAGTTTTTTTTTTTTTTTATGATATAAGAACGATAATTTGTTTGGTTTTACTTATTTATATTTGACTTTTTTGTGACGAAACCTCTCTTTTCATTAAAAAAAAAAAAAAAAAAAAAATGTGCTCTTTTAATGTTTTCAATCTTACAAATAAATATTTGTATTTAGTTAAACAAATTCAAAGTAAATATGTGTTCTTTTAATGAAATCCAAAGTAAATATGTATTCTTTTAATGTTTTCAATCTTACAAATAAATATGTGTTCTTTTAATGAAATTTTATTATTAGATAATACTCTCTCCGTCCTACAAAGATAGTACACTATTTCTTTTTCGTCCGTCCCAAAAAGATAGTCCACTTTTTTTTTTGAGAGTGAGGTTAATATTTTATATTCCATTTTGTCCTTAATCTGTATGAAAATGAGTAGAGGATTATCTTTATGGGACGAAGGGAGTACTAAATTATAAATCACATCATACGTATATTTTTTTATAAATAATCTTATTTTTAGTTATTTAGTACATCTAAAAATTGGAGCTCTTTTTTATTGCGTATTATTAAATTATTAAATATTTTTATAGATAATTACATTTAATACATAATTAATTTTTTATAATAAATGTGATATTTTATTGGTCTTAATATTATGTATAAATATTTGGTTCAGTCATACAGATCTAATGTCAAATTCTCAATTAAAATTATATCAAAAATTTATACACATTAGTATTTTTATAAATCGCGTTGTATTGAAATTTTTATAAGTAAATCCTATTTTTTAGTTATTTATTACATATACATATTAAAGTTCTTTCCTATACCACATTATTTATCAAAATTATTTCAATGACAATTACATTTAATTATTAATTAATTTTTTATTCCAAAAAGTCTCATATCACATTTTTTAACATTAACGGTTAACAAATTTATTTATATTGTTTGAAATGATATAGTTATTAATTGTTTTTGTCCTAACTGTTAATTTTAAAATTTCAAAAAGTAATTAACCATGCCAAGATATTCTTTGCCATATTTTAATTCAAATTTTATGATATTTTTTCACAACAATATATAAATTGTCTCCCAATTTACTTAACCAAAAATTGAGATGATCAATAATAAATTATAATTTCAATCAGAAAATAATTACGTTGTATAAATATTGAAAACCTAAAATATCATAAATTTGATGCAATAACTTTGTCAACCTCGCAATTTTTTTTAATGTTTTATTATTATTATAGATGTTGTTTTTCATTGTCAATAGTCAAAATATTGAATTTTATCTTTTATATGCATGGTCTCTATTATTAACTTTTTCATCTATTGTTTGAATGTTCAGAGTAAATGAATATTGGAGATCCTACATTTAAGTGTTCAATAAGAGTTAAAGACAATCATTTTCGCATGTACGACTTCTCCCTAAAAGGTTGATGTTTATAAATGAAACTAATAAATGATGAACTTATCTCTTATTTGTAAATGTTATTTATTTTATTTAAAAATTCATTTAATTTCGAATAGAATTATTTTTATCTAAACGTTTCTTCCCGTGCATCGCACAGGATGATTCACTAGTTTTGATTAAGCAAGCATGTGATCAGGAAAGAGGTGATATAATCGTCATAGATTTCAAACAATTTTTTTAATCACACAATTTTTTCCTCTCTAATTTTAACAATAAATTCAATCTCGAAAATACAAATAATACTAATCATTATTATTTATAATAGTTGTCGAATTGAGTGTTGTTCGGATACAATATTATTGGTTTATAAACAGAAATTCAGCAAATTCAATGCAGTCGTGCTCTCCCAACCTATCATGTGTCAGATGCTGTGATCGAATTCCTTGGTGCCACCTATTTTTTTAATTTTTTTTTTTTTTTTTGGTGATAATTTGCTACGATTTCCGAACAGAAATGGTCAATTATTGTGCACTATGTGAGCCATGTGAATAGCAAGTCTGTACAACCTTTGAAAAGTCAAGGTTAGAAATGCAAAAAAGAATCTGTCATTTCAAATAGGTATATCAGTCACCACATGACTGATATAAACTGATTGATTTATAAATTGATTTATTTATGATTTTGAGGTAAAAAGTAGTGATTGAAAATTGGAGAGAGAAAAATGTATGATTATAAAAAGATTTGAAAAATTGTGTGATTTATAAATTGGTTTATAAATCATAAAAAATACATTTACCAAACAAGGGCGTATTGGTATGGATGATACTTGTTTATAAATTAATACTTTTTTTATTCGAATAGGGGCTAAAATTTATAAAAAATCTAATTTTAATCATGTCATAAGAATCAATTTATTTTTAATTTTGATTTATGGATTTATTAAAATTTGTTTATTTATTGCTTATAAGCAATTCAGCACTCATACGCCGCCTCGTCATCGTGGCTCTCTCCGTCTCTTACATTCTCTACGAGGTATCCACTATCCAGTAGCCTCCTTCAATTCATATTATGCAAATTTCTCGTTTCGGCAAATGCGTAGTTCTCTGTAATTTTTTTCAGTGCGGATAATAGAACTTTACGGGCTGTTACTCTTACACAGAACCTAGTACATTTTAGTTGAATCGTCGATTATTATGCGAAATTTAGGTGTGTTCACTTGTTCATTCTTTTTGGCAAAGTTTCAGCGAATGTCGCATTGTTGTCTAGGAAAAGGAAGAAATATAGGAACACTCTTAAATCTATTTGATATGATGTTAGAAGGAGAGTCAATTGGTGTTCGGATGAGCCGATGAGGCATCACAGCGACGAATTTAGGAAGTAGAATAGTTTATATAGGGTTTCACTGGTGAAGACAAGATTCTTTGAGTTTGAGATAGCTTATAATTAGGTATGATTAATGTACATTTTGGAAAGCAAGGCTCTCACTTATTGAACTTTTAAAAACAAACAAAAGTTTAGTTAGATCAATTTTATCTTCAACACCATGAAGCTAGATAGGTTATTGTGCAAGGTGAGAACTGAGAACCTATGTCACATAGATAATATAGATATTCGAGACCATATAATAAGAGGGTGAATTTTGGTAAAAAAAAAGGTGTTATAAGTGACTAATATAAGTATAGGTTGATAATAGATATAAAAATCTAGAACAATTATGTAAAAGATGAAATTCGTATTGTCTCATAGAAAAGTAAGTAGAATTAAAGCAGCATTAGTTGTGTTATGAGCACAGAGCACTACATGTTTTCACTTCTTTGATTCCCATGTTACTGAAATAGGACTCTGGACTTTATTCAAACTCTTTCCGCTCTTCACCCATGTCAAACGTCCTTGAGCATATCTTGTAGCATCGTTTCTTATTCTTTTCCTTAATGTAAACCAAACTCTGTAACTCAAAGTTTGATTTATATGTTTATATATCAGATGTTGTGGTCTCACTCGCACGTTGACTCCCTCAGGTGCCACAACTTCCACTGAGTAAATGGAATTAGAACTCCCTACATTCGTCAGACGTCTTTTAATAATCTTCCGCGTCTCTCCCTGCTTGAACATTACAGAAATCGAGGGATAATTGAGGCTGAATCCCCTGTTCTGGTGCACAATGTCATGGCAACTCACGTTCCTGTGAGTTATGGAGAAAATTTCTGATCTCATATACCCAAGAGTGCATAGATGAGTTATATAATCGTTTGGCTGGATATTGTAAATCAGTCCTGGACTGATGGCTCGTCCTGGGTTTACATGTCCTGCTCCAATGGCGAAAAGTTCGGCAGGTTTGTCTCCATCCATTATTGGTTTGCCTAGATGATCCGTCATATCTGCAGTTGTCATAAGTGCGGATTTGATTGCAGCCGGGGTCCAGTTTGGATGGGCCGAGTGAATCAGAGCAGCAATTCCACTGGCATGCGGACAAGCCATGGAAGTCCCTGACATGACAGTGAAGTTCACTCTTCTAGAATCTTCTGGAAGGCCACTCGGGCCTAGATTTTGTGGCCAAGCAGCAATTATGTTAACTCCTGGAGCAATTATATCTGGCTTGAGGATTGCAGGATCAGTAAAACTTGGTCCTCTTGAGGAAAATTGAGCTACTGCAGGTGCTCTGGATTTTCCGATGACGGTTCCTCCAAATATGATTTTAGCTCTTGGTCTTCTTGTGGAGTTCATATAACTTTCCAAGTGAATTGATTCATCAAATCCTATCAATGTTGCTGGGAGGACATGGACATCGACTGAATCTTCCTCCAAATTAATTTCTGTATTCACTAAAATCATTGCAGCACCGCCTGCTTCCTTCACTATCTGACCCTTCTCGGCTCTCCCATTGATACCGCGCTTACACACTACCATTTTACCTCGTACTTTTGCTTTTGGAAGAGACCCTCTCATGCAAAATTCACTACCCTCGTTGCCTCCAGTTAAATAAACTAGCTCTAGCTCTTTCCCGCTTCGAACTCGATTCCCGGGGTACATGGATTCTCCATATAGGAACTTCCTATTGCCTAGTTGAACTATGGCTGGAAATCTTCGGTCAAGTGTACTCGCACCAATGGTAGCAATCCAAGGAGCCTCGTTTGCAACTGAGTATTGGATTGGCCCGTTGTTTCCTGCAGCACATATTACTGAAATGCCATGCTCCATAGCTCGAAAACTGCCGATGGCAATGTTATCCTCATATAGGGGTACAGGGAAGCCTCCTAGAGAAAGGGAGAGTACGTCAACTCCATCTCTGATGGCTGCATCCATTGCTGCAAGGATGTCCGAGCTGTAACAGCCACTGAACCAACAAACTTTATATATGGCAACATGGGCACCCGGGGCCATTCCTCGAGCCTCACCAGCTCCATGTCCGAGGACATTTGCCATTGGCACTGGAGCTCCGGCAGCAGTGGATGCTGTATGGCTACCATGACCATGGGAATCTCGTGGTGATACGTATTCTGAGACTATATCTGGTGACGATGACGACGACGCCACACGATGGCCTTTGCTGAAAAACCTGGCACCAATGAGTTTTCGGTTACAATTTGCAGCACTGAAATCTTGTCCTTCTTGGCAGGTCCCTCTCCATTTCTGAGGAACTGGAGGCATCCCTTGATCATCAAAGCTCGGACTCTCTGGCCAGACACCGGTGTCCAGCATGCCAATTATTGCCCCTCGGCCAAATTTAGAATTCAACCAAGCGCCTCCTCCAGTTGGACTTAGTCCTAGGAACTTGTAAGAGTAAGTAGTGTGAATCTCAAGCCTTCTATCTGGTCTTATGGAAATTACTTCATGCGACTTCTGCAAGGTCCCAAGCTCGACTGGTGTCAGTTGAGCTGCAAAACCTTCAATTGCAGAGCTGTAAGAGTACAAGAGTCGAGAAGAGATATCGTCATTGTTGGAAATGGTTTTCTCAAGGAATGAGAGGTGCCAATGAAGTCTAGAGCTAAACGAAGATTTCGTTAACCCCTGTGGATGAAGTTGAACTATATAGGTTTGTAAATTCTGCGCAGGGACGCAAAGAATGTAGAGTAAAAGGATGGAAAAACGAAGTCGAGTTTTAGGTTCCATGGAGCTCTACCAAATAGTATGATTCTTTGATGGTAGCAATGTTGTTGTAGATTTCCAGGAATGAACCATGGGGTATTTGAAGGTGTTGGGAAGAATTCAAATCTGGGTTTAGGAGCCATTTCTGAACCTCTGAGACAAAGCTCGTGAAATTTAAGAGCTCTTCATCACGAGTATCTTTTGGACAAAGATAGTATAGAGAGAGAGAGAGGATTTAGTTTCCTGAGGAGCTTAAATGTATTGACTTTCACGAGAAGTTCTGGTCAAATTTAATGTACTACAGTAAATCAAATTCCATCCATGAATCTTTGTCGACAGAATCTGTTGTTTTGTATTGGAACATAGCACTGGACATTATGGAGAATATTTCCGTTTGGTAACATTGTTAAGCATTACAATATTCAATATCACTTTTTAACTAAGTATTTTTCGAAATTACTTTTCAATCTCATATATTTTTCTCGAAAACAATAAATATTACTCCCTCCGTCACGTCGAGATAAGTTTGTATAGTTGAAAATATAAATTTTTCTTATATTTACTAATTTATCCATATATTAAATAACGTAATAAATGTGATTATTTTATATTTGTCGATAACAATATATATTAAATATGAATATATTAGAAAACTTAAAAATATCTAAACTTTCAACAAAAAAAAAAAGTAGTTTATAATTTGGGACAGACAAATAATGAATACAAGCTCATATTCACAGGACGAAAGGAATATATTTTTAATAAATTATCATGTCATCGAACGATTAGTTTATATTAATCGAAAACAATAAAAATTCTATTTATAATCAATTTTAAAGTTGTCGAACCGTTAGTTTATACTAGTCGAAACTGGAAAAATAGGAAGGAGAGTAATTATGGGTACGGCCGTGGAGCCTCTTTTATGATGAGATGAGACGATGAAGGGGCATTTATTTACACGCTCTGGTTTCCTCAACATGGCTCCTCATACCACATGCTACTTGTGCCTCGTACATAGTTTCGTTTTGTTTGGTTCTATGTTGCATTCAAACCAAATGTAAAGTTGTCAAATGCTTGAATGTTCATTTAAACAATTCAATTATTAGTAAATATATTATGTGCAAGATCTTAAAATAATCCAGACTTCAGAGGAAGAATTTACAAGGCGTTTTAGCATAGAGTATTGCTATGTAGCCATTCTGTGTATTTAAGTTATATGAATTATACATTATCTTATGGGATCTACTTCTAGGATGCCTAGCAGTAAGCACGTGTTTTACATGCTTTTGTATAGGATGAATGACACGTATAATTTTTTGAAGAATTAATCTACTTGCACAATTATTTTGACAATAAAGATGACAATTTGATGATGTAGAAGTATTGTTGTTGTTAATTTAAAAGATGATGTAATGTGTGAAAAAATAGGATTGTACCACGTATGCCAATTGTCATCCTCATTGTAACACTCATTGTGAGTGTAGCAAAGTTAGTTTTTGAAATACTAATAATGTTTTTTAAAATAATTGAGATAATTGATATTATTAAAGAAAAATTAAATTGTAAATTGTCTACAATTTTTAATAAATTAATATTTTATTGAAAATTTTCATTAAATTCTTCGAAATATATATTAGAAAAATGTTTAAAATGTCAGTATAATAAAAAAAAATCATATTTCATATATCAAGAAGTAACTTGACATCATAAAATATTAGACAAATTGAAAATTGATTTATAAAATATTTACGATAAGTCGCTAAAAAATATAAAAAATTTGTGCACGAACAAATCAAATTAATTTAAGAGCATATTTTCAAAATTAAAAAAATGTTTAATATCCAAATTTTTATTTTTATTTTTTTCCAAAAGAGTGTTGAAATTATTCGTTTATATTCTTAATTAGAATATATTTAAAAGATTTAAACTTTCTTTTTATATGAATTACTTAAGTGGTTTTAATAAGAATTTAAGAATGTTATTGACAAAAAGATTCAAAATATTTAAATGTGTTGTGGATTGATATAATAACTAATGATTGTATTTAATGAAAAATAAATTAAATATTAAGAGTAATATTAGTCAAAAACTTATAAATTTAAAGGCGAGAAGAGAAAAATAATTAAATGTATTATAGATTAATATTAATAACTAATAATATTTAATGAAATAAATTAATTGTTAGACTTAGATGTAATATTGATCGAAAAACATAACAATTTAAGACCAAAATAGAAAACAAAAAGTTTTCCACTCTTCTACACTTTTAATGTATTGTAGATAGATGTATATTAAATTAAATAAATTAAAAATATAATAATATGAAATCTATTACAACATAATAATAAATTAATATAATACTAAATAAATGAAAAATATAATAATATGAAATTATATTATAACATTTTATATTGTTAGATAATAAATTAAGGTAGTGAATTTTTTAACGTTATCCATTTTATATATTGTAGATTTAACGCTTGGATGCTACATAAGCTGGTGCTTAAGATGCTATATAATATTATTTTTTAGAGTAGACAGCAAAAAAGTCTATCTTTTGGGGTGAGGGTGGAATGTTACATACCCTCAAAATCACGTTTCATTGCGGATTTATCATTTTTGTACATATATATGTTAAGTTTCACCGTCAATTGAACACATGGATTCCACACCAAATTTTAGTAAGGGTGCATTAGATAGCGAGGGTGGAAAGAAAATGAATTCCATGGAATTAAATTCTAGGAAATTGAATTCCATGGAATTAAATTCTAGGGAATTGAATTCCTGGGAATTAGAAGTTTAATGTATTTGATTGGTTTAATTTTCTATGTGAAAAAAAGTAGGGAATTTTCCAACTTTTGTTGTTTGATTGACATTATTTTTCATGGAAAATAAAGTAAAATTGATCTATTTTAATAAAAAATATATTTTTTTTTAATTTTTTCATACATTTGTACTTGATAATAATAATATTAATTTTTAGAAAAAAATAAATCAATTAACAATAACAAAAATGATCAAACGTAACGAAAATAGTATAAGATTTTCTCTGAAAAATAAAACCTTCTTCTCCCCTTGAAAAATAAATTCATTCAAAACAAGGAAAATACCGAATTTCGAGGCAACTGGAAAAATGAATTTTATGGAAAATTTAGGCAACCAAACAGCGCAAAATTGAAAATTCACATGAAAAAACATATTTTCCAGAGAAAATTTGACGAATCAAACGGACCATAAGTAATTTCGTCAGCCCACATTAAATATTTTCTACTTTCTAGTTATAAACGTTTGATGAAAAACGTCTCTAATGTGTAAAATGTTTTGTGAAAAAGCCCCTAGCAGATAATATTTTGGAGAAAAAGGTCAATATCAAATTGTTAGAACTTTACCATCATCTTTATAAAATCTGGAAAAAATTAGATAATATTCAAACAATTTTTGTTCATTGTAATCGTATTCCAACCCTTTGTCTCTTTTTATTAATTTGCATATTTTGATCTCAAATTAATTACGAAAAATCCATTGGGTAGGGTCATAAAACAAAAATATTTGAGCATCATACTTGAAAAAAAATGCTGAAATACGATAAAATATTTTTCTTTCATTTTAAAGCAGTTAAACCTTTTTTTTTTCTTTTTAATAGAAACATCATCAAAGAGAAAATGTCTTAACTGCTGGAAATGCAAAGATAAAATTGACAAAAAGTTCGAGACATAAATGTTACGATAAATAAATATTAATGACTTTATTTACAATTAAAATATCATGCAGCAAATAAAAATGGTGAAGTAAATATAATTCTCTTTAATGAAATAATATTATAATGCATTGAACATGAACTAAACAACTAATATATTTTATCAAATATTATAACGATAATTAGTTATTTTCTAAATAATAAAATTTAAAAAATTAATGTTTTATATTTAATAAATTAATGTTTCAGCCAAGTTAATTACACCAATAAACTAGAATACAAATATTCATTTGATAAAAATTATGTACTTTAATTTCACATTTTTAAAATCCATTTTTAGATATTTTATAATATTTAAAAATTAATAGAATATTATATATATATATATATATATATATTTTTTTTTTTTGAAAAAAAAATACTCCAAACAGTTTCTCCAAGTTCTTTAAAGATGGTGGTAAGATTTTTAGAAATGACAAAAATAAAAAAAAAATTATGTTTTGCGTCGAAATATCTTGTGTTAAGGACGTGTTGTGCAAAAAACGTTTACAGGTTAATGACGTTTTGCGCCTAAGCGTATAATATTTCTTATGTTTAATTGTAGTAAGGTGGGAGGAAAAATTATCCTCTTAAAAAATATGGTGGGGGGAATCTAAGTGTGCAATTAATGGTGAAATTTAGACTGATACGGATGAAAATGATGAATTCGCAATGAAATGATTTGAGGGTATAAATGCAAAAAATTGGAAGGATATGGACAAATTTCGCAATTACCGCCGGAGGTAAGGACCTTCTTTTTTTTAAAAAAAAAAAAAAAAAAAATTATGTTTACCTTATTTTTAAAGAAACTCTAAATCAACGTATGACAATGGGACGATTTAGGACGAGAATGTCATTCCACTTACCCGCCCCTCGAAGACTTACCATCCCAGTCCTCACCTCATCATGGCTTAAACGGGGACGATGTGAGGACAGAATGTGTGTGTATATATATTTCAATTCTCAAATTATTTTGATTTAGATAAGAATATAACGTGTCAAGAACATTATCATATTAAATTGAATTAAGTTAAAACACGCTCAAGCAATTAATCAATACTTTTGGGGATATTAAAGAATTTTATCATTGTAGTTCCAACTATTTTTAACAAGTAACAACCAAAAATCAAAATTAATCTAAGTTAATTCTTGTTCAAGCAACGGATCTTGTAATTTATAATCTTCTATATTATATATCCACTTAACAAAAATTAAACTAGTATATTCTATCAAATAATTAAGATCATTCTCAATGTATATAATACAAGCATATGCACAAAAGAGATGAAATTGAAGTACACAAAAATCAAAATGCGGCATCCACGGTTCTTTTCTGTTATTTATGCATTAATTAATTTCATGTCATCTAATCCTAAAAAACAATTCATACATGAGAGTATATGTCTGTTGAGTGTTGAGTGGAATGAAGTCCAAGTATTTATGAAAAGTGAAATTCCTGGTAAAATGTGATCAATGTTCATCTCATGATTGAGAGATAAATGGTCACCAAGTCAAACGAATATGAGAATAAAATTGAAATTTCAAATTGGTTTGAGAATAAGCAATTGAATCTAATGTTTTATCTTTGGACTTATGATGTTTTAAATTTCTTTCGGCTTTTTAAATTTCACTTCTTAATCGGGGACGGGTTTAGGGCGGGAACGTCAATCTCGTCCCGTCTCATCCTCAGTTTGGAGATAATTTTTCATCTCCATCCCCACCCCATCTCCGCCTTTGTTGGGATTCCCTGTCCCATCCCGTCCCGTTCGGATCGGATACCCATCGAATTCAATGATTCCCCGCCACGTTCTCATCCCAATCTAAATCGCATTTTCATCACACTCAAAAATGAAAGAGTTCCATTACCATTTACCATATAGGTCCAAATCCTGAAATGGTCTCCACACTTCACATCGTCCAACCAAGTCAAATCCATTTGTTGTTAAATAAAAGTCCCACTGCAGCATGGAAAACTTCAGCAGAACCTATATTTTGCAAATCAAGTCCAGCAAAAGGATACTTCATCCTGGCGGACAGATTAAAGATCACTCTCAACTAGTAGAATTATGAACAATATACTGTAATCTATAGACAAGATTTACATTTCTGGAGACTCCTGCAAAAGATTGATTCTCTTCTAGACAATCAGATCGAACACAACATCCATCTCACCAAGTGTAACAAGATTTTCCTCAAAAGTTCCTCAAAACAGCATATTCAGTGATCTCAATAAGATATTAGATATATATAGTGACGAATAAACAAGACAAGTGAGAGTAACAAATAAAGTTGTTTCTAAAACAATATTTTTGACTTGCCACTTGATTTCTATAACTGGAAGCAAAAATGACAGACCCTTTCCTTAAAGTAAACATTCAGCATCCATTTCATAGAATCTGTATACTAAATCTTTTAACAAGAATGGCAAGAACCAATATCTGTGAAAGATATAAGAAACCTATTAATACCACCGGAAGTACAATTGTGTATCTCTACATCTTGTCTTCAAACAAGATTTTCGTTGGTAGACATTATACTATATAATGTTGTGTCATAATGTCATTCCAAGCCCAACATTCATACCTCGTCTTCGCACAAAATGAACCACACAGTGTCTCATTTGAAGCTCCAGCCATCTTACACCATGCATTGCTGGAAATTCGGAAAAATATCGGTTTCAGTTCATGGCTATTGTCTTTGCTCATTCTTCCAGGAGCTTTTAGCAGCTTCTGCTGATGAACTGTTGGAATCCGCATTTCCATTTTTAGGTTTTGAGAAGAATGGATCCCATTCATGAGTCCCTACTTCTTGGCCTTCATCTAACAAAGCATACTTCCAACTAAGTTCCTCGATAAAATTATCATCTGTACGCCCCTTGACGATGTCTCTCCTCAGCTTTGTAACTTTATCAATAACAGCCTGAACAGCCACGTCGAAGGCATCTTTGAGAGTCTCCAATTTGGAGCGAGGATCAGCGTATATAAGCTTCGGGATGAGATTTATAACCGCCTCCCTCATTTCCTTCACTGTCTCTGGAGAAATTTCATTGAGCCTTTGTTCTATGCTGATATTCCTCTTACGAATGTCGTCCTCCGGAATGAAAACGGAGTACTGTGAATAATTTCTCGGCAAATGCCAAGTGTATTGCGTGTAGGCAGAACCTGGATGGAAAAACACAGGTATACAACCAGCCAACATGGAGTCAAATGCTGATCTTCTCGTGTATGAGTCACCCTGAGGCTGCAGGCAGAAGAAAGAGCTCTGAAACATCTGCATTATACTGCTTGGAAAATGACACTTGCTCTCCCCAAAATCACACTCCAATAGTTTGCAAACTTTGGAGTTCTTGCATTGATCAATGATCTGCCCCCTGATCGATTTAAGGTTGTCTGGACGCGGTGCACCAGCAAAACAGAATAGCCATTTCCTATCCAGTTTCTTCATCCTTTCCTGCCAATTAAGTACATCTGCATCCTTTGCAGGATGGAAGTAGGTCGGATATGGGATGCCATAGTCATTTGCATTCCAGGGACTCGATTCTACCACAAGCATTGACATGTTCTTAGCAGCGGGTAAGAACAGAAGCTTGTTACCCCAGTCATATTCTTCATCAGTCAATCTCCTGAAGTCCCATGTAATCCTACCCGCAACTAGGAAGTGATCTTTTCCTCCCATTACCCCCCACTCCGGCCTCTTCATGAGCCAATCAACCATAGCAAGAGAAGATGCGTCCCTTGCCGACACATTGTGCCCCCAGAGATACCTTGCAATATCAAAACCTGCATAGAAAGGAACAAAAATGGCAGCAGCCAAAGACGAATCGTTTGTCAAGCATTTGTATTGCTTCATCCTATTGCTAAAGATCACATCCACCGCAAATTGATTAGTCGCGTACCACCCAGTATTTGAGAACACCCCTTCAGCATTCTCCAATGGTGGACCAAGCCCAGCATTAGTAGTGTACTTACACATATTGGTCCATAGGCTAAGACTCCTACACTCTTTCAGCATATCCTCATTGAATCTCGGAGGAATATCATGAACATAAATATACCTCCCTCCACACGGATCGCTCTTATTCTCTACGGTTCTTAATGCCCTCATAAAAGGATATTTCTCCATCTCACTATTAGACCTATCTTTCTTATTCACACGCAGATGTTTGCTCGATTTCACAATCTTCAGGCTTTCATCATTTGATTTACCATAAGCAGACATTTCTTTTTCACGACTAACATCAAATATAGGACTATCACTAGCATCATGGCTACTAAAAGGGATCGATTTGGGATTACGTGGGCGGGTTTTTATTGATTCAGTGTTTAGGGTAACGGGGTTTAACTGACTCACACCACTGCTACCTTCAAGCATAACAAAATGGAAAAATAACAAGGAAAACCAAAAGACAGCTGATAATGAGGCTAATAAACAGATTCTAGAATGTCGATTTCTTCCTTGCCCTTTCTCCGCCTGGTCATCTAAAGGCAGCAGTGTCCCTGCCAGGCGGCGTCTAAGATTCCCAAACATAGCAAATTCACCCATAATAAACAAAACCTCAACCTCTTATTCAACTGTCAAAAACCCATAAAGAAACAACATCCCAAAACCCAGAATTTCCCACATTCATCATCTCTCGCCCCACAACCAATCAGAAATACCCAAACCCTAGTTCAGGATCTGAATGTAAACTTACCTTGGTATAACGACAATAAATTTCAGAAAATTTGAAAATAAATATTACAAACTACTGATTAAGTAAGAGGAGAATTAGTGGAACTAAATGAACGAAAAGGTATGATGGGAAAGATCGAGAAAAACAGGAAATGGAACAGAATTGGTTCTGATTTAAAGCTGATTTTTAGGAACCTAAAGTAGAACTAGTATTACATTACAAAAATAAAATGGAAAATACATGTCTTGATCTTTAACGCGTTTACGCATAAATGATATTACATTTACAGCTGATCTAATAGAACATTTTTGGTTCAGAAATGAGTCACGAATGAGAGACTGTGTGAGAGAGAGAGAGAGAGGAGTTTTATGGGTTCTTGAAAGTATGGGAAAGAACGTGATCAGAGGGATGAGCGAACAGGCGTAAGTTAGATCCTAGCGCTGGGAGTCGGTGATGAATTGCATTTGCATGCGTCAGTAGTCAATCGCTAGCTCGACACGTGGATATCTGTTGACTCACTCCCTTCTGAGATTTTTTGTGAGGTTTTATTTACTGGTTCAATGAGAAGAAAGAAGGACCCACATTTTGAACGTGGCAATTTATCATTGGCTAAACTCCACAAGGTTTTAGGTATTAAGCTAGAGCTGTCCGTAGAATGTGATTATTAACAAGAATTACGTGGGATTAGTGTAGTAATTAAGGGCAGAATATTTTAATTTCAGGAGGGGATATGTTTCCCTTTTGGATTATATTTTATTAATTAAATAACATTTTTGAAGGGATTAATTAAATAAACAATATAAACATAGATTAAACAAATGGATATTATTCATAAAGAGAATCGGAAGTTTACTCTCAATTATTATTTATTGGAGAGTTTGAACTTTGAAGGTACAGATTTGGTGAAAAAGTTTACTAGTGAATCTTCAAATTGTCAATTAAATTAAATTATTTAAAAGCACAGTTCTGATTCTGATTATTGGGTCACAAATGTTGAAAAATATCTTAGTTGAAGTGACATTTCTCATAAAAAAATTAAAGCAATCAATCCAATTATCGGGACACTTACATGTGCTTTTGTTTATGTTAAATAGTATTATGGAATGGACATCAAAAAATTAAGGCGTCAATCTTTATCTTTATCTTTATTATATATTTAAAAGTGAAGAAGTGGTTCAATGTGAACACAATTTGATTAATTATTTGGTTGATTATTGTTTGACTACAATATAATTAACTATTTGATTAATATTTATTTGGTTATTGCATGCTTCACTATTTAAGTTTGCATTTGAATTATTTTCAAACCACTACTATATTTACGTAGGTTTTTCAAATTTTTTTTAACTAATTTTTTATTATTTATTTTTAAAATTAAATTCTTAAAGTAATTTTTGTAGCAAAACTTTTTTAGATGTATATTTTTAAAATTATTTTTCCTTTTATTTTTGTTAAGTAGAAACAAAAATTATTTCCAAACTTTATGTACATTATTTAAAAGTGTTTTGAATAGTGATTGATGTAATTTTGTGTGGTTGAAAATGAAAAAAAAATTATGATTTATGTATAGAATTTTTTAATATTGAAATGTGATTAAAATTGAATACTATAATAAAAATAATTATTTTTTATTTTTATTTCCCCCCTTTTAATGAATACCAAATATGATCTTATTACATAATGATTAAATCTTTATGTTAACTATATTTAGTTAATAAATGTTTGACTACAATATGATTAACTATTTAGTTAATATTTAGTAGTTTAACATTAACACATGACGTTTATACAATGTTGTTAACTATTAAGGAAGATAATCTTTTGGCATGAATTTCTTTCCTTATTCTGATTAGGAAAATATCTTGAGGTACAAATAATACACGTTTTTGGGTTATGTTTACCTATAAATATGTGTATTGAGGAGTCAATTAATTACAAATTGATTAGCGAGTATTGTGAAGAAAAATGTAGTTTAGCATCTTAGTTTTTCTTGGGTTCTTTGTAGATTGTACAAAGAAATAGAAATTGGTAGATGTGGTAAAACTTGGTTATTTTTCTTACAATATTTGGGAGGTGTGGTGAGTGCAAATTCTATATAATTGTAACAATTTATTATATAGTGAAAAACTTTGACGAGGGTCCTTGGACTAGGCAAGTTGCCGAATCACGTAAATTTTGTGTTGTTTTATTTTCTTATTGGCTCAATTATTTCTTAAACATCAAAATTTTCGTGGGGTTAATTAGAGAGGGAATTTGTGTGTAATTCCCAACAGTGGCACCATCGTTGGGAAATCGACTTCTAATTAATAGAGCATCAGGTGGTTCGAAGATTTTTTGGAGCAAAAGAAAATATGTTTGGAAAGTATAACGTGGAGAAATTTGACCGGAACATCAATTTTGGCTTGTAATAAATACAAGTCATTGATGTATTGATTCAGACAGGACTGCATAAAGTTTTGAAGGAAAAATCAATCTCGAGTTCTGACAAAGAAACTAAATCCAGCACGAGTGATGAAAATTGAGAAGATTGGATTTGAAGGCTGCTAGTAGAGGTGGCAATGGGCCGAGCCGGCTCGGCCCATGGCTCGTGAAGCTCGGCTCGTCAAACGGACGAGCCGAGCAGCGAGCTTAGGCTCGGCTCGTTTGACCCCGGCCAAGCTCTTAAGCTCGTTTTATTATTATTATTATTATTATTATTATTATTATTATTATTATTATAAGTCTTACCATTTATTTTTTTTTTAAAAAAAAATCCCTCTTGTGAGTCTTGTCTTACCGACTTACCGTCTTATGATCTTACATTGATTTAGATTTAGACTTACTTAGTCGACAATCTAATCGATATCTAAAATATTTGAAATCTTGAATATTAATATATTTAATATTATTGATAAAAATTCTTAATTAGTTATAACTTATAAGTTATAAATATAAGTATAATATTAATAACTAATAAGTTATGTATTAAATAAATTATTAATAACTTCATAAGTAAAAAAACAATGTTTGTTAGTTATTAATATTATTAGAGAATTAAATTGAAAGTCGAAATGATTAATTATAATTTATAAGTTTATAAATTATAAGTTATAACGTAAATAAAAACTTATTCAAATAATCAAATATCCAATTATAATTTGAAAAGATAAAAACGAAAATGAAGTAAATAAATTAAAATTTAAAAGGTTAAAAAATAAAATTAAACCCTCCTCCTTTTTTTTCGGGCTTGGGACCAGCTACTAAATAGTCTTATTTGAATAATTGAATATTCAGTATTCTAGTAGGCGGAGTTAAAATTGTACACGAACAATTTGTTACGTGTACAATTTTTGTTTTGAAATCAAAATTATATTTTATTTTATATGTATAATAAAGAAATTGAAAATGTAAAGTTAAATATCATTTACCTGACTGCATGCAATTTCGGCATACTTATGTTGTACGCGTAAATCACCGTCTTACCAATCTTTAACACACATCAACGCTTCCAAAATATCTTCTTTGAGTCGGCTCCTGACTTCTGACAAAACCCTTTTAACTGCACTAAAAGCAGACTCCGAAGCTACCGTGCTAACCGGAGGTGTTAGTAGATCTTTTGCAATGGCGGAAACAATCGGATATTTTCGTTCGTTTGTTCGCCAATAATGAAGTAAATCAAATTCTAAAGAATTAGTAGACTCCACATTTCTAAGTAGTTCTTGTCCAAAATAAATTTTCAATTCTTCAGGTATTTGAAGTGAACCTGATTCGTTGATACTAGAACTAGAAGACATACTATAAGAAGAAGTTCCTTGTGCTTAAGTCATTTCTTCCATTAAATTGTATAATTCAACTTCATCGTCTCCAAGTGTAGTGTCATGTGATTGTGCAGATTGTGTATGACTAATAGTAGTTCCTAATCGTGCAGTATATACAGTATACATGTTTACTAACGTGCTCTCTAAATTATTATAAGTGATAGGTTTATCCAAAATCAATGAGCTATTGATTTTTGAAACAAGAATTTTCGTACCCTTTAAATTAAAACGTGGGTCCATTATGCATGCTAAGGGAAATAACATAGGTAAATCTTCCCAATATTTTATAAATTTTATTTCCATATCAATTATCATTTCAGTAAAAAAATGACTCGTATCTATATCTATAAAAAGTTCTTGCAATAATATAAAGACGTTCAAGAACTCTTGAACTAGTTGGGTAATATACCCCGGATAATATATTGGTTGAATCGTAAAAACTTGTTAAAAACTTTTTCACTTTAAAAGCAGCTTCCCAATCCGATTCTATTAATAGAGGATCATCGTCTTTTTTAAGTGTTCTACTGTTATAATATTCCATTATTATGTGTTCATAACCTTCGCATGATTTAAGTAACAAGTGTGTGGAGTTCCACCTATGGCCTATGTCGGTGATAAATTTTTTAGAATTTAAATTGTATTGTGAACACATTGTTTCAAAATATTGTTTTCTACTCGGTGAAATGGTTATGTATACTATAGCATCTCTAATTTTATCAATTTCATCTTTAATATGTTTCAAGCCATCTTGAAAAATTAAATTTAAAATATGACATACGCATCTAACATGGAATAAGAAATCACCAAAATCCGGATTAAGAATTTTACATAATTTATCTACTACAGGTTTATTTACACTAGCATTATCGAAAGTAAATGATCGAATTTTATTTTCAAAGCCATATTCTCTAACAATATCAAGTATAGCATTAAATATGTTGGTTGCGTTATGAGGAAATTCTAGAATTTTAAAAGCAATAATTTTTTTATGCATAACCCAAAGTGGATCAATGTAGTGTGCAGTTGCAGCAATATAACCTTTTTTATTAATTCCTTCCCAAAGATCGAAAGTAAAAGAAATAACACCACCATAGTTATTTAAATCTACTATTAATTGTTTCTTAGTTTTAAGATAATATTGTATTGTATCAGAACGTAGAGTGTTTCGAGTAATACCTTGGTACTTAGGTTGAAGATAACGCTTAATGTATGTAACAAAGTGCTCATTGTCCACTATACTTAGTGGCAACTCCGCCCCCGCAACGAATTGAACCAACCCAGTTCGATTCTCTGCTTCGGAATACATCCAATTTGAAAGTGTTGTAGATCCCGCTCCAGAAGCACTTGCGGCCGATGAACCAAATTGTAGTTGACTTTGATTCGATTCAACGAATCCGTGCTTGGGCTGACACTTGCGATAGTGACGGTTCAGGCGTGTAGTACCAATTCCCTTTGACCAGGCTAATTATTGTACACAATATTTGCACACAGCTTTGAATTCAGCTTCTCCTTCAATTATTTTCCCCGTTTTGGCTAATTTAAAGTGATCCCAACACTTTGAAGTTGGCTTCTTACCTTTTCTGACTTTTCTTTTTCCTCTTGCCTCGGGAATATCGGGATCATCTTGTAAGATTTGAACATCCGCATCTTCTTCAATATCGTCTAAATCGATTCGCTGATTTAATGGATCTTCTTCAATGTCGTCGGGAATTGGTACGTCGTTGAGACCGGCAAATTGATCGTCGAAATGAACGTGAGATTGTGGTGTTGAATCGTCATGATGCCCCCCAAATCCAGGTGGACCATCGAACAATTCATTAATAAATCTTCGGTTGCTGAGATCCATTCTTTTGTATGTGATGTGGTGTGGAAAAACTGAAATATAAAATTGAACACGTGTAATTGAGAGATGTAATAATAAATTGAGATATTGAAATGTAGAAATTATAATTGTAGAAAATAGAATAAAAATGTTGGTAGAGTAGAAGAAGAGAAGAGAGTGTAGTAGACTTGTAAATTTGTAATGTAGAATAAGAATTAGAGTTGAGAATTGTAGTAGATGTGGTGTAGTAGAATTGTAGAAAAAAATTTGAAACAAGTGTAGTATTTATAGGAAAAAATTTAGGAAGAAAAAAAAAATTAAAATTAAAATTTTTAAGTGACCAGAACGGTCATTGGTCACATAGTTATATATATATATATATATATTTTTGTGTAAATAAGTAAATATAAATTGTAATATATTATATATTAATATTGACATATTGTATTGTTTTATTTTTTTATTTTGAACGGTTTAAAACTTAAAAAACGATTTTTTTTTAAATACACGAGCCGGCGAGCCGCTCGGCTCGCCGGCTCGTTGAACTCGTCGGCACGAGCTCGTGGCTCGTGCCGGCGAGCTACTCGTTGAACCACGAGCCGAGCCGGCGAGCGGCTCGACCCGTTTGCCACATCTAGCTGCTAACATGTTACAACTTTGTTTGGCCAAAAATGTTCTTGCAAATATTTGTGGAATATTTGATGTGAAAGAACTTTGGGAAAAACTGGAAAAGTTGTATCAGATGAAGAGCTTGTCAAATAACTTGTATCTGAAGGAGCGGTTTCATTGTTTGAGAATGAATGCAGGTACGAAAATCTTAGACCATCTTAGAGTTCTCAATGGGATTGTTTATGATCTGGAATCTATTGGAGTTAAGATTGATGATGCGGATAAAGTTCATCTGGTCTCTTCCATCCACGTTTGAGCACATCATGCTTATTTTGATGTACTGGAAGGAAACGGTGGAATTTTCAGAAGTTAAGTTAATTAGGTTGAAGTGATAGTTCATCTGAAAATGCTTTGCTTGTTAATGAAAAGTGGAAGAGATGTAACTCCATGAAAAAGAAGGTAATGTGTTGGAACTGTGGTAAATCTAGTCATGTGAGAAGAAATTGTCCAAAAGGTGGAGCATAGTCGGCCAACTGCTTGGAGGTGGACAATGTGACTATCCTGGTAGAGGGTGGTGATGATGTACTTTATTAAGATGAGACTTCCTTATGGCATGAATCCAGTTGCTATGATAGAGGATGCGTTCTTACTGGCGGGTACATGTGTTTGCACACGGGCATTCGTTTGGCGTTAATGCAAGGTGTGTGGTGAAATTGAAGTCGATGGCTGATGAGTTCCCAACGAAAGCCAAACATGGGGGTTGCACCATAATTTTTCAGCAATGTTTATTTCGACATGAGCCGATGAAAAGTTCGGAATTTGTTGATAATTCTGAGTAGTTATACTCATATGGTGGAGTATGTGATCTTCAATGTGTTAAATGCTTGTCTGTTTACCCAATGATTGAATTTGAATTTTTTGACTTGGAATAATTTTTGTGTCAATGTAGAGATTGTTGAGTTTTGATCCAAAAATATCTTGGATAATTGATTTCCTTGTTAAAGTGGTTAACTTGGAGACCAAGTTAAAGGTGAAAAGAAAAGGAAAATAATCTTTTAGCATGAATTTCTTTCCTTATTTTGATCATTCTATTTCAATAAGGAAATACCTTGGGGCACAAGTTATACACGTTTTTGGGTTATATTTGTCTATAAATATGTGTATTGAAGAGCAAATTAATTAAACATTGATTAGAGAGTGTTGTGAGGAAAAATGTAGTCTAGCATCTTAATTTTTCTTGGGTTCTTTATGGGTTGTACAAAGAAGTAGAAATTGGTAGATGTGATAATGCTTGTTTATTTTTTCTACAATATTTGGGGGGTTTGGTGAGTGCAAATTCTATATAATTATAACAATTTATTATATAGTTAAAAAGTTTAACAATGGTCAGTGGACGTAGGCAAGTTACCGAACCACGTAAATTTTGCGTTGTTGTTTTATTTTCTTATTGGCTCAATTATTTCTTAAATATCAAAATTCCTGTGGGGTTAATTAGAGAGGGAATTTGTGTGTAATTCCCAATAGATCACTACTATATTTACCTAGGTTTATTAAATTTTTTACATTTATTAAATATTTTTTATTATTTAGTTTTTAAATTAAATAGTTAAAGTAATTTTTATAGCAACAATTGAATGTATATTTACCAAGATTGGTCTTTATTTAAAGAAGTCGTTTTCAGTCATGAACAGTTGTACTTTACAGTAGGGATGGACAAAAATATCGGAACCAAGATAACCGAACCGAAATCGAACAAAAAAAATTGAAACCGATCGGTTCTTTAAGATAAAAACGAGAACCGAAACCGAAAAATGGAGAATCGAAAATCGATCGGTTCCCACTTGAAAACCAAAAATCGAACCGAGAACCGAACATTCTTAATTTAAATTAAACTCACATGACACTTTTGTATTGCTTTACATGATAATTGTTGAATTTTTCATATCATGTTGCATCTTACATGAAATTTTGATATTTAAAAAGCTTTATTGATGTATTTTTAAGATATATTTCGCTTTAAATTTTATCATTCGATATGGTTGTATCATTATCATATACTTATATTAGGATTATTCGGTTGTTTCTTTTTCTTTAATTTGGAACTTAAGTTTAACAAGTCTTATTGATATTTTTTGGATGCTCTATTTGGATCTATTTAGCTTTGATTATTGCGAATAATTAGATATTTTTTGCAATTTCATCAAATTTAATTTTTTAATAGGAACCAAACCGAAAAATAACCAATAACATAACCGAAATCGAAATTGTTCGGTTCTTATTATTAAAGGAACTGAACGAAAACCGAACTGAGAGTTTCGATTCCATTTCGGTTCCTTCAATAATCGAACCGAACCGACAAACGTCCTCCCCTACTTTACAGTCTCTAGGGTGACAAATTGTAGTGGTTTGAATATGATCATTTATGACAAAGATGGAAATAGAACAAACTCAATTACAAATAAAGTTATATAGAAGTTTTTCAAAATTTATAGTGGAAACATTGCAACTCTATCAATTATAGTATCATTTTATTATTTTCCTATCTATTTGATCATATACATGTTTGACATATAATTAAAAAAATTTAGAAAATATTGAAATCGCAATTATATATTTCGACATGATGTCGTACATCGTATGGGCGAAACACTAGTCTCATTAAACATAGACAAGCTGTTAAAAGCAACAACAAAAAAATTGATCACGTCCCTACAACCTACTTGTCCCTTCTTCTTTTGTATGTATAAATCCAACAATTTGTGTCCGGCACATTTGTTTAAGAACCATGCTATTTGAACACACAAGATGCCACCCTGTGTGTCTCCCTCCTCACATGAGGTGTGGGGTCGCTAATTAATACATGAGGCCCCACACACCCCATGTGAGAGGTAACACATGGGGTGATAAATTTAGGTGTTCAAATATCATTATTCTTTGTTTAATACATATGTACGAGTTTTGAGTTGATGGAGTTTAAATGTTCAATGTCATCTCGACTAAAAAATTAACTTAATAATCGCCCACTTCATCCTACTATCTAAAAAGCCCCAAGACCTTAAATATTGTTTCCTAAGCCGATTGGCATCAGCTTTAGTCGAGCCGATTTTCTATCTAAAGACAAAATCAGGGTTCCATTCATTTCTTTTCTCATTTCATTTCACGCTATCATCGCTTCACAGTTCACCCACTACGACCTCCATCACCCCACCACTGCGACCATCGCCCCTCCAAACTCCGAACCTCGCTCCCTAGTGCTATCGTTTATTTGAATGGCCAATCACCGAAGCTCGCTTATATCATCCGTCTGCTCTCTGGTTTGCGTAACTGTTTGCACAGTGTCTTTGCCGATGTCTATTTCTTTGTACCTTCCTTCCGAAGCTCATCTGCCACTCTGAGGCCCCATCCCTATCATCTGCCTGATGCTCCGTCACCAATTATTTGTACTCCCCAGTAGCGTCAGCTGAAGTAAGTACTTGTGTATCATTGGCTTGAATTTCTTTAGAATTTCAATTTCTGCTGTGTTTAATGTGCCTATTTTCGTTTCTTCATGTATTTTTGAGGTAAGAAATTGCATTTTTTTCACCTACGGTTCTAGATTATGGTTAGGAAGAAATAACTTTTTCGACTGTTCCGCTTTTGTTCTTTAGCGAAATTTGGTTCTTTCATGTGTCTTTGAGTTTAATTGTTGTTGGGAAATTCTGTGGATCTTAGTAGGGCTTTTGACTGTATGATTAAACATAATATTGTATTTATATCTGTGTACACAAAAACATTTACAGGAAATAAAGGAAACTTACCTTATCTTGATGACCCCCCTTTTTTCGTTTTCTTTTCTTTTGGTTAAAAAGTGTCCATTTGTGATTGTATTAGTTGTTGATTTAGTTGAAGTACCATAGTAGTATGGAGGGGCTTATTCCAACGCAAATATTTTGCTAATTGTAATGGTGGTGAACTTATTTAATTTAGTTCTACGTAAACATTGGATACATTGGTTGTGCACATAACCTTATGTACTTCCAAAATGAACTGATGAGATTTTGTTTTTGTAATTTTTGACTTCCTAAAGAAATGGTATAATTGTGAATATTTTATGAGAGAGAAAAAGGAACTTGTAGAATTAACAAACTTGCAATGCACATACAATAATTTGTGATTGATCAAGAAACTTTTAAAGAAGCAAACGGAGTACAAAGTATCCTATTTAAGTTGGTAGATGAAATGGGACAGGTGGGTTGATGAGTTGTTAAAAAGGACTGATTATTTCTAATAGTCCTTGAAGGACTGATTCTTTTGAATAATTGTCATGTTAAACCTATCATTTCCTTTCTTCTTCATGTTTCAGCCTAACTCTTCTCTTTATGTGTAGATGCATTCATTTTCTTTGCTTACTCTAATGAATATTATTATTATTTGTTGGACATGCAGGTGATAAAGGCAAAAAACTTGAGGAAGAAAAGGGCATTATATTTCACTTCCTTATATTTCACTTCCTGATTGAACACACTTGGTATGTAAATATTTGAGGTTCATGTTAACTTTGACTTTTTATATATAGTGTGTTCCCTTCTAAATCAGTACACTTGGAATAGTGGGGGTGATTTGAGTTCTTTGTGAAACTCCTACAGTGCTTATGAGATTTGCAATTTTGAATGGGAACATCTATCACACATGTTCGTTTGATTGTTTGTAGCATAACTACATAGATCAATTCAAATCAGATTCAGTGTAAGCGCCATGTAGGTTTGAGGTGCAAGACATTTTATAAGCCAATATGGTGGTGGTTGATGTGGAGAAATTCGCTTCACCTCAAAATGTACTAAAATTGTTTTCCACCATTGTTATTTATTGAATTTGTATATAATATATGTATAATCAGTGGAAATATTAACTCTCATTGCCTTTTCATGCAGGTTGTTTTTAATGTTATAGTGATTCCTTGTAGAATAAGAAGGGAGGCGCAAGAAGTTTAAAGGAGGTCTGTTCTAAGTTGCATGACATTTTCTTATCTCTTCAAGTTTTTAGGTTCTTGAATTTTGTTTCCCCTAACTTCTTCACAGATTCTTGTTCAATGTATTTTGGTAATTCCAGTCTTCTTCTTTAACTTAGCATCTTATTCTGCGGTTGAGTTGCAGAACTTAAACTTCGCTTTGTTTATATTCTTCTACAAAAAAAATATTAATAGGTGTTGACAACTTTTGTTTTGCTTAGTGTCATCAATAAAATCACAGATGGTTAAGTCTTTTCGTCCTCTGCAACCTTTCTTTTTCTTCTTAACTGTAATATTTGAAATTTGAAAACATCACTAACATTTTAAAACAATTGTGCCTTTTGGTTGAGATTCTAGAGCATTGGTTACTTTCATCAATCATAAAAGAGTACTACAAATCTTATGTCAAGGTATGGTAAATCCCACTCTGATAGATAATATGTTGCAAGCAATAGTATACTTTTACAATTACTTTCTACAATGTCTTAAGAGAAATATTACAAAAGGTTTGTTAATATGTTCACATGGATAAAATTAATTATGAGAATTGAGAAAACACCGGCTTTAAAGTTAAGTGAAAACTACTTGGTAATGGAAGTGTTTCCCGAGATCAAATATATTTTTGTCTCATTTAATTTGGTTGTGCAGGCTATTTTGACTAGAGAGAATTCCTATACTTGTGTCAAATATTCAGAGGAACCAATCACATTTGCTTGGGAACTCATGGACCAATCTCGGTGTAAATCCAGTACATATACTGCTTCTCTTTTGGTAAACACAAACTAAATCCTCCTTTTGTGCAGCCTTGATTTTGGTTTGGTATGACACTCCAATCTTAATCAAAATTTGTGCTGATACTTGTGGTATAATAAATGGATCTTATAATGTTTTATATCAATTGGGTTGATATAGATTTTGGCCTCTTAAATGTAAGTGGTAATGGTTATTAAATATCCATTACCACTATTCCAATTCCCTACCCCCTCTCTAATTTTTTGAATACTGGAAAATTAGATTGTGTGATGTTTGAAGTCTTAGTGATGATATACACGTAAAGGCGATGGACTACCATCTTTACCATTTATTATGGGAGAAAATCAATATGAAGTTAGATCTTTATACTTATTTGTGGTGTGTAATTCATGTGAAGAAAGTTTATTTGACCAAAGAAACATTTTAAAGGAAACTATTTCTAGGTGCTTAGATTGAGAAGAAATCTCCTCTTTTATTTAATCAAGATGCTTAGATTCTATTGGCTTTCTACATCTACTACAAGACTGAGTGTATTCAAATATTTATCAGCCGTTTAGTGTTATGTTCATTTTGTCTTCTATGCTATTTTATTCTCATAACTTGATGTTGTGACACTTTACAACATAATCAATGGGATGGCACAGATAAAGCTTGCTAAAAATGGTGTAGTTGACATGGACTTCATTTGGAAGTGGGAGGTTATCATCTCAAGAGGTGATTAGATTGAGAAGAAATCTGCTCTTTTATTTAATCAAGATGCTTAGATTCTGTTGGCTTTCTACATCTTTATAATTTCCTATCGTTTCTAATTCACGAATTTGGGGATTCTGCATTTCATTGGAAGTAGGCTGTAGGCATTTCACTTCACTTTTTGCAATACTAATATCCAATCTTCTTGTTTGGGATAAAAAATTGATGTACACCATAAAATATCTAGTTCATGTTGTCAAAGTTACTTCTCATACAGCCGGCCTAAAGTAATTTAACATTTAGATTGAAATTTAGGAAGAAAGAGTGCTGCCATTCTGATTGACCTTAAAATCTACAATAATTGCAAAGCATAGTTGTCATATATTTTGAACCTCGTCATTCTCCATTTGGCAGCCCAAAATTGCACTGCTATGAGCCTGCATTGTTTTTAGTAGAAGAATTAATTGGTCGATGATATTTGAGGTGCAGGAGAGTACATGTTCTTATTTTTTATTTTTATTTTCTTGATGAAGTTGTGTAGTTCATATGAAGCCAAGTTTTATTTTCTGATTAATTATTTGGTTGTATTGGAATGCTGAATTAACAATGCTTGAAAAAGGACTTCTGTGCATTCATGGTATGAAAGAATCAGAGTTTAGTTTCTTCAATTGTCATAGGTTTCTTAAAGTCGTTTATTACGTGAAGCAACAACCAGTTCACAAGAAGAAAAAGAGATAATAATTGTCATCATTAACAGCTCTCATGTCAGTCATCCCCACGTCCCTCTCTCTCCCCATACATATGTGCACAGATAATTCTTGGATGCAAACATGTTTATGAATATATTGCAGCTTGTGGAGATTTTAATTTAGTTAGTGGGAGGTTATCATCTCAAGAGGTGATTAGATTGAGAAGAAATCTGCTCTTTTATTTAATCAAGATGCTTAGATTATGTTGGCTTTCTACATCTTTATAATTCCCTGTCGTTTCTAATTCATGAATTTGGTGATTCTACATTTCATTGGAAGTAGGCATTTCACTTCACTTTTTGCAGTACTAATATCCAATCATCTTGTTTGGGCTAGAAAATTGATGTACACCCTAAAATATCTAGTTCATGTTGTCAAAGTTACTTCTCATACAGCCGGCCTAAAGTAATTTAACATTTAGATTGAAATTTAGGAAGAAAGAGCGCTGCCATTCTGATTGACCTTAAATTCTACAATAATTGCAAAGCATAGTTGTCATATATTTTGAACCTCGTCATTCTCCATTTGGCAGCCCAAAATTGCACTGCTATGAGCCTGCATTGTTTTTAGTAGAAGAATTAATTGGTCTGATGATATTTGAGGTGCAGGAGAGTACATGTTCTTATTTTTTATTTTTATTTTCTTGATGAAGTTGTGTAGTTCATATGAAGCCAAGTTTTATTTTCTGATTAATTATTTGGTTGTATTGGAATGCTGAATTAACAATGCTTGAAAAAGGACTTCTGTGCATTCATGGTATGAAAGAATCAGAGTTTAGTTTCTTCAATTGTCATAGGTTTCTTAAAGTCGTTTATTACGTGAAGCAACAACCAGTTGACAAGAAGAAAAAGAGATATTAATTGTCATCATTAACAGCTCTCAAGTCAGTCATCCCCACGTCCCTCTCTCTCCCCATACATATGTGCACAGATAATTCTTGGATGCAAACATGTTTATGAATATATTGCAGCTTGTGGAGATTTTAATTTAGTTCGTTTTGTTTTTCCTAAATGAAATAGGGCAGATTGAGTTGTTTTGGTTGCTTCGAAAAGGATCTTGGAGAAGCTAAATGATCTTCAGAAAGACCCTCCTACTTCTTGCAGTTCTAGTACTGTTTGACTCCCTTTTCTAGGTTTTTTATTATTGGGTTTAAATGTGTATCACTTTGTTTTGGAGACTAATAATTTTTTGGGTGGCTAAGCAACAAACTATCAGAAATAACGAATGAAAATAAGTGAAAATCAGTGATACCGTTGCAGTCGCCCTCCAAATATCTCCTTCAAATCTTGTCTACTCGGATTCTGAAGTGAGTTTTGTTCATCTTCCCTTTTTACTGTTTATTTTACACTATCTCTTTGAATTACATAATATATTTTTACTTCTTATTTCTTGTGCAATATATATGTAAAGGTAATCTTTTGAAATTTATATTGTTCATATCATTATTTTATGGAGTATATTAAGAATCATCTATATATAGTGATACCAGCTGATGTGAATGGTAGGTTGAACTGGGTTTAGAAAATCTGGTGTCTTTTTGGGACCAAATTTACATTTCCATATGTTTAGCACTTACAATGATTTTATAGATTTCTGACAAAAACTTTGATATACTATGTTATTGTATTTTCTATTTTGTAAATCAGATTGTCATCCATCCCAAATGTAATATTTGAAATTTTTTTAATATGACTATTGATTTTTCTTCTTGCAGACCGCTCTCACAGAATGCTTTTAAGAGTATTGCAATATGATTATTTTAGCCATGACCCTAATTTGTTCTACATTAATTTCACTCTGCATTCATATTGAAGATGCATTTCATATTTATTTGGAGAAATTTGTTTGATTTGTCATAGATACAAGCTTGAGTACTGTTGAAACTCTTGTTTCCACAACTATTTGTAGATTCATCATTTCAATTTTTCAGGGACAGCCAAATTTTATTTTGGGCGTTTCTGACCAACAATTAATTAATACACACACTTTTACAGTTTTGCCATTAAATGAGTTTTATTTAGCATGGGTTGAGTGGTATGGAAAATCAATCTTTCTCACTTTAGAACACTCCACCGATCTCTTCTTTCTTGTATCCCGCAATATTTACTCCCTTGACTTCTAATTCATTTTGGCTAACCCTGTGCACAGAAGGGAACATGTGGATCACTCGATGGACCATAAAAATGGTATGCTCTCACTAAGTGCTGACTCATTTCTTTATTATTGGTGAAAGAGATAATTAGATTAAATCCACTTACTATAAGATATAAATGAAAGGATAGTGATTAATTTTTAATACATTTTGGAAAGAAGAAACTACTTGATTTTTTATTTTTTTATTATCCGTTTTTTTATTTCATGTTGAAGTTGATTAAAATCTGGCATCGAACATGTCATTTAACTTAGCACCCACAGCTATGTTGGTGCTCACCTTGCAGTTCCTTGTACTGAAGCTGCACTCCAGTGCAATATAAACAAATTGGACGACATTGACTTTTTTTTAGAAGATAAATCAACTGATGCTGAGATACTAAACTCTATGGCTGTTACAAAAAAGCACTTCCAGACGGCTCTTGGAGTAAGCAATGCTTCTGCTTTGCAGGAATTGTGAGTCAGTTACTTTCCGCTCTATGTACATGCTGTTATGGGATATGAATCTTAATTGGGATTTATATTTTCTATATTTCTTGCTTGATGATCAGGTTGTCGAAGTGCCCAATCTCTCTTGGGAAGATATTGGAGAGCTTCAAATTGTCAAGAGGGAGCTTGAAGAGGTAATTGAAACCATCAACTCAGATTTTATCTATACCATATTTTTGTTGTTCATTTTTAGGAGTTCAACATTGTCAACCTTTTTTGAAGCAACATTGCTAACCTTTTGTTTAATTGTAAACCGTTCAATATCCCGTGAAACATCTACAAAAGTTCGAGAAAGTTGGTATGTCACCTGACCTGAATTGCTTACCATGTACTTTGGAGACAGTGAAGAATCTGTTTTTATGTCCGCAGTTCCTATTGCAATTTTGTATGGCTTTAACCATATATTGTTTCCTGTTAATATGTCTTTGACAACTCTTAATGTCATTTTCATTTTTAACTTCCACTTTTGAGATAGAGGTTGCACTTTGTTTCTGGTGCATCGTGATTCTTTTTTCGATTTACCTTTATTCATTGATTAAACTTTTTAGTTACAAACTCATCTCTCTCATTGGTAAAATTAATTTTGCTATATAATTATGGTTTCTTTGCTGCTGCTATTTGGTCATAGATAAAGCTGCATACTTAAGACAATATTAACAATACTTACACTTGACTCTGAGTCGTGCAATACACGTCTTCCGCTAGTCATATCTAAAAAGATGATTGTTTATGAGAAAGTGAGATATGGGACTTATAAAGGGCGTAGGGAACCTAGATGAAGGTAAATTCAGAAAGTAAATCCAAAGTGTGGGGACTTTAAGAGGGAGAATGCATCTTGTAGGGGTTCTAGTAAACGGAAGTGTAGACGCCCAGAGGATGAGATTGTGAGGGATATATTTTATTTTTTAAAAATTTAATTTTACTATACAGTATCTCACATGAAATATAATATATACTATAAATTTATGCTCCAAACATGTCCTGCACATAAAATATGGACCTTTAGAAATGTAGGGCACATTTGTGTATGGGGTTGAGCAACAGTGTCTCGAACGACTAAGACAAATATTATTGATCATCAAGTAACTTTACCCCATTAGTTTTATATATATATATATATATACTAGTCCGAGCACGTGCGTTGCACGTGAAGTATATCTAAAAATGTATTCGATATTGTTAAATCATCTATCTATTTAATTTCTGAACCGTTGGGAATAAAGTGATGGGGAAGAGAAAACATCCATCTATTTGTACAAGAGATGTTTAAGTTAATGATACCTTAGCTATTGTTTAAGTAGTTGTACGATGATAGCACAAGCCGCATAATTAAAAATATTAGTTTTGCTGATGGAACAAAATTAGCATGACATAGAATATATAACTTGTTGAGTATTCATGAGAGTTCTTCATGCATCACATACGTGGCTTTGTATATATTGAAGATTACAAATTCATCTATGAACCGTGAATCTGCTAATAGTGAATAGAAATTGGTTGAAAATAGGATTGAAATACTTGACAAAAAGTTGCATCTTAATGGATTGAGTATAATCACAGTTGGACTTCACACCTCAGTTGAATTTAATAAGTCAACTCTCTATCTGATCCTTTACCACCCATGACACGGGCTTGTTGTGCATCTCTTGTGACAAGACACCAATTAAATATAGATATAGAACTTAGAATTTGATGTTGCAGCCTTCCAGTCTAATGTGCCACATGGTTGAAGGGTCACCTACTCTCCAATTGTGCAAGTTGACTAACAACATGTTTTTTTACCTCTTGAACTCAGTCTTCATCTTCACGTTTTCTCTCTGTCCTCTGCATTCGTGTGCGCACTCCATTAAGGAGGTTGAAATTAGAAGACAATCGGATATGATAACAAGAGGTAATTTGAAAATATAAATCTTCAAAGACACTAGACCTGTCTGAAATTTGACTAAACCACTTTCAGCCTATAATATAATGGCTGTTTTTCTCCTGACTCATCTCTTCGATAACATGCAGCATGGATCCAATCCGATTTGTCTATGCTCTGAGCCTGTATAGGTCCAATCCAAATTGTGCGTGTACATGTGTTGCAAGAAATTTGAGATTGTATTTGTTGGTTTCAGCAGACAATAGAAATTTCTCGTACCATAGAAATATAGTCACGAGGAAAGTAGCACTGCATTAGAACTGCTACCTATGTACAACAATACAGAGATATCTAGAAAACATATAAAATCATCTAAAATCAGTCTTGAGGAATTTTCCTCTGGCTTAGCCAACAAAGAGGTAGAAAGCACTGGCTGGTTGGATTGTAGGGAGGTTTAAACTGGGAGGTGTCTACTGAATACATTAAAAAATACAACGGAAATGATGGGCACAAAAAAAAAAGCATAGTATTTATGGAACAATCGACCATGACAACTTTCATGTTGATCAAATGGGAGCATCTGAAGGAGCATCAGATTAAATTCTATAAAGAAATACATTCATTCATTAGAGAATATAGCTACCCTCATTATTAGTGGAAATAACTAAGCATGATTAGATAAAAGAGCAGATTTCTTCAATATAATGTAAATACAAAACTCCGAACAAGTCCTATAATCGATTGTAGTAAAATCAAATAATAAATGCCTAGAATGCAGAATGCAATCCTTTTTGAAAAACAAATTCATACAAATAGGAAAAGAAAACACTTGAAAAAATGGGTATCATTTACACATCATACAGAAATGTACAAAAACATAAAGGAGGAGGCACATACAAGAAAAATGAAATTTTCTCCTACCTGTGGCGGGGCTCACATGGCCCACCCCTGTGACCATGGCGGATATACTGTACAAAGAAGTATTAAAATGGACCTACTAAAATCACAAGAAATTCTTAAGAAAATAAAAAGCAAAAAAGATATTCCTCAATTTAGAATATAGAACCTGTTTAATACTCCAAAAATATAAAATGGATCGAATGCATAATTAAAAAAATTAGAAGTCTACATTCAACATTCAAGTGAAAGGGAAACAACCATATTTTATAAACGTAGAGGTGTACGCGGTTGTCAATAACATACAACAAAATATGTACAGGAACCATACACTTAACAAACCATAAGTTATCTCACATTGATGATAACTTCCACATTGTTTAGTGTTCCTGCACACAAAAGTTAAAGGATGTGCACCACAGATGTCTTACAGTCCAAAGGAAATACATAATCTAAGGAAAAGGGATAAACACAAAAGGAAATACTATAGACATGCTTTGACTGTATTCATTTTTCAATCTCCAGCATTGGAGTTAGCAGAAGTGTTGGTCTGAGAAGGGGAGTGAACTTGTTCGGATGCAGGTGTAGAAGATGAAGCGTCATCTTCAAAAAAAATTTTGAGGCCAACAGTTGTTTCAATAATCTGAGAATCTGGTGGGAACAGGCTTCTTTGGACAGGAATGGTTGCTGCACTTTTTTCATTTGGGTTTTTTTGTGCAGGAGAGAGGACAGCTTCGGGAGAACTAACAGTTGCACTTGCATGTGTATCCTGAACAGCAGTTGGACGAAGGACGAAAACAACCTCGTACTTACTCTGTGCAACACATGTGTCTGTTGTTAGTGCCTTCACATACAAGATATGTTCATCTGTTGTGTTATGTGGTAGTGTAAAAATATCAGGATCCTACACAGTAGCAAGACAATTATTCTGAGCAGCATTATAGCAAAACAATTATTATGAGCAACATTATAATTTTTCATGCGAAAAACTCAACGAAAGTAATGGATGATTCTGGTAACATGTTATTAATACATGTTCAAACAGATAATGAGCAGTACATTGGAGGAACTGTTCTGCAGGTTGACCAATTATTGAGGCATTAATGTGGCCAGTTGCATCATGCAATTGTACATTAACTCTAGCTCTATACAATTAGTAGAATTCGAACCTGTTAATGACAAAGGAAAAAAATTAATTGAAAAGCAGTATGAAATAGATGGGTTCTAAACATAAGCAAACGCAGAAATAGTATGCACATAATGGAATAACAAAAGGGAATAACCTGGGAATGGCTCTAGCCTGTATATACGTGCAGTAGTAGCACTGGTAGATATCATTGTAGTTCACATTCGACATTTTATTACAGTTATTGCACGCCAAATACCACGGTGGTTGTTTTAGTGGTGTAACGGTAGTAATACTCGCTTTTACCCAGAAAATTTTTTGCTATTCAAGGTAAACAATGTATATGTGAAGATGGAATGGGATAAATATATGTATTCGAATTGGCATGTCTGGATTAAGTAATAAATGGAAAAACTGACTGTGAAAATCAATTCCTGCATTTTGTTAATGCTTGTGTACTTCTCTTCAGCTGGAGCTGACAAGATGGATGAAGAGTATCCTATGCATTCTTTTTTGGAGACTATGTCATCTATCTTCTGCACATTATCATTGACCCTTGTATTCGAGGGATATTATTAGTGAAGTAATACAGCAAAAGTATCACTATTCTTAGGTTGTGAATACACAGATAGGAGCAATTATTGAACAATACTTACCATGATTTTAGTTCAGAGACTTGAGTAAACTGAGGATTAATTAAAAATGAGCTGTTACCCTTTGTGGATATAGACACGCCTGAAGCAGAATGCATTCAGATTAGAATATGTTTTGAAACATTCATATTCATACTGATGTATATAGAATAATAGATATATTACCGTTGAAAGAAGTTACTTTCAAGTGCTTGCCAACAACAATAGGTTGTTTGCTCAGGATGTTTGAAATGATAGTACATTCATTGTCTACAAAGTTCTCCCACATACGAAGATATATAGTCTGAAACCTGACCAATTTGAAATGAAGAGGTTAGATTAGTATTAGAAGAATATATAAAAGGTAATCAAAGTATAAATAGAGTTGAAGATTCAAATCTTAATCTTAAAAACAGATATGGGGCATACTGGTCATTCATCAAAGTTATTTCTTGAACAATTGATTGGCTTCCGGAAGAGGTTTGAATTTGTCTCTTAGGACGCATGTCTATAACAATAGCCATAATACCTGAAAACACAAGTTATAAACCAAGTTAGGGTTCTATAATGGAGCAAACTATGAACTGAAATTAGATAGCATTAAGTCGTAAAAGCATCACAAATTTCTGAATTTGTATCCATGTGGTCCTGAAGCTTGTGAAATGGCACAAAGCGATATGTTGAATATAGCAAGGAATTGTGATTTTCTTCAATTTCTTGAACTCTAGTCCGACCAGTAATTGTCCATTGCACATCACCAGCGATAGCTCGGTATTGAGCTTTAGTGGGTCTGACTGCTGCATTAGAAACTAAGTATGTTCTGAACAGTATAAGTTTATCTTGGAATGCAGGTATGTTACTGTCATAAATAGTTGCTTGGACCTTGTTTCCCTGAATATAAATTATAGTAAGTATCAAGAGCAAATGAGCAAATGATAATTAAAATTTATGGCATGATCTATGTAAATGGGATTACCATGGGATCAATGAAGACAATATTTTGATATTTTGTTGGACTGTGCTGGCTGAATTTTGGAACTGATTTCTCTGCAACAATGACCTTTGCTGTCCAATTCATTTGATTCGGTGAAATGTCCGGAATTAGCTTGTAGTTAGTAGACATGTTTCTGGATCAGAAGCTGTGCAAATGAAAATTAAAAGGTTGCAGATTAGCTTTGGTAGAAAAAACATTAAAAGGAAGTGACATTTTAAGGAAAGGATGCAAATAATAGACTAAGTTAAAAGTAAGCTGGAACAATTTTTAAAAAAAAACTGCAGGTTATTCTTTGAAGTCAAAATCAACATGGGAGATGTATATTTAAGAAATAGAGAGGAAGAAAATAAGTTAAAAGTGAACGGGAGTTAAATAGATGATTAGAATCTGCAGGCATCCTCTAGAATATAAGTTGTGCAGATGTTGGATGACAAGCTGCATGTTATTTTAATACCAAAACACAGTAAAAGATGTGCTTTTTTCAAAAGACTGATGAAGGGAGATCAGAAGCTCTGCAAATGAAAATTAAAAGGTTGCAGATTAGCTTTGATAGAAAAACATTAAAAGGAAGTGACATTTTAAGCAAATGATGTAAATAATAGACTAACATAAAAGTAAGCTGGAACACTAAAAAAAAACTGCAGCTTATTTTTTGAATTGAAAATCAACATAGGAGTTAAATATTAAAGAAACAGAGAGGAAGGAAATAAGTTAAAAGTGAACTGGAGTGAAATAGATGATTAAAATCTGCAGCCATCCTCTAGTATAGAAGGTGTGCAGATGGAGGATGACAAGCTACATGTTATTTTAATACCAAAACACTAAGAAAGATATGAGTTTTTCAATAGACTGATGAAGGGAAAGAAGAAATGCATTGTAAACTTTTACCCAAAACAAAAACTGACATTTTTAAAACTCAAAAGAATCTGTTATCAATGTGTATACCTCATGCAAATGGATTAAGTTGTGTGTGAGATAAATGGATAGCATGGTTATATATATATATATATATATATATACAAGGAAAAGAAAATTGGAAGAAAGGGAAAGACCATACCTTGTTGAGTGGATGTTGTTCCTGCAAGAAGGCATTGTGCTGGAGCTGACATTTCAGTTTGTAGGCAGAGAGTTGGTGTAGCGACCAAGAATTTTTACGCGATTAATAATTATTTTAATAGAAAATCGTGTCGCTACTATTTCACCCATTTTTATTAAGTTAACGCCACGACGTATTCGTATAGCCAAGTCAAGAAATAATCGAGATCGTTCGATTTTAAATTAAATTCCGAATTTCTAAAAATATCTCCATTCTCTTGATTTAAAGTATATTAAGTCCAAGTACTTAATTCAATGTTATCCCAATATTTATTTATACAAAAATTATTTTTATTATTGAAATTAAGAAAATATATGCAAGCATGAGAGGTTCCATTATATATAATAATTATGAGAATCTTAATTTAATAAATATGGAAAAGTATATGAATGAATTATATACTCCATTATATGTAATCATGAAGAGCATAATATTTGTATAAATATGGAAAAGTATATGAATGAATTATATACTCCATTATATGTAATCATGAAGAGCATAATATTTGTATAAATATGGAAAAGTATATGAATGAATTATAGACTCCATTATATGTAATCATGAAGAGCATAATATTTGTATAAATATGGAAAAGTATATGAATGGTTGATAAGACTCCATTATATGTAATCATGAAGAGCATAATATTTGTATAAATATGGAAAAGTATATGAATGGTGCTTTACTTTAAGAAAAGGATGTGTTAAAATTAATAGAATTGAATGATTATGTTTACAATATGCCAACTTTATACATCTATTTAAACCCATCTCTTTTACACACAACTCTACACATATACACTTATTTCCAACCTCTTGACAAAATCCACAAGTAAGAGAAATTCAAGGTGGTCAAGAAAGTTTTGGTCCATTTACTACTACACTTCATTTTAATCTTTTAAAAGGTAAGTATATCTTATGTTTTTATGAAAATTAAGTATGTTGTTATGAAATGTAAGTATATCTTATGTTTTTATGAAAATTAAGTATGTTGTTATGAAATGTAAGTATATCTTATGTTTTTATGAAAAGTAAGTATGTTTTTATGAAAGGTAAGTATATCTTATGTTTTTATGAAAAGTAAGTATGTTTTTATGAAAGGTAAATACACCTTATGTTTTTATGAAAAGTAAGTATGTTTTTATGACAAGTAAGTATATCTTATGTTTTTATGAAAAGTAAGTATGTTTTTATGAAAGGTAAATACACCTTATGTTTTTATGAAAAGTAAGTATGTTTTTATGACAAGTAAGTATATCTTATGTTTTTATGAAAAGTAAGTATGTTTTTATGAAAGGTAAATACACCTTATGTTTTTATGAAAAGTAAGTATGTTTTTATGACAAGTAAATATATCTTATGTTTTTATGAAAAGTAAGTATGTTTTTATGAAAGGTAAATACACCTTATGTTTTTATGAAAAGTAAGTATATCTTATGTTTTTATGAAAATTTTTGGATCATTGCTATGAAATCAATCTCACAAGATTGTTATGGGTTCCATATGATATGTTTATGATTATGCTAAGGGGACCGGAGTTTAGTAGCGCTACACATAAGAATTCTTGCCATTTAAGTTCGGTAAAATTCTTGTGTCTCCCTATGTTTATGAGTATTTCGATCATATCCTATGTTATGATGAAAATGATCCATATGCTTTCAAAAGAAAATTTATGCTTGGTATACTTACTGAGATTTTATAAATCTCACTCCACGATATTTACCATTTTCAGATAATTGAAGGTTCGAGGCGGTCAACATGGAAGTGGCAAAAGTGGTTAAGATTGATGAGATAATTATGTTGAACTTTATGTAAGAAAATTATGTTCTATTTTTATTCACAAATAAAATTATGGGATTCTAATTATTCTTTTGAATAATTTTACATTTCTATTTAAGTCTCGATAATATGATATGAGTCACTTTTAGTGGCACTCGAATGGTCGAGAATTCGGGTCGTCACAGTTGGTATCAGAGACAAGAGTTTTAAAAACGATTCTGTAGATTTTTGAAATTTTATTTCTTAAAAAAAAAAAAAAAAACTATTCACGTGAACAGTAAAACGACGTGCTATTCATGATGAACAGTGAACGAAATCACTATTCAATTAAAAAAAAAAATTGAATTTTCACATGTCAAGTATGGTTATGATTTTGAAAAGTATGATGAAATTTGATGTGCGAATTTCAAGGACAAAATTCATTTTAAGCAAGGGAGTTTGTAATGTTCTGAAAATTTTATGGAATATAATTAGTTAGTGATATGATTTTTATATTGATGTCTTTGATAAATTTCTAGAAGTTCGGGGACTAAAGGAAAATAAGATTTGACGATAAAATTTTATTTGGGTTAATTAGGCCCAATCTTATGTAAAGATGCGAAATGATTAATAATAATTTTTTTTTTTAAATATTTTAACTCATCACTCTACTATGTCACTCTCCACGTATTCTCCTCGAACCAGGTATGTTATATGCTTTGCAAGTCATTTACGATTTTATTAAGACATGTTAAGTATGAAATATTCATATGTTATGAATCTTTAAGTGAAATATACATGTTGAGTATGATATGAATTGATAGAAGCCTAAATTTTAATTTATTCATTTTAATGTAGAATCATGAGACATAGAGGATATTGATATGAATTTTGGTTCATATTAAGCTTAGTAAGATTGACTCAATTAGAAATTAAGTTGGATTGTAACTTTGGCCCAAAATATATGGAATAATATATTAAACAAACAAAATTGATAATGAATTGTACAATAATTTATCCCTTTATCACTACCTTTGTGTAAAAACAAGGGAAAAACTGTGGATGGTTATTAGTACTTCCTCTTCAAGTTTCAATTTTCGGTTCAATAATTTATCCCTTTATCACTACCTTTGCTTAAAAGCAAGGAAAAACTGTGGATGATTATTGGTACCACTCTTCAAGTTTCAATTTTCAGTTCAATAATTTATCCCTTTATCACTACCTTTGCTTAAAAGCAAGGAAAAACTGTGGATGATTATTGGTACCACTCTTCAAGTTTCAATTTTGAAAAAAAAAAAAAAAAAAAAAAAAAAAAATATGATTTACGAATGATTTTCAAAATAATCTTTGTCGTCAAGTTTAGAAATGATGAGCCCTAAATGGACTTTGCATAATTGATTTTAGACATGGCACTAAGTATGAGAAGTCAACAGAAAGGACTAGATAATATTTTCGAATTATTCATCGTTTAGATTAAACGAGAAATAGAAAGTCAGTTTTATGAAGTTATGATGAGATGTTGAGATTATAAGTGATATGATTTTATTGAGATTTTTATGAGAAGAATTATGAAGTTGGAGATTTAAAGTTTAGGCTCTTAATTATTGAGAAATAAGGACTTGATATGGTGATATTAGAAATTATGATTTGAAATTTCTATGTTGAGGAATTATGAATTGATTTTCTGGAATATTTATGATGATATTGAAGTTTGATGAAATTGTGATCAAATGTACAATTAGTTATTATTGTGAGTTATGAAATATGCTTACGATTTGGATAAGTCCAAATTTCAAAGGAAAACTCTGCCTAGAATTTTATCGTTTGGAGTTAAGAGCATAGTATGGTATGCAATCACTAAGAGAATTGAAGTTAGACATACAAGTTCATTTACATCACAAACGAGATTTAGTAGATGATAACAGAGATATTATTATTTTCTCATAAGGAGAACACACAAGAGTCACCCTAGAAAGGAAATACATGAAAACACGCAAAAGCAAAAGAAAGCAACATGGGAAATTCCTCAAATTGAGAGATGTGTTTCCGGAGTAGCCGTATCCTACCACCTCTGACCTTTTGAGGAAATAAAGAAACCTTCAAAAAGGTGTGTTTCGAGAGTAAGAATACTCCGTAATCTACCACCTGGAACCTTTGAGGTACACACAAGATTTAAACATTAAGGAAAATCCTAGGAAATTAGAGGGGTGTCTCGAGAGTAAGAATACTCCGTACTCTACCCCCACCTATTCTAAGATTCATAAAGTTAAGTTTACATTAACCGGACTCCATTTTCGCTTGATTCCCCTTCCTTGCGACCAATCTATCTTAACCCCTGCTGGATCTTGTATTGAGATATATGACTGCAGCTTATCCAGTAGTTCATCAATAGTAGGAGCAGAAATAAGGAGTCTTCTGGAAAATGGAGAGATGAATCCCTGTTCCACAGCATAATCAAGAAAGGTTAACAAGCCATCAAAGAAATTGTTAACATTCAGAAGCCCAATAGGCTTAGTATGGAGATCTAGTTGAGCCCACGAGGTAATGTTAAAGATTTCTTCTAAGGTACCAAAACCTCCGGGCAGGGCTATAAAGGCATCAGAACCATATAGCATACAAGTTATGCGTTCATGGATGGATAAGGTTTGAACTTCATGCCCTCGTGTTTTTCCTGCAACATCTACCAAAGGGACAGGTATGACACCGATTACTTTTGATTTCTCTGCAAGAGCAGATTGGGAAACACAACCCATTAGACCACTGCTACCACCCCCATACACAAGAGTGATACCTTTTTCCCCCAGTTTCTTTCCAAGATCTACGGCCGCTTCTAGATAACTGAAGCCTTTCCCCACTTTTGATCCACAAAATACACAAATAGTTTTGATCTGTCGAAGTTTTGGTGCTTCCATCTTTGATAGTATAGAAGAGAAAACTTACGAAGAAGATGTGATTTTGGGATGCCTGAACTATGAAATATGTTTGTCTATTTAAAGCCGGAAAAACTTACTGTTTTTCATTGATTCTGAAAAAGTAAAGATTTACTTTTGACAAAATCGGCCAACTTTTGACTGTTTTACCAAAGATATCACCTTTCGGTGATTTATTTCCAGCTTTATCAAACCTCGAGAAAGGAAAATATATTTATTTCCAGCTTTATCAAAACTCGAGAAAGGAAAATATATTTTATTTCCAAAACGCGTGAAAGAAAACAGCAAAATATTTTAAATGTGTATCAAGAGATTTACCTTATATCATTGATGAACTGCCAGAAGCCTCATTTTGTAAAACAGACTGGCAAACAGGATCTTTTGCTATTATATTTTGGAGACTATAACGATTTTTGTCCCCGTTAAACTGAGCGTATAAGGAGAAAAGTTCACGTTGCACATAACCACTTGGGTGCGTCTCAAGAGTCAGTCGAATATCATCCAAAGACTCCTTACTCAGTCCACCCTTTATGAATTTGATTTTATCATCCCGATTAGTAGAAGAATATCCTACTGTTTTGCAACGAGTATCACAGTTCCAACGAGCACATTTGTAGCAACCATTCAGCCTTTTTGCTCTTCGTTTCTTTGCGAAGGTGCTTTTGCCTAAACCAGGCATGTGCTTTGGAAATGTCATAGGTAATTCACCAGATAGTCGAACCTTTGCTTCGATCAACCAGCGAACATCTTCTGAAACACCATGAGCCATCAGCAACCTCAATCTTTCGAGTCTTATTCGATAAATTTTCCTCAGATCATTCATTGGAAGACTGGAATAATACTTGCGAATGTTTGTAAGAATGATATCCATGTTTTGATGGATCTAACCTCTTCCCAGCATGAACTATTTAAAAGCATTAAGGATCGGAGGAAATCCGCGTGATATTGATTCCAGCAAGAAAGCGCGGAATAGAATAATGGAAAAGAGGGAACAAGAGTTATGCGCCGTTTACTTTCTTGATAAAAGGAAGATTTGATGATGACGGGATTTGAGATATGGAATATTTTCTTGGATTTTGGGTACTGATATTTTGATATAATAATCAAGGTATAGAAATAATACGGGGATACGTGAAAGTGAAATAAGGACTGTATTGAATCAGGATTAATAAGTTTGTACAAATGAAAGGAATACCTTACGGGAAATGTTATGATATTTGAGTTAAGAATTTTAATTATTTGGGAGATATTTGTTTATTGAATTTTGCAGAAATTTTGGGTTACAAATATTGGAAAGATAAACTGATGATTATGTTGATATGTGAATAACATGTTTGGGTATATTACATAGAGAATATTCAGGTAATCGTTTTAATTATTTTGGGATATTTGGTGATAAGAAGAAATGACAAATTATTATGGTATGATATGTTAGTAAAGATTTATTGAAATTTTAGAGATATTAATACGAATATTTGAGGTTACATGATACGATGATAAGTGACAGGTTATATGAGTACTACAAGATATGATGAAATATCACATACGATTGGGAATTTTCATTTTGATTCAGAAGAATTTATGAGTAGACATATGTCTATTATTGATAGAAAAGTTCATGTCTTAAGAAAACAAATTGATGCATTTAGTCAAAGTCCAGTGGGTTAAATATGGTTGGGTTAAATATGGTAGCGATGATGCTACATAAGAAGAAGAAGAAGAGATTCTGATTAAGTGTTCAGAAATCATAAGATCAAGTAAGTTTAATTTCGAGGACGAAATTATTTTAAGGGGGTAAGTTTGTAGCGACCAAGAATTTTTACGCGATTAATAATTATTTTAATAGAAAATCGTGTCGCTACTATTTCACCCATTTTTATTAAGTTAACGCCACGACGTATTCGTATAGCCAAGTCAAGAAATAATCGAGATCGTTCGATTTTAAATTAAATTCCGAATTTCTAAAAATATCTCCATTCTCTTGATTTAAAGTATATTAAGTCCAAGTACTTAATTCAATGTTATCCCAATATTTATTTATACAAAAATTATTTTTATTATTGAAATTAAGAAAATATATGCAAGCATGAGAGGTTCCATTATATATAATAATTATGAGAATCTTAATTTAATAAATATGGAAAAGTATATGAATGAATTATATACTCCATTATATGTAATCATGAAGAGCATAATATTTGTATAAATATGGAAAAGTATATGAATGAATTATATACTCCATTATATGTAATCATGAAGAGCATAATATTTGTATAAATATGGAAAAGTATATGAATGAATTATAGACTCCATTATATGTAATCATGAAGAGCATAATATTTGTATAAATATGGAAAAGTATATGAATGGTTGATAAGACTCCATTATATGTAATCATGAAGAGCATAATATTTGTATAAATATGGAAAAGTATATGAATGGTGCTTTACTTTAAGAAAAGGATGTGTTAAAATTAATAGAATTGAATGATTATGTTTACAATATGCCAACTTTATACATCTATTTAAACCCATCTCTTTTACACACAACTCTACACATATACACTTATTTCCAACCTCTTGACAAAATCCACAAGTAAGAGAAATTCAAGGTGGTCAAGAAAGTTTTGGTCCATTTACTACTACACTTCATTTTAATCTTTTAAAAGGTAAGTATATCTTATGTTTTTATGAAAATTAAGTATGTTGTTATGAAATGTAAGTATATCTTATATTTTTATGAAAGGTATTACCTTATATTTTTATGAAAAGTAAGTATATCTTATGTTTTTATGAAAATTTTTGGATCATTGCTATGAAATCAATCTCACAAGATTGTTATGGGTTCCATATGATATGTTTATGATTATGCTAAGGGGACCGGAGTTTAGTAGCGCTACACATAAGAATTCTTGCCATTTAAGTTCGGTAAAATTCTTGTGTCTCCCTATGTTTATGAGTATTTCGATCATATCCTATGTTATGATGAAAATGATCCATATGCTTTCAAAAGAAAATTTATGCTTGGTATACTTACTGAGATTTTATAAATCTCACTCCACGATATTTACCATTTTCAGATAATTGAAGGTTCGAGGCGGTCAACATGGAAGTGGCAAAAGTGGTTAAGATTGATGAGATAATTATGTTGAACTTTATGTAAGAAAATTATGTTCTATTTTTATTCACAAATAAAATTATGGGATTCTAATTATTCTTTTGAATAATTTTACATTTCTATTTAAGTCTCGATAATATGATATGAGTCACTTTTAGTGGCACTCGAATGGTCGAGAATTCGGGTCGTCACAGTTGGTTTGATGAGAAATCTAACTGTGCATATATATATATATATATATATATATATATATATATTGGAAGAAAGGGAAAGACCATACCTTGTTGAGTGGATGTTGTTCCTGCAAGAAAGCATTGTGCTGGAGCTGTCATTTCAGTTTGTAGGCAGAGAGCTGGTATGATGAGAAATATATATATGTAAATTGTATTGGAGAAATGGAAAGACCATACCTTGTTCAGTGGAGACTGTTCCTGCAGGAAGGTAGTGTACTGCCACTGTCATTTCATTCTGCAGCCACAGATTTGGTACGGTGAGAAAATCTGACTGTGCATAGATGATAGTATCATGAAAGTAAAGTATTCTGCATAAAAAATTGTGTCTGAAAAAAAAAATTCTAGAAAAAATATTTTTATTTGAACATGTATATATATAGAAGATGTATTTCCAAGATTTTCTTGCACTACAGCAAATGAGAACAATATAACTCTATAATATTTTTACTTTTGGCCAGAATAATTAAAAAAAAATGTGCAGTGAATAATATTCGTTTCTAAAATATCTCATGTCAATTCTCTGTGTAGATGTACATATAAAATTAGTCAGAAAGATAAAAAAAAAATAAAGGCATTTTAATCTTCTTTTCACACAAAAGTTGATCCACTATTATCGTCAACATCCATTAGTCTAGTTCCCATTACAATGCAAAATAATAAAACTCACTTAGCTATCTGAATAAATATTATAAAACATAGAAGTTAATAAAAAAAAAAGAGACAATTACTTGAACTATCAAAATTTAGCAAAACAATGTGCGACTGCCAGGTAAAAAATAGAAGTGGATCAAAACAAATGACAAAAAATGTTTGTTAGTTTGGTTTCTCAATAGTTTGTTAAAAAAATACAACCTTTGTGAATGCTTAACATTGGACTGAAGTTGTGTTCTTTAATTCAATCCCTCCAATGACCCCTTCTAATGCCAACTGAATTCAAGTCCAAAGCAAGAGCACTAACTGTACTTCCTCCTAGTATTGTCAGTACCTAACAATGGAAAGAAAGCATTAGATCTGCCAACTTATAAATAAATTACAATTTTTGTATGAAAAAATGAAATAAAAATGTAAGGAAGATGAAATTAAACGTATTCTGAGATGAATATAAAACCTTTGATATTGGAGGTCTCAACTGGGGAGTATGTTGTACAAAGAAAGAGACAGGACTATCCATTGCCTGAATCTAATAAAATAAACCATAAGTTCCAGAAAATAATGCAAATAAATAAATAAATAAATACACAGAACATGCACATCACTTAAGAAAATTAGAAATTCAATGCAAAATAATAAAACTCACTTAGCTATCTGAAGAAATATTATAAAACATAGAAGTGGATAAAAACAAAGAGACAATTACCTGAACCATCACAATTCAGCAAAACAATGTGCGACTGCCATATAAAAAATAGAAGTGGATCAAAACAAATGACAAAAAAGTTTGTTTGTTTGGTTTCTCAATAGTTTGTTAAAAAAACACAACCTGTGGGAGTGCTTAACATTGGACTGGAGTTGTGTTCTTGAATTAAATCCCTCCAATGACCCCTTCTACTGCCAACTGAATTCAAGTCCAAAGCAAGAGCACTAACTGTACTTCCTCCTAGTATCGTCAGTACCTAACAATGGAAATAAAGCATTAGATCTGCCCACTTATAAATAAATTACAAAAATGAAATAACAATGTAATTAAGATGAAATTAAACGTATTCTGAGATGAATATAAAACCTTTGATATTGGAGGTCTCAACTGAGGATTATGTTGTACAAAGAAAGAGACAGGACTATCCATTGCCTGAATCTCATTGGGCAATTTTTTATTCGGAAAGAGGCCAAGGAGTGCATCAATTGATGCAGATAAGGCTTATTGTAAATTTGTTTAATTGGTTCAATAGCAGTTGAAGGATGGAAATTATTGGCCAAATTTTGATGGTCATTGCAAGTATGCAACGAAGCAAATTAGCTGTTCTTTTAGCAGTGATTAAATCTAATAAAAGCAGACCAAAAGCATATACATTGACTATTTACAAAAATCCTGCAAGGTCATTGGAGTAACAATATTAGGTATAAAGAGGTTTTCGTAAAATAAGTGCTAATGTATGAGAGATAAAATTTATTTGTAAACAATATTTTGTGTACATCCATGATGTGATTTATCTTTCTCTTTTGGCTTTATCAGAACCTTTATAGAATTGCTTGTTTTAGCTCTAGACAATGCAACGTACAATTGACCATGTGAGAAAACAGGTTCTGGAAGATAAAGCCCGACAAAATCAAGAGTTTGACCCTGAGATTTATTTATTGTCATTGCAAAACATGGTCTAATAGGAAACTGAGTCCTCTTGAATGGGAATGAATTTCGATCACTTTCTAGAGGAATGAATGGAATACGTGGCAAAAAGACTCTCTTACCTCGATATTCTCCAATGGCTACTTCAGCATCAATAACATTACGCTCAAATGCACGACAAATGAGTCTTGTACCATTACATAACCCTTCTGATGGATTAATGTTTCTAAGTAACATAACTGGACAATTATGTTTCAATATTAGTTCATGCGGTGGAATACCGTTTGGAGATAAAGTTTTTAAAAAATCTTCATGTATGTTCTCTTCTGACGTCTCTAACTTTTCATCAAAATTGTAATATGTAAAATTCTCACCAGGAAGTTGATCAAGTAAAATATTATTTATCTGATCTACACAATCATTTTTTGGAGTTAAAATAACTCTATTAATCATTATACCCAAAGATTCGGTATAGCTGTTTGAATTTGGGAACACAACACTAACTAATTGCTTCATAGACGATGTTTCATTTTCAAAATGTAAAGTTATTTCTGGCTGAAGTTTGATCATGTTACATGCGTGAAGTTCTTCCATTCCGTCACCAACTCGAAGCAAAAATGTAGAAAACAAAGGATCTAACTGAGATCTCATATTATGTTCTAATTTTAGCTGTGTAAAATAAGGCCACAAATATGAGTAAACTAAACTTTCCTGCATTATGTCAAACTTTGTTCCCTTTTGAATAACTGGTAAGACTTGTCGAAAATCTCCTCCTAGTACGACAACTTTTCCACCAAAAGGTAAATCACATTCGATAATATCTTTTAAAAGTTTATCAACAGCTTCAATAGCGTAACGATGGACCATCGGGGCTTCATCCCAAATAATTAGTTTTGTCATTTTCAAAAGAGTAGCTAAAGCCGACTGTTTACTAATTGAGCATGTCATAGTACTATTAATCTCAAGGGGAATTTTAAATCTGGAGTGTGCAGTCCTACCACCAGGTAGTAACGAAGCAGCAACTCCTGAAGAAGCAGTTGCTAATGCTATTAAATTTCTAGAGCGTACAGATGCAAGCAATGCTTTATACAAATATGTTTTTCCAGTTCCACCTGGTCCATTAACAAAAAATATACAGCTAGTACAAGTAAACACGTGATGCAAAATTTTATCATAAGCATTTTTTTGTTCTTCGTTCAAGGTAGTAGAGTAGGAAAGATCAGCACTGGTAACAACATTTTCCATTTCTTCAGCAATAATGCTAGCTAATCTTTCTTCATCTCCCACATTTACTTGAAAAGGAACAAGAAAATAATCATTTATATTTTTTCCAACTTGTTCTAACAATGAATGTATATCTTGTAAAGCTTTAAGCTCGGCATTCGCGGTAGACATACCGCCGTTCAAATAATCCTCAAATATATATTGTCGATATGTACACCACAATTCTTTGGATCATTAGGGCCACATAGTGTAAGAATTGTAGCAAATAATCGGCGTAATGAATATGGCATTTGATATGTTATAGCCTCTCCTAAGCATAGGTCACAATAATTATCATCACTTAGCAAGTCGTGTAAAAGAGCTGCCTCACGAAAAGATGACATGCATACACCGTTCACAGTCTTTAAACTTTTATATGATGTTGCTCCTCTAATATGATTGAGTAAAACACGCAAGTAATATCGTTCACCTTCGTTTATATTAGCTGCAACAATTCTCCCAAGCACATCTCCTCTCTTTCTCGAAGTCCATAACTTAATGCGTGTATCCCATACAAAGAAATGAGGAAAATCTCTGTACAACAATGTCTTTGCTAAATTATCTACATTATTCAATCGAAAGAACTCAGTTAACATTGCTCGTCTCCTATAATCTTGGCTAGCTATCTGCTGTAAACAATCAGAGTCCCTATATGTAACTAATTGACTATTTTCTAAGTGTAATTGTAAAGAAATAACGGGTGGACAAATTTCGGACAAGATGAATCCATATATCCTCCACATAGCCTCAGGAGGTGAAATCCACCTTCCAGATTGGTAATTTTCTATTTCATCATGAATAACATCATTCCCATTGCTATACATGGACAAACCCACTCTATCATTTCCCTTGTAAACATATTTGTACAAGTATTTTACAGCTTTTACAGTTGAACATATTTCTACGTTTATGTGGCAATCATATTTAGCCAATAGATATGGGTTATAGGGCACAACCCATCTATTATCTAATACATGGCCTCTTACCGTAATTTTTTGACCATCGTTGCGACATCTATAATTTGGGTAAGCATTATTGGCAAGAGTAGTTATAAGATTAAATTCTTTTGGGTATTCATTTTTACAACGACTATTTCTAGTCATACAAACATTATTAGGGTTCAGCATGCCACAAGGACCATGCATCATATGTTTAGCCACGACACTGTGTAAATAAGGATGAGTATCTTTGTTGGGAATCTCACAAGAAACAATTTCATCAACTGAATCTACATTATTTAACTTAGAACCAGATTTAAAAATTATAAGAAAATGAGCATGTGGAAGTCCTCTTTTTTGAAATTCTATGACATATATATATGCAGCAATTGGTCCAAAAATTTGACGTCTTATTAGGTCAAACTTTAACTCTTCTAATTTGGCTCTAAATATACGAGTAATCAAGTCTGGCCTATTTTGGGTAATATCATTATGATCAAGTTCTTGTTTAATTTCTAACCAGTTAGGATTGCATGTTATAGTCAAAAATATATCTGGTTTGCCAAATCTTTGGACTAATGCCATTGCATCCATATACCTTTTTCTCATATCCCTAGGACCACCAACAAAAGAAGAGGGTAATATAATTTTTTTAGCAATCTTGTAACCTAAATGCTCACCCATCTCTACACTATCAACAATACCTTGGTATAGTTCAGCACGAATTTCTTTTTGGTTCAGATGAAAGTAATCTAGTCTACTTGTTTCGATTTTCACATACATATCAACAACATATTGTTGCAGAAGTCTTCCAGAATGAAGTAAAATATAGTTAGGTAAATTTCTTACCTGCAACTTGTAGCAATAATATTCACGGCATGAAACCTGCGATCTCTTCCTTCGTTTTTTCATAACTGGGTGAAAAACCATATCAAAACTCTAATTAAGATAGGTTAAAATAAATGAAATTAAATAATACAAATATTAACAATCATATCAAAGCTGAAATTTATTTTTTTAACAACCTGCAGTTTCTCTATCGATTAATTCAGTAGCTGAACTAATGTTTTCTAAATCTAGAAAGTTTTTTGGGCTATCGGAACGACGATCATCAGATACATTTTTTTCAATACCCTCGTGCCATCCAGGTTCACCATAAGGAAATAATAAAGGATATTGAAGTGGATCGTAGCAACCGAAATAATAATGAACTCTATGTGAAGACCCATTGTGACAACAAATTGATATATCACGAAGTCTAATATCTGAAGAAGGGTCCTCATCAATCCAAATCGCAGCAACCTGTGACGCTGAAGGGGTATTGTAAACTCTCTGGTCGAGACCGGGATCACATCTTATATGTATTTTATAAGTCTCTAAATTTTGAATGTCACTTAATGAACGGAAGAATTTAGAGTACGGATTAATCTTTAAAATGGCCATCAATTTGCACAACATTACTTCAGAAAATTTAGCAGAAGCTAGCAATCTATTTTCTATTTCATTCTCAGTGTCATAAAAATATAATTGTAAATAAGATGGACGACTATCAATTGGTTAGAGTTGATTAATGTAATGATAAACTTGTCCTTAAACTTTAAATGTGTAAATGCCTTTATAGTTTCTAAACAATTCCTTAGCATACTTTACACCAAATGAGGTAAAAGCGAAATGGTTATTGTAACTGCGTACATTAGACCTAAAATGTATAGGTTCTTCTGTATTTGAAATAAATAAGTCATACAATTCGAGCGGGACACTATTTAAATGTAATTTAATCTTTCCTTCAGAACAACAGAAACCTTTAGATTCTCTTTCAAATTTTTTTGCGTGACAGTGGACACAAGTTATAGGTGGACCTAGCACGTGAGCTTCTTTAGGTACGATTCTAAGATCGACATTCTTACAACGTTGATTAAATTGCAGTATACTAACCTGATTATAAACTGGGCTTGAACTTTCAACGTATAAATAATGATCGTCTATTGGTTGTCCTGTAGCATCAATTTGATCGACCAATGAAATGCAAGGATCGAATCCTATGCACAAGGAAAGACAAACGACGTAAAAAAATCATTACAATGGATGGGGCAAACCAATTTACGAATGAGGAGATAAAGAAGTCACTCAAACAAATATGCACAATACGTGTGGAAAAAATATAACCGCAACCTATTTTTTGTGATGCAATTCCTTCATTATTAAAGAGTTCTATTGAACGACTCGGACTAATTGTAGACGAATGCACCTCAATCATTTTCCGTGTTTGTCTTCGCGAGGCATACAATTCTCTACGCCTTCTTTTACGCATTTCATGTTTCCTTTCAATAGCAACATCTCCATTCATCTGTTAAATTTTCAATTAGTTGAAATAAAAACATGAATTGGCAAAGTATTTGCAATGGCATAGAACTCACATTAGTACACATCTATGAGGATGATTTAAATATGTCTACCGTAAGAATGAAGAAACAATTGTGACCAAATGAATATTTGTACATTCAACAAATAAACTAACTGTAATAAGATTATGCTCTTAGAAAAGTGCGGGAATCAAATAAAGTTATCTAATGATCTTAATATTTTTAAATTAACCTTGCACTTTTGCTAACTTCAAAAGCCATCTGAATGGTTACCAAGTATTCGATGATGTGATCAAAGTGTACAATTAAAGTCATGTTAATCATAAAAAATTCATGTAAATTTACATCGAAGGTTAGATTACTACAATGCACAAATAAAGTAATTTCAGAATGTCTAAACTTAAACGAACCCTACACTAATTTTTCGAAATACAAATGTGCAATCAATCCCAAATTAAAGTACACGATGTACTTTCAATTTTCTGGACAAAAAAAATAGCTTCATTATTATAAGATTTCGTTTCTATATCTTAAATTTCTGAATACACAAATCTCCCCCACTTCAAATTAAAGCTCTCACGCACATTTTGATATTTTAAGATTATACCTGGAGCTCTGGAAGGAGATTGATAAGAATTATCCAATCTTCTTGTAAAATATAAACATATAGATGTCATTGAGTCTTGCATCAATAATAAATCAATTTAAAAGTAACTATTATAATAAGCTAAAAATATAATCATCCTTCCTACAAAAACTATTGAAAAGTCCAAGCAGTATACATAAATTGTAATAATAAAAAATAATTACTTCTACATCATTGACCATATAGAGTAAAGAACTCATATGGAAAAAACTATAACCCAAAGAAAAAAAATGGCCCGATGAAGCTAGCATCATATAAAACTATCTCCCCGGTTCTTTCAAAAACTAAAATATGCCATAACTTATTATTATCTACCTCTCATCATTTTATTTAGGTGGTTTGAGAAAGATGAAACGAAGATACAAATATTTAGCAAGAATTGTATTAGGAAAGAGACAAATGCAGTAATTTTCTTTATATATTTTTTAACTACATTTGCCTGATAACCTAAGCATTTGATGTCTATTTGAATTCAGTGCAGAAAAATTCATTACACAACACAAGTTCAATAATAATAGGTAACTGTGACATGCCGGAACTCTTCATCAGTAGAAGTCGAATGAAAAGCCCAAAATACAATCCTACTCAACACAAAATTAAAGTCCATAGCCACTCCCTCAAAAGTTCCTTCCTAGCTAAAAGACCCAAAAGATGCCAAAATTGAAACTTCAAGTACATTTAACATTTTACAGACAAAACTAAAACCGCCACAATACTGAGACATCATGTCTTTCAAGAGTATTTTCAGGCCTCTAATATCAGATCTAGAAGAAAGAATTAAATCTAAATATCGGCCTTGCCTGCTGTTTGTAACAACATAAACGAACAGCATCTAAAAAAATGCAGCAAACACAACCCATCTTCACAGTTATTTTGGAGAAGCCAAGGAACTCAACAATAAATCACTGATAAGAAAAGGGACTTCAAGAAAACAACAACTTCACCTAAAAGACTCCGAGATTTGGAGAATAAGATGAATTTCTTGCTATCTTCCGAGGGAGGAATGGGCGACTGCGGCCTGTCGTCGTTTCGCAAAGCTCAGATGTGAGGTCAAGAGGATTTTTGGGAGACTTTGTTGGGATTTTCTTAACCGAGAGGTGAGGTTGAGCTAGATGCAGCCATCTATGTTTGCAGATGGGAGAACGAGGAGGTTTTTGAAAAAAAAACTTGAAAAGATAACGAAAAAACAAATAGAGACGATCGCTGGCCACTGTGAGTTCGCAGTCAGAGACGATGACAACAAGATCGGCGCTAAGGAGAAGATAAGGCAAAAGCGGCGGAAATTTGGACAACAAGTGACGAAAACTTGAAAAGATAACGAAAAAACAACCAGAGACAATCGCTGGCCACTGTGAGCTCCCAGTCAGAGACGATGACAACAAGATCGGCGCTAAGGAGAAGAGAAGGCAAAAGCGGCGGAAATTTGAACAGCAAGTGACGATGCGGTGTGGAAATGTCGATGGCGGCGGAAAAGTGAAGAAAAGAGGAAGCTGCGGTGTGTAGAATAAACGAAATGGATGACTTCGGATGTTTTTAGGGCACAAATGTGAGGAAGGGAAAAAAAAAAAAAACATTGCCAAAACGATGTCGTTATGGTCGAAATATGAACAGTAATTTACTCAAGACTCCTATAATATATATATATATTAAAATATAAGTTATTTCAAGTGATCGCATAACTAATTAAAAACTACATTGAAGATATGCAGCGGAGTTACCATCCAGTAGTTAATATGAATTTCAATCTTTGAAATAATTGTTCCAACTTCCAACCTTTGAACTTCTCCAATATTCCTTCAAGAACGAAATTGTGTTTCATACTTATTCCAAAAGTAACGATATCCTTTATTCCTTTTTAATAGCGCAATCCAAGAATTATCCAACTCTTTAAAAGTTAGTCCTTCAATTCTTATTTAGGCTATTAGGGGACCCAATTGGATTTATACATTATAGGCTCTCAATAATTAAATCCGGTTATGTCAATAAACAACCGTCCAATTTAATTATCTAATAATTCGCTCATACCACTATAGGCGAATTATTACAACTCCTAAATATATAAAATAATCATATAAGCAATATATATTTATTTCCCATAATTATTTATCCTCTTGACTTATCAATCTAATAGTTTGTCCCAATTTGAGATCGATAATTAATTAGACATATAATTAACAGTTTCACATAATTAATTATTCACTTTGCTTAAATCAATATTCTTATTGATATGATTTCTATTTAACATCGAATGTTAAATACTAAGTTTAGTTTCCTGAAATCATAATTGCACTTACAATATTTAAGCGATCTCCTTAACTCCACAATTAGAGCAACAGATTCCTTTTGCAATACATCATTTATTAATTCACCTTCCTTTGGTTCCCAACATTTGAAGTTATTGATCATAACAATGATTGATCTCACTTATAGTATATCAAAGACCCTAAGGATTGTAACATAATAAATACCATTCAACATAGATTAAGACAATCCATATGACAGACATTTGAAATCTCAATTCCTAAGCATATTATACTAGAGAATTAATTTCACGATGGTTCAATCCAATTTACTTATCCCGAAGTATATCAATGTTATTACTTACGACTCAACTAGTCGCGACGATTAAGATAAATCGCATATTCTTAATAATCAAATGAACCTTATAGAATAAAGTGCCTATTTTTATTCAAGGTTCGAGATTAAATTATTCTTGATTGAAATATAATATTAATTTCTTGTACTTCGAAAGTATCAACATTATATTATCTTTAAACAATCGAACGCCCTTCATCACAACTTATAATAATAATAATAATAATAATAATAATAATAATAATAATAATAATAATAATAATAATGAATTGCAAATTTAAAATAAACGTCAAATATTATATCAAATCTAAATAATCGTTTATTACATTTCAGTAAATTCCTAACGTTTTTGGACACATATTCCAACAGTGATATATATGTTAATTCAAACTACCATTAATATCAAAAATAATTCCATAATCATGCTCATGTTCTTTCTTGTCAATTTTTTTGGTAAAAACTAGAATGATGCAAATCATATATAAACAGTTGTCTATAAATATTGTTTATAATAGCAAAACGGTAATATATATTTCGTTGATTCATTTTTTGAAAAATTAAAAATGATAGGTGAGAATCTATAACAAGCCGAAATTGTTCACTTTTCAATAAAATTTGTCCAATGATGTTTATAAACAAATTTTACCAAACAAGGGCTATAGTTTATGTATGTGCTATTCTTCAATGTCTAATTCATTTCAATAAGAGCATCTTTAATGACAAGGGTCGATCAATATGACGAACAGTGCAAACTTGAAAGAGAGAGAAAATGGAGGAGGAGAGTGGTTAAAGAACGTCTATGAAGAGAGAGGAAATTAATGAAAGAGAAAGACAACAAAAATAAAATAAATCAAATCAAAGATCATGACCAAGGTTCATCTGACCTCATGGAGTATTTTAAAATATTTTAATAATTTCTTGCTTGCCACATGGAAAATGACAGTGGATAGACCATTGCCATTAAAGATACCCTAAAAGTATCTCCATGTTAACATATAGACTCTATTTGATCTGTATTATTTTGAATTCATTTTTTGATAGTACTCAGTTTTAACCATATTTGAACAATAAAATATTCTATACATTAATTCAAAACTTTTCTCTCTTTTAACTACAAAATATTGCATCAATTATTATTCAAAACTTTTTTTTTTTTTTTTTTTGGTTAAATAACAACTATCAAACAAAGGCACAGTGAAAACAGGGAACTTTTCAAGTACCCTTAACGGTAATCCCATCAACACACAAGGTGGGCCCCTTGTTTGTTGGGCCCCTCACCCTGAGTGTCCAGTTACTACACGTTGCGGGTAGTATAGTGAAAGCATGAATAAGTAAATCTAATAATTTAAATTAAATCAATCATTAATTTGATTTGATTTAAGAACATAAAAATATCTCAGTCAAATATTACAATCAATTATTGGTAAAAAGATCGAAATATCGGGCATACATAGAAAGTGAACTCTATCACGCACAAGAAATATCATATTAAAAATACCACAATATTAAAAAAAAAAAAAAAAAAACGCATTCACTATAACGAGATAAGAAAAAAAACATATTGTACAACAAGGGTTACCATCTCCTCACAATTTTGAGGGACCTCCTCACCTTCTATTGTGAGGGGGCCGTACAACACGGATACCTCCTTCTTTGCAAGTAGCTCGCGATTTAATCCACCCTCGATTGGGAGGCATCCCTAACGAGATAACACTTTTCAGCGAAGTTCAGGGATTTTGCTATATGTAGAATTGGGTTAATCAATTGTTTGACGAGTTATGTTATTTGTACATATTATGTTAAAATTTGGGTTATAGATAACACACTTGACAAATATCAATTCTGGACAAAAAGGATATACAAATCTGGACAAAAAGGATACACAAATATCATTTTCCTTGTTTGACAATTCCCTCACATATGTGTTGTGGTTGGGCCCCACAATCCTATATGAGGGGGTTGTCAAATAATTGGTTGATCCAATCGTACAAGAATAATCGTTCAGGAATTGGTTTGATGATTCTATGACCAGGAACGTAAGAAGCGACATGTGAATAACAAAAAAGAGTCCACGACCTTAATCAAATCAAAAGAGGTCTTCATCATATCGCATTATCGTGGTCCAAGAATTACCCCTCTGTTCGGTAAATGTTTCTTGCCCCCTTTTTTGGTAAATGTTCCTTTACAAAAGGCCACATACAATCATTTTATTAGACCTTTTTTAAAAAATTAAAAAAAAAAAAAATCAACAACTTCAGTGATCAGATATTTTTATTCACCATTTTTTACTTAAAAAAAAAATAGACCAACAAATTATTGTCAAATTACTATTTATAAAAAACAATTTGTCAAATAGATTGCAAGTATTTGTGAACATATGAGCAATAAGATACTGAGAGGCTGATCATCTATACATTTCGTTGGAGCTAGTTAGCGACACTTAGCCCCTCTTCGAACTCCATTACTATGATGATCGAGTGCAAACACTCTTTAATCCGTATAGGATAGCGTGCAAGATCGTAAATATATTAATGCTTGGGACGTGACATCATGATGCTATGAAATTTAAACAGTGAGCAATGGGATAATATCACGTGTCAAACATCGAATGAGCATATATTCATTTCCCTAGTCTATAAGACAATCAACACTTCCGTATTTCTCTCTAAAATATAGAATTGACCCTACTTTCTCTCCTTAAGCATCACTCCCTACACCCAATATACTTCTTATTGCCCTTTTTAACTAACTTGAGCGTCGAAGTACTCACGGTCACAATCTTACTCACCCTTTCATCATTGAAGAGGTTCTAGTTTAACACATCTATTACGAGAGTTTTAAGTGCTCGTGTAACAAACGCTTTGAAACACACTGGAGCCCAAACATTTTTGTAGATCACCAATAGTAATATTTCATTTTCTTCTAGTGCAAGGGTATGGAGATTGGAGCCCAAACATATTCGAAGATCACCCGTATCTGTACCACTTGTTGGGTTTTTTGATGCCCAACAAAATCGAGCTTAAAAAAATTGTGAGAAAATTATCACGGCACAAAAATAACTTAGGTCATTGAAAGCAACTTTATTAAGTTGCTCATGATCCACTTGGTGTGGACATTGACCTTTTAGTTGTTGATTGGTCTAGTTTGTTTGATGGTCCTTTAGTTGGTTTTTGGAAAAAGTACATAACTTTACAGTTAAAATTATCATTTTTTAAACATAACAAACTTAAGATTATTTTTTTTTAAAAAAATCAAGTGTTTAATAATAATAAATAATAAAATATTATATATAATATAAAAATAATTACCTTTTATATTTAAGTTTAAAACTAATATAATATAAAATAAGAAATTGCAAACAACACCAAACCACAAACCTGTCCGTCTCCATTCTCAAAGTCACAGTTCGATCACAATTACAAATTTAGTCGTAAATCAAATTTTTTGATCGATAATTTAATAACATGAATCACATCTAGTAATCTTCACAAGTCGCATAAAGTCACAAACGACAAAAATTTTGGTGACAAATATAAATATAATCGCAATCAAACTTTTTAGTCGCATATTATTTATTGGTAAAACTTACTCATTTTTTTGTTACAATTAATCAATATTTTGATCATAATACCTAATAATTATTCACATTTGTGACCGATAAAATTTTATAACTTACAAATTAAATCAATGGATTACGTCCAATGGCTACACAAAGTTACAGTTGATCACAATTTCAAATATAATTGATCACATATGTGACTATAGAGGTCACACAAAGTCATAGTTGACACAAATCAAATGATCACATTCCGTACTCATCACAAGTAGCACATAATCAAAATTAGTCAATACTTTGATCATAATTACCAAATAAATTAGTCACATTCGTGACTAGAAAAGTCACGCAAAGTCATGGTTGACAATTATTCAATATTTTGATTACAATTACCTAATAAACTCGTCACAATCTCTCATATAATTGATCGCATTTGTGATACATAAAATTTTTTAACATATAATTGCTCGCAATTATAAATATAGTTGTAGTCAAACATTTTTAGTTACATATTATTTATTGGTCACGAATTACTTGTTTTCTTAGTCACAATTAGTCAATATTTTAGTCACAATTATCTAATAAATAGTCACATTTGTGACCAATCAAAATTTCCTAACATATAAATTAATTTAACGGGTCACGTCCAATGGTCCACTGTCATATTTGGTCACAATCACCCATATAATTGGTCCTATTTTTTACTAGAATTCGTTATAAGTTGCACAAAGTCACAATTAGTCAATATTTTGATCACAATTACTTAATAATTGATCACATTTGTCACGTATAAATTAATTCAACGAGTCACGTCCAATGGTCACACAATATCACAGTTGATCATAATCATCCATATATTTGGTCATATTTGTGACAAAAGGGTTACACAAAGTCACAATTGATGCAAATAAAAAGATCGCATTTCATATTCGTCACAAGTCGCATAAAGTTACAATTAATCAATTTTTTGGTCACAATTACTTAATAATTGATCACATTTGTGACGGGTAAAGTTCTATATCATAAAAATTAATTCAGTGGGCCACGTCCAATGGTCAAATAAAGTTATTATTTGTCACAATCACACATATTATTGATCACATTTGTAACTAAAAAGGTCACAAAATGTCGCAGTTGACGAAAATCAAACGATCACATTTCGTAATCATCAGCACAAAGTCACAATCATCCAAGTTGGTCATACACCATTCAAGTCACACATTTCCAATCCGCCCACTTCCCAACCTTAGTCCTTTCCACTGCTGCCGTCGTCACCCACTCCCCACCACCACCTCGCAGCCACCTGAACCACCATATCAAAACCCCAGCCACCTAAAACACCACCAAAACCAACCCTAACTTTCCTCACGCCCAACTCCTTTCCACCACGACATTACATTTAAACCCAAAGTCATCATTGCTGTTAATCCACAATTCATATTCAACTTGAGCATCAAGGTGAGGAACACCTTTATTCCATTGTTAATAAACATATATGAACGTCAGTCTCTCTCTTAATAAGCTAAAACAATTGATCAGAAACAATGCAGAAAAGAGCCAAGAGGAAAAAAGGCATGAGCACCAAAATTTTATCCCCAAAAAATTTGAGTGCCGCTTTGATCCCACACTACTACTCGTCTTTTAGATCCTTCAATGCAAGTCAAACAATAATCAAAATGCTGAGATGAAATTTTGGATCTTGCTTGTGCCCTCTCCTCTTCTGGCCCCTCAAGATCACCAATATTGTCGTGATATTACAGTGATTCACCCACAAATTCAACAAGTTACATATTCAGGCTTGTATAAAGTTGAGTGAAATCTTTTTTCTAAAACAAGTAACACCTCTTCTTTCCCAAAGGATCGATGTCATAATTTCTAATACATTTAAATTGCAACGCATTTTAGCTTTGATTCAAGTAAAGCTACACCTTCAAATTGATTCCTCTGCCACTCACAAATAAAATGTAAATAATAGTGCATTTCAATCTTCTGTTGAGAATATCTGGAGCATGGCATGACCATAATTTCACAATTATACTATCGTTAAATAAACCACAGGTCCACAACCACACAACCATCAATAAACCACCACCGTAGCAGCAGAGACCGCCCCCAATAGATCTGTAGAAATTTACACATATGATACACCAGAGATCCTCCATTGGCAACCGCGTGCAGCAGGTTGCTGCAACACGATGCAAGGTTGTGGCTGTGACCGCAACGCGGTGTCGTACAACTGTTTTGTACCATCGAGATCTTCGATGAATACTACGACGTAGGAAAGAGGGAGAGAGGGGCTGTACATATGAATTTATAGCAAAGAGCGAAGGGGAACATCGCTCGGCTTCGTTGTCTTGCCTCCGCCATGTCTCCTCAATAATATCTCCATGCAGTAGGGGTGGGCAAAAAAATCGAAACCAATGTGACTGAACCGGAATCGAATCGAAAAAATCGAAACCATATGGTTTTAAAAAAATAAAATAGGAAATCGGTTTTGGAACCGAGAAACAATTGGTTTTCAGTTCGATTCTCGGTTCCACCTTTAGAACCGAAAGGCCGAAGTTAGAACCGATCTTTGATCCTTATTTATTTTTTTATGGTCTTAATTGGTTGTCCTAAAACTAAAAATCAAAAGAATTTGTAATTTGTTTGGGTAAAGTGAAAAATGATTAATTTCTTTTTATGAACTTTGTTACGTCTCTACCTCATTGTAACCTCTAACTTCAAATTGGGACTAAAATTCTTAGTAAATGAAAATCGAATGAGACTAACTTATTAATAAGCAAAGTTGTAAATGACCACGATGGAGTTAATTAAATATTTAAATACAAATACAAATATAAATTAATTAATAATAAGACATTTAAAACTCATGATTATTTATTGACTCACATCCCGAGGCCTGATACTTCTCGATAAGGCTCTCGAAAAAAATTATTATTGTAGAACCGAAACCGAACCAAAATCGAATGATTTGGTTCTGGTTTGGTTCGTGCGATTCAATGGAACCGAATGATTCCATTTTACAAGAACAAAAAATGTATGGTTCGGTTCCGGTTCTTAAGATACCTGAATCGGGTTACCCGACGCCCACCCCTACCTTCCAATGGGGTGAAGTTTCTTCAGAGAGAGAGAGAGATTTTTGAGAGGAAAGAGAGACGTTAGAATCTTTGATGGTGCGAGATTTTCGTTCGGTAGAAAATTTTCATTTGATGTTGTATTTTAACACCTGAAAATTAAAAAAAAAGTGTTTTGAATTGTAAATTGGAAATACAGGGATGCACGCAATTTTCCCTAGTTGGTATTTTTTTTTGGTCTACGTAGTTACATGTTGTCCAATTAGATAGTTATGTTGTAATTATTATATTATATTAGTGAATGACAGTTGCACTTCTAAAATTCTAGATATTATTACCTTATGTATCCCTTGACCCTTATTCCCCCTATATATATATCAGGGCTTTGGTTCATAATAATACACAAGTTTATTGGTGTCTCCACCTTTCTCTCTAGTTTATAACACGTTATCAGCACGAGTCTCTACCAAATTGAGTTAGAATTTTCTTTTTCAAAATTTCATACACCAAAATATTAGTTAGAAGGTAAAATCATGTGCGTCGAAATTAATTTGACAGCATATGAATTTTTTTTTCCGATCGTGGTTGAATTGTTCCAATTCCAGAAGGTTGCTTCAATTCCAATAATTTTTCAAATTCCATCCGCCTCCATACTCCAACCAATAATTAGTGCTCGTGTAACAATTGTGACTTGGATGCAAGTCAAGTTCGGCTCCATACTCCATACATTAATTTTTTTTATGTGTGTTTAATGTGTGTATTATTTTGTTGTTGAATTTTTTTAAGTTGATAATTCATTATATTGTTGCTCTCGAAGTAACACAACAATACATTAATATTCCAGAAGAATATTAATCATAGAATTGATTATTATTATTATTCGTTGTTGCTCCTGAAGTAACACAACATTATAATTAATATTCCAAAAGAATATTATTTGCTCCCGAGGAGCATAAATTATAATTTTCAATATTCCAGAAGAATGTCGATTTATTATTCTTGAAAAATCAAAATTTTAAAACTATAATTATTCTAGAAAAATAATTTATTATTACTCCTGAAGTAGCACAATAAATAATTAATATTCTAAAAAGAATATTAATTGCAGAACTGTCTATTATAAATAAATATAAACTGGTTATATGATTTGTAATATTGTTTTAGCTATATTGGTTGATGATAGACATATATCCAGTTTAGTATAATTTATCACTTCGTATCAATATATTCCAGAAGAATATTGATAATTGAATGAATTTCAAATCAATATCTGAGAAGAATATTTCGTTATTATTGCATTTCAATATTCCAGAAGAATATTAATCGTAAATTTGTCTATTATAAATAATTTGTTGTTACTTATGAAGTAGTATAACATTATAGCCTCTGTTTGACAAAAGCCAAAAAAATAAGTTTTTAAACAACACAATTTCTCAAATCATCTTTTAACCACATATATTTTCTCTCTCCACTTTTCAACCACACATCTTACCTAGAAAACATAAAAAACATGTTTTTAAATACCAAAATTTATCAAACAAAGGCATAATTAATATCTTATATGATGTTATTTGCTCCTGAAGAGCATGAATTATAATTTTCAATATTCTAGAAGAATATTGATTTATTATTTTTGAAGAATTGAAATAAGTTCATTTGCGGAAGAAGACATATATTGTTCCAGCACATTAACTTTCATTCTAAAAGGTACTGAAAAGTTGTCATTATCTCTTTTTGCCTATATCAATTATGTTTGTCTGTACCATTTGTGACGTACAAGATCAGCTTAAAATCTTGAAATCAAAATCAGTAAAGATTAGATTACCATGTTCACGGTTTATTTGTAGTATATTTCTTGGTTTATGTTAATCCAATATTCCTGTAATCTTTAGATTTTATCTTTATCTTGTAATCCAAGTAATATCTTGTATATATAATATTACTTGCTCGTGAAGAGCAGTTTATTACAATTTCAATATTCTAGAAGAATATTGACTCAATGCTCTTGAAGAAGTATAATTTATATTTTAAACGAATATGGTGTTGGTGTTCTTGAAAAAAACATAACCCACGTTAGATAAATATTTCAGAATATATTTTATCGTCATTTGTATAGATCACAAATATTGTTAGTTCGAAAGGTAGAACGAATCATTAATGCCAATATTCCTGAAGAATATTATTTACTCCTGGAGAGCATAATTTGTCAATAATCCTGAAGAATATTGATTTATTATTCTTGAAGAATTGCAATTTTAGAAATATAATTATTCCAGAAGAATAATTCGTTATTTTGCTCCTATATAGCACAATAGATACTAATTATTGTTATAATTGAATGAGAATCGAATCAATATTCCAGAAGAATATTGCATTATTGCTACGTTTCAATATTCTAGAAGAATATTATTTTATTTCTCATGTGATAAATATTGCATTCTTTTTCTCAAATAAATTCAATTTATTAATAATTGAGAAGATTATTATGATGTAGAATAATAAATTTTTGTGATGATTCCTGGAGAATCATAATTTTATCTCATATGCAATATAATAATGGAATATAATTTGCTTTCGAAGAGCCCAATATTATGAGATATGTTATTAATTTGATATTTTGGGACAATATTTTGTTGTTACTCGAAGAATAACAACTTTATTTTATAATAAATATTCAATTTATTATTTTACTTGTTCACGAATAACGTAGTTTCTTTTTCTGCTCAAAGTAAATGTCTGTATTCTATTAAATTTGAATTTCCATAGAAAGTGGTATAATTATTCGATCTTATCATATCGTTTTGATTATATCAACTTACAATAAACATATTTGTTTGAATGTATGTTTTACATTCAATATTATAGTACAATGTTTCAAAAGAATATTGTATCACTATTCTAGAAAATGAAACAATCTAAATCAATGTTTCAGAAGAATATTGATCTAAATCGATATTCCAATAGAATATTACACATTAGGAATATCTCATTTGAGTTATTTAATAAAATATTTTAGAAGAATATTTCGTTTTTGCTCTTGAAGAAGCAAAATCTTATTTCACACTACATATTCAAGTCTAATATGTTTATATGTTGTTGCTCCCGAAGAAGCATAACAATTATAAAATAATATTAATTGCTTTTGAAAGAGTATGACAATATTCTGGAAGAATATTGACATATTGATTTTGAATGAGTAATAAAAACGTGCTTTTCGAAGTAGCATATGTTTTGAAGAATATCTCATTTGAGTTCATATTTATCCATGAAAGAAAACATACAACTAATGTCATAAGGACATTTATTAGTTAGACTACTTGAATAATATATGATTATATAATGCTTAATCATTGAATTATATCTTATATTGAACCAGAAATTCAATTTGATTTTATTATTTGACATGACCAGTTGGACCGTCACTAGATCAATAATGATGCAAAATTAAAATGGATACTCAGTGAAGAACCAGAAGATTCTTCAATTCAATTATATATGATATTTGTTCTCGGTCATGAAATTTCATGACTATCACTAGCTAAAATAGGGATTAAATTTTCTATATTTCTGAAATAATTAGGGTAGTAAATGGGGTCCCATCATCCTTCACGTTGATCATCTAAATATTATTTGTATCTAATAGATTTGATACATACACTAGATGATTGCATGGTGTTCGCAACCTGAAGTTTGCGAAATTATTGCTCAAATTTTGAATTATGAGCATAATCTTCAGATGATATAATCAAGAATGTGTCTTGATAATGCTAGTAGACATGAATCTCAACATTTTAATAAGTGTTAGTTGGGATGTCGATAAATGGTTTAACATTTTTGCTTGTTAAACGCCTCCAATTAATTGAGAACAAAATACTTCCCTTTTTGTTTAGGAAATTCTATTACGCATCATGCCAACATTATAGTTCTCCCTATTACAATTGGCTTATGGTTAGAGCCTATTTTTTCCATCTAATTTTTTATAGTGCAATTGATCCATCACAATGTACTAAAATGGAAAATAAAGAATGTTGAGAAAAAATGCGTTATTTGAACATATATCCTGATGTAGGCGCACCTACGAAAAAATTCACACAATAATTGAATTCTCAACCACACGGATATCAACTCACGAGAAAACACGCAAGGTTTATTCAAAAGTCGAAATCCCTTCATAACAAAAGTAAGACAATCTTAAATACTGAAAACCTAATGTCCATGGGCCATTAAACGGACTGGGCTTATTAAAATAAAACGCGAACATAAAAATTAAATAAATAAAGATAGAAAAGTGACGTTTTGAGGCTCTAAACGACCTCAAACGACTAAAAACCATCATACGTCACGGCGTAGAGGTGAGTCTTGTCCGGCTCGTCGAGACCTTCCCGAAAAGTACTTATGGGCCCAAAACGGACGCCGTATGACAAAGTTATGGCCGTTTGAAGTTGCGAAGCTCAACACCTCATGCGCGCCGATCCCAACGATCCAAAAATGCTAGGGCTTGGTCCTGTACGCCATCATATCCCAAATGGGTGATATTTTACAACGTTGAAAAAAAATGATTGTCAATTTGATTAGATAATTTTCTCAACATTAGGGGGAAGATTAGTAGCTTAAAATCAAACAAATGCATCATATTATTTTATATATATCCTCACGATTGATAATACGAACCAAAAGTTCGATTGAAAATATGAACGTAACGTTCAAATATAACATAGTTACAAGATGCATAAGAGATTAATAAAATCTCATGCTTTATCTTATATTGATATGTAGCACGCCTGAAGCGTAGCGATATTTATAAAGATCCCCAAATAAATAAAAATAGAGCAAATAATTATGATGGTCTTATTGAGGAGGCATATACTCGTGAGAGAGTATTTATTGACATAATTAATTGTAAATCTCCAGAAGATGTTCAAGTACTTGAAATATTGAAAAATTGAGATCTCTATAGTTATGTCTTGTGGGGAAAAGAAATCGAATTGAGATGATAATTGTGTCGACACACTTTATAAAGCAAATATGCAAAAGCAAATTGCGAAGCTAGCTGCATTATAATTTGAATGAGAGCGAGGATAACAAAAGAAAATATGTCGAAGAAAATCGACATAAAAATAGTTGGCAAAAGTATGCATTCAGGCTAAATTAAACTTACTACAAAACCTGAAGTTTTGGGACCTAAAGTCCAAACACTAAAAAGTATAAAGTCGGTAAAATACCTATAGGCATAGTCGTAATACACGACTTGTTGTGCAACGAATGTTTCAAATATTTGGTACAGATGCAATTATTTATTTGCCTGACAAATGCATAATAGGTGCCAATAAATATATGATTATTAGAAATGTGTTTAATGAAAGATGATTGACTCTAATTACTAGCTTGCGCTCTTTGATGTACCAATGAGTGATATCAAAATGTATGATCATCAACTCGGTACGTTGGGAGTATTCTTTGAAGTACCAATGAGTGAGATTAAAAAGGGTAATCAATACATCGGTACTTTCGGATTGTGGTGAAATAATTAGAGAAAATCTATTTGAAATATAGGAATCGTTACCTATCTAAAGTTTCACGACTTAAATTTGGTGGTAGCAATTTGGCAATTGCAATGTGAAACATATACTATGCCTGAAGTATACAATATAATCCTCAAAGAATTAAATATGTTTGAAACATATAATTCAAGTTTTTAAGAAACTTGTTTGATCAAAGTATAAAGATACTTTTCTATCTGAATATATCATATGCCTTTAATAGATTCAATTTTCAATGGAATGTGATTGATAATATGAAATTAGATTACATGAAGAATGGTGCAAATGACTCTATATGACAAAGTGTTGAAATTGAGATGTACTATTACTATGAATAATATTTAAAAATTGTGGCTGATACTTGTTTAGAGAAGAACGAACGACCATGGGATTCATGATATTCAATTGATGCATACTTGGATCGAAGACTATATAGTTATTCGAACGATCAGGGGACACACGACCCGTTATGGAAAGGCGAAGATCACGCCACGATTTCAGGAAGGTTATCCATAAATAGGTAACCATTAACCCCTAATTTCAGGAAACATAATCTAATCAAATCGCAATTCCATATCAATCCCATATTTTGTGGAGATCTTCACTTCCTAAAATCAAGGATTCATACACCTATAAATACCCCCTCACGCTATGCATAAAGGTACGCCATTATTCCTTGATAAAAATATTAGCATTACAATTCTCTTTTTTAAAATCCATTACCGATTATCATGCCGGAGTTAAAACGGGGGAAAAGCCCCGCCTTTTTCAGGTTCAAGCGGTGGATCGGAGCCAGGATCGAAGACAGCGAAGTATATTCTGCATCATTTGGCGCCGCCTGTGGGAACGATTTTTTTTCATTATTCCAACTTCAATTATGTCTCGAATAAATACTCGACGTGCAACGAGAGGACAAGAGCCAGCGGTCCAAGAAGAACAGGCCACCAATGTTCCTTATGTCACTTAGGAACAATTTCAAAATTTACAAACCCAAATCCAGCAGTTGGTAAATCATATTCAGGTCAACAATCAACAACATAACATACCTCAGCAGCTGGAGGTACCACAAGCACAAACATAGAATCCTGTACAGGTGGACGACCAACACGATCGAACTGGAAGCGTATTTACTTCACAAGCTGCGCAATCATCACAAAGGGCGAGCACTCAGCTGAATGATATTGTGTTGGAGGCAAGACTGGATGCCCTAGATCGCAAGTTAGATGAAGCGCTAAAGAAAAAGTCTACACCACGACCGGTGTTGATTAGCAAGGATCCGTTCGTACCGGAAATCATGGCAGTCCTATTACCGGATTCCTTCAAATCTCCTCGTATTGAAAAGTACGATGGAACGACAGATCCCATCGACCATTTGCTCACATTCCAGGACATGATGCGATTACATGGAATTCCCGATGCTATTGCATGTCGTGCGTTCCCTCCAACTTTGAGAAAGGAAGCAAGAGATTGGTACGACACATTACCTCCACGATCGATCAAGTCTTTTTCAGACTTCGCAGCCAAGTTTGCAGCTTTCTTTGCTAGCAGCTCTCGAAGAAGAAAAGCACAATTGGTTTGATGCAGGTCATCCAATAGAAGGAAGAGTCATTGAGGGACTTTGTAACTCGCTTTAATCGAGTGGCTTTGGGAGTTAAAAATTTGCAAATTCCGGCGGTCATAACGGCTATGATCAATGGATTGCGCAACCATGGGTTCAAAACATCACTGTCGAAAAGGGCTCCGGAGACAATGACATAACTCCTCTAGAGGAGTGAAAAATACATTGATTGTGAGGAAACGCTGAATTTTACGAAAAATTTCAAGGATCATGCTTCTGAAGCCTCAAAGAGAAAGGGAGATAAGGGGAAGGAACCACGGGAATCCAGCCCAAAGAAACGAAGAGACTATCGTTTTAAGCCAAGCCCGAGTTCAACCTTGAGTCCGAATGGTTACACCCCATTGAATGTACCACGGGTGAAATTTTTGATGGAGATCAAAAATAGAAAGGATTTACACTGGCCACGACCGATGATCGCACCAAACCACATGAGGGATAAATCAAAGTTCTGTGAATTCCATAAAGATCACGGGCACCATACGGAACACTGTAAAGTTTTGAGAGATGAGATCGAAAGATTGATACAACGTGGGTCATTGAAAAAGTTTGTGATGGGTCAAGAAACAAAGGAAAAATCTCCAATACCAGCAGAAGGGGAGAGATAGCGTGCTGGAATTATCAATGTCATTTCAGGAGAACCAGCCTCAGGCGGGAACTCAAAAAATTCAAGGAAAGGGTATGCTCGATCAATTTCGGTAAACGCTATCACCACAAAACCTTCATTGGACATCATATTTGGAGAGGATGACAAGAAAGGAGTTGATTATCCCCACAATGATGCATTAGTCATAGTAGGGGATATTGCGAATTATGATGTTAAGAGGGTTCTGGTGGATAATGGGAGTGCTGCTAATGTGATGATGTTCGAGGTCTTTAAAGCTTTGAATTTGCTGAGGGATGACTTACAGCCGGTAGCAACCCCGTTGCATGGATTTGGAGGAGGAACAGTGAGAGCCAAAGGATCGATCACTTTGACGGTTCGCGTCGGGTCATATCCCGCAACAAAAGCTGTTCAGACGGAGTTCCTAATCGTAGATACGAAGATGACTTACAATGCTATATACGGTCGACCTCTCCTTCATGCCATCGAAGGCGTGGCATCGACCTATTATCAGAAGATCAAGTTTCCGACAACTCGAGGCGTTGGAGAGATAAGGGGAAGTCAACACGATTCAAGGAAGTGTTATTTGGAGAGCCTAACTATTATGACCATTGAAGATTTGGAAAAAGTGATCGTACCTCGTTTTGAGTCCACATACTAAATTATAGAAAGGGAGATCGAACCAAATAAGGTGATTCGAGTCAGCAGTATGTTAACGGAAGATGAACTGATCGAGATCGAAGAAATCGTTCGTAGAAAGAAAGTTGCTTTTGCATGGTCAGTTGAGGAAATTGAAGGTATTCCGAGGGAAGTATCACAACATTATCTGAATGTTTTCCCTGAGTCAAAGCCAGTAAAGCAAAGGAAAAGAAACTTTACCACCGAACGACAGCAGATAATAAAAGAGGAAGTAGGCAAGCTACTGAAAGCGAACTTCATCAGAAATGTCGAATATCCTAGATGGTTGGCCAATGTGGTACTGATTAAGAAGTCTAGCGGAAAATGGAGGATGTGCATTGACTACACGGACTTGAATCGAGCATGCCCAAAAGATTGTTTTCCGCTGCCTCGTATAGATGCGTTGGTAGATGCAACCGCTGGAATGGGGAGGATGAGTTTCTTGGATGCCTTCTCAGGTTATCATCAGATACGGATGGCTGAACATGATGAGGAGAGGACTTCCTTTATCACGGACGAAGGTACCTTCTGTTACATTTCTATGCCATTTGGACTAAAAAATGCAGGTGCAACATATCAACGTATGATCAATAAAGTTTTTGAGAAGGAGATTGGAAATTCAATTGAAGCCTATGTAGACGACATGGTTGTTCATAGTGTAAAGCAGGGAGATCATATACACGATCTAGGGCATATCTTCGACATGGAGATAGCCCAAAAACTACGATTCAACCCGGAGAAATGTGTTTTTGGTGCAAGTGAAGGAAAGTTCTTGGGGTTTATGGTGTCTGAAAGAGGAATCGAGGCAAACCCGGATAAAATCAAAGCAATCTTAGAAATGGAAAGGCCCCAGAACGTGAAAGAAGTGCAGCGATTAACAGGAAGAATTGCAGCCCTCAATAGGTTTATGTCACGAGCAGCTGATCACTGTTCACCATTTTTTCGAGCTATACGAAAGGGTGCGAATTTTGACTGGAATCAGGAGTGTGACGAAAACTTGGTAAAATTAAAAGAGGTCTTACAGAATCCACCCGTGTTGGTACGACCGATGGCCGGAGATCGACTTCGGCTGTATTTAGTTGTTTATGCGCACGCATTAAGTGCAGTATTAATAAAGGAAGAGAATGGGGTGGAAAAGTCAGTGTATTATGTTAGCCATATGATGAAAGCAGCAGAATAACGATACTCCTTGGCTGAACAGTTAGCTTTGGCATTGGTAACCGCGGCGAGGAAGTTACGACCGTATTTTCAATCACATTCGATCACGGTGATGACAAATCAGCCGTTAAAACAGATTCTTCACCGACCGGAGACATCTAGAAGGTTGGTTAAGTGGACAATAGAGTTGGGAGAACACGATATTGAATATAAGCCTAGACCGGAGATAAAGGCCCAAGTAACCCAAAGCCGAGAACCAGAGCAGGAGTCACCCCTGGAAGGTGTATGTTGATGGGTCATCAAGTCAAAAAGGAGCTGGAGTAGGGATATTGTTGGTATCCCCTGAGGGAGAGTGCTTTGAATACGCAATACGATTGTTACTCCATGCAACGAACAATGAAGCTGAATATGAGGCTATCATTGTTGGTTTGGAGATGGTCCTTCGTATGGGAGCATTGTCAGTGATTGTATATAGTGATTCACAACTCGTTGTGGGACAGGTGTCGGGGAACTTTGAAATAAAGAATGCTCGAATACTAGAATATGTGATGAAGGTAAGGGATTTGCAAAGGAGATTTCAGTTGTGTCAGATTGAAAAAATTCCTAGGGAATCAAACGTTCAAGTAGATCAGTTATCAAAATATTCGAATTGGGAATCAATGCCAACGAACGTAAATGTGCGGGCCTTGTCAAAACCGAGCATATCAGTGATTGAAATAATGAACATGCAAAACGTATCATGGATGGACCCAATTAAGGCAAACCTCATTCATGGATGGAGGCCATGGATGGAGGCCTGAAGATCGAACGGAGGCCAGAAAGCTACGGTTACAAGCGGCCAACTTTTGCATGATCGAAGGAGAGCTCTACAAAAAAGGAATTTCGATGCCATATCTGAAATGTGTCACAAAAGAAGAAGGTCATCAAATATTAGAAGAAATGCATTCCGGAGCATGTGGGAATCATCTAGGAGGAAATATTTTGGGATTCAAAACCCTAAGACAGGGTTACTTTTGGCCAACACTCAAGAAGGACGCACGGGAAATAGTGAAACGATGTGAAGTTTGCCAAAAACATGGAAACCTAATCCAAGTTCCGGTCGAGATGCAGCATTCTATGTTTGGAGTAAGACCGTTCTATCAATGGGGACTTGACATACTAGGGCCCCTTCCCATAGCGAAAGGTCAAAGAAAATTTTTACTAGTCGCCGTTGATTATTTCACTAAATGGGTGGAAGCAGAAGCCCTGGCTGTCATATCAGCTCAGAAAGTGCAGGCCTTTGTTTGGAGACAGATCATATATCGGTTTGGGATACCCCAAGTTATCGTTTCAGAAAATGGGAGACAGTTTGATAACAGAAATTTTAGAAACTTCTGTATAAGTTACAAGATTGAACTTCGACTGGCTTCGGTTTCGCATCCTCAGACGAACGGACAAGTCGAAGTTATAAATAGGAGCATATTGTGGGATCTGAAAACAAGATTGAATGGAAGAGGGAGTGAATGGGCCGAAGAGTTACCGAATGTTTTATGGGCGTACAATACGACCCCCAGAGAATCGACGTTAACCACTCCTTTCAAAATGTGCTTTGGGTTGGAAGCTGTTGTACTACAAGAGATCGTCGTTCCATCATCTAGAATTTCTGTTGATCCCATCGACTTTGGGTATCATAAATTTCAGTTGGATACAATCAATGAATAAAGGGATGAAGCAGAAAGAAGAATGCTTCACCTCAAACGAAGATCTCAGCACAACCACGAGAGAAAGGTGAAACATAGGTTCTTCAAAAAGGATGACCTTGTACTTCGATCAGTTAAGGCAGCTGGGCATCGACCAACAAAATTGGAACCTAAATGGGAAGGTCCCTTTCAGATTGATGAAGTGTTGGGTAACGGAGCATACGTATTAAAAAGCATGGATGGCATGATTCTGGCACGACCGTGGAATATAGAGCACTTGAAGAAATTTTTCCAATAAACTTGAATTATTAAGACCGCTTTCAACTTTGATGTAATTTTTCCTTCATTATCAACAAAGACATTACGATTCTTCCACAAGAAAGAGATCAAATAAAAGTCTTCGTATCAAACGAAGCACTAAAAGCCTTCGTATCAAATGAAGCACTAAAAGCCTTCGTAAAAAACGAAGCACTAAAAGCCTTCGTATCATACGAAGCAATAAAAGCCTTCGTATCAAACGAAGCAATAAAAGCCTTCGTAAAAAATGAAGCACTAAAAGCCTTCGTAAAAAACGAAGCACTAAAAGCCTTCGTATCATACAAAGCAATAAAAGCCTTCGTATCAAACGAAGCAATAAAAGCCTTCGTAAAAAACGAAGCACTAAAAGCCTTTGTATCAAACGAAGCACCAAAAGCCTTCGTATCAAACGAAGCAATATAAGCCTTCGTATCATACGAAGCAGTAAAAGCCTTCGTATCAAACGAAGCAATAAAATCCTTCGTCAAGAACGAAGCACTAAAAGCCTTCGTATCAGACGAAGCAATAAAAGCCTTCGTATGAAACGAAGCACCAAAAGCCTTTGTATCATACGAAGCAATAAAAGCCTTCGTATGAAACGAAGCACCAAAAGCCTTCATATCATACGAAGCAATAAAAGTCTTCGTATCAAACGAAGCAATCAAAGCCTTCGTCACGAAAGAAATACCAAAAGCCTTCATCACGAACAAAGCAATCAAAGCCTTGTTTGCATACGAAGCGTCACATCCTTCGAAGAAGCAAACAATGATTTCGAAGGTCACCTGATTACGATATTTACAAGAAAATACCAGACCAAAAGAAGGTATCATTCAAAAAAGGAAATGAAATAAAATTCATTCTCAAAAAAGTTTTATACATTCGATAAAAGGAGATACAAAAACAGGACCCACTCTCCTACAATGGCTAATTATCTCCGTTATGAGGAGAGGGTTGGGTTGGAGTATTCTGATCGTCTTCTTCCTCTAAGGCTTCGGCTGGGGCAAAGCCTTCAAACTCATCGAGGTCAACTTCAGGATGATCAGTGTAAAGCCAATCCTTCACCTTCTTATACGCGTGGACCATGGACTTCACCCCAAACATCTCGGAAACTTCGTCAAACTCGGGAGAATTTTTATAAGACTCCACTGCCTCACAAGCACGAGCCTCAAGCCTTCATTCGAAGTCACCTTGCATGGAAGAAATAACGACATCTTTCTTAGCTAAAAGCTTGTCCTTTTCTGCTAGAAGCCGCTTCGAATCAGCCAGCTCCGCCTCCAGTTGGGAATTTGCGTGCAGTACTTCCGAATGACCTTTAGATGCCGTCTCCAACGATTCCAGAAGGGCTCGTTCCATCGCAAAAACCTGGAACAAGAACTAGTTATATGATCGTGGTAATAGATAAAGGGAAGAAAACAATTTAGAATATCTACCCTTCATATTTCCACGGAAAAAGCACGATGAATGCTGGTACCCCCTCTCTTCTTCACATCATCAACGAGGCTACGTTCGACCGCACCCGCTATGATTCGAACATCATCGTCGACATTGGTAGATGATCGAGCAGAAGCTTCTTGCCCCCCGCCTTGAGGACTAGACGCTGAAACCATTGGGGTAGTGGGAAGAGGGAGTAAAGAAGCTCCAGCTGCAACAACATTGGAAGAAACGATTGGTGGATCAACGGAAGGATTTCTATTGTCCGCCTTCCTCTTAGTCCCCTTCCCCTTGGCTGCTTTGGCCCTCATTAACGCTTCGACTTTGCTCGAATCATAGCTCATAGTTTCTGGAAAAAAATGTGTGTTATTATTAAGAGTCGACTAAACTAGAGACGTGGTCAGAACATGAAAAGAATTACCCTCAGGAAATTTATGTGATGTTCGATCAGAACACTGTCCGTAAGGACCTCGTGCATACGATCTTGAAGAGGCATACACCCTTGTATGACTTTGAGGGCCTCCTCTTCGACCTCAGAAAGGATGACAGCACTATTGAAGGACTCATAATTTGGACGGTTCCAGGCGACCGGAAAGGGAAAAGGTCCATTGTTTCGCTTGACAAAGAAAATTCTGGTTTTCCAACCAGGTTGCGAAGATGGACATGAGGGAACCTTGAACTCTTTTTTGGTGGTAAGCACGACTAAACTATTATAGTCACGATGAGGTTTCAATTCGAATAACGAACGAAATACGTTCAAAGCAGGGACGATGTGGTTTTTTATGCACAGTAGAAGAAAATAAACGATGACCCTCCAGGTGTTCGGTGCCATTTGGGCAGGGTTAAGATCGACAAAGTTCAAAAAAGATACTAGAAATGGGTGAAGAGGAAATCGAAGGCCTCCCTTTAGAGAGTCAAGGTATACATTTACCTCACCATCCTTCCCCCCTCTAATAAGTCCGTCTTTCGAAGGAGCACGATAAGAATGATTAGGAAATATGATGAAAGAGTTGAGAACCTCAACCAAACGGATATCATCATAGCAGCTTTGATAGTTGGGGATAACCAATGCATCTCGAGGACGACGATTAGGTTCACCACGAGCCATGTTTCGCTACATTCGAGGGGAAATAGGCAAAATATCAGAAACGGTACGATCAGATGAGATAGAGGTGGACGGCAAAGGGGGGAGGCTCGTAGCACGATTTAAAAATTGGTTGAAAGAAGGAGGAGAAGATGAATAACCACTCGATCTGCTTAAAGGAATAGATACCCTTCCCTCTTCATCATCACTATCTATAATGAGAATATGCTCCATGTATATATACATACACGGAAATGTATATATATACCAAGAAATGCTGAGTTCCTACCCGAAACCTAAAAAAGAGGAAGTCCCTTTGGGAAAATCGCTAGGAAACCAATGGCTAGGTCCCCAAAGTTGAATAGATAAAGAATAGATGATAGAAGATTACCTTTTGGAGTAAAAAACCTGCAACCACCGGAGTATTTGATCAAGATGGATAAAGCAAGAATGTAGAAGAAGAAGAATCTCGCCTCCAGGCAAGAATACAGATAAGAATGCTGGTTTATATGTGTGTGGAGATAATGATTTTTCAATTTCAAAAAGACTCTTGGAATTCCCGCCACCTGTTTACCTCTGAAAGACCGCTCAAGTACTGGTGCACCATTAATCAAACGGATGCGAGTGCTGATCAAATGACTTAGAGACACGTGTGCCGGCGCATTTAATAAAAAGAACAATTTCCAAGGCATCCTGATCGGTCGACTATGAGTGGAAATCAAACGATCCAGATTCTTTGTGTTTAAGAATCTCGATCGTCTGAGGGGACTATTGATACTTGTTTAGAGAAGAACGAACGACAATGGGATTCATGATATTCGATTGATGCATACTTGGATCAAAGACTATATAGTTATTCGAACGATCAGGGGACACACGACCCGTTATGGAAAGGCGAAGATCACGCCACGATTTCAGGAAGGTTATCCATAAATAGGTAACCATTAACCCTTAATTTCAGGAAACATGATCTAATCAAATCGCAATTCCATATCAATTCCATATTTTGTGGAGATCTTCACTTCCTAAAATCAAGGATTCATACACCTATAAATACCCCCTCACGCTATGCATAAAGGTACGCCGTTATTCCTTGATAAAAACATTAGCATTACAATTCTCTTTTTTAAAATCCATTACTGATTATCACACCGGAGTTAAAACGAGGGAAAAGCCCCGCCTAGCGGTGGATCGGAGCCAGGATCGAAGACAGCGAAGTATATTCTGCATTAGTGGCAATTGATTTTCAATTTCAAATTCATGGTTAATTATTCACTAGAAGTGAATAAGATAATTGTTCATTAAAGTGAATAACTCACTTCCAAATTTTAGAACTGCATTAAATGCATTGATAATATTGATTATAGAATATAACTCGATGCAGCATGTTCAAATGATTAGAAATATTTTATAGTTCTTCAAGTTCAAATGAATAATTGCATTTTATTCGAAGAACAAATAATATGAGATATATGCCATTTATAAATGCTTGATGAAAATATTTGATATTGCAACGATTAACAGTTGAATTAATTTTATGCAATATTCAAACAATTGTAATGTTCCCATGAGGGGAAGCTAATATGCGCTACACTATTTTTCTTTAACCGAGGTTTTGTCCCACTAGGTTTTCCTGGTAAGGTTTTTAATGAGATAGCTGTTATCAATGTCTATTGATATACTCTCCTATACGAAACTCCTGAAGATATCAAAATATGAATGATTTAATAGAGATTGAATCAGGGGGAATAACTATATGGATGATTCAATACATATTGAATTAGGGGGAGTAGTTGTACTATTTTTCCTTCGTTCAGGTTTTTTCCCACTGAATTTTTCTGACAAGATTTTAACGAGGCAGTATCAAAATATTTCAGAATTTTCAACAAATTCACTCAAGTGACAATGAATTTGATTTATCTACAAAGCACTATCAACATCTACATTTAAGAAACCAGTACACAAGATTGGGATACATCGACTAGATGATTTACAGCGATCAACACTAGGGGGAGTAGCTGTATTCTTTTTCCTTAGCCAAAGTTTTGTCTTATTGGATTTTCCGGCGAGGTTTTAATGAGGCAGCATTCATCTTTTTACTCCAAGAAAAACTGTACTCTTTTTCCTTCGTTTGATATTTTTGTCCCATTGAATTTTTATCAAACAAGGTTTTAACGAGGTAGATATTTTGTAATATCATATGTCATTCAAGGAGGAGTGTTGTAAATATTATATTACATTAGTGATTGACAGTTGTACCCCTAAAACCCTATGTATTATTACCTTATGTATCTCTTATTCCCCTTATATATATATGAGGGTTTTGGTTTATAATAATACACAGATTTATTGGTGTCTCTACATTTCTCTCTAGTTTATAACAAGTTAACAATTGTTTGGTATTCATTAATTTTTTTTTCAGTACTCAATTTTAATTATCCATTAAAAGTCAAGTTAATAATATTTTTTGACTTTTCAACCAAATTTCAATTATTTATTCACATATAAATTACTATTCATTTCAAAAAAATTATTTTTAAACAATAATACTCTGGACCCATTTTAGTGGAGGTTAGCCCGGGTCTCTAACCTTTAACGTAGTTGTGCCTTGTGTTTTGAAGTGATAGAAAAAGCTTGAAAATAAGCAGTCCACTTTAAAATATTTTTCAAACATTGCTACCTCCATTTATGATATTGCTTCAACACAAAACAATACAAAGTGACAATATGTGCATTGCACGTACCCACTAGAATAATTACAAGTTTATGGGGATTTATTCAATTGGGATTTCGAAAGACATTTAAAGACTTTTTTTGATGGACTTTTTTTAATATATTTTATTGAATTTGATTGACTTTTATGGATTTATATAGACTTTTAAAGACTTTCGTGGACATTTATTTAAAAGACTTTCATATACTTTCAAAGACTTTTATAGATTGATTTAAAAGACTTTCAAATACTTTTAAAGACTTTTACAGACTTTTATTTTTTAATTGAAAAACATAAACGCTAATAGATTAATTTTCGTATGATGTGAATATGAATCGTTAATAATAATTATATGTAAAGTGAATTAAAAAAAAAAAGCATAAGAAATATAAATAGTTTTAAGACAGAGAAACATTTGTGATTAAAAAAATGGGGGGAAAATAAAATCGCATTTGATATCGACATAAAAATTGTACTATGTTCATAAAAAAATTTCTAGAGAAAATTCATGAATCACTTTACTTATTATTATTTGTTTTGACACAATTTATTTATTATTTTTCTATAAAATCTTATGGAATTTTAGTTAGATTTATTTTCATAAAAAAATCGAAAAAAACGATGAAAAAAAAGAAAGTCCAAATATAAAGAAAAAATATTTAAAATAAAAAAATACAAAAAGTTAAAGAGAAGAGAAATAATGATTTGTTTAGTTAAATGTTTAAGGTTTCTAAAAATAATATGAAAGAAGAAAAATATAGAATAAATAAAATTATAATTTAAAAGATTTTTTTTTTTTATAAAAGTTTTTTAAAATCTTGGAGGTTAATGAGAGACAAATAAAGAGATTTTGTGGTTATACTTTATATTTAGAAGTTAGTACATAGAGGATTTTGTAGGAATCTTTAAAAGTCATTGATAATTTGAATAACACGGGACTTTTAAAGACTTTTAAAAATCTTTATACAATACACCATGACTTTAAAAGACATTTTAAGAGTCTATTAAAATCTAAATTGAATAACTCAAGATTTTAATGAATTTAAAAAAATCTAGATTAAATACCCCTAAACTTTTAAATTTCATCAAAGTCTTTAAATTTACTTTCAAATCCTAATTAAATAATAGTCCTTTGATCAACTCGTTATGTCGACTCACGAACGAATCATGATTCAATCAGCCCATTGCAGACGGTGCACTGTGTACGACAACGACTCTACTAGTCAGTCAACTCGGTATGTCTTTTTCCAATTCCTGAATTAGGGTTTCCATGCCTTTGTAAATTCCTTATCAAATTTAGCTAATCATTCTTTTCGTTGAAAGTAGCAGCTAGGAACCCAATCTTTCTTGTACTTTGTTATGCATCATTTTCTTGATAGCAATTCCTTCGACCCAGTAACTTCGTCTATTTGGTTCCTGAAATTGTTTGTTTTTCACGAAAAAGGTTAATTTGTTGAATTTTATATGTTTTGCAGAGGGGAAAGGGAAAAATAATTTCAGATTTATCCGCAATGTTTGAAAATTGAACGGTTCTATTGAGATGGAAAATTCGAACCCAGTAATACAAGAGATAAGCTCCGATGATGAGGCCAGTTTCGTTGATGCCAGTGGCGGCGGTGGCGGAGAAGACCATGATTGGCTATCGGAGCTATTAGACGAAATGGATAGATGTACGGATGATTCTGATGACGTTGTTGTGGTGGATGAGGTGGTTGTCAAGCCAAAGAAATCAAGATTAAATTCTTCTGCAAAATCTGTAAATTATAATGGCGGCTATGATGATGATGATGACTGTGTGATTCTTGATGGTGATCTGGATAAGCCGTTGGTGGTCGAGAATAATAAAGTAGACGATGAGGGTTCTGATGATTTGCTTGTTATTGGTGAGAAGGGACAGGTATTGATTTTTCCCCCTTTTTATTTTCCTTTAAAACAAAAATTTGGGATTTTAATTTTGATTTCTATTTTTATCTTTGAATCTCTACTATTTCAATGTGTTTGATTGATTAATTTATTGCTGTATTTCGATTTAATGTTAACTTAGTTATATCAATTTAGGGATTAGGATTTATGAGTTCATGACGCAGGACGGAAGTAAGGAATTCAAGCGAAATCTTTAAAAGAAATATAAACTTGGAATCCACCAAGCAAATTGAGAAGAAATCTCAAGAATTTTATTAATAATCTAAATGAATAAAAAATAATGAATTAACCATTTATAGGGCCATAAAACAAATAAATGTGTTCTAAACCAACTAGAAAAACAAGAAACATATTCTAGATTAACTAAAATAAACAAAGAAACATATTCTAAATTATCTAAGAAAGCATAAAACCTAAAATAAAAAGAATTCAAGATAAACTAAATAACAAAAATAAAACTAAAATACTAAAACACTGTTTTCGCTGTCTGGATGATCTCGAATGCCCTAAATCCATCATATGTCACAGCAAAGCAGTGAGTCCAATTCGTCTTGTCGAGCTACCTAAAATAGATATATTATGGACCCTAAACGGAGGTTGGACGCCAAATTTGCAAATTTCAGTTACGTCCATTTTCAGTTTAATTTTGCCCCGATTCTGTCCCACATCAGATCCTTTCACCTCCAAATAACTCGACCTCGAGTTATAATTTGAACTCGAAAATTTTCAAGCTATTAGCCATTGACAACGTCTTGCTCATTTGAATTTAAATTTTTCAAACCCGAGGATTATTACTCCAATAAATTGTGGTTTCATGAATAAATCATCATCAATACCGGGTTGTTCTTTTAAGACATAATAGCTAACATGTTTAGCATGTAAGCAAGTCACCGAAATTGTTTCCTCGATTTTTAAATTTTAAATTTTATCCTTCAAAGCACAATCTTCTATTTTTTCAATGATGTATTCTTTGGTTTCATCCTCATAAATAAAATCCACATTTTTATCTTGAACGTTCTCCCTGCCATCAACAATCACATCTCCTGTCTCATTACAAGTAACGCCCTCTTTTTCCTCAAATTCGAACCACTCAGTTGATTCTTCTTGCATTTGGAATGGGTCAACCAGGTGGACTTAAGTTGGGTCAACCAAAATCTGAGTTTCACTTGGGACATCAAAATGGACTTTATCTAAGAAAACATCTTTACCTACAGAGATGATTTCTTTTAGTTCAACTTTATTTATGAATTCCTTGTCTTCTAAATACTCTTCTTCTAAGGAAATACCTCAATCTTTATAGATAACTTCTTCTAATTCTTGGATGTTAATATGAATATCAAGTTCCTGATGATTGATAGTGAATTCTTGTACAACTTGATAAGACTGCTGAAATTTCTGTTTTTGAATGCAAAATTGTTGTACATAATTTAGAGGAAGAAAACGTTTAATTATTAATTTCTTCATTCGCCTCCATGATCGCACAGGAGCCTTACCTTGGCGCCTTCTATCCATCTGAAATTTTTCCCACCAAACAGCAGCGTCGCCCCTCAATTTATACTACACCAGTTTCACTTGCCTCTCTTTTGCAACCTCAGTAAATTCAAAGAACCTCTCGACTTCAGAAAGCTAGTCCAAAAATTCCTCAATCTGTAATTTCCTATGGAATAATGGGATGTCTGCGCGAATTCTGTAATCTAGTTGATTTCGAATCTGCTGATGATTTCTCGGATGTTCTGCAAAATCATCCTTAGAATCTTCGTAGTTGAAAGTCTCGAACTGCACGGGCCTCGCCACCCTAGGTGGACGTCCACCCCCATGACGGCCAAGGGCAACTCCTTCGACTCCATTTCGGTTGGCAGGGGCAGGGGCGTTAACAACGGGTACGTTAGGGTTAGGGAGACGCACCAACAGTTGTTGTAGCATGCCCTCCACTCTCTCCAGCGTTTGCCACCGCTCGTCAATTGCTGCCCATATTTTTGCATCACCTTCCCTGCGACCAGCGTCGCGAGGGACTCTTCCGACTTCGTTGTTGGCCATTGAACAAGGCAAATCCTCGTTCTGATACCACTTGACGCAGGATGGAAGTAAGCAAGGAATTCAAACGAAATTCCTAAAAGATAAATAAACTTGGAATCCACCAAGCAAATTGAGAAGAAATTTCAAGAATTTTATTAATAATCTGAATGAATAAAAAATAATGAATTAACCCTCTATTTATAGGGCCATAAAACAAATAAACGTGTTCTAAACCAACTAGAAAAATAAGAAACTTATTCTAGATTAACTAAAATAAACAAAGAAACACATTCTAAATTATCTAGGAAAGTATAAAACCTAAAATAAAAAGAATTCAAGATAAAATAAATAACAAAAATAAAACTAAAATACTAAAACACTGTTTTTGCTGTTTGGATGATCTCGAATGCCCTAAATCCATCATATGTCATAGCAAAGCAGTGAGTCCAATTCGTCTTGTCGAGCTACCCAAAATAGACATATTATGGACTCTAAACGGAGGTCGGACGCCAAATTTGCAAATTTCAGCTACGTCCCTTTTCAGTTTAATTTTGCCTCAATTCTGTCCTACATCAGTTCAGTTCTGAAAGGTCTGTGGAATTGAAATATGAATGAGAAAATTTTCATTTGTCTGTTTTGTAAGAAGAGAGACTGCGCAAAATAATGGGTTACATTTCTGTTTATGCCATTTAGATAGTTCATATTTTACGCTGTTTCAATAGCAGTTTTAGAATAATAACAACAAATAAAGATGGATATCAAGAGATCTGCTTGACTTTTGCTGGGGACTATCACATATCTTTAAGCAATGCTTATGTTGTAAAGAATTTATGTTTTGTTGACATCTGGTAGTTCTTGGTTTCGTACACACTGAATAAATTATATTACAGGTGCAGAAGTCAGACTTTTTTATGACAATCATGTCAATACGTGGGCAGTCAAGCATATGCGCCTTGATTGGCATCACAATTGGGTAATATATGGAGCCGTAGAATATCTTGAAAGGGTGTATATTTTTCAATGGTATTTTTTCTGTTTCGATTAGCTTGATTCTGTTGTGTTCCGATGTAAGAATTGATTGTGGATTAACAATATTCTGCTGGTTTTCAATGTTATTATGTTTTTGTTTCACTAATAAGAATTATACTGCTATCTGCATGTGCTTTGGAACAATGACAAACTAAACCTACTGATTCATTTTCATTATTAGATTCTGTCCATCACTAGATCTAGCAAAACGTCTTACTCAGTAAGATAATTGTTTACCACGTTAGGCCATGTTCATTTAGCGTACTTCTTGCTCTTGTAACATAGTATACTGCATACATATTCCCTGTGAATAGGAGTATTTCAGGTTTACAGAAGACATGCCTTTACTACCTAAGTTGCCCTTCTCTTCATTTATCTCGAAATGGTGTGCCCCACTTATTGGTGTATTATTCTAGTATAGCCACACATGTTTCTTAAGATCCCTACTTCCATTCTGCTACGTCCATTAAATGGAAAATATTCTTTGTTCTTCAGGCTTCTTTCAGATTTAGCTTGTTTTCTAGATGATTTCCATGTGATTCAAGTATCTTTTCTTCTGATTTTTAGTACCTGCCTTTTTGTGGTTTCTTGATTTATATTTTCACCACGTAAGTTATCCAAGAACCCCACTTTGTTTGCTTCAACATCTGCAGTTATTTAATGGAGATCTTGTATGACATATATTTCTACTTATCATTTTTGCTTTCCATTTTTTAGGTTGCATGCAGAGACTTCCCCCACCCACGGCATCTTTGCGTAACATTTCCATTTGCTTCTACTCCACATGATACTCACTGTGACCGGGTGATTTTTCTCATTTTAACTTTCCCCTTACACACACACATATTGTCATTTGTATTAAACAAACATGCTGCCATTGTAATTTCTAATTTTCTAATTTCAGTGTCATTGTTATGTTTGTGACTCACTTGCTCCATGTGTCCATTGGAGCTCCAGCATTTCCAGTGTTGACCATTGTCATGCTACGGATAAAGAGGAGTTTTGGAGAACTGAACGGAAAAGCATGAAGGAAAGTGACAAAACACAACAAATTCTTAATGTTTCCCATATAAGTCTGGTTCCGTCATCACCTCCAGTACAGGCCAACTCTTCGGCCCAGAATCTCGATATCAATCGGGTTGCTGTGCGCCCTAGGACCCATTTTGTCATTCCAAATATCACAAATCAAGGCAGAAGTCAACTGTCTAGATCTGCTGTTCCTAGTTATCAACCATATTTGGTCCCCAAACAGTTGCATAGTAGTACACATAATAGGCGTGATTTGTCTTGGAATAGAAGGCACATTGTAGGAAGCAGAGGGCCTCAGTTCATTACTCAATGTACAGCCTTCAAAAGGAGTGGGCCGGCCTGGGTTGATTCGGTGAATGATAGGCATGGCTCGGGTATATCCAAAAGCTGTTACAGGTCGCAAGTTTCTAATAACCCGTCTCTGCAAAGGCATCATGCTTCTCGTGGCAAAGTGCATATGGGAGTAAGTGATTATGCAAAATTTGCACCCCGCGAATCTCAAGTGTCGTCTCAGACATCTTTGAGCTGCCCAGTTACAAATGCAATACCCTCCCAACCTCAAGTGTCTTCTCAACAATACAGAAGCAATTTTCTGAAAGCAGATTCGTTGCAGTCCCAAACTGCTCCCCCGTCATATGCTAGAAATCATTTTCAGAACACGACTATCCCCCTTCGCCCACTGGTGTCTCGGTCTAATGAGGGTAATACCTTTCATCCTGTACCTTCTCAAACCCATGTTTCCACTCCACTCTACACAGGTAACACTTTTGAACATCCACTGTCCCCGATGTCCTCGCAGCCCAATATGGATAGCACCTATGGATGTTTTGTCTCATCTCAACCTCAAGGTTATACAGAGCCTACCTTACCGAATGGACAAAATATTTTTCAGCAAGAGAATCAAATGCAAAGTGTTCTTGATTCAAATTTCACGGATTATGGCTTTAGTTCGGTTCCCCCTGTCAGCGGAAGCAACCACCAGATCCCTGCAGGTAGTTCCCAACTTCAAAATCCAGCACCAGCAGATAATTCTCTGCACCAAAGTGTAGTAAGAGAAGTTAATTCCCAGTTTCAAGGCGTATCACCAGAAGTTAACTCGTATGGTCATGTACCAGTACCAGAGGATAATTTTTCCCTTGTTGATGACATTAATTCTCGATATCCTGGGATTACAGACCCTGACTCATTGGACTTTCAATTTGACACTTGGATGTTTGAGAATCAGTATTTTCCAGGGGCTTTGGAAGTTTCTGTTCCTCCTGGGTTGAATGTATTCTCCCCTGAACCTGGTACTATAGATGCAGGTACTCTCTTCGATTTTTAAGTGTTAAGAATAATGGAAAATGGCAGGCCTAGAAATCTGAAGAAAAAGGGAAATTGATGTTTTTGATGATGAATAGGAAGAAAATGAAAAGGAAAAATGGTACATGGAGTACACAGATCTGCCGCGTTTGAAGTTTCTCGTACAGTTTCTGTAAATCTCTTGTTTTATATAATCCCTGCCCAGGAAATTTCTCTCGAATGCATTGGAGTTGTATGAATATTTAATTCCATGCTAATTTATGTGACTGAATGTTTTAGATTTATGAGTTGCCCAATCATAGTTAGGCGTGGGTATGGTTCCATATGTTTCTGGTTCCTAGAGAACCGAACCAAGAATCGAATCATTCGGTTCTTTTGGTTCTGATTTTGATTTTCTAAAATAAAATTTTCAAACTTAAGTGATGAAGCCATTGTAGATTCCGGCCGGTAAGAGTTGTAAGACAATAAGGTCATCGATCTTGATTAAAATGCGAATACAACACTCAAAATCATTGACATCAAAATATTCACTCTCTTTCATACAGTAATGTATCACATCATCTGCGTGTATGTGCTCATTCTAAAAATTCTTCAATTTCTATTTGTAATTCTTCACATTTTCAGGGAACAGTCGCACAAGTCCAACAAATCATTGAAAACAAGATAACAATTAGGCTGCGTTTGATAGCGATGGTGAAATTTGAATGGAAAGAAAATGAATTTAAGGGAATTAGAAATTTAATGTGTTTGATTGATTTAATTTTTTATGTGAAAAAAGTGGGGAATTTTTTTGTTATTTGATTGGCATTATTTTTCAAGAAAAATAAAGCAAAATTTAACTATTTTAATAAAAAATATATATATTTTTTTATTTTTTCATACATTTGTACTGATAATAATAATGTTAATTTTTTTTAAAAAATAAATTAATTAATAACAATAAAAAAGATCAAACGTGACGAAAATGTTAAAAGATTTTCCATGGAAAATAAAACTTCCTCCTCCCTTTGGAAAACGAATTCCTCCAAATCAAGGAAAATACCGAATTTCGAGACAAGTTGAAAAACGAATTTCATGAAAAATTTAGGCAACCAAACAACGCAAAAGTTAAAAAATCACTTGAAAAAGATATTTTCCATGAAAAACTTAGCGAATCAAACGCAGCCTTAATGTAAGATGAAGAGTGATGGCTGAAGGTTTGACAGTTGAATGTTTGAAGCTGAATGACAAAATCAGTAAAAGAAAAATGATTTTTGATCTATAGCTTTTTATTTATTACTTGTTTTGCTTATAGTTATTGTAATATTAATGAGTTAATAGTTGTTAGGTAATTGATATTGACTAATGGACCGGATAACATGCATTAATATTAGGAATTGATGATTTTTTAAAAATTTATATTTTAAAAAAATAAAAATTGTGTTTTGTTCTAATTTTAGCTCTGGTTCTGAACCAAGAACGGGAACCAGAACCGAAGCTGATAGTTCTTGATATTTAGGATCAGAACCGTTTAAAATTTTGATAGAATTGAACCGAACCGACTCGTTGATTTAGATTCTTTTGCCCAGGCCTAATCACAGTTTTTGTAAAGTTCATTTGAGTTAATTCTGTTAGCCATTATTTCAATAGTGGCATCAATTAGTCAAAAGTTTGGCAAAGTTTGGCATCAATTAGTCAAAAATGGAGCACTTGAATTTCCACCATAGATGTGGAAATAAAATTGATGGTTGTGATTCATTCTCTTAGCCTATAAATAGGCATGCTTCATTTTGTTTTTTGAACATCAAGTAGAAGAGAACAATTCCTTTGTTTTCTCTTGTGAGAGTTTGTAGTACTTGAGCATTTGGAGAGGTGCACTTGTAAAGTGTTCTTCTTTTGTAGTTTGTGAGAAAGAGTGTTTGTTTGGTGAGGTAGAGATATTTGTATTCCACATTTGTCATATTAGTGGAAATTTGGAATCTCCCTCCGTGGACGTAGGCAATTTGCCGAACCACGTAAATCTTGTGTTGTTCTCTTTCTCTTTCGAATTCGTTATTTCTATTTTTGCATTGGTCGAACCGTCGGTTAATTCGCTTCCGCACAACAATTGGTATCAGAGCCTTGACTCTCTTAAAATTCTAAGTATGCTCTGTGGTTGCAGCACTGACTGATCTTCCACATCAGAAAAGATTTTTTGAGAACAGGGATCTTGGTATATATTTTTTTGAGATTTTATTTTTTTTTAAAAAATGTCGACGGAGACTGAGGACCCACCTCCAGCCATTTTAGATGGATCTTCAAGGCCCACTGTGTCTTCAACAAGAACAGTGGTAACTAATGCAAAAATAGACGTGGAAAAATTTGATGGCACAAATAACTTTACTATGTGGCAATGTGAAGTTATGGATGCGCTATTTCAACAAGAGCTAGACATTGCTCTTGAAGAAGATAAGCCAGCTGACATGGATGATCTAGAATGGACAAGAATCAATCGGAGTGCCTGTGTGATCATCCGTTCGTGTCTCACCAGAGAGCAAAAGTTCCCATATATGATGGAGAAATCGGCAAGCAAATTATGGAAGGAGTTGGAGAAGCAGTTTATATCAAAAAGCTGCCAAAACAGACTCTATTTGAAGAAGAAGTTATTTCGCTTCCGATATCAACCTGGCACAACTATGTACAACCATATTACTGAGTTCAAGAAATTGGTAGCTGAGTTGATAAATCTTGAAGAATCTTTCAAGGATGAAGATAAGGCCATGTTGCTCTTGACTTCTCTTCCCGATGAATATGAACACCTTGTCACTACGATACTTCATGGAAAGGATGAAATTACTTTTGATGAAGTATGTGCTGCTTTGTACAACAATGAGATCCGAAAGAAGGATCAAAAGGAACATGGAAGTTCAGCAGGAGAAGCCTATACTATAAGAGGTCGTGCTCAAAGTCGTAATCCTGGGAGAAGGGGCAGATCTCGTTCGAAGGGCAAGCCTGCTAAAGATGAATGTGCCTTCTGTCATGAAAAAGGTCATTGGAAGAAGGATTGTCCAAAGCTGAAGAACAAAGACAAGGTTAAAGGTATTGCTGGAGCTACTTCAGAAGCCAATATAGCCAAGTGTGAAGATGATGAGTCAGAATTTGTTCTAGCTAGTACATCAAGTATATCTCACTCAGACGAATGGATTATGGATTCGGGTTGCACTTATCACATGTGTCCCAACAGGGAGTGGTTCTTCAAACTCGAAGAACTAAATGGTGGTGTTGTTTACCTCGGCAATGATGAGATCTTGCAAACAACAGGGATAGGTTCAATCCGTTTGAGATGTCATGATGGATCAACTAGAATTCTGACAGACGTAAGGTATGTACCAGATTTGAGTAAGAATCTCATCTCCGTGAGAGCCTTAGAATCTAAAGGCATGTTCGTGACTATACGAGATGGAGTTCTGAAAATTGCTAAAGGCGCACTCGTGGTAATGAAAGGCATAAGGAGAAATAATTTGTATTACTTCCAAGGTAATACAGTTATTGGATTGGCGGCTACAGCATCAGGAGAAGACGAAGATTCAGAAATCACAAAACTTTGGCACATGCGGTTGGGACATGCTGGTGAAAAAGCTATGCAAACTCTGGTGAAGCAAGGCCTATTGAAAGGAGCAAAAACATGCAAGATGGATTTTTGCAAACATTGTGTTTTGGGAAAACAGACAAAAGTAAAGTTTGGTACTGCAATCCATAATACAGAAGGTATTCTGGACTATGTTCACTCAGACGTGTGGGGACCTACAAGGACATCTTCCTTGGGAGGTATGCACTATTTCGTTACTTTTGTCGATGATTTTTCCAGAAGAGTTTGGGTGTATCTGATGAAGACAAAAGATGAAGTATTAGATCGTTTTCTTATATGGAAGAAGATGATGGAGACGCAGACGGGCAGAAAAATCAAACGACTCAGATCAGACAATGGTGGAGAATACAAGAGTGATCCGTTTCTTAAAATCTGCCAAGATGAAGGTATTATGCGACACTTCACAGTCAGAAATACACCACAGCAGAATGGGGTGGCTGAACGCATGAATCGAACATTGCTGGAGAAGGTTCGATGTATGTTGTCTAATGCTGGATTGGACAAGAAATTTTGGGCTGAGGCAGTAATATATGCGAGTCATCTCATTAATCGTTTACCATCTGCTGCCATTGGAAATAAGACACCTATGGAGGTTTGGTATGGAAAACCTGCTACTGACTATGATTCTTTACATGTTTTTGGTTCCACTGCATTCTACCATGTAAAAGAATCTAAGTTGGATCCAAGAGCTAAGAAAGCACTGTTTATGGGGATCAGCTCTGGAGTAAAGGGATATCGCTTATGGTGTCCTGATATGAAGAAGATAATTCTTAGCAGGGATGTCACTTTTGATGAATCTGCTATGTTGAAAAAGGTGACCGAGGGTGCTCAGCAACAGGTGGAGCAAGTTCCGCAACAGGTGGAGTTTGATGCAACTTTGATTGACCCAGCAGGTGAAACTCCAATAGCAGAGGAGTATGTTGAAGAACAACAAGAAGAGGAGGTTTCAACCCAAGAACCTCCATCGCAACCGAGATCAATTGCAGTTGATAGGCCACGAAGAGAAATTCGAAAACCTGCTCGATTTGTTGATATGGTGGCCTATGCACTTCCAATTGTAGATGATGATGTTCCTTCTACTTACAAAGAAACTGTCAGAAGTTCTGAAAATGATCAGTGGAAGGAAGCTATGGCAGATGAAATGCAGTCCCTTCAGAAGAACAAAACGTGGGAGCTAGCTCAACTTCCGAAGGATAAGAAGGCAATTGGGTGCAAATGGGTATTTACAAAGAAAGTAGGATTTCCTGACAAGAACGAGGTTCACTTCAAGGCACGGTTGGTGGCTAAAGGCTACGCTCAGAAGGAAGGAATTGATTATAATGAAGTATTTTCTCCAGTTGTGAAACATTCTTCCATTCGTATTTTATTGGCCTTGGTAGTGCAGTTTGACTTGGAACTAGTTCAACTTGATGTGAAGACCGCCTTTCTGCACGGTGATTTGGAAGAGGAAATCTATATGACTCAGCCAGAAGGATTCAGGGTTGCTGGAAAAGAAAATTGGGTTTGTAAATTGAGCAAATCGCTATATGGACTTAAGTAGTCACCGAGGCAGTGGTATAAGCGATTTGACAAGTTTATGTTGGAGCAAAAGTACACACGAAGCAAGTTTGACCATTGTGTTTATTTTCATAAGCTAAAAGATGGATCTTTCATATATCTACTCTTGTATGTTGATGATATGCTGATTGCATCAAGGAGCCATGAAGAAATTGACAGATTGAAGGCTCAGCTAAACCAAGAGTTCGAGATGAAAGATCTCGGTGAGGCAAAGAAGATTCTTGGCATGGAAATAAGCAGAGAAAGAAACAGAGGTAAGCTTTGTCTGACTCAAAAGCAGTATTTGAAGAAAGTAGTACAACGTTTTGGTCTAGACAATCAGTCAAAACCTGTAAGTACTCCACTTGCCCCTCATTTCAAGCTTAGCTCTACGATATCTTCCAACACCGACGCGGAACAAGAATACATGTCAAAAGTTCCTTATGCAAATACAGTTGGAAGTTTGATGTATGCAATGGTGTGTACAAGACCTGACATTTCACATGCAGTTGGAGTGGTGAGTAGGTATATGCATAGTCCTGGTAAAGGACATTGGCAAGCTGTGAAATGGATGTTAAGGTATATTTTGAAAACCATTAATATTGGTTTAGTGTTTGAGCGGGATGATTCACTTGGTCATTGCGTAGTTGGATATGTTGATTCTGACTATGCTGGTGATTTGGATAAACGTCGATCAACGACTGGATATGTGTTTACTCTTGCAAAAGCTCCAGTCAGTTGGAAGTCCACTTTACAGTCTACAGTCGCTTTGTCTACGACAGAAGCAGAATATATGGCAGTTACAGAGGCTGTTAAAGAGACAATTTGGCTGCAGGGGTTACTTGGTGAATTGGTAGTCGTTCAGAAACACATCACTGTGTATTGTGATAGCCAGAGTGCTATTCATTTGGCAAAGAACCAAGTCTACCATGCACGGACGAAGCACATCGATGTTAGATATCATTTTGTGCGGGAAATTGTTGAAGAAGGGGAGATCCTACTTCAAAAGATTCTAACAGCTGAAAATCCTGCAGATATGTTGACCAAAGTGGTAACAGCAATCAAGTTCAATCATTGTTTGGACTTGATTAACATCCTGCGAATTTAAAATCCTACGAGGTGTGTGGTGCCAACAGGCACAATTGGAGACACTCTTTCTCATTTTGTTTGGAAGCAGTTCATTTGAATCAAGATTGAAGCCAAGGTGGAGATTGTTAGCCATTATTTCAATAGTGGCATCAATTAGTCAAAAGTTTGGCAAAGTTTGGCATCAATTAGTCAAAAATGGAGCACTTGAATTTCCACCATAGATGTGGAAATAAAATTGATGGTTGTGATTCATTCTCTTAGCCTATAAATAGGCATGCTTCATTTTGTTTTTTGAACATCAAGTAGAAGAGAACAATTCCTTTGTTTTCTCTTGTGAGAGTTTGTAGTACTTGAGCATTTGGAGAGGTGCACTTGTAAAGTGTTCTTCTTTTGTAGTTTGTGAGAAAGAGTGTTTGTTTGGTGAGGTAGAGATATTTGTATTCCACATTTGTCATATTAGTGAAAATTTGGAATCTCCCTCCGTGGACGTAGGCAATTTGTCGAACCACGTAAATCTTGTGTTGTTCTCTTTCTCTTTCGAATTCGTTATTTCTATTTTTGCATTGGTCGAACCGTCGATTAATTCGCTTCCGCACAACAAATTCCCATAGTGGAATTCCATACAAAGCAACTGTTCCCACAGTTGCATTTTTCCTTGCTTGAATTATAGGATCAGCACAATGTGTTGGATGATACAGATACTACACAATACAACACTTTCAAAGAGGCCAAAGGCCAAAATGAGACTAGGGACCCAGAATGACTTCACTGATTGATCACCGAGCAAGAAAGATACTTTACGCAGGATGGAATATAGAAGATATCAAGGTTTATTTATCCCGTTGCATTGTCAGGTCAGATTTCATCCATTTTCTTTGACTGCGTACTAATGGCAACGTATGAGCACAAGATGTGACAAAATTTATTTATTGTACATTTTTACCGTGTCCAGACATAAACTTTTATTTATTATTATTATTATTATTATTATTATTATTATTATTATTATTATTTATTTTTTTATTTTTTTGGAGTCAAATTAAGTCCCTCTTACATGTCTGATCAATCATTATTATGTCGAAAGACATGTTGAAAGATATCAAAATCAATTGTAATTTTGTACGTCTGGTACTGATTCTACATCAACACTAAGCACATGAATATATTTTGAGGAAGAAGCCCGTGATGTAATAGTGAATCTCGCGGGGCAGAGTTGTAGTTAGGCATAGTAGACAATTAGTACTTCACGACCTTTGTTAAATAATATCTTCAATAGAGGTACGTTGAAATCAGTAAAAACACACTTCGTTCTTACTTCATACGCTATAGAATATTTTGTTAAGACTAAGAAAAGTTGATATTTGGTTTACATAAATATGGTGGTATTATTTCCTTAAGTCATGCTATTTATAGCATACCGAAAGTTATATAAAATTTACACATGGCATAATTATATTTTTCTACACATTACATCACTTTTTAATCAACGGTCATCACACGAGCCACGTCATTCGGTACACATAATTTTGCACCGCGATCGATACAAACAGCTTTATTCTATTTGCTTTAGTTCGGATATATGGGAAAGAATTACTAAAAAATATGACATGGCTGCAACTACACATTACATAGATCCATTTTGAGTTATGTGTAAAAAATTATTACTTTTAAGATAATAAAGTATCATCATAATGCTAACATCATATTTAATGTTATACTAGAAATTGTTAGGAAATATCGTTGTGAAGGTAAAATACGTTTTTTTACATTTGATGATAATGCTAGTGTAAATAAAAATGTAGATAAATTATGTAGGATTTTTAATCCTGAATTTGAAGGATTTTTATTTCATATATGCATGTTACATTTTAAACTTAATTGTTCAAGATGAAATGAAATATTTTAAAAATAAAATGGATATAATTAGGGATGAACAAATTTACATTAAAATTTCATCAAGTAGGAAATAAATATTTGAAGAATTATGTTTATAATTTGGTCACGATGTCAACGACGTAGGATATAGGTGAAACTTTACGTATTTATTATTGAAATCGTGTAGATGCCAAAGATACTTAATCACCGAATACTATAATAGTAGAACTGTAAGAAATGAAAATGAGTATATGTTAAAAGAAAATGATTGGGGATCTGCTTTTAAAGTCAAAATATTTTTGACAATTTTTGATGATTAAACCAGCATATTATCTGAGGTATAGTACCTCACTTGTTCAAAAGTTCTTGGACGTTTTTTTATTATTGGAAGAACTTTCCATAACTACAGAAATGATCATTTTTTTTCCTGATATACTGTTTTCAATACAATTGAAATTTAGAAAAGATTTATCTATGTTATTTTATCTAGCATGCATAATAGACTTGTTTTACAACTTAAACGGTATTAAATATATTATTTCAAAAAATCAGTAACGTGTTAAAGAAGTCAACTATAACCTATAATAAATTTGAAAGCATGTTAATGAACATGTATGATGTGTTCCGGACCCTCGACAATTGGAGTCATAGCAGGCTTGACGGAAAAAGTTAAATATTCAAGCCAAATAAAAGTACAATCCAGTCAACCATGTCGGAATTAAATGCATAATGTGTTTTTCGAGTAGAAATGGGCTACTAAGCAAAACTCATGGGTTGAAGCCCTTGAGCCGACTGATTTTATTGTCAAATTCCATCATTTGGGGCTTCAAAACAGCAAGTCAATTATGCATACGAAAATTAGGGGTTTTGCGTATTTTTAAGTTAAATTTTGTTTTTAATTATTTGTTTTCCTATTTTAGAATTTTAGTCTAATTAGAATTCTATTTTGAGTCAATTAGCGGCTAGGTTATTTTACTTATTTATATTCATTTTCATTTATTGTAATTCAGACTTGAGACTTCGATTTTGATATAAACAGTTTTTATTGAGGATTCAATAAAAGTTATAGGTGGATTCCTATATTTTTCGAACTTATCAAGAATATTTCTTGTGGCATTCAAATATCGAACTTATCAAATATTTGCTAGAATATTTGTGGTGTTCAAATCAGAGACTTATCAAGGAGATTGGGCAAATCCTTGTGGCGTTTCGAAAGTCGTGGTTCTTTATTCCGCATCGTCAGCCATCGCGTCGTGAATATTGGGTCATGATTCATCTGTCCAACCAAAACCTGAGTTCGGAACTTTTCGGCGTTTCTTCCGCGCTTCGAACCTCATCATCTGGTATCAGAGCTGGACTCTGAATTCAGGTTTTTCTATCCAGTTTGATTTTTATGTCTATCATCGAGTCTCATAAAAATCATTCATATCTTGTTGAGTGTTTTGTTTTCAGTTTTTTTTTTTTTTTTGCATTCTTTTTGTTCTTGAGTTGTTGGGTCTTTAATCCAGAAAATCATTCCAAAAAAATTCCAGAGTGTTTGTTTTGCTTAATTCTTATCTGAATTAAGTTCCGTTTGTTTTGTCGTATTCGTTGTCGAATTTTCGGATTTATAAAAAAAATTATTTTTTTTATTTTATTCCGAAAATTCATCCAAAATTTAAAAAAAAAAAAAGAGTCCATTCAAGAACCACTTTCTTGAATTTCTTGATCCTTTGTTTTCATTATTCTTTTCGGTGTCCTTCCACAAAAAAATTCACAATGTCTAATTCTCATGAAAACGCCAAAGATCGTATGTGGAGATTTTTGAATGAAGCTTTGATGAGGTTGGATAAACTAGATGAAAGGGAAAAGAAATTGAAAAATGAGTGATCTCAATCGGATTCTAGATCTAGGAGGGAATATAGGCGTGATCTTAAACCTAGGGATGGAATCGGGGTTAAGAGAGGAGCCGAAATTGATCCAAAAGCAATTTTGAAAATTCAAAAAGAAATTTATGAAGAAAGATTGAGGTGTGAACGGGAGGCAGAAAGAAAATATTTGGCTAAATTGCGAAAGAAGGAGGAGAAACGAAAGGCGGTGATTAAATGGTTAGAGGAGAGTGAAATACATGTTATAGTTGAGCCTCGGGATATGAATGTTAAAAAGAAGGAGGGAGGCTTGAAATATGAATTAGAAGTAGTTAAAGAGACCCCGAACTTTGTGGTAGGAGTTGAAAACGTGGAGTTAGGTGAACAAACTCCAAAATTTGATGAGAAATTAGAAGTTGGGTAGAAGTTCAAATTTTGAGCTTTGAATTGGAAGATCCACATTTTGGTAGTGATGAGGTAGTACATGAACATGGTGATTCAAATGTGGATGTCGGAGATGTGGTTGAGTTTGAAGATAAAAAAATTGAACAAGAAATTGCAAAGGAGGAAAGAGGCGAAGAGAAAAGCCTCGTGGTTCAAGAAGTGGAGTTGGTGGTGGTTTGTCATGAATACAAGGATCTATACCTTGTACCTCATGAAGCTAACATGTCCCTCCTCATTTTGTTTAAATCTTTTTTGCAGGTTAATTATGTTTGGAAGCTTCAACCACACTACGTATGGCAAAGGGAGTTCAAGCTCAATCTCTTCCATGTTTTCCAATCAAATGAGCATAATTTATTGAACTCATTGCATGGAAGCAATAATTTTCCGTTTGATCCAGGAGATGAAGTGAAACAATAGGAACAAAGTTATGATTCGGGACGAATCATCCTAAAGAGGGAGGGTATGATGTGTTCCGGACCCTCGACAATCGGAGTCATAGCAGGCTTGACGGAAAAAGTTAAATATTCAAGCCAAATAAAAGTACAATCCAGTCAACCATGTCGGAATTAGATGCATAATATGTGTTTTTCGAGTAGAAATGGGCCACTAAGCAAAACTCATGGACTAAAGCCCTTGAGTCGACTGATTTTATGGCCAAATTCCATCATTTGGGGCTTCAAAATAGCAAGTCAATTATGCAGACGGAAATTAGGGGTTTTGCGTATTTTTAAGTTAAATTTTGTTTTTAATTATTTGTTTTCCTATTTTAGAATTTTAATCTAATTAGAATTATATTTTGAGTCAATTAGCGGCTAGGTTATTTTACTTATTTATATTCCTTTTCATTCATTGTAATTCAGACTTGAGACTTCGATTTTGATATAAACAGTTTTTATTGAGGATTCAATAAAAGTTATAGGTGGATTCCTATGTTTTTCGAATTTATCAAGAATATTTCTTGTGGCGTTTAAATATCGAACTTATCAAATATTTGCTAGAATATTTGTGGCGTTCAAATCAGAGACTTATCAATGAGATTGGGCAAATCCTTGTGGCGTTTCGAAAGTCGTGGTTCTTTATTTCGCATCGTCGAGTCATCGCGTTGTGAATATCGGGTCATGATTCATCCGTCCAACCACAACCTGAGTTCGGAACTTTCCGACGTTTCTTCCGCGCTTCGAATCTTATCAATGTATAACTCATATGAAACGCGTTTGAGAGCTAATGTTAATCGGACACCAGTCTACACCAATCTGTTCTGCTTTGCTTCGAGAAGAAGTAGAAATAGTGGATCTATTTAAAGAAATTATGGATACACAAGGTACTTGTAACAATATGTCCACTATCTTTTATCAAACATCTGAATATGGACCACCCGATCTCGTTGCAATATCCAAAGAATTAAAAAATTAATTTAAACGAGAATTACTTAAGGAATGTAGATCCTACTTATTCTTTACAGTTTGATTTATTTGAATTTTGACGAACAAACGAACGAAAATATTCAATTATTTCTGTAATTGTGAAAGATCTACCGACACCTTTGATTCACACGATAACTTCGAAGTTTGCTTTCAATGCAAAAGACTCTGTCCAAATTCAGGAGCCGACTTAAAGATAACATTTAGAAAGTTTAAGTTCAGAACGAGTTACTAGCCGAGCATGTGACTTTATGATTGGCTCGATCTATCGTCATACTTACTAGAAAGTAACATCTACAAACAATTAGGAGTGTGTGATTAGAAAAATGTCTACTCTAGGAAAATATTTTAAACGTTTCATATTTAATTGACAAATTCTCCGTGACAATTTTTTTCTAGGCACAAGTTCTTAAAGCATGTTTTGCTCCTTTTGATTGACAAGTATTTTCTCTAGCTTTTTGTGGGAAAATAAAAGATGAAATAGAAAAATACCTTTATTGAAAAAAAAAGGTGTAGTCCACATCTTGAGGGGTCCAACCGACCATGTCCTGAGCCATTGATTGAGGAGGTTAATCGCAGGTTATGTCTCTCAGAGTCAGGGTAGAGGACTTAATGGTAAATCCAAAGTTTGGGTAACTCTCGCTGAATAGTTTGGAAATACACGAAGAATAATAGGTTGAAGTTGAATAGTTTGGAAATACACGAAGAATAATAAAATGTTTTTTTGAAGGAAATAAAAATGTGAAAGGTTCTAATGTTGCATTGTTGTGTTATACATTTTTTTTCCCTACTTAAAAAAATTAAAATCACTTTATTTGATTCTGAAAATGGGCAGTCCAAATCTAAGCAAAACCATCAAGGAAAATGTCAATCTCAACCAAAGGCAAAATAAGTATTCAAATCCAAATCCAAATTCAGAAACTGGAAAGATGAACTTCAGTTAATAAACCATTTAGCCAAGCAGATGAAGGGCAAAAAAAGGAACTTCCAGTAAAATGATTTATCATCTCCCAAGTCGACATTGAAACGACCATGAACCAACAACTTGACTACTGAATACAGAACGCATGTTGATCATACTAATTACTATGCATGCATACTAAGCACAACACGGAGGCAAACCCCATCATGCATCAGATCAAAAGCTTTATTTATCTCTGCAAGGGTCATATTATGGGAAATGTACTCGTCAATCTTGATTTCCTGTAAGACGAAGCAGGTTGAGTTTGGAAAATGTGAAAAGTGTAACGAAAACTCAAAAACGGAAACCCAGCAAAGGATAATAAAAAGTATAATGCTACTGCTGGAAAGTTAAGGTACTCACTTTTTTCATATACTTGTCAACAAGCCATGGTACTTGAGAACGACTTTTAAAACCACCAAAAGCTGTACCCTTCCAGACACGACCGGTCACTAGCTGAAATGGTCGTGTAGATATCTCTTGACCTGATGCTGCAACACCCACGATAACCGAGGTTCCCCATCCCTACAAATTTATAGAGAAATTCAGCATACACAACTGCAAACACGGCATTCAAGATTTAAGTTACAAACTTGAAGACAAGTTACCTTATGGCAGCACTCCAGAGCAGACCTCATTACAGAGACATTCCCGATGCACTCAAAACTATAATCGACACCACCATCTGTTAGATCCACAATTACCTGCTGTATTGGTTTATCATGGTCTTTTGGGTTGATAAATTCAGTCACACCAAAGTTCTTTGCTGTGCATCACAATTTGCAACCAGAAAATTAAGTGAGAGATCCGCTAATGAATAGATTACCAAGTAAATAGACCAAGTATACAGTCACACCCAAATAAACTTGTTTCAGTTATTCACATTCTCAAGTGATCTGATAAAATTTATAGCATCAAAACAATAAAGTCGAAATGGCACGAGATGCTCAGATTCTGTCAGCGCCGAGGTCTTTTGAGAATGTCATTATATAGTCCTTTATATATATTAATATGTGATCCCCAAATTGGAACATTTCATACTTGGAGGGTCTAATTAGAAACCAGCTTAAAGTTTGAGGACTTAAAGATGCAATTAGTGTTATTATGCTTTTATTGTGGACCATTGATCAAGATCCTATGGTTAGGATTAAGTTGGCAATTAATATATTCTTGACTTGGGCTCATTTGGCATAATCGTATGGAATAGAATAGTTTAGCCCTCTCCCTCTCCTCTCTTGTGAAATCCACCCAAGTTCTCGCATCATGTAGAAAATACTTTGTAGCATAATTGAATCCTTGTATAGGCCAATTGGAAGTGCTATTGTGTAGTATGATGGTGCGGTGATATTGTAGAGAATAGGGGTTGTGATTTGGTAATTCCTCGTGAAGGAATTGGCGCACGGTTTGTATGCGGGAATCTTGTAAAGACTTTCATTGGAATTTGGCTAATGGAACGGGTTCGATTCGGAGCCCCCCAGATGTAGGTGCGATTGGCACTGAACTGGGTCATCAAGATTGTGTTCTTTGTTATTGTTGCGTTTTCTTGATCATTTCTTTATATTATCCGCGATAATCACAAATATTGAGACGCGAAATTCCGAACAACTGGTATCAGAGCCTTGCATGAGGATCAAGGACTTGGTGAATTTTTGTGGTTGAAAAAGACATTACAAAAATCGGTGAAATCAAGAAAGAAAAAAAAGTTGGCCAAAAATCTTGGAAATCAAGAACCGGAGTAAAAGTGGAAAGTGGAAGAGATAAAAAAATAAATTGGAGAAGAAGGAGCTCACTGACCGTATTGGCAAGAAAGGAAAAAGTTGAAATTAAAAACTTTCCACAAAGGGAAAGTGCAAAAGCTGGAAGAAAGAAATCAGAAATCAAAAACTTGCCACCTTGGGAAGAAAAAGAATCTGCCAAGAAAAGCAAGAAGGCTACCCACCGGAAATTCAAAGAAATCAAAAGAAATTGACGAAACTGTGAAGCCGCCAAGTGCAAGAATCTGTCCAAAAATCAATGAAGGCAGTGATCGGGAAGAAAAGAAGGATTGTGGACGTTGACTGCAGTGAAGTGCAGAGGCTGTGACCAAGAAGCTGCTGACCGGAAAAAGCTCGGGAAATTCCAAAAAATCTGGGCTGGTAGAAGAAGTTTCCGGTTGCAAGAATTTGACAGATGACGGTGCGGTGCTAGGCAGTGGTGGAAAGTGACGGTTCTTCAGTAAAAAAAAAAAAAAAAAAAAAAAAATTTCTTGACCGCATCCTTCAATTCCTGAATCCGGTTAGGCCAAGACTCAGTTCGAAGAATGGTTATCACCGGAAGGTTCGCGAGGTCAAGCACCGGTGGGAATTTGTGGTATCAAGCGGCGGTAGACGGCGGATTTGGCCGGAAAAACAAAGTTACAACCGGGGCTGAAAACTCAAATTCCGACCAGACCAAAATTCAGATCAAGAAACGGTCACCATCGTTGAACTCGCGAGGATGAGGAGATGCTTCCACAGTTTCTTGGCATTTTCCGGCGGCGGCCGGAGGTGGTCCGGCGGTAGTACCGGCGGCGAAATTCCGGTGAGCACATTTTTGGGCAGTTTCATCATCCCGACCTGCTGAGTCCATTTCCGAAGTTAGTTTTGCAAGATTCCAAACGCATAATACGAACACGCATTGTTCGCTCGGTGATATCCCTAAACTTTAATCTTTTTTTATTGCTTTACCTTGTTGGTAGCAATCTGTTTAGGTTAATTATTTTTGAAAAAATATTCACCTTGCTGGTAACAACTTGTTTTGCTGAGCTGTGTTCGATATTGATCTGTTATTGTTGTTTCTTGGACCTGTTAATTGTTTGATTGGATTAGATAGGGAGTGACGAGGTTAGTGTTTCTAGTTGGTACGATCAATGGTGGTTGATAACTACATTAGATACAAGTTTCCATTTAAATATGTCACTAAATGGAGTGACGAGGTTAGTGTTTCTAATTGATATGTTATTTCTATTGATCGGATCAGTGGTAATAAATAACTAGACTAGATACAAGTTTCCATTTAAATAAGTTACTAGCCACATATGTGGGTCTAATGCTATATCAAACGTGAAATAAGTGTCTCTCTCCAAGTTTGGGTATCCAATGGTATTTAATCTTGACTAGAAATAGTAGTGAGATTATGGTAAATCTTGACTTGAAATAGTAGTGAGATTTGGGAGAGAGTTCTTGACTTATTTGTTGTTGTTTTTGGTCACTTTATAAGATTATTATAAAAAGAAGCATGAACAGATAGATAGAGAGAGATGTGGAGTATGTGGTATCTTGTTCTAATTTGGACCCGAATGAGGATTATGTGTTATTAAATCCTGTTAACTCCTGTGATATAAATTTAATTGTGAAATTTCATATGCATGAATGGCTACTTGATTTAACACATATTTTCATGTTATATCCCATATTGATTTGTTCAACAATTTGCATGAACATGACTTTGATCACGTTGTGTTGTGTAATGACATTGCATGCAAGAGTGTTGGGATGGGTGATATTTTTGTTAAATTTGATGGGGGCTGTGTGCTCATTATTGAGTGGAGTTAGATATATTCATGAGACGAATATGAATTTGATATATGTGGGTCAATTAGAAAAGATGGGGCTGACTGGTAAAATTGAGCATGGGCTCATGAAAATTATTAAGGGTGTTCTTGTAACGTGTAAGGGAGTTACAAGAGATGGTGTATGTGTTACCACTGTTTATGTGATTAGAGGTGTTGATTCCTCTGTTTCGTTTACCAACACAAATGACATGTATGAGTTGCACACTACGGGTGCACGGATGAATGATAAGAAGCTTCTTGATGATATAGGTGCTGTTATAGGAGACCGTGGGGTCTTATGTACCTTGATGTGATAAATGCGGGTTATATGTAGACTGTATGTCTTATATGCATTTATGTGGTCATTGTGTGTGTGGTATGTTTTATAAAAGCGTGCTTGGAAATGACTATATGTCGGATTTGCTTTTATGTGATCGTCGTGTGCTTGGTAAGCAACGTCGTGTTTCTTTTTCTTCAGGTTTGTGATACTACTCATGATAGATTGCATAATAAATGTGTAGATCATTTTATGCTGTAGACTTTTGGCTGTGCTTATATTTTCACCATTTGAGAATGGGGGGAAATGTTGAACCTATGGCTAGATATGTGTTTCTAGGATGTCCTCCGGAGGATTGATGATTATAGGTTATCGTGTAGAAGCCAAAAGGGTGGTTAGGTCATGGAGTAGTGTGGTCACGATTAATGAGGCTGATGTGTCATGTTCAGAACATGGGTTTTTTAGTGCAATTGAGAGAAAAAACAGCAAGGTAGTGCTAGTTTTCAGTTGCAGGTGGAGTTGGTTATAATGATAATACTATCCCTAGGCCTAGGGTACTCAGAGTGAGGTGAAGACTCCAATATTCAGCGTCCTGAAGATTATAAGAGAGTGGTAATAGAATGATATGGATACACCCGTTATAACCTATTTTTGGGTTGACTAGTTGTTGACTAGTGTGATAGAGTGATGAGACTCTATGATGATGAACAATTGATAGAGTGATGAAACTCTATGAGAATGAACAATCAATAGTATGGATGGAGCAATGGATAGAGATGTATTCTCTTGTTTTGAATCAAAATGAGATATACCATTGGGAATGACCTTTGTTAGAGTATTAGACTGGATAAAGGGGTACACACATAGATTGGGGTGAAGGTTATATGAAAACTTTTGTTGGTAGTTTAGTTGGTCATGACAACTTAAACAACCTTATGTTGAATTACATTTTTATAAAAGTTTTCTTTTATGTTTCAACCTCTTGGTTTTTTGTGGTAATAAAAACTTATGCATGTGTGTTTTATCTTGAAAGGTTCTAGCATGACTTAAATGTTACCTGGTTGTGGTATATATGATTTGATTCAGTTCATGTTATTATAAATTGACGATATTGCTCTTGATTGATTCATTGTTAACAATTGTAAATGGAAATTATTGAAATGTGTACGTTGGATTTGAGGGGATATTGTGATGAGTCTTATGTGTATGTGTTATACATAATGTGATAGTGTGATGATTTATATTTGTATGTTATGTTGGGGATATAGGTAATTGGATGGTGATTTTCCTCCTATGTGTTTCACTTTGGGTGATGGTTATGTGAGATGCATATCACATTTTTTTTTGCACATAGTTCTATTATCCATGATTAAGTCTAAGTATATTGACATCATATGATTTAAACATTGTGGTTTTATTGGGAACATGATTATATACTTTGACTTTTAGCATAATATACATTTTTGGAAAAATCCAGTTTTTCACGATTGCACTATACATAGAGATTATATATTGCATTTTACTTGAGGTGTCACATGGTTTTGTAAAGCCTGAATAAATGTTGTTATCACATTTCCTCAGATATAGTACTAGAGTCATGACATGGTAAAATTCAAGAGTTCATTTTAGACACAACGCGCACGTTTTTGTTCATATTTGCCTTTCTGTTTTAGCGATTCTTGCAGCCATGTTTAATCATTTGTAGTAGAATCTAGGCCATAGTGTAGGCTAGATTGGCAGTACTACTGTATAGTGTTTGGCGCGGTGTTAGTCGTTGTTGAGAAGGGTCGGATTTTGGTTCCTTCAGAAGGAACGGTGGGTGCGCAAGTTTGAAGTTTGTGGTTTGATTGTTGTACTCTTGAACATTGGTAAAAAGAGGTGAAGTCCAATGTTATTGGATTCTATGTTGAGTTGTGACTAATTTCATTTACTTTCATTTGCAGGTATCGGGCGATGATGATGATGATCGAGCTCACCCACTTAGCCTATAGTAATTAAGAGAGTTAGAGATTGCAATTTGGAGATCAAGGTGAAGTTTATTAATATGTGATCCCCAAATTGGAACATTTCATACTTGGAGGGTCTAATTAGCAACCAGCTTAAAGTTGGAGGACTTAAAGATGCAATTAGTGTTATTATGCTTTTATTGTGGACCATTGATCAAGATCCTATGGTTAGGATTAAGTTGGCAATTAATATATTCTTGACTTGGGCTCATTTGGCATAATCGTATGGAATAGAATAGTTTAGCCCTCTCCCTCTCCTCTCTTGTGAAATCCACCCAAGTTCTCGCATCATGTAGAAAATATTTTGTAGCATAATTGAATCCTTGTATAGGCCAATTGGAAGTGCTATTGTGTAGTATGATGGTGCGGTGATATTGTAGAGAATAGGGGTTGTGATTTGGTAATTCCTCGTGAAGGAATTGGCGCACGGTTTGTATGCGGGAATCTTGTAAAGACTTTCATTGAAATTTGGCTAGTGGAACGGGTTCGATTCGGAGCCCCCCAGATGTAGGTGCAATTGGCACTGAACTGGGTCATCAAGATTGTGTTCTTTGTTATTGTTGCGTTTTCTTGATCATTTCTTTATATTATCCGCGATAATCACAAATATTGAGACGCGAAATTCCGAACAATATATAATGAATAACAAAATCAAATAGAATGAGTCAGCAAAATCTATGTGCTTGGATATGAGCCCTATCGTTTGGGCATGCTAATTTCCAATTTATCTCTAATCCTAATCTAGATAACTCATCATCATGCAATAATGGCATGAAAGCGATAAACACAAACAGTCATATCGGATGATGGATAGGTTTCAGCGGGGAATATTTGATAGAATTAAGATTTTTATCAAGCTTAAAAGAACAAACAACTATCAAATGTCCTTTTGGCAGCATAAAGACGATGGAGAACTTAGCAACTGAAATCAACAATGCTTCGGTAGTATTCAACATATTGACTGTCTGTATAACAAACTTACACCAAGAGCTAGCCTCCATGCCTTGCATCAACATTATTACATTAGTATTGAAAAATGATGATGCACTATGTATTGCTTTTGTAACTTAACCCAACTATTACGGAGAAATTAGCATATCACTGTATTGTGTTACCTTTTACTTTTAGCTCCTGAGGACCTTCATTCTCATACCCCACACCCAAAAGCGTGGAGAAACATGAACAACAACGGCTTTCTATTTTACAAACATATGGCTAGATTCTGATTTCTAAGTGGAATAAAAATACTCGTGTTAAAGCCAAGTAAAAATGGTCAATAAAGTTATCCTGTCAAAAAGTAAAGTACTTTAGTAACATTTTTGTTTCCCCATTTCAATTTTCAGGTAAGGAAATCATATCACATTATAAGAAAGGTAAGCCCTCTGTTAGGTTATTGAAAGGGGGGAAAAAAAAAAAATATATATATATATATATATATATATATATATATAGCATTTCTTATAATCATGGAAAAACAACTAATCAGCTGTTAATTCAGAAAATACTGCAACAACAGTAGTCAAAATTAGAAAGTAATCTTCTAGGTTAAACTGGAAAATCATGTGGGCTTGTTTATTTTTTTATTAAAAATCAAATTTTTATCAAAGTCAAAATCAACAATTAATCTCAACCACATATTTCATGGGTCCCAAAACTTTTTAACAACACATCTTATCAATTTTTATCAAAATACGCTAAAAATCTGATTTTAATCTCTATCAAACAGGAGCTATATTACTTGGGGAACTAGGTTTCTGCACCTAAGTTCATATGAGGATAGTGGAGGTGGCATAATACCTGTATCAAACTTTTTGCTATCAATATCAATTCCAATTATCCGTGAAGCACCAGCAGCTTTTGCACCCTCTGCTACCTACAACAATAAGAAAAATCATTGGTCATCATAATAATATGATCGGGACAAGAATCAGATCATCTCCTACCAAAAACTTACAGCAAGTCCAACAGTGCCAAGGCCAAAAACAGCAACAATAGAACCTGGTTCTACTTTTGCTGTATTCCAAACTGCTCCAAGACCTAAGGCAGCAGAATGTACAGTATGAAAATATGTCCAAAAGACTATGACTACAGGGTTATAATCTGAAAAAAAAAAGACCTCATAACAGATGTACAAAATACTGAAATAGTAAAGGATCTGGAACAGAACAGTAAGTTAAATGGAAGAAGCAATTGAATGGAAGCAAAAAACAGCTGCTACAAGGGTAGATAAGCTAAACGGCAGAAGAATCTGCACTCTATGACCCTAAGTCACCAAATTATATATTATTTTGCGGATTAATATACTTGTAAACCACAGGAGCAAGAGTGAAGGGTGGAAAAGGAATGATATCCGAAGGGAGTGATTTTGATTGAGACTAATCAATTCCCTTGCTTAATAGAATTATTGAGAAAAACAACTTTAAAATGAATATGACCTCGAATTTGATGATGCATTGTAAGATACAGCTTTCTAGATGAGAAAATTCACAGCATGAATGGAAATGATCATCTAGGTTTCTGCGTGCTGATTAGCCAAATCACAAATCATACAGCATGTTAATTGCAGATTTAATTTCCATCATATAATTAGGAATAGGAAATGGCTTGCCTGTTGGAACACCACAACCTAGAAGACATACTTTCTCCAAAGGGGCTTCGGGATCAATCTTTGCAACACTAACATCATGGACAACAGTATATTGACTAAACGTTGAAGTTCCCATGAAATGATATATGGGTTTGCCATTGATCGAAAAACGACTATTACGATCACTCAACATAACTCCAGCTCCAGTAGCTACCCTTACTTTCCCACAGAGATTTGTCTTCCCTGATTTGCAGAACTTGCATTCTTTGCATTCTGCCTGGTAACAAGGAATGACATGGTCTCCAGGCTGAATCTCAGTCACGCCTTCCCCAACACTTTCAACGACGCTGCAATTCCAATAAAATAATGAATACCAAATTCGTATTTCTTCATTAGAAAAAAGATCTGTGCTGCTGCAAATGGTGTATACGTGTATCATTAACAGAAAACATACCCTGCAGCCTCATGACCAAGAATACATGGGAAGAGACCCTCGGGATCCTTTGGAGATGATAAACAATAAATTAGATCACAATGCAGAAGTATTAAAGAGAACACCAACAGTATTTTGAATTCTCTCTTTTTTATCGATGTATAATAATTGTATTTGTATCTGTTGAAACTATCTCACTGCATAAAGCAGTTTAGATTTAAGGCAACATAACAGAAATCCATCAAATCGTGATGAATCGGAAATTCAAATTATCACACAGATATAATATTGAGACTTTGTTACACACCCAGCATCTCAATAAAACCCAGTTCATGAAAAATCAAATGCTATTTGCATTCTCAAAAACTTGTTTCCAAGATGCTAGATAGGAAATTTTGTACTAGTTCTTAAATAGAAGCAACACCTAACAAAAAAAATTCTATATCCGTCTTCATACAACTGGTAAACATGCAGTATCATCTCACTCTAAAAAACTCTACTTTCCCTTTTCGGCACTCTTAAAACAGAGACCTGACTGATGGCCAAACTTAATACGTTTCCAAGATTTCAATATTTCGTCTTACCATCAAAAATTCTAAACACTGGATATAACAATAAGTCAAACTGAAAACTTGCTCACTTCACCTCCAATCTCTAAATGTTCCACCATTTTAACTTTTTCAAGCCTCACAACCTGAGCTTTAGCAGCCCTCCAGCTTGCTCAGATCATTTACCCAAGTAAATAAGTCTATTAAAAATTACAATCAAAACTTTAAATCACAAATTCACCACTAGGAAGTCCACGGACAAGCACAATCATGAATCATCTATTCTGAAAAACACAAACCTTCTAACTTTAAAAAGCTTTCAATATATTTGTACAAAGTCGTACCATCACAATCCTAAATCCAATAAAATATTTCATTTCACTCAGCATTAGTATGAACACAGTACACACGTATCTATCCATATCATAGTACCTTGCCGCTCCAGGTGTATGCGTCTGTGTGGCAGAGGGCAGTAAAGAGGATCTTGATTCGAACCTCGCCGGCTTGAGGCGGCGCCACCTGAACCTCCTCGATCACCAAAGGCTTGTTGGGTTCCCAGGCCACCGCCGCTATATTCACGCTAAATCGGCTTAGGGCTACAATTTTATATATGCAAACTAGATACGAAATACACCTATAAAAAATACGTATAAACAAAAACACACACATACATGCATGCATACATACATACATATATATATATAGAGAGAGAGAGAGAGAGAGATTACCTTTGCAAGTAATCACTTGACCTTGAGTCGCCATAGAGTCGATGAATTGGAAGAGAAACCACACGCGAAATGCCGTGAGGGATGAGAATCGTATAGTGAGAGGTGAGCTGCCCGAATTGATTTTGTATTCCTATTTTTTCTGGGGTAAAATTAAAAAATGACACCCAACTTTTTTTAAGTTACTACTTTGCGACCTAACTTTAAAAGCTATCTCAATGATCATTCAATTTCAAAAAAAATTTTAGTTAGCCACCCAATTTTAAAAGGTATCTCAATGGTCATCCAACTTACAATATAATATTTACTTGATCACTCAACTTCATATAGTACAGTATAACCTTCTAAAGTAATAGTCGATAAATTAATAACCTCTAATAAATAAACAATTAATGAACACAAAGCAAATAAAAGACATTGAACAACATAATGCTACTCCGTTCAATGTCGGTTTAAATGGGGTATTTAAACTCAAATTTAATCTACACAATTTTTCAAACAATTTTTTAACTACACATATTTTCTCTTTCCAATTTTTAACCATACATTTTAACTAAAAAAACACAAATAAATCTTCTCTATCAATTTAAAAAACCACCGAACACTCTCTAAATTAATGAACATTTATGAATTAAAAGGTATTAATCAATACATAGTTCAACGTAAGTATTTAATTATTTTATAAATATCATTCATTGATGTGATATTAATTCAACAAAATAGTTTTAGAAAGTATTATCTTATCAATTCATGAAAATTATTAATTTAACCCATTTGCTTGAGTCACAACCGGTGAATTTGTTTATTTAATAGAGGTTATTAAGGCTCTGTTTAATAATATTTTAGTAATTATAAATTTGTTTATTTATATTTTTTAGGTATAAAGTGTAGTTGAAAAGTGGAGAAAGATTGTGTGCGGTTAAAAACAATTTGAGAAATTGTGTTATTTATAAATTGGTTTATAAATTGTAATGATTGCGTTAAAGAATATAGACTAATTTATCGAGTATTACTTTAACCATCTGAAGTTGGATGGTTAAATAGAAATTACATTGTAAGTTGGGTGTCCATTGAGATACCTTTTGAAGTTGGGTGGCTAACTAGAAATCTTATGGAAGTTGGATGACCATTGAGATACTTTTTAAAGTTGGGTGGTTAAGTAGTAACCTTAAATAGGTTGAGTGACTATTGATTAAATTTACTCATTTTTTCTGTATGGTGGATTGTAACACCTGACCTGGCCCGTGATATGGTTATTCTTGGAAAAAATACATAAATAAGGTGTTTTAAAATACAAATTTTAATCTTTTCAAAAAAATATAAAAAAATAAAAATTTAAAAATAAGATCAAACTTGTATAATTTCAAAAGGCAGATTGTAATTGAAATTAATTAATTAAATTAAAGAAATAAAGTCAAAATATTTTATAATTTCATGTCACAAAAGACAAATCTTTTAGGTCACAAATTTATTTCAGGCCACAAGTCCAATTTTTAAGGTCACAAAATGCCAGTTCAGTCGATCCCAACCTATTTTTAAGCCACAACTTATCAAATTACTAGGTCACAAATATTTTAAATCACAATCATTAAATTATTAGGTCACAATTAATTTATCAATTATCAGATCACATATTTTTAGGTCACATCCATCAAATTTCGGACGTTGATCCCATTAACTAATTCTTTGAACTACGAATTTATAGGTTACAATTAATCTTAATCCTACCCTTCCCACGGACCACCACCACAACCGACCTATCGCCGTCAACACCACCACCACCACCACAATAGCACGTGCACCACCCTGTCGTCGCCACCACCACCACCACCACCACCACTCCCATATCCCCTCAACCCCCACCATAGTAAGAACCTCACAATTACACCACCATAAAAACTGCCAGAACACTAACACATACAGGGAACCAACATGCCAAAACACATCCGGGACCATCAACACACATCAAAACAACAGGAATCACCAAATCTACCAACATAACCAAAACCCCCCAACACAGCCGTGCAAAGTAGGGGTGGGCAAAAAAATCAGAATCGATATGACTGAACCGAACCAAAAAAACCAGAACCGTATCATTTCAAAAAAATAAAATAGGAAATCGATTTTTGAACCGAGAACCGTTTGGTTCTCAATTCCACTTTTAAAACTGAAAAAATCGAAGTTAGAACCAGGTCTTTGATCCTTTTTTTTTTTATGATTTTAATTAATTGTCTTAAAACTAAAAATCAAAAGAATATGTAATTTTTTGGGTAAAATGAAAACGATTAAGTTCTTTTTATGAAATTTGTTACGTTTCTACTTCATTATAACCTTTAACTTCACACTTGGATTGAAATTCTTAGTAAATGAAAATAGAATGAGAATACCTTATTAATAAGCGAAGTTGTAAATGACCACGATGAAGTTAATTAAATTGATTTAAAGCTTAAAATGAGAAAAAAATTACATTTAAATAAAAATTTTAATAAGTATATATATATATATATATATATATATATATATATATATATATATATACACTCAAAATTTTATTTAAAAAAAAAAGAAAATAAAAATAGATTGATGAACGCTCATATTTCATCCTCTTTCATTCATTTTCTACTTTTAAAGAAAATAATAGTGATGTGATATTTGCAATTTTTATTTTTATTTTACGAATTTAAAAATAAATTGTAATTGATTTTCAAGAAGAGAAGGTGGACCAAGAAATATCTGGACCTAAAAAAAGCGACTATTTAAAAATCAGCAATCGATATGATTATTTTAAATCTTAGATTTTATCCAAAATGAATAATAAATAATTATAATAAATGTTACTTACCATTTTAAGAAATATGTTTTAGGCAGAAAAATGAGGCAACACCTGTTTTGGGAAGTGCTCTCCATTTATGTATTACCTTTTTTTCTTGTAAACATATTTAGTCATTGTGTAAGCCCTCATTATCTACAAAATGAGTTTTATAATAGTAATTTTTTGAAAAATGTGTACTTAAGTCCCCGTTCAAGACTCGTTACTCCAAATAATATAGTTTTTAACATTAAATTTTGGGAGAAGATTTGGTAAAAAGTAAGAATTTTTTTGAATTTATTATAGATTATTTTATAAATAGAATTTTTTTGAATTTATTATAGATTATTTTATAAATAGAATGTGAGTTGAAAATGAATTTTAGAAAAATGAGATTTTGAATTAAGGATACATATTGTTGACCACAAAATCTGGCTGAACCTATGACCAACACGTCTCAGCTCCTCGCTCTTGAACACGTGGATCTCCTGCGCACTATGACAAACAATCAGTTTGCAAAGGGGGCCGAAGTGGCTCCCGTTTGCACTCTGATGCCAAAGTCAGTACTCATTTCAAGTGAATATATATTGGGGTGCGGGAAATGGAAATGTGTAAAAGAAAAAAAAAGGGAGTGAGATTTTATATATTGAGCTAGAGTATTGAATTACCAACCCCCTCTTTGGAGGCGAGAGTGTTCTATTTATAAGAGAAGTTTTGGTCTTAAGATGACTACATGTGGTAGATTTTACACGTGTCTTTACCCTAGCTATTGGAGAGGTGGAACAACTTCTTTGAAGTAATCATTGTATGTTTGGTAGGGGATGGGCACCTGTCACATCTTTTATAAATGCAACGTCTTATCAAGCTACAGTCAACTGGGGAAAGGCATTTGTTATTGACACCATCTGTTATCCCATCATCTATCCGAAGTGTTTCTATGGGACACCTCGGCTTGTTATAAACCAGTTCGGATAATAAAGGTTCGTGTGATTTTTCACCTTGGCAGCTGGCCCGAGGGATGCCTTAAGTTTTGGTCATGGGCTTAGGCCCGTTGGGCCCTTATTGGGCCTTTACTGGTGATTCATTGAGCTCCTTTTTGGACACGGTCTCAACACTACTCCCTTAAATTCGATGTGGTCATTTATGGACGGATCGAATTTGCCATAGGTTCGAAGCACTAGTCTTGTTCTGGTAACTTTCCGTAAGCGGACAGCCATAGGATTGTAGTCTTGCCCTAATTTCGTTATTTGTTATATCCAGTGTTTTATAATTATTCTGCAATCAATTGGCTGGGAATCATTACATAGCGCTACGAACGTAAGGCTCGGAATGCCATTCTTTAGTGAGGCTCGAACTCAAGGTAAAGTCGACATTCTACTCTTGCTTTCCCTTCCAGACGAAAGTTGGGATTACGCTAGCATATCTTTTAGGAGCACATTTAATACAAAGAGGCTGCTGGTATCTGTTTCCAAGAAATATAAAGAGGATGGAGGAGGACACCTTACCGCGCGTGATACACACTTTGGTAGATGAATGGTTTCTTCTAGAGGTGGCAAACGGGCCGAGCCGCTCGTTGGCTCGGCTCGTGAAAACACGAGCCGAGGGCGGCTCAGCTCGTCAAAAGATCGGGCTCGTGGACGAGTCAATCAGCCCCGTTGAACCACGAGCCGAGTTCAACTAGCAGCTCACCGGCACGAGCCACGAGCTCGTGCCGACGAGCTCAACGAGCCGGCGAGCAGAGCGGCTCGTTTTAAAAAAAAAAAAACTCGGCTCGCCGCTCGTTTATAAAAAAAAAAAAATCGTTTTTTTACTGTTCAAAAAAAAAAAATACAATATTAATATATAATATATTACAATTTACACAAAAAAAAAAGCTCTTGAAAAAAATAAAATAAAATAAAACAAATATTATATAAGGTGACCGTTCTGGTCACAACGGTCACAAGCTAGAGTGACCAGAACGGTCACTTTTGTGACCGTTCTGGTCACTTAAAAAAAAAATATATATATTTTTTTTGTTCCTACATTTTTTCCTATAAATACTACACTTGTTTCAAATTTTTTTCTACAATTCTACTACACTACATCTACTACAATTCTCAACTTTAATTCTTATTCTACATTACAAACTTACAAGTCTACTACACTCTCTTCTTTTCTTCTACTCTACCAATATTTTTATTCTATTTTCTACAATTATAATTTCTACATTACAAATATACCACAAGTTTGATATTTCAATTTAAATATCTCTGATTCTCTTAAATATTAAATAATATTAAATATATTAATATTCAAGATTTCAAATATTTTAGATATCGATTAGATTGTCGACTAAATCTAAATCAATGTAAGATCATAAGACGGTAAGACAAGAGGGGGGTTTTTTTTTTTAAAAAAAAATAAATGGTAAGACTTAAGAGGGGGGTTTTTTTTTTTTTTTTAAAAAAAATAACGAGCCGAGCTCGGCTCGTGGGCCAAGCCGAGCTCGGCCAGGGTCAAACGAGCCGAGCCTAAGCTCGGCTCATTTGACCCGAACTCGTTGCTCGGCTCGTCTGTTTGACGAGCCGAGCTTTACGAGTCAGCTCGGCTCGGCCCATTGCTACCTCTAGTTTCTTCCCTTCCTTCTACAGCTAGCGCTTTGATTAGCCCTTCCCCCAAGAGACGTGGGCTATCCACATCAATCATTCGGCTCAAAGACCAAGGGTTTGGGACCATTGGGTTCCCTATAAAGCCTCCTTCATCCCAGCATTTCTCCTTTACCAGTTTCTCAGAATTTTCGTAGTAACTTTTTCGCAAGAAATAATAGCATCCTTCCTTTCCTTGCAAGCCTTTCAGCATTTCTTGAGGATTTTCCACCCGAAAAATCGTCTCCACCATCCATCACCTTCCATTGGCGTGTTTTTCCTTTCAAGTGCATAACCTCGAATGTTCATTTTTTGAAGGTAAATTTCTTTTCCTTTGCATGTGCAAAACTTTTTCATTTCTAATCTTCAAGTGCAGGTTTGGAAACTTTGTTTTGCATTTTGTTTTCCTCTTGGTGAGTCTGTCCTATTTTTAAGAAAAAATGCAAAGAGTTGGGGGAACGGGTTCACAGGAACTGTTGGCAATGGCGATTTCTGTAAGAGGTTTCTGCCCAATGTCTTTATCGATTTTTAGTTCTCACTTCTTTAGGGAGCAGATTAAGAGGAGGAATAGAAAATATGGTAGTATAATTAACTTGGATGATTTTGACGTTGAAGAAGAAAAGAACCAGACCTACATGGCTCACCTATCATCCGAAGAGGAGGCCTCTTTGCGGGAACTCCGAAGCAAGCGAGATAGGGACTTGAGAAGGAGAAGAGGCAGCGGGCTCTTCTTCTGGTCATCAAGACCTGGGCTTAAGTATTAGGGCTCCATCTAGGGCGCATAGGGAAGAACTAGGACTATCTGAGGAGGAAATAGCCCAGGTCGAAGGTTGGGTGGACCTGGTGAACAATGTATCAGGGTATCTTGTGGATCCTGATCCGAACCCAGAGTCCTGGGAAAGTAGTGAAATTTCCTCAGAAATCCGAGGCATTGATTTGGCAAGTGCTTCGGCGAAATTCAGGATACCTGAAGGGTCAGATTGGTGCATCCCACACCTTCTGTCTGACCCTACAGTCCTCCCCCTGGTCAGGTGGTAGTGTGCTATGACGCTTTGTCCTGTGGAATGAGGCTACCCCTACACCCTTTTTTCAGGGCGCTGCTTAGGAGCTACAACTTGTATCCTTACCAGTTGGCTCCGAACTTCTGGACTCAGGCTGTGGGTACTTGGTTGGTGTGGCAAGAGGTCAACCCTGACTACCCCATCTCGTTGCACATCATCCACACCTTATACACCCTGAAGAAATCTGTTAGAAGGGATAAGGATGTGAGATCGGATGTCAAGGATTGGTACTACATGTCCCCCAGAGGCTCATATCCTCCTATCATCACTGGTCATCCTAATTCGATAAAGAATTGGAGAAATCAGTGGTTCTGGGTTGCGGGAGAGTGGCAGAGCTCGCCCGTGGACCCCACTCCGGATATCACCATTCCCCGAACTCTTTATTCCCCTAGTGAGTCTTGTCTTTGCTTTGCGTCTTTAAGTGTTGTGTGTTATTTACTTCTCATTTTTGCTCATCACTCTTAATTTTGTTTTCTTCCTTTGTTGGCATATGACAAGGTCCACCTTTGCCTGCCTCCTCTCCGACGTAGATTTAGCGGCAGTGAGGCGCCTGTTTTCCCACCGGGGTACTTTTCAGAAGGTCATCCAACAGAACAAACTCTTTGTCAAGCACGGCCTTATGAGAGCCATGAGTGAGTACAGTTTTCTCATTGTGTTTGTAACTTCTGTATTGGAATTCAGAGTCTCATTCTTCTTTCTTTCCTTCTAGGTTCCAAGGGCTTTCCTAAAATCTTTCTAAAGGGCCTTATGTCCAAGAAGATCCCTCCTGCCCTTCGCCACGACAGCGAAGTCAAGAGGAAGTAGAAAACAGTGTTTTCCAACCTGCAAGTAGGGGCTGCAAAGGAGGTATCTGAAGTGTCCACTGCCCAGCTTGAAGGTCCCCTTCCTGCGTTACTGCCTCCCCCAGCTTGCTACCTGTAGGCCCCCAGCAGTCAAACTTGGAGAAAGAGGTCGAACCCAAGGGGGTCACCATAACAGGGAAAGGGAAGAGGTCGGATCGTGGTGGCTCTAAGAGGGAAAGAGACTCTAAAAGTGCTTTGGTGTCATCTTCCCTATCCGAGGACATTTCCAAGCTCATATTTGAGGATGAGTCTGCCCCTTTGAAGAGGCTCAGGAGGGACAAGGATACCACCTCTGCACCACCGCCACCGGAGGCTCAAGACTTGGAGGATGAGTCTTCCGGGGGTGGCTTACGAAGTGACACCTGCTGCGGCCGAAGAGCTTAAGCAGATTAAGGCTAGTGTCCTTCCTAGGGACGTCACTTACGATCCCTCCCTGTTCGACTCCCCTAGCTCCCCTCTTGCTAGGGATGCCTTGGTCACTGAACAATTTTGGACTGAGGACTGGTCCGCCTTTTCTTCCAGCGCCACCCCATCTCGGAAACTACTCGCTGCCAAAGCTATGAATGCTAGAGCACTGACCCTCATAGATGAGGTGGAATCTTCTGTGATAGAAGCGCAGGGAGACAAGAAAGATGCGGAGACTGCACTTCATCATGCGGACAACATGCTGAAAGAGATCAATGATCTTAAAGATCAACTGTCCATAGCCCGCAAATCTTCATCAGAGGATAGGGCCCTTACAAAGCGCCTTCAGGAGGATAATGAAAAGCTAAGGCATGACCTCCGGGCCTCTGAGTCATAAGCTTGACGACTCCAACCACGCCCAGTCCATCACAGCTGAAGCCCTAGTAGAAGCAAATTCTATGAAGGGCAAACTGGCAGCCGAGGTAGCAAAAGTACCGCCAAAATGGAGAGGGAGGTAGAGGCTAGGAAGAAAGGTGAGGAGGATTATGCCTCCTTGAAGAAACACATTGACTCCAGAATTACTGAAGCCTTGAAGCGTACCATTGCAGCAAGGGTGGAGGAGGTCGTGGGGGGCAAAGTGGCGGAGGCGGTTCAAAATTTCAAGGACACTTTTGAGGAGACCCCTGAGTATAAAGCTATGCAGAGGGTCTTTGGGAACATCGGGGATAGGATGGCCTTGGGGGATGTAAAAGACGCTTTCCCAAACTTGGACATTTCCTAGATCGAGGCCTTATAGCCAGAGCCACAAGATTCAGGGGAAGAGTCTCCTACTGATATTCCTTCTGACTCCTGCCAGATTGTTCCAGGCGGAGACTCTGCGAAAGATGTCCTTCAATAAATGTGGTAGTAGTTAGTTTTTTTTTTTAGTTTTAGTTTAGATACATTTCTCAAATTTTGAATTGTAAATGTAACAATTTAATTAGCTCAATATTTTGATCATTTTGTGAAGTTCAACAGTTGTGTGCACAAATTTTGGTTTGTACGACGTCGTTGGTAAGAGTGTGAACTCTCTAAATGCCTCTAAACGCATTGTATATTTGATAGTCCCTCATATCTAAGTAGCTTAAGACATTCATATTTACTAGTTAGATCTGATTTGATGAATACTTGACCATATTCGTGTTATACTTTTTAGCACTCGCGATTCTATCTTCTTACGATTATTAGTTTAAACAAGCTGCTGCTAATGGTTTAATACTTTCAGCCAAGATGCAGTGAGCGCAACGCCGTCTTATAAGAGTCCCTTGTTTGACGAAGTTCAAGTATAGTATTGTCATCATTTTACTGTTGCTTGACTACCATAGGTAGAGTTGTACTTTTTCATGAACAAAAATAATTTTAGCATTTTTAACATTCGCCATGTTTAACGAAGAGCACTTGACGCAATTTTTAACGTAACTCGCTTCAAATTCTCATTAAATTATGTGGAGACATTATAATCATTCAAGGGGAACTTGATTTTATTAAAAATAGCGACAAAGGTGATCTGTATTCCAGGGGTTACACAAAGGAACTCCAGATAGGTCTTCGGTCATATATGTATCGGGTACCACTTCGGCAGTGACTTTTTAAGGGCCGTCCCAATTAGGACCTAGAGTTCCTACTCTTGGTTCTTGAGTGGAAGGGAGGATTTTCTTAAGGACCAAATCCCCAATGTTAAAGTGTCGACCTTTTAACCTTTTGTTGTAGTAGCGGGCCATTTTTTCTTGGTACCTGGCCATCACCACTTGGGAGTCACTCCGTTTTTTTGGGAGGAAATCCAAGTTTGCCCTTTGTGCTTCTTCATTTACCGCCTCGTCATAATGGATTTGACGAAGAGAAGGCACCCCAACTTAAACTGGACATACTGCCTCGGATCCATATGCCATGGAGAAAGGCGTTTCCCCTGTGGTGGTGTGCGAGGTAGTCCGAAGTACCCATAACACCTGTGGGAGTTCATCTACCCATGCACCCTTCTTTGATTCCAACTTCCTCTTTAAGGTATTCTTTATGGTTTTTTTCACGGCTTCCACCTGCTCATTTGCTTGTGGATGATGAGGAGAAGAAAATAATTTATTGATTCCCAAATCATCGCCAATTCATCAATACTTCTGTTTTTGAACTGTTTTGCATTATCACTAACCAATGAGTGCGGTGTTCCAAACCAGCATATAATATTCTTCCAGATGAACTTGGTAGTGTTGGCTTCAGTAATCCTCATCAGGGGCTCTGCCTCGACCCACTTGGTGAAGTAATCAATTTCCACTATTGTGAAACACTTGTTACCAGTACCTCGGGGCATAGGACCAATAATATCAACTCCCCACTTCACGAAAGGCCAAGGGCTGGTTAGCATAGTCAATTTTTGATGCGGCTGATGCGGTATGGTTGCATGCCTCTGACATTTATCGCACTTGCGGACGAAGTTATGGGAATCCTTTTGCATAGTTGACCAAAAATATCCATGTTTGAGGGCTTTTCGAGCCAATGATAATGCTCCAACGTGGTTACCACACATGCCCTCGTGAATCTCTCTCATTATATATTGTCCTTCCTCCGGCCCAACACATCGCAGCAAAGGATTGGTGTAGCTCCGTTTATAAAGTAGATCGTCCAAGAGGACAAAATATGCGGCATATCTTTGCAGTTTTCGAGCTACTTCCGGCTCGTCTGGTAGGGTTTGATGCTTCAAGTACGTCAGTATAGGATTCATCCAAGAACCTTCTTCTTCTATTGCCAAAATCTCTGCTCCTTGTTCGATGGAAGAGATCGGCATATGCTCAATTGGCACCAAATTGAGGAGCTCGGCATCCTTACTGCTTGCTAGTTTAGACAAAGCATCTACATTAGAATTCTCAGTTCTGGGAATATGAAGCAATTCAATTTTTTTCGAAGTGGGCAGCTAAGTCCTTTACTTTCTTCAAGTATGCAATCATGGCTGGCTCTTTGGTAGAGAACTGTCCGTCAAATTGGCTTACGACAAGCTGCGAGTCACTGCTCGCCACCACTGACTTAATTTTCAGAGCTTTTGCAAGCCTTAATCCAGCTAGGAGCGCCTCATATTCTGCAACATTATTCGAGGCCTTAAAGCCAAAGCGAATCGCGCTATGTAGCTTGTGTCCCTCCGAGCTCACGAGCAGTATCCCTGCCCCAGATCTTCCTTCAGCAGAGGACCCATCAACGAACAATTTCCATTCAAGGCTATTATCCGTGTTATCAATCATCTCCACCTCAAGCGGATGCGTGAACTCAACTATGAAATCTGCTAATGCTTGACCTTTTATAGCTGTCCAAGGCACATAATGCAGGTCGTATTGGCTAATTTTTATCGCCCATTTCATTAACCTTTCTGATATATCTGGTTTCTGCAATACTTGTCTCATAGGAAAGTTCGTGAAAACATGGATGGAGTGCGACTAGAAGTAGGGATGGAGTTTGTGAGTCGCAGTGACCAGTGCTAGAGCAAGTTTTTCCATGTCTGGGTATCGCGTCTCTGCATCCAGCATGGCTTTGCTTACATAATACACTGGAAGCTGATTCCCATTCTCCTCTCTGATCAAAACTGAGCTAACAGCCTCCTTTGACATGGCTAAATACAGGGAAAGCGGCTCGCCGAACTTAGGTTTAGACAATAGGGGCCTGACCTAGGAATGATTTCAGGTCAGCAAAGGCTTGCTCACATTCCGGGGTCCATTGAAATCATTTCCCTCCCTTCAAGACCTTAAAAAATGGCAAACATTTGTCAGTGAACTTAGAAACGAATCGACTTAAAACCCCAATTCTTCCCGTTAAGCTTTGCACTTCTTTTGGGCTCCGAGGAGAGCGCATGTCTAGTAAAGCTTTGATTTTATTCAGATTGGATTCAATCCCTCTCCTGTTCACCATGAATCCAAGAAACTTTCCAGACACTACCCCAAAAGTGCATTTCGCGGGGGTTGAGCTTCATCCGATATTTCCTCAAAATGTCAAAGGCCTCTGACAAATGGCGGACATGCTCTGTGGCGATCATACTTTTGACCAGCATGTCGTCGACATATACTTCCATGGTACTTCCCAACTGTTCTGAAAACATACGATTTACCAACCTTTGGTAGGTGGCCCCGGCATTTTTTAAACCAAACGGCATGGCTTTATAACAATAGAGCCCCCTATCCGTGATGAACGAGGTGTACTCCTCATCCTACTTATGCATGGGGATTTGGTTGTACCCAGAGTATGCATCCATAAAACCAGCATCTTATGTCCTGCTGTAGAATCGACTAATTGATCAATTCGAGGCAGAGGGAAACTATCTTTAGGACATGCCTGGTTTAAATTCGAAAAATCAATACATACTCTCAATTTCCCATTCTGCTTCGGAACCAAAACAGGGTTTGACACCCACTTCGAATACCGGGACTCTCTGATGAAGCCATTTTTCAATAGCTTCATCACCTCTTCTTTCAAGGCCTCATATTTATCAGAACTCATTGGCCTCCTCTTCTACCTATGCCCAGGGCTTCTTGGGTCAAGTTGGAGTCTATGACAGGCCACTTTAGGATCAATTCCGATCATGTCATCATGTTTCCATGCGAATACATCGAGATTTTCAAGCAAGAAGCTTTTCAGCTGATCTTTGTATTCAACTGGCGAATCTAGTCCAATTTGCAACTCCTTGATTGGATCAAGTGGATCAACACAAAAGTATTCCAGCCTTTCGGCTGGGGTAGAACAACTGTCTCTAATCATTCTTGGGTCCAGATCCGCCAGATCCTCTTCCGGCGTCTTTGTGGCATCTTCACTTTCTGAGGGCCCTTCACCCAATCTTTCAGGGTCTGGAACGGCCTCGGCCATTTCCACGTCACTAATCATGTTTAAGCTCCGGTCTTGAAATTTTCGAATAGCGTTTGTGTAACAGGCCCGTGATTCAGTTTGGCTCCCCCTAACAGTAGCTATGTCATGCTCCGTTGGAAACTTCATGCAAATATACTTCGTATGAGTCACAGCCCCTAAGTCAATTAGACCAGGCCTCCCAATTAAGCCGTGATAGGAGGAGGTTTTGTCCACAATTAAGAACTCCATGGGTATTCTAGAGAGAGTTGGAACCTGCCCTACTTCAGTCATAAGGGTTATGGATCCTCTAGGATTTATACTGTCTCCAGTGAATCCATATATTGGATCTGGGACTGGAATAAGTGGGGTACTAATCCCCATTTTATCAAAAGTTACCCCATAAATCACGTTCATCGAAGTACCATCATCCACGACAACCATTCCGAGCCACCACCACCCTAATAACCTGTAAGACCGCTTTTCATTTTTTACGTGCAATTTTAAATTTAACGTAATATTCATGTGAATGTTATTATAAATTATAAATTTATGATCTTTAATGTCTATAAGTTGAATTATTTTGCAGTGGAAGGACTTGGACGCCGTCTCGATCAATGTGCCAATTAAAATATTTATAAATTGTTTACGTACAATTACATGTCTAATTGTTTATTTTAATTGTTACTTACCATTTCTATTTTTATTGAGTAGTAAGTGCCTAAATTGCATTAAATTGAAGTTGAGAAAAGTTTGGGGACACTTTGGAATTTTATTTGAGGGTCGTGGACTTAAATTACCAATTTATGAGAGCTGAGGGACTAAATTGCAAATTTCCAAAACTTAAACAATCAAAACCTAAACCCTCCATTCTTCCCTCACTCACGCCTCTCAGTCGCTCTCTCTCTCTCGACACTCTCTTCCCGCAACCTTCCCTCCTGGCTCACGCCCACTCGACGTCAACCACCACACCTCCGGCGACCACAACCTCGGCCCCACCACTTCCCTGCCCTCGGTGAGACCATATTTCACCCCTTCACCGCTGCGCACACACGAACCGCAGTCACGCACACTGCACACACGGGTTTGCACGCACACACCCGCTCACACATACACAAATTCATATGGAATTGTATGTATATATTGATGTATATATGGATTGAATGTAAGTATATATGTATGTTCTCACAATTTTCAGATTTCAGATTGAGTAATGTATATAAACGTATGTATAGATTGTGTTGTAAACCTAAATTATGAAATTGGTAGCTTAGTGGACTGTTTAGTTAAAGTTTGAATTATAATAATAATTTTTTTATATATTTTCAGATTTAAGTTTTGTTAGATTTCGAATTATAATTGCTAATTTGGGGATTTGGTAATGCGTATGTATGTGTGTATTGATGTGTGTGTGTATATATATATATATATATATATATATATATATATATATATATATATATATATGTGTGTGTGTGTGTGTGTGTGTGTGTGTGTGTGTGTGTGTGTGTAATTTCCACAGTAATTTTTCAAATTCGGACTAAGTATGATTTTGAAATTTAATTGATTGATTTCAGTTTTTTAAATTTAGGTATTTAGTATTTATACGTATGTGTTAATGATAGGATTCGAAAATTATTAAATCGATTTGTTTAATTGATTTTCTTCTAGTTTAATGAATGGTTAAATTGAGAATTTTAGAATTTGGGAAAGTGGTATAAACGTGAATAAATTTCTGATTTGCTTTAAAGTATGTATATATATATATAAATTTCTGATTTTTGAGATTTATGAAAATTGTAGTTTAGTTAACTGTTTGGGTGAAGTTTGGATATATGTTGGTTTTTAAGATTGGTGAAATTGTTGGGACTTTATGGGAGTGGATTTTATAACGTTAGGTTAAATTATGTAAATTTGCGTTTGAGTTTGAATTTAAAAATGAGAGTTTCTAACGTGAATTGAAATTTATCCCTTATTCTCCAATATGAATTTTTGTGTGAACGTGAGTAATAATTATAATTACTAGATTTTGAGAAAATTGTAAAGTCGTGTACATTTTTCAAACTTTGGTTTTATTAAAGTACCTTAATAGTTAAGCTTATAATATTGAGTAGTTTTGACTTTTGAATAATTTGATAAGTGAGATTTCGATGTTTCTTACTCTTGAATTTAAACACTTATTTCGAATGTGATAGTATATGTGTTTGACATGATTTAAGGACACGTTGGAGTTAAATTGTGAGTCTAATAGAAATGTTAACCTCAGTTATGAGTTTTGTTTATAATATTGAATAGGATGATGAACGTGGTTGTTTCAAATCTAAAGTTATACCTTATTTATGAATGGATATAATTAGGAATTGTGGCACATTGACGTCACGGGCATCCGAGACTTTTCCACTTGCAAATTCAGAAACGGTAAATTACTAAGGACAGCAAGTAAGTAAACTTCCCCCTATTTTCATCAAAGTTGAATGTAAATGTGAAAGTTATGTGTAAATGACTGTCTTGCAACTTAATTGCTTTGATGAATTTCATTTACTTTGTGAAAGTATATGTTATTATTAAGAATGTTCAAGCATGCACATTATCATGTCATTGCATCATCAAGCATGCATTGGCATCGAAATTGGGAAGTGAAATGTTTTTAAATGAAAGAAATGTGTCAAGGTGCAAGTTTGTTCAAAAGTTATGTATCCCAAGTTTTTAAAGAAAAATGGGTGTACTTCTAGTTCATGAAAGTTGCGAGTGGGAAATGGGGCGCGGGGGACCGGCGTACCCGAATTAAGTCGCTTTGCGACGGAATGTTCAACCGTTTACGGTGGACTGTTAAACCGCTTTGCGGTGGGAAAGTGAATGTTAAACCGCTTTGCGGTGGGAAAGTGAATGTTAAACCGCTTTGCGGTGGGATCTGGTTCCAAATAAGTAATTGCCCACTGTATTCTGATTGACTAGAAGTTACACCAAGTGAGCTCACAATGGAAATGAAGTGAAAGTTTTGAAATGTTCGAATGTTCTGAAAAGTAAAGAAAAGGGGATACATGTATGGAATTTTTTAAAGCATTCATGTCATAAGCATGCATTCATGCATACAGTTTACTTACTGAGCTTTAGCTCACCCCAATCCCTCCCCAACATTTCAGGTGATGAAAGTTAGATGATCAGAGGGGAGCACTCGGTGGCTGACTCAGACAGTACCTGCTGTTGCCTTAATTAATAAAGTTAAATTTATTCAAGTTATCATTAAATTTATTCCTTCATTTATTGTTATTGATAATGTTTTGGTTGAAGTTAGTCTTGATTACATATGGGTAACGTATTAGGGGTTAAATTACCTCTTATTGCAATTGTCAATGTCTGTTGATTTTTGGAAAATCTTATGCTTGAGGAGTTTGGGGAATGAATGAATTGGTTTTGGCGATAATGAATGTGATTGATGCTTTTAAATTTTTAAAATGGTTTTTGATGCTCCTCTACAGGTTGGCTATGTCCAATTTATAGAGGAGACTCTGCCGAAATTTCGCTAAAATTTTATAATAGATAAATGAACATTTTTGTAGTGTAAACGATTTAAATTCCGCATGGTTTTAAATGATTTATTTTCGCATTAAAAGAAAAAGGGAAGTTAACACCTAGGTTTAAGATTCTTGAACTTGGGGTGTTACATAACCAGTGCATCATTATGTGGGAAGTGCACTCCAATAGAGTCATCATGGGTAAACGTGATAGATTCTGTCCTGAAAATCCCAGTAGGATGCGAATGGATGTGATAGTTCACGTTAGCGGGCTGTTTAGCCTCTCAGATATACCGTTTCTGGGAGTTATTGGTGCTTCCACCTGGATGGGGGCCTCCCAATATCATGTCAATCTCGCGAATCGGCGGATCATTTGTAGGCATAGGTGGTTCTCTTATATTTTTAGCATGTGCCGGGGAGTTATTCCGATCCTTGCCCCTGTCTCTTTGATGACCGTCAATCCTTTCTTTCGTTGGGTTTCTCCATGGAACCCGCCTATCAGCTCGATTGAACTTTTGGTTACTTGGCCTTTGCATTTTTCCTTTGTCAGGGGAAAAATCACCTCCCCTCCTTCCGTATGCCTTTTGGTCCTCAAACATGTGGATTTCCCTGCAATCCTCCGTTACGTGGCCATAATACCTGTGATACACATAGTAGGCCCCAATCATAGGCTGTTTTCCACTTCGGCTACCTTCTATTCTTCCATGGTCCGTGGGAGGATTCGGGGCAAGAGCATTGGAGTGCAAATTGGGGATAGCCTCCATGATCTCCGCCGCATAACTGGATCCGGTTCCCGAAAATGGATGTGTCACTCCACCTCAGTTACTGCCGAACCTATCCTTATTACCTCCTTTCCTCTGGCTCGCTTCATTGGGGTACCCAATATTGTATCTCCCTTGAGGATGGTTATCTTTGGCCCTAGCCATCTCTTCTGATACGATCTCCTCCTTCATCAGATCTACAAGGGCATTGTAATCCCTCGACTTTCTGCTTCGAACATCCTTCCAAAACATGCTTGTTATGTCTAGGCCTCCTTTTAATTCGGAAAACATCTCTGCTTCGGTGATGTTCTCACAAATGTGCATTTATTCTTTAAACCGAGCTAGGTAGCTCTTCAAAGACTCCTCCCTTCCTTGCCTTAAATCCTTAAGGCATTGGAGTAGGAGTTGACCGGGCCTGGAGGAAACAAAGCCATTTTTGAATGCTGCCTTCAAATCTCTCCAACTGTGGATGCTACCAGGAGGGAATTTTTTATACCATCGTATTGCACTTCCCTCAAGTGTTAAAGCGAAGGCTTTACACTTCAGTGTCGGAGTGGCTCCGGCTATTTCCATACTGGCGCGATAATTCAACACGTGATCGTCTGGGTCACCTCTGCCAGAGTACTTTGTTATTTTTGGCATTTCAAAGTCATGGGGCACCGGGTACTTTCGTATGCCCTCCGTAAAGGGGCTTATTTTGTAAGACCACTTATCATTTTATGTGCAATTTTAAATTTCACGTAATACTTATGTTAATGTTGTTATGAATTTTAAATTGGATGATTTTTATGTTTATGATTTGAATTATTTTGTAGTGGAAGGACTTGGATGCCGTCTCGATCAATGTACCAATTAGAAAGTTCATAAACTGTTATGTGCAATTTTATTTGATTAATTGTCTTATTACCTAAGCATGCTATTTTTTCTAATTTTATTGTGTTACATAGAAAGTTGGGGGTAGTTTGGTGGTGAGTGGAGAGTAAATAGAACATAGGGACTTAATTATGCACATAGAGAGAAACGAGGGACCAATTTGTAAATTACCAAAATTTATACCTAAACCTAACCTAAATCAAGCCTGACACTCGGTCTCTCTCTCTTGGAACCCCGTCTCGCCCTCTCCGTGCCTCTCGTCTCTCTCACCTCTCTCACATATACCACCACTCCCGCCTCTCCTTCACGCCAGCGCTTCAACTCCAGTCACATGCCACCACTAGTAAGACACCTTCCCCTTCATTTTCTGCGCACACACTGACTCGAGTGCACCACACACACGGCACACGCAATCGCACACACCCACAGCACACGACACACGCACGAGCACACACTTGAACATAGACATGTCATTTCTTATATGTATGTATATATTCATATTAAATATGTGAAATTTCCAAATTTCAGTGTTAGATTTAAACTGCGATTTGTGTATATATATATATGTCTAGATTGAGAATTGCGATGATGATGCTAGTATCTATGTCTAGATATTGAATGTATGTATTGTTCAGATTTTAAATGATGAGGGTATTTAATTGACTTTCTATTGGCTCATTGTTGTTTTAAATAGAAATTTTCAAATTTGGGATTTCAAATAATAAGGTTGTTTAAATTGAATTTTTAGTGTACATTTTAAATTATTGTTGTTATTTTCAGATTTATTAATTTATATGGATTAATTTCACATTTCCAAAATTTTGAATTTTGTTAATTCAATTGAAAGGTTCCCTGTCATTTTTGAGAATTTATAGATTTCGAATAGTTAGCATGCTAATTGGAATTGTCTTTGTAAAATTCAAGTTGTGATGAAGATTCCATAGCTTTAAATGTGATTTTTGGAACTAAAAGCATATTTTATGAACGAATTGATATAATTAGGAGAATTGGTACATTGACGTTACAAGCATCCGAGACTTTTTCCCTTGCACATTCAAAAACGGTAAATACTAAGAACTTCAGGTAAGTAAACTTCCCCTATTTTCATTGAAGTTAAATGTTTAGTGTGTAATTAATGTGCTTAAATTATATTCTTGAAATTTATTTTACCGGTGATGCTTTCCATGAACTTTATACGCGTATGTGTTATTAAGGGAATGTTTAAGCATCCATGTTATCATGTCATTGCATTGTCATTGGGGAAGTCAAATGATTTTAAATGAAGAATGTGGTAAGTTCAAGTTTTCTCAAAATGCATGTATCCCAAGTTTTAAAAAGGAATGGGTGTACTTCTATGTCATGAAAGGTGTGAGTAGTAAATGGGGAGCGGGGGACCGGCGTATCCGAATTAAACTGTTGTTGCGGTGGTGAATATTAAACCATTTCGCAGTAACGATTGCTAAACCGCTTGACCGTGGCAAATATTAAACCGCTTTGCGGTGACGATTGCTAAACCGCTTGGCGGTGGCAATATTTTAAACCGCTTTGTGGTGAAGATTGCTAAATCGTTTGATGGTGGCAAATATTAAACCTCTTTGCGGTGACGATTGCTAAACTGCTTGACGGTGGAAAATTTTAAACCGCTATGCGGTGGAAAAGATAACCTGGTTCTAAATAAGGAATATTGCTCACTGCACTGTGATTGGCTAGAAGATACACTAATTAAGCTCACGATAGAAATGAAGTTAAAGTTTGGAAAGTATGAAGTCTTGAAAAGTAAAGTAAATGGGGATAATTACTTTGAATGGTCTAAGGCATTTCATGTCATGAGCATGCATCACGTGCTTAAAGTTTACTTACTGAGCTTTAGCTCACCCCAATCCCTCCCAAATATTTCAGGTGATGAAAGCTAGATGAGACGAGAAGAGCATTTGGTGGTAGGCTCAGGCTATACCCGCTTCAATTTTCTTTAAGATAAAGTTAAAATTAGAATTTAATTAAGTTCATCATTAATTATTTCTTGATTCATTTATTTTTGATAACTGTTTGGTTGAAGTTAGTTTAAATAAGTATTGGCACTGCATAAGAGGTTAAATTTCCTCTTATTTCAGTTGTTAAGGTTTATTTACTTTGAATTATATTATTGAGGAGTTTGGGACTTTGGAAATGGTTTTGATGATGTTTGAGATTGAATGAGTTGAGATATATGTTTTAAAATGGTTTTTGATGTCCCTCTACAGGTTGGCTATGTCCAATTTATAAAGGAGACTCTGTCGAAATTTCTGTAGAATTTATAATAGAAAAAAAATGAAAATGTTGAGGTTTTACATGATTTGTTCTCACATTTAAGTAAAGGGAAGTTAGTGTTTGAAATGTTTTATTTCCGCATTTTAAGAAAAAGGAAGTTAACATACCTAAGTTTAAGATTCTGAACTTGGGGTGTTACATATTTCCTCTTCATCATCCAGCTCGTATGACGGTAATTCACTGTTCTCACCATGGTCGGAATTCATCGCGTCATGGTATTGGTCGTAGGGCGGTTGAACGTAATCCTGCCCCCGCGGTGGTAAAACTCGGCCGTAATTTGGCCTTTGAAAGGTCGGAAGGCCACCCTGAGATTGGGTCCGAGCTGCTTCTGCTCTTCTCTCCCGCCTATTTCTAGGCTCATGTGTGGGGCTCAATTTTTCCGCCCCTGCATCATACCTATCTCTAGGCATTTAGCTCCGTGAAAGGGCTTCTTCAGCCCGTTGCTCCCGCCTATTTCTAAGCTCAGCTGCACTGTGTCGCCCTTGGTCTGTTCGGCCTCCTCATTTTCCCCTGAATAATCCCCCTATTCAGCTAAAAACGCTGCCAGACTTTGAAGGCGAAGCCTCCCTATGGTTAATAGGGGGTTGACCTTGTTCTCTTGGTGCTTCATGCGCCGGGTTTTCTTCATTGAAAGGAACAGATTCCACCTCGTCATATGCCTGTGGATCTTGATAATAATACGAGGCAGTGGCAGCATCAGATGGTGAGTAATGTGGCTGCGAGTACCGCGGGGGCATCATGGGTTCGTTTATAACATACCCTCTAGCCATATGAGCATTCATCGCTGCAGTTTGTTCTATCTGTTGTTTCTGCATTTTCAACATCTGGCTGCCATGCGAGTCATATCTCGCAGCATGCGGCGATTCCGGTGTCGGCGTGGAGGGTTAGGTTGGGCCACCCCCTCATTTATGTCCTCAAGAGGTCTCTGGGGAGCCTCCTCCTCACTGTGTTGTTCCCCTCTGTTTCTTCGAGGGTTGACATCGTTATCACTTTCATTCATGTCTATAGCAATTCGTGAACTTATATTTCAAAGCTTCGAGTTCTAGCATTTTTCAGGGTTAACAAACTTATATTTCAAAGTTTCGAGCCTTCTTCAGGGTTACCAAACTTATATTTCAAAGTTGTAAGCCTTCTTCAGGGTTATCAAACTTATATTTCAAAATTTTAAGCCTTCTTCAGGGTTACCAAACTTATATTTCAAAGTTGTAAGCCTTCTTCAGGGTTACCAAACTTATATTTCAAAGTTTTAAGCCTTCTTCAGGGTTACCAAACTTATATTTCAAACTTTTAAGCCTTCTTCAGGGGGTTATTCACCTTTTTTTTCAAGGTTTTTATGGTTCTTCACCCTTTTCCCAGAGGTTATCCGCCCTTTTTCAAGGTTTTGTGTTGCTTTTTACCACGTGATTTTGTGGTTAGAAGTGTGGTTTCTCACAGACTGCGCCAAAATGTTGACCACAAAATCCGGCTGGACCTTGGACCAACACGTCGCAGCTCCTCGCTCTTGAACACGTAGATCTCCTGCGCACTATGACAAACAATCAGTTTGCAAAGGGGGCCGAGGTGACTCCCGTTTGCACTCTAATGCCAAAGTCAGTACTCATTTCAAGTGAAAATATATTGGGGTGCGGGAAATGAAATGTGTAAAAGAGAGAAAAGGGAGTGAAATTTTATATATTGAGCTAGAGCATTGAATTACCAACCCCCTCTTTGGAGGCGATAGTGTTCTATTTATAGGAGAAGTTTTGGTCTTAAGATGACGACATGTGATAGACTTTACACGTGTGTTTACCTTAGCTATTGGAGAGGTGGAAAAACTTCTTTGAAGTAATCATTTCTACGTTTGGTAGGGTATGGGCGCCTGTCACATCTTCTATAATGGCAACGTCTTATCAAGCTACAGTCAACTGGGGAAAGGCATTTGTTATTAACACCATTTGTTGTCCCATCATCTACTGGAAGTGTTGTTATGGGACACCTCGGCTTGTTATAAACAAGTTCGGATAATAAAGGTTCGTGTGATTTTTCACCTCGGCAGTCGGCCTAGAGGTGGCAATGGTCCGAGCCGAGCCAACTCGGCCCATGGCTCGTAATGCTTGGCTCGTCAAACTGACGAGCCGAGCAACGAGCTCGGGTCAAACGAGCCGAGCTTAGGCTCGGCTCGTTTAACCATGGCCAAGCTCGGCTCGGCCCACGAGCCGCGAGCTCGTGGGCCAAGCCGAGCTCGGCTCGTTTAGCTCAATATTTTTTTTTTATTAAATAAACCTCTCTTACCGTTTTTTTTTTTTTAAAAACAAACCTTCTTGTCTTACCGTCTTAAGTTTATTTATTTAGTCGACAATCTTCGATAACCAAAATATTTGAAATCTTGAATACTAATAAGTATAAATATAAGTATAATATTAATAAGTAATAAGTTATGTATTAAATAAATTATTAATAACTTAATAAGTAAAAAAAAAAAAAAAAAACAATGTTTTTTTTTAGTTTTCAACGTGAAAAAACGACGTTTAAATTTTTTTTTTTTTTTTTACACGAGCCAGCGAGCCGCTCGGCTCGCCGGCTCGTGTTGGCACGAGCTCGTGGCTCGTGCCAACGAGCCGCTCGTTGAACCACGAGCCGAGCCAAGCTCGGCTCGTGGTTCAACTACAATGTTTGGCTCGCCCATGAGCTCGTCCGTTTGACGAGCCGAGCCGCCATTGGCTCATGTTTTCGCAAGCCGAGCCAACGAACCGACGAGCGGCTCGGCCCGTTTGCCACCTCTAAGCCGGCCCAGAGGGATGCCTTAAGTTTTTGTCATGGGCTTAGGCTCGTTGGGCCCTAATTGGGCCCTTACTGGTGATTCATTGGACTCCTTTTTGGACACGGTCTCAACACATATAATGGCTGTTTTTTTTTTTTTTTACCAAGTAAACAAAATTGTAATAGTTAGGAAGTTGAATGACTTACTATAAAAACTTCAACAACTATTTGCATAACTCATTTACATAACTATTCAATTTGAATGATTATTGACGTAATTAATCTTTTCAAAATATAATTTATAGATTATCACAAATTAATTTATCAATATGTGAATTGTACTATTCGAATTGGTACTAACTATCTTAATAAAATATTCGATATTTAAATATATTAAACAAATATTTCATCTCATATGTACTTTAACATTACAAATTAAATATACTTGGTCCTATATTTAAATGAATGTAATAAATGTACATCTAACTTTATATACCAAGAAATAATCTATGCATCTCAATTTATAAAAGAAACGAGGTTGTTAACTCACAAGACATAAAAATTTATCATTTACCCGTATGTAATTGATTTTTCAATAATCAGTTTTTCAGAACATTCATTCTCAGTCTCACATTCTTTAAAAAATTATCTTTTACAATCTTTCATACTACTTAACTACACGTTCTAAAAAATCACTTTTCACATAATCAAATCTCAAAAAATGAAAATCAAATAGTTAAGATCCGTAGAAAACGATCTACAACATAAAACCACGATCAATGATATAAATTAGAAAATTAAAAAAAAAAATCATATATACGAACTATCAAATATTCAAAATATTCAAAACGTATTCAATAATTTCCAATACAATGTGACTTCCCATTTTCCACCCATTAATCAAAGGGTAATAGTCACGTTCCTAGGATTTCATCATTTTTTTTGGCTACTGGTAGCATAAAACACAACTGAATTTATTTATTAAAGGGTTACTAATATCACGCAGCGGAAAGAAAATCAACTTTCTTGAAATCTTTGAATACATGAAAAATCCTTATACTTAATCACTAATTTAAAAGATCATTAGCAACTCAAAGAAATTCATAGGAACATAACATTACTTGAGATTTTCATCTACTTATCGTATTATACTAGAGTTCTCATACATTACCAAACAAACTTACCCTTTCTTGCTAGAGTTTTCTCCCTTGGATATTACAAAATATACTTCTCATAATACTATCCCCATTTTTATCACTCCATGAGCAAAAGAATGGAATGATTTACATGATACACAAAAGCCCTTAGGTTATTCTTCCTTCCTTACTTACCTAGAGTCCAAAGGACTCTTCTACAACAAAAGTTTTACATCTTACTTACTCTTTAAGAAATAAAAACTAAGACACCCTTTGGTTCGTAGGTAGAGGCGTCATACACATGCACGGTCTTATACATCCTTTCTTTAAAGTACATCCCCGACCAAAACGGAAAATGAGCCCACACTTCATGACGTGTAATGATATGATACTCGGTGTCGTCATGAGACGTCCTTCCCCAAGTCTTTACAATCTCAAAGAGCTTGCGTTCCATTTCCTATAATAGTCATGAAAAGACTTATAAGCTATGAAGCTTAGTGAGCAAAGTGGTAGCAAGCAAGTATAATTCATGTACTTAAATTAACTTTACCTCTGAACTTTGTTAATTACCTTGCAATCGCATAGTTAAGGAAGCTATAAATACATACTCATAAACACAACATATAAATTCATCATCCTCAATATCAAGTTAGTAATCTTACCATGGATGTCCAATATCACAGGAATTATTATTAATCTCTCCTATCGTTTATCTTTCATTTTCTTTATATGAGTTTAAAATCTTGCACATCAAGCATAAAACATCATATTCACTTCATCATCCACAAATATGCAAACATAAGTACAATGTATGAGATGCTATGCATGATGATCAAAATTTTTGTTTACCTTATAATATTCTTTCTTTCTTTATCTTTCTCTTTGGGCCCTTCCCTATTAGGGTCGTACATCGCGCGCATTATAAGTGTACCTACGACACAATGTTACAAATTGGTGTTCTTTTACTCCCCAAGTACAAAAGACTTGGCTATTATTATTTTTGGGATTGCTAGCATAAATGAGGCACTTACCCCCTCTAAGGATGTCTCGAGAGATACTTACCCCTCAAAGGTATCTCACAGCCCGTGACCAATCGGGGAGCCTTTTTCCCTAGATACTACGATCTAAATAGGGCGTTCTTGCTTATTCATGATCAATATTCGTAAGTGTAACATAGTTTTTAAGGTTTCTTGATCATGAATGTATATGATGAAATGATATGACAATTTTTCTCAATCATCTTTTGAAAACTTATAATGATCGAACTTATTTCCTAGACATAGTGCCTAACTTATATGAAAGACAGGAATTAAATCTTTTTGCATTGTAAACAACCTTTTCCTAGATTTTTATGTATAGATACACAGCTTCTTTCATTCTTAATATTCATAAGTTTCATCAAAACATATTTGGTGGAAACTACACTTCTCACAATGTGACACAAACCTTATCAAGAATGACGACAGATTAATTTTTCATTCTCAATAGCACATTTCAGTCTTGTTTGTTCATTCATTCATTCCTTATTAAATTTTATAAGAAGATTAGACCATATAATTTCATTCATTTGGTATTAAATATGGAACATTAAACACATCCAAAGTTATAAGATGTTCTGCCCAGCTTCCTACTTGAATTAGTAAAGCTAATAGGTTCTAACTTTCATGTATTATAGAAAGATATTTCATCCTAAGCAACCAAGGATAGGATTTAATGTGTTCAACTTTGAAAAACTTATGCTAATTCCTTCCTAATACTCAACATTCCAGATTTCCAAACTTATTAATTCTGTTGGGATTTTTAATCATCCACCATCAACCTTTTATTTCTTATACCAAAGATTTTAGAAGTAAAGACAACACAATTCATAATCTCATCCATTATCCCCTTCATCTCTAGGCTTATTAAGTGAAATTTATTTCTAAATTTATAACCAACTATTAATTTGATTCTTGTATACATGCATAACAGATTCTTATGACAGATTTTTATGTTAAACTTGAAGTACCAAATACATGCATGGCAAATTAAGGATTCTAAGTATTTCTTCCATTTTAAATTATATTTATCACTTGAGTAGATCTTCAAGTCTATAAGAATGTATTATACAAATCCCTGAATACTTTAACCAGACATAACATCAACTTATACAACCATTCAAGCATAATTATAAAGCACGGAGAATCATATTTCACTTTACTCACTCAATGTAGAAGGTTCTCCTTGGTAATGTATCCTGAAATTATAGTAGTTACAACTATAAACAAGTTAGAAATTTGGGGGATTAAGCTCTAGAATCTGTTTTTTTACTTAAATAAGAAAATTTATTCTAGAACATTTCCCTTTTTTGACCAGAAATGCCAAAATCTGTGTTGACAGATTCGGAGGCTACTAGTAGCGTCCGAGTCTACTGTTTTAAAATTCTGAATTTTAGTATTGATTTTTGGATTCCTGGCACCGCAAAAGCATACAAGTGATGAATCTCTTACTATATGAGTGTTCATTGTTTGTACATTCATAGATTAAAAGAAAAATGTAAGAAGAAATGCATTAAACACTTAAAATTCTGAATTTTTGGAAGGGTATTATACCTAGTTCTGTTGTGGACGAATTTTGGGTTTAATTTTGATAAAAATGGAGTATTTAAATAGATCTTAAGTGTTAAGACGTGTTTGGTTTTGGGTTATTTGTCAATTCCAGCTTATTTAATGATTTATATTGTTTTTGTATTATTTCAACGATTATTAATATGTATATTTATCGCACTTGTATTCTGGAATTAACAAGCTCAGCCAAACAGGTTCTAAAGGCTTATAATTGTTTTTGGACAAGTGTCCCACCTATCCAATATAATAATGATAAATTTCCCAGATTTTCTGTCTCGATTGACCACTTTTGGACCAATATTTGTAGGTAACGACATCCATTTTGGTCAGTCTGTATACCATTGGAAAGTTCACGCTACAAGCTTTGTAAGGATCACACATGCAAAGAAGATCGATCATTACATAGTTCATACCACTTGTCCAAAGTTGGCTGCTCGACAGGGTTCCACACTTGGTCTCATTTTTAAAGTTTTCACCATTCTACGTAAGCAGGTTTGACTCAATTTTTAAGATAACTCCCGACCTCATATGCACTCAAATTTGATACCAATACATTCACCTCGTGGTGTTCTATAAGGTGGTTTGACCTGCATTGGTAATGGGTAAATACACGTTATTTACCAAGGTCTCAAAGTCGGGCTCATAACAATGACAATTCTGTAAATTAAGCTAAGTTTTTCCCAAATTATCAGCTTAATCCCTTCTTATAAAATTATGTCTAATTGAGTCCAGATAATATCCATAACTTTATTTTATGCCAATTTGGTCCCCCAAAATCATGGTCAATGAAATTTATTGCCCTTTTTCTCAAAATTCCATCGCTTTCCCATCATTGAAATATAATATTGACTACTTTTAAAATAGAATACTTAAATCAAATCTTCTAATTTATATAAATTTAAAGCACGAAATTTTCGGTGTGTTACAGTAATGTTATTGGAAAAAGACTATTTTCATATGTTTTAAACAAGCGTGTTTGACCGCATCCTATTTTGAAATAAAATAAGTTTGCTAACATGCCTCTATTTTTATTTGATATAATTTGTTACACTGATTGTTAAAGTCTGTAATATATATTTTGCATATTTTGAACATAAATTAATGAAAAAAAATGAGTAAATAAATAAATAAAACTAATTTTAAAATGACAAATGAATTGATAGAAATATGAAGTTGTAAAAATTATTCGTACTAAATTGAATTTTCCTAAAAAGATCGGATATTTATTATTTCTTTTAGTTTGATAAGAAAAACAACTCAAATTGAAATTAATTATTTATGATGAAATTAAATTTAGTTAAGAAATTGTAAATATCATAGTAGGACTTAAATAAAATAATTTTGAAATAATGGGCTATTAAGAAAATGTACAAAATAAAACTTTTACATTTAATATTTTGTGTGATTTTAGGGACGGTACTCTCACTTGTGAGTTTGTATTAGAGTACGTTCTCGGTGAGATCTTTCATTTGACACTCATATGACATATTTTTTGAATTCAAAATAATAATATAATTATAAAAAATATTCTGATTCATTGAAATACTTCAATTTCAGAAAGACAGTTTAGGCGAGAAAAGTTCTAAGACCTGTTTTTGGGAAGTGTCTTCCCTTTATAAATTATAAAGATGTTTCGATAACTGAAACTAGTATATTGCTTTTCGACGATGGAATTCGATAGTAATATCCGTTTCAGCAAATATCATATTGAAACTAAATTAAACAATAGTTATATACTTTTTCGATATTTACATTTTTATGTTCTAAATCACCGATGTCAATGTAAAATTAGGGTTAAGTGAGCGTGAGTGAGAAAAGAGAGAGGAAAATGAACTGGAAGGAGAAAAGTGATGAAGAAGACGATCAAAGAAGTATTCAAAGTGAAGATAGAAAATAAGAAATACGATAGACATAATCTTTTTTTACGATCGTAGGGGTCGATGATAATTTATAAATTCTTCATATTTTTAATTTTAATTATACATTTATAATTACTATTCAATATTGTGTACATATTTTAAGGAGTTCACTACTTTTTAATTACTAGTTGTAAACACGTGTTTTGCATATGTCTTGTAAAAAGGATGAATGATACAAGTAATGTTTTTGAAGTGCTAATACTGTTTTTGAAAGTAGTTGATGTAATTGATATTGTTAAAGAAAAAAATTGTAAATTGATTCAAATTTTTTATAAATTAATATTTTATTAAAAAAATTCTCTAAATATATACTAGATAATTGTTTAAAATGTCAGTTTAATAAAGAAATTTCTTATATATCAAAAATTGAACACACACCATAAAATATTGGACAAATAAAAATTATTTATAAAATATTTATGTTAAGTCGCGGGAAAATAGTGTACAGACAGATCGAAGTTTTTCTTCTTTTCTTAATGCTAAACAAATGAAAAAAATATAATAATATGAAATTATATAACAATATCGTAAATTGTTAGATATATTATTTCTGATTCCATGACTATTGTTGAGACCAAGTCCAAAAAGGAGTACAGTGATCCACCAGCGAATGTTCAATAGAGGCCCAATGGACCTTGACCCATGGCTAAAGCTTAAGATGTCTTCTTGGGTCAATTGCCGAGGTGGTACAATACGTGAACTTCTTTAACCGAACTGGTTTATGACTAGCCAAGGTGTTTTATGTTTAGACGGAGGACCTCCTTAATAATAGCTCGGATGAGTGATGAGATAATGGATGGAGTCAGAGATGTGACATCGCCTTTATCAAAAAGTGACAGGAGCCCATCCCCAACCAAACGTAGCAATGATTACTGTCAAAAAGTAAGATTCGCTTCTCCAAAAGTTAGGGTAAATACACGTGTAAAGTCCGCCACGTGTCGCGATCCAAAACAACAAATTCCTCTATAAATAGAGCACTCCTCCTACTTTGTAAAGGGTGAGCAATCTGATACTCTGAACTAAATATTTTATTCTCACTCCATTTTCTCTCTTTTACACACATATATTTTCCGCACTCAATTTATATTCCCTTGAAATTAGCACCGACTTTGGCATCGGAGTACAAACGGTAGCCACATCGGTCTCCTTTGCAAACTAATTGTTTGTCACAGTGCGCAAGATGTCCACGTGTTCAAAAGGGAGGAGCTGAGACATATTAGTTCAAGGTCCAGCCGGATTTTATGGTCAACAACTATTATGAATTTAGAGAATTATATATCAATTTCATTGAAAAGATTAACGAACATTCTTTGTTTATTTATGGGTTCAAGGGAACCCTTAAAAAATATAAGATGGAAATTAATAATAATAATAATAATAATTAAAGAGAATACACACAAACATACGTGTTTGCTCTATTGTTCGAGGTGGGCAATAATTATTAATTATGTTGTCCACCTTCAATAGCAAAGTGTCAAGTGTCCAATTTAAAAATTAATCGGACACTTAGTGTATTTCACCCCAGAAAAAACTAAGTTCTAAAAATGTTAATTTCAGCTATATTTAACTCGTGTTTGGTATACTAAAAATTTTAATTTTAATTTAAATCAAAGTTGATATTTAGCCTTCGTTTGATCCTCATTAAAATTTCCCCTTTTTTTTACAATATTCAATTTTAACCACACATTTAATAACAAAAATTCTACACATAAATTTAGAACTTCTCTTTTATTTTCAATTTCATAATATGACATCAATCACTATTCAAAACAATTTTTTCTACAAATAATGTACATCAAATAGAGACTTAGCCCCTATTTAATTTTCATTATTTAAAAATCATGATTTTCTTTCTCTTCTTTTTAACTATACATTTATCGATAAAATAATATTAGACAAAATCCAAATAAGATTTCATACTTTCTAACTACATATTTTTTTTAAAATCACCGTTCAAAATCACGAAACTCTTTAAACAAAACAAAACGTACCCTTAATTTTAACCAAAAAATTTACGGAGACTCACAATTTTATAAACATATTTCATCAAATTTTATCAAATTTTTATTCATACCAAATAGGGTTTCAGATCGGGAATGCCCTGTTCAAAGAGGCTTACGTACCAACTGTAATATATTGCCACATTTAGTCAATGGTTTGACTAAAGGGATCCTATCCACAAGTTCCATCTACAATAACAATATCTATCCATCCAGAGGAGGTAAGTTTTATATTATAATATTGTTCCTCTTAAATAATTTTATTTAAAGAAATCTATATTATAATTATTGACATTTAAAGAAATCGTTTGCTATTAATAATAAAATCTTACGACTGTAGCATATATTCGGTTTATAATTCATATTGCTCGATTTATTTCTGACAGATTTATAATGTGAGATCGAATTCGATGAATAAAAAGATTAGAACACGTGATTATTCATTATATTTTGTGCTAGTTTGAGAGGATAATTAAAAACTATTAGACGGAAATATCTTTAAAAAACATCATCTTTGATCTTATTGTATCAATTTTTTTACTAAAAATATGAAGCATTTGACAATTTCATACAATTTTTCTTTGGATTCCCTATTACGTGTTTATTGTCAGTTTGCGCTGCATGCTAAATGCCTAAATCTATGATTCTATTGACAACTCTTTTATTTGATAAAATTGGTACTGTTCACACTTGGTGTGTTGAATTGATACTTTTAAAATCTTCTAAACACTTTCAAGAATTTAAAAAATTTAGGTGTATTAATTGAGACTTTTTAAGAGTTTCTAGAAGTCTCGATGTATGCAATTATATCATTTTATAAGTCTTTAAAAGTCACATGATATTCAAAGTGTAAACGAATTTTTAAGATTTTTATTAAAGTCCTTAGGGTACTAACTTTTAAACAGATTGTTTTAAAAAAAATTAAGCAAAGGGTACAAAAATAAAGATTTAAAAATTGTCTCTTATTTATCCAAGATTTTAGGAAGATTTGGAAAAAAAAAAATCAATTTATATTTTCTATTTTTATATTATTCAATTCTTCTTAATTTTCTAAGAATCTTACGATTATGATTAAAAATTTATTATTTTTTCTTCTACTAACTAATTTAATTGTTCTCTTTTTTCTTTTATCCCTATTTTATTGTATCTTCATTCTCTACAAAAAAGAATTCTTATGACAATTTTTCCTTTTCGTCATTCAATTTTATTTTATTTTTGTAAAAGATCAATTTGTAATAAAAAAATATTTGTTGTTAAATTTAATTATATTGATAAGGTATTATTTTTTGAAAGCCTAATATATTAATAATACTAAACAATAGGATTTTTTTTTAAAAAAAATAGTTGAAATATTATATAAATATATATTTTATATTTTTTGTTATTTATTTATCTAATTAAGTTGATTAATTTTTTTTATTCTTTTTAAAATATTTTAAATATATGGTAGAAGAGCATGAAGATGTGAGAATTCTATTTAAATGAACAGATGTGATTCAAGTACAAGCCTTTGTACCTACACTATATATGGACCTGTGACTTTTTTCATGTCTTCAAAAGTCTTATGAATTCTAAATAAAAGTTGTGAATTTATCCACAAAAGTATTCGAAAAACTTCCAATGATTTCATAAAATTCTATGAAAGTTCACGAAATCAACAAAAGTTCTCATTTTAGAGTGATAAATTAAGACTCAAGTGATCATGGATTAGGTAACGTGCAAGGTAATTTATCATTAGGGTGTGTTCGAAAGGCCATATTTTCATGGAAAAGAAAAATTTTCAAGACTTTTTGCAATATTTTTTGTTTGAAATGCATTATTTTCTTGGTAATTCATTTTCTCTCTTTTTCCTCCACGCGCGCGTGTTCCCTCTTTTTGGTGAATTGGTTTTTCTAGTCAACTAGTAGAATTTAATTTTCAGGTAAAATTTTTAACTATTTTCGTCACGTTTGATCATTTTTGTTCTTGTTAATTAATTTATTTTTTGCCCAAAAATTAACATTATTATTATCAAGTACAAATGTGTGAAAAAAAGTTTAAATTTTTTTTTTTTACTAAAATAGCTAAATTTTACTTTATTTGCCATGTAAAATAATGTTAATCAAACAACAAAAGTTAAAATTTTTTTCACTTTTTTCACTTATAAAATTAAACCAATCAAACATATAAAATATCAAATTCTCAAAAATTTAATTCTCTTAATTTCATTTTCTTTTCACCAAAATTTCTCCATCAATCAAACAAAGTCTTTGATTTTTACAATAAGAAGATAATTATTATTTTTTTGAACGAAGAAGATAATTATTATTAATACGTACATAAGTATAGCAAAATCTTTCACAATTGCTTGTTGAGATTCCTTCTTTGTCTCAATTCTCATAGAGATTCCTTCTTTGCTTGTCTCAATTCTCAATAACAAAACCTAAAAGCTAGGTTAAAAAACTTGCATAATAAACACACGTGCAAACATAAATAGAGAAAGAACCATCCCTGATCATCTCTCTACACACACGCATATATAGAGAGAGACGAAGATAACAATATTTGAGATTTTATTGACAAAACATTTACTTTCATGGCTGCAGAATCGAACTCAAATTCTTCAACAAATCTCAGAATCATTGTCCAGAACAACCCTTCAGACTCACAACTCTCTGAATTGGGTATCAAATCCTGGCCGAAGTAAGTCTCTCTCTCTCTCTCTCTCTCTCTCTCTCTCTCTCTCTCTCTCTCTCTATGTGTGTGTGTGTGTGTGTGTGTCTATATTCTCTTATATATAAATTAGCTTTGTGTTTTGGTGAATATTGAGAAGATGGGGTTGCTCGCCGGGGAAGTTCCAGCTAAAATTTGATGCTCAAGAAACCTGTTATCTACTCCGGGGGAAAGTGAAAGTATACCCAAAAAACTCTTCGGAAGTAGTAGAATTCGGCGCCGGGGATCTGGTGATTATACCAAAGGGACTCAGTTGCACTTGGGATGTATCTGTTGCAGTCGACAAACACTACAAATTCCACGCATCCTCACCTTCATCATCTTCTTCGTCGTCATAATCAATATTCTTGATTACCGCTACTTGAAAAACAAGGACTTTTTAGCATAATTTATTTGTCGTGCTCTCATAATTTTAGTTAATATATTCTTCTTTTTACAGGTAAATTCTTGAGTAATGTACCTCAAACCATTATCTTATTCATGATATTTTACCCCTCCTTTGTTCTCTTCTGAAATAATTAGGGTTTTTTTTTTTTTTTTTTCTAATGCGAAAAATTTTCAACTTAACTTTTCAAACTCAATCACAATCATTCATATTAATCAAATCCACAATTTTTAATTTTTTCAAATATTTTTAAACCACACATCCATAAAAAATTTTAAAAAAATTTATAAAAATTAAAACTTTTCATCTTATCAAAGAGGGTCTTAACCGTCAGAAAACAATCCATTTAGCAGTCAAAAAAAGGGAAATAATTTGGTCAATGTCCCATTCAAAGTTAGAATTTGGCTTTATCTTTAGGAAAATGTGTCTTTGACCGGTCAACTTCTTATAATTTTATAATAAATCCATTAAAAATGAGGTTTGAAAGCTTTTCTTTTCTTTTTTTTTTTTTTTTTTTTTTTTTTTTGATCGGAAAAAAAAAGGTGTAGCCCACACCCTGAGGGCCCGAACCGACCACGCCCAAGGCCATTGGTTCGGGAAGGTAAATCCATTGGTTTGAAAGCTTTTCTTAATTTGCAATCTTTATTATTTATAAAACAAATAACAAGATGCTTTCGAGTTAAAATATATACTCGAAAAGTAATTTGGGGAAGGTACATTTGCCCCGTGAAGTTTTTTTATCGCAAACCCACTTCGCGACTTATGAATTTTAGGGCGGGGCTGTCAACTCTATCGTCCCATTTGCAGTCTCTTTTAAATTTTTTATTTTTTTTATTTTTTTGCTACATCCATTCCTTTTTTCTATATATAAAAAACTCGGGGCGGGGAGAGGCGGCAAAATCCGCCCCCGACCCGAGGGGCATATTTTCTCGTCTCACTAGGGTACTCGTTGAGTTTGGAGGGGTCGAATTTTTTTACCATTTCTATTTGAAAAAATGCGTATGGTTAAAAGATGGTTTGAAAAAATGTGTTGCTAATAAATATGTAACCAAACGAAAATGGTGACATGACATCTTTAATTTGGAAAAATGTAAAGAAAAATCTTTTTTTATAAACAAGTATACCAAACACTTGCTTAATTACATGATGAGAATAGAATTCATTCCACGTATCTGAAGTATATTCAATTTCGAGCCCGTTCGGTAAATTTAGCCCTTGCTTGACAATCATTTTAAAGAGAAATTAATGTTTACTATAGTGGTTTTTTTTTATGAATATATGAAAAAAAAAAAAAAGATTTATGTAATTAAAATAGATTCAAATTTGACATTCCCAAAACAAGCTTGCATTCTATGTATTGCTAAGCAAAAAATAGTTTGAGAAAATACAAATTACAATTTTTAAAAATAAAATCATGAAGTTCACGATATTACTAATGATACATATGGAAATAACACATTTGATCACGACCTATAGTTATTCGATTCGATCACTCTGTAGCAGTGTGGTAATGGTCAAATTATGTTACAGTTGACTAAACTATCAACGACTACGATATACGATGGACGATTGATCATCTCATCTAATCAGTTATTGGCACGTGGTAAGAGGAAAATCTAACCCACATGAAGTTCCGTTATTAATGGGCGATAATTACGCCTTAATTAGCGGTCATTATCCCTTAGTTGGTGACAATTATCTTTTAATAGGAGATCATTATCCTTTATTAGATGGTAATTATCCTTTAATAGTTGTCATTATCCCTTAATTAGTAACTATCACTCCTTAACAAGCGGTTATGGTTCAAGACCTATAAAAACCCCACTTTGAGGACTCCATACAGGTTACACATTATTTCTCAATGAATATTTCTCTTATGAATATTTATATATATATATTCCTCCCGTGTACTGATTCTCATGTTTAAGGTAAAACGGAGAGAATTTCCGCCTCCTTTTGCAGGTGTCAAAGGTTAAAGGAGATCACCAAAGGGGAGCCTAACAGATCAATGCGTCGATGGATAAACTCATTCCACATCATTTGGCGCCATCTGTGGGAAATAGATAGAAAAATCATGTTGTTCAAAAATCGATTTCCAAAGAAATATAAATTAAGAAAATTGAAGATCTGGAAAAACATGATCCAACGATAGAAGTATAAGTTCATGTTACCTTCATCGAGGTCGCGACAGGGACTATCACCATCGAGGCTACTTCAGTGGAAATGGACACGTATTTACATAGTCAATGATGTTCGCGGTCTTCTTTAGATAACAAAGGGAGAAAATTTCAAATCAACCAGATTTATCTGGGCCGAAACTTCCTGACGAGTCACTCCTCCTGGATTCACTTGCTTTGTCATCTCATCTTGGGACTGACTCAAATCGCTCATCTCGAGTCATAACTACAATGGTTGGAAGCGCATTTCGAAATAGAGACTTAAATGGTTATCCGGCGAACCATCACTATAAAATCTTCAACCTCTCTTCCCTTGGAGAAAATGTAAATCCCCACCACTTGGGATAGTGGATTCGTACTGTCAACCACGAAGGTGTTTGACCTGAATTTAAATGGATCTTCATCTTCTTGTTCTTACTAAAATTCAAATTCAAGATGATGATAAAGGGAATGAATTCTATTTCATGGTTCATAAAAGGTGCTGGAAAATTACGAATTACAGTTAGGCATGTTAGATACTCGATGAAATGCTCCAACCGAATTTTTCTCATTCAATGGTTTTATGGAAGTAAACTTGGCAATGGATCATGTCACGAATCTGCTACCAAAGCACAACTGAGAAAAGTAGAAGCAAGACATAAAGAGGGAAGTAATTTCTCTTTATTTTAGTATTTTGATTTTGATTCATTTTTTGCTATCCCAATTTCCTGTCGTATGTGTGTTTACTTATGATGGTTTCATAAACGTGAATTTTGCTAAATTTGGAAAAGCATGATCGTAGATACTCTATGGGATTTTTGCAATACGACAAGAATGAGAAATTTGAGAAAAAATTACACATTTATCATATGTGTGATATTATGAACTTAAGATCCATTCGACCAGGTTCCTAATTATAATTTGTTGATTTATCAAGCAATCATCTTGGAAAAAAATTTCTTCCATTAATAAGATATGAAAGCGAAGTCAGTGAGGGTCGGATAATATACTGATATGTTTGATCAAGCAAGGTGTTTGTTCATTCTCTTGTGTTGTCTTGTGATTAAGAAGAGTTGCATTCTATTATCTAAGAGATATGGCTTTTGTAATTGATCTATTGATCTCAGGTAGTGGATAGAAATATTCAAATGATAAGACACATTTGCATGGCATGATCTACTTGTTCCACAATTTCATTAATGGCGGTCCCTCACATTCAGGTGGTTAATTTAATATAATCACTCTCTATATAATTTCAGCTCAGAGTGCCAACTAGTGCTAAGGGCCTCTTATATCTCTTTGTCCTCTTAATTATAGTTATGCACACTCTCTTCTAAATTGATGCATCAATATTACTTAAATGCATTGCTCATACATTTTGAGACCCTCATCATGATTTGCATCACAAACATGAAAATATCCTTAGTTGGAATGTCACATCACAATTGGGTCCACACACACAATTAACTTTCATTTTCTAATTGGGTAAAATGGTGATAACCCCCCAGGAATGTGGAGAACCAAGTATGTGAACGTGGGGGAAGCATTCTACATATTCCTTGTTCACTCCCAAAATCTTAAGGGATCCACTTTCAGAGACAAAATTAGACAAATAAAAACTCAACAAGATTTTGAGGTCTACCCAGCTCAAAACAATAATTCATCGCAATTCCAATTGGAAAAATCAACTCTTCTCAATAAGAAGATGTAGAGAATTGAAGAAAACTATGACTAAGAAGATGAACCAAGATCTGAAAACTTTCCTTGAAAAAAAAAAGGAAGAGTTTTCCGACGAGGGTTGAAGAAACCTACTATCAAAATATGGAACTGCAGTTGATGGATTACTTTGCAAATGAGTTCAACAAACAACTTGGCAATGAGGTTGACATCAGAAATAATGCGAATTTGATGATCAAATTGAAGAAACAAGTTAAGAATACCAAAGAAATTCTTAGTGCTAACACAATGGCCCCAGCCTCTGTTGAATCCCTTTATGATGATCGTGATTCTAGGAGCACAATATCTCACTAGAAGTTTGAAGAGCTTTGTGAATATATCAGGAAAAAAGCTCTCATCCCAATAAAAGAAGTTTTAAAGCATTAATTTTTAAAAGCTGATGATTTATATGCAGTGGAGTTGATTGGAGGTGCCACTAGGATACCAAAGTTGCGTGCTAATCTTCTGGAACTTCTAGTAAAGAAGGATTTGGATAAACATTTGGATACAAACGAAGCTATTGTTCTGGGTGCTTCAATACAAGTGAATTTTAGCGATAGAATAAAATTAGATCGTAAGTTGGGAATGATTGATGCTTCTACTTATGGATTATAGATTTTGATTGAGTCAAATGGCCCCTTAAATGGTGGGTTTGAGATGATGGGAAACAATGTGATGAATGACATAGGAGCTTCGCAGGGCTATTTGACAGGAACACTGATGGAAATCCCTCTAAACCCTTGTAATAACATTTTGATCTGCATGAACGAACATTAATGCATGTTGATGGGTATGGAATTGGTGTTGTCGAATCTGCTAGGTTTGGAATCTTGTATGCTTCAAAGATGGTGAACAATCATAGCTTAAATGCTGTTTCTTTGCGGCCAATGACGAGAATAAACTCTCCTCTAATGATCAATTATTCGAATGTTCACTCCACTCTACAAGTGACTAGTATGAAGCCTCAATTAATTGACCAATCAAAAAAGATGAATTTTCAGTTACGATTGATGCACCACATGGGTCTGCAAGAATAAAAGAAAATAAATAGGAAAATGGGCTTCAGTTTTGCCCCCTTGTTTGCATTGGGGGTATCTAATCCTTCCTTTGATTGACCTTGCTTCTGGGACAAGCATCAAGAAGCCTGAACAATAGGATTAATTTCATCTTGGCTAAACTCAAGGTTTCTTTTCGCTGCAAAATAGCTGAAGAATTTCTCAAACCTATAGCCTTATCAAATTGAAATGGCAATGGAAGAGGAGATGATAATTTAGTTCCTCCAATGTTCAATTACTCAACATGACAGTAACAGGAAAATAGATCATCTATTGCAAGAAAACTTTGTGAAGATAACGCTTCTCGTATCCTCTCAAGGCCCAGCTATCAAGGTTACAACATAAAGCCATGGGAATGCTGGAAAATTGCAAGAAAACTTTGTGAAGATAACGCTTCTCGTATCCTCTCCATGCCCAACTATCAAGGTTACAACGAAAAGCCATGGGAATGCTGGAAAATCTAAGCAGGACCAGAAAATGCATGATCTCATAGATTTTTGGAGAAAATGGCATGAGTTTTTTGCATTGAAATACCTCCTTTGGGGAATAGTTTGATCGGGTACTCGAACATGGAATGGACTAACATCAATAAATGGTTGAAAGCTAAGCAGCTACAATGGTCAGATGGCATTATCGATTTCAAAGACCGAAACTATCAGCCAAAATGGTCACAAGCAAATCATTGAGACTTCGTCACGAGCGAAGCAATAAAGACTTCCTCACACGCGAAGCATTGATCGCTAAAAAAGATCATAAATGACTTCGTCACGAGCGAAGTAATAAAGGCTTCGTCACGCGCGAAGCATTAATCGCTAATAAACGATCATAAAAGACTTTGTCACGAGCAATGCATAAAGACTTCGTCACACGCAAAGCATGGGTCAACGAAGACTTTTCCATGAGCAAAGTATAAAGACTTCATCACGCGCGAAGCATAGATCAACAAAGACTTTGTCATGAGCAAAGTATAAAGACTTCGTCACGCTAGAAGCATGGATCAACAAAGACTTTTCCATGAGCAAAGCATAAAGACTTCGTCACGCACAAAGCATTGAAGCATATGAAACGATCATTTTCAAGACTTCATCACAAGGGAAGCTTTGATCGATAAGAAACGATTAGCGAAAAATTTGTCATGAACGAAGCGGAAAAAGACTTCGACTAATGAATCATATAGAAATACTCAAAAAGGTTTGATCGAAGAGTAAAGTAGATAAAAGGAAAATAACGATCATTCATTTCGGTCAAGAGTACATAGGAAAAAGTTGGGAAATAGAAAGTTAACGAAAAGTTTGGAAATGCAAGTTAATGATCTTCGTTATGTTTGAGGAGATTTATTTGAGGCCTCACTATTGTGCTTGTCTTCATCTTCCAAATTACTTCAGCATGGAAAAAGCTCTCAAACTCCGCAAGATTAATATCAGGGTGGTCATTTTCGAGCAACTCTTCACACACCACTGACTGCCGACATTTCTGAAAAGTTTGGGGCATTCACGGGTGAAAAATAATTGAAAGATCATAATTCTCTGATACGATAATAATTATCCTTTGAGGGGGCTATTGATACATATGGAAATAACACATTCGATTACGACCTATGGCTATTCGATTCGATCACTCCGTAGCAGTGTGGTAATTGTCAAATTATGTTACAGTCGACTAAACTATCAATGACTACGATATATGATGGACGATCGATCATCTCATCTAATCAGTTATTGACACGTAGCAAGAGGAAAATTCAACCCACATGGATTTCTGTTATTAATGAGCCATTATTACGCCTTAATTAGCTGTCATTATCCCTTAGATGGTAGTAATTATCTTTTAATAGGAGATCATTATCCTTTATTAGATGGTAATTATCCTTTAATGGTTGTCATTATCCCTTAATTAGTAACTATCACTCCTTAACAAGCGGTTATGGTTCAAGACCTATAAATACCCCACTTTGAAGAATCCATACAGGTTACACATTATTTCTCAATGAATATTTCTCTTATGAATATATATATATATATATATATATATATATATATATATATATATATATATTCATTCCTTATGTATACTGATTCTCACGCCTGAGGTAAAACGAGGAGAATTCCCGCCTCCTTTTGCAGGTATCAAAGGTCAAAGGAGATCACCAGGGGGGGCTAACAGTTCGATGCCTCGATGGATAAAATCATTCCACATCAACTAATATTCGTATTATAATTGTTCTAAACTAATCATACATGATGGATTTATTGCAATTACCTTTGTCAAGTAACTAATTCTGATATTAAATTTGTGATTGAGCCACTATTTTATTTCTATTGATACGAATCTCCAAATCCTATTACACCTCTATATATGTTATACTCTGTTTGATAACTTATTTATAAACGATTTTATAAAAAACACATTTCTCCAAATCATTTTTAACAACATATTTTACCTCGAAAACACTTTTTATAAATAAATTTTTTTTACCAAACAGAATGTTAATCTCCAATAAGCCATTGTTTGACATTGTTTATAATGTGTCATTCAGTTTTTTTATCCACATAATTATATTGTGAGATCTGCAAGTATTATCCACTTAATAATCACTCATTTCAATCTATTTATAATTTAAATCAATTATAAGCAATGCTCAAACAACTTGATTAAACTACAATATCATCTTGATTCAGGACTATAAGATATAAATATTTGTATTCATGCCACTAGATTCGAATACATGTGTAGGTCCTTTTGATTGCGAGAAAGAAAAAGTGGAAACAAAATATTATTTTCGTCGCAAATATATATCAAAATTAGATGTTTTTTATTGGATTTATTTTTTAAATGAAAAAAGGAAATTGTTTCTAGTTTTGTTATTTAATTAACATATTTTTCCATGAAAAATAAATTAGTAAAGTTGAATTATTTTAGTCCAATTTTTTTTTAAAAATATTTGTCTTTACAAATCATGTCTTAATTAAGCCAAAAAAAGGCTGAAATCGGGGAAAAAAAGCCAAAATTATTTTCCTCGAAAAATGGAAAATGAAAAACCATTGAATTGGTAGGAAAAGAGATCACGTACGCCCACAATGGCCAAAAATCTTCAATGCAAAATTTATACAATCAAACACCTCAGTGTAAAATGGCATCGAAATGTGATTTTTCATGAAAAATAAACTTCAATCAAACTGGCCGTACTTTTAAATTAGTAAAAGCATGTTTGTCTAGACTTAATTATAATAATTTAAATTGATTAAGCATCATTTTTGTTCACGCATTTTGTAAAATCCACAAGTCAATACTCACTTATTATCTACAATAAGACATTTCTCTAACAAAAGTGTTACCAAACAAAAAATAAATCACATAATCAACATAAATTCAATTCGCCGCATTACAATCTTTTGACTTGCTATCTTAGGCTGCGTTTGATAGCGAGAATGAAATTTTGGTGAAAAGAAAATGAATTTAAAGGAATTGAATTATAGAGAATTGAATTCATGTGAATTGGAAGTTCAATGTGTTTAATTGACAAAATTTTCTAAGTGGAAAAAGTGAGGAATTTTTCAACTTTTATTGTTTGATTGACATTATTTTTCATGGCAAATAAAGCTAAATTTAGCTATTGTAATAAAAAAAATATTTTATTTTTCACACATTTGTACTTGATAATAATAATTTTAATTTTTGAAAAAAAAATAAATCAATTAACAACAACAAAAAAGATCAAATGTGACGAAAATGGTACGCTATTTTCCCTGGAAAATAAATTCTCCTATCCAACTGGGAAAACGAATTCCACGAAATCCTGGAAAAAACACGCATGACGGAATTGGTTGCCTGGAAATGGAAACCAATCAAAAGCCAATACATAGAAATTAGACTAGAAAATATCATTTTCCAGGGAATTCCTGATGAGTCAAATGTACCCTTAGTTCTTTGTTGGTCCAATAACATCTTTTCAGTATTTTCTTCAAATTCATTTTTAACCACACATTTTTATGGGACTCGCCTTAATTCTCCCCAAAACCCTCAATTTTTTTTTAAAAATGTTTTAGTCCAATTGGACATTAAATAACAAAATTGATATGTTATTCAGGGTGGACAACTCCATAGATGTGACAGCTCAGCATTGGAGGATGCTGAGCTGCCCCATGTGATGTGCACATGGGCAGCTCGGTATCCTCCGATGTTGAGTTGCCTTGTGTCCAGTCAGGGGCAAAGCCAACTCATTTATCTGGGCTGGGCTTGTCGGAAGAAAAGCTGGGCATGCTTGAAGGTTATTTTTATTTTATTTTTTTTATGTAAAGCTTTTCTATGGGAATTTTCTCAAAAATGGGTGGGCATAGGCCCAACTGGCCCCCTTGCCTTTGCCCTTGGAGGCAATTTAAGAGTTGCTTACTGTGGACAATAGATCAAACCTGCATTAAATAATTATATCGGGATTAAAATGATTGTTTCATCCTTTTAATTACTTTCTTACTTAAGACTCATTTTCTCAACAACTTCTCTACAATCGAACTAAAGAATCAATTTAGTCGTGATTGGATATTGAGCTCGAATTTAAATGTCTCTAACGAGAATACTTAACTGAACTCATTTTATTCATGTGACCAGGTGAAAGTTACAAATGCCAGCATGCTCTTACTACTTTAACTACCTCGAATTCTCAACACATCTATTCATCTCGTTACATACATATATATATATATATTTCTTTGCACGACCCTCACCCTGCTATAAAAATTAAACCATATTTACACACACACACACACACATCTATTTAATATATAAAAGCAATAGAGTCTGGCTTGATTTCCCGCCCAAGTGCTCCCGCCTAAGGAGTTACGGTATGGAAATTGACTTCACATGGGGCCAGACAAAACTTTCTTTGTTCTGATACGCCTTCCAAGAATTTGAGCAGCTTTCTTCCTTCCTTCTGTCAAAAACTCTCTCTGTTCAAATTCAAATTTTGTCCATTTTAGGAGATTTTCAAAACTTCTTGAATTGTGACCCGCTGAAAAAACCCTACATCTACCACTCTCTTCCCTCTCTAGCGCTAACCTCTCTGTCCCCAAATTTTCGGAGAGGCAAAAAGAGCAACCGATGGAGCGCTAGCCGCTGCCTGAAGCAAAGGTGAAGTCTTTGTACAATCGAGCAAGGGTGATTCTGGTGGAGTAATGGAATATTCAGTTCCTGAAGTTACCGGTTACTGTATGCGGAAATATAGCTTGAAAATTTATAATTTTGTTTGCTTTTGATAGTGAGGACTAAGTAAACTGCCCCTGATCTTGCAGTGACGATCTCCAATCTACTGTTGAAAAGCGCGCTCTCTCTATTAACTAAGAGTTCCTTCAACCGTTTGATATCAAGGGGTACAGTCCCCACCGCACAATTTACTGGTATTGGTGCTTCGTGCTTTTGATTTGATACAATTATAAGGCATTTTTATAAAATGTATTGTGCTTCACTATCTTGATAAAATGTACCGTGTTTTACTATCTCGATAAAATGCATGTGCTGTTTTACTATTGTGCTTATGTTGAGTGTATCTCGGTCTGGTGTCTTTATAAATTGTACATATTGTTTGTGAACATTCCCATTGTTAAAAATGCTGATGAATGCACAAAATAAGTATTTTGATGTGTTCACAAACTTGAAATGAACTCCGACACTTTCTAAAGCAAAGATATTTTTTGAATTGTCTTCTCAAGGTCAACTGGCATTCACCTGGGATGACCTCTGTTAGCTTGACAATGAATGATTTTTAGTAATTTAATTTTGATTAATTCTAGATGTCGGGCTAGAATATCTACTTCGGCTATGGTTAGAGGCAAAGGATAGAAAATCGACGATGATTCCCTACTAAATGAAGATTTAACTGCGGATTTTTCAGATAACAAGCAGGAAAGATTAAAATTTTTCTATTTCCATTTTTCCATTTTCACTTATACAAATGCCTTTTATGATATGAATGTAATTTTTTTGTTGTATAATTATGGTTTATCTAGCGAATATGTTGATATGAGTGTCTTAATATTCGGCATTAGATGAGAATTCAACTTGTGGCGCAGTATTTCAATTGCTTCTGCTAACTAATAATTAAACTTCTTTTGTAAATAGTTCTAGCTCAAGATGCTAAGACAATTTGAAGGGTGATTGGTTACAGCAGCCTTATTGGCATCATCCATACCAGAATGAGAATTTGGTAACAGTCCTTTATACTCGACTACATATCTGTACATGATTGTGCATGCACGTTTGCCCGTATTTTCATTTTTGTTTGAAGGATGAAGATGTGACTTTTTTGAGAGCTTTACACATGGAAACTCCTGAATCAATGAACTGTCCAAGCAGATGTGGATGGCATAGTGTTTAATCTGGAAGATGATGCACATGTAAAGGTGACCTTCAAGTTTTACCAAACAAGCACTGAATACACATGTAATGATTTAGGCTGATGAAGGGGAAACCTGTTAGGATCTAATTTCACTTATTAGTTCATTTATGGATTTTAGCACTTCTATTGGGATCTAATATATTTTGGTAATATTTAGGCAGAATTGGATTCCACGGAGGAACTAAGTTCAACATGGGATTATTACTACGACAAAATGTACTTACCAGCATATTCTCCTTTTGTAAGCTTATCTTCAAGTATTGTTTTATTTATTTCCATTTGTGGGTATAAGATTCAACATATTTCACAAATTTTGATAAATTGTCTGGAAAATTGAGATTTTGGGCTTCCTTCGTTACATATTTCACTGCACCATTCCATGGGTTACATTTTTTTTTTGTTACAGTTATATGCCAAAGGAGAACTCTAAGGTTATAGTTCTCCTTGGTGAGGTGATATATAATTTGTTTGGTGAAAATCTTATGAATCATCATTTGTTAACTTGCACCAGGATCCTGCTTACTTTGTTCTTAAAGAAGATGCATCCCCTTGCATTTTTTGCCAAATTGAAAAGCAGAGGTGTTCATTCACATCTGCAAAGTAGTTGATTGAAAGGTTGATCTATCGTGAGTGATTTAATTTACTGATCTTCATATCTTTGTAGTGAGACTTGCATTAAAACTCTCTCTTTTGCATGATGTTAACTTTATTTGATTCTAAATTATGCTGGTAATTTGAAGTAATTATTATTAAATTATAAATACATGGATTTGGATGGTATCAAAGTTTTTCCTCTAGAAGAATGTTCTTTAGGATTCTTTGATTACAATCTTAAATGGTTGACATACCATCCATGTGAAAGAGCTTAACAAAGAAGAGTGGATATATATGTGAGGGTGGGATGGAAATACAAAAAAGCCTTAATGGGGTCATATCTTCTAAAAACACGCCTTCTAATATCTCTATAAAATATAATCTCAATAAAACAATTTTGCACGTAAATCCAAAATCTTCCATATTTTTAGTTTCATTTATTCTTGAGAATGTTTGTCCATGCTTTACTCTTGATGAATAATATTCAATTTGGTAAACTTATATAAAAAATATATTTCTTCAAACTACTTTGAATCTCATATTTTACCTTATATCCCATTCTTTATTTACAAACAAGAAACTTTTACCAAACATAGGCTAAATAAGAATAAATTTCACTCTGGTCACGAGTCTTTTTGTTTTAAAGCAATTTTGTTCCCATTCAATTTTTATTAATTCACTCATTTGGCCCCACCTAGCTATTTCTGTCAAATTTTTATTGATGACATGTAAATTCTACCTTGAAATTTAAATAAATTGAAATTGCAAAATAAAAATAACAAAATGGAAAATAGAAAAGTCAGTAATAATAATAATAATTATAAAAAAAAAATATGTGTGGGTGGAATGAAAAAACAAATCTTAAGAATGTGAAGATTTATGAATATCCAACTAAATTATTGCTATGGGCTGCCCTACTGGTGACATGAGCTAGGGATTTTTTTGGATATGTTGAGGTACATGATTAAATTCCTATAAAATTAGATGTATGCTAATCACTATTTCAGTATTTTGTAATAACATTTTGATTTGAACTAAGTGGAAATGTTATCTAAGGAATTTATCGGAATCAAATGGCGGAATTAATCAAGTTCTTTGAAACTTATCAGCAGGTAATGTCCATATGCAGTGTTCATCAATGCCTATTTCTTACAACTATAAAATATGGTATGTCTCTTTTTGATTGAACAGTTAGTGATCAAGTATTTTTGCTTCGTTTAAGATATTTAATTTTTTGCTTCGTTTAAGATATTCAATTTTGTTAGTATGCATGCCATATTAATCAATATATCTTCTGTTTAGTTCAACATATTGGGTATTACTTAATAAGACACATCTAACTCCTATAGGTCTGGGCAGAGGATGGGTACAGTGATGATTGACATTTTTAGTTTCCTTCTGAATTTTGCTAGAAACTTAGGGTGTGTTTGATAAGTTGGGTAGAAAAGGAAAAGGAAAATATTTTCTATTCAAATCCATGAAAAATTGTTTTCCTTGATTTCAAGGAAAATCTTCACTTTTTTAACTTGGAAGGAAAATATTTTTCATGTAACATTTTGCAATCAAACACAAAAGGTGAAAAATTTGGGTGGAAAACATTTTCCTTTTCCACCCACCTATCAAACACACCCTTATTTCTTTATTGTTTGCATGCCATGGTTTATTTTGATGATTAATTTTAGACTTATTGTATTTGTTATGAGAAAATATATTTTATGACTTTTGGAATATCATGAGTAATACCTTTCCTCATCCTAATAAGCAGCTAAGCATAGTTACATGTGGTGATGACACGACAATTAAGGTATATTTACTTTAACCTTGATATTTTTTTATAGCATGTTACTTCTTAGTTTTTAAGTGGATTATTATTATTATTATTATTATTACTAGTAATCGCACCCGTGCGATGCACGGAATAAATAATATTTATTGAATAAGTTGTAAAAATACAATGCCCAATAAAAATAACACAATAAAAAAATAATAATAATAACTTGTATACACAAATTGTGAATAATTTGTAATTTCATTTCTAGATTTCTTACTTTAATGCATAAATTGTATATTCAATATACAATCAAAATATCAAAAAAGAAAAGAAAAGAAAAGAAAAGTTATGAATTGCATTTTTTTTAACAGTTAATTGTTCATTATCTAGTTTCCTTACTTTATTTATTCATATAGAATTGATTGTTCAAAAATAATTTTTTTTAATGTTCATTCACAACCACATATTATTTAAAAACTAATTTTTCACAATTGCACATACTACTTTTTAACCACACATTCTAAAAAAAGAAAATCAATTTTTAACCACTCAATTGATTGATTTGACAATTATTTTATTTTGTATACTACATTCTTTCACTTTCAATCACACATTTAAAACAATTTCTATAGTTTATATCAAACTTACTCATATTCAATGATTTCAAGTACAATGTGACATTTTATTTTTCACCAACTATTGAAAATGATCATGTTACCCACACACACAAAAAACTATTTTTTGTACATGTTAAATAAATGTATGGACTATATTTTATTTTTAAATACAATAAGTTTGATAAAATCTTATATTTTTATTTTCTATAGAATTAATTGTTAAAGTTTGTAGTATATATTTTACAAATTGATGTTATTTTAAATTTATAAAAATTAAAAAATAGATAAATGAACAAAATGAGTAAATTTATAAAATTAATTTCAAAATCACCAAAGAGTTTATCGAAACCTGAAGTTGTAGAAATTAAAATGATTCAATTGAATTTACTTAGAAAAATCGGATATCATTATTTCTTTTAATTTGATAAGAAAAAAGATTTGAAATTAATCATTTATGTCAAATTGAAGTTAGGTAAGAAATGATAAATATCATTTTATGTCTTAGATGAGATAAATTAAAAAGATTAGATATTGAAAAAAGTAAAAAGTATAAGTAAAACTTTTACCTATATTATTATTTGAGGCAATTTTAAGAATGATATATTTAGAGTTTGCTCTCATTTGTTAACTTGTATTGAAATTCTCGTTAAGATCATGAATTTGACACCTATATTGCATATTTTTTGACGAAAAAATATTACAATAATTATCAAAAGAATAAAAATAATATACAATTTGATCTTTTTATAGATTTTTTATTTTTTACAATCAATAAGTCATTTATTACATGTCACCTATAATTAATTTTGCATTAATTGAAGTTTCCTAATTCAATTATTAAAATAATTAATAAAATTACAAAGTTTCCTAAAATAGTAGGGAAAAATGGCGGGAAACTATGTGTTGTTTTTTTGACGGCTATACTATTATTATATATATTAAGATTATTATTATTATTATTATTATTATTATTATTATTATTGTTTTACAGGTTTGGGATGCTGTTGCTGGTCACAAGCAGTATACATTTGAAGGTCCATGTATAATATGGATTGAATTATGCTTTTCATTCTCTTTAGATAGCACCATTCAATTTTTATACAGTCACATATTTTGGTCTTTTCTTTTATAATATGGATTGAATTATGCTTTTCATTCTCTTTTCGTTTCGCTTTCTAACCTCATTTTCCAAGTTTTCTTCCAGCCAACTTAAAATATCACTGTGACACAAATAATCGTGGGAGAAAATGCCTTGAATGTCGACTTTTCAGCAATCTTCGACTCTGGTACCTCATTTACATACTTAAATGACCTAGCTTACTCAATTATTGTTGAAGGGGTAAGTTTATATAAGATTTATAATATTTTTCTTGATATCGTATTGTTTATCGGTCCAAGTCATAAATGTTCTTTCCTTGCCGTTTGACTCTCAAGTATCCGGGCTACGTTATCAACCAGAAACAAAGATCATTTTTTACTATTGCTATGAATTAGGGTAAATTAAATTTGGATCCAAACCTCATTCGACCACTCTTTTATTGTGAACTTGAAGGACTAAATATCTCTTTCGTTGTAGTGCGAACGAAAAAAAGCTTAAAGTATCCTCATTTGAACTTGACCATGAAAGGCGGAGACCAATTTTATGCTAAAGCACCAGTAACTGTAATTTCTCGCCAGGTAAGATTCTACTCATGGATCAATGTTCAAAAGTTTTATCTTCGGACGTGCTAACATCTTCATATGACTGTCAGGTTGGAAATATGAAGACGATTTTATCCCTACATTTCTTTTGGATAGAAATTTTATTGTAATGAAGTTGTGAGTTTTTTATTCTGTATGTATGCTGCAGCATAATTCAAGTTGTCTTTTTGTTGCCAATAGTTGGGTATAATGTTATTCAATAAGTAAAATGTGTGTAATATTTATTATTTTACTATTTTGGGCTTCTTTGAGTTTGGGTTTGAATTTTTCCTATGGTTGGAGGAGTCGTGAGAACGGTGGAATAACATTACACCCTTTAAATTTTAATAATGTGAATATTGATTTTAATAAAATGTTAATTTGTTTTTGTGAGTTTTATGTTAATTCTTTATAATCAATAAATTTACTTTTTTTTAGGTCATTTTCATGAATTTAATTGCCGTGCATCGCATGGGTAATAACTAGTATATATATATATATATATATATATATATATATATATATATATATATATATATATATATATATATATATATATATATTTCTTTGCACGACCCTCACCCTGCTATAAAAATTAAACCCCACACACACACACACACACACACACATATATATATATATATTTTTTTTTTGTCCAATGCACTATTAAGATTGAGACATGTTATTCAAATAAAGTGTTTTGAAATAATAAATTTTTGGAGCATACGTGGTTAAAAAGTGGAGTTTTATTTTTATTTTTATTATTATTATTATTATTATTATTATTATTATTATTATTATTATTATTATTATTATGTATAAAAAAATTTATTGGTAAAATGTATAGTTAAAAATGAATTTTTAAAAAATGAGCTTTTGTGAATATTAAACTATAAAACTGAGGCTAAGTATAATAATGTCATTACTCTTGAAGTACATTCTTTGCTGTTAGTATAAATCTTTGTTTCGCGCAAAGTCGATTTCACTAACAATTAAAATAGAATCAGACGATGTCTAAGGAACAACGATCTCTCGAGACAAAATCCCAATGAAAGAAGCTTTATTTATGAATATTACAACGAAGACAAAACACCTTCAAGAAGCGCAAACACACGAACTAAACTAGAATTTGACAAGAAAAAATTAAGATAAAAAAATTTACATAATCTCTGTTTGAGAGTTCATTGATTCTTCCATGCTTTTGTATTCACTTTGAGCTTTTATACTTCTCTTCTCATGACTGCTTGCGAAAATTGTCTATCGTCCAGCAACTGTCCTCTTTCTCAATAACGGATGACTTATTAAGAAACTGCCGTGCATAACTGCTGTCATTACTCCCACTACTCAACCGAGTTTTTCGGGTCATGGAGATGTGATAAGATTACCCACTAACCACTTAATAAATGCTAATTTAAAATACTAAACTGCCGTGTTCGTCCAGATTTTGGGCGCTTTCCTGGCTTGGGAGATACTGACCCTCTCGCTCAATCTTCGCCCAATCGTTTTGTTATCAGACTTGCCCACGGGTCTATTGGGCCTATTCACTAAACTCTTTCAATGAACCCCATCCTTTGGACCATTTAATTGGGCCTTATGAATCAGATATTTTTAGGGAAAAATACATAAATAAGGTATTTTAAAATACAAATTTCAAAAATAAGGTGAAACTTATATAATTTCAAAAATCAAGTCTCTAATTAGAATTAATTAATTAAATTAAAGAAAAAAATATTTTCATAAATATATATATATTAAGGTCACAATATTACATAATTACAGGTCACAAAAGACAAATATTTTAGGTTACAAATTTATTTTAAGTCACAAGTCAAGTTTTTAAGGTCACGAACTTATTTTCAGGTCACAATTTTAATTTATTTTAGGTCACATCTTATAAATTATTAAGTCACAAATCATTTAAATGTCAGAATTAATCTTTTAGGTCACAAATCAAAAATTATTTCTAGGTCACAATCACAAATTACAAGATCACAAATTATCAAAATATCAAGTCAAAAAATGTAATTAGGTCGCAATTTGTTAAATTATTAGGTCACAATTCTTTTATATTTTAAACTTATTAGGTCACCTTCATCAATTACTGTTCAATATCAATCGTAACCAGCGGCGTCGGCGTCGGAACCACCGCCACACATAGATCCACCCCCAATCACCACCACACAGCCACCACAAACCGTTGCAATCAGAAAACAGCCACCGCCACCACCACCAAGACTCCACAGTCAGCATTCACCAGACCGCCATACTGCAACACACAAAGCCTCACCACCATCATCACCGGACACCAATACACCACCTCATCCACCAAATTGCCACACCACAACCACCATCGCATCCACCAAACTGCCACACCACAACCACCACCACCGCATCACCACACCACTACACCACTGCCTCACCCACCACAGTAACACCACAGCACCACCCAACCAACATCAAAACCTGTTACCCAAACTACTAGATCTGACATTAAAGATCCCTGTCTCCAGATCTGAGAATGTCTCCAACCATCCCCGGTGAAGTCGAGGTCGAGACTGTGCGCAGCAGCAACTGCTATTCCTAGAGATGTCGAAATCGAAACTGTGTCCAGCAACAATTATTATTCCTGGCGACGTCGAAATTGAAACCTCCTGCGCACGGTGAGTGAGTTCGCCAAAGAGAAGGTGGAGCGCGGTGAGTGGTTTAGCAGAGAGGGTGGAGGCGCGGTGAGTGAATTTACAGAGAGAGAGAGAGTGCGGGGGTGAGGGAAGAGAAGATGGAGGAAGAGAGAGAATGTGTTGAATTAGGAGAATTAGGGTTTGATATGTATATATGGAGATAGATGAATATGATTATTTTATTAATATTAATATTAATATTAAAATGTTTAATTAATACCTGAAATTTGAAATAATACAAGTTTGATCTTATTTATGAAATTGATTTTTATAATGTAGGGGTAGGTGTAATTTCCACATATTTTTATGTGTCAACAATCTCATACCATAATTAGCAGAATAATTGATCATACTATTTTTTAGAACAAAGTGCCAACGTATATTTACTAATCTAGGACAAATTAATTTTCAATCAAAATAGAGTAGTGCATGTATACTTTTCTAGATGAGCATCTAATGTGTATTATCACAAAGCAGTCAGATGCACTTAATCGCGTGTTCAAATAATCACAATGAAATAAACATTTGTTTATCAACAAACCAAAATATCGAATTAAAACTGTTGCATGTCGCTATTTGGTTCAAATCAATTTTAAAATATAATCCAATACAAATCAAATCAGTATTCACAATTCAATCATCGAAAGTATGGAGCTTACAAGTGATCATCACAAAGTACACAGGAAAAAGGAAATATTTGTCTGGCTTGCGAACAGAAATATGGTTTCTTTAAAGTTCCCTTTCTTTTTTTCTCTTTAACATAAGAGCTCACAATTTGACACACGTGTCTATTCCAATTCATATCTATCTAAACTATATAATAAGAGTGGAAGAGATTTTTCTATCTATCTAATCCATATCTAAATCTAAACTATATATATATAACTAGTAGAGGATTCGTGCGTTGCACGAAACGTTTCAAATTTGTGTTTATTCGCGTAGAATTGAAAATGAAGAAGCAAATATTTTCAAGTACAAATTAATATGAAGGTTAGAGGACAATTTATGTTATAAATTTGATGTGAATGATTTAAAGAATTTGAAAAACAATTATTTGTATATACAATCAAATAATAATTAATAGTAAATAAATAATCAGTTTACATTTCTTTTTAGTTGCTTCTAGATTGCTTAAGGGATTGGAATTAGAAATGTAGTTGGATATAAAAGTTAAAATTAAAACCAGATAATAAAAAATACCATACGTTAGAACTTGATTGAAATACTTGACAATAGATTCAAAAATTAATATAGGCTCATAAAGTGCTCCTGCTCATATATTTTGAATCATATATTTTGAACATACATACATACATACATACATACATATATACATATATATATATATATATATATATATATATATATATATATATATATATATATATATATATATATATATAAACCGGAGATGATCTTCTTAGAAGACCAGCTTTAGAACTTTCACCCCAAAAAAAATATAAATGTGAAATGCATGAGCAGAACCATAGCAACGTGAGAGATACAAAAAATGAATTCCCAAAAAAAAAAAACTGAAGTTATTGCCAATGTTGAAAAACAAACCCATCTGGAATGGGTGAAGACTTTGATAGAACATTTCCAATATTCTAACTCGTCACGAAGCACCCCTTATATTTTCGATCCTTCCTGCATTTATATTAAACAAATCAAACAAAACATACGTGACATCAAAATGATGTGATTTATTTTACCAAAACGAAGAAAAAGTTACTCTCTACAAAAGAAAATTTTTATGATGCCACTAAAGAAATTAAGAAAATATAACTCAGTCACAAAATTTTGTCCTCTATCGGATTGAACACTACACTTGCAATTTAAAATTTTATATTATAATACATACCATAATCATAACATGCAAAAATCAAAAGATCCTAATTCTTTCAAAGAACTTCAGCAACAATAAGTTTCCATCAATTTTCTAAAAGAAAAAATTTCATCCCGTACAAGAATTCAAATAATGACCAGAAAAAGACACAACTACAAAATAATCAAAACCATGAAATAATTAGTCTAACAGAAACATAAATCCAAACCTAAAGATCACATCTATTTTCTCACGTGAATAAAAGAAGCAAGAATTCGAAAGTCAATCAGTATAGGCACACAAATATACCAACATCATTTATGATTCCTATAATTCATCTTCAGCAATAAATTAGACAAAAGTAATGAATTTAAATGCAACCAAAACTATATGTTAAAAGAAAAGGTGCAGGATACAACCTATAGAAATACACTTGACCATTGCTCCTTGCAAAGTTCTAGTAGATTGTCACTTGTGAATTGACAACAATCAAATCTTTAATTATAGTCGATCTGCAAAACAAAACTAATATTATAATAAATTTACATCAAGAAAAAATCTACAAAATAGTAAACATGGGTATTTCCAAATTACAAGAAAATAATTACTTACTTTCCAAATTGTTTGCTTTGGTGACGTTAAGAAAATATAGCAAAAACTTACCCAAAATCTATGGTAATTTCATCAGATTGAGGTTGCGGAGAGGCAATATAACCAAACTGATATGGCTGCATATCAAAATGAAAATTGTGGCATCATGATGATGTTGTCAAAAGCATACACGAAGTAAACTTATTCCACTGATTTTAAATGGAAACTTCATCTAAAGTTCCTTGAGAAATGAAAATGCTTCACTTTATAAAGATGATACCAACTCTATTTATGTGAATGGAAGATGAATACAAGCCAAGTCAGTATTTGTATAATGATTAAATTTTATGTGCTCCAGTAGATTCTCCAGCAAAATGTTTCAAAGCACTCATATGGTGCCCAGAATTTGAAGGTCAAATGTTTAAACCAATGGGAGATCTTAGTCCTATTTCTAAAAAATAATTGTGGCAATTACAAGGACATGGATCAGGAGCAGACTAAGGTGGTCTAGAGGTGCAAGATTGAACATGATACTGATTTCTCAAGTAAAAAAAAGTTTCTTGTTTCGATGGTATGTCTTGCCTTGCTGCCGAAATATGTAACTCACATATATTTTAACTTTGACCAATGAAAAAATTATTTATCTTAACATTTACTTATATACTCGCCAGTACATTTTGAAGGTTATCCAAACATGCTCAAACAACTCTACAGTTTATCTTCCAACACTCGCCAGTTTTTTTTTTAGGACCATCACTTTCTGTTCATTCCAAAATAGGCGGCAAGGTTTTTTCCACAGGGTTATGCTGGTAGACATCCAATGAATATATCTAAAAGAACTACAGGCATTGGAGTAATGTTTCCAACATATTATACTTTAAAACCTAATGCAATTTGCGTTATTAGAAATGGCTAAATTTTCGACAGGAATTGAAAAGGTCCAAAAACGACTCATACCTGATGGAAAATTTCACAAGTAATATCCCCTTTCTCATTGCACCAAAGCTGAACACATTTTTGGTTACATACTGCACACAAAATGGATGTGCTTTTAAGCATTTCTCTAAAAATTTAAGCTTCAAACCCAAAATCAGCCACAGACATATCTTGAATTTACAATGTTACAAACTTAGTCTCCACAAAATGGCAAAACAATGCAATTTTCTCTTGTCAGGTTGAAAATTTTGAACATAATATTTTTGTAATACTTCCTCAAAACCCCAATTTTCAGATTCAGAACCGCACCACACATAATATGCATGAAAAAGTACATTCACCTCAATATAAAAGTGTGTAGTGACCATTCATCAAAACACTTATCTTGAGAATCCCGCTGCAAGCACAAGGACTCTCTAAATTGTTCAGAGTGTCCTCTTCAACATTCTGCCATTGCCAACAACGACACCTCCTCGTCTGCAGCCTCATTGTTCTCCTCCTCCATTGCTTCCTTCTCTTTTGCCACCAACGATGAGGGTTCCACCACATCCAGTGAAGTCAATTGGCTGGATCCTACTATCTTTGGCTTCACCAGCTGATCCACATGCACCACTAAAATGCTCACCATTTGCACCTTTTTTCCACCTCCACCAAAAACAACAGCCACAAAGAATTCCTATAAAAAAATCATCAAATTCAAATATGCCCACTTTGACCAATACCCATTTCATTTTATTCACAAAGTTGTAATCTATTCTCCTATACATTAACTAAAACCATGGGAAGAAAAGAATTTTAAATAGCAAAATCGAAAACCCAATTTAGAAAGGAACAAAATCAAGATTTCCCATTTCAATTAATAAAAAATGTCAACTTTATTAGTTATGGTATACAATATCTACTTCACCACAAAGAAAATCATGAGTCTTCAAAACAAATAGCCTTTTAGTTAGACAATAATAAGATGAATAGCTATATCATCCACCCATTTGAGTAAATTTAACATGTAAAAAACAGTAAGGTGTAAACAAACAAATTTATAGTGGCGGTTGATTTTTGAGAGTGAAATTACTGAGGAACCTTTTCAATTTTGAGGAACTTTTGGGACCGCAATCAAATTATCCGAACTTCTCCTTCCACTAAGCCACAAGACCTCTTTGATTCCCATGATTGAACTCTGCACCTCATAATTGCTAGCATTCAACGAAAAATATGGCCTGACATAGTAAAATAATAGCTCCCTCCCATCTTCGGCAATTTTTCTGAAAAATCTTTACGAGAATAAATAAAAATTCTTAAAAATAAAAACTCGTATCAATGGTGACAGTGAAAATACCTATGCTAATACATCCGGCCCAAGTCCTCTAGCGAACTCGAATGGTGACAGTGAAAATACCTACGCTACTAAGTATCTTGATCTTGATTAAATAAAAGAGCAGCTTTCTTCTCAATCTAATCATCACTTGAGATCATAACCTCCCACTTCCAAAATGAAGTCAATGTCAACTACCCCATATTTAGCAAACTTTGTCTGTGCCATCCCATTGATATGCTGAAAAGTGTCACCACATCAAGTTATGAGAATAAAATAGCATAGAAGACAAAATTAACATGACACTAAATGATTGAGAAATATTTGAATGCACTCAATCTTTCAGTAAATGTAGAAAGCCAGTAGAATGGAATGGTACAAAAATATTCCTATTGCAGATTCCAAAATTTATAGTAATTAAAGCTTAGTTATTTTTCTTCTTCTTGTATCATTATGAACAAATAATCAATTAAACGCTTAAATCAATCGATCCCAGCCATTTCAAAAAACAGTAAGCATTTGTGCACAATAGAAGACAATACACTTTCATTACTACTTTAGTGACTCCACATCAAAACCAGTCATCAAATATACCAATCAAAGTCAAATTTAAAACACAATCATCAAATTGCAAAGTATTTCCATCCTTCTATGTTAAAGCAAACCTGAAGAAATTCATTTCAAATGAAAATCACCAGTCGATGCCGCTAAATTATTCATCTCTACTTAGATTGATTTTGACATTTAAACCATTCCGTTTCTTTCTCTTATTTGTAAAAACTGTGTCGGAAAAAAATAACTCGGTCCAACATAGAAATTTATTGCTGAACTGCTCAAAAAATTGAAGAATTACCGATTATCATTTCCATAGTAACAAATATAAGAAGAACGCAAATGAATCTCGTAGCTGGGGAATTCAAGAAATCCACGAGTTAAAATTCAGTTTCAAAAATAATTCTTTCAAATTTGGAATCACACAGCGAAACCCAACCACCACACCTTCCATTCAGAGCAAAAATCTAAGTTACTTACCAAAAAACCTCATTTCTCGATGATGAAATGTATCTTCTTCCTTTTTCTTAAAGTAAAATAAAGGTTGTCCCCTAGAATATAAACCTGAAAATCCATTAGTCTTCCTCAATGTACTAACCTTCTCGATGAATCTAGATGCAAAAAACACCAAGAAAAATATGTAATGCTAATAGCTGTATGGAATAAAAAAGAGTAACTTAGCCTATATTTTGTCATATCTGATCGCAATGACGTATTAATGAGTGTTGTATGTTGACAAGAAAAATAAAATTTTGCCAACACTCGTGATTTAAGACATAGAAACATAATTCTCGAATCAAATTGTATAATTGTCTACTACTATATACGATTATTTTATATGACTCCCCAGTCAACACAATTTAAGATAGTATCTCGTGACAATCCACAATATGTATTATTCTCTTTTCATTCTTATTTATATTCAATGCATAATATTATTTGCAGTCATCCTTTAATAACCTTTTTAATAGGAAACATATTTAGCCTTATTCTCACAGAATTTGGACTTACCCACTTAAATCCTTATATGCCATTCCTTTCATCAATCAATAAATCCACTTGAAGTCCTATCCCAACACTCGTGATTTAAGACATAGAAACATAATTCTCGAATCAAATTGTACAATTGTCTAATAATATATGCGATTATTTAAATGAATCCCCAATCAACACAATATAAGATAGTATCTCGTGTCAATCCACAATATGTACTATTCTGTTTTCATTCTTATTTATATTCAGTGCATAATATTATTTGCAGTCATCCTTTAATAATCTTTTTAATAGGAACATATTTAGCCTTATTCTCACAGAATTTGGACTCACCTACTTAAATTCTTATATGCCATTCCTTTCAATCAATAAATCCACTAGAAGTCCTATCCCAACACATTGGCAATAATTCTATAACAATTATTCATAATTTTTGTTGCTAGTTTGATAAATTTATAAAGAATCTTGTGATACCAAATTTTCATTACATACTTACAGAAACCTTAAACTAATAAAAAATAAGTAACAATTCTATCATATCAGACTAAAGTGACAAAATTAAAGAAAAATAAAATATAAATGACATTCTGAGAAATAGTAAAAAACGTATGAACAGAAAAATGGCAAATTACACTATGAAAACATAAAGAAGGTTCATTGATATACCTGAAGTGTGACTCAATATTCTTGAAAGGTAACCTGATTTTTGCTTCCGTGGACCTTTTTGTTGACCCGTTTAGAGAGTGTTCAAGTGTAGGAGTTTGAGTCTTCGGTGGACATATTTACCTTCTCGGTAGCAATCTTCCCTACAAAGCTATATAACGATATATATACTTAATATCTAGGAATTTGTCCAAAAACTTAGGCATGTAAGCAAATCATCGATCAACAAAATAACTACACACCCTCTTGAGTTTTTTTATCAGCTTTCCTCATGAAAATGATAAATTTACACAGTGAAGTGAGAAAAAAGTGAGAGAACAGAGAAAAGTGAAAGAAAGTCAGAGAAAAAGGATGTGCAAAAACAATTATTGATAAAAACCAGATGGAACTATCCAAGAAATTGACAGAAGATGAAGTGATCGAGGTCGAATCTCTGATAGTTCCTACAAAAATATGCCTAATCTAGCATGAAAGAATGTCACTTATTATCCAGTCTACGGCCTAATATTTATTTCCTCGGGATCTCAGCCATCGAATCAACATGTAAAATTTACTTTACCAGCCATATACAAATTTGGGCACTTGGATGTTTAGATAACCACTATTGATCTCATACAACATTAATCACAGAGGAGTCCAGTTAAGCTAGTTAGATCAATTACTATGTGTCAAAATCTACCATATTTTCCCGATCGGAGAATAAAATATTTCTCAAACATACATTAGCAGATCTAAGACTGTTTCATTACAGCCAAATTACTGTAATCTAAAATTCACTTTTAAGCGTTCATTGCCTATATCTCAGCAAAATGACACAACATACTACAAGTAAATAGTTCTAACCAGTGGAGATAGACAATCATTAGCATACCTTCTCAAAGTCAATAACCCAACATGAGTGCTCTTATCTAAGGCATTTAGAGTCTTCCAGATTCTTTCTGTCAACTACTCATCCAAAACTTGCTACAATAAGGCAAAAGCTTCTCACATACCTCTTTAACTATAAGGAAACCATAATTTTAGTAGTATTGGAATACTATATAAATAATACATGTTGAAATAGAACCTGAATAATCACTTTTTGAAGATATTCATTGAGCTTTATAATGTCATAAAGACAAATCACTCATCCACAATTTAATTCCGTTATCACTTGTGTACATATAATATACTGCAATAAAAATAGACATAAAATGTTCAAAACAACACATCTATATCTGTAAATGCTAAGTACAAAGAAAACATTATACAAAAAACTAAATGAAAACAACATATAGAGGGAAAATTCAATATTCATTCTTAGTTTAAATTGGGTTGAAAAAGCGTTGAGAAACCAAATATCATACCATTTGATACTTCAGTGCTGGAACCTTCAAAATTGCATAAACATGAATGTTTGAATGTGTGGCATACATCTGTCACCAACGAAATAAAACATTGAAAACTTCAACATGGGTAATTCTAGGTTAAATCTACATGAGAAAAAAAATTAGAAGCACGGATTCTAATTTAAAAGTACTATAATATCCTTTTGCTTGCTTGTTCAAATTAAACAAATTTTCTCTCTTGTATAAAAAGAAAATACACAGAAAGAAACCATTTATCTCTTCTAAATTGTAACTCATTTACCAACCTTCTATTCAAATCCACAATTTAAAAGAACAATAACCAATCAACAATGACGCCGAAGAAAGACCTTAAATGCCCATGAAAATCGCCTTTCTTCCAAATCAATTTCCTAAACTTAGCTAAGGACCTCTAGGGAAAGATTCAACTTCCCATGAGCATGAAATTTCTTGGAAGTCTCTATTTAATAATTAAGGGGTGAGATTCCTCTTCCCAACTTTAGATATAGCACATAATCTATTCTGATTCTACTATCTTATTTGAAGATGTCTACAATTTGTGGTGGAGAACCCATAGCTACTAAAAAAAATGTCTTGCATTGAGTCAAAAAAAATTACATAGTATTAAAGGAAAAGGGACAACTATTTTAAGCTATTTTCCATGATATAATCAACGAACAAAAAGAAAGCATAATCCTGAAGACGTTAAATAATTACAAGCATATAAATCAGGAAGCTAAAATAACTCCAATTGAAGAATACTGCGGATTATGTGCACAGTAATTCAAATGTCTGATTTTTCAATTCCAGCAAACCAGCACTATGATTTGACTTTCTACATTTCCCATCTATCATTCCCAACCCAACTTGCTAATCACCTCTTGAAACCATTGTCTCAAAGGTGATTAATGATATTAAATAGGGCATACAATCTAGTGCGTGATGGGGTTGTATTATGCTGAGTGCAACCTAATTATTGTAATAGTCTCATTTTTTCATTCATGTTATAACCGAGAACTTACTTTTTCACTTAATAGAAATTTTTGCTTAAACGGTAAACGATTTAAGCTAAGCTTAACATCATCTATTGATCAATCTATAAACAAACAATTAAAGAAAGGATAACAGACCTTTTTGCAAAATGATTATAACCTCCTCCCGCAACGTAACTACTTTTGCCTTTAGTTACATCAAACACTAACCTGTTAAAAAGTTAAGAGAATCATTCAAAAAAGAACCATAGCAGAAGCAATAATTCAGATATAATCGCTTACAATAAAAAACTTACCCCAAATAAAACAATCTATCAATCCACAAACCCAAACAAAAAAATAGCAAAATAGCTACACAAGAACTCTATTAAAATCGAATAACAATACAGAAAGAGGGATGAAGATTCAAATTATCTATCTACCATAATAAAAAAATTCAAATCGCATAAAATAAAAATGTTACCCAGAAATCGAACAATTTATCTACTAACAAACCCAAACAACAATACTCTTCGATATTTCAAGAGGAAAGCATTACTTATTTTGTAAGTAAAGAGAATGGGGATACTGAAGATGAAAATGACCTCTTGAGAGCTATAGTAGCGTTGGCAAGCGATGGAAATTAGGGACATAAGGTTGTAGACACATCTTCGACGCTTTGATGCTGTGCAAAGAGATGGTCAGTAGGAAAGAGGCGAGAGGACTCTTCAATAGAAGAGACCGAAGAACCATTTGAAGGCCAATCAATAGACGATCATCACTGAGAACTCGCTATTGTAAGAGCGGCGTCAGTTCATGGTGTGGTAGAGGACGAAAATCCCAAAATAGAAAGCAGAGAAAAGGGACAGAAAGAAATCGTGTCGGAGAGCGAGGAATGGCTACCAAACGGAAGGTTTGAGCTTATCGGTAAGGAAACGTCACCTAGGGTTGAAGATGGAAGCTTCGAGAGATGAACTTCTACCCCAGAACATGAGAAGAAGAAGAGAAAAGGATGTTGAAAATGGCGTGGTCTCACAAACAGCGTTTTTTTGTGTGATAAAAAACGTACTTTTTTCGTCCTTATGAATAGTGATATTTGAAGTGAGGTTTATATATAATATATAGTAAGATATTTGAAGTGGGGTTTATATATAGTAGTGACAAGAGTGGAAGAGATTTTACTGTTCAAACTTTCGACCAACACGACAACGTTTTTACGCCTTTTCTTTCTTTTTCATTTTTCATTTTTTTTTTTTTTTGAAAAGAAAAAATCATGGCAGAAAGAGGTTTTTTTTTTGAAAAGAAAAAATCATGGCAGAAAAAGGTACCTTCAACCAGTTTCTCCATTTCTACACTCAACTGCTCATTCCTCTTTATCCACTTCACTACCACCGGGGTTAAGGATTTCTCCAAGGGTGTTCGAATTCTCCTCTTTGATGACTGTTAAGTGCATTTTTATACACTTTTTATATCTTTAAATTAGCATATTTTGGAATATCTTGAGCAAATATCTACTAATTTATGTAGATTTTGTGTTTAAATAGGCTAATATCCAAGTTTGAGGCCAAAAATCACAAAATGAGTGCAAATTATGCTGAAATTGAAAGTTTGGGGACCATTTTATCACTTTCGAAAAGTTGCGGACCTACTGTGCAATTTAACTCAGGGACAAGATTGCAAAATTTCAAAAGTTGAAGGACTTCAAGTGCAATTTTAGGACCTATTTGAAAGAAATCATAAAGTTTCGGGACTAAATTGATTGACATTGAAAATGTAGGACTAGATTGCAATTACAGAAGGGACTAAACTGCAAATAACCATCACAGCTGAGCCACGTGAACAGGTGGCTCAAACCAAGTCGTGAACGCGACTCAGACCGTGAAACGGATCCGAGAAAGAAGACCGCAGAATTTTCTTCCGCGCGATCGTGCGCGGTTATTTTAAATTTTATTTATTTTTTCTCGGGTCGACCCGGTTCGACCTATTTCGTTGTGTACGCGGATCTGAACGTTCTTAGGGCATTTTTGGTGATTTTTGGGTATTTTTGAATGGTATTTAACATGAATAAAAATTAGGGGAGATTTTATTCTTGCCTCTTTTTATTTTCTTATATTTTTCTTTGTATTGTACTCTCTAAATTTATGTCTCTAATGCATTTTATCTCTTAAACTTTTGTGTTTTTACTTGTTTTGTTTAATGTCAAGCTTATTATTGTTGTTGAGTTTCATTATTAATCTTTTAAATTTGTTTGTTGTTAAAATGATTTTGTTAGTTGTTAAATGTTGTTATTATTTTATTATGAGTTGATTTTTATTATGAGCTAAATAGTATTTTGTTGGGATGATTGTTGTTACTTAACTTCACTTAGCCTTTGTTTGATAACTATAAAATTTCATAAAAAATACTACTTTTTTCTGCAGTAATCAATCTCAATCATCCAAAAAAGTCAAGTTCACAATTTTTTACTTTTCAAACTACTTTTTTTAACTACACGATTTTTCAAAACTACTATTCAAAACTCAATTTTTCAAAAACTATGACAATCAAACAAGGGCTTAGTTATTTTAAGTTTATTTATGTATTTTGAATTATTTACTTTTAAACATTTGAATTTTTGATTATTGTCTTTTAATATTATGTATTTTGATTTATGTTTATTGTCTTGCATTTGTCTATCTTTAGTAGTTAATTTTATTTACAAAATTGTAAATTAATTAAGTGTTGTTTAAGTGAAATCATAAATCTCAACTTTTTAATATTCCAACTTTTTATTGTTGTTAGAATTTATAGTTAGTTTGTTTATATTTTATTTTCACAAGAAAATTCAAAAACTTATTTTGTGACGTCGTTGTTAAAATTAAATTAACTAGAGTATGTAATTAAGTATACATTCCTTGTAGAATCGACAACTCAAATTCAAAAAATCTATTACTTGAACGCGACTCGTGCACTTACGGTACACAATTTTTAACGAACAATGACGACTCGAATTTTTCTCTCCAGATGGAGGAGATAAAGCATGAGGAAATAAATAAAGCAGAAAAACAAATTAGTTCCCTTTTTATTAAATGTTTCAAATTCAATTCCTAATAAATTCCTACTCCTCACTTCGGCTCTAAAGAGAAGAAAACATTTGAAGAAAAGAATGGTTTAAAGGGAGACCCAAAATTGAAGGGCATTATAGATACAATTACGGTTGTTCCCACCATTTCCCAAAGCGAGGTACACTTTTATTACATAATAACTGTATGGGTATGATTTCCCCTTTTCTGTGGACATTTTTTTTTTTTATGAGGGATGCAATCACAGTTGTTGTTCCCACCACTTCCCAAAGCCAGGTACACTTTTATTACATAAGGCAAGGGGGTTGGATTTTGTAAGTTAAATATTATTTCCGAGCTCTGTAGTTGGAAACCATTATGTTATAAATATTTAGCCAATGAAGAAGTGTAAAAATAAGAAATGGGCAAAATAAGCCTTTTTAGACTCATATTAATATTACATGTCTCCTTGTTTGATTTGTGTTTGGTAGGTGTACTAAGTGATGATCTTATAGGAAACTATAGTCTATGGAGGGCATGTCATGTGCAGGACCTTTAATGGATGTTCCTTGTAACGAAGAAAGAGTTTATTACCTGTCCGCAGGCTCACTTGGAGCAAGTAGCTGATTCTCATCTCTCTAAACAGAATTTTTTCTGTTCTGGATTTGTATTTTGATCATTGCAAAGTCTTGGATCTGGGAGAGTGAAATAGCTGGAAGGAGGAAGAAAAAAGTATATACTCTTAATTTTACTCAGCTTAGAGGAAGTTTTTTCTTGACAAAGTGGTTAAGTTGTGAAGGTATGTTAAGAAAACCATCAACTATTGGATTTCCAGCTCCATTGTATTATGGGATTTCAAGAGAATCCTACATGTGAATTAATATGAAAAAATAATTAGTCCATTGATGAAAAAGGTAAATGTTACAGTTTTCAAGAGATAAAATCTGTAAGAAATGTAAGCAAATTTGTTTGGAAAATCTTGTATGTGATATCTTGGGTGTAATTTTGTTGTCTAGAACATTTGAAGGTCTTGATGTTCATGATCCTATTTCAGGTATTGCATTTCTCATTCCATGCATATGCTGTTATAATTTATCACAGCCTCGATCCTTAGATTTCTCTAGAAAAATTATTCACATATTTTTTAGGATCCACAACTTATTTTTCACTTATTATCTATGCATTTTGTAGAACCTGCAACTTATAAGCGTTACCAAACAAGCAATTTCGTACTTCCATAGATCTTATCATGATTTAATTTTAATGTATTACAAACCTCTGAAAGTTTCGCTAACCACAACAACTACATGGGATATTGTAGGAGCTAGAAAAGAAGAGGAAAGAGAGAGCTCGGGCAACATGGGAGAGGAAGAAGCGGTTGAACAAACTGCATATTAAAGCAGAGAAGGTTGTTGAGGAGAAGCTTGGGACTCATCTTAACATTATTTCTTCAATTAAGCATTAATGGTTTTGATCGAGAACAATTTGTCGATCCTATTTGTGTGTTAGATATCTATTTTGAGTGGTTCTCTTGAAAACATTAGAATTATAAAAGAAATAAATTGATCAATATCTAAAACATTATTTTACTTTACTGCAATACTTGATCGTAGAGATTTTTGTTCAGCATATATGACCTTCTCTATTCTTGCCTTCTTGGACCAGTGATTTTAAATGTTACTTTTATTAATAATTCTATAAATATTCCACTTAAAATCTTAGAATATATAAATTTCTTGTTTGTACTCTTGAAGGCGTCTATTGTTGCAAGTGTTGGAGATGTTAATTTTAACATTTAGTGTTTGCCTTGCTTGCTCTTGCAGATTTTTTATTTGGTTGGATTTGGGTAGTTCAATCTTGAATCACGTTTCACCTTGTGGATGCTTCAGGTTAGAGAATTAATCCACAAAAATCTACTAAACAATTGTATATTTTTTTTTTCTACTCTTGATGTCATTTAGATTTTATTTTGTTTGAATTTTTGGTTTTGTGCACGTTTTAATAAAATCTGAATGTGTCTTCTCTATCTCTATGCATACATGACAAGAATATGACATAAATGATATCACTCGTCGTTGGTTTGGTTCTATGAATTATTTGTTTCGGTCTTTGAATAGAAAAGTCAAATCATTTATGAAGAGTTTGTTGATATATATATAATTTTTTTTAAATACGCACACGATTAATATGTACACCTATGTATTCATAATTCGTGAAAATATGTGTGCGTAGGTAGGCTTGATATTCTTAGTTCTTTGGTTCTATTTTTGTCCCTTTGCGAACATTTTTTGTGTATGTTATTGCACATATTTGTGTTGTGTATTAATGATTTATTACTGTTTACTTATATCTCTTCTCTAGAAACTATATATGTATTTCAGAGGAAACAAGTAATATGTGCCATTTCAATATTTTAACCGGTACGTCTGGAGCTCATTTTGGATACTTTGACTGTTACAAGCATTATGGATTAATTTATGATTTTAAGCATTAAGATCTTATTTCATTTTTATTTTTTTTTGGGGGGCCAGCCCCCCCCCCCCCCCCCCCAAGTTGTCATAATTCATTTTTCTTTCAAAGGTAAGCCTTTTCGGATACATCAATTTTTTTTATCTCCAAAAGCCAAGGCCCATAGAAGTGACAACATCTCCAACATAAATGCAAGAAGGATGACTAGCTGATATAGGTTTTAATAAGTTTTGAGTGTGAGTCACAAATTAGATACAACCATTTCCCGGAGGATATTTGAAATTGCTATCTGGAAGATGCGTGTTTTTGAAGTGTTTCAAATTGAATTAGAAGATAAGATCCTTGAGTCATTTGGGCTTTGCAGAATATTTATGCGCTATAACCTTGGCCACTACATTCACTTCTTTGTATTAGATTGTGTGTTTAATCTTATGCAAAGTTGAAATGATAATGACCTTTGTTGTTTACGTGTAGTAAGGCTCCTAATTCTGCTTTTGTAGTTGATGATGCTTCTTTAGGATGGCGAGAGGGCGCACAAAGAGGATGGACACCACATACCTCAACACCAATTTCATGTAGTTGCAAGAGTAATAGTAAAATTTATATGTGATGCAATAGTTGCTGCTACGCTTTAAATAGCAATCGCTTCAGAGGTGAGGGCAGTTGCAATCATGATGGATGATGAGTGCTTTAAGACTATTACATGAGATGGAAGGTGTTAAACAAAGTCGACGTTATTGTAGTGTGTAAAATGTTCTTTTTAATTTTATAATAATTTTTTAGAAAATTGTCATCGCCTATAAAGTTAACACTAATTTCAACACGCTAACATTAACTTAATAATAACACAGACCGTGCAATCGGGCAAAGACTAGTATATAGAGAAACCCATAATTCAATGAGAACTGATTTTTCTTCCGTGCTATGTCATAAAAGTTTTTTTGAGTCTTCTCTTTTCGAGATACAGGAAGAAAGCTAGAGTTCCATCCAACTTCATAAAAGAGCAAATTGCAGAATAACAATATAAGAAACAAAAATGAATCCAAATTCCTGAACAAAAATACAAATTAAAACTACCTTTAATACGGTCACAAGCCATGGGAATTGAAATCTCCATTTTTTTCTACAATTAAATAAAACATTTCTTAGTAATTGATCGTGCTCTCTATCGAATCAAATAGAAAATTGAAAGTATTTTCAAGAATCTTAATCAAAATTCAACATTTACTACTGCAACTTCAGATTGATTCAAAAAGCGATAGTTTTAATCATGTAATTATGTATTTTTCCCTAATACATATGTAAGGAGTTTAAAACATGAAATTTAAAATTTAAGAAACTTGTAATTTTAATACAAAAATCAGGTTTTTAATTAAAAATATATAATTAAATATGTTGAGGTCACAATTATACAATTTATGTCCACGGACACAAATAACAAATTTTATAGGTTACAAATTATGAAATTTCTCAATCACGAATTTAAATTGTTTGGTCACTACTTGATTCCTGGTTAGAAATAATAGATTTATAAGTCAGGCTTATTTTCGGTTACACATTTTTATATTAATCGGCCACAGATTATTATTCAATCACAAATCACAAGTATTAAAGGTCATGATTTATTTCTAGGTGACTAATATGGCTCACAACTAATTTTTCGGTCACAAATTTTTGACAGCGACTTATTTTTCAGTAACAAATTAAAGATTTGTAGGCCACGACTTATTTTTTGTCACATATTACAATTTTATAGGTCATAATTTATTTTTTTGTCATAAATTGTCAAATTAACCAATCACAAATGACAAATATTATTGGTCACGAACTATTTTTCGATCACAAATCATAAAATTTATAAGTTAGGATGTATTTCTTGATCAAAAATTATAAAATAATCCGCCACTGCATTTTTTTCGATCACAATTTATAAATTTCTTAGGTCACAACTTATTTCTATGACAAATATCAGATTTATAGATAAATCTAAAATTTTATATGTCACAAATTATGAAACAATAGTGACGACTTATTTTCGATCACAATTTATAAATTTCTTAAATCACGACTTGATTCTTGAGCACAAATCACATTAATATTACAGGTTACAACTTATTTTGGTCACAAATTTCAAAATAATTAGTAAAAGCTTAAAAAATTGCGAGTTCAAATTATAAATTTATTCTCTTTAGATGTTTGGGGGGCACGGGAAAATTGACAAAGTCATTGAAAAGTCTTTTAAGATTTTTAGGATAAATAGAACGAAATAAAGAATTCTTCTACCTGTATTTTTCACCCAAATGTCCATCAATGTCTATATATATATATATATTAAAATTATTAATAAATTGAATATCCCTAAATTTTGTAGAATTTCCCTCTTTTTTTAGTACCAATTGTTTCTTTCTTTTAAAACTATTTATCTCTCCATCGAAGAAATCTCTAATCTTTCAAACCATGTATAATTTATATTCACATTTACAACGGGTCTGTGTTTTGAATTTTTCGTTTACATAAAAATGATTTTTTTTATATTTTTTATTTTTTTATATCAAGTGATTTATGCTTTGTAGTTGGGGGGTTGCGTACAAATGTTGTGGGGGAATGATATTGGGGAAATACATTTTTAATTCACTTGACTCATAATTATTATTAACTATTAATAATTATATCTTGAGAAAATTAATCTATTAGTATTCATTTTTTTCAATTGAAAAAATAAAAGTTTATGAGAAAGTTTTTTGAGATTATGAACTGAAGGTCTATAAGAATCTATGAAAATTTATAAAAATCCATAAAAGTCAATAAAATTTAATGAAGTACATTAAAAAAAGTCTTAAAAAGTCTGAATTAAATAAACTCCCTTACAGTGATTTAGTTATAAATCAAAATTAAAATAAACATGCGAGAGAACACAACAATATAATTAGTTCTTGTTTGACCTCTTTTTTGATTTTTTTTTAAAATACTCGGTTGAATAATGAATTCAAATAGTAAAACATTTTGCACGTAAATCCAACATTTTCCCCAACTTTTTAACTACATATTATCCAAAAAATCACTATTCAAAATATCAATTTCTCTTTAAGAGCATCTCCAATACACTATATGAGTTGAGAGAAATTTGGTGGCACGTCAATAAATAGACATAGCATGTTAAAAATTTCTTCCCAATGCATTATGTAGATCTTAATGTTAAGTTGATGTGACTTAAAAAATAGGCATTGTGAGATGATCATTCTACATCTAGACATTCTATGAGACTTGACGACTCAGCATTTTTTTTAAATTTATAATTCTTTTAACTATTTTTTAATTTATAATTCTTTTAACTATTTTGTGAATGAGTTATTAATTTTAAATTTTTAAAAAATGCTACATAATCAATAAATTTTAATAAATTTAAGATTAATAATTTAAAAAAAAAATATGCATTTTAATAAATTTAACTTATCAACAAAAAAATTGTTGCTAGATAAAGTTACAAAAAAAATCTTAGTCATTGTGACGTCTTAGGAAAATAACAATAATAAAAAAAAAAAATTAAAATTAATAAATATTTTTTGTCTGTAATGAAATATAGTACAAGAAAATAAATAGTTTGTAATAACAAAAAGTTTAAAATTATTTTAATTATTTGTGAATGAGTTATTAATTTTAAACTTTAAAAAAGTCAAATAATAAATATAATTTAAATGTAGAATGAATCATTTGAGATAAATTTTAGATTTCTCCATCTACTTATCAACATTCTCCAGAAATTCGTCTATTTCGTTACGTCAGCCATAATTCACGTAGTGCGTTGAAGATGTTCTAAAAGGATCATCAGCAAGCCTTCATTTGGTAAATTGTTTATAAATAAGGTTATAAACAAAACATTTTCCAAATTACTTTATATCAAAAAAGAAAATTTCAAATCACTTTTTGACAATATATTTTATCTCAAATACATCACATTTTTTTTTTTATAAACAAAAAAAACTTTTAACAAAAAGAGTCTAATTGATAAATTGCCTACAAAGTTAGAAAGTGCAAGTTCGTGCAAAGAAGGTAGTTGCTGCCTTGCTGTCAGTTGAAAATCTCAAAAGTCATAACCACCACCACCACCCCCCCCCCCCCCCCCCCTTCCTCCAAAAAAAAAAAAAAAAAAACAACAAGTATAATTGTATTACCCTCCAATTGGTAAATTTTTTTAATCATATATTTTACTTCTAAAACATCATATTCTTTATTTATAAACAAAAAATTCTTACCAAACTGTTGCTAGTTAAAAATCTAATGAAGTAACAAAATTTATTTGTAGGGATAATTGCGCTCTATATTACTTTTATAACTTTCTTAATGAAATTTTACTTACATTAATGTTTTATTTGAATTTTACTTCTTTTTTTCTCTTCAAACCCTGTAATATTCTTATTAACACCGTGTCACTAACGTCGTATCACCTCACTTTTCCACTATGAGGCTCCACCGACTTACTCTGAATGAATGTGCTGTTTGAAGACATCACAATTGAGTTTTCATTTACAACGTGCTTGATGAAATGCATCATCAAATATAATGAAAGTATAAAAAAATTTAAAAATATCAAGGTGTCATACTAAAATTATACGGGTAATAAGTACAAATGGTCCCCAACCTTTAGGTTTCTTGCGAAAATGGTCCCCAAGGTTTATATTTTTGCATTTATACTCTCAGAATTACCAAACGTTGCGAAAATGGTCCCTACCGTTAGATTCCGTTAAAAAGTGTAAATAGCACGAATGGTCCCTAACATTTGAGTTTTTTTTACGTTAATAGTCCCTAACATATTAAGGTCACGTTTGACATTTTTAATTTGTAACCTCCAAACGTTTAGCGTATTTAGTCCCTAACATATTAAGCCCCTATACGTTTGACATATTTAGTCCATATTTGAAAATAATTATTTCAAATAATATGATTTTTAATTGTAATTTTTTGAAGAATTTGTTGTTAAAAAAGTGAATTTATTTGTAAATTATTTTATTGATAGAATGTGTGGTTAAAAACGAGTTTTAAAAAATAAAATTTATTTTGAATTTCTAAAATGCACAATAAAATATTTAACAAAAATTCACCGTTTCAACCTATTGAAAAAAAATAATGAATCAATGGAATATAAACAAACAAATACATTACACATTATTTTAAAAATTGAATAAAAAATATGTTTGTATCAATTCTATTTTCGATTTTGAGAACTGATCAATATCGATTTTCGAAATTTCATTTTTTTTTAAAACTCATTTTCTTCCACACGTTCTATTAATATTTTTTTTAATTTATGCATAAATTAAAAAAAATTACGTTTTAAATAATGTGGTTTGTAATTGTAATTTTTTAAAGAATTTGTGGTTAAAAAGTAAAAGAAAAAAAATTGAATTTATTTGTAGATTATTTTATTGATAGAATGTGTGTTGAAAACGAATTTTAAAAATAAAGTCTATTCTAGATTTTTAAAGTGCATAGTCAAATATTTAACAAAAATTCACCGCATTAACATTTCAACTTATTGATAAAAAAAATAATAAATTTATGGAATATAAACAAACAAATACATTGGACATTATTTTAGGAATTGAATAACAAATATATTTTTATCAATTCTACTTTCGATTTCGATTTCGATTTTGAGAATCGATCGATTTGAAAAGTAAGTTTAGAGAATTTTGGTTAAAACGTTATTTTTTTTAATTTATGCATAAATTAAAAAATATATTAATAGAACGTGTGAAAGAAAATGAGTTTTGAAAAAAAATTAAATTTCGAAAATCGATATTGATCAGTTCTCAAAATCGAAAATAGAATTGATAAAAACATATTTTTTATTCAATTTCTAAAATAATGTCCAATGTATTTGTTTGTTTATATTCCATGAATTCATTATTTTTTTTTCAATATCTTGAAGCGGTGAATTTTTGTTAAATATTTTATTGTGCATTTTAGAAATTAAGAATAAATTTTATTTTTTAAAACTCGTTTTTAACCACACATTCTATCAATAAATTATTTACAAATAAATTCAATTTTTTTTAACAACAAATTCTTTAAAAAATTACAATTACAAACCATATTATTTGAAATAATTGATTTCAAATAGGGGCTTAATATGTTAGGGATTAAATATGCCAAACGTATTGGAGCTTAATATGTTAGGGACTAACTACGTCAAACGTTTGAAGGTTACAAAATAAAAATGTCAAATGTGACCTTAATATGTTATTGACTATTATCGTAAAAAATTCAAAGGTTAGAGACCATTTGTGCTATTTACACGTTTTTAACGGAAAAAACTAACGGAATCTAACGGTTGGAACCATTTTCGCAACGTTTGGTAATTCTGAGGGTATAAATGCAAAAATCTAAACGTTATGGACCATTTTCGCAAGAAACCTAAAGGTTGGGGACCATTTGTGCTTATTACCCAAAATTACACCATAGTATTATAAAAATTTGAAAGGTATCAAGTTGTAATATCAAAATTTTTTAAAGTATCGTAAGTATCATATTGTTATACTATACTTGTTTTGAAGAACGTAAATTTCAGTAAAAAATTTGAAGTATCGTTTTGAGAAAAGTAAATATCAATAAATTTTTTTAAGTATTAATTAGTGATACTTTAGCATGACATAAATTTCAATTATGATACCAAATGTTGGATATTTGTACAAATGCTACTTATTTGTGTCAGTTAAAAATTTAATGTAATCACTAAGCATGTATTTGGTAGGAATTATAATCTAGACTTTAAGTTAAAGTCAACAATTAGAGTCTCTATGATGCAAGAGTTTTTTTAATGAATTTTGAGGTTTTGAGATAATGTGTAGTTGAAAAGTAATTAAAATGTGTGAAAAGTAACGAGTCCTGTAGAAATGTGTTGTTAAAAATGAATTTGAGAAAAAATTTGAAAATTTTATCTTTATCAAATAGTGATTGAAATGTGTGAAAAGTAATGACTCCTATTAGTCCTATAGAAATGTATTATTGAAAATGAATTTGAGGAAAATTTTATTTTTATCAAATAGGCTCTTAATATCAAGTATCCACTGCATATTTTATGGAACATGCAATTTTCAACGGTACATTTCATCAATTTTTATCAAGATTTACTAAAAATTTAATTTTAATTCTCTTCAATCATGGGCTAAGTACTTTTAGGAAAATAATAATAATAAATACATCCTTATCATTTAATACTTGTTTGGGACCCATTACGTTATACATTTATACTCCACTTTTGGTCAAACTTACATTTAATTCTGCATTTGTAGGACGTATAACTACTGTTCACCAACTTCTAATATATTTTTTTCACAAATTTTTTTATTTTAATTAATGATTAATAATCACTTTCCAGCCCGCGCTGAAATTGTAATGCAACTCTGATAAAAAGACAACATCTACTGCTTGGTTGAAATGATTGTTCGGTGGAGCTGTTTGACAACTATTATAAGTAGTAATGATTAGTGTTATATATATTTTCGAAATAAAATTTGTGGTTAAAAATTAAAGAGAGAAAAATTTTGTGGTTAAAAAAATAGTTTGAAAATTGTGCCGATTATAACACAAAGTTCCCGAACGCATGCTAAATATAATTAATCAAAATATGTCAATGTCTAATGTCGATTCGGTAACATTGTAGCAATTATAAATTGATTTATTTATATTTTCGAGATAAAATATGTGGTAAAAAAATTGAGAGAGAATACGTGTAAATAAAAAGTGGTATAAAAAATTGTGTTATTTATAAATTGTAATGATTGCGTTAAAGAAACAGAAACTTAAATCTAAATCTTAATCTTAATCAAAATCAATAATTAATTTTAATCACATATTTCATAATCACAACTTTTTAATCCTACATTTTATCAACTTCTATCATAATTTAATAAAAAATTGATTTTAGTACATGTTAGGTGTAGGTATTTTGGGGAATTTTGAATTTTTAGATAAATGCGTGATTGGAAAATGATGGATTCCATATAAATGCATGACTAAAAATTAATTTGAGGGAAAAAAAAGATAAAAATGATTGAGAGTAAACTAATCTCCCAAAAAAAAAAAATTTGATATTTGTCTATAAATTTAGCTTCCGTTTGGTAACTGTATTTTTTTTTGTAAACCAATTTATAAATTACATAATTTTTTAAATCAATTTTTATTCACACACATTATTTCAATTACTAATTTTTACCTCAAAATTATAAATAAATCAGTTTATAATTCAAACAGCGTTACCAAGGTATGAATTCATTCATAAATATAATACTTAATTACTTATATCCAAACTTGCTACTCACAATTGGTTCGTATTTGGAACGCATTTAAGTGGACCAGACACTCATCAATTGGCCGGAAAAAGGTGCCGGTGTCTACACCGGCAATAAAGCTCCCCACCATCTCTTCCTCGCTTCTCTTTCTTTCTGCCAATCCTCCATTTTGTATTTACTTTCCCGAGACCCATCCAGTTTTTTACACTCTCTTTCTCAATCTATCATCTTACATTTTGCTCTACATTGTTAGATCTCTACTGCACATGCACTGGAAGTTTGAGACCAATCCGCATTGTTAAATTTTGTTTTAGAGTTTATTTATAGGTTGATGTACTTCATTGAGTAGTCAAGCGCGCAAAAAAAACGATATGCAGTTTTTGAACGGAGAACGGCTTTGTCGGCGGACGAAGCTTCATCGGAACTTTTGACCACTCTGCAGGATTTTGTAACGAGTTCAATGTGAATTGATTTCTGGAGAGAGAATATGCTTCTTTTTCTCCTATCTCTGCTACCTCTGATACCAAGTAGCTTCGGTAACGTGTTTTCCGTTTTGGCTGTATGTGAATTTTTCATTATTGAGTAATTGGAGCCGGAAAACTGGGAAGATCAAGTAAAATAAGTTGTTTCCTTTTTATTAAAAATAAAGAAGAACGTATGATCATTTGGGAACAAATTCAAAATATCATTTACCTCTCGATATCGAAAGGTCGGAGATTTTAGGTTCTTATTGTACATCTACTCCTTTTCAATAGTTTAAGAAACCGTCTTGAGAATCCCGTAGACTAATTGTTTCTCAAAGCTAAAAAACGTGGAATATCTTAAGCTCCTTTATCATTCTATATATATATATGTCCAGAGCAGTTCACACAGTTGATGTTCTAATTTCAAATTTATTATTTATTATTTAAAAAAGAATTTGCTGTGTCATTTCTGCGTTGGTGGTTATATCTTGGTTTATTTATCATCAAGGATTCCCAAGCACCTAAAGCTAAAGAATTTCCATTTTAGACTGGAATTCAAGTTAATGGACTATAATATTGATTTTCGGTTTCAATTGAGTTCCTAGTCGTGATTCATAAGTTAGTTCTCATCTGTACTTTGAATCTTGATAAAACCAAGTTTTCCACTTGCTCAGGGGTTTCCTTACAGTATATCTACTTGTCTCAATGTCAATTCCCGAGCCTAGCATCCATTTCGAGGAAAACTTCTATAGGACGCGGTAAGTTTGCACTCTCTTATTTCCTTTATTAGTTTGTTGGAAACTGCGTTATCTTCTCTGTAAAGAACTATGATTACAGAGCTGAGAGCTGTGCACATGAACTAGTAACGGTTTACACTTTGTTTTCTAGTATATATTTCGGCCAACGTCTTATTGCTACTACATGTAGGGATTATTTACACAAAAAATTGTGTCACTTTTCCAGTGAGCTTAATATCCATGAGTGCATCATTGGATCAATTTAAAGTGCTGCATAGATGGCAGTTTAAACCTCCTTTGATTTCAATGAACGCGCCTTCTCTTTCTCCAGCGTCTCATGGTATCCAAGACATGTATAACCTCTTCTACTCATTTTTTCTTTTAGCTTTTTACTGATATATGGCACTTGCTATAATAGGTCCAGATGCCACTCCTATTGGTCTTACTCGATCAAGGACTCACCGCCGCCACCATCATCGGATGAGAACTCGTGCAATTTCTCCAGCTCCATCGGCTGTAACAGGTATCTATTCAGTGAGCAATCTCTCTCTTCCCCTATATTTACAGTGTCCGCAATGTGGGTACTTGGTTTGGAATCTGCATGATGGTTTAAGAGTAGTTTTATTTGCATCCCCAAGGAGATGCGCTTTTGCAATTATCTCTTGGTCAGAGCCACATCTTCGGTTGAAACTACTAAAGAAACTAAAGGAGGAAATAAAAAAGAAGAGCCTAGTATGTATAATTGATGGGAGAGAAATTAGAAGATGATGTATAGCCCCGTTTGGTTCTGATTAAATATGAAATCAAAGTCAAATTAATTTAATCCCACATTTAATGGGACCCGCAACTTTTTGCAATCACACATCTCACCAACTTTTATCAAAATCGATTCAAATTTGATTTTAATCTATACCAAACAGGGGTATAAATACTTTTCCCAATACATTTTGGAACAATCCACCAATATTATGTTGGGATGGTGTTGATAATTTCTTCTTAATGGAGAATTAGTTATTTGTAATATAGTTATTGCGGCGTTAATACTTGAATTAATGTGTTGGAAGTCTCGTTAACTTGATCATCACATTAGTTGATAGTGATTTAATTTGTGATCTTAGTTATTAATTAGTGCATTAATGGACGTGACTTTATGTTACGCGTTTTCATTTCTTTCAAGACATGTAATGGTCTATTTAAGGAGCTCATTCTATTTCATTTATGTAAGAAACCATATCGAACATTATTCTATAGTTCCTTTTGCATCATTTGTCTTTTTTTTGATAAAATTTCTTTTTGCCTTTGATTCTTTATTTTGTAACATTGGTATTAGAGTCACGTTGTGAGAAAAAAAAATTAGAGAAAAAAAATTACAAAGTGAAGCATAAATATAGAATTTTCTCTTCATTTTGCAATAGTCTCTCTTAAATAATTTAATTGCAGCAGCAATACATAGAATTGTCAATTCCATATTTTGATGGTCATTATGATCATTGAAGCATACTCATGGAGATTTCTTATAGTCGAAGGAGTATTAGCTAGTTGAGTATGGAATAGTAGAACCGGTATCTAAAGTTGTGAATAATAAATATTAAGGGATTGAAGGCGAAACGCATGCAACTAAAAGGATTTCACGGTGAGTTTGAAACTCTCCGCATGGAGTCGAGAGAAATTATTTCTAGGTTTCTCTTCAGAAAATGGTAATTGCGTATGAAATGCGGATCGGTTAAGAGAGTGGAAAATATTATCATAGTGGAGATAATTCTTCCTTCCACGATGCCTCAATTAAATTACGTTGTCTCTTTTGCTGAGGAATCCAAAGATTTTCATGTTCTTTCAATTGATAAGAGATACAAGGTTCTTTGCTAGAAGTTGCCAATCAAAAAATGTGTGGATGTTGAATACGAAAATAGAAGGGTAGAAATTGTGTAAAGAAACCAATTCTAAGGGGTTCAAGTTATGGTCTATAGACAAATCAAATGTAGAATGTTACCTTTGTCATAAGTTTGGCATTATGGTTTAGAATGTGACACCAAGTCAAATAAAGACTGTGGTGGAAAGTCTAACTCAGCAGAATTGGAAAAGAATTCTCTCTTCTAATGATATGTCACGAGAATGAATAAACTCCCGAGAATTGTGGCATTTAGTTACAGGATGTAGCAATCATATGTGTAGATGTAAGTTTGCTTATCCTTTCTCAATATTGTAAAGTTTGGGGACAATTCAATGTTCTCTATTACTCAAAAAGGAATAGTAAATATTTAAAATAGGCAAAAATCTATTCACGCAATTTTTAGACTCTTATTTGATTTGAAGACCAAATTGTTGAGTGTTGGTCAACTTCAGGGGAAGGGCTACGCAATAAATGGATTTTGCAAAATTCAAGATGTACAACTCGGCCTAAGTAAATATAATCCTATGTTACCGTTGGTATCTTACAAAACTACCCGTTCATGCTTCTCTACAAGGTTGAAGGAGGTGGATTGATTATGACATTTTTCGCTATGAGCATTGTAACTTTGGAAAATTGAAAACAATGTAGAAGAAGAATATGATAGAAGATCTTCCATAGTTTGAGTGTCCGTCAAAAGTTTGTGAAGAATGTGTATTAGCACACAAAACCAGGGTCCTTTTATGATAAGAAGTTCGACGACAGCAAAAAAGGCATTGAATTGAAATATGTGGGCTAATAAATCCAACTTCTTATGGAGTTAAACAATATTTTATTACCTTCCTTGACAATTATAGTAGGAAGACTTGTGTGTACTTTATACCAATTCTTTGTATTGGCCGTGGAGTCGTGAGATGCGTGGTATTAAAATATACTTACAAATAATATATATTCTTCAATATAAAGGTGTTTGCAAGAGGAATAATTGCACAATTTTAAATACAGTAAAAACCTGACAAGAAACAACTTTCCAAAGATTTTTTAGCTCAAAGCATTAATTGGAGTATTTATACTTGAATAGGTGGGCCCCTTTTGTTTAAAATATGACACGTGAATAAGCTTGGTGCTGATGCAGATCATTTTAGAAATTTCTATTGACAAAGATGATGAATATAATTTTTTGGTGTGAGCGAGTATTAGTTAGTGCATACAAGCTTTACAATCCCGTGATCAAGATAATTATTGTTAGCGGCGATGTCGTACTTGATGAAGAGAAGACTTTGGTTATGGAATAACAATGTTGTAAAATCATTTTTTTTGTGAGTAGCTAGCAACAACCAATTGTAGAGGTAGCTTAGAATAATCCGGTTGATTCTCGAAGAGGCTCTCTAGCTGAAGCACATGGTAAACGAAGTTGATATGGTAGAAAATGGCCGACATGGACAACCGATTACGAGGTAACTGGAATTGATCAATCTAAGGATTCAACTATACACTTTGCTTTATTTTCAATTTTGATCTTGTAGCCTATAGAGATGATGTCAAACAGTCGGATTAGCAGAAGCAAAAGCTATAGACAATGAAATTCTAGCTATTGAAAAAACAACATAGTTGTCTAATCTTCCAAAAGGACAAAGTAAATTGTTGTTAAATGGGTCTACTGGACAAAGTTGGAAGATAATGGAGAAGTTGACAAGTATAAAGCTCGTTTAGTGGCTAATGGCTATAAGCAAGTTTTTGGCATCGACTAGAGAGAAGCTTTGGCTCTTGTTGTTGGAGTGATACAATTAGATTAGTTATTGCATTCGTAGTACCAATCTCGTAGCATGTATTCCAGTTGAATATGAACTTGATATTTGTACCTGGAAAATTGTTAAAGTATGTATTTATTGGCCAACTTCGTTATGTGAAACTTGAATGTACATAATAGTGTTAATATAGATGACACATAAGAGAGAGAGAGAGGTAAACTCAGTTATTATAATCTCTTTTTCTTCCGTGTTACCTATTTGTACATCATTATTTACATAGTGATGTACAAATAACATTACTCATAAATTAAAGAAAGCTTCATGTGGCATAGTAGCTTCACATGAACTAAAATGGGCTTCATGTGGTATAGTCATTTATTCTTACTATGGGTGTTAGTTATGAGGAATAAATTTTTTGGGGATGTTAATCCTTGATTAATGTGTTGAAGGTTTCAATAACTTGATCATTTTTGCATTAGTTGCAATAGTTTAATTTTTTATCTTAGTTATTGATTGATGCATGATGCATTAATTGTGTGTTTACGTTATGCGTTTTCATTTCTTTCAAGGCGTGCAATGATCTAATTAAGGAGCTCATTTAATTAACAACGTTCTTAAACCACTTTTTAACTGCACACATTTTTTAAAACTATTTTTTAACCACATATTTTATCTAGAAAGCACAACATTCTTTCTTTTATAAACAATTTTGGGCCGCCAGAGGTTAGTAAAGCATTATTATGAGTGTTCTTTTATATTTCCTTACTGCATTATTTTTTATATTCTCTTGGTTAAATTTTGTGTTGCCTTCTATTCCATTAATTTTTAACAATTGAAGATATTGGCCTTGAAGTGAAATTCACCGTTGATAATCTGACTAAACTATATTAAATAATCAATGACGTGTTTGTATGGTGAACCCGAATGTGTGTCCAAGCCATTCTATTCGTACTATCTACTTTAGGACAGCCAGTGTCAATCTTACTTCTCACTGATTTCTATCGAATGCTTTAGGACCTGAACTCAAGAGCTATGCCTTATGAGATATAAGTTGAATTCTAGTACCAAATGGACAAGCACAATTTTTGTAATGACCAAGACCTCGTACCTAAAGCCGTACTCTTACATACTATCCATTTTAGGATCGTCTCTTCCCATTTTACCCCTCACGAATTTTTATCTCTTCCTCCAAAATTCAAATTCAAGACATCTGCGTTATAAGATACATTGTCTTATGAGATATATCAATTAAATCCTAGTACCAATTGGACAATCTTGAGGTGAATTCATATGAGAACAGTTTCAGAATGAGGCCCGAGTTTTTTCAGGTGGAGTTATGTTGTTCATTGCATAAAGAGGCTAGCCTCTTTAAATTTCCGTACACCTATCTTATTTCCATTTTGATATGAAAAAAGTGTAAATAGATGAATTCTACGTTCTACAGTGTTGAATAGAATACCAAAGCTAAGTCAGTTGCGGAACATATTGGTCTATTAGATGTAGTCTAAACGCCCTAGTATAAAGTTGGTTATTTATGAGCCTTTTGTCCGATCTCCTGGGTTGTTTGTTGCACTTATCTTCATAATCCTTCTTATAGCAGGCAAATAAAGTGAGTCTTTCTCGATTTTCGTAGGATGGTGAGGGGATGACATTGAGTAGTTGTAGATATGCTTGAATGCTGGTAGTACCTTGTTCAAAAAGAAAATGCATTTAAATTAGTTGTAAAAACTTTTCTGTATTTAAAAAAAAAAAAAAAGGAAACTCACGAATAAATCCTGAAATAATGTGCCTGCAAAGAGTTAACTCCCACATGGGGTTCATTCTAAGCACAAGAATTTACAGTTCAGAGCTGAGTAGAAAGTAAACTATTCTTGTGATTGTCTTTATTTAAGAAGAGGAGAGGAGTTAGAGAAGAACAGAGAAAGAGTGGGGGTGGGGGTGGGGGGTGGGGGTGGGGGTGGGAGAGAGTTTATTTGATGACAATAGTCTTCTAACCCTCATATTATTTCCGACACTTGAACTCCTCTTTATTAATTAAAGCAATGGCTGGTGGTGATGATTCAGCAGCCGGAATTGCTAACTTTAAACTCTTTTTGTTTGCTTCACTTTTGTACTTAGCCTCCTCTTTCTTACCTAAGATTATTGGTTGCGATGTTCTCTCAGTTGGTAGCTCATATCTTTAAGGATCTCCATCAAACATAATTAGTTTGTACTAATGACTAATGTCATGATTAGTCTTAATCCTCAATAGATGTTATCATTTATAGTTTTGACCGAAATATCTTAAATGAGGATCCATGGGCCTGGTATTCTGTCAGTATAAATTCTGCGTATTGAACCTTGGTCTTCTCTTGGTTGTAGGCAACACGGTGCCCATTTTCTGTAGTACCATTCATCATGATCTCTGAAGGGTTTTCTGCATATGTATTTTAGGGTGTTTTCCCCTCTCTTGAAAAAGCTTAGTCCTATCTGCACAGTACATTTTTTGTTGAATTGGCGTGGCCTATTTAGGTAGCAATGACCTCCTTTTAGTGCATCAATTAGCATGCTCAATGTGAATTGTGAAAGCTTAATTCTGCCTGCCTTTATTTAAACTTGATAAATGCTGTATTGAAAAATGTTTGTGATTAAATCTGGCAGGCTGTTGTCATACTTGTAAAGAGCCTCTCACTTCAGCTCCCATCGGTTCACCCTGTCGCTGTGTGCTTCCAATGAAAGTCAGACTCCTTCTAGATGTAGGACTCTATGCTATCTTTCCAGAGGTCAATGAACTAGAAATTGAAATTGCAGAAGGCACCTATCTAGTTCAAAGTCAAGTGTCCATAAGTGGTGCAAGTGCAGATAGTCAAAATCAGGGAAGGTCAGTGGTTGATATTAACCTGTTGCCACTGGGGAAGAAATTTGACAATACTACTGCTATCCTGACTTATGAGAGACTTTGGAAAAAGAAGGTACCTCTGAATAGGACCCTTTTTGGTGATTATGAAGTAGTGTGCATTACTTATCCAGGTACAATTTGAACTCTGATTAGTGCATTGTTCAATTTAAAGGGTTTTGCTTTTATAGAGCCTGAAATTTTGATTATCAGGGCTTCCTTCGCCATCTGATACTTTTGGTGATGGTCATGACAAGAATCAGAAAATGAACCCTCAAATGATTTTTATCGTTGCTCCGTCGGCATTTGTACTCTTGGTAGTTTGCTGTGTGGCAGTTGTGATACTCATAAAGTGCAGGAAGTCTAGCAGACCACCCAATGCTGATGATCCAGTATTTACACCATCGACATGCGAGAGATCTGGTAAATCTGCAAGTTACTTGTTAGCTTTTAATTGTTTAATATTGGGACAGTTTTGAAAATGGACATGCAGAGGCCGAAATGAACATTATAAGAAATATTCTTCTCTCTATAGATAATGTTAAAGACAATATTTATATTATATACACATGGCCTCCCAAAAACCCGCACTTCAGATTTAAGTGGTTCAACGTGGTATCAAGTCTTGAGTTCAGGTTTTACAGCCATCCATTTATCAAATTGTGCACGCATCAGGCTTTAATGGAAAAAATATGAACCGCGCCTGAGGCTGAGGGGGCACGTTGAAGAAATTATTTAAACCCTTGTTTGAGCCTTATTATAACTAAATTTTTTGAAAAAATGTATATTGGAATAGTGATTTTTTGAAGAATGTGTGGTTAAAAATTAAGAGAGAGAAAAATATATTGGAGAATGTGTTGTTGAAAGTAAGAAAGAAAAATGTAGTAAATTATAATGGGGCTCAAACAAGGGCTAGATGATATACATGTGGTCTCTAACAACTTTAGCTTTTAGTATAATATAAATATAAATGTTAAGGATGGCTAGTATGAAAATTCCTTTGCATATATAAATAAGACTGGGAGATGTGTTAATTTATTTATTTAGGATTGTTATTACTGTTGTTTTGATCTTCACATAGCTTGTGAAATATGATTGGTGCCAACAACGGGGTGTGTGATGCTTCACACACAAGTTATATTGGGGTATTGAATAGATTTTGAAAGAACCAATCAATTTATATGCTTTGTGGTTGCCGTCTATTAAAGTTTTTAACTTGTCCTTTGATTACTAATCTGCCATAGGTTCTAATCTATATGTTGAACATTCTTGGATTTTTGTTGAAATTTGTCAACTGCCTCAACCGTTTAGAGATTTTTAAACCCACTCAATAACTTTAGCCTCTCTTTCACATTGCAAGGGATTGGATCTATGTTCTTAAATTGCCTAACCTCCTCAACATCGGCAAATCTCGTTGCAACCATGCCTTCTTCAATTCTATCTGTTAAAACATTTACACTTAGGGAGCTCGAGAAAGCCACAGATAAGTTTAGTTCAAAAAGAGTTTTGGGTGAAGGGGGGTTTGGACGTGTTTACCATGGGATCATGGAAGATGGAACTGAAGCTGCTATTAAGTTGCTTACCAGTGATAATCAAAATGGAGATCAAGAATTCATTGCAGAAGTTGAGATGCTAATTCGATTACATCACCGCAACCTTGTCAAGTTAATCGGTATATGCATTGAAGAATGTACACGCTGCTTGGTCTATGAGCTAGTCCCAAATGGCAGTGTGGAGTCCCACTTACATGGTATGCTTCTCAATCTCTTCGAACTTATAAGTTCCAACTTATAGTTATTGGTTTAGTATCTGTGAATATATTCCTTCATTTAGAGTTCAAAAGGGCTCAAGGCATGATAATATTCATGTATAGTCCTCAATTCTCCCTGTCTCAAGAGTAACATTAACACCTCTCCTGCAGGCAAGGATGTGCATGCTGATTTTTATCTGAACTTCGGTAAATTAATCGAGTTGCTTATGTATCAGGTGAAGACAAGGAGAAAGTGCCTCTTGACTGGGATGCTCGTTTGAAGATTGCTCTTGGTGCTGCAAGAGGCTTGGCTTATCTTCATGAAGATTCTAATCCTCATGTAATTCATCGAGACTTCAAAACCAGTAATGTTCTGTTAGAACTCGACTTCACCCCCAAGGTTTCAGATTTTGGTTTGGCTAGGGAAGCAACAGGAGCACGTCATCATATATCAACTAGGTTCATGGGAACTTTCGGGTATGTTTCTTCCCTCTGCAGCAAATTTATGAAAACTTGTATTCATACTGCTATAAGTTCACTACAGAAGCTTGGAGGAAGAAGCATGTTTTAGATCATGTTAAGATTGTTTGGTTTAGAAATAATCAATCCTTTTTAGAACAATGCCTGGTTATCAATATGATTTTTTATTTTTATTTTTATTATTATTTTTTTATGCACAGTACTTTGTCCAATTACCAATTTAAGACACTGGCACTATACCTAGAATTTGCATGTAGAGGAATAATTTTTTTGCTTACCTGTTAAAGTTGCGTCTCATCAATCAAAAACAATTTGGTAAAAATCGTTGTTTAGTTAGAATGTCCAGTTCATCAAGCATGTCATCAAATGTATAATGTAATTCCATCAGCTAAAATTATGCAAACCAAACAGAATTGATGTTGTAGGATCTTCATGATTAATGAAACTTTCCCTTTCGTTATACGTTTTTCGTGGTTTGTACTTCCCTTCTGTTCAGTTCCTGAAAATTGAGCATATGAATTTTGAATCCAGAACGTCTTTATCTTCTGCCGTTCAAAGGTAGTGCATTTCCCATTTTTATAAGAACTTCATAAGACGTTCCTGCCAAGAAAAAAGGTGCAGCACCAATAAATCAGAGAGATTATATATGAAAGGGCATGATTGAGCCCTGTATTGGTGATAGAACCAATTCCTATAATTATGTATATTGCTACTTCAACTACAATTATTTAGGATAAGAGCAGTTAGTGACTGGCATCTAAATTATGGATTGCAGGTATGTTGCACCTGAATATGCAATGACAGGACATCTACTTGTAAAAAGTGATGTTTACAGTTTCGGAGTTGTCCTATTAGAGCTTCTATCTGGAAGAAAACCCGTGGACATGTCTCGACCTCCTGGACAAGAAAACCTTGTGACTTGGGCGCGATCTCTGCTGACTAGTCGAGAAGGCTTGGAGCAGTTAGTGGATCCTTCCTTAGCTGGAACCTATGATTTTGATGACATGGCAAAGGTGGCGGCCATTGCTTCTGTGTGTGTTCACCCAGAGGCGACAAAAAGGCCTTTCATGGGAGAAGTAGTTCAGGCACTAAAACTCATCTGTAACGACCTGGACGAGAATTTCGGGGATACTTGTAGTGAGAAGGAGTCTTCTGCTCGGGAATCTGACTTCAAATATGACTTCCAACATTCTGACATCAGTTGGTGGAATACTAGTGGGATTACCCCACGGTTGACAAATTGGACAATGGAGTACGGTTCAGGCCTTGAAGAATTCGAGAACAGAGCATTTTCAGCTCCAGGGTTGGTTGAGGGTGGTGTTGCCTTGCCTATTGGGCACGGTAATAGATCAGGTCCTTTGAGGACAATCCGGAGTGAACATGGTGGCCTCTCGAGATGTGCTTGGAATAGTGGCTCTGGCTATGAAGCCCCCTTCTAGTGTGTTAAAAATGTACAGTTCCGTGGACAAAGTTCTTTTGAAGGGTGGTTTTAGACCACTGAAATTGGCGCAATTTCCTTTTCGACGAAAGGGAACATAAACATAGAGACGTGATATAAGTTGGAAAATAAATTTGAATAATAATGCTAAAAGTATAGCCAGACTTACGATCGGGCTTACTGTCCCCTCACATGGAGGGGGCGGGACCAACTCCGACAAAGTGGGTCCCACCCCTCCATGTGAGGGGGCCGTATACTTGTAGCATTACCCAATAAATTTTGCAGGTTGAAAATTACATTAAACTTGCAATTTCTTCAATTTGATTAAGCTATTTTTGGCTTAGGAGTCATCATATTCGTATTAGCTATTTTTATTCTACTTTTATATCATGCAGCATGCTTCCTGTTTCTTAAAAGCATATAAACAATTAAACCGTTAAAGAGTCGAGTTCAATCCGTCAGTCACGTCGTGGCACTACGCTTGCATCAAAATCAGGTAACAATAACCAATTAATGGATTGAACACGACAGAATTTTGAAATGTTAGACTTCAAAAAATATTATCCAACAAGAAGAGCACTCCATAGGAAGCAAGCCAAGAATGTGAGACTATTCAAATGTGAGAGAGAGAGGGGGGGGGGATGATAATTGGCAATAACGTGGAATATAGACTTGTTTAGTGGAATAAGTTTTTTCTACATTTTTTTTTTAATTCATTTTCAATCATATTTTTATGGGATCCATCATTTTTCAACCACACACAGGAGCGGAATCGGGGGGTGGCCGACTAGGCCCTGATCCACCCAAATTGGGAAAAGTCTCAAAAAATCTTCAAGAAAAATAAAAGAAAAAAATTTGATTAAGGCAGGTCTCACCTCAAATCTTAAAGCTGGTTCCGCCCCTAACCACACATTTTCTCAAAATTCGTCCAAAACGTCCAACGCATACAAGCTCATAGTTGAGATGGTTGAGTGAATTTGATATTAAAGTGTTTCAATTGACCTAAAAAATAGAAATTATTTTTTAGTCAACGACAAAAATTTGACAGGGAATTTTGCACCTTTTGGGAGTGATGGGTGTGTCTTTTGGGTTTAGTTTTTTGTTGGAGAAGAAAAGTATGAGTTTTAGGCATTGGTTTTTGGCAGGGTACAAGATTCTCAATAGTTTCGACTCCTAATTTTGCCTTGATTCGAGCAGATTTTTTTTAAAAGTGGAATAATGATTTTTTTTCCTTCTTCCTCTTGTAGATGACCTAAATAAATCTCAAGGCCTTTTGATCATTTATGAATTTTTCTTTCATTATTACGTTGGAAAGTCATGATTAAGTTAAGTCTCAATATTTTCGTTGAAGGTTGTGCTTCAATGACATTCGTCCGTGCAATTCGTTATGCACACTTTGTTTTCACATCATTGATGTCTATGTCGATTGGGTTAGGATATGTCATTAAAGTAGCGTTTATGACCGAGTCTCTCAATTTGTCCTAGAATGCTCTTGTGTTGAGAATTACACATAAATTTCCTCTCTAATTAATTCACAAAAATTTTTGATGTTCAAGAAATAACTGAGCAAACCAAAAAATAAAATACGAACACAGAAATTTACGTGGTTCGACAACTTGCCTACGTCCACGGACCTTCACCAAAGCTTTTCACTATATAATAAATTGTTACAATTATATAGAATTTTCACTTATCAAACCCCTAAGTATTGTAGGAAAAATAACCAAGCTTTACAACATCTACCAATTTATACTTTTTTGTACAACCCACAAAAAATTCAAGAAAAATTAAGATACTAGACTACATTTTTCCTAACAATACTCTCTAATCAATGTGTAATTAATTGGCTCCTCAACACACATATTTATAGGTAAACATAACCCAAAACGTGTATTACTTGTGCCCCAAGATATTTCCTTATTGAAGCAGAATAATCAGAAAAAGATTATCTTCCTTTTCTTTCACCTTTAACTTGGTCTCCAAGTTAATCACTTTAACAAGAGAATCAATTGGCCAAAATATTCTCATTCTTAATTTTGGTCAAATATCTCAACAATCTCCACATTGACACAAATTCATCCAAACCAAAAAATTCAAATTCAATCATTGGATAAACGGTAAGCATTTAACACTTTGACAATATTATACTCCACCATATGAGTATAACCAACACTCAGAATTATCAACGAATTTCGAGCTTTTCATCGGCTCATGTCGAAATAAATCTTGCTGAAAAATTATGGTGCAACCCCCGTTTGGCTTTCCTTGGGAGCTCATCAGTCATCGACATCAATTTCACAACACACCTTGCATTAACGCCAAACCAATGTCCGTGTACAAACACATGTACCTGCCAGCAAAAACACATCTTCTATCATGGCAACTGGCTTTATGCCATAAGGAAGTCTCATCTTACTAAAGTACATCATCACAACCCTCCACCAGGAGAGTCGCATTGTCCACCTCCGAGCAGTTAGCCGACTCTGCTCCACCTTTTGGACAATTTCTTCTCACATGACTATATTTACCACAGTTCCAACACATTACCTTCTTCTTCATGGAGTTACTTCTCTTTCACTTTTCAGTAACAAGCAAAGCTTTTCAGATGAACTGTCACTTCAACCTAATCAAACTTAACTTCTGAAAATTCCACTGTTTCCTTCTCGTACATCAAAATCAGCATGATGTACTCAAACGTAGATAGAAGAGACCAGATGAACCTTATCCTCATTATCAATCTTAACTCCAATAGATTCCAGTGCAGAAACAATCTCATTGAGAACACTAAGATGGTCTAAGATTTTCATACCTGCATTCATTCTCAAAGAATGAAACCGCTCCTTCAGGTACAAGTTATTTGACAAGCTCTTCATTTGATACAACTCTTCTAATTTTTCTCACAGTTCCTTCACAGCAAATATCCCATAAATATCTGTAAGAACATTTTTAGCCAAACAAAGTTGTAACATGCCAGCAGCCTTCAAATCCAAATCTTCATCTCTCATGCTAGATTCAGTTTCTTTATCAGAACTCGGGGTTGGTTTTCCTCCAAAGCTTTCTGCAGTCCCAACTGAATCAATATATCCATGACTTGTACTTACCACAAGCCAAAATTGATCTTCCAGTCAAATTTCTCCACGTTGTACTTTCCAAACATATTTTCTTTTGCTCCAAAAAATCTTCGAACTACCTGATGTTCTGTTAATTAAACGTCGATTTCCCCGTCGATGGCGCCACTGTTGGGAATTACACACAAATTCCCTCTCTAATTAACCTACAGGAATTTTTTATGTTCAAGAAATAACTGAGCAAACCAGAAAATAAAATACAAACACAGAAATTTACGTGGTTCGGCAACTTGCCTACATCCACGGCAACTTGCCTACATCCACGGACCTTCGCCAAAGCTTTTCACTATATAATAAATTGTTAAAATTATTTAGAATTTTCACTCACCAAACCCCCCAAGTATTGTAGGAAAAATAACCAAGCTTTACCACATCTACCAATTTCTACTTCTTTGTACAACCCACAAAGAACCCAAGAAAAACTAAGATGCTAGACTACATTTTTCCTAACAATACTCTCTAATCAATGTGTAATTAATTGGCTCCTCAACACACATATTTATAGGTAAACATAACCCAAAACGTGTATTACTTGTACCTCAAGATGTTTCCTTATTGAAGCAGAATAATCAGAATAAAGAAAGAAATCCATGTCAAAAAGATTATCTCCCTTTTCTTTCACCTTTAACTTGGTCTCCAAGTTAATCACTTTAACAAGAGAATCAATTGTCCAAGATATTCTCATTCTTAATTTGGGTCAAATATCTCAACACCTTGTTCCAATGACGCTTCTTGATGCTCATTTACCAGGTAAACGCAGGTCGACTTTCTTGTCGAGGGAAAGCCTCGACGACTGGGGCATGTTTTGGTATGATGCTCTCGAAAGCCAATATTAGGTGACATGAGCATGCAATGAGACTCTTATGTGACGACGTAAAGCCTATGTAGACAATAATTATTTCAATACGTAATATTCTTCTTAAGACAAAATACAATGAGACTGACAGATGAATGAGAAAAAATATTATGATGATAATGTTAGAAAATTCTATCACAGATAATTGTTTATCCATGATCCAAAATCATCATGCTGAATTATCAAGAATGAATAACTGAAACGGAAGCGTACCTTAATCAAATATGATTCACGATGAACGATTCGGTTGGTTGGATCTTCTAAATCGATACGTAGTCCTTATTTTCTCTCTGATGATGGGATGTCAAAAAAAAATGAACAATACGTACGATTCAGGGACCATAACCGACTTTATATACTGAATTGCCAGTTAACATAATTCGGTCCATCATGAATTAGGTAATGGTCTGGTATCTACACATAAAAGCCCATACATTAATTAGATGCATAAAAGCCCGATATATATAAGATCCTTATTAGATCACTTTAAATGAGCTTAACCAAATTTGATAACCTTTTATTCAATACACAATAATTCACATATAAGCCCACACGATTGATTAAAATTCTTACAATCTCCCACTTGGGCTATATGTGTAACCTTACAATTGTGTATCAATCATAACCTTATGAGTACTCAGAATTTTGCTATCATTACTGAATGCATCCACAAACAATCCGGTCCATCAATTATATCAACATAGGATCAAAGCGGCATTCGCTACATTAATCGTAACTAAACCTATCAATGGTCACGTATATCGACATAACTGAATGACATGGATCAAGTATGGATGTGTAGCATGGAAATTACATGTAATGTGATCTTCAACATGCCTATTTCCAACTGGTCCAACTTTAGTGAAATCATCCTCAAACAAGTTCAGAGATAATAAACCTGAAACCTTACAGCTGTAAATAACTTTAACTTTAAACCGTATCCAAAAGGACAGTAAATGTATCTAATGCACCCAAAATATAAACTCCCACTGAAACCAAATATCCTTAAGAAATACAACACCCATATGAGTATTGTGCTCATGAAAGACATTGGGTTGTAATACTTTAGTAAGCGGATCTGCAATTATGGAATTTGTCCCAATGTGCTCTTATTGACACATGTCCACTCTGAACTGTATCCTTCACAACCAGGAACTTATGTCAATGTATTTTGACTTAGTTGAGCTCCTTGTTACTGGAATATAAATCTACTGAGTTATTGTCACAATATAACTTTAGTGGTCTTTCTATACCGTAGAGAATATGCAGCATAGTGCCAAAATTTAGCAGCTATATTCCATAATTAGATGCCCCCAAAATTGCTACAAACTGTGTTGCCAAGTGAAAGAAGCTAAAGTGTTTGTTAAGCACTCCTTCCGGAAATAGCTCCTCCAACTAGCAAATAGATGTAGCCTGATATGGATCTTCTATTGTTTTGGCATCTAGCAAAAATCGAAATCATAATACCATATGATCTCCAACTGATCTGATTTTTTGTATGTGAGCATGTAATCTTTTTTTTTTAAATATCTTATAACCCATGTTTGGCTGCTTTCCAAATGATCCATCCCAGGGTTACTTAAATATCTCATTAGTATCCCAATAATGTATGCAATATCCGAACGCATACAAAATTGAGCATACATCAGATTTTCTATAGCTTAACTATATCGGATCCTCTGCATTTATTTAACTTCAAGATAAATTTTCGGGCATTAGTTGAGACTAAATTGTCTCCCTTAGCGATAAAGGTGTTCCCTGATTTACTGTCTTGCATGCCAAATCTCTTAAATACTTTATCGATATAGCCCTTTTGTGACAATTCAAGAATACCCCGAGAGCAATCCCGGTGTATCTGAATTCCTAATACAAAAGAGACGTCACCAAGATTTTTAATCTCAAAATTTCTTGACAAAAAATCTCATAATTTTATGTGACATGCCTATATCATTAGTGGCAAGCAATATGTTATCAACATACAAAATCAGGAAAATACACTTACTCCCACTGAACTTGTAATACACACGACCATCAACAACATTAATCTCACAACCAAATGAGATAATTGCTTGATGAAATTTGTATTACCTTTAATGGGAAGCTGGCTTGAGTACACAATGGATTTCTTTAATTTGCAAACCATATTCTTTGGGTCTACTGATACAAAGCTTTCTGGTTGCACCATATACATCGTCCCATCAATGTCACCATTGAGAAACGCTACCTTAGTATCCATTTGATGTAACTCGAGGTCAAAATGTGCAACAACCTAACTTTCCTGAAAGAGTATTTCATCGAAACAGAAAAGAAAGTCTCTTTATTGTCAATGCCACCATTCTGTGTAAAGCATTTGATACAAGACGAACTTTATATCTTTCCACATTACCTTTCGAATCCCTCTTGGTTTAAAAATCCATTTAAGATCAATGGGCTTCGTACCTTCTGGTAATGGGACAAGATCTTAAACTTTATTGTCTTTCATATGCTTATACTCTTTATTTATGACATCAATCCACTTCTGAGAGTTAGAACCCTGCATAGCCTAATGGAATTGATTGGACCATCTTCCACCATTCCATTATTTCCTTATGTTCTTGGAAAACACTATTTAAATTATCCTGAATAGCATTTTTCCCTTTCTCTCGTGGATCTCCTTAATGACTTTAGTTATTGAGGTTGTTGAGTTTGTACTTCTGAAATTTAACTTATTTTGGATGGGAGGTTCTTCAATATTTTCGAATTGAGGTTCCGGATATGCTTGTTGATCAATGACATGCATAAAAACTTGCACATTGTCAAAAGCAACAATAGGAATCGAAACCGATCCTTCCTCAACTTATTCCTTAAAGACAATATTTCTAACCTTATTTCTCCCCCAAACTCAACATCCTCAAAAATGTTGCATTTCCCGTTTCAAAAGTTGACTTAAGTGTGGGATCATAAAATTAATAGCCCCTTAAACACTCAGAATAACCAATAAAGTGGCTGCCGACTGTTTTGGAGTCCAATTTCTTTATGTGGCCTATAAAGCCTAGCCTTAGCTGGACATCCCCAAATGTGGAAATGCTTTAGACTAAGCTTTAAGCCTATAAAAAGCTCATAAGGTGTTTTAGTAGCTACTTTAGTTGGTATTATGTATGATCTTTATTCAAATGTCCAGAGTTATGGCAAAAGAAACAATTCTTAATGTCTTTACGTGGTTTCTTTTGTTTTGAACCCTTAACAACTTTATTTTCTTTATTTGTTTTCTTGCCCTTATCTTTAGAGGTGTTTGCCAAGTGAACACTTTCAGTTCTGTCCTGCTTCAACTTTTCTTCCTCTTGCACACAAAATAGAATGGGCTCATTTAGAGTTCATTTCTCCCTTTAACAGTTATAACTGACCTTAAATTGACTGAATTGTGTAAGAAGCTTAGACACTTTGAAATAAGCTCATTGAAAGTCTATTTCTCCCTTTGACAGTTATAACCAACCTTAAATTAATTGAATTGTGCAGGAAGCGATGTCAATACCAAATGCACTAGCAAGTCATTAGACAAGTCGAGTTTTAGTTCCTTAAGTTTTGAAGCAGTATGAGACATCTACATGATGTACTCCCTTATGTTCCTATTGCCTTTGTACTTTATTGAAATCAAGCTTTGCATAAGCGTGCTTGTTTCAACCTTATTGTTTTTCGCAAAACGTTTCTTCATTTTGGCAAGGAACTCATTGGCATCATTTACCTCCTTAGATACTATGCCACTAAAGGCTTCCGGAATGCCGCACTTAATGATCATGAGACTCACGTAATTTAAGCAATCCCACTTCTCAAAGTTCCTCATTTGATTAGATGAACTTTCATCCGTAAGAGGAGCAGGTTGCTCAATCCTTAGTACACGGTCTAGATCCATGCAGCCAACGAAAAGTTAATGTTCTTGTTTTGATCCTTGAAGTTTGTTCCATAAATACATGGATTAAATTTGAGCTTGTAGATATACTACTAGCAGAATTTGAAACTGAATAGAGAACACTTAAACAAAATAGCTCACATAAGTACCTTATTATGCAAATCATACTTTCAAATAATGGTAGGGCCCATCACAAGATACCTAGCACAACATCAATATTTAGTCTTTGAATAGAAATATTGACTTGTAAGTGGTACTCTTGGTGTAGTAATCAAACACTAACAGTAAGACATGTCAACCAACAAACCTTTCTTTGGACCGATTTATTGATCACACGTAAAACCAAATAACCATCACGTATTTATCACCACAGGTTCATGTGAAATTCGAGCCAAATATTGACCTTCCTTTGGGCCGATCAATATCCGCATGAAATAACACACAAACACCTAATTTTTCCTTAGTGTAGTGATCAAACACTGGCAATAAGACATGTTAACCAATAAACCTTTCTTTGGACCGATTTATTGATCACACGTTAAACCAAATAATTGCCACGTGTTCATCACCACAGGTGCATGTGAAATTCAAGCCAAATATTGACATTCCTTTGGGCCGATCAACATCCGCAATGAATAACACACACACAAATACCTTCTAATATTCTAAGTTAATTAATATCCAAAAGAGAGGTTGCTTTAGTAACATGTTGCTTCAACTAATTTACTTTCGAATATTATATCTCTCAAAAGAGTTCGATGTACCAAAACTTGAAACTGAAATTTATTGATTTGCATATATATTTTGACTTTAGGATTTGAATTATAGAATTCAAAACTTTAGAATAAAGTAATCATTAAGTTGAGAGAGTCAATTGCAATATTCTTAAACTTTTGGTGGCCAATTATGAAAAATTTTAAGCTTGAAGGACTTAAATTACAATTTCTCCAAAACTTAATTGGCCAATTTAGAGAAATTCCAAACTTTAGATTCCAATTTGAAAGAAAATCAAACTTTAGAGGTCCAAAATAGTGAATTTGGAAACTTTAAGGACTAAATTAGAAAATTTTCAAACTTTAAGGGACCAAATTAGAGAATTTTCAAGCTTTATGGATCGAATTAGAAAATTCTCAAACTTTAAGGACCAATTTTGAAAATTTTCAAACATTAGGGACTGAATTAAAAAAATTTCAAACTTCAGGGGCTGAATTATAAAATCTAGAACTTTAAAATGCCAACTTAAATAATTTCATAACTTTAGGGGCTTAGGTCATAAATACCATAACTTTCAGGGATCAACTTTAATTTCTTAATAAGATAAGGGGGACCTAATTGTGCAATAAACCCAAAAAAATCTGAAATTGCATATTTAGTCCCCGAAAATCATCAAATTTCCAGCCAGAAGTCCTTGCTTCAAAAAACGCACAACTAGGGTTTATAACCCTAGCTGCCGCCGCCACAGCCTACAACCGGAGAAGGCGACCGCCTGCAGCGCCATAACCGGCGCTGCACTCCAAAGGTACAGCGTCGTCGTCGCGCGACGTTGCAACCCACCGTGCAGCCAAGTCCCGGCTCTGTGCACCCAGCATGACGACAGCTCCTCCAGGCCACCATTATTCGTCCACAAAATCAACAACTCAAAACCAGATTCAAGATCAATATATCGATTTCAGTCACACTCGAATTCGACCACCATACACAAAAATCCCAAATTCGAAAAATCCATACAGCAGTTGGCAAATATAGACTTTAATATTCACATATACGATTTAGAAGAAAACATTTGATTTCATATATACATACGCTAGATGTGAATCTATGGATATGCAAGCATCAGTGTATTCATGGTTTATGAGAGTGAATTTAATTTTCAACATGCATATCAAATTTGGTAATATAAATTTTACATGCATAAAGACCTGATAATCCAACATGATTTTGGCTATGATACCACTTGTTTGAAAATTCTATCACAGATAATTGTTTATCTATGATCCAAAATCATCATACTGAATTATCAAGAATGAATAATTGATGCGGAAGTGTACCTTAATCAAATATAATTCACGATGTACGATTCGGTTGGTTGGATCTTCTAAATCGATACGTAGTCCTTATTTTCTCTCTGATGATGGGATGTCAAAAAGAATGAACAATACGTACGATTCAGGGACCATAACCGACTTTATATACTGAATTGCCAGTTAACCTAATTCGGCCCATCATGAATTAGGTAATGACCTGTTATCTACATATAAAAGCTCATATATTAATTAGATGTATAAAAGCCCGATATATATAAGATCCTTATTAGATCACTTTAAATGGGTTTAACCAAATTTGATAGCCTTTTATTCAATACACAATAATTCACATATAAGCCCACACGATTGATTAAAATCCTTACAGATAAGTCTATAGTGATTTACTTGAAAATGAAATCGACAAGTTTTAAATATTTTGGAACATTTTCATGCTTAAAAGTATGGATGAGCTAGTGGGATCACACTTCGCTGTTGTTTCCTACTAGCTTAAATGAAAGGTTGTTACATATTAGGATTTTGACAAGCATCATGCCTTATTATGTAAAATTCTTTTCAATACTCACGTGTTGTTTTCTAATATACCAAGCACCTTAGAATTTAGCAAGTGTTAAGTAAATTAAATAAATTGATTTATAAATCAATTTATAAATTACACAATTTTCCTTAATCACAAACATACTCTCTCCAATTTTCAATCACTATTTTTTATTTCAAAATCATAAATAAATTAGTTAATAAATCAAACAATGTTATCAAACAGAGACTTAAATGTCGAGTAAAATAGTAAATTCGACTTCCGGACCGAAGGGATTTACAATGCGCACATGTCGATGGTCACTAGCAATTTTTCTTTTATCAAAGATCAACATATTATTGATTTTAACTCCATTATTATTATTATACTAGTAGTGCCCGTGCGTTGCACGAATGCGGTAAGAGTTGTTTATATAATAGCGTATAAATTTTATTATGTTGTATCTTGATACAACATTCAAAAGGGAAGTTTAGTTATTGACGTATATTTTGCCTCTTTAATAATTGGCTGTAGAAAATGTCAGAAAAAATATCATTCCAAAATAATTGATCGTAAAAACTGTCAAAAAAAAAATTATTTCAAAATGACCATATGTAATTTGTAGTCAACCTTTGTTCACCCTTTTAAAAGGGAACATGCAAATAAATATTTTACAAATAACTACATCAAATTAAAAGTAAATAGGCGGCTTATTTATAGATTAACTGAAGAAAAAAAACGTCAACCTCATGAATAGTAAATGAACAGTAAAGAGACCTTGCCTCTTTTATATAAGTTAAGTTATATTAATTACTAGTATTATATTATAAGTTATAATTATAAAGTTAAGTTATTATTAAGTTATATTATATGATATTTTTTTTTTTAAAATGACGTCATTAGTAAATGAACAGTAAAGAAGTTTTGCCTCTTTTATATAATTCAGTTGAAGTTAAGTTATTATTTAATTATATTATTTAAGTTAAGTTAGGAGAACATATATATATATATATATATATATATATATATATATATATATATATATATATATATATATATATATATATTTTAAAAAAACCTCTTTTATATAAGTTAAGTTATTATTAAGTTATATTATATGAGAATTTATTATAAAAAATGATGTCATTAGTAAATGAACAGTCAAGAGGCTTTGCCTCTTTTATGTAAGTCAGTTAAACTTAATTATCTTTTATGTAAGTTAGTTAAAGTTAAGTTATTATTAAGTTATATTTGTTAAGTTAAGTTAATATAAAATTATAATATAGGATAATTTTTTTAAAAAAAGTATAAGTCAAGTTATTATTAAGTTATATTAGTTAATTTAAGTTGTTATGAAGTTATATTATAGGAAAATTTAAAGAAAAAAAATTTAAGAGAAGTTTTTAAAAAAAAAAAAACTAAAAAAAATATATAAGTTAAAGTTAAGTTATTATGAAATTATATTATAGGAGAACTAAAAAAAAAAATGACGTCTATATTATTGGAGAATAACAAAAATTGAAAAATGACATCATTAAACAAAAAGATGATGTGAGCCTTATGAATAGTAAAATTCATTTTCCTCTTTTATATAAGTTAGGAAGGATAGGATTATGATAGGATTTTTAAACCTTAGCTGTTGGAGTATTCTTTTTAGCGTTGAATTAATTTCCTTTTTTTTTTTTGTATTACTTTATATTATCTTTATTTATTTTTTATCTGTCTCGTGCTTGTATAATGTTTAGGATAATAATCTCTTGTCCACGACGGACAAATTTATCTTGCCACCATCTCATGTGGTAGGATATAATTAATCGATACTCCACCATCTTGGAAATGTGATGGGGCTTCGAAACCCGATCTCCTATCATGTGTGTCGTGGACATGATATCTCATGTCCACTATTGGTAGAAGATTAGACCTAATGTTTATAATTATTCAAATATATATATATATATATATATATATATATATATATTTTGAGGAATTCACTAGTATATATCCTCACCCATAACTCATTTTATTTATTTATAAAATTTCTCAAAGCATTCTTTTAATGTCACAACAATAATGACATATATATATTTCATTTTCTTATTAACTTCCAAGGTTTTGAAAGACTTTTAAAAAAAAATAATAATAATAAATTGTAATTTTGTTTCTTCTATATTTTTCTTCCTTCTTTCATGTTATTTTTAGAAATAAATTATTTTTTTCTGTCTCTTCAACTTTTTATATTTCTCTCTTTTTTATATAGTTTATTTATATTTTCGCTATCTTCTTTTTCATATTTTTTTCAATTTTTCAATGAAAATAGACACAATTAAAATTTCATAAGATTTTACAAAAAAATAACATTTAAATTGTATCAAACAAATAATAATTAAGTAAAGTGATTCTAGGACTTTCTTCAGAAATGTTTGTATATTCAAAAAATTTAATTTAAAAGTCAATAGAAATCTATAAAGTTTGTATATTCAAAATTTTTTATGAACATAGTACGATTTCTTTAAGTCATATCGAATGCGATTTTATTTTTCCTCCATTTTATTTTATCTCAAATGTTAGTTTGTCCAAAAATTAATTATTTCTCAAGTCGCATTTTTTGATTCACTTGACAAATAATTATCACAACAAAACTTATTTTGTACACCACAATTTAAAATTTTTGCTTGTTTATAAAAATAGACATTAATAAAATTACATAAACATTCTTTTTTTTATTTATTTAATCTCACTAATTATTTTTTTAGATTATCTCCCACCAATTTCTATTTACACAACAACCTCCGCCTCCTCCTCATCCATTATAGGCTTCCACATAACACAGGTGATGCTACTCTACGATTCTCTTTATTTGCTCACAATCCTCATTTCAAGGTCACTGTAGACCCAAAGAACATTACGTCAAATTCCATCCATGAAATTAGTTAAAAATCAAGACGTGTATCTACACAAAGCAAGTAAAGTTAAAAATCGTTATTTCCCTTCTGAGTGTATTTTGTATGTATTGCTTTCTTGGTGTATAAATACTCAATCTCCTGTATTATATTTTTTAAGTTGGTGAATCAATAGAATTCTTCTTGACTTTAGTCTTCATCATCTTATATTTCTCCCAGTTTTCTAATTAAATTCATCAGCACTTTGTGTTTCAGCAGCTTCTCCTCAATTCCCCAGTTGTCTGCTTTAATTTTCTCACCGTCGCACTATCCTCTGAATTCTCTTCCAGTAGGCTACTGCTTTTCTCTCCCCCCAAGTGCAACCAATATTACTCTCAAATAATACTCCCCAGTCGTCAACTGTTAAATGCCAACCGACTGCTTCTGTGTATATATGAATATATATCTGAGCCACTACTAGCTCGTTTTCCTAATTTTTAACTTATCGTTTTGTCCTCTCTTGGGCAATACTAGTTACTTTATAAACACACTATTTGATCAATTCAAATAACATATTTATACTTTTAATGATTTTTTTCTAATTTTAATACAAACAATTATTTTTAGTTATTGATAAAAATAGACATTTTTTCCAAATTAGGTCAAGTATGAAACTTTTTATTTTTTTTAACCCACTTAAATTCTTATCAAAATCATCAATTAATTTATATAAAAATAATTTTTTAATTATTTTCTAATTAAAAATATAAAATAAATAATTTCAAAACCTATTGAAAAATAAAAAATCAAAACTAAAAGTTTGGTTTAAATTTATATAGTCACCGTTTGGTGATAATTAAAATTAGATTTTTAATAGATTTTGATAGAAATTAATAGAATGTGGTTAAAAAAATTTTAGTCCGATAAAATATGAGATTAAAATTAATTATTGATTTTGATTTGAACTAAAGTCTTATTTTAAATTTTCCCAAATGGGTGCATAATTTTTGAATGTTTTCATTAAAATTAGACTCACAAATCAACTAATTTATCTATGCACAATATTTTCACATTTTTTCGCGACTTATCGTAAATATTTTATAAAGCAATTATTGATTTGCCTAATATTTTATGATATCATATTACTTCCTATTATATCACACGTGATTTATTTATTAAGCTGACATTTTTAATTGTCTAATATGTATTTGAATCTTTGAAAAATGGGTGAAAACTTTTAATAAAATATTAATACATTAGGAAGTGAAGTCAATTTACTATTTACAATCTTATTCGAATAATATCAATTACGTTAACTACTTTAGAAAATGATATTAGTACTTAAAAAGCGTTACTTTAACATTCATCGTACCCATAAGATGTGCTTAAATGACAATAAATTCATATCATGTAACTTATACTTTTTGAGAAAATAAAACTTTACCACGAAAAAGTCATGTCTAAAAATGAGATTAATTCGACATGATTGATTGATCCCTCCAAACATGTTTGGTAAAATCTTAAATTTGTAAACAATACATTTTTACAAACCATTTATTAAGCACACACATTTTTAAATTACTTTTCAACAACATATTGTTGAAATATTTTGTGTACAGTAACGACACAGAAATAAGATAATTGTATGTAAACTCGTGTCGAAACTTGGACAGAATAATGATAAGGAAAAATAAAAAGAAAAGAGAAGAAAAAGAGACAAAGTTGAGGCAAGCATTGGACACTTTGTCCTTAAGTTGAATTTGCCTCGCAAATGTGCCTATGGTTTATGGCAATCGACTCCCAAGATACAACGACTTTCACTTATATTTGTAGCACTCCAAAACACAAGCACAACGAACCAAAATGTGATTTTTGTACTCCAAAAATAAATATGAAAAAGAATATCAAAAGTATGCAATAAAATGTAAGAATTTTGATTTAAGGAAGATGATGAAATGATATTGTGATAGCATATCATTGGTGTGAGGAATATGACATTCCAAGAGTCTTATTTATAGATGATGAAGGGTTGTGGACAAAGTGGTGTAGAGTCAAACCATGCATCACTTTGAAAAGACGCAACTTTTCAGACTACCATGTCATCGCATGGTTATAAATCGCGCGATCACATGGATTTATGTGAAACTAAATTTTTAATAAAAACAGTTGACATGTGATCGCATGGTGTTTTTATACCATGTGATCACATGGTCAAAAATTTGACCAACTTTTTCCCTTCTTCATAATTTATCATTCATCTGATATTGGTTTCGAGATTTCAAATATACCCTTCAATGCATACAGATGTCGATCCCCGTTTCTGCGCTTCGAAGCGGCGAAGTAGCTATAGCAAACTAATTTGCCTAAAGGGATTAGGTCGGTTTTGAATATTTGGCTGAAGTCGACACAAAATTACTTTAGTCGTTTTCAGTATTTAACCAATTTCTTGATTTATTAAACCAATAAACAACACATATTTTAGCTGGAAAATATTACATTTCATGGTTCATAAACAAATTTTTTTCCAAACATAGTGCAAACTTTAACAATCATCTCATTTCATCCAAGAGTTTGTTCAATTTCTCAATTCTTCATAACTGTAGTAATTATAAATTGATTTATTTATATTTTTCAGATAAAATTTGTGGTTAAAAAGTGAAGATAAAAAATGTATATGATTAAAAAGTAATTTAAAAATTTGTGTTATTTATAAATTGATATATAAATTATAATGATTGAGTTAAATGATATATGCTCAGAAACTTCTTCTGGACCACACCATTCCATAAGTTTTTTTTTTCCTTTGTGCTTTGACATTCTAGAATTTATAAATTGATTGATTTATTTTTTTGAAATAAAATATGTGGTTAAAAAGTGAATATAGAAAGTGTATGTGATAAAAAAGTAGCTTAAAAAATTGCGTTGTTTATAAATCGATTATAAGCCTCTGTTTGATAAATTATTTTTAAACAACAATTTTTTTTAAACAACTTTTTAACCAAATACATATTTCTTACTCACTTTTCAACCACATATTTTATTTCAAAAACATCATATTCTTTATTTTTAAACAAAAATACTTTTATTTTAGAGCCTGTTTGATGTATGATTTTTTTTTTGATTTTTGTGATTTTTTTGATGGATTTGTGGTTTAGATTGGTTTGAAAAGTCAACATTTATAGGCTTGACTGAAGATGAATAGTTGAGATTGAGTTTGAAAAATTGTCATAAAACTTTTACTTAGACCAAACGGCCCCTTAGTAAAGTTTTTATACAATGATTGCGTTAAACGAGATAGCCTTAATTTGTTTTTTAGCCCAATTTGACATAGATTAAAATTAAAATTTTGATTTAAATCAAATTCAAGAATCGATCTTAATCATATATTTTATGGGTCTCATAATTTTTCAACAACATATATCATTAACTTTTATCAAAATTTACTAAAACTCTGATTTTAATCTCCTAATTTTTAGAATAAGAAATAAGAAACAACCTGTTTGGTTCTAATTAAAAATTAGATTTCTATCAAAGTTTAAAGTTAATAATTAATCATAACCACATATTTTATATATTCACAACTATTTAATCATACATATCATCATTTTTTTTAAAACCCGTTAAAATTTTGATTTTAATTTCTAAGAGCCCATAAAAAAAATATTGTTACCTCGTTAGCATTTTAAGAGTGTGTTTGTTATTGTTTAAAAATTGTTTTTTTAAATAGTGATTTTTAGAAAAATTGATGATTGAAATTTGATTAGAAAGTTAAATATTGTGAACTTAACTTTTAATTAAGTGTGTGTTCTTTTAGATTTAATATGGAATGTTTTGTGTCAAATCAAGGAATTGAAATTATTTGTTGATTTATTTGTGTTTTCTAGGTAAGATGAAGAGTTAAAAATAGGAGAGAGAAAATATGAATGGTTAAAAAGTGGTATGGGAAATTGTGTAAATTAAATTTTTGTAATCATTACAATTTAATTTGGAGCCGAACACACCCTAACGAATGAAATTGAGTTCCTTAATAATAAGAATTTTTTTTTTAATGAAAATGATTAAAAGGGCAGGACCCATGTTCCAGGCTCCCAGCACAATGATTCGACATATTATCTTGTGGAAATTACATGTCTGAACGACTGATAATCACACATAATATCGCGGATCTAGGAGGGGCATTTATTGAATCCTGTTGCATTGAACCAACGATACTTGTAACAGTAAAAGACTCGGCGAAGAAAAAAATAGAAAACGTAAAACCTGTGCATTTTTCCCAAGCAAAAGAGGGGTTTTGAATTTTTATTATCTCTCTCGTTCATTCATTCATTTTTTTTTTCATTTGTTTATTAATCTGCAACATTTCTCTGATTTTCGAACTTTTCTACAAAAATTGGATCGGTGAAAGTGAAAAAAATTAAAGTTATCAAAGATGATCCTGCAGTCAGATCATTTGTTTATTTTTCGGAATATTGCAAGCGAATAAGTTGTTTTGAGAACAAAGGAAGTGCAGTTCATTAGAGTTTGTCGACAATTTATTGGTTGTTTCAAATATTGATTTGGAGGATTTCGGATTGGATTTTTCATTTTTTTAGCGTTGGAAGTGCAAGAACCGTTGGTTCGGTTGATCTGACTTTGGTTGAATTGTTGTTTTATTGAGAATTTGATTTGACGCTGATCGAAACTGTACTGAGGTTCCTGATCTCATTGGAGCCTTCCCAATATGGTATTGAATTGTATTCCTCTTTAGTTTTAATTTTTTGGCCTTGGTCGATTCTAGAAATGTGCTGTTGTTTGAGCTTAGTTTACTGAATTAGGTGTAAGCATTAGTTATTTGCTTAAGCGGATTAACATTACGTTCCTAGATTCCAGCATGATTGTCTAATATTCTTGAACATGTCTAGGTTTTATTTATGTGCATGCAATATTTCACTACCAATTTGAGTTTTTTGGAGTACCTTTTCTCTCTAATCAATTAAATGAGGAATTGAAATATTCAAAATGTATGTATTGGTGAACTGTTGTGCTTTCTGTTACTTTTTTTTCGGGGGAGCATGTGTTAGATTTGATGTAATTGGCAATCTCGTGAACAAAATGACTCTTTTATAAAGTGAAAATTAGAGTCAAAGTATTAGGTAATGTTAGTTGAGTATTTGAGCTCAAGAAGATCAAAATAGTATTCAAGAAGACTTGTGATGCAATTAGAAGTCAAAGGAGAATAAAAAATTTGGTTAGAAGAGGATGACTTATTGGCCAAGGAGAAAAATTCTGCTCAAAATCGCTCGATGGACGCCTCGTCGCTAAATGTCGTCTTTAGTAGGAACTGAATCGCTCGAGTTCCGCTCGAGCGTTGGTGACGGATAGGCAATGCTGATTCATGATTTTTAGATTTTCTGCAACATTCTCCTAAAAATCACTATTCAAAAAATTATTTCTTCAAATAAACTCTTTAAACGGGGTTTAAACAGGGGCTATATATATATATATATATATACCCAAGCCTTATTTCATTTCTAGGTGTAGTTGGATCAACATATGTGATTTCAAGATAGATTGCTATCAGTTTGGGTAGTCTGTGCATTGTGGTAGTTGCATTAATGGGTTTGACTTTAGTTATAGGTATTAATAGTATTTTGTCATATATCAAAGCCGAAAGACTAACTTATTTGTCAACTTTTTTAATCATTTGACAGTTGAATAACTTTTGAAGTTTTTCTCGACAATTTTTTGACCATTGGTTGCAATAGATGGATTTTAGAAGTCCAAGAGCCTGCTTGGTGCAACAGATGAGATGATGTTGGTTTCAAAATCTCATAGTCATTGATTGAAACTTTGTTTAGTGCAAGCTTGGTTCAAGCTTTTAAGTTTTTAAAAGCAGTGAGTCTTAGGAAATGTGTGGTTAAAGGGTAGATAAATGTTGTGAGTCCTTAAGAATGTATGGTTACAAATGACGTGTAATATGCTTTATAAGAACTTAAAAGCTTTCCCAAATAAAGCCTTCAATTGTTTAACCAAAATCTTTTGCCATTTTAGTACACAAAGGACGAAAATGAAGAATAATTGACGTTCTTTATTTTTTATTCTTTCACTTGATCAATCAACAAAACTAAATAAACAGAAATAACACTTAAACCTCGTTTGGTATATATTAGAATCAGATTTTTAGTAGATTTTGATAAAAATTGATGGAATGTATGGTTGAAAAGTTGTGGACCTTGAAGTATGTGTTTAAAATTAATTATTGATTTTTACTTAGATTCTAGTAAGATTTTTTAGGGTTACCAAACAGGGGGATAAGTTTGTGGTACGATTCTGTGAATTTAGTTGTAGATAGCAATTTGTAGAGTATACTTAATCATTATAACTATCCTTCTATTGACACCCATTTGAATCCACTTGGTACAAGAATGTATTTATTAGGATGCAAGTATAGATAAAATAGTAGTGTGCTAACCAAATTGTAACCAGAAAGTTTTCTGTATTATTAATGAATAACACTATACATATTTATACAACAATAGAGAACATATACTAGGAAAGTAAATAAGTAGAACCCCTAAAGTAAATAGATAGAATCCCTATAATTAGTCTAGATAACATATTTACAATAACACTCCCCCTCAAGCTGGAGCATAGATATTGGTCATGCCCAGCTTGTTACAAAGATAATCAACCCGAGCCCCGTTTAGGGCTTTCGTAAAAATATCCCCAAATTGTTCTCTAGTCTTCACATATCCTGTGGAAATCAAACCTTGCTGTATTTTCTCACGGACGAAATGACAGTCAATTTCAATGTGCTTAGTTCGTTCATGGAACACGGGATTCGATGCAATGTGGAGGGCAGCTTGGTTATCACACCACAATTTTGCTGGTACTGATGTCTTAAGACCTACTTCATTTAAGAACTGATATATCCATACTATTTCACACACAGACTGTGCCATAGCTCTATATTCCGATTCTGCACTTGATCGTGACACAACATTTTGCTTCTTACTCTTCCACGAGACTAAATTTCCTCCAACAAAGACACAGTAACCAGAAGTGGATCTTCTATCTAACTTGGACCCCGCCCAATCTGCATCCGAAAAACAGTCAATATGAGCGCGTCCATGATTTTCATACAAGATGCTACGTCCAGGTGCTCCTTTTAAATAACACAAAATCTGTTCTAAAGCTGTCCAATGGTTAACCGTTGGAGAAGACATATACTGACTCATAACACTAACAGGATATGCAATGTCTGGACGGGTTACTGTAAGATAATTCAACTTCTCAACCAATCTTCTGTATTTCTCAGGATTTCCAAATAGTTCACCATCTTTTGTAATTTGCGAATTAGGAGTCATTGGGACACTGGATGGCTTTGCCCCCAATTTTCCTGTCTCAGTCAATAGGTCAAGCACATATTTCCTCTGAGATAGAAAGATACCTCTTTTACTCTTTGTTACTTCAACACCTAAGAAATACTTTAGCATCCCTAAATCCTTTGTGTGAAATTGAGTGTGAAGAAAGGACTTAAGAGATGAGATTCCTATAGTATCACTCCTTGTAATGACAATGTCATCCACGTATACAACTAGAAGAATGATGCCAGCTTTAGATTGTTTGTAGAAAACAGAGTGATCCGACTTGCTTTTCGTCATTCCAAACTTTTCCACTGCCTGACTAAATTTTTCGAACCATGCACGAGGGCTCTGTTTTAAACCATACAAAGATTTGCGAAGATGACAAACTCTCCCACACTCCCCTTGAGCAACAAAACCAGGAGGTTGCTCTATATAAACCTCCTCCTGGAGATCACCATGAAGAAATGCATTCTTGATATCCAACTAATGCATAGGCCAATTATGAGTAGCCGCCATAGAGATAAATAATTTGACAGATGTCAGCTTAGCAACAGGAGAAAAAGTATAAGAATAATCAACCCCATAGATTTGAGCGTAACCTTTAGCAACAAGACGGGCTTTCAGTCGAGCCACTGACCCATCAGGATTTACCTTAACGGCAAACACCCACCTGCAACCAATAGCCTTTTTCCCTGAAGGTAAATTGACCAATTTCCAAGTACCATTGTCATCTAAAGCATTCATTTCCTCTATCATTGCCTGACGCCAACCAGGTTGAGAAAGGGCTTCATGAATAGTTTTGAGAATAGAGATAGAGTCGAGAGGCAATAAAATTACAAGTAGAAGATGACAAGTGGCGATAAGAAACAAAAGAAGAAACATGATAAGTACATTGACGTGTACCTTTGCGTAGAGCAATAGGAAGATCATCACTTGAGACTGGATCTGATGACGAAGGAGCAGGTATAGGACATGTATCAGGAGGATTTTGTCGTCTAGAGTATACCTGGAGAATGGGAGGCTTAGTAAGTGTCGGTACAGAGGCAGACCAATAAATCATCATCTTTCTCCTGATGTTCTGGAGTGGATGATGGTAAATATGGTGTGTCTTCAAGAAAAGTGACATCAGCTGATACAAGATACTTATTAAGAGTAGGACAATAGCATCGATATCCTTTTTGAAGACGAGAGTAACCAAGGAAAATACATTTCAAAGATTTGGGATCTAATTTGGTAACATGTGGACGAACATCCCGAACAAAACAAGTGCTACCAAATATCCTAGGTTCGATAGGGAACAAAGACTTAGTTGGAAAAAGAATATTGAAAGGTGTCTCACCATGAAGAACAGATGAAGGCATGCGATTAATAAGAAAGCACGCTGTGGAGATTGCATCAGCCCAGAAGGTTTTGGAGACATTTATTTGAAATAACAGGGCTCTTGCTGTTTCAAGAAGATGTCTATTCTTTCTTTCTGCTACTCCATTTTGAGATGGGGTATCAACACAGGAAGTTTGATGAAGTATGCCATTCTGAATCATGTAAGTTTGGAAAGATGCTGACAGATACTCTTTGGCATTATCACTTCGCAATGTATGGATAGAAACATTAAATTGAGTTTTAATTTCAGCACAAAAAGCACAAAAATGAGAAAACAATTCAGAACGATTTTTCATTAAATATAACCCAGTCATACGAGAAAAGTCATCAACAAAAGTAACAAAGTACTTAAACCCAGTTTTAGATGTAACAGGACAAGGACCCCAAACATCTGAATGGACTAATTCAAAAGGAAAACTAGCTCTTTTATTGACTCTAGGACTAGAGCTAAGACGATGATGTTTGGCAAACTGACACGACTCACAATCTAATGAAGACACTCTAATAAACCGTGGACAAAGTTTCTTTAGCAATGGAAGAGAAGGATGGCCCAACCGACAATGCGCCTCAAATGGGGTTGTTACTCCAGAACAGGCAAATGATTTTGGTATCTGTGTATCAAGAATGTAGAGATCTCCAGATTCATGTCCTTTACCAATAATCTTCTTCGTCATTAGATCCTGAAATAAGCAATAATCAGGAAAGAATGAGATGCAACAATTAAGAGCACGAGTTAGTTTACTTACGAAAATTAAATTTAAGGATAAATTAGGTAAATTTAGGACATATGATAAAGGAATCAATGGAGTAGGTGTAATTGTGCCAGACCCAAGAACACAAGATGTTGACCCATCTGCTAAAGTAACATTAGAGGTGGATGTATGTGATTGAAAAGTAGAGAAGAGATTAGAATTACCTGTCATATGATCTGTGGCACCAGAATCAATGACCCATTTAGAGGATGAGGAAATAAGACATGTATCTGGATTACCTGACTCGACAATGGCAGTGACTGGAGAAGATGAAGACTTTGATGATTCTTGGTACTGAGAGAACTTGGCAAATTCATCTGCAGAGATCAGAACTGATTTTTCAGACATATCATGAGTGGATGCAATATGAGCTGAGTGAGTTTTCTGGGTTCTATTCTGGAGTTTTCTACAGTCACTCTTCATATGTCCTAACTTATGACAATAATGACACACAATTCCTCCTGTATCCTGTGCCCGACTATCAACATTGTTTGAAACTCCTCCTCTGTTACCACTTTTGTAATGCGGTCGCCCATATTTATACTCATTAGTTCGACTAACAAGAGCACCACTGGACTGAATATTTGGAGTACCTTCTGTGCGAAGTACCCTACTAAATACATCCTGTAAGGAAGAGATCGTAGGGCTAGAGAGAATTTGAGATTTGGCAGTTTCAAACTCCAAAGGAAGACCAGCTAGAAAACTCATGATGGCCATCTGTTCTCTGTGACTTTGTTGAACCTTTACATCAGGACTAAATGGTAATAATATATTAAGCTCTTCATAAGTTTTCTTAAAATCCATAAAATAATTTATAAGAGACCTATCTTGCTTTTCCGCACGATAAAAAGATTTGCACACCTCATAAATGCGGGAAATATTCCCTTTTCCAGAATATAAGAAATCGAGATATTCCATCAATTCCTTAACAAATTCACAATGATTGATCAAGCCAATCACCTCACTATCAATCGAGTTTCTTATCTGCAAAAACAACCGACCATCCTCCCTTAACCATGTCTGTCTAGAGTCATCCTTAGGTGGATCATCCAACATATAAGCATCCTTATCGATACTTCTCAGATAAAGTCGGACGGTTTTACTCCAATCCAAATAGTTGGAGCCATTAAGCTTGTGTTTAGTAATTTTTGACATCACAGGAATAACATCAGATACTATTGCTGCCTTTTTATCAGCCATGGTTCAAATGATTTTATTTGCAAATGACAACAGATAGAATGACAGCAAATGAAAGAGAACAGGTTTGCAGAACAGAGAGAAGGAAGAATAGGAAAGCAACCTGTCTGAACCCTAGCAGCACTACTGGAGAGGATAACAGGCAAACCGAGCACAGATATGGACTGTGTAGATTTCGGCGGTGCAGACAGGTGCGGCTGAAGACTCCGGCGACGCAAAACAAATTCCGGCGAGGCAAGCATAGGAGGCTGAAGGCTCCGACGACGCAAAGAGAACCCCGACGATGCAAGCCAAGGCAGCTACACACTCCTGTGACGCAGGATGAAGCGTAGAAACTGATTTTCCAGACCGGGTCACTAGGTTTCCGGTCACCGGACTTCTCCCGAGCGTCGATCGGAAGGTGGCGCTCCTTCCTGTTCCGGCGGCGAAGACAAACGGCCACTCCAAAGGTGTGACCCAAAATGTTTAACCACTGTTGCTCCAAGACAGAAGAAACGTGAAGGCTGGAGCTAGGGTTTTGGCTAGTGCTCTGATACCATGTAACCCGAAAGTTTTCTGTATTATTAATGAATAACACTATACATATTTATACAACAATAGAGAACCTATACTAGGAAAGTAAATAAGTAGAACCCCTAGAGTAAATAGATAGAATCCCTATAATTAGTCTAGACAACATATTTACAATAACACAAATGAAAGAAAATACGCTCAAACAAATTTGGCCTATCTTGTAATGACAGCTTTGGTTTATAATCCATATATAAATTGCGGTCCTCAGTTCCAATTTTTTTACTGGAACCGACCCTCTCATGTTTGCGATATCGCTTATGAAGTCAGCCTGGGTTTATCATGTCAGTTTCTGCAAGCTGAAGATTCAATGAGCAAAGAATGGAGTTTCCGTACATTGGTACTAATACTCCATCCATGCTTAAAGATTGTTAATTTTTGTAGGTTGCTTCTGTCAGCTTAGGAGCGGGTTCGATTGTATGGGTGGAGGATCCAGATGAAGCATGGATAGATGGGGAGGTTGTTGCCGTGAATGGTGAAGATATTAAAGTCCTGTGCACATCAGGAAAAACGGTGTGTATTTTCATACATCCTTTTTTAGTTATTTCGATTGGATTAAGTTTTTCTTGATTTGCAAGTAAACTGGAGGGCTTACGTATTTCCTAAATTTAGACTCTGTATATTTTTGTTTCTGTTTTTTCTACAGGTTGTTGGTAAGACTTCCAATGTCTATCCCAAAGATGCAGAAGTCCCACCTTGTGGAGTGGATGACATGACAAAGTTGGCATATCTGCATGAGCCTGGGGTTTTACATAACTTGAAAACCAGATATGATATTAATGAGATTTATGTAAGTTTCTTAGTAAATCATTATTCATCTGGAGAAGTCCTCTCTTGGCCTGATTACTGCCTTAATCAATAAAAATCTGAAAAATTATTGGGGCTGTTATTCGTGCATTTTCCAGACGTACACGGGAAATATATTGATTGCTGTGAACCCATTCCAAAGATTGCCCCATCTGTATGATAGCCATATGATGGCACAATATAAAGGAGCAGCATTTGGCGAGCTGAGTCCGCATCCTTTTGCCGTTGCAGATGCTGCATACAGGCAAGTATTGTTTAGGATCGACTACTCAAGTTTGCGTAAGTTATATTGCTATTGAAGAGACCATTTCTTTGCACAGATTAATGATGCATGAAAGAATAAGTCAGGCAATTTTAGTTAGTGGTGAAAGTGGGGCTGGTAAAACAGAAAGCACGAAATTGCTTATGCGTTATCTTGCATACATGGGGGGACGAGCTGTGGCTGAGGGAAGCACTGTGGAACAACAAGTTCTTCAGGTATATTCTGCTTAATAAGCATAGATGGGAAGTACTGCTCATGGTGGGATATTTCTAGTATTACACTGTATGCCTATTACATTCCTTGTTTCTTATTTTCAGTCAAACCCTGTTTTGGAAGCATTTGGCAATGCTAAGACAGTCAGAAATAATAATTCAAGGTGCAAACAATAATGCATATGCCATTTTTCTCTGAATGTGTTGCATACTTTGTTTTCTGAACTGGGGAGGGAGGGAGGAGAAGGGGGGGGGGGGGGGGGATATATATATATATATATCTTTTTGATATAGTCATACAACTAATATTACACGCCACATGTTACAGCCGTTTTGGTAAGTTTGTGGAGATCCAGTTTGATCAAAAGGGAAAGATTTCAGGGGCTGCTATTCGAACTTATTTGCTTGAAAGATCTCGTGTTTGTCAAGTGTCTGATCCCGAGAGAAATTACCATTGTTTCTATATGCTTTGTGCTGCACCAAAGGAGGTAATGGAATATAATTGAACCTTTAACCTGTTATCTTTTTTTTATAGAACACTCAATTTTCGAGCATCATATCTTAAAACGGAACTTCCTGTAAATGAAGAATTTGTAGTTTGCTTACCACCCCCAACAAAATGAATCTGGTAGTTTACTAAGTTCAATATTCAATCTAGTTTCATTATAGTGGAAGCCATTTATTTTTAAAGTGGCCATCGGCAAGGCTTAAGGGCTGCACTGGGAGATCCAACTACGTTGGCACCTCCGTAGCACCCATCATAATTTAACCCCGTCGACATTTTACTAAGCAAATGAAAACGCACAAGGATGTTACAATACTGATGGATCAAGACACTGACGGGGAATCAAGATAATTTATATTAGTATTCCAGTTCGACTAAATTAGGTTATCGTGGTTTTCTAGTTCGAGTAAATTAGGGTTACTTATTTATTTCCTTCTCAAATTAGGTTTAATTAGACTACAAAAAGAGGGTCTATTCATTGTAATTTACACACTCTGATACAGAATAAAACTTCTATATCCTCCCTCTAATTTCTGTTATCTTCGTCTCTTTCTTCTTTCTTCTCTCTTCCTCTTTATTTTCTCAATCTCGTTCTTTGATTGATTGTGTCCTGCGTCAAATACAAGCCTAAAGGCCAAGCAAAACACTAACGAAAATGAAAAGAACTTGTTAGCATATCTGTTGTAACTCGACCAGCCCAAAAATCTGGACAGGAGATCCACCCCACTGAACTGAAGCACACTCTATTGCATGATTAGCTGACAAATCTGATGCATCATTGCTGTCCGGGTATGTGTGATACCTAAAAATTCATATGAGAAACATAATACAAAAAGCATGCCCATTCAGACCTCAAAAGCCATGGAACCGTGCTGCACTTGTGCTCTATTATTGCACCACAAAAGTGGAACCACTTTCTAACCATGCATTGAACTAGCCTTTCTTGCATGCAAATCTAAACGCGTGTATTATAGTCCAAACTTCTGATTTGGAAGCACATCTTACTCCCAAAGGGGCTGCGAAACACCGTTTCACAAAACCATGGCTGTTTCTAATAATATCACCATATCCTGATAGGCCCAGACTCCTAGTGCAGCTTCATTAGTGTTAATTTTCTCCCAACCTGGCAAGGTTGTCCAGCAAAGAACTGGTATGACTTGAGGTGCATGAGAAGGCTGCCCTTTTACTGAAGAAAATTAAGGGTTTGTTTGGTAGAAATCAGTTTTTTCTCAAACTCATTCAACTCTATGATGCACCGACATGGACACATGTATCCGACACGATATGTGTCGGACACATCGACACGCAATTTTTCAAAAAAGTACCGATACGACACGTTAATTAGAATATTTAAAATTCTTCATTTATATAGTATAAATTTAGTTTTATACTTATTATTAATTTTGTTTGTTGAAATCTTTTATATTTGAGTACCTATTTGATATTTTATAATAATTTTGAGTTAAAAAATATATGATTCTCTTATAAAGAAAGAAGAATGACCATAGTAGAGTATCGGAGGAGCGTCGTATCAGACACAAGTCCGACACATGTTGAACACGGACACATGTCGGACATGGACACGTTACCCTAATTGAAGTGTCTGTGCTACATTCAACCATACATTCTTTGATAAAAAAATCACTTTTCACTTCATATAATCTCTCCTTAACAAACACTAAGCCCCTTGTTTGGTTTTTCTAAAAATTAAATTTTTATTAAATTTTGATAAAAGTTGACATGTGTGGTTCAAAAGTTGATAAAAGTTGTGGCCTCGTGAAATGTATAGTTAAAAAAGAGTTTTGGAAAAAATGTGTTTTAAATAATGGGGGCTTAGACGCTTAGTATCTTAAACTCAGCCATGGTATTGTACCATCCAGCCCTAGACAATGTATTCGCTTCTCTAGCCGCACAGGTGATGGAGAGCATGGCAAGGGGACATGTAGACCATCTTTGACAAATTCCTCCTTCATGGGATCCTTCATCCATTCATTTGCGGTGAAAATGTGGTCAATATCTCTTCTTAAAGACATGAATGCAGCTATTCGAATTTTTTATGGACAGGCTCCATGTTAAAACGAAAATTAGTCAATTTCGCGTTAAAAAAATATTTTCTTGTGTTACATTGGATTGTGGAATTTTCCATCTCAACATGTAAATTAGACCCTACATGAGTCTGCCCTCTGTAAAACCACGTGTGTCATGATTCTCATTGCAAGTTATGAGATTTGGATTCCACATTGAAAGTATGGGTTATGAATGTATGGTTTATACAGACATGAGTTCTCCAACTTCAACAGCTAGGTTTTGAGGTATGACTCTCCCAAGTTCTATAACGATGGTAATAGAATATACATCACGTCTTTTGATGCAATCAAGTGGCGTGGATGGTGACGTCGGGATAACACTGTTCTTTTGGGACTAGTAATGGACTAGTGCAAAGTCAGTCCGACTAGTCATGGGCTAATGCAAAGTCAATCTGATGTGGTGTGGGATCTCGGAGTGGGGTGGTTTGTCATGGTTTCAATTGCAAGTTACGAGGCTTGGAGCCACATTGAAATTACGAGTTTTCGATGTGTTGTTTATATATACTTGGGTTTTTCAACTTCAACGGCTAGCTTTTGAGGTATGACTTTCCCAAGTTCTATAATGTGTAACTATTTTCTCATATATACCAAGCAGATTGCTTGTTAATGGGTCCATGCTGGACGAAACATCACCAACAACCTCCTTATTCCATGCTTTAATTGCACATTTTAACATTTTTGGCTTACCAGTAATAAGATCATATGGTGTACCGTGCTGATGATTAGTCCAAACTGAACACACCAGATCCTGGAATGAAATATGGATCACACTCATCAACAGAAATCCGGATGGCCTAGGATCGATATTGATTGAAGCAAATTGGAAGACCAGTAATGGCTTGTGATCCAATTTGTGCCTCGGTAAGGCAGCACAATTAATTGCTTCCTATAAACCCAAATAATGATCAGTAGAAAGCGCTCTATACAGATGGCATTTCATGTGCCCTATAACCCTTCCACTGGACCAAGCATAATGTGCCCCAGATGTGTCCAATTCTCTCAAGTTGCATATCAAATAAACTCTTGAACTCTTCCACTGCAAGCGTTGAGGGATGAAAGCCTTTTTTTCATGTGAGCCCAACACGGAAATAAAGTCCCCAACAAACATACGCCAAGTGACTAAATGAGCTGTTTCAGTGATGCCTATAGCAGCCTTGATATCTTATAAAGGACACTAGCATATACAAAAAAAAGCAGCGACGACCGAAAAATGTGAACCCAACAGAAATAAATTGCTCATGTGAAACATATAATATATATTTATATGCGTTCAGGGCTTTCTCATCAAGTCCTTTTGAGTATAATAACTTGTAAACTGTGTATTTGATTCTAACTCCACATGCAGTTCATTTACTCACATCAGTTATGCCCAATATAGCGAACAGTAGTTTGTGCTGTTATCTCTCTGTAGTGTATATAGTTAGAAGTGACATTTTGACTTCATTCACATCATTCTGTTTTCATTTCGTAGTCATCTGTGACTGTGTATGTGATATAACTTCCCTCAGTTCTTTTCATGGCATTCTTTCTTTCATATTTTGGCTTGTGGATCGAATCAGTTTATGCAAAAAACTGATCTAATAATGTTTTCATAATTGAATTTATATTACTCTTAACTGAGATGGATTATGATTTTATTATTTAAGGTGAAATCTGATTTCATTGTTTTCAATTTTAGGAGATTCAAAAATATAAATTAGGAGATCTGAGAACATTTCATTATTTAAATCAATCAAGTTGCTACGAATTGGATGGGCTTGACGAATGCAAAGAATATATAGCAACAAGGAAGGCAATGGATACTGTTGGAATAAGTTCCAAGGAGCAGGTATTAGACGCAGTTATTTAAATTGCAAAGGCTTCTTGCCTTCTGATACAAATTTTGCTAATTCTCTTTGTTTTTCTATCCAGGATGCAATATTTCGAGTTATTGCTGCAATCTTGCATCTTGGAAACATTGAATTTGTGAAGGGAAAGGAAATAGACTCGTCAATGCCCAAAGATGAAAAATCTTGGTTTCATTTAAGAACTGCAGCGGAGCTTTTTAAGTAATTCTTTTTTTTTTTCCTCCCCTGGGGCATGCAGTAACTAGTAAGAAAAAATCCATTGTTTCTATTTAATTCTTAGTGCCTAAAACTTCAGCATTTTGTAGGTGTAATGTGAAGGCTTTAGAGGATTCCCTGTGCAAGCGTGTAATTTTAACTCGTGATGAGACCATCACCAAATGGTTAGATCCAGAAGCTGCTGTTTCCAGTAGGGATGCTTTGGCCAAAATTGTCTACTCTAGATTATTTGACTGGTAATTTTCACTTTCTTGCTCGAAGAAGATGTGCATCACATAAACAAAGTCATGTCCCGCTTATATCATTTTCTTTAGTTGTCTGCTGCTTTTATATCGATTTTGTTAAAAATCATGATTTTTGCTCTTTTACCATTATTATGCAGGCTTGTAGAAAAGATCAATAGTTCAATAGGTCAAGATCCGAACAAAAAAAGTTTGATCGGGGTGCTGGATATCCATGGATTTGAGAGTTTCGAGACTAACAGGTGCTTAACTGGTACGCTCTATATTTTTGGATATATAGTTTTTTTGTTGGGGGCAGTCAGTGCACTAATTTACACTTTTCTGTGCCTATTCTGTGAATAATCTTTCTTTCTACTTTCATGGTCATAACAAATGACTTGCTTTCTCAATTTCATGAACGTGACATCATGATCTCTTTTTATCGTTTCCCAGTGAAAGAAGAAAATATTAATTCAAAATTTGAGATGATGTGTCTGAATACCTCTCTTTCTCTGTTATTGCATTTGAAGATTTGAAATAGTTCTTGTTCCCGTCTTTTGAAATGCGAACTGTTGCAAGTAATTAGGGAAAAATGCTTATGCCATTATTGTCTCCCATTTGGGACAGAGTAATGATGGTCCATCCTACAATTTTATGGATGAACCATCCCTCCCCCGGACTAAAAACACCTGATGCATGCTCCAGGTTGACCCATTATTTTGAGTGATGTCTAAGGTACTACTTACTAGAGTCAAAGAAGTACTGTTTCCTGCATTTTGAATTATGAATAGTTTAATGTCAGTATGTTATTTGACTTGTTCATTGACTTGAGATGTGATATTTTGCAAAAGTTTTTAGTATACCATTGATTTCATTAACGTTGCATATTTCTACAGTTTTGAACAATTTTGCATAAACTTGACCAATGAGAAGCTTCAGCAGCACTTTAATCAGGTTTCTCATGGATTCCTTATTCTTTATTGCTTGATTTTACTTGCTCCCCCATGGTTCAATTTTGTGAAACCCATTCCCTTATTTGACAGCATGTTTTCAAAATGGAGCAAGAGGAGTATACGAAAGAGGAAATCGACTGGAGCTACATTGAGTTCATCGACAATCAAGATGTTCTAGATCTCATTGAAAAGGTTCTGCTGACTGTGATGTTAATTTTAAGTGTTTCTTTCAATTGTTTTTTTACATCTTTCACCAGTTAAAGTTGAAGAAAAATGGTACCTCGTTCTCTGTGCAATAGTCTTGCAAATATACTCTTGTTACTGTGAAATTTGTTTTTAGGCTTCCCAGAGTAACGCCATACTAATGTAGGGTATTTTAACCCCTTCACCCAAGAGGTGTATAGCTCATGGAGGAGATGCAATTCAACTCTATATCTACCAGAGTCTAGTCCGGGAATCCACCAGCACCTGAATCCTACTCTCTATGGGCCCATCCCATTTCAAGCATGCCCTTGCATTATTTACCACCCGATAAAAATGCTACATGGACCCAACACAGGACTTCCAACTTTGATTCCATATGATGTAGGATAGTCACAACTTTGCCCAAAAGCTATAGTTGATGGAGGAGGTGCAATCCATCCTATATCATCCAGAATCAAGTCCAGGAATCCACCACCCTTTCGGACACATCCTGTTTCAAACATGCTATTGCATTACATACCATACCCTTTAGTCACTAGTCTAATTATATCTAATTTTACAACAGTGCTTGATTCTCTTGCAACTATCTATTAATGGAGTCCTAGAGTATTAAGTAACTTTATTTATGATGCCCATTTTACGCTTTACTTTTCCATTTTTTGTTTCTGGGTATAGTGCCATTTTTCCTATTTAAAATCCACGATCCTTAGTCTGTTTGACTGTCTTTCTGTAACCCCCCCCCCCCCCCCCCCCCCCCCCTTTTCCTTGTTCTGGAGGTGGATGAGTTAGGAAATTTTGTTCATCTTGTTTGTTGATGTAAATGCTGAGTTATTTTGACTATCATTATAACATTTCCCACTTTTACCTGTATTCTTTCTAACACATATCGTTTTAATTTTCAGAAACCAGGTGGCATTATAGCTCTTCTTGATGAAGCTTGGTAAGCTTTTCTATCCTTTAACGGGCTTTTATTAACAATGCTTCATTTTGTTTATTGTCATAATTACTTAGGAAAATTATATGGCCGTGTCTCTGTGTTGTAGCATGTTTCCTCGATCAACTCATGAAACATTTGCTCAAAAGCTTTACCAGACTTTAAAAAACCATAAACGCTTCAGCAAGCCCAAATTATCTCGTTCTGACTTCACTATTTCCCATTATGCCGGTGATGTAAGTTCCATTCTTTTCTTTATTTTCTATAAGTTGAATAAATGAATTGAATTTTCTAGTTTACGTAAAAAATAAGGAGATTGCATTAAAAAGCATCAACTACAACTTGTTTCATATGTTAGGTCACATATCAAACTGAGATGTTTCTGGACAAAAACAAAGATTATGTTATTGCTGAGCACCAATCACTCTTGACTGCTTCCAACTGTTCCTTCATTTCGGGCTTATTTACAATGTCAAATGAGGAGACCTCTAAACAATCAAAGTTCTCTTCCATTGGCTCAAGGTTCAAGGTCTGTAATTCTCCACCTCCTTTTTCTCTCTGTGCGCGTCTCTATCTTTTTATCTTAGTGTTTATCACCGCATTGTCCTTTCTGGCAAGTATGTTGAGGTATTAACTTTTCTGATGATACATTTGCAGCAACAATTGCAAGCTCTACTTGAAATTCTAAGTACCACTGAACCTCATTACATTCGCTGCGTGAAGCCCAATAATATTCTTAAGCCAGCTATCTTTGAGAATCAAAATGTCTTGCAACAACTACTTTGTGGGGTAAAAAAAAGATTTTTTCATTGGTTGCCAATGTATCTTGAAAGAATAGCTTCTTGAGATTTTGATCAGTTTATATTTATTACATGTGTATACAGGGAGTCATGGAAGCAATTAGGATAAGTTGTGCAGGATATCCTACCAAAAGACCCTTTGATGAATTTGTAGACCGTTTTAGCATCCTAGCTCCCGAGGTTTTAGATGGAAGGTATATTCATCGTTACTTAATACTTTTCATGTCGCTCATTCTGGGTGTTGTATGTCACTCTAATGGAAATTGATAAATAGTACGGATGGGGTCATTGCTTGCAAGAGGCTTTTGGAGAAAGTAGGACTTGAAGGCTATCAGGTAGTGTATTATTTTGTTGGTTAATTAATGAATGCTGCATATATCTACCATTCATTTGGAACTTTGACATTAGTATTTATCCCGTTTAATCAAAATGATCCTTTCCAGCGTTATAGCACTCCAGGTCCTAATCTTGTTTCAGAGGCATGGTAGTGTGACTTTATGTGAGAAGTGATAACGTATTTATTGATAGTTTTCCTTGGTTCTTGAAAGTAAACTTTCTTGATTGTTGGTCTCATCAGAATATTATTTTGTCCTTTTAGCTGTATTAAATTGGTTTTTCAACCATTTATGACATTTTTATTTCTTTTACTGTTGCTTTTTTCTCTATGAAACTAAGAGCATCTTCAATGAGATAATGTCCACTATGTATATGTGGTAAAGACATTGACATTAACATTAAAAAACTTCTCCAATGCAATAATGTTCATTGTGCATACGTGTCAAACTATTATTAGTTTCCAAGAAAAAATGAAAGAGAGATAAATGATTTAATTGGATAAAAAATATTAAATTAATGCTAGACATTGTCTAGCATAATTTAATTATGATACAAGCAATTCTTGCCATTTGTCAAAAAAATAGCTAGACATTGTATCTAAACAATATCACATTGGAGATGCTCTAAGTCTTGACGTAATCAGAAGTGCTATTAGCTTTTTCTATCTAGAATCGCGGTGCTTGCTCTATATGCTAATGCTTACTATAGGAAGACTACTGCTACTATGATGGTTGCTCCTTGTAACCTTGTATCCAAAAATTAAGTAGCTTGGCTCTTTTTGTTGCTTAGTTATTATACGAATCCTGGACGAAACTGATTTAATAGTTATAATTTGGTGAAAATTGGATTCTTAATTTACGGTGAAAATTGGATTCTTAATTTATGAGCCTGCTTTTATTTTAATGCTGATAGTGGTTTTTTTTTTTGGAACTTGAATCCTTGTAGTGTATCGATGATGAAAATGAGGTCCATATCTGTTGCCATTTTGAATCTTTTATGCCACTTCCAGCTAGTTGGTTTAATGAAATATAGCATGTGATCAAATGTAATTTTTTAGTGTTTGCATAGCTTAGGCATCGTTACAAGTTTCTAATTTAGATATTTAACGTTCAATTCATTTATCGAGTCTCATTATTACTTAATCCTGAACTTTTATGTAACCTGGGACATATAGGCTCTTTTTGGTTGTTTTTTCCCCATGCAGGCTTTCGGTAGAAGTATCACCCTGACCTATAATCATGATAGATTTCTTTGTCTTAATAGGTCAACTAAAGTGATCGTCTTCTGTTGTTCATGAATATGTTATCCTTTTTCCAATTCTTTTTTTCCACTTTATTTTTCTATTAAATCCGAAACCTATCTCGTGTTCACCTCAAAAAAGATCTGACAGATAATTAGTCCCTGCTACATGTTCCAGCATTTGAACAATTAGGCTCAACTGATAATATCATAATTTTAATATGTTGGTTGCAGCTATTACTTTTTGCTTGTATAAGCTATCATAATTCTTAAACTTCAAAGGCACGTTTGATAGGTATGACTGGACAACACTAAGGAAGAAGTTCAAATCTTGACTAATGTCATGTCCAGCGCTGCTAATATTGTGCACTAAGTATGCTCTACATGCTACATTGGTTAAATTCTACTAATTAAAATAGTAATTCAGTATTCTTAACAATAAGTCCTAAAGACTTTTTGGTTCATCGTGCTATTGCTATGGGTTTATGTACAACTACATTGATCTTAGTGAGATCTATAGATGCACTGATGTACACGGTACCAAGACAATGCCACATGAATCCTTATCCCATGCAATGGCCCGAGAAGAAGGGTACTTTATATTTTTGTTATGAGGCATCAATATGGACACTTCGACACATGATCTTTTAAAAAGCACTTAAACAAGTCGTTGGTACGTAGATTAAATTCTTTATTTATATAGTATAAATTTAGTTTTATACTTGCTATTAATTTTTCTTGTTGAAATCTTTTAAATAAGGTTGCTATTTGTTATTTAATAATAACTTTGAGTTAAATAAAGAAAAATGACCATGGTAGAGTGTCGATATCTGGCATGTCCGACGTGTCTGTCTGACATGTAAATTCTATTGGCTTTTTTATTCGGTGTGCTTTTGCAGATTGGGAAAACAAAGGTGTTTCTAAGGGCTGGTCAGATGGCAGAACTGGATGCTCGCAGGACTGTGGTGTTGGGAAGATCTGCAAACATTATCCAGAGGAAAATCCGTTCTTACATTGCTCGAAAAAGTTTTACGTTGTTGCGTCGCTCAGCAATTCATATTCAATCAGTGTGCAGAGGTACTTAATTCTATTAAGATTTACTTTTTATATGACAATGGAGGCACTTTAAAACCTTATATATTAAGCTTCCTTGGTGGTTTTCCTCTTTATTGCGTGCAGGAGAAATTACTCGGAAAGTTTATGAGGGCATGCGCAGAGAAGCTTCTTGTCTGAAGATTCAGAGAGATTTACGGATGCATCTTGCTAGGAAAGCATATAAAGAGTTGTGCTCATCTGCTATTTCAGTTCAGACAGGAATGCGTGGGATAGCTGCACGGAATGAACTTCGCTTTAGAAGGAAGACAAGTGCAGCCATTTTAATCCAGGTAAGACACCTTAGAAAATCATAATTTTTCTTCCTAGAATGTGGTCTGTTGGTCAAGGAAATTTTTTTTTCTACTCTAGAACTGTCACGGTTCCCATTGCAAGGTGTGAGATTCGTTCCACATCAAAAGTATGTGCTTTCAATGTGGGGTTTATAACCTCTTGGGCACCCACCCTCCCCTCAATAGCTAGCTTTTGATGGTGAGTTCTACCCAAGGAGTTGTAACATTGGTTCCTATTGCAAAGTGTGGCGGTTTGTCATGGTTCCTATTGCAAAGTGTGGGACTTGTCCCATATTGAAAGTATGGGCTTTCAATGTGGGGTTTATAACCTCTTGGGCATTCTCGCCTCAATAGCTAGCTTTTGAAGGTGAGTTCTACCCAGGAAAGAACTTCCTAATTTTAAATTTTGACAACCTGATCTTGTGACTACAGAGTTATTGCCGCAAATTCTTAGCCCTTTCAGAGTATATGAAGCTGAAAAAAGCTGCAATCACCACACAATGTGCATGGAGGGCAAGAGTTGCACGTAGAGAGCTTCGGAAGCTGAAGACGGTATCCTCCTCCTCCTCCTTTTTTTCCCTCTCAATCCCTACCTTCATCTCCGATTTTTTTTTTTCTTCCCACCAATTGCAGTTGAAATATGTTAACACTATTCATTATTAGTTATATACGCTACAATGTGTTCGGCAACTGCATTTTTTAAATATTGTTTACAATTTACAATTTACACAATTTCTTAAACCACTTTTTAACCACACACATTCTCTCTTCAATTTTTAACCACACGTTCTACCTTTAAAAATCAAAAAAGTCAAATGAAAAAAAAAAAAAAAAAAAAAAACTGGCTGCCAAGTTGCCGAACAGTCTGCTAATTATAACAATTTTAAAGTTTTTGATGCCTATAGAGTCTCAGCCTTTCTGAAGTGAATGTTTAATGAACTATATTTATATTATTGCTTTAGGATAGTATATTTCAGAAATGAGTGTTTTCTTATGACCAGAGATATTGGGAATCCACTAGGTACAATGCTATGTGGCTAAGGCCAGTTTCTTGATCTAGTAGACTTCCCATGTTGATTTTGTGGATAAATTCCGCCCCCCCAATGTGTTTATATTGTAATGTCAATTGAAAATAGTATATTTGCTGACCCAGACCGAGAAATCTGATTCGTTCTTAAAAACAACAATGACCAATAATCTAACTGCATAGTTACAACAGAAATTCTTCTTCAGTGTTCATAAATTTTACCTTAAAACAGTTGAATACAATATTTGCTCGACAATGTGTAGAAGTGTCAAATTTATGATTCAGTCAACTATCCATTCATTGGAAGACTTTAAATCAATGAGATATTTAGAGCATAAGAGTGAAATAAATCTTGTATTTAAGTATTGTTGACCCTCTTAGGTACATTCTGGCTCCAGTGGTCCTGAACTAAGATTTTATGGTAACATGGAATTAAGAAGCTTATAAACCATACAAATTTATTTTGCGGAAGGATGAAGTGGAGAATATCCCAAAACTGGCACTTTATATTTCTTTATGGAAAAAATATCTTTATATTTTCAATCCCAATACAGGCTGCAAGAGAAACAGGTGCACTTCAAGCTGCCAAGAATAAATTAGAGAAGCAGGTTGAAGAATTGACTTGGAGATTACAGTTGGAGAAAAGAATCAGGGTAAGTAAATCGTCTGAGCTTTTTATTTTTCAAAAAATGTTTGATTTTTTTTTTTTTTTTTGAAGGGCCTACATTTCTTTTTTCAAGTTTTAGCATGGGATTATGCTGTTGCACTGTTGTGATTATGATGTTGTGACTACGAAGCCCCTGTTTGATGCACATTTTAAGGAGAACAATTTTTTGAATACATATTTTTTGGAAAATGTGTGGTTAAAAAATAGGAAAAAGTTTTGGTTTACGTGCAGAATATTTTATTGTGTAAATGTGATTTAAAATAAGTATGAGAAAAAAGAGGTTTCATAAAAAGGGAATCAAAGAGGGGTGAATTAATCTTAAAGTGGTAAAACATGTTGAAAATGTTAGGACAATCAGTAATGAACATTCTGTTAATGGGATCTCAAAGATCCTACTTTCCTAATATACTTGCGTAAATTAATCCTAATTGTAAGGGATTTGATTGTACATATTATTTCCTAGATTAGAAGATTCAATTGTGCCTTACTATAGTTAAGTAGTTGTAGTTGTACTATAAATACTAGGGATATAACCTCAATTAAAGCATCGAATAAAATATAGTTTGACATGGTATCAGAGCCTTCATAGAATCCTTACGAGTTCTTTGATTTTTGAAGTCATTGAGGATTAAATTTTAATCCGGTGACTGACCTTGGATCTTGGTGCTGATTTCATCAGCTTCTTCGTTCGGTAGGCTCATTAGGAAGGGATTCCGATACTTCCTTACACAGTCGGACCGCCTTTACGTGAAAATCAGGGACGCCAGACGCACGGTTAATCTGCAACGAACCCTTGCTGCCGGTGATTTACGCTGTCTGGGTTAGGTACTGTTGGTGTTCGACGAGACCTTGCTTCCGGTAATCTGCGCTCTCGGATTCGGTCTGCGACGAGCCTGGCTGCTTGTGATTACTGCTGTCGGATCGAAATTGGACCTATTTCAGTTGCGGTTTAGGTATCGTCTTTTCAATTGGGCTGTAATACTTGGGCTGGTTGGTCCGTTTGAGTAGTGGGTAATTGATTTGGACGTGTATGATTTGGGCTGTTTCATTTTTTTTTGGTTTATTGGGTTTTTTAAATTTTCTTGGAGCTATCATGTCTGGAGAAAATTCGATTGTTCGCTTTAATGGTAAAAATTACTCTACTTGGGAGTTTCAGTTCCGAATGTTTGTTAAGGGTAAAGAATTATGGGGCCATGTGGATGGATCATCTCAATCTCCGACAAACCCCAATGAGCTTAGCTCATGGGAGAGCAAGGACGCTCGGATTGTTTCTTGGCTACTGAGTTCGATTGAGCCACATATGGTCAATAATCTTCGCTCCTTCACGACTGCTAAGGAGATGTGGGATTATCTTCGGCGAATTTATTATCAAGATAATTCCGCACGAAAATTTCAATTGGAGTTGGATATTGGAAATTATCGACAAGGAAATATGTCAATTGAACAATTTTATTCGGGTTTTCTTAATCTGTGGAGTGATTATTCTGGATTAGTACAAGCTAAGATTCCGAAAGATGCATTAGCTGCTTTGCAAGAGGTTCACTCTGAGAGCCAACGTGATCAATTCTTGATGAAGCTACGACCCGAGTTTGAAAGTGCACGTGCTGGGTTAATTAATCGCAATCCTGTACCCTCCTTGGATGTCTGCTTGGGAGAACTTCTGCGTGAGGAACAACGTCTTGCTTCACAACTTGAAACCACACAAGACTCCGCCAGTAGTGAGATGGTCAATATAGCCTACGCTGCTCAAGGTAAAGGAAAATTGAAATCACCACCACAATGTTACAGTTGCAAGGAATTGGGCCATATTGCAAAACACTGCAACAAGAAATTCTGCAATTATTGCAAAAAGGAAGGTCATATTATTAAAGATTGTCGTGTGCGGCCTCAGAATCGATTCACACCTGCTTTTCATACTGCAGTTCAACCTACTCGTGTCACTACTAACTCAGATCAGCTGGATGGTTCAAGTTCTTCCTCGGCACTCACACCTGAGCATGTTCAACAGATGATTAATTCTGCTCTCTCGGCGCTTGGTCTCCAAGGTAAGAATACATTAGTTACCTCTCCTTGGTTAATTGATTCCGCGGCTTCTAATCACATGACTAGCAGTCCGAAAGCTCTACATAATATTCGTAAATATGATGGAAAGCAACATATTCAAATAGCCAATGGTAGTACTTTGCCTATTACCGCAGTTGGAAATTTGGGGACCTCCTTCACTGATGTGTTTGTATCTCCTGATTTATCTGCTAATTTAATTTCTGTTGGACAATTGGTTGAAGACAATTGTGCTCTTTATTTTGATCGTCATGGTTGTCGTGTGCAGGATCAAGCGTCGGGGAAGGTGATAGCAAAGGGGCCTAAAGTGGGACGTCTCTTTCCTCTTCAGTCGTTTTCTATTCCTCGTTCTATTCATGTTGGTTATTCTACTACTGTTACCAATAATGGCCATTTGTGGCATAAGAAATTAGGACATCCAAATTCTGTTATTTTGACACATTTAATAAAACATGGTTATTTGAGCAATACAAATGTGTCTTCCTTATCACACGAGACTTTTGATTGTGCATCTTGTAAACTTGGTAAAAGCAAATCTTTACCATTTCCTTTAAATGGTAATCGGGCTTCTGCGTGTTTTGAAATTATTCATACTGATGTTTGGGGTATGAGTCCCGTTCTTTCTCATGCTCAATATAGGTACTTTGTTACTTTTATTGACGATTATAGTCGATTCACTTGGATATATTTTCTTCGTTCTAAGGCTGATGTATACTCTATGTTTCAAAATTTTGTTGCCTATGTCGAAACACAGTTCTCGACATGTATTAAGATCTTACGTTCTGACTCTGGTGGGGAATATATGTCTCGAGATTTTCAATCTTTTCTACAACAAAAGGGTATCCTTTCCCAACGCTCTTGCCCTTACACTCCCCAACAAAACGGGGTTGCTGAACGTAAGAACCGACACCTTTTGGATGTTGTTCGTACATTACTTCTTGAATCCTCTGTTCCTTCTAGGTTTTGGGTGGAAGCTCTTTCTACAGCTGTCTACTTAATAAATCGTCTTCCATCCCAAACCCTGCAGCTTGATTCCCCATATTATCGTTTATTTGGCGTTCCTCCTGATTATAATTCCTTACATCTATTTGGTTGTGTATGCTTTGTTCACTTACCTCCCACTGAACGTCATAAACTTACTGCCCAATCTGCTCGATGTGCATTTCTTGGATATAGTAATTCTCATAAAGGGTTTGTGTGCTATGATGCAGATGCTAACAAAATTCGTATTTCTCGACATGTAGTTTTCTTTGAAAATCACTATTTCTTTCCTTACGCTAACAATTCAGTTTCTTCTTCCATTTCCCTCCCTTCTTTTGATGATGTGTCTGGAATGATTAATCGTTTCAAGCCAGGTGTTGTTTATCAGCGTCGTCGCCCATTGCCTCTTGCTATCGCTGATCCGACTCCTGGTCCTATTTTACATGAGCCTCGCCGATCTAATAGAGTTTCTCGACCACCAGACAGGTACGGATTTTCACACTCTGCTCTTCAGGCTACTCTTCATAATACTCCTGTGCCTAGATCTTATTCTCAGGCTTCTACTCAAGAGTGTTGGCGACAGGCTATGGCAGACGAACTTCAGGCTCTTCAAGACAATCATACTTGGGATATTGTTCCTTGTCCTGTTGGAGTTAAGCCTCTTGGGTGCAAATGGGTTTATACGATTAAGTTACGCGCTGATGGTACTATTGATCGGTATAAAGCTCGTCTGGTTGCGCTTGGGAATCAACAAGAGTATGGCCTTGATTATGAGGAAACATTCGCTCCCGTGGCCAAAATGACTACTGTTCGCACAATTATGGCCATTGCCATCTCGAAAGGATGGTCTCTTCGCCAAATGGATGTTAAGAATGCATTCTTGCACGGTGATCTTACAGAAGAAATATTTATGAGTCCTCCACCTGGCATGTTTTCTTCTTCTTCTTCAGAGGTTTGTCGCTTAAAGCGATCTTTATATGGTTTGAAACAAGCTCCACGAGCTTGGTTTGAGAAGTTCCGATCTACTCTTCTACATTTCACCTTTACTCAGAGTCAATACGATTCCTCTCTTTTCTTTCGCACAACTCTTAATGGGATTGTTATACTTCTTGTGTATGTAGACGACATCGTGATCACTGGTTCTGATTCCCAGTTGATTGAGCAACTCCAACAGCAATTACAATCTTCTTTCCATATGAAAGACCTTGGCCCCTTGCAGTGTTTTCTTGGACTTGAGGTTCAACTTTGTCCAACTGGTGCATTTCTACATCAACATAAATATACACAGGAACTGCTCTCATTAGCTGGTCTTCAGGATAGTAATTCTGTTCTTACACCTATGGAGGTCAATTTGAAACTAAGCAAAGACAGTGGTGATCTCTTATCTGATCCATCAATGTATCGCCAACTGGTGGGCAGCTTGAATTATTTAACTATTACCAGACCTGACATTTCATTTGCTGTCCAACAGATTAGTCAATTTATGCAAGCTCCTTGTCAGAACCATTTAGCTGCTGTTCGTCGTCTTCTTCGTTATCTTAAAGGTACCTCTGGACGTGGTTTGTTCTTCCCATCTAGGACTTCCTTACACTTAGTGGGATTTAGTGATGCAGATTGGGCTGGTTGTATTGATACTCGTCGCTCTATTACTGGTTGGTGTATGTTTCTTGGTGGTGCTCTTATTTCTTGGAAAAGTAAGAAACAAGCTCGGGTTTCCAAGTCTTCCACCGAGTCGGAATATCGGGCCATGTCATCAGCTTGCTCTGAAATTTTATGGCTTCGGGGTTTATTGGGAGAAATTGGGATTACACAACCTTCTCCTACTCCTCTTCATGCCGATAATACAAGTGCTATTCAGATTGCTAGTAATCCGGTTTTTCATGAGCGTACTAAGCATATTGAGGTGGATTGTCATTCTATTCGTGAAGCACTTGGACGTCATGAGATTTCTTTACCTCACATTTCCACAGAAAATCAAACTGCAGATGTGTTTACCAAAGCTTTGTCTCGGCATCGCCATCAATTTATGGTTGACAAATTGATGCTTCTTGATCGTCCAGCATCAATTTGAGGGGGGATGTTAATGGGATCTCAAAGATCCTACTTTCCTAATATACTTGCGTAAATTAATCTTAATTGTAAGGGATTTGATTGTACATATTATTTCCTAGATTAGAAGATTCAATTGTGCCTTACTATAGTTAAGTAGTTGTAGTTGTACTATAAATACTAGGGATATAACCTCAATTAAAGCATCGAATAAAATATAGTTTGACACATTCAACATGAAAATGACCTTTTATGTCTACAATTCTTCTAAAATTATTTTTGAAGCCATTTCTATGACTCCTCATTTTCTTTTCCTTTTTCCTGATCCGTCTCATAGGCTGACATGGAAGAAGCAAAAACTCTAGAAAATGAAAAATTGCAATCAGCCTTGCTAGATCTGCAACATCAATTCAAGGAAACTAAAGAAATACTCACGAAGGAGCATGAAGCAGCAGAAAGGGCAGTAAAGCAAACTTCTATAATCCTGGAGGTCCCTGTCATTGACCATGAATTGATGGATAAGCTTAATGCTGAAAATGAAAAACTCAAGGTATGGTGGCGAAATTGACTTACTTTATTGGGGACTTTATGTGAACTAAGTGAAATAGATATTATTGAGCAGTTATTCTTGCTGAAACATTCATTTTTATTATTTATTAAGGCTTTGGTTAGCTCTCTAGAAAAGAGAATCGATGAAACAGAGAAGAAATATGAAGAGACAAGCAAACTTAGCGAGGAGAGGTTGAAACTGGCTGTGGAGGCAGAATCGAAGATCATTGAGTTGAAGACTGCCATGCACACGTTGTACATATTATTTTTTCATTAATAGTTTCTAGTTATAATTGATGTTTAGATTTAATGTTTTAAATCGATTAATTTCTTATCTTTCTGTACATGTAGGCTTGAAGAAAATTTTTCTGACATGGAGTCTGAGAATAAGATTTTCCGTCACAAGACCTTGGTTACTCCTGCTAAACTGTTAGAACATCCATCTACTTCAGCAATCAATGTTTGTATTAGAAGAATCCACAATTTTTTTGTCTTCTTTGTCTTCTCTCAATTCTCACGTCATTTCTGTTAACTTATTTATAGGGATTGGAAAATGCTCACCACACGGATGAAGTCAAGAGCAATGTACTAATCTCTTTTCAATTAATATGGGTTTAAATTTCATAGAGCAAGTTATCGGATTATACTTTCGTTTATCAATTAGTTGACGAGATTGACTCCTGCAGGAATCACAGAATGTTTTTCCATCGAAGAGTTATGAGACCCTTGATGGAAAACCAAGGAGACCTCCAACTGATAGTCAGCACGTGCGTGCTTATATTTCTCATCCTTTAATATTGGTGTAAATTCTAGTCAACTAAACAAAAAAAATTTGTAAACAATGCTGCAGGAGGATGTTGATACACTCATGGATTGTGTAATGAAAGGCGTAGGCTTCAGTCAAGGCAAGCCCGTTGCAGCTTTCACCATATACAAGTGTCTTCTGCATTGGAAATCTTTTGAAGCTGAAAGAACAAGTGTATTTGATCGGCTGATTAATATGATCGGTTCGGCCATTGAGGTAATTGGCTGAATTCATATGACATCATTATTCCTTGTCATGTGGGATTGACAGGGACATGTTGCACAAATATGACTTTAGCCTTCAGGAGACATCTTGATGAACTAAATTGCTATTAAAAATCAAAATTTAACAAACACCCTAGTGAGGGGACTCAAAATGAAAAATTCCAGATTATTCACAACATATGAAGAAATAATGTTATATTAAATAGCTGTGACGTAGAAGTTTGGCCACTTAGGTGAAGATGCAGGGCCGGTTAAAAGAGACCTTCTCAAACAGTTCATGTAGTGGGAGCTGCAAGCCATATCCATCACATACTTCACTTGATGAGCCAAACCATGCACTCCGAAGAACCATGACACTATTTGAGTTTCATAAGCGAGTAGCATAGCATAGAGTTTACCTTGTTGAAACTTGAAAGTCATGATCAATATTCCTGACTAAACATTACAAACCTACATCCTTGAAGATGACTGAACAGTACATACCCAGGGCCAGCTGCTGTACTTAATAGAAATATCTCAATCTTGGTTTATAGACACTTGATTGACATGTTCTGTTAATTCTGTGCTGTGATGATATAACCAAAACTAGTTCTCTTCCACATTCTATACTACTAGTCTCTACTACATACAATGCCTTGAACATATGAGACGTGTTCACGTTATGGGTTTCTTTAGGTACTTTGCATTTTCTTTCCTCTTCTTTTTTGGAATGGATGAGGGTGGTTTGCGTGTGGGTTGGGGGGGGGGGGGAGGAGGGGATGGTGCTGATGTTATGAGGTCACAGACTTCCTTTCTGGAGTTCACAATATTCTGTGATAGAAGGTTGTCTGGCTTCTTTGTAGCTGTTTGGGAAAAAAAATTAACTTGCAGCTGCAAGTAAGCTACGCCTTTAGCTATTGTCAAAGTTAGGAAAGATAACCCACTTTTAACTGATTGCAGAATCAAGAAAGCAATGATCATATGGCTTATTGGCTATCAAACACCTCTACATTGCTGTTCTTACTCCAACGAAGTTTGAGGCCTGGCGGTTCAACTCCAGTTCGTAAACCACAACCTCCCTCATCCCTATTTGAGAGAATGACAATGGTATTTGCATAATTTAACCTTCCCTTGTTTCAAGATTTTTATTTTTTTTAAACGTGGGTAATTTTATGAAGTTGAATTATGGTGCTATTTATTTGACGATTTATCTATAATCATACTCAGGGATTTCGGTCATCCCCTTCTACCGTAAACGTTGCTGCAGCGGATCTCGAAACAGTTCGCCAAGTTGAAGCCAAATACCCAGCTCTGCTTTTCAAGCAGCAGCTAACTGCCTATGTTGAGAAAATTTATGGAATTATTCGAGACAACTCGAAGAAGAAGTTGGGATCAATGCTTGCTTTGTGCATCCAGGTATTCTCCCTGAACTTCCAATGTTGTACTTGGGTTTTGGCAAAACATTTAGCTCTTTCATGACTACTCTTGGATTGCTGTTGTCTCGTTTAAGAGGCAATAAATATTCTCAAGCTACAGTTGGACACCTGAGAGGCAGTTATCCTTTGCTTGCACGCACATACTGTTTTTGCATGTCTGTCATTGCATAACAATCGCAGTATATCTTGTGTGGTAGATGGTAATTGAGAAGTTAATCAGGAAAACAAGACAAAAATCAGCAATTGTTTAACTTCATTTTTTATATTCTTTTAGTGGGATATGAAAGACATCTCAAGTTTCTGAATTTTCTGCATTATTAAGAAAGAAAGTAGGCATCCTGAAGTGCAAGAAGATCGAAGGAATTTATTTTCTCTTGGATTAATTGTAGAAGAAAAACAGTCTTAACTTTTTACGATCTCTAGAAACTATTATGTTTCTCTAAGAAATTCTTGTAGACGTAAACCAAAAACTCTTTCTACGCGATGCATCAGAAAGGCGTTATCCTGCGATGAGAACCATTCTCACGTTATTTTAATTTTATGTGTACTATTACTGCCTATAATTGAACTATTCAAAATTTCAAAGAGCCTATGGCTTGATGCTTTATTACATCTATTTGTTAGGCACTCCATATCACCGTATTTTACCCCTTTTTGTTATTATATATTATCTTCATTCGGCATTACTTAATTTTCAACATTCTGACGACAGTTAATGACCATTATATGGTAAACTAAAATGCAGGCACCAAGAGCCTCTAAAGGTGTTCTGAGATCTGGACGATCCTTCAGTAAAGAATCTGCAACAAATCACTGGCAGGGAATAATTGAGTGCCTAAACTCTCTTCTCAGCCCCTTAAAAGAAAATTTTGTATGAATCTCATTCACTTCACATTTATACCTATCACGTGCTATAAAATGCTGATGCTAGTTGCATTGCCAGGTTCCTCCAATTCTTGTTCAGAAGATGTTTTCTCAAATATTTTCGTATATCAACGTACAACTCTTCAGCAGGTGATTCAATTTTTCCTTTTTAATGCTTGTTTGGGAGTTGTTTAAATTATTAACACTTTTGGTCATACCTACTTTGTATCTACGTGTATCGTAGGATCCACAAGTACTACCTACTTATTCACGACTCATTTCTCTATGTTGATGATATATAAACATATTATAAACACCTCATAGACAAGCTTTTAGTTTCTTATAGTGGGAGTCTTACTAATTTTATCAAGTGGATTGACTTTGCAGTCTACTTCTACGTCGTGAGTGTTGTACATTCAGCAATGGGGAGTACGTGAAGGCAGGCTTGGCTGAGCTAGAGCTGTGGTGCGCCCAAGCAAAAGAAGAGGTAATTAACTTCCGCAGACAGATTTTCTTCCCCCCTTTTCCAACAAAATATCTCTGCTTGAAAATCCAAGTTTGAGATATGAATTTTATTAAAATTCAAGAAAGAATTGCAGTGAGCGAGGAGGACATATGAACCTTACCTCTGTTCGATACAATAAATGCAATGCATGAATCTATATACTACTCCCATTACAAATTTACATAGGCTCTACAGAAAAAGACCTTATGCGAAAAACTAAGCTCCACGAACATTGGGGCAATGGGCAATCCATGAGCCTCTAGAGTCAGAAGTGCCTTCAAAGGCAATGGAAAAGTATGCTCTCCAAACTCCTCTTAGGCCCGGACGGAGAGACCTTCGTTTGCAAGCCAATCAACAATAGAGTTACCTTCATGATATATATGGGAGAGGTTAGATGTCAAAAGGCAATGGTTCACCTGGATTTGATCAACGATACTCTGTATCCGCCAAGGACCTTTACTACAGTGAAGAATAAAGATAGCTTGGAATCCGACTCAATCAGCACATTATGAAAGCCAAGCTTAACACAGATCTTAGTCCTTTTTTTTTTTCCTTTTCTTTACCATAATTCATGATTTCTTTCTCTCGCCTTCTTTAAATTCTTGGATTGCAGTATGCAGGTTCAGCTTGGGATGAACTCAGGCATATACGACAGGCTGTTGGGTTCTTGGTGAGTCTCTTTCCCAGTGCTACCAATATAGTCATTGGAGATATTGACTTCTAGTTAATAAAAATATTCCCCAAGACGTGTTACCATTTACCAGAAATTCAAATCCTAGAAGAAGTCAAATAGTTGCACGTTGCTCATTGTAGATGGAAACTCCTTTGATCTTTGCAATTTAGGAACACTTGCCTTGCTCACTAGAATTTCTGGTCACGTGTCTCAACACACCCCCCTTCCCCCCCTTTTACCATTAAAACATAAAATGAAAAACCAAAATCCTTGACAGCATACTTTGTGACGACAACATGCTGTAAGAGCTGAATTAGTTCCAAAAGTTTGACGTATTGCTAATATGTTGTTGCAGTATCAATTTTTAATTTTTATTTTTTAATTTTTTCAGAGATGGCTTGATAAAATTGTATTTTAGAATGTTTCAATTGTAATTTTTTATAAAATATTTTGGATTATTATATTTTAATAGAACAAGTAAAGTGATTTCCTTTTTAAGTTTTTCAAAATATATTCAGCGTGATCTTGGAAAACCTTCACTAGAATCCAAACGTTGTACTAGGTGATAATTAGTGTTGCTTTTACCCTATTTCAGTTTTTTTTTTTTCACTGCGTGATCTTGAAAAACCTTCCCTAGTATCTGCCCTTTGTACTAGGTGATAGTGTTGCTTTTTCCCTACCAACTGCAGTTGCCCACATACTAATAATGCAGCGTTGACTAATATTAGCACTTATCTGGCTTTTTAATGTAAAGGAACCACAATAATTTTGAACTGCAGACCAGTATTATACCTCTGCTATGAAGTAATGAATACTGAGTTGCCCATTGAGGAAGAGATGGTTCTTGAACTATTTGAAATCGTTATCAATTTTCCTACTTTTTATAAACTTATCCATGCTTACACTTTTGGCTATTTAATGCTTCTCTCCAGTGGTAGGGAAAATAATCAATTATTATATTGCTATTGTTGCTTTTGTTAGTTTTATTTTTTATTTTATCTGCGTGCAGGTTATACATCAGAAGTACAGAATATCTTATGATGAGATCACCAATGATTTATGTCCTGTAAGTCAATCTCCCCCCAATGGCAGAGAAGAAAAAGAAAGATAAAATAGTGTTTATGAAGACAGCTTTAGAGCAAAATCTTACTATGGAAGTTATAAAACTTAATGGCAACTTAAAATCTGTCTTTCAATAATGTCAACTACTATGTGCCAAACACGCCGTACTTAGCATATACATTTGCAAGAGTGTTTGTCTGTTTGATGCTCTTGTAAAAAACTCACTATTACCATAAAGAGGTTGAGTGCCATATGCTATATCTCTTTCTTACATTCAAATGTTTGTTTCCTCAGATTCTTAGTGTCCAGCAGCTGTACAGAATATGTACTTTATACTGGGATGACTACTATAATACTCGAAGTGTATCCCAAGATGTAAGTGTTTATAGGCCAAGTACTGTTCTCTGTTCGAAGAAAATCTTCAGGTAGAATTAATTATAATAAAATTGTTTGAAACTTTAATGACAGGTTATATCCAGCATGAGGGTGCTAATGACAGAGGATTCCAACAATGCTGTTAGTAACTCTTTCCTGTTGGATGACAATTTGAGGTATCAAGTCTTTCATGCTCTACGTGAATATTTTGTCTTGATCTGCTAAGAATAGGCATAAAAATAGATGCTGAAAAAAAAAAAAATCAACTTTGGGGTTCTTTCAAGTTTCTCTTGTTGTCCTTGCTCCTATACTTGCATCTAGATTTTTCCTTTTAGTGCAACTACATCTTGTAGGGGAAAATAAGAGAATCAAAGAAATGAAACCAAACAAAAGTCCCGTGTTTTTACGGTTTCTTTAAATCGAATTCACCGCCTCACCGGGGTGCAAGAGGTTTTGATTGGTGTTCGATTCCCAGGGTAAAATCTGTTGTCGATTCACGTTGCACTACGTTAACTGCCTACTGTGTCTTTCTGTCAAAGAAATCAGAAAAGAAAGTTTAAAGTGAATTTTTTGGAAGGAGGAAGAAGCTGAGTTTTCTTATTTTCCACTGTTTCACTTGTGTTTTCTATTGTGGTTTTAACCGAGAGAAGATGATGGCTATTTATAAGCTTTTTGGCAACTGAAAATTAGTGACTTAATTTCAAGGTTTGAAACTGACATAATCACAACTGAATTCACGAATGAAACTGATTTTCCATTTTCTCAACGGATGAAATTTGAAGGCTGGAATTCAATTTTCATTCACTCTGAAATTGAAGAATTGAAGGCTCAGAAACTGAAGTTTTCCATCCAAATTGAAGTTCTCCAACAATCCCCCACATGAATGAAAATTTGCGTAAAACAGAGACTCGATAGAGAGATAGAGTGACGCGAATCAATCCTGCATAGGATAGGTAGCGTTTAGCTTTGAACCTTCCCTTGTGAAACCTATCGAGTATTACTACTAGAAAATCAGTGGATCTGATGCCTTGAACTGTTTCGCCATTTGTGTAAACCAAGACAATAGATCTCACGCAGGACCATTCTAGACACAGCGTAGTTCTCAAAGTTGTGTTCGTTTTGGCCATGAACACGTCACCTGATTCTGCAAGTGTTTGTTCAAGGATGTAGCTTTCCCAATTCTTATAAAAGCGGCCTTACTTCACACTCACATAGGTGACCTCTTAACTCAGCGTTTCACACCACTCTTAAGGATCATTAAAAGCATAGCTTAACCTGTATCTTCCAATCACTGTGAGCACTATAGGAATGAGCAGAAGGAGAACATTCTCATTGATTTACACAGATATACATGGTTTAGTTGTCCCTTTGAACCTAGATCCTGGGATCTCTATTCAGCTAGGTTAGGTTTCTACCATGATATCTTTCAATGTCATAGGCTGCAAGCCCATTCCCCTCGATGCTTTTACGACTAGCTCTCGAGTTAACCATTTGGTTAACGGATCCGCAATATTATCCTCTGACTTCATAGTCCAGAGTGATAATACCTTGTGAGAGTAGTTGTCGAATGGTATTATGTCTTCTTCGAATATGTCGAGACTTACCAATATACATATTGTTCTGTGCCCTGCCAATTGCTGATTGCTTATCTCAATAAACGCAATTGCAGGCACAGGCTTTGACCATATTGGAATATCCTCAACAAACTGGCGAAGCCACTCTGCTTCCTCAGTTGCTTTGTCCAAAGCAATGAACTCTGATTCCCATTGTAGATCTTGCGATGCAAGTTTGTTTGGATGATTTCCAAGAGACTGCTGCACCACCAAGAGTGAAGACATATCCACTAGTAGACTTTAAGTCTGACATATCTGATATCCAATTTGCATCAGCATACCCTTCGATTACTGCAGGGTATCTAGAATAATGCAGTCCAAAATCACGAGTGTACCTCAAATAATGTAACACCTTGAAAATGGCTTTCCAGTGGATAGCACCTGGGTTACTCGTGTAGCGACTCAATCTGCTTACTGAGTATGCTATATCCGGTCTCGTACAAGTCATTAAATACATTAAACTCCCTATTAACCGAGAATATTCTAACCGTGACACGCCATCACCAGTGTTCTTGGATAAGTGGAGACTCAAATTCACCGGAGTCCTGACCACAGTGGTATCTGACTTGTTGAACTTGTCTAGTATCTTATCAATATAATGAGATTGAGATAACACAAGTCCATTTGGAGTTCGAGTAATTTTTACTCCCAAAAAGACATCCGCGAGACCTATATCTTTCATGTCAAACTTTGAGTTTAACATATCCTTGGTGGCTTTGATAGTCTTATTAGAGCTGTCGACAATGAGCACGTCGTCGACATATAGACACAATATGACATATCCATCACTAGTGTCCTTAACATATACACACTTGTTGCACTCATTGATTCTAAAGCCACTTGAAAGCATAACATTATCAAACTTCTCGTGTCATTGCTTCGGCGCTTGCTTTAAACCATAAAGCAATTTAACTAGTCTACAGACTTTTCTTTCTTGACCTGGAGCCAAAAACCCCTCTGGTTGCTCAATGTAGATTTCTTCATTCAAATCTCCATTCAGGAAAATTGTTTTTATATCCATTTGATGTAGGGGTAGGCATTAACCCACCCAACCCGTTCAAACTGATCAACCCAACCCGATCGGTTTGGGTCGGTTTTTGATGAAAAACGGGTTGGGTTCGGGTTCTATAAAAAAAATTTGGTCGGGTTGGGTCGGGTTTTTAACCGACCCGACCCAATAAATATTTTAAAAATATAGGACCATTTAAATTTCAAGAATTTCAAGCCCATTTTAAATTGGGATGAAATTCAAATATGGTTTGAACATATTTTAGTTTTATTAGCAAGTATTCAATTTATTATATTTGAGCTTATTGTATTGTACATAATTTATTTTTTTTAATAGTTGATTTATGGGCTTAATTTTTTTAATTTTCAAGATTTTTTGCTAATTGGACCAAAGCCCAAACCACCCAACCCAACCCGACCGAAGCTTGATTGGTTTGGGTTGGTTGGGTTTGAACTCATGCTTGGGTAAAAAATCGACCCAACCCAACCCACGCCCACCCCTAAATTGATGTATTTCCAGATTTTGCAAGGCTGCAATAGCAATTATCATCCGGATAGAAGTTATTCTCGACACATGAAAATAAGTATCAAAGTAATCTAAGCCTTCCTTTTGCTTATAACCTTTAATTACTTACCCAACTTTATATTTATCAACAGAACCATCCGCTTTCATCTTCTTCTTGAAGATCCACTTGTAACCCAAAGGCTTACAACCCGGTGGACGATCTACTAATTTCCAGGTATGATTTTGTAGGATAGAATTGATTTCACTCTTGATGGCTTCTTTCCCCAGATGACCATCTGGAGAAGATATAACTTCTTTATAACTTTGATGATCGTTCTCCATCAAATATGTGAGAAAATCAGGGCTAAACGTCTTAGAGGTTTTGGTCCTTTTGCTCTGTCTAGGCTCATCTTTACCTTCTTCAACTGGATCTTTACTGCTGCCAGAAGCAGAAGATTCCATAGTCCGTTTAATAGGAGTTTACTGTTTAGGAGATCTACAAGGAAATATATTCTCAAAGAATTGTGCATTCCTAGACTCTATGATCGTGTTCGGATCAATATCAAGTACATTCGAATAATGCACTAGAAACCTATATGCACTACTAGTTTGTACATAGCCAATGAATACACAGTCAACTGTCTTAGGTCCAATCTTGACCTTCTTAGGAGGAGGCACCGCGACCTTTGCAAGACACCCCCACATTCGTAAGTATTTATATGAAGGTGTTCGGCCTGTCAAAGTTCATACGGAGTCTTATCCATATTCTTTCTTTACACTTTATTCAAAATGTAATTCGTAGAAAGAATAGCTTCTCCCCACATGTTCTGTGGCAATCCAGAACTAATCAACATAGCATTCATCATTTCTTTTAAAGTTCGATTCTTATGCTCAGCGATTCCGTTCTGCTAAGGTGAATAAGGTGCAGTGGTTTGGTGAATTATTCTATGTTTAGCACAAAATTCACCAAATGGTTATTCATATTCACCACCACGATCACTTCGTAGCACCTTTATTTTCTTGCTAAGTTGATTTTCAACTTCATTCTTATAAAGAATGAATTTTTCGATAGCTTCGTCTTTGCTTTTAAGTAAGTACACATAACAATATCTTGTACTGTCGTCGACAAAAGTAATCAAGTACTTATTGCCGCCTCTTGTTTGGACAAATTTCTAGTCACACACATCACTGTGGACTAGTCCCAATGGCTCGGTACTTCTTTCAGTACTATGAAACGAAGACCTAGTAAGCTTAGCCTCAACGCAAGTTTTACATTTATGATTTGAATCAATTTGAAACCTAGGCAAGTAGCTTAGTTTGCTTAGTCTACGTACTGCATTGTAATTTACGTGACCTAATCTACCATGGCACATATTAGGAGACTCAAGTAAGTAAACAAAAGGAGTTTTCTCATTATTCATAACAGTTGGGGTTACAACAATTACATTTAATTTAAACAAGTCATCAGTCATATAGCCTTTCCCAACATAAACTCCTATTTTGGTAATCACCAGCTTATCCACCTCAATGACCATGCAGAAACCATTCTTGCTCAGAAGAGACTCAAATACTAGATTCTTGGGAATCTCTAGCATATACAACACATTGATCAGAGTAAGCTCTCTGCCAGGGGTCATCTTCAAGATTACCTTGCCTTTACCAAGCACTTCAGAAGTTGCGGAGTTTCCCATGAACAATTTTTCATCATTTGTAACTGGTGCAAAAGTAGTGAACATGCTCCTGTTGGAGTAGACATGACAAGTGCCCTAGTGTCCAGCCACCACTCCTTAGGGTTAGATCCTACCAGGTTAATCTCACTATTCACCGTCGTAAGGTTTAGGTCAGATATGTCATCTAGGAGATGATCTCTCTCATTCCCATGAACAATTTTTCACCATTTGTAACTGGTGCAAAAGTAGTGAACATGCTCCTGTTGGAGTAGACATGACAAGTGGCCCTAGTGTCCAGCCACCACTCCTTAGGGTTAGATCCTACCAGGTTAATCTCACTATTCACCGTCGTAAGGTTTAGGTCAGATATGTCATCTAGGAGATGATCTCTCTCATTTCCAGCTATATTAGCCTGAGGACGCAGCTTGTTTTCCATCCGAAGCTGGCGGCAGTCTTCTGATCGATGTCCAACTTTGTCACAATTGAAGCACTTTCCATTGAACTGGAACTTAGGCTTCTTTCCTACCCCATCGGTAGGCTTCAACTGAGATCCTTTCGTGGCCTACTTTTTATCATTTCGATTCCCATTATCTTGCTTGGCTTTAAAGGATTGACCTTTTTTGGTACCAAAACTTTGTCCGTGCTCTAAAACATTAGCCTTCTCAGAGTAAGAATTCTCCGATTTACGTTCAGCAAGTTTGTTATCCTCCTCAATGCACAGCTTCATAATTAAATCCTCGAAAGACATCTCTTTCCTCTTATGCTGTAAATAGCTTTTGAAAGCCTTCAACTGAGGAGGTAGCTTGTGGATAGCAGTAGCCACCTGTAGGGATAGTAGCCACCTGTAGGGATTCTGATATAATCAAACCCTCAGCATGCGTTTCTTGTAAAAGCACTTTATACTTCTGCACTTGGCTCACCACTGAACGTGAATCAACCTTTTTTGAAGTCCATACATCGATTGGTCAAGAATTTCTTAGACCCAGCATCCTCGGTCCTTGTACTTCTTTTCCAAGGACTCCCAGAGCTCCTTAGCAGATTTCTTTACCACATACACGTGATACAGAGAATTCTGGAGACCATCCAAGATATAGTTGCGACACAAAAAATCCGCATTTTTTTATGCTTCCCAAGCCGCACGCCTATGCATATCAGTGTATTTTTCGGTCACAACAGTGGCATCCTCAGTGAGGAAACATGCAAGGCCCAACGTAGTGAGATAGAAAACCATCTTATTCTGCCACGTCTTAAAATCAGTCCCCGCAAACTTATCCGGTCGAATCGCATGATTCACTAGAAATGGAGTCGGATACGATGGCAAAGGTACCGAGGCCGCAGCCCTAGGTACTGGCAAAGGTATTTTGCCAAACTGGATCGCAGAGGCCACAGCCGTAGGCAAAGTGGGTTTCACTCCAACATGAGGAATTCCGCCACCAATTGTCCCATCAACGGGAGGAATGCCAGTTGAGGTCTCCACAGGGTTAACTACGGTCATTGCAGGATTTGGTACACCGATACCAACAGTGTTGCTTCCTTTGTTCACATCATCATGTCTATGTGACGCCATTTAACCTCAGAACAAACAACAGTAATTTAAAATAATAATAATAACATTATAAAATCTGAATAGATTCAAGATCTATGTTATCAATTCGAAGCAAAATAACTGTAAACTTGAAATTATAGGAACAAATTATTTTGTCAAATTATTAACAACTTTGCAATCATTTAAAATAATGACAAATCATTAGCCAATGATAGACCATAATTATGACATGGAAAGTTAGCAATCATTATAAAATTATTGCACATCATTGCACAATGATTTTTAAACCATGCAACATAAACCATATGTATCCAAAACCATTTATATGTAAACCATGTGGAGACAAACTTCAATGATTAGGCATATAAGAGAAACTATGCAGTAAAAGTAAAACTCTAAATACTCATACAGAGAGGCTTTTTCAGGATAAACCATGCAAATATGAAAACCAGACTAGGCTTTTTTTTTTTTAAATTTCTGTAAACAAAATATATTTTTTTCTCTACCACACTGCAATTTGAATTAAATAGTAAGCACGAACTTAAAAAAATAGAAACAGGAAACTAAGTTTAAACAGTAAACATAAATTGAAAAAAAAAATAACAAAACTTATACCGAAGAAACAAAATCTGATTAAAAAAAATTCCTAAAAGAATTCGATTTAAGCTTGTAGGGGAAAATAAGAGAATCAAAGAAATGAAACCAAACCAAAGTCCCGTGTTTACACGGTTTCCTTCGCCTCACCGAGGTGCAAGAGGTTTTGATAGGTGTTCGATTCCCCGGATAAAATCGGTTGTCAGTTCACGTTGCATTACGATAACCGCCTACGAAATAGCTGTGTCTTTCTCTCAAAGAAATCAGAAAAGAAAGTTTAAAGTGAATTTTTGGAAGGAGGAAGAAGCTGGGTTTTCTTATTTTCCACTGTTTCACTTGTGTTTTCTGTTGTGGTTTTAACCGAGAGAAGATGATGGCTATTTAAAAGTCATTTGGCAACTGAAAATTAGTGACTTAATTTCAAGGTTTGAAGCTGACATAATCACAATTGAATTCACGAATGAAACTGATTTTCCATATTCTCAACGGATGAAATTTGAAGGCTGGAATTCAATTTTCATTCACTCTGAAACTGAAGAATTGAAGTTTTCCAAATTGAAGTTTTCCAACACATCTCAGTCTAAGAAGCACAGATAGACCACACAAATAGTCACGATGTCACTTTAAATTCTTTTAAAATATACACATATATCTAATATCTTCATGTTTTTACATTTTTAGCTTTGTTTCTATATTCCATATTTTGCAGACTTCCCATATTCTTAAAAAGTGTCGAGGGCACGTTCCTTCGCGTGTTAGAACCTTATGCATATGATATAAGACTTGCCACATCGTGTGTGACAAATGCATGAAAAGTGTTCAGGAAGTCTCTCGAGTTTCAGTAATTTAAAAACATTTACATGATAGATAGGGCATGCCACATGGCGTGTCAGACGTGTCCTGTTGTGCATTAAGAGTGTCCATTTCGCTATGTGTTGGACAAGGACATTCCTCTCTTTGAGTGTTTGTGCTTCACTGATCTTACTCGTAATATGATGGCTCTCCCAAGTCTTATCTAGATCTCCATATTAGTTGACAAACTTAAATTGGCCCATATTACTTCCAGATCCATATGTTTTGCCCTTTGATGAAATGGAAGTCTTACTCAGCAGTTTCACGTATGGTAATGAATCTATAGTTTGTTTAATGAAGGCACAATAACTGTAATTTGCTTGATGTTTGGTTTGGCCGATAAAAATGGTAGTCATTGAAGTGCATACACGTAATATTGTTTCTTGGCTGTTTATTTTTGCGATCTCTTTATTCTGGATAGCAGAAAATGGGAATCTAACTCATTGTGTAAATGCAGCATTCCTTTCTCGATTGATGACCTTGCTGATACCCTCCAAGCGAAAGAATTCTCAGATGTCAAGCCCGCGATGGAACTTCTCGAGAATCCAGCCTTCCAATTTTTACACGAATAAGGCTTTGATGCCCCTCCAAGTGAAAGAATTCTCGGATGTCAAGCCTGCGATGAAACTTCTCGAGAAACCAGCCTCCCAATTTTTACACGAGAAAGGCTTAGGAACCCTACGAGTAGGTACCCTTATCCATTTGGGGCAGCACAGCAAGAAACTTCCCTGCATGGATTCTTATATTCGTTGTAAATCCATCAATTTTTTCTTATTATGTTTATATATTATTTACCCCCTTTTTTTTTGGTATTTGAAAAGCTTCCAGCACCAGGAGAAGGGAAATTCATTTAGTAGATCATTCCCTTTTTTTTTTTTTTTGTTCAGTTCCAAATTTTTGCATTCTTTCTAGGACTTGGGGATCAAGGGTAGTGTTAATAGTGATTGAAAGTTAAGAAAATGTTACCCAATCTTACTATGTTATGTGCTAAATATTTAAGAAGAAATTGTATATGACAAATATATGGTGGTTGGTTCTGTACAGTGATAATACAGTTCTGTAATGTCTGTTGGATCTTCGAGGAGATTCTGTAAATTTTGTGGCATGTTGGGGACGTTGGATTCGATAATGTTTTTACAGATTCGGACAAACTCTAGGTGATATTTATTACCATGCAAGAGAGGAGTAATTTCAAGCCTATCGTTTGTTATACTAAATTCTGTGTAATTTGTCATTCCAAATGTGTCGTTAAAATACTAGTTTATACACGAGATAATCAATCAGAATAATTTTAGGAGACATTCTTTGAGGACATTTTTAAGTGATATTATGACATGTTACACATTTATTGGATAGTGAAAAAACAAGTGATGGATAGTTATTTTTACCACAAAATGAATGTATGACATTTTATGAAAATGTTTTAAAAAATACCTTCCTACTAGAATTATTGAATCAACAAATGTCTATACAATATTGAACATCTTTCTTCTTGAATTATTTGGCAAACTTAAAAAAAAAAAAAGAATGGCTGCGTAATTATAATTTTATCGAGACTTTGTATTGTTTGATTGCAAGGCGATGATGTTTCTTTCCTCGTATTTTTACTCCCTGTTTTTTTATACCATCGTTCACCGAAAATGAGTCTTGATAAAGCCAAAAGGGGAACGCGTGACTAAAAAAAGTTGACTATCCTCATATTCGTTAAATGGATGAATATAATTATCCTAATATTCAAGATTTAGGTCCGTTTGATTATACACTTTTTATGGAAAATAAAAAATGATTTCCATGAAAAATGAAATTGATCCGTTTGATTGCTTTTTTGGTGGGCGGAAAGTATTTTGTCTTATCTTGATCTCTATCTTACCAAAATTTTCATTTTTCTTGGATTTAGTTAAGAATTCATTTTTCATCTTACCACACTTTCAAATATCAAGTTCACTTTTAATCAAATACATCCAAGTTCATTTAGGGTGTGTTTGATTCAACAAGATTTTTCATGGAAAATGGAAACATTTTCCATCTTCCTGATTTTCACATTTTTGATTTGTTGAGCTCCAAAGCTCACTTCCCAAATTGAAGAAGAAGACCCAGCAGCAAGAAGTCTGTCCAGCAAGAACGTTCCCAACCTTTTGTTCTTGTGTCTTGTTTGAGCTCAGTTTATGACCACTTAAACACATCGGAACATGGCACTGTCGTCCTCGAGAAATGGCAACCGGATCTAGGTTCACTGGAGGTAGTAAGGTTTTGCTGGAGATATTGGACCTCTCCCACTTCTACCTCTCCACCCAAGTATGTGTCAAGACTCATGAATCAAGAAAGGGTTTCCCCCTTTTATTCAAATTCAAATCCCATAGGTAAGTGAAGTGTCAATCATATGGTGCCATGTGGATTAAGTGAACCACCACTATATTCTACAAATCTTCACCTTGGGTCACCTTAATCCATTACCAATTTCTCCGGTTACAAGTACTATCCATATGTGTGTGGTCTAATAAATCATCATCGCTCACTCCAGCCAAGTACCTGCAAAATAACTAACCATTATCAATAGCAAGAATTGATAAACACTTGTTGAATTTACCTGCCGCAAGTACCTTTGTCCCAACATCTGCAAGATTATCATCAGTTGCAATTTTAAGCAATGTAAACTCACCTGAAGCTAACTTCTCTCTAATGAAATGATACTTTACCTCAATGTGCTTAGACCTTTTATGATAAACAGGATTTTTACATAACATTAAAGCACTTTGACTATCAATAAATATCATAGCAGTTTCATTTAAGAAGTTCAATTCACACAATAGGCCTTTTAACTACATGCATTCTTTTACAACTTCGGTGAGTGCAACATATTCAGCTTCAGTACTGGATAGTGTAACAATAGATTGCCACTGTGATTTCCATGCGATACAATTATCACCCAAACAGAAAAAATAAGAAGTGGTAGATTTCCTCTGATTTTTATCACCAGCAAAGTCAGAATCTACATATCCCTTAAGCTCAAGCTTATCACTCCTCCTTTCAAACACTAACCCTCTTTTAAGAGTTCCCGCTAGATATCTTAATAACCATTTTAATGCAGCCCAATGAGGTTTACCTGGGTTAGACATAAACCTACTCAATAAACTAACTGCATATGCAAGGTCCGGTCTAGTGGTAATCATAGAATACATCACAGAACCAATGACATTAGCATATGGAACACTACTCATTTCATTCTTTTCATCTTCATTTTTAGGACATTGTGCAGAAGATAAATTCATGTGAGCAGCTAATGGTATATTGACAGACTTAGCAAGTTTCATGCCAAATTTGGTTATCACCTTATCTAAATAAGACTCTTGATTAATAGTCAGTCTATTATCAACCCTATTCCTTTTAATAACCATGCCAAGAATCTTTCTTGCCTCTCCCAAGTCTTTCATGTCAAATTTCGATTTTAAAAGGTTTTTCATTTTAACAATTTCAGCTTTACTAGAACTAGCAAGCAACATGTCATCCACATATAACAACAAATAAACTTCACAGCCTATCTTACAGTTATTATAATACAAACATGCATCATATTCACTCTTTTTAAAACCAATTTTAAACATATAAGCATCAAATTTCTTATACAATTGCCTAAGACTCTTCTTAAGGCCATACAAGGACTTTTTAAGCAAGCACACAAGTTCTAACTTACCCTTCACCTCATACCCTTGAGGTTGAGTCATGTAAATCACCTCATCCAATTCCCCATGAAGAAAAGCGGTCTTAACATCTAGTTGCTCTAATTCCCAATCATCTTGGGCAATTAAGGCTAAGACTATCCTGATAGTTTTATACTTAATGACAGGTGAAAACACCTCATTGTAGATCCATTTACAATGGACTACCTTCTGATTCCTTGGTTTTTCAACCAACTTTCAAGTCTCATTTTGTTTCAGAGACTGGATCTCCTCCTTCATAGCCTTTTTCCAATTTTCAAGCTTTTCACAATTGATCGCTTCCTCAAATGAAGCAGGTTCAACTGAATCTAAGGCTTCACCTGAAACTAAAACATAGTCAATCAAATTAGAAGAGACGTACTTCATATTTGGTCTAACTTATCTCCTCTCCCTATCTTCTCAGTAGAAGATTCCCCCTTCTCAGTTTGTCTATTTATGGTCTTAAGACAAGGCATATCGAGTTCATTGAACTTCACATCTCGACTGTTGATAACTTTCATGCCCTTACAATTTAAAACCCATAACCTGTAACCTTTCACTCCCTCGGGATAACCTAACATGACACACTTAGTAGCCCTAGGGTCTAACTTACCCTCAACCTATTGTGCATAGGCCGCACAACCAAATACTCTAAGGTGTGACAAATCTGGAGGTTTTCCAATCCACAATTCTTGGGGAGTCTTAAAGTCAACAGTACTAGAAGGTGACCTATTTATCAAATAGGCAGCGGTACAAACAACTTCACCCCAAAAGCCTTTAGCTAACCCTAAACTAATCAGCATGCATCTAACTTTATTCATTAAAGTCCGATTCATCCTCTCAGCTACCCCATTCTACTGGGGGGTAGATCTCACAGTCCTATACCTCCTGATACCTCTATCCTTACAGAAGGTATCGAACTCAAAGTTGCAAAAATCTAGACTATTATCCGTCCTAAGAGTTCTTACACTTTTCCCCATTTGTTTCTCAACCAAGGCAATCCAGGACTTGAACTTACCAAAAGTGTCAGATTTGGATTTAAAGGGATACACCCAAACTTTCCTTGAGTAGTCATCAACAATAGATAGGAAAAATCTACTACCTCCATTTGTAGGATGTTTTTCTGGTCCCCACAAATCAGCATGAATGTAGTCTAAGGGCCTGTTAGTGTTGTGTTCACCTATTCCAAAGCTAATCCTGTGTGACTTTCCTAGAACACACGTCTCACAAAAACTTAAAGATGTAACACTATCCTTTCCTAGCAAACTCTGATCACTAAGGCACTTCAACCCCTTGTTTCCTATGTATCCCATCCTTTTATGCCAAAGATCTGATCTATCTTCATAAATTGTAGATAATGCAGACTCGTAGGCCTTTAAGGATTTACCTTCAAGGATATACAATCCATTTCTCTTGGGACCTTTCATAACAACTGGAGAGCCTTTACTCACTTTTACAGTACCGAAATGAGATCTGTACTCGTAACCCTCATCTTCCAAAATGTCCAAGGAAATGAGGTTCCTCGCAAGGCCCAGGACATACATGACATTCAAAAGAGATCTGATCATGCCATCATGCATCCTAATAGCAATATCACTAACTCCTTCCACAGTCTGTGTATAGTTATCCCCCAAGTACACTTTCCTAGGCTTAACTTCTCTATAGTTATAAAACCAAGATTTAACAAGAGTCATATGGATAGTGGTACCCGAGTCTAAAACCCACACACTGTCAAAATCAATTTCTGACACATTCATCGCTTCTGGTCTATGAAGGGTATTTTTGACATTATCATCATCACATGTCACGGTCATCATATGAAGACTATCAAAAGCATCACCTACAACAACTAGGTTCTGATCATCACTCTGCTGAGGTCTATGTTTCTTCTTAAAGTCATCACAGTCTCTCTTGAAATGTCCAATTTTACCACAATAGTAGCATTTCTTAACACTCTTATCCCGAGACTTGGACCTACCCTTTGATTTTCCTCTACTCTTCTTCGTTTGGAAGTGGTTTTATCTCGACTCTCTCGACTCATTTCTCCCTCTAAAACCACTAAACAAACTCTCTTCTCTCGAGCTGCTACCCCTTGACTCCCTCTTCATCTCGAGCTTCCTAGCCCTTAAAACCTCAACTATAATATCTAAGGTCACAGTGTCCCTAGCATATGTGATAGCATTCCTAACATCTCTATAAGATTCAGGCATGGCATTTAGCATAATAGCAGGGAGATATTCATCATCAAATTTCTTTCCATTGTGGGTCAAACACTTGAAAAGACTGTTAAATTCACTCAAATTAGATTCAAGATCCTTTCCTTGATCCAATTTATAGTTGAAAAGTTTTTGAATTAAGTGAATTGTTCACCTGATATCTCGCGATGCGAAATACCCCCGCAAGTGCACGGGTCGTGAGAAGTAATAAAGTGGACCTAAGAGTCCGGATTATCGTCCCACGAGGACTGCTATTAAGTACCGAAATGTGTTAGTTCCTAACTCTATTTGAACATGCGAATTTGTTTGAGATTGTTAACTACAACTAAAGAATTAAACTAAAGAAATAAAATTGCAAAATTGCTTTTGTTTTTAAATACGATTGTAAAGTGGTTGGGAATCCCGATTTCACCTAGCCAATTATATTAACTCCAATTCAAGTTTTATTTCCTAATTATGCATTCGGTCGAATTCACTAATTTAAATTGAAATTCCTCTCTCGAGTTTAAATCAATTCTACCTAAATAAGTCAACCATGTATCTCTACAGAGGGTTCGAATATTCCTTATATAGATGCATAACACGCAAGAATTCACACACGACCGCAATAATTACAAGAGTATATCTCTATCTCTCGTTCAATTACAGGATTTATTACCACGTTCTAAATTATTAACTCACCTCTCGGATTATGGAAATAACTCAATAAATCATGAATTGGTGATCAAGCAATTCAAGCATTAAGAAAAATAATAAATCAATACATGCAACAAAACATTAAAACAACTGAATTTGGAATTAAAATAATATGACTAGGCTACATCGTTCATCCCAACATAGAATTTAGTTACACATCATCAATAAATAACAAAAACAATATAAATTAACGCTCATTAAAGATAATATAAAGAATGGAAATCTTGCACCAAGTTTTGATTCTTCAATTATCTTCAATTCACGCGCCTTTGCAATGCTTGATTCTCCAAGAATTTGATGTTGGATTCTTTATTGTGGCTCGTTCTATGGAGAGGCAAAAGGTCCCGATCTCGTGGAGATAAAAATCAAAACAAGAAAAGTCTGATAAAAATCGCGAGAAAAAGCCCACAGTCGGCCCAGCCGGAAAGCCACGCGATCGCGTGGTTCACACACTAGCAATCGCGTGCTTGACCCTAAAACTCTCGGGTTAAGATTTTGCAGCATCTCGCGATCACTTGGTACACATCCAGCGATCGCGACTTCATCATTCTTCCGGCTGTGTAAGTTGGTCCCTGACTTTTAATTGCACCTTCAGTCCTCACATTCCGATTGTTGCAATTTAGTCCCCAAACTTTATCTTCTTCTCGATTTGCCCATTTAAGCTCTTAATTTATTCAATTAGGTCCTCCAACCTCTGATTCAGTCACTTTAGCACCAAGCATGTTTCCGGTTGATGTCACAAACTCCTCACTTGTCCAATTTAGCTCCAATTAACATCCAATCGTGTCATTTTTCCATTAATTTCATCATTCTTCATCTTTTGGGATATTTTCTGAAAAGTAAACGATAAACACAAATTAAATAGCAAATATTCCAAAACGACAATAGTTACACCTAATTTAGACATACCAATGAGTGTATAAAATACACTTATCAAATACCCCCAAACTAGAATTATTGTTCGTCCTCGAACAATATAAACTAAACTACAAATATTTTTGTTGTGTCGACATGTTTACCATATGCCTCTACAGTCCAAACCAATTTAAGCTTCAGCAAGCGTCATGAACAACAATGCAAAATATTTTCTAGTTATATCCTGCCAGAGTTTCAAGTGTGTGTGTGAATAGCCAATGTCAAAGGCATACTTATGCAAAAGATATACTCAACACCGTGTGGCTCATTATGTATAATCCAGCCCGAATCCCATGTGGTCAATCTATGATTTCTAATAAAATTCCTTTCAACGCTCATGGATGATCACCACTTTCTGCTTTTTCTCTCGCATCCCAGGTTTTTATCTATGTGTGTTCTAAAAATATTCTTAGCTTTTTCCACACAAGGCAGTCAAAATCAGAAATATGCATGCATAACTAATCAAAAGAAAGCAGTCCCCAATTCTACAACCTCAACCACCACAGTTTAGTCAACAAAGCTTATACCATGCAATAATATATATAGATATTTTTTTTTCTTTTGATGAACGACTTTTTCTTTTAATTGTCCCTATCTTTTACCATCTTTGTGCAGAACTTTTCATACGGGCTTTCTATATGACCCCTGTAGCGGGCTTTCAGATCGGCAACTCCCAAACCAGACGACTTTAGGTATCAGGTTCAGAGAACCCCTCAGACATACTTGCCCGAGTCATAAAGGCTTAAACAGAAAAGTTAAAGATGTTATAATGTCTTATGTGTAAGTCCACTCTCCGTACTTGCTTTCTAATTGACCCCTGTAGCGAGCTTTAGGTCGATGACTCCCAAGCCAGTTGGCTTTAGGGCACCAGGTTTGAAAGACCCCTCGGACTTACTTACTCGAGTCAAAAAGGCATTTGAAGAGCGGAATAAGACCTTCAGCATTTTTCTGTTTTTATGCTGGAATTGGTTTATACTCGTTGACCAAACTGTAATGACTAAAGTGCAAAACCAAGAACCACATACCTCCAACCCGTCAATATACACAAATTCCAATCATTTTACCCCCAAACTTGCATTTTAGCATGATTGGTTCTAATTTAGGGGTGGGATGTCTAACAATCTAAGTTCAGGGATTATTTTAAGACATTCCTAAGTTCAAATTGCACAAATTTGCCCCACATGTATTAAACAAAATCCCTCACACAAGCAATTACCTAACACTGGCTATGTGCGCAATAAGTATGAATCTAGCAAAACATAACTAGTTCAAAAATAAGTTCATGCTTTCATGTTGTCCAATTTTCAAGCTTAAACACAAATTGATTCATACTATATCCTAGGCAATAAACATGTCAACAAAGTTTTCAAATAGAATATTAAACCAATCAAACACTTCAATTGATATTTTCAATGAAAATAATTTTCAAGCAAAATCATTTCATTGAAAAATATTTTCTTTCTACCCATTTTCTACTCTCGCAATCAAACACACCCGTAGTTTATTTTGGAACTTATTTTTTTTACCACCATTTTCCATACTTGTAATCAAACAAACTCCTCATCTCGATGGTTTTAATATCTAATAAATCTAAAACGTTTTGAAACCTTTATAACGTTAACATTGACTTTTGCCATGCAACTAACAAAATGGACCAGCACTACACGAGGAATTCACATGGAATCTTGAAATTTCTGCATTTGCCCTAGGGGATTCATAAGTCGTGATTTGGGACCATAATTTACTGTATATTAATTAAGGACCCCCAATGGACCATTTTTTTTTTTAAAAAATATTTCCACCTATTACAATGCAAAGTTTGCATATCTATCAAACTTTATCAACATCAAATTTAAGTCAACATAAGTTGTACAACTAATTAAGATAGTCGGATTTTGAAATTTTTAGCAAACATATTTTTCCCGCACGTACCCATCAAATCTAATAAATTTTCTTCTAAAAATGGGTCCTACTGAATTAAACAACGTACAATATATCGAATTTCACCCACCCATATTCAAGTATAAGCATATTTAAGATTGTGATCACGGGTCGACAATAGTTATTTAACTAGTTAAGATAGTGAAGTGTTTAATTATTTGTGAACAAATTTTTTGTGCAACCACGTATCAAACGTAATAATGCTTTTTGTTTTTATTTTTATTTTTTAAATAATTAGTCTTAACTTGAACATCTTAGGATAGAACGATGCTCAGATAGTTCTAAGTGGAACATCTTAGGATCCAACCAGTGGCGGATCCAGGATTGACGTTCAGTTAAAGCGATCGTTGACTATTGACCGTTAATGACCTCGATAGCGATATCGTATATTACAAGTTAATTGAATAATATTATAAATTTCTTCAATCAATATATAAATGCACTAAAACGTTAATCACAATTCACAAATCAATTCATTTATAATGTAAATTCAATAATTATCATGATACTATCATATTCATACTCATACACCAATAATCACAATTCATAATTCATAAAAGGGAAAGATGGGGTCACAAGTGACTAGCAAAAAACTACTCAAATTTGCTAACGTATGTCAACCGGGATTGTGTTAACCTCTGGGAACTACTATGACTTGTAAACAATGAATCGACCTAAGTTTTGAAACAAAATACACCCTTGTAATTAGACATTCAAAGATGAAGTGGTAATCTAATAAATTATTGAAAAATATTTGTCAAGATAAGTGACCATCCGACAACAATAACAGATTAATGACTAAATGTTATTTTAGTAAAATAGATTAAGGACTAGGAGAACTTTCCCAATAAACAATTTAAAAGTATATTCCCTGCTATTTTCCTTTCATCATCTCTGCACACTCCATCTCTTTCACTTTTTCTCCCTCCATGTTTTGATGGGTCTTGGGATTTTCTTGCGGTAACTAAGCAGCAAGCAGCAATACACTGGTGGCTATAAACCTTCAACAAGCAACAAACATTGAGGAACAAGTTGCTGGAGCCAGATGTTGACTGGTTGTTGTTCTTGGCAAAACTATCGGTCATTTTCTTTTGCCGGCAAAGTCAGCTAGCTGACTATGCATTGGATCCGCCTCTAGATCCAACCACGCTCTACATAGGATTAAAAGCATGTTAAGCCCTATTGATCATTGCGCAATGATAAAGTAGGAGGAGTTGAAATTAGATGATCGAATACTCGAATTTTGATTCTTGAAAGACAACATTTAAATGTTGGAAGATAAATGCTTACATGGAGGCAGAGTAATGTTGTGCCCTGTCATCCCTCCGGAAGTCACGTCCGCACGATGTAAAGGGAGTTCGTGAGAAGGAAAACCATTACCCAAATATTTACTCAAATTGTGCATAGGTTGTATTCGTATTCGAATTTACATAGATGACGAACTAAGGGAAAAGCCGCCCTCTTTCAAGATTAAGATTAGTTAGACGTAACATAAGACACCCGAATCATAAAAAAAAAAAACCCCCATGTCAACATAAGTTGTACAACTAGCTTAAGATAGTGAAAATATGAATTTTTAGTGATTTTTAATAAAAATATTGTACAATAAACTTTTTTTTCTTGTTATATAGGGTCATTCTGAGCTGTCCGTGCAATACATCCACACATTCCCAAATACGGAAGATTATAATAACGCCAAGTACCATATATACCACTAGTTATTAGCCTATGTTTGACAAATTTTTTTAAAAACAAGTTTTTTACAACACAATTTTTCAAATCACTTTTAATCATATATATTTTTTTTCCAACTTTCAAGCACATATTTCACCCGAAAAACATAAAAAAATGTGTTTTTTAAACATAAAAATTTTAACAAAAAGAGCATAAGATGGTCAAATTTTGAATTTTTGATGAATTCATACATATCAATTGTAATTTTAATTTAATTTCTACCCATTTACTTTACTTACCTTGAATTATAAGCATATATATATATATATATATATATATATATATATATATATATATGTAGTTGCACCTAGCTCAAGTTCCCCCCTCCCTCCCTCCCTCACTCAGATTTGAAGTTCTGAATCAAGGACTTATTTACTTGTATTGGATCGAGACTGCAAAATGTATGAAAAATCTGCTCCAATAATGACAATTCTGAGGATGTTCATTTCTTCCTTAGATAAAGACGTGGACCATCATGCGCATGTACCATATTTTCAATGAGAAGATCGATTTGGGATTGATCAAATGTTGAATAGAGATCTATTTTGGATTATGTCGGCACAAAATGGTCTAATTTTCTTTTCCAATTTTCTTTTATGTACATTCGAGTTTCCGAGTATTTTTTTTTTTTTACTTTGTTATAATCATTGTGTTACTGTTGGAATATTTTGTGTATAGTAACGCCAAAGAAATAGAATAATTATATGAGATCCGTCTCGATAAATGGACAGAATAACTGCAAGTAAACAAGAACAAGAAACAATAATTCTAGATGAACATTAATTTTGAACATTTTAAAGTGACATTATAATATGTGAATTTTTCATTTGGTGATAAAGATATGCATTAAATAATGAAGTCATCATCAAATGAATCACCACCCAATGAAAAAAATGACACATCACAATGTCACTTTAAAATGTTCAAAATAAATATCCCTCTAGAATTACTCAACAAGAAAAGAGAATAGATGCAAAGTCAAGACAAATGTTGAACACTTTGTCTTTAAGTCGAATTTGTCACGCATCGGTACCTACAATTTATGTCAATCAACTCCCAAGATACAACAGACTACCACTTGTATTTCTAGTACTCCAAAACATAAGCACAACGAACCAGAATATGGATTTTACTCCAAAATGAAATACAAAAGAAGAACCAAAATTATGCAAGAGTTTTGTTTAAGAGAAAAAGAGAGAATGATATCATGTTTTCATATGATTAGTGTGAGGAATATGACATCTCAAGGGTTCTATTTATAGATGATAAAGGGTTGTGAACGAAGTGGTGTGAAGTCAAACCATGCGCCACTTCGAAAAGACATAACTTTTTGTACTACCATGCGATCGCATGACTTTGAGTCAAACCGAAAAATATCCAAAAACATTTCACGTGTGATCGCACGATCAAAATTTTGACAAAAATCTTCTCTTCCCCGTAATTTCTCATTCATCCGATATTGGTTTAGAGACGCCAAATATACATTTCAACACATGCAGGTCGATCCCCATTTTTGTTCCCTGAAGCGGCGAAGTGGCAAATTATTTCCCCTAAAGGTGATGATATGAACGAGTTGAGCTGGCTCGCGAGCAAAAAATCAAGGCTCGAGCTTTTTTTGACCCGAGCCGAGCCAAAGCTTGTTCCCAAAAAATAAGACCTGACTCGAGCTGAGCCAAGTCCCGAGCTTTTAATTTATTTTTATTTTTATAACAAAACTTCATAAATTTTTTATTGAAAATGTATATACGAGCCGAGCTCGTGGCCGAATTTTATGGCTCAAACTCCTATCGAGCTTTTTGGTTGGGATTTTTTTTTGCTCGAGTCGAGTCGAGCCGAGCCGAGGTCCGTCTCTAAAAAAAGATCTGCTCGAGCTTTGGCCACGAGCTAAGCTAAGATTGAGCGGCTCGAGTCGACAAGTCGTTTTGCCATCCCTACCTAAAGGATTGGGTCAGGTCTGAATATTTGAACGAAATTGATACGAAGAGAATTTAGTCGTTTTTCAACACTTAACACTAATTTCTCGAATTATTAAACTAATTTCCAACAATCCCTTACATGAATGAAAATTCCTTGATATGCACAACACGATGCAAATGAAATACAGACTCTAACAAATGGAATACATGTGATAAGTCATAGCATCAAGATATGTGACTTGTGGCTTTGAACCTTCTTTAGCTGAGTACAATCGAATTTACTAGGCTAGTTGGTGAATATGATGTTTTGAACCATCAATTCGTTCGTGTAAACCCAAACACTATGACTCATCAAACAAATTCAGTTCTTATGGTTGTGTCCATTTTAAATTGAATTCAATCAGTTCAACTCTTCTATAAAAAAAAAAAAAAAAAAAAAAAGCCTTGCATTCATATCGTCAATCAAAAGGAGAGTCTTAGACCTTGTTTGGTAATGTGATTTTTTCACATCAACTATTCAAATTCAATCTCAACCATCCTTTAGCTTACAATTTTTTACTTTTCAAACATTTTTAAACCATACATTCATAAACCAACATTTTTTTTTTTCACCTAAGACATACCAACTTTAACCTGACCTCTTCTTATAAGGTTACCACTGGCACTCCCTTACAAGATTCCTAAGTTAACTTATCCCTTTCCCCAGTATTTAAGGATCACAACAGGCTCACTCCGGCCAACAATCCTATCTCTCTGGGTCACTCAGGGTTAACTTAAAAACAGTACGGCTTCTAAAGATCAAGTTATGCTTTTATGATATGCATAGAATGAAATGATTTAAATCATCAACAAAATTTACATTATATGAACAACTAAAAACATAAATACAAAATGTAAAACATAAAAGTTTTTTGGAGATTCATTAAAACATTATAAAGAAAATACAACTAAGGGTTTCCCTTTCGAAAAATCCCTTAAAGGATGAAAATAAAACTTAAAAGAAAACAAGTACCCTGGAGGTATTCACGGTTTTTCTATACAGGGGTTCCTATTTGGATTGATGAATTTTTCTGATAAGGAAGGTTTAGAGTAGAGAGCAAGGAGATCACAGGTTGAAAACTCTTGCCTTACTCTTCTGAAAACAAATCCTTATATAGAGAAATTCTTGGGAGCGAAAAATAATTCTATCCTACAGCTGTTTTTACTTTTCTAAAGTTGTCTTCTGCTTTTTTGACACGCGTTTCTCCGAGCAACTCTGGTCAAAAAAGTTTTGGACATCTTATCCTAAGAGCATCTTTCCTTTGAAAAGTTTTGTTTTGTTGCGTCGGCAGCATCTTCTTTTCTAAAAGTCTCTTGTCTTGGCAGCATCTTTTTTATGTATTTAAATTATGTTCTGCTGTGGATGAAAAAGACATTCCACTGTCTGAATTATTGAAAGCTTCTCCTTCATGGCCTTCGTGACTATTTCCTTGGCTAGATTCATTGTCTTCTTGTTCTGGCATGATCTGTGGATATTCTGAGATTTCTTTTTCTTTTTCTGTCTTGTTTTGAGAATAAATTTTTTCAATGGTCTCACTCATTTTTTCTTGGAGATCTTTTTCTTTTTTCTTTCTGATTAAAAATTTTTTCTTTCTTTTTGGTATTTCTTCTTTTCCAGATGGAGTCTTCTGAAGTTTTTGTATCTGTGAAAGTAATTGATCTATAGAAACAATATCGTCTTCTGGATCTTGGGCTTCTTGGACTATTTCTTTTCCTTTGGTATTCTGATTACTTGATTCTTCTTGGGTTTTTTGTAATGGGCTGAGATTTTGAGCTGGGCTGGAAATTTGTTCTTGGGATTCATGGGAGTATTTAACAAGAAAATCAAACTTTCCACTGGGCTGGCCCAATGTGTCCCAATTTTCTTTGGTCTGAAAGGGAAATTGCTGAGTTCTTTCAAAATTAAAATGGTCTTGTGTATTAGGGAAATCAACAGTTCCCTGAGTCTGTTGGACTTTTGGCAAGCCCAAAGCCATCAACGGGTTTGAAAAGTCTTTACCAGCTACCGTTTGAGCTGGACTAGCTACTGACTTCTTGGGCTCAGTAGTGCCTTTTCCTATTTTCAAACTAATCACTTCTTTTTCTAAGTCTGTGATTTTCTTCTGTAAAAGGGTTCTTTCTGAAACAAGGTTCTGGTTGGCTTCATTAATGACTCTGAAATTGTTCTTCATACACTCGCAATGATTACAAAAAATATTCTCTTCTCTACTTGGAGAAAAATCTAGAGGAGGGTCTTGGTAGTTTTTAAGAGAAGGGGAAATAAAGAAATTAATACCAATGAGCTGTCTTGCTGAATCTAAAGCTTCTTTCAAATTTGTAAAACCTTTGTAAAGAGGGTCTCTGAAATTGCTAATGCTTTCTAAAACTTCTAACCATGTATGAAAAACACCTAACTTATGACCTTTAATGACAACATAAAATTTAAATCTAGTTCTGTTCTGATTAAAGTATTCTGACAATGCATTTAAACATGCAAGAAAGTATTTCTGGTCTTTTGGATTCTTGTTGTAAGAAATCCACAAATTGTCTAAAATGCATTTTTCTTCTTTTGAAATTGAAACGTGTGCTAATGCTTTGAAAGAAATGTTACTACTAGGAAAACAAGTAAGTTCTTGATTACCAAATCTAATTCGTTCTGAGTAATTTGTTCTGTTCTGAGTAGATAGAGTCTGAAATGATGTAAAGGAATTTCCCGGAGGAATTCCTGGTCTTGTAGGCGGTCTAGACATCTGTAGAAAACAAGGTCATGATGAGTTTATCTCAAAAATTTCTTTATTTTCTACCATCCTACTGAGAATGTCTGCTGCCTTATTATCTACTCCTTTAATATGTTCAAACTCTATGTTTATTCCTGTATTAGTAATTCTATCAACAAAATTCAACCATCTTCTTCTGCTAGTTTTCTTGGAATCTAATTTTAACTTATTATAGAAAGAAACTATAGCAACACAGTCTGTTCTTATAATGATTTCTTTCTTAGAAATAATAAATAATTCAAAACTATCAATGGCATAATTAACAGCTAAGAGTTCTGCATCTATGCTACTCATGTTTCCTTTTTCTTTATAACTACCACTATTGTATCTACAAATTCTTTCTGTATTTTTGTCTACATATCTATTTGGTTTACATAATAGAATGGCTCCCCATCCTAATATGCTTCCGTCTGTTTCTATGACCAGAAAATCTGTATCTAATGGCATTGCTAATTTTGGTAAATTTTTTATTCTATCTTTGATTTCTTGTACAAGTTTAATGTCTTCTTGATTAAAATGTCTTTGTCCTGTTGGAGAGGTCTTGGAATATAAGGGTCCTGCAATTTTTCCTAAATCTTTTATAAAAGGTCTTGCATAATTTACTAATCCTAAAAATTTTTGGATTTGTTTAAGATCTTCTAATTTATCTGGAAATTCTAAGGCTTTCTGAGCTATATGAGGCTGTAACTTAATTTCTCCTTGGCCTATATTTACTCCTAGAAAGTCTATATATTCTTTGAATAAAATCATTTTCTTTTTACTAATGATTAGACCATGTTTAATGAATTCTGAAAAAACAATTTGTAAATGTCCTCTGTGTTCTCTCCTATTTTTGCTAAAGACTAAAATATCATCTATGTATGCAATAATAAACTTACTATGCTTGTTAAAAATATCTTCCATTTTTCTTTGAAAAATGCTAGGTGCATTTTTTAATCCAAATGGCATGACTAACCATTCATAATGTCCTTCTGGACATGTGAATGCTGTCCATTTAATACTATCTGGGTGCATTTTAACTTTCCAAAATCCTGATTTTAAATCAAACTTGCTAAAAATTTTACATTCTTGAATTTTATTAATTAATACTGTCTTATCTGGGATTTTGTATGCATCATCTATTGTATTATCATTAAGTCTTTTATAATTTACGACCATTCTGCTTTTTCCTCTAACTATTTCTGAGTGTTTTCTAACAATAAAGGCCGCTGATCTGTGAGGGCTGTCTGATCTTCTAATAACTCCTAATTTCGTGAGTTCTTCAATATGCATTTTAAAATCTTCTAAGTCTAAATTAGTTGCTTCAATATTCTTAGTTCTTATGATATATTCTGGATTTTTAATTTTTATTTCACAAAAAATCTTGTCTTTTTTCCAGTATTTTAAAACATTTTCTCCTAAAATCTCCATCTTTTCTAATCTATTTATCAAATTCTCTATATGCTGTTCTGTAACCAACATGTCATAAATTTTTTCATTATCAATAAATTGATAATCTATTTCCATATCTTCTAATTCTTCATCACTTTCTTCTTTTAAATCTTCTAAAAGTTGACATTCTTTTTCTTTGTTACAGGGGCAAATTTCTTCTTCTTTAGGGCTTCCACCACGCTTCTCAGCGTACTCTGATGGATAATGTATTGTCTGAGCAGGTGTAAATAATGTATGTTTTTGGAAATGTATAAAATCTTTTGTAATTGTAACACTACCATTGTCTTTTAATAAAAAACTAAGACCTATAATAAAATCTGTTTCTTTTAGATTAAGGGATCTAACCCATGTTGAATCTCTTGGTAATGTATATTCTGTACTAAGTCCACAATTTGTTTCAAAGCTTATATTGCTATTTGGTCTTAATAATTCTGTGTATGTATATAATCCTCCATCCATTTGTTGTGCATTGATTGGATTTTTGGATTCTATAACATATTGATCTGGAATTAATTTTTTATTTATTATACAATTACTACTTCCTGAGTCTATCAATCCTAAGCATTTTATTATATAATTTCCTATTCTGATCTGACATTTTACTTTAATTGTTTTAAGTTTTTCTGAATTACAAACTACTTGGACGTAATTTATCTGTGAGCATTCTAAATCTGGTTCTTCTATCATGATTTGCTTATCTTTTCTATTTGATTCTAAAATTTCAATTCTTTTAATCATTAACTTCTGCATTTCTTCTAAACTTTCAATCCTTTTCCTAAGAATTCTGATTTCAGAAATTTCTAATTTGTTTCTTTCTACTTCAATGTTTGTTTCTTCTTTTTCTAGAATCAAATTTTCTTCTAAACATTTTATGCATGCTTCTTTATAACATTCTAAACATTTAGCTCTAAGTTTTCTTGCTGGATACCATTTACAAATAAAACATGCTATATTATCCATTCCTATGTTCTTTTGCCAATTATGTTTACATGAGTCTAAAGATGTTTCCATAAATTCGGTTTCTTGTTCTGATTCTGATTCTTCATTTATTTTGAATTTAGTAAATTCATCTAAGATTTCATAATCAGATTGTTCTTCTATTTTATTCTGATCTTCTATTGATATAATACTATAAATAGATTCCTTATCTGAAATGTATTCATCTAATTGAATTAAATCTTCATTAGTACATTCTATGAGAGTACTTTTCTTATCATAATTGTTTATTCTTTTAGGACATGTTCTTGCTAAGTGTTCATTACTATTACAAACAAAGCAATTTAGTTTATTTTTATAAGTTCTTTCTGGCTTAAATTTTCTAACGTGTCTTTTTTCATCTAAGTAAGGTTTTCTCTTATTAGATTTCCTTAAGAAGTATCTTTTCTTAATTGGATTTCTAAAATTCTTTTTATATTTTTTCTTATAAGGTTTAGATGTTGAAGCTCCATAGGTTTGAGGTGTAAAAATATCTTTACAAAATTTATAATCTGTCTTTTTTAGTTGCTTTTGGATTTGTAATTCTACGCATTTTCCTTCTAGGCATCTTATTACATGTTGTATTCTTTGTCCTATACTCCAGTTTTTATCTGGAAATTCTTTTACAGATGCTAGATTATTCCATGATTCTGTAATTTCTAATCCTAATGGTCCTGGTAATTTATGAAATAACTTGTTTCCTATTTCTTGGTTGAATGTATTTCCTGAAATTGAGGTCTGATAATAATATTCATTTAAAAATCTTTTTACATACTTACCTTTAGTCCATTTATATAAATTAAGCTGTTCTAAGTCTCTCATTGCCTTTCTTTGTATACTCATATGTCCTGAATTAGGGTCTGCTCCTGTGACTAAAATTTGTACTTTATTAACAAAATTATAAGGGTTACTTCCTAATTTTATTAATTGATCATATTCTTCTTTTCTTTCTATTTTATAAGCTTCCCACATTGCTTTTGTGCTTTCTCCTAAAAATGTTTCTAAGTATCTATACATATCTAAAGGTTCCATATCTTGTATGTTTCTAATATAATGTCCTATTATAGTATTTTTTCCATACATCTATGACATTTGTCCATGTCTGTGGATCATGTGCAGTAATATTAAGTATTTGTGCTTTAGAGGCTGTCTGAAATTCTATTTTTTGTTCTAAAGGTCTCTCACTTCCTCTTGCTATATATTTACTATTCTGCGGTGGTTCATTATATGTATTATAGGCTCCTCTAGGAGGAAAACCATCTCCATAAGTTAAAATCTCATGTTTAATAGTCTTATCAAAAGGAGTTTCATCAAATGCTCTGTATCTAGTTGTATCTTCCATGAGTTCTTTTGTATAACTATAATCTGTGACTTCTGTATTATTATCATTTTTTTCATTAATAATACCTGCCCTAATATTTTGTTCTGAATCATAATACAAATATTCATTTTCTTTAATCTGTTTTTGAATATACATTTGATCTTCTAATTCTAGGAGTTCTTCTTTATTTAAGATAATTCCTAATTCTTTGGGATAAATTATTTTATCAATATTTTCTCCTATTAGTTCTATGTGAACTTTTTCTTGGTAAGGAGGTTCTTGTTGTTCTTCATCAGAAGTCTTTGGTACATATTGATAATCAGTAAATCTTAGGCTTGTTCTTCCTTGTGCGTCTTTATAAGTTAAAGATTCTCTAGGTGCTATTGGCTTTTCTTCTTCTTCTAAAAACTTATCCATATCCCATTCTAATCCAGCTAATTGTTCTGATGAAAATTCTTTAGGCTTAACCATATTTATTCCTTTACTACTCATTAGTCCTACTACCTTATCCATATAAACTTTATATTTTGTTTGGGAATTAATTGAGCATCTTCCTAAGAATCCTACATGTATCAAAAGGTTTTCTCCACTATTAGTGTCTTCATATCCTTTAGTCTGTATACCTATTTTAATTTTTTCTGAAAAGTCTCTGATAGTCATTAAGAAGTCTGGATTACAGTAAATAATACCGTTATTATTATTCATGTCTACTTCCATACTTGCTATCTGTCCTTTTTCTATATTATTGAATCTTTCATCATAAATAGTAATTAATGTCTTACATCCTAAGCTCCTTCGAGTTAATCCTTTTATTCCTATTACAATTAATCCTAAGTGAATAAATCTAAAATTTCTTTTTCTGAGTTCTTTTTTAGAATCTTTTGAAATTAGATTCAGTTTAACTACCTGGTTTCCAATACATTGTATTTCTACTTCTCTATGATGTCTGAAAAATTGGGTTCTTGATTCAAAAATTCCTCTGTTATATAGGACATCTGGATTAAGTACTCTTAATCCATGTGTCTGGAATCTTGCATAGTCTTGTTCTGGATCTATAATTTCTTCAAGATTTTGATTATGTTGTTCTACTCTTCTTAAAACTCTATCTAAGAAATTTCTACTTTCTCCTGATGTACTTGGTCTAGATGTTCCTTCACTAATTGTTCTTGATCTTCCTATGAATGGAGTTGTTAAATTCATCTTGGAAATTTTAAGTCTCTTGATAATCTTCTTGTTACTTTTTCTTTGCCTGTTTCTTTAATGTTTAAATTTCCTAATTTATTTGTTATAGATCTTAAATCGCTTTCTATTTCAGGGTCTATTCTTTTATCAAAGGCTTCTAGTTTTTTATGTAAACTTACCAAGAGGGTAATAATTATATTATTTTGTCTAATTAAAATTCCTTCAGTAGCTTTTGGGGAATCTAAGTTTGTTACTCCTTCTGGATCCTTATGTTAAATTCTACAATAATCAAAAGCTTCTTTATAATTTCTTTCGTTTTCAAATTCTCTGTTCATTAACTAAGAATAAGTCCTTTTAGTTCTTCAGTCTTATTACTAATCTTTTTTGTTTCTTGTAGAATTTCTTTATTTGAATCTAAAATTTTTGTTATTTCTGGAAAATTACTAGTTAAAGTAATGGTTTCTTGTTTTGAAATTTTTTCTAAAATAACACAATTTTGATTCTTAATAAAGTCTAAATTTTCCGTAATATTTTTAAAATCTAAGTTATTTGTTTTAAGATGATTTAAAACTTCTTCAAAAGTTTTATTAATCTTTTTATTAGCTTGTTCTAGATTTTTTGCAAAATTTATAACAAAGTCTATTAAAAGATTCTGGCTTGGATCTTCTGAAAACAAACTATGTAATTTATGTGATGTTTCTAAATTACAATTTAAAATATTATTTTCTATGGTCTTGAACTTTTTACCTTGGCTAGGAAGTTCTAAGTCTAAATATTCTATGTATCTTTTATTAGCTATGGCTCTGATACCAAAAGAGGGGGGGGGGGGGGGGGTATATACTTAAAATAAACACAGCCACTGGCGTAGAAGGGTTTATCTTAAGGTTGGATGCAGAGATTGGCTTGTATGCGGAAATTATTAGTCTAGAAGACTTTCACAGTCTTGTTTATAGTATCCTGTCTCTATTCTATACTGTTCTAGGTAAAAAGGGTAAAATTCACTGTCTGTTCTTAAAATTTTTGTTTCTAAGATTTCTTCTAATTCTTTGATTTTAAATTGTAAATCAAAACTTCTTTTACTATTTCTGTTAATATAGTTCTTAAAAGGATAAAAATTACTATTATATCCTTGGATGTTTATTACTGTATCTAAAATTTTATAGTCTTCTTTTAAAGTTTGGTCTGTGACAACAACTTGGGTCTGGTGTAATGATAATAAATATTCAAAGTCTGAAATAATTTTTGGAAATTCTTTTTCTATGTTTATCTCGTTTGAAGTGTGTGATGATGAAGGGTTCATAAATTTCTTCTGTTTTATCAAATCGTACTTTTATCCTACTAGGTACTTTCCTTAGTTTTCTGTATTTCTTAATAATATTCTAATAAATCTCCCTTTTTTTTGTATTAGAATATTATTCTAAATTACAATTTAAAATATTATTTTCTATGGTCTTGAACTTTTTACCTTGGCTAGGAAGTTCTAAGTCTAAATATTCTATGTATCTTTTATTAGCTATGGCTCTGATACCAAAAGAGGGGGGGTATATACTTAAAATAAACATAGCCACTGGCGTAGAAGGGTTTATCTTAAGGTTGGATGCAGAGATTGGCTTGTATGCGGAAATTATTAGTCTAGAAGACTTTCACAGTCTTGTTTATAGTATCCTGTCTCTATTCTATACTGTTCTAGGTAAAAAGGGTAAAATTCACTGTCTGTTCTTAAAATTTTTGTTTCTAAGATTTCTTCTAATTCTTTGATTTTAAATTGTAAATCAAAGCTTCTTTTACTATTTCTGTTAATATAGTTCTTAAAAGGATAAAAATTACTATTATATCCTTGGATGTTTATTACTGTATCTAAAATTTTATAGTCTTCTTTTAAAGTTTGGTCTGTGACAACAACTTGGGTCTGGTGTAATGATAATAAATATTCAAAGTCTGAAATAATTTTTGGAAATTCTTTTTCTATGTTTATCTCGTTTGAAGTGTGTGATGATGAAGGGTTCATAAATTTCTTCTGTTTTATCAAATCGTACTTTTATCCTACTAGGTACTTTCCTTAGTTTTCTGTATTTCTTAATAATATTCTAATAAATCTCCCTTTTTTTTGTATTAGAATATTATTAAGAAATAATATTCTAATACAAAAAAAAGGGAGATTTATTAGAATATTATTAAGAAATACAGAAAACTAAGGAAAGTACCTAGTAGGATAAAAGTACGATTTGATAAAACAGAAGAAATTTATGAACCCTTCATCATCACACACTTCAAACGAGATAAACATAGAAAAAGAATTTCCAAAAATTATTTCAGACTTTGAATATTTATTATCATTACACCAGACCCAAGTTGTTGTCACAGACCAAACTTTAAAAGAAGACTATAAAATTTTAGATACAGTAATAAACATCCAAGGATATAATAGTAATTTTTATCCTTTTAAGAACTATATTAACAGAAATAGTAAAAGAAGCTTTGATTTACAATTTAAAATCAAAGAATTAGAAGAAATCTTAGAAACAAAAATTTTAAGAACAGACAGTGAATTTTACCCTTTTTACCTAGAACAGTATAGAATAGAGACAGGATACTATAAACAAGACTGTGAAAGTCTTCTAGACTAATAATTTCCGCATACAAGCCAATCTCTGCATCCAACCTTAAGATAAACCCTTCTACGCCAGTGGCTATGTTTATTTTAAGTATATACCCCCCCTCTTTTGGTATCAGAGCCATAGCTAATAAAAGATACATAGAATATTTAGACTTAGAACTTCCTAGCCAAGGTAAAAAGTTCAAGACCATAGAAAATAATATTTTAAATTGTAATTTAGAAACATCACATAAATTACATAGTTTGTTTTCAGAAGATCCAAGCCAGAATCTTTTAATAGACTTTGTTATAAATTTTGCAAAAAATCTAGAACAAGCTAATAAAAAGATTAATAAAACTTTTGAAGAAGTTTTAAATCATCTTAAAACAAATAACATAGATTTTAAAAATATTAAGGAAAATTTAGACTTTATTAAGAATCAAAATTGTGTTACTTATTTTGAAATTTTTTCTAAAATAACACAATTTTGATTCTTAATAAAGTCTAAATTTTCCTTAATATTTTTAAAATCTAAGTTATTTGTTTTAAGATGATTTAAAACTTCTTCAAAAGTTTTATTAATCTTTTTATTAGCTTGTTCTAGATTTTTTGCAAAATTTATAACAAAGTCTATTAAAAGATTCTGGCTTAGATCTTCTGAAAACAAACTATGTAATTTATGTGATGTTTCTAAATTACAATTTAAAATATTATTTTCTATGGTCTTGAACTTTTTACCTTGGCTAGGAAGTTCTAAGTCTAAATATTCTATGTATCTTTTATTAGCTATGGCTCTGATACCAAAAGAGAAGGGGGGGGGGGTATATACTTAAAATAAACACAGCAACTGGCGTAGAAGGATTTATCTTAAGGTTGGATGCAGAGATTGGCTTGTATGCGGAAATTATTAGTCTAGAAGACTTTCACAGTCTTGTTTATAGTATCCTGTCTCTATTCTATACTGTTCTAGGTAAAAAGGGTAAAATTCACTGTCTGTTCTTAAAATTTTTGTTTCTAAGATTTCTTCTAATTCTTTGATTTTAAATTGTAAATCAAAACTTCTTTTACTATTTCTGTTAATATAGTTCTTAAAAGGATAAAAATTACTATTATATCCTTGGATGTTTATTACTGTATCTAAAATTTTATAGTTTTCTTTTAAAGTTTGGTCTATGACAACAACTTGGGTCTCGTGTAATGATAATAAATATTTAAAGTCTGAAATAATTTTTGGAAATTCTTTTTCTATGTTTATCTCGTTTGAAGTGTGTGATGATGAAGGGTTCATAAATTTCTTCTGTTTTATCAAATCGTACTTTTATCCTACTAGGTACTTTCCTTAGTTTTCTGTATTTCTTAATAATATTCTAATAAATCTCCCTTTTTTTTTTTTTCACCTCATGAAATTAGGATAACTTCAATGTTTGTTTCTTCTTAGGTGAAAAAAAAAAAAAACTTTTAAAAACCACATTATCAAACATGCTCTTACTCTCATTTTTTTACTGATACTCGAAACATATAATATAAGACCCATTGTGATTTATGGGTTTTGAACACGACATAATAAACAAATTTTAATAATTTTAATTCAAAGATACTTAGTTTGACTAATTTCTTGACGAGGTCTCATTTAAGTAAATATTAATTCTTCAAATGGCTAGTCCATGTGGTCTCATGTGTTTCCAAATATCTCTACTTTCCTGCGGATCGTTTGGTCAAACATAATGTTAATATAGTTATAATTAGTTGGTTAACTAAAATATTCTAATCTCTTAAGAGTGGAAGGATCAATGTGAGCAAAAACCATGGAAGAGTGGCAGCACCTTGATTAGATAAAATTATTAAAATTATTAATTAACTATTTTCACATGCATTAGTAATTAAATTAGCAAGTGTCATATGCTTATAACATGGTATCTCATTGACCTGGTTCAAACAATTTTAACAATTTAATTATATATATTCTTTGCATTATTCCCATGTGACCATATATTCCCATGAAAATTAAACTCTAGATATGAATCATTTCAAAATAAATTCCCTTTAGCCTCAGTTTTGTTAAAAAATATTTGTTTATAAATAAAGAGTATGATATTTTTGTTGGAATTATATATGCTCATAGAGTATAATTCACGACATTTAAAAGTAAAATATTAATTGATTGTATTAATATGATGTTGTGTTTGTCCACGGGTCGATTTGATATTACAAATTGAGTGTTTAAGTTGTTAAACACAGAAAGATTCAATTTGTGATTCGATCTAAAATTAACGTTCACGATCAGTAAATAAATATGGACAATTTATTTTGATAAGATCGTCTCGATTTTATTAAAGTCTGTCTTTGACTTTGGTAATAAAATTGAGAGTACGTTTGGAACGTATTGGACGGGACCACGTGAAATTAATTTGTGACATTGACCATACAAATTTAATTTCACTAGATTATCGTACGTGGGACCTTAATCCTAATCGGATAATGGACTTCGATTACTAACTTGAAGTTCTTTGAGGTATCAATGGGTGAGATCAAATTGCTGATCAATATCTCGGTACTTTGGGAATTAAAGTGAAATAACGAGGAACATATATTCGTATTATGGAATCCGTCACCTTTTAGGTATGATCATAATCTCACTGGTTCTTCTAGTGGACAGTTGAATCTGAGATCAGTAATTCGACAGTGACTGTTGAATTCTATGATGTGATGGGATCACATCGAACTGTCAGATAGAAGATGAGAGTTGAGAATTTATGAATATTCGGAGAAGGGCATTTTGGTCATTTTAACTTGCTCCGAATATTCGAGTTGATCGACAGGGGTAACATGTAAGAACGATAAGTCAGAGGATATAATTATTGATTAATTGTTTCAGTAATTTCAATTTTACTAAGAGTGCAATCTCGTTCTTTTAGTGGAATAGAACGTGATTAATAAATTAATTTTGACTGATCAAGAGTTGATCGGGTCATAATTAATATATTGGAGCTTAGTTTAATTGGGTCCGATCAGGTTCCCTCGGTGGCTTCACTAAAATGGGTTTATACAGGCTTATTAACTGTATTGGGTTGTGCAGAAATGGGCCTGGGTTATGGTATTAGGCCTGGTAGGGTTTTGGGGTGTAAAGAGGTTACAAATAGTCTCTCAAGACTATTTTTCTTAACCTAATTGGCAAAGTGGCGAAACACACACTAAAGTGTGTAGTGTGTGTTTTCTCTTTACAAAGAAACCCTAAACCTAGTTTAACATAGATCTTGAGAAAGGTGACCACGCACCTGCACAGCTGCCATTGGAGAACACCGAGGAAAGCTTGAGGGTTTGAAGCTTTGGTGAAATCAAGAAGCAGCGAAAAAAGATTATTGTAAAGCACGCTACAAGGGTAATATCTCTTTCTTTTTATGTGCACAAAATTATTTGTTCCAAATTGAATACATAGAACAGAAAATCCTGTAACGGGATGATCTATCACAAGAAATCAATTTTTGTGAGTAGAACAACCCGGGTTCCCGACAATTGGTATCAGAGAGCTAGGTTTTTTGATACTGTTTTGTGTATTTAGGAATAAATATTTTTGTCTATGCATGTGTTAGTTGAGCGGTGTTAGGTTTTATGTGATTTATGTTGTTATTGGATGGATGATGTTTGATTGAACTAATTTATGGCCTTAGATTTTATTTTGTAAAATCTTGTATTTGTATTATCGAGTCTTGTAACAAAAGGGGTGGATTACGACTCCATGTTTTCCCTTTTGATTTTGATTTTTTATTTTTGCAATAGAATTAGGGTTTATGTAATTTCTGTTGTAATTATAAAATCAGAGGACCAGATCTGCAATTTCATATACAAGGGGACCAATTATGCAATTTCGGATTCATGGACTGCTGTTGCAAAATTCGTAGGACCATTGATGCAATTTCGGTATATGGACTAAACTTCATCATCTCCATATAATAAGGACCTGCAGTGCAATATCACAAGAAATCAGCCAGCAGCAACAATGTGTGTGCTGCCGTCGCGGTCGGTGGTCGATGGCCTGGCCTTATGGTGCCTCCTTCTCGCCTTGACCGCGGCGACAGTGGTACCACAAGCTGTGCGTGAAGTCGCGACGCCGGGTGGCGTCACTACAGTGTCTTCAGGACTGCGTCGTGTGGTGTGGCAGCGACGACAGTACCACCGGGTGACCATTCCTCTTTGACTTCTCTTGGGGACTGATGCGGTGCGCTTCCGGCAGATTAGTAGCTCAGCAACGTGGTCGTTGCTGCTATCATGCGAGCGGCATGGTGGTGCTCTAAGCGCGGTCGTGGTGGAAGTTGCAGAAACATGAGAGTTGCTGCTTCCTTCGTGGTCTTCGATCTTCACTTTGGCGTCACCGTTTCAGCGGAGAAGGTGGCGGCTGCAGCGTTTTTTTTGGAACATGCATACAGTGAAGAAGGAAATGAAGGAGATGGGTGATTCAGGCTTCAGTCTTGGACCTCTTATTCTTTTGGGCTAGATTTTGTCTTTGGGCCAGAATTAAAGATTGGGCACTTGGACCGGTTTTATATCAGTTGGACCATATTTGGGTAAAATTAAATGTAGCCCAGAAATTGTAAAATTGATCCATTTTTATTAATTGCAATGTGGGCTAAATTGTTTAGCTGGGCCAATGCAATGTGGATTGAATTTTACAATGGGCTGGAATATTTAATTGGATCATTACATTTTGACATTTGGGTTGAAGACTGAAACTTTGCAGATTTGGACTGGACACTTGCAAATGGAAATTGAAGGATTGGGCCGGCTTGTGGTTCAATAGACTCTTTAATTAATTTGTAATTTTCATATCTAGGTTTGGCCATAAATTATGTTCTTGTTTAATTTATTATCGCTTTTATTTATTGCTTTAATTAATTTTTGAATGAATGTCATTAAATAACATGCCATGTAGATCGCATAAACACCGCTCTAGGTACTATACTGTCATGCATTGTTTTATATTTTATTTTCTTTTCTAAATGTTAGATTAGAAAATAAATATATTTATTAATAATTAAATTGATTTTAAGAGTTAAAATCGATTGGATAATTATTAATTAAAACCCAAGAGATCAAAATATTAAGTGAGCGAGGGTGCAATTTTTGAACCTACGGCCTCCCATATTAGTTCATTAGTAAAAATTTGTGTATGTCTCGTGCTAATCTAATTAGTCTCCCTATAGGAGGGCTGCACTGTTTTGGTTACTAGATTGGGCCCAATTAGGTGATAATTTTTTAAGTGTGAATTAATCATGATTACCCTATAGGTGACATAATTAATTTGGTACTTGAAATATTATCAATATAAGGGTTAGACACTTAAATCAATGATATTGTGGGGACTTCCTATAGAATATCCAAACGATGTCAATGATGGCCAAATTTTAACGACTATAAATTAAATATTGCATGAGATGCTAGATATATTTAATTTAGTGGGAAGGTCCCAACCTAGCCATAAATCACATTTATTTCTCCTATAGAGAAATGTGTTTAAGATTTTGGGGTTTTAGGTTGTCGTCATATTATAGTAGTTTTGAGTCTACTTGTGCATAACTTTTTATTCATGCATCATATATGAAAGTATTCATCATTTATACAACTCGTGTTTAATACATTTATTTTATTTGAATGTCGTATTTCCACAACTAGTTATATATTTAGACATCACCAACTAATTTGCGAAAACTGTAACATGTCTCGTTATAATTCTTTCCACTTATGACATTTGTTCGTGCTATAAGATCCTTGTTCAAAATAATTATAAATCTTCCAATGAAAATGGTTTTATTTTGATGAGATGGTTTATTGCATAGTTTTGATTCTCATATCAAGTACTTCGCAATAAAAATATCAAAATGGGATACCATATTTATTTTCTCGATGGAAGGGTATTTATGATAATTTGAACATTTTAATTATACAAAATATGCTATCAAGCTATATTATATCTCTAGTTATGAACCGATCACGTTTTTATAAGAGACCATTTGGTAAAACATGATTGGTCACTTTAACGTGGTGGAGGTTCCACTTGCAAACATTGATTCATGTGACATAATGCTTGAGAAATCTTTTAAGATGATCTCTTGCGGTTCAGTGTGGACTATATTCACCAGGATGAACGTGTCCCTGAAAGGTTCAATGTAAGCTATTCATAGAGAAGAGATTATTTTAAAGCAACGGATAGTATGGTAGGCCCTCTAACCTTTTTGCTTTTGAGCAAAGATATGATTAATGAGGAAGTAGCCTTTCTTGGAAACTCTATAATGGAGTAAGACTCTATTCATTGTGTTATGGTTAGTAATTGAGTCTATCTTGATTATAGATTCTAGAGTAACTAATCGCTATTGCAAGTTGTTGCAATATGGTCCTAGGTGACCAAATGACACAATGAGATAGAGTATACTATAAGGATAAGCACGGGTATGGTAATATGGAAAGAGCTGTTGGGCTTTAATGTTTGCGAAACAATTTGATTGTTATTTTGTCTCTTTATTATTTGAGCGGAATTATTTAGCACTTAATCTCCAGTTATTAGTTGGAATTAAGTTAAATAATGCTCTTATTATTGCGAGACAAATGATTAACAATCTCAAAGCCTTGTAAATGGTTCTAAGTGTAATATTACTACAAATGATAAGGGATAGATGATTCCTTGTATTAATGAACTCTTTGATAAGATCTTAAGATAATCATATTTATCTAAATAATATTGAAAGACTAGTAAAGATAGCCTCTAAGTATTTTGGAGGTGGAATCTATGTGGGCTTTTGAATTTTATTTAGAGGGTAAAATGATTAAAATCTTAGGCTTGGTCACACTTATCCAAAACTCGATTCTAATACTAGTAAGGGATGGACCTCAAAAGGATCTGAGGTGGAATCTATATTGTTTTCTGAATCTTGTTTAGAGGATTAGATAACCAAGAGTCCTTATACATTAAATGGACTTAAGAGTTTGAGGATTAATACACTTCGATATGTGTGGATTCTTTGGTGCTCAAGATACGAGAGAGTACGAGTAATTCATCATTTTTTTTTGATGATCACTCCAGATCTCGATTCTATACTTAATATCTCATTGATATGAAATGTTGAAGAATTTCTAGAATTTTGGACAGAAGTTGAGAAGTAATTAAGAGAATCGAGATACTTCGATTTGATCGAGGTTTGTGTATCTCTCATATGAGTTTAGGAACCATTTATCGAAAAAGGAGAACAAGGTAATACCAAATCAATGGTGAGTTATCCTCATTACTAGTTTCATTTGGGAATGTATACCGGAGATAGTCAGGTTCCTTCATAGCCTAGTACCATTGATTCGTTTCCTGAAATACCCCTAGAGTTGTGGCATGGGTGCAAGCCCAGTCTACACCACATTCAGATTTGGGAAATTTTGGCACACTAGCTGAAAGCAAGGATTGACGAGATGTAGGCAACAATGAAGGTTTGATTATAAGGCATGCAACGAAACTAGATATTATTTTTTCTATAGTCCTCTAGTCAAGAAAGTATTTGTTGAGTACAAATGGAGCTTTCTTAGAGGATAAGGCATATAGAAGAATACAAATCAACAAGTAAAATTCTATTGGATGAGATGTTAGAACGTGGTTCAAACAACTTGATTCCAGATTTCCGCATAGAATTAATCTTGATGATTTAGAACTTCCTACGGAACCAATTGTTGCTGATCCTAGTGGGAGAATTGGGCAAGTGGTTCAACCACTATTCTTTCCTGATGATCCCAATGGACAGGGGAAAACCAAAGGTTGTAGTCGAAGTTGTTCTCACTGTTCTGCCTCTTCTTTATGTTCATAAAGAGGCAGTGAAGAGGTTGATCCCAATTAGGGATATACCAAGTAGTGGGAGAAGAGGAAGGGACTCTGTTTGGACAAAATGGAAATACACTTCCAGCGACTAATTGGAGTGGGAGGGTTGTAAGACCACCTTCTTGACTCTTATTCCACGGAGAGTCTTTTTAGACAATCTCTACTGAAATAAGAGAAGAACTCCTCATTTAGGGAAGTGGTAGAAGTTATAGACTTGAAATCATGGAAGGTGAATGTGAACTCGGAATTAGATTCCTAGTAATCCAACAAAGTTTGGATATTTGTAGACACACCCAATGGGGTCAAACCTATAGGGTGTGATGATTTTTAAGATGATAAAAGAATGGTAGATGGAAAGGTTGATACCTTTAGTGCAAGGCTTATGGTTGTGGGTTTGTGAAACCCTTCTCGCCAATAGTCATGCAACAGTTTACCTGGATCTTTTATCCATTGTCGTTCATTGTCAAAATGAGGTACGACACATGGATGTCAAGATGTTGTTTCTTGAATGCATCTTGAGGAAATCATTTACAAAGTGTAATCTAATGAGTTCATATTAAAGACCATGAAAGTAAAATTCATGACTTACAAGTTTCCAACTTTGGATTTGGATATTTGTTCAAGATATGGAACATAGAATTTGATCGAACGATTGTGATACATGTTCTTGATCAAAATCTTAATATATCTTAAGTATACTCGTGTACACAGAAAGATGAGACAGTTTTCGCGACTATTTATTTGGATGACACTCTACTTATGTGTGAGAGTATTTTCATTAAATAGTAGTTGGTACCAGCAATTAGACTTGAAGGACTTGTAGATGACTATTAAAATTGATAAGATCGTCTCGATTTTATTAAGATTTTGATAAGATCGTCTCGATTTTATTAAAGTCTGTCTTTGACTTTGGTAATAAAATTGAGAGTACGTTTGGAACGTATTGGACGGGACCACGTGAAATTAATTTGTGACATTGACCATACAAATTTAATTTCACTAGATTATCGTACGTGGGACCTTAATCCTAATCGGATAATGGACTTCGATTACTAACTTGAAGTTCTTTGAGGTATCAATGGGTGAGATCAAATTGCTGATCAATATCTCGGTACTTTGGGAATTAAAGTGAAATAACGAGGAACATATATTCGTATTATGGAATCCGTCACCTTTTAGGTATGATCATAATCTCACCGGTTCTTCTAGTGGACAGTTGAATCTGAGCTCAGTAATTCGACAGTGACTGTTGAATTCTATGATGTGATGGGATCACATCGAACTGTCAGATAGAAGATGAGAGTTGAGAATTTATGAATATTCGGAGAAGGGCATTTTGGTCATTTTAACTTGCTCCGAATATTCGAGTTGATCGACAGGGGTAACATGTAAGAACGATAAGTCAGAGGATATAATTATTGATTAATTGTTTCAGTAATTTCAATTTTACTAAGAGTGCAATCTCGTTCTTTTAGTGGAATAGAACGTGATTAATAAATTAATTTTGACTGATCAAGAGTTGATCGGGTCATAATTAATATATTGGAGCTTAGTTTAATTGGGTCCGATCAGGTTCCCTCGGTGGCTTCACTAAAATGGGTTTATACAGGCTTATTAACTGTATTGGGTTGTGCAGAAATGGGCCTGGGTTATGGTATTAGGCCTGGTAGGGTTTTGGGGTGTAAAGAGGTTACAAATAGTCTCTCAAGACTATTTTTCTTAACCTAATTGGCAAAGTGGCGAAACACACACTAAAGTGTGTAGTGTGTGTTTTCTCTTTACAAAGAAACCCTAAACCTAGTTTAACATAGGTCTTGAGAAAGGTGACCACGCACCTGCACAGCTGCCATTGGAGAACACCGAGGAAAGCTTGAGGGTTTGAAGCTTTGGTGAAATCAAGAAGCAGCGAAAAAAGATTATTGTAAAGCACGCTACAAGGGTAATATCTCTTTCTTTTTATGTGTACAAAATTATTTGTTCCAAGTTGAATACATAGAACAGAAAATCCTGTAACGGGATGATCTATCACAAGAAATCAATTTTTGTGAGTAGAACAACCCGGGTTCCCGACAATTTTTGAAGTAAAATATATAGTTCAAAAGTAATTTTGAAAAATATGTGTGATTAAAAGATGTTTAGGAAAAATATGCTATTTATGAATTTATTTATAAATAATTTACCAAACAGTGTATACTCATAAATTTAATCTTTCTTATATGATGTGAAAATATACAAATATCGTACATGAATTAATAAATTGTACTTGTCTAAAATAGCATAAATTCGAAAGTTCAAATCACATTCAACTCAGAAGTTCAATATCTCCTCCTCTTCGATGAACCTATCAAATACTTTATACACGTATTCTTGTGTGTATAACGGGCTAAATCAGAAATATGATAGGATCCGCAATGTTTGATATATATAAGATGAAATTACATAGAGACAAACATGTTTTTAAAGAGTGTATTTCCTTTTACAAATCAGGTTTGCAATTGTCTACTTTAATATTTATTAATAATCAACCATTAGTTAAAACAACCATCCACCGTGCCCTAAATCTCTAAACTCGCAAATCCTGAGAGGTTGGTTGAAATGTGAGAGTGAGAAATTTCGGCTGAACTGGTAGCTGCAGAGTGGGAGTTTGAATCCTACATTTGGTATGGATGAGGTTCCTTGCAAACACAGTTAAACAGCAAGCTCTCAATCATGTTCTATCGAGGAACATCTTGCGATTTACATTCTCTACAAATTCCTAGAATAGGGATTGTATGGGCTTCTAGGTTGGAGTTCAACCTTTTTCTAAAATCGCAGAATTTCATGACCAAATTCAACTGCTAGTGCCGCCATTTCTTCTCCAACAATTTCTGGTCACAATCGTCGCATCCAAAAGACCACAGTCACAAGCTCTCATCAGTAGTCGTTGTCGGAACTTTGTCTATAATTCGGGGCGTAGGCACAACCTCTCCTCTCATCCACACCCATTAATGGAAGAAATGGAGATCCGTCGTCACGACATTGTCTCCAAGACACGCGCACAACAGTAGAAACCTTTGTTGGAAAATATATTAGTGGCAATTGATTTTCACTTGTGTGAATGTGAAATTGATCCCACATTGATTGAAAGTTGGGATTTGAAGAGGAGCCTTAAAATGGATTACAATCCCACATTGGTTAGAAATGAAAAAGTGAGAATAAATGGAGGCTATAAATAATAGTTCCATCCCACATTGGAAAATGGAAAAAATGTGGAAATATTGGGAATGCTTAAATGTTATCCCATATAGGATAGAAATGAGTTTGTGGACCAATTTATATATGGTTAACAATTTGTAAGGTGTAACCATTTGTTGCATAGAGACTCCTCCATGGTCTACGTGCCTGCAGGGGGGGAGGGTCCAAATCTTGGACCGACTTGGCCTTCGAGCCTTGAACTTGTGTGCGGGCGCGACCTGCGTACACGAATGTCGGATTGAACGAGTCAAAAATTGGCCACAAAGTGCAAGCCATGTTTTGGAATTTTGTTTTGAATTTTTCATTTAAAACATAACTCCAAAACGTCTGGAGTAAATGCAGAATTCAAATGCAGTACTAAATACAAATGCTCCTCCCTGCCTATATATACAGCAACAATTCCTTCAGTCTAGACACCACAACAACCACAAAAATCTCTCTGCATCCAGCTTTCTGCCTTCTTCCAGTCACTTGGTGATTTTGTTCAGGCACCTTTCTGTTCGACTGCACAGCTGTAGTTCCAGCCGCTGTATCCTGGGAAGCAAGCACTCGAGTTACTTCGGTGAGAGGGCGAATATTACTTTAAGGACACTGTGTTGAACAAAGGCCCCGGCTCCAACATTGTTTCGTTTTCTTTACTGCTTACAGTCCAACGTTGTTTTACTTACAATCTGCACATTATTTGTTTTACTTAGTGAACTGTTTAACAAGTCTATCTTACAAACTTAAATCAATATTTTTTGTTAAACAGTTTACTTAAAGCAGATTTCTTACTAATATTCTAATTGTGTTTCAGAAATGGAAAATACACCTACCAATAATGTTGTGGCATCCGGAAATGAAGCAGTTCCTCCAATGGCTATGCCAACTTCTGATGTGGCACAGGCTGTGGTTAATATGCCAAGTCTACCTGCTGGCCCGAGTGGAACTAAGAATGTGGCTCACTTGTCAAGTCTGGCTACTGGTCCAACTATGACAGTCCCGATTAATCACGGGGAAAAGCCGGAGAAATTCAGTGGTTCGAATTTCAAGAGGTGGCAACAAAAAATGCTGTTTTACCTCACAACATTGAATCTTGCGAGATTCTTGACTGAGAATTCTCCAGTGCTCAAAGAGGGTGAAGGAGACATTCAAGCGATCAGTGCAGTAGATGCTTGGAAGCATTCTGACTTCCTATGCCGGAATTACGTTATGAACAGCTTGGCCGATTCATTATATAACGTGTATTGCACCATTAAAACGGCTAAGGAATTGTGGGAGTTTTTGGACAAAAAGTATAAAACCGTGGATGCCGGAGCCAAGAAATTTCTTGTTGGCCGCTTTCTGGAATACAAAATGGTGGACTCCAAATATGTAATCAGTCAAGTACAAGAACTACAAGTAATCTTGCATGAAATTCATTCCGAGGGAATGGTTGTGAGTGAATCTTTCCAAGTAGCTTGCATGATTGAGAAACTACCTCCTGCATGGAAGGATTTCAAAAATTACCTAAAACACAAGCGAAAGGAAATGAACGTCGAGGAGCTAATTGTTAGACTTCGAATTGAAGAAGACAACAAAAGTTCTGAAAGAGGGTTCAATCCGGTTGTGGCCAAAGCCAACGTTGTGGAGCATGGCCAAAGCTCCAAAATTAACAAAATCAAGTCTGGGCCATCTAGTGGCAAATGGCCTATGTTGGGGCCAAAAGGTGGAGTTTCCAAGAAGAAGTTTCAAGGAAAATGCTTCAACTGTGACAAGATTGGTCACAAATCTACGGAGTGCTACCTACCGAAGAAGAAAAAGGAAGCGAATGTGGTTGAAGATGTATCTGACATCAACCTTGCAGCTGTCATTTCTGAAGTGAACCTGGTGGGTTCAAATCCGAGAGAATGGTGGATAGACACTGGTGCCACCCGACATGTTTTCTCCGACAAGGAGATGTTTAGCGGTTTTGAAGCAGCAGATGGGGAGAAGCTGTATATGGGAAATTCAGCTACTTCTGAAATCAAAGGTCACGGAAAGGTGGTTCTAAAGATGACATCGGGGAAAGAGCTGACTCTAAACAACGTGCTCTATGTGCCGGAGATTCGCAAGAATTTGGTGTCCGGCTCGCTGTTGAACAAGCATGGATTTCGTATGGTGTTTGAGTCAGACAAAGTTATTTTGTACAAAGTTATTTTGTCCAAGTCTGGAATGTTTGTAGGAAAGGGTTATGTAAGTGATGAGCTTTTTAAGCTCAATGTTATGGCTATTAAGCCAAAAATGAATAAAATGAATAACTCTTCCGTTTACTTGCTTGAGTCTTCCAATCTATGGCATGGTAGACTAGGACATGTTAATTACGACACTTTACGTAGACTAATTAACTTGAATTGCATACCTACATTCCAAATTGATAATAAACATAAGTGTGAAACTTGTGTTGAGGCAAAATTGACAAGGTCATCATTTCAATCCGTTGAAAGAAAAACTGAACCCCTTGATTTAATTCACACCGATGTATGTGATTTAAAATCTGTGCAAACAAGGGGAGGCAACAAATATTTTATTACTTTTATTGACGATAGCACAAAATATTGTTTTGTGTATTTGCTTAAAAGTAAAGACGAAACTATAGAGAAATTTGTTCTCTATAAGAATGAAATTGAAAATCAACTCAACAAAATGATCAAAGTGTTGAGAAGTGATAGAGGTGGTGAATATGAATCACCATTTGCTGAATTCTGTGCACAACACGGAATTAAACACGAAACAACAGCACCTTATTCACCTCAACAAAAAGGTGTTGCTGAACGGGAAATAGAACATTGAAAGAAATGATGAATGCAATGTTATTAAGTTCTGGGTTACCTCAGAACATATGGGGGGAAGCTGTGTTATCAGCTAATTATCTTTTAAATAAGGTGCCCCGAAAGAAAGAAGAAAGGAGCCCTTACGAGTTATTGAAAGGAAGGAAGCCTTCCTACAAATACTTACGAGTGTGGGGGTGTCTTGCCAAAGTGGCAGTACCTACACCAAAGAAGGTGAAAATAGGACCAAAACCTGTTGATTGCATATTTATTGGATATGCACATAATAGTAGTGCTTATCGGTTTCTTGTGTTTGATTCTAAAATTTCTGATATACACAAAAACATTATAATGGAATCAAGAAATGCGTCGTTCTTTGAACACGTATTTCCATACAAGTCCAAAGAAGAACCAATTGGTTCTTCTAAACGAACACATGAGACTATGATTGAAAATCGTCAAGATCAAGAGGAAGTTGAGATTGAACCAAGACGCAGCAAACGTGAAAGGACAGAAAAATCTTACGGTCATGATTTTCTGACCTATATGCTAGAAACTGAACCTCAAAGCTTCAATGAAGCTGTAAACTCTTCAGAAGGACCTCAATGGATTAAAAGTGAAATAGATTCCATTCTGCAAAACCATACATGGGAGCTGGTTGATCTTCCCCCGGGAAGCAAACCACTAGGCTACAAATGAATTTTCAAAAGGAAAATGAAAGCAGATGGAACTATTGATAAGTACAAGGCGAGACTTGTAATTAAAGGATATCGGCAACGAGAAGGCCTTGACTACTTTGACACTTATTCTCCGGTAACGAGAATAACTTCCATTCGATTAATATTAGTGATTGCATCATTGTACAATCTCGAAATACATCAAATGGATGTCAAAACTGCTTTTCTAAATGGAGATTTAGAAGAAGAAATTTACATTGAACAACCTGAGGGGTTTTCTGCACCAGGACAAGAAAACAAGGTGTGTAAATTGGGGAAGTCATTATATGGCCTGAAACAAACACCAAAACAATGGCATGAAAAATTTGACAAAGAAATGATGGAAAGTGGATTTAAAATCAATGAATGTGACAAATGCGTTTACATCAAAGATACAAAAAATGGTTACGTCATTTTATGCCTTTATGTTGACGACATGCTCATCGTTGGCAGCAGCGATAAGATGATTAAATCTACTAAAAATATGTTGAATTCAAGATTCGACATGAAGGATATGGGTTTAGATGATGTGATTATTGGAGTTAAAATCTCAAGAACATCATATGGACTTGTTCTAAGCCAGTCACATTATGTGGACAAGATTTTGGAAAAATTCAATAATGATGATACTGGCGTGGCAAGAACACCAATAGATACAAGTCAACATCTATCGAAAAATAGAGGCGATGGTATTTTTCAAGTAGAGTACTCTAGAATAATCGGAAGTCTTATGTACCTAATGAGTTGCACAAGACCGGATATAGCTTACGCAGTTAGTAAGCTGAGTAGATATACTAGTAATCCAGGGTCTGACCACTGGAAAGGAATAGTAAGAGTACTAAGATACTTGAGATATACTCGTGATTTTGGATTGCACTATACAAGATATCCTGCAGTTATTGAAGGATATACTGATGCTAATTGGATATCTGATATTAAAGACTCAAAGTCTACAAGTGGATTCGTGTTCACACTAGGAGGTGCAGCTATATCATGGAAATCTTCTAAACAAACAGTTATTGCAAGATCTACCATGGAATCTGAGTTTATAGCTCTAGATAAATGTGGTGAAGAGGCTGAATGGCTACGCAATTTCTTAGAGGATATTCCAAGATGGTCAAAACCTGTGCCAGCAATTTGCATACATTGTGATAGTCAATCTGCGATTGGAAGGGCACAAAGCAACATGTACCATGGTAAGTCTAGACACATACGTCGTAGACATAATACCATAAGACAGTTACTCTCAACCGGAATTATCTCTATTGACTATGTAAAGTCAAAAGATAACATTGCGGATCCGCTAACCAAAGGGTTAAATAGAGAGTTAGTTGCAAAGTCATCGAGAAGAATAGGACTTAAGCCTCTAAAAGAATAAGTTATTGTAATGGAAACTCAACCTAGCTGACTGGAGATCCCATGATCTAGGTTCAATGAGAAAACCTAATTACAAATACTTAATAGGATCACTGTGGGGGTTATCTCCTGTCCATTCCTGTAATAATAGTGATGCCCATGGGGAGAGGATAAGCAATAAGCTTTTAATGATTCTTATGCGTCGGAAATCCGAGAGGAGTAATGCGGGTTACTCTTGATTAAGAAATCACCTATGTAAGAGAGAAGTGGGGCCGCTTCGAAGGGAATTATGAGGCTAATTCTTAACAACTCTCACTGAACCAGGCATATGTTCATGGCCACAAACGAACATACCCATGAGAACTAAAATGTTTTAGGAAGAATCCTGTGTGAAGTACATCATCGTTTACACAGAAGGCAGAACAGTTCAAAGACATCGCGTCTACTGATCAGCTAGTAAAGTAAATGTATTTTCACAAGGGAAGGTTCAAAGGAAACCCCTACCTATCTGTTCGCTCAAAATAGTGTACCGCAAGCGCACGGGTCGCGTACAAGTAATAAAGTAGACTTTTTGAGTCCGGGTTGTCGATCCCACGAGGAATGTTTACTTTAAAATATATAACTTTAATTAATTTAATTCTAACAATAAAAGGAAACACACAATTAAAAGTTGGATTTTTGTAAATTCTAAATTAAAGAAACTAATTTTAAACCAAATTAAAATAAGAAAAATGAAAGATAAAAGAGCTGGGATTCATGATTTCACTTAACTCTCGCTTAAGTAATTTCTCAACACATGCAAATTAATAAATTACTCATTTACAATGTTAGACCCGATTTTCCAAGCTTAGCTAATTACCTCTCTCGAGTGAAATTAACCCTAATCAATTGGTCTAACCTACTATATCTCTATGTCGATTAAGACCCAATCAATTGCATTAACTCTTTGTGAAAATAGCTCAATGGATCATCTAGGGTTTAAGGTATATCCCTATCCTTAACAAAAACCTAGAACATTTGTTATTTGGTCTAAAATGCATAATATCTCTCGATTATCATACACTTCACAAAACACATATTTGGTGATCAATCAAACACATGGAATAATCTCAATAACAAACACACATAAAATAAGCTCAACATTAATAAACAAACATTAAAATTACCTAAACTAAGTTAAGCTACATCAATCATCACAACATAAAATAACTAGCCCATTTTATAAATATTGCACAAAAGTTGAGGTTTACAAAAATACATCACAAAATATAGAAATCAAAGATTAAAAATACAAGATAATGAAATAAATCACTTCCCTTGATTTTTTTGCCCCAAAATTTCTTGAACTTTGGTTTGTATTTCCACTTGACTTCTTGCTCCTTTGATCCAAATGGTGCTAGTAACTTAGAAACACAACTAAATTACAAACTAATTTTACAACCAAAACAAAAACAAAGAAAATAAAAGAAAAAGAAAGAAGAAGAAAAGAGAGAAGAAGAGAGGCTAGGGTTTGGTGAGGTGAGTTATTGTGATGGATAAAATCATGAAAACCTAGTCAAAATGCCCAAAAATACCAAAAATTCGCGTAGATCCGCGCCCTTCAGCTGTTGGGCCGAACCGGGTCGGCCCAGATTATCGCTAAAAATTATGACCATGCGATCGCGTGGCTAACTTGAAAACTCTCGGATTGGATTTTTGGCTTGATTCGCGCGCGCTGCCTAGTCGAACCACGCGATCGCGTGGTTCACCAGGCAGCTTTGTCCTTCCTTGATTGCAATTGGGTCCTCCATCTTCTGGTCTTCTTCAATTTAGTCCTCGAATTTTGACTTTTATTAAAAATATGCCCCTAAAATATTTGCATCTTTAGTCCTCCACTTTCTGAGATGTTGCAATTGAGTCCCCAAACTTTTGATTTATTTCAATTAGGTGCTTGGACATCGAAATTGCTATTCTTTTCGCTCAATTGCTCTCCAATCTTGTCTATTTTCTTTCCAATTGAGTTTGTACCTAATTGTACAAGATAAATACAATTTATAAGTAGATATTTGCTCCATTTGTCAATTAAATTGCTAATTTAGGAACTAAATAAGTATGTAAAGCACACTTATCACACCCCCAAACTTGAGCTTTTGCTCGTCTCGAGCAAAATTACCTACTAGTGCAATCAAGTAACGTGAAATATAGATCAACAAAGTTGGATAACTTGCAAATTACTCATGAGTGTAAAATTGTGTAATCAATTCAAAAGTATGACTCCAAATAATGCTACCAAAGAGAAGTTAGCTAATCCAATGTTTGATCGGTGTGTGTGTGCATAGTCACTTTCAATTGTCAATTAAGTTTCGAGAATATTGATGGGTAAAGAGGTTTCAAGTCAAAACTACCCACCGTTAGTGGTCAATTCTTTTTCTTTCCCACTCGTGACATTCATCCCCCAATAAATATTTTTCTTTCCTCTCTCGGGATGCAATTTTAGAGGGTACTCTCAAATCACTCTTTTCTTTTCCACTATAGTTTGGGTGTGTTTTACTGGCAATTTCGGCAATCTAGAAATACACTGACTCTCCACTAAATGAGTGCTTCGACATTCAAGCTTATACTAAGCAATTCAAACCCACTATTAATCTAAAAGCCCTTATGCAAGTACAAATGCATGATTTCTAAAAACTAACGTGATGAATGCTCGTGTCTTCCCCACTCCCTTAAGCTTTCTAATTGACCCATGTAGCGAGCTTTAGGTCGGCAACTCCCCGATTGTTTTAAGATCAAAGGGTACCAGGTTTCAAAATACCCCTACGGACTTAATAACTCGAGTAAAAAAGGCTACGAAGTGAGGTAGACTTATTAAGCAAATGCAATAATGAAGTGTTTTTTTTTTTTCAAGTGTGTGTGTGAGTACCCTACTCATTAAGCTTTCTAATTGACCCATGTAGCGAGCTTTAGGCCGGTGACTCCCAAGTTTCAAATTTAAGGCACCAAGTTTCAAGATACTCCTACGGGCTTAATTACTCGAGTCAAAAAGGCTTCGAGATAGGGCAATGCAATGCAAAAATTAAAATGGGCTTAGAAATTTAGCATACGGTCATTACTTAGCTTATACTTGACGAAATACACTCCACAAAAAATTTATTTCCAACATGCATGGAATCACCACATGTCTAGACCGTTTCCTTCACCGGGTCGACCACCCCCAAACTTGTCTTACAATAGGATCAAGAGATTTAGAGTTTTGGGAAACATTTGATAGGTTGATAAAAATTAAAAATACAAGCTCACAACCTAATTCTTCTACTCCATTAACCTCTTCACCCTTCAACAATTCCCAAACTTCACCAACAATCAATCATGACTATTGTGCTCAAGATAAATATGATCTTGCATGGATAAGCATTTTGTAGAAGTAGACACAAGTAGCATATTGGTCATAAATCATGAATCAATAACAATTTTAAACATCAAGTAATCCTGGCCGGAAAGGCTATCTAACATGTCAATACACAATAAGAAATCACCCCCAAACTTGAAATGCACATTGTCCTCAATGTGTAAAATAAAATCAAAGTAAGAGGAAATAAGTTACTAGACATCCCAAGAAGTGGTAGGGCACTCATAAGTAGTCTTGGGCATGTGAACATCTCATTTCAAGCACCAACAATCCACCCCCAAACTTGTGTTGAAGCCTCCAATCGATCGAACACAAATTTCTCCAATGAGGCATTTCATCGAACACTTTGTGAGCATCCTATGAAAACACAAGAAAAGAGTGGATATTAAGTGGTGAATGACCCAAAAGTTTAAATCACATTCAACATCTCAATTCTAACTCATAAATCCAATACAATTTGCACATCCACATCAATATTAAATCACACTTGAAGATAAAAGACAATATGAACCAAGTGATTTTAAAATGAGTTTTAAGCAAATTTTGACTTTGAAAGTTTGATATGAGTATATGTTAGAATTAAATGCGAATGCATTAGAGCTATTTCACACTATCCAACTTGAGGAAAATAAATGTAGAAGATAGAGACTTGGCCCAACCAACTTATTTGCAAGAAAGTAAATAAAATGCAAGAAAGTAAATAATATGCAAAAAATAAAAATAAAGCAAGTAAATGATAGAGAATGTGTTGCCTCCCATTAAGCGCTTATTTTAAAGTCATTAGCTCGACTCTCCGCATAAGCACTTCATGACACTCTAAACATAGTTTTTGATGCCTTGCCCATTTTGCTTCTTTTGGCTTTGCCCCACTCTTCATTTGATCTAAACACTTGCACCTTGCCCCTTCCAAAGTCATGGGACTTGCCTATTCCATCAAATTCAAACTCAACTAAATAGACTTGCACCTCCTCAAGTGGCTTAATCACAAAATCAATTATTGGACAATCAATGAAATTGAGATAATTTGATTTGATCTCTTCCTCATTAATTGCCACTTCTCCAAGTAATTCTTTTGTGATTAAATTATCATTCTCTTCAAGCTCATCTCCATTAGTTGATGTCTCCTTAGATTGAATGACCGATCCAAAATTTGAATCCATGGGCAATGGCAAGTTTTTCCTATTAATTCCCAAGAGTGGATTATACCCCCACATTCGAAATTCTTCCCAATACATGGCATCCCCCATAAGCATATCTTCTTCATCCAAATTGGCAAGCTCATTGTAATACTTTGATAGTACCTTTTCATTCAATAACGGAGGACCATCTCCTACAAGAGTGATGTCCTCATCCCAATCATCCGGTACACAATCCCCCAAGAGCATGTAACTCATATTCAATGTATCAATTGCTTGTTTTCGGCATTTCAAATATTGTCTAAACCCAATAAGCTTCGACGTAATCAAATCATTCCCCGAAAACAAACATTGTCCATTACAACGCATCTTGTAACAAATTTCACAACTTGAATATTTTTCAAGCATGTATTCATTACCCATGTTGAGATTGTTCAATGCAATTGCTTTCCTATTTTGCCAATGTTAGAATCAAATATGCATAGAAAGAAAACCAAACACAAGAAAGATTATAATTGTGGTGGTTAACCAAAAATAACAAAATGAAACATAAAACAAAAATAATTACAAATTGTTAAAACTAAAATTAACTAAAGCAATAATCAAAGTAAAAAAATTCCCCGGCAACGGCGCCAAAAACTTGTTCGCTCAAAATAGTGTACCGCAAGCGCACGGGTCGCGTACAAGTAATAAAGTGGACTTTTTGAGTCCGGGTTGTCGATACCACGAGGAATGTTTACTTTAGATTATACAACTTTAATTAATTTAATTCTAACAATAAAAGGAAACACACAATTAAAAGTTGGATTTTTGTAAATTCTAAATTAAAGAAACTAATTTTAAACCAAATTAAAATAAGAAAAATGAAAGATAAAAGAGTTGGGATTCATGATTTCACTTAACTCTCGCTTAAGTAATTTCTCAACACATGCAAATTAATAAATTACTCATTTACAATGTTAGACCCGATTTTCCAAGCTTAGCTAATTACCTCTCTCGAGTGAAATTAACCCTAATCAATTGGTCTAACCTACTATATCTCTATGTCGATTAAGACCCAATCAATTGCATTAACTCTTTGTGAAAATAGCTCAATGGATCATCTAGGGTTTAAGGTATATCCCTATCCTTAACAAAAACCTAGAACATTTGTTATTTGGTCTAAAATGCATAATATCTCTCAATTATCATACACTTCACAAAGCACATATTTGGTGATCAGTCAAACACATGGAATAATCTCAATAACAAACACACATGAAATAAGCTCAACATTAATAAACAAACATTAAAATTACCTAAACTAAGTTAAGCTACATCAATCATCCCAACATAAAATAACTAGCCCATTTTATAAATATTGCACAAAAGTTGAGGTTTACAAAAATACATCACAAAATATAGAAATCAAAGATTAAAAATACAAGATAATGAAATAAATCACTTCCCTTGATTTTTTTGCCCCAAAATTTCTTGAACTTTGATTTGTATTTCCACTTGAATTCTTGCTCCTTTGATCCAAATGGTGCTAGTAACTTAGAAACACAACTAAATTACAAACTAATTTTACAACCAAAACAAAAACAAAGAAAATAAAAGAAAAGAAAGAAGAAGAAAAGAGAGAAGAAGAGAGGCTAGGGTTTGGTGAGGTGAGTTATTGTGATGGATAAAATCATGAAAACCTAGTCAAAATGCCCAAAAATACCAAAAATTCGCGTAGATCCGCGCCCTTCAGCTTTTGGGCCGAACCGGGTCGGCCCAGATTATCGCTAAAAATTATGACCATGCGATCGCGTGGCTGAATGCCTCGCGATCGCATGGCTAACTTGAAAACTCTCGGATTGGATTTTTGGCTTGATTCGCGCGCGCTGCCTAGTCGAACGACGCGATCGCGTGGTTCACCAGGCAGCTTTGTCCTTCCTTGATTGCAATTGGGTCCTCCATCTTCTGGTCTTCTTCAATTTAGTCCTCGAATTTTGACTTTTATTAAAAATATACCCCTAAAATATTTGCATCTTTAGTCCTCCACTTTCTGAGATGTTGCAATTGAGTCCCTGAACTTTTGATTTATTTCAGTTAGGTCCTTGGATATCAAAATTGCTCTTCTTTTCGCTCAATTGCTCTCCAATCTTATCTATTTTCTTTCCAATTGAGTTTGTACCTAATTGTACAAGATAAATACAATTTATAAGTAGATATTTGCTCCATTTGTCAATTAAATTGTTAATTTAGGAACTAAATAAGTGTGTAAAGCACGCTTATCACTATCCTATGCAGGTTTCAACTGTGGAACTTTATCACCAAGTATTCCGTGTCTCTATCAATTTCCATTCATGTGGGGGATTGTTTGAAAATATATTGGTTGATTTTCACTTGTGTGAATGTGAAATTAACCACACATTGATTGAAAGTTGGGATTTGAAGAGGAGCCTTAAAATGGATTACAATCCCACATTGGTTAGAAATGGAAAAGTGGGAATAAGTGGAGGCTATAAATAATAGTTCCATCCCACATTGGAAAATAGAAAAAATGTGGAAATATTGGGAATGCTTAAATGTTATCCCACATAGGATAGAAATGAGTTTGTGGACCAATTTATATATGGTTAACAATTTGTAAGGTGTAACCATTTGTTGCATAGAGACTCCTCCATGGTCTACGCGCCCGCAGGGGGGTGCAAATCTTGGACCGACTTGGCCTTCGAGCCTTGAACTTGTGTGCGGGCGGGACCTGCGTACACGAATGTCGGACCGAACGAGTCAAAAATTGGCCACAAAGTGCAAGCCACGTTTTGGAATTTTGTTTTGAATTTTTCATTTAAAACATAACTCCAAAACTGATTTCCATTTAACCTGTAACTTCAAAACGCCTGGAGTAAGTGCAGAATTCAAATGTAGTTGTAACTCCAAAACGTCTGGAGTAAATGCAGAATTCAAATGCAGTACTAAATACAAAGGCTCCTCCCTGCCTATATATACAGCAACAATTCCTTCAGTCTAGACACCACAACAACCACGAAAATCTCTCTGCATCCAGCTTTCTACCTTCTTCCAGTCACTTGGTGATTCTGTTCAGGCACCTTTCTATTCGACTGCACAGCTGCAGTTCCAGCCGCTATATCCTGGGAAGCAAGCGCTCGAGTTACTTCGGTGAGAGGACGAATATTGCTTTAAGGACACTGTGTTGAACATAGGCCCCGGCTCCAACATTGTTTCGTTTTCTTTACTGCTTACTGTCCAACGTTGTTTTACTTACAATCTGCACATTATTTGTTTCACTTAGTGAACTGTTTAACAAATTTATCTTACAACCTTAAAGATGATGAAGTCAGCGCAAATCTCATCTCCACCCGCATCTAGTCAAGCAATGGCGACATGTGCTCGCCATCGCCTGATTCTGACCGATCTTCGTCATCTGCTTGGCACCATTGACATCTATTCTCTTGTTTTCATTTTTGCAATAATGTACACCTTTTTATTGCATCATTTTTTATGATGGTTGCTGTTGTGATCTAGATATTTGTATGGCTGTTGAAGACAGAGGTGATGGTGAGTTGCTCTGGCGATGGGTGATGGTGGGTTGCAATGGTGACAATTTGGAGGCGGTGGTGATGTGGATGGTGGTTTTGTGATGGTGACGTGTTGGTGCGGTGGTTCGTCGGAGTAGTGGTTTGGTGTGGATCTGAAGCGGCGATGATATTTTGAGATGTTGCCGGCGGAGGTCGTGTGTTAGAGGTTGTGGAGGGGCGATTTTTTTAGTGCGTCGAGGCGGAAATTTTTTGGTGTGTCGACGATGATGGTGGTGGAGGTGGTTGTTATTGTGAGGTTGATGTAGTGTAGTGTAGTTATAGTGGGTAATTTTGACAATTTATTTGATGAGTCGTGACCAAGAGTTAAATTGGGACTAATAGATATGATAATTGTGACCGAGAAATAAATTGTAACCAATTAATATGATAATTGTGATCAAGAAATAAGTTGTAATAAATTAATTTATCATTTGTGACCTGTAAATTTGTGGTTTGTCATCGATAACTAATTTGTCACTTACAATTTTTTTGATTTGTGACCAAGAAATAATCTTTGACCAATTAAATCGTTAAATTTTGTGATTGAGAAATGAGTCGTGACCAACTAATTTGATAATTTATAACCTAAAATAAGTTATAACCTATAAAATTTGTTATTTGTGATCGAGAAATAATTGTGATTTATAAATTTTTTTATTTGTGACCAAAAAATAAATCGTGACTAATTAATTTCATAATTTTTGACCTTAAAATTTGTTATTTGTGATAATGACCATAAATTATATAATTATGACCTTAATCTATTTAATTATCTACTCAATTAATAAAATATATTTAATTATATATATTATTAATTAAAATCAGTTTGGGGATGGGGATGTGAATATGTGCAATTTAACATGCTTTTATACGTCTTGGGAACAACCTATACGTACGCTAATGGCAGCATGAATTGAAAAAATCAAAATGAAAATGGCCAATTTAAGAAATGGTGAATCCATATTTAAATGGATTGTCATTCGAGCAATAACCTAATTCATAAGATTGGATGTTCATGATGCCAGATTTAAAGGGATTCTTTTTGCTATAAAATTATGAAGAAACGAATTACAAATTCATTCAACAACTATAAGACGCAATATTATACATCCAACCATCAATTATACCACCATTAAAAACATTTTATTAATTTCTAATAATCTTTTATCAAACATAAATTCCTTTTTTTTAAAAAAAATAAAAAATAAAAAAAAAATTAATAGTCAATAAATTATCAAATATGATTAGAATAATTTAAAAATGTAAATATTGAAATCCTCATCTAAATGCAATCACTATAAAGGTCGGGAAGTCCATTCCTATTTTTTCATAAAAAACTATAGTGCGAATGTATTACCAACATTTCATTTCAATTTTTTTAATACTTTGGTTTATGATGCTGTAAAAAATTCTAACTTTGACGTGGCAATATCTGGGACTTCTTGATCACTGAAAAAGATGAACGAATTCGCCTTGTATAACCTGCAAAAAGGCGAGGAGGATTCTCCCCGTCGCCCCTCCGGTGTGAGAATTAGTATTCTGGAAAATAGAGAGAATATTGAATGAATATTGTGATCAAAAGAACTGTATTTATAGAGCTGAAAAAAGCTCATAACCTTCTTTAATTGAAGAAGAAGTTTTTTTGATATAAACTTACCTTTTAAGGGAAATTATATCTTTACAAGAATAGAGTTCCCCTTTTTCAGGAGGTTTCCTTATAAGATACGTCTTGTTATGTAGGCCCAATAAGGAGGTCCATGAATGAAGCCCATTAATGAAGAAGGTTCGAAGTCCTATTTGTGTTGGGCTTCTAAGCGTGATGTGACCGGGACAGGCCGACCATATATCTTATCATCAATGAGATTTTTGATAAGGTCGGGAGTGACCGACCTATGTAGTGACAGGATAAGCTCGGGCAAATATGTTGAATAAACGGAGAGTAACCTAGCGAGGCCGGGCAATAATCCCGATCTATACATGGCCGGGCATTATTGCTCGACCTGTTATACTCCAAATCCCTAGCTTATTTTAGGGCATCATGAATTTGTACTGATCACTTGATTTTCTAGGATGTAAGGCTAAAGACATAGCCCATAATAAGACTACAATGCTTCTATGAACAAATCGTCCCAAAGGGGTGACCTCAAACCATAGAGAGGTCGATCCAAAGTGTAATGTTGTGCAAGATAGAAGGCCGACCCAAAGCATGACATTGGGACTTAAGATGAAAAGTAATATTCTGATAATGGAATGACCAAAAATATACCGATCAGTTTAGATTCAATCTACTTTCTCTAAGGTTGTACCATGTCGTGCTAGCCGAGCCTCCTTTGCTGTAGCTTCCTTTTCAACCGTAGAGAAATAGTTCAAGGATGCAGGTGGGCACCACTATTCATCATGTCAAGACGAAATTTCGGTTTGTTTTTGAAGGCGATCAAAATTATTTGATGTGAGTTTGTCAAATGCTCGACAAACCGCTACGTTAGTGGTGCATAAACTATGTTCATCAACCAAGTTTATTTAGTGAGCGATTGAATTGAACCTTCCAAGTGCATCTTGAACCTACAGGCGCTTTACCCATTCAGCCATATATGGATGCAGAGAGACTAAAAGCTCCGATCTTAACACCCCCCCCCCCCCCCCCACTACTGCTGTGCAGCCTTTCCTTGGGTTCGTAAAGTCAGGTTTCCCGTTTACCCACAACAGAGGAGTCGCCATTAAACCCCTTCTTTATTTGTGGTGCTCTCTATCCGAGTACTGGGAATGACATTAATGACAATTAGTATGACTCGTCCCAAACCCTAAATTGAGTGCATTTGCAAAAGAGAATTCTTTATTCTGCTAACTTCAAAAATTAAACATTGTGATTTCTGAAATCATTAAACTCGTTCATGGTTATCTGTTCATCATTAAAGTATTCATATTTTATTAACTGGTTTATTTAATTACTTGTCAAACTTTCTGCGCAGTAAAGTTGGCAAACTAAGCTTCCAGGAACACTATTAACCATTTATAAGCTAATGAATTTTGCCTTTTAGCCTCCCAACTTTTTCTTTACGTACGCGGCGTGATCAACTCATTGTAGATTTCATCATACTTTTGCATATTTTATTGTTACCAAATACCATTAAATATATTCTTCCCACTTCCCACGAGGTTAATTTGCCTGATATTTGATAATTATAATTAATTAATATTACAGCCGACCCACAGAAAGTTATGTGGGATACCCCAAAAAAAGAATCCCAGTTGCTCATCTTAAAGTAGTACATTTATATACTTGTAACCAGGCTATGGAGATTAGCAATAGATAAGTGTGAACGTCGAAATTTATATAACTAGACGAGATTAAAAAAAAGTCATCTGAAAATAGTATTTGAGAAAAAAATATTACACGACTTGTGACTCTTCCAAGATAGCAGATTGCGCTTTTAAGCCTTTCCTTTTCCATTTATTGAGACCGAAATACGTCTCGTAGGATTCCCAAGAAATTATACGAATACAATATAATGCTTCGTGGCTAGTAACTACCTAGCCTCAAAATATATACTTCTCTGTCTCACGAAGATAAACTTATTTCTATTTTAAATTTTCACACAAATTAAGATAATATAATTCATATACTTGAAAATATAATTTTTTTTTTATAAGAATTTATATTTGTTGATAATAAGGTACACTAAATGGGGAATATATTTAATAAGAAAAGTAATATATAATTTGATATATAGACGACTAAAGAAATAATCAAGTACTAAAGGATTTTTTTTCCCTATAATTTCGGGTTGGACCTAAGGTAAGGCGAAACAAGTGGCCATAGACGGATCTAGCGTGTTGCGAGCAGTGGCGGCCACTTGTGTTGGATTTGGAATAATTTTTTCTTATCAATGTATATCTATAATTTCATTTATTCATCTCAAACAAGACTTGTAGCTCAATTGGTCAAAGTACTCATTCTCTATTAAAGATGTTTTAAGTTCAATTCTCTATGACAATAATCTTTTATACATTTATTTTAATTTTAATTCAATATTTTCCACCTTTTTGAACACATTACAAAACTGGCCAATGCAATAGCCAATGAGAAAGAATCGAACCTATGGTTTATATAGAGTTATTTTTCTATCACGTACATTGTATATAATGCAATATTATACAATCCATTTGTATAATGGTTTACCCAACGGAGGCTTAGCTAAATAGCAACCAATTAAATATTTATGGTGTAATGGTAAATGTTAATTAATAAATAATTTACTAAGAGTTAAGTTCTCCAAACATTTTTAATGTTCTTTTACTTAATTAATATTTGTAAAATTTGAACATTTAATCCTTAAAAAACTTTAACATGTGCCTCTTAAAAATTTCTTCCCAACTTGTAAAATAAACTTCTCAACTGTCTATAATATTTAGTCTTAATTAAATATTTTCTTCCCATTGAATATAGTTCCATATACGTTAATTTCTATGATAGTAAAATAATATATATGCTCAACACCTAACCAGCCAATATCTCAAACCTATTTTATTTTCAAAAAAAATTTTTTCCTTCTTTTACAGTTTTAGACAATTAATCTTATTAAAATCAGTTTTACACAATTAATCTTATTAAAATTTATTTTAATGCATGACATCTTAGGAAAAAGTTACGAAAATGTTCAAAAAGACGACTATCTAGCTCGTGACAATTTGTTCATAAAATGCTCACATTCTATTTTTATGTAACTTTCATAATTATGTTCAAAGGTGGCTCTCCTCTCATCCACAAGCAATCCGGACCATGGGAGGTGCAATATGTGTTGCAGTATACGTTGTAGCCTAAGTAAAATGGAGGTGAGAATTACTCATATATGGCATGAGGGTAATAAAGTGACGGATTGGTTAGCTAGTAAAGGTGGTTTAAAGTGTTGAAAGACGAAGAGCTTAAATGTGTTGTTAGAGGTTTGATTAAATTAGATAATGTAGGCTTGCCTTCTTTAAGAATTAAAACTTTGTAAGTTTTCATTTTGCATTTTGTGTAATAATCAACCGAGCATCAGGTTGTATTGATTGCATTTAGCTAGCTTTGTAATTGGTTGGAGGTAATACACGTAAGTCCCCTCTTTTAGTTCGTAATTTTTTGTTGCATCCAATAAAACTTGTATCCTAAGCATGGATTTTCGATATTTCATAAAATAGAAAATGAGAGAAACAAAAAGTGTCATTGATATTGTACTGCATTATTCGAAGAAAATGGGTGGTTGTCTTCCGAAACCATATATTATGCACAAAATTTTGCTAATTTTATTGAAGTGTGCATAAAGAGGGTTTTTAAAGTTAAAGTTGATCAAGACTTATGTTCGATCAAATGTCACATGAAAGATAGAATAGTTTGACTATATTATTATTATTATTATTATTATTATTATTATTATTATTATTTTGGCAAATTACAAATATATATACAACTCCACCCAAACCCCTCCAAGAGACTCGAACCCCAGTTCTCAAACTTGGTAATGGATGTCCTCCCACTTTGACAGAGCCCTTTGTCTCAATTTGACTATATTATTATTTGAGAAAAAATAATTGAAGTTGATTATATGATTGCCTCAAAAACCACAAGGTGGTGAATATTTAGGTGTGATGGTTCGAAATGTTTTGACTTTGTTATTTGATTATACTATAAATATTTTATTGAGTTTAAAGTTAATTGATTTGGTTTTGGGAAACTCTTTTAAGTTGGGAAAAAAAAAAAGTAAGTGTTGTAATGCATACAGGATTGATCGGTACTTCTAATGTTTGTCTCAGATGCTCTACAAAATCTCAAAATGGTCAAGACTGTAAATTTTAGTCATGTATTTCAATTTTTTTAGTTTATTGGTGCATTCGAAAGAATAAAAGTTTTATTTCTAACCCCATTTCAATAAATTCTATCGAGTGAATGCAATCAAAGAAAATCAATATAAGCCATATATGTACATCTATATTCTATGTTTAGCATCCTTTTGGAATCTTTCTTTTGGGGGCTTGTTTTAAAAGTAGGATTGGAATATGCAAAGAATATAATGTTGGAAGAATGAAACTTCTACTCATTCCAAAACCAATAAAAAACTACTCATAATCTTACAAAAAAACCAGTTTATAGCTCACAGTCTTTTCATTAAAAGAAGTGCCTCCATTAAAACAAAGGTTCCATTCACATGCTCTCCTCTCCTTTCCATGTATTTAGACTCCAAGTGGGGTACAGGGTGGGTGGGTGGGTGGGGGCACCATGGTTCAAATTTTTTTTATTTTTTATATCTAAATGCTCTTCATGTAATTATAATGTGAATTTGAACTGATTAACCTATAATACACATACATGAACCTAAACCCTAGCAAAGTCTAATCATATAGTTTTTTTTTTTCGATTATCTAATCATATAGTTAATCATCAAGTATATTTATAAAATCTTGTAAGTAGCTTTTCTTCATCACTAAGGAATTTAACCCATGATCAACTAGAAAGAGATAACGATAACACTATCAACATCTAACCTCAAACAGAAACCCATTATTTGAGAATAATATGATAATAGTAAATTTTTGGAGAATGTGTGATTATAAAAGTAGGGAGTTTTTTAGATTTATATGTAAATTAATTTATTGTTAAAATAATCTACATGAAAATGAATTTTGAAAAAAAAAAAAAATGAGATTTTAAATATTAGGTAATGTCATAGTAGTATCATGTTTAGCACGTTATACTGAAAGTCGACTTTTAATTTAAGGCAAGTTTGGTTCTGATTAAAAACTAGATTTTTATCGAATTCAAAGTCAATAATTAATCATAACCACATATCTTATGAATTCCACAACTTTTTAATTACACTTCCCAATCAACTTTTATCAAAATTCGCTAAAAACTGATTTTAATCTCCATCAAACAGGACATAATTTACTATACAATATTAAACTTTGATAGAGAAATGTAGGATTAAGATTAGGATTAGTTTTAAATTATTCATTTTATAATATTTAGTTGGAACTAGGAAGGATGAAACTTAGCCTATGTTCTCTAAGCAATCATATAATTTATAAATTAATTTATAAACAACATAATTTTCAAATTACTTTTTAATCACAAATATTTTTTCTCTCCACTTTTCAACCACACATCTTGCCTAAAAAATATAAATAAATTAATTTATAATTGCTATAGTGTTTCAGAACAAAGCCAATTATTTCTACATAGGTATGACAATGAGGCGAGGAATCCTTGAACTCGATGGGAAATCAACCTGAAAAAGGCGGGAAATCCTTGAAAAATGCGGGCATGAAAGGGGATAAGGATGAAAAAGTATCTCCGAACCAGGGATGGGGATGGTGGTTACCTCCCAAACCTGCACCTGACCTGTCCCAAAGTTCAATTAAAGAAAGTCCAAAAGAAATTAAAAAATCTTAAGCCCAAATATAAAATATTATTTTCAATTTTTATCTCGAAGATCAAATATTTCATTCAAAACCAAATACTAAATCTCATTTTAATTTTATTCCCTGAATCTCTTGACTCTCAAACATGAGCATTAGGCACCTATTACAATGAATACTAATTCATTTTTCATAAATATTTGAACTTCATTCAGCTCCTCAACAGACATGAGGAAGTATATCTTTTAAAATTAGATGACATGGAATTAATATATGAATAACAAAGAAGAACAATGAGTGTATTTTGTATACTTCAATTCCATCTATTTTGTATATAAACTTATATTATATACATTGGGGGATGATCTTAATTATTTTGTAGAATATGATAGTTTAATTTTAATTAAGTTGGTATATAAAAGAGAAGATTATAAATTACAAGATTAGTTGTTTGAACAAGAATTAACTTAAACTAATTTGATTTTGATTTATTACTTGTAAACATAGTTGGAGCTATATCAATAAAATGTTTTAATATCTCCACAAGTATTAATTAATTGCTTGAGCATTTTTTAGTTTAATTCAATTAAGTTTTATTATATATTTAATATGGTAATGTGTGATTGAGAATGAATGTTCAGAAAAATTGATTCTTGAAAAATTAATTGTATATGGGTAAATGAAAATGTATTATGTTTTGTGGGTTAAACAACCGCGCTACTTTTATGAATCGAGATGCATAGATGATTTCTTAGTATATAAAGTTAAATGTATTTGCGATATACATTCGTTAAAATTTAATTAAAATTAACATTTCATGTTGCTTAATTTGCTACATTCATTTAAATATATGACTACATGTATTTAATTTGTAACTAGTGTTACACCCGTGCAATGCATGGTCATTTGTTACTTACATATATTAAATTTATATTTTAACATATGAAATTAATACTTAATTAAAAATGAGTAATGAATGAAGACAATTAATTACAAATGTACATTACACATAGCTTAATTTTTTAAAATTTTTTTACGGTTCGTATGTTTATCGTTCCAGAAATTTCTTTAAATATTGTAATTTGAATTGATTTAAAACTTAAAATGGAAAAGAAAGTTACATTTAAATAGAATTTGTAATAAGTAGAAAAAATGCAACTATTTAAAATATTGCATTCAATTGCATTATTTTAAATTTTAATTTTGTCCAAAACGAATAATAAATAGTGAATTAATACTACTAATTACCATTTTAGGAAATGAGTTTAATAATAATGATTTTGTGGAGAATGTATATTTAAGTACATATTTGAGACTCATTATTTCAAATAATATAGTTCATAACAGTAAATTTTGGTACAATGAACTTCAAAAAAGTATGAATATTTTTAATTTATATGTATATTATTTTATTAATAGAATGTTAGTTGAAATGATTTTTAAAAAATGAGGATTTGAATAAAGTGTACTGAATAGAGACCAATAATTTTTTTTTTTTGTTGCCAAAATAGTAATAGTTAGGAATTTAAATAACTCACTACTTAAAAAAATACTTCAACGACCATTTGCATAACTATTCAATTTTAATGATTATTGATATAATTAATCTTTTCAAAATATAATTTCTAGATTATCACAAATAACTTATCACTATCCGAATAGTATTATTAGAATTAGTACTAACTATTTTATTACAATATCTGGTATATAAATTTATTAAACAAATATTTTATTTCATATTTACTTTAACATTACAAATTAAATACTTGTGGTCATATATTTAAATGAATGTAGCAAATTAAACATGAAATGTTAGTTTTGATTAAATTTTAATGAATATATATCACAAATACATTTAATTTTATATACTAAGAAATCATCTATGCATTTCGATTCTTAAAAGCGGCGTGATTGTTTAACCCACAAGACATGGTACTTTATCACTTACCCATATGAAATTGATTTTTCAATAATCAATTTTTCTGAACATTTATTCTCAATCACGCATTCTTTAAAAAATTATTTTTTATAATTTTTCATACTACTTTTTAACTATACATTTTAAAAAATCATTTTTTCACAAAAATAATTCTCAAAAAATCAAAGTCAAATAGTCAACAACCGAGTAAAATTGGATATCACGAAATTATACGAAAAATCTTATACCCTATAATCTTTAAAAATTTATTGAAATTAAGAATGATTAAAAAAATATTAATCATTCTATTGATATTATTAACTAAAAAGAAATCAAAGCATTAATTATTCAATATTAGTCTTCGTTCAATAACGTTTCTTATAAATTATTTATAAGCAGTGCATTTTTTGACCACATAAATATTTTAGAAAATATGATTTTTAATCTTTAAAATAACAAATGATTGGACAAATTTATAATTAAAACACAATTTTTATATTGATGGTTACACATAGAATTTATAATATTAAGAACAACAAATAAATAAAAAAAATAAGAATTAAATGATAACTTTAATACTGTTAACTAAAAATATTGATTAAACTCATTCAACATTAATGTTAATAATAAAATTAAAATTGATTAAAAAAATATCAACCATATATATATATATAACACTAGTACATTAAGAGTCAAAGACGTCGATTGTAAAGTGGAAAAGACGTCGGTTATACAGGAGACGCCTTTAGTAGCGACGCTAAAAGTGCATACTTAGGTTATATATATATATATATATATATATATATATATATATATATATATATATATATATATAGAGTCAAAGACGTCGGTTGTAAAGTGGAAAAGATGTCGGTTGTACAGGAGACGCCTTTAGTAGCGACGTTAAAAGTGCATACTTAAGGCGTCGGTTGTTGTTGAAAATCGAGGCCTTTAAGTTACTTAAGGTGTCGATTTTTGAATAACAACTGATACCTTAAGTAACTTATAGGCGTCGGTTTTCAACAACAACCGACGCCTTTTACTATTTTTTTTTATTTCTTCATTTATTTATATTTCCATTATACCTATATAAACTATAACAATCACATACACATCAAAAAATTATCTTCAACAAATATATAATCGAGGAATGCAGAACAAAATTTAATAACTCAATAAACAGAATTCCGAATTAATTAATCTTGTATTCACAATATTGTTAAAAAATTTGTACATGTTAACATAAAATGGGCCAAGTTTACATACACTCTTCGACGAAGTATTTGGCCCATAAATTTCAAACCTCGTCAATTTCCTCTATTGAGTAAAATTCTTGAAATGCCTAAAAATAATTAATAAGAATTAATAATTATTATGTTAATTACATATAAATTGTAATTAAACAATTATCTTCAATAACTTATACCTCGTGTAGAGAAGTAAGTTGAGAATAGGCTGTGACTATATGGAACATGTTTCTCATAATATAATAGTCACACTCATCTCCTCCAGGTTGCTGAGGACACTGAAATTTGAAGATTTAAAATTAAAACTATTATTAGTAATCGAATGAAAGTGAATATTAAACTAATATGAGAATTTGTAGCAATTTATAAAATTCTAGTTTTCATACCGAGATCTTTTTTCCAATTTACATTGGATGTTGTCCTCTTGCCTCATAATGACCACAAAGCTCGAAATGCCCTAAAGTTTCAATAAATATGAATAAGTTATAGAAATAATAATAAAACTCAAAATTCTTACATAAATTTTGCCAGAGTCTCTCCTATAAATTGAACGTATCCAACATGTATAGAGACCTATATATTATTGAAAATTATCCTAACAATTATCATAATCACAACACAAACACATCAATTTCACCTCAAACTCTCTACAATTATTCCATGAAAGTAACCCAACTTATCTATAATGCACTAAACACAAAAGTTTGAACAATGTAATAATTACTTACACATTCAATGACGGCTTGATTTCTATGTTACGCCTACATGATTGTGCTGAATCTATGAAGTACACAGTATTGACTTCACAACATATTGCAAGCAACATCCAATGATTCCTACGTATTATAAACTTGTAAGTATTCTTTAAATAAATAAAGAAATACATAAATAATAATAATGGTCTTACTCCTGATAGTACGGCGCTAAAATGAATGTCTTGGATCTCAGCGTATTCATTGTTTCAGCCATGTAACTCACAACCCTTTCTACATGTGTTTTAACTCTGATCGACGCAATCTGTGATGGACACATAAATCCAATTGACTGAACACCAATTTTCTCACACAACCCATGAAGGAACCTAAAAATAACAACCAATGAATAAAAAACAAAAACGAAAATTTAAATGAAAGACATAAATGCGTGTTCAGCAATCTTACATTATGAATACTTGCAAGATAGATACATTCATCCATTTCATTGAGAGCAAGTCGGTGATGTCGTCGATCGTAACATAAAAACTTTCACCTTCCGTGTGATGAAACACAGTCGCGTCTAGAGGCACTTGGATGTAGTATGTACCAACAGGAAGTGTAAGGACTAGAGAGTGTAACATCTTACAATCATTACCCAGACATTGTAACGTTGCATCATCAATGAGTGGTGATCGTCTGGTAGATAACATATCAAAACTTTGGGATTTTTTATTTTTTTCAATTTTTTTCATCATAACATTTCTAATATAATTTTGTCATCATAACATTTCTAATATAATTTTAAAAGTAATTAAAACTCGAAAGAAGCTTTTTATAAATATAAAAATTATTACCTCTCCAAAAATCACCAAATCTTTAGGCCATTAACAGAAACTTTCAATAGCTTCCCTCTCATGGTGTAGTATGGAGATAGTACTGGAAGAAGTGACACTTCGGCACCTTGTATAACATCATCAACCGACACTTTAATATGATCGGTCAAGAGTTGTTGATGGTGCACAATAGTCTCGGGTCCCGATGGAAAAACCATTCCTCTAGCCACTATTTGATGCTCACCATTACAACTTATGGCGAGACGACAAGGAATTGATTTCTGTTGTTCAATAATATTCAATTTTATAGCCCTTACAATTGAAATATAATCAATAATATTGAAAAACAAAATACTTTAAGAGTATATACCTGAAGGCCATCAAATGTATCTGGATTAACTGAGTAGCAACTACTGCGAGTTGGTGGTTGGGGTTGTGGAGTTATGTCCACTTCGGCATCAACATTTAAGCCCATGCGCTAAAGGATAGCTTCGTATTTCTGCTGCATACTGTCAATCTTACTCTGTACCTCTGCTGCATACTCTTTCCTGACACGCTCGGTGATACCAACCTCCAAATCCTTCATGATAATATCTTTAATATCATCCACCGATACAACCCCTCTCGATCATCTGTTGGCCGAATCAGGTCTGCCATATACATCCCTCACCGTGACGTATACACCATATCCCCTAACCCGACCAGGATGATCCTCCTTACCAAGGGCTTCCGATAAGATGTCATGGTGTCTCCTTGGGACAAATGTCCCTTGAGTTGCTTCCTCAGATTTTTCAATATGTTCTCAAAAAAAAAAAAAAAAAAAATGAAAACTAAATATTAGTACTTAAGCGAAATTTCATCATATTATGAAAAAATGATAGGCTATACTTACAATTTTTCCGTACACCCCCCTCGTTTTCTCGTTGGGGATGTAATAAGATCCGTCTTCTTTCTTCTTTGATCTAGCTCGAATCCAATCTAAGCTGGGATCATCACTTAACATGGACGAGCTAAGTGACACACACGAAGATGCAGAAGACAGTAGTGGGTCTGATAAAAGCCACTGTGACCTCATCCCGGCATAACCAGCAGAGCCCAAAAATGTGGATGCTCGTTGTGCAACTGATTTTCCCTGGCCTTCTTGCTTTTTTCCTTGAAAAATAAAGCTTCACATTCATTAGTTTTCAACTCAATAATAAAAAATAATTAAGAATCATCACACAGGAGAGTATGAATTATAATGTCATATACCTTGAAAATCTCAGTCTCACGCTTTCTTGAATTGTTCCCATTTTTCTTCGGTCAAGTAATTATATAGCATAGTAGGTGGTGCGTATCTTGGGTGCTTATTGTTAATGAACTTATGCACCAACTTACTCTTGAAGTCTTTCCATCGGGACCCAGCAACTTTTAAAATAATTCGTTTCCTTTCGTCGTCGGGTATGCTGAATTCCTTCTGAAATACAACAATAATATGTGATATTTATACCCATAACAAAAAAATATATAATAAATTATTAAGTTACTATGTATGAAGTGATGTAATACCTTTATATCTTCTCAAATCATGTCTTTAAGGCCTTTTGGGACTTTATGCCAATCACTAATATTTTTATCCACATGAATACGAACCAAAGACCCTATATAAGAATTGAAGTTCTTCTTATGGGGTCCGATTGTCCTATTGCGTTCATCAAATTCAATCACACTTACTTCATCCCCCTTCCTCTTCATGTTTTTGCAACTAGTTGGTCCTCTAGTCTTTTTTTTTTACTGATACATTGATCATCAGATGAACTGGAAGAATCAGCAATGACTTTCACGAGACTGTGCACGTATCTGCGTATATAACAAAACAAAAATATATAAAAAAATTAGTAAGCGAATAGTAACAATGAATAGAGCATATATGAACAATATTAAAAAGTTCTAAGTAAGAAAGTAAACGATCTTACACAATTATATTGCCTCACGAACGACGGTCAATCCATAATCCTTCTTCATGATCCTCATGCATGTAATTTATTTCAAGATTATCTTCCCTTGTAATTGCATCTGGTTGTATACCAATAGAAAATGGAGGAGTTTCGTTGAAATGATCATACTCTTCTTCATCCACCACATCACCAATGCCAATAATATGTCTTTTGTCCTGAAGGACAACTGACCACTTAGTATTTGCTGGGTCAAGAACGTAAAATATCTGTTTCGCTTGTGATGCCAGTATGAATGGCTCATCAAAATAATCCAACCGACCAAAATCCACCAAAGTGAAGCCTAATTCATCCACCCGAACACCCCGTATATTATCAACCCATTACATCGAAATAGAGGAAACTTGAACTCCCTGTAATCAAGTTCCCAAATATCTTCAATTACTCCATAATAAGACATTACGGAAAAATCTCTTGACATTGCTACTTGAGTCACTCCACTATTTTGCATCGTGCTCTTATCATCTTGACGTTTTGTATAAAATTTATACCCATTAATGTCATATGCTTCATAAGACCTCACAAGCATGACAGGGCCGTATGCTAACCACTTTACAATTTCAGAAATGTTATTCGACATTTGTGATAATTCGTACAGCACTTTATCTTTGAACCATTCTGCAAATGAGCGATTATGTTCATTAGTCACCCACCTCTCACCTTTTGATGGATTTTGCTGCCTTAAAATGGACATGTGCTCGTCCAAATGTGGATGAACCTCAGTAAGGTGTTGCAAGACAAGGAGGTGTGCCTTGTCTCGCAATTCAACACTAGGCACAATTGTTTTGCATCCAATCGTACCTTTACCTTTCAGTCTTCCCTCGTGATGAGATTTAGGAATACCAATAACATCAATATCATCTAGGTAATCAGTACAAAATTCAATAACCTCCTTGGAAGCATAACCTTCAATGATACTGCCTTCAGGTCGAAATCGATTTCTCACATATCCTTTTAATATACCCATGTATCTCTCAAATGGATACATATACCTCAAGAACACCGGACCACAAATATTAATTTCTCTCACCAAGTGAACAAGTAAGTGCACCATAATGTCAAAAAATGATGGAGGAAAATACATTTCAAATTGACATAGAGTGATAACAATATCGGCCTGCAAATCGTCCAGCGCATCTAGATCAACAACTTTACTGAAAATTGCATTAAAAAAGAAGCAAAGTTTTATAAAGACATTTCTAACATGTTTTGGGAGTATGCCATGAACTGCAACTGGTAACAAGTGTTGCATTAAGACATGACAGTCATGAGACTTCATACCAACCAATTTCAAGTTCTTCATCGACATAAGACTTTTGATGTTCGATGAGTATCCAGATGGAACCTTAACAGAATTTAGGCACTTACAAAAACTTGTTTTCTCCTTTCTAGACAAAGTGTAACAAGCTGGGGGTAAATAGGTACGCTTTTCCAACTCTTGCGGTGCTAACTTATCCCGTATCCCCATTTCTATCATGTCTTTTCTGACTTTGATACCATCTTTTATCTTTCCTTGAATGTTCAATAATGTTCCGTTGACACTAGGGGTGGGCGTGGGTTGGGTTGGGTCGGTTTTTTGCCCAACCCGAACCCAACCCACTATGGTCGGGTTGAAAAAAAATCAACACAACCCAACCCAAATATGAATTCAAACCCAACCAAACCCAACCCAATCAAGTTTCGGTCGGGTCGGGTCGGGTCGTTTGGGCTTTGGTCCAATTAAACAAAATTCTTAGAAAATTAAAAAATTATACCCATAAATCAATTATTAACTCAAATAAATTATGTAAAATACAATAAGCTCAAATATAATAAATTAAATACTTGCTAATAAAACTAAAATATGTTCAAATTATATTTGAGTTTCATCCAAATTAAAAATGGATTTAAGATTCTTGAAATTTAAATGGTCTTATATTTTTAAAATTTTGATTGGGTTGGGTTGGGTCGGGTCGGGTTGGATTGGGTTTGTCATCCAACCCACAACCCAACCCAACCCAACCCAACCCAAACAATTTTTTTTTTTTATAACCCAACCTAACCCAATTTTCATCAAAACCCAACCCAACCCGATCGGGTTGGGTTGGGTTGGGCGGTTTTGGCGGGTTGGGCGGGTTGATGCCCACCCCTAGATGACAATATCACATACATTTTTCTCCACATGCATTACATCAAGAAAATGCCTTACCTGTAAGTGTTCCCAGTAGGGTAGATCCCAAAATATGGATCTCTTCTTCCAAAGACTCTTCTAGGGAAGTTTAAAAGGTTTGCCAAACATAACATCAATATTCTTAACTCGTTCATAAACCTCATTTCCTGTTAATGGTAAGCGAGAAACTCGAGTCTCGACTTTTCCATTGAAGAGATTTTTCTTCTTTCGATAAGGGTGGTTAACAGGGAGAATTATACGATGACCCATAAACACATTTTTCTTACAGTTTTTCAACCAAAGATCAACCGTATCTTCTTCACAAACGGGACATGTTTTAGCTCCTTTATTAGTATACCCCGAAAAGTTACCACAAGCTGGAAAATCATTTATGGTGCAAAATATCATAGCACGTAACATGAGATTCATTTGACTATGTGCATCAAATGCTAACACACCTTCATTCCACAACAGTTTTAAATCTTCAATTAGTGGCACTAGGTAAACATCTATGTCATTTCCCAGTTGTTTAGGCCCTAATATTAGCAACGACAACATGATGTACTTGCCCTTCATACATAACCAAGGAGGAAGATTGTAATTCACCAAAAGAACCGGCCAAGTGTTATGTCGACTACTCATGTTACCGTGCGGGTTCATCCCATCTGTACATAGTCCAAGCCTAAGATTCCTATCTTCTCCACCAAATCCGGGAAACATCCTATTAAAGATCGTCAATTGAGGAGAATCAGCCGGGTGTCTTAGCTTTCCATCTTCTTTCCTCCCATCGGCATGCCATCGCATGTTCTTCGCATCCTTTGCATTGGCAAATAAGCATTTAAATCTTGGTATTACAGGTAGATACCATAACACCTTTGCCGGAGAGCCTTTCTTATCCTCCCAATTAACATTGTCTTCCTTTCGCTTATACCTCGATGCTCCACACTTTGGACACAGGTTCAAGTCCTTATACTCATTCCGATACAATACACAATCATTTGAACATGCATGTATCCTCTCGATCTCCATACCCATCGACCACAACATTTTCTTTGTCTCGTAAATTGAACTAGGAAGTTCGTTATCCTCCGAAAGCATATCTCGTAAAAGTTCCAATAAAACCGTGAAACTCCTATCACTCCACCTATTCTTCACTTTCAAGTTATACAATTTAAACACAGCAGACAATTTTGTGAATTTCTTACAACCAGAAAATAAAGGCTGTTCACAATCATTAAACAAGCTATCGAAAATATGATCAGATTTTTCGATGAAATCCTCTTGTATGTCACACATCATTTCATCTATCCAATCACTATCCACATCATTCTGATCATTGTCCACATTATTCTCCTCTTGATCACCATTATCATCACCGGTACTCGTCCTAGGAAGTATACTCTCACCGTGTCATATCCACCGTGCATAACCTTCGTTAAACCCAAGACGAATCAAATGACTCTTGTCTTGCTCAGAGCTACGGAACTTTCTCAGATTCTTACGATCACAACAAGGATACAAAAGCATTTCTTCACCTTCTTTTATTTTGTTTTCCTCGGCACATTTCATAAACTCTTCAACTCATTTCACATATTCATGTTTATTACGTCTCCCATACATCCAACACTGATCCATATCTAATAACACATATATCAAGATATTCACCGTATCTTAAAACGAATGAAATCATCTTAACTTATTATTTACATTTTTATTTATAAATCTTACGAAAATTTTGACAGAATCTCCCTTATAAATTGGACTTAACCAACCTGTAGGGGGAATCAAAATGCCACAATGAAACTAAAATATTTAACTTCAACATATTCAAAACTCAAACAAAACTCCAGTCGAACTTCAACATTATCATCCAATCTAAAATATTCATTCTCAGCATATTAAAAACTCAAACATTTTTACCCCCTTAATTATTCACTATATATGCTCATATCTTAAAATTAACACAACATAATAATCTCAACTCACCAAATCATCCAACAAGTACAAGACATCTAAAATAATTCACTTATAAATACCTCACAATCATTACTTATCTGTAACTAATTCAAAACACATATATCAAGATATTAACCATGTCTTAAAACGAATGAAACCACCTTAACTTATTATTTACATTTTTATTTATAAATCTTACGAAAATTTTGACAGAATCTCCCCTATAAATTGGACTTAACTAACTTATAGTGGAAATCAAAATGTCATAATAAAACTAAAATATTTAACTTCAAAATATTCAAAACTCAAACAAAACTCCAGTCAAACTTCAACATTATCATCCAGTCTAAAATATTCATCCTCAACGTGTTAAAAACTCAAACATTTTTAGCCTCTTAATTATTCAGTATATATGCTCATATCTCCAAATCAACACAACATAATAATCTCAACTCACCAAATCATCCAACAAGTACAAGACATCTCAAATAACTTACTTATAAATACCTCACAATCATTACTTATCCGTAACTAATTCAAAACTCAAATAAAATTAACATTCTACAATTTCAATAAAACGCCAATTTTTAAAAATTGAATGTATACATCTACTAACACAAAATCAATAATCTAAAATTGAAATTCAAACTAAACTAATAAGATCATTTAAATCAACCAACATAATAAATAAAAATGATAACTTCAATTATAATCTAACAAAATGAACAAAATAGTTTAACTTAAAATATGAAAAATTACCGTTTAGTAGTGGACCTTGTGGGGGTGGTGGTGGTGGCTAGAGTGGGATGGTGCGCGGGTTTTGGGTGGGTGGTGGCGCGGGAGGGTGTTGTGGCGCGAGCGTGAGAATGTAGGACAATGGTGACCTTGATTGAACTGAAAATGTTGCGGGAAATGGCTGGAGCTGGAAATTTTGGTGATGAAACCGGGGAAATGAGTGAAAATTTGGTGGAAGCGCGAAAATAAAGCCTAAGTATAGGCGTCGGTTCTTTATAAGAACCGACGCTTATTAGTAAAATCGACGCCTATACGAGTTTTATAGGCGACAGTTCTTATGTAAGAATCGACGCCCTTAAGCAGCCCTGTTAATTGGCGTCGGTTGTACTTTATTCAATGTTTATTTACGACTTTGCCACTGCATTTTTTACAGCGTCGTTTTCCTTAAGAAACGACGCTAACCTGTTATTTTTTTATATATATTTTTGTAATAAATGTGTTCATATTTATCCAGATTTGGCATTCACATTTGACATATATCCACTTTGTATTCACACTAATCCACTTTGCATTCACACTGTTTAATTTTATAGGAACTTAATATATCTATATATGGAAACGCAAAATGGGCGGGAAAATGGTTTAGGAAATTACCCCACTATATTATATATAGTATGAAGTATGATGTTAAAGTAAATATATGAAATGAAATATTTGTTTAATATACTTAAATATCAAATATTGTAATAAAATAGTTATTATCAATTCTAATAGTATTATTCAGATAGAGATAAATTATTTGTGATAATTTAGAAATTATATTTTGAAAAGATTAATTACGTCAATAATCATTAAAATTAAATAGTAATGCAAATGGTCATTGAAGTGTGTGTGTGTGTGTTTTTTTTTTTTTTTTTGTAGTAAGTTATTTAATTTCTTAACTATTACAATTGTGACAACTTAGTTTTTTTTTTTTTTTAAAAAAAAGGCCCCCACTAGGTACACTTTATTAAAAATCTCATTTATTTAAAACTCATTTTCAATTAACATTTCTACAAATAAAATGATCTACATATAAATTTAAAAAATTTATAATTTTTAATAGCTCATTGTACCAAAATTTACTGTTATATATGAACTACATTGTTTGAAATAATGAGTCTCCAGCAGGTACTTAAGTATACATTTTTCACAAAATCATTATTATAATACTCAGCTTGTAGATAATGAGGATTCAAACAAGGATTAAATATGCCCACAAGAGAAAAACATAACAAATAAAATGAGAGCACTTCCCAAAAACAGGTATTGACCAATTTTCATGTCTAAAACACATTTCCTAAAATGGTAATTAGTAGTATTAATTAGTTCACTATTTATTATTCATTTTTAACAAAATTCAGATCTAAAATAATTCAATTAAATGCAGAATTTTAAATAACTGCATTTTTCAGGTCCCGAAATTTCTTGGTCCTGTCTTCCCCTCTTGAAAATCAATTAATTTTTTTTTGAAATTTATAAAAATAATTTTTTTGTCAATATCACATAAATATTTTTATTTAAAAATAGAAAGAGAATGAAATAAGAGCGTTCATCAATCTATTTTTCTTTGTGTGGTTATATTTACACCAAAATTTTTTATATCTACACCACATTTTAATTATATGAAATGTTTTTAATATTTGCTCACTTCTGCTTTTATGTCCTCAATTTTTTTACCAAAGCATTATTATTCTTAACATATTTTATTTTTAATCACAGTTTATATCCAAATATTCTCCTAATGTACATTGAAAAGAGGGAAAAATATTTATTTTTGACTTTTGTATTAATTATTTACTTCAATTATTTAAAAATACGAGAGATATATAAGTTTTTTCGCACTCATAAATAATATTTTGGACAAAAATCATATTTATGAACAGTATATGAAAATTAATAGATGGCTCATGATAAAAGATTTATATAAAAAACTTGGGAGCATAAGTGTAAAAATAAAAGAAGTTTTGGGATATTAATTAAAAATAAAATCTGGTATAACTAACAAATGTTGTAGCGTTAATATAATTACCCTTTTTCTTTTCCTTTTCGTTTTAATAAAATTCTGAGTATCACAAATATATCTATTTTTTTTTTACTTATTATAAATTCTATTTAAATGTAATTTTTTTTCCATTTTAAGTTTTAAATCAACTCAAGTTACAATATTTAAATAAATTCTTGAAAAGATAAACATACAAACCGTAAAAAAAAATAAAAATAAAAAATAAAAAATCAAGGTATGTGTAATGTACTTTTTTTTGTAATTAATCGTTTTCTTTCGTTTTTCATTTTTAATTAAATATTCATTTCATATGTTAACATATAAATTCAATATATGTGAGTAACAAATGATCGTGCATCGCACTTATGCAATATTAGTTATGAGGAAAATTATGAACTTCCTGGATTCTATGATAAATAGTCACAGATACATTTTAGCAAGTTCAAAAGTGATAAGGAACAGGTAAAAACACTTCACTCGATTGAATGATAAAGAGCGTGAAGTCTAGATTCTACACCATTCGCTGTAATCCGGTCTCCATATAGGAGTAAGTTTTCGTGTTTATTTTTTTTGATATTGAAACATGCCATTGAGCGGTTTTTAGAAAACATGGTTGTGTGGACTACAAGGAAAATAGAACTATCATTGACTTACAGGGTAATAATATTTGTACATAATAGAGTCAAATATATATTTTTTTATTTGGTTGAAGAAATTCTAATACGACTGTTGTATAAATTGGTAAATTACACAATTTAAACTTGCAAAATATCGAAAAGAACTTTGACTTATGTGCACAAATTTTGACTTGCTGAAATGTAGAAATTAGGAGATGAAATGAAGAGAGGTATGCAAATGCAAATTTACTTTAAGATAAATTTCACCTTTGCACTAGTGTTAATAGGATCAAATGGATGTCCATCTTCCAAGATAAAACTTTTCTTCAAAAACTATCAGCACAATAATAATTTTAGCGGGTAAACCAAAACTTGATTGTACTCCTCAAGAACGAAACACGTCGAATACTAGTGACAAAATACGAAACTCAAAATTTGGAAATTATATTGGCATAATTTGGAGAATGAAATAGTTTGGAGTTTAGAAAATGAAACAAGGACGGTTCTATTTATACATTTCCCCATATTTCTTCGAATTGTCACATCTTTTGGCACAATCATTTTAACTATTAGATCACACCATTTCATATTTAATAATTATTTAATAACGTAGATTGCATCCTATTAAAATGTAACAATTTTTCATCATACACTTCTTTGAAGAATGATATACATTCCGAAACAACATGACTCTTTGATTTGTACCATTTGTATTTAAGGGTCGAGACTAGTCATCATACAAATTGGAGACTTTTTCAATTCACACCTATACAATATCTCGTAAATTTCAACAACTATGGCTGTGTTCGGTAACCAATTTAATTCCAAATTATAATTACCACAATTTCTCAATCCATTTTTTAACTATACACGTTTTCTCTCTTCAATTTTTAACCACATCTTATCTAGAAAACTCAAATAATATACATTATAAATCATATTGTATTTATTTCAACCACCAAGGAGCCTATATCTCACCAGCCACCACATATGAAAATGACGGGATCCTCTGCCTTGCACGGTACCACCTAAACTGAAAAATGGTTCGGCAGGAATGATTATGGGGGTCCAGTAGGATGTGGGTGACATTAACTTGGACCATCCACTACACGTGGCCACATTTTTCATTATCCTAGTACTAGTAAGCCCTCCTCTGTTGCCACGCAAGCATCACGCCGCGATGAGACTATCTTTCGACGAATTATCTATACTTCTTATGTAAAGAGTAAATAGTTTTTCGTTTAAAGAACCAGACATGCCCAGAAACGAAAACTTTTCGATTCACTTTTCATTTTCTTTTAAATAAATTGATCGATAACTTGTGCAGAGGATGCATTCCGTGTATATATAGATAGAGAGGGAGTTCTTCAATATTCTAATGGACTATTGTGGGTCCATAAGAATCAAAATGATAATGACTCATCAGTTTCATTTCATTGTTCTTTTAGCTAATTCTCCGCCCAATTCTTCTTTTTTTTTGAACGTTTAGGGTCGTTTGATATCGAAGGTGGAAGTTGGGTGAAGAAAAAAATAAATTTTAAGAGTTGAAATTTTGAGAATTGAACGTTTAATGTTTTTGATTGATTTAATTTTTTAGGTGGACAAAATGGAAAATATTTTAAGTTTTGCAGTTTGATTGATATTATTTTACATAATAAATAAAGTAAAATTTAACAATTTTAATCAATTTTTTTTACACATTTGTACTTGGTAATGTTTTCCATGGAAAAAAAAAAGATATCAAACACTAAAAGGTGAAAAATGGAAAACATTTTCCAACTTTCAAGACAAATAATGCTTATCAAACGATCTTTAGGGTGTGTTTGATAATACCTCAGTTCAATAAAAATGACACATCCGGAAAATTGCTTCCCTACTTTTTTGGTTTGATAAGAAGTTGGAATTGAAATTCTAATTCTAAGGTACAACCACTTAAAACTCAAAATTTGTCAATAGCAAAGGTTTTTAATCATCTTTATGATTTTAGGGGTAAGATTGGCAAATGATGGAATTCCGACTTGTCATACAATCTATACCAATTATAAAATGTCTAATCTTGGAGAAACTTTTTTGGACCAAAATAGCCTCTACAATATTTTATAATTTTTTATTTGTCCCTAAAGACTGAATTAGACATTAATTTTTTATTTATATCTTTTGATATCAAAACAATTATTTATAATAAAAAATCAGAAGCTCAAACCTTTAAAGTTCATCAATGTTCACCCATTTATCTCCCCTGCAAACACTATCTGCCTCTCAAATGTTTTCACTTCCATTCCAAACATCATCACAGGATTTCAAAATGGGTAATTTTACATATCATTGTTAAGTCTTTTCCAAAAAAAATTCAAGTGGAATTTTGATTGTCACAAAGGTAGATTTTAATTACAATTGTTTCTTATTATACTGTATGTGGTAGCTTTTCTAAGTGGGTGAGATAGACATTTTTGGCTCTCAAGACTTGGAAACTGTCCGTAACTTTCTTTTGGCTATTGAATATAGGTGGGGATGGCAATGGGGTGGAGAATACCCGAACCTGATGGGGACCCATTTCGAACGAGCCGGGGATCCCTGAAAAAGATGGGGATGAGGATGAAAAAGTATCCCCGAACCGGGGATGGGACAGGGATGGCCGTCTTATCCCCATCCCCGCCTCGTCCCCGATTCCTGTCCCTAATTAACAATTTTCATTAAAATTTAACGACACAATCAAAGATGAATATATATATATATATATATTCGATTAATGTTCAAAGTATGTGTAAAGATTATTAGATTTAGAAAATATTAGTGTTGTTCCTGTATTTTTTCTTATATTGTTTGTACAAAATTATTTTAGAACTTAAAAAAAAAATAAAAAAATAATAACAAATGGAGATGTAAACGGGGGTTTGCACATTCTCGACCCGACCCAACCAGCTCCATCCTCGATTAAATGGGGACGGGGCAGAGATGAGGATGGTAAATCTTTAACGGGGCGGGGAGGGGGAAAGGCATCCCCGCCCCATACCCGTCCCATTGCCTTTCCTAAACATAGAAGAGTCAGACGGTAGATCCCACTTCATTGCCCCTCATTCAGTTAGCATACAATTCTTTGATATATCAATTTTTTTATACTTGAAAAAAAAAATTGTTTAGACAACCAAAAATTTATAACCTTCTACCGCAATTGATTTGCATTGTAGGTTATCATGTGTAGTATTGGGGAAAATTTTCTTGTGCTTCCTCTTTCTCAAATTAACAACTCTTTCATAAAGAGTTTGAAAATCTAGGCATTTTAATATCAGGATGTTAAAAGAACAATAAATGGAAAAGATCACTCGATTACTCTGTCAAGAATAATGTAAATGATATTTTATATCATAATTTAATCATTCATCAAAATATCAATCACCAAAAAGTATTCACCGAAAGTATTGTCGTATTTTAAAAATTAAAAAAGAAATTATTGATCGATCACGTGCAACGTACGTGTATGCTACTAGTAAGGATAAAGTGAAAGTTAAGATATCCAATCAACATATCTTGAAGCACTAAAGCTCATGAAGCAAAACAATCGAAAGAGAATTAATGATAGAATTAGGCCACGGTCTAAAGTGGCCATTCCAACTTCGTCACCCTCTTCTTGAGGTATTAAATAAAGAATCTCAAACCCCCCCCCCCCTCCCCCCCTAAAGCAGCTCTTATTCTACCGCTTTAGAATAGCTTTAAGACTAAGCAAGGAAGAACTATCAGAAAGATCCTCAAGTTGAAAATTAAGAAACTGAGTCCAGTATCGCATAATCTAGAAATACTCCCTCGTTAGGTATAGGCAAAACGTTGACGCACTTAGGAGGAGTCTTAGAATATATATCAAGATGCTCTTTTCCTTTGTTTCCCAGTTAAAAACTTTCTCCCCGAGAAATGCACTTCCCTTGTCTTGTAATTTTGATATAGATTGGTTCTATCACAATCCCTTATAATACATTAAATAAAGAAAGTCTTTTGTCTCGAAAATCAATTTTTTGGGGTAAGGTGATTTTTGGTTTTCCAATTAATATGAAGTTTGATTTCTGTTTCATCCTTAGCTATCAAACACCGCTTAGTTACGTTTAGCACATTACCCTCCAAACGAAACATCAGTCAAAATCAAAAGGTTTTGGTTACGACTGAGTAAATAGTCTTGCTTCATTGTATTGATGTTTGCTTTTTCCTTAACAAGTAATCAATCCATTTGCCACGATTGACACAGTGTGTAATGATTTTTAGAATCTAATCGTTTTTGTTTTCTTCATTTTCGATATTTATTGCCTTCGATTTAATGTCAATAATAAAATCACGTGTATATATTAATCCAATAACTTTTGTGTTACAGAGTTTAAAGCCTATATAACAAAACATAGACTCCCTTGTAGATGCTACTTTAAATCATAATTAATAGTGTCTCTGTTTGGTAAAATGTTTATAAATAGAATTTATCAGTATTTTAGTCATTTTTTTAAAAGTAAAAAATAGTGTGTGAAAATCTTTGATAAGCCAAAAATGTTGACTTTTAGAAATAAATAAATAAAATGGACAAATGAAAAGTTATCATGTGGCCAAAGAGAGGCTAACTCGTAATATTTCCAAAAGCTACTAAAGAGCATGTTTTATATAGAAGTTTTTGGATGAATTTTGAGTTTTTGAAAGAATGTTTGGTTGAAAATTATGAAAATTGATGGATTCATATAAATGTTTGGTTGAAAGTGAATTTAAGAAAATTTTACCTTTATCAAACAAGCTCTTTATAATTTCATTTAGCCTTTATTTGGTTTTATAACTTTTTCATAAAATCTACTATTTTTTTCTATAGTAATTAATCTTAACCATCCAAAAAAGTCAAGTTCACATTTTTTACTTTTCAAATTACTTTTTAACCACACGATTTCCCAAAATTTTTTCTTTTCCCAAAAAGTTATAAAATCAAACATACACTTAGCCCTTTGAGAAGGAAAAAAAAAAAAAAAAAAAACCTCATTTAGTCATTATTTAGTTTTCTTTAATTTTTTTCTACAGTACTCAATTTCAAGAATTCATTAAAAATCAAGCTCATAATATTTGACTTTTTAATCAAATTTCAACCATCAATTTTCTTAAAAATCATTATTCATTTCAAAAAAACTCTTCTTAAAAATTACCAAAAGACACACTTAATATTATTTTTAGAGGAGGTATCAATTCTCGAACCCTTGATCTCAGTTATGAATAAAAACGATCTTTATCCAATCGAAACAAGGAAAATTTATCAAAGTAATTTCGTTTAATTTTTAAATAAAAACTACATAATTAATGAGAAATAATAAAATAATGAATTAAATTCTCTCTCAAAATAATAGAAAGTGGACTTGTGCTTATGATTAGAGAATGGCCTGTCACATGCAACTCCGGCCAGGCGGCCAGCTCTTCTATTTAAGGCTTCCATTTCCTCCTCACTTTTCAAACCAGTTCATCTGTCTTCTCTTAAAGATTTCTCTCAGTTTTAAACCAAATTCTTTCAATCATTAACAGATATTTTATATATACATCAGATATCTCATATATAGAAAAAAAAAAAAAAATGTTTAGTTTTTCAGATACTGATTGCTTTTCTCGCCGCTGTGTCTGGGTTAATGGTCCTGTCATCGTTGGCGCCGGCCCGTCAGGTTTAGCGGTGGCAGCCGGACTGAAAGAACACGGCATACCATTCGTCATCCTGGAAAAAGCCGATTGCATTGCATCTTTGTGGCAAAACCGGACTTATGACCGGCTAAAGCTTCATCTTCCTAAACAGTTTTGTCAGCTGCCGGAGTTTCCATTCCCGGAGAATTATCCTAAGTACCCCACAAAGAAACAATTTATAGATTATCTTGAATCATATGCAAAAAGGTTCGATATCAACCCACAATTTAATGAATGCGTGGAATCGGCTAAGTACGATGAAACTTGCCGTTTGTGGAGAGTTAAGACTGTGTCTACAAGTGGTGGCGCCGCCGGGTCTGAGGTTGAGTATCTTTGCCAGTGGCTGGTGGTGGCTACAGGTGAAAATTCAGAGCCGGTGGTGCCGGAAATCGAAGGTTTATCGGAGTTTAATGGTGAAGTACTACACGCTTGTGATTACAAGTCCGGTGAAACTTTCCGGGGCAAGAAAGTTGTCGTTGTTGGGTGTGGTAATTCAGGCATGGAAGTCTGTCTCGATCTTTGCAACCATGATACCAAACCATCAATGGTGGTTCGCAGCTCGGTAAGTTGTCAACTTACCTATGATCACCTGGTCTGAAAGTTTAAACTTTTAAATAACAAATTTCTTGTTAATTTTCTTCAGGTCCATGTATTGCCAAGAGAAACACTGGGGAAATCAACGTTCGAACTGGCAATGTTAATGCTGAAATGGCTACCTTTATGGCTTGTTGACAAGATTTTACTCTTCTTGGCATGGATGATTCTTGGAAACATAGAGAAATATGGGCTAAAAAGGCCATCAGTTGGCCCATTGGAGCTCAAAAATACTCAAGGGAAAACTCCTGTTCTTGACATTGGTGCAGTCGAAAAGATCAGATCCAGGGAAATTCAAGTAGTCGCTGGAATCAAGAAATTCTCATCCTCCATGGTTGAGCTTGTTAATGGAAAGAGTCTTGAAATCGATTCGGTTATCTTCGCTACTGGATACCAAAGCAACGTCCCCTATTGGTTACAGGTGAGAAAACTTTCTATTCCCTAGCTAGTATTTGATTCGACAGTATAATGAACAAAATTTTAACTTTATTTCTTCCTTAATACCGTACGTCCACCATGGATGTTCGGTTATTTTTCGAAGAATGGAAATTAAACATTTTAATAAGCTTCTAGGCAACAAAGGCTGACATTTTCTTGATTTGCTTATGTTCATCAGGAAAGTAATTTTTTCTCCAAGAATGGGATACCTAAAGCTCCATTCCCAAATGGTTGGAAAGGAAAAACTGGATTATATGCTGCTGGTTTCACAAGAAGAGGGCTATCAGGCGCATCTGCAGATGCCATGAAAATTGCAAAAGATATTGGCAAAATCTGGAAAGATGATTTAAGGAAGAAAAAACAGAAAGTCCCTACTCATAGAAGATATATTTCAACATTCTGATTGATAATGGGGCAATGAATTCTTGTAAAATTCACATTCTTTTGTTTTTTATTCCTTAAAAGATAGAGAAAATATACAGTTATTGTGTATACAACAGAAATCATAGAGATCAGTCAGCCAGTCATCTCCAAAAAGCAAGGATTTTACATTTTGCTCTTAGCAACGACATGGGAAAAAAAATTATTTGTTTGTTCTTTTCTAACTTTTTCCATCTTCAAGTGTTGAAGTTCCATGTTAACTTCAGTTAATAACTTAATATTAATTTTATATAATTTTGTCTAAAACTATATGTATCAATATATATTCAAATTAAGTATATATATGTATCAAAGTATATATGCATGTATCATAGTATCATTATTAACACTATATGCATGTATCATAGTATCATTATTAACACTATATGCATGTATCAAATTTATATATATATATATATTGAAGGTCTTGTGTTCTGATCATATTGTTGCCCGTATGAAAAATTGTGCACTTGTTAGATTTAATATGAATACAACCTACAAATTGGGAGGCTTTTGAAGATAAAATAAGTAAATAATTTTTTCTCGTTATCCATTGTCTTAAGAACGTATCGAATTCGAAATTAGAATAAAAATATTGTATTCGTATTTTTTGACAATGATTCAGTATCTATGACTGTCTGTGTTAAAATCAAACAAAAGGAATGTCCCTTTAATCCCAACTAATTGTCTTCAAGTTCCCATGTCAATTCAGTGAATAATGTTCATTATTTTCTTCTCATACGCTCCAGACTTTCTAAGAAATAATGGTCCATATTTGATAATCAAGTTGCCAGTTAATATCTATATGGAGTTGGATGGGGGTGGGTGTGCAAATAATAATTTTAGTTCTTATTCTTTGGTGTCATTTTCATTTTAACTTACCTAGCTAGATACCCTTCCACTTGTCAATGTAACCCTAAAATTTTCGACTAGTTTTTAATTGAGTCCAACTATGTGAATATTTTAATTGGATATATAGGCCCTGTTTGGTCATGATTAATATTAGATTTTTATAAGATTTCAATATCTATGTGTGTGTGTATATATATATATGAAATATGCGATTAGAAAATTGTGAGATCATTGAAATTAATTCTTGACTTTGATTTGATAAAAATCTAAATTATAATTACTATCAAACAGGGGCATAATAGAGATGCCAACGACCATGAAAAAAGTTGAGAGAAAACAAGGAAATTTGGAATAAACCCTAATAAAAAACGACATAGAAAATTCATTTTTTGGACCGTACGTGGAGAGGAGTTCAATTAGACTATCGATTGTTGGGTATTTGACTCAAAATTCAACAAATGCATGATAATGGTAACTACTTTTGTTTTGTTCTTTCGGTGGTACAGAGGAGTAATCAGACTTTGTCTCTTGGTGAAAGGAAAGAGACATTCACTTTCATGATTAAAGGTAAAAGAAAATAGGCTACTTTTGACTAATTATGAAAGTTGATATGATTGCCCTATTCATGAATAGTTGAAACCACGTGGTTGAAGTATTATAAAATGGAGTGCATATTGCTTTGTTGAATGTACTGCAAGAGAGGCAGTGCCGTGTGCCTTGAGAGAAAAACTCTTGATGGCCATATTGTGATCAAAGAGAGAAAATTGTGAGTTTAGCATATTGTGAAGTTTCTTGTAACTCTTTGTAGTGTAAATCAAAGGGTAGAAATTATATGTGGTAAATCTCGTTTGTTGTATTTTCTCTGTGGTCTGTGGGATTGGGTTGATGGGTGAAAGTCTATATATTTGTAACAATTTAATATATAGTGAAAGCTTTGGCGAGGGTCCATGGACGTAGACAAGTTTCCGAACCACGTAAATTTCTGTGTTCGTATTTATTTTCTTATTTGCTTATTTTACTTTGAATATCAAAAGATCATGTGAGAAAATTAAAGTGGGAATCGACGTGTTAAAATTCCCAACAAGTGGTATCAGAGATACAGGTGGTTCAAATAATTTGAAGCAAAAGAAAATATGTCAAGTACGATGTGGAGAAATTTGACGGGAGAATCAATTTTGGTTTGTGGCAAGTACAAGTACAAGTACAAGTCAAGGATGTCTTGATTCAGGCGGGTCTGCAAAAGCTTTGAAGGAAAACCAACTGAGAAGAAATTGTCCAAAAGGTGGAGCAGAGTCGGCTAACTGCTCGGAGGTGGACAATGCAACTCTCCTGGTGGAGGGTGATGGTGATGTACTTTAGTAAGATGGGACTTCCTTAAGGCATGAAATCAGTTGCCATGATAGAGGATGTGTTCTTACTGGTAGGTACATGTGTTTGCACATGGGCATTTGTTTGACGTTAATGCAAGGTGTGTGATGAATTGATGTAGATGGCTGATGAGCTCCCAAGGAAAGCCAAACATGGGAGTTGCGCCATAATTTTTCAGCAATTTTTGTTTCGACATGTGCCGATGAAAAGCTCGGAGTTCGTTGATAATTCTGAGTGGTTATACTCATATGGTGGAGTATGAGATTGTCAAATTGGAAAAATGCTTGCCTGTTACCCTCATTTTTTTGGCTTGGAGGAATTTTGTGTCAAGGTGGAGATTGTTGGGTATTTGACCCAAAATTCAACAAATGCATGATTATGGAAACTACTTTTGTTTTGCTCTTTCGATGGTACAGAGGAGTAATCAGACTTTGTCTCTTGGTGAAAGGAAAGAGACATTCACTTTCATGATTAAAGGTAAAAGAAAATGGGCTACTTTTGACTAATTATAAAAGTTGATAGAATTGCCCTATTCATGAATAGTTGAAACCACGTGGTTGAAGTATTATAAAAGGGAGTGCATATTGCTTTGTTGAATGTATTGTAAGAGAGGCAGTGCCGTGTGCCTTGAGAGAAAAATTCTTGATGGCCATATCTTATTATTATTATAAAGAAGGATAGTAGCCATAGTTTTACCTCCAAAAGTTCCCCCCAAAAATTTTCCAAATAGTTTTTTTGAAGCTTTTCCTACAAGCAAAATAATTCAAAATCAATTTTTTGAAAGTTTCCGCCAAAAATCAGTAATAATAGTGGGCCCCAAATAGCATTTAGGCTCCAATGAAACTTCTCCAAGAAGCAAAAATCTGGGATCTTTCTAATGGCTAATATAAAAAAATTTAAAATATGAAGCTTGCTTTGCACACTTACAATCAGGTGACCCCCCAGTTTCCTTTGCAAATTCTTCTTTCTTCCATACGCTCTCAGCTCTCTCTCCCCTAAAATCTATCATCTCTCTCTCACATCTCGGATCTGAAATAAAAAATAAAAAGCCGCTGCCCTTCGATTGCTCCACGCCGGCGATGACTGAAATCAAAAAAGTCGCTGCCCTTCGCTAGATTCAACATTATATATCTGAATTCAAAACTCAAGCTGAAGGAGTTATCCGCATCTTCGCCAAGAAGAAGGAGAAGGGTCGAAGGTGGAGTTGGAGTGGCCGAGGTTTGAGAACATGAAGCCCAGTCAAAGTTCCTAGAGAACTTTCAGACTTTTCAAGCCAGTTGGAACACTAGCGTATAATATTGGTTTCAATGCCACATGTTTGGTGGGTTCAAACATGACGATGAGCTCCGGTGGTGCCGTCAGATTTTTGTCGAAGCCTGGGCTTCCGTCGCCTGGAGTCTCTTCCAACAATTACTTGCCTATCAGTTTTGACATGGTGAGTTTTTCAATATTTATTAATTAATTCTCACTTTTGCAGTGGAATATTCAGATAAAATATCAGTGGAATTTTGCAGAATTATTACTGATTATGTGTTTTTTGGGTTTTCCATTGTTGAGATTTCAGACGTTTCGGATGAATTTATTGACCTAGAAAAGATATGTACGCATTCTTGATTTGACACAAAACGGATTGGGTAATAATCTTTAGAACTTGAAGCAACTGCTTTTGTACAGGAAAAATATTTGCTATGAAGAAATTGAGGAAATCAGAGATGCTTAGTCGTGGACAGGTGAAGGTTTTGAACTCCACAATGATTTTTGTTCAGTTTTTAAATTTTCAGTCTCATTCATGTCTCTTATATGCGGTATTTACAATTGGATCACTTCATTATATGTTCACCATGTCTGATTTGTGATTTTAATGTCTTCTATGCATTTGTTTGTTTAGAGTATTCCTTTATCGCTTTTTACCAAATATTTATTACCAATAGGAAGTAGCTAACTAGAAAGAAAATCGCCATTTACATAGGTTATAAAGCTATTCTATTTCATTGATTGGTGCTAATGTAGATCAGGCATCAATTAATGGGTTGCATTTATCACTTTGAAATTGTCTTTTGCACTGGACTGGACACACATGGACAAAGTGTAGATCAAGGAAAAAATATATTAATACATTGATATTAAGGTGTTATTGACGTGTATGTATTTATTATATATGGTCGCTTAGATAAGGGTACCGGTTGTAGTAGTTGGTTGCAAGCTAGATAAAAGAGATGAAGAGTATAATTTGAACATTGTGATGGCTCCAATAATGCGACCGTTTCATGAGATTGAGACTTGCATAGAATGTTCGGCTGCTAACTTGCTCCATGTTTGCATTAATGATTGAGTTTGGCTGATTCATTATTCTTGCAAGAGTGAGACTATCCTAACAATTGTGATATTTTTAGATTCTAGAAGTGTTCTACTATGCCCAGAAAGCAGTCCTTCATCCAACAGTCCCACTATTTTTGTTATTGCATGAGAGCATTGAAGAGGATATTTGTTATTTGTGAGCTTGAAATGGATAGTGCTATCAATGATGAAGAATTGAATGAATTTCAGGTCTTCTTCTAATTTCTTTTACCTATTTTATTGTAACCATTCTCTTCTTAAAATAAGAAAACCTGTTTCTTCTTCTTCTTCTTCTTTTTTCTCCATAATTAGTTATTTAATGTAAGGAGAAATAATCATCCAATTTTTTCTGACATTTAACAATTGGTCATGATTATTAATACAGTGAACAGGTTAAGTGTTTCAATGCTCCATTACAGCCTGCTAAGATGGTGGCCGTTAAGAGAGTGGTTCAAGATAAGTTACCTCAAGGAGTCAATGAACTTGGGTTTACATTAACAAGCTTTCTTTTTATGCATGCTCTTTTTATTGAAAAAGGCCTGAACTTCTACTTCAATCAATATTATAAAAGCAATTCTCTAATTTCTAAAGACTCCATCTCTAGCCTCAATCTTTTCCATCACAGTTTGATCTCCCTCTCACTGAATTCTCCTCCATAAAAATGCAAATATTTATTCAATAGATAAGATCAATTGCCCTCTAGATTCTCTCATTTTTATTAATTAATGCTGCTGCACATGTTAACTCAAAAGAAGTTTATTGGTAGGTTTATTTACTGCTAACAGTAGTTTGCAGACTGTTTTTGGTAATTAGCAAGCTACATATGAATCAATCAATCACATTTATAACTTGGAGACGGTATTGATCGATTGAGATGTAAGTATATGAATGAACTTCATTTTATTTTTGATTTTGAAAGTACTTTATATTTGCATTTGAAAAGAAAATACTGATATGCTTACATCAAGTATAGACGTCGCAAGAAAAATGTTTTTTATTTTTATTCACATATTCACGTCATGTGTATGATTCATCTAATGAAGATTCCTCATGACTACAAGTGGGCGTCATTTTAATTTTTCTTTTGGCAAGTGAAGATTTTAAGTTAGGTATATGTCATATGTTACTTCGATTAGAGCTAATAATGTTGGTGATGTTCTCAATTAATGGACTTCTCCATAATGAAATCTTTTGGTTAATTTATATTTTTGTTACCAATTATTGTATTTATTATTTTCAAGTTCCAGTAAGCCTTGCAATTAGATTACTTACTATTTTACTAATAATTTTTTTTAATTAGTATAAGAATAAATTTTTTTAATTAGTAGAAAATACAAAGTATATTTTTTAGGTTATGATGTTAATTTTTGGATTGACTCACACTCTAGAAAGTGCAAAGACCAAACTGAGTATTAAACAGGAGAAACTTTGATGGAAGTGTTAATATTTGTAATGTTTATTGGTGAAATGCTGATTGGAAGATGTTAACTGGGTTTGGGCACTTTTGTTTTGTTAACTATGTTTTGTATTAGGTTAATGTGGGTCTTCCTGACGTGAAAGTGTGATTCTATGGTTGTCATTACAATGTGTAAGAGTTTTGGATTTTAACTTGCTATCTGTTATCTCGACTATCCCTAAAAAATTTACATCCTCCAAAATCAGGAATAACTTTCTTTCCAGGACTATATTTTGGTTTTCATCATCTATGTTGAAATTTTGTTTGGTTAAAAGTCTTTTTGAGTTTTGGATTTAAAGATATGATTGATTTCATACATAGTTCTACTACCAATTACGGCGAAGTGAAACTTGTGTTGAAGAAGAATCGATAATTAATAGAATCCCCATTTCCCAAGGCAAATAGATTGACCTGTTCATATTTTTGGATTGATATATTAGAGAAAATCAAGATTCTTATTTTACTTTACCAATTAATGTTTACAGGTGTTAAAAAGGCTGCTCCATGAAGAAGTCATAGCATGGGCAAGAATATCATCTGAGGTACATGTGTAGAGGAATTACCTAAAATGGGTAGAGGAATTCACAGTTTAGTAGTGAGGTTTGGGATTGGATTCTAATTTCTGAATATCACTATTCTTACTGTGTAATTTCAGAATGAGTTGATCTCATGGAATTCGATGATAACAGGCTGTGTTGGAAGAGATATATCACATTCAATCAGCATATATGTGGATACATTGATGATTTGCCTAATTCAGCAACTTGCATTTGGATGATGGTGTAGGTTCCTATTTATGGGGCGGGTTGGTCCATTGATAATGTGGCAGATTTTTTCAGGGCTTTCGCTCTATCTTTGCTTGCTTGCTTTGCTTCTAAATTGGTTTACTTTGCTTATTTCGGTTTCTTTTGATAAGAAGAAATAATTATTTGAGATGGTAAGAGTTACTATCTTATCTTGAATGTAATTTTACTTGCCTATATATGTAATTTCTGCCAAAAATTTCATTTGGGTTATTGTTTAATTTGTTCTTACAGTCATTCATGAGGTAGGTTTCAGTTGATATTAATTTTAAATGAATTTCTATTCCAATTTTCAGCAATTTAAATTAAGATTTGTGAAAATATGATTGGTGCAATATTTGGTGTGAAATGAAAAGTTTTTAGTTACTAATTTTGTGGTTACAATATTGCCACCATTTACTTTTTTGGTTCTTAGATTTGGTTGGTTGTATATGCTTATTCTAAGATTCATCGGTCATGGCCAAAATGTAAGTTTAATTTTCATGATTTCAGAATCCTTTTGCTTGCATAAGCCGTGTTGGTCGTCAAATACCCCCAGACACAAATATATTTTCACTTTCAAGTGATTTCTTCTTCACAGTTGTATCAATAAAAAACACACGTTGGTTGCAGGTACTTCTTAGAGGACCTATGAAGTCTCATGAAGCAGTGAATCACTTTGGTCCAGCTGGTGTTCCTCATAGCCACACCAAGCCATGACTTATTTAATTTTCAAGACAAGGGGTGTTTCATTTCATCATTTCTATTTTATTCATTATTTAAATAAAGAAGTGGCTTCAATTTTTATTTTAAATTTGTGGGTTGTGATGGTATCCTGCAATTACTAATAGCTAGAAGACATGTACTGACTAAAAGATAATCAGATTTTTTTTTTCCCGTCAGCCAAACAAATATTATATTTTGTTATTTATATATTTGGTTTTTGCCTTTTCAAGGATGCTACTGGCTCAGTGAAATTATGGGACTCTTCAGTGAAATTGTGGATGTAGCTTATATAATTTCTGTTTTCCATCATTTTTTACAGGTAAATGGTTGTACTGGAATATTGGGGAGGGTTGTTCTTGAAGCTGCTATATCTGCTGGACTTCACCCTGTTCCTGTAGCATTAGGTGGTCCAGAAGATAACAGGAAAATTGTTGACTGTAGCTTGCTTCTTCCAACAGAGCTTCTATTGTCTTAATTTCACAATGTAAGCTTCACTTAATTAAGATCAGAAGTGGCTTCTAATTTTTTATCGAAAACGTTTATGTGATATTGATAATCAGTAGGCCTTCTATTCTATTTTTTTTTTTTTTGTGTTTTACGCGAGGAATATTTCTCAGGTGAGGAAATGCTATTATTTGCTTGGATTTATATTAAGGGTTTGATTGAGCTATATTTTTGGAAAATAGAATTTATAATTGTGATTTTTTGGAGAATGTGGTTAAAAAGTAGGATTTTTTTTTGGGTTTACATGTGAAATTAATTTATCGAATAATGTATGGTTGAAAATAATTTGGAAAAAGATGAGATTTGTAAAAATGAGTTTTAAGCTTGAGCTAAATTATTTCTTTTCATTTTCCATTGCTAATAGGTCATGGATGAATCCTTTAATTTCATAGACAAATATCAAGTCTACAATTATAAAGCAGATTGAGACAATAAATCTTTGAGAATGTATTTGGAAGATTGTTGATTATATACTATTTATGTTATAGTCCTATGATTGTCTTGGTTAGTTATTGTAATATAATATTCTTTTTTATATCTAATACCGTGCATCGCACGGGTGGTAGAACTAGTTGTGATCAAAGAGAGAAAATTGTGAGTCTAGCATATTGTGAAGTTTCTTGTAACTCTTTGTAGTGTAAATCAAATGGTAGAAATTATATGTGATAAAGCTCGTTTGTTGTATTTTCGCTGTGGTCTGTGGGATTGAGTTGGTGAGTGAAAGTCTATATATTTGTAACAATTTAATATATAGTGAAAGCATTGGCGAGGGTCCGTGGACGTAGGCAAGTTGTCGAACAACGTAAATTTCTGTGTTCGTATTTATTTTCTTATTTTACTTTGAACATCAAAAGATCCTGTGGAAAAATTAAAGTGAGAATCGACGTCTTAAAATTTCCAACAAAATCAGCTACCACTTGTTACAGTTTTTATTGGATCGTGTTTTAACATACATTTGTGATTTTTTTAAAGAAGTTGCTAATGATTATTCGATAGGTGCTTGGCTTTTATTAAATTTCAATTCTGTCCAGAATATCTTGTAATTAATTTGCTTCAATTTCTAGCCTATCAAGCGACACACTTCACGAGCTCCATTATATATGTTGAATACGAAATTTAAATTATATAATTAAATTGATGCTAATTTAAGACTATATATAGAGGAGGTGATTTAATATATGTGTATTTGAATAGACGCAAAACTTTTATATAAGCATAATTAAGATTTTAATGAAAAATACGTTCGACTTCAACTCGAGCAAGATATTAGAAGACAATACAAGGCTGTTAAATAATATCTGTATTACATAATTAGGATACTTTCATTCAAGGTAGTTGCACATTATCATTGTCTTTGATGCCATTTTCTTTGATATCGACCAGCTTTTATGAATAAAATAGGATAAAAATTAAAATTTATGTTGTCTAGCACATGCACGTGTAAAAATTACAGTTAAATCTTCTCTGTAAAGCAGAATGTACACACTGGTAAGTGTAAAATAATTACAGTTAAATCTTCTCTGTAAAGCACACGCGTACAGTTTAGAAAATTGAAAGCGGTGAATGTTAAAAAAGTTATAACTGTTATGATGAAAAAATAAATTGCAATTGTTTTTATATATTTGAGTAAAATTAACTCTATACATAGTTCCATATTTTTTGTTATAATAATTTTCGTTAGGTAAGCCGACGGCTAGGCTGGTTTAATACGCGATGCCCTTGTTTGTGTTTTAATTTTAATTTAAAGTTAAAGTTAACAAATAATTTTTAATTACATGATTCACAGCTTTTTAGTCACACATATTTTCAATTTTTATTAAAATATATTAAAAATCTAATTTTAAGCCTAGGATAAAGAGGAGTGTACAAAGACGTAGGTGCCAAGCTTGATTCCATCAAAACATATTTCAATTAAGATTACCCTGATTTTGCCTTCTACTCTTTGAAGCAAGGAGTGATCAAATGTTGTTCTTCTTCTCCCATCTGCTGCTAGGTTCGGGAATGGCGCTAGGCGAGGGCGCTGCTATGCCCCACGAAAAAGCCGAAGCTAATTTGTGAAAAGGTGAAGGAAAGAGACAAATCTGATTCGATTCTTTATTATCTATAAATAAGGAAAGAGAGAAATTATAGTCTTGCAAATGAAGAGGGTTTCGAACCCTCAGTCCTATCAATACTTCGGGTTTCATCAAGACGAACATTAAGCCATGGTTGCTTCTAAAGGAAAGATTCAAACGGTTTACTTTCATAATTCTCACGATTCAGTGATATTTGATTAAAGAATATTATGGTTCTCGTGGAGATAAGTACACTATCAAACTCTTACGAGGAACATCATCAAGCTCTATGAGTTATCGTCTTTGATCAAGAGTACTTGACGACAACTAAAATAACATACATCGAAAATATAATTTGATATTGTATGTATCTAATTATTTTAAGAATAATATGTGTCATAAAAAATAACATATAGTAATAAGTGTTTTTTTATAAACTTATTTAGATATCAAAATTAGAATATTATAGTGTCGTTTGAGAATATTTTCTACTGAATTTGTGTTATTTGTGTTTATTTCAGTAATTATCCTAAAAATCGATAGAATGAATCAATTGAGGTGAATATGGATAAATTGGAGTGAAATTCGAGCTAAATCATGCATATTGGAAGTTGGTGAAGACAATCAAGGATCAAAGTGGAGTTAAAGTGGAAAAACTCAAAAGATCAAAGGCTTAATTGAAGAAATTGAGAGATGATTAAAAAAACTGAAGACATTCAGAAGTATAAGGGCTAAATTGATCGAATAATTAAGAAGAGGAGGAATTTGTGCGTAAATAAGAAAAATGACCAATTTGTAAAGATACAGAAAGCAGATAATCAAGGAAAGTTTGAATAACCACGCGATCTCCCGGTATGACAGTACGCGATCGAGTGGTTGCTTTAAAGTTAAGCAGTAGCAAATTCTCTATAACCACGTGAGCGCGCGGGCGTCTGTCATAAAAATATAGTCAAGTCACATATAGAAATAAGATTTAATTCTTGTTTGAAAGAGAATTTTAAACAAAATAAGAACATTGATAAATCTCATGATTTATATCAAAGCATAAGAATGATGAAAAATAAAGTAAATTCACGATCCTAAGATATTTTCTCATTAAATTCATTACTTCAATCTTGTTTATTTTGTATTTATTAGTTTAATTCAAGTTTCAAACACTAATTGATTTCTTTAGTTCCGCTTAAGGATAGCAACCTAAAATATATTAATATACTCAATCCTCGTGGATACGATACTTGAACTCATAATTTATCGTATTATTTGTGCGATCCTTACACTTACTGAAGGAAATAACGTAACACGTAGCATTTGAAATTAGTCACATTTCAGTGGTCAATTTTAAAGAGCGAAGATGACCTAGTTCTTTCGGAAAGCTTCTATTTAATAACTTTGCGAACTATTTTCCTCCACAAAAGCCTTGATCGAGTATGCCAAAAACGTATAAAACTAATGTTGTTATCAGCAAAAAGTAACCTCAGTGTTTAAGAAGAAAACAAACGCGGAAACGTTATTTCAGCTTTAATTCGTAATCGTGGTCCAAATGAATTATGTAGAACTGGAGAGAACTTTGGGAAGAGAGAGGCCAGAAAAAGATCTTGGGGAGAGAGAAATTTTTTTATCGCACCATATTTTTAATTATTAATTTATTTATTAAAATGGTCATGTACGTTCATTGTTAAGCTCACCACAAAAATATAGTAGAAGATATATGCAGGGGCGGAGCCAGGAATCCCGAAAGAGGGGGGCCAAGAGGGGGGATTAAGGGGGGTAATGACAGAGCCAATTTTATGAGAATTTAATGTATTCCAAATAATTTACAATAGTAAAAAAACTTACAAGAATTTGTTCCATTGCCAAAACAACAACAAAAAAACATTCAAGACCTAAAATTAATTAAAGAAAGTTGTGAGCGACGATCTTTCACAGCTGCAAATTCTTCAATAATAGAATCTATATCTATTTTATCCACGAGGTCTCTCTCAACATAAATTGTCATACGATCAGCAAGAAACTCGTCACCCATTTTGCTGCGAATTGTCGTCTTCACATGTTTCATTGCTGAAAATGCTCTCTCGGTAGTCGTCGTAGAAACAGGTAATGTTAACACAAGGCGAATCAATCTAGTTATCATCTTGTAATCCTCCGATCTTCTAGTTTCAACCAACTTCTCGCTTAATTTTGCAAGTGTAGGTACTTCAAATTGAGGATCACGAGCCACATCATCACCATAAAATTTCAATTCACTTAACAAAGCATGTCTCTCTTGGCGATCAAAATCGTCAGGATAAAAGTCCACTGCAAGCTCATAAATGTCATTTGCATTAAATGATTGAATGAATTTTTTGGATCCAAAGTCACACTAAGAGTAAGGAGTCGAACTGATGTCTCATTAAATCTTGTATCCAACTCTGTCAACTGAAAATCTATGGTTTCATTGTAGACGTCAAAATGGTAATGATGCTCAATGGTAATTTGACTGCGACCACGACCAACGTTGTTGTCCATGTCGGGTATGGTAATATCATGTCTTGAGCAAAAATCTTTCACTTCTGCGACCACGACCAACGTTGTTGTCCATCTTGATGAAGATGAAGAACCAACATGACCAAGAAATGCACACTCCTTTCCCTGAACTCGCTTCCAGTTATCAAATCCATTAGTTACTAATGTCGAAGAAGAAGAAGTATGTTGTCCATCATTGGCAAAAACAAAACATGGAAAGCAATAAGCCTTATGTGTTGAAGGCGAATACTCCAACCAAGAAAATTGACTAAACCAACTGTATTGAAAATGACGAACTCTATCCTTATACATCCTAACTTTATAATCTCGAAGTTTAGGTTGATAAGGACCTACTATTAAATATGCCCGTCTAACCTCATCCCTTTTATCAAGAGGATAGTCACATATTTTCTTCCTTTTTCCTGGATCCCGTTCAATATCAAAAGATGGAATTGGAAGAGATTGTTGATTATCACTCGGTTGAGATTGTTGATTGTCATTTTGAGGAGACTTTTGATTATCATTCGGTTGAGATTGTTGGTTGTCATTCGGTGGAGACTGTTGATTATCATTCGGTAGAGACTGTTAATTGTCATTTGATGTTGGTTTGAAGAAAGAATGCAATGTTATTTTGCCTTTCTTCTTAGGAGGTTGTGTGGCCATTACTCATTATAACATCTGCATTAGCATAATCAAGAATCCCAAATGCCAACATCAATATTCATTTTTCAATTACAAATATTCATCAGTTAGGACACAGCACCACTAAATCAGACAAATTGTTTGCCAAATGCCAAATTAAAAATTATCATCTGATTCATCTCCAACCTCAAAAAACTGAAATTACTAAATACTAAATAGCATTGTTGTGTCAATGTCAACATCAATTTTCTCATCAATTAGGGCACAAAATCAAACAAATTGATAAACTAAAATTAGGGCAAAAACTAAAAATTGAAATTAGGACACAAATCATAAAATTAGGGCAGAATCAATTTACCTTAATGAAATGAGGTGAAAACTTGAATTGAATTGAAGGCAAGCTAATAGCTATTACGAACTGGGGTCCGACTTCCGAGCGGCACGCTAGCAGGCAGCGCCGCAGCAGCCTAGCGGTAGCAGGCGCTGTGAAGCTGCGAAGGTCGACGGAGGCACAATCGTACGCACAGTCGGCACAGAGCAGTAGCAGTCGACGGAGGCGCGGTCGCGGAGCAGTTCCTCACTTCCTCCCAGTCCCAAATCGTCGTCTTCGTCGTTGTTCGTCCCTCACTCTCAACCTCGGTCCTCAGAGTCAGTGGCGAGGAGCAGGCAGCAGCATTTTTTTCGTTTTTCGAATGGTTTTGAGCGATGCAGGCTGGACCCTGGGTAATAACCAGCAAACTGGGCCAATTCTTTTTTTGGGCTGGGCCATTACATTTTTTTTTTTTTTTTTTTTTTTTTGGAAGATCCTCAACATCAGGCTGTTAATTGGGCTGGGCCATGGCCCAGTGCAGCCCCCCCTGTTTCCGCCCTTGGATATATGTAATTATGTATGCCTAAAAGAGGGTCCAAAACTATTGAAAATTTCAACAAAAAGATCCATTTCTAAGTGATGTATCCATTATATACTAATCGTTGAAATGATCGAAGAAAAACTAAATTATTGATAGTGTTACACTCTAAATTCGCACGTAGACCACGTAAGCGCCAACCGAAAGATGAAAGGCACATAGCCCTTCGGTTGAAACTCTCCATTGTAATGTTTCGCCCCTGGGTCGAAACTCTCCATTACGGAAATCAGGCGACGAAGCCTTGATAAGTTCGACATTAATCCTTTACAGCTTTACCCTTTCAGAATCATCAATGTGCAAGCTCCCTCAAAAAGTTACGAACTTACAATATGATAATACGTACAAACAAAGAAGATTACGTACATAAAGCTTTGTTGGTGTAGATGAATAATTGATGGAATTATGGAATTACAATAAGATAATACGTACAAACAAAGAAGATTATGTACATAAAGCTTTGTTGGTGTAGATGAATAATTGATGGAATTATCAAATTACAGAGAAAACGTAAATATTCGAAGAGAATGTATTGTATCATTTATTTAAATTATTTTAGGTAATAATAACTTCATCACAACTAGGGGTGGGTGTGGGTTGGATTGGATCGGATCGATTTTTTGCCCAACCCGAACCCAACCCACAATGGTCGGATTAATAAAAAATCAACCCAACCCAATCCAAACATGAGTTCAAACCCAACCCAACCCAATCAAGTTTCGGTCGGGTTTGGTTGTGTTGAGTGGTTTGGGCTTTGATCCAATTAAATAAAATTCTTAGAAAATTAAAAAATTATGCCCATAAATCAACTATTAACTCAAATAAATTATGTACAATATAATAAGCTCAAATATAATAAATTGAATATTTGCTAATAAAATTAAAATATGTTCAAATTATATTTGAGTTTTATCCAAATTAAAAATGGATATAAGATTCTTGAAATTTAAATGGTCTTATATTTTTAAAATTTTGATTGAGTTGGGTTGGGTTGGGTTTGCCATCCAACCCATAACCCAACCCTCACAACCCAACACAATCCAACCCAAATAATTTTTTTTTATAACTCAACTCAACCCAATTTTCATCAAAACCCAACCCAATCCAGGTTTGGTTGGGTTGGGCGGTTTTGACGGGTTGGGCGGGTTGAATGCCCACCCCTAATCACAACTTTGATATTTGCATCATGACTTAATTGCAATGAAGGCCTTCAATTTTTGCTCCTTTAAAACTTATGTCAATAACTTTTTGTATCACAGTCTTATCGTTAACATTCAATTACTCAACACTTCTTATTTCTGAATTATTTACAAAAAGAAGAATAAATTTTAAAACAGAAAGAAATGGAGCCATTGAATTAATAAAAATGGATCAAATTCGCTCCATTTAGATGATGGATTCTATTCGCTCGATCTCTCCATTTAAGGATTTCTTTTATTGATCAAAATCGGTGGTACTTTTTTTTTTAATTCATGTTTTGTCTCATTGATTTTTCTAACAAGATTTAACGAGACAACATATGACTCGAGTTTTGATAATTAATTGTCATTTTTTCCTTTGTTGATATTTTTGTTCCATTGAATTTTTGTCAAATAAATATTTTAAGGATAATTATATTAACACTACAATTTTACTTTTTGCCCCATAATTTAATTGTTCTTAAGATTCTTAATATTTGTTCATTATAGTATTTATGTCCCCAACACTTTTTCATGGCATTCTCATCGTCGAACTTTCCATTAATTAACAAATTTATATTAAATAACAGTGTATGTCCAAAAAGTTTGTTCAAATTGCTTAAAAAACTTGTAACATCGTATTTTTGAATAATAAATTAAGAAATGCAAAATAAATATTATTCCCTCTTTTCAAATAAAATGTAATGAGAATATTTTGACATAAATCATCATGAACAAGATGTATTAATTAAAGAAAGTTGAAGATAAGAATTCGACAAAAAAAGTTAAGAAAATAATTGCTACATGGAGCAAAGATTGATGGTCATAACTGTAATTAAAATATGGTGAAATATGCTATTTGTGAATGATTGTTATATCTATGCCGTTCTAATTATTAATAATTGAAACTTGCTTTTCAATAAGATATATAAAAGTTTTGAATCTTTTCAATTCTTTTATATAGTTCTCTGTTTTCTCTTAGTTTGATAATAAATACCTATTTTTAAAACTATTTTTATTAAAAATACTATTAAGAGAAAATGATTATGGAAAACTCAAGGAATCAAAGAAGGATTAATCTACTTAGCCAGATTGATTTACCTAATGATTTACCAAGTTATGTGTTGGCACAATTATGGTAATTGATTTTAAAGATGATGTGATAGGTAAAGTGATGGATGTCTGTCAAGTGTATTATAGGTAAGTCAGTCGATAAATCAATCTGATAACGTAGCATGGTTCATCGAAGAAACTAGAGAATTGATCAATAAATAAAGACGAGCACAAGAATTCCAGTTTGTTTATAACAATGTTTTATTTTAAAATTATTTTTAAGCTTTTTGCTGTAAGATTTATGCTCTTGAGCCCTTTTTTGGAATAAATTAAATATATATTTTATGATAATAGTTTTTTAAAGATTGCGATGTTAAAAAGTATTTTAAAAAATTGACTTGTGTATAAAATTATTTTATGAAAGAATGATTGGTTAAAAATAAATTTGAGGAAAAAATAATTTTTTTAAGAAATGGATGCAAATGGGGCTAAAGGGTGTTAGTTGGTGTTTATTTTGTGGACGCTAAGGGTCCGTTTGATTGACAAACCCAAATTTCAAGAAGTGGTTGCTTAATTATCATATAGATGTGTGAAAATTGTTTCATTCTTGTCTAAATTTTCGTGATTTTCCTTTTTTTTAGGAAAATATTTTTTTGGCGTTTAATTGAGAATCTATTTTTCCCCGTTACCACACTTTCAAATATTAATTAACTTTCAATCGTTCACTCAAATTTTTTGAATTTATTTTCCATGAAAAATAATTTTTTGATAATTCAATTTACTGGAACTTATTTTTTTTCCATCCAGATTTCATGGTTTGCTTGCAGGTCCTTATTTGAGTCTTATTATTCAAAAATTATTTTTTCTCAAGCTCCTTTAACCACATATTTTATCAATAAAATAATTTACAAGTAAACTATTTTTATTTTCTATTTTTTTATCACACATTCTCAAAAAAATCATTATTCCAAAACTCATTATTAGTAAAGAATGAGGTTCAAACAAGGGTGGTAATATGCCATATATGAGACTTCTTAATGATAGAGACTTCTACACTAAGAGCAACTCCAATGCATTCTGTCAATTGGGAAAAAAGAAGTGACAAGTTAGCAAATAGACTGAATTAGATAAAAATGTCTCTTCAATGCACTCCGTCAATTACAATGTCAAGCTGACGTGGCTGGAAAAAAAATTGACAATGTCAAGTACTTTGTCTACAAATTGACATTCCGTCTGACCTGATGAGTCAGCATTTATTTTTATTTAATAATTATTTTAATACTAAATAAAGGGTGGGCGATTCTGCACAATTAATTCAATTCTCCAAGAATTCGGTCAACTAATTTATTTCACGTATATTTTATCACATCTCAGAACTAAACATTCAAACAAATTCAAATCTATGCACACATAGAAAATTAGAACTACATTCATTCACCTGGTCCTCTATATAAACCCATTAAAAAAATGGATGAAATGTATGCCTATAAAAGATCATCTACGAATTTAAAAATAAAATAAAATAAAAGCTCACCTACGACTTTTCAAGTGGAGGAGGAGATGTCAGTTTAAAAAATTAGTTGGGGATAAGAATACGTTCAGTTATTAATTTAAAATTGAGAAAAATGTCATGTAATCAATATTTTTGAAATGTCGACCTCACCAATGGAGAGCAAATTTTAGTTGACTCCATCAATTTATCAACATTCTCTTGACCTCCATCTATTTCATTGCCACGTCAATCCTAATTGACGGAGCGCATTGGAGATGCTCTAAGGATAGCAATAAGAGGGGTTTGATGAGGGATGTCATTCTTGTTCTTGCCCTGCAAGGGATTTATCATTCCCGCTTAAATAGAAATGGGGCATAGATAAGTCGGTGACTCAAAATTAAAGATTGGATAAAGTGTAACCCACACCTTGAGGGCCCGAACCGACCCTACTCAGAGTCATTGGTTCTAGATGTAAATCGCAGGTTATGCCTCCTAGAGCAAGTGTAGATAACACTCAGTAACGTCTCGCGGAGCAAGGTAACCCCCGCTTGTCACAGGGAACGAATCCATTATTCAGCCGTAAATTCAGTCGTCAAGATTAGAACCCTGAATATGACTGGGCTGGGCACGTTATCTGCCAACCCCTTTACCGTTGGGAGATGTGCCCTGGGGCAAGATTAGATATATTCTATACCTTGTTGGTAACTATGGTTGCATGGCGTCAAAAAAAAATCTTTTCATTGGGTTGGGTAAAAAATATAGAGCCGAGGCCCATTATCAGGCCCATATTAGTTGCTTTTCTCTAAAAAAAACTTGGTGTTCGTAAGTAATACCGATACGCATAAGTGAATCTTTTTATTTTTATTTTTTTTTTAAAGAAATTTAGGCCTGGTTCCATATGGTTTTGATTCCCAAGGAGCTGAACCAATAACCGATGGATCTTTTTTTAAGAGAAGAACCGAACCGAAACCCAACCGTTCGGTTCTGGTTCTGGCTTCAATTTTCTAAACTAAAATTTTCAAACTTAAGCAATAAAGCGATGGTAGATTCCAGCGGATAAGAGTCGTAAGACGGTAAGGTCATTGATCTTGATAAATATGCGAATACAATAGTCATATTTGTCCTTAACATCAAAATATTCACTCCCTTTCAGACCGTAACATATCTCCTCATCCGCGTGTATGTACTCTTTCTAAATATTCTTTAATTTCTGCCATAGTTCTCCACATTTTCAGGGAAAGTCGCACAAGTCCGGAAAATCTTTGAAAACAAGATAACAACTATTTGTAAGATGGAAAGTGAAGATTTATTGATTGTTAATTCTTGAAGAACTAATAACTGAAGGCTTGAAGCTGAACGACGGAACAAGTGACAAACAAATGATTTTGGATCTATAGTTTATTTTTTATTATTTGTTTTGCTTATAGTTATTGTAATATTGAATAAGTCAATAGTTGTTGGGTAATTGATAATGACTAATGGACCGAATAACATGCATTAAAATTAAGAATTGATGATATTTTTTTTAAATCAAAAAAATAGAAATAAATTATGATTCTTGGTTCTGGTTATGAACCAAGAACCAAATCAGAATCGAAATCGAATGGTTCTTAATTTTTAGAACTAGAATCATTTGAAATTTTGAAATAATCAAATCGAACTAGGACCAAAGAACCGCCGGTTCCGGTTCCCAGGCTTAAAGAAATTTGAAAATATGATTTCTTCAATTTTGTGCTGAAGGTACTCTTCTGAGGTTAAATATTTATTGAAGAGCCTTGTTGTGGAGCCACGATTTATTGAATTTGAGGAATTGGGTACGTTTTGATCCTTTCTTATGCATATATTTATGATTGTGTTGATGCAGATGCAGCCGTGACCCGTTTGAATGCTTGTGGAAGCTTATTGCATATTTTGATGGTATGCGGTGTACTTTTACAAGTTGAAGGATTCATTGATTAAAAAAGTTGGGATTTATATTAATAGGTTGTGAGCTATGAATGTGGTGGAGAAAGCAAATATAATTGCTGATTGTTGGTAGGATTCACAAGGCTTATTTCAAGTTTTGAGTTCTTGTACTGAAAAGAGGTTTGAATTACCAACTGTATCCCAATTCCCACTGTGTAAAAATAATTCGAATAGGGTTTCTGTTTATAATAAGTGAAATGAAGATAAACAGTTTTGTTTAATTATGAATATGACTAGCATTTTGATAATTGGTTGAATTTCTTGTTATTTTTTTTTACCGAATTGGTCTAATCTTGCAATAGCTTCTGAGTCTCCTATCTTCTCTTATACATGTAAGATGAAAATAGGCTTATATGATAATTTACAATAATAAGGATCATTTGTTTGTAGATCTTGCAAAACCCTCTTACTGGATGAAAGTTGGGAAGGAAAGAGAGAAGGAATAAAGCAATATTATATTCCCCTGTTAATGATTTGGCAAAAAAAAAAAAAATTTAAGGTCCACAATTTTAACCCCTCTAAATAAGAAGATTCAGAGGAGTTTAATATATTAACGTCTGTCATATTTCAGAATAACTGATATCATATTGAATGTATGAAAAAAAATAAAAAATAAAAAAATCAGCTACCTTCTCTCTCTCTCTCTCTCTGAATTCTTGCATCTTTCCCATCCTTCCTCTACCGAACAACTTAAAGCCAGGAATAATAGTCCTCATAGAGAATATGCTTAATCCTCCCTTTCTTGAATAAACTGTGAGCTAAATTCTCTTATGCTGGATCGAATTTTCTACCAAGACTTCCTTATAAATTGAGATCAAGCAACTGAGCTGCTCTGCCATAGAATACAGTTTTATACCATTCTAGGGCCATCTGATCAACTCATTTGTTATCTTGTCTTCAGATGTCCTCAACTTTCAAGTTTCATGTCAGAGGCATTGCCATCAATCAATCTTCTAACATCTTCTTTGATTTGTACATCTCGATGTCAACGAGAATCCACATCCTCGATGTGTTTCTCCTCTAGTTCAAAGTGATTTTTAATCTCCAGGAGTGGGATTCTCATGTCATTGGCTTGATTTTTGTAACGCCCTGAGTTCTAAGCACTCGAAACGTCACGTCATCCTTTCAAATTGTTTTTCGAGAATAATAATTTTGTGAAAAATAATTAAAATTCATTCGCATTATTTTGTAAAAACTGACTCCAACTATCAATACTTCAAATTTGAAATAAAAATTGAGCAGAAGTAAATTAAAAACTCAATTTCATTTAAAAACTCAATGGATATTCAAATGTTCAAAAACAACTTGAAAAATAACAAGGAAATTTGAAATCTCAAAATTGAACATGTTAAATCAATTGTCTCAAAACATATTTTCTAATTCTTCAAAGCCACCATCACGTGCTCCGTCATAACTCCGAAATCTGAAAATTTGTAAGTTTAAAGAAAGGGCGAGCATTTCATAGAAATACTCAGTATGTTCGTTCAGCGCAAGATTAAATAAACTATATCATAAATAATACACATAATTATGCAATTTAAGTCATAAATTCTCATAACATCATGCTTAAACAAGCAAATAATTGTCGTGCCCGGAGGCAAGTAGTCTCATATCCGAAGATAAGTAATTGTCATGCCTTGAGGCAAGTAGTCTCATGTCTGAAGACAAGTAATTGTCATACCTAGAGGCAAGTAAACATCATATCCGAAGAGAAGTAATCTCATGCTCGAAAGCAAGTAACATCATGTTCGAAGACAAGTAATTGTCATGCCTGGAGGCAAGTAAACATCATGTCCGTAAACAAGTAATCTCATGCTCGAAAGCAAGTAACATCATGTCCGAAGACAAGTAATTCTCATAAATCACATAAGTTAATATAGGAATTTACAATAGTAATTTACTTAATATTGCGCAATTCAAAGAATTTTTTTTTTTTTTTTTTTTGAAGTGTGAACCTACTTTAAAAGTATTATCGAGTTTGTTGAGTGGGAAAACGTCGATCTTCAAAACGTCCAAACGCCTCGTCTAGCTAATAAATAAAATAAATCTTAAACTAGTATTTTGGGATTCAAATGTTTTAAAACGAAAGAGTTTTTAAAAGAAGAATAAATGTTTATGGTTTAAATTGAAAATTAAACATAGTTGGGATTTTAAAAGAGTTGGGACTGAAATAAATAATTTTGAAAACGATTGTGCTAACTCATATGTTTTAAATATCTTGGGGACTAACTAATTTATTGTCAAAAGTGCAAGGTTTGAATAAAAACACTTTTAAAATATGGGACCGAATTAAATGACTTTCAAAAGATAGAGGACTAAGAAGCAATTCCTTAAAAATCTGGCGTTCTGTTTGTATTTTATTTTGTATTTTCATTTTCGGAAATGTTTTGTGTTTTGTGTTTTCATTTTTGTTTTCAAATTTGCTGAAAACGCGTTTGGTTTGTCATTTCTGAAAACTGTTTTTGAAAATGAAAAGCTGGAAAACACGTTCTGTTTGAAATTTTGCAGAACACTATTTAAACTATTTTTAATTAATTTGCTTGCAGAATACTACTAACTCCAACTCAAATTTTCTTTCACAGTACACTAAAAATATGGTTACATGCAACACACTAATGTGAGTATTAAGAGTCTATATTAATACAGCTTGGTCAGGTTCGGTATTTGAAAACTCTACTTCTATTAAAATCCAAAAAATGCAAGTTTTTTCAAAACCACCAGAGTCCATTTATCATTGCATTTTTTGAAATATAACAACAAGAATTCTCATTTAATTTTTTTTTGTAATGTTGATATTGAATTCAATAAAACTTTATTTAAACTAAGTTCCAGGTTAGGATAATTCTAAAAAAAAAAAAAAATTCTTTATTTAGGCTTATTTTCAAGCTACGATAATTCTAAAAAAAATAAAAAAAAATAAAAAAAAATAAAAACTTTATATTAAGCTTTGTTCTAAGTTAAGATAATTCTATATAAAAAAAAATTCCCAAAACGCGTTTTCCGCGTTTTGGACATTTTTTGTCGAAATACACACAAAACGCCCAAAACGATATTTCAGGCGTTTTCCGTTTTGTGTACAAATTTCTTTTTTGTTTTCCAAAATGCGTTTTCGAAAATGGTAAAGAGAACGCGTTTTTAGCGTTTTCGAAAATAAAAATAGAAAACGACCTCAAAACAGCAAAGAGAACAGGGGTTAAACTTTTAAAACAAAATATATTCAAACTCTCTCTCTCTCTCACACACAATTTCAAAAAATCTCTCTCTCTCTCTCTCTCTCTCAACACAAACAGAGGAAAGGAAGTGGAAAGGTAGCGCTCGGGTGACACCAATCCGACGGTCACCGACAACGAAGCCGGCGGTAGCGCCGCTGGTACAAGTTGGCAGTGGGTGTGTGGTAGGGTGAAGGAGGAAGTTTTTGATTTTCGTTTGTTTTGGGTTGCGAAAATCGTGTCTTGAGCTCGCGGTTTGGGTGGTTTCCCAGCAACATTCCGGTCGAAGCTTCAAGGCAAGTTGGGGGTTTAGTTTAATTATTTGGTTTTGAGTTTTGGGTTTTATTTTGGATTTTGATTGGGATTTGAAGTTTGGGTTTTTCTTGGGTTGTGCAGCCGCGGCTTGGTGGCGGTGCTGTTCGACAATGGTGATGGTTGGTTTGTGGTTTATTTTTTAGGAGTTCTTTTTGGTGGTTTGTTGGCAGTGATATGGGTATGATCGGGTCAGGGACAGAGCCCATATGGGCCCAGTGGGGGCCTTGGCCCCCACTGATTTTTTTTGTTTTTTGAGTCCGAAAAAAAAAATTTGAGTAAAAAAAAAAAAAAAGAATTGACATCTTGAATTTATTTCCTTTAATCTTAATTCTCTCTCTACAATCATTATGTTTATACAAGAAGTAAATACAATATTTATTACTAGTATCTCTCACATTGAAAGTTTACATTTACTTTTCAGTTATATGTATTTTCTTTTGTGAATTACTAGTTTACACTGGTTAGTTGTTAGTTAACTTAGTTTAACTTTTGGTTTGTTCTTCATAATGTCAATCATTTTGCTTCAAAAAAATTTCGAGGGCTCTGCCTCCCACCATTTGAAAATTTTGGCCCCCACTCAATCGAAATTCTAGCTCCATCCTTGGATCGGGTTGTGGCTGATTTGTATTGGTGGAGTTTTAGGCTCGGTGGTGTAGTTGGACGACAGCTGCGGGTTTGACAGTGGTGTTTCATCTTTTCGACGATGGCTCAGCGGTGATTCTGACATTGAGTTTAGTTTGATATCTGATGGTGAAGGTGTTGGGAACTCGGGTTGATCTACTCACAAAAATTGATTTGTTGTGATTAGATCATCCTGTTACAGGATTTTCTGTTCTATGTATTCAACTTGGAATAAATAAGTTTGCACACAAAATGATTTTGAGAAAATTACCCTTGTAGCGTGATTTTCATCAACTGCTTCTTGATTCCACCAAAGTTTCAAACCCTCAAACTTTCCCCGGTGTTCTCCAATGGCAGCTATGCAGGTGTGTGGTCACCTTTCTCAAGACCTAGGTTAAACTAGGATTAGGGTTTCTTTGTAAAGAGAAAACACACACTACACACTTTAGTGTGTGTCTCGCCACTTTTCCAATTAGGTTAAGAAAAATAGTTTTAGGAGACTATTTGTAATCTCTTTACACTCCAAAACCCTACCAGGCCTAGTACCCTAACTCAGGCCCATTTCTGCACAGCCCAATACAGGTAATAAACCTGTATAAACACATTATAGTGAAGCCACCGAGGAAACCTGATCGGAGCCAATTAAACTAAGCTCCAATAAATTAATTATGACCCGATCAACTCTTGATCAGTCAAAATTAATTTATTAATCACGTTCTATTCCACTAAAAGAACGAGATTGCACTCTTAGTAAAATTGAAATTACTGAAACAACTAATCAATAATTATATCCTCTGACTTATCGTTCTTACATGTTACCCCCGTCGATCAACTCTAATATTAGCAAGTTAAAATGATCAAAATGCCATTCTCTGAATATTCACAAATTCTCAACTCTCATCTTCTATCTGACAGTTCGATGTGATCCCATCACATCATAGAATTCAAAAGTCACTATCGAATTACTGAGCTCAGATTCAACTGTCCACCAGAAGAACCAGTGAGATTATGATCATACCTAAAAGGTGACGGATTCCATAATACGAATATATGTTCCTCGTTAGTTCACTTTAATTTCCAAAGTACCGAGATATTGATCAGCAATTGATCTCACCCATTGATACTTCAAAGAACTTCAAGTTAGTAATCGAAGTCTATTATCCGATTAGGATTAAGGTCCCACGTACAATAGTCAAGTGAAATTAAACTTGTATGGTCAATGTCACAAATTAATTTCACGTGGTCCCGTCCAATACGTTCCAAACGTACTTTCAATTTTATTACCAAAGTCAAAGATAGACTTTAATAAAATCGAGACAATCTTATCAAATTAAATTGTCCATATTTATTTACTGATCGTGAACGTTAATTTTAGATCGAATTACAAATTGAATTTTTCTGTGTTTAACAACTTAAACACTCAATCTATAATATTAAATCTACCCATGGACAAACGCAACTTCATATTAATACAATCAATTAATGTTTTATTTCAAATGTCGTGAATTATACTCTATGGGAATTTATAATTCCAACAATCTCCCACTTGCCCTTAGAGTATACATGAAATATCGAATCATCCATCTTGTCAACATCATCATTACACTAATGATTATGTTCTCAACCAAGATAGTAACTCATTTCGATGTAAGTCACGGTTGTATAACAAACAATCCAAGATTGTGTTATACCCAACCAATTAACCACATTATCTCCCAACTATATTCCAATTTTGACGACTCTCGAGAGTCCTAGTCAAATCAGATCTTAATTAGTTTTAATCCATCAGATCACAAACTGAATAGATAAGCAAATATTTACTCATTTTCCAAAAACGCTTCAGTATATGCTTTACCTCTATTCAATGATCTGATCCTGGATCAAACTAATAATCACCAACAATATCCATAGCATAAGATATGACCTATCTAGTACAAAGTAAGGCTTCCTATAGCCGGAGCATAAGGAACCTTCAAGACTTCAATATTGCAAATGTAGATTGTATCTTATTATTACATGAAATTTGAGACTATTCTATTCCATTTTTCTCCCACTTCGAAAAGTACGGACGTCTAGAAAAATAGACAATCATCTACAAGTCATTCAAGTCTAATTACTGGTACCAACTACTATTTAATGAAAATACTCTCACACATAAGTAGAGTGTTATTCAAATAAATAGTCGCGAAAACTGTCTCATCTTTCTGTATACACAAGTATACTTAAGATATATCAAGATTTTGATCAAGAACATGTATCACAATGGTTCTATCAAATTCTATATTCCATATCTTGAACAATTACCCAAATCCAAAGTTGGAAACTTGTAAGTCATGAATTTTACTTTCATGGTCTTTAATATGAACTCATCAGATTACACTTTGTAAATTATTTCCTCAAGATGCATTCAAGAAACAACATCTTGACATCCATTTGTCGTACCTCATTTTCACAATGAACGACAATGAATAAAAGATCCAAGTAAACTTTTGCATGACTATTGGTGAGAAGGGTTTCACAAACCCACAACCATAAGCCTTGCACTAACGTAAACCTTTCCATCTACCATTCTTTTATCATCTTAAAAATCATCACACCCTATAGGTTTGACCCCATTGGGTGCGTCTACAAATATCCGAACTTGTTGGATTACTAGGAATCTAATTCCGATTTCATATTCACCTTTCATGATTTCAAGTCTATAACTTCTACCACTTCCCTAAATGAGGAGTTCTTGTCTTATTTCAGTAGAGACTGTCTAAAAAGACTCTCCGTAGAATAAGCATCAAGAAGGTGGTCTTACAACCCTCCCACTCCAATTAGTCGCTGGAAGTGTATTTCCATTATGTCCAAACAGAGTCCCTTCCTCTCCTCCCACTACTTGGTATATCCCTAATTGGGATCAACCTCTTCACTGCCTCTTTATGAACATAAAGAAGAGACAGAACAGTGAGAACAACTTCGACTACAACTTTTAGTTTTTCCCTGTCCATTGGGATCACCAGGCAAGAATAGTGGTTGAACCACTTGCCCATTCTCCCACTAGGATCAACAACCATTGGTTCCGTAGGAAGTTCCAAATCATCAAGATTAATTCTATACGGAAATCTGGAATCAAGTTGTTTGAACCACGTTCTAACATCTCATCCAATAGAATTTTACTTGTTGATTTGTATTCTTCTATATGCCTTATTCTCTAAGAAAGCTACATTTGTACTCAACAAATATTTTCTTGACCAGAGGATTATAGAAGAAATAATTTCTAGTTTCTTTGCATGCCTTATAATCAAACCTTCATTGTTGCCTACATCTCGTCAATCCTTGCTTTCAGCTAGTGTGCTAAAATTCCCCAAATCTGAATGTGGTGTAGACTGGACTTGCACCCATGCCACAACTCTAGGGGTATTTCAGGAAACGAATCAATGGTACTAGGCTATGAAGGAACCTGACTATCTCAGGTATACATTCCCAAATGAAACTAGTAACGAGTATAACTCATCATTGATTCGGTATTACCTTGTTCTCCTTTTCCGATAAATGGTTCCTAAACTCATATGAGAGATACACAAACCTCGATCAAATCGAAGTATCTCGATTCTCTTAATTACTTCTCAACTTCTGTTCAAAATTCTAGAAATTCTTCAACATTTCAGATCAATGAGATATTAAGTATAGAATCGAGATCTGGAGTGATCATCAATAAAAGTGATAAATTACTCGTACTCTCTCGTATCTTGAGCACCAAAGAATCCACATATATAGAAGTGTATTAATCCCCAAACTCTTAAGTCCATTTAATGTATAAGGACTCTTGGTTATCTGATCCTCTAAACAAGATTCAGAAAACAATATAGATTCCAGCTTAGATCCTTTTGAGGTCCATCCCTTACTAGTATTAGAATCGAGTTTTGGATAAGTGTGACCAAGCCTAAGGTCTTAATCATTTTACCCACTAAATAAAATTTAAAAGTCCACATAGATTCCACCTCCAAAATACTTAGAGGCTATCTTTACCAGTCTTTCAATCTTATTTAGATAAATATGATTATCTTAAGATCTTATCAAAGAGTTCATTAATACAAGGAGTCATATATCCCTTATCACTTGTAGTAATATTACACTTAGAACCATTTACAAGGCTTTGAGATTGTTAACCATTTGTCTCGCAATAATAAGAGCATTATTTAACTTAATTCCAACTAATAACTGGAGATTAAGTGCTAAATAATTCCGCTCAAATAATAAAGAGACAAAATAACAATCAAATTGTTTCGCAAACATAAAAGCCCAACGGCTCTTTCCATATTACCGTACCCGTGCTTATCCTTATAGTATACTCTATCTCATTGTGTCATTTGGTCACCTAGGACCATATTGCAACAACTTGCAATAGTGATTAGTTACTCTAGAATCTATAATCAAGATAGACTCAATTACTAACCATAACACAATGAATAGAGTCTTACTCCATTATAGAGTTTCCAGGAAAGGCTACTTCCTCATTAATCTTATCTTTGCTCAAAAGCAAAAAGGTTAGAGGGCCTACCATACTATCCATTGCTTTAAAATAATCCCTTATCTGTGAATAGCTTACATTGAACCTTTCAGGGACACGTTCATCCTGGTGAATTTAGTCCACACTGAACCGCAAGAGATCATCTTTAAAGATTTCTCAAGCATTATGTCACATGAATCAATGTTTGCAAGTGGAACTTCCACCACGTTAAAGTGACCAATCATGTTTTACCAAATGGTCTCTTGTAAAAACGTGATCGGTTCATAAGTAGAGATATATTATAGCTTGATAGCATATTTTGTATAACTTCATAATTAAAATGTTTAAATTATCATAAATACCCTTCCATCAAGAAAATAAATATGGTATCCTATTTTGATGATTTTATTGTGAAGTACTTGATATGAGAATCAAAACTATGCAATAAACCATCTCATCAAAATAATATCATTTTCATTGGAAGATTTATGATTACTATTGAACAAGGTTCTCCTAGCACAAACAAATGTTATAAGTGGAAAGAATTATAACGAGACATGTTGTAGTTTTTGCCAATTAATTGGTGATGTCTAAACATATAACTAGTTGTGGAAATATGACATTCAAATAAAATACACGAGTTGCATAAATGGTGAATACTTTCATATATGATGCATGAATAAAAAATTATGCACAAGTAGACCCAAAACTACTATAATATGACAACAACCTAAAACCTCAAAATCTTAAACGCATTTCTCTATAGGAGAAATAAATGTGATTTATGGTTAGGCTGGGACCCTCCCACTAAATTAAATATATCCAGCATCTCATGCAATATTTAATTTATAGTCGTTAAAATTTGGCCATCATTGACATTGTTTGGATATTCTATAGGAAGTCCTCGTGATGTCCTTGATTTAAGTGTATAACCCCTATATTGATAATATTTTAAGTACCAAATTAATTACGTCACCTATAGGGTAATCATGATTAATTCACACTTAAAAAATCATCACCTAATTGGGCACAATCTAGTAACCAAAACAGCGCAGCCCTCCTATAGGGAGACTAATTAGATTAGCACGAGTCATACATAAATTTTTACTAATAGGCTAATAGGGGAGGCCGTGGGTTCAAAATATTTTGCACCCTCGCTCATTTAATATTTTGAACTGTTGGGTTTTAATTTAATAATTATCAATCAATTTTAACTCTTAAAATCGATTTAATTATTAATAAATATATTTATTTTCTAATCTAACATTTAGAAAATAAAATAAAATATAAAACAATGCATGACAGTGTAGTACCTAGAGCGGTGTTTATGCGATCTACATGACATGTTATTTAATGACATTCATTCACAAATTATTAAAGCAATAAATAAATAAATGCAATAATAAAACAAATATGAACATAAATTATGGCCAAACCTAGACACAAAAATTACAAATTAATTAAAGAGTCTATTGAGCCACAAGCTGGCCCAATTCTTCAATTCCCATTTGTAAGTGCCCAGTCCAAAACTGCAAACCTTCAGTCTTCAGTCCAAAAGTACAAACCTTCAGCCTTCAGCTCAAATGTCAAATTCCAAATGCAATGATCCAATTAAATATTCCAGCCCATTGTAAAATTTAGTCCACATTTCATTGGCCCAGCTAAATGATTTAGCCCATATTGCAATTAATTAAAATAGACCAATTTTATAATTTCTGGACCATATTTAATTTCACCAAAATCTAGCCCAAATGAATATTGAGCGTTCTAGTCCAAAACCAGAATGTGGCCCAACTGATAACTTCATGGATCCAACCCAAATTGAATGACCCATCTTCTTCACTTTTGCATGGAGTAATAGAAACCTAAAAATGAAGAAATCCAGCTGCCGCCTCAACCCATCGTCGGACGTTTTGTGTAAGAAGAAACCACCACATCGACTACATCAGCAGCCCCCTTCTACTGGCACCACCGCCTCCATCCTCAAGCACAGCCGCTCCAATCACTAGCAGCGACATTGAGACCACAGCTACGTTGTGGCACTGCTGCAGTCGCCTTCTTTGCCATTCGTCGAAACTTCACTGCACCAGTCACCGAGAGGGTCACCCAGTGGTACGATCCCTGCTCCCACGACCACAGACAACAGTGCTCAAGGCACCGCCGCACGTGCACTCGCTGCAGCGACACCCCCTGGTGTCATGATTTCTCGCACAGCTGCACCTGTGCTACCGCTATCGCTTTAGTAAAGGAGAGACGACGACGCCCTAAGAAGCAACCATCGACAACTGATCGTGGCGGTAGTACCCACGGTGCTGCTGGCTGCTGCAAATCTTCAACAATATTTCGTGAATTTACATTGCAAGTCCTCATGCTTTGGAGATGGTGAAGTTGAGTTCGAATTCTGAAATTGCAGCAGTGATCCTCCAAATCCGAAACTGCAGATTCGGTCCTTCAATATAGAAACTCTATTATCTGGTCCTCTGACTTACAATTACAATTGGAATTACACAAAACCTAATTCTATTGCAAAATCAAAATCAAAGGGGAAAAACATGGAGAAGTAATCCACCCCATTTGTTACATAACTCGATAATACAAATACAAGAATTTACCACAAAAATTCTATGGCCATAAATTTGTTCAAACAAGAATATCATTCATCCAATAACAAATAATCACATAATCCTAACACCGCTCAACTAACACATGCATAACAAAATTATTAAATACATAAAACAGTATTAAAAAGCTGACGTTCTAATACCAATTGTTGGGAACCCGGGTTGATCTACTCACAAAAATTGATTTGTTGTGACTAGATCATCCCGTTACAGAATCTTCTGTTCTATGTATTCAACTTGGAATAAATAAGTTTGCACACAAAAATGATTTTGAGAAAATTACCCTTGTAGCGTGATTTTCATCAACTGCTTCTTGATTCCACCAAAGCTTCAAACCCTCAAGCTTTCCCCGGTGTTCTCCAATGGCAGCTATGCAGGTGTGTGGTCACCTTTCTCAAGACCTAGGTTAAACTAGGATTTGAGTTTCTTTGTAAAGAAGAAACACACACTACACACTTTAGTGTGTGTCTCGCCACTTTTCCAATTAGGTTAAGAAAATAGTCTTAGGAGACTATTTGTAATCTCTTTACACTCCAAAACCCTACCAGGCCTAGTACCCTAACCCAGACCCATTTCTGTACAGCCCAATACAAGTAATAAACCTGTATAAACACATTATAGTGAAGCCACCGAGGAAACCTAATCGGAGCCAATTAAACTAAGTTCCAATAAATTAATTATGACCCGATCAACTCTTGATCAGTCAAAATTAATTTAGGCTCTGTTCCTTTAGATTTAAATGGGAAATAAATGGAATGTAAAGTGTCAAATTAAGGAATTGAAATTATTTGTTGATTTATTTGTGTTTTCTAGGTAAGATGTGGGGTTAAAAATTGGAGAGAGAAAATGTGAATTGTAAAAAAGTGGTATTGTAAATTGTGTAAATTAAATTTGGGTAATGATTACAAATTAATTTTTGGCCGAACAGGCCCTTATTAATCACCTTCTATTCCACTAAAAGAACGAGATTGCACTCTTAGTAAAATTGAGATTACTGAAACAATTAATCAATAATTATATCCTCTGACTTATCATTCTTACATGTTACCCCCGTCGATCAACTCTAATATTCGGAGCAAGTTAAAATGACCAAAATGCCCTTCTCTAAATATTCACAAATTCTCAACTCTCATCTTCTATCTGACAGTTCGATGTGATCCCATCACATCATAGAATTCAACAGTCACTGTATTAGTGAGCTCAGATTCAACTGTCCACTAGAAGAACCAGTGAGATTATTATCATACCTAAAAGCTGACGGATTCCATAATACGAATATATGTTCCTGGTTAGTTCACTTTAATTTCCAAAGTACCGAGATATTGGTCAGCAATTGATCTCACCCATTGATACCTCAAAGAATTTCAAGTTAGTAATCGAAGTCCATTATCCGATTAGGATTAAGGTCCCATGTACAATAGTCTAGTGAAATTAAACTTGTATGATCAATGTCACAAATTAATTTCACGTGGACCTGTCCAATACGTTCTAAACGTACTTTCAATTTTATTATCAAAGTCAAAGATAAACTTTAATAAAATCGAGACGATCTTATCAAATTAAATTGTCCATATTTATTTACTGATCGTGAACGTTAATTTTAGACCGAATTACAAATTGAATCTTTCTGTGTTTAACGACTTAAACACTCAATTTATAATAGGGTAAATAACTTGTAACAATGTTTATAAAATTTTATTATAATAAATCAGGTCATTAGAAACTATTTAACAAAATCAGGTCTTAACAAAAAAATAAATAAATTAATCTTCCTCCATAATTGCAGAAACCAATCACTTCTCTCTCTGTAACTATTTCTATTTCTTCTCTACACAAATATACAAAGATGTGTGTATGTATGTATGTATACAAAGCATCTCACCATTCTCAACTCAACCATCATTCACCACCTCTTTCGCCACCACATGTCAAGCCTTCGTTGCCGCCACTTTCTCAAGGCACAACCTTTGCCACCGCTAAAATATCCCCCACTCTCTCTCCTTAAAAAACCTACCCCAACACCTCTCCCTTCTTCATTTTGTGCTCTTCACTGCCCTCATTTTCATGACAGATGAACATAACTTGCAGCTTTGACTAAATGTAGGGGAGGACATGAAGATCGACATGCGGGCTGATCGCCTGGTTCGAGGAGAGGATCTGGATCGAACACTTGGAAGCCTCGACCTTCGTGTGTGGTAGTTGTTCCACGTCATCCGAATACCCTCGATTCCCTCAAGATCTATCTAGAAATTGAATTTGGGGGTTTTGGAATTGGGGTTTTAGGAATGGAAAATCGAGAGAGAGGCCCTTGAGAAGGGGAGAGATGAATGGGAATTGGGAGGGAAGAGGGGTTGCTCCAAAAGAAGGGAATCAAGAAACAGAGGTGAGTACATGAATTGTGTATTGTATGTAATTATTGGTGGTGGTGGTGGTGGTGGTGGTTGGTGGTGATCAATGGTGGTTGTGGTGATTTAATTACAATTGTAACTAATTATAAATTGAAATAAAGTTACAATTGTAATTAATTAGTAGTGATGGTTAGTGGTGATGATTTTAGATGGTTATTGTTGGAGGTGATCGATGGTGGTGGTGATGGTGGTAATTGGTTAAAATTGTAATTAAAAATTCAATTATAACTAATTACAAATTGACATAAATTTATAATTGTAATTAATTACAAAATTAAAATAAAATTACAATTTTATTTCCAACGATGGTTATAGTGGTGGCTAATTACAAATTACGAATTACACTAATGTTTTACTAATTCATAAGTTACAATTGCAATTAATTACAAAATTGAAATAAAGTTACAATTGTAATTAATTATAAACTAATAACAAAATGTAATTAAGTTGTAATTGTAGTTGTAATTAAGGTGAATGTAACTAATTAAATTTTTTAAATAATTCAATTAATTTCAATAAAAAGATCTGTCATATTTTACAATTTTATTAGTTACAACTGTAATTAATCGAAACATTGAAAGAAAATTACAATTGTAATTAATTACAAAATCTGATTATTGTAGTTGTAGTTAAAATTACAATTGTAACTAATTACAAATTTGAAATAAAGTTACAATATATATTTTTGACTGTGGTTATTGGTGGTAGTTGGTGGTGATTGTTTTAGGTGATGGTGATGGTGGTTACAATTATATTTAATAGTAAAATTGAAATAAAATTACAATTGTAATTAATTCTAAATTGTAACTAATAACAAAATGTAATTAAGTTGTAATTAAGGTGAATATAACTAATTCAATTATTCTTAACAAGAAAATATGTCATGTTTTATGAATTGCAACTTAATTGTAATTAATTAGTTAGTTACACTTGTAATTGATTACAAAATTGAAATTAAGTTACAATCGGCGCATAAAGTCCAGAGTTTACACGTTTGATTTGCCTGATTACCTGATTTTGGTAATATGTTTTACATTCCTAAAATAACTTTCAAAATGCTTGATATTAAAAAATAAGACCCTTCAAGTTTTGTATTTGTGTACTTGACCCTTTATAATATTAAATCGACCCATGGACAAACGCAACTTCATATTAATACAATCAATTAATGTTTTATTTTAAATGTCGTGAATTATACTCTATGGACATTTATAATTTCAGGTTCGAAGGCTCGTTGTGTGTGGGTTGAAAAAGTCGGCTGTGAAGACATAAAGATTTCTCAAGAACCTTTGTAAGTGTAACCAAGAGAAGATATGCCACATCCTATAAGTGAATAAATGGACCATGGTAGAACAACAAATAACTTGTTGTCACTTGTCATCTAAGTTGCCTAACCCTGTGAGGTAGCTGACATTTGATTTGTGGACACCATGGACACGTTGACTGCGCTGAAATAAGTGCTGAAATTGCCCGTGTGAATAATCAGAGGCCCAAGAAACTTTAGTGCAGTGCATAAGTTGTGGTTTAGGGTTGGCCAGTAGGAAGTGACATCACAGATCATCAGATAAAGAAAAATAAAGATTTTCTAGATTATTCAAGTGAAGAGCTTGGATTGCCCTCAGAGAGGGTTGTAGGGAAAAAAGAGAGAGAATGAATTAAAAGAATAAAAATCGCATGTTATGTTTATACAGTTTTCTTAAATCGAATTTATCGTTTCACTAGAGTGTACGGAGTTTTGATCGGTATTTGATTCCTAGAGCTAGGATATAATGGGTCCTCAATTGATGTTGCACTACGTTAACCGCCTACGAACTAGCTGTATTTGAACTCTCACTCACAAAACAGAAATGGGAAAAAGAAAGGACGAAGAGGCTATTTGCTGGATTTTTCTGTTCCCCCCCCCCCCCTTGAACGTGGTAGAAACTCCAATTTATAACCAAGAAAAGGCTGCCACTCATTAAGGATGGCAAAAAAACTCATTTCAACTCGAACACGATGGGGCCCTAACCCTAATGGAGCGAAAAGAAACTGCTCACGGGTCGATGGGACGGGTTTGGGTTTAATTTCAATTACCCGAAACGGGTTTGGGGCGGGGCAGGTTTTGGTTGACCCGCCCCGCTAATTTATTTATTTAAAAAAAAAAAATTTAATGCAAAGAATACAAATAACACACTTGAGTGTGTTTGATATTGTTTAAAATGAGTTTTTTTTTTTTTTAAAATGAATAGTGATTTTTAGGAAAAATGATGGTTGAGATTTGGTTGAAAAGTAAAAAATTGTGGGCTTGACTTTTGATGGATGGTTGAGATTGAATACTGTAGAAAAATGAGAAAAATTTAAGGGCAACCAAACGAGAGCTTTCAAGATACAATTTCTTGCTTATGATAACATCTTTGATTCTGTGATGATTTGGGTATTTGATTGTTTTGACTTTTACTTTTTTTGAGTGGGAAAAAAAGTTAGAAACTTGAAGAAAATTATATTTCAAAAAAAAAAAAAAAAAAAAAAAATTCGGGACAAGGCGGGGATGCCCCCATCTTGATACCCGCCCCGCCCCGCCCCGTTTTGATTTAACAGGTAATGGGGTGGGTATGGTTTTGATAATCTATTCATGGGGCGGGGGTACCTTCCCCATTACTATCTCTACAATTTCCAATTAATTTGGCAGTTTTCCAAAATAAATCTAGCAATTAAAAGGCATAAAATCTTCATTCAAACAAAAACAAAACTATTGAAAATCAGCATTGAGTGGTAAAACTTGTGCTGAAAGATGAATGAAAATTTGCGAAAAATAGAGACTCAAGATGTGTGTGTGTGTGTGTGTGTGTGTGTGTGTGTGTTGAGAGAGAGAGAGAGAGAGAGTACAACGAATCAGTTCTGCGCAGGATTGGTAGCGTTTAGCTTTGAACCTTTTCTTGTGAAAACCTATCGGGTATTACTATCATACCAGTGGTTTTGATGCCTTGAACTGTTCTTCCATTTTTGTAAATCAAGACAATAGACCTAACATAGGACCATTCTCGACACAACATAGTTCTCAAAGTTGTGCTCATTTTAGCCATGAAACATGTTGTCTGGTTCTGCAAGTGTTTGTTCAAGGATGTAGCATTCCTAATCCTTATAGAAGCTGTTGAGACCGTGCTCAAAAAGGAGCCAAATGAATCACCAGCAAGGGCCCAATAGAGGCTCAATGAGCCTTGGCCCATGACTAAAGCTTAGGGTATCTCCTAAGGCCAACTGCTGAGGTGGAACAACACATGAACCTCTTTAACCGAACTGGTTTATATCTAGCCGAGGTGCTCTATGGTAACGCCTCGGACGGGTGATGGGACAGCGGACGGTGTCAGAGATGTGTGACTTTCCCCTGTTGACTGTGGCTTGACGAGACATTGCCTTTTTCAAGAATGTGACAGGCGTCCATCCCTACCAAACGTAGCAATGATTACTGCAAGAAAGTAAGATCCTCCTCTCCAATAGTTAGGGTAAATACACGTGTAAAGTCCACCACGTGTCTCCATTCAAGACCATAACTTCTCATATAAATAGAACACTCCCTCCACCAAATAAAGGGTTAGCAATCCAATACTCTTAACTAAATATTTTACTCTCACTCTCTTTTCTCTCTTTTACACAATTATATTTCCCGCACTCAATTTATATTCGCTTGAAATGAGCACTACTTTGGCATCGGAGTGCAAACGGGAGCCACTCGGCACCCTTTGCAAACTAATTGTTTGTCACAGTGCGCAGGAGATCCACGTGTTCAAGAGGGAGGAGCTGAGACGTGTTGGTCCAAGGTCCAGCCGGATTTTGTGGTCAACATTTTGGCACCATCTGTGAGAAACCACACTTCTAACCACGAAAACGCGTGGTAAAAAGCTACATAAAAAAAACCTTGAAAAATGGTGGATAACCTCTTGGAAAAAAGTGAAGAACTACAAGAACCCCTTGAAAAAAGCTTGAAACTTTGAAATATAAGTTTATTAACCTTGAAAAAGGCTTGAAACTTTGAAATATAAATTTACTAACCTTGAAAAAGGCTTGGAGTTTTGAGATAAAAGTTCACCTATCTTTGAAAGAAAATATAAAATCAAGAAACTGCTATGAACATGAATGAAAGTGACGATGATGTTAACCCTCGTAGGAGTAAAGATGACCAACGCAGGGAGGAAGAGGCTCCCCAGAGGCCTCGTGAGAACACAAATGAGGGGGTGGCCCAACCTAACCCTCCACGTCGGCACCTGAATCGCTGCATGCTGCGAGATATGACTCGCATGGCAGCCTTGATGTTGGAAATGCAGAAACAGCAGATAGAACAAACTGCTACGATGAATGCCTATATGGCTAGAGGGCATATCATAAACGAGCCCATGATGCCCCCGCAGTACTCGCAACCGCATTACTCACCATATGATGCGGCCATTGCCTTGTATTTTTATCAAGATCCACAGGCATATGACGAGGTGGAATCTGTTCCTTTCAACAAAGAAGACCCGGTGCATGAAGCACCAAGAGAACAAGGTCAACCCCCTATTAACCATAGGGAGGTTTCGCCCCCAAAGTCTGGCAGCGTATTTAGCCGAATAGGGGGATTATTCAAGGGCAAGGGAGGAGGCCGAACTGATCAAGGTCGGCACAGTGCAGCTGAGCCTAGAAATAGACGAGAGCGACGGGCTGAAGAAGCCCCTTCCCGGAGCCAAATGCCTAGAGATAGGTATGACACAGGATCGGAGAAATTGAGCCCCACACATGGGCCTAGAAATAGGCGGGAGAGGAGAGCTGAAGTAGCTCAGACCCAATCTCATGGTGGCCTTTCGACCTTTCAAAGGCCAAATTACGGCAGAGCTCTGCTACCACAGGGGTGAGATTACGTTCAGCCGTCCTACGACCAATACCATGACTAGATGAATTCCGACCATGGTGAGAACAGTGAATTACCGTCATACGAGCTGGATGATGAAGAGGAAATAAGCCCCTTTAATGAGGGCATCCGAAAGTGTCTGGTGTCCCATGACTTTGAAATGCCAGAAATAACAAAGTACTCTAGCAGAGGTGACCTTGATGATCACCTGTTGAACTATCGCGCTAGCATGGAAATAGTCGGAGCCACTCCAGCACTGAAGTGCAAAGCCTTTGCTTTAACCCTTGAGGGAAGTACAATACGATGGTATAAAAAACTCCCTCCTGAAAGCATCCACAGTTGGAGAGATTTGAAGGCAGCCTTCAAAAATGGCTTTGTTTCCTCCAGGCCCGGCCAGCTCCCACTCCAACACCTTCAGGATTTAAGGCAAGGAAGGGAGGAGTCTTTGAAGAGCTACCTAGCTTGGTTTACAGAAGAAATGCACATTTTTCAGAATATCACCGATGCGGAGATATTTCCTGCATTAAAAGGAGGCCTAGACATGACAAGCATGTTTTGGAGGGATGTCCGAAGCAGAAAGTCGAGGGATTACAATGCCCTAGTAGATCTGATGAAGGAGGAAATCGTCTCAGAAGAAATGGCTAGGGCCAGAGATAACCATCCTCAAGAGAGATACAATATTGGATACCCCAATGAAGCGAACCATAGGAAAGGAGGTAATAAGGATAGGTTCAGCAGTAACTGAAGTGGCGCGCGACGTCCATTTCCGGGAACCGGATCCCCAACTTGCATTCCAATGATCCTGCCCCGAATCCTCCCACAACTCATGTAAGAATGGAAGGTAGCTGAAGTGGAAAATAGCATATGATTGGGGCCTATTGTGCGTACCACAGGTATTATGACCACGCAACGGAGGATTGTAAGGAAATCCACATGTTGGCGGACCAAAAGGCACACGGAAGGAGGGGAAGTGATTTCTCCCCTGACAAAGGAAAAACGCAAAGGCCAAGTAACCAAAAGTTCAATCGAGCTGATAGGCGAGCTCCATGGAAAAACCCGACGAAAGAAAGGATTGACGGTCGACAAAGAGACAAGGGCAAGGATCGGAATAACTCCCCAAAAAATGCTAAAAATACAAGGGAGCCACCTATGCCTACAAATGAACCTCCGATTCGCGAGATTGATACGATATTGGGAGGCCCCCTTCCAGGTGGATGCACCAATAGCCCGCTAACGTGAATTATCACATCCATTCACATCCTGTAGGGGTGTCCCGGAAAGAATCTATCACGTTTACCCAGAATGACGCTATTAGGGTACATTTCCCGCATAATGACGCGCTGCTTATCCAAGTAGTGGTGGCTCGGAATGGATTGTCACGGATGCTGGTGGATGACGGTGCCTCGGTAAACGTGATTTATGGACTAACTTTTGATAAGATGAGGATTAGTACCCCCCACTTATTCCGGTCCCGGATCCAATATATGGATTCACTGGAGATAGCATAACCCCCAGAGGATCCATAACTCTTATGACGAAAGTAGGGCAAGCCCCCACTCTCTCTAGGATACCCATAGAGTTCTTAATTGTGGACAAAATTTCCTCCGATCACGGATCGATTGGGAGGCCAGGTCTCATTGAATTGGGGGTTGCAACTCATACGAAGTATATTTGCATGAAATTCCCCACGAAGCATGGTGTAGCAACTGTCAAGGGAAGCAAAACTGAATCACATGCCTGTTATACAAACGCTATCCGAAAATTTCAAGACCGGAGCTTAAACATGATTAGTGATGTGGAAATGGCCGAGGCTGCTCCAGACCCTGAAATATTGGGTGAAGGGCCCTCAGAAAGTGAAGATGTCACAATGGTGCCGGAAGAGGATCTAGTAGATCTGGACCCAAGAATGACCAGAGACAGTTGCTCCACCCCCAGCTAAATGACTGGAATGCTTTGGTGTTGATCCACTTGATCCAATCAAGGAGTTACAGATTGGATTAGATTCGCCAGTTGCATACAAAGATCAGCTGAAAAGCTTCTTGCTTGAAAATCTTGATGTATTCGCATGGAAACATGATGACATGATCGGAATCGATCCTAAAGTGGCCTGTCACAGACTCCAGCTTGACCCAAGAAACCCTGGGCATAGGCAGAAGAGGAGGCCGATGAGTTCTGAAAAATACGAGGCCTTGAAAGAAGAGGTGACGAATCTGTTGAAAAATGGCTTCATCAGAGAGTCCCGGTATCCAAAGTGGGTGTCAAACCCTATTTTGGTTCCGAAGTAGAATGGGAAATTGAGAGTATGTATTGATTTTTTGAATTTAAACCAGGCATGTCCTAATGACAGTTTCCTTCTGCCTCAGATTGATCAATTAGTCAACTCTACAGCAGGGCATGAGATGCTGAGTTTCATGGATGCATACTCCGGGTACAACCAAATCCCCATGCTAGATGAGGAGCACACTTCGTTTATCACGGATAGGGAGCTCTATTGTTATAGAGCCATGCCGTTTGGTTTAAAAAATGTCGAGCCACCTAACGAAGGTTGGTAAATCGTATATTTTCAGAACAGTTGGGAAACACCATGGAAGTATATGTCGATGACATGCTGGTCAAAAGTATGGTCGTCACAGAGCATGTCCGCCACTTTTCAGAGGCCTTTGACATTTTGAGGAAGTATCGGATGAAGCTCAACCCCACGAAATGCGCTTTTGGGGCAGTGTCTGGAAAGTTTCTTAGATTCATGGTGAACAGGAGAGGGATTGAAGCCAATCCGGATAAAATCAAAGCTTTGCTAGACATGCTCTCTCCTCGGAGCCCAAAATAAGTGCAAAGCTTAACGGGAAGAATTGTGGCCTTAAGTCGATTCGTTTCTAAGTCCACTGACAGATGCTCGCCATTTTTTAAGGTCTTAAAGGGAGGAAAACGATTTCAATGGCCCCCGGAATGTGAGCAAGCCTTTTCCGACCTGAAATCATTCCTGGGGCAGGTCCCTCTATTGTCTAAACCCAAGATCAGCGAGCCGCTTTCCCTGTATTTAGCCGTGTCAAAGGAGGCTGTTAGCTCAGTATTGGTCAGAGAGAAGAATGGGAATCAGCTTCCGGTGTTATGTAAGCAAAGTCATGCAGGATGCAGAAACACGATACCCAGACATGGAAAAACTTGCTCTAGCACTGGTCACTGTGGCTCGCAAACTCCGCCCCTACTTCCAGTCACATTCCATCCATTATGTGCCTCGGACATCTATAAAAGGTCAGGCATTAGCAGATTTCATAGTTGAGTTCACACATCCACCCGAAGTGGAGATGATTGATAACACGGATAATAGCCTTGAGTGGAAATTGTTCGTTGATGGATCCTCGGCTGAAGGAAGATCCGGGACAGGGATACTACTAGTAAGTCCAGAAGGATACAAATTGCACAGCGTGATTCTCTTTGGCTTTAAGGCCTCAAATAATGTTGTAGAATATGAGGCGCTCTTAGCTGGACTGAGGCTTGCAAAAGCTCTGAAAATTAAGTCAGTAGTGGCAAACAGTGACTCGCAGCTTGTCATAAACCAATTTAACGAACAGTTTTTTGCCAAAGAGTCATCCATGATTACCTACTTGAAGATAGTAAAGGACTTAGCTGCCCACTTTGAAAAAATTGAACCGCTTCATATTCCCAGGGCTGAGAATTCTAATGCGGATGCTTTGTCTAAACTAGCAAGCAGTAAGGACGCCGAGCTCCTCAATATGGTGCCAATTGAGCATCTACTGATCTCTTCCATCGAACAAGGAGTTGAGATTTTGGCAATAGAAGAAGAAGGATCTTGGATGAATCCTATACTGGCATACTTGAAACATCAAACCCTACCAGACGAGCCGGAAGTAGCTCGAAAACTGCAAAGGTATGCCGCAAATTTTGTCCTCTTGGACGATCTGCTTTATAAATGGAGCTATACCTATCCTTTGCTGCGATGTGTTGGGCTGAAGGAAGGACAATATATAATGGAAGAGATTCATGAGGGCATATGTGGAAACCACGCTGGAGCGTTATCACTGTCTCAAAAAGCCCTAAAATAGGGATACTTTTGGCCAACTATGCGAAAGGATTCCCATAACTTCGTCCGCAAGTGCGATAAATGTCAGAGGCATGCAACCATACCACATCAGCCGCATCACAAATTGAGAAACATGCAACTAAACCCAGAGGTGCTCGTAACAACTGCTTCGCAATAGTGGCGATTGATTACTTCACCAAGTGGGTCGAGGCGGAGCCCCTGATGAGGATTACTGAAGCCAACACTACCAAGTTCATCTAGAAGAATATTATATGCAGATTTGGGATACCGCACTCCTTGGTTAGTGACAACGCAAAGCAGTTCAAAAATAGAGGTATTGACGAGTTATGCGGGGATTTGGGAATTTGTAAATTATTTTCATCTCCACATCACCCACAAGAAAATGGGCAGGTCGAAGCCGTGAACAAGACCATAAAGAATACTCTAAAACGAAAGTTGGAATAAAAAAAGGACGCATGGATAGATGAACTCCCACAGGTGTTATGGGCACTTCGGACCACCTCGCACACCGCCACTGGGAAAATGCCTTTCTCTATGGCGTATGGATCCGAGGTGGTATGTCCAGTTGAGATTGGGGTACCTTCTCTTCGTCAAATCCATTATGACGAGGCAGAAAATGAAGAAGCACAAAGGGAAAACTTGGATTTCCTCTTTGAAAGACAGAGTGATTCCCAAATGGTGATGGCCAGGTACCAGGAGAAAATGACCCGCTACTACAACAAAAGGGTAAAAGGTCGGCACTTTAACATTGAGAATTTGGTCCTTAAGAAAATCCTCCCCTCTACTCAAAAATCAGGAGTAGGGACTTTCGGTCCTAATTGGGAGGGACCTTATAACGTCACTACCAAGGTAGTACCCGATACATTCATGATTGAAGACCTTTCTGGGGTCCCCTTGCGCAACCCTTGGAACACTGATCATCTTCGTCGCTACTTTCAATAAAATTAAGTTCCTCTTGGGCATGTAATTTTTTTTAGCAAGATTCAGTAGTGATTGAATGATTGCTAGACCCCCACATAGGTTATGAAATTTTGCAATGAGTTACGCTAAATCACATCCAAATCTCTTCGTCAAACATGGCTGATAAGTGTGTTTTACACACTTATTTCGTTTCTAAATCGACAATTTAATTGAAAAATTGAGCGAATTTCTACTGATAAATTGTGTTTATCTTGTACAATTAGGTACAACCTCAATTGGAAAGAAAATTGACAAGATTGGAGTGCAATTGAACTAAAAGAGGAGAAAATTCGATGTCCAAAGACCTAATTGAAAGAAATCAAAAGTTTGGGGACTTAATTGCAACATTTCAGAAAGTTGAAAGACTGAAGATGCAAATATTTCAGGGTTGTATTTGTAATAAAAGTCAAAATTTGAAGACTAAATTGAAGAAGGACAGAAGACGAGGGACTTTGATTACAATTAGTTTAAAAGAAAAAAAAAAGAAAAAAAAATGAAGATAAGACAAATTATATATATATATATATATATATATATATATATATATATATATATATATATATTATATATATATATATATATATATATAAGCATGGGTTTTACCCATGCCTTTAGTTGTTTTGTTGGCGCACGCAATGTGCCTAGCAAAACTCAACAGATTCTTAATCTGTAGTCCACGCGATCGCGTGGACAATTTTCGGCCCAATTTCGATTTTAATTTTCTGTTTTTGTTATTTTATATTAAGGTCATGTTTGGTTCGAATTGGACGCGTTTTTTGGACCATTTTAGGTCTAATTTTTGTGAGTATAAATACTCTCCTTTCTTAACACCAAAAGATCCCAATTTTTTTATCTCCAAACCCTAGCCTCTTCTCCCATTTTTCTTCTTCTTTCTTTTCTTTTCTTTTCTTTGTTTTTGCTTTATTTTGTAATTTAGTTTGTAGTTTATTTTTGTTTCCATGTTACTAGTTTCCATTGGATCAAAGAAGCAAAAAGTGAGGTAAAAATTCAAAACATTGTTGAAGGAATTTTGGGGCAAAAATCAAGGGAAGTGATTTATTTCATTATCTTGTATTTTTAATCTTTGATTTCTATATTTTGTGATTTATTTTTGTAAACCTCAACTTTTGTGCAATATTTATATAATGGACTAGTTATTTTATGTTGTAATGATTGATGTAGCATAACTTAATTTAAGTAATTTTAATATTTGTTTATTAATTTTGAGCTTATTTCATGTGTGTTTTTTATTGAGATTATTCCATGTGTTTGATTGATCACCAAATATATGTTTTGTGAAGTGTATGATAATCGAGAGATATTATGCATTTTAGACCAAATAACAAATGCTCTAGGTTTTTGTTAATGATAGAGATATACCTTAAATCCTAGATGATCCATTAAGCTATTTTCACGAAGAGTTAATGCAATTTATTGTGTTTTAATCGATATAAAGATATAGTAGGTTAAACCAATTGATTATGGTTAATTTCACTCGAGAAATGTAATTAGCTAAATTTGGAAAATCGGGTCTAACATTGTAAATGAGTAATTTATTAATTTGCATGTGTTGAGAAATTACTTAGGCGATGGTTAAATGAAACCACGAATCCCAATCACGTTTTTCTCAAAGATTTTCAAGTATTTTTTATATTTCTATCTTTAGTAGATTTTTAGTTATTTTCCAAAATTCATCTTTAATTGTGTGTTTTATTTATTAAGATTAAATTAACTAAAGTGTAGTCTAAAGTAAACATTCCTCGTGGGATCGACAACCCGAACTCAAAAAGTCCACTTTATTACTTGTACGCGACCCGTGTGCTTGCGATACACTATTTTGAGCGAACAATGGCAAATGTTAAGAATGGTAAAACTGTTTTGTTCATGAGAAAGTATCGCTCTACCTATGATAATCAAGCTATAGTCAAACAATAACGGTACTATGCTTGAATTTCATAAACAAGGGACTTGTAAGTCCACATCACGCTTACTGCGTCTTAAATAAAAGTGATAAACCGCCAGCAGCAGTTTGCGTAACTAATAATTATAGGAAGATAAGATCACAAGTGCTAAAAGGTATAACACGAATATGATCGAGTGTTTATCAAGTCAGACCTAACCAGTAAGCATGAATGTCTTAAGCTGCTTAGGTCTGAGGGACTATCAAGAATACAAAAGCTGTTTAGGAAGTTCACATTCATACAAACAATGTCATAAAAAACAAAATATTCCTGCCATACAAATGTTGAATTGTACAAGATAATCAAGATATTGAGCCAATGAAATAGTTACATCCTTAATCGCTACATTTCAATTACATTTCAAAAAATTGAGAAATATGTAATATACAAAATAGAAATAATAAATACAAAAAATGATCATTGAGGGGGGACATCTTCTGCAGAGTTTCTGCCAGGCACGTCCAGAGAAGGGTCAGCAGGATCATCAAGGGAATCACCTTTATCTGTATCCTGTGGTTCGGGGTACAAGACCTCGATGGAGGAGAGGTCCAAGGTAGGAAAAACTTCCTTTACGTCCCCCAAAGCCATCCTGACCCCTATATTTCCAAAGACCCTCTGCATGGCCTCCTATTCAGGCGTCTCTTCAAAAGTGTCTTTGAAATTCTGGATCGCCTCTGACACCTTGGCATTCAGAGCTTCTTCCACCCTTGCCGCAATAGTCCGCTCCAAAACCTCCGTGATCCTGGATTGCATGTGCCATTCCAGAGATGCAAGATCCTCCTCTGCTTTTTTCCGACCCTCCATCTCTCTCTCCAATTTCTCAATGACTGTCGCCACATCAGTTTCCAGCTTAGCTTTAGCCTCATTGGCCACTGTCAGAGCCTAGTCAGATATGGATTGTGCCCGGTTGGAGTCATCCAGTTTCTTGCAAAGGGACGCCACATCTGCCTCGGAAGCATGAAGATCATGCTTAAGCTTCTCATTATTCTCTTGGAGGCATTTGTCCGTTAGCCTATCTTTCGAGGAGGCCTTTCGGGCGATGGACAAATGCTCCTTGAGGTCATTGATTTCCTTTAACATCTTGTTCGCGTGGCGAAGGGAAATTTCAACCTCTTTCTTGTCCCGTTGTGCCTCAAGAACGGAAGACTCCACTTCATTAATTAACGTCAAAGCCTTAACATTCATGGCCTTGGCCGCAAGCAGTTTCCGGGCCGGTAGGACACTTGAAGAAAAAGCATACCAGCCTTCTGTCCACAATTTACTTGTGGCTAGCGCAGCTTTGGCAGGCGAAGAGTCAGGGGAGTCTAGGAGATTGGAATCAAAGTCTACATCTCTGGGAAGGACGCTGGCTTTAATTCGAGTAAGCTCATAAGCCACTGCCTGTGTCACCTCATATTGAAGGCCCGGAACGGATATCTCAGGCTCCTCAAGTGGGTCAGATGATTCTGGCGGAGGAGGAGGGAGTTTGGAAGAAGCCTTTGTACCCCTTTTTAACCTTTTCAAGTGGATGACTTCCTCCTCCGAAGCTGAATCTGTAATGTCCTCAAAAGAAGTGTCTCTAAGTGTGCCCTTCTTGGTCACCTTCTCCCCCCTGGGCCTCCTCTTTCTAACCTTTTTCCCTTCCTTTTAGGAAGGCACCTTTTGGGATCACCTCCTTCAGTCCCGTTGGGAAGTTGGGGGTCAATAGGTAGCAAGGCAGGGGGCGGCATCAGGGCAGGAAAGGCATCCTCTAGCCCTGTAGTAGGCACCTCAGACACTTGTTTAGCCGCCTCCCCATGAAGTGTGGCCAGCATCGATTTCTGTTTCTTTTCCACCTCGTTGCCATGGCGGAGGAGGGGAGGGACCTTCTTAGACATGAGCCCCTTTAAAGAAATTTTGGGGAAGTCCCTGGAACCTGCTAAGGCTAGGAGTGGTTAGTCTTAACAGACCAAAATCTGGTATAAAAATAATAATAATAATAATAATAATAATAATATAAAATATAAATAAATAAAAATAAAATGCGACTTACCCATAGCTCGCATAAGACCGTGCTTGAAAAACAGCTTGTTTTGTTGAATAACTTCTTGAAAGGTGCCTTTGTAGGCAAAGAGAGGCCTCTCCAGCGGTAACTCCGCATCAGAGAGCAAGGTGGCGAAGATTGGCCCTGAGGTAATAAACAGAGCAAGGAAATTCGTCATATTATGAGCAGGAGAGGAGAAACGTGAATAATGCACCCATAGAAAAATAATAATAGCAAATAATCATGACACAAGATGATAGCAGTATTGGTGGTAAATGAATGAAACAAAGTAAAACTCACGCGGGGAGGAAAGAGTTCGGGGAACGGTGATCTTAGGAGTAGGATCCACAGGTGAGCTTTGCCACTCTCCTGTGACCTAGAACCATTGGATCCTCCAGTTTTTTATGGAAGTGGGGTTCCCAGTAATGATGGAAGGGTAAGAGTCTCGGGGAGATAAGTAGTACCAATCTTTCACGTCAGCCCTCACATCCTTGTCCCTCTTGACGGACTTCTTCAAGGTGTATAGGGTGTGGATGATGTTTAGGGAGATGGGAGAATCTGGATTGACCTCTTGCCACACCAGCCAAGTACCAACTACTTGCGTCTAGAAGTTCGGAGCCACTTGATACGGGCACAGGTTGTAGCTCCTAAGTAGTGCCCTGAAGAAGGGGTGGAGTGACAGTCTCATCCCGCATAGAAAATTAATACATAACCTGGCGGGGGGTTGCAGGGTCGACAGGAGGATGTTGGACGCACCAAATTGACCTCCTCGGGCAATCTAAACTTTGAGGGGGTGCCTGCCAAGTCGATACTCAGGATGTCGGACACTATCTCACTATTTTCCCAGGAATTGGGGTTTGGTTCAGAATCCACATGGTATCCCAACACCTTATTCACATAATCCACCCATTCCTCGACTTGGGCGATCTCCTCTCAGATAACCCCATTTCCTCTCTATACGCCCTAAAAGGGGCCCTTGCACTTAAGTTGGGGTCCTGTGGGTCGGACAAAGATCCAGCCGTTCCTTCTCTCCCCATATCTCTATCACATTTACTTCGGAGCTCTCTTAGCGAGGACTCCTCTTCAGCAAATAAGTGGGCCATGTAGGGTTGGTTCTTCTCTTCTTCGCTGTCAGAATCATCCAAATAAATTATACCACTGCATTTCCTATTCCTTCTCCTAATTTGCTCTTTAAAAAAGCTGGAGTTAAAAATCGACACGGACAAAGGGCAGAAACCTCTGATAGAAATCGACAGTGCCACTAACTCCTACGAACCCATTCCCTCAACTCTTTCCATTTTTTCTCACAAAATTCAAACTTACCCAGAGAAGAGCGAAGATACAGAAAAAAGAGTTTTCAAATGAACACTCAAGGGTTTGAAACAAAAAACAAACACAAAACAAAGAACAGTTACCTGAGAGTGATGCGAGAGGCCTGATGCTCCAATGAATAAAACGCCAATAGGGGGGTTTCGGTTGATTGAAGCAAGTAAGCGAGGTCAACACCCTCAAGAAATGCGTTGATGCGTATGAAAAGGAGTAGAGAGATTAGTTCCACAGAAAGGGATTCAGAAACTTTAGGAATAAGGGAGGAGAGAAGGCTTTATAGGAGGGTTCTTTGGCACAGGCCCTTAATTTGTGAGTTTCAAGGAAAATGCGAATAAACTGCATGCCTTGATAAGGGCGATAAGTTAAAGCGCCAACCAACTGAAAAAAAAAGAGAAAAGAAGAAGAAAGGAAGGAAGAAACTATTCAACTGACGGAGTGCACCCCACACGCAGGAGAAGCGCCTCCTTCCCATTTATTCAAGCATTTTTTGGAAACAAGCGATAATCATTTCCCAGCAATAAATGCGCCGTCTGCAAGACATGCTAGCGTCCCCAACTATCACCCTAAGAGGAAGTGGAAATAAAGGTGATTGTTTTTATAAAATGTGCACGCCGCAGAAAATTGCAAAAGTACCCCGTACATCCGAGGCGTTGCGGAATGATTCCTATACAAATCACCTCGGATTGATTAAACGATACCAATAGTATTGAGCACAAAGATGATAGGAAGAATTAACGGCTCCATATTAGTTCCCAGCAAAATCGTAGCTGCTAACCTATGGCAAATTCGATCCGCCCATAAATGACCACATCGAATTTGAGGACTAGTGTTGAGACTGTACCCAAAAATGAGCCCAATGAATCACCATCAAGGGCCCAATAGAGGCCCAATGTGCCTTGGCCCATGACTAAAGCTTAGGGTATCTCCTTGGGCCAACTGACAAGGTGGAACAACACATGAACCTCTTTAGCCGAACTGGTTTATATCTAGCCGAGGTGCTCTATGGTAACGCCTCAAGCGAGTGACGGGATAGCGGACGGTGTCAGAGATGTTCGACTTTCCCCTGTTGACTGTGGCTTGACGAGACATTGCCTTTATCAAGAATGTGACAAGCGTCCATCCTCTACCAAACGTAGCAATGATTACTGCAAGAAAGTAAGATCCTCCTCTACAACAATTAGGGTAAATACACGTGTAACGTCCACCACGTGTCACCATCCAAGACCATAACTTCTAATATCAATAGAACACTCCCTCCACCAAATAAAGGGTTAGCAATCCCATACTCTTAACTAAATATTTTACGCTCACTCCATTTTCTCTCTTTTACACACTTATATTTTCAGCACCCAATTTATATTCGCTTGAAATGAGCACTGACTTTGGCATCGGAGTGCAAATGGGAGTCACTCGGCCCCCTTTACAAACTGATTGTTTGTCACAGTGCACAGGAGATCCACGTGTTCAAGAGGGAGGAGCTGAGACATGTTGGTCCAAGGTCCAGCCGGATTTTGTGGTCAACATAAGCGGCCCGACTTCACACTCACATAGGTGAATTCTTAACTCGACGTTTCACAACAACACTTAAAGGTTGTTAAAAGCATAACTTACCTTGTATCTTACAATCACTGTAAACACCATAGGAATGAGCACAAGGTGAACCTTCTCAATGATTTACATGGATATGCATGATTTTGTTATCTCTTTGAACGTAGATCCTAAGATCTTCATTTAGCTAGGTTCGGTTTCCACCATGATACCTTTCAACGAAATAGGTTGCAAGCACATTCCCCTCGATACTTTTATAACAAGCTCTCGAGTTAACCCTTTGGTTAGCGGATTAGTAATATTATCCTTTAACACGTAGTCTAGAGCGAGAATACCTCATTGGAGTAGTTGTCGAATGGTATTATGTTGTCTTCGAATATGTCGAGACTTACCATTATACATATTGCTTTATGTCCTGTCAATTGCCAACTAGTTATCATAATAAACGCAGAGTAAAGGTACAGGCTTTGACTATCTTGGAATATATCTTCACCAAACTGGTGAAGCCACTTTGCTTCTTCTATTGCTTTATCCAAAGCGATGGACTCTGATTCCATTGTAGATCTTGCAATGCAAGTTTGTTTAAACGATTTTCAAGATATAGCCGCACCACCAAAAGTAAAGACATATCAACTAGTAGACTTTGAATCAAACATATCTAATATCCAATTTGCATCAGCATACTCTTCAATTATTGCAAGGTATATAAAATCATGCAGGCCACCACAGCCGCCACTGAGAGAGGTGGCACCACTACTCCATGATAGTGGCGTCATCACGGCCACCACAGCTACCACTCAGAGAGGTCGCACCACTGCTTCATGATAGTGGTATCGTGAGTTGGCTCTGGTATCCATCTTAACTGCGGATAAAATCCACATTCTTACTTGGTTGGTGGCATCTTGGGGGCGGAGTGTGAAGAGATTCGAGGAAAACACATGAGAGGAAGAGAACTAGGGCTTGTTTCGAGATCTCATTTTTCAGATTTGGGATCCAAATTTGGATTTTAATGGTACCCTAATAATATTTAAAAAAAAAAAAATGAGCTTGGTTGGATGAGTGGTAAAGGCCTCTCGCCAAAAAACTAAACTTGACAAGAAACTCGCTCTGATACCAAATAGAATGTAAAGCGAAACATTGTTGTGTTACTAAGATATTAAAATGATTACAAGCAGGGGTGAACCCAATGTTAGACGAGTGAAGGCATCTTCCTGCACTGGACTTTGGTCAGTTCTTTTTTCTTTTCTTTTTTTTGAAATGGTGCAATTCTGTCTGAATTTTTTTTCTATCAGTCACTGCCTGGTCTTTATTTCTCTCTCGCCTAAAACTGTGCTGCCGGATATTCCGCCTCTCTCCACCAGCAAAATTTTTGGTCGGAAACCTATCGAAATCATCGTATAGACCCATTTTGGAATTTAGAACCAGCATTTTCATCCGTGTGGGACAAATGTAATGGGAGAGAGGGCTTGGGTATTAAAAGTTAGAATTTCATTTTAAATCCTAAAGTTTTGCCAATGATTTAAGTTAGCCCGTAATCTTGCTTTAACTCTCTCTATGGCTTTTGGGCTATGTTTGATTGCTTTATATTTACCAAGAAAATGTCACTTCAAGAAAAATCATTTCCAACTTTTGTGTTATTGAAAAATTTGGCTTAAAAAATAATTTCTTGGTACAACCACTTGAAGCACAAGTTAGGTCATTTACTTGGAAAAAATTCCTCACCATTTTGCTAAGAAAACATTTTCTCATTTACATGAAAAATATTTCTTTTCCACTTTTTGAATCTAATACATCCTTAATCTAAAAGAACAATTAAAATGAACTAAATAATTGGCGCTAAATTTGTAATTTACATCAAATTCTCACTCAAAGTTCCAAACGAGAAATGTGAGATTCAAAACCGTGATTACACCGCCTCTGTTGCCCCACGCATGAGGCTTTGGCCCTATTCGTTAAAAAAAAAAAAAAAAAAAAATCGGGGGCTTCGCCCCCGAACCCCCGGAAGACCCACATCCGCTTACACTGAACAAGAAGAAAGTTTAAATAGAAACGTAAAATATATCATTCCCTAACTATTCTAAACTATTATTTTGGTCCATACAACATTATTTGTTCATTTCAATAATATGTTTATTAGAACATAAGTAGAACTCACATTAGTTTATTTTGATGCTTACCATAAAATTGAATTGTTATACATGATTCTCTCATCTTGTAAAGTTATAGAAAGAATGCGTTGTACCTGAAAAGAATCATCAGAATAATTGTAGGATTTTATAAAAATTGCTCGACTAGTAAAATGGTTTCAAACCTTAATAAGAGGAAGTTTTTCGTCAGCCTTTCATTTTAGTTGCAGTCGAAGTCTCTAGTGTGACGGAAAATATCCAAATCTCCCTGTATCATTATCTGTCATCGCATGTTCCCATTTGCAAAACTGGGTGTATTTTTACTTGGGATGGTATCATAAGAGTCAAGTGACACTTTTAACGGAGATTTAGACTGTTACTGTCATTTAGGACTATGTGCAACTATAGGGTTTAAGCATCAACTTGCTCTAGGGTATCAAATTGCTACCTGTGCAATAGGTTGGGGAGCACTAATGGTTTAATATTGCAGATTAAAATTTCTCTCATGTCATGTCAGTTCGAATTATGGTACCGATATAAAATTGCTATCTGATGCCAGTGCCAGAAAGAGTTAGGTCGAGTTCAATATCCTCATAGTGATCCCAGGTTATCTGTTTGATGATTTTTGTGACAAGAGACTCGTAGATTTGTACGTTTTTAGTGCCTCCATTTGGTGACACTGTTTGGATTATAAATTGATTTATTTATAATTTTGAAGTAAAAAATAATTGTTGAAAATTGGAGCGAGAAAATGTGTATGATTAAAAAGTGCTTTGAGAAATTGTGTAGTTTAAAAACCGATTTATAAACCAAAAAAACCAGTTTACCGAACACAAATCTTCTAGGGTAAATGATATCTAGATATGTTTTCACTTGTATTACGATGATGAATGCATTCTCTTTTAGTATTGAAGATTGCTTAAATCATATATCTGTTATATATATTATATATATTAATTGAAAGAAATAAATAAATTAAATATATATTATATATTAAATTAAATATATATAATATATATTAATTGAAAGAAATAAATAAATTAAGTAAAGTGCCCAAGTGGTGGAAAATGTGGAATAAGTAAAGTGCTCAAGTGGTGGAATAATGAAACATAAATTTTCAGTTTTTCTTCATTAATCCTTGTGGAAGTTATGGTTATGTTTCTCTATAAATTCAATGTATTGTTTCAGACAAAAACATACAGAAACATATTTCAAGCCATTTTTCTTTTCTTGTTCATCTACTATTTATATAAGTTATTCTGGAGTAACTTTGAGAGTTCTGAAATCATTTGTGATTGCTGCACATAGTGATTCGATCGTTGTATCCTGGGAGTGATTGTCCAAAGATGTCGCAGCAAATTACGGCGGGCAATTTCACTTTAGGACATCGTGCTGTCACGAGTCTCGATCGATAAATTTTTATTTACTGAAATTTTATTGTTCTAAATTAAAGTGCTTGCAACTAATTTTAATCAACAATATCTTCAAGTAATCTTAATTGTCTCAAGTTCATGAGAAGCATGGTGAAATTGACATTGCCTTTTCTTTTTTTGAACTTCTTTTTCTAGCATTTAGCACCCCCTTTTTCTTCCTCATATTCAGATTTAAAGGATTGAAGCATGACATATACCCATATTCATACAGAAGCAAGCTGTTGTATTTAAATATTAAACAGGACAGGAATTCTACATCAATGAAATGGAATGAGATTCCTCTCATTCGACGACTTGGATTTCATCCAATGCATAGTTGTTTGTAGATACATTCGCATAATTCACTTTGTTGAACCGCACCACGACTGGGTACCGGGTCTTGGGGTCCTGCACATATATATATCACCATTGGTCATGTCAGTGTTTCTATTTACATACAAGTCGGCTTCACCCCTTCCATGTGAGGAGGGGATCACCTCGGGGGTAAGCCCCGAGGTGCTTTTAGCATTTTTTTTACATTAATGCTACCTGTATATCCAAGGTTACACCCTGAATGACATTAGGGTGAAGTGTCATCATTCCGCATTCTGTCGGGTGATTTTTGTCACCCGGGTGTCAACGAGGGTGTAAATCCGGGTGTAAGTGTAGCATTACTAGTCTATTTATTACTTGAATGGTGTTTTACAAAAAGATATATTCACCTGGTCAACTGCTACAACTGAGCCAAGTCCCTTGTACCAGTAGGACTCCTTCCTCAGAATTCTCACCTGAGATGCCAACACTATCAATATTTTACCCTTAGTTTCGACTGATCAATTCACTTTGATAAATTTGGCCCCTATTTTTTCCCATTTTTAAAAATTTATTTTTCTAATAATTACTTGCATTCAACATTTAATAGGATCCACCATTTTTATCAACTTTTCAATCACATATTCACCATCTTTACGAAAATCTACTAAATACTTAATTTTCATCGAACTACGTAGATATCACAATGAACACATTTGTTACGTAATTCATTTTTAATCTAATCTAGTTTTATCACATCGAGTTGAGTTTATCAAAACATATACACTAAATACAAAGAAAGTTGTCACTCGCCTTTGTACCCCTCTTGGGTCCAATCGGAGATGGCTTTGCCGCTTTTGCAGTTGGGGCTTCACCTTCGGCTGCAGGCGGAGCAGTGGTGGCTGACGGTGCTGCCGCCTCGTCAGTAGCTTTCACAACCAGCCTTGAATTGCTGTTGTTCTTGGAAGAAAAGAATAGCATACCACTCTTGGGTGCACTTATTGTATTGGCTGAGAAATTTGGTGCCACCACAAATCCAGTTGCCATGCTGCTTGTTGCCATATTATCCAACTCTCTCAATTCTATGCTGGCGAAATTTGAACCAATTTTGAGTTTATTAATGAATAATAATGCAATATTTCAAATTAATGGGATATCTTTTTACTGGACAATGATCGATCTAAGGAAAGCTTGTTATCTCTCCAACCACTAGTACGCTGCCATCTGGCACCATATCCCACTGCTTTGGATAACGTATTAATATCATCTACTTTCTTTCTTTCTTTCTTTCTTTCTTTCTTTCTTTTTTTTTTTTTTTTTTTCTCTAACATGTTTCTTTCCTATAAGGTTATCACTGGCACTCTTTTACAGAATTCTTAAGTTAATTAATTTCCTTTCTCCAGTATCAAAGATTCTCAAAGGCTCACTCCGACCAACAATCCTCACAACTCTAGATCACTCAGGATTAACTTAGAAACAGTATGACTTCTAAAAATCAAGTTATGCTTTTATGATATGCATAGGATGTAATGAATTATAATTCACAATATATAAAAAACTGAAATTAAAACATGAAAAAAAAATAAACATAAAACAGAAATGAAGATAATTTTTTAGAGATTTATTAAAACATCTTAAAGATAATACAACTAAGGATTTCCCTTTCGGGAAGTCCCCTAAAATATTTAAATAAAACTTGGGAAGAAAAGTACCTCAGGTGTATTCAAAGGTTCCTATTTACTATACAAGGGTTGTTGAATTGAGAATTTTTCTGGATATGGAGGTTTCAAAGGATTTAAGCAAGGAATACACAGGCTGTAAACTCTTACATTTATCAAATGAAAACGTCTTCCTTATATAGAGAAATTCTAGGGAGCAATTTTACAAAAAAGTCCCTAAAGGAATCTGGAAAAGTAAAGCCCATCCTAAAAAGTTTTCACGCTTCTTTCTTTTGTCTATTCTTCTTTTACAGTTGTCTGTCCTTTTATGACACACGTTTCACCGAAAAACTTCTGGTCAAAAAGGATTGTCCAATCTTGGTCAACTGCATCTTTCTTTATTAAAGTTTTTTGTCTTCTTGTGTCGGCTGTCTTTCTACGTGTTTAGATTATGTTCAGCAATGGAGGAAAATGACATCCCACTGTCTGAATTATTATATCCGTCTCTTTCATGTTCTTCAAAGTCATCATTGTTGCCTTGGCTAGAATTATCTGGTTCTGGTAAATTTTCTTTTTAAGGGCATTCTTGAATCTCTTTTTCTTTTGTTATTTTGTCTTTTGCGAAAATTCTTTCAAAAACTTTGTTAATTGCTTCATCCATTTTTTCTTTTATATCTTTTTCTTTCTTTTTCTTAATAGTTAGTTTCTTTTTTCTTCTTGATGGTTCTTCACTGCTTCCTGTGGATTTCTGAAGTTTCTGAATTTGAGAGAGTAAACGATTAATGGAAATAACATCATCATCTGGGTCTTGAGCGTTTTGGAGAATTTCCTTTCCTTTGTCTTTACTAATATTTTGACTGGATCCTTCTTGGGCTGGGCTTGTGACTAGTTCTTGCGAATATCCTACTAAGTAATCAAATTTTCTACTCTGGCCTAATGTATCACATACACACTTATTTTGGGTCTGTGTAAAATTTTCTTGTTGGATATGAGAAGTAGGAAAATCAACAGTTCCCTGAGTTTGTTGGACTTTTGGCAAGTCCATAGCCAAAAAAGGGGCTTGATAAGTCTTTACCAGTTGCCGTTCGAACTGGACTAGCTACCGACTTATTTGGCTCAATAATACCTTTGTTGGAACTTAACTTAAGACTAATGATTTCTTTCTCAAGTTACGTGATTCTCTTTTGTAGAGAAGTTCTTTCTGAAAGGAGGTTCTGGTTGGACTCATTGATTACTCTAAAATTATTTTGCATACACTCACAATGACTGCAAAAAATATTCTGGTCTCTGTTTGTTGAAAAATCAAGTGGAGGGTCTTGGTAATTCTTTAGGGATGGTGAAACATAAAAATTAATCCCTGTTTATTGTCTGGTTGATTCAAGAGCTTCTTGTAGATTTGTAAAACCTTTGTAAAGAGGATCTTTAAAATCTCTAATGCTATCCAAAACTTCTAACCATGTATGAAAAACTCATAATTTTTTACCTTTAATTACCACATAAAACTTAAACCTTGTTCTGGTCTGATTAAAATGTTCTGACAATGCGTTCATGGATGCAAGGAAATACTTCTGATCTTTTGGATTTTTGTTGTAAGAAATTCATAAATTATCTAAAATATATTTTTCTTCTTTTGAAAGTGAAACGTGTGCACGTACTTTAAATGAAATATTACTACTAGGAAAACATATAAGTTCTTGTGTACCAAATCTCATACGTTCTTGATAATATGGTCTGTTCTAGCTAGATGAAGTTTGGAATGATGTTGTAGATGCATAAGAATTCCCTGGAGGAATTCCTGATCTTGGTGGAGGTCTAGACATCTGTAAACAGTAGATTTAAAATGAGTCAAGATTTTAAAAATTCTTCATTTCTACCATCCTACTTAAGATGTCTGCTGCTTTATTATCTACTCCTTTGATGTGCTCAAATTCTATATTTATTCCAGTGTTTGTAATTCTATCAATAAAATTTAACCATCTCCTTGTATTAATCTTTTTTTAATCTAACTTGAGTTTATTATAAAAAGAAACTATTGCAACACAATATGTTCTTATCATTATTTCTTTTTTAGATATGATGAATAATTCAAAGCTATCTAAAGAATAATTTACAGCTAACAATTCTGCATCTATGCTACTTAAGTTTCCTTTTTCCTTATAACTACCACTATTATATCTACAGATTCTTTCGGTATTTTTGTCTGCATATTTGTTGGGTTTACAATTCAAAATAGCTCCCCATCCTAATATGCTTCCATCTGTTTCTATAATTAAGCAATCCGTATCTAATGGCATTGCTACCTTTGGTAAGTTTCTTATTTTATTTTTTATTTCTTGGACTAATTTTATATCTTCTTGATTAAAGAATCTTTGTCCTGTTGGTGAAATTTTTAAATATAAAGGTCCTGCAATTTTTCTCAAATCCTTAATAAATGGTCTTGCATAGTTTACTAATCCTAAAAAATTTTGAATTTGTTTTAAATCTTCAAGTTTTTCTGAAAATTCTAAAGCTTTCTGAGCTATATGTGGTTGCAATTTAATTTCTCCCTATCCTATATTTACTCCTAAAAAATCTATATATTCTTTGAATAATACCATTTTCTTTTTGCTAATAATTAATCCATGTTTAATAAATTCTGAAAAAACAATCTGCAAGTGTCCTCTATGTTCCCTTTTGTTTTTGCTGAAAACTGAAATATCATCTATGTATGCTACTATGAATTTACTATGTTTATTAAATATACTTTCCATTTTTCTTTGGAAAATACTTGGTGCATTTTTTAACCCAAATGGCATTACTAGCCATTCATAATGTCCTTCTGGGCAAGTGAATGTTGTCCATTTTATACTGTCTGGGTACATTTTGATTTGCCAAAATCCTGATTTTAAATCAAACTTACTGAAAATCTTACAGTCTTGTATTTTTTTTATTAATACTGTCTTATCTGGTATTTTATAAGCACCATCTATGGTGTTATCATTTAGTCTTTTGTAATTTATAACCATTCTACTTTTTCCTCTAACTTTTTCTAAATGTTTTCTAACTATAAAGGCTGCTGATCTATGTGGATTATCAGATTTTCTAATTACTCCTAACTTTAATAATTCTTCTATGTGCATTTTGAAATCTTCTAAGTCTAGATTAGTGGCTTCAATATTTTTTGTTCTAATAATGTATTCTGGGTTTTTAATTTTTATTTCACAAAAAACATTATCTTTTTCCCAATATTTTAAAACATTTTCTCCTAATATTTTCATATTTTCTAATTTACTAATTAAATTTTCAATTTCTTGTTCTATGATTAATGTATTATAAATTTTTTTCATTATCAATAAGTTTTATTGGTCCAAAGTTTTGTTCTTCTATTTCATCTTCTAAAAGTTTTTCTGTTTCTATTTCATCTTTTAATGGTTTTTTTTCAATGAGTTGACATTCTCTTTCTTTATTACAGGGGCAAATTTTTTCTTTAGGGCTTCCACCACACTTCTCAGCGCATTCTGATGGGTAATGTATGGTTTGTGTTGGGGTGAATAATGTATGTTTTTGGAAATGTATAAAATCTTCTGTAATTGTAATACTACTATTGTCTTTTAATAAAAAAACTTAATCATATAATGAAATCTGTTTCTTTTAAATTTAAATGTCTGATCCGTGTAGAATCTCTAGGTAATGTATATTCTATACTTAACCCACAAATAGTTTCAAAACTAATTTTACTATTTGGTCTTAATAATTCTGTGTATGTGTATAAATCTCCATCCATTTGTTGTTCATCTATTGGATTCTTGGATTCTACTATGTATTTGTCTGGAATTAATTTTTTATTTATTATGCAATTACTACATCCTGAGTCTATTAACCCTAAACACTTAATAATGTAGTCTCTTATTCTTATTTGACATTTTACCTTAATACTTTTAAGTTTTTCTGAGTTACACACTACCTGAACATAATTTATTTGTAAACATTCTGAATTTTGTTCTTGTTCTTCAATCATGATTCCTTTACCTTTGTTATTGTTTTCTAATATTTCTATTCTTTTTACCAGTAATTCTTGCATTTCTTCTAGATTTTCAATTCTTCTTCTTAGAATTCTTATTTCAAAATTTTCTATTTGTTCTTTAGTAATTTCTAATTTTACTTCTTCTTTTTCAATTATCCCATTATTTTCTAAACATTTAATACATGCTTCTTTATAACATTCTAAACATTTTGCTCTAAGCTTTCTAGGTGGATACCAATTACAAATAAAACATGCTACATTATCTGTTCCTATATTTTTCTGTCAATTATGTATACAGGTTTCTATTAATGTTTCTACTAAATTAACTTCTTCTTCAGATTCTGAGCTTTCATTATTTTTAAATTTGAAAATTCATCTATAATTTCATAATCAGATTCTTCTTGTTCTAATTCTGATTTGTCTTCTATTGAAATTATGCTGTAAATTGATTCTTTGTCAGAAATATACTCATCTAATTGTATGAGATCTTCATTTGTACATTCAATAAGAGTACTTTTTCTGTCATAACAATTTATCCTTTTTGGGCAAGTTCTTTCTAAATGTTCATTACTATTACAAACGAAGCAACTGAGTTTATTTTTATAAGTTCTATCTGGTTTAAATTTTCTTACATGTCTTTTTCATTTAAATAAGGTTTTATTTTATTTGACTTTCTTAAGAAATACTTTTTCTTAATTGGTCTTTTATAATTTTTCTTAAATTTTTTCTTATAAGGTTTGGAGCTTGAGGCTCCATAAGTTTGTGGAGTAAAAATGTCTTTACAGAACTTATAATCTGTCTTTTTTAGTTGTGTTTGGATTTGTAATTCTACACATTTTCCTTCTAAACATCTAATTACATGTTGGATTCTGTGTCCTGTGCTCCATTTCTTTTCTGGTTGTTCTCTTACTGCTATTAAACTATTCCATGATTCTGTTATTTCTAATCCTAATGGTCCTGGTAGTTTATGAAACAATTTATTTCCTATTTCTTGATTAAATGTGTTTCCTGAAATTGAAGTTAAATAATAATATTCATTTAAAAATTTCTTAACATATTTTCCTTTAGTCCATTTATATAGATTAAGTTGTTCTAAGTCTCTCATGGCCTTTCTTTTTATACTCACGTGTCCTGAATTTGGGTCTGCTCCAGTAATTAATATATTTATTTTATTAATAAAATTACAAGGATTACTTCCTAAATTAACAAGCTGGTCAAATTCTTCTTTTCTTTCTATTTTATAAGCTTCCCACATTGCTTTGGTACTTTCTCCTAAAAATGTTTCTAAATATCTATACATGTCTAAAGGTTCCATTTCTTGAAAATTCCTAATGTAGTGTCCTATAATTGTATTTTTCCAAACATTTATAACATTTGTCCAGGTATGTGGATCATGTGTTGTTATATTTAACATCTGGGCTTTTGCTGCTGCTTGGAATTCTATTTTGTTTTCTAAGGGTCTTTCACTTCCTTTTGCTACATATTTTTTATTTTGTGGGGGTTCATTTTATGTAGTATAGGCTGCTCTAGGGGGAAAACCATCTCCGTAAATAATAGTCTCATGTTTTGTAGTCTTATCAAAAGGAGTTTTATCAAAAGTTCTATATGTACTTGTGTCTTCCATAAGTTATTTTATATAACTATAATTTGTAATATTTGATTTATTATCATTAAACTTTTCTTCATCATTTATGAATCCTATTCTAATATTTTGTTCTAAATCATAGTACAAATATTCATTTTCTTTTATTTGTTTTGAAATATACATTTGATCTTCTAATTCTAGTAATTCTTTTGGTAAAATTATTTTATCAAAATTTTCTCCTATTAATTATATGTGAACATTTTCTTGATATGGTTCCTCCTCTGGTTCTTCTTCATCAAGTTCTTTTGGGATTTGCCTTTAATCTATAAATCTTAAACTTGTTCTACCATGTGCATCTTTATATGTTAATGATTCTCTTGTTGCTATTGGTTTTTCTTCTTCTTCTAAAAATTTATCCATATCTCATTCTAATCCTGCTAATTGTTCTACTCAGAATTCTTTTGGTTTTACCATATGAATTCCTTTACTGCTCATTAATCCTACAACTTTATCCATATATACTTTATATCTGGTTTGTGAATTAAATGAACATCTTCCTAAAAATCCTGTGTATTAATAGATTATCTCCACTATTCGCATCTTCATATCCTTTAGTTTGTATACCTATTTTAATTTTTTCTGAAAAAACTTTAATAGTCATTAAAATGTCTGGATTACAATAAATAATACCATTATTGTTATTCATATCTACTTCCAATTTGACTTTTGTCTATATTATTAAATCTTTCATCATAAATAGTAATCAATGTTTTACATCCTAGACATTTTCTAGTTAAACCCTTTATCCCTATAACAATTAATCCTAAATGAATAAATCTGTAATTTCTTTTTCTGAGTTCTTTTTTAGAATCTTCTGATATTAAGTTTAACTTTACAACTTGGTTACATATGCATTGTACTGATATCTCTCTATCATGTCTAAAAAACCGTGTTCTTGATTCAAAAATTCCTCTATTATATAAAACATCTGGATTAAGTATTCATAAACCATGTGTTTGGAATCTCGCATAATCTTGTTGTGGGTCTATAATTTCTTCTATACTTTGGTTATGCTGTTCTACTCTTCTCAAAATTTTGTCTAACAAATTCATGTTAATTCCTGATGTACTAGATCTGGATGTTCCTTCGCTAATTGTTCTAGACCTTCCTAAGAATGGTGTTGATAAGTTCATCTTGGAAATTTCAATTTTCTTGGTAGTCTTCTTGTAATTTTTTCTTTACCTGTTTTTTCAAGATTTAAATTGCTTAATTTTCATGTTATGGATCTTAAATCACTTTCTATATCTGATGTAGAATTTGTTACCTTCCTTTTGTCTAAAGCGTCAATTTTCTTATGTAAAGATACTAAGAGTGTAATTATCAAGTTATTCTGTTTAATTAAAACTGCTTCTGTTGCTTTTGGAGAGTCAAGATTTGTAATTACTTGTGGTTCTGTATGAAAAGACAAATAAATATCTAAGGCTTCAAGATAATTTCTATCTACTAGAATACTTTCGTTCATTAACTAAGAATTAGCTTTTTTAATTCTTTAACAGATTCTTCTGTTTTAATGATTATCTTTTTTATTTCTAGTTCAATTTCTTTAGGTTTATTAAAATCTAAAATTTTTGTTATTTTTGAAAAATCAAATTTTTCCGGTATCTTTTCTTGTTTGGATATTTTTTCTAAAATAACACAATTTTGATTTTTAATAAAATCTAAATTTTCTTTGATATTTCTTAATTCTGTACTTTTTTGTTTTAAGATGATCTAAAACTATTTCTAAAGTTTTACTGAATCTTTTATTTTCTTGTTCTAAATATATGGAGAAATTTATGATCAAATCTATAATAAGATTCTGACTTGGATCTTCTGAAAACAAACTATGTAATTTATGTTTTGTTTCTAAATTACAGTTAATTATGTTGTTATCTACTGTCTTTGTTTTCCTATTATTACTACTAAGTTCTAGATCTAAATATTCTAAGTTTTTCTTATTATCTATGGCTATGATACCAAATGAGAGGAGGGGTATACCAAAAAGAGAAACTCAGCCAATGGCATAAATGGGTCTATCTTAAAGTTGATTGCAGAGGTCAGCTTAGGTGCAGAATTTTTACTGATCTAAAAGACTTTCACAGTCTTATTTATAATATCCTGTAACTATTCTATATTGCTCCAAATAGAAAGGATAATATTGACTATCTGTTTTTATGATCTTAGTTCTTAAAATCTCTTCAAGTTCTTCTACTCTTTTATGTAAGTCCTAAATTCTTTTATTTTCACTAATTAAATTCTGTCTAAAATGATAAAGATTTTGATGAGGGGTTCTTAGTTTGATTGCAAGATCAAGTATTTTATAATCGTGTTCTAAACTTCTGTCTGTAAACCTTACTTCTCTTTTTATTTCTAAAAGCAAATATTCAAAGTCTGATAAAATTTTTGGAAATTTTTTTTCAATATCTATTTCGTTTGAGTTTGAAGTTGAAGGGTCTGAAGATGAGGGGTTCATAAAATTCTTTTGTTTTTTCAAATTGTACTTTAATCCTACTTAGTACTTTCCTTAGCTTTCTGTATATCTTTAAAGTATTCTAACAAATCACACATTCATTTGATTGGATGATGAAAAAGTAAGTGGTTCGTGGTTATTTTCACCACTCAATGAATGAGTAGCATATCACAATATCTAGGGGTGGGCAAAAAAATCGGAACCGATATGATCGAACCGAAATCGTATGGTTTTAAAAAAATAAAATAGGAAATTGGTTTTGGTTTTGGAACCGAGAACCGATTAGTTGTCGGTTCGGTTCTCGGTTCCGCCTTTATAACCGAAAAATGAAAGTTAGAGCCGGTCTTTGATCCTTGTTTATTTTTTTATGGTCTTAATTAGTTGTCCTAAAACTAAAAATCAAAAGAATTTTTAATTTTTTTGGGTAAAGTGAAAATGATTAATTTCTTTTTATGAAATTTGTTACGTTTCTACCTCATTGTAACATTTAACTTCAAACTTGGACTGAAATTCTTAGTAAATGAAAATCGAATGAGACTAACTTATTAATAAGCGAAATTGTAAATGACCACGATGAAGTTAATTAAATATTTAAGTACAAATATAAAATAATTAATAATAATGCATTTAAAACTCATGATTCATCCCACAAGTTTACTGTATTGCCATGCTCGAAAAACCTTCTGGTCATTTGTTTCTTATTTTTGTTTATGAATATCTTCCGTTTCATGGAGAATTCTATATTTTCTTTGGGTGAAAGGAATTTCGAAATCTTTGATCTTGATATATTCGGTAGAAATTTATTTCAAGTTATTGACTCACTTCCCGAGGCCCGATACTTCTCGATAAGGCTCTCGAAAAATAAGTATTATTGTAGAACCGAATTAGAATCGAAACCGAACCAAAATCGAATGGTTTGGTTCTTGTATGGTTCTTGCGATTCAATGGAACCAAATGGTTCCATTTTACAAAAATCGAAAAAGTATGGTTCGGTTCCGGTTCTTGAGATATCCGAACCGAATCAACGCACACCCCTAACAATATCATTTAAAAATATCTCCAAATAATCTCTTTTTAGAATTACTCTTTTATTTTATTTCTTTAGAAAGTTATCACTACGTGTCATTTCTCTATTTTTCCGTTGGTCTCCAGTTGATTCTGAAGCAATACTTGATAAATAAAACAAATTTATTTGAACTTAATTGAAATTAAAATAATTTTAATTTGAATTAAAACTTGACTTTTCTATGCCCAACAAGAGAATAAGGTTACTTTTAGAGAAACTCACATGTACCTAATTCAGAAATCAAATTTAACTATTTTATCAGTGGTAATTCAAATTTTTAATAATATAATAATATTAAATTAAAATAATTTAATCCTACCCAACCACACATAACATCTACCTCAAACCCTAATTTTCTTCATTTTAAACACAATTTTCTTTTCACCCTCTCTTCACATCCAATCCATTTGTCTTCAGTGGTGGCGGCACCGGTACTCTTTTCAATGATTGTGACGAAGGCAGCAAGAGCAGGTGCCATCCAGTGCGATCTAATCAGCTCTGGGCTACGACATTGCACAATGCGTGTATGTGCAGATCGTTGCCTCGTGGTCCTGCACGAAGTTGTGGTGTGTGCGGTGGGATGTAATGGTGGTGAGATGTACTGTGTGGTGCGTTGGGGTGTGAGGTGTGGTGATGTTGTGTGCGGCATGGTGGTGGTGTGCGGTGTGGTGATTTTGTGCGACATGGTGGTGGTGTGCGGTGTAGTCGTGCTTGTGTGTGGCATGGTGGTGGTGTGCAGTGTAGCGGTGGTTATGTGTGGCATGGTTGTGGTGTACGATGTAGTGGTGGGCGGCAACAATGATGATGGTGAAGGTGGAGTGGGGTTAGAGTAGTAGTGACTTGGATAGTGTTTGTGATCAATTATAAGTGATAAGCTATGACCAATTAATAATATGTGACAAAAAATTTTGTGACCGAGTAATAAGTCACGATTGATTAATTTGAAAATTTGTGATCGATGAATCTAATAATTTGTGATCATGATCATAAATCTTATGTTATGGTGGTTTTAACATATTTAATTATCTATTTAATTAATAAAATATATTCATTTACCTATTTTATTAATAAATTATACATAATTACCTATTTTTATTAATGACCGATTTTTAAAATAGTTTTTTAAGTTTGTCGATTTTGAAAATTAGCCTTTAAAACTTTGTAGTTAAAGACATTTTTTTTCTAAAATTCATTTTCAACCGAAAATTTGATCAATAAAATAATTTACAAGTAAACCCAATAATATTCCTAATTTTTAATCACACATTATCCAAATAATCACCATATTCTTTAACTCGTTTTTTATAATAATAAGGGGGCGGGGGGTTCTCAAACAAGGGCTTTATCAACGGTTATTAATGCTCTATTTGTTAAATGTTTTATATTTAAAACATATTTTTTATGTTTTTGAGGTGAAATGTGTGGTTGAAAAGTAAAGAGAGAAAATGTATATATGTGATTGATTAAAAAATAATTTTGGGAATTGTATAAAAAAACATATTTTTAAACATATTTTCCAAACTTTCTCATCAACATTGTTCACACATTCTCAACGACCTAACCTTTCAAAATATAGCAAACTTTCCCTCCATTCATTTTTATCATTAAAGTCAAGTGAAATGAGGAATTTCTTCTCTCTTTAAATAAACAAGAAAACAATTAATCAACTAAATAAAAGATAAAGGGTTGAGCAAAGTATGATCGTCCACCAATTTTATCAACGGAAATGAACTTTAGAATCGACGTATCAACCCCCTAGACTCTAGCGTCAAAGGAGAATAATGAGACTTTAAGACCTGACCAAAAAGGAACAAACGTGCCATATTCTTGGTCTATAATCTGTGGTAAAGTATGGAGCCGGAAGGTAATTTTTTCTCTAAACTCATTTTCAACCCCACATTTTTATGTATCTATCATTCTTCATACATTTCAATCATACATTCTTCCACATCCTCTAAATCTTCCTATGCCAAACAAGCTCTAAGACTAAGAGTACAGAGATCCTTAATTAAATCCAAGACCACCTTTCGATCTCCTTCTACTTACAACAAGTCTTCCAGGCCACCTGAATGTAAAAAATTCCAAAAAGTATTCAAAATCTTCAATATAACTTATTTTCCAAAGGTAATGCAAAAATGAACCAAGGATCACAGAATCAATAAGACCCAACCTATTTGATTTGATGACATAAATAAAGTTAAACACTTCTAGGATTTCAACTTGCATTTAATCCTATCCACCCAAGTAATAAGTAACCAACAACGTGAAGGAGCGCGCCTAGATAAATCGTAGAATCACCATCTCCATAATACTGGACATGGAGAGAGTTTATAATTCAAATTCCTACGTATGTCAAAATAAAACTCAGGTGTTCAATGGCAATTCCAATTCCAATGAAAATGCATTTTCCACCCAAATTTTCTATATTCTAATCAAACACACTTTTGAATTTCATGGAATTTGAATTCTACCCACTCACAAAAAGGCAACATTTTTCTTGAATTCCATTGAATTGAATTCTTTTGAAGGAGTAAGGGAATTTAAATTCCATGGAATTAGAATTCCACCTCGTTTTTCACTCTCCAATCAAATACTAAATTGATTTTTCCTCATTGTACACAATATCAGTTATGAGAACGAATTGTGAAGTAACTCGACGTGTCCAGCCCAAGGAAGATACATATTAATTCAAGGGAATAACACATATACCAGGCTATTGCAAAAAGCTAAAAACACAATTCATTTACAAGGAAAAAGTTTAAATTTCTACAAATCGGGTGGTATATAAAACAATTATATAAGTTACATAAATTAGAAGAACCCGCCCACCCCAATACTCCATAGCCGACCATCAATATCGTTGTCCTCGTCGTCACCACCATCGCCACCACAATCACCGGCTCACCAGTATCTCCAACGCACAATCACCATCGTTATAACCACCACCATGACCTTTGCCATTGTCATCACCAGAACCACCGTGATTTTCGAAATGACAACCACCATCGCCACCATTTTCGATGCACCACAACCACCACCACAGTATTAATCATCAATTCACCATTTAAACCGTAAAAAAAATGCTGTCTATTTTCAGAATTGAGAATCCAGAAGAAGAAGAAGAAGAAATTTAATTATTAAGTGTGATCAATTCTTTTAGACATATGACCGGTTGAAACTGACCTCAACAAGTCACTTGTGACTTAAACATTTTTGAAGTGTAACACATGACCTAATGCATCATAATGTGAGCTTTGACTTGAGCATTTGAAGATTGACCAGTGACATAATACATCAAACAGGTTGTGACCTAAACATTTTTGAAGTGTGACATGTAACTTATTGCATCAAATGTGACCTATGGCATGAACATTTGAAGTCTGATCTGTGACATAATGCATCAAACATGTTGTGACCTGAATATTTGAAGTGTAACCTGTGACATAATGTATCAAAACATGTTGTGACATGTTAAAGTGTGACATGTGACTTAATGTATTGAATGTAACATGTGGCCTGAACATTTGAATTGTGACTTGTGATAAAATGCATCAAACGGGTTGTGACCTAAACATTTGAAGTTTGACCTATGAAATAATGTATCAAACAAGTTGTAATCTGAACATTTTTAAGTGTGACATGTGACTTAATGCATCAAATATGACATGTGACTTGAACATTTGAAGTATGATATGTGACCAAATACATCAAATGTGACATGAACGTTTGAATTATGATCTGTGACATAATGCATCAAAGCATCAAATAGGCTTTTCATTGGATTCACTGATATGTGATTAGATGAATTGTGACATGTGATCTAAACATATGAAGTGTAACATGTGACTTCAACATGTGGCCTATAACCTATAACTTGTGACTTGAATTTTAACCACACCCATTTATCAACTTATTTGCTTCGCCACAAACTGCACAGTTGCTACCATTAATCAACCCATTTACTTCTTCACCAAAGTCAACCCATTTACTTCAATCAACCGTCTCAATCAATTTCAGCTAACCAAAATCCAATTCTCAATCAAAGAAAACCCAATTCAAAACCCTCAAATTAACGACACATTCATCAAACACTTTTTTGTAGCTAGATGACACTATGATATGCAATTGTTCACAGCAACTGGTGGTCAAGCTGGTGGTCATGTTGTGGGGTTAAGGTTCTAACTAGATGACTTGAAGAATTCGATTTTGTTCAATAGTGACTGAGTTCTTTAGGCTGCTCTGAGGTGTCTTTCTGTGCCCAAAGTCTCCATTAGTTCTTTGAGCTATTTTTTACTTTGAGCAAACCTATAATTTTTGGTCGTTGGAAGTGGATCCGTGCATTGTGTGGGTTTGTAGTTTGCAATCGTTGACACCGGTGTGGTGCTGGTGAAGGTGGTGGATTTTAATTGAGGTCTAGAGTGGCTGCTACTCGGCTGTAATTATTGGAGTGGGAATAAGCTGAGTTTTCATCGAAGATATAAGACTTATCTTCGCTCTGTTCGATCCATCAGAGAAGTTGCTTCCACTGGAGGAGTGTAGTCTGTCGCCGAGAATCTCTTCACCACCATTATTTCCAGAGGAGAGGAGTGGTCCATCGTCAGAGCTTCTTCTCTGAGAGAACGTTGGGGTGACTGTGTTGGGAATGTTATTTACGGATCAATAATTTGGGGCTGAGGATGGGTAGGGTTAATTAATAAATATTATTATTTAAATATTGTATTAACACCTGAGACATGAGTAAAATATTATTATTTTGGAATTGTGAATTAGTGGATCTATGAACCAATTGCGGCGTAATTTCCACTTAATTCAGTCCAATATGCATGCCATTAATTATAGTGAAAATTACATGCCAGCAAGTTTATATATCCTTTAGTACACAAATCAAGAATATTAGTTTTATATACTCTTATCAGGTGCTAATTAAATTTTAAAATATTAATTAACAACCTACCCAAAACCAAGCTCTCACCCACCCAGTCGAACATTAATTCAAAAACCATTTCCATTTCCCAAACAAGTGTTCATAGTTGGCGAACGAGATTTGAATATTAAAGGTCACTGCAAAATGAAGTTGCTGATCTCGTACTGTCTATGACACTATTGTGAAACCCCAAGTGTACGGATTGCACAAGTAATAAAGTGGACAAAAGTTCGGATATCGTACCCAAGGGATTGAGCAAATTGTATTTTAGGTTGAATTCCTTAACCGAAACGAGAATTACATTGGTGATTTGTTGAATGAATTTAAACTAGGAATTAAACTAAGGAAGCAATAACAAACTTGAATTAAAATCAAGCACACATGTTGGAAATTGAGAATACACCTTAAATTTGTCATCTAAGCTTTGACTTAATCGTTTAACTACAATTCATGGGGTTTTGAAAATTTGTGTTACTTATGTCATTTAAGTCCTCTCTCGAGGATGCATTAAAAACATTTTTTTCAAATGTAACCCGACTATATCTCTATGACGAATTGAACACTAGAAAAGCATTTTAGTTTTGTGAACTCTTTTTAAGGATAACACTAGGCATATGTGGTATATCTCTATCCCCTATCAAACCTAGCAGTAATTAAACAAGTCTAACGTTTTCCTACTCTCTCGATTTTCAAAAAACACCACTTAGTTATACAAAAATTGGCCAGAAATTTGCATAAGATAAAAAAGCATACTTTAATTACTCAACACAAAACGCTCAGCCTAGATACATAATTGAAAATAAATTACAAGAAACATGAAAAGAGATCACCCAATTCATCCTCTTGATATTGATTCTTCAATCTTCTCTCTGGCCTCGCGTGGATCCCTCTTCGATTGGATAGCACTTTTGCATGAATTGCACAAGATAGACACCAAGTGAAAACTCCTGTTTCATGCATGACAAGAGGTATATATAGTTTCAAGGTGAAAAACTAGGTCAATGGATGAAAATTAGCTGAAATCAGTGTAAAAGCCCAGCCTTCAGCCTAGCTGGAAAGAAGCGCGGCCGTGCATTTGTGAGTCTCGTGTCCGCGCAATTACCCGAAATTAGGTTCTGTTAATTTTTCGATTCTCGTGCGACCACATCGCTTGAAACTCGTGGTCGCATGGTTCTCCGTCGTGTATGCAACTTCCACTTTTAAAGTACTACAAGTTGGTCCTCGCCTTTTATTTGTAGGCCTGGTCCTTCATCTTCTAATTTGAGAGATTTAACCCCTGAACATCTGATTTCTTCTCTTTTCTTCATTGTTCTTCTCAATTGACTCCTAGTACTTCTTCATGATCACAAATTAGCTCCAATAATCATCAAATTCCTCGATATTTGCTTCATTTGCAACCATTTCTCAATTTTGGGTTTTTTTCTGAAATATAAACAAATATAAAACAAATGAATAACAAATATTCTTAAACAAACATATAAAATTCTACTTTTGGCACATAAATAAGTGTATAAAATACAATTATCAACACTACAGAAGGAACGGTGTGGGGGTACACCAAGCCCGTGTTTTGGTGATTGTATCATTGGGAGCAAATCCTTTGGTGGGGAAGAAGTTTGTGATGACGTCGGAGGTGGATGGAAGAGATGGGGGTTTGGTGGAGGAGACTCAACACACCAGTGTTGATAATGGACTCCATCGTTGAGAATTGAGATGGAGGATTTGGTGGTTGGGTAGTGGAGGTGGTGTTGATGTTGGTTGTTGGGCAGTGGAGGTTGTGTTGGCTCGAAGTCACGTATCACAATATGGAAGCCATACGTCATGAGTGTCACAAATCAATTCTAATCGTTCACATGTTGCACTTTAAGGTCACATACCATAGTTGGTATGCATTGTTGATTGACAATGCAAAATTTTGTTGGTGGTTCCTATTGTCACATCTTTATTTAACAGGTTATACGTCTTAGGTCACGTGTCACATTTCAGTCACAAGGTCACGTGTCATGGTATATATGGTGCAGGTCACAAGTCCTTTTAACTCACAGGTCACTGATCTTTATTTGCTCAGGTCACAAGTCACATTTCAAATGTTCAATCAGCAGGTCACATTTGATACACTATGTCACATACCACGCTTCAAAAATGTTAAGTCACAACCTATTTGATGCATTATATCATAGGTCACACTTCAAATGTTCAGTTACAGCCTGTTTGATTCATTATGTCACATGTTACACTTTAGATGCTCAGGTCAAAGGTCACATATTTTGCATTAAGTTAGAGGTCACACTTCAAAAATCTTTAGCTCACAACTTGTTTGAAGCATTATGTCACAAGTCACACTTCAAATGTTCAAGTCATAGGTCACATTTGATGCATTAAGTCACACGTAACACTTCAAAAATGTTTTAGATCTTCTTCTTTTGGATTCTCAATTTTGAAAATAGACAGCAATTCTTTTTATGGTTTAATTGGTGAAGTGACGATTATTACTGTAGTGGTAGTTGTGATTGTGGTTGTGGTGGTGATGCATCAAAAATCTGGTGGTTCTGGAGGTTGTTGTGGTTGTGGTTGTAGTGGTTCTTGTGATGGTGATGGTGATGGTGATGGTGATGGTGATGAAGATGGCAAAGGTGATAATGATGGTTATGGCAATGGTGATTGTGCATTGGAGATATTGGTGTGGTGGTGGTGGTGGTGGTGATAACAATGACAATGACATTGATGGTGATGAGCATCGGCATGATCTATGGAGTATTGAGATGAGATTGAGGTGGGATGGAGTGGATGGAGGTGGGTGGGTGGGTGATTCTAATTTATATAGTTGTTTTATAAACATCTGTTTTGTGGAAGTTTAAATTTTTTTTCCTTATAATTGAATTGTGGTTTTGCAATAGCTTGGTTGGTGTATTATTCTCTAAACTATAATGAGCAGCCTAAAACACAATGGTCCATTCCTCGTGTACAGTTCCAAAAAAAAAAAAAGTGGGGTTAGCCCAAAATGACAAAGTTGGCTTATTGCCGTTAGATTAACTGAATGGCGCAATTGTATCCGTTGAATCATCATTATAAATAGTCCACTTCTCTTGGTTTAGGGTTAGAAGGCACTTGCACATTTTTCTCTCCAAAAATAGTTTTCTCTCCATCTTCTTCATGTGCGAGAGAGAAATCCATTCAGTTCTATCTATTCTCTGGAATTTCTTTGTGTTATTTTGAGAGAATGTTTGTATGATTAGTTCATACACCATATTGAAGGAAATCTTGCATTTCGTCTGTATAAATCTTTGAGATTTGTATAATCTAATTTTCTGGTTTTGAATAAATTGCTTGAGGTTCTATTTTGTAAAATTCTAAGTTCGTTTGAGTAATAAAATTACGTTGTATGTTTCTGGGTTTCCTTTTACCAACAGTGGTATTAGTACCTTAGGGTTTGTGTTCTTTCGTTAAAAGAAAACCTAGGGCTTTCTGTCTTTTAAAGTTTTTTAAGGTTTTGTAAAGAACTGAAATTTCTTGAAAGGAAAAGGTCAGATCTTGAATCTCAAGGTTGAAATATCGGTAATACCTTAGAGATTCCTTAAGATCTACAATTCACTCTAACGGATTTTTTGATAAAATACTTAGAACAGTCCAGATCGAGAAGATTTGCAACTGGATCTTCATATTTTCTGGGTGTAAAATCCACCATTTTTTGAAGGGTTCTTGTTAATCTTTCTTGTTTTTCCTCCATTGAAGCCTCACCTAGACCCCTTCGTTCACTTTTGTCCAGGATTCTTTAAGAGAATTCGAAAATCTAGGACTAACCTAAGAAAGATTGAGGGAGAAAAGAAATCAGGGTGGAAAATATTTCTTATTTCTAATATCCTCTACCTTTTGCAGTTTACTGAGATATTCGTTATACTCTATGATAGTTTATTTTTGTGATATATTTGAATTAATATGCAAATTAATAATCATGCGTGTATAATATAAGCATATAACTTGATCATCATACTGAGTAGTTATTATTTGTTCTCCGAAAATTAATCTGTGTGATTACATGAGCAAATATATGTGATTCTCTTTCTGATTGTATAAAAGATTTACTTCAAATAAAATGTACTAAAACTCTTGATGAATCATTGCATGAAACCCTTACACAAGATAGAAACATTGAAATAGATGAGATGGCTTGAAATACTTTGCGTCTTCACATCTCTATGATCAAAAAGGTTGGAGAAAAAAAAATTGTTGTAAACTTATGGACCAAATTAAAACAATAATTTCTAACTATTACTCTTCCAAACAAATGTTTTTCGTGGGAAAAAAAAAATTCAGTTTTAAGTTTGAACTTGCAATAGATGCTGAAGATAATCTGTATAGATTTAATAGGCTCATTCAAGACAAGTGAAATTGTGTTGAAAAATATCTGATTATCAAAAAGTGGTCTGCCTATTAAATGCTCTAGGAGAGAAATATAGAGATCTTAAAAATGTCTTAGAATATGGGGGCAGAAGTTAAATGTAGATATTATTCACACCGCCTTAAAGAACAAAGATCTAGAAGCTAATATTGAGCAAAAGAAAGCCTGCAGTGTTGATGTAGACCAAACATGCTGATCTTAAATTTACTTCATTAGAGATATAGTTGATAAAGGAATTGTGAAGCTTGTTAAAATTCTTACTCAAATGAATTCAACAAAAGTCATTCATATAACCAAGTTTAGAGATGCTATTAGTCTTCTAAACTTGATTGAAGTTGATGCTTTGTGTTTCAAATTTATGCAGCAGAGGATCTTATCCAATTAAGGTGGAGATTATGAAATAATTTGACCATCCAGACCAAGGAAGATACTGATCAATTTAGCCCTAGATGTAGACTAGAAATTATAATGAGCATCCCAAAACACAATGGTCCATTCCTCGTGAACCGCGCGTTCAACAAACCAGGTTAGTCCAAAATAATAAACTTGGTTCCTGGCTGTTAGATTAACTGAATGGCGCGTCTGTGGCCATTGGATCGCCAATATAAATAGTCCATTTTGATTGGTTTAGGGTAAGAAGGCACATACGTACACAGCTCTCTCCAAAAATAGTTCTCTCTCCATCTTCTTCGTGTGCGGGAGAGAAATCCATGCAGTTCTTTCTATTATCTATATTTTCTTTGTGATACTTTGAGAAATTATTTAAGAATTCTTATAGTACGTCTATATAAATCTTTAAGTTTTGTATACTCTAATTTTCTATTTTGAATAAATTTCACGTTCGATCCTGAGTTCTTATGAATAATAATCAAATTAGATTATGTTTCCGGGTTTCCTTTTACCAACATGATCAATAACTCGTCTCGTCTCGTCTCATCTCATTGGGGGAATTAAAACAATTCGTGTGACTATACTCGAACTAATTTGTGCAAAATACCGTATTAAATAAAAATTATCTTTTCATCAGATGTAATATCAATTCTAGAATAAAAGCATTGATATCTCAGGTTCTGTTTGTTGAACTTTTTGTATTTAAAAATATATTTTTTAGGTAAAATATGTGATGAAAGTGGAGAGAGAATATGTATGGATAAAAAGTCTTTTTTACATTCCAATTTCTGATCCAAAGGGACCAATACTGGCACTGAATGAATACAAGTTATCCTACTTCTTACGGACGTGAAAAATCCTTGCAGTGATGCCAAATTAAATAGCCGAAAAATAAGGTATCCATAATGTGCTTCTGATTTTCTGAGAGCCAGATGTGAAAATTGATATTCAAGCAACTGTATTTTGACTATTCCTAATTTTGACTATTCATCGTAAAAGGGTAAGGTGGAAATCAAATTTTGACTAATCATCATAGACACAAAGGGTAAGGTGTAGATTAATTTTGATTAATCATCATAGATAGATCCACCGTTTTCACCATTTTCAATCACTTTCAACTATATATCTATATCTATATCTATACATGGAGCTTCTAAAAATGACTAACATTTTTGAACGTTTCTACATTCACAACTTTTTTATAATTTTATATTTATTTTTAATGTTAATTAATGAATAATTATTTTTTAATATATATATATTTTTTTTCATTTTGTCAACAAGTCATTAATTTCAATATATTTACGATCTAAACTTTTTACTTTCTTACTAAAAGTCTTTCAAATAAAGCAAAAAACTTTAAATTTTCATTTTTTATTACAAATTATTATTTCTTTTCTCACTAAACACAAACACAATTATAATATGACACTATCATAAAGGAAATCATGAAAAAAATTCAATTATAATTTTTTCAATGAAACTGAAATTCTCATTCTTAATTAATTATTAATATTTTCATTATTAAGGAAGTTGTGAGAAATATAAATAATAAATTTTTTGAATTATTTTTTTAATATTTTATTATTTTTTTTCCATTTATCAATAATATCATTAATTCAATAAGAATACCTACGACCCTCACTCTATACCAAAATCACATACTTTATAACCTTCTATCTAATACATTTACATATAACTTCCAATTACAAATTTTCATTAACACCTTTATAATTTCAAGAACCTTAATATTCATGTCAGTGTTCTAAAAGCGTGAAGCGTGACGAAGCGTGAAGCCCAAGATTCAAGTTTTTGAAGCTTAAGCGGGAGTAAGCGTTAAAAAGTGTTAAAAACGTTTTTCAATTCCTAAATATTTGATTTAAATTTTACCCATACTTGAACAAGTAAAAAAAATGGCAGCTGCGCGCATCGGACACGCTTAAGCGCGCTTCGTGTGCGCTTTTTAGAACAAAATTTTCAAAAACGAGTTTTTCTCGCTTTTCGCCAAATCGATGCGCGAGAGACGCGCATTTTAGAACACTGATTCATGTATGTTTTTATACTAATATGAATTCAATACAACATGTACTATAACTCAATATAGTCTATTATAAATTCAAAAGGGGTTCAAAGTCTAATTTCATATTTTGCTGAACTATTTTTGAGTCATCATTTCACTCAATTTGGATTTTTAATAAATCGAAGTTTTAAAGCTTATTTTGAATTTTGATTCATGAAGATATGATATTTCCCATTATATATGTCTATCTTTATTTTAATAACTTATCGATATTAAACAAATATGTTGTCTTTTTTAATACCTGTAGAGTACCAGATTTTTGCTACACTATTTTGGACTATAATTGAAAATTTTATTCTCACACTTCAGAAAGGGAAGATATATCGAATTTATCAAATTAAATTGAAGAGATTGAAGATGATATCTCACTGAAATTATCAAATTTATGCATTAATTGTTGAATTCTTTCAAGTCCCAAACTTTGTTAAAATAAAGGAAAAATAATTTGTATTAAATCTTTATTGCAATTTTTTTGGTTTTTTTTAATAATATTTCAAATATTATATAAATAAAACCTATCATTTATTCTCAAATATTATCGACATTATTCTCAACGAAAAGTTCATATTTGTTTTCATCAAATAAGTGAGTCTAGTTAACTAAGCTTTGATTGAGAAAGTCAAATATGGTCTCAAAACTTTGTTTAAATATTAAAAATTATTAGATTTTCTTAATTTTATTTTTCTTGTTTTTTTGGCTATTTTCTTGAGAAAATGCTTGAACTTTTTGTCACACGGGATTCTTAAAAATTACTTTATATGGATAATTAACATGCAAAACACGTTTGAACAACTAGTCTCATAAAAACCCAAAATTTTCCCAAAAATACCTACACCAAGCAAACATGAGGTGTCGATTAAAATTATATTTTGATAAAAATTAATGAAATGTGTAATAAAAAAATTGTCGATCATGTGAAATGTATCTTCAAATTTAATTGTTAACTTTAATTTGAATTTATTTTTTTTATCATCTTTCATTTACACCAAAAGGGGCTTAACCTAATATAAATGACGTAACAAAGAGGCAATACAAAGTAAAGAAAGTAATTTGTCTCGAACTTAGGTTATGTTTCACTCACCAAATTTTCCAAGGAACTAGGAAAACTTTTGAATATTTTTCATGTTTATCATATTTGATTGCACAAATTTTTCTTGAAAATTATTTCCCAAGTTTGATGAATAGGGTCACATTTTCTTGCTTTTCGAGGAAAATGAATTCTCAAACTTTTGGTAGGAAAATATTTTCCAACCTATAAGGTAAATGATTTTTTTTGTCACGTTTGAAGTTTTTTGCTATTATTAATTTATTTATTTATTTATTCAAAAATTAATTTTATTATTATTATCAAGTACAAATGTGTGAAAAAATTAAAAAAATAAATAGATTAAAATAACTAAATTTTGATATGTTTTCCATGGAAAATAATATAAATCAAATAACAAAACTGAAAAAATTTCAATTTTTTCCATTTTGAAAATTAAACAATTCAAACACTTTCAATTGATTTTTCACGAAAAAGCAAAATCAGTTCCTTAGAAAATAATTTCTTTCCACCAATTTTTCACCATCGCAATCGAGCACGCCTTTATTGATTAATAAGAACTTGTTTGGTAAAGCAAAAATTTTCACCACAATTTTTCAAACTAAATCTCAACAATTCATTCTTAGTCAAACCCACTGTTTTTTTATTTTTCAAATATTTTTAAACTACATATCCATAAAATAAAATAAAAAAGCCACAAAAATCAAATTTCTTCACATTACCAAACAGGCTCTAATACTGCAGAGTTTTATTAAGTCCATGTTTGATATTAATTTTAAAGAGTTTATTTGAAGAAATAATTTTTTGAATGATGATTTTTAAGAGAATGTGTGATTAAAAAATAGAGAATATTTTATGAATTTATGTGTAATATTATTTTATTGATAAATGTATTATAAGAGAGAGAAAAATGTGTTTTGTTTATAATGAATCTTAAACATTCTTTAAAAAAATAATAATAATAATAACCTCTTTTTTTAACTGAGAGTACAAACTACAAACCTACCATCTCTGTAATTGTGTTCGGCAACTTTTATAATATCTCATGATTGATATTATTTATATTTGTTAGATAAGATGTGTAACTAAAAATTAGATAGAAAAAAGATATATGATTAAAAAGTAATGTTGGAAATTGTATTATTACCGATGGCATACCACAGGCTGAAAATTCTTCAACAACCATGAATTGCTGAACTCTCACACCGTGCTATATATGTAGATTAGTCCACTGTATGTCCAGTCCTTTAGCAACACTCTCTTAAATGGCATATCAGTAAGTAGGTCACACAGGATTCAGGTCTGCTAGAAAATTTATGGTTTGCTTGCTTACAATGAAAAATCGGTAGTAATTTTGGATGGATACTTTATTTTACTGTTTAGCAGCCCAAAATTTTTTATAAACAAAAAAATATTGTATTTTCTAAGTAAATATGTGGTTATAAAGTGATATGGGAAATTTGATGTTTATATATATATATATAAAGTAGTAAAATGTGTGAATGAAAGTAATTTAGAAAAATTCGTGTAGTTAAAAAGTAATTTGAAAAAATATAATGCTTATAAACTTTGTTTATTGTTTGTTAAAAATTTTGTGTTTAAAAACATGTTTTTTTAGTTTTGAGGTAAAATATGTGGTTGAAAAGTGAAGAGAAAAAATCTATATGATTAAAAAAGTGGTTTAAAAAATTGTATTGAAAAACATATTTTTAAACATACTTACCAAACATTGGCTAAATAACCAAATAATTTTTTATTTGTTTTGAAAGATATAATAGTGAAGCTCCTCTTTGGACACATTATTCAAAACTCATTTTCAATAAAATAATTTATATATAAAATTTAAAAAATCTTACTTTTAACCACACATTTTTCAAAAAAAACACAATTTTATCTCATTTTTTGATTAAAAAAAAGGGGGCAAACAAGATAAGTATGATCTGCACAACATAATTGATATGTTTGAAAAGAATTTTTGTTTGTAAACAAAAATTGTGACATTTTCGAGATAAAATATATGATTGAAAAAGTAGTTTGAGAAAATTTGTGTAATTAAAAAGTTATTTAAAAATATATTATTCATAAACAGTTTATCAAACAGACCCTTAAGTAATATATTGTCACTGACGAGTCAAGTAGGGGCAAGTTTTGGTCCTAGACTTTCATTGAAATTTGAGAAAAAATTATGCCGATGTTTGATACAACTATAAATTTAGATTGTATTTCATTAATTTTAACAACATATTTTTTTGGATAAATAATTTTTTAATCATATAATTCATCAATTTTTATTAAAATCTACTAAATATTTGATTTTAATTGAAAACGTAAATAATAAAGATAAAAAATATGATATAAATACACGTGGTGCCCGATTAAAAAGATAAAATCCAGTCTACCATAAAATTGGTGTCAATCGGACCAAAACAAAATATCCTGTCAAACCCAAGTAAACAGGGACATGAGACCACAAAAAGCTTCTAAAAATGTACAAAGCTTCGGGCATACCCGAGCAAAAGTATCCAACAACTATAAAACAGTCCACGCATATATAAGAATCCAAAGAGCTACACCTACACGTACTACGGGCATACCCGGGCCAAATTATGGATAAACAAATAAATCGAGCATACCGAAAAACAAAAGAGAGCTAGCTACAACCCAAACTAAAGATTCATAAAGATTCAAGAATACAAAGTAAAAGGATTTTGTATACATGTGTTTTGATTCATTTGACAATGCTATCATCATTAGGTCGAAGGTCTACAAATAGTAACTTGTCACTTGCAATCTATGCATATATGGTAGCTAGTAGCGGCAAGTGCTTGTTTTTCTTTTTATCTACGTATAATATATATACATACTAAACATGGGCTTTAACTAAAGGACTTTTATATGTCCCGATGTTAAAAGTATTTGACTTGAGATGTTAAGGTATGGGCATCACTGGAAATGATATGTTCCCCAAAGTGGAAAACATAATCCATTCCCACAAGCCCCCTATTGGTTGGTGGACAGTGGGGGCTACCCCCACCAACTAATTAAATTGCTTGTGGGAATGGATTATGTTCCTCACTGTGAGGAACATATCATTCCTCGGTGCATCACATATTTTATCCAGTCAAACGGATCATTTTTCTATTTTGATTGCGTTGTGGGATTGCAGCGGAATTAACAAGAATAATTAACACGCATAAAACACGTTAACTATTAAAATAATTGCGATTTTTAATAGTTAATAATGTTGGAAAATATATTTTGGCAATTTTCACTGGTGAATGTGAAATTGAATCCCACATTGATTGAGAGTTGGGATTGGAAGAAGAGCTTTAAAAGGAAAACAATCCTACATTGTTTAGAAATGAAAAAGTGGAAGTAAATCGAGGTTATAAATAATAATTTCATCTAATATTGAAAAATGAATAAAATGTGGAAATATGGAAAAATCTGAAATAGCTATCCCACATAGAATAAAGATGAGGTTGTAGACCAATTTAAATATGGTTAACAATTTGTAATGTATAACTATTTGTTGCATAAAGACTCTTCTGTGGCTTATACGCTCGCAGGGGGTGCAAATATTGGATCGACTTGGCCTCGAGTCTAGAACTTGTGTGCGTACGCGAATACACAAAATATTGCTTCATGTGTTGAACACAGGCCTGCTCCATGACATTTAATTGATTTTTTGTCCATTTTTTTGTTCAGTCTATTTCTACTTAATGTTAATTGTTCATTTCGTTTCTTTAATTTGATTTATTCATTGTTTAACAAGTTTTCCAACAAATAAATATTCATTGATTTGTCAATAATACACGTCATCACAATTTTGCGTCCTTGTCGCATAACGTACCTTGTATCATCGAGGTAGTATGAAACTAAGAATATAATAGAACTAGTGTCTGTTTGGCAAAATAGTTTTTAAACATATTTTTTATCATACAATCCCCAAATCACTTTTTAACCACACATATTTTCTCTCGTCACTTTTTAACCACATATTTTACCTAGAAAACATAAAAAAACATGTTTTTAAATAAATAAAATTTAACAAACAAATGGTTAAGATGCCAAATTAAGCATAGCAATGGACACTCCAAATAATGTTGTTTCAAAATTGGAAAATCAAGAATTTGTTAATTCATAAGTAATTACCTCATAATTGACAAAGATAAACCTCATATCTTGTTTTTAAATTAAAGAAAAATAAAAGTGGATAAAAATAGCATCAAAATAAAACTATCATGGTCTACAATTGGATCAGTACTACTGTAAAGTTGACCACAATTTTTATTCAACATCTCATGATTTGGACACTGCAATTTATTAGGTTTCAACCAACTTTCCGTATAAATCCATTCTTATATATTTCTCGTAATATATATAGACTACAACTTCAGTTATATATACACATATATAAAGAGAGAAAATCTTATTCTAAATCTAGTATAAATAAACATGTCTGGTTCAAAATGTTTCACTATCTGGGCTGTCTTTCTAGCAATGATCATGATCAGCTTGGTTGCACCATCTGTCGAGGGTGCCCGTGCTTTCTTTGTGTTTGGGGATTCACTGGTCGATAATGGTAATAACAACTTCTTAGTAACCTATGCGCGGGCCGATTCTCCTCCTTATGGCATCGACTTTCCGTCTCATCGTCCCACTGGCCGCTTCTCAAACGGCTATAACATTCCTGATCTCATCAGTAAGTTTTTAATTAATTAGAGCATTAAACAAAAATCATACGTTCAACTCTCGCTACGTACTATCCATTTATTTATTAATTAATTATTATACATTGTTGCTTAATAATTATGTTATTTTTATTGATAGGCCAATATCTAGGTGCCGAGTCGACATTGCCCTACTTGAGCCCCGAGCTAAGAGGGCAAAGACTTCTGGTTGGAGCAAATTTCGCCTCTGCTGGAATCGGAATTTTAAATGACACCGGGATTCAGTTTGTAAGTACAGCCAACTCCCTTGTACAAAAAATCATCTACACTATATTTTCTTAGAAAAGTAATTTTATAGAGACATTTTTAATTAACATTTTTAAGTGGCATTGTGATATGACGCATATACATTAAGTGGTGAAAAGGTAAGAGGTGAGGTAGTTATTTACACCATCCAATGCATGTTCGTCATCTTTCAATGTCAATTAAAAACGTCTCCCTATAATTATTTTTCTTTGAAAATTGAGAAAAAAAAAAATTAAACATTTGTTTGATTTATAAATTGGTTTATTTTTGATATTTTTGATCTTTCGTTCTCCAAATTAATTTTTGGCATGCAGGCAAATATAATAAGAATCTTCAAGCAACTAGAGTTTTTCCAAGTTTACCAGATGCGAGTTACTGCTCTCATTGGAGCAGAAGAGACACAGAGGCTCGTGAATGGGGCCCTCGTTCTTATCACACTTGGTGGCAATGATTTTGTCAACAATTACTTCTATGCCCCCGTTACTGCTCGAAGGCTTCAATATAATCTCCAGGATTTCTCACGTTATCTCATTTCTGAATATAAGAAGATTTTAACAGTAATTACTTTTATTTCTTTGTTACTTTTTTTTTTTTTTAAGTGCTTTGTTACTTTTACATTCTCCTACACTACAAAATGATTTTCAAAGTAAATCTTATTATGCCTCCGTTTGGTTTTCATTAAAAAAAACTCATTTTTCTACAGTATTCAATCTCAACCATCCATCAAAAGTCAAGCCCACAATTTTTTACTTTTCAACCAAATCTCAACCATCATTTTTCCTAAAAATCACTATTCATTTCAAAAAAACTCATTTTAATCAAAACCAAACACACACTATATATTTGGTAGTAGAAATAATTAAAGAAGAAATTTTGTTAATTATAAGCCTCGTTTGACAAATCCAAGAAAACATGTTTTTAAACAACACAATTTCTTAAATTATTTTTTAACAAAACATATTTTCTCTCTCCATTTTTCCAACACGCATCTTACCTCAAAAATATAAAATAATATGTTTTTAAATACAAAACTTTTAACAAACCGAAAAATTTATAAGGTAGGCCTCCATTGATAACAAACATGGATGCTTAGCTCACCCTAAATTTATCGAGAAAAAATAAAGACTTCACCCGCGTTTGGTCCCAATTTTTTTAATATTAATTTCGACCACACATTTTATGATACGACCATAAATTTTATCAAGTTCTTATCAAAATTTGATTAACATGTTAGATTAAAGAGAGCAATAATAATTTCAAAAATGAGGGATCAGTATTCCCAGCTAATGGGTCAAATTTCAAAGGTCTAGAAATTTAATGAAGTTATTGACTTATTATACATATGAATTATGATACACTGCAGAGGCTCTATGAATTGGGAACCCGAAGGGTCCTGGTGACAGGAACTGGACCACTGGGTTGTGTTCCAGCAGAACTCGCGGAAAGGAGCCTTAATGGCCAATGTGCCGTGGAGCCGCAACGTGCGGCCGCAATATTCAACCCCCTTCTCGTCGAAATGATTCGAGATCTCAATCAGCAGCTCGGCTCGGACGTGTTTGTCGCTGTTAACACAATGCAAATGCAAAACAACTTCATCGACAACCCTCAAGCCTACGGTCAGCACACACACACATATCCCAATCCATCTTGAATTTTTTTATTTACCTAGTCGACTCTAAAATTATCGAGAATATTTGAACAGGTTTCGTCACGTCGAAAATAGCATGTTGTGGACAAGGACCCTATAACGGACTAGGAACTTGCACACCTGCATCCAATTTATGCCCCAACAGAGATTTGTACGCATTTTGGGATCCATTCCATCCATCAGAGAAAGCAAACAAGATTATTGTCCAAACAATACTCAGTGGTTCTCAGAATTTTATGTTTCCTATGAATTTAAGCACCATCATGGCCATGGATTCCAGTACCTAAGTAATATAAGATCTAGAAAATAAATTTGTATTAAATTTATATATGTAATCCATACTCCATTCAATGCACCTCAATGCAGCTGATCAGAATGAGGTGAAAGGGTTGGGTGGTGGGGTCTAAGTGTGAAAGGATTGTCAACTACTTTAATACCATGTCTCGTTTCCTTTTTAAAGTAACTTCAGTGTCGTGTAAAAGTGAAACCAATTATTTCGCTTTCTTATGGTTTTATGTTATGTAAAATAATTCTAGACATGATTGTTTTTCTTTCAAGAAATATAAGTATTAAATAAAATAATAATATTAAATAAATTTATGGTTTTTATGCCATCCTTACCTTTTAGTGTCTGTTCATTTGGGCAAAGATTGCCAATATATTTTATAAATCAATTTATAGTGGGTACAATTTGTCAATCCATTTTTTAGCTATACTCATTATCTCACCTAAAAAAATCCAAATAAATCAAAATTGTAATTCAAAACTGCTGTTGAACCGACCTTATAGATAGAGAATTAAGAGTAATTCTAGAAAGACATTTTTAAGTGATATTGTGACATTCATACATTAGGTTATAAAAATGTAAGTAGTGGGGTAATTATTTACAACACTCAAAGTATAATCGTCATGTCACAATGTCATTTAAAAAAATCACTTAAAATATCTTACTAAAATTACTCGAGAATTAATCATGACACCAGATTGGATGAAGGAAATAAGTTTAGATTTTAAAATTCCGTCATCTCTCATTTATGGGTAATTATATTAACAACACGCTTTTTTATAACTATACCACAATTTAATTGCAAGGAATATCTTCAATATTTGTTTACTTTTCCTCTTATGTCCTCAATTTTTTTCATCGCATTATTATTCATAACATTCAATTAATTAACATATTTTGTTTTTAATCATGATTTCTATTCAAATATTCTTCTAATTTGCATTGAAAAGATGTACAAATATTTTTTAAAACTTTTGTAATAATTATTTATTTTGATTATTTTAAAGTATGAGAGATAAACGAGTATTTTTCGCCCTTTTAACAATTATTTTGAATAAAAATCATCTCTAAAGATAAGATGTGAAAATTAATAAAGAGTTGATGATAAAAAAAATTATAAAAAAAAATTTGGCAAGGTAAATGTAAAATGAAGGTAAACTTAAGGATCTTCATTAAAATTAAAATGTGGTATGACTAACAAAAAGTATGGTATTAATGTATTTACCCTTACTAAATTTCACATGATGGATAGTCAAATTAAGATGGGTAGCCCCTTAATCAATGATTGGAGGATATGTTTTAGTTGTAGGGAGCATCCACGTTAGAAATATTAAATTTAGCTAACACATAAGTAAAAAATTAGATATATTAAATTATATGTATTCATGTCAAAGATAATTACTTATTATTATTGGAATGGACATGTTAATTTTTATTTTAAGTCCAAAAATATGCTAAGTACTTATTTTTAAAATAGCAAAATTAAAGTCTTGTTCTCTTTACTGTTTTGAGATCGTTTTATGTTTTTATTTTTGAAAACACTAAAAACACGTTCTCTTTACCATTTTCAAAAACGATTTTGGAAAAAAAAAATTGTATACAAAACTTTAAAATCTCGTTTTGGGCGTTTTAAGTCTATTTCAACAAAAAAAGTTCAAAACAGGAAAAACGAGTTTTGAGAATTTTTTTTTTTTTTTAATAAGAATTATCCTACATGGAACTAAGCTAAAAATGATTTTTTTTTTATTTATTTATTTATTTTTTTTTTTTGAGAATTATTTAACTTGGAGCTAAGCCTAAAAAAAAAATTTTTTTTTTTAGAGAATTATCCTAACATAGAATTAAATCTAAAATAAAGTTTTATTGAATTCAATATCAACATTACAAAAAAAATTAAATGGAATTCTTGTTGTTATATTTCAAAAATGCCTTGATAAATGGACTCTAGTGATTTTGAAAGAACTTGCATTTTCTGAATTTTAATAGAATCAGGGCTTCCTCAAATTCCGAACATGACCAAACTGTGTTAATATAAACTCTTAGTGCTCACATTAGTGTGTTGCAGGTAACCATATTTTCAGTATATTGTGAAATGAAATTTGAGTTAGAACCAGTAGTATTCTACAAGCAAATTAATTAAAAATAGTTTAAGTATCATTCTACAAAGTTTCAAATAAAACGTGTTTTTCAGCTTTTTATTTTTAAAAACAGTTTTCAGAAATGACAAATCAAACGCATTTTCAGCAAATTTGAAAACAAAAATAAAAATAGGAAACATAAAATATTTTCTAAAATGAAAATACAAACAGAACGTCACCTCATATATTAACACAGTATTCATTTTGAAGATTTCATTAAATCATATAATATAAAGTTAAAAAAATATCAATATTAAAAAAATTAAGAAGAAGAAAAAGAAAAAGAATAAAAAAGGAATTGGGTGGGTGACTACCTGAGTGGGTAGGGGTTAGGGGTGGGGGTGAGTTCAAAGTCCTCTATGCTATTGGATAATTTTAGGACGAAAGTGTTACATTAGATATTAAAATGTTAACTAAATCTTTATATCTTTATATTTATTATATATAAAAATAAGACACTTCCCAGTAACATGTTTTGGAACTTTTCCCGTCTAAATTGTCTTTTTTAAAATAGAAATATTTCAATGAATGAGAATATTTTTGAGAATTATACTATTATTTTGAAATCGAAAAATACGCAATATGAATATCAAATCGAAAATTTCAATGAGAACTTTAATATAAAATCACAAGTTAGAGTCAACTGTAAACATGTCATTATTAAAATCACATAAAAGATTTATTTTGTACCTTTACTTTTCTCAATGTCCATCTATTTCAAAATTATTTATTTAAGTTCTATATTGATATTTATAATTTTCATAACTAGATTTAATTTGGTCATATATAATTAATTTCAATTCAAGTTACTTTTTTATCAAATTAAATCAAATAATAAATATCTGAACGTTTATGTAATTTAATTAAGTCCGAATAATTTTTGCAATTTCATATTTTGATCAGTTCAAGTAGCTTAATTTGTTACGTTCATTTAAATATAGGATCACGTGTATTTAATTTGTAATGCTAAAGTAAATATGAAATAAAATATTTATTTAATATATTTAAATATCAAATCTATATCTATACTACAGTCATCTTCAAGTGTGGGCCAACATCAAATGTGCCTACCGCTAACACCATAACGGTGTCAGCGATTGGCACTTGATCTTTTTCCATCTACACTATATTTGAAATTGAAAAAGTGTTGACAAACTGTTGACTTTTTTCGCGCCCAGTTATTTTTTTTTTTTTTTAACATTATCTGGCACGTGCATGATCATTAATTGCTTTGGTGCAATTAATTAATGGGTACCACCATTTTCATATTTTTTTTTAAGACTTCTTTTGGTAATACTATTTGATTTAAAATTGGCTTATTTATGATTTTGAAATAAAAAATAGTTGTTGAAATTTGGAAAGAGAAGACATGTGTGATTAAAAAGTGGTTTGAGAAATTGTATGATTTTATAAACATATTTATAAACTATTTTTTGACATTTACCTAATACATGTTTATTCTTTCATTTAATTTATTTTTCTTTTTAACTTTTTTGTTTTGCTATGTATATTTTTGTAATTTGGTCTTTTGTAATGTGTCATTCTTATCTTTTATTTTGTCATAATAATTTTTAACACATGTATAAGTATTAAGTTTCGATTATACATTCTACAAAAAGCTTACAAATCACATTATTAAAAATAACGGGTCTCAAATAAGGGTTAATAATAACACGACACATTATTTTAGTTGATGATGTTTGAAATAGTAAATTTTTCAGAATGAGGTTAGAAGTAGATAATTTTTTTAGTTTATGTGTAGATTATTTTCTTGGTAAAATTTGGCATAAAATGGGTTTTGAAAACAAAATGATGTTTTGAATAAGTGTAGAGAAAACGTGTGATTAAAAAGTGGAGAGAAAATTGTGTGTTATTAAAAAGTAGTTTGAGAAATTATGTTGTTTATAAATTGATTTATAAATTGTAATGATTGTATTAAAAATAAAAGTTTATATATAATTTATGCAATTTCTATTTCATCTTGATATCCATTTTTCAAAATATCATTTACCACACATTGTACAAATCACATTATTTGAAATGACGAGTCTCAAACGGGACACGATACATTATTTCAAATAATGAAGTTTGAAATAGTATTTTTTTTTTTTTAAGAATCTAAGGTTAAAAGTAAAAAAAATAAAATTAGTTTATTTATCTGTGCATTATTTATTGGTAAAATGTAGCAGAAATCAGTTTTGAAACAAAATGATGTTTTCAATAAGTGGGAAGAAATTTGTACGGTTAAAAAGTAGTTTAACAAATTATGTTGTTTATTGCTTTGAAAGTGATTTAATGGTGTCAGCCGCTACCATACATATATATATATATATATATATATATATATATATATATATATATATATATATATTTGCCTTAATCCTCCTTTTTGTAACACTATTTGATTTATAAACTGGTCTATTTATGATTTAAAGATAAAAAGTAGTTGTTGAAATTTGAAAAATGAAAATTTGTGTTTTTAAAAAACTCATTTTGTATATAATGAGAGCTTAAATAATGACTAAATATGTTCACAAGAGAAATACATAAAAGGGAGAGCACGAACAGGTAATGACCCATTTGTTAGCCAAAATATATTTCTTAAAATGGTAAGGAGTAATAATTAACTATATATTATTCATTTTGGACAAATTTCATATTTAGAAAAATTCATTTGAATGGAAATTTTTAAATAGCTACATTTTTAATATCCCTAAGTTTCTTGGTCCGCATTTCCTTCTTGAAAATTAATTACAAATTTTTTTAAATTCGTAAAAAAAAAAGTAAAAAGAAAAAGTCTTTTTCAATACCACATAAATATTTAAAAAAAATGAATGAGAATGAAATAGGAACGTTTATCGATCTATTTTTTATTTTCCTTTTTTCTTTTTAATAAAATTGTGAACGTATATCACAGATATATCAATTTTTTTATTTATTACAAATTCTGTTTAAAAGTAATTTTATTTTCTCATTTTAAGCTTTAAATCAATTTAAATTACAATATTTAAATAAATTTCGTAAAACAATAAACATACTAATGGTAAAAAAAATTAAGGTATGTTTAATTTGTAGTTTTTTTAATTAATTGTCTTCCTCCATTTCTTATTTTTAATTAAATATTCATTTTATATGTTAATATATAAATTTGATATATGTGAGTAACAAATGATCGTGCATCGCATGTGTGTAACACTAGTTTAACAAGAAAGTTAACATTTTGATAAAAAGATTCTTTTAGCAAACAAGTTAACATATCTAATGTAAATATAAATTTGACTATTTGTTAACGTCTATCACTAACAAAAACTTTAATATATTCAATGTAGATACTCTTAATTAGAAGGACATAACTCAATAAGGATTAAACCACTTTCTTAACTTATATCTAAACCATAAAAAGACATTTTAACCTAGAGAGACATAACTCAATAAGGATAAAAAGTCTTTTTTACATTCCAATTTCTGATCCAAAGGGACCAATCCTGGCACTGAATGAATACAAGTTATCCTACTTCTTACGGACGTGAAAAATCCTTGCAGTGATGCCAAATTAAATAGCCGAAAAATAAGGTATCCATAATGTGCTTCTGATTTTCTGACAGCCAGATGTGAAAATTGATATTCAAGCAACTGTATTTTGACTATTCCTAATTTTGACTAATCATCGTAAAAGGGTAAGGTGGAAATCAAATTTTGACTAATCATCATAGACACAAAGGGTAAGGTGTAGATTAATTTTGATTAATCATCATAGATAGATCCACCGTTTTCACCATTTTCAATCACTTTCAACTATATATCTATATCTATATTTATACATAGAGCTTCTAAAAATGACTTAAAGAGATAAACATTTTTGAACATTTCTACATTCACAACTTTTTATAATTTTATATTTATTTTTAATGTTAATTAATGAATAATTATTTTTTAATATTTTTTTTTTCATTTTGTCAACAAGTCATTAATTTCAATATATTTACGATCTAAACTTTTTACTTTCTTACTAAAAGTCTTTCAAATAAAACAAAAAATTTTAGGTGGCGTTCTGTTTGTATTTTATTTTGTATTTTCATTTTCGAAAATGTTTTGTGTTTTGTGTTTTCATTTTTGTTTTCAAATTTGCTGAAAACGCGTTTGGTTTGTCATTTCTGAAAACTGTTTTTGAAAATGAAAAGTTGGAAAACACGTTCTGTTTGAAATTTTGCAGAACACTATTTAAACTATTTTTAATTAATTTGCTTGCAGAATACTACAAACTCCAACTCAAATTTCCTTTCACAATACACTAAAAATATGGTTACATGCAACACACTAATGTGAGCATTAAGAGTCTATATTAACACAGCTTGGTCAGGTTCGGGACTTGAGAAAGCTCTACTTCTATTAAAATCCAGAAAATGCAAGTTCTTTCAAAACCACCAGAGTCCATTTATCATTGCATTTTTTTAAATATAACAACAAGAATTCTCATTTAATTTTTTTTTGTAATGTTGATATTGAATTCAATAAAACTTTATTTAAACTAAGTTCCAAGTTAGGATAATTCTCAAAAAAAAAAAAAAAAATCTTCATTTAGGCTTAATTCCAAGTTAGGATAATTCTAAAAAAAATAATAAAAAAATAAAAAAAATAAAAATTTTATATTAAGCTTAGTTCTAAGTTAAGATAATTCTATATATTAAAAAAAAAAAAAAATCCCAAAACGCGTTTTCCGCGTTTGGGGCATTTTTTGTCGAAATACACACAAAACGCCCAAAACGATGTTTAGGGCGTTTTCCGTTTTATGTACAATTTTTTTTTTTTTTTGTTTTCCAAAATGCGTTTTCGAAAATGGTAAAGAGAGCGCGTTTTTAGCATTTTCGAAAATAAAAACAGAAAACGACCTCAAAACAGCAAAGAGAACAGGGGCTTAAATTTTCATTTTTTATTACAAATTATCATTTCTTTCCTCAGTAAACACAATTATAATATGACACTATCATAAAGGAAATCATGAAAAAAATTCAATTATAATTTTTTCAATGAAAATTAAATTCTCATTCTTAATTAATTATTAATATTTTCATTATTAAGGAAGTTGTGAGAAATATGAATAATAATTTTTTTGAATTATATTTTTAATATTTTATTATTTTTTTCCATTTATCAATAATATCATTAATTCAATAAGAATATCTACGACCCTCACTCTATACCAAAATCACATACATTATAACCTTCTATCTAATACATTTACTTATAACTTCCAATCACAAATTTTCATTAACACCTTTATAATTTCAAGAACCTTAATATTCATGTATGTTTTTATACAAATATGAATTCAATACAACATGTACTATAACCCAATATAGTCTATTATAAATTCAAAAGGGGTTCAAAGTCTAATTTCATATTTTGCTGAACTATTTTTTGAGTCATCATTTCACTCAATTTGGATTTTTAATAAATCGAAGTTTTAAAACTTATTTTGAATTTTGATTCACGAAGATGTGATATTTCCCATTATATATGTCTATCTTTATTTTAATAACTTATCGATATTAAACAAATATGTTGTCTTTTTTAATACCTGTAGAGTACCCGATTTTTGCTACACTATTTTGGACTATAATTAAAAAATTTATTCTCACACTTCAGAAAGGGAAAATATATCGATTTTATCAAATTAAATTGAAGAGATTGAAGATGATATCTCACTAAAATTATCAAATTTATGCATTAATTGTTGAATTCTTTCAAGTCCCAAAGTTTGTTAAAATGAAGGAAAAATAATTTGTATTAAATCTTTATTGCAAATTTTTTGGTTTTTTTTTTTTTATAATATTTCAAATATTATATAAATAAAACCTATCATTTATTCTCAAATATTATCGACATTATTCTCAACGAAAAGTTCATATTTGTTTTCATCAAATAAGTGAGTCTAGTTAACTAGGTTTTGATTGAGAAAGTAAAATATGGTCTCAAAACTTTGTTTAAATGTTAAAAATTATTAGATTTTCTTAATTTTATTTTTCTTGTTTTTTTGGCTATTTTCTTGAGAAAAAGCTTGATTTTTTTGTCACACGTGATTTTTAAAAATTACTTTATATGGATAATTAACATGCAAAACACGTTTGGACAACTAGTCTCATAAAAATCCAAAATTTTCCCAAAAATACCTACACCAAACAAACATAAGGTGTCGATTAAAATTATATTTTGATAAAAATTAATGAAATGTGTAATAAAAAAATTGTCGATCATGTGAAATGTATCTTCAAATTTAATTGTTAACTTTAATTTGAATTTTTTTTTATCATCTTTCATTTACACCAAAAGGGGCTTAACCTATATAAAGTAAAGAAAGTAATTTGTCTCGAACTTAGGATGTGTTTCACTCACCAAATTTTCCAAGGAACTAGGAAAATTTTTGAATATTTTTCATGTTTATCATATTTGATTGCACAAATTTTTCTTGAAAATTATTTCCCAAGTTTGATGATTAGGGTCACATTTTCTTGCTTTTCGAGGAAAATGAATTCTCAATGCTTACCATAAGCCCTTCCACCCTGGCTACTTGGAGGCATAACCTGAATTTACCTTCCTGAACCAATGGCCTTGGGCGTGGTCGGTTCGGGCCCTCAGGGTGTGGGCTACACCCTTTTTTTTTTTTCTGTAATTGTGTTCGGCAACTATTATAATACCTCATGATTGATATTATTTATATTTGTTAGATAAGATGTGTGACTAAAAATTAGATAGAGAAAAGATATATGATTAATAAGTAATGTTTGAAATTGTATTATTACCGATCACATACCGCAGGCTGAAAATTCTTCAACAACCATGCTGAACTCTCACACCGTGCTATATATGTAGATTAGTCCACTGTATGTCCAGTCCTTAGCAACACTCTCTTAAATGGCCTATCAGTAAGTAGGTCACACAGGATTCAGGTCTGCTAGAAAATTTATGGTTTGGTTGCTTACAATGAAAAATCGGTAGTAATTTTGGATGGATACTTTATTTTACTGTTCAGCAGCCCAAAATTGTTTATAAACAAAAAAAAAATTGTATTTTCTAGGTAAATATGTAGTTATAAAGTGATATGGGAAATTTTATGTTTACATATATATATAAAGTAGTAAAATGTGTGAATGAAAGTAATTTGGAAAAATTCGTGTGGTTAAAAAGTAGTTTGAAAAAATGTGATGCTTATAAACTTTGTTTATTGTTTGTTAAAAATTTTGTGTTTAAAAACATGTTTTTTAAGTTTTTGAGGTAAAATATATGGTTGAAAAGTGAAGAGAAAAAATCTATATAATTAAAAAAGTGGTTTAAAAAATTGTATTATAAAAAACATATTTTTAAACATGCTTACCAAACATAGGCTAAATTACCAAACATATTTTTAAACATGCTTACCAAACATGCGTCCTAAACCCTCACTCAGGAGAGAAGCCGAAGCAGGAGGTCGACTTCACGCCAAATCCAAACCTTCAATAAGGAAGATCATCCTAGGCACCAGGTTTGCGACATCATACAAAAGCCACCATAACTAAGCTAGAACCTCGGGCGTACAACAAATCCTACACGTCCATGAATGATCGCTTCGGATTTGAGGGACTAGTGTTGGAACCAAGCCCAAAGAAAGGTACAGTAATCCACCAGTAAGGGCCCAATAGAGGCCAAATGGACCTTGACCCACGGATAAAGGCCTAAAAGTATCGCCTGTGACGAATGCCGATGTGGTACGTCAAGCAAACCTCTTTAGCTGACCTGGTTAACGCCTAGCCGATGTGCTTTATACTCAGCCGGGACGCTTTACGGCGTTGACCAGAAGAGAGATGGAGTCAGTGATGAGACACTGCCTTTACCAAGACGTGACAGGCGCCCATCCCCTACGAAATGTAGCAATGATTACGGTTGAAAAGCAAGGTTGTCACCTCCATGAGCTAGGGTGATGACAAGTGTAAAGTATGTCACGTGTCGCGATCCGAGACAAGAAGTTCATCTATAAATGAAGCACAATTGTCTCCAAGTTGGGGGTTAGCAATTTCTCACTCTTAACGATATACTTCTCTCACTCCCTTTTCTCTCTTTTACACACTTATATTTCTCGCACCCAATAGATATATTCGCCTAAAATGAGTACTGACTTAGGTATCGGAATGCAAACGGGAGCCACCTCGGCCCCCTTTGCAAGCTGATTGTTTGTCCTAGTGCGCAGGAGATCCCCGTGTTCAAGAGGGAGGAGCTGAGACGTGTTGGTTCAAGGTGCAGCCGGATTTTGTGGTCAACAACATCTACCCTTGAAAAAATTAGAGCATCTCCAATGAATTCAATGAATTGCCATCTAGGTTAAGTTAAAAGATATTGAAGTCGCTAAACTTTGAGATTTTATGTTAGTCAATGGTCAATATATAATCTTCATTTTATTTTAAAATTGAAATTGGTCATTTAACTTGTACGATGCTATTATTGGTTCAGTCCGTATTTGTTAGATTGATTAACGATAAGGGAGAAGAATCAACGATCTAGTAATTTGCAACTCGACTCTGAAGTCATCAACATGGGCAGAATGACAAAATCGTAATAAATATCTAAATTTTGTGACCCAATCAGAATATATATAGTTCAAGCAACAACCAACTTGAAACAGAAGAAAGTCCAGTGACCAACTTAAAAAATTACCAAAAGGTCTGTCACCTCTAGTGTTGCTAACCTAGAAATAAAAAGATCAAACCATCAAGGTACAAGGGAAAATGGGGTTCCGTACTGAATCTGAATGTGTATTATACCAAAGACAAAATCTCGGTGAAAGCAAGAATGACAATCAAGGGATCATCTAAAATGAAGTTTGACATATACACTATGCAATAACTATTGAACAACACATGCTGGGTATTTGATTTTTCACAGAAGTTCCTTGAATCATAGGCAGTCAAGGACATGATTTAAAACTATATAATGATAGGTTCCCGAACTCGAAGAAATTAAAGGAACAAAAAAAAAAAAAAAAAAAACGCCTAAACCCAAATTCTTTAAGAAAGAATTAAAGGGATGGTTAATGAATCATGCGGTTATTTTTATTCCATATGTTAATGATTTTATTGAAAGAATATGGAAACTCTTCCCGGTTGTCCCTATTCCAGCATAATAGCACTCAAAAAAGATTTGAATCGAGCCTTTAAAGTCAAGTAGAGCAAATTTATATGTATCTATCGAAATCCTGAATAGTGTGCTATTTCAACTAAAGAAACTCAAAAAAGAAGTTCAAATTTTCAGTAACATGTGAAAAAAAAAATGGAGAAAGTTACCCAAAATCTTCATTTCCCTACCAAAATGAGAAATAAATGGAATCCCAAAACCTCTAAAATAAAACCTTACTTAACAAAACCCGCTTCACTCCAAAAACGTCAAAAATCGAAACCTTAAATTCCAAAAAGCATATATTTGTATCAAAATTCAGGATAATTAATGTACCTTGAAGCGAAAACATGAAAAGAAGAGTTAAAATCTTGAACATATCATTTAGGGATGACAATGGGTATGGTATGAGCCGAGTTTGGGAAACCTTATCCTTCTCGGCCACTATCTATTTATAAAAATCTATATCTTATCCATATACCCATTTAAGAGGAGCGGGTCGGGAGTTATGCTTTTATACCCGTTTAAAACTCATTACATATTTTAATTTTTTTTTTTTTTTTGGGCTCTGGTGTGGGCTGCCCAAAAAATGACACACACACACACACACTAGTATACTAGTATGTAATTGTAATACTAGTATTTAGTTGTAAGTTTTTCATAAAATTTACATGTAATATACTAATTAACAATCTCTGCACAACATAAAATATCAAAATGAAGTAAAAATATTGCAATAATTTTTTGGTATTGGGACGAGTAGTAAGCTGTGATTAACTTATTATTATAGACTATTAAAAAAAATATTATTCTATTAAATACAATAATTTTTTAAAGGAAGTTAATGGGTATTAGTGTTAGTCGGGATTACCCGCCCATTTGTGTCGAGTATCCAATAGGTATTGGCTCTTCAGGTTCGTGGGTATCATATGAACTCGAAAACCTTACCTCCAATTAATCCCTTTTTTCCTCAAAATTTGAAATAAAAACATTAGATTCCAACGCCAGAAAGAAAAGAACACCTTATCTCACAAAGATGCACTACGATCTTGGAATGGAATCGGCAAGACAACCAAACAAGAACTTGAAAAATGGCAAAAATGCAAGGCAAATGTTGGTTATCAAACAAGGCCTAATAATATTACAATCAGCAATTTTGTGTAACAAGACATACTTTATCCTACAAAATCATTTTTCACTTGAAAAATGTCACTTCCCCAAACTATAGCCTCTTTTCGTATCTAAGTGGAAAAAAAAATAAAAAATAAAAATAAAAATAAAATTATAAACTAATTTATAATCTACACAATTTTTCAAAATAACTTTTTAATCACATATTTTCTCTTTTCAATTTTTAACCACACATCTTACCTCGAGATCCGAAAAGAACTGGTTTATAATCCTTCCAATAGATACGAACATAGGCTTAGTTTGGGATAAAAAGTTTTTTTTCTTAACTAATTAGCCTAAAAACCAAAATAGGTGAAGCCTAAAAACCAAATTAAAATAGAAAAAGATATATCCCGCGCACCAGTGTACAAATTAATGCCAAACGAAGATTTTACTAGAAAATTCTATCAATCACTGGCAACGGAGAATTAAGAACACTGAGCTAGCTCTAGTACTGGGAACATTGTGGAAAATCTGAGATCAGTGGAAGAGTAAGAGTTTGGTTGTATATATTAAAAAAATAAAATTAATAATTTTAATAATGAAGTTTTTATGCAACATTAAAAAAATTTGAAAATCTATAAAAAAAAATTATTGTAGTATATATAAAAATCGTAGGAAATAACTAATAATATATAAAATTGTTATAAACTAGAGAGAAAATTAGAGACATCAATAAACTTGTATATTCTATTATGAACCAGAGCCCCATCTTCCACCATCATCTTCATCAACAAACCACAACCTCCACCTTCTTCTCTCAACCTTCAACCAAGCCCACCACCATCTTCTACCTCCACGAACTTCCCCCATAGCTTCAACCCCTTTTCCTCTCGTTCCCTCAAAACCAGTAAACCACCTCTCAACAGCTCACTCCTTCACAATCTCAACCGCCGTGACCAGCACCGCTCATCACCACCGCCTCCCTCTTCCCATCGTCCTCGCTGTAAACCGCTACACCCGGTTCGTGGGAATGGGACAAAAAAATCAAACGGAGGAAAAATAGTATAGTTGTTCTTGGAGTATTAAGATGAATGTTGCTTCGTTAAAACCTCGCCGGAAAACCCAACAGGACAAAACATTGGCTAAGGAAAAAGAGTACAACTACTCCCCCTAGTGTTGATCGTTGTAAATCATCGAGTTGATGTATCCCAATCTTGTGAACTGGTTTCTTGAATGTAGATGTTGATGGTGCTTTTGTAGATAAATCATCTTCATTATCACTTGAGTAGATTTGTTGAAATTCTGGAGTATTTTGATGCTGCCTCGTTAAAACCTTGTCAGAAAAACCCAGTGGGAAAAAACCTGAACGAAGAAAAAAGAGTACAGCTACTCCCCCTGATTCAATATGTATTGAATCATCCATATAGTTACTCCCCCTGATTCAATCTCTATTGAATCATTCATATCTTGATCTCTTCGGGAGTTTCGTATAGGAGAGTATATCAATAGATATTGATGACAGTTACCTCATTAAAAACCTTGCCAGGAAAACTTCGTGGGATAAAACCTCGGCTAAGGAAAAAAGAGTATAGCGTATATTAGCTCCCCCTCATTGGAACATTACAATTATATTGATACTGCATTTAATTATTTCAACTGTAAATCGGTGCAATATCGAATATGTTTACCAAACATATATAAATTGTGCATATCTTGTATTATTTGTTCTTCAAATATAAATTCAGTTATTCATTTGAACTTGAAGAACTATAAAATATTTCCAATTATTTGAACATGCTACATCGAATCATATTCTATAATCAATATTCATCAATGCATTTAATGCAGTTCTCAAATCTAGAAGTGACTTATTCACTTCAATGAACAATTAACTTATTCACTTCAGGTGAATAATTAACCATGAATTTGTATCTTGAAAATCAATTGCCACGATTATTATTCATAGTAATGGTATATCTCAATATCAACACTTTGTCATATAGAGTCATTTGTACCATTCTTCATGTAATCTAATTTCATATTATCAATCACATTCCATTGGAAATTGAATCTATTAAAGGCATATGATATATTCAGATAGCAAAGTATCTTTATACTTTGATCAAACAAGTTTCTTAAAAACTTGAACTATACATTTCAAATATATTTAATCCTTCAAGGATTATATTGTATGCTTCAAGCATCGTATATGTTTCACATTGCAATTGTCAAATTGCTACCACCAAATTTAAGTCGTGAAACTTTAGATAGATAACAATTCCTATATTTCAAATGGATTTTCTCTAATTATTTCACCGCAATCCCAAAGTACCGAGGTATTGATTGCCCTTTTTAATCTCACTCATTGGTACTTCAAAGAATACTCCCAACGTACCGAGTTGATGATCATACATTTTGATATCACTCATTGGTACATCAAAGAGCGCAAGCTAGTTGTAGCGACCGAGAATTTTTCATAACTTATTTAAATAAATATTATTTTCGCTACGACTTTCTCATTTATTTTTAAAGGGAATTTTTCAAGTGAAATTAAGTTTATTTTAATCCGAGTCCAATTTCAAATTTATTAAAATTTTTCTTATTAAATTATTTTAAGTCCAAATACGAAATTCATTTTTATCTCAAAATTTATTTATTCTCAAATTTATTTTCAGTCCAAGTATTAATTATATTAAGTCCCAATTTTAAATGTTTTAGTCCAATCCAACTTATCGAGCCCAAATATTTTTACCAGTCATTCAAGCCCATTTAAAAATCCAATAAGTCAATTCTTGATCCAACCAATTCAACAGCTTCTTCCTCTCCAAGTTTTTCCTTACACAATTGATACTCCTTTCCAAAATTCTTACAAGTTTTCCATAAACCAAGATTTTAACCTAAGTTACTATATTTAACACCTAAATCAACTATTAATTGGATCCCTATCACTTGCATTCACGCAGACGACCTGCAGCACCTCCAACAAACCGCCCCAACACCACCATCACAGCCAGTCAACCCACCTGCAAAGTCACCACACCCCCAACCGTCCCTGTTTCACCAACTCCACCACAATACCACCACACTGTCGTCAAGTCACTACGGCCGCCACCACCCAATCTCCCTCAACTCCATCCCAAGTCAGTCTCCAACCAATAAACCAAGAAACCCAAAAATCAGCAACAACCAAACCACTACCTAAACCAACAAACCCGTGGTTTCAGCAGCTCCATCATCACCATCTGAACACCTCTACAGCCAATCCACCTTCATTCACCGAACCTGCAGTATCACCATCCACGGACAATACACCATCAAAACCACCTAAACCGCAATTACTACCAAAAACACCATCACCACTGGCACCATCAACGCACACACCACCAAGCTGCATCACCACTGTCAGGCTACCCAAACCAATTCACCAAAACAATCGACCGTCAATACAGTCACCACCACTCTGCCTCTTTCCAACTGCAAATCGCAACTCCAAACCGACCACTGCCATCCACCAAATCGCGGCCAACCCCAACCTAAATCAAAACCCAAAATCAACTCAAAATCATGAATAAGACATAACCCATATCCTTACTTCCACTGTTGATCCAGTTCACCGGAGATTTCACCGGAAAATCGCGAAAGAAACTTCGCACAAAGCCTCGGTTTCGCAACCAAAATAGCACCAAACCTTGATATTTTGTCACCGCATCTTCCTCCGTATCACTGCCACGCGACGGCGATGATACCGCCGTGTTTGCACCGGAGAAGGCGCCGGCAGAACGCGCCTCCACCGGTCTTCTTCCCTGTTTTCGTCGCAACCTCTCTCTCTCTCTCTCTCTCTTATTCCTCCAGTCTGTGAAATGAGAAGAAAGTATAAGGATTTATTTAATATTTTGATTTTTCTTTCAGAAATGTCAGTTTGGTCCCCCAAGTTTTAAAGTGTTTCAATTCAGCCCCTACTGTTTTAAAACATATCTTTTCAGCCTCTTAAGTTTTAAATGATTTTAATAAGCTCTTCATTTTTAAAATCTATTATTTCAGCCCTACTATTTAATATTCGTTTTGAGCCCCGACCCAACTTTTGAAAATTATTCATTTTAGTCCCCTAACTTTCAAAGTATTTATTTTAGTCCCTCATCTTTCAAATTATTCATTTTAGTCCTTTAACTTTCAAATCATCAATTTCAGTCCTCAAATTGTAAATTATCGTTTTTAAACTATAAATTTCAAAAGACTAGTGTAACTTATGGGCTAGACGAGGCGTACGGAGAATTAAAGAATGGAAGTCGTTTCCCGCTCAACTTTGCACTCATCGGATTTAAGGTAGACTCGCCCCCACTAATTGATTTATATTATAATTGCATGTGTTATGTGGATTTGTGTAATTTTATGCTTAATTGCATGAGAAAAGAATATCTCTTTTGAGATAAAGAATTATGTTATGCTGGGCATAACTTATCTGCTAGCCAAGAAAAGAAAAGAATGTGTTCATTTGCGTTCACTATGTGATGCCTATGAATAAGAAAAGAATGTCACTACATTATTTGCATAATTTCTTGTTCAATTATCTTGTAGATTAATTATTGGCGATGAGTCTACTGAGTATTTCATTTTTGAAATGCTCAACCCGTTATTTTAACAACTTTTGCAGATTTCGGAGACGATGGAGAGTGATGGGCAATGACGGCAAATTACAAATTGATATTCTTTTTAAAAGTCGTGAACTTTGAAATGATTATTTCATTTTATCAAGAATTGTCTAATCTACAAATTTGTACGAAAATACTTATTCCATTTGAATTATCGCTAAACTTTTATTCGATAAATGCGATATTTAATATTTAATCATTTTTCCGCAACAAAGTTTATTCAAGAATTTAGAAAAGTGACGTTCCCGCGCTCCTCGGAACTCGGGGCGTTACACTAGTAATCAGAGTAAATCATTTTTCATTATATACATTTCTAATAATCATATATTTATAGGCACTTATTATGCATTTTCAGGCAAATAAAATATTGTATCTATGCCAGATCTTTCAAACATTCGTTGCGCAACAAGTCGTGTATTACGACTATACCTATAGGTATTTTACTGGCTTTACAATTCTATGCGTTTGGACTTCAGGTCCCAAAACTTCAGGTTTTGTAATAAGTTTAATTTAGCCTGAATGCATACTTTTGCCAACTATTTTTATGTCTATTTTCTTCGACATATTTTCTTTTATTATCCTCGCTATCATTCAAATTATGATGCGGCTAGCTTCGCAATTTGCTTTTGCATAAGTGCTTTAAAAAGTGTGTCGACATAATTATCATCTCAATTTGATTTCTTTCCCCCACAAGACATAACTATAGAGATCTCAATTTTCAATATTTCAAGTACTTGAACCTCTTCTGGAGATTTACAATTAATTATGTCAATAAATACTCTCTCACGAGTATATGCCTCCTCAATAAGACCATTATAATCATTTGCTCTATTTTTATTTGTTTGGGGATCTTTATTTGAATCAAATATCGCTACGCTTCAGGCGTGCTACATATCAATATAAGATAGAGCATGAGATTTTATTAATCTCTTATGCATCTTGTAATTATGTTATCTTTGAACGTTTCGTTCATATTTTCAATCGAACTTCTGGTTCGTATTATTAATCGCGAGGATATATATAACATAATATGATGCATTTGTTTGATTTTAAGCTATTCCCCCCTAATGTTGAGAAAATTGTCCAATCAAGTTGACAATAACTTTTTTTTTTCGACGTTGTAAAATATCACCTATTTGGGATATATGTTCAAATAACGCATTTTTCTCAATATTCTTTATTTTCCATATCAGTGCATTGTGGTGGATCAATTGCACTATTAAAAAAAAAGTATATGGAAAAATTAGGCTCTAACCATAAGCCAATTATAATAGGGAGAACTATGATATTGGCATGATGCGTAATAGAATTTCCTAAACAAAAAGGGAAGTATTCTGTTCTCAATTAAATTAATTGTAGGCGTTTAACAAACAAAAATGTTAAACCATTTATCGACATCCCAACTAACACTTATTAAAATGTTGAGATTCGTGTTCACTAGCATTATCAAGACACATTCTTGATTATATAATCTGAAAATTATGCTCATAATTCATAATTTGAGCAATAATTTCGCAAACTTCAGGTTGCGAAGACCATGTAATCATCTAGTACATGTATGAAATCTATTAGATACAAATAATATTTAGATGATCAACGTGGAGGATGATGGGTCCCCATTTATCACCCCAATTAATTTTCAGAAATATAAGGAATTTAATCCCAATTTTAGCTAGTGATAATGAAAAATTTCATGAATGAGAACAAACATCATATATGATTGAATTGAAGAATCTTCTGATTCTTCATTGAGTATCAATTTTAATTTCGCATCATTATTGATCCAGTGATGGTCCAACTGGTCATGCCAAATAATAAAATCAAATTGAACTTCTGGTTCAATATAAGATATAATTCAATGATTAAATCATATATTATTCAAGTAGTCAAACTAATCAATGTCCTTATGACATAAGTTATATGTTTTCCTTCAGGGATAAACATGAACTCAAATAAGATATTTTTCGAAACATATGCTACTTCGAAAAGCACGTTTCTATTACTCATTCAAAATCAATATGTCAATATTCTTCCGGAATATTGTAATATTAAATTAATAACATATCTCATAATATTGAGCTCTCCGAGAGCAAATTATATTCCATTATTATATTTCATATGAGATAAAATTATGATTCTACAGGAATCATCACAACAATATGTTATTCTACATCATAATAATCTTCTGGGTTATTAAATTAATTCGAATTTCTTTGAGAAAAAAAATGCAATATTTATCACATGAGTAATAAAATAATATTCTTCTAGAATATTGAAACGTAGCAATAACACAATATTCTTCTGGAATATTGATTCGAATCTCATTCAATTATAACAATAATTAATATCTATTTTGCTATTTAGGAGCAAAATAAAGAATTATTCTTCTGGAACAATTATATTGCTAAAATTACAATTCTTCAAGAATAATAAGTCAATATTCTTCTGGAATATTGATATTAATTATTCATTCTTCCTTTCAAGCCAACAATATTTGTGCTCTACACGAGTGACGTTAAAATATTCTTCTGGAATATTTATCTAACGTGGGTTGTGTTTATTTGAGAACACCAACACCATATTCGTTTAAATTATGCTTCTTCAAGAGCATTGGATCAATATTCTTCTGAAATATTGAAATTGTAATATACTGCTCATGACAAGCAAGTAATATTCTTCTAGAATACTACTATTGTTGTCCTACTTCGTGAGCAACAACATGATACATTATTAAATCAGAATTTATGAATGAACATCTACAAATATTTAATCATCTTAAAGAATATTAATTACCATATAAACATAATATGAATTTATATATAAAAATGAATCACCAAACATATATCAGGAAAAAGAATCTCCATTTATAGAAGTTAACAAAATTGACTAAATCTTTTATTGGCTAAATCTTTTACCAATATGCAAAAGATACTAAACATGCACGTGAATTCCATATATAAAAATTAGATATATAACTAATAAATGGTAGAATCAAATCTAATAATGTATTTGAGAATTCAAAATAACGTAGTGATTTCCAATGACAAAATTGAAAGAGCAAAAAAATAATAACAATAATAATTTGCTGGAATAAGGTATACTTTAACGAATTTATTTCGATTCTTCCAAAAGAAATAATAAATCAATATTCTTCTAAAATATTGAAAATTATAATTCATGCTCTCCAGGAACAAATAACATCATTTCAGGATATTAATTATAATGTTGTACTACTTCAGGAGTAACAACAAATTATGTATAATAGACAAATTTACAATTAATATTTTTCTGAAATATTAATTATTTATTGCGTTACTTCAAGAGCAATAACAAATTATTCTTTTGGAATAATTATAAATCTAAAATTGCTATTATTCAAGAATAAAATGTCAATATTCTTCGATATATATGTTACTTCGGGAGCATGTTGTATTTTTCTATTATTTCTTCAATAATAGGTCAAATATTCTTCTGGAATATTGACAATTATAATTTATGCTCTTCTGGAGCAAATAATAATCTTTCTTGAACATTATAAAGTTGTGCTACTTCAGGAGTAATAACAAACTATTCATGATAGTCATATTAATATTCTTCTGGAATATTAATTATATATAGTTGCGCTACTTCAGGAGCAATAACAAATTATTTATGATAGTCATATTAATATTCTTCTGGAATATTAATTATACAGTTGCGCTACTTCAGGAGCAACAACGTAATGAAAAAAATTCAACAATAATATATAAATTAAACACCCATTTTAATATTCTTCTAGAATATTAATTATACAGTTGCGCTACTTCAGGAGCAACAACGTAATTCATTAAACACGCATAATATGTAAAATACATATGTGAATAACGCATCAACTAAACATTAAAATATGGCACAAAATTTATGTAATTCGGAAACATTAATTGAATTTGGAAAAAATAGAAGAATCAATTGGAAAATATGGACGCAATTCAACAATTAACAAAACAATCACGCAACCCAATGAATGATTGTGATTTGGAATGAATTGAATTCAGATTTTTAATTGAATTGGATTCGGATTATGCAGGAACTGATTTGGAATTGTAATGATTTGGACTAAAAAAATCAAGTTCCATGAATCAGATTCGCATTGATGCAGTTAAAAAAATTCATGTGTTATCAAATTAATTTTGATACACATGACAGGTGATTATAGCTAAAAAAAAAAATTACCTTCTAATAATTTTAGAGAATCGTGCTGATAACGTGTTATAAACTAGAGAGAAAATTAGAGACATCAATAAACTTGTGTATTCTATTATGAACCAGAGGCCCATATATATAGGGGAAAAAAAGGGATATACAAAGTAATTATAACTAGGGTTAGAGTGGTACAATTGTCATTCACTAATACAATATAATATTTACAACAAAAATTTCAATATCTTTAGTATTCCCATGTATTACCTTTTTTTATTTTAATTAGTTACTATATACCTTTTTTATTCTAATTATTACATGAAAAAATATAATATTTATAAATTTGTTTATAATAAATTTATAGAAATATGAAAGAATATGACTTTTTATTAATTCAATAGTTGCTTTAAAAATTGATGTATATATATACAAGATGAGCAATCTTTGATTGCAACAAATATGGAAGAGATAAATTTGATTTTAACAAATATGGGAGAGATAAATACAAATCTCCTAATATACAAGATAATGACTAAAAATATAAGATAATGACTAATATAAGATAATGGCTAAAAATATACAAGGTAGACGAGCAGCATCAAGGTGGACGAGCTGCATCAGTGGGCTCAACATCTTCGTTGTCATGGTGTGGTTCATCAAGTTGCCTAATAAAATTTACCAATCAGATGATAAATTAAAAGATTTATTGTCTATATATATATATATATATATATAATATTGATGTCTAATGAATTGACAATGGAGTTCAAAATTGATTTCAAGGTAGTTTTTGATTGAGAATCCAATTTCATGGAAAATACATTTTTCACCAAAATTTGTCATATTTCAATCACACACACATTCCAATTCTATGGAATTTGAATTCCACCAACTCAAAAATTTCACATTTTTTGCTTGAATTCCTTGGAATTGAATTCTTTGGGGGGTATGGGAATTTGAATTCCACCTCATTTTCCATCTTGCTATCAAACACTACCTAAGTTCTATCTACAATCCAATAGATCTTCTACATCTAAACATATTACTTCATAATGTTGCCCCAGGGCACATCTCTCATCGGTAAAGTGGTTGGCCGATAATGTACCCAGCACAGTCGTGTAAAGGGTTCGAGTCCTGACGGCTGAATAATGGATTTGTTCCCTGTGGCAAGTGGGGATTACCTTGCCCCGCGAGGCGTTATTGAGTGTCATCCACCCTGGTTCTGGGAAGCATAACCTGCGATTTACCTCTCGAACTAATGACTCAAGGCAGGGTCGGTCCGAACCCAAAGGTGTGGGTTACACTTTTTTTTTATTTTTTTATTTCATAATGTCTATTTATAGTTGTCATGTCAGCTTGACAAAGTCGCTTTCAAATTACATTGGAGATGAATTTTTCAAACAACATTTATTTTACTTATGTGACAAATGTTTTTAGCAATATATTGAAGTATTGGAGATGCTCTATTAAATAATTTATTTGATATTAGGCTGCGTTTGATAGCGATGGTGGAATTTGGGTGGAAAGAAAATAAATTCTAGGGAATTGAATTCTTGAGAATTAGAAGTTTAATGTGTTTGATTGGAAAAATTTTCTAGGTGAAAAAGTGAGGAATTTTTCAACTTCTGTTATTTGATTGACATTATTTTCATGGAAAATAAAACAAAATTTAGCTATTGTAATAAAAAATATGTTTTTTTAAAAATTTCTTCACGCATTTGTACTTGATAATAATAATGTTAATTTTTGAAAAATAAAATAAATAAATTAACAACAACAACAAAAAATCAAACGTGTCGAAAATGGTACGCTATTTTCCCTGGAAAATAAATTCTCCTATCCAGCTGGGAAAACGAATTCCTCGAAATCCTGGAAAAGAGGCGCATGACGGAATTGGTTGCCCTGGAAATGGAAACCAATCAAATAGCCAAAACCTGGAAATTAGGCTGAAAATTTTCATTTTCCATGGAATTTCAGGTGAACCAAACGTAACCTTATTGAAATTCAAAATTCCATCTTAAAAAAGTCATGAATTTGTTAAGAGGAGTAACATAATATATATATATATATATATATATATATATATATATATATATATATATATATATATATGTTTGTTAATATTTTTATCTCTAACCAATATAGAATTTTATCTTAAAAATGTCCTTGATTTGAATGTTAATAAGAAGTTTTGAATGCTAATAAGAAGTTGGTAAGAGATTGACTCGAGTTCTCCCCCAGTAGAGTTTTGACGTTGGAATATTCCACGGAATGAGAGAATAAGAGCATGTTTGGTAATGTGAAAAATTTTGATTTTTGTGAATTTTTTTATTTTTTTATGGATGCGTGGTTTAAAAATGTTTGAAAAGTTATAAATTGTTGGTTTGACTAAGAATAGATGATTGAGTTTGAAAAGTTGTGATGAGAATTTTTGCTTTACCAAACAAGCTCTAAGAGCATCTCCAATACACTTCATGAATTGAGAAAAGAGATGACACGTCAGCAAATAGATGGAATGTGTTAAAAAAAATTTCTCCATTAATGCACAACATGAATTACAATGTTAAGCTGACTTGACTTAAAAAATAGACATTGTGGAGTGCTATGTCTACATTCAGACGCTCCATGGGACATGATGAGTCAACGAATTTTTGCTTTACCAAACAAGCTCTAAGAGCATCTCCAATACACTTCATGAATTGAGAAAAGAGATGACACGTTAGCAAATAGATGGAATGTGTTAAAAAAAACTTCTCCATTAATGCACAACATGAATTACAATGTTAAGCTGACGTGACTTAAAAAATAGACATTGTGGAGTGCTATGTCTACATTCAGACGCTCCATGGGACATGATGAGTCAACAATATTTTTTATTTTATAATTATTTAATTATTATTATTATAAAGAAGGATGTTAATCAATCAGGTTGTATAACATAAATTATTTCTATTTGGACTCTTTATACAATGTGAAAATGCCACATAATCAATATTATTTAAATGTAGAAGTAATCATTGGAGAGTAAATTTTAAATTTCTCCGTCTATTTATTTACATTATCTAGATGTCCGTCTATTCATTGCCACACATTAGCCTTAATCCACGTAATGCATTGGAGATGTTCTAATGGTTTATGCATAATTTTGATCTATGTGACTGTTAAATAGATAAATATCTCACTCAAGTTGATAAAATAGATAATGAAATTTAATGCTTATCCCTAATGATTTTTGTCTATAAGTTTTTATGTATACAAATGTCTTTCAAATTATTATCTCAAATAACAAATTTAGATTAAATAAATGAAAAATTAATATTTGTCTCATCATTTTGTCTATCACGTTATCTATACTCGGATATAGCATTAGATAATATCCCTTCAACATTAGCATCATATATGCATAAAAACTAATCATTGGAGATGAAAATTTTAAATCATCATTTATTTTTTTTATGTGACAATAATTTTTTCCACAATTCATAAAAAATTAAAGATGCTCAAAGTTATCTTAAAAGTTATAAATATTGTTAAGAAAAAATACAATAGATTTAGTCCATGTTTGGTGAAGCATAACTTGTTAAAAAAAATTAGTCAAATCATCAATTAATTTCAATTATTTATTTGGTTAGACCCGTAACTTTTATCTTCATTTCCACATTTACTAAAGTAAATCAAACCAAAAGAAAAAGGAAGAATCGAGTATCCAATCTCAAATTTGTTACCAACAAATATTAATTTAGTTACTGTTGTTAAATTGCTTTCTTCAAGCTTGTAACGCCTCCTACCTTAATTATAAAAATTGCTAATTCAGATCATCGTTTAATTAAGCTTTGTCTCTTGCTTAGGTGTTCAGTTTTTGAGCACTATCAGTTTCATGCAATGGACGTTTGTTATTTATTAGGGTTTCAACAAACTACGTACCAGCTATCTTCATTACCTTTTGAAGACTGAAAACCCTCTCTATATATATATATAACCCTCATCTCACACACACGTACGTATATCTCTTTAGAAAGAGAGAGTCTCGTTCATATTTTCAAACTATGTCCATTCCAACTTTTTATGCCATCTTGGCCGCTGCAGTTTCCTTGGCAGCGATCATAATGTCCAAGGCTGTGCCACCAGTCGAGGGAGCCCGTGCTTTCTTCGTCTTTGGTGACTCACTAGTCGACATTGGTAACAATAATTACTTGGCAACAGCCGCAAGAGCCGACTCTCCTCCTTATGGCATTGACTTTCCGACTCACCGTCCCACTGGCCGGTTTTCAAACGGTTACAGCATTCCTGATATCATCAGTAAGTATTTCTTAAGATAAAATCTCACATCGAATAAAGAGATCAAACATTGATCAATATATAAGGTTTTGCTACTCTTCTTAATAAGGTTGACTTTTAAGATGAAACTTTAAAATAATTAAATAAATGTGTTCGTCTGTACTGTACGTACTGTACATATATTGATAGGTCAAAAACTTGGCGCTGAGTTGACGCTGCCATACTTGCGTCCCGAGTTGAAAGGGAAAAAATTGCTAGTTGGTGCAAACTTCGCCTCGGCTTAAATTGGAATTCTTGGTGACACAGGGTTTCAGTTTGTAAGTAAAATTTTGTTTTCAAACATTTGTTACTCTTAAGTAAAAAAAAAAAAAAAAAAATTACTTTTTTTCTTTCAGGTAAACATCATAAGAATCCACCAACAATTTTAGTTGTTCGAGCAGTACCAAGGACGAGTTAGTGCTTTAATTGGAGAAGAACAGACACAGAAACTTGTGAACAAGGCTCTAGTTCTGATCACACTTGGTGGCAATGATTTTGTTAACAACTACTTCTGGACTCCAATTTCTGCAAGAAGCCTTGAATTTTGTCTCCAGAATTTCTCCACCTATCTCATTTCTGAATATAAGAATATTTTGCTGGTATACAATTTCTTTTACACGTGTGTGAATACATGCCACGTGCACATTCTGATCCACTGCTACATCTACTCAGACAATTAAAGCAACTTATCTTTACTAACTACGACATTAATGTCACGTTAGTTTTGATCTTTCGTCCGTTTATCGACGTATAATTCCGAAATTAGTTTACTTGTACGAACACGAGTCTCTATCCATACAGTAAAAATATGTCTCGACTACCTAATTTATTTGATTTTGCAGAGTCTGCATCGGTTGGGACTTCGCCGGATTCTAGTCACCGGAATAGGGCCGATAGGTTGTGCTCCGGCCATGCTTGCCACTAGGAGCATAAATGGTCAATGTGCAGAAGAGCCTAACCTTGTTATGAAAATATTCAACCCCCTTCTCCACCAAATGCTTAAAGATCTCAATCACGAGCTTGGCTCATCAGTGTTTATCTCAATTAACTCACTGGAAATGCAAAGCGACGTCATTTACCATCCTCGTGCCCATGGTTTGTCATCATCCATAATTTTCAAATTCTTAATTTTCTTGTTTTATAGGTCTAAACAAAAATATATAGGCATTGATGAACTAATAATTAGAGTAGTAGCCCCAGTAATTGGTTCTGATTAAAATCTAGTGGAGATTAAAATCAAATTTTTAGCAGATTTTGATAAATGTTTTAAAAATGGGGTATTAACACAAATATTCTTATTTTTGAATCATTTACAAAAATAGACTTTGAAATTTTTTAGGAAGTAAAAATACTTTGTAAATCTTGTGTGCCACTTTTTTAATGTTTTTGTCATTTTTTTATTAATTTGATCACTTTTTCAAAAAATGTGACGCTACATCACTTATTTTTTAAAAATTGATATGTACGTTATTTTTTCAATCAAATATAAATTAAAACCTTAGAATAAATTCATGACTTGATAATTTTATTCAAAATATTGGAACAATTTCCTTTTTAAATAATAATTAAAAAAAAAGTGACATAATGTCTCTTTTTATCATTTTTTCTTTTAACTAAAAAGTGAAAATTTGTCATTTTTTTCTGCTTAAAGGTCAATTTCATTTTTTGCAATATTCATCATTGGTTAATAAATTACACAAGTTCACAAACTAATATAGATACATTACACAATGCCACTTTTGTTTTAATTCGCATTCTCTTTTAATTAAAAAGTGATACTATATCACTTTTTAGTAAAACAAAATGGCATTTTGTTACTTTTTATTACTTGAATGTCACTTTTTAAATTTTTAATAAAAAAGTGACACAAGACACAATGTCACTTTTTATCACTTTATCATTTTTTTAATAAAAAGGTGACATAAGACACAATATCACGTTTTATCATTTTATCACATTTTTTAATAAAAAATTGACAAAATGCCACTTTTTTTTTTTTTTTTTAAGAAAAAGTGATAATATGTCACTTTTTTTAATGTTAAAATGTGATACAATGCCACTTTTTTTTAAAAAAAAAATTGATAGAATGCCACTTTTAAAATATATATATTTTCTTACAAAAAGTGACGGTGAAAGACAACATTAATAATGAAATAAAATTGTCCATTACTGCCCAGTTTATAAATCATATTGTGCTACCAAACGAAGATTGTCACCTTGTCACATTTTCTTACAAAAAACGGTGAAAGACAACATTAATAATGGAATAAAATTGTCCCTCACTTGGAAAATTTGACTTGATTTTGAGCACTATCGTTTATACGTAGGTTGTTGCTGATTTCTTATGTTTAGCAAAGCACTAATGAATCACATAAAAACCTAGAAAATTCTTTCACTAAACACTCGATATCTAATATGCCGTTAATGTGTCATACTTAACAAGAATATAAACACGTGATGATCAACAATATACTAAATTAACATCCTAATTAAGAGCTCATGCAACTATGAATCCACCGTCATATTATGCATCGATCTTATCTTTGTCATGAAATGTATGAATATTTAACCCAGTAACTAATCTAAACATATAAAACCTGCGGCAAAGTTTACTTGAGCAAGAAACCATTTAAACCCAACCAAAGAAAATGGTTATATCCCATTTATAATGCTTCAAATTCACCGCAGTATAAAAATTGGAATTCACTGCAGACGAGGGCTCTATCGTGGTGCCGTATTGAAATTTCAATTTTCAATAGAGACGGAGAATCATCTGAAGACCACCATAAGCAACACCATCACCGGTCGAACTATCGCAAAGGTGAGGATTCCTGTCAGTGCCACCGATCCGACTACCACTACCATAAGCGTCCTGAGCATTCCAACGACTTCAAGAAGTCAACTAACAATAAACACGAACAAAGGGAAGTAGAGATCGAGATAATGGACATAGAAGCAAGAAATCCTATGAGAGGGAGATGTATGCGTGGAGAGAAATCTGTTAGAAAATACGAAAGTGAGAGGCGATAGTGAGGAAAGGGGAAAAACAGCGGTTGTTTCTATTGGTGTGGTGATTTAAGTAATTTAGGACGTATTTTTACTTCCTAAAATGACTTAATTAGATTAAAAGGGTACCTTACAAATTAGTTAATTAATTAGGGTAAGTGGCGTAATTTTCCCTTAAAAAATTATATAATTTAAAACAAAAATGATTGTGAAAAAAAAATATAACCCAAATATCTATTGACATTGTTAACTTTTACACCTTAATATGCTTACACTATTGACATTGTTAACTTCTAAAAAAATGTTTAAATTCACTTGTTTAGTTTTAACCTAGAATAAGTTTTTCCAAACCAATTCAAGTGAAGTCCATTATTTTACTGATTCATGTTAATTCAGAGCATCTCTAACCTATAACCTATTTACGACCATAAAAAAATAATAAAAATAAATAAATAATAGTCAATGGGTATAAAAACATACCCGCCTTCGACCCGCTATTCTTAAATGAGTATATGGGTAGGATATGGAGGTTGTAAATTTTTATTGGGTAGGGTATGAGTTTAGTAATCCCGATCTATTGGTATTCCTAGCCTTGAGAATATTTTAGACATGATATCCCCGACAGTGACCTTTTATAGTGCGACTGTGAGGTTAGAATCTTGTTTAAGCTTGCATGATGTGATTGAAATACAATTTTGCAACAAAAGGCTTGGAGATTGTCATTTGATTGAATTATTTTCTTATTCTTTTTTGTTAAATTCAGATGATGACTTCTAGTTCATAATTTGTTCCTTATTGTAGCATTGCTGTTGGTTAGAGATGACAAAAAAACTCTACCAAATGGGTACCCGATCAGAAACCCGCCCCATTAAAAAACCCGCCCCGTCGACCGCGGGACGAGTATGAGACGGTTTCCCCCACCCGAACGGGTCGCGGGGCGGGTGCGGGTGCGGGTTTGTTTGTCCCGACCCGAATCCGCCTCGAATAATTTAAAATTAAACGAGGCGGATAAACGGGGTCGCGTTGACCCACCCCGCCCCGAACCCGACCTGCCCCGAAATTCATGGGGCGGGTGGCGGGTTCGGGTTTCAAAAAATTTCGCGAGCCTGGTGGCGGGTCGAGGAGACCCGACTCGAACCCGCCCCGTTGCCATGGTGCTTGATTGTATGTTTGCTCTCCTTTAGTTCATGATACTTAGCTCCCGTCTATATAGATTAAAATTAAATTTTAGTAGATTAATTTTGATAGAAATTGATGAAATGTGTGATTGAAAAACTGTGGATTCCATAAAATACGTGATTGATATTAATGGTCAACTTTGATTTAAATTAAAATCTAGATTATAATTACTATCAAACAGGGACTTAATTATTTTTAGAATCGCGATCCAATCTTGAAATCAAGTATTCCAAAGTCTCCATACTATCAAGTTATATAACATTTATTCACCGTTTACTGTTTTACATCAACACTTTAACATCATCTCATATTCCTTCATGGCCAAAACAAAATAAATAACATAAATTCTTATGATTATTCAAGCTAATCAATACTTCATTACAACTGCAGCACGTGCATTGCACTTGCAATTGCAAAACCTAGTTGCTAATAAAAGGATAAATCACCAATATTCCTTTCCTCTAAAAGTGTAATTACGTTCTTGTCCCAAAAAATAAGCCTATAGGTTTGGTAACTAATACACAATACGTTTTTTCAAATCACTTTTCAGTTATATATTTTATTTCAAAAACAACAAATTCTCTATTTACAAACAAATAATTTTTACTAAAGAGAGGCTGAATCACTTAAATTACCCAAAAATTATGCTACAAAGGTGAAAAGTGAAGGATATAAGTAACGAGATTTGAAATTTATTCTGATTGGCCCCATTTTTTTTTTTAAATAAAATTTATTCAATATTTAATTTCAATCATCTACTTAGTCAAATCTATAATTTTTTACTTTTCAAACATTTTTTAGTCACACATTCTCAAAAAAATATTATTCAAAATCACATTATTTACAAAATAAAGGGCGTGAAACACAAGCTTAGTGATAGTGTTCGACTACACAATTTATTTCGAATTTTTTTGTAATGATTATATGTTTTAAATTACAGAATTTCTCATACAACTTTTTAATTACACATATTTTTTCTCTCTAATTTTTAACTACATATTTTACCTTAAAAAATTCAAAAAGTCAAATAAACAAAAAAAATTCTGATTTTTAGCAGCCGAACGATTGCAAGAATAACTTTTTTCCAATTCAGTCCTTATTTGGTTGCCTTTAATTTTTATTTTTTTCACGATACTTAATTTTAATGAATATTTAAAAATCAATCTCACAATATTTGATTTTTCAATAAAATCGCAGTCATGTATTTTTTAACTATTCATTTAAAAAACTTTTTAGAAAATACCAAATAGACTCTCGGACGCTACAAAATTAATTTATCTCCTCCGTCGATCTAGCAAAACCATCTCTTCCCCCCCTCTCTCTCTCTCTCTCTCTCTCTCTCTCATTTCCAACACTTGCAGATCTGATAGCCACTGCCACCAGATCGGACGTTGCGAACTGCCGCCGCCATGGAGGAGGCCTTAGATTTGGCGCGTGCTAAGGACACTAAGGAGAGAATGGCGGGCGTAGAGAGACTCCACCAACTTCTCGAAGCTTCTAGAAAGACCCTGTCGTCATCAGAAGTGACGTCGCTCGTCGATGTGTGCCTGGATCTCTTGAAAGACAATAACTTTCGGGTGTCGCAGGGCGCGCTGCTTGCACTAGCTTCGGCCGCTGTATTATCAGGGGAACACTTGAAGCTACACTTCAATGCGCTGGTCCCGGCCGTGGTCGAGAGATTGGGCGATGGAAAACAGCCTGTGAGGGATGCTTCCAGACGGCTCTTACTCACTCTCATGGAGGTATAATGATTGCTGATGAACCTGCCCTCCCACGCACAGACATACTCAGCACCCCACTCTATTGGTTGAATTTTCTTTTATCGATCGCCACTATTTTTAGTGTGACTATAAGTCTTTTGTTCAATATTAGCTGAATCTGATGGCTGAATGGAATTGTGGTCGGCGAAGTTAGAAATCGGTGATACCAGTTAGATGTGTGTTGCTGAATTTAACCGTGTTTTTTTAGTGGACAAAGGAAACAGTTAAGATGATCGTGTATGATGACTTGATAAAAAAAAATGGGTGATTTCAGATTTTGTTATGGAGTTCTAATTTTAATTTTATATCCATGATAGAAAGTTGAATTGGAATTTGTGATTTTTTGTAGTTTAGGGTTTCCTGAGACTCACTTTGGGGATTGTTATTAGAAAAAAAAAAACTGAAAGAATTTTGTTTTGAATATTAGGAGCTACCGTAATGAAGTTGCATTAGTATTGCTATCAAGTAGCAAGCATTTAGGATTTGGAAATTTTGGATAAATAGTTTTATATTGAGTTTTTTTTCATTATCACCGTCTGCAATCTTCCTGTCAGAGAGACTTGCTATGTACATCAAGTTATGAAAGATGTCCATTTTGCATATAGGATTTGAAATTGCACAAGGATAAATCTGTAATTTCCTGCACAGATTTGAAAGTGCGCATTTGTATCTTTGGCCTAAAACTATTATGTACTCTTCCCTTGTGATGGAATACTTCTTCTTTACTGTATCCAGAAATAACGTCCACGACTAATGTTCTCTTTTCAAATTTTTTCCACACTTTTCAAACATGTTTTCACTGATGTGAGTTAAGAATTTTGGAAATTAGTGTCAAGGATAAAAATAAAATTTACATCAAATATTATTTTCAGTTTAAAACATTATATGCCAATTTAAATTACCATCTCAGAATTGTGGACAAAGGGAAAATAGTACAAGACATTGGCCCAAAGTTGAACGTCTAATTCCATAAGCTGGGTATCCTCTCTGGATACTTCCAATACTCATAGAAAGGATTACAACTTTAAGTTTCAACCATTTATTAGTATAATAACAAGTCACCTTTGATTGGCTTGTGCAATATTAGAAAAGCAATTTCACATGTCAAGACTTTTCTAGCCTCTTGCAATGCCACAACACGTTGCCTGAAAATGTCCTTATATTTCTTGCGCCTACATTCTGAAGTAAGATCCTAAAAGCTTCAGCAGTTCTCCCGAATAGTATGATTTTCACGGACATAATAAGCACTTATCTGACTTTGACACATGAAGTAAATGCCTAGCAGAATTTATCCTATTGTCATGCTGTTTATATGCATCTTTCTTGATCTCAATTTTCTTTACTTTGAATGCTAATAGCACTCAATTCCGTGTTATTAGCGGTATACCTTACCTGCTTTTAAGAAATTGTTAATCAAGAATTAATCTTTTACTGCTCATATCTGAAATTTTTGCATCCCGCTTCCCTGTTTTATAACGGTAAATATCATTAACAACAAGGAAGTGTATCTGTACTGAAATCTAGGATACATATCATAAATCAATTATAGGGGTCACAATGTTTTCATATGTGCTGCAACATCTTAAGGCAAAATCTTAGCTTTGTTTTTTCAGACGCTTCTGCTGATATTATATTCCTTCTAATTTACATAGAGTTAAGACCTTTTCTTGGCATTGGATATACATATGACAAATCTTTCGCGTTTTTATGGAGAAAAGTAAGAATGATGTTTTTGATGGTTAATTTTGCTACAGGTGTCTTCACCGACAATCATTGTTGAAAGGGCAGGATCTTATGCTTGGGGACACAAAAGCTGGAGAGTTCGAGAAGAATTTGCACGCACTGTCACATCAGCAATTGGTCTCTTTGCATCGACAGAACTACCTCTTCAACGTGCTATTCTTCCACCAGTACGTTGATTCATACATTTTATAGGATTTGCCAATGTGTATTGCTAGATTTCAATTTAAGAGAAGAAAGATTTCATAACCTTATATTTTTATTCTTGGGCGTCAGATTTTGCAGATGTTGCAGGACCCAAATCCTGGTGTGAGGGAAGCTGCTCTTTCATGTATTGAGGTTATTATAATTCATGATTAAGTATTAACATGTTTTTTCGCATTAGTAATAGCAATATAATTGGTAATAGTCATTGTTTAATTGTACTAATTACCAGAATAGTTGTAGTTATGTTATTAGCGTCGGGTCATTTGGAGTGTTGAACTAAACCATGTAAAAGGTTGAGCTGTTAGTGAGAGGATTATTTCATAAATTAAATTCTCTCAACTCAGAATAGTTCTTGCATTTTGTTTCAAGTATCTTGTTTTCTCTTTCCATCCATATCCCACAAAAAATAGCTTAAACTGTTGATTTCCACATAATCATATACTGGTACTCTTTTACTTGACAAAACCATTTATTTTTCCACTGAGGAATCACCTGCTTGGAAAGACTAAATTGAAACCAAATCCCAGAAGGTTCCTACAACAGAACCCCTCTCATTAAATCACAATGTGGAAAATATGTGATTCTGATTCTGATTCATACTTTCTGAATCCTTTCTACACATCATGCTCCATGAAGCCGGAGAAAAGGGCATTTTTTTGGAACCATTTTATGACTATCATTTTTACTATGATATACCAGCCATAGATTGATAGGTACACTTCTATTTTGTTAGGGATGCAAGGTTTTTAAGTGAACTTAAATTGGACTAAGATGGGATATCTTGATGAATCAACTAGATATTGAAGAATGATTTTACGGAGAAAGATCGTGAGGGCCCTAAATTCCATAACCTTTTGTCGTTTCTAGAAAGTGTTAGGTAAATTTTCTAAAGAATGTTCAATAGGAGGTAAACTACCAAATAATTTTATGCCCATTTCCCAGGTCATTCGTGCTATTATTTGAAAATAGTTCATTGCTGGTATTTTCTAGAGAAATGCCAAAGAATTCTGCACATGCTCATGTGAGTATATTTCGCACACTATAAATTGGACTGCCATTGAAGAAGTTTAATCTCCAAGGAAAATAAACACTATGCATTTACTTAATCTCATGGACACTTGAGGTGCTGTAAAAGAAATTAGCATGAGATTAATGTACCGGAAATAAGGACGGAAGTTTAGCCCCTGTTCTCTTTGCTATTTTGAGGTCGTTTTCTGTTTTTATTTTCGAAAACGCTAAAAACGCGTTCTCTTTACCATTTTCGAAAACGCGTTTTGGAAAAAAAAAAAAAAATTTGTACACAAAACGGAAAACGTCCAAAACCTCGTTTTGGGCGTTTTGTGTGTATTTTGACAAAAAATGTCCAAAACGCGGAAAACGCGTTTTGGGAATTTTTTTTTTTTTAGAATTATCTTAACTTAGAACTAAGCTTAATATAAAGTTTTTATTTTTTTATTATTTTTTTTTAGAATTATCCTAACTTGGAACTAAGCCTAAATAAAGTTTTTTTTTTTTTTTGAGAATTATCCTAACTTGGAACTAAGTTTAAATAAAGTTGTATTGAATTCAATATCAACATTACAAAAAAAAATTAAGTGAGAATTCTTGTTGTTATATTTCAAAAAATGCACTAATAAATGGACTCTGCTGATTTTGAAAGAACTTGCATTTTCTGAATTTTAATAGAAGTAGAGCTTTCTCAAATTCCGAACCTGACCAAACTGTGTTAATATAGACTCTTAATGCTCATATTAGTGTGTTGCATGTAACCATATTTTTAGTGTATTGTGAAAGGAAATTTGAGTTTGAGTTAGTAGTATTCTGCAAGCAAATTAATTAAAAATAGTTTAAATAGTATTCTGCAAAATTTCAAACAGAACGTGTTTTCCAGTTTTTCATTTTCAAAAACAGTTTTCAGAAATGACAAACCAAATGCGTTTTCAGCAAATTTGAAAACAAAAATGAAAACAGGAAACACAAAATATTTTCGAAAATGAAAATACAAAATAAAATACAAACAGAACGCCACCTTAGTTCTGGAGAATTTTTTGTTTTGTTTTGTTTTGTTTGTTTGACAAGATGAGGTTACCTTTTAACAAGCACAAGATTTGGGTTGGTAGAGAAGTAGTTATATAATTGAGAACCTGCTTAAATTTTGGTTGACTTTCTCCTGGTTAGCATGCTTTCAGCATAAAGGTTATGTCGATTGAGATCATGTCATAATTCATACGAATTTGGCACTAATTCTGAAAATCTTGGAGGAGCTAGTAATTTACTTTTTATGTACCCATCTGTGTATATTTATACTGCTGCTGAAGTGCTTAATCATTGCTCCTTGGTGAATTAGCACATCATCAGCAACTTTAAGAATTGCTTCACCTTGTCTTGTCTGACAAACATGTTTTTCCTTGTTTAATTTCCCCAGGAGATGTATACTCAGGCAGGGCCCCAGTTCCGTGAGGAACTGCAGCGACATCAGCTTCCCACTTCAATGGTAATATTGGGATTAGGGATGATATTAATTCTAAATTTAAGTATTTCTCCTTCATATGTGCCAGACTAAGGGTTTTTTTTTTTTTGCCTTCTCAAATTTAATATATAGTTACATTTGATGCTATGTGTTTGGGCAATTCAAGTGGGGGGATAGACTTTTTTATTTTTAGTGTTATTTGTGCAGTTCATGTGTAATGTAGTAGGCGAACTTTGACTTTGGTCAAGGCTTGTTACTTTTCTGATATGATGATGCAATACAGTTAAGGGATATAAATGCCAGATTGGAGAAAATTGAGCCAAAAGTTTGCTCATCAGAGGCGATTGTGAGCAACTATACGGTCAGCGAGACTAAGCCTACAAGTCTTAATCCAAAAAAGAGCAGTCCTAAGGCCAAAAGTTCCACAGGTGAGGTTTCTCTTTTTGGAGGTAAGTCTTAACTAAGATCCTTATCTGACCAGTTAGCCATTTTAGCATATACTGGCTGTCCCACATCTTTTAGCTCATTTTTATCCTTTCAAAAGAGTTGTGCAGCGTGAAAAATATAAAAACTAATCTTTTACTGGCGAGGTTGTTTAATTAAGTAGCATTTTACTGGTGGCATCGCAAAAATGTACTCTCCAAATTGAGAATTGATGGATTAAGCCTCCGTTTGGTAACACTGTAGCCGTTTATGAACTGATTTATTTATGATTTTGAGGTGAAATGTGGTAGAAAATTGGTGTGAGAAAATGTGTGGTTAAAAAGTGATTTGGGAAATTGTGTGGTTTAAACCATTTACCAAACACTTGCTAAACTGATGTTCTGGAACCTTTATTTTTAAACTTGAAGAAAAAAGATTATGTTCTTTTAGCATCATGCTCTGCTGACTTCTTGTGTTCTTTCAATTACGAGCAGGAGACGGTGATACAATGGAGAAAGCTGTTGAGCCAATTAAAGTGTATTCAGAGAAGGAGCTTATCAGGGAGTTTGAAAAGATTGCTTCCATCCTTGTTCCAGATAAAGATTGGTCTATCCGTATTGCGGCCATGCAGAGAGTGGAAGGCCTTGTTATTGGAGGTCTGTAATCCACTTTACTACACAACTAACAGCCTCTTTGTTGTCCTCTGTGAACATGATGTGTCAATTGCTTGCATCTCATATTTTTAAATTCCTTATGCCATGATATTACAATAATTTTATATTGTTGGGTTCTGTAGAAAAATTGTTCATACAACCATAAATAAAATGAGCTGAATATATAGATTTGACAGATGAGGGGCATAAAAAAAAATCTGATGAATTGACATATTGTGCATTTAAGCACACAACAATACATTCTCACCTCCCTTACCCTCCATCAAACCCATAAGCATGGAGTAAGATACAAGCTCAATACTGCTCTGTAATGACCGGAAAGAAATCTGATTTGAAGTTTTAGTATTGAAGTTTAAACTTTGACGTCAAGAAGTGGTTGTCTTGTTGATTGGAAGTCTTTGGATGAACACTTTTAACAGCCTTGAGCAAGTGATAGGTATGTATTATTAATTGTTAAATTGTGCAGTGAACACCCGAATTATAGAAAAACTTTGTGTGAGCCTTCCATGCATTTTGTCTGTTTCCAAAATTCTAGGATTTTACTAAGATTACCTAATGATTTATGTCAACTAGAAAAAGGGCTGAATTTCTTATACTGATAATTTTTGACATGTATTTGTGATCCTCAGTGTGAATATATTAATCATTTCCAATTCCAACTTATCAGGTGCGGTTGATTATCCCTGTTTCCGTGGACTTCTTAAGCAATTGGTTGGCCCGTTGAGCACACAACTATCAGATCGGAGATCAAGCATGGTGAAGCAGGTATTTTAAACAACTTTGCATGTAAATTAGCTTTTTTCTGCATTTTCTTATGATCAAGTTGCATAGCCTTATGTTACACTTACGAGAGAACTAGGAGTTATTTTCATAATTTGTCATGACTTTTAAAAGGATTATCTTTACAATCTCCAATTGCACTGGTTATTTCAGTTCCTGGTGAATTCTCTTCTTAAATTTGAACGAAGTATTTTCATGTGCATTTTATACTTTTGAGCATTCTGGCTTTTGCTAGATAATAGGCAGTCTGTAATCACTCTCAGCTTTGAAATGTTATTGATAAGGCAATAACAGTTTGTTCTGGTTACATATATTAATCATTGCATTATTTATAAATTGAAGATAATTGTGCTCTCTGCTTTATATTTTTGTAGTAGTTAAATATATAATTTTTGTGTTGTTGTTCCTTGTTCATTTTGTTAGGTCTGCCATTTGTTGTGCTTTTTATCAAAAGAGCTCTTGGGAGACTTTGAGTCATGCGCTGAGATGTTTATTCCAGTGAGAATAGTTTCCTTATACAGTTTCTAATCTGATATATTTTTCCTATTTCTCACACAGTGCTTTTTAATTTAGGTCCTTTTCAAGCTTGTTGTGATAACAGTACTTGTAATTGCAGAATCTGCAGATAACTGCATAAAAACGGTAATGTCTTATATCTTGCTTGTTTAGCTTGTCTCTTTTCTCCATTTTATACTTTATGGCCTAAAATATATTTTTTCAGATGTTGCGCAATTGCAAAGTTCCCCGTGCACTTCCTCGCATAATTGACAGTGCGAAGAATGACCGCAATGCTGTACTTCGTGCCAGGTGACACCTTTTTAAGTACAAGTAAGCAGGCCTACAAGCGACATACTCTTATATCTAACATATTTTAATATACTTTTTCCCACATCAGATGTTGTGAGTATGCACTTCTGGTACTTGAGTATTGGGCTGATGCACCTGAAATACAGCGATCTGCTGACCTTTATGAAGACCTTATTAGATGTTGTGTTGCAGATGCGATGAGCGAGGTACATATTCTTTGTACATGGAACACTCTGTTGTTCAGGGGAGCGGTTGGCTTTGAATATAACAATTTTTCGTTCTTGTAAAGTAGATATTTGGGCCACATTTTTTATTTTTGATTTTCTTTGAAGTACTATACACATTTTTTTAGCTTCTTTATTTCCCTCTAATCCGTAGCAGTGTCCATAACTTGACCCATTGATCTCAACAGGTACGATCTACTGCAAGGACTTGCTATAGGATGTTCACAAAGACCTGGCCTGAGCGTTCTCGACGCTTATTTTTGTCCTTTGATCCTGTTGTTCAAAGGGTACATGCTTTCCTATCTTAAGCTTTCAGAGTGCACTCTTCAATAAATGTGAAAAACTTCAAACTAAGGTGGCAATATTTGCACAGGTAATAAACGACGAGGATGGAGGTTTGCATAGAAGACATGCTTCTCCTTCTGTTCGTGAGAGGACCTCGCACGCATCACTTGCATCTCAAACATCTGCTCCTTCTAATATACCAGGTTATGGGACTTCTGCGATAGTTGCAATGGATAGAAGTGCAAGTATACCATCAGGGACATCTCTTTCCTCTGGACTACTTTTATCACAGGCAAAGTCTTTAGGTAAACCCACAGAGCGTAGCCTGGAAAACGTGCTGCATGCAAGCAAACAAAAGGTCACTGCAATAGAAAGTATGCTGAGAGGTTTGAATATATCTGAAAAAGGCCGATCCTCCAGTTTGGACCTGGGTAGTTATTTCCTTTTCTGATATTTTCTTTCGTAACAATTGCTCTTCCTCAGCTTTCATAGTAATTGTTAGATTCCATCCTTGAGATATTGTCTTCGACCTTGCTGATGCTTTTCATCTTGAATCTTTGTTGAATGATTAACTTTTTATATTGACCCTAGTGCAGGAGTTGAGCCACCATCATCTCGTGATCCACCATTTCCTCTTGCTGTTCCAGCCTCAAACACACTTACAAATCCTTTAGTAGTGGATTCTATGTCTGGAATATCTAAAGGCGATAATCGCAATAGAGGATTGATTTTGTCTGACATCATCACTCAGATTCAAACATCTAAAGATTTAGGTAAATTATCATATCATGGTAACGTTGGGAGCGAACCTCTATCAGCACATTCTTCCTACTCAACCAAGAGAGCTTCTGAAAAGCTACAGGAAAGAGGTTTGATAGAAGGAAATGCTGACGTTAAGGAAGCAAGGCGATATATGAACTCCCATGTTGATAGACAGTACTTTGACACACCTTATAAAGATGCTAATTACAGGGATTCCCAGAATGGCATACCAAATTTTCAACGACCACTGCTAAGAAAGAATGCAGCTGGGCGAATGTCTTTAGGCAGGAGAAGGAGCTTTGATGATAGTCAGTTCTCACTGGGAGATGTATCAAGCTATGCAGATGTGCCAGCTTCTCTTAATGATGCATTGAGTGAGGGGCTCAATTCTAGTTCAGATTGGAGTGCTCGTGTTGCTGCGTTCAGTTACGTTCGATCTATGCTTCAGCAAGGCTCGAGAGGTATTCAAGAAATTATGCAGAGTTTCGAGAAGGTCATGAAATTGTTTTTCCAGCATTTGGATGATCCCCATCATAAAGTTGCACAAGCGGCTCTTTCAACTCTTGCAGATCTAATCCCAGCATGCAGAAAGCCCTTTGAAAGTTACATGGAGAGGATGCTGCCCCATGTGTTCTCTCGGTTAATTGATCCCAAGGAATTAGTAAGGCAACCTTGCTCAACAACATTGGATATTGTTAGCAAAACATATGGTACAGATTCTCTTCTACCTGCTTTGCTCCGATCATTGGATGAGCAGCGTTCTCCCAAGGCAAAATTAGCAGTTATTGAGTTTGCAATTGGTTCATTTAACAAGCATGCATCAAATTCTGAAGGGTGTGCTAACAGTGGTATCTTGAAGTTATGGCTTGCAAAGTTGACACCAATGGTCCATGATAAAAATACAAAACTGAAGGAAGCTGCCATAACGTGTATTATATCTGTTTATACCCATTTTGATTCAATAGCTGTATTGAACTTTATTCTTAGCTTATCCGTTGAAGAACAAAATTCATTGAGGCGAGCCCTCAAGCAATACACTCCACGTATAGAAGTAGACCTGATGAACTTTCTGCAGAACAAGAAAGACAGACGTGGTAAGTCGTCATATGATCCGTTTGATGTGGTTGGAACATCTTCTGAAGAGGGTTATAGTGCAGCACCAAAGAAGAGCCAGTTATTTGGAAGGTATTCTGCTGGTTCTGTTGATAGCGATGGTGGTAGAAAGTGGACTAATCTTACTGGTTCTGTTGATAGTGATGGTGGAAGGAAGTGGAATTCTCTTAAAGATGCATCCCACAATACCGGCTTTGTTGGCCACTTAAAATCTGATGAAGCACAGGAGCACTTAAATCATGAACCAGAGACCAGTTCCAACCCTGATATTCCTACGTCCGATTCTAAGAATCTGAAATATGCAAGTAATGCTGTCACTGATAAGATTGGATATTGGGCTATTGGGTTAGAAAGTATGGATAGCCCTGCAAGTGCTGAGGTTTCATCCACACCACATTTGGACATAAATGAATTTGTTGGATCTGATCATCAACAGACCATTGCTGATTCGGGGGTTGAGAACACGCTTTCATCTGAACTAGCATTTAATCATTCTATGCTTTCTGCTTTGAACATGAACTCTGAACCAGAAGAAGGGCTAAGCATTCCTCAGATTCTTCATTTGGTGAGAATTGTGCTCTATGTACATTGTTTTAATGATCTCATTTTCAAACTGTCTTTCTATTCACCTTATCATTTCAACACCTGTATAAGTTTCATTTCTTAATTTTATGAGTTTTAAAATAACAAATTTTCAAATATGCTTTTCTCTGTACCTTTGCCATTTCTCTCTCCATCGTTTCGGTAGATTTGCAATGGGAATGGCGAGAGCCCTGCAGCAAATAAGCACGGTGCACTTCAGCGGCTAGTTGAGGCTTCTGTGTGTAATGATCAATCTATTTGGAGCAAGGTATTTTTGGTTCTCAAATTTGGTTTTGTATGTAAGAGTTAAAAGCTTTGTTCTAAAAAGCTCGCTTATACTTAAGCTTAGGCGCGAAGCTTGACCTTCACGCTTCGTTCGAGCATTGTCTGGATTTTTCGCACATAGGCGCGCTTAAACTTGAAGCTTGGTCTCGTCGCTTCATCACGCTTTACGCTTTTTAAAACACCTTAAAAAAAGTCACAGATTAGAACAATTTTTAAACTGCAGAACGTATTTAGTTTTTGCAGTTTGAATGTGTTTTTGTATGTAGTGCCTTTTTTTAAGATTTTGGCTATGCCCTTGTTTGGTTTTCATTAAAATTTTCTCATTTTTCTACAGTACTCAATCTCAATCATCCATTAAAAGTCAAGCCCACAACATTTGACTTTTAAACCAAATTTCACCATTCATTCTCCTAACAATTACTATTTATTTCAAAAAAACTCATTTTAACTAGAATCAAACACACTCCATGCTTTCTAAATTATATTATATAAAATTTTGGTAGTCTGGGTAGAAAATCATACAAATATGAACATTCAAATTATAGCAATATTTATGCTTATAATTTATGCTATAATTTCTCCGCCTATGATGTTCTCAAAGTCTACATAGTTTATTTCTTCTTCGTGCTCAACATTTCCTTGATGTGAATTTAATGACCTTCCTTGATGTCAACTTAATGACTGTTTACTCTGTAATGTAAAGAACATTTGGCGAGGGATATAATCAATCAATAATATGGTACATATGCCTGTTTGAGATATAGAGCTAAACTCTGCCATGTGTTTTATCTAGAACTTGAGGAAAGAATATGTTGTAGAGTGGATGATGATGGTCCCTGGACCATAGCAATCTATATTGTACATGAGATATTTACTTGAAGTCTTGAACATTTGATCAACTTTTTTACATGTTAGGTTTTCAGAATAATGGAAGATAATTGGCATTACTGTTGAAAAATGATAATTTGTCCACTGTTATTGCTGTTCTTAATTTTTAGAAGTAATGACAATTGTTATTAAATAGTGCATAATTTACTTCATGGAAATTTAATTATTATAAAAAAAAGTGCTAGAGGTCTTTTCTTGTAATTTATATTTCACAATTTTTGTAAAATTTGATGCTGGTAATTTTGTTCCCAGTATATTTATTCTTCCATAATGATATAGACAGACTCCTTGAAAAGAAGCAATATCATCTTTCTAGTGCTGTTAGATTCCTGTTCTCAATTTCGTAGCACATACAATGAGCAAAGACAATACATCCTGCAAATTTTCATAATTCTTTTGTAAACTGCAGTACTTTAACCAGATCTTGACAGCTGTACTTGAAGTGTTGGATGATTCTGATTCATCAATCAGGGAACTGACTTTAACATTAGTCGTAGAGATGCTGAAAAATCAGGTTTGTTGTCTATATTCTCAATGGTTGTAAACCAGAATTTCCCAAATGTCTTCCTCTTCTCCTTTTCCATCTTCATGACTTATCTGTACTATATTGGCAGAAATATGCCATTGAGGATTCTATTGAGATAGTGATTGAAAAACTGCTTCATGTGACAAAAGACGGTGTTCCAAAAGTAAACTTCCTCGGCTAAAATTATCTCAGTTCTTATTTGGTGTTTTTGTCCATGACTTAGGGTATTAACTTTCTAATTCAGGTTTCAGGCATAGCAGAGCATTGCATAACTATAGTGTTGTCGCAATATGATCCATTCAGATGTCTAAGTGTAAGTTCTAATTTCTCTAGTTTACTTCTAAGATCCTTAAGCTGATTTTTTTTTTTTTTTTTTTTGGTTTTCAACGGTGCAATCATACCCTTACTTTTGTGCATTGCAGGTTATTGTTCCTTTATTGGTTACTGAAGATGAGAGAGTTCTTGTCACTTGTATTAACTGTTTGACAAAGGTACCACTTATGAAATTTTATTGATTACGGGATAATACAATACTGCTTTCTTCCAATTTTCCTAAATTTTATTTCTATTTTTATTATTGTACTTTGTGGATTTGTGATACCGAGTAGTTTGTTTGTAGCAGAGTTGGATGACATTTTCCCCCATTAATTTTTAGTAAAACTGGAGGCTATGCTGATTTTAAATTCTTAACCATTTCTGTTGAACTAGGAAAGTCGTGTTTGGTTCTTTCAGACTAATAATATCATTTTTCCCCTTAATCTTGAGTTTCCTTTTCATTATAGTCCATGATCATTTCTGTGACTTCACTCTCATTATCGTTATTCTTAACAAATTTGTGACATTTAAAAAAAAAAAAAAATTAAATTAAAAAAAATTGCTACCTGTATTTAACCAATTACTTTTTGTCAACATCAGTTGTGTTGTTGATCGTGATGCTACTTTTTTCCTGTCTTCAGCTTGTGGGTAGGCTCTCGCGTGATGAACTGATGGGTCAATTACCGTCATTTTTGCCTGCTCTTTTTGATGCATTTGGGAACCAGAATGCAGATGTTCGAAAGGTAATAGTTTTTGTACTTGCAAAGATAGATAATATCCTTGATTCTCTGTTTCGGAGACAGGTTTTACTAGAAATCTTTCTTGCAATATTCAACTTTTTAAAAAATATTATTTTCTTCCAAGGAAGCCTGATCTCTCCTCTCAGAGCATACATGAGATCAAAATGCTAACATCATCTTCACTCGGTGTTGCAAAATTGGACTCCCAGTTGTCTGTTTGCTTTGTTAAATTTATCTGTGTTTACTCCTATTAAATTTGAATTTGATATGCATTTTCCCTTGGGTCGCAGACTGTTGTTTTCTGTCTGGTCGACATCTATATCATGCTTGGGAAAGCATTTTTACCGTACTTGGAGGGACTAAATAACACACAATTACGGTTGGTGACGATTTATGCAAACCGGATATCACAGGCCAGGACTGGGGCTCCAATAGATGCTACCGAATGATCAGCTGGCTTGGTTTTTGATGTATTTTTTAGTATTGGGTGTTAATTTTTGTCATTCATTCTTTGTGTATCGTGTACATGTGTGAAATATGCTGTGAAGGGTTGGTTTTTAATTTTTAATTTTCCATAAAATCAGATATATTCCTATTTTTCACTTGGATTGGGGAGGAGTGCCTGGATGAAGGAGACAAACTTGTGAAATTGTATGTTTTGTTGTGTGAATAATGAAATTGTTAGCCTGAGAATTATTCACTGCATTTTTTTCTGTAAAGTAAATTGGTTTCCAATGTTAGAACGATGGTCCGAGTCTGTATATTTGGTATACAGTAGACGGGAAGAAGGGTAACTAACGAACTTTTCACGTTTCTTTAATCCTATCGAAGCAGTTTCCAAAAGGTTATTCATCAAAGAAACAAAATATTTTTTTCAGGTTAATAAATTATCATGTGATGCTTGCTTTTAAAGGCGAATTGTTTATGTTAAATATAGAATTGAGTATTAATTTTGGAATAATTTAAGGGTGAATTGATCACGCTTAATAGTTCAAGTCACATGTCATGATGCATACATCACGTGATGAGATTTGAAGCGCGGAAGAAACGTCGGAAAGTTCCGAACTTAGGTTGTGGTTGGACAGATGAATCATGACCCGATATTCACGACGCGATGGCTCGATGTGCGGAATAAAGAACCACGACTTTCGAAACGCCACAAGGATTTGCCCAACTTCCTTGATAAGTCTCTGATTTGAACGCTACAAATATTCTAGCAAATATTTGATAAGCTCGATATTTGAACGCTACAAGAAATATTCTTGATAAGTTCGAAAAACATAGGAATCCACCTATAACTTTTATTGAATCCTCAATAAAACTGTTTTAATCAAATCAAATCTCAAGTCTTCTCGGCTCGATTCCAACATGTAATTTACTCCGTTTTGCACGTAGATCACTGTCGTATTGCTGATGTCTCGACTTCGCCCTTTGATGCCTGGTCCGGATCATATCATACTCCCTCTCTTGAAAATGATTCGACCTCGAATCCAATTTTGATCGGCTTTTCAGACTCCCCCTACTTTTCCGGGTTCGATGATCATGTTTAAGCTTTGTGCGATCCTTTAAACTTTTGGCCTGCTCATTTTGGCCAATGAATTTCTGCCCCATCTTAAGTTCATGGCTTGATTTATGTCCCTACAAAACAGATTTTAATGAACTGGGAAGGGGTGTGTTAGCGTGAGTAAGTGCAAATAGACTCATTTTTATGGTAGACTCTCTTTTCTTTTGCTTTTTGCACTCAGCCTCTCCTTTTTCTGAGGTTTGAACCTCAACCCTCTTTTCTTTATTTTTCACTCCCTCTCCTTTTTCTGAGGTCGTGGCCTCAACTCTCTTTTCTTTAATTTTCACTCCCTCTCCTTTTTCCGAGGTCGTGGCCTCAACTCTCTTATTTTTCCCCTCAAACTCACTTTTTACTTTCAATTGATCTTTCAGGGCTTCAGTTGGAGATAGTGGCATTAGAGTAAACTTTTTCCCCCCTTTTACCAGGCTGTATCTATTCGTATACCCATCGTGTAGCACAGCCCTTTCATGTTGCCAAGGTCTCCCCAACAGTATATGAATAATTTGCATTGGCACCACGTCACAAATTACCTCATCCGAATACCCAACAAAAGAAAATGCCACTAAAGCCTGTCTCTTCACCTTAACTTCCCCTGACTCAGTCAACCATTGTAATTTATAAGGCGTTGGATGTTTCGTTAAAGGTAAGCCTAATTTTTCTACCAACATTGTACTAACTACATTAGTACAACTTCCCCCGTCAATCACCAAGCTACAAACTTTTTCATCCACTAAGCATCTAGTGCGAAAAATATTATCTCTTTGCCCATCCACATTTTCCAAAACATTCTCCTTACGCTTAACGCTAAGAGCATGCCTATCAATAATTGACTTATCCACCACGACACTTTTCGCCCCTTCACTATTACACCTAACCTTTTTACGTGGACAATCAAATGCAATGTGACCCGTTCCAAGCATTTAAAACACTTAATATTTTTATCCTTAAGAGGCTTGGAATCAGAATTATTTTTACCTTTGGTTGTCGGTTCCTCCCTCCTTTTGTGAACATGATCGCTACTCTCCCGTTTTGATGTCTCTTTTCGCTTCAATGACCTTTCATCCATCCCATCTCCGTACCTAGCATGACATTCACTCTTACTACTCCTCCAAGCCATAGAGTCCGCCCGCGATTGCTTCTTTTTCAATTGGGCAATCATCACATCTCTTTTATCCATCCTAGTCATTACCTTCTGAAATTTTGCTTGCATCTCTGCCAATAATTCAACACCCTGCTCCAATATCCTATTCCCTCTTTCGGGGCGTTTGTTGTCACCCATTGATGAAGATCTCTCCCCGTGAGACATGGAAATTTGGAATATGGGAAAAAAAATGAAATTTTCGATTTTTTTTAATCTTCTACCAGAGAATTGGACTACGAGTGTAGTAGAAAAAAGGGAATTGGATTTGGACGAGAAACGAACAAGAAAAACACTTTTGAATTTTTGGGACTGACTCTTATGGATCAAACTGAAGAAAATTTATAACGACATGAAGAACACAAAGAACAAGAAAATCAAGAAAAACAAGAAAATATCAAGAACTGAATCTAGATCCAAGCTCTGATACCAGATGATGAGATTCGAAGCGCGGAAGAAACGCTGGAAAGTTCTGAACTCAGGTTGTGGTTGGACAGATGAATCATGACCCGATATTCACGACGGATGGCTCGACGATGCGGAATAAAGAACCACGACTTTCGAAACGCCACAAGGATTTTCCCAACTTCCTTGATAAATCTCTGATTTGAACGCCACAAATATTCTAGCAAATATTTGATAAGCTCGATATTTGAACGACAAAAGAAATATTCTTGATAAGTTCGAAAAACATAGGAATCCACCTATAACTTTTATTGAATCCTCAATAAAACTGTTTTAATCAAATCAAATCTCAAGTCTTCTCGGCTCGATTCCAACATGTAACTTACTCCGTTTTGCACGTAGATCACTGTCGTATTGCTGATGTCTCGACTTCGCCCTTTGATGCCTGGTCCGGATCATATCATCACGGGTCACAAAATTCCTTGGTCATATATCAATTTTAGTAGGACATAAAGAGAACTTGTCATACTTAGTAATTCAGGTCATAGTAGTAGGTGGTGAATTCATACTTCGTGTCACGTATTGCATTTTAAGATCATATGTCTTAATTTATATGTTGCACATTAAAAGTAACATTTCACATGTCATAATTGCACTTTAAGGTCAAAAGTCATTTTTCATGGATCACATAACAATTTCAGTCGATCACGGATCTAAAAGAATTTGTTACACTTAATAGTTTAAATCTTCTTCTATTGGATTCTGAATTCTACATTTATTTATTTATCTCTCTTTTTTTTTTTTAATTTGTTGAGTATGTAGATTTTTTTTGGGGGGGGGGGGGGGAGGGGGTGGTGTAGGCAGCAATTCAGGGGATATGTGATAGTGTGTCAGAGATGGTGGTTGTCGTGTATGGTGGTGACAATACGTAAGAGATGGTAGATGGTTGTGGTGGTGCATAGAAGATGCGACAACGGCGTTGGTATCGATGGTAGTGGTGATGCTGGTGGTGGTGGTGGTGCATGGTATTGATGTACTGTCAGACATCATCAATTGCGCGATGTCGCTCAACTGAAAATGCAGCAGTTGATGTGTTGTGACATCGTACGATGCCACTTATTCGTCTACTTGTGATCTTCATTTTTTTGCATTGTATTTGTGTGCAGTCCATTAGTGGTGTGCAGTGGTGTTTGCGTGTAGTGGTTGTGATGGTGGTGTAGGTAATTTGCTAGCTGTGATGTGCAATGGTGATGGCGATGTTCGTAAATCAACATTTTTCCAGTCAGTTTCGTAGGTTTGTTAAGTCGTGGTTTAAGTGTTTGCAGTTGTTGTTGTGGTTGAGATGGTGGTTGGTGGTAGCGACAGTTGGTGGTGGTGGTGATTGAAAAATCAATGGCAGCAGTGTGAGGTTAAGGGGTGAGTTGGGGGTGCTAGCGACACTAGTACAGAAACGGCTATTCGCGTCGGTTGTAAAGGGATATTCGCGTCGGTTGTAGCAGCGACGCCTATGGAAGCGACGCACAATGTTCAGAGTTTAGGCGTCGGTTGTGAACCGACGCGTAAAACAAAAAAAAGGCGTCGGTTGTAGGTGCACAACCGACGCCTAAAACATACCAAAAGGCGTCGGTTGTAGGGGCACAACCGACGCCTAAAATATAACTATGGGCGTCGGTTGTGCCCCTACAACCGACGCACATAGTAGCATCGTGGGCGTCGGTTGTGCCCCTAAAACCGACGCCCATGAGTGCATTCTATTGCATCGGTTTAAGGACACAACCGACGCCTTTTATTGATCTAACCCCGCCAAACCTCCTATACACGCGCGCACGCACGCACGCAACTGTATATTATATTTTGTCCGCATTGTACATCCCATCAATAATCAACAATCATCAATCAATATATATATATATATAGAAATGCATAACAAAATTAAATAACTCAACAAATAGAATTTTAAATTAATTTGTCAACAAATTTGTTCATACATAACATTAAAAATAAAAATTATACACAGTTTTTGACAAAGTATTGAGCCTATAAATTTCGAACCTCGTCGATTTCCTCAATTGAGTAAAATTCCTGAAATGCCTAAAAACAATTAAAAAGAATTAATAATTATTATGTTTATAAAATAGAAATCGTATAAATAACTTATACCTTGTCTAGAGAAGTAAGTTGAGAATGAGCCGTGACTATCTCCAACATGTTTCTCATAACATAGTAGCCACACTCATCTCCTCCAGGTTGTTGAGGACACTGAAATTTGAACATTTAAAATTAATATCTAATGAAAGTGAATATATATATATATAATTCAAAGATTTGTAAAAACTTGGAAAGCTTAGCTAGTTTTCATACCGAGATTTTTTTCCAATTTACATTGGAATGTGTCCTCTGGCCTTCTAATGACCAAAATGTTCGGAAGGCCCTAAAATATCGATGGATATCATGAATAAGTTATAGAGATAATAATGAAACACAAAAATCCTAAAAAAAATTTGACAGAGTCTCCCCTAAAAATTGAACTTATCCAACCTGTAAAGAGACCTATTATTGAAAACTATCATAATCACAACATGTACACATCAATTTCACATCAAATTCTCCACGATTATTCTATGAAACTAGCCCAACTTATATATCAACCTTGCACTAAACTAAAAACCATGAAAAATGCAATAATTACTTACATATTCAATGAAGGCTTGATTTCTATGGTACGCTTACAAGATTGAGCTGAATCTATGAAGTACACCTTGTTGGCTTCGCAACATATCACAAGCAACATCCAATGATTCCTACGTATTATGAACGTGTAAATACACATTGAAATGTCTAATGGTTCAAATTTTAAGTAAAAATGATCTTACTCCTGGAAGTACGGCGCTAAAATGAATTTCTTAGATCTCAGTGATGTCATTGCTTCAACCATGTAACTCACAACACTATCTTCTTGTGTTTTTACTCTGATTGACGCAATCTTTGACGGACACATAAATCCAACTGCCTGAACACCGATTTCCTCACACAACCCATGAAGGAACCTAAAAATAATAATCAATGAATAAAATGAAATGAAAATTTAAATGAGATATATATATATATATATATATATATATATATATATATATATATATATATATATATGCATTAAACAGTCTTACATTATGAATACTTGCAAGATAGATATATTCAGCCATCTCATTGAAAGCAAGTCGGTGATGTCGTCGATTGTAACATAAAGACTTTCATCGTCCTTGTGATGAAGCACAGATGCATCTAAAGGCAATTGGATGTAGTCTGTACCAACAGGCAATGTAAGGATCAGAGTGTGTAGCCGCTTGCAACTATCATCCAGATGTTGTAACGTTGCATCATCAACGCGCGGGAGTCGTCGGGTAGATGATAGATCAAAACTCTGGGTATTTTTACATTTTCCAATTTTTTTTACTTTTTTTGTCAACTCTTCCTACAATTACAGAATTTTTATCATCATAACACGTCTAATATAATTTTAAATGTGAGTAAAATTCGAAAGAAACGTCATGTAAATAAAAATTATTATTACCTCTCCTAAAATCACCAAATTTTTAGGCCATTGACAGAAGCTTCCAATAGCTTCCCCCACCCTATTGAAGTATGGAGATGGCACTGGAAGAAGGGACTCTTCGGCACCTTGTACAACATCATCAACTGACACTTTAACATGATCAACCAATAGTTGTTGATGGTGCACAACAATCTCTGGTCCGGATGGAAAAACCATTCCCCTAGCCACTATTTGATTCTCACCATTACAACTTACGGCGAGACGACAATGGATCGGCTTCTATTGTTCAACATGATTGAAAGTAAATGTTACCCCTAATAATTGGAATATAATCGATAATATTCAAAAATAATTTAACATTAAATACCTCAAGCTCGTCAAATGGATCTGGATTAACTGAGTAGCAACTACTGCGAGTTGGTGGTCGGGGATGTGGAGTTATGTCCATTTCAGCATCAACATTTAAGCCCATGCGTTGGAGGAGAGCATCGTATTTCTGCTGCATACTGTCGATCTTACTCTGTACCTCTGCTGCATACTCTTTTCTGACCCGCTCGGTAATACCAACCTCCACCTCCTTCATGATAATATCCTTAATATCATCTACAGACACAAGTCCACTCGATCGTCTGCTGGCCGCATCATGTTTTCCATATACATCCCTCACCGTGACGTAGACACCATATCCCCTAACCCGACCAGGATGATCCTGTTTTCCAAGGGCTTCAGATAAGACGTCGTGGTGTCTCTTAGGGACAAAGGTCCCTTGAGTTGCTTCCTCAGATTTTTCAATCTGTTTTCAAAAAAAAATGAAAACTAAATATAGGTACTGAAGTGAAATTTAATTCATATTACGAACAAAATTGGGAGGCTATGCTTACAATTTTTGCGTAAACCTCCCTTGTTTTTTCATTGGGGATGTAATAAGATCCATCTTTTTTCTTCTTTGATCTAGCACGCACCCAATCTAAGCTACGATCATCACTTAATATGGACGAACTAATTGTCCCACATGAAGAGGCCGAAGACAGTGGGTCTGATAAAAGCCACTGTGGCCTCATCCCGGCATAACCAGCGGAGCCTAGAAAATGTGGATGCTCGTTGTGCGACTGGCTTTCCCTGGCCTTTTTGCTTTTTTCCTTGAAAAAATAAAGCATTACATTCATTAGTTTTCAACTCAATGATAAGAAATTAATAAGAATCATCACACTACAATTAAATATACCTTGAAAGTCTCAGTTTCACGCTCTTTCTTGAACTGCTCCCATTTCTCTTCGGTCACGTAATCATATAGCATAGTAGGTGATGCATATTTTGGGTGCGTATTGTTAATGAAATTATGCACCAACCTAGTCTTAAAATCTTTCCATCGCATCCCCGCCACTTTTAAAATAATTTGTTTCCTTTCGTCATCGGGTATGCTGAACTCCTTTTGAAATACAACAATAATATGGGATGTTATACCACGCTAAAAAAAAAAATATACAAGATTGATTAATTTTAATATGTTTGAAGTGATCTAATACCTTTATGTCTTCCCAAATCATATCTTTAAGGCCTTCAGGGACATTATGCCAATCACTAATATTTATATCCACATGAATACGGACCACAGACCCTATATAAGACCTGAACTTCTTCTTATGGGGTCCGATCGGCCTATTGCGATCATCAAACTCAATAACCTTTACTTCATCCCCCTTCCTCCTCATCTTTCTGCACATTGTTGGTCCTCTAGTCTTTCTCGGTTGACTAATACTCTGATTATCAGATGAACTGGTAGAATCAGCCATGACTTTCACGGGACTGTGCACGTATCTGCGTATATAAATAAACAAAAATATATAAACAAGTTAGTAAGAATAAATAAAGCATATATAAAGAATATTAACAATGAGTAGAGCACATATGAATAAAATTAAAAAGTACTAAGTATGAAAGTAAACAATCTTACACAATTAATTAATCACGAGCGACGGTCAACCCACAATCCTTCTTCATGATCCTCACGCATGTAATTTGTGTCAAGATTATCTTCCCCTATAATCGCATCTGGTTGTATACCAACTGAAAATGGAGGAGTTTCGTCAAAATGATCGTACTCTTGTTCATCCACCACATCACCAATGCCAACAATATGTCTCTTGCCCTGAAGGACAACTGACCACTTAGTATTGGCAGGATCAAGAACGTAAAATATCTGTTTTGCTTGTGATGCTAGTATGAATGGCTCATCAAGATAACCCAACCGACCAAAATCCACCAAAGTGAAGCCTAATTCATCCACCCGAACACCCCGTCGATTATCAACCCATTTACATCGAAAGAGAGGAAACTTGAACTCCCTGTAATCAAGTTCCCAAATATCTTCAATGACACCATAATAAGACATTACAGCTTCTATTGGGCTAGTATCTTTGGCACTGGAAAAATCTTTTGACATTGCTACTTGAGTTACTCCACTATTTTGCATCGTGCTCTTATCATCTTGACGTTTTGTATAAAATGTATACCCATTAATGTCATATGCTTCATAAGACCTCACAAGCATGTCAGGGCCGTACGCTAACCACTTTATAGTTTCAGAAATTTTATTCGGCATTTGTGATAATTCTTGCATCACTCTATCTTTGAACCATTTGGAAAATGAGCGATTATGTTGATTAGTAACCCACCTTTCAACTTTTGAAGGATTCTGCCGCCTTAAAATGGACATGTGCTCGTCCAAATATGGATGAACCTCAGTAACGTGTTGCAAGACAAGGAGGTGTGCTTTGTCTCGCAATTCAACACTGGGCACAATTGTTTGGCATCCAATAGTACCTTTACCTTTCAGTCTTCCCTCGTGAAAAGATTTAGGAATACCGATAGCATCAATATCATCCAAGTAATCAGTACAAAATTCAATAACCTCCTCAGCAGCATAACCTTCAATCATACTGCCTTCTGGTCGAAATCTATTTCTCACATATCCTTTTAATATACCCATGTATCTCTCAAATGGATACATATACCTCAAGAAAACTGGACCACAAATCTTAATTTCTCTCACCAAGTGAACAAGTAAGTGCACCATAATGTCAAAAAATGATGGAGGAAAATACATTTCAAATTGACATAGAGTGATAACAATATCAGCTTGCAAATCATCCAATGCCTCTGGATCAACAACTTTACTACAAATTGCATTGAAAAAAAAGCAAAGTTTTATAATGACATTTCTAACATATTTTGGGAGTATGCCACGAACTGCAACTGATAACAAGTGTTGCATTAAGACATGACAGTCATGAGACTTCATACCAACCAATTTCAAGTCCTTCATCGACACAAGACTTTTTATGTTCGATGAGTATCCAGATGGAACCTTAACAGAATTTAGGCACTCACAAAAACTTGTTTTCTCCTTTCTAGACAAAGTGTAACAAGCTGGAGGTAAATAGGTACGCTTTTCCAACTCTTGGGGTGCTAACTTATCTCGTATTCCCATTTCTACCATGTCTTTTCTAACTTTGATACCATCTTTTGTTTTTCCTTGAATGTTCAATAATGTCCCGATGACACTATCACATACATTTTTCTCCACATGCATTACATCAAGACAATGCCTTACCTGTAAGTGTTCCCAGTAGGGTAGATCCCAAAATATGGATCTCTTCTTCCAAAGACTCTTCTGAGGAGGTTTAAAAGGTTTGCCAAACACGACATCAATATTTTTAACTCGTTCATAAACCTCTTTTCCTGTTAACGGTAAGCGGGAAACTCGAGTCTCGACTTTTCCATTGAAGGGCTTTTTCTTCTTTCGATAAGGGTGATGAACAGGGAGAAATATGCGATGACTCATATACACATTTTTCTTACAGTTTTTCAACCAAAAATCAACTGTATCTTCTTCACAAATAGGACATGCTTTAGCGCCTTTGTTAGTATAACCCGACAAGTTACCATAAGCTGGAAAATCATTTATGGTGCAAAATATCATAGCACGTAATGTGAAATTCATTTTGCTATGTGCATCAAATGCCAACACACCTTCATTCCACAACAGTCTTAAATCTTCAATTAGGGGCGCTAGGTAAACATCTACGTCATTTCCCGGTTGTTTAGGCCCTGAAATTAGCAACGACAACATGATGTACTTGCGCTTCATACATAACCAAGGAGGAAGATTGTAATTCACCAAAAGAACCGGCCAAGTACTATGTCGACTACTCATGCTACCGTGCGGGTTCATCCCGTCTGTACATAGTCCAAGCCTAAGATTCCTATCTTCCCCACCAAATTCAGGAAACATCCTATTAATGGTCCTCCATTGAGGAGAATCCCCCGGGTGTCTTAGCTTTCCATCTTCTTTCCTCCCTTCGGCATGCCACCGCATGTTCTTTGCATCCTTTGCATTGGCAAACAAGCGTTTAAATCTTGGTATTACGGGTAGATACCATAACACCTTTGCTGGAGATCCTTTCTTATCCTCCCAATTATCATTTGCTTCCTTTCGCTTATATCTCGATGCCCCACATTTTGGACACAGGTGCAAGTCCTTATACTCATTCCGATACAATACACAATCATTTGGACATGCATGTATCCTCTCGATCTCCATACCCATCGGGCACAACATTTTCTTTGCCTCGTAAATTGAACAAGGAAGCTCGTTATCCTCCGGAAGCATCTCTCGTAAAAGTTCCAATAAAGCCGTGAAACTCCTATCAGTCCACCTATTCTTCTCTTTCAAGTTATACAACTTGAACACAGCAGACAATTTTGTGAATTTCTTACAACCAGGAAATAAAGATTTTTCAGAATCATTAAACAAGCTATCGAAAATATGAGGCTTTTCGATGAAATCCTCTTGTATGTCACGCAGCATTTCATCTATCCGATCATTATCCATATCATTCTCATCATTATCCACATTATTCTCCTCCTGATCAACCTTATCATCACCGGTGCTCGTCCTAGGAAGTATACTCTCACCGTGCCATATCCACCGTGTATAACCTTCCTTAAACCCACGAAGAATCAAATGACTCTTCACTTGCTCAGAGCTACGAAATTTTCTCAGATTCTTACAATCAAAACAAGGACATAAAAGCATTTCTTCACCTTCTTTTATTTTGTTTTCCTCAGCACGTTTCATAAATTCTTCAACTCCTTTCACATATTCATTTGTATTACGTCTCCCATACATCCAACCCCGATCCATATCTAATAAACCTATATATAAAGTTATTCACCACGTGTTAAAACAAATGAAATCGCCATAATTTATTATTTTCATATTTATTTATAAATTCCTACATAAATTTTGACAGAATCTCTCCTATAAATTGGACTTAGCCATCCTGTAAGGAGAATCAAAATACCATAATAAAACTAAAATAGTCAACCTCAACATATTCAAAACTCAAAAAAAACTCCCAATCAAACTTCAACATTATCATCTATTCTAAAATATTCAACCTCAACATGTTAAAAACTCAAACATTTTTAGCCTCTTAATTATTCACTATATATGCTCATATCTCCAAATCATTACAACATAATCATCTCAACTCACCAAAACATCCAACAAGTACAAAACATTTCAAATAATTCATTTGTAAATACCTCACAATCATTACTTATCCGTAACTTCGAAAATCAAATAAATTTTTTTAACATTCTACAATTTCAATAAAACTCTAATAATTGAAAAATTGAATTTATACATCTACTTACTCAAAATCAATAATCTATATTAACATTCAAACTAGAGTAATAAATTCATTTAAATCAATCAACATATTAAATCATAAATAATAAATTCAATTATAACCTAAAGAAATGAAGAAACTAGTTTAAACTTAAAATATGAAAATGTGTGGGTTGTATGTATTGAAGCTTGTATATACACATTTGATGAAAAATCATGAAAAAGCTTGTATATAGAACATGCATTACATAAACGGCAATTTTATTGCCACTACATTTTAATTAATACACCACATTTAAAATATGTTTTTAATAAATACACCACAACAAAAAAAAACGAAAAAACAAAAAAAAAAACGAAAAACAAGAAAAAAAAAAACGAAAACTACTAACCGCAGTCGGTGGACGCAGCGAGGGGGTGGGGGCGGCGGCGGCTATGCGGCGTCGGTGAGGGTGGTGGCAGCTGGGCGGCGGTGGCTTGGTGGCAAACGGAGACGGGGGCGGGCGGAGGGAAGAGAGGTGGGTAAAGAGAGGAGTTCCACTTAACCGGAAAGAGAGAACTCGTAGGGCTACGACTAGCTGAAGCTGACGGGCGTGACAAGAAAATAATAGTGGAGCGGGGGTGGGTTGGCTCGCGGAGGGTGGCGAAGGTGGCGACGGAGTTTGGGTAGGAGGAAGAATGGCACGCGGGTAGGAGGAAGATGAAATTTGTACTGAAGAATAAACCTAGCTGGGGAATTTAAAATCAGTTAAACGCGTCGGTTCTTACGTTGAACCGACGCCCATTATTTAAAGGCGTCGGTTCAACGTAAGAACCGACGCCTATAATAGGAACATAGGCGTCGGTTCTTTACCTAGAACCGACGCCCATTCTGCGGCGGTGGCACCCGCGTCGGTTGTTTTATAACAACCGACGCGTTTTAGATAACTCTTATTTACAATTTTGCCACCGCGTTTTTATAGGCGTCGTTTTTTGAAAAAAACGACGCGAATAGCTTCTTTTTTTTAGACTATTTTGTACTAGTGCGAGTAGGTGAGGGAGAAGATGGGGTTTGTTGTTTGGAGTTTGTAATGGTGGTAGTGCATGTGGTATCGTGGTGGCAGTGGTCACAATGGGGGAGGCGATGGACGCGGTTGTGGGGGGTGGTGGCAGGCATAGTGTGAGGTAGAATAAAGAGGGCGTGTGACCAATTATTTAAGTAATTGTGATCAATAAATATTATGTGACCTAAACAAATTTAAGATTGTGACTTATAAATTTTTAATTTGTTCGAAAAATAAGTCAAGACCAAATAATTATATGATATGTGAACGAGAAATAAGCAATATTTGTGATTTGTGACCAAGTATTAAATTGTGACACGTTAATTTTATACGTTGTGATCGAAAAATAAGTTGTAACTTATAAATTTGTAATTTGTGATAGAAAGAAACCCTGTGGCTAAATAATTCTATAATGTGTGATCGAAAAATAAGCGATATTTGCGATTTTGACCAAATATTAAAGTGTGATCAATTAATTTTATACGTTGTGGCAGAAAAATGGCACTGTTCGGTGGCTGCTTTAAATAGGAGAGTGAAGATTTATTTGTATTTTCGAAGTAAAATGTGGTCAAAAATTGGAAAAGAAAAATGTGTGGTTAAAAAGTGGTTTGAGAAATTGTGCCAATTAAATTGGCTCATTATAATGAGCCGCCGAACACAGTAAGTTGTGACCTATAAATTTTTTATTTGTGATCGAAAAATAAGTCATGACTAAATAATTCTATAATGGGTAATTATATTAGCACCACAATTTCTTATAAACACACCACATTTTAATTGTATTATTGGTCCCTAATCTTTATAGATTGTTATATTTATATTTTTAATTTTTTTTCGCCACATTCTTATCATTAAATTTTTAGCAGTTAGCAAATCTTCTACTGGACGATGATTCTCACCCAAAAAAAATGTTATCGTGCTTTAAAACGATAAACAAGTGTTTAATTATAATTTTGATTTTTTTTACTTATTAAATTTATGAGGGATAAAAAAATCTTTTTATTACCTCTTAACAATTTTTTTTATAGAGCTCGATAGGAGAGACAAGATGTATTAATTAATGAAAGATGCAAAATAAAAATACAATGAAAAAAAGTTGAGGACATAGTTGTGAATTGACTAAAGATTATGAACATTTCATGCAATTAAAATGTGGTGTACATATAAGAAAATGTGGTGCGAATATATTTAACCTTCTATAATAAGTGACTGAGAAATAAGCAATTGTTGTTATTTGTGACGAAGTATTAAATTGTGACCGAATAATTTTATACGTTCTAACTGAAATATAGTTTTTTTGTGATCGAAAAATAAGTCGTGACCAAATAATTTTATAATATGTGTCCGAGAAATAATCAATATTTATGATTTGTGACCAAGTATTAAATTGTAACAGATTAATTTTATATGTTGTGATCGAAAAATAAGATGTGACCAATAAATTTGTAATTTGTGACCCAAAAATAAGTCGTGGCCAAATAATTCTATATTATATGATCGAGAAATAAGTAATATTTGTGATTTCTGACCAAGTATTAAGTCATGATTGATTTATTTTAATGTTGTGATCGAAAAATAAATTGTGATCAAAAAATAAGTTGTGATCAAATAGTTCTATAATATGTAACTGAAAAGAGCTGTGACCAAGTAATTTTCATAAAAAGTGAACCCTAAATTTTGATTTGTGACTGCAACCATAATTTGTATGTTAATGTGACCTTAGTATATTTAATTAATAAAATGTTTTTTATATTTATTTTAATTAAAAAAAATAATTAACACCTGAATTTAGAAGTTTTAAACATTTTTCCTTAATTTTGAAATGTGTATTTTTAACCCCATTGTTTATGTATTATTCCAATTAAAAAGTGAAATAAAATAAATAAATACATGGAACATGAGAAAAGAGATGTAAACCGGCGTTGGTGGTAAGGAGTCGAAACCAAGGAGTGTGAATTGTAATTTTTTTTGGGGACGGGGGGAAATAATAATATTGTATATGGTAGAGTATCAAGATGGACGGGTCGACCGAACTCATGAAAATTGATTCATCAGTGGGTGGACCGATTCACGGGTAAAAAAGGTATGAACCATGAGTTTCGCGAATCACATATTCGCGGATCGTGATTAACACGCTGACCCATGAAATAATTAAAAATAATAATAATCAGAGAGCTGAAAGGTGCAGGCTATGCCTGCATGCTTTACAAGAGACCGTTTGGCTCTCCTTTCTTTTTTCTTTTTAACGGTAAAAAGATTATTTTGTCCATAAATTCTATTTATTAGTTATATTTAACAAATTTGCGATCTACTATTAGCTATGTAAACATTTCTTGATATAAGTATGAATATATCATTTTATTCATTTCGTATTAAGCAATTTAACAAAAAAAATTCTTTTACTAAAAATATGAATAATTCTATGTTTTTATTCATACAGACAAATTGGACGAACCGCGACCCACATGTGTTCGTTTTAGATGGACCAATGAGCTTGAATTGTAGTTCAAAATTTATGAGCCTACTGGACCGACTCTTAAGTCTTAAACCATTAGTGGGTGGACATTTTTCACGTGAATCATTACCAAGCTTATATGTTGATAGACTGACCTGACCTGGACCATCCTGATTAACACTAGGCTCTATTTATTAAAAATTCTGTGTTTAAAAATATATTTTTTATATTTTCAAAATAAAATATGCGGTTGAAAAGTGGAGAGAGAAAATATGTTTAATTAAAAGGTTGTTTGGAAAATTTTATTATTTAAAAATAATTTTTTTTTAATTGCCAACGCTAATATAGGACACCTTACATGTGAAACACCCCACGTGGAATTATTTTATCTGTAAGTTTATAAATATTATTGAATATATATATATATATATATATATATATATATATATATATATATATGAAAAACTATTTTTTATGGAATCATTGTTTATAATTGAAAATGTTGAATAAAGTATTATTAAAGAACGATGTAAAAAGTTTTAAGATAATTTTTCTTGCAAATCAAAAATAAGAACTCTAACAACAAATCATTAAAAATTTGAAAAATTATTGAGAATATATATATATATATATATATATATATATATATATATATATATATATATATATATATGAAAGATTATAGTAATAAAATAAAATATTTAATAGTGTGAATAAAAACTGGTAATCAAAAGTTTCTCTTAAATCCCCATTTTTTATATATATTATAGAAAATAGAATGTGAGGAGTGCACAAAATGAGTCCCTTCAATTTTTTAACTTAATTAATTTATTAATGGATAAGATAGGAGGGTATAATTGGTTTAAAGCAAAAAAATGTGAGGGTAAAATCGTGATCTTAAAGATTTTCTCATATCCATACTTTTAAAGTAGTGCAGATGTAGATAGATGTAGATATTCTGAAATTAGAATGTTAAAATGCTTTTTTTTTTTTTTTTTTTAAATACATTTTATGACATGACGTACTAATGAATTTGCAGTACACTATGATTGCCAATTTAGCCTCTTGGTAACAGTCGCGCATCAACATATTATTGGATATCCCTTTTTTGAAAAGTCAATAATTTTAACTGATCAAATATTCAATTTCATAATTATTTTTTTCTTTTAAAATAAAATATTGATACGTCGCTATTTATAAACAAATTTATAAAGAACTATTTATAAACAAAACTTGAGAGACAGCCAGATATTGAAATTTGAATTTAAAATTGAAGAGTCCGTCATTTTTTATTGAAAAAAATAGGTATAATAAAAAAAAGATTAATTCTACTTGTTTTTGTAGATTGACAAGGAGGATGACAAAATGAAATAACGAGATCGTGTGTGTTGATTTAAGAATTGATGTGATTTGTAAAATGACAGGATTGTACCACGTATATATTATGTCAATCTCTTTGTCAACTTTCAAGTACAAGTAACAATGCTCTAAAAACAGTGGTAGGTGTGAGTCCGACTGCATTATTTTGTACAAAAAATTACTCACAAAGATTTTAACTAATAGATTGACAAAAGGTAGAGGTGGTGAAATTGTGGACAGATATCTTAAAGTTGATGGGTCAAGAAAAATAGGGAGATTGTGCTATACACATATAATTATGTATAAATTTTGCTTCATCTTTTTTTTTTTTTTTTTTGAAAGTCAATTTTGGTGTTTTTAAACTGCTTTTATACAAGTAGCGAAAATGTTGTTTGCATTATAGCAATGGCCACTGGGGCAATGGATGTGGGAAAATGTGCAGTGACAGGAGGACCGGAACAATGTATGAGATGGGTATGAGAGAGAAAGTACCTTTAGTGCCTGTAAAGCCAAATAGGAAAAACAAACAAATCCCACAACTGACATTCATTCACTCTCTCACTCTTCAGAATTTCCCCAGTTGGAATATCAGTAGAAGGAATCTCCATGTATCTCATGAAAGCAGCAGCAAGATAGAAAGAGAATTACACAAACTACTACTTTTGGTACACCAAGGGTTTTATGGAATTATTCTGATTTTTATGAAAATTGAAATGTATGATTTTGTAACTGAAGTTTTAAAACAAGGATGAATCACCGCGTTCCCGATTTCGAGATGGAAGAGGACTATTCGGTTCTTACCTCTTCAGAATTGAGCAGAACCAAAAAGTCTGCAGTGTAAGATTTTTATTATTTCTATTTGCTTCTGATCCATATGAATATATTTTGATGATTTTGATTAAGAGAGAGAGAGAATTGATGTTTATAGAGATGATGAAGAGATCATGGAGCTGCTATGGCAGAACGGGCAAGTGGTCGTTCATAGCCAGAACCAACGGCCGGGGAAGAAAACTGAATTTGAAGGCGGTGGTGATAGAGAGGCGGCAGAAAAGTCCACGATTAGAGAGATTCGACCGAACGGCGGCGGGGATGAAATCGCTTCGCAGCATTTGTTTATGCAGGAAGACGAGATGGCATCCTGGCTTCAATATCCACTCTATGACTCATTTGAACGTAATTTGTATGCTGATGCTGATCTTCTCTACTCTACTCGTACTCCTCAAGCTCCGATCGCCACAACCCATCCTCCACCTTCGCGGCCGCCTGTGGCACCACCACGAGTACAATTAGAACCTTCCCCGCGGTTACACAGTATAACGCATTTCTCTAGGTTCCCAAGGGAGAAGATCCAGTCAGGTATTTAGTCTTTGGATCATTGTAATTTAATATTTTTGTGTGTAAAGTAACAGTTCGAAATTTTATGATCAGGACAATCGAGTTCGAGCAAGGCGACAACGGCACAGGAATCAACGGTGGTGGGATCAAATGAGACGCCGATTGTGGCGCCGGAGTCTAGGGTTTCGCAAATCGCCGCGGAAAGCACGGCACAAGTTCCCGACGAGAACATGGAGTGGGGAACAGTTAATGGAACTGCATCTGGTAAGCAAACAACTCCCACTTACGAAATGACATTGACTTCATCCTCCGGTGGTTCAGGAGCAAGTGTTAGCGGCAGTCTCGATCAGCATCCGACGCCACAGAATCCATCTCCCGCGGCGGCGGATGATAGGAAACGCAAAGGTAGAGAAACCGACGATACAGATTTTCAGAGTGAGGTATGCAATTTATGAGCTTATATTTGACAATTTTTTTTCCAAAATTTTAAAAAAGAATTATGCTACTTTACATCAATTTTACCACACCGGTGCTGATGGACTTGGAACTAGCGTCATAATCAGCATACTCTTCAAAAAAATATCTTTTTTTTGGAGGGTAGTGGCATTCAACGTACGCAGGCGCATTTATGTCGTTTAGCGTGCGCTCCGCCCCCCCCCCCCAATTCCTGTGATGTCGACGTGTCGTATTGCATTTAGTGCAAGTTAGCATTCGTACACGTGTCAATTATAAGTCCAGCGTCATGTCATGTTGCCAGGTGGATTGTCTCTCTGCCATACAAAGAATCACGGGTGAACATAGATCCAACAGTCACAAATTTTCGTCGTACATATATTTCTTATCTGATAGCGCCCATCATGGGACTGACACTATTGCAGAAAGTATGGGCTAGGTTTTGGGGGGTTTAAATAGGGATGGCAAAGGCTACGAAGCACGATGACAATCTCCGTCCCCGTCATGTCGGATATTTACCGACCTATCCCCGACCTATCCCCACTTAGACGGGAACGGGTGGAGATGCCATATATATGTGTCTGTGCGTGTGTTTTTCTTTTTATTATAATTATCTAATGAAATTCCTCTTTACTTATTCCTCGATTATATCAAAAAGTTGACAGATACACTGTAAAAGTATGACCAAACAGATTAGTAAAGATGTTTAAGTTTATTAAATGATGATAATGTATAAGAGAATAATTAATTTTTCAATTTGATATATGTTCACAACTTAGAGAAAATGATATAATAGTGATTATTTCATTTTCTTTAAGCATTAATGTACAAATTATTTTCTTAAATTTTACAAAATTCGCATTTAACAGATATAGAGAATGATTAACATTAATAAAAAACTCACAATAGCTTTTACAGAGCAGCATAAGTTTAATTGTGTTAAGAATTATGTTTGGAGAGAATAAGATGAAACTTGAGAGTGAGAGATGAAAAGTAGTATGAAGTTGAAATGTAAGGCTTAGTTTTGAAATTATATATTTACGCGTTGGGTGATTTAGTACACTTTTAATTTATTTGAATTTTTTTAATTGAATTAATTAATCAGTGATGGTTTTGGGCGGGGATGAGGATGAGGATTTGAAAGCAATCACCATCCCTGCCCCATCCCAGGTTAGATATACTTTTTCATCCATATCCCCATCCCCATCCCATCCCCATTATTGTTGGGGATTCCTCCTCTCCCACAATTTGGGACGAGTCCTCATTGGGTTTGAGGATTCTCCGCTCCATTGTCATTCCTAGGTGTAAAGGTCAACATGAGTGAACTCAAATAGACAGTGAATAGTTCATTGAATTTGAATGCTTTTATACAGAGAAAATATGAAAAAATCTGATCCGACTTGACACTAATTAGACGAAGAGAACTCATCTCGTCTATCTACGGGATGGGGTGGATAAACCTAAGTGGGTCATGAGCGGATTTTGACCGCTTCGTTTCAAATACGCCCCGACCTCTCTCGAATAATTATTTGGACAAAATATATAAGAGAAAAGAATTGGACAAAAAGAAGAAAAAACCGAATGGACGGTAAACGGGGCAGCAGTGTCAACCCGCCCCAAAATTCACAACCGCGAGGCTTGTTTTGGTCTTGCTAATTTTCGTGGGGTAGGCACAAGGTCAGGGTACCCAAATGATGCAAACCACGTAGCAATTGTAGCTACGCAACCCACAAATTATTGGAATCGACCCAAGAACGTCAAAGAACCACGATTTAGAGGTTGATTCAAATTAATTGAACCAAGCAACCAACACAATCAATAGATATGCTGACCTCTTGATCACAATAAAAGTAAATCTCACCCAAGATTTGAACAAACAAGATTAACTCCCAAGTTCGGTTTTTATTCAATGAAGAATAAGAATATGAAAGCAAAATAGCCTCTCAATTATAATATCAAAGTTGTGTGTTGAATAATGAAAATTACATCTCCATAAATATGGTCAAAACCTGACTAAAGAGTTTTAATTATACAAGGAAACAAATACCTAAAAATAAGGAAATAAATAAAAACCCTAAAATTACGCGTATCGACTTTTACGGCCGTGACTGATCCACATTTACGGCCGTAACCTTGTTACTGATCCACATTTACGGCCGTGGTATATTTCCTTACGGTCGTAAGTCAAAAAATTCCAAATTCCGGTTTTTGAGCAGTGACTCCATTACGGCCGTGAACTTCAGCACTTACGACCATAATTCCCAATTCCTCGCAATATTAATTTCAGCAGTGAGCTTGTTACAGACGTAATAAATATAGGTTACGGCCGTAAATGTGAAAATTTACAATTTCCTTCGGCTGCCTGAATGAGGTTGATCCACTCATCATTTTGGCTCGGTCCCAACACGGAACTTGCTTCTTTTGATGACACGGTTTGATCTTCAAAGCTCGTCGAACCTGCTGAATTCTTGTTTTGGCTTGAGTATTTAAATTTTCCCGTCAAGCCTGCTATGATTCGTATTATCGGGGTTCTGGATCACATCATACCCTCCTTCTTTAGGATGATTCGTCCCGAATCATAACTTTATTCCTGTTGTTTCACTTCACTTCCTGGATCAAACGGAAAATTTCTGCTTCCATGCCATAAATTCAATAAATTATGCTCATTTGATTGGAAAACATGGAAAAGATGGAGCTTGAACTCCCTTTGCCATACGTAGTGTGGTTGAAGCTTCCAAACATAATTAACCTGGAAAAAAGATTTAAACAAAATGGGGAGGGACATGTTAGCTTCATGAGGTACAAGGTACGAATCCTTTTATTCATGATAAACCACCACCAACTCCACTTCTTGAACCGCGAGACTCTTCTCTTCGCCTCTTTCCTCCTTTGCAATTTCTTGTTCAATTTTTTTATCTTCAAACTCAACCACATCTCCGACCTCCACATTTGAATCATCATGTTCGTGTACTACCTCATCACTACCAAAATGTGGATCTTCCAATTCAAAGCTCAAAATTTGAACTTCTACCCCAACTTCCAATTTTTCTTCATCAAATTTTGGAGTTTGATCACCTAACTCCACCTTTTCAAGCTCAACTACCTCTTTTAAATTTTTGGCCTCAACCAACTCCTTCATGTTTTCATTCTCTACCCCGTCAACTTTCAATTCATGCATATTCTCATCAATAATTTTAACTTCTTGTTCGTCCACCTCTTTATTACCCAATTCCACATCTCCTACTTTAAATGTTGGATTTTTTTCAACTATTTCTACTTTCAACTCTCCCTCCTTCTTCCCAACATTCATATCCTGAGGCTCTTAACTACATTTTTACCCCTCCGTGCAATCATGTCCTCTTCTAGAAGTTTTAATTGATAATTCAATCTGGATAATGGGTTAATCTTTTCCTTCACCTCATTTTGATCTTCAAGTATTTGCTCTACTGTTAAACTAGCTAGGGTGATTGACTTTCCATCCTTCACAAATTTGTACCTGTTTCTATTCTTATCATAAAATGCTTTCCTCTCATGCCTCCATGGCCTACCCCACAACATATGACAAGACTCTAGAGGTACCACATCACATAATACTTCATCACTATACTTCCCAATGGTGAAATCCACTAAGACTTGCTTGGTCACTTTGAACTCCCCACACTTCATCAACCATGTCGTCCTATAAGGTCTAGGATGTTGTATTAAATGCAACCCCAATTTTTCAACCATGTTGATACTAGCCAAATTAGAGATGTACTCCTTATCAATAGCCAAACTACACAGCTTATCCCCCACACGACATCTAGTCATGAAAGTATGATCGAACTCGTAATTCATCCCTTTATGTAGCTTTCAAAATTTTGAGAGACTCAAAATAAGAGGGTCCGGATATTGACAAATATCAAGAAGGAATTTAATGTTGACTCGAAAAGGAAAAACAATATCAAGAATTTTAAAGAAATTCAAGAAAGTGGTTCTTGAATGAATTTTTTTTTTTTTTAATAAATTCGAAAATTCGACAACGAACACGACAAAACAAACGGAACTTAATTCGGATAAGAATTAAGCAAAACAAACACTTTTGAAATTTTTTGGAACGATTTTCTAGATTAAAGACTCAACAAACTCAAGAATAAGAAGAACGCAAAAAACTGAAAAACAAAACACTCAATAAGATATGGATGATTTTTATGGGACTCGATGATAATCATAAAAATCAAACTGGATAGAAAACTCAAGAAAACAAAATAAAGATATAACCTTGATTTTTGGAGCCTAAGCTCTGATACCAGATGATACAAACCACGTAGCAATTGTAGCTACGCAACCCACAAATTATTGGAATCGACCCAAGAACGCCAAAGAACCACGATTTAGAGGTTGATTCAAATTAATTGAACCAAGCAACCAACACAATCAATAGATATGCTGACCTCTTGATCACAATAAAAGTAAATCTCACCCAAGATTTGAACAAATAAGATTAACTCGCAAGTTCGGATTTTATTCAATGAAGAATAAGAATATGAAAGCAAAATAGCCTCTCAATTATAATATCAAAGTTGTGTGTTGAATAATGAAAATTACATCTCTATAAATAGGGTCAAAACCTGACTAAAGAGTTTTAATTAATTAAGGAAACAAATACCTAAAAATAAGGAAATAAATAAAAACCCTAAAATTATGCATATCGACTTTTACGACCGTGACTAATTCCTTTACGGCCGTAACCTTGTTACTGATCCACATTTACGGCCGTGATATATTTCCTTACGGCCGTAAGTTAAAAAATTCCAAATTCCGGTTTTTGAGCAGTGACTCCATTACGGCCGTGAACTTCAGCACTTACGGCCGTAATTCCCAATTCCTCGCAATATTAATTTCAGCAGTGAGCTTGTTACGGACGTAATAAATATAGGTTACGACCATAAATGTGAAAATTTACAATTTCCTTCGGCTGCCTGAATGAGGTTGATCCACTCATCATTTTTGCTCGATCCCAACACGGAATTTGCTTCTTTTGATGACACGGTTTGATCTTCAAAGCTCGTCGAACCTGCTGAATTCTTGTTTTGGCTTGAATATTTAAATTTTCACGTCAAGCCTGCTATGATTCGTATTATCGGTGTTCTGGATCACATCACCAAATGTGACGTTGTGCCAACCCACCCCAAAATTCACAACCGCGATGCTTGTTTTGGTTTTGCTAATTTTTGCGGGGTAGGCACAAGGTCAAAATACCTAAACCCGTCCATTTCCATCCCTACTTACATACATACATACATACATACATACATACATACATACATACATGATCCATTGTCCACGGTGAACAATTTTTATATTGCTCATCGAACACGTGATAGTTTGGTATTGAATGATGTTGTTCATGTGCACATCGCATAGGATGGTTCGACATTGTCCACTATCAAGCAACCACTTGTACGGAGTCCACCGCGAGTAACAGATCAAAATCATAAATGCATATGCTCATTTTTATTGTCAAATATAGATTATATTTCAAAATAAATAGGCAAGCTTTCACGCGGTAGCTTGCTGATTTTTCCGTCATCCAAATCAAACAAAATTTAAAGAAAATTCAAATGCCAATGCAGAAATTGAAATAGTAATGCTATTAAGTGGCATTCTTCTAAAACCCATTACTCGATTTTTATTTTTTACCAAAGTAATTTATTAGATAATCAATGAATAGAATAATTTATTAGTGTCACTATATTGCCGCACGGGGTCATCATCAAGATTAAAAATAGCATTATTCCTTTAACATGGGGTGTTGCATTGTGGTTTTGTCAACTGCATTTTACATGACGTGGTTCACTTCGGAGTTCGGAGTTTGAAGTATTTAATCTATACATAAAATATTGAAACAATAAACACTGAATAGAGAGGTCCTTAGTGAGTAATTATTGACTTACGATGTATATGAGTTTAACTGGTGATCGTCAATCATTATGTAACATGTTGGATAACAATATTCATTAATAAAAAGTAACCTGCATGAGATCATTTTCAAAGCTTAAGTTTAGTACCTTGTTTATAAAAAAGTTTATTATAAAAAAAAAAAAAAATACTTTTCTCCAAACCATTTTTTAAAAACACATTTTTGCAAATTACTTTTCAACCGACTATGTCTAGTTCAGTGATAGTAAATTTACTGGGAAATGTTAACCATGATTTTTTTTCTTAATTTCTACTAATTGGAAATTTACATTGTTGAAATTGTGGTTGGGTCTTCGATACACCTCCGGGTTCAGTAAGCTCTCCAAATCGACACCTCGACTTCGACTCAACAACCACTACTCTTGGTTGCTCCAATATGGAAAGAACAAGAACAAGAGCAACAATGGAGAACTACCAAGTTAGAACTCCAAGAACGGCTACTCTCTCTTTTTCCCTCTTACCCATTTCAAATGACACAACCTCTCAACTTAACTGCAAGAGATGGGATATATATATATATAACATGTTGGGCTAGGTCACAAGTTGGACCAATCCTCCAAAAACCCAAACCCAAGCCCAAGTTCAAAGTCCATACCCATAACCACCACAATTGGGCCTTTCAAGTGGACCACGAGCAACTACCAATTAAGTCACTTCAAGTGATCCCGAGTTGTTATCGAGCCGAACTATCCATCGAGGTGTCGATATTATTCCCACAACTGTTTTACATCATCGCGCGAATTTATTGGGTATCAAAAATCCAACAAATCTCCACCTGATACCCAATCAACATGCAAGAAAAACAACATAATGTTTATACTTGCTCAATCAAGATAATCCAAACAAAATTGGAATCACAGACCTTACCTCTTGTCTCGCACTCGAAACACACACCATACCTGCTTCATTTACTCGCTAGGACTAAGGTCAAAAATATCCAAGCAGAAGACAGATAATCACAGTAATCAATCAAGAACATACAATACATGCGATGACAGATATAACCATAAGATAATACATAAATCTTTTCAAACATGCTCATAAAGAACATAAGATTAACACAAAATTAATCAAACACAATGGCCAACACATACACAACACAATGCATAAATGACTTTATGAAAAGACCTCACACAATTATCCTATCACATTCCGTGTATCTCTCTCCTCGAGAACACATATCATACACATCGCCACATATGCTCACTAGATTGGTCACCACACATGTCTAACTGGCAAACAAGAATAGATCCTAAATCTATGGGATGTTCCTCTATCAATACCACACTTCTCTCAACCTAAGGGGATAATGAGTCTCCACCTAATAGAAGTGATCTAAGTGTCTCTAACACTCCACCCGGTCAGGATTTTCAGATAGAAGATTTACAGGACATTCAAATGTCACACTCACCCCCCGTACATCTCATCAATGCACTATCAGACATCTACTCCACACATTACCAAAAGACATACTCACACTCACACTCGCTGCTAATGCATCACAAACCCATTATGCATGCCAACACATTACACTAAGTAAAAATTGATTACACACAAATTCATGCAGAATAACACATACCAAACAACGTGAAATGCTACACAAAATAATGCATCGAATTAAGTAATCACACATACAGAAAGGATCACACAGATGCACATGCAGTAACTAGGAACCCTATCAATAAGGATCACCCTCAATCACACTTGGGTCATAACTAGACTCAATCACATTCACCTCACCTCTCCCCTTTTCTCTCCACTTATCCTTCTTATTAGGACAGTCTCTTATAAAGTGTCCACTCTTATATCACATTTACCTACCGCACTAACTAGACCCAAAACTTTGCCATATCATGCTCCACCAAACTAGATCACCATGCCATCAAGAAAACCCAAGTGTTGTCATCTTACCCAAAAAAATGCACAAACACGACACGCAACAAATGCAATGACCACAAGTAAAGTATAAGCACACATCATAAAGAATCCAGCCAATCATACTTCCTAAGGTCACAGGCATATCTAAATGGCAACAGAACATTTAAAGCGCATATATTAAATCCATACAGAAAATAATATATCAAAATACACACAGAATATATGGCACGAATTAAGCAAATAATTCTTAGGTCTATCAACAAGTAATGGTTACCAAGCAATGGCAACCTCAATCCTAATGATCACTCCACACGATGATCCGCTAGTGCGATAAATAAATGTTTCAGCCAATTTACCAGAGCGGACTTTTCTGAGTCCGTAAATTAGGAGACAAGCGAACTTCATCACTTTAGCGACACCACCATACACCCTAAAGCCTTCACCGAAAGTTGCAGTACACGAATCACCCGTCGACCAAATGACCATAGGGGCAAAATCGTCCAACTTTCAGTACAAAACTCCAAACTAAAATCCGTCAACACCAACGGCTCCACTTCAACGAGAGTAACAGACTGTCTTCAGACATCATTGCCGGAAAATGACCTCACGCGCTGCCGCTGGCCGCCACGCGCCGGCGGCCGAAAAAACAACCCATCACCAGAATGTGCGCCTCGACGATTGAACAAGCTTGTGGTCTCCGTTTCTCCAAAAGATCAACAATTTGACCGGAATCAGCATTTTTCAGTCCACCAGCCTCTTCTTCTCTGGTCAATATCTTTCGTTTCAGCCGTCGGATCGCCTCCAAATTTTAGGCGAGTCTTCTCCTCGATAAGCCCGTTCTAATGAAGGTGGCCGATCGTCGATCGGAGGTATGGATCGGCCGAAATCTTGATTTTTCAGTCCGGTCAGATTTCAGTTTTCGGACAGTTTCGGCCCCAAACTTTCTTCCGATTTTTCTACTGTTCCATATGCCAGAATTTGCTCAAATTTTGGTCGAACGTTCTCCTCGACACCCTGAGTCTGCCGGTGGTCTCGGATCTTCCAACCGACTTCTAGTTTGGCTGGAAATCAGGTTTGAAGTTCTGGTAATTTTGACAAAAATCTGTCCAGATTTTTTGTTCCTCATTTCTGCCCGGTTTTTGCTCCGTTTCCTTTTGACCAGATTTTTCGCCCAAAATCACTCCAATAGCTCTGATACAATGTTGAAATTGTGGTTGGGTCTTCGATACACTTTCGGGCTCAGTAAGCTCTCCAAATCGACACATCAACTTCGACTTCGACTCAATAACCACTACTCTTGGTTGCTCCAATAAGGGAAGAACAAGAATAAGAGCAACAATGGAGAACTACCAAGTTAGAACTCCAAGATCGGTTGCTCTCTCTTTTTCCCTCTTACCCATTTCAAATGCCACAACCTCTCAACTTCTTAACTATAAGAGATGGGATATATATAACATGTTGGGCTAGGTCACAAGTTGGGCCAATCCTGCAAAAATCCAAGCCCAAGTTCAAAGTTCATGCCCATAACCACCACAATTGGGCCTTTCAAGTGGATTACGAGCAACTACCAATTAAGTCACTTCAAGTGATCTTTAGTTGTTATCTAGCCGAACTATCCATCGAGGTGTCGATATTATTCCCACAACTATTTTACATTATCGCCCGAATTTATTGGGTATCAAAAACCCAACATACATGCTAGATTTTAAGCTAATCATTTTTAGATATTTATATGTTAAATATGCTTTCAGACCAAGACTAACTTAAATCTGCATTTCCTATGTAACTTGCATGGCTTTTGATACATTATTCTTTAGCTTCTGTAATCTGTATAGATGGTGTCCGAAGGAAACCATTCAATTTTGAATCTTTTCATCTCTTTAGGACATTGAATTTGAGTCTGTTGACGCCAAAAAGCAAGTGCAATGTTCAACTTCAACAAAGAGATCTCGTACTACAGAAGTTCACAACCAATCAGAGAGGGTATAAACTATATGTTGTAACGATTTTGTTTGTTTTTCCCAAATGATTGCTTATTCAATCATTTTAAATGTTGCCACTCTTGTAGAGACGTCGGGATAGGATAAATGAAAAGATGAAGGCTTTGCAGGAACTCATCCCGCGATGCAATAAGGTTTGGGTGTTTATGTATATGTGTTTGTTGTAATGGTATGACCATACACTTGGCTAAACTTTAAAAGTTCACTTAAAATTTTATAAATAATCATAAAATAAATTTCTCTCTTTTTTACTAATCAAAACTGAAAGCATTAAAAAAAAAAAAACTGAAAGCAAGTATTATATTTTTCAGCTTAGCAAATAGCAAAACATGTACTTTCAAGAACAGCTTATCTACATTCCTTTCGGATTGTGTTCTCATTCCCTAATTTGAATTTCAGTCGGACAAAGCTTCAATGCTGGATGAGGCAATTGAGTACTTAAAATCACTGCAACTGCAAGTTCAGGTACCATTTCCTATTCTTTTTCATTAATGTTCCATCAACTATGAAATTATCTTGTAGAATATCAGGTAAATATCCTCTCAAAATGCATTCTGGAAAGTAGCTAACCAAGTACTTTTAAGTTTTTTACTCCTATAATTTTGCAAATAATGCAATACTTCTCTTGGTAACACTGTTACACTTCACCAAATCCAAAGCTCACATGTTGTTGGTACGTGCATACATAACAAATTTACTTTACTTGATATGGTTATTAGGTGGTGGTTATCATTTTTGCTTCATTATACTTCGCGCCTATTGTGCCCAATGTTTGCTGGTCATGAGCAATGTAAGAAATCCCTACAGCTGACAGGTCCTTTGAACCCCAAACCCCCACTCCACCAAAACCACCACCATCATCTTTCTGTCACAATGTTGAAGACTGCCTATTTATTGATTTGAAATCTCTGCCTAGCAACTTGTTGCAGTTGATGAATCAACCCAATATACATTGATTCATGCAGGCCCTTAAATATGCATGTGAACTTACTAATGTCATCAGAAGGTTATTTTGTGCATTTTAAAAGAAAAAAAAAATGTACTATTTATTTTACAGATGATGTCCATGGGATATGGTATGGTGCCTGTGATGTATCCTGGTGTCCAGCAGTTTATGCCTGCAATGGGGATGGGGATGGGGATGGGGATGGGGATGGGGATGGGCATGGGCATGGGCATGGGCATGGGAATGGGCATGAACAGGCCAATGGTTCCATATCCATCCCTTCTCGGTGCACCAATGTCAAACCCGGCTAGAGCAACACATATCGGTCCAAGATTTCCTATGCCAACATATCCTGTGCCACCAGTTCCAATTCCAGTACCTGATCCTTCAAGAATTCAAGCTCCTAACCAGTCAGATCCTATGTTGAACTCACTTTTGGCGCATAATCCAAATCAGCCGCAAATTCCAAATTTTGTCGATCCATATCAACAGTATCTTTGTCTCCATCAGCCACGGATACCATCGCCACAGGTGAGTTGGATTGTATTGCACTAAAACATGTTCATTCTTCTAATTAATCATCCTCCAGAAAAAAACTTCTGTCACCGCTTCCCCTAGGTCAAGCATGTGAATCGTGATCCCATTAGCTTACTTTATGAGCTGAACGTAGCTTACTTTTGCAAGCTTAAAAGCCACTAGGAACTCTAAAGTTTAATATGTTCTAGGTGAAGTTTAATATGTTCTAGGTATAATGTTAAATTGAACATTTTATTATTTTGAATTGTGTATGACGTACATTTAATTTGGTTGAATACTCTGGATCAAAACAATCTAGGAACATCTCCTCCCTTGTCTAATGTGGTCCTCACAAGGGCAGTTCCACAAGTTAGTGAATGGCATTGTAGCCTTATGGCTGGATACTTTTCATTGAGGCATAACACGTGAACAATTTTATAAATGAACAGTGGCAAGGCCTGATTGAGGTTGATTATTATCTTGCTCTAAAACCACATTGAACTACAGTTTAAAACTTAATCTGTGTCATCATGACAATCTAATCTTCGAAAAACTTATCTATGGGGAGGAAGATCATGCATCATCTTCAGTATAAATCAAGTTTGCTTCATTATTTGGTTGGTAATTTTATTGGTGAGTACCTTTATACATTCTGCAGAATCAAGCAATAATGCAGTCTGCTGCCAACAAATCAAGTAGCAAAATGGACATTGGAAACCCTGAGAATCAACAATCTGGTAGGCATGCGAGTTCATTAGAAAATTGGTACATTTATATGAATAGTCAAAAGAAATCATAAAAGAACAAAAAACCATCTTCCTTCCATTGAAAAGGAAGTTTTATTAAGCCAACGCAAGAGGATTTGTTGACCACAAAATCATGTGGGATCTTGGATCAACACTTCTCAGCTCTTTCCTCTTGAGTCTTGACCACGTCAGCTTTCATTCGCACTTGGACAAACGAGGACAACAAGCAAAGGAATCCGGTGTGGATCCCATTTGCACTTCGACTCTCAAATCAGGACTCATTGAGACTAAAATATAGTTGGATGCTGGAAATATATGCGTAGAAAAGAGAGTGAGAGTAAGAGTATCGTGTATAATCTGTTGAATTACTAACATTTTTATTTGTGACAATTGCAATCTATTTATAAAGGGAGTTGCAATCTACTTATTTTGAGAAGTCATCAACAATGACAAAAGCATAATGCTTACCACTTAAACTCGCGGTTCTAGAAGGTCTAAAGAGATCCACTTGAAGAAGTTGTAAAGGTTTTGTGGTTGAAGAAAACTGCTTAGTTTTGAAAAAACTTTTTGTTTGTTTTCCAAGTTGACAAGCATCACAAATTTTGTCCTTTTTAAATTTCAAATTTGGTACACCTTTAACAAAGCAATTTTTTTGAGATTTTTGAAATTAGGTCCATACTAACATGGCCTAATTTGCTATGCCATAACTAAGTATCATCTTTAAAACATGATAAACATTTTAATTTTATTTCAAATTCAATGTTAATGACATAAACATCTTTACTTCGACTTCCTATGAACAATACCTCTTTTAATGTAGTATCCTTGATAAGGCATTTTGAAGAATCAAATTTGATATGATAACCTTTATCACATAATTAACTAATACTTACCCATCCTTCCTTTTGGTCCTTGATAGTTAGTGTTAGTGGACTCTTGAACTCACTTATGCTTTCTTTCAAAATGTAGTTTCTTTCTCACGAAACAATTAAAAGCTACATGTTCATTTTATTACAAAAACTACATGTAACAGTTTGATAAGAGGAAGAAGAGGTGGAAGCTTTAACAAAAATATTTTTGAGAGATTTTTGCTTTAGAAATGGTTTGGTATCCAATTCCTCCTTTATCAAAAACATATTTTTATTTACCAAGCATTAACTCAAAATTTTACTTACCTTGAGTGAATTTGTAAACAATATTTGTCAAATCCAAAATCTTTGCTTTTAAAGATGAATTTTCTTTAATCAAGGCATTGTAATCATCATTCTTTTTAAACAACTTTTTGTTTTTCTAAGTCCTTTTGGTTTCACTTTCCAGTAAAATATGTTGCTTTTGAAGAGTGGAATGTTTAAGAGCAAGTTTTTCAAAAGTTTCAATGATTTCTTCATAGGAAGTAGATAATTCATCATAAGGAGAGATGTCATTCGTGCTTACCTCATCCTCAATAGCCAAAAAGCACATGTTTGCAACTTCTTCTTGGCTTTCACTTTCTTCTCGCTCATCATTACTTTCATCCCAAGTGACTTGTAAAGCTTTCTTTTTGAAGAATTTCTTCTTGTTGGGATATTCAATTCTTTTGTGACCGGGATTTATCACAATCATAGCAAACAACCTTTTGTTCTTTTCTTCACCTTTGTCTTTTTTATTTTGGAATCATTGGTTGTTGCGAAAGCCCCTTCACTTTTTGACAAGGGAACAAGATCATCAAGTTCCTCATCACTTATATTTGAGTTTGAGGTTTCTTCATCTTTTGATAATTTCAAATCAATTTGTTTTCTAGAAGGATCATTCTTTTCTTCCTTATTTTGTTTTTCTAGATTTCTCCTTTGTTTCGACATGATTGAGCTCATAAGTCATCAAAGATCCATAGAGCTCTTCCAAATGATATGTATTAACATCCTTGGTGTTTTCAATTTACATCCTCAAGGAGTCTCAATCTTCCGAGAGATATCTACGTATTTTGCTCAGAAGTTCACCATTAGAAATTTTTTGATTAAAGCCTTTGAGGCCATTAACAATATCGATAAACCGAATAATCATGCTAGCAATAGGTTCATCTTGTTTCATAAAGAAATTTTCGAAATTTTTAAACAAAATATTTATCTTAATTTCCTTCACTTTTTTTGTACCCATGTATGTGATTTCTAATGCATGTCAAATACCATATGCGGAATCACATGTATTAACACGATTAAGTTCATTTATACTCAAAGCACAATTAAGCAGATTTTTGGCTCTTACATTTAAAGACAATTTTCGTTTATCATCTTCATCATATTCTTCTCTAGATTTTGAAATAGTTTGGTCCGATTTTCCATCTACTCTTATGACATTGGTAAGCACACGAGGACCAAATTCAATAACCTCCCAAATATTATAATCAATTGATTGAATATAAATCATTATTCTAATTTTCCAATAATTATAATGTGTATCATTGAATAAATGAGGACGATTTGCTGTATGCCCTTCAATATTATGATTAGCCATAACTCAAGATTGTAAAATAATTTTAAAATGATCACCTAAGCTCTGATACCAATTGATAACCCAAGAATAACCAATCAACAGGGGGTGAGTTGGTTCATAAACTTCTTCGATAAATAATTTCAAACTTAAAAACAATAAATACAAGTATAAACACTTAGTATTATAAGAAATGTAAAGTTAATTAACTATCAATGTAGAGTACTATAAAGATGTAAACTTAATTAATAAAGCAAGTATAATACTTAGAGATAGTATTGCACAATATAGATTGATAGATAAAGAGTAAGTACAATGTAAGTAAGTAAAGAGGGATAGAGGATGCGAACGAAATTTTAAGGAGGTTCAATCAAACAACTTGATCTACTACATCCTCCATTACCAAGCTTTCTGTCAAGAGCAATGTCAAATTCACTATAATGCTAACTTACAACAAGGAGTACCAATTCCTTAAGTGACTTACAATAAGGAGCACTTATCATTAGGTGACTTCGAACAAGAAGTACCTATCCTTACCAACAATCGAATTTTTACAAGGCTCTCGAAACCAACAAAATGCAAATGATAAATTTACAATTGAAAGAACTCTTTTAACAAATGATATAATCAAATCAAGTATTTTAGAGAGTTATGACCACTTCAATAGATAGGAAATAGTAAAGCTCAAGTGTTAGTGTTGAATTTTGATGAATGATAGATAATGAAATAATTTGTATATTTGTATCAAAGATTTCAACCAATATGCTCGTGAAACAATTTTCAGATTTCCAATTCCTGAAGGAATGCAATTGTAAAAAGAAGCGATCATTGGAAAAGGTAACGTAAACATACATTAATTCCACCAAGATTACTATCAAATATAGCTGAATTTTATGAGCATAAAAAATACAGAGTATGGTGAGATATAATTAAGTGGTCAATTCATAACACTGGAAGAAAATTGAAATATAAATGGCAAATGAGGAAACCGTTGAACTTACAGAAATCAATTTCTTGCAGTGTCTTCTCTTTGCTCGCTGTCTCTATGTCAGCTGTGCAAGAACAGGAATCAATACGTGAGCAAAACTTGTGATATGAATGGGCTAAAAAAATCAGATGCAGCTAACTGGAAAGGCTGGTACTGCTGACAAGTGTTGTGACACTTGCTAATTGTTCATTACATAACACTGGAAGGAAAGTCGAAAAAAATTGAAATGGAAATGAGGAAAACATTGCACTTATGCAAACCAGTTGCTGGCAATCTATGCTCTTTTCCTTGTCTGTTTGCTGTCTCTACACCAGCTGCACAAGAGCAGGAAGCCAGGAATTATATGAGAGGAAACCTTGTGATAAGAATGGGCTACTAGGTTAAATTACAGGGAAGCTTAGAGATTCATACAAAATAAATCTATTGTGTAAAAAACTGGAAAAAAATATATGCTAAATACATATATTCTTGCTTGAGAAATCACATTTTTATGTGACACTTGTAATAATTATATCTCACATAATTCATTTAAGAAATATAAAAACCAATCTTTATACTGTGATTCTATTTTCTCACAAACTGAAAATAAATATGATGTTGTGAATATACATATTCTGCCCAGATTTCACTTTCATATTGATAAACAAAATATTCCCATAGTACATAATAAAACTAATGACAAAAAAATGAAAATACATAGGATGCTATGAATACATATAATCTCTAAGCATTGGAATAGGAATCTTGATCAGACGTGTTAGCCATGCCTCCAATTACAGGCTTCCCAGATGACAGTGCTCATGATGAAATGAAACCTCCAACTTTTTATATGACAGTATTAAGACATCAAAGATAGTAACGAAATAATACTTAGATTAGAACGAAAGGACATTGAAGCAAAAAAATAATAATTCGAATCTAATTAAAATCTATAAAGTTTACCATTATTTATATGAACGGTAAACCTGCAGTATCATTCAGGATACCTGTTCAATTCAAAAAGAATCAATTTCTGTTTGGGAATAAAGAAAAAGAAAAAACAGAACAAAGTTAAATGTAAAAAATGAGTGTTTAAGAATCTGTTTTGGTTGATTGTTGAGAGTTATGGCCTCTTCTTGATCTATTTTTTTCATTACATTTCCTCTTTGTCTATGTGCTTGAATTTTCTGCCATTCTATTTGTTATTGATACCTTCTGTATGATCGATGTTCAAATAAAACAACTCTTTAATCTGAATGTGTACTTCCGATAGAGTAAAAAATGGATTCCATCAATTTGAATGGTAGAGTAAATGCGTTCTAACCAAGAAAATTGCACTATTTACTATTTAGAGAACTGTGTATAATAATAAAATCAAATGTTAACATTCAATTGAAAAAAATTAAAATCTAAAAAATATGAAAGTTTTATTTGCTCATCAACATACACAACTATATAAATAGTGAATATTAATAAGTAGAAGATTGGACATGATCTAAAAACCTGAAAGAATTGACGTAATTTTTAAAGAAACAGTCGTGAGAAGATACATACATTGAAATCAATTATCACTGTATTGATTATTAAACATGTATTTTTTATGTTGGTTCTGTTATTATTATAATTTTCAACTACTTCCGAATTGAAATTGAGTTATAGTGATTATGAAACGATGATTACCGTGGCCTGAATTTTATCACCCTGATTGGAAAGAAAAATCAATTTCAGTTGATTTACTATAAGCAGAATTTGAAAATTGATATGCATGTCTTAAATTACTTTACCAAACATAATTTGAAATTTGATATGTATATGTGAATTAAATTTCATTACCGTTTTATCTTTGAAAACAGACTCCAGGCTGCAGTCAAATCGATCGAATTGTGGCTTCATCCATTCCATGGTGCACAAAACATTTAAAAGCTAATTGAAACGTTTCTGAGTTGATATTTTTGAACATGCTGATTGTTGCCATGATTCTTCTTAAGTGATCTTGAAACTACTCAGAATTATTGTGCAGATACAGTTGTGTTCGGAAATCAGTATTTTGAACAATAAAGCTTGTATGATACAATGCATAAATAGTGGGAGTGGAGTGATCAAAATAATCATTTTGTAGATTTCAATGGTATTAGTTGCGGAAACCGAAAAGTTCTATGGAAATCCGTAAAAAGAAAAAAAAAAAATTTTTTGTTGTGGCCAGCAAATAACTTTTGGTGTTGAAATCACATAATACAATTGGCAGAAGTCTAAGCGTTCAGACAATTAAGATTAACAAAAAGAGAATTATGAGAATTTAAAAGAACAGAATAAAATAAAAAATAAAATGATTTTCTGGTTGATTACCTTAAAACTACTGCTTTTTGGGCGGAAAAATGCCAAGTTGACCCATGTTGACTCAACAGCTTTAATATATTATATAGATAGGGGTAATTTTTTAATACTCAGTTTGGTAAACTTGTTTATAACAAGTTATAAAGAATGCATTTTTCCAAACTTCTTTCAGCCACATTTTTACCTCTAAAACATCAAATTATTTGTTTAGAAACAAAGAACTTTACCAAACAAAGTTAACTTGTATTTATTTATGCAGAACAAAAAAAATTCTAGAACTCAAATTATCCGCTTACGTACATAAAAAAAATTGAAATACCCACATTCTACACGCAGCAATCAAAACCTTTGTGTTAACGGGAAAAAAACCAATGTAAAAGAACACAATACACTTCAAAAGCAATTAGATTAGATGGTACAAATATTAGCGATGTTCTTACGGAACTTTTTGTTGTTTGTGTACTTACTCCTTCAGTCGAATATGAAGTACAAACTCACAGTTGAAATTAGAACAGATTAATGGTATAACTCGAGCCCACCGAATTCACGATGTTTCCTTAAGACGAATTCGTGGCCATTCGAATTCTCTTCAAGCCTTTTCAGAACAGTGCGACCTTTCAGACAAGACAAAAATTGAACAGACATATCTGTTAGTTTAAACACTGTTTCAATCTGTTTTTCTCGAATAGGTATTATGAATTAGCCACAAATAAAATAATAATTTCACTAAGTAACAAAGAATTTGATTAATTACAATTTGACCCAAAACTTTAAATAACTTTTGTCCAAAAAGAATATATATTGCAGAAGGACCCGCACCCGGACCGAGCCGGCCGGTCGGACGGCGGCACGCGTGTGGGCTTTGGACTAGTCTAGACATTGTCTAAGACTTACCTCTTCCAAAGACTATTGGTACCCCTTGAGGCCCAAACTCAATTGCCAAACTTCCACAATATAAACCACATAAAAGTTTCATAACTTTCCTATGTGGGATAAGTGTTTCACAATATCAAATTATTCATTTATTTAAGGTTTTAGGTGGATAACTTTGAAATCAATTATTTCATTCAATTCTAAATGGTTTTTGATAAATAAATATATTACGTTCATTATCTCACGGAGTAGAACGTGAATATGCTAGTCCCATCAAAATCGGAATATGGGTCCCACTAAAATTGGTGCTCAAATTCGACCAATTTCATTTTATTTTAAAACCATTTTTCCAACACTTTTCCCCAGGCGAAGATTATGGTTTTGTGCAGGGAATTTCTGCAGAAACGTCACACAAAAGCTCCAATTAAACTGCACCCACATCACAAATAGCCAAAATTTGACAGTGACATTATATATACATGAACAACTGCGATTGGCAAAATAATATCAAGCGCAAATCATCAATTAAATAGTCAGATTGAAAAAAAAAATTTAAAAAAAAAAAAAAAAAAAATTGCAGACAGAAAGAAAGAACAGCTTGCGAGGGTCCGAGACGGTAGGACATTTATATTTGGATTGTGCTTCGTCGCAAACTTGACATTTTTTATTTGCCATATTTGCAGGCGTTGTTTATTTTGTGGCAGCTTTTCTTTTCTTTTCCTTATTTTGTTCCAATTTTTGTGAAAATGCTGTGTTGCAAGCTTGCGCAAACCAGAGTTGGAAGCTTCCGGTGAAGGCAAGCTATCATAAATTGGAAAGTGGTGGAAAACTGTTACGTGGTAGCAAAAATGGGCCCGTCGGGATAAGGTATCGGGCTTCCTTTCCAGATCTACCCAACTAATTTCACACGATTCACAATCGCAATTCACTTATTTTTTATAACTACTTTGATAAAACTCACTCTCAAGCTAAACATTAAAGGGAGGTGCCCAAAATGATTATAAGTCACATAAGTCGACCTATACTAATCGATGTGGGACTCGAAAAGTTTCGTTACAATCCTTCTCTCTTACAGAACTAACGTCCATACAGGACTCGACTGGTGACTTCACGGATCCCCACGTGAGGCCGATAGCAACCCTCTCATAAATTGCTCTGATACCATTATTATAATTATTTGGATAGAACTTATCATCAAAAGTTAGCCATTAAAATAGGGGTGCTCAAAATGGTTATAAACCACACTAGTCAGCCTATATCCCTTTGTTTGAAGGAGATTTAAAAAAAGAAAAAATAAATAAAAAAGGAAAAGAGAAGAGAAGAGAAGAAAAATAAAATTTTTTTTGATAAAAATTAAAGAAATATGTGATAAAAAAACGATGAATCCCATAACATATGTGATAATATTAATTATTGATTTTGACTAAAATTTATATTATCCTTACTAGACAGGGTCCAGGGGCACTATTATAATTTCAATAACTTATAATGAAATCTAAACAAGTACTTTTTAAAACACTCCATTCTCTTCATGAACCATTCATCCAAGGCAATTACTTCCAATAGTTGGAAAGTATTGTGCACAAGAATAGTCTTGGACTCTTGGCTAATCATGTATTTATTGCCAAAAAACTATTTCCCAAGTAGGGAAAGTTATTTTTTAATTAAACTTTCGTGCTAATTTAGTCCCTGTTTGATGTACATTATAATGAGAAAGTGAAGTTTTAAATAGTATTTTTTAAAATGTATGATTAAAAAGTAGAGAAAGATTTTTAGATTTATGTGTAAATATTATATTGTGTGAATATGTGTGTTTGAAAATAAGAATGAGGAAAAATATGTTTGAAAAAATAAGAGTCGAACAAAATCTTAGGGTGCGCTTGAAAGCAATGGTGGAATTTGGGTGTAAAGAAAATGAATTCTGAGGAATTGAATTCTAAATAAATGAAAGTTTAATGTATTTGATTGGTTTAATTTTTTAGGTGAAAAAAGTGTGAAGTTTTTCAACTTTTATTTTTTGATTGACATTATTTTTTATGACAAATAAAGCAAAATGATTAAACATGACGGAAATTATAATTAACACATTTTGCCTGGAAATAAAAGTACCTCCCTACACGAGAAAATGAATTCTGTTAAAAGTGGGAAAAGCCGCTCATGAAGGAATAGGTTGGAAATTGAATTATTAGGAAAATGGTAGCAATTAAATACAAGAAATTGGAAAAAGTAGGAAAACTAAGGGTGTATTTGATTGCAGGGGTGGAATTCGGGTGGAAAGAAAACGAATTTCAGGGAATTAAAATCCTGATAACTTTATTTTTCTGGGAATTGAAAGTTGAAGTGTTTGATTGCGATGATGAAATTTAGGTGGAAAGAAAACGAATTTCATGTTTTGCTGTTTGATTGATAATATTTTTCATGTAATTTGATTGGTGAAAAATATCATTTAATAATAAATTATTAATTAATTAATTATTTAATAAATAAATAATATTAAAATATATGAAAGTGGTGAAAAATTAATTAAATTGAAAGATTTAGAGAGTTGAATGACTAAATTGCAACTATTCAAAAATTGAATCAAATCAAAAAATGAAGATTGAATTTGACCATGGATCAATTAGACTCAATTGAAAGTTGAAGTATCAAATTGAAAGAATAACAAGTATAAAATCAGGCAAATCAGAAAGTTGATGATCAAAATGCATTTTGCCTCAAAAATCAATACTCACCACTTTAGTCAGAAAATGAATTCCTTAAAAATAAGGAATTGGGGATGATATAACTCATGCCAAGAAAATGAGTTTCATAAAAAAATTTGCATATCAAACAAGTCAAAAGTGAGAAATGAAAAATAAATTCCATTTTTCATGAAAAATATTGGTTAATCAAACATTGCCTAATTCTTTTCCCTTGAAAAGACTGCAAATCAAATTCAGCCTTAATCCATTACTTTTGAGATTTTTTTTTTTTTTTAAAAAAAAGGTTATTTAGCAATACTATGAAATTATATATGCACATTATTGGTTTCTCGTAGAATAATTTATCTATAAAACGATAAATCCCTTTTTAAGAAAAAATTATTTTTTTGAAATTAAATACGATAAAAAGGATTAAATCGAATAAAAATGGACGATTTAGCCACTCATTTTTTTATAAGTAGTTGATAAGTGAATAGTACACCAGCTTAGTCAGAATTAGAATCAGATTTTTAATAAATTTTGATTGAAGATATGAAAGTTGACTGTTTATTAGACTATTATACATATTTAGCCTATGTTTGGTAAACATGTTTAAAAACATGTTTTTTAACATCCTAATTTCTCAAATCATTTTTTAACCACACATATTTTCTCTCTCCACTTTTTAACCACATATTTTATCTAGAAAACATAAAAAAACGTGTTTTTAAATACAAAAAATTTAACAATGAGGCACTTCGAGTCTGTTTGATGTTGAGTTTAAAGAGTTTATTTGAGGAAATAGTTTTTGAATAATGATTTGTAGGAGAATGTGTAATTAAAAAGTATGAAATCTTTTTATGAGTTTGTATACTATTATTTTATTAATAATAAATATGTGGTTGGAGAGAAGAAAAATAAAAATATCCACTATAGGGCTATTTTCTGTATTTCGATCCAAAGTTTGAGATGTGAACCTTGAGCCTCAGCTGGTAGAGATCACAAAGGAACAAGTTATTACTCCAACAATCCTGCAGAATAAATTGGTTTCTGCTCTCAAATTTAATGCTTGCTTTCCTTATCAGCGATCTTGACATTATTCACAGGAAGATGGAAATGGCAATATTTTGATTTGATTCATGCTGGTTTTGTTTCCAGTAATACATTTTAATATTCAGAAAATAGGCATTGCAGAGTATTCATAAAAAAAAAAAAAAAAAAAAAAAAAAAAAGGATAGACCATCTGCTGCCCTGCCTACAAATGAAACGAAGCTTTTATTCAAATGTTATATGAGAATTTCAAGTTGAAGCTTGTCAAATATATTTTGGTAGCATCCCTACAAATGAAACAAAGCAATACTGTTCAACTAATAACTGAACTCTCTAATCATTGGGTTGAGTACCGACATCACCACCACCTAAGCCGCCATCTCCGCCGCCAAAGCCACCAAATCCACCTGCTCCAATAACGTCCCCAAGACCGCCGAGTCCACCCATGCCAAGGCCAAAGCCAAGACCGGTACCTATACCTAAACCACCATCCCCCATGCCACCGAATGTGGGGATGTTCTTCTGCACATTCAGACCCATGTCAACAGGCAAAACCCTTGCTGTTGCCTGAGCTACAACAAGTGCAAGAAGAAGAAACATTATGCATAACTTTGCCATCTTTCTATAATTTTTCTCTTAAATATTTAATTAATGGAAGTTGTAGCTTTCATTTTATAGCACACTGGGGGGCGGGGTGGGGGCGTAATGTACTCAGCAGTTACTGTGTTGAAAAATGTTATAGAAGCTTTAAATAATTCACATTAATGTGATATAAATATAATTACTCCTTTATTTTAATTTAGTAGTAAATTTGAGTTACAAAATCTTAAATACAAATATAACGTGAGATTTTATAAAGTTTAAGTTTAAACACGCATTGTTACTTACAATATATATATATATATATATATATATATATATATATATATATATATTAGTTATTCGGTAAATATATTGACACAACACTTTTTGTTATATATATATATATATATATTAGTTATTCGGTAAATATATTGATACAACACTTTTTGTTATATATATATATATATATATATATATATTAGTTATTCTACATTTTGCATAGGGTAAATATATTCTACATTATGCATAGGGTAAATATATTGACATAACACTTTTTGTTATCTACACCACATTTTAATTACAATGAAGATCCCTAATTTTTCCTTATTTTTACATTTATCCCGTCAATTTTTTAATAATTTTTTTATCATCAACTTTTTATTAATTTCCACATCTTATTCAAAATTTGTGTTACAAGTGCGAAAAATACTTATTTATCTCTCATAATAAAAAATAATCAACATAAATAACTAATACAAAAATTAAACAAAATATTTGCACATCTTTTCAGTGCAAATTAGCAGAATATTTGAAAAGAAATCGTGATTAGAAACAAAATATGTTAATTAATTGAATGTTATGAATAATAATACAATTAAAAAAAGTTGAGGACAAAAAAGCAAAAGTAAACAAACGCTGAAAATTTTTCTTGCAATTAAAATGTGGTGTAGATATAAAAAATGTGGTGTGAATATAATTACCCTTTGATTTTCGTTCAAAATTTGTGTTACAAGTGCGAAAAATACTTATTTATCTCTCATAATAAAAAAATAATCAACATAAATAACTAATACAAAAATTAAACAAAATATTTGCACATCTTTTCAGTGCAAATTAGCAGAATATTTGAAAAGAAATCGTGATTAGAAACAAAATATGTTAATTAATTGAATGTTATGAATAATAATGCAATTAAAAAAAGTTGAGGACAAAAAAGCAAAAGTAAACAAACGCTGAAGATCTTTCTTGCAATTAAAATGTGGTGTAGATATAAAACAAAATATTGTGAGAATATAATTACCCTTTTGCATAATCATATATCTACATCTTCAATCTATCTACATCTACAATATCTTAAAAGTATGGATCGATGAAAAAACTTTTTATTGACTAATTACCTTTATTTTGTAAACATTAATTTATATAATAAAACAAAGAATATTAAAATTATAAGTAAACTCAAACTATACAAATTCATTTTCTTCCTTTTTTTTCCTTGTAAAAAGAGTAGGACAGTTTGTTTTGTTTTCATTAAATTTTTTCTTTTTTCTACAGTATTGAGTCTCAACTCTCAACCATTCATTAAAAATTAAGCCCACAATATTTGACTTTTCTATCAAATCTCAACTATTAATTCACCTAAAAATCACCATTCATTTTAAAAAAAAATTAACGATACAAACACACACTAATATGGAATTATTGGCGTAAGATAGAAATCTTCCAACTAGGGAAAATAAATTCACTTATGGACATTCAAGTAATTTGAAAAATAAAATTCAATTTAAACTCATTTTTATTTCCAAATATATTTGAATATTTAAGTAAAAATGTCATTTTACACAAAAACTAAGTCATTTACTATCAAAATAAATAACTTTAGATAGTTACAGAGCTATCTGTGTGAAATATATAAAAAAAATTAGAAAAATAAACAATTTCTTATAAATAACCTATAACAATGGTGGTCACCATTCACGACAAGACCTCTTAATATTCTCTCTTCTATGAAGGTGCAATATTTATTTATTTTATATTGAACGATCTTTTTTCATTTATTTTGTTAAAAGTGTGAATTGTGTTGTTTCAGGTGTGCTTATATTAATATCTTTAATATCTATTGGTCTTGATTATATTTTCTTAAATAAGGATGTCCTTATCAACAATGTGTGCATGAGGACAACGTTGCTCACATTGTAATTTAATTTTTTTATTATTAATGATAAATTTACTAACATTTAAAAGAAACAAATATAATCACAAGTAATGCCTATTTAAATTTCAATTTCTCCTTGTCGGACTGTAAAATTTGATTTACAATGAAAGGAGACTTTCTTAAGAATCCAATTATTTGCGTTTTTAAAAAAGACATGACTAACATTAAGTATACATAAATGCAAAATAATTTTTAATTTTTTAAAATTATCAATTATTACTTTTTCATGATCACATAGCAAGATTAAAAAAAATCATGTATTCATGAGCGTATAAAAAAAATATATGAAGTAGACACGTTAATCAATCAATAAGTGATCATTGTGACCAAAATATTGCTTAAGATCCAAAAAATTATTATCCGAATAATCTATATGGAATTTTATAAATACGAAAATATTTTAAAATGGGGTTATTACACGCCTAAATGAATATGTGGGGTTAATTTTGAGTGATTATTTTACTTTATTTTGTCAATCATGATTTTAAAATAATTATTTGTAAAATAAGTAACTTTTGAAATATTAAAAATTATATATCAAGATCATATTCATAGCGAAACTCTCGATGAATAGAATAATATGAACAGACAAATTTCATATTTATTTATCAATATTATACACGTATATTTTACCATCACAAAAAGAGGATTACTATAATCCTATTATGTGAGGAAGAACAAATTTACACTCATCAAGATTATGGAATAACATGTGTGTGCGCCTGTGCAAACTTTGAATGGTTCCCTGGTGGGGCCGCAGCAAATCATCTTATCATTTCAATTTCATCCCACGTACTTAGAGCAATTACAGGCGTAAAATATCTCTAATTAGTGATTTCCATCTCCAAATTCGTTGGAATGATCTCTAATGACGGGATGTAAATTAGATTTTCGATCAAATATAAAAAAAAAGACCCACAATTACATCTTGTTTTACATCTCTTTATGAAATAAAATTCACCTATATTTATCTATCAGTCCATAATATTTTGATGTGCGATACATAATTTAAATTTATTATATTAAGTATATTACAATTTGAATTTTTATATTAATTTGCACATTTTTGTTTTTCTAATATTTTTTATTTTTTTGACCAAATTTCGAAATTTTCAGGTCGATTTGTTCATAATATTTATATATATGCACAAATAACAGAATATAGATTAACATAAAATTTACTAGCTAAAAAAATTGTGCAAAAATTAAATTTAAATCTTAGCCCCTGTTCTCTTTGCTGTTTTGAGGTCGTTTTCTGTTTTTATTTTCGAAAACTCTAAAAACGCGTTCTCTTTACCATTTTCGAAAACGCATTTTGGAAAACAAAAAAAAAAAAAATTGAACACAAAACGGAAAACGCCCGAAACATCGTTTTGGGCGTTTTGTGTGTATTTCGACAAAAAATGTCCAAAACGCGGAAAACGCGTTTTGAGAATTTTTTTATTTTATTTTTATTTTTATAGAATTATCTTAACTTAGAACTAAGCTTAATATAAAGTTTTTTATTTTTTTATTATTTTTTTTAGAATTACACTAGCTTGGAACTAAGCCTAAATAATAATAATAATTATTATTATTATTATTTTTTTTGAGAATTATCCTAACTTGGAACTTAGTTTAAATAAAGTTTTATTCAATTCAATATCAACATTACAAAAAAAAAAATTAAATGAGAATTCTTGTTGTTATATTTCAAAAAATGTAATGATAAATGGACTCTGGTGGTTTTGAAAGAACTTGCATTTTCTGGATTTTAATAGAAGTAGAGCTTTCTCAAGTCCCGAACCTGACCAAGCTGTGTTAATATAGACTCTTAATGCTCATATTAGTGTGTTGCATGTAACCATATTTTTAGTGTATTGTGAAAGGAAATTTGAGTTGGAGTTAGTAGTATTCTGCAAGCAAATTAATTAAAAATAGTTTAAATAGTGTTCTGCAAAATTTCAAACAGAACGTGTTTTCCAGCTTTTCATTTTCAAAAACAGTTTTCAGAAATGACAAACCAAACGCGTTTTCAGCAAATTTGAAAACAAAAATGAAAACACAAAACACAAAACATTTTCGAAAATGAAAATACAAAATAAAATACAAACAGAACGCCACCTTATAATTTGCTTCTCACCATTGGAGCAAAACTTCAATATAGATTCATCGAAATGTATATTGAGAAGCAAAAGTAATTTTTGAAGGGTGTAAATTATACTATAATTGGAGTTGCTCTTATCATGTCACAATAGAATCATCTCTAGTTTGTACATATACTAATTACTCTGTCAGTTTGATCATTCTCAAATTATATATATAGCATTATTCTAAAGATATGTCAAATAAAATGAGTTCCACGTTTACGCATTTAATCGGTTTATTGTTTCATCATATCACCTACCACATATATGAGAATGATCCCCAATTTGTACATATAATATTATCTTTTTGGGCTTCATGTGTTCATCAACTTGATTTTAGGTATTGATTTTGTTGTGCAAAAATGCCATAATAGATGGATCTTTGATGAAGGGTTCTCAACCGATTTTACGTTGAATTGGTTTTGAGAATGGAAGTAATATATCATGTGTTCACAAAATCTAGGCTTTCCAATTGTTGCCAACTTTTAGGTCCCCTCATTACAGCTGGGTTCACAAAATTTGGTTTCCTTTGCTGCAAACTATTTTATTTGAATGGGTCGACTTGCCCCTTTACAACCAACTTGACCTAGCGATCAAGTCGACATGACTTAGCCTATTGGGTGAACTCTATCTCTAACCTCTTTTTTATTTTTAACCAGATCAAGCTCACGTAAAATAACAAATATCAAGATAATGTATAAGAAATTATAACGAGTCGTATAATGGATGGTGCCTCGACCATTTGAGCCTAAATTTAGTTACATAGACTAAATTTAGTTACATACATCTAAGTTTGGAATAACCCCACCCCACCCCCCCCCCCCCCCAAATCCAAAAAAAAAGAAAGAAAAGAAAAAATATGGCAATTAAGGTCAGGGAGCATGAATTATTATTTTATTTGAGATAAAGAACGGTCGATCAAAAAAATTACACGCCACAAGAGCAGATGGGTTCAAATTGAATAAGCTAGTAAATGGAGATGTAGGTCAAAATTATATATCATAGTTGAATGGGGTAAAAAATATATGTATTATAAGCTGGGCCAAACACGGCACACATGTTGCAAATTTGGAATACAATAGTGTGGCAAAGAAATGCAAGTAGCAAGCAATGCCTAGGCTTCTGTCCGGAGGCTTTAAAGTGATTATCATTGATTTTTGCAGGTTTCGAGGTGAATAAATGATTAAAAATTAAAGAGAGAAAAAATATATTGTTAAAAAATTGTATTAAAAGTTGGACTGATTATAAACCTATTTACTGAACATAGGCTAATCTAAATCATATGTCGACCCATCATTTCACATGAGGATGGCAGTGCAAAATGACACGATTGCTGCAACTTTTGGCTGTGGAACTTCAATATTAATTTCAATATAAAATTAAAGAAAAAGGAAGACAAATTCATCACATATTTAAGCCTATATTTGGTAAAAGAATGTGATTTATTAATTGATTTATTTATATTTTCGAGATAAAATATGTTGTTGAAAAGTTGAAAGAGAAAATGTTTGTGATTAACAGTGCGTTCGGAGGCACCCATTTTTTTTTTTTGTAATCCTTACATGTTTTAAATTATACAATTTTTCATACTACTTTTTAATCACACAAATTTTCTCTCTCCAATTTTTAACCACACATTTGACCTTAAAAAAATAAAAAAGTCAAATAAACAAAAAAAAAATCATGATCTGAGCCGCCGAACAAATCTTAAAAAGTGATTTGAAAAATTTTGTAATATATAAATTGCTTTATAAAAAAAAGAGAGTTCGATTTCGGCTAAAATAGAGTACATTGATCTGATAAAAATTTACAAAAATTTAAAACAAGTAGGCAATCATAAAATAACATAAAACATAACTACATAATAATACCGTTGATTACAGAGTCTTGGAGCTAAAAATTTTGTTTTGCTCCTTGGTTGTGCACAAGTCCTGCTTTGACTTGGAGTAAATGAACAAGGAGGGAAAAAGTTTTGAGGAAGGTGAGATTCTGTCCCCGTGAAAAGTACTGTGACAATGATAAATATGGGGGCCAAGAGATTTGACACTAACGAAAAGGGATTTCTTTATTGAAAATAAAAAAGGAGAAAGTTTGTCCGAACACCATTTCTTGAAATATCAAATATATGGAGCCATAGTTGATCAATGTGGGGCTCAGAGGCTGAGCCCTATCCAAGCACTCAAGGTAAGAAGATACATCTCACCTATTGATAGTCATGAGAAATGTTCACCTGCCCACGGTAGGAAGATGTTAAAAAGTTCATTGTGGACAGATGAATGACATGTGTCCCATTTTTTAAAAACGCTAGACATGTGTTATTCATCTATTCACAGTGAGCGTTTTAAGACTTGCCCACTGTGGGCAGGTGAACGTTATTAGGTTCCATATTATGACAAGTGAAATGGTAAACATGGATGTGGCACAATGGTTCCAAGAGAAGATATAGACTTGTCAGGCAGGTATCATAGGGGACAAATATAATCAAGAAAGTCCAGAAGGGAAATGGATAAAATTAAAAGTTCCATAATTTACTATACAATTATAGGAATTCAAGGAATAAGTAAAAATTGGTTACTTCTTTTCCTTGAAAATGATGTCTTGTAATTTTTTAGATCAACACTGCATGCTCCTGCGGCAGTTAAGAACACCAGCACCAGAGGTGAGAGGTCCCACCAAAGAAGAGGATTTGGCTGCTAAACTTGATGCTCTGGCGTAGTTGGCCGCCGCTCCACGCCCAGATGGAGTAAAATAGGCACCATTTAGCATAAGGTCACCCTCTGACCTCCAATTCCAGTGCCTCCAAATCTTATTACTAACTCTCTTTGTTACCTGTCACGTGCACTCCATTAGAATCGATTTACTACTAGGAGCAATATGATATTATTTATCAAAAGTAATTTGGGATGTGAAAATAGTGTCACTTGTGTGTATGATTGAGACACTAACTCAATAAAAGGATATAACTAACCTCTTTAGCAAATGGGTTGGCAGGGGCAAGATATCTGTTCCCTTGACTGTTAATGGTGGGATTCGCACTTCCACCAATAGCGTACATCTCCCAATGAGTATAGTCATTGTTAACAACGTGAAAGTACCCGTGTCGACATCTGTACAGAAATTTATTTGATTTTGTTAACTACCCTCTTTAGAGTTGTTTGGTAATGTTAAAATTTTCAAAACTTTCTTCAAATTTATTTTCAATCAAACATTTTTTTTTATAAGACCTACCACTTTTCACATTTTTTCTATCATTTTTCAACCACACATTCTTTCAAAAACTCAAAATTCATTCACAAACTCCTACACCAGACAGACTTAGAGTTATTTGTGAGGACTTGTTTGACAGTTTACAGATTTTTTTAATAAAAAACAAGGCCAATTATATTTTACCTTGGCATTCTCTGGATCAGTCCCTCTCCAAAATGGTTATAGGCAATGGTCACCTGCATAACCCTGTCTCTTGCATAGGTGTCACTGTGACCCAATAGCATAACCTGTAATTATACGTTTAGAATTTGTATTAATTTGTTATTTGATAAGGACTAATTAAATTTAGGCAAAGGGATTTAAAAAAAAATAACCTCATTATGGTGGGTAAAAAAATTGTTAGAGATGGTAATTGCAGTTGATCCCATAATAGCATCAATGAGTCCATCAGCACAGTTAGACAGAGAATTGTGGTCAATCCAAATATGGCTTGAACCAAAAATTGATATACCATCACCATCGGCGACTGTTCTCCAACCATAGTGAGTAGGTGAACTTCGAACCATTGCGTTACCGGTGCGTTTGCAGTCATGAATATGGAGACCATGGACAATAATGTTAGTCACAAATTGGATTGTAATGCAAGCCCCATTTGCAATGTGGACATTGGCACCACGGGCATCAATTGTCTTAAAGCTGTTCATAATTAGCTCTTGTTTTAGGGTTATCACCATGTCCCTTTTGAACACGATCCATAATGGCCTGTCTTGAATAACGGCATGTCGTAACGTGCCACGACGGGGATTAACAGGATCATCGTCATTCGGGTCAGTGACAACGTAGTATCTGCCATCTCGGCCACCTATGGCATTGCGTCCGAATCCAATGGAGCAATCAGCTAGGCGCCTCCGATTGCGGATCCAATTGTGGTCACAACGCCAACAGTCATCAATTGGGTTTCCTGTTACACACGAGAAGAATCCCAAATTCCTCCTATCTGTGCTGTTCTTGATAGTCCTGGATATTTGAAAAATTCATTAGCTACATTGTTTTTATTTTAAACCAAATTAACCAGCTCAGATGTATTCTAAATTGTAAATTTTTGGTCACGAGGTCAGCTTCCTAGGTGAAATAGTTGACCAGAGGGGTGTTACAAAACTGTATGAAGTATGGATTGCATTGCATTGCCTAGTGTGTTCGGTGGTTATTTAAATTGGAGAGAAGATTTATTAGTATTTTTTAAGTAAAATGTGTGGTTAAAAATCGAAGAGAGAAAATGTATGTGTTTAAAAAGTAATTTTAAAAATTATATGCCTCCGTTTGGTAACACTGTTTTGTGTATAAACTGGTTTATTTATGATTTTGAGGTAAAAAATAATGGTTAAAAATTGAAGAAAAAAAAAGGTATGATTAAAAAATGGTTTGAAAAATTGTGTGATTTATAAATAAACTGATTTATAAATCAAATAAAGTTCACTTACCAAAAGGTGGCTTTTTACTTCACTGAGGATGCGGTCTATAATCTAAATTTCTTAGGGCAAATTAATTAAAGGGTATTTCACTGAGGGTGCGGTCTATAGTCTAAATTACTCAGGGCAAATTAATTGAAGGGTGGCCCGACTCAACCTCTGGTGAGTGATGACACGTGCAGTTGGGAGTTAATCTATTACAAGGGCGAATTAATTATTTTATATGAAAAAGAGAGAATGATACGGACGGACGACGGTTCATACTTCATACGGAAACTACTGTTGGAAATAAATGCACGAGGTGGGTTAAATACTTAAATTCAACGGCGTCGGTGGATATAACTATTCTACAGACAAGCGTCATTTATTAAGGTCATGGGCCCTGTCAGGTCAGCCAGCTGCTAGATCTACAGGAGTGATATCAAATTCTGTTTCTTTTAGAGGTTATACCATTTTGCCAGGGTGGCTAGAGAAAGAACAAATTTTACTTGGCCTACCCAAGAGTCCAAGTCAGTACAATAACATGATTAAAACAAAATAAATAAATAATAATAGTGTAAGCTTTGTTCTGATTTTTGATTTAAAAAAAAGCAAGAAAATTGAGTTTTTTTTAGGTAAAAGATAATATTTCTTATGTGAATGAGAATATAAGATGCATGAACAATTGAATCTTAACAAAGTTAATGAGACTTGTGCACAAGTAATCTGTAATCTCTTCATCTAAAATGTTAAAATTTGTCTATAGCACCAGCTTCTTAAAACATTAATTTTTAACATAAAAAGTCTTGAGATATGTGGCGATAAGCACAATGAGTTCAGGTTTAGAATCATTGTTAGACTTATCGTTTCTATGTTAACAATTTAAAGTAACTTTTAAATCGACTCTATCAAAATAAATAATTTATTTATTTATAAATTATAAGGGGTCAATGATCAGATTATTGTACCATTCATGTGAAAAAGAAAAAGGAATAGTAAATCTTGTTAGTAATTTCCAAATAAGTAATATACAACGAACGACAAAAAGCACACATATTAAAGGATTTGCAGATGCAAATTAAAGTGAGGGACCAAGGCCTACGTGATAAAGGAAAAATATATATTATCTCAAAATCGAACAAACAGTGTGAGGCATATAAAGCCAGAGTACCTATACTGAAACATGGATAAGAGAGGAAAAAGACACGTAAATAATTTAAATGCATGCTGTGTGGATCTCGCAGCAAGGGCACGTGCTTGGGCTGGCTAGAAAATTATCAAAAATTAGATACAGAACTTAATAATAATAATAATAATAATAATACCTCCAATTCCTATTAACATGGTGCATTTTTTTTAATTAACGAGAGAACCCGCAGACATTATTTATTGGGTGGGCACTGAGTAAACCCTCGAGCTGAAGCAAAAATCAAATTACGTCAGTCAAGTAAATTGCACTAGGCAAACCCGGTACGCTAGGCTGAACCGAGATAGTGTTTGTAGGGAGAATTGAACTTTTGACCAAAGACCTTTGTGCTCAACTACGTACTTCACTAACTCTACCACTCCATGAGTAGTGCATTTCTTAATAGAGGGGCGAATAGCCAATAGGGTTAAGGCAGCTCAAAAGTTACACTAAAATCTATATTGAGATTTATTTTGGCAAAAAGTTATCGTTTTTTTTTTACACTTCTAGGGGTTTCTTTAAAAAAAAATAAAAAAAAATAGGGGGATTGGGTTAGAGGCTGGAGATTTTGAATCATTTTAATTTAGTTTTTAAATTTTATAGCAACAGTTAGGTATTATTATTATTATTATTATTATTATTATTATTATTATTATTATTATTATTATTATTATTTTATATGCAACGAGAGTAGTGTATACTTAGTTTATGATTAAAATTATATTTTTAATACATTTTGATAGAATTTAATAAAATGTGTGGTTAAAAAGTTGAGGATAAATATTCGATTAAAATTAATTGTTGACTTTAACTTATATTAAAATCTTGATTTTTAAGTCCACCAAACGTATGTTTAATTATTTCCTATAATTATAATACGCAATGCCACTCATGCAGTAGATGTATGTATGAGACAAAAAATGAACACCTGACCAATAAAACAAAAGGTTGTACAAATGAACTTTTAAAGACACCATAATTTAAAACTGTAAATGGGAAGGAACCTTAAAAGAATCTGTCACATAGCATGTGCAATATTCCATAAACTCTTCCGTTACATTTATAGTCCCAATTTAAGACTGTAAAACCGAAAGAGCAGAAACCATGACAAAAAATAAAAAGAGAGTAACGTCGTCCCATTAAAGATCAGTGCATCACGGATGATTAAAAAGAATTACTTACAGAGGTTAATTAGCTCCGTTTATATTATTTTAGCAGAATGCCGATTTTTTATAATTTGCTTATAAATCAAGCTCCTATTTGAAACACTTTAAAAACAAATTCTTTTTTATCTTATACTCATTTTTAATCACACATTCACACAATAAAATATTTTACACATAAAGTCAAAAATTTTCTTACTTTTCAACTACACATTCTCCAATAAATCATTTTCTCTTTAAAATTGGCATTAAACAGTGGCTAAACTATGTTATATTTGATATTCTTTACTAACGTCGCATGCATCTCAAAACTAATAAAAAAAATCCGATTAAATGTCAAGGAAATTTGATGTAACTTACTCTACATGATAAAGAATTATTCTAGTTTCACAATCCCACTCACAATGTGAGTGACAATTCATTCACATTGGGGTGGGACCCTCAAAATTCAAAATTTGAGGATCCCACCCCAATGTGAATGAATTGTCATCCACATTGTAATAGAGATTGTGATTGTAGCAAGATTGAATAATAAAACATAACTTATTTTTGCAGTATAGAGATTAATGACATATTAACTCTAAATAATTTCTGAAGATTGCAAATATGATAATATAAGTGGGAATTCTTGAAGTTTTCAGTTAGGTGGAAGAATTCGGCACACGTCAAAGGCTAGTCCGGTTGAATAATATGAGAAGTGATGTACGGATCATGTGAGGGTAGCTATTAGCTAGTAACACGATCTTTAATTGGTCCACATGATCTCTGTCACGGAATTTGCTCTGTTTGGCAACTCCCCTTTTTTTTTTAAAAATAAAAATAAAAATAAAAAATAAAAAAGTTGTGATTTTCAAGGTAAAATATGTAATTGAAAAGTGATTTAATAAAATGTGTATTATTAAAATGTTATTTGAAAAAAATAGTTGTTCATATTAGCACGGAGTTGATCTAGTATCCACGGTGGGCACATGATATGATGTCCATTGTAATTGTGATGTTGTCATGTGATCTAAAAATATATATAACGTGTATCCACTGTGAGTACTATATCATAACTGCATATTAACAATCCTTAAGATTTAGAAGTTGCCTATGTAGTTTTGTAGCAATTAATGTAACATAAATTAAAAATCTAGGAATAAGAGAGGAACTTACATGTCGACCATGGAAGCTATTGCTTCTGGATTATCCACTGCATGATCATGCTTAAATTTAACTTCTTTAGCTGTCCTAAATCATTTAAAAAAAAAAAAAAAATTATTATTGATTTTACATCTAACAATGAACAAAATGAAGTGATAATAAAAGATTCATATAACTGATTTCAAAATTATTGGTTTCAAGTTGTCTATTTCGAAATGATTGGGCTCAATTTGTCTAATTTTAACCCTAAATTTTCCTGAAGAATAAAATATCCGTGTGCCTATATTTTTATTTATTTATTTTGTTTTATTTCACGTAATCGGTTTTCGAGGCAATAAAGAAACTTTATAAACAACACATTTCTTCAAATCACTTTTTAATCACATATATTTTCTAAAATTATTTTTTAAACAAAAATATCACATTATATTTGTTTGTGAACAAAAAAATTCTTACCAAACAGGGCTAAAAGAGCTTATGAATGTCAAATGAAATACTGTTATCGGGTTAGGAAATAGGAACTGAAAGAAGACATACTGAAGAGGGCCTTCATTGCTTCTATACTGAAATTACTATTATGACCTCACAGGAGAAAATTATTCTCTACCGTGATTTGGGTAAAAGTCTGGCGCAATTTAGGTTCATGGATATTTTTCAATCAGAATTGGTGATCCAACGGTGAGGGACTATAAAAATTCCAGATCCGGTCTCTGCAGTTCTAGACTGTCATCAGATTCTGATCATCTACATACGACGGTGTTAAATGCAAGTGAATTGTCCATAACGGCGCAAATCAGTTCTAAAGCAGAGCAGATGATCTAAAATTTAACTGAGCTACTGAAACAGCATTTAATGTGAAGTAACTGACCTTTCCTCCATTGTTGTGTTCTTCAAGCTCTTCGACTGTTGAGATTCTTCAAAACTGTCAAAAAAACATTAAAACTCGTAAGAATTCAGTCAATTTGCGTTTACAGAGATCCGTTAATGAATAGTATCAAACAATTTGTTCAGTTTCTAGAATTAGTATCATTATTTTAAGAGAATTAGTAAACAAAAAAACACGCAGTTACAGCTTAAAATGCGAGGAAGACATTGAACACCTTTCTCTCGCAGCAATTACGTTGACTAAGAGCAGAACACTCAGCAATGAAGAAACAATGACACATCCGAGAGAAACCGCCATTTGTTGCTCAGTTTTTCGTGCTTTCTCTCTATATACACAATGTATCTATTTCGGTATCTATTTGCGAAATGCTGAGCAAAAGGAAAAAATAAAAATGTGAGTTGAAGAGAGAACTCAATGCAGAGTTCTCATATATAAGAGCAAAGCGGGAAAGGAACTGACAACAGAAATATTGCTAAAAAGTTATTAATAATTTTATTTTTATTCAGTTAAAATTAAGAACCTTGCTACCTGAACAACTCTTTTGAACAAATACTTGAACAACTTTCTCACATGAGATATGGGGCCCACACACATGTGCGTATAGACCCCATACCCCATGTAAGAAGGTTGTTCAAGTCTTTGTTTAAAATGGTTGTTCAAGTAGAATTTTTGTAAAATTAAACATTAACACAATTATTGATCTAATTAAAAAAATAATGTTATCTTGAGGGGCTATATTAGTCAGGGTTTTGATCTAAAACCCATTGTGGGTTTCTTATGAAACCCACACCCCACCCCCCTATGATGGGTGGGCAGTGGGACCCGCCCACCATTATCCAACCCCCATCCGTCACATGGCGGATGGGTTTTATAACTAGTGCCCATCATGGACACTAGATCATTTCCCATATTAGTCATTATATATGGTATCTGCCATGATTTTTTAATTAAAAAAAACAGTAAAATGAATTTTCATATTAATAATAAAACAATTACAAGTAGGATATCACGTAGGACGACTACTATAATTACTGTCTCACAAACCATGAATAACATTATTCAACTATTGAGGGGTTTTCGGCCGAGCCTCACCTGACAACGAATGCCCACCCGCCAAGTGGCGGGTGGGCAAGAGGGCATTATATCCCCCTCTACTATCATGGACCTTCATTGGTTTGCATCAATCCAATCCAATAGACCAACAAATTCTTGATTTTTATATTTTTTGTTCTTAATTTTTAACTCGAACTAACTTTGACTCAACCGTTCCAGAAATTTAATATTAAATTTTATAAATCTAGTGACTTCAATTTGATGGAGTCAATTGCTTTTACATTCATGTATACTGATGTTTCATCATACATGAAAGAGAAATTTATTTTAAGTTGTTTTGTCAAATATCTAGTTACTTTTTTTTTTTTTTTTTCAAAAGTAATTCTTTTAACTTAATTATTTTCTAACTCATAGTAATTGATCTGTAGAACAAATTAGATAAAAACAAAAAAAATGTAGCATTCACTATCCCACAAGATAAATCTTGGTCACAAATTATTATCCACCAAAGCAACCCATATTAGGCATAATTAACTCTGTGTTTCACCTTCTACAAAGTGTTTGGTAATAATAAATTTATAAAGAATGCATTTCTGAAAAGTACTTTTTAATTATAATAATTTTTTCAAATCATTTTTCAATTACATATTTTACCTCGAAAATACAATTTTTTATTTTTTTACCAAATAGAGACTTACTTTCGTCGGTTACTCACGTGCCCAGCAGTCACCTTCAACATTTTTAAATGTCTTTAATTTAACTATTTATTTATCACCATGGGATCGTATACGCCACTCAGCAAGTATATTCAAAATAAAAATTATATCCTATTCGCGGCTGGCGATGGAGATCTATACTCGCTAAAATTATGTCCACGTGTCCATGTGGATATTGTCGAAGATTGGGTTTTACAAATAATGATAGATCATTGACACGTCAGTTCTTTGGGGTTTACTTTCGTATTGACGAGCTTTGTAAATTTCGTGAGCTGTTAGTTACCGATTACTCCTGTTGATGTCAGTACGCAAGCCCGTTGAAAACGTTTTTGGATTTTCGCTTGTTAATCGAATGTTTTATTTCATTTTCAGTTGAAAGAGTTGGTTTGGCATAACTCTTGCTTCAGCTTTCACGTAGAAAAACAGAAAACTACTTTAATTTTATTTGAAAATTATAATTTTAAAAGAGCTTCTTCTTTGGAAATTGTTTTAAGAAGAAGTCACATAGGACCGGTATTCTCTAGAAGTTTTTCTAACTAGACTAGAGAATGCATTTATAAAACTAGTATAAGCACGTGTTTTAAATAGAACAAATGATACGCGTAGTCTTTTGAAGTACTAATACGGTTTATTAAAGTAATTTGAATAATTGATATTGTTAAAGGAAAATTAAAATTGTAAATCAACCGAAATATGTAATGAATTAATATTTTATTGAAAATCTAATCGAAATATGTATTAGATAATTATTTAAAATATCAGCTTAATAAATGAATCACGTCTCATATATCAAGTCGCAATTTGACACCATAAATTATTAAATAAATTGAAAACTGATTTATAAAATATTTATGGTAAGTTGCAAAGAAAATATAAAAAATTTGTATTGATGAGTCAAATTAAATTAGAAGTATATTTTTATAAATGATTTTTTTTTTTTAATATTATTTAAGTTCAAATTAGAATTTTAGTTTTGATTTTTTTTTCCCTAAAAAAGTTTGAAGTTATTTATTGTATATTCTTAATTATAATATAATCAGAATATTATTACTTTCTTAGTTAGGATATAAATAGAATACTAATACTTTCTTTTTATATAAATTAATCAATTCTCTTATAATAAATTTAAGGGTATTATTTACAAAAAGGAAAAAATATTTATATATATTGTACATTAATGTTAATAAATAATCTGTTTGGCGAACTGTTTATACCATTATTAGATGCACTTTAAATTTTTATCTTTTTTCTACAGTATTTAATATCTACCATTTATTAAAAGTCAAGTCCACAATATTTGATTTTTCAATCAAATTTCTATTATTCTCCTAAAAATCACTATTCATTTTAAAAAAAAAAAACTCTTTTTAAACAATACTAAACATACACTATAAACAGTTGTTTATAAATATTTTTTTATAAATAGCACGTGTTAACATTTCCTTGGTCCATTTTTTTAATTCAAATATGGTGGATAAGAATCTTAGACCAACCGAAATTGTTGATTTATTTTTTTAAAAAAATCAATAAAATGTTACCATGTTGTTTATAAACTAAATTTATAAACATTTTTTTACCAAATAGAGGCTAATAAAATTGTATTTAATGAAAATAAATTAAATTAAATATTAAGGGTAATATTTACCGAAAACATAACATTTTAAGGGTGTTATTGACAAATATATATATATATATATATATATATATATATATATATATATATATAGAGAGAGAGAGAGAGAGAGAGAGAGAGAGAGAGAGATTAACATCAATCATTAATAATACTAGTGAATCATCCCGTGCGATGCACGGGAATAAATTTCTAAATAAAAATAATACTATTCGAAATTAAATGAACTCTTAAACAAAATAAATGACATTCACAAATAAGAGATAACTTCATCATTTATTAGTTTCATGTATAAACATCAACCTTTTAGGGAGAAGTCATACATGCGAAAATGATTGTACCTGATTCTTATTGATAGTCATGGCATATGACACCATCAATGAAAATTGTTTTTTTTTAATCTAATAAGTATCCTAAAATTCGAATGGCTCAACGATATCCTTGGAATAAAGAACCTGTATCCTGCATTACTGTCAGATAGAATTTGACCTTATAGAATATGATCTTCAAGTTTTGTAACGATTATTCACTATATCCTCGAACCAAAAATTCGCCTTGCAAAATGAACACTTAAATGTAGGATCTCCTGTATTCATGTACTTTGAACATTCAAAGAATAGATGAAAAAGTTAATAATAGAGACCATTGATATAAAAGATAAAATTCAATATTTTGACCATTGACAATGAAAAACAACATGTATAATAATAATAATAAAAAATAAAAAATTGCGAGGTTGACAAAGATATTGCATCAAATTTATGATATTTTAGGTTTTCAATATTTATACAACGTAATTATTTTCTTATTGAAATTATAATTTAATATTGATCATCTCAATTTTTAGTTAAGTAAATTGGGAGACAATTTATATATTATTGTGAAAAAATATCATAAAATTTGAATTAAAATATAGCAAAGAATATCTTAGTATGGTTAATTACTTTTTGAAATTTTAAAATTAACAGTTAGGACAAAAATCATTAATAACTATATCATTTCAAACAATATAGATAAATTTGTTAACCGTTAATGTTAAAAAATGTGATATGAGATTTTTTGGAATAAAAAATTAATTAAGAATTAAATGTAATTGTCATTGAAATAATTTTGATAAATAATGCAACATAGGAAATAACTTTAATATGTATATGTAATAAATAACTTAAAAATAGGATTTAATTATAAAAATTTCAATACAACGTGATTTATAAAAATACGAATTTGTATAAATTTTATATATAATTTTAATCGAGAATTTGACATTGGATCTGTATGACTGAACCAAATATTTATCCATAAAATTAAGACCAATAAAATATCACAATTGTTATAAGAAATTAATTACTTATTAAATGTAATTATCTATAAAAATATTTAATAATTTAATAATACGCTATAAAAAAGAGCTCCAATTTTTAGATGTACTAAATAACTAAAAATAAGATTATTTATAAAAAAAAAAAAAACTATATGTATGATGTGATTTATAATTTAGTACTCTCTCCATCTTATAAAGATAGTCTTCTACTCATTTTCACACAGATTAAGGATAAAATGGAATATAAAATATTAATTTCACTCTTAAAAAATAAAGTAGACTATTTTTTTGATACGGACAAAAAAGAAATTGTGGACTATCTTTGTAGGACAGAGAGAGTATTATCTAGTAATAAAATTTCAACATAATTTTTAACTGAAAATTTTACTTTGAATTTGTATAAATGAACACAAATATTTATTTGTAAGATTGAAAACGTTAGAAGAACACATTTTTTTTATGAAAAGAGAGGTTTTAACACAAAAAGTCAAATATAAATAAGTAAAATCAAACAAATTATCGTTCTTATATCATAAAAAATAAAAAACAATTTCTCGGTAAAAGCAAATTTAAAAAAAAAAAATTTTAGTTTCTTATTTTTATTATTTTTTATACAATGTAATATACAATTTCATCAAATATATATACTGACTTATGAATAATATGTTTTTTCTTCACTCAACGGCCGAAACATTAACATATCTATCAAACCCAAAACTATTCTAAATAGCCCAACATTAGTTAACACATTGCAACCCCAATAGAGAAATTTAGAACATAATATAAATAAACTATTAACAAATCCTCTTATTAGTCTAAAATAATTTTGCATTCTATATTGTTTTCGAAGCTTTCTCTACAATATTATTGTTTTAATATTTTTTCTTTTTTGTTAGAAACCCAAATCTATGTTCAACGACTCAAAATATCACAGGTCTTGAAGAAAAGAGTAGTGCCAATCATTTTTACTTTTTTCAAAAAATAATTTACTATTTTTTATTTTCAACTGGTTTGTAATATTAATAACTAATAAGCATTACCACCGCACCAGAAATTTTGAATCATAAAACGTGATAAATAGAATGTGGAGTGGTCATGTTAAACAGTACACATTTTTTCAAAGAAATAATCATTTAAGTGAATATTTTATTATTGTGTATATCTTCATAATAATTATATATAAAATAAATGAAAGAGGTTGTATATAGGGAAATGGAAAAAAAGATATAGAAAACAAAAATGAATCAACGGATTTTGAAAAATGGGAAAAAAATGAAACAAATTCTGAAAAAGCGAAAAAGGAAAAAAGAAGAAGAAAATAACTGACTTTCCAGTGTAATTAGGCGGCGGGAAATAGAAGTCATGTAAACACAACAAATATTGAAGACTTTAAGTAGACGTCAGCGATTTTGAAAATAATAAATAAATATTGAATGTCCAACTATTTTTGAAGTGAGTCTTGAAGTTGATTATTGGATAGGGGATATAAGTAGTGTGAATATGATAAATATTGAAGTCTCCAAAAATTGAAAAAATAAATAAAATCTGCACATAGTACAAGAGTTTTGGAGGGAAACAGTGAAGTTGACTGAGGTTGACTCAACTACTTTTATATATTATATAGATTTAATGAAAACAAAATAAGTTTTAAAGATAATATTGACCGAAACATATAAGAATTTAAGTGCAAAATTGAGAATAAAAAGTTTCTCACTGATTCCCACATTTAATATAGTGTAGTTGTAAATGTAGATGTAAAAGTAAATATAATAAATTATATTAAATTAAATAAATTAAAAATATAATAAGATAAAACCATATTACAACATTGTAAATTATTAGATAATAAAAAAATTATTACTAAATACATGAGAAATTATAATAATATGGAATTGTTAATTGTATTATAACATTGTTAATTTTTAGATAATAAATTAATGCAATGAAATATTTATTATTAGATAATAAATAAATTTAATATAAAAAAATAAGAGATTGTTTAAGAGAATTCGGCCCTATATAGACGACAAAAGTCGTCTCTATTGGTTATTAGAGACGACAAAGTCGTCTCAATAAATCGTCTTGTAGGTCCGTAGCTGAAGATAAATGGAGACGACACTGTCGTCTCTGTTTCCTCTGAGACAATTGAGATGACCTTTAAAGACAACAATGTTGTCTCTATTTGTGAAAATATTTAATTATTTATTTATTTATTTATTTTGACCCGATTCAATTCTTTTTTAACCCGATCCAAATCTTGATCCGAACTGTCGACCCGCAAATTTTCTTTAATTCATATGATAATTGTGCATGACTAGGATTCGAACTCGGGACCTAAATGTTGGGTGGTGATGTCTCAACCACTAAGACAATTGAATTCTTGTATTAAATTTTATTTTAAATAATATTTATTAGTTAACTTAATAATATTTTCTCAACAAATTAACTTTAATATTAATTATATAAATGTAAATAATTAAAAAGGTCAACAAAAAATAGAGAAATTTTAAAAAATAAGAATAAAAAAATTAAAAAACAGAATAGAGACGGATATATATAATCGGTATATAAATAGATATAAGGATAAAATAGCTATTCAAAAGTTTCTCATCCATTCTTCATTTTTATATATTGTAGAATATATAAGAATAAAATAAGTATTCAAAAGTTTCTCATTCATCTTCCCTTTTTAGATATTAGGATGCGTTTGATAGCGATGGTGGAATTTGAGTGGAAAGAAAATGAATTCCAGGGAATTGAATTCTAGAGAATTGAATTCCTGGGAATTAGAAGTTTAATGTGTTTGATTGGTTTAATTTTCTAGGTGGAAAAAGTAGGGAATTTTTCAATTTTTGTTGTTTGATTGACATTATTTTCCATGAAAAATAAAGTAAAATTGATCTATTTTAATAAAAAAATATTTTTTTTAATTTTTTCATACATTTGTACTTGATAATAATAATGTTAATTTTTAGAAAAAAATAAATCAATTAACAATAACAAAAATGATCAAACGTAACGAAAATGATATAAGATTTTCCATGGAAAATAAAACCTCCTCCCCCCTTGGAAAATGAATTCATTCAAAACAAGGAAAATACCGAAGAGGCAAGTGGAAAAATGAATTACATGGAAAATTTAGGCAACCAAACAACACAAAGTTAGAAATTCACGTGAAAAGTCATATTTTTCATGGAAAATTACGCCAATCAAACGCACCCTTATAGATTTGTCCAAAGTTCAAAAGTAACCTTTGAATCTCAAGGATTATTTTGATTTCTCAAAAGTCATATGAAACGAGCGGTGAGGACATAGTCATATGTAACTTGTACCTAAGCATGTATTTTGCAACTTTTATTCGTATATAAATTGTTCCTTAATTGATTTGTGTATAAAACTTTAAATATGTTAGAAAATTGTAGCTTCAATTAGTAACACACTACCACTGATTCAAAACCTGAAGTTTTCCACAAAGTTGTGAAAAATGATCTAAAATATAGTTGAGTAAGCAGATTTAGATATAAGCTGAATATTATATAAGTGATCAAGAAGAGTACCCATTTTTAAAACTTTTAAATGGTCAAATTTATGTAATATACACTACAGAAACTATAACATTTTTATTTTTCAGTACATATTAGCATATCACAATTTTAGTGAAGGACAACATGATGCCAAGTTGTTTCATGCCAAAAAGGGTTTAATTATAGACATTTGACAACATCTTTATAAAATGCAGTAAAAAAGAAAAGATGTACCTATCAAGAACGACATCCAATTGAAATTGGGTGGAAAACTCATTGTTTATTGTTCCAACACTAAGTGGTGAAATGGGAAAGCAAACTTGAGAGAAAGAGACATGTTTGTTTTCATCTTCAATCATGGGTAGAAATATATCACATTAGGGTTTGAATATCTCAACCACATTCCCACTTATTTTCAAACCAACCCACAAAGATTATTTCTAATATTCTCACTTCTCGAATAATTTAAACGAAAGCCATTAAAGGTGCGCTTATCAAATAAAACTAAATGTATATGCGACTTCAAGTGTGCGTCATTGATTCCTAACCGAACAACATAAATACCTGAAACCGTTAGTATTGCGTCAAGGTGAAGAATATATTATCTTATTAGTGAACTTATAAACCGAATTAGAAATGATTGAAATCTACTCTTTAGTTGTCTACAATTCTATTTAGGGTATGTTTGATTGTCTCTAATTTCATGAAAATGGAAAATGTATTCCATGGAATTCCATCTTTGATCCCTTTAATTCCCTTTATCTTGGGTGGAATTCATTTTTTAGTTTTGTCTCGATTTTTTGTATTTTTCCTTGAAAACAAGGAAAAAAAATTCATTGGGTCTAATTGAGAGTTCCTTTTTTCACATTTATCAAACTTTCAAAACCCAATCAAATTCCTTAAAACTTATTTTTTTCTACTCAAATTTCATACTTGCAATCAAACAAACCCTTAATTTATCATATTGAATGTGATTTGGCTCTTTTTGACAATACTGCTATAATTATAAATAAGTTTATTTATATTTTTGAGATAAAATGTGTGATTAAAAAAAAAAGAAAAAATATGTGTGTTTAAAAATTGATTTAAAAATTTATATTATTTATAAATTAATTTATAAATTATAATCATTGCGTTAAATGATAGTGACTTAAATAGATTCTTGAAGTCAAACATCATTATGTTTTAAGTTGTTGTAATGACCACACAGGGAAGACCTAAATTGACTTTTGGAACATAGTTGTTTTATTGCAATAGTCAAAGTGGAAGTAAAAAGGACCAACACCCAGGCTTTGCCAACGTCAAAATTTTCGTAAGCCTTGTCTAATCATCAACTTTTGCATTTTGTTCTTAGTGTTAAAAAAATTAAAAATGATGCAAATGAAAAAAAAAAAAATAAGAGATAAAAAGTAGGATTAATTAGACTCTATTAGTTCCTTCAATCATTCTTAAATAAATACATTATTTAGAAACTATTTAAAAAAATATCTGATTTTATGAGAGAGAGAGAGAGAGTACTGTATTATTTATTTGACATCATTAATTATGGAACCTATTATTTAGGATGTAGTTACCATTTATTTAGGAAATTAAATTAGAAGTGTAATTACATTTAAAATTAACAAATAATATAAAAATTACAATTATTAAATTAGTTTAATAATATGATAAATCATTTTATATATCGAACGTGATATTACGAGTTATGTAATTTAATTAAAACCACATACAATTTACTATACCTTGAACTGGTGTTAGGTATGGCAAAACGGCTTGTCGGTTCGAGCCTCTCGGGCTTAGCCCGGCTCAGAAAAAGCTCAGGCTAAACTCGGCTCGTGACTCGAGATTTCGAGTCAAAGCTAGAGCCGAGCTTTTTTTTGAGAGACGGGCTTTGGCTCGGCTCGGCTTGAGCCCAAAAAAAGCTCGATGGAAGCTTGATCAATAAATTTCGATCATGAGTTCGACTAAACTTGCTATATATATATGTTTTTTCAATAAAAAATTTATGAATTTTTGCTATATAAAAAAAAAATTAAAAGTTCTGGACTTGGCACAGCTCGGCTCAGAAAAACTCGAGTTAAAGCTCAAGTCGAACCTTATATTTGGAGACAAGCTTTAGCTTGGCTCGGTTCGGACCAAAAAAAGTTCGTCCCCTAAAAGCTCGAGCTGAGCTTCAGCCTTGATCTTCGGCTCGTGAGCCGGCTTAGCTCGTTGACATCCCTAACTGGTGTTACATGAAATTTTAATCGATAAAATCATATACCAGGTTCTGAATTACATCTAATGTAATATTTTACAAATATTAAGTAATTGCATGGAATGTAATATTACAAGCAACCCCAGCACTTGTACTATATATTACATCCGTTTTAATATTACATTTAGTGATACTATATAATACTCTATGAGGAAAAATTACACGTACAATAGTCTTTCAATGAGTTTAATTTTACTTTATATACTAATATAAGCTCTATAATGTAATTAAAATACAGTCATTTTGTGATGTTATATACACTGTAATGATAACATGTATTACAATACATTACACGACATATAATATTAGTAGAAATAATGTAATATTACATAAAAATGGTAGGGAATAATCAGTACACAAATATAGAAGGTAATAGTCTGTCAAGAAAGGAAACGTATTACTAAATTTCAGGATATTTAAAATTTCGAAATTTAATTACCTAAATAATTGGTAACAATTTTCCTTAATAAAATGACTTCTGGTTAATCTTGTCATTCAAATATTATATTCTCTCTTCAAAATTCGATATTTTCTAAAGTTATGACAAGAAATCAAGTAATTTTACGAATAGTTTGAAAATCGGGTATTTTTTAATTACAGTATATTACATTTAGGTAGTTACGTAATTTTCCTAAAAAGTAATACTGTGGCGGATCCAGGATTTCTCATTGGACAGAACTGAATTTAGAGAGGAGTGTTCATGTGTGGGTTGGAAGGGGTGTGAGCCCCTTCTAAGGGGTTTGGAGGCAACGCTCCAGAAATTTTTTCCAATCGTAAAGAAATAAGGTAATATAAACTACATCACATTCCTAGGATCCAATAATCTAATATCTGAATCATATTGTCTAAAATTGACCAACTCCAAATCATATTATCATTCGCATTCTAGAAATCAAAATCAAAATTACATAATGCCATATAAATTTATAATCTACATCATATTCCCAAAATCAAATAACATTCTAAAATCAGATAATCTAATATCTAAATCACAATCTACAATATATATAAGTGTGGATGCGGGGAGGGGGGGGGGGGGGGGGGGGAGGGACTTTTGATTTCCTATTTTACCCTTATATATTTAATTATATACCTAATATACCCTTATCCCCCTTATTTAGTAAAATTAATTATGAATTTATTTTATAAAAAAATGCAATTCTATAATATAATTTCATATTATTATAGTTTTTCAATTATCTAGCATTAAACTAATTTATTATCCAGCAATTTATACTTTTAATCTATTTTTATATAATTATTCTTATTGTTGTTATATTTTTTCATTTATTTAGTATTAACAAAAAAAAAAAAAAATTATGTCTTCATTTAATAAATATTATCATAATTACAAAACATGTTTATTGATAACTTTTTCAATATTTTACCACATTCTAATTCAATACTTATGTTTTTACAATTCTTAAAATCGAATCATTACAACCTTAAATCAATTAAAATTTGTATGATTAATTATATTTAATGATTAAAAACAAAATATCTATAAATTTTCTAATGATAAATTGGTACTAGCAGTTTAAGTTCTTAGTTTATCTAACTTATTTTTTAGTCATTGTCTCAATAACTCATTTAAACATAGACGTATCATTTCTATCAATACAAGATTTTGAAAATATTATAGCTGAATTAAGAAACTTGACAACAGAAATAATATAGACTGTATTAAAATAATCAACATCAACAAGATCAATAATTGGTAGATTATGAGTTGAATTAAAATGATTGCGTTTTAAAACCACAATCTTTTTGAATAATCAAAATAATAAATAAAGTGAGTTATTTATTTGGACGCTAATATGAGTGCCATTTTGATGAAAAATATTTTATTTTATTTTACTCAAACGCAATAAGAGGTAAGTTATTGAAACATATTTATAGATACGTATTCCATCTTAATTTATATGATGAACGTAATTAAATGGAAAAGAGAACATCTGAATGGTTCAAATCTGACCAAAAAGAATTTATTTTTATGATTGAAATATAGTTTCAACGTCTTCTTGAACTTTCGTTTGCTATAAGAATTTTGTTTTAGAAATTTTCTATCTAACAAAAAGTTATTTGGGAAAAAAATGAAAATGTCTATAATAAATTTACTCACAAGTAATTAATAAATAAATAAGTAAATGAGTATTTTTCATATAAATAACTATTTTTATTAAATTTAATATTATTCAATTAAACACAATCATAACAGTTAAAAAAGATTTTACGTAATACAATTTAATAATAGTATTTCTAATCTACCTTAATATTACTATTATAAATAATAAAGTATTAATTATAATACTTTATAATCAATGACTTATAATCATATATGTATAAATCGATAATTTAATAATTCTCATTATAAAATTTATTACATTAAAGCCACAAAATATAAATTATTTTATTGCCTACATAAGGCGTGCAAAACACGTGAGAAAAACTAGTAATCTAAAATTAATCAAGTCCAAGTCATATTATCTAATCACATTCTCAAATGCAAAATCGCAAAATCACATTCTCAAAATCAAAATGTCAAACTAAAAATGCATTCTCTAAATCAAATGTGAAATGATGCACTAACCTTGCAGCTGGTGACGGATCCTTGCAAACTTGCAGTTGCAAACTCTTAGTCTCATCGACACTGGAGTTTGGGAGGGAGGTAGTTTAGAGATTTATCAAGTTGTGTGGCTTGTAATTGCAAATATACATTATTGAAATGGAAATATTAGAAATTTTGAAAATTCAAAGAAGGTGAGAGATTTTGAAAATTCCGATTTTGGAAAATAAGAATAACCCTAAACTACGTGTGTGTCATCGGTGCGTGAGTTGTGACTGACAAGTGGTGAGTGTCCTGCTGCCATCTACGGTCTACTCCAACTCCAACTCCAATGAATCCGAGTTACTGCCATTTGGGCGAGGGTCGAGCGAGGAGAATAGATTGAGAAATGAGAAGATTCGAAGGTTTCAAGGAAGGAAGGTTTGGATTTGGAAGAGCAAGCGTCGGGCTAGGAGGAGCGGAGCTAAACTTCGGGCTTGGGTGGAGGTTTATACAATCGAAAGTGTACCTGGCCGTTAGGGGAATAACTGGACAACTGGTATTGAAACTGGAGAGAGGTAAATTAAATGGACTTAGGCTGCGACCTACTGGGTTAAAGGGTTCAAAACAAATAGGTCGAACTGATGAAAAAATTAGACCGAGCTAATAGTTCTTTTTTATTTTATGCAGTCTGGCCCTAGATAGCACAGGGCTTCAACCCAGTATAGACCATACATGAATTCGCCTATGAATACAGACATTTAATTTATAAAAATCCAAATGCTCGGTTTTCTATAAAAATAAATGATAAATAGTAAATTTGTTTTTTCCATCATATTTTAATTATTTTTATTAATTATATCCAAAAATACAAATACAAATACATTGTACCAAGAAAGATAGGACTTGTACAAGTACATTATTGTCCATATTGTACATGCCCACCCCAATTATTTAATACAAAATTCAAATTATCTTAATTAAGTAGATTCGGGCAGGGCATGTGAGTAAGAATCTGCCCCAAACCAATCTAATTGTTGAACGAAACCCTAATTATTTTCACATGGGCAGGCCATATAGTGATGGCAACGGAGCGGGTTCGGGTCGGTTCCCCCCGACCCGTGCCTCGCCATGCGAGAATTTTTCAATTCTAAACCCGCCCCGCGACCCGCGAATTTCGGGTTGGGGGCGGGTTCGGGTTAGGGGCGGGTCGGAACAGCCAAACTTGCACCCGCCCCGCGACCCACCCGGGTCAGGGGAAATCGCCCCATACCCGCCCCGCCGACCCGTGGGGCGGGTTTTTTTCGCCCCATTAGGGGCGAGGTCGGGTACCCGTCGGGTCGGATTTTTTTTGCCATCTCCAAGCAGTGGCGGAGCCACCTATAGGCGAGATAGCGCAGCCGCGCTACCTCGCCGCCGATGGTCCGCCATGGCGTTGCGCCGCTGGTAAGCAGATTTTTTTTTTTGGCTCAAATTAGTACCCAACTCCCAAGCTCAAACCAAAAATACAACATACAAATCAATCTTCATTTGGTCCAACAAGCAAAATCTTAACAAAATTCAAAATCCCTAACCTTTTGGTTTGGTCCGACCCCGCCACTGCCGATTCTCTGTGTCAAAAATCAAAATCCTTTGTGCAAAATCGTTGCTCGCGACACTGGTTTCCGCCGGCGCCAGTCGGTCTGAGTCGTCTGACTCCTCCACTCCCCAGCCATCCAGACTCCAGCGGCAGGCCAGCGTGCTTCTTGTTTTTACTGTGCTACTCCTGCTCGCCTGCTCTCCACTGCCGAAGCCGAAGGTAATTGTTTTTTACTAATTATTTGTAGTTGTCTTGTCTAGTAACTTTAGTAAATAAAGTAAGTATTATTGTATTAAGTATTTAAGTGTACTGTGTAAGTGTGTATATGATTATTTTATTTGTTTTGGTAATTTGGTTGTGTAATTTTCAGATTTTATAATGTTATTATGTTAATGTTTGAGTTTTAAATATTTTAATAAATATTATTGATGTTTGATTTATTAATTTTTTTTTGGTTAGGTTAGATGTCAATCCCCAATTTTTTTATCAATCTGTGATTTCTCACTAAGGCTAAACCTTAATTCGTTATAATTGATTTGAGAATTATACATAACTGTTACATTTAAGTTTTTGTAAAGTGGTTTAGATTTGTAAAATGTGACTATTTTGATGAAAATATGATTTGATTTGTGAATTGTTATTATTAATTTATAGGTTGTGAATTGAGATTTGGTGAATATTTGATTTGATTTGTGATCATTGATTTACAGATTATGGAACGTTTTTTTCAACTTAAACGAAAATCTGAACTTAGTGGTAAAAAGAGTGATTTGCGCAACAAAATAGGAGATAAATGGTTGAATGACAATTTGGTTGTGTACACGGAGCGAGACATTTTTAAAAATATTGAGAATGAGGCAATATTGCAGCGTTTCCAAAATATCAGACCCCGAAGAATGCAGTTGTTCGAGCCAACAAATACTAACTGATGTCATTATCATGTATTTTGCATCTATTTTGGTTTGTGTTGGATTATATGTTCATATATTTAATTACAACTTTTCATTCTTATTTCTATTTATTCATTTTTAAATATTATTTCGTTAAATAATATTCACAATCTCGTTATTGTCATCGTTCACGTTAGTAGGTCAACGGTCAAAGAGGTCAACGGTCACCGCTCTACCTGAACTTTTCGACTGACTCCGCCACTGTCTCTAAGGCCATATGCAATCCTCGGCTAATTAGTTTAAATAAGCCTATCCGATAATTAAGCACGTAATTTAATAATTAAACAGCTAACATTATCTTGATAATAATTTTATGAATATTCGATTTCTCATACATTATAAAGGATGAAACTTATCATCTCGTGAACTGATATTTAGTGTGATTAAAAAATTTATTAACTTTTCAATTTATCAAAATATTATTTTAACCTCATATTTTATGGGTTCATAATTTTTCTACATTACCTACTAAAACTATTATCAAAAGCTTTGTAACACGAAAGAAAATGCCAGCAGGATGATTAATAGTTTGAAGATTATATAATATTATCATAATAATAAATAATCTAAGACTAATAGGCATGATGATGATACCCACAAGACAGTTTAGCGTACATAATTTGATTTAGCTAAGGAATCAATAATGCTTTTAATATAATAATATAATATACAAATGTGGAACTATGCCAAAAATTTTAGGGTCGAGCAGGATGATGACACCTACCTAGATATCAAAAGGGACGCAAACCCAATGTACACTTAAAAAATTACTCCCAATGTACTTCTAGTCACAATATTTATGGGCCCCATGTGCGTGGGGCTCATCTCCACATATACGGATTTCACACAGTGTGAAAATATGTGCACTTTGGAGTCAATTTTGGGGTGTACAAGTAGACAATTTTGTTATCGAAGTGTTCGAGACTCTGGCTATTGTCAGGACTTCAAAGCGGGTCGGATAGCTCGATTATTGGGTTCAGTGTTGGGCCTTAAAAAATGGACTGCAATTGGTGTTGAGGTGTCACTTTAATTGCGACCACGTGTAGATGCATTTTGTTAAGTGCTAAATAGAGGTAAGGAGTAAATGATTAGAATTAATTTATGAGAGAATGTTATCAATGATGAAATAATTATTCCCCACTTATGTTCTTCTCGCTCCATTTTTTCCTAAAGTCCAATTATAATGGATCACAAGTGTCCAAGATATGTAGTGGTGTTTTCCAAGTTACATCCAACGATATTATTTGATAATAAATTAAGTCTATTAGTATTTGATAATAAATTAAGTCCATATTTAGTAATGATTGACATTCAATTTTTAATTTAAATCAAATGCAACAGTTAATTTTAATCACATTTTATAGGACTCACATCTTTTTAACAACACATCTTATCAATTTCTATTAAAAATTCATTAAAAATTAAACCCAATTTTAATTTCCATCAAATATTGGCTGAGTCTCATATTCTAAAATGTCACGCACATCTTTCAAGAATATCTTCCACACGACCAAGGGTGAAAAGAGTAAAAATAAAAGTTAATATGACATGATATATATACTTGCAAGAAAATTATTTTCTTTGAATTTTCAATAAGCAAAAACTCTTACACTTTCTTACGCATTTTGTCCAAAAATTATTTTATTAGTTACTTTTAATGATAATATTAATTATGTATTTTTTAATTCAAATTGTGAGTCTCATTTAATCTTCTATTCATTACTATAGGAATTGAGACTTAATTTTTTTGCTCTTTTTTTTTTTTCTTTCAATCTGGTGTTTCGAAATTCTTCTTGAAAGAATGATGTTCAAAGAAGAATAATTCTACAATAGTGGTTAGGAAACTTCTTCGTTAATTACTCCAAAGCGAGTTAATGGTACCAATTACATTAAATGTGCTTTGAATGCCAAAAATAAGATTCGTGGAAGGATGCATTGGGGTTATATTTCAGGGACCAAAGCTGCTCATACAAATATTCAGTTAGAAGAGTATGAGGCTTGGGAAGATGAGAATTGCCTGGTGAAATATTGGTTTCTCAATGCAATGACGAAAATATAAATTCTATCTTTCTTCTATTGTATACAACAAGAGAAATATGAGAAGCAGTGAAGCAGAAACATTCTGTTCAACGTGATGCATCAAAGCCCTATCAACTGCACCGTTAGGTGATTTCTATTTGTTAAAATAGGGGATCTGTCATCTCCTACTTGGCAAACTACAGAAGATTTGACAACAACTTGATGATATCGATGATTGTTCTATGGATTGTACCAAATACATTGAGAAATATACCACGAAAATTTATTCTCAACGGGTATATATGTTTTTGGTGGGTCTTGATTCTCAATTCGATAGAGAGAGAGAGGCCGAATTCTTGCTACCAAACCACTTCTAAACATACAAACTACTTATGTTGTGGTTTATGCAGAAGCTAATCGTCAGGATGCCATGCTTGGAGGAGTAATTGGAGAAGGGCATGTGATGCTTCTAGGAAAGCTCCGACATCGAAGAAAGATCAGGAGTGTACTCATTTTAAGAGTATGGATCATATCGTGGGCTCTTGCTTCCAAATTCATGGATATACAGATTGACATCCAAAGGCCAAGACGGAATCCCAAGTTTCCTCTAGCATTCAGGAATATGACATTAATCCAACTGGAAATCATGCCATGACATCGAGATTCACTTCTAAGTCAGGTACATATTTTACTGGAAATAGATACTGGATAATTGACTTTGGTGCAATGGATCATGTAACTAGTGATTGGTATATATTTAGTCATTTATCCTTGAATTGTCCAACAAAATACCATTACTAATGCCAATAGGATTTTATCTTCATCTTCTGGTATTGAAACCATCTCATTATCCCCTAATTTAACCTCAAAGATGCTTTGTTTGTGTAATCATTAAATTGCAATCGTCTCTCTATTTTTCAATTAACGAAATATCATAATTGCGTTGCCATGTTCTTCCCTACTCACCGTGTGTTTCAGGATATCTATAACAAGGAAAAGATTGTCAGTGGTAAAGAAATTGGAGGATTGTACAATTTGAAGGATGACTTTCAACAATCCAACAGAAAAGGACAAGCTTACTTGAAAAAGGAATGTGTGTTGAATAAGAAAATTGAGGAAATTTGGCTATGACATAGGTGTCTATGGAATCCTTCTTTTAGTCATTTTAGGAGATTATATCCCTCTCTATTTTGTGATTGTATTTTTTTAGATTTTATTTGCATGACTTATGTTATGGCGTAGAGTCATCGTTCTACTTTTTATTTGAGTGATAATAAATCAGAGTTTCCTTTCTCACTAGTCCATTCAGGTGTTTGGCGACCGACACTAATTCCTACTCTTAATGGGATAAGATGGTTTTGTAGCATTTGTGGAGTAGAATGACGTGGGTTTACTAATTGAAACATAAGATTGATGTGAGTACCCATTTTTGGGTCTTTCATCATATGGTAGGTTTCCATTTTTGTGTTCCAATAAAAGTACTCCACTATGATAATTGGGGAGTACTCTAAACATGAGTTGATAGAGTTCATGCATTCGTTAGGTATTGCACATCAAACTTCATGTCCATATTCTCCCTAACAAAATAGGGTGGCTAAAAGGAAAAAAAAAAAAAAAAAAAAAAAAAGAGACTTATTAGATGTTACTAGATCTCTTTTGTTGGAGGGGCATATAACTTCCTATCTTTAGGGTGAGGTATTGAACTCAGTGGTCTACATGATAATTGTACACTATCTTATGTTCTTAATTTTAGGAGACTGTTAGATGTCTTATATAACCATTGCACTCTTCCATCAGTGGTTCTTTTTTACTCCTAGAGTTTTGGGTGCATAACATTTGTCTACTTGCACCACTCTTTTAAACATACTAAACTTGAACTTCGTGATGTGAAGTGCGTCTTTTTAGGATATGAATTCAATCAAAAGGGGCACAAATGGTATGATTCTGTCTTCAAAAGGTTTCGTGTCTCCATGTATGTTAGTTTTGATAAAAAAAAAAAAAATTCTTCTACAAATTATTTCCTACTGATTCTTTACTTCAAGTGGGAATCAAGGAGAAGTGATCAATCATGTAGAACTACATGTTTTTTTCCTATTGATAATGATGAAGTCTCTCTCTCTCTCTCTCTCTCTCTCTCTCTCTCTCTCTCTCTCTCTCTCTCTCTCTCTCTCTCTCTCTCTCCATCCATGATAGTACAATGTCTCATCCTTCTTCAACACCTAGTCAATATTCTCCTAAGGTACCTTCTTACCCAAGTCCTAAAGTTTTTGATAATACTGAACCTCCTGTTGATAATGATACTGATGACACAGAACATCTTTTGTCTAATAACAATGAACAACCTTCTTATCATCTCCCACCACGTTTTAATCAAGGTATACCACCTACTAGATATGAGTATGACCCTAAATACAAAACTAGATATCCTATTAGCAATTATGTAACCTCACATAGACTGTCCAAGCCATATGCATCTTATGTGCTACAATTATCATCTGTTTCTATTCCTTATAAAATGCAGGAAGCTTTAATAGATGCTAGATGAACTCAAGCTATAACAGAAAAGATGTCTACGCTTGGAAAAAATGACATTTAGGAAATTGTACCTCTACCAAAGGGGAAGAAGACTGTGGGATACAAACGTGTGTTTGCTGTAAAACATAAGGAAAATGAAACCGTTGAGATGTGTAAAGCATGGTTATTTGCAAAAGGTATACACAGTCTTACTGGATCAACTATCAAGACATTTTTGCATCCGTTTTCTAACTCAAAATTGTAAGGGTACTCTTATCTTGGTAGCCAATTTCAGATTGTCCAATTCTTCAATTCAATGTAAAGATGCATTCTTGCATGGAGATCTTGCAGAAGAAGTATATATGGACCATCATCCAAGCATAGAAAAGTACTTGAATGCTACATAGTATCCAAACTCAATAAGTCGTTATATGGGTTCAATAACCCTCGAGAGCTTGGTTTGATAGATTTACCACATCTACGAAGAGCTTTAGCTATAAGTAAAGTAACTTCAATCACACATTTCTCTTGAAGCGCAAATAAGGTAAAATTATTGCATAAATTATTTATATTGACGATATAGCAGTGACAAGTGATGATCAAAATGAAATTAAAAGCTTATAATGACACTTGGCCTTAAAATTTGAGATGAAGCAATTTGGTGATTTGAAATACCTTTTGGGAACTCATCTCAATGGAAATACATTCTTGATTTGTTAACTGAGACATACATGCTTGGATGTAAGCCTGCTAATACCCCTATTGAGTAGAATCACAAGTTGTTCATATGCTTGAGTTCAACTCCTACTAATAGAGGAAGGAACAGAGTCTTGTGGAAAAATTGATTTATTTGTCCCATACTAAACCATATATTACATATGCAATAAGTGTAATGAGCCAATTTATGCATGATCGTCGTAAACTCCATATGGATACCGTTGAGAGAATGTTCAGGTATTTGAAATTTGCCTCAGGGAATGTGTTGTTGTTCACAAAAACCAATCACCTAAAGGTGGAATACTATACTTATGCGAATTGGCCAGGTTTAGCTAATGACCGCATGTTACTTCACTTTTGTAAGGGAAAATCTTTTGACTTGGGGAGAGAGAGAGAGGGAAAAAAAAAAAAAAAAAAAAGTTGGAAACAAGGCCTAGTGCAAAAGCGGTGTATAGGGGTATGGCTCTTGGTTAGCAGATTTGGAAGTTGATTCTCAAGATGCATTGATACTATATTGTGATAAGACTTGGGGCTGGAGGACTATAAACATACGATTTAACCTCAGCAAAAGATGCACTAATATTGAAATTTCATAAATGTAAATAAGAAGTAACACAAAAACATACACGGTTGTTACAAAACGCCCGGCCATAGCTTTAGTACAATCAAATCAATCTCAATCACTCTGTCTACAAATGAAGAGACAAATCAAGTTTCTGATCTTTTTTCCTGTAGTCATCACCCCCATGGCTATGAGTTTTAGTCAATTTTGGTAAATTCTGAGAGCATTCTTCATTGAAGCCATTGCACCTTTGAACACTTCTTTGCCAATTGGTCAAGCTTTGTTCATCTGCTTCACATTGATACATGTTATTCATATAGTTCCCTCTATATAATACCACATTCTGGAATCTGGGTGCACCATTTGAAGCTCCAAATGGGCTGGAAAACTGACCAAGACTGGCTGCATGTGCAGTAATATAAGCTGATGTATTAAGAATCCCAATTGGATAGTTGGGAGAGAACACTAATGGGGGATTTGAAAGTGAAGGGAAACTGTTTACAACATACTGAGAAGCTCTTTTGTTCTTTCTACCAGAATTTCTCTCCTTTTTATGGGCATTTTGATGGCCTCCCAAAGCTTGTGAACTGTGAAACTTTCTTGAACAGTATAGACAGGGAAATGATTTGACTGTGTGATCTTCTGCAACATTTCCTTGTGAACCATGAGTTACATTCTCACCCTCCATTATTCCTGCATATAGTAATTACAAGACAAGAAAAGGGAAGAAATCCAACTAATTAAAGAGCCCATATCAGTAAAATTCTTTAAAAACCAAATTGTAATAATTATTTCATAAGCAAATACTGTTACCTTTAAACAGTTTAGGTACAAGGCTGGCAAGAACAGCAGAGAAAAGGGAACACAAGAATAAGAACAAGTACAAATTTTCAGAGTTTGAAGTTGGGTTTTTGATCTGATAAAAATGTAGTTCAGAAAGAGAGTTGGGAAATGTGAAGATGCAGCATTTTTATAAAAAAAGAGTGCAGGCACAAGAGGGTGAATGGGCTTTGGGAACTGAAGAGATAAGAGAGGAATCAGGGAACAAGTATCCTCCAATACGTTTCTGCAAGCTGAGGCAAAGAGAGTGATTGGTGAATGAGGATAGAAGAGAGAGAGATTCCATTTTCGACTTTTGCAGGAGTTTTCAATCTTCTCTTTAATTCATAGTTTTATAGTTGTTGCTTTTATCTTCATCAATCAATATGAATTGATGCTCTCCATTAATTATTGCGCACATCGTCAAGTTGCCTACATAACCAACTAACCTGCTGGTAATGAAGCATAAAGGATTTTGTTCCTTCTTCTGCATCTTGTAGATAGACATTCTTGTATCAACTTTCTTTAAAAACTCTTTTAACAAGACAATTTACTTTCCAAATATTATTCAAATGTACTTTCCAAAAATTATTCAAACGTGTTCAAAAGAATTTTCTTTAACCACATAAGCAATTTTTGACTTTTCAACAGTCTGCCCAACGGGCACTATGCAACATCACGTAAAATCACTTTAAGATTTTTCACCCTTGTTTACAATAATACGTACCAAACTTGACCCCCTGTTTTCAAGGCGGACCAGCCCCCACCGGAAACCCAAGTTTTTTTTTTTTTAAATTAATTGGAATAAGAAACTGAAAAATAAATTTAATGAGGTCAAGAAGAATTGAACATTTGTGGGACTTAGGGACATGCGTATATATACATTATCACTATACCATTATGTTGTTTGTTGATTTCTTTTTCCTTCAATTATATACATATTATCTTTAAAGTTCAAACTTAAAAAATCTAAGTAGTTCGGGTCGGGGCGGAGCAACTGCTCTAATGCCATTGCTACCCTGTTTGGTGTAAATTAAAATTTCAAGTTAAAATTAACAATCAATTTCAAATATTTCGTATGATAACAACTTTTCAACAACATATTTTATCAAGTTTTATCAAAATCTATTAAAATTTTAATTTTATCTCCACCAAATAGGGACAGAATAAGAGTGGAATACCGTAAATTACATTCATGTATAGCCTTATTCATTTTGGGACATAAATCGCGACACATACACATCATTGTCGTGACTCGTGAATGATTGAGATTGTTATACTCGAAATTTTTTCATCTATATATATGAAGCACGAAAAGTCTTTTTATTACAGATGTGATATCCTCAGAGGTCTCTGTCATTGGCATATTATTATCCTCAAGATCAGATCTCTCATTGGCATATAATATTTGCTTGCTTATAATCATTTTGAGCAGATAAATGAAAATTTCTTAAGGTGACGGAGAAAGAAGAGACTGAATAGAAATCACGGGGCGAGATGAGCAGAATTTTAGATGAGAATCGAGTAATTCATAAACCAGTAGTCCCCCACTAGTTGCACAGAGAGAGAGAGAGAGAGAGAGGTAAATGCCTTGCCTCGGTTCATTGAAAAAGGCTATGCTCTTGTATTCTGCCAACAATAAATAGTTATGGGAACAACCACAGTCGCCCATATCATCTGACTCCCAGTCCCCACCGCCAACTCTGTGCAACTTGTTGCTTTTCAGCCATTCGTTGCATGCCCTGGATTTACAGCGGTCCATTTCCCCAAATGCACCATGCACTCTACCAATGTTTAACCAAAAAAAGTTCATTCAGAAAATTATTACCTGTATAAAGTTCAAAAACAATTTTCTTATTGAAACAATTTTTTACTTTTCAAAAGTCTTGTCAAATAGAGCTTCGTAACTTTTCTTTACTTTAAAGCATCTCCAATAAGTTCTCTAAACTTGAGATGCTCTTTATTTTAGATAGTCAACCCTTAAAATTTCACTCAAATAGACTCTCTACTTTAATATTTTGATTTAGAGAGTGAGTTTGACTCTCCAGATTTGAAGAGTCAAATCCACTCTCTGTTATTAAATACATTCAAAAAGTTTCAATTTTCAATGTTCCTACATTAGTTTTCTTTATACAGATTTAATATAATTGGTCATTCACTTTTAAAAAAATAAATATTAACTAAAAAAAGAAAGAAAATAAATATTTTTATGAAAAAGTAAAATAAAGAGGAAAAAATAAAGAGTTTGTTGGAGCTTTAAAAAAAATTACTCTTTAAATTTAAAGATGTTTTCTATTATATAGAATATGATCTTTAAATGTAAAGAGTTTATTAGAGATGATCTTAGGACATGCCTGAGAATTTTTTTCACCGATCTTGATCGATCTTGGATCGCGTATTGTTTGATCGATTTGAACAATAGAACAAAATAATCAAAATATAAGTGCAAGAACACCAAGATTTTTCAGCCAAAGGCCCCGGATGTTCGATAATTCAAGAATCATCTATATCCCCCGTTGAGCAATCCATCAAATTTGGATTTTCGCTCAAATTCCACTAAGCACATCAAGAAATTCATCGCATTACAGGATTGATATCAAGAACACCTAAAATATTCCTAAAACGAATCCTACACCCCACTAAGCAATCGATCGGATTTCACCAAGAATAAACTTCATCTTCTATGTTTTACACCATTGTAAAATCACTCTAATCACCAAGAAAATAGATAACAAAGGGAGAACAACAATTAGACTTCACCAAGAAGTCTTGTTCAAACTTTAACCTAAAATTGCCCCACCAAAATGAGAGCAAAGAAGAGGAGAGTCCGATCCTATTGTGTTGGAGAGAAAATGGGATGCCTCCTTCACATTTTCTTATGTCCCATCAATTCTATCTTCCATCCCACGAACACCAAATGCAGGGAGTGTATATATAGATAAGTGCCTAAGTAATGTGGGTCAAAAACCATTTTAGGCCCAATAGCTAAAAACGTGTTTTGCCCCGAGAAAGTGAGTAACACATTTCCAACATTCTCTACCTTACTATGAACTTGAGTGCACCAATAGTGAATTTGAGCAACCAATTTAATATCATCTTGCTCCCACGCACCTGAAAAAAAAGTTATGATTTTAGTACCATATCTGAGGAAATGATTGATAAAAACATTTATTCAGGCTTTATTCACCATATGACATATCTCAAATAAAATGTGCATTTATTCAAAATTTCTTTCACGTGTGACACCTTAAACAAAATGCATCAAATTTTCTCCATATATAGTGCAACCATGAATAATTGGATTTTTCATAAATTTTATAACATGCTAACAGTCAAAGTATATAATCATGTCACTAACAAAACCACAATGTTTATTTAGAAGACATTAAATATCAAAGATCATTTAATGACTCATATGGTGCTAATATACTCAGACTCGATCATGGATAAAAAGAACTATGTGCAAAAATATGTGATTTGCAACTCACATAACCATCACACAATGTGAAAACACTTAGAAGGAAAACAACATTCAATTACCAATATCATCTGCATAACATACATCTATAAATCCTCACAATATCACATTGTGTATAGCACTTAAACATAAGACCCATATCATAATATTCCCTTAGATTCAGTGTACAAATTTCAAAACTTCTCATTTATAAGTATTAACAATGAACCAATCAAAAACAATATCATCAAAATACAATAACAAGAAGTCTATAATGCTGAGTCCTCATTCATTAGAGGTAAAACTCCTTTCAAGGGTAATAATAAAACTTGGAACCACAATAAGAACAATCCTAGGCAAATCAAAGAATATCAGACTAAGAAATTTATTCCTAACAAACCTAGAGATAAAAGACTTGATAGGTTTGATAATAAAAGGTCTGATCATAGCACTTTTGAGACTAAAAGATATGATAATTACAAATTTGATAGAAAGATGGAAGACACTAGGAAATGTTTTTATTGTGGTAAAATGGATCATCTTGTTAATAATACTTGAAGAAAATAATGGATAATAAGAATAATCAGCAAGAAACTGTGGATATTCAGAATAATAGTAGGGTTGTTTATGTTACCACTTCTTCAAAAATGAAAGATGAACGGATTCTTGACTTTGGCTGTACATTTCATATGTGCCCTTATAGGGATTTGTTTGTTAATTTCTCTGACTATGCCTCTGGTTCTGTGAAATTGGGCAATGATGTATCCTGTTTAAAGGGGTTGGGAAAGTGATATTAAAACTTTGTGATAATAATACATTAACCTTAAATCATAATAGGCATGTTCCTGGCCTAAGAAGAAACATAATCTCCTTAGGAATTCTGGATGACGAAGGTTATGACATTAGAGTCAATAATGGATACACAAAGATTTTGAGAAATAATTTGTTGATTACTAGAACAGCGAATGATATTTACATTCTTTCTGTACAACCCAATTCTTCTATTTCTCTTACTGTTGAAAATCTTAATAATGACTTGTCTGATCTTTGGCATAAAGATTAGGTCATGTAGGACAAAAAAGTCTCAAATTGTTGGGAAAGAAACCTACATGGTGTCAAAGAGAAGAAATCAAAGGTTGGAGGAACGAATTGAAGGATTTGAGAGCTTAAATGGGAAAATCGAGAAGAAGATAAAGTTTGGGGATTAAATTGCAACAATTGAAAGTTGGGAATTGAAGTTGCAATTAAAAGTCAGGGACCAACTTACACAGCCAAAAAAAGATGGAAGTCGCGATTGCTGGATACATACCACACGATAGCGAGATGGTGTGAATTAATAACCCGAGAGTTATAGACGTAACCACGCGATCGCTAGGGTATAAGCCACGCGATCGTGCGCTTATCCGGCTGGGCCAACTGTGGGCTTTTTCTCGCGATTTTCAACAGAATTCTCTCTTTCTCGACATAGGTTTCTCCAAAATCTATATAAGCAACACAAGAGGCATGAGATCTGGACCTTTGCCTCTCCATAGAACGAGCTACAATCAAGCTTATCACGCCAAATTCTTGGGAGATCGGAGTATTGCAAAGGGGCGAAACTTGGAGATAATTGAAGAATTGATAATTGATGCAATCTTTCCATTCTTCTTTGTTATTTTCAATGAGTGTCATTATATTTTATTTTTGCTATTTAAATATGATGTGTAGCTAAATTTAATGTTGGGATGAACGATGTAGCCTAGTTAATTATTTTAATTTTATATTCCTTGTTTTTTCTCGCGATTTTCAACAGAATTCTCTCTTTCTCGACATAGGTTTCTCCAAAATCTATATAAGCAACACAAGAGGCATGAGATCTGGACCTTTGCCTCTCCATAGAACGAGCTACAATCAAGCTTTTCACGCCAAATTCTTGGGAGATCGGAGCATTGCAAAGGGGCGAAACTTGGAGATAGTTGAAGAATTGATAATTGGTGCAATCTTTCCATTCTTCTTTGTTATTTCAATGAGCGTCATTATATTTTATTTTTGCTATTTAAATATGATGTGTAGCTAAATTTAATGTTGGGATGAACGATGTAGCCTAGTTAATTATTTTAATTTTATATTCCTTGTTTTAACGATTTAATGCATGTGTTGATTTATTATTGTGTTTCATGCGTGAATGAACTGACCACTCTTTCATGATTTAATGTGTTATTTTCATAATCCGAGATGTGAGTTAATAACATAGATCTAGGTAATAAATTCGGTAATTGAACGAGAGATAGAGATATACTCTTGTTATTATTGCGATCGTGTGTGAATTCTTGTGTGTAATGCATCTAGATAAGAAATATTCGGACCCAATGTAGAGATACAATGTTGACTTATTTAGGTAGGATTTATTTAAACTCGAGAGATGAATCTCAATTTGAATTAGTGAATTCGATCGAACACATATTTAGAAAATAAAACTGGAATTGGAGTTAATATAATTAGCTAGGTGAAATCAGGATTCCCAACTACTTTACAATCATTTTAAAACAAAAACAAATTTCACAATTTTAATTCTTAGTTTAGTTTAATTTATTAGTTTTAGTTCGCAATCAAAAATCGTCCTTGTTTGTTCAAATAAAGTTTAGAACTAAAATATTTCGATAATTAATAGCAGTCTCCGTGTGACGATAATCCGGACTCTAAAGTCCACTTTATTACTTCTCACGGCCCGTACACTTTCGGGGATATTTCGCTTCGCGTGATATCGGTGAACACTCGGCCCTCAAGTATTAATTGGCAAAGAAAGATGCCAAGCCGCAATTAATTAGATGGGTTCTTCTTCTCCAAGAGTTTGATTTGAAGATTCGTGACAAGAAGGGGACCGAAAACCTTGTAACCGATCACTTATCTAGCCTTGAGCAAACCGAGGAAGTTATTGATGAAGAGATAAGTGAGGTATTCCCAGATGACCAACTTTTTCAAATCATGGATCTTCTACAAGCTTCTAGCGTGTCATGGTATGCGGACCATGTGAATTTTCTTGCAAGTGGCATCACTCCCCCGGACCGCTCTTATTAACAAAAGAAGAAGTTCTTTTCGGATATCAAGCACTATTTTGGGGATGACCCGTTATTGTTCAAAAGGGGTCCGGATCAAGTCATGAGAAGGTGTGTGCCCGAGGAGGAGATGGAGATGATTCTTGAGCAACATCACTCTTCACCTTATGGAGGTCATTTTGGTACAGTGAAAACCGCATCAAAGGTTCTTCAGTCGGGATTTTATTGGCCCACCTTGTTCAAGGATGCTCACATACTTGTGTCCAAATGTGATCGATGCCAACGTCGAGGTAATATCTCTAATCGAAATGAAATGCCTTTGGATTCTATTTTAGAAGTGGAAATATTCGATGTTTGGGGTATTGATTTCATGGGACCTTTCCCATCGTCTTTTTCAAATCAATACATTTTAGTTATGGTAGACTATGTGTCAAAGTGGGTAGAAGCGGTATCACTGCCCACCAATGATGCTCGAGTGGTGGTGAACTTTTTAAATAAAAATATTTTTACTCGTTATGGCACCCCTCGAGCTATCATTAGTGATGGAGGAAAACACTTTTGTAACCGCCTCTTCGACTCACTTTTGACCAAGTATGGAGTCAAACATCGAATATCCACTCCTTATCATCCACAAACAAGTGGGCATGTTGAAATTTCAAATAGAGAGTTGAAAAAGATCCTTGAAGTGATGGTGAATGCCTCGAGGAAAGATTGGTCCAAGAAATTGGATGATGCATTATGGGCATACCGCACCGCTTTCAAATCCCTCCCAGTTGAGCTTGAGCACCGAGCCTATTGGGCAGCAAAAGTCTTGAATTTTGATATGAAGTCGGCAGGTGAGAAAAAACTACTCCAACTCAATGAACTAGATGAGTTGTGCCTTGAGTCATATGAGAATGCTAGGATTTACAAAAAAAAGACAAAGAAGTGGCATAACAAGAACATCATGATGCGGGACTTCCAAGTCGGGTAACAAGTACTTCTTTACAACTCAAGACTTAGATTGTTTCTAGGTAAACTCCGCTCTAGATGGTCGGGACCTTTCACAATTGCTCAAATCTTCCCACATGGAGCGGTAGAACTTTATCATGGAAGCAAAGGGAACTTCAAAGTCAATGGGCAACACTTGAAGCCATACTTGGATGGTGATTATGAAAAAGAGAAGTCATCCATCCCTCTTGCAGATCCGTAGTGATCGTATCCTAAAGTCGAGCTAATTACTCTAACCAAGCGCTTTTTGGGAGGCAACCCAAATTTCTACTCTTTTAATTACTTGTTGATATTTACTTGTCGCCTCTTTATTATGTCTAACTTGGTTAATCACCAACTTTTGTAGGTTCAAAACTTTTGAAATCCTACATTTTTATTATGTCAAACTTGGTTAATCACCAACTTTTATAGGTTCAAAATTTTTGAAATCTTAAGCAACCTTGTCCCCAACAAGTTTGGGGGAGATTGCGTATCAAGAGAATCAAAGCTTAGGTCAATTTGGAACATCATTCATGCATCAATCCGGGGAAGTTCCATCACCCATTCCTTTCTTTTTATTATCCTATTGTCAATATTGAGGACAATGTTTGATTTAAGTTTGGGGGTGTTGGGATCATATTGCTATATGAACATTTTAGATAGTCTTGCCGACTTATAAGATTTTGATGTTTGAAATTTATGTTAATTCATGAGTTATGACCAAATGTGCTACTTGTGCTACTTTCTATAAAATGCTTATCCATGTAAGATCCTACGTACATTGAGCACAACAGTCATGTTTAATTGTCGGTGAGTTTGAGAATTGTTGAAGAGAGAAGAAGTTAAAGGAGTAGATAAACTAGGTTGTGAGCTTGTATTTTTTATTTTTATCAACCTATCAAATGTTTCCCAATACTCTAAATCTCTTGATCCTAATATAAGATAAGTTAGGGGGTGGTTGAACCGGTGAAGGAAACGGTCTAGACGTGTAGTAATTCCATGCATGTGGAAGTAAATTTTTGTGTGGAGTGTCTTTCGCCAAGTATAAGCTAAGTAATGACCATATGCTAGAGTTCTAAGCCCATTTTAATTTTTGCATTGCATTTCCCTATCTCGAAGCCTTTTTGACTCGAGTTATTAAGCCCGTAGGAGTATCTTGAAACTTAGTGCCTTAAGTTTGAAACTTGGGAGTCACCGGCCGAAAGTTCGCTACATGGATCAATTAGAAAGCTTAATGAGTAGGGTATTCACACACATACACACTTGAAAAAAAAAAAAGCACATTATCATTGCATTCGCTTAATAAGTCTTCCCCACTTCATAGTCTTTTTGACTCGAGTTAATAAGTCCGTAGGGGTATTTTGAAACCTGGTACCCTTTGATCTAAAAAATCGGGGAGCTGCCGACCTAAAGTTCGCTATATGAGTCAATTAGAAAGCTTAAAGGAGTGGGGAAGTCACGAACAAACATCATGTTAGTTGTTAGAAATCATGCATTTGTACTTGCATAAGGGTTTTGATGAATATTGGGTTTGAATTGCTTAGTATAAACTTGAATGTCGAAGCACTCATTAGTGGAGAGTCACTGCATTTCTAGGTTGTTGAGATTGTCGGTAAAATACACACAAACTAGAGTGGAAAACGAAAAGAGCGATTTGAGAGTACCCTCTAGAATTGCATCCCGAGAGAGGAAAGAAAAATATTTATTGGGGGATGAATGTCACGAGTGGGAAAGGAAAGAATTGACACTAATGGTGGGTTAGTTTTGACTTGAAACCTCTCTACTCATCAACATTCTTGAATCTTATTGACGATTGAAAGAGACTATGCACACACACACCGATCAAACATCTGATAAGCCAAACTCATTTTCGTAGCGTTATTTGGGAACATAATTGTGAATTAATTATGCAATTTCACACTCATGGAAGACTGCAAGTTATCTAGCATTGTTTATCATTATGTCATTATTTTTGTAGATGCATGTAAATATTCTTGCTCGGGACGAGCAAGAGTTTAAGTTTGGGGGTATTTGTTGAGTGCATTTTACATGAATATTTCACATATTTTTTGTGGTACTTTTTGAGTAATTTTGACAAATTCCTACTTAATTGTGCATATTTTGTGGTTAAATAGGTTCAACATTTAACTACATGGAGAAAACACAAGAAAGAGCTAAATGGATGAATAATTGAAGAAATTGTGGAGAAAAGAGTCAAATCTATCATAGATTCAAAGTTTGGGGACCAGATTGTCACTTCCGGAAAGTTGTGGATCGCATGAGCAATTGATCGAATGACTAAATTGCAAGTTTCGAAAGTTGAAGGACTCAAATGCACTTATGGAAGGGCTTAATTGAAAGAAATCGAAAGCTTTGAGGACTAAGTTGATCTACATTGAAAGTTGGAGGACCCCAATTGCAAATTATTGAAGGTCCGAGCTGCAAAACCACGCCCAGGTGAGCCACTCAATAGCGTGGCTCGATTCAGGTCGCGTTCGCAACTCACGCAAGAAACCCAACCCGAGAGTCAGCATATCAACCACGCGATCGCGAGGTCATGATTTTGAAAAAAGAGGAAATCACATGTAGCCATGTTTTTAAAGATCACAATTCATTTTTAAGATAATTGGTTTAATATTTCAAAAATCAGGTCCTACTTACCTATTTAACATATAAAACTATATATAATATAAACATAATTATCTATTATATATTATATTAAAACTAATTTATATCTATATATAATATATAAAAGTAGCTGAGTCAACCCCAGTCAACTTCACTGTTTCCCTCCAAAACTCTTGTACTATGTGCTGATTTTATTTATTTATTTTTCCAATTTTTGGGGACTTCAATATTTATCATGTTCACACTACTCATATCTCTCATCCAATAATCAATTTAAAAACCCTCTTAAAAAATAGTTGTTCCTTCAATATTTATTTATTATTTTCAAAATCCCTGACGTCTACTTACATTCTTCAATATTTATTGTGTTTATATGGTTTCTATTTTCCGTCGCCTAATTACACTGGAAAGCCAGTTATTTTTTTTTAATTTTTTTTCCATATAATTATTATGAAGATATACACAATAATAAAAGATTCAATTAAAGGGTTATTTCTTTGAAAAAATGTGTACTGTTTAACATGACCCCTCGACTCCACCTTCTATTTATCACGTTTTATGATTCAAAATTTATGGTGCGGTGGTAATTCTTATTAGTTATTAATATTACAAACCAGTTGAAAATAAAAAATCGTAAATTATTTTTTGAAAAAGTAAAAAGGATTGAAACCACTCTTTTCTTCAAAACCTGTGATATTTTGAGTCGTTGAACATAGATTTGAATTTCTGACAAAAAAGAAAAATATTAAAACAATAATATTGTAGAGAAAGTTTCGAAAACAATATAGAATGCAAAATTATTTTGGACTAATAAGAGGATTTGTTAATAGTCTATTTATATTATGTTCTACATTTCTCTGTTGGGGTTGCAATGTGTTAACTAATGCTGGGTTATTTAGAGTAGTTTTGGGTTGGATAGATACGTTAATGGTTTCGGCCGTTAAGTGGAGAAAAACCATATTATTCATGGGTCAATATATATATATATATATATATTTGATGAAATTGTATATCACATTGTATAAAAAATAATAAAAACAAGAATATTATTTTTTTTTTAAATTTGCTTTTACCGAGAAGTTTTTTTTTTTTTGATATAACAACGATAATTTGTTTGGTTTTACTTATTTATATTTGGCTTTTTTGTGTCAAAATATCTCTTTTCATAAAAAAAATGTGTTCTTCTAACGTTTTCAATCTTACAAATAAATATTTGTGTTCAGTTATACAAATTCAAAGTAAGATTTTCAGTTAAAAATTATGTCGAAATTTTATTACTAGATAATACTCTCTCCGTCCTACAAAGATAATCCACTATTTCTTTTTTGTCCGTCTAAAAAAGATAGTCTACTTTATTTTTTAAGAGTGAAATTAATATTTTATATTCCTTTTGTCCTTAATCTGTGTGAAAATGAGTAGAGGACTATCTTTATGGGACGTATGGAGTACTAAAATATAAATCACATCATATGTATAGTTTTTTTATAAATAATCTTATTTTTAGTTATTTAGTACATTTAATAATTGGAGCTCTTTTGATGAGATCCCAATCGGGGAATCTCGTCGAACAACGCGGAATAACTAAATTAAAACCTAGAAAAGATCTAAATCAGATTGTATGCGAAAATAACAAGAACACAAAGAAATTAACGGAAATTAAAAGATAGATTTGACAATAAAACCTTGACCCGACAATCACGACGTAATTAATGACGATGCGGATTGAAGAACCAAGATTGGTGAACGCCACAAGGATTGTCAATTCCTTGATAAGTTCGTTGGGTGAACGCTACAAAGACCGGATCTTTGATAAGTTCAATAAAAAAGGAAATATCTCAACCTTTCAATTTGGAGAATCCTCTCTCAAATATTATTAATCTCAAAAACTCAAACTGTATGTTTACAATCATGGTAAAGAATATAAATAAGCAAAATAACCTAGCCGCTAATTTACTCAAAATAGAATTTTAATTAAACTAGAACACTAAATTAGGAAAATAACCTAAAAATCGAAAGGAAATAAAATAATTGGAAAATTCCCGCAAAATCTGGCCCTGCTCAATTACGGCCGTAAAGGCTTCTCTGATCCAAAATTGTTTTATTAGTTACGGCCGTGACGAATCTCTTACGGCCGTGAAATGCCCCTGCTTGAATGTTACGACCGTAACTTCCAGGCTTACGGCCGTAAGCCTCATTCTGCTGGAATTCATCATTTTTCTTCGATAACTGGTTACGGCTGTGATAGTAAGATTTACGGCCATGAATATATGGGTTATGGCCGTGAAGGTCCTCCATTACGGCCGTAATTTCTTTTCTGCCCAAATAACTTCGTTTCCTCGGCTCGACTTGATCCTTTCGCCTTCTCGGATCGATTCCAACATGAAACTTACTCCGTTTTGCACGTAGATCACTGTTGTATTGCCAATGGCTCGACTTCGTCCTTCGATGCCTGGTCCGGATCGTATCATCTTTTTTATAGCGTATTATTAAATTATTAAATATTTTTATAGATAATTACATTTAACACGTAATTAATTTCTTATAATAATTGTGATATTTTATTGGTCTTAATTTTATGGATAAATATTTGGTTGAGTCATACAAATCCAATGTCAAATTCTCAATTAAAATTATATTTAAAATTTATACACATTCGTATTTTTATAAATCACATTGTATTAAATTTTTTATAACTAAATCCTATTTTTAAGTTATTTATTACATATACATATTAAAGTTCTTTCCTATATTACATTATTTATCAAAATTATTTCAATGACAATTACATTTAATTCTTAATTAATTTTTTATTTCAAAAAATCTCATATCACATTTTTTAATATTAACGGTTAACAAATTTATCTATATTGTTTGAAATAATATAGTTATTAATGATTTTTGTCCTAACTGTTAATTTTAAAATTTCAAAAAGTAATTAACCATACCAAGATATTCTTTACTATATTTTAATTCAAATTTTATGATATTTTTTCACTATAATTTATAAATTGACTCCCAATTTACTTAACTAAAAATTGAGATGATCAATACTAAATTATAATTTCAATTATAAAATAATTACGTTGTATAAATATTGAAAACCTAAAATATCATAAATTTGATGCAATATCTTTGTCAACCTCGCAATTTTTTTTTATTTTTTTTTATTATTATTATTATTATTATTATTATTATTATTATTATTATTATTATTATTATTATTATTATTATTATACATGTTGTTTTTCATTGTCAATGGTCAAAATATCGAATTTTATCTTTTATATGCATGATCTGCATTATTAACTTTTTCATGTATTGTTTGAATGTTCAGAATACATGAATACTTGAGATCCTACATTTAAGTGTTCATTTTGCAAGACGACTTTTTAGTTCGAGGAGATAGTGAATAATCGTTACAAAACATGACGATCATATTCTATAAGGTCAAATTTTATCTGACAGTAATGCAGAACACAAGTTCTTTATTCCAATGATATCGTTGAGCCATTCGAATTTTAGGATACTTATTAGATTTTAAAAAAAAAAAAATTAATTTATTGGGTCATATGCCATGACTATCAATAAGAGTCAGGCACAATCATTTTCGCATGTATGATTTCTCCCTAAAAGGTTAATGTTTATATATGAAAATAATAAATGATGAACTTATCTCTTATTTGTGAATATTATTTATTTGGTTTAAGGATTCATTTAATTTCGAATAGGATTATTTTTAATTAGACGTTTCTTCCCGTGCATCGCACGGGATGATTCACTAGTATAATATTAAATCAAAAACTCAAATCTTGATGTCACAACCTCCCTCATCCCCGTCCCTTCCCCCGCCCACAACCTGACCCCACCCCACCCACCATATCCAGCCCAACCCCAAAAATAATTTTTTTTTTTCGCTTGATATTTTTCCTACCCTTCCCCCTCCCACTCCACCCACCCACCCGACCCAACCCAACCCAACCCCAAAAATATTTTTTTTTCGCTCGATGTTTTCATACCCTTCCCCCCACCCCACCCCACCACACCCAATCCAACCCTACACCACCTCATCGCAAAGTGACAAATTGATCTCGTCAGAGCCACAACCCCCTGACCCCACCCCGCCCACCCCAAAATTATTTAACCCACCCACCACCCCCACTCTACCCTACCCTACCCCAAAAATAAGTTTTTCTCTCTCTCTCTCTCTCGATGTTTCCCTACAATTCCTCATCCCACCCCAACCCTACTCGACCCTACCCCAACTCATCACAACGCGACAAATTCATATAACCCCAGCCACAGACCCCGACCCACCCCAACCCGCCACCCACCCCAACCGAACCCAAAATGATTTTTCTTCTATTTGTTCACACTTTGTCCCAACCACCTAATCTCACCCAACCCGACCTAACCCCACCCCACCCCACCTCACCTCATCCAAAAAATGATTTTTTCCCACTTTTTCACACCACACCACACCCTACCCCACCCTAAAAATGATTAATTATAATTAATTAAGGTTTTTAAAGTACACATTTTCAAAATTAAGAAACTTAATGTTTTATTTAAAAAATCAAGTCATAATTAATTATATATTTTACTATTTATGATTACAAGTCACAATTTTTAAGTTCACAGCTTATTATGGTCACAAGTCACAAATCAGATCAGGTTGTGTGTATTGTGGCTATGATTGTTGCGGAAACGATTGTGGACTGGTGGTGGCAGTGCGAGGGATGAAACAATTGTGGTGAAGTGGTTGTGGTGCTGCTTGGGGGCAGGGGCAGAGGCAGAGGCAGAGGCAGAGGCGGTGTTGGTGATTGGCGGCGGCGGTGTTTGCGGCCGGTGGTGGTGCTGATGGTGTGTAACCAAAATGCGCAATTTGTGATTAGCAAATAGCATATGTGACCTAAAAATTTGATTTGATTGTGACCTAATATTTTGATATTTGTGACCTTAAAATAAGTTGTGACCAATTAATTTGATAGTTTGTGACCTTTAATTGAATTAGTGTGACCTAATATTTTGATATTTGTGACCCAAAAAAAAGTTGTGACCAATTAATTATTATGATCATAATTTGTGACTTATAAATTTGTGGTTTGTGACCAAGAAATAGATTTTGGCCACATTTGTTACTTGTGACATAAAATTGAGACTTGTGACCATAATAAGCTGTGACCTTAAAAGTCATCCAAACAATTTTATAAATTGTGACCTACAAAATTTATGATATGTAACTAAGAAAACTAGTGATTTGTGAAAATTGTGACCTAAAAAAATCGTGATTTGTATTCGAGAAAAAATTGTGACCAATGAAATTTGTGATTTGTGACCAATTGACTCTAGATTTGCGACCGGAAAAAATCGTGACCTACGAAATTCGAAATTTGTGACCGAGAAATAAATTGTGACCTAAAAATTTGTGACTGTGACCATAAACTTATGATCTGATTTGTGACTCGTGACCTAAAAAATTGTGACTTGTGACCATAATAAGCTGTGACCCCAAAAGTCATCCAAATAATTTTATAAATTGTGACCTACAAAATTTATGATATGTGACCAAGAAAACTAGTGATTTGTGAAAATTGTGACCTAAAAATATCTTGATTTTTATTCGAGAAAAAATTGTGACCAATGAAATTTTTGATATGTGAACAATTGACTCTAGATTTGCGACCAAAAAATCGTGACCTACGAAACTCGAAATTTGTGATTGAGAAATAAATTGTGAACTAAAACATTGTGACTGTGACCATAAACTTATGATCTGATTTGTGACCTAAAATATTGTGACTTGTGCCCATAATAAGATATGAACTTAAAAATTGTGACTTGTGATCATAAATAGTAAAATATATAATTAATTAAGATCTGTTTTTTGAAATAAAACATTTTCTTAATTTTGAAAATGTGTACTTTAAAAACCTTAATTAATTATAATTAATCATTTTTTGGGAGGGGTGGGGTCAGGGTTGGGTGGTGTGAGGTCGGGGCGGGTGGGATTGGGTGGTTCGGGCAAAGTGTGAACAAATAGAAGAAAAATCATTTTGGGGGTGGGGTGGGATGGCGGGCTAGGGTGGGTCGGGATCTGTGGCTGGGGTGAAATGAATTTGTCGCGTTGTGATGAGGTGGGGTACAGTGGGGTTAATGTGGGTGGGTCGGGTGGGTGGGTTGGTGGGTGGGTTAAATAATTTTGGGGTGAGGGGGTGAAGCTTTGGGGAGATCAATTTGTCACTTTGCGATGAGGTGGTGTGGGGTTGAGTGGGGTGGAATGGGATGGGGAAGTGTAGGAAAATATCGAGCAGCAATTTTTTTTTGGGTAGGGTAGGTGGGTGGGGGTGGGTTAAATAATTTTGGGGTGAGGGGCTGTGGCTTTGGCGAGATCAATTTGTCACTTTGCGATGGGGTGGGGTTGGGTAGGGTGGGATGGGGAAGGGTAGGAAAACATTGAGCATAATTTTTTTATTTTTTGGGTAGGGTAGGTGGGTCGGGTGGGGTGGTCAGGTGGTGAGCGGGGATGAGGGAGGTTTTGACATCAAGATTTGAGTTTTTGATTTAATATTGTATTAGTTTTAATATAATATATAATAGATAATTATGTTTATATTATATGTAATATTATATTTATTTGTAATTATGAAATACCTGATTTTTTAATTTTTTTTTAAAGTTTGTTAGTTTTGAAAAGTGAAATTGAAAGTACTGTAGTTATGTACTTTCCCCTTTGAAAAAATATTTTGGGCCGATCCGGTGCGACCCGATTCGACCCAAATGCTGTTATACGTGGATCTACTCGATTTTTGGGAGTTTTTGAGTGTTTTTGGCTAGGTTTTGATTCATTCTTCTTCCTCCTTCAAGTCAAGAAACCCTTGTTCTCTTTTTCTCTCATTTTCTCTTGTAATTTTCTCTTGCAAATAGTTATTGTGGTTGATGAAGGGAAGAAATACTGACAACATTGTAGAAGAATTTTGATGTTTTGAAGCTTCAAGCTTTGTTGAAGGGGAGTTTTTATATTAAATCTTCATATTTCTTCATAAACTTGAATCCATTGTCGAAATGATGTATTTAATTCTTGAATTTTATTGTTATTTTATCATGGGCTAAACTATTTTGTGTTGGGATGATTGATAAAGCTTGACCTAGCTTAATTATTTTTAATGCTTGTATCAAGAATTTAGGTTATTTATTATCTTGTAAATTTATTGTTGTATTTATTGACTTGCATTTATTGTGGCCACATTTATGCTTGAATTTCATGAGATGTGCAATTGTTGAGAAATTGTTATGTATTCTAGATCAATACAATATTTGCTCTAGGTTCTTGTTTAGGATAGAGATATACCTAAAACCCTAGATTATCCATTGAGTTATTTTCACAAAGGTTTAATGCAATTGGTGTGATTTTAATCGACATAGAGATATAGTAGGTTAATTCCACTAATTAGGGTTGATTTCACTCTAGAGAGGTAATTGACTAAATTTGAAAAATTGGGTCTAACATGCTTAGTAAGTTGCATTTCTTTTTGCTTGTTGAGAAGTTAATTAGGTACTAGTTAAGTGGAATCAAGAATCCCAACACTCTTTATCATCAAATTATCACCATTTTTCTAGTATTTATTTATAATTGTGATTTTAATTCTAGTACTAGAACTTTCCCAATCCAAACTTTATTGTGTGTGTTTCTTGTTAAAATTGATTAAATTAGAGTGTAATTGAAATAGACAATTCTTGTGGGATCGATAAATCGAACTCATTTAGTCCACTATTACTTATAAGCGATACGTGTACTTACGATGTGTTTCTAGCGGACATATACCATTGCCCGTTAATAATGTAGGACACCTATTCCAATGGACATGAAGAAGAAAGTGATGCATTGATAGCTGAAATGGAAGCGGATATATATGGTTTGCAGGTATCAATTTAATACTTAATAATAACAAGAAAGGAAAATGCTAGGTTGTCCTATTGTCACCGATCTTAATTTTGCATAGCTTATATCCTTTCCTAATAGAAAAGTTTATTGAATCAAATGAAGAATAAAGGAAGAACTCAACCATCTTCCACATTATATATTTGTATTTACTGTGGAACACATTGAGACTTAGTTAAAATACCCGTTGCAGAGGAATTTGTGTGTCCTTATTCGGGGTGTAAATGATTTGGTTTGGGGGGTTTTTGATAATTTCTCAAACCAAACCGTTTAAAGCGGTTTGACGTTTTTCCAACCTAAATCAAACCATTTCATTTCCTAAATCAAACCAAACCAAACCATTTTTTGCGGTTTGGTGCGGTTTGTAAATGAAAATAAAATAATATATGTAGATCGAGTTAAAATTACTATTGAAATAGAATTTTGAATTAAAATATCTAAATTAATTGCAAATAACCCAACGACATTACAGATAGATGTTATAAGACTAACAAAATTAAAACATATAGATAAACAACTTTTCATATAGATACAAAGGTACAATCACAAACAAATTATCACAATAATATCAAAAAAATCTAATAGATAACGCAAAAGCAAAAACTAGTGATCACAACATTACAAAATAGATTTAGAGTTTGATGGATTACAGCTGATGATAAAAGATCTCAACTACAACTATTTTTGCTTAGATAATCATAAATACTTAAGTCATGACTTGCTAACTTAGCAGAAGACAAATATTATAACTAAGAAATGAAAAGCGAGGTGCCCCTTCATATAAGACATAGTTTAGTATTGAACCATATTACTTTAAAATAAAATAAGGGGCAACATTTAACTTCAGGAACAAATTAAAATCCATTTTCATTCCTAATTTATGACATTTGATTCATTCACATAGGTAATAAAAAAAGAATTTCAAGTTGAGGGAAATTAAAGTCAATGTGTATACAAATTTGAAGTGTAAAGTGTAAAATTGAAAATAAAAGCAGTAAAAAAATTCTGTATTTTTACAATTAAAAAATTAAATTTTAATTTTAATATTTTAGCGGATTGGCGGTTTGAAACGGGTTTTGAAACATGAAACCTAAATCAAACCATTTGAAAGTGGTTTGGTTTTGGTCAAAATCGAAACGTTGACGGATCTGCGTGAATCCAAACCAACGGTTTCGAAATTACGATTTTATTTCAATTTGACGGTTTAATAATTTTATTGTACAGCCCTAGTCCTTACCCCATTAACTAATGCTTCTTACCCTTACATTTCTTTTATTAATTTCGCTATTTTATGTTCAGATGGTAGGACGGGGATTGGAGTATTCTGTGTACAGGGGGGCTAGGTTGGAGAACTATACATCATGTATGTACAAGCCGTTATCCAATTGCTATGCAGGTCCTTCTTCGAGCTTTTATAGTTGATTATTATGATTTTGAATTTTGATAGAATTAAGAGCCTTCTTTATTATTTCACAAGAAATTTATAGTCTTTCAAGATAAATGAAACACTTTCCCTTCAAATTTTAGATGATACATAATGCCCTTGTTTGGTTTTCATTTAAATTTTCTCATTTTTGTACAGTACTTAATCTCAATTATCCATTTAAAGTCAAACCCACAATATTTGACTTTTCAATCAAATCTTAATCATTCTCTCTTAAAAATCACTATTCACACGATTTGGTTTGAGTGGTTTGTAGCAAAATTTCAAACCAAACCGTTTAAAACTATTTGAAATTTTTTCAAACCAAACAATTTCATTTCCTAAACCAAACCACACCAAACCATTTTTGTTGTTGTTTGGTGCGATTTAAAACCGCAGTTTGCAATCAAATAAATTAGTAGATTCCAAACCAAGCAACATCTCGTACGATAATGCAAGAATGAATGAATGATTAATCTACCAATAGCAAAGATCAAAGATCTCATAATCGATACACAACATTGAGTGAAGGATCAACACCAACTTTGTGGTCGATAATTAAGAAATACCTTCGACCATTACGTAGATTACGTTAAAATGAGTTGGATTTTTGTCGATATGCAACTCACATTGGTAAGTGAATTACTCCAGGAAATTGCAACTACAAATGACATTTGCTTATTTAGAAACATTCACATAAATAAATGACAACATACTGTGTTACTATAAGAGTATTTCTTCTATTCAGAATGCTATAAATATGTATCATAATGAATTCTCTTCTAATTTGTTTATAAAGTTTTTCAATGGAAACTACACGTCACATTTAACTTTTTTGTAGCATTCAATAGTTCTAGTTGGAAATGGAGTTGGACTACTTATAGGAGAATCAAACAAGCATAAATTAACGCATAGCTTTATTCCTAAAAAATCTCATATTTTTTGCAATTGACAGAGGCTATAAATCTTTCAAGAACACGTCCAACTTTTGATAAAAGTTATTCTATAATTCATTTCTACTAGAAAAAGAAATCAAAGAAGCACTCAAAATGACTTAAATGTTTCAATAACAATCTGAATTTGATAAGTTATTCATGCACTCATTTTTTATAATTTGTTTAAAACTTGGCGGGTTGCAGTTTTAAACTGTTGTTTCGACAATTGAAACATAAACCAAACTGTTTATAGCGGTTTGAAATTTTTCCAAACCAAATCATTTGTTGCGGTTTGATTCGGTTTAACCGGTTGGAGGTTTATTTATTCATCCCTAGAGTGACGTGCATGGAGGATTTCATGTATGTCAGAACTACCTCAAATAAGATACCTAGGGTTGAGTTCCGGAATACAAAGTTAATGAGTCAAAACTTGAGATTTAGCCCCTGTTTAACCCCCATTTTTTAAAATCAAGTTTTTAAAATACTCAATCTCAATTATTCATTTTAGTCAAGTTCACAATATCTGACTTTTCAAATAATTTTTAACCACACATTCTCCCAAACATACTATGCAAAATTAAATTATTTCCCAAATAATAGGGCTCAAACATGAGCTTAATTAAGTTGCTTGTGACATCTGGAAATTGGATTATTCTTCAATATTTCTGCAATTAGGACATTGAGGCATCCTGATAATTGTAGCTTACTAAAGTCTAAAATGGAAGTTAGAAGAGAGAATCTTTTCCTGCAAAAAGCTTCTAAAAGAAGCGAGGATAGTGGTTTTGAGTTAATTTTCGAGTCATCCGTTGGCTGTGTAGAGCATTCTAGTACTACATGAGTGCCAACATTAAATGCTCTTTGTCAATGAGGAGCTGCCCCTTGTAATAGAGGGCTTTTGGTTTTTTGGGTCCTTATTGCAATGGACAATTCTCTATTGGCCTCAGTACTCTTATAATATATTGGAAAAAAAATTTGGGCCATGATAAAATTATGCTTTGAAGAGGTACTTTTAGCGTTCTTTAGATTTTCTACATATGGCCAGAGTCGGACCTGGGCCAAGGCAAATTAGGCCAGCGCTTTGTGCCTCAAAAAAAATAAGGGCCCATATTCTGTATTATTATTTTTTTTTTGGAATAATACACAAACAAGGTGGTACTATACCACATTTAAAACTTAAAGAAAAAAAATTTAAAACTTCATCAATCAGATGGAAATAAAAACATTTAAAATAATTATAGACAATTTTGATTTACTGCCCACCGTGGGCAACATAAGAATTACCTACTGCTTATAAAAAAATGTTAAGTGTCTAATGTTTAAAATATTGACCACTTAGCAGTTTTTTACTGATTGTGAGTAAATCTTATGTTACCCATGAGTGGACAACAAATCAAACCTTTAATTATACGAATTAGACTCCCACCCCACCGTGCAATCTAAATCTTCCCAGAAGGCAGGATCGTATTAACACTTCACCACCACCACCACCACCACCACCTCCCACCACAACCACCACCACCACAACCACCACCACCGTCGTCGTCATCACAGCCGCTCATATCTCAGATCACCATGACCACCACCGTCACCGTCACTGTCACCATCACCTTCACCAGCGCCATACATTCTAAGCTCGGATTCACAATCACAATCACCGCCACCACAACCACTACCATCTCTGACACACCACCACAACCACCACACCATCATCAGCAAATAAAAAAAAAATGTCACTTCACAAATTTATGGAGGATGGAAATTTCCGCAACCTAAGATTATGGATGCAGAATGGGAAAATAGAAGTAAGAGTTTAACTTACTGAATTTCTTTGTTCAAAATTGCCTAGAATATGTGCCCCATTTATCAAGACTCCTTGAATCCGTGACATCTGAAATTGATATGTAACCAATGTAATATGATTAGTGACATGTGTTACAAGTGACTTGAAATATATAAACTGTGACATGTGACCTGTGGTATATAGTGTGACATGTGTCTTGAACATGTGACCTGGACATGAAACCTCAAATTACGACATGTGACCTGTGGTATAAACTATGACCTGTGGCTTGAACATGTTACCATTGACTTGTGACTTGTTGAAATTGATTTGTAACATATGTAATAAGACTTGTGACCCGTGTTGTTGTGACCTGAAACATCAGTGAACTCAAAGTGTGATATGTGACCTTAACCGATGCCAACGCAACCATCACTGCCCTACCATCCCACCAACTCCTCACACCGTCACACAACCACTAGTGTGGTCATTGCACCACCAGTGACCACGCTGCACAACCAGTGACCACTATCACACAACCACCAGTGACCACACTGCACAACCGTCACAACTCAGCCTCAATGGCATCTTGTGACAATAGACATGACCTTAACCATGCCAACGCTACCATCACTACCCCCACCACCCCCACCTCCTCACACCGTCACAATCACCAGTTACACAAGTCACCTCCTCACATTGCATAACCGTCACACAACCTCCAGTGACCGCCACCATCACTGCCCCCACCACCCCCACCTCCTCACACCGTCCCACAGGTCACAACCAATAGTTACCACAAGTCACCTCCTCACACTGCACAACAGCCACAGCTCACCGAACCAGCACCATCATTTCCCAAACAAACCCAAGTACCAGACACGACTAGATCAAAGCAACATCGATGCCATCATCGAGGAAGCAGCTCCGCCGCAACTGCATCGAAGCAGCGATGGTACTGCTTTGAGCAGTCGCCGACGTGATTGTAGTCACCGATTGAAGTTCAGCTACTTGAGAGGAAATGAAAGTAATGGTCGTGAGAGCGAGCAGGGTAGGTGTCGGTGTGTATGTAATAATAATATTAATTAATATTTTAAATATATTAATTAAGACATGATACATGAAATTATTAGGATAATTCCGTAAAAGTGAAATAGGGCAAACATATACCTGTTGTGATGTAACTACCACTTTTTAGTACAAAAGGTCCATCTAACCTTTTTTTATCCGAGTCTTTTATTAAGATCCAATTGTTTCAAGATATATTGTTCGTTTTGTGTTCTAAGAATCACTGGTATGGTTCAACATATGGCACCTATGCTATATGAAATAACTATGCTGCTCAAACCATTTTATTATTTTATCCTGTGTATATCATGCATATAGGAGGAATCGTCAAAAACACCCTTCGGCCTCCCATCCCTGAGAAGTGTGATACCCAATGAAGGATACTGATGGAACAATGTTGGTCAGCTGAACCACGAGCACGACCATCATTCACTGAGATCACTAATAGGTTAAGATCAATGTCTGCGGTGCTTCAGGGGAGGGGGAATGTTAACTCGGTGAAACCAATGAAGCCCAATATTTGCACGCAAGTCGAAAGACAAATGTTTGCTTTCTTCAGGGATGAATATTGAATGCTATCTTGAATAGCGGGGTCAAAGTTTTGTGAAATTGTTATTTCTTTTCTGTTTATCCTTTATCGATTTATTCAATCATTTATTTGTTTATTCTTTTGGATTTTTTCAAATGTTTTTTTTGTAACCTAATGATTACAATTTATAAATCAATTTATAAACAACACAATTTTCTATATTAACTAGTGCATCACCCGTGCGATGCACGGATATTGTATCGTACAAAATATATTGTAAAATTAGTGAATAATTTTGGTATATTGAAAAGAGTAATCCTACAGGTACAGGCCCTGTGCGAATGCAATTTTCCAATTGAAAATATAAATTTGATTCGTAATAAAATATGTCAACACTTTTCTTTTAAGTTTAGTATAAGCATTATAAATTCAATACTACACCATTTTAATCTATAAATAAAAATAAGTGAGATATTGAGGATGCTATGTTTGTCGGATACTTTAGTATTTTACTTAATACATTGGTAAATAATACTAAAGTATTCGCCAAATATAAATATATTGTGGAATGTATCAATTATTTCTCATGATTTATGCCTCTCGTATTTATGTTTTTCCAATTTTGATTCAAAAATATAAATCACAATAATTATAAATGTGTGCTTAATCTTAAACCCACAAATATTTGTATTTAACCAATAAAAATATATTTTTAATTATAAAATCAAGTAGTCAAAATAATAATTACATAAATTTAGCAATTATCATGATATGACAAAATGCTACGTTGGTGACAAAAAAATTATAACGAAAATGGTATACCATATAATCTTCACACAATTATTAAAATTAAGAATCATTAAAAGAATATTATTCGCTTTTAACCACAATTTTTGCAATTTCCTCACGTATTTAACATTTTATCTAAATTTCTTTCAGAAACATCAATCACAGTAATTATAAGCTTTTGTTTAATCTTAAGAGCAAATATTTGTATTTGACCAATAAAAATGATTGTTAATTTCAATAATTTTTATGAGTTATTGTCAACTTCAAAGAAAATCCAAATTTAGTAGTTTATTTAATGGTGTATCATGTTTTTTATTTAATATTATGGATACAATATTGATTGTGTGGAATGTATTAATATATTTCTAATGGTTTATGCATTCTCCTCTCGTATTTAAGCTTTAAATTTTTCACTCAAAAATAAGAATCATAATAATTATAAAAGCGTGCTGAATCTTAACCCACAAATATTTGCATTTGATCAATAAAATTATATTTTCACCTATAAAATCAAGTGGTCAAAATAACAATTTCATAAATCTAGCAATTATCATGATATAACAATCGACAATGTTGGAGTAAAAAAATTATAGCAAAAATCGTACCATATAACCTTTACAAAACTATTAAAATTAAGAATTATTAAAAAATATTATTCATTCTTAACCAATAACATTATAGTTTTACATATAAAATCAAGTAGTTAAAATAATACTTACGCAAATCTTGCAATTATCATGACATGGCAACCGGATAACACTGAAGGTCAAAAAATTATACCGAAAATTTTAGATCATATAATTTTTAGACAATTATTAAAATTAATCTTATATTTGTTTTATTCAAAAAAATGTATTAATACTAATTAATACTTAAGTTCGGCCAGCAAAAAATTGCATCGAGCATTTAATATGAAATGAGAAAATGAAAAGACATTTCCCATCCACACCTCATTAATCAATTCAATATCAACAAATGAAAAGTCACTGGCATGACATGTCTTCCACCTATTCCAATACATATTCAAGTTGATAATTAATGTTAAACAATTGTATCGAAAATCAGAAAAAAAAAATACAAAAAAACAGAAGGTTTCCAAAAAAAAAATAAGTGACAGTGGGTGGGAAATTTTTTTTACGGCTGTTGTGGTTTAATATATAATATAGATATATATAATAAAATAATAATAATAATATATTAAGATTTCTCCCGTACACAAAATGCATAAAAAATAATATATTAAAATAATTAATAAAATTTTACAAACAATAAAACTACTTCAAATTATAATAGCTTCTTTGAGTAATAAAAATCAATTTATATATTTAAGTAGTAAATGGTTATTAAGTTTTCCACATTTTTTCACAAAAAAAAAATGAAGTTGTTGTTCGATAAAAAATTGATATTATTTTTTATCGAAAATAACAGATATTTGCACATTGTTTGGAGTTGCGTTTTTAAGTATTAAAATGAACATCCTTAATAATTTCAATTTCATTTCCCATTGCACTAAACGCATTATCAAGCCCCTGTTTGGTACCTATTATTTTTAAATCTCATTTTTTAAAAACTCATTTTCAACCACACATTATACCAATAAAATAATCTACATATAAATCCAAAAATATTCTCCAATTTTTAACTACACATTCTCTAAAAAATTTACTATTCCAAATCACATTATTCCAAATAATGGGTCTCAAACAGGGACCAAATGCAGTCAACGCGTTATCCATAACATAGTGATTAATTTCACTATGTAAAATGATTTCTATAATACCATTCAAATGTATATCAATGTGATGACATAATAATTAGTTTTAGTTTCAATAAATTATTAATTATCATCAGTACCTCTTACGTTGATGCAAGCAAGTTTAATTCAAATAATTAAAAAAATGAATAAACACCGTTTTCTAAAAAAAAATTACTGCTTTCTGGAAAAAAAAAATCTATTAAGAAGTGTAAACAAACTTATTTGTCACTAATATTTTTAACTAAACAAAAAAGAACAAATATTAAAGTTTAATAAAATATTAATCTAATTAATGCACAAATAATGTAAGAAAAAGTAAAGCTATTTTTGTTTTTCAAAGTTAATGTGTAGTTTTCCAAATGTATTAATTTCTTTATAAAATTTATTTTTTATAAAGCAATTAATGATGAATATTAATGCATTTCAATTTTTGGAAAGTATTTTAGACTGGAAAACAAAAATGATGTACGGAAGTTGCAATTTAACAATATGAATTTTGATAAGTGCTTGTTAATTTTTAATACTTATACATAATTTATCCAGTATACAAAATGCATAAAAAATAATATTATATTAAAATAATTATTAAAATTTTACAAACAATAAAACTACTTCAAATTATAATAGTTATATTAAAAAATTTTATAATTTTTTTATCATCAACTCTTTATTAAATAATCAAAATAAATAATTAATACAAAAGTTAAAATAAATATTTGCACATCCTTTCAATGCAAATTAGCAGAATATTTGAATAGAAATTGCGATTAGAAATAAAATTTATTAATTAATTGAATGTTATAAATAACAATGCGATTAAAAAAAGTTAAGGATATAAAAGCAAAACTAAACAAATACCGAAGATCTATCTCGCAATTAAATTATGGTGTAAATTTTAAAAAATGTATTGTATGAATATAGTTCCCTAAAATAATATATATATATATATATATATATATATATATATATATATATATATATATATATATATATAGACAAACTATTAGCATTCAATACATGTAGTCAAGTGCCTATTTACAATGCATTACACACTTTCCCACATTAAATGTCTCATTAATTGTCAACAATTCATTTTCCAATTCCGGAAATTCAATTAAAAAAAAAAAAAAAAAATTCCAAAAATAGAAACTGAAAATGGGCGGGAAAAATTTTGACGGCTGTTCTGCTTTAATATATAATATAGATTTTTAACCACCCAAATTTTCTTTCCATTTTTCAACCACACGTCTTACCTCGAAAACAACAAAAAAATAATTTTAAAATTGTTACAGTGTTACCAAACCCTCTTTTATCTGAAACCATTTAAATTTCAGTTCACACATGAAATTTAAGACACTCAGGCCCAGTTATCTTTACTGTTTTGAAGTCGTTTTCTATTTTTATTTTCGAAAACACTAAAAACGCGTTCTCTTTACTATTTTCGAAAACGCATTTTGGAAAGAAAAAAAATTTGTACACAAAACGCCCAAAACTTCGTTTTGAGCGTTTTAAGTGTATTTCAATAAAAAAATTGTTCAAAACGCGAAAATCGCGTTTTGAGATTTATTTTATTTTATTATTATTATTTTTTTGGGAATTATACTAGCTTGGAACTAAGTTTAATTTTTTTTTATTTTTTTATTTTTTTGGAGAATTATCCTAACTTGGGATTAAGTCTAAAATAAAGTTTTATTGAATTAAATATCAACATAAAAAAAAATTAAGTGAAATCTTGTTATATTTCAAAAAATGCCTTAATAAATAGAATCTAATGATTTTGAAAGAACTTATATTTTCTGGATTTTAATAGAACCAGAGCTTCCTCAAATCCTGAACCTGACCAAGCTGTATTAATATAGACTCTTAGTGCTCACATTAGTGTGTTGCAGGTAACCATGTTTTCAGTGTATTGTGAAAGAAAATTTGAGTTTGATTCAGTAGTATTCTGCAAGCAAATTAATTAAAAATAGTTTAAGTAGTATTTTGCAAAATTTTAAACATAACGTGTTTTCCAACTTTTCATTTTTAAAAACAGTTTTCAGAAATAATAAACCAAATGCGTTTTCAGCAAATTTGAAAACAAAAATAAAAACATAAAACATAAAATATTTTCGAAAATAAAAATACAAAATAAAATATAAACAGAACGTCACCTCAATTTTTTATTTACTTCATATGAATAATCCCTTTTTCTCTGTGGTTGAATGCAAAATACTACCCTTTTATTTTAATATCTTGTTAACCCTTATTCGACGGAGTTCAAGTCCTTTTTCTTATTTCTTTATTTCAGTTTCTAGCTTCCCTTGTACCTCTTAAACCAACCATGCATAAAAGTTCATTTGACCGTCCCTGGATCACGTATTTATAAATAAAATTATGACTTTTTGGTTGTGATGAAAATCAGTTTTTTTTAGTAGATTTTGTGATGAGAATCCAGGGAGTCATTCGAGTCAAAGTCAAACAGGTCAACCATTTATCAAAATACCGGTGGGGGCCCATGACAAGATCCAAGGCTAAAGAGGTCCAAGAGTCGATGGCGGGACTCATTTTCAAGCTCCGAAATCAAGTCCACATGGAAGAGAGCAATATCGAGGTCAATTGCCTAAGTTTTGAAGTTCAGGACATTTCGGTCGATCGAAATGTCCTCCGGTAGACCGAAACTCTGCAAGATTTTGAGGCATAGCTTCAGGCAGGATCGACCGACCTTTGTACAACTGAAACTGCCAATTCAGGTCGACCAGGTGGTCGACCGAAATAGTTTCGGTCGACCAGTTCGGTCGATCGAAAGTCCCTAGAATAGAATAGCGGGGTTTTTTGTGCAATTTTGCAAACTTTATTTTCTTTCAATTTGTATATCTTCTTGTAAAGCCTCAAACCCTAGTTAGTTTTTGAACATTGAAGAGCACTCCTTTGGAGTTTGAGAGGTAAAAATCCTTTCTTTATCTTGTAACATTTTCTTGGAATTTATTTCAACTTATATATTGAGGGTTTGTTCTTGTGTATTTGTTGATATTTATTCCACAAGTTTTGGTATTTGTCTTAATCTCTCCATTGGGTTAGGGTTAACTTTCCTTAGAATTTTGGTTAGGTTAAACTTGTGTCAAGATTTCTCATTTATTACCTATTTTAGCTTTCTTGGGTTGATACATTATTGTTGTGCGAATTTTTGGTTTAATCACCAAAGGGGTTCGCATCATTTTGATTTAAAAAAAATTGAAATGCGTAATTTAAAAGTTGATAAAAATTGTGGATCCTGTGAATTAATTATATGTTTAAAATTAGTTGTTGACTTTTAGCTAATCCAAATAGGGACTATATTCTCAATATTGAGTTTTGTAACGTCTATAATAATTCGTTCTTGAGTCAACATTCTTAGCACATGTTTGGTAACAGTTCTAATTAAAATCTTTTTGGACAATTTTTTTGATAAGTCAAATCAAAGATTTTTGTTCACCACTTTTAATCTTTCAAAAAAATAAAGAATGGACCAAATAATTGTTGGTAATTCGTTATTTATAAACAACCATTTATACAAAACAGAGACCAAGTAATCAAGTATATGGCAGACCGACTTAATTTTGTTTGAATAATATACAAAACAGAGACCAAGTCATCAAGTATGGCAGTTTCAAATATATCCAGCTAACATTTTTTGACTCAAGGATGTATGTTCAGAGACAGGAATAAAGCAAATACAGCGTACTGCAAATTATAGCTTGAGCAAGTTGATACAAAATTAAATGGAGTTACAAGAAGAAGAATAAATGAGCAAAGGATAATATAATTTAAAGGAATAACACTATGCAGTATTAAATAGGTGGGCTTAATTATCAACCTATATTCATTATGCATCTTTACTCCCGAACTACTCCAATCTCTCTCTCCTCTCTCTCTCATCAGTATTTATATATATATATATATATAAGTAATATAATCTGAAAGTTAGGTGTAGGGCTCTATTGAAACACAATTGTGAATAATAGTTTGAATAAGAAAGCACAAGAGATGAGTATGGAGAGACAAAGCATGAAGGAGATGATGAATCAGGAAATTTCTGTAAGTATACGTAACATACTATTCATTCTGTGTTTTCCTACTTATCTATATATATCACGATCCTTGACATGCAGCGAATGGACATGGAGCTATCTAATGTACGTACATAAAATGTTAGTGGTTGTAAAACAGCTAGTCTCGAATTACTTGATACACACGGAATGGCAATTATATATATGAACATAATGTTGATTCCATGATTAATTATAAGGTGTTAAAATGTGTGTGGCTGTACACGGCTGTGCCCAGACTGGTCTCCCCTAGAGGCAGGTCATATCGAGCTTTAGGGTGGTTCCAGGTGTTTTCCGATGAGATTATCGACGTCGGTAGAAATTTATAGTATTTGTTGTTTTCCTATTTGTTTATTAAAAGACGAACATATTCCATAAGTTCTTTAAATTTGAGATATTCTTTATTTTAGAGAGTCCACCTTTAAAGTTTCACTCCAATTGACTATATCTACGTACTTTAATATTTAAATTTAGACAATTTTTTTGAGTCTCCATATTTGCTTTCTTTATTATCATAGACTCTCTACTTTAACATTTCAATGTTCCTACATTAGCTTTCTTTATTACATATTTGATATTATTGATTATTCACTTTAAAATTAAAAAAATAAATATTAATTAAAAATAAAGAAAGACAATAAATAAATATTTTTAGAAAAAGTAAAATAAGGAGCCAAAAATAAAGAGTTTTGCTCTTGAAATTTAAAAATACTCTTTATTATGTAGAATATGTTATTTAAATATAAAGAGTCTATTGAAGATGCTCTTAAATAAGTCATTTTGTAATGCTTTAATGAAGAAAAATAGACGGTAAGGACCGTTTGCGTAGACGTTGAAACAATATAGACAATTTACGCAAGAAAGACAAATTAACTATATGGACTTTTTGCACCAATTAGTCATATTTGATTGAAGGACTTGACGAAAATGACCAACTCTACAAGAAAATGTTAAAATGAGGATGTAAAACTTAGGGACTATTGCATAAGAAAGGCAAATGATGGGGACCTTTTGTTATTCGAGTTTTAAGGGGAGAGAGAGTTTTTTTTTTTTTTTGTTTGGTGGTTTCTTGAATATTCTAAAAATGGAGGGAATCCTTGAATTAATATTAATATTAATAGATGCTAACATGCCTAAGATTTGAAGTTGACAAAATAAAGATTTAAGATGTCACATTTCTCAAAGAAGTTTTCACGATTTATAGATTTGATTGACAATTAATAAAAGTTGGTGCTAAGTTTACCAATTTTGTTCATTTATTGATTTCAATCACGTATAGTTTTCGAATTCTTTAACAGCCTTCAACACGTTGGTCTGGGAATGATGCTGCTCATCATAGTCATAGATCAGCTGCTTTAGAAGAAGACGTAGTCATTGTATCGTGAGTTACTTCTCTTAAAGTCATCCGTTGTTTACCACAAAATTGTGTAAATTTTCTGTCCACCCATCTATAAATCGTCGTATCACGTTTAATAGTGCCTGTCGAACTGCCATTTGCAAATTTAAACGGGGAGGTTTCAAGGATGCTCTTCCGGAGGATTTACTTGCTCCCGTTTTGAAGGTTAGTCACATTACTCAAATACAACCACTTGCAAAGATTGATCTTTTGCCTCCGTTTGGTAACACTGTTTGGTTTATAAACTGGTTTATTTATGATTTTGAGGTAAAAAGTAGTGGTTGAAAATTGGTGAGATAAAAATGTGTAGTTATAAAGTGATTTGAGAAATTGTGTGGTTTATAAATTGATTTATAAACAAAAAAAGGTACGTTTACCAAATAAGGTTATTTTCCTAAACTCTGAAGGACTTTTAGAGACAAGAACCTATTGGAAGTTTTTCTTAAATACAGTACTTGCTTTTGTCTTCTCATATTATTCTACTTTCATGCTGACCTAACGAATGCAAGCCCGTCTTCTAGTAAGCATATATAAGCGGCTCTTTAGTGGTTGCACCAAAAGGTACATATGGTGGCAATAGCAGATCCAGAAACTTTGTTCAGCTCGGACAAAAATTAAATAACTGTATTTTTCCCAAAAAATGCAAAAAATTTCAACTGTAATGGTGGAGGTTCTTTCAAGAACCAGTGTTGAAGTGAATGAATTAGAAAGAAGGGATTATGAGCAGAGACAAATCTCTTTGAGGCCCAGTGGGGGCCATGGCCCCTACTGGGATCTGAAAAAATTTGAGCCTAATTTTCGATTTGGGCCTGTTGGGGGCGGTTAGGCCAAAAAAAAAAAAAAAAAATTGATCTCCTTGTTTCTTTAAAGAAAATGGATTAAAATTGAGAAATTTGCAACTGTGAACAATTTAGAATTGATTATTGATGATGTATTGTCATATTTGATATTTCAGATTAATAGATTATGGAGAGATATTTAATAAAAAAATATCGTCATGAAAATGTTGTTGAAGAGAGTTCAAATAGAGTTGAGAATATTGAGATTGACTCAAATAGAGTTTAGAATTGATTATTGATAATTTATTGTCATATTTGCTTCATCATTTTAATCATTTTTGTTCAAAAAAATTTCGGGGGCTCCGCCTCCCCCCTCACACCATTTGAAAAATTTGGCCCTCACTCACTCAAATCTCTGGCTCCGTCCCTGATTATGAGTTCAATTCTTTTCCATTACGTTCTCTTCTCCCGAATGCATTATGCAGGCGTTGATAGAGAAAACAGACTTGAATCCAACTGAAGTGGGAGATATAGTTGTTGGGACAGTATTAGCTCCGGGTTCACACAGAGCAATTGAATGCAGGATGGCTGCACTATACGCTGGTTTTCCTGGTACTCCTTTATTTTCACAGACACGTCATGTCTTCTTTTCGAGCAACAAGTGTTTCTTTCTAAATATGCGACACTTTCTTCAGATACTGTGCCCATCAGGACGGTGAATAGGCAATGTTCGTCTGGACTTCAGGCGGTTGCTGATGTAGCTGCCTCCATAAAATCAGGATTTTATGAAATTGGTAAAAGGAGAGTTTCTTAAATATGTACTGAAATTACTCTTGCCTTGCCTTCAGTTCTTGTTCTTTTTATACAGGAATTGGGGCTGGATTGGAGTCCATGACAGTTGATAAGATAGACTTGATTCAAAAAATTAATCCCAGAGTATGTTAAAAGCTGTAATTTCTTTTCAACACATCATTTCTATACTTCCGTATATGCTAGTGTCTTCAGCTGAAAATATACTGTTTACAGGTGGAAAGTTTTGCTCAAGCTCGAGATTGTCTACTTCCGATGGGCATCACTTCTGAAAATGTTGCAGAACGTTATGGAGTAACCCGAGAAGAGCAAGACCGAGCTGCTGTAAGTTTAAATGCTGTAACTGTCAAATGTGACTTTTCTTTCATATCCATACCATAAAACTGAGTACAAGATATAGAGATACAAGAAACTATTTTAGGAAGCTATTCTATGTCTGTACAATATTTACTGCTACAACCATGTCTGATCCTTGAATGAAGGGATTCCTAAATCTAAGATTTCCATAGCTGGCTAATTGAGATTTCCATAGCTGGCTAATTGAGAGACTCACGCCAACACTCCCCCTCAAGTTGGTGTGTAGATATCTCTAACACCTAACTTGTCAAGTGAGTCATTGAAGTTTCTGCTAGAAACTGCCTTGGTAAGAATGTCAGCTAACTGATCTTCAGATTTCACAAAAGGGAACTGAATGATCTTCTCTTCCAGGTTCTGTTTGATGAAATGTCGGTCTATCTCCACGTGCTTGGTGCGGTCGTGTTGAATTGGGTTGTGAGATATGTCGATGGCAGCTTTGTTATCACAGAATAAATTCATTGCAGAGTCAGGAGGAAAACCGACCTCTGTTAGCAAACCTCTAAGCCAAAGAAGTTCACATACTCCTTTCGCCATGCCTCGGAACTCAGCTTCAGCGCTAGATAAAGCTACCACCTTCTGCTTTTTACTCCTCCATGTAACTAAGTTTCCTCCCATAAATGTAAAGTAGCCTGAAGTAGACTTTCTATCCAAGATATTCCCAGCCCAGTCCGCATCCGTGTACCCTTCAATATTCAGATGAGCACTCTTGGAGAACATTAATCCTTTTCCTGGTGATGACTTTAGATAGAGGAGAATTCGAATTACGGCACCCATATGGTCTTCACTCGGATTATGCATAAATTGGCTTACCACACTTACGGCATAAGCAATGTCTGGACGAGTGTGTGATAAGTAAATGAGCTTCCCCACTAGTCTTTGATACCTCACCTTATCAGCTGGCACCTGGTCCAAATATTCTCCAAGCCTATGGTTCTGCACAATCGGCGTATCCACAGGTTTACACTCTAGTAATCCCACTTCCGTCAATAAGTCTAGTACGTATTTTCGTTGAGAGAGGAATATGCCTTTTCTTGACCTCGCCACTTCTATTCCCAAAAAATACTTAAGCCCTCCCAAGTTCTTCATTTCAAATTCAGTAGACAATTGTTTTTGTAGCCTCGAGATCTCATCAGCATCGTCCCCCGTAATTATCATATCGTCTACACAGACTATTAATGCTATCACCTTGCTTTGTCGGTGTTTCAGGAAGAGAGTATGATCAGAGTTACTTTGGCGATAGCCATACTTCCTCATAGCTGAACTAAGTCGGCCAAACCATGCTCGCGGTGACTGTTTTAGTCCATATAATGCCCTCTCCAATTTACAAACAATTTTGTTCCCAGTCGATCCTGTATATCCTGGCGGAACATCCATGTATACCTCCTCATCAAGGTTGCCGTGAAGGAAAGCATTCTTCACGTCAAGTTGATGTAGTGGCCAGTCCAAATTTGCTGCAAGAGATAGTAAAACTCTAACGGTATTCAGTTTAGCTACTGGTGAGAAGGTTTCTGAGTAGTCTACGCCATATGTTTGGGTAAAACCCTTCGCCACAAGTCTTGCCTTGTATCGGTCAATTGATCCATCAGCCTTGTATTTTATCGAGAACACCCATTTGCATCCCACTAATTTTTTTCCTTCCGGTAATGGGACCAATTTCCAGGTATTATTTTTCTTTAAGGCTTCTAGTTCTTCTTGCATTGCTTGCGCCCACTTTGGATCAGATAATGCCTCTTTAACACTACTGGGAATATGGCAGGAGGATAGTGTTTGAGTGAAAGTCTTGAGCGGCTTGGACAGACCTTGAGTAGATACATAATTTGCAATTGGGTACTTGGACTTCCTTCCCTCTTCATCTGGGCTGTATCTGTTTGGTGGTTTCCCACAATTGTGTCTAAAAGGCAACACATAGCCAGTAGAGGAATCCAAAATATTAGCATGTAAAGGTGCAGTAGAAGTACTTACCTCAGGAACATTCTCAAGAGGAGAGGGTTCTTCCGGTACTGAGGAGTGAGGGGACTGAGGATACTCTGTATTTTCTGCTTCTTCATTTTCAGCGTCTTCATTTCCAGATTCGACATATTCAATCTCTGGTGGTACCTCATGTGGTTCAACCTCTCAATTTCCAGTTCCACGCTCACCCACAGGGGCCATCAACCAATTCATCTCTTCAACTTGAGTCTCCCTCTGAAGGGAAGAATTGGGTACTGGTGAAGGATAGAAATTCTCGGACTCAAGAAATGTAACGTCCATGGTGATATAGGTTCGGTTGGTAGTGGGGTCATAGCACCGGAAGCCTTTTTTTTGTAAACCATATCCCAAAAATAAGCACCGAACAGCACATGGGTCCAGTTTGGTACGTTGATTCTTGTGGAGGTGGACAAAAGCAACACACCCAAAAACTCTAGGAAGAAGCATCAATATTGAAGGAAGGGATATATGAGTAGAGAGGATCTGTAAGGGAGTTTTAAAGTGTAAAATTTTAGATGGCATACGGTTGATTAAGTACACGGCAGTGGCCACAGCATCCCCCCAATGGCAACTCGGCACCATTGCACCAAGGAGTAGGGCACGGGATGTTTCCAAAATATGCCGATTTTTCCTCTCGGCGACACCATTTTGTTGTGGTGTTTGAGAGCATGAGGTCTCATGGAGGAGGCCATGTTGTTGGAAATAGGCCTGAAATCTTTGGTTGATGAATTCGCCACCATTATCGGAACGAAGAATTTTTATCTTAGAGGAGAATTGAGTCTGAACCATGGCATGAAATGCTTGAAAAATGGTGAAAACTTCATCTTTGGTTTTTAACTGATAGAGCCATGTCATTCGAGTACAATCATCAACAAAAATTACAAACCAACGGTGACCAAAGGAAGTAGGTATCGGGGATGGTCCCCACACATCGGAGTGTATCAATGCAAATGGAGTATTAGTTTTATTCAAGCTAACTGGATAAGAAACTCGTTGGCTTTTAGCCTTGATACATGTATCACAGTTAAAGTCCACATTTTGCAAACAGGAAAATAAAGATGGGAGTAGATGCCGAAGATAGCCAAATGATGGGTGCCCCAACCGCCTATGCCATAGCCAAATCTTCCGTTCATGGCTACTGGTTTGATTGTGCGTGTAATTTGCTCTGCCTGGGCTGAAGTCATCAAGGTAGTACAGTCCCCCCTCCTAGTACCACGCCCAATAATCTCCTTGCTGAGAACATCCTGAAGAAGATAAAAAGTAGAGTATATCAGCACAACACAATTAAGCTCTTCAGTAACTTGACTCACAGACATCAACTTGTTGGAGAGAGATGGAACAAGGAGTGTATGAGCTAGAGAGAGAGAGGGAGACAGGGGCACAGTTCCAGCCCCTGTGACTGGGTAAGTAGCCCCATTAGCATTGGCAATGCAAGTCCTCCGTGGCTGAGTTGTGTTGGAGAAGTCATTTGGATCAAATGTCATATGATCCGTCGCTCCGGAGTCGATAATCCAGGCACCATCATTCTGAGTAATAGAGCTGCAAAAACCTTGACCACAATTACCTTGATTTGGGGTTGAGGTAGAATGTTCAGTCACGGGAATATGAGAGAGAGTTGAGATCCAGCCGTGGCCACCGCTGCTCGACCTGGGATGTCTTCAGTTGCAGGAGCATCTCGTTTCTTTCGGGCCTGTAATTCGTGCCACCAATCTGGGTAGCCATGTAATTTGAAACAGGTTTCCCGAGTATGTTTTGTACTCCCACAGTGAGTGCACTTATTCCCATCAGAATGACCTTTGGATCGTGAGAAGGACCCAGACCTTTGTGACTGGCCAGATTTCATGCCTTTGATGGCCATAACAGCACCATTAGCCACTGCTTCTATTCCAGATATCATCACAGATTGTCGGAGATCTTCCCTTCCAACGTGAGCATATGCCTGCTCAATTGAAGGGAAAGGTTTCAGGCGAAGAACATCGCTCCGAACATGATCCAGTCGATCATCTAGTCCGTCAAGAAAAGTGTATACTCGCTCCTCCTGTAAAATGGAGTTGTAGCTTTTTATGTCAATTGCACATTTCATTGGATTTGGTCGACGAAAATCGATCTCTCGCCACAAACCCTGTAGATCGTTATAGTATTTTTCTATAGATCCGCCTGCTTGTTTCATTCGAGATACACGACGTCTGAGCTCGTATACCTGCGAGGTATCAGTTCCATCAAAGTATGTTGTGGCAGCAGAATCCCATACCTGCTTAGCTGTTGGATAGCGAATAAAGTTTACGACCAAGGAATGGTCCATGGAGTTGATCAACCAACCTTTTACCATGGCATTCTCAGTGCGCCACTTACGAAAGGAGGGGTCGATTTCTGGTGGTTGTGGGTAGTCTCCATTGATGTATCCCAGTTTGTCTTTCCCTGAGATGTACATCTCAACAACCTGGGACCATAATCCATAGTTGGAACCATCCAACTTGATACTGATTGGATCTATCGAGGAATCAGTGATGGGAGAGGAAGAGGTCTGGACCCTTGACAAAACCTCCGTCATTTTTGATGTTAGATTATCAATGATGTTTTCGGTGGAGTCAGCCATGGAGGCTGAGCAAAATCTTGACCCCTGCCTGATCAAAAAACAGGGAACCCAAGATCATGCTCTGATACCATGTCAAACGTAACTTTTCTTTCATATCCATACCATAAAACTGAGTACAAGATATAGAGATACAAGAAACTATTTTAGGAAGCTATTCTATGTCTGTACAATATTTACTGCTACAACCATGTCTGATCCTTGAATGAAGGGATTCCTAAATCTAAGATTTCCATAGCTGGCTAATTGAGATTTCCATTGCTGGCTAATTGAGAGACTCACGCCAACAGTAACTACCTTGTATCAAATCTGAAGCTATTATATGAGGTGACTCAACATGATCTCAGAGCAATGCACGTTAACTTTATTGAGAAATGAATCGATTCGATGCGTGTGATGAAGACTAAGCCCTTGTTTGGCAGCACTATTTTTTTAGATTTTAATTATCTAATTCAAAGTCATTTAATCTTAATCAAACCTTTTATGCGCTCTCAACTTTTCAACCACACATCTTAAATTTTTATCAAAATTTACTAAAAATCTGATTTTAATCAATACCAAACAGAGGCCAAATTTAAACAAGTCTGTCCTCGTTCTAAAACACCTAATCTAAATGCTTATGTCGGATTCATTAGCCTTCGTTTGGATGCATTTTTCCAGATTTTGCACAATTTTTTTTGTGTTTTTCACGGATCTCGAGGCATTTTAAGGGTTAAAAATTAGAAAGAGAAAAGATGTGTGGTTAAAAAATTGTATTGAAAATTGTAGTGTTTAAAACCCAAAAAAAAAAAAAAAAAAAAAAAAAAAAAAAAAAAAAAAAACCCATTACCTGTGAATAATTTGCATAAAGTAGTGCCTGGGAGACTTGGACTGGACCTGTCAATTTAGAAACTTGTGGAATATGCCAATTTTGAACTATTGGAAATTCTCAATATTACATCAATAGGTCACATCCCATAGGCGTGCTGCTGAGGCTACTGCATCTGGAAAATTTAAAGATGAAATCACTCCAGTTTGTACAAAGGTAGACTAGACGAGCAAATTTCTTTCGAACGCATTTTAGTTGAACTAAAATTGTTCTATGGTTTCTAACGAAGAATTTACTTTAAAGATTGTAGACCATGAAACTGGAGAAGAGAAGCTGATTACAATTTCTGTTGATGATGGCATTCGTCCCAACACAAATACGACAGATCTGGCAAAGTTGAAGCCTGTATTCAAGAATAACGGGACAACAACTGCAGGTGATAAAATTATTTGATGGACTTTATCATAAATTACTGTGTTGTAAGAATTTTAACTAGACCGTGAACACATGATATCAGGGAATGCTAGTCAAATAAGCGATGGTGCTGCAGCGGTGCTTCTCATGAAGAGAAGTTTGGCTATGCAAAAAGGACTTCCAATTCTTGGCGTATTCAGGTGAAACATGGTGAAAATTGTTATGGATTACGTCTTAATCCCTCTTTACTAGAGCAATAGAGAAACGAAAAATATGAAACAGACTTGTCGTTCGGCACCCGAGATGCTCGCAAGCATACGGATCAGCCTTCCCCAACACACGGGATAGCAAACTATAATGCATGCACAATGTAACTCTGAAAAAGGGACTTACTGATATATACCTGCAAGTACATAGGTCATGCCAATGCATATCCCAAATAATCTGACAATATGAGTTCCTTGCCGTGCCACATGAGTAGGGGAAAAACCAAGCCTTGACAAAACCAGCATAACACACCTTTATAGAGATTTGCATCAATGTGAGATCCACTATAACGGAGAAGAAGATTATAGTAATGATTTCACGTCTCTGTCGTCAAAAAAGGTCTCCTTTAGAAGTTGCTCATAAACATTGTCACCATGTATTGATGATTCTGAGGACATAATAGTAGTGTACATGCCTGAATTTCCCCTTGAAAAGTACAAGCTAGACACTTTGATTTTTTACACGATAGTTTGAGCATGCAATGGTAGATCCAATAACTATCTCGAACATGTCTTGAAGGAGTTTTGCTGCCGTAGGGGTGGATCCTGCCGTTATGGGGATCGGCCCAGCTGTTGCAATTCCGGCTGCAGTGAAGTCTGCCGGTCTACAACTTGGTGATATCGACTTGTTTGAAATAAATGAGGTACTTCTTTCTCTTAGTAACACTAGTTGTTAAATTGTATCTACCAAAAAAAAAAAAAATATTATAGCAATGCAGTTCTTTTGTTTAAATTGCAGGCATTTGCTTCCCAGTTTGTATATTGCTGTAAACACTTAGACCTTGATCCTGAAAAAGTTAACGTTAACGGGGGAGCTATGGCTCTTGGGCATCCCTTAGGAGCTACAGGTACAGTCTGGCAGATATATTGTTGTGGGATCACTTTGAACTTTGTAGTTATAGTCCAAGATTGGTTCTTCCTTTTCAGGGGCTCGTTGTGTTGCAACACTGCTCCATGAGATGAGGCGTCGTGGCAAGGATTGTCGTTTTGGTGTTATATCAATGTGCATAGGTACACAAGTCGAGCCGATTTTCACGTACATATTAGTTGATATGTTGAGAATCTGAATGTGTGTTGTATTGTAGGTTCAGGCATGGGGGCGGCTGCTGTTTTCGAAAGAGGGGATTCTGTGGATGATTCCCAGCAATGCAAGGATGGTTAGCAGTCAAAGAACACCAATTAGGCACGTTTACTTATAGTGCAAACGGGATTAAGTGTCATTGGTAGGGACTTCGAAAAATCTAAAAGCACTCTTATAAAGCTTAAAGTACTTTAGTAATAATAATAATAAAAAAAAAAGTATAGGTGTTTGGTTATGATTGAGAAAGTATTTTTTTACTGAATAAACAACTTTTTAAGCTATTTTAGAGAAGTCCAAATTTGTAGCCTTTCAAAAAAATACTTTTATAAAAAGCTGAAATATATGATGTGCGTGTTTGATATTATTTAGAAATATTTTTTTTTTAAATGAATAGTGATTTTTAGAGGAATAAATGATTAAGATTTTGTTGAGAAATCAAATATTACGAGCTTGACTTTTAATGAATGGCTGAGATTGAACAATTTAGAAAAAATAGAAAATTTTAGAGAGAACTAAACAATGACATTATGAAATCTATTGAAAATATATTATATTCAATAATTCGTATTAAAATATTATATTTTATTGATTAATAAAAAGTTATATGTTATTAATTAATAAAATTTGTTGAAATATATTATTTTTCATAACATTTTGAAATATTATATTTTGTTAATTAATATGAAATTTTATTTTATTAATTAGTAAAATATGAAGTTTATTGGAAATATTTTTTTCTATAACTCTTATGGAAAATCTATTGAAATATTATAATTCATTAATTAATAAAATATGAAATCTTTTGAAAATAAATTGAAAACATATTTTTTCATAATTAATTAATAAAATTATGGAATATATAGAAAATCGTGAAATATTATATTTTATGAATTAGTTAAATATTTTTTCGATATAGATTTCAACAATGAAGTGAACTAATTGTTTATTTTTTCGTTAATTATGATATATATTTTAAGTTTTTATTTAAACAAAAGCACTTTTATATTTGTGCTGCGAAACAATCAATTTAATGTTAATAGCACTTGTAGGAGTGATAACCAAACTGTCAACTATTTTTTATTAACAGCACTTAAAAAAAAAAAAAAAAACTCTACTAATAATGGATAGTTGAAATTTGGTTTGAAAGTCAAGTATTGTGAACTTGACTTTTAATGGATGATTGAGATTGAGTATTGTAGAAAAAAGAGAAAATTTTAATATAAACCAAACAAGGACAAAAATCTATATTCACAACACCTGTGTCAAACGAGTTATAAACTGTTGTTTATCAACCTTCTCAAATTCTCCTCAATAAGCCAAAATTTTACTTTTTTAAGCCTTTGGTAAATCGGTTATAAACTTTTGTTTATCAATATTGTTTAGGAAAATTTATGCAAATACTTGGTTGTAATGTATTGTAATTGAAAAATACCGATTTTTCATATTATTCGTAATATTGCACAATTTTCCTTCCAAAGTTTAGAAAAATATCGAATTTGATGTGAGAGAATATATTATTTGATTAATGTTATTAATTATGGTAATTTTTTTTAGAAGGTTATTACCTATTTTCCAAGAATTTAAAATAGACACTTTCTAATCTTCCTTAAAAAACTCTACACACGGTTTCTCCCTAAATAATAGGGTATTACCTATTATTTTAATTACAATAATTCTACGGAGACATTCTCTAGAGACATTTTTAAGTGACATTACGACAGACAAGCATTCATTGGGTGATGAAAATAACAATTACTCAACCACTTACTTTTTCACCATCCAATATGTGTGCGTCATGTTACAATATCATTTAAAAATGTTCCCAAAACAATGTCTCCCTAGAATTACTCTTTTAATTATTCAGGAATTTAAATTAGACAATTTTTAATGTAATGTAATTATGGTAATCTTCCTAAAAAAACCTCACATACGGTTTTTTTCCTAAATAATATGTTGTTACATATTATTTTAATTATTCAGGAATTTAAAATAGACATTTTTTAATGTAATTATGGTAATATTTATTTTTTATTTTTTAGGAGACTGTTACCTATTATTCAGGAATTTAAAGTATGCACTTTCTTATTTTCCTAAAAAAAACTCCACATAAAGTTTCTTCCAAAATAATGGTTGTAACCTATTATTTTAATTATTCAGGAATTTAAAATATGCACTTTGTAATGTAATGTATTATAATGTTCGACTAATTTATGCCTGTAATGATCGGTAATGTAAGGTAATGTTCGACTAATTTATACCCGTAATGATCCGTAATGTTATGTAATGTTCTGTAATTGCATTGCAAAGGCTAAACAAAAAAATAAAAAATAGCAACACAGTCATAGATGGGAATCAAGGGAGTCAATCAACTCAACTCTCGATAAGCGTGCCAATGGGGCCCATGATAAGATCCAAGGCCAAAGATGTTCAATAGTCGATGTCGGTACTCATTTACAAGCTCCGAAATCAAGTCCTAGTGGAAGAAAACAAGACAGAAATCAATTGTCTAATTTTGGTGCAGCCTCAGTCATTTTCAGCTGAGTAACAGTCGACCAAAAGGTACTTTCGGTTGACCTTTTAATCGACCGAAAGTGGGTTCGTTCGACTGAAAGTCGCAGAATTCAAATTTCGGGGTTTTTCATGCAATTTTCTCATTTTTCTTTCTCTCCCAAATTTGTACAATAAATACCACATTTCTCTCAAACCCTAGTTTAGCTTGAATTGTGGAGTCTTTTGAGAGCACATTGAAGAGGTAAACCCTTTTCCTATCTTGTAATTTTTCTTGGAATTTCTTCAACTTTCTTTACGAATATTACTCGTGTATTGTTTTTATTGATTACACAATCATCTTGGAATTTGTTTTATTCTCTTCATTTGGTTAAGGTTTATTTAGAATTTTAGTTAGGGTAAGTTTGGGTTAAGATTCATCATTTTCTTACCATTTTAGCTTTCTTGGGTTAAGATAAAATTGTTGTGGAAATTTTTGGTCCAAACACCAAAGGGGTTCGCATCATTTGGTATCAGAGCTGACTCTAAAATTGATAAATCTATCTTTAAATTCTTGCTGTTCTTATTGTTCTTCATATTCAAATAAATAAATAAATAAATCTATATTTTTGAGTAATTGTTGATTCCTACATCTTTGGTGTTTGTTGATATCATAATTGAGTTTGTTGAGGTTTACGTTTGAAAAACACTTGGGTATTAATGTTTTTCAAAGTAAACCTACTAAGTGTTTGATAAAAATCAAAGAAAACCTTCAAGTTAAATTCTATTTTTAAACACCAAACACATTCCTAGTTGATTATTTGTTCCTTTTATCGAGTTTATTGTGATCATACTCTTGAACACTTTGTCAACCCAATTCAATTATCATCTTCCTTGTATAGTAGTAAGCAAAGAAATTCTACTTTCTATTGTGTCCATTTTTTCCTACTTCATTGTTTGTTGGTGGAATTTTGTTACACAATAATTGATTTTTCGATCTAGTTGATTATGTTCCATGTAGAGTTTGAGTAAGAAAAAATTGGAATGGAAAAAGGCAAAACCTGTGAGCTCATTAGGGATAAAAACCTAAATTGAGTGTAAACACAAGTGAGACATATTGTGAGGACACTTTCACACTTGCACACCATGTCCAACACTAGTGCTTCAAGTGGGCAAGATTTCACTGCCCAAACTCAAGAATTAAGATAAATGATACAAGTTCTAACGGTTACAATGACGAGGCGAATGGATGAAATTGAAGGAAGGATGGAGGGAAGATTAGAAAGATTGGAGACTGGGAGGAAGGTCCCACCACCAAGGGATAACAATGACAGGAGCGGTGGTATAAGAAGAGCTAGGGATGAATATGATGATGATGATGATGATGATGATGATGATGATGATTGGAGAGTGAATGGAGAAGTGACAAAAATTGTAACATGGGTAAAAAATAGAGGAGGTAGGAATGTTAAAGGGATTGGTCGAGGTCATGGGAGGAATCATAGAGGTAGAGATGGGGTGGATGGTAATCTTGGGAGCATAAAAATAAGGATTCTTTCTTTCCATGGGAGAAGTGATCCAGATGCTTATTTAGAGTGGGAAAGATGGAGTTGATCTTTGAGTGCCATCGATACTCCGAAGATAAGAAGGTTAAGTTAGCGGTGGTGGAGTTTTCCGACTATGCCTTAACTTGGTGGGATAATTTATTACTCACTGGGAAGAGGAATTTGGAGGGTAGTGTAGATACTTGGGATGAGTTTAAGAGTCTCATGAGGAAGAAATTTGTTCCTAGTCATTATTATAAGGGACTATCAAAGACTACAAACTCTTACTCAAGTTTCTAGAGGAGTAGAGGATTATTAGAAGGAGTTGGAGAAGGCCTTAATGAGGATTAATATAGAGGAGGATAGGGAGGCCATTGTGGCTTGATTTATGAGTGGATTTAATATGGAGATATCCAATGTTGTGGAGCTACACTATTATATAGAAGTGGAGGAGTTGGTGTACATGGCTATCAAGGTAGAGGAACAATTGAAGAAGGACCAATTTAAGAAGAAAGGACAAGAAAAATATTTGGGGGGTCCTAGTTCTACTTGGAAATCTAAGTGGGGAGATGAGAAAGGTGATAGAATACCACCGAAGGAAAAAAGTGAAATTTCCAAGGGGAAGGAAGTTGGCTTCATCAAGGATAAGCCCAAGGTTGTCCTTACTACTTCTAGAAGTATAGATATTGAATGCTTCAAATATAGGGGTCGGGGCATTATTCGCATGAGTGCCCTAACATTCGAGTGATGATCATTAAAAATGGGGAGTGATACTCTGGAGATGAAGAGGAGGAAGAGCGAGTGCAAGGAGACGATGATAGTGAGAGTGAGGAAGAAAAGTTGGAGAGAGTTGTTAGTCCACCAAAGTCCTTGGTTACCATCAGATCTCTCAACACCCAAGCCAAAGTTGATGAAATGGCTAAGCAAAGAAAAATATTTTTCTCACTAAGTGTCTTGTGAGAGATAAAGTTTATAGCGTCATTATTGATAGTGAGAGTAGCACAAATGGGGCCGTACTAGTATGGTGGAGAATTTAGGGGTCACTGGTGATGTCACATCCTAATCTCTATAAATTGTAATTGTTGAGTGATTATGGGGAGTTGAAGGTAAGTAAGCAAGTACTTCTTATTTTAAACATTGGGACATATAATGATCAAGAGCTTTGTGATGTAGTGCCTATGCAAGCTACTCACATACTTTTGGGTAGGTCATAAACAATATGATAGGAAAGTGATGTATGATAAGAGGAAGAATCGGTATGGCTTACAAACAAATGGGAAACCCATTACACTACTAACTTTGAGTCCGTAAGAAGTCTACAAGGACCAATTGAAACTCAAAAGAGAGGTGGAAGAGGATAAGGAAAGGAGAAGGAAAAGAGTGGATGTGAGTGGGGAGCAAAGAGAGGGTGAAAAGAGGGGTGAGAAGAGTAATGAGGGAAGGAGTGAGAGGGAGAGGGAGAGGGAGAAGGAGAAGAAGAAGAGGGAGAGAGAGGTTAAGAAAAAAGTGAATTTCAATGCTAATAAGGATGATGTGGGGAGAGCTTTAAAGAAAAATCAACAAATACTTTTGATGGTGTACAAGGAGTCACTCCGTACATTTGATGAATCTCACACTTCCCTCCCCAATTTAGCTACCTCTTTGTTGCAGAAATTCGAAGATGTCTTTACGAAGGAGATTCCGAGTGGACTTCCACTCATTAGAGGCATTGAGCACCAAATTTACTTCATTTCCAGAGCCGTCATTCCAAATAGACCGGCATACCGCAGCAACCTGAAAGAGACCAAGGAACTCCAAAAGCAAGTCGAGGAGTTGATGAGCAAATGATATGTTCATGAGAGCATGAGTCCTTGCGCCTTGCTCATGCTACTAGTGCCCAAGAAGCATAGAACCTATAGGATATGTGTTGATTTTTGAGCCATCAACAACAAAACGGTAAAGTATTGACATCCCATTCCTAGGTTAGATGACATGTCAGATGAATTGTATGGTTCTTACATTTTTAGTAAGATTGATTTGAGGAGTGGATACCATCAAGTTAGGATGCGAGAAGGAGATGAATGTAAACCCGCATTTAAAACTAAGTATGGTTTATATGAATGGTTAGTTATGCTGTTTGGTCTCACTAATGCACTGACCACTTTTATGAGGTTAATGAATTATGTTTTGCCTGCATTTATTGAAAAATTTGTGGTAGTTTACTTTGATGATATTTTGATCTATAGCAAGAACTTGGAAGAGCATGTTAAACATTTGAGATGTGTGCTTGAGGTTTTAAAAGAAGAAAAATTGTATGTCAATCCCAAAAGTGTAATTTTTGTATGAAAATGTCAAGGTCATCCAAGATTGGCCAACACCAAAAAATGTCACCAAGGTAAGAAGTTTTCATGGATTAGTAGCTAGTTTTTATTGCCATTTTGTCAAAGACTTTAATACACTAGCTTCACCACTTATCGAGGTAGTTAGAATGCACGTAGGGTTTTAATGGGGAAAAGAACAAGAAAAGGCTTTTAGTGAAATAAAAGAAAGATTGTGCACCGCACCTATTTTGACCTTACCTAATTTTGACAAGATTTTCGAGATTGAGTGTGATGCTTCAGGAATAGGTATTAGAGCGATGCTAATGCAAGAAAAGAGGCCCATTTCATATTTTAGTGAGAAACTCTATGGAGCCACCTTGAACTACCCAACTTATGACAATGAGCTCTATGCTTTGGTAAGAGCATTGGAAACATGATACCACTACTTGTGGCTAAGGGAGTTTGTCATCCATACCGATCATGGATCATTGAAGCACTTGAAAGGGCAAGGAAAATTGAGTAAGAGGCATGCCAAATGGGTGGAATATATGGAGACATTCCCCTACGTTATCAAATACAAACAAGGTAAAGAGAATGGGTAGCTGATGCACTATCTAGAAGGTATGCTCTTATTACTACCTTGGGTGCAAAATTGTTGAGCTTTGAATGTATTAAAAATTTGTATGTGAACGATGTGGATTTTGCAAGTATATTTGTGTGTTGTGAAAAGGTTACACGTGGCAAGTATTATAGGCATGAGGGGTTTTTGTTTTGTGAAAATAAACTTTGTGTGCTAAATTGCTCTTTGAGGGAGTTGTTGATGAGGGAGGCCCATGAGAGAGGTTTAATGGGTCATTTTGGTATGAAAAAAATTTTGAAAATTTTATAAGAACATTTCTTTTGGTCTAAAATGAGGAGGGGTATAGAAAGGTTTTGTTCTATGTGCATCACTTATAAGAAAGTAAGTCCAAAGTAGCACTTCATGGATTATATACGCCCCTACCGGTTCCTAGCAAACCATGGACTAAGATTTCTATGGATTTTATTTTGGGCTTACCGAGGTCTAAAAAGGGGAGTAATTCCATTTTTGTGGTCGTTGATAGATTTAGTAAAATGACACATTTCCTTACTTGTCATAAAACTAATGATGCCACTCACATAGCCGACCTACTCTTTAAGGAGATAATGAGGCTTTGTGGAGTACCTAAGAGCATTGTCTCGGATAGAGATGCTAAATTTCTTAGCCACTTTTGGAAGGTTTTGTGGAGGGAAATTGGGGATTAAACTTTTATTTCCAACAACTTGTCACCCCCAAATCGATGGCAAAACCGAGGTGGTTAATAGAACATTTACACAACTCCTTCGCACTATCCTTAAAAGCAATCTAAAAAGTTGGGAAAAGAGCCTACCATTTGTTGAGTTTGCTTATAATCGAAGTGTTCATTCTACTACCGGTTTTTCTCATTTTGAAATTGTTTATGATTTTAATCCACTAACTTCTTTAGATTTGATTCATTTGCCTATTGGTGAAAGATGAAATTTAGATGGGAAGAGAAAGATGAAGTTGGTCAAATCTCTTCACGAGAAGCTCAAACTTCAAATCGAGAAGAAGAATGAACAATATACTTCCAGTGCCAACAAAGGTAGAAAACGGGTGTCATTCGAACCTGATGATTGGGTGTGGCTACATTTGATGAAAGAGCGATTCCCAAATCAAAGAAAATCTAAATTGTAACCACGTGGTGATAGCCCCTTTCAAGTCATTGAGAAAATGAATGACAATGCTTACAAGCTTGACCTCTCAGGTGTGTACAATGTATCGGCTTCTTTTAATGTCTTTGATTTATCTCCTTTTGATACAGGTGGAGATTCGAGATCGAATCATTTTCAAGAGGGAGTTGATGATGAGAATTAAGGGAGTCAATCAAGTCAACCCTTGATAAGCGTGCCGGTGGTTTTGATTGACCGAAAGTCACAGAATTCAAATTTCTTGGTTTTTCATGCAATTTTCTCATTTTTTTTCTTGCCCAAATTTGTACTATAAATACCACATGTTTCTCAAGCTCTAGTTTAACTTGGATTGTGAAGTCTCTTGAAAGCACATTGAAGGTTCTCATCTTGGAATTTCTTCAACTTTATTTGGGAATATTATTTTTTGTATATTGTTGTTGTTGATTTCACAAAAATCTTGGAATTTTCTTTATTCTTTCCATTGGATTAGGTTTACTTCCTTAGAATTTTGGTTATGGTGAGCTTGGGTCAAGATTCATCATTTTCTTACCATTTTAGCTTTCTTATGTTGATACAAAATTGTTGTGAAATTTTTTTGTCCAAACACTAAAAGGGTTTGCATCGGTCGTGTAATGTTACACATTACAGTCATTGTGTAATAGTTATCGATATTACGGACGTTTAATGTATTGTAATGTTGTGTATTATTATTGTAAACTCCGAACATGATGCAAATGTAATCTTATGAACCAAACCAACTCTTAGTTCTTTTCACCAAGATACACCTTTAAATCTGTAATGCAATGTAAACTAAATTTCTTTTGTACCAAATTTTGTATTACAGTTACCGAATTACGGTATGTAATGTAAAGTAATGGGTATGTAATCAAAGTTTGCTACATATTACAGTCGTGTAATGAATAATTTTTTTGTAATTCCGGACATGATGAACGTGTAATTTTATGAACCAAACCAACTCTTGATTCTTCTCAGTTGAAAACAAAATAAACAGAGATGGCTGTTAATATAGCAAGTAATTGGGTTGGCCATCATGGTCTGCAATGCAAGTGGGGTCACGAATTTCGCATTGAAAATTTTCATAATTACAATAGTTTAAAATACAATTTTAAAATTAACAAAGTTGTAAAAAAAAACTTTCAAAAATCATGTGATATGTAATTATGACGCATTTTGATAAATTATTGTGACCTTGGTATGATATTTGGTTATACTTAATCTATAAATGAATGACCTCTATACCTAAAAACTTACTAACATGTGACCTATGAATTGTATGTGTTGGATTTTCTGGTTCTCAATAAATTTGAGCGATGGTGTTAAAATGATTGTGGAAAAAATGTATCGACGCCTAAATGAAAAGTTTAACTTGATAACGACTTGAGGTCATTGAAAACAACTTAATTATTTAGTTGTTTGTGGCTCACTAGTGTTGGTCCATTTAGATGATCTTGTGTTTTGACCTTTGGTTGGTTAGTTGACTCATTTAAGTGTCGCTTATGTCTTGGACTTAGTTGATTAAGTGGCACTGACCTAGCCCAATTGATATATATTAGACTTATCTTTACCATTTGGCCTACAATTTGAAAATTGTGTTATAGAGAGAGGGAAAGGAGGCAGCCATCTTGGACATGCTTGAGCTCTACCATTGCTTGTTTCTTCGTACCTTCTTCCTTTGTGACATAGCGTTAATCTCCCTTAATCTTTGTGTGAGTTAGAGTATAGTGAGGCAATCAAGGTGTGTCGGTTGCACAGTCGAGCTTGGAGTTTGGTGTTTTTTTGGGGCGCTAACTGAGCCCGATGTTAATGTGTTAAAGAACCAACAATTTCAACCGTATGCCTATGACATTTTATGTTATAAAAATATGACTTGACATTATGTGACTGTGATTAGTCATGTTATCGAATTGTGACCTAAACATATGAATAATGATATTTATCATTTGTAGAGAATGATCTCTACCAAGTTGACACATTCCTATTTGTTAGGTTTTTAATGTAATTGGCAATCCCGTGAACAAATTACTCGTTTATAAAGTTTCAATTAGAGTCAAAGTATGATAATTGATTTAGTTATTTATTTGAGTTCAAGAAGATCGAAGAAGTGTTGAAGAAGATTTAGGATGCAATTAGAAATAAAAAAAGAATCATAACTCGAAAGGATTATGATTTAGATTTTTAGTTAGAAATTGAGACACAGTTTTCGGATAGAAAACATTTAAGTTTAGAAATTTCTATTTCTGGAAGAATTGTAGAACTTTGGGTTAGCTTTCCAACGCACTTTGAGTCACCTCAATCATACATTATGAGTGAAATTTATAATCAAAATACTGAAGATGCTCGAATTGTTTTAACAATTTTTAGCTCTTGAATTCCGCTCGATTTGCACTCGAGCGGTTGAAACTTGTTTTGTACTCTAATACGCATTTTACGATAGTTTTGTTTTTCCCAAACACTTCCAAGTCTTTTCCTATTCATACCCAAGACCTAGTACGAATTTATATTTATCATGATTGTTTCATTGTGCCTAAACTATATTCCATATTTTTAACACGTTCTTGAAAATCCAAGAAGACTTTCTACCAAAGATTGATTCATTTATTTCTTGATATCTAAACAACCACATGTTAGAAAAATAACATTGTTCATAATCTAAAATACCCGCTTCCTTAACATATCAAAGAAGATACTTTCTCAATTGTAAATTTCAATAGTTGCAGTAAATATGCAAAGAATGTGATACATAAGCCTACTTAGCCCATGTTTGATACTCATTATTATAATTTTTTTTCATACTCATTCTCAACAATACATCTGTACAATAAAATATTTTGCACATAACCCCCACGAGCATGGCATGGTGGTAAAGTAAGAGAATTCTATACAGAGTATTGGAGGTTTAATTCCCCTGGACACGTGGAAGGCAACATTTATGTTAGAAGACAGATGTCATGTGGAAGCAAAAGTTGTGGTGCACTCTGTCGCCCATCCGAGAGTCCTATCTGCACGTTGTAAAGGGAGGTCCACAGGGAGGAGAACTGCAATCCAAATGTCCAGTCCAAATGTGTATAAGTTGTACTCGCATCCGGATTTGCATGAGTGACGAACCATGGGGAAAGTTGCCACTCCCTAGGATTATTTGAGGTGCTATGTTTTAAAAAGCATGACGAAGCGAGGAAATCAAGAATCACGCTTAAGCACATCTATGCGCGAAAAAGTTCAACAATGCGCGAGCGAAAACGTGATGAAGCGTGAAGGTCGAGAATCACGCTTAAGTGCGCTTTTTAGAACATTAAATTGGGCCTAAGCTCAGAAACCAAAGTAATAAAAAAAAATCTAAACGTAAACCTAAAATTATTCTCTACTTTTTAACCATACATTTTCTTAAAAAACCATTTTTTTTTCCAAAAAACTCTTTAAAATAAGAAACAAACAGAGCTTAATTTATTGAAATGGTAGAAAATGTTTCTTCTACTTATAGAGAAACATCAAGTCTCAGGAAAGAAATCATTTCTTTCTCCAAACTCAAGTCCCAACTTCATGTACATAAATTTACGAACCCTCAAACCATTATTCCACACACTGCTTCTTTTTATAAAAATATTTTTACAAATTCTAACTGATAAAATAAAAAGGAATTTCAATGAAATCAACAGGCCAACTGATCCCTAATCTGAGAAATCTGTTCAAAAATTGGAAGCTGTTGAGCTCCCAAGCTCCTTTTCCCAGCAAGATGAAGAATACCCAGCACAAGAAGAATGTCCAGCAAGAACGATCCCAGCAGCCTTGTTCTTGTTCCTTGTTTGAGCTCAGTTTATGACCACTTAAACACACCGGAACATGGCACCGTCGTCCTCGAGAAATGGCAACCGGATCTAGGTTCGCCGGAGGTAGCAAGATTTCGCCGGAGATATTGGACCTCTCCCACTTCTACCTCTCCACCCAAGAATGTGCCAAGTCTCTTGAAACAAGAAAGGTTTCCCCCTCTTATTCAAAATTCAAATCCCATGGATAAGTGAAGTCCCAATCATAGGGTGCCATGTGGATTAAGTGGACCACCACTATATTCCACAAATCTTCACCTTGGGCCACCTTAATCCATTACCAATTTCTCCGGTTACAAGTACTATCCATGTGTGTGTGGTCTAATAAATCATCATCGCTCACTCCAGCCAAGTACCTGCAAAACAACTAACCATTATCAATAGCAAGAATTGATAAACACTTGTTGAATTTACCTGCCGCAAGTACCTTTGTCCCAACATCTGCAGGATTATCATCAGTTGCAATTTTAAGCAATGTAAACTCACCTGAAGCTAACTTCTCCCTAATGAAATGATACTTTACCTCAATATGCTTAGACCTTTCATGATAAACAGGATTTTTACATAACATTAAAGCACTTTGACTATCAGTAAATATCATAGCAGTTTCATTTAAGAAGTTCAATTCACACAATAGTCCTTTTAACCACATGCATTCTTTTACCACTTCAGTGAGTGCAACATATTCAGCTTCAGTGCTGGAGAGTGTAACAATAGATTGCAACTGTGATTTCCATGTGATACAATTATCACCCAAACAGAAAAAATAAGAAGTGGTAGATTTCCTCTGATCTTTATCACCTGCAAAATCAGAATCTACATATCCCTTAAGCTCAAGCTTATCACTTCTCCTTTCAAACACTAACCCCCTTTTAAGAGTTCCCGCTAGATATCTTAATAGCCATTTTAATGCAGCCCAATGAGGTTTACCTGGGTTAGACATAAACCTACTCAATAAACTAACTGCATATGCAAGGTCCGGTCTAGTGGTAATCATAGAATACATCACAGACCCAATGGCATTAGCATAGGGAACATTACTCATTTCTTGCTTTTCATCTTCATTTTTAGGACATTGTGCAGATGATAAATTTATGTGTGCAGCTAATGGTATATTGACAGACTTAGCAAGTTTCATGTCAAATTTGGTTATCACCTTGTCTAAATAAGACTCTTGATTAATAGTCAGTCTATTATCAGCCCTATTCCTTTTAATAACCATGCCAAGAATCTTTCTTGCCTCTCCCAAGTCTTTCATGTCAAATTCCGATTTTAAAAGATTTTTCATTTTAACAATTTTAGCTTTACTAGAACTAGCAAGCAACATGTCATCCACATATAACAACAAATAAACTTCACAGCCTATCTTACACTTATTATAATACAAACATGCATCATATTCACTCCTTTTAAAACCAATTTTAAACATATAAGCATCAAATTTCTTATACCATTGCCTAGGACTCTGCTTAAGGCCATACAAGGACTTTCTAAGCAAGCACACAAGTTCCGACTTACCCTTCACCTCAAACCCTTGAGGTTGAGTCATGTAAATCACCTCATCCAATTCCCCATGAAGAAAAGCGGTCTTAACATCTAGTTGCTCTAATTCCCAATCATATTGGACAACTAAGGCTAAGACTAACCTGATAGTTTTATACTTAATAACAGGTGAAAACACCTCATTATAGTCTATCCCTTCTCTTTGAGTAAATCCTTTAGCTACCAATCTAGCTTTATATCTTAAAGGGTCATTAGCTTCTACTCCTTCTTTCAACTTGTAAATCCATTTACAATGGACTACCTTCTGATTCCTTGGTTTTTCAACCAACTTCCAAGTCTCATTTTGTTTCAGAGACTGGATTTCCTCCTTCATAGCCTTTTTCCAATTTTCAGACTTTTCACAATTGATCGCTTCCTCAAATGAAGCAGGTTCAACTGAATCTAAGGCTTCACCTGAAACTAAGACATAGTCAATCAAATTAGAAGAGACGTACTTCATATTTGGTCTAACTTGTCTCCTCTCCCTATCTCTCACTAATTGGTAGTTTTCCAAATTAGTACCTGCAGATGTTTCTTGATCAGGGACTTCCGCTTCAGGAATTTCAAGTTCAGGTTGCTCTACCATGACTTCTTGTTCCGCTTCTACTTGAGGTTGGGTTTCACTACCCTCTGGATTATCTTCACCTAATCTCTTCACCTCAAAGTCAATCTTCTTCTCAGTACAAGATTCCCCCTTCTCAGTTTGTCTATTTATGGTCTTAAGACAAGGCATATCGAGTTCATTGAACTTCACATCTCGACTGTTGATAACTTTCATGCCCTTACCATCTAAAACCCATAACCTGTAACCTTTCACTCCCTCGGGATAACCTAACATGACACACTTAGTAGCCCTAGGGTCTAACTTACCCTCAACCTGATGTGCATAGGCCGCACAACCAAATACTCTAAGGTGTGACAAATCTGGAGGTTTCCCAGTCCACAATTCTTGGGGAGTCTTAAAGTCAACAGTACTAGAAGGTGACCTATTTATCAAATAGGCAGCGGTACAAACAGCTTCACCCCAAAAGCCTTTAGCTAACCCCGAACTAATCAGCATGCATCTAACTTTATTCATTAAAGTCCGATTCATCCTCTCAGCTACCCCATTCTGCTGGGGGGTAGATCTTACAGTCCTATGCCTTCTGATACCTCTATCCTTGCAGAAGGTATCGAACTCAAAGTTGCAAAACTCTAGACCATTGTCCGTCCTAAGAGTTCTTACACTTTTCCCCATTTGTTTCTCAACCAAGGCAATCCAGGACTTGAACTTACCAAAAGTGTCAGATTTGGATTTAAGGGGATACACCCAAACTTTCCTCGAGTAGTCATCAACAATAGATAGGAAAAATCTACTACCTCCATTTGTAGGATGTTTTTCTGGTCCCCACAAATCAGCATGAATGTAGTCTAAGGGTCTGTTAGTGTTGTGTTCACCTATCCCAAAGCTAACCCTGTGTGACTTTCCTAGAACACACGTCTCACAAAAGCTTAAAGGTATAACACTATCCTTTCCTAGTAAACTCTGATCACTAAGACACTTCAACCCCTTGTTTCCTATGTGTCCCATCCTTTTATGCCAAAGATCTGATCTATCTTCATAAGTTGTAGATAATGCAGACTCGTAGGCCTTTAAGGCTTTACCTTCAAGGATATACAATCCATTCCTCTTGGGACCTTTCATAACAACTAGAGAGCCTTTACTCACTTTCATAGTACCGAAATGAGATCTGTACTCATAACCCTCATCTTCCAAAATGCCCAAGGAAATGAGGTTTCTCGCAAGGCCTGGGACATACCTAACATTCAAAAGAGATCTGATCATGCCATCATGCATCCTAATAGCAATATCACCAACTCCTTCCACAGTCTGTGTATAGTTGTCCCCCAAGTACACTTTCCTAGGCTTAACTTCTCTATAGTTATAAAACCAAGATTTAACAGGACTCATATGGACAGTGGCACCCGAGTCTAAAACCCACTCACTGTCAAAATCAATTTCAGACACATTCATCGCTTGTGGTCTATCAAGGGTATTGTCGACATTATCATCATCAAATGTCACAGTCATCATATGAAGACTATCAAAAGCATCACCTACAACAACTAGGTTCTGATCATCACTCTGCTGAGGTCTATGTTTTTTCTTAAAGTCATCACAGTCTCTTTTGAAATGTCCAATTTTACCACAATAGTAGCATTTCTTAACACTCTTATCCCGAGACTTGGACCTACCCTTCGATTTTCCTCTACCCTTCTTCGTTTGGAAGTGGTTTTCTCTCGACTCTCTCGACTCATTTCTCCCTCTAAAACCACTAAACAAACTCTCTTCCCTCGAGCTGCTACCCCTTGACTCCCTCTTCATCTCGAGCTCCCTAGCCCTTAAAGCCTCAACTACAATATCTAAGGTCACAGTGTCCCTAGCATATGTGATAGCATTCCTAACATCTCTATAAGATTCAGGCATGGCATTTAGCATAATAGCAGCGAGATATTCATCATCAAATTTCTTTCCATTGTGGGTCAAACACTTGACAAGACTGTTAAACTCACTCAAATTAGATTCAAGATCCTTTCCTTAATCCAATTTATAGTTGAAAAGTTTTTGAATTAAGTGAATCTTCTTCGTTAAAGATTTTGTCAAAAAAAGTTTGTCAAGTGCTTCCCACAAATCTTTAGCAGTCGTATGCTTTTCAACTTGTCCCACTATATCATCAGATAAATGCAATATTATACAACTATGTGCAATTTCATTCATCTCAGCAATTTCATCAGGCTTATCTAACAATGCTTTTGAATAAGTACTAGGGTCCTCAAGTGCTTTAGAAACTCTTTGTTGAATTAAAATAGCCTTCATTTTTTGCTTCCAAATGGAATAATCTCCCTTACCGTTAAATTGTGACAATTCAACACGAGAACCCATAATGCAAATAATGAAAAAATTCAAACAAGTTAACACAAAGCAATTACCCACACTCAAATGCAAGATCAAACCAATTTCACCAAAATTACTCTTCAAGATGATCACACAAATAATATAATAACAAGTAATACACGACAATTTCAAGAAATTAAGCACGTAGTCAAATTTCAATCCTATGTGAGTTCACCAACAAGCAATGGTTACCGGCAAGGTAACCCCCAACACTATGTAGCCACCTCACAATAGCCTCTAGAATATGAAATACGTAATGAAAATAAGGGATAGCCAATGCAAACCGAGCAGACTTTTCAATGTCCGTATAATCGAGAGTTGATTTTGCAAAATGGACTTCGGAAATGGAACGAGCAGGTCGAGCTGAAGATTCTGTCGGAAAATGCCTCGCCGGACCGCCGCCGGACCACCGCGCCGGAGTTCTACCGCCCCTGCCGGAAAATTCTCAAAAAACACAGAAAGATGCTCCTCGTCGTTACGAATCCAACGGTGGTGACCGTTTCGCGATTGGAGCTCCCTACCGGCCGGAATCGCTGTTTTTCAGTTTACCAACATCTTCTTCTCCGGCGAATAACTTTTGTTTCAACCGTCGGATCGGAGCCAAATTTCAAACGAGTCTTCTCCTCGACAAGCCCGTTCTGATGGCGGTGGCCGATCGTCGATCGGAGTTCTGGATCGGCCGAAATCCCACTTTTTCAGTCCGGTTTTCACAGCTTTCTTTCGCCGTTTGCCGCCGTTTCAGCCACCGGAATTGCTCCGCCTTCTGGTCGAGTGTTCTCCACGATGAGGCGGTTCTTTTGGTGTTGGTCTTGCTCCGGTTGGTTGGCCGGAGGTCGGGTTTTGGAAAAATGGACAGTGATTTTTTTTTTCTTTCTCCTTTCCTCCTTGCTTCCAGCGGTCTGTGCTTCTCCTCTTGCTTTCTTTAGCCCAGCTACTTCAACATAGCTCTGATACCATTTGTTGAGCTCCCAAGCTCCTTTTCCCAGCAAGATGAAGAATACCCAGCACAAGAAGAATGTCCAGCAAGAACGATCCCAGCAGCCTTGTTCTTGTTCCTTGTTTGAGCTCAGTTTATGACCACTTAAACACACCGGAACATGGCACCGTCGTCCTCGAGAAATGGCAACCGGATCTAGGTTCGCCGGAGGTAGCAAGATTTCGCCGGAGATATTGGACCTCTCCCACTTCTACCTCTCCACCCAAGAATGTGCCAAGTCTCTTGAAACAAGAAAGGTTTCCCCCTCTTATTCAAAATTCAAATCCCATGGATAAGTGAAGTCCCAATCATAGGGTGCCATGTGGATTAAGTGGACCACCACTATATTCCACAGAAGCCTTCTTGATCTAGTAGGAGCCCATTCATTCATCACACGTTCAAGCACTTCAACAAAATCATCTTCAAAAGTTAAGCCTTCTGGAAGACTTGGCATTGACATAGGCAGAGACTGTCCAGATTCTTGCAATTCTAACAACAATTCTTCAGCACGATTTTTCAACTTTGAATCATCGGAACCTGGTAGTTTATACCGCATTATGTCTTGAAGAACCAAATGTGCCTCATCGTAACGACCCTGTTTTATCAGGCAATGGCACAGGTTGCATGCCTTGTTCGTGTCCGGATCGATCATTTGTGCCTTGCGGTATACAACTTCTGCTGCCATGTAATTGCCTTTCTGCATGTAAGCCCAGGCTAGATTTCCCTGTTCAAAAAACCATGGTTATTGCATGATCCAGTGTTGCGTTTTGAGCTAAGTTTAATGATCACACACATTAGAATTGAAGAAGAAATGATGTAGCAGTTATTAATAGGATAACAATCGAAATATAAACCAACATATAAGAGTTTGAATTATTCATCTTAGCAAGATTGACTTTTAAGATATGATAACAACAATTCTCAAAATCGTGTCTAAGTCAATTTTAAGCTCTAACAAGTAATTTGATTCGATTAAAACTAAAAAACGAGCACAAAAATTTCAAAATTGATTTGTTCAAACAAGTCCACCATTTTGCTTCCACCCATTTTTTCCTCAAAAATCTATTTCCAATCATACATTTATATGTGACCCATCACTTTTCACATTTTTAACCACACATTCTCCCAAAAAATAAATAAATAAATAAATCTTCAAAAACTACGTACACCAAACAAACAGTAGAGTAATTACCAATATTCTGGAAATTTCCTGCTTGACTGAAACTTGAAACTTCCTTCCATGAGATCGCGCGGTTTTAGTTGGCTTCCCATTGAAGGCTTCTCCTAAATATATCCTTCTAAGCTTATGCTTCAGCAGCAGTATTTGTTCATCAACTTTTCCACTTTTCTACACCTCGAAAAACAAAAAAGTTGTTATAAAATGTGAAAAGACAAGAATGATAATGAATGAAACTTGTTCTTATATAATAATTGAGACAAACAATTTTTTAACCCCACAAATTTTATCAAATCACTTTTCTAAAACATAATTTACCTTGAAAACAACAAAATTCTATTTTTAAATCTTTTGTCAGCCACAGAACGGGCTCTAAATTATATATTTATTTTATCTTGATTCAGTATTAAATTTTACCCTTAGCAACAACAGTTAAAATTAAAATAAAATAGAAGTGTTATAATCTACATGTTATATACCTTGTACAAGTCAATGAGAACATTGTCAAGTGATTCTTGGGCTTGTCTTGGACAAAGGCCTCTAAAGGATTTCACAGCTTCAATGGCCTCTTCAGTTCTATCTAACTGTTTCATAACCACAGCCATATCTTTGAGGGCACTGTCCACTCTATCTCCTGCATTAATGGCCTTCCAAAACCATACTATTGCTGTTTCTAGATCTTTCTCTACCATCTGAAGACCAAAAGTATTCAAAACCATCAAACAAAATATATTTTATTAATGTTTGAAGCGTTAAGCAGAGAAGTCGATAAAATTTAACTTCTTTTTATTATTTAGTTCATGTTTGGTAACTCTAAAAATCTGAATAAAATGTCAACTATTAATTTCAACCACAAATATCGCATATCGCATGTCGTGTAATTTTTCAACCAAATATTCCATCAACTTTTATCGAAACCTACTACAAACTTATTTGAATCTTTACCAAAGAGTTGCTTAATGTTTGTAAGTTAGAATCAATGGAAAATTGGCCTAAAAAAAAAAAATGTTCAACTGGTGAAAAACTTTAAATAAAATAACACGTAATTAACGAATGGCACGGGGAATTAAAAAATATAAGTTCAGCGACACTGTTTTTTTTTTAATTTTCAAGGTAAAATGTATGGTTAAAAATTGAAAAAATAAAATTTATCTCTTTAAAAAGTGATTTGAAAAATTGGGTAGTTTAAAAATTGATTTGTAAACCAATAGTTGAACACTAGGCTACGTTGCACTTATAAAAGAAATGTATCATTAATTTAAACTCAGATCACTTGTTATTTTATTTTAACGTAAGAATTAAAGGGGATTTTTTGAAGTTTCCCAAAGAAAATGATGTCGTATTAACAAAGTTGACCTTCTGAGATGAAATTTCGAGATTCGGAGATAAAGAAAGAAAGATTCTGAAGATGGAATAAGCAGACCTGAGCATGCTTAGCCTTCACATAAGGACCATCACCTGATGGAACCTTGTGAATTACATGAAAGGGCTCTTTCTCTTTCTTCACCATCTTCTTTAAACCACCATCCATTTTTGATCTCTCTAGCTACCTGCAAGTTCATACACTCTGACTCAGGTCAGCAGTATATACTTCCACAATCCAGAGAGAGAATAATGGCAGATTCAGATGGAGGGAAGTAGCTACGAATACAGTATATATGCAGATAACTAATGAACCTGGACAACGGCGACGTCCATATTCTATGATCTTATTTTAGGTAAACAAAAGCTAGTTCCAGGGTGACACGTGTCTTTATGCCTCCTCCTGTAATAATCTGGCAATTAGCTTTTTTCCAAAAAAAATTGTTCTTACCAAATACAAAGGAATCTAAAAAAAAAAAGGTCTATCCCACATCATGGGGTTCGAATCGACCACGTTCAAGATCATTAATTCGAAATTGTAAATTCAAGTTATGCCTTTCAGGGATCAGGGTGGAGAAATGAGTAAGCATGAGCAATTCTCAATAACTCTCGCTTTCCACAATGAGCAATACAAAGGAATCTAATTTTTACTTAGGCTGCGTTTGATAGCGAGGTGGAAAGAAAATGAATTCCAGAGAATTGAATTCTAGGGAACTGAATTCTTGGAAATTAGAAATTTAATATGTTTGATTGTTTAATTTTCTATGTGAAAAAAGTAGGGAATTTTTCAACTTTTGTTGTTTGATTGACATTATTTTCCATGGAAAATAAAGTAAAATTTATCTATTTTAATAAAAAAAATAATTTTTATTTTATTTTTTCACACATTTGTAATTGATAATAATAATGTTAATTTTTAGAAAAAATAAAATTAATTAACAACAAAAATGATCAAACGTAACGAAAATGGTATAAGATTTTCCATGAAAAATAAAACATCCTCCCCCTTAGAAAACGAATTCATTTAAAATAACGAAAATACCGAATTTCGAGACAAGTGCAAAAATAAATTCAATGAAAAACTTAGACAACCAAATAACGTAAAATTAAAAAATTAGATGAAAAATCATATTTTCCATGAAATTCAATGCGTATCAAAGCACCCTTATAACATTTTATTTTGTCAATGCCATTGCTGGATGATCATCATTTTACATGAAACTAAAGTCAAAAACTTACTAAATTTTTTTGTCCTTTTTGTCATATACGTATGTGTGTTTTTAACTTTTTTATTTAATAGGAGTTAGTATTAATGTAATATAGGTAGTGTTCTAAAAGCTAGTTAAATGCGACGAAACGACGAAATCGAGTATCACATCTAAACGCGTTTAGGTGCGAAAAAGCTTAGTAATACGCTAGCAAAAGGCAAGTTTCACGCCTAAGCGCGTTTTTAGAACAATAAATATAAATTACTCCCTCCATTCCAATTATATAGGCTGCATTTCTTTTTTCGTTTGTCCCAATTGTATATGTTTGTTTCTTTATTAGAAAATATTTATTTTGTTTGTTTATCAATGTACCTTTATTTATTACTTCCAATATAATAGTTTTGATATTAAATAAGGGTAAATTGAAATTTTTCTTTACAAAAATTATTTTTTCAATAACATTAAATATGTTTTCTTAATAGGTTAATTTTATTTGTTTTCTATCTACATTTCAAATTAAGTCTTTTTCAATGTGTCCTATCTTTGATATTTGTCCTATCTTTGATGTTTCTGCACATTTATCGTAATCAATACACAAAAATGTTAGATAGTACCAAAATTTATTATAAGTTGCTAAGATACATAACATTAACTTGATACAACTCACTTTATACTTCTATTTCATACTTTGAATTCGATAATGATTGAGTTGCGTGAGATTATTGACTTAGAACCAAACAAACAAGCCCTTAGAAATGCTATTTTATTTAACATAAACTTATGTGGCATTTCGAGGATTACTTAATCGAGGACAAAAATAAATGGCTTACGACCGTTAAAACCGATTGGAGAACTAATTATTTTAGTAGTTGCATAAAATTGTTAAATGATTTTACAAGTTAATTTGAACTTGGATATTTTACAAAAAGGGGTCAAGTTTTTATAAAAAGGGTGCAACAAGTTTTTCTTGAGGTGGTGCATTTTTCTTGAAAAATGAGTTCTAGTTTCTCCCTTCAAAATAGAAATTGGGCTTTTCTTCGATATTCGAAAAGAAAGTTTATCTTCTTGATTTTATTGAGGGTGCATTTTTTATTACCCAATTGTATGGTTGTAAGCCTACATCTCTGTGAATATTCGAATTCATTATGTTTTTGACATTCTTGAGGGATTGTTCTTGGTGTTCTTGATTGTAAATCAAGGTAATGATCCTATAGTGGTATCATAGCTTGGTGGAAGAATTTCCAAAGGAAGGTTGCCAACAAGCCGGTGGAAAATGAGACTAGAGGTCCAAGAATCCGTGAAGTGGGAAACAAGACTCTGTGAAGAGTGAAGACCATATTAAAACCAGAGGATTTGATCAAGGAGCACCGATCGTAGAAGAAACTCGATGGAGCCAAATGAAAAAAGGCACAAACTGATGAAGTGCAGAGGCTGAAGAAATCAGTACACCATCCAAAAATCAAAGAAGAGAGAAGAAGTCGTCCAAGGCAGGGCAGTGATTGAACCTGTGAAGAAGAAGTAGTTTGTCCATTTTTAATATCGTCGATCTTCTGCCGCCAACGACAGAACAAAGACCACCACAGGGACCGCGGCGTCAAGGTGAACACTGGCCCGGAATTTGGGCAGAAAACGGTGGCCGGTGGTGGCGGAATCAACCAGAAAAGGAAGTGAAAATCGGAACTTAAAACTCAAATTCCGGCCGGTAGGGAGCTTCGATCAAGAAAGATTTGCAATGTTGGACTCACAACATCAAGGAAAATTGATAAGTGTTATATTAACGTTTATTTTATACACTTATATCCTTGAATATGCCATAATGTGATTCTATCTAAGTATCATTAATGCATTTTATGTTTTATATTGTATAGGATCATAAAAGAAGAGAAAAGAAGAAAAAAGGACCAAAATGCACTCAAAACTGAAGTTTAGGGACTCAGGTGCAAATAAAAGTCACGGCCGTAAGGTAACATGTGTTACAGCCGTAAGAGTGTTAATCATGTTAAGAAATATGCAGAGACACAATTACGGCCGTGAATGGGTATGTCACGGCCGTAACCCTCAAAAGGTGAAAAATGCGCAGAAACAAAGTTACGGCCGTAATTGGGTATGTCACTGCCGTAACTTCAAATTTTAAGAAATATGCAGAAACTCATTTACGGCCGTAAAATAAATGTTACGGCCGTAACTATTCAAGTCAAAAATTTTCATATTTAATTCTTTCCATAATTTTGGGATTTCTTGATCCCAAAGCTAGGGCACGAAATTGAGGCTATAAAAAGGGAATTTCATGACAAGAAAAAGAGACTTTTATTATTTTTGAAAGAGGCACGGCTTGCTTGAAGAATTGGAAGGAAATTAAGCAACTCGAGAAGGTGAATCAAGAAAGAAAATTCTAGAATTCTTCATGACTATGCTCGGCTAAGCTTCCATACCTAGTTCGAAGGGGAAGTTGTTTTTCATATCAATTTGTTATTGCTTTTCCAAACTAGTAACGTAGTTCTAAATTCTTTACTTTGATTTGTTGGATTCTTATGCGTTTTCGATTTAATCAATGCAATTATTTATTTGATTAAGGCCTTATCATTTAATTTGTTATATTGAGATTTGCTATTTTGAATGATTGGATCCGTAAACGTCTTTTTATTCAAATTATAGTAGAAATTGGAAATTTAATATTTTCATAAAGAATTCCAACTTAGGTTAATTGTCACGAGCTTGTGTGATTGATAATCTAATTCATCCTAATTCTTCTCAACCAATATATAGTTGTTGTCTTAAATCTAAAGAGCTTGTTTTATGTTATTCAATGGCTAATGTTTGATTAGAGAGCTTATTCTAATTAAATGCAATTAAGGGAGAATAGGAATAGTTAGAGCTTATTAACTATTTACGGGTGATAAATCAAAAAGGGAAATTGAACACGCGTTACTTGGAAAGTGATAACATTGCGATATAATACAACTGAACCTGAGAACTAGGGTTTGCAAACAATTGACTTCTATTTTATCTAATTTACGTTTTTATTTTATTTTCACGTTATTTCCAACACTTGAACTCGAAAACCCCCCCCATATATTCTAATTGACAAAGCACTATTTTAGTTCCCGTTCCTCGTGGGATCGACTCTTACTTCCGCTATTACAATCAAATCTGATATTTAGCGAGTAAGGAATTATTTATTATTTTGGTACATTGCAACACACATCAAAAATCTTCCAGTATGTTGGGCATATTTCCGGCGGCAGTGGCAGTGTTTTTCGGCGGCTGCAACTCCGGCGACGAATTTCGAACAGATTGTTCTACAGGACCTGCAGAGTCCATATTCGAAGTCCATTTCACCAAATTCAATTCGGACATTCTTTGAGGTTTGCAAATGGTTTTTTGCATGAATTTTTGTTTGATTTTTTTGAAATTAAATTGGTGCATTGAAGACTCCTATTGTAGTTGTACGAACATTTAGGATAATTTCCGAGCTTGGGGTTTTGTGAACAAACCGGGGAAGGGCTAGAAGTTGGGATTCCTTGAGGTTCGGGTTTGACAAGATTAGGTTTTAATCTTGGGTATTATTCAATTTTACAAGATTAGGTATTAATCTTGGGTTTGATGGGTGATAAGTGTATTTTATACACTTATTTGTACGTCTAAATTAGAATAAATTATTATCGTTTTAGAATTTATGCTATTTAATTTGTGTTTATTTGTTTACTTTGCAGAAAATATCCCAAAAGATGAAGAATGAAGTAATTGATGAGAAAAATGCATAATTGGATGTTGATTGGAGCTAAAACGAGCAATTGATAAGTTGTGACGTCAACCGGAAAGATGCAATGTGCCAAAATGAACAAATCAGAGGTTGGAGGACCTAATTGAATGAATTAAGAGCTTAAATGGGTAAATCGAGAAGAAGATAAAGTTTGGGGACTAAATTGCAACAATTGAAAGTTGAGGATTGAAGGTGCAATTAAAAGTCAGGGACCAACTTATACAGCCGAAAAAAGATGGAAGTCGCGATCGCTGGATACATACCACGCGATCGCGAGAAGACACAAAATTGTAACTCGAGAGTTTTAATGTATTCCACGCGATCGCTAGGGTTTTACCCACGCGATCGCGTCCTTATCAGGCTGGGCCGACTGTGGGCTTTTTCTCGCGATTTTCAAACGAATTCTCTCTTTTTGACCTAGGTTTTCTCCAAAACCTATATATACTACACATGAGGCACGAAAATCAGACCTTTGCCACTCCAAAGAACGAGCCACAATCGAGAAATCAACATCAAATTCTTGGGGAATCAAGCATCGCAAAGGGGCGTGAATTGAAGAATCAAAACTTGGTGCAAGATTTCCATTCTTTATATTATTTTTAATGAACGTTGATTTTTATTGTTATTGTTCTTTATTGATGATGTGTAACTAAATTCTATATTGGGATGAACGATGTAGCCTAGTCATATTATTTTAATTCCAAATTCCGTTGTTTTAATGTTTTGTTGCATGTATTGATTTATTATTGTTCTTAATGCTTGAATTGCTTGATCAACAGTTCATGATATATTGAATTATTTCCATAACCCGAGAGGTGAGTTAATAATTTAGAACATGGTAATAAATCTGATAATTGAACGAGAGATAGAGATATACTCTTGTTATTATTGCGGTCGTGTGTGAATTCTTGTATTTATTGCATCTAGATAAGGAATATTCAGACCCGCTGTAGAGATACATGGTTGACTTATATAGTTAGAATTGATTTAAACTCGAGAGAAGAATTTCAATATAAATTAGTGATTTCGACCGAGTACATAATTAGGAAATAAAACATGGAATTGGAGTTAATTTAATTGGTTAGGTGAAATCGTGAATCCCAACTATTTTACAATCGTTTTTAAAAACAAAACAAATTTAGCAATTTAATTCTTTAATTGATTTTTTTTTTGTTTTAGATTTCAAACATCAAATTATTTTGTTCATTAAAATAAGGTTTAGAACTAACATATTTCGATAATTAATTGCAGTCCTCGTGGGACGATAATCCGGACTCTTAGGTCCACTTTATTACTTCTCACGACCCGTACACTTGCGGGGATATCTCGCATCGCGAGATATTAGTGAACAATGGGAGATCTTCTTGTTGACTTGATGTGAGAATAAAATTCACGGGGATATTTTTAATAGATTGGGTGTTAATCTTGGGGGTATGCAAGGTTACAAGATTAGGTATTAATCTTGGGTATTAAATTCTGCATTGTATACCGGTTTTATTGTTGTGGTTATTTTACTTGCTGGAATTTGCAAGGGGGAGTGATTTAATATCATTTGGTAAGCAACGGTGTTTTCTAAAACAATGGTTTCAAGGATGTGAACTAGGGTCGAACTGGAGAAGTTCGATGGTAAAGGGGATTTCTCCCTTTGGAAACAGATAATGAAAGAAGTATTGGTGCAACAAAGTGTTGCAAAGGCATTGGAGGAACAATCCGAATGGCCAGAGGCATTATTAGCCAAACTTGATTATGTAGCTTAAATTCAAGAAGTGGTATACAGCACTTTGATTCTTCATCTCTCAGATAAAGTTCTGAGATAGGTAAACGATTCTAAAACTGCTTTAGAAATCTGGAATAAGTTAGATGAAATTTATGCTGCTAAAATTGTTCCTAATAAGATTTTTTTTCTTAGAAAGAATTTTTGGTTTCAAAATGGACCCCTCCAAAGACCTTGAAACAAATTTAAATGTGTTTACTGCAATGACTTTAGATCTAACGAACAGTGGACAGAAAATCGAAGATGATCAATTAGTTATAATTTTGGTAAATTCTCTTCCAGAATCTTTCAAAGAACTTAAAAATGTGATTAAATATGGAAGGGATACCATCACTCTTACAAATGTCACTGCTTCGATTAGGTCTAAAGCATTAGAAATCAATTTGGAGGAGAAAGCTATCCATAATGAAATGGCATATTTTGTTAAAGGTAAATTTGGTAAAAATGAGTCAAATGCTATGAATTTTAACAAGAATAAGGGTAAGAGTAAGGAATAGTGGAAGGGAAAAGGTAGTGGTAGAGATGGAGATGGAGATATGTGCTATCATTATGGTAAAACGGGACACTTTAAGAAAGATTGTTACGAGTGGCTAAGGAAGAAAGAGGGGTTGCGGGATGTAGCTCAAAGTAATACTTGACGCGATCCCAGTCGGGGAATCTCGTCGGACATGCGGAATAACAATATTTAAAACCCTAGGAAAGATCTAAATCAGATCTGACACGAAAATAACAAGAATTAAAATACTGGAAAGATAAAATTGACGATAGGACCTTGACCCAAGATTCACGACGCAATAAATTGACGATGCGGAATCAAGATCTAAGGTTTTCGAAACACCACAAGGACTTGTCAATTTCTTTGATAAGATTCTAATCGGACACGCCACAAATATTCTCGCGAATATTTGATAAGTACAACGCCACAAATATTTCCACAATATTTGATAGGTCGGATTTGTTCTTGAAGAACACAAAAGGGACTCCTCAACCTTTCAATTGGAGAAAACTCTCTCAACTATATTAATCTCAAAATCAATCTTAACCTTTTTTTACAATGAATTGAAAAAACGTATAAATAAGCAAAATAACCTAGCATCTAATTTACTCAAAATAGAATTCTAATTATACTAAAATTCTAAACTAGGAAAATAACCTAAAATAATAAAAGGAAATAAAATAATTAAAAATCCGCAAAATCTTGAATTACGGCCGTGAATATATTGATTACGGCCGTAATGAATAGTCTGTCCAGAATTTCAACTTGGTGTTACGGCTGTAAGAATGGAGGTTACGGCCGTGATCAATTTCAATTCCATTTTTACGGCCGTGAATCACTTTCTGCACAATTTCTTGATTATTTGCCTCGGCTTGATCCTTTCGCCTTCTCGGCTCGACTCCAACACGGAACTTGCTCCGTTTTGCACGTATATCATTGTCATATTGCCGATGGCTCGACTTTGCCCCTCGATGCCTGGTCCGGATCACATCATACTCCCTCTCTTGAAAAGGATTCGACCTCGAATCCATTTTTGGTCGGCTTTTCAAATTCCTCCTGCTTTCCTGGGCTCGGTGATCATTTTTATGCCTCGTGCGATCCTTTAGACTTTTGGGCTGCTCATTTTTGCCAATGAATTTATTTCCCGCTTTAAGTTCATGGCTTGACTTCGGAACCTGTAAAACAGATTTTAAAGAACTGGGGAGGGGTGTGTTAGCGTAAGTAAGTGCAAATAGACTCATTTTTGTGGTAGACTCTCCTTTCTTTTGCTTTTTGCACTCAGTCTCTCTTTTTTCTGAGGTTTGAACCTCAACCCTCTTTTCTTTACTTTTCACTCCCTCTCCTTTTTCTGAGGTCGTGGCCTCAACGCTCTTAATTTTAATTTCCACTCCCTCTCCTTTTTCTGAGGTCGTGGCCTCAACTCTCTTATTTTTCCCCTCAAACTCACTTTTTACTTTCAATTGATCTTTCAGGGCGTCAGTTGGAGATAGTGGCATTAAAGTAAACTTTTTTCCCCCTTTTACCAGACTGTATCTATTCGTATACCCATCATGTAGCACAGCCCTTTCATGTTGCCAAGGTCTCCCCAACAGTATGTGACTAATTTGCATTGGCACCACGTCACAAATTACCTCATCGGTATATCCACCAAGAGAAAAATTCACCAAGACCTGTCTCTTCACCTTAACTTCCCCCGACTCAGTCAACCATTGTAATTTATACGGCGTTGGATGTTTCGTTAAAGGTAAGCCTAATTTTTCCACCAACATTGTACTAACTACATTAGTACAACTTCCCCTGTCAATCACCAAGCTACAAACTTTTTCATTCACTAAGCATCTTGTAATACCGTTTTTCATTGTTACGTGCATCTTTAAATTTCCAAGTGACATTTATATTAATGTTATTATAAATTTTAAATTTGATAAATTTTATGTCAATGATTTGAATTATTTTGCAGTGGAAGGACTTGAAAGCCGTCTTGATCAATGTGCCAAATAGAAATTTCACATATTGTCTATGTGCAATTTTATGTGTGATTAGTAACGTTATTCATTAATCTTGTTATTTTCTATTTAATTAAGTTGGAAGTGACCTAAATTGTGTTTAGTGGCAATTGGGGAAAGTCTAGGGGAAATTGGGAAATAAATTAGAACTTATGGACTTAACTATGCACATGGACGGAAAGGAGGGACTAAATTGCAAATTTTCAAAATATAAACCTAAACCCCATTTTTCTCACTCTCACGGTCTCTCACTCTCTCACGCCCGAAGCCTCTCTCTCTCGGCTCTCCCTCTCGTCGCCTCTCCCTCGGCACTCTCTCGGTCACGCATCTCTCTCACTCTCTCACCGGCGATCTCCTCTCCCTCTCGTTGGCAGTCCGTCACCGCCACCATACCACGCCGTAAGCCACTTTCTCCCCTGCCTAACGCACAACACCCGAACCCGCAGTCACACACACTGCACACGAACGCACACACACAACACACACGTAATTGGTGTATGTATAAATGGAATTGTATGTATTTGTTGATGTATATATATGTTGAGTGTATGTATATAGGCTAAGATTTTCAAATTTTCAGATTTCAAGATATGTAGATTTCGAATTTTGAAGGTTAATTTGAGATTTGAATGATGTTTATATATATGTATGTAAAGAAGTATATAAGTGTGGGTGTATCTATATATATATATATATATATATATATATATATATATATATATATATATATATATATATATATATATATATATGAATTTTAAGATTCTTGACCTCAGTTAGTGAATAATGTATATATATGGAATTTCAGATTTACTAATTTATATGGATTAATTTCACATTTTCCAAAATTTATGAATTTGTTAATTCAATTGAAATGTTTACTGTCATTTTTGAGAATTTACATATTTCGAATAGTTAGCATGTTAATTGGAATTGTCTTTGTGAAATTCAAGTTGTGATGAAGATTCCTATTGATTTGAATTGTAAGTCGCATGAAAGTCTCAACCTCAGTTACAAGTGTTAAATATGATTTTTGAACTGAATGCAATTTTTATGTATTAATTTCAAATCTGGAAATTTTATGATGATACTGATATCTATAAATATAGATATCGAATGTATGTAAATTTCAGACTTTAAATGATCATATTATTTAATTGACTTTCTATTGGTTCAATGTCGATTTTTAAATGGAAATTTTCAAATCTAGGGATTTCAAATAATCAGGTTGTCTGAACTGAATTTTAATGTACATTTTATTATAATTGTTATTTTCAGATTTATGAGTAATTAGGACGCTAATTGTAATTGTCCATGTGACAATTAAGTTGGGATAATATTGAGTAGTTTTGACTTTGAATAATTTGATAAGTAAGATTTCGAGGTTTCTTACCCTTGAATTTAAACACTTATTTCGAATGTGATAGTATATGTGTTTGACATGATTTAAGGACACGTTTGAGTTAAATTGCGAGTCTAATGGAAAGGTTAACCTCAGTTATGAGTTTTGTTTATAATAGTGAATAGGATGATGAACGTGTTTGTTTCAAATCTAAAGTTATACCTTATTTATGAATGGATGTAATTAGGAATTTTGGTACATTGACGTCACGGGCATCCGAGACTTTTCCACTTGCAAATTCAGAAACGGTAAATTACTAAGGACTGCAAGTAAGTAAACTTCCCCCTATTTTCATAGAAGTTGAATGTAAATGTGAAAGTTATGTGTAAATGACTGTCGTGCAATTTACTTGCTTTGATGAATTGCATTTACATTATGAAAGCATATGTTATTGAGAAGAATGTTTAAGCATGCACATTATCATGTCATTGCATCATCAAGCATGCATTGACATCGAAATTTGGAAGTCAAATGTTTTAAATGAAAGAAATGTGTCAATGTGCAAGTTTGTTCAAAAGTTATGTATCCCAAGTTTTTTAAAGAATGAATGGGTGTGCTTCTAGTTCATGAAAGATGCGAGTGGGAAATGGGGCGCGGGGGACTGGCGTACCCGAATGTAATGAACCGCTTTGCGGTGGGAAAGTGAATGTTACACCGCTTCGCGGTGGGAAAGTGAATGTTAAACCGCTTTGCGGTGGAAATGCGCATGTTAATCTGGTTCCAAATAAGTAATTGCCCACTGTATTCTGATTGACTAGAAGTTATACCAAGTGAGCTCACGATGGAATGAAGTGAAGTTTTGAAATGTTAAGTGAAAGTTCGAAAAGTTTGAAAGTTCTGGAAAGTAAAGTAAATGGGGATACATACATGGAATTTTTGAAAAGCATTCATGTCATAAACATGCATTCATGCATACAGTTTACTTACTGAGCTTTAGCTCACCCCAATCCCTCCCCAACATTTCAGGTGATGAAAGTTAGGTGATCCGAGGAGAGCACTCGGCAGCTGACTCAGGCTATACCCGCATCAACTCTTTTAAAATAAAGTTAAATTAGAATTTACTTCAATTTCTAATTATTAATCCTTTAATTCACGTATTATTGAGGTTAAATTACCTCTTATTTCATTTGCTAAAGTTTATTTACTTGGAATTGTATTGTTGAGGAGTTTGGGACTTATTATAATGGTTTGGATGATGTTTGGGATGGAGTGAGTTGTGATGTGTATTTATAAATGGTTTTGATGCTCCTCTACAGGTTGGCTATGTCCAATTTATAGAGGAGACTCTGCCGAAATTTCGCTAAAATTTTATAATAGATAAAGAACATTTTTGTCGTGTAAACGATTTAATTCCGCAATTAATGTGAATGGAAGTTAACATGCCTAGGTTTTAGGTTTTGAAACTTGGGGTGTTACATTTTTGGTATCAGAGCTAAGAGTTTTAAAAGCGATTCTGTAGACTTTTAAAATTTATTTGAAAATGGTTCGGGTACTGAGTCACGCCTCAAGTGCTTCTCCCTCGATCATCTGGTAAGTTAAATTTTGTTTAAATTATGAAATGTTATTTGATGTTCCAATTATTGTAAATTCTTGCATGCTAATGTGTAATGTCGGAAAGTGAAAGGTTAAGAATGTCCTCAGTGAATATAATGAGTATATCTTCGTTATGTAAATGAGGAAGTGAGAAAGTAATGGTTATTAAAAATTTGGGTGCCGTTTATTAGATCTTTTCGTGAAATAAGAAATGGATATGAATGGTATATCGGCACGAGAGTATACAATGTCCAAACGAGAAGTTGAGAAGTCATCGAACTTAGTATTAAGCACTTATCATATTTGATCTCGGGTCTACCCACTCATTTGATAGTCCAACAGTTATAGGAAAATCGATTTACCCATCTCAGTAGCTGGAGACCAAGTCTATATTGTCAACGCCATTTGAAGAATTGTCGAACTAAAGTTATGTGTTGAGAAATGTCCCAATCATGGTGAATGGGAAGGAGTAGATGATGGATTTCATAACACTGAATACCCACAAACTTGATGTTATACTAGGAATGGAATGATTATTACGGTATAAGGTTTCAATCACTGGATACGTTAAGGTGGTATTTAAACCTCCAAATGAAACCCTTTTCACTTTGTTGAAGTAAAGGTGAAACTTTCTATTTCGATATTATCAGTGATGAAGGCTAGTCAATTGATGAATAAGAGTTATTAAGCCTACTTGGTTGCAATAATTGAAGTGTCTAAGGTGAATACTTCTCTCGAACAAATTTCAGTTATTCGAGAATGACTAAAGATTTCTCAGAAAATCTTTGTGATTTACCGCCTAAAAGAGAAATTGAATTCGTCATCGATTAAGTGCGCAACTCTAGTATCCAAGGTATAATATCGGATGACTCCTTCGTAACTTAAAAGAGCTCAAAGTCCAACTATAGAATCTCATGGACAAAGGTTTTGTTCGACCTAGCTTTTTTGCCATGGGGTGCTCAGGAGCTATACATGAAGAAGAAAGATGGTTTTATGAGACTTTGCATAATTGAAGTTAGACATGGCAAGACCAGTTTTATGAAGTTGTGAAGAGATGTTGAGATTAGAAGTGATATGATTTTATTGAGATTTTTATGAGAACTAGGATATGAAATTAGAGGTTTAAAGATTTGGTTCTTAGTTATTGGGAATTAAGGAATGGATATTGTGTTTGAGTAAGTGAATTATTCCTCTATTTTGAGAGAAATTTATAATGTTGTTTGGTCTTGTAACTAAGAAATTTTGGGATTATGATTTGTGTCATATATTTATAAGTATGACTAATGGGTGGTCATTTGAGCCAATTAATGTATCAAAGGAAGTGAGATATTGATATTGGAAACTACAATTTGAAATTGTTATGTTGAGGAATTAAGAATTGATTTTTCTGGGATATCAAGGTATACATGAAGTTATGTGATGATTTGATCCATACATTGGGAAATGATAAGTTATATTTTGAAAAGATGAGTGAAGACAAGTATTATGGCGTTATTGGGAAGAATCTTAATTATTCTTGGGAACGGATTGATCACTAGTAAGGAATGATCACTTGTATTGGAGAATATTATAAATTATAAGGATATGAGATAATACTGTTGATTTATTTTGGAATTTGATTGGGAAGATATGTTAAAGATAAGCTCATGATATTATGTTGATTTGTGAATAATATGTTATTGGATATACTACATAGAGAGAATATTCTGGTAATTTCTATCGTTTTAATTATTTTGGTGATATTTGGTGATAAAGAAGTTTTAGAGATGACAAATTATTATGGTTTGGTATGTTTTTAAAGAAATAGTAAAGATTTATTGAAATTTGGAGAGAATTTTCCATGGGCTTACAGAGATTAGTGAAGAGACGTGATGTCATTTGGGTTATTGAATAATGACTTGAGTGATCAGCAAATATTCTTTATACAGAGTTTAGAGGCTATGTTGAGAGCTTGCATTTTAGACCTTTGTGATGTTAGGAAAACCATTTACCGTCTGTTGATTTACATGTAATATGATTATTGGGATTAGTCAGTTATCATGAATGGGAGATATTGAAAATATTTTATGGTGAGATGTCTTAAAGGAGTAACCATTTATTCAAAGTGAGAAATTAGGGACATGCGATTGAATGTTTGGGATTATGTGAGATAATGATTGTCATAAGGTCCATTGTATATAAAAGGTATAATAGATGATTGTAAGGAATAATGTGACGTTGAGAACTGAAGGTGATAATGTATTGAAATTATGAAATAAATTGACCATCCATGAATAAGTTATGTTGTATTTGGTTCTAAGTGGAAATTCAAAGAATGATGAATCTCAGTCATGGAAAATGAATCAGGATTTCCTCATAATGTGAATGATTCACTGATGTACATTAAGTTTTCAATATTGATGAAAGAAACTTTATCAGGTCCTAGATTTGTACAAGTATTGCAGAAGTAATGCATCTGATAGGAGGAAGGTTTATGATAGTACATACCATGAAATTGTGGAGATTATTATTGATGGTATCTTGATTCAAAAATAAGAAATGAAATTTTAGGCAATTGTCCTTGTGGATAGGATTTGTGGAAAATGAGAATAAGACTTCACAATGATTAATTATTATAGAGTAGTGTGCAGAAAGGGTGACAATGGCAGAATCTAAGATTATTGAGTTTGAGAGATTGATATAAAGTCTTAGTGAGTATATTGACGTAAAAGGTTCGTGTGAAGGATATGATGGTTATTATGTTGTAATCTTGGAGAGATTGATATGATTATTTGAGGTCAGTTGTGTGACTCTTACTTATAATGGAATTGTATCTTTGGGTTAAGTAAACTTGATGAGGAATCCTATACGAATCACAAAAGTCTTATTCATTGGTGATAGGTTAATGATTTATTTATAAAATACTTGGTTAGAGTATTGTTGTTATGATGATTTTGAAAGCATGAATTCTTAAATTAGTACCTTGGCTTTAGTTTTAAGATGAGTGTATGATGCTGAATACTTGATTACAATATGTAAGTATGGGTTACAGGATTTAAGTTAATCCTTCGATTTTAAAAGAAATGTCAGCATGTTCAGAAAGGATTTCGTTTGTAAATCTTTCCAGAAAGATTCTGTCAAAGTTGTAGTATTCCTACTATATATTTTGGTATGGACGTCGAGTTTCACAAATTCTGGTTTATGAAGTCTTATTTTGGTCAATTTTCTTGATTTTAGTTTTAAGAATGTGATCAATCAATATATATATTAAGATTGAGACGTTAGAATAGACTCTATGAAAGGCTGGAAATAGAAAGTTAGTGAATGGATTCATAAGTGGGATGATGTCAGTTGATGGTCTCTTACAACAATAACTATCAAACTTCGATCCATATTGAGTACTATACGATAGGAAATGTAGATTGTCAGTTCATTGGGATGAAGTAGGAGAAAGAAAGTTATTGGGTCCATAAATAGTACAACAAACAGCAAAAGTTGTTGAAAAGATTCGTCAGCAGATGAAAACTGCTAAGAGTGGACAGAAGAGCTATGCGGACAGAAGAAGGAAACTTTTGGAAATTACTATAGGTGATATGACTTTTGGTAGCTTCTAGGAAAGGAGTTATGAGACTTGGGAAGAAAGGGAAGTTAAGTTCGCGTTTTGTTGGCCCTTTAAGATACTTGAAAGGGTGGATAACCTAGCTTATTGGGTTGCATTGCCACCAGCACTGTCAGGGTTACACAATGTTTTTCATGCATCAATGTTGAGGAAGTATATTTCGGGTTCCTCCCATAGTCTCAGTTATGAGTCATTATATCTTTGTGAGGGTCTGACTTATGAGGAGTCACTTGTGAAAAATCCTAATGGAAGTAAATGAGGAACTTAGAAGAAAGAAGATTTCGTTAGTTAAGGTTCTTTGGAGGAATCATGCAGTAGAAGAGGCTACTTGGGAATGCAAAGATGAGATGCGTGCCAAGTATTCACAACTTTTTGGTAAATTTTAATTTCGAGGACGAAATTTCTTTTAGGGGTAAGGAATTGTAATACCGTTTTTCATTGTTACGTGCATCTTTAAATTTCCACGTGACATTTATATTAATGTTATTATAAATTTTAAATTTGATAAATTTTATGTCAATGATTTGAATTATTTTGCAGTGGAAGGACTTGGACGCCGTCTTGATCAATGTGCCAAATAGAAATTTCACATATTGTCTATGTGCAATTTTATGTGTGATTAGTAACGTTATTCATTAATCTTGTTATTTTCTATTTAATTAAGTCGGAAGTGACCTAAATTGTGTTTAGTGGCAATTGGGGAAAGTCTAGGGGCAATTGGGAAATAAATTAGAACTTATGGACTTAACTATGCACATGGACGGAAAGGAGGGACTAAATTGCAAATTTTCAAAATATAAACCTAAACCCCATTTTTCTCACTCTCACGGTCTCTCACTCTCTCACGCCCGAAGCCTCTCTCTCTCGGCTCTCCCTCTCGTCGCCTCTCCCTCGGCACTCTCTCGGTCACGCATCTCTCTCACTCTCTCACCGGCGATCTCCTCTCCCTCTCGTTGGCAGTCCGTCACCGCCACCATACCACGCCGTAAGCCACTTTCTCCCCTGCCTAACGCACAACACCCGAACCCGCAGTCACACACACTGCACACGAACGCACACACACAACACACACGTAATTGGTGTATGTATATATGGAATTGTATGTATTTGTTGATGTATATATATGTTGAGTGTATGTATATAGGCTAAGATTTTCAAATTTTCAGATTTCAAGATATGTAGATTTCGAATTTTGAAGGTTAATTTGAGATTTGAATGATGTTTATATATATGTATGTAAAGAAGTATATAAGTGTGGGTGTATCTATATATATATATATATATATATATATATATATATATATATATATATATGAATTTTAAGATTCTTGACCTCAGTTAGTGAATAATGTATATATATGGAATTTCAGATTTACTAATTTATATGGATTAATTTCACATTTTCCAAAATTTATGAATTTGTTAATTCAATTGAAATGTTTACTGTCATTTTTGAGAATTTACATATTTCGAATAGTTAGCATGTTAATTGGAATTGTCTTTGTGAAATTCAAGTTGTGATGAAGATTCCTATTGATTTGAATTGTAAGTCGCATGAAAGTCTCAACCTCAGTTACAAGTGTTAAATATGATTTTTGAACTGAATGCAATTTTTATGTATTAATTTCAAATCTGGAAATTTTATGATGATACTGATATCTATAAATATAGATATCGAATGTATGTAAATTTCAGACTTTAAATGATCATATTATTTAATTGACTTTCTATTGGTTCAATGTCGATTTTTAAATGGAAATTTTCAAATCTAGGGATTTCAAATAATCAGGTTGTCTGAACTGAATTTTAATGTACATTTTATTATAATTGTTATTTTCAGATTTATGAGTAATTAGGACGCTAATTGTAATTGTCCATGTGACAATTAAGTTGGGATAATATTGAGTAGTTTTGACTTTGAATAATTTGATAAGTAAGATTTCGAGGTTTCTTACCCTTGAATTTAAACACTTATTTCGAATGTGATAGTATATGTGTTTGACATGATTTAAGGACACGTTTGAGTTAAATTGCGAGTCTAATGGAAAGGTTAACCTCAGTTATGAGTTTTGTTTATAATAGTGAATAGGATGATGAACGTGTTTGTTTCAAATCTAAAGTTATACCTTATTTATGAATGGATGTAATTAGGAATTTTGGTACATTGACGTCACGGGCATCCGAGACTTTTCCACTTGCAAATTCAGAAACGGTAAATTACTAAGGACTGCAAGTAAGTAAACTTCCCCCTATTTTCATAGAAGTTGAATGTAAATGTGAAAGTTATGTGTAAATGACTGTCGTGCAATTTACTTGCTTTGATGAATTGCATTTACATTATGAAAGCATATGTTATTGAGAAGAATGTTTAAGCATGCACATTATCATGTCATTGCATCATCAAGCATGCATTGACATCGAAATTTGGAAGTCAAATGTTTTAAATGAAAGAAATGTGTCAATGTGCAAGTTTGTTCAAAAGTTATGTATCCCAAGTTTTTTAAAGAATGAATGGGTGTGCTTCTAGTTCATGAAAGATGCGAGTGGGAAATGGGGCGCGGGGGACTGGCGTACCCGAATGTAATGAACCGCTTTGCGGTGGGAAAGTGAATGTTACACCGCTTCGCGGTGTGAAAGTGAATGTTAAACCGCTTTGCGGTGGAAATGCACATGTTAATCTGGTTCCAAATAAGTAATTGCCCACTGTATTCTGATTGACTAGAAGTTATACCAAGTGAGCTCACGATGGAATGAAGTGAAGTTTTGAAATGTTAAGTGAAAGTTCGAAAAGTTTGAAAGTTCTGGAAAGTAAAGTAAATGGGGATACATACATGGAATTTTTGAAAAGCATTCATGTCATAAACATGCATTCATGCATACAGTTTACTTACTGAGCTTTAGCTCACCCCAATCCCTCCCCAACATTTCAGGTGATGAAAGTTAGGTGATCCGAGGAGAGCACTCGGCAGCTGACTCAGGCTATACCCGCATCAACTCTTTTAAAATAAAGTTAAATTAGAATTTACTTCAATTTCTAATTATTAATCCTTTAATTCACGTATTATTGAGGTTAAATTACCTCTTATTTCATTTGCTAAAGTTTATTTACTTGGAATTGTATTGTTGAGGAGTTTGGGACTTATTATAATGGTTTGGATGATGTTTGGGATGGAGTGAGTTGTGATGTGTATTTATAAATGGTTTTGATGCTCCTCTACAGGTTGGCTATGTCCAATTTATAGAGGAGACTCTGCCGAAATTTCGCTAAAATTTTATAATAGATAAAGAACATTTTTGTCGTGTAAACGATTTAATTCCGCAATTAATGTGAATGGAAGTTAACATGCCTAAGTTTTAGGTTTTGAAACTTGGGGTGTTACATTTTTGGTATCAGAGCTAAGAGTTTTAAAAGCGATTCTGTAGACTTTTAAAATTTATTTGAAAATGGTTCGGGTACTGAGTCACGCCTCAAGTGCTTCTCCCTCGATCATCTGGTAAGTTAAATTTTGTTTAAATTATGAAATGTTATTTGATGTTCCAATTATTGTAAATTCTTGCATGCTAATGTGTAATGTCGGAAAGTGAAAGGTTAAGAATGTCCTCAGTGAATATAATGAGTATATCTTCGTTATGTAAATGAGGAAGTGAGAAAGTAATGGTTATTAAAAATTTGGGTGCCGTTTATTAGATCTTTTCGTGAAATAAGAAATGGATATGAATGGTATATCGGCACGAGAGTATACAATGTCCAAACGAGAAGTTGAGAAGTCATCGAACTTAGTATTAAGCACTTATCATATTTGATCTCGGGTCTACCCACTCATTTGATAGTCCAACAGTTATAGGAAAATCGATTTACCCATCTCAGTAGCTGGAGACCAAGTCTATATTGTCAACGCCATTTGAAGAATTGTCGAACTAAAGTTATGTGTTGAGAAATGTCCCAATCATGGTGAATGGGAAGGAGTAGATGATGGATTTCATAACACTGAATACCCACAAACTTGATGTTATACTAGGAATGGAATGATTATTACGGTATAAGGTTTCAATCACTGGATACGTTAAGGTGGTATTTAAACCTCCAAATGAAACCCTTTTCACTTTGTTGAAGTAAAGGTGAAACTTTCTATTTCGATATTATCAGTGATGAAGGCTAGTCAATTGATGAATAAGAGTTATTAAGCCTACTTGGTTGCAATAATTGAAGTGTCTAAGGTGAATACTTCTCTCGAACAAATTTCAGTTATTCGAGAATGACTAAAGATTTCTCAGAAAATCTTTGTGATTTACCGCCTAAAAGAGAAATTGAATTCGTCATCGATTAAGTGCGCAACTCTAGTATCCAAGGTATAATATCGGATGACTCCTTCGTAACTTAAAAGAGCTCAAAGTCCAACTATAGAATCTCATGGACAAAGGTTTTGTTCGACCTAGCTTTTTTGCCATGGGGTGCTCAGGAGCTATACATGAAGAAGAAAGATGGTTTTATGAGACTTTGCATAATTGAAGTTAGACATGGCAAGACCAGTTTTATGAAGTTGTGAAGAGATGTTGAGATTAGAAGTGATATGATTTTATTGAGATTTTTATGAGAACTAGGATATGAAATTAGAGGTTTAAAGATTTGGTTCTTAGTTATTGGGAATTAAGGAATGGATATTGTGTTTGAGTAAGTGAATTATTCCTCTATTTTGAGAGAAATTTATAATGTTGTTTGGTCTTGTAACTAAGAAATTTTGGGATTATGATTTGTGTCATATATTTATAAGTATGACTAATGGGTGGTCATTTGAGCCAATTAATGTATCAAAGGAAGTGAGATATTGATATTGGAAACTACAATTTGAAATTGTTATGTTGAGGAATTAAGAATTGATTTTTCTGGGATATCAAGGTATACATGAAGTTATGTGATGATTTGATCCATACATTGGGAAATGATAAGTTATATTTTGAAAAGATGAGTGAAGACAAGTATTATGGCGTTATTGGGAAGAATCTTAATTATTCTTGGGAACGGATTGATCACTAGTAAGGAATGATCACTTGTATTGGAGAATATTATAAATTATAAGGATATGAGATAATACTGTTGATTTATTTTGGAATTTGATTGGGAAGATATGTTAAAGATAAGCTCATGATATTATGTTGATTTGTGAATAATATGTTATTGGATATACTACATAGAGAGAATATTCTGGTAATTTCTATCGTTTTAATTATTTTGGTGATATTTGGTGATAAAGAAGTTTTAGAGATGACAAATTATTATGGTTTGGTATGTTTTTAAAGAAATAGTAAAGATTTATTGAAATTTGGAGAGAATTTTCCATGGGCTTACAGAGATTAGTGAAGAGACGTGATGTCATTTGGGTTATTGAATAATGACTTGAGTGATCAGCAAATATTCTTTATACAGAGTTTAGAGGCTATGTTGAGAGCTTGCATTTTAGACCTTTGTGATGTTAGGAAAACCATTTACCGTCTGTTGATTTACATGTAATATGATTATTGGGATTAGTCAGTTATCATGAATGGGAGATATTGAAAATATTTTATGGTGAGATGTCTTAAAGGAGTAACCATTTATTCAAAGTGAGAAATTAGGGACATGCGATTGAATGTTTGGGATTATGTGAGATAATGATTGTCATAAGGTCCATTGTATATAAAAGGTATAATAGATGATTGTAAGGAATAATGTGACGTTGAGAACTGAAGGTGATAATGTATTGAAATTATGAAATAAATTGACCATCCATGAATAAGTTATGTTGTATTTGGTTCTAAGTGGAAATTCAAAGAATGATGAATCTCAGTCATGGAAAATGAATCAGGATTTCCTCATAATGTGAATGATTCACTGATGTACATTAAGTTTTCAATATTGATGAAAGAAACTTTATCAGGTCCTAGATTTGTACAAGTATTGCAGAAGTAATGCATCTGATAGGAGGAAGGTTTATGATAGTACATACCATGAAATTGTGGAGATTATTATTGATGGTATCTTGATTCAAAAATAAGAAATGAAATTTTAGGCAATTGTCCTTGTGGATAGGATTTGTGGAAAATGAGAATAAGACTTCACAATGATTAATTATTATAGAGTAGTGTGCAGAAAGGGTGACAATGGCAGAATCTAAGATTATTGAGTTTGAGAGATTGATATAAAGTCTTAGTGAGTATATTGACGTAAAAGGTTCGTGTGAAGGATATGATGGTTATTATGTTGTAATCTTGGAGAGATTGATATGATTATTTGAGGTCAGTTGTGTGACTCTTACTTATAATGGAATTGTATCTTTGGGTTAAGTAAACTTGATGAGGAATCCTATACGAATCACAAAAGTCTTATTCATTGGTGATAGGTTAATGATTTATTTATAAAATACTTGGTTAGAGTATTGTTGTTATGATGATTTTGAAAGCATGAATTCTTAAATTAGTACCTTGGCTTTAGTTTTAAGATGAGTGTATGATGCTGAATACTTGATTACAATATGTAAGTATGGGTTACAGGATTTAAGTTAATCCTTCGATTTTAAAAGAAATGTCAGCATGTTCAGAAAGGATTTCGTTTGTAAATCTTTCCAGAAAGATTCTGTCAAAGTTGTAGTATTCCTACTATATATTTTGGTATGGACGTCGAGTTTCACAAATTCTGGTTTATGAAGTCTTATTTTGGTCAATTTTCTTGATTTTAGTTTTAAGAATGTGATCAATCAATATATATATTAAGATTGAGACGTTAGAATAGACTCTATGAAAGGCTGGAAATAGAAAGTTAGTGAATGGATTCATAAGTGGGATGATGTCAGTTGATGGTCTCTTACAACAATAACTATCAAACTTCGATCCATATTGAGTACTATACGATAGGAAATGTAGATTGTCAGTTCATTGGGATGAAGTAGGAGAAAGAAAGTTATTGGGTCCATAAATAGTACAACAAACAGCAAAAGTTGTTGAAAAGATTCGTCAGCAGATGAAAACTGCTAAGAGTGGACAGAAGAGCTATGCGGACAGAAGAAGGAAACTTTTGGAAATTACTATAGGTGATATGACTTTTGGTAGCTTCTAGGAAAGGAGTTATGAGACTTGGGAAGAAAGGGAAGTTAAGTTCGCGTTTTGTTGGCCCTTTAAGATACTTGAAAGGGTGGATAACCTAGCTTATTGGGTTGCATTGCCACCAGCACTGTCAGGGTTACACAATGTTTTTCATGCATCAATGTTGAGGAAGTATATTTCGGGTTCCTCCCATAGTCTCAGTTATGAGTCATTATATCTTTGTGAGGGTCTGACTTATGAGGAGTCACTTGTGAAAAATCCTAATGGAAGTAAATGAGGAACTTAGAAGAAAGAAGATTTCGTTAGTTAAGGTTCTTTGGAGGAATCATGCAGTAGAAGAGGCTACTTGGGAATGCAAAGATGAGATGCGTGCCAAGTATTCACAACTTTTTGGTAAATTTTAATTTCGAGGACGAAATTTCTTTTAGGGGTAAGGAATTGTAATACCGTTTTTCATTGTTACGTGCATCTTTAAATTTCCACGTGACATTTATATTAATGTTATTATAAATTTTAAATTTGATAAATTTTATGTCAATGATTTGAATTATTTTGCAGTGGAAGGACTTGGACGCCGTCTTGATCAATGTGCCAAATAGAAATTTCACATATTGTCTATGTGCAATTTTATGTGTGATTAGTAACGTTATTCATTAATCTTGTTATTTTCTATTTAATTAAGTCGGAAGTGACCTAAATTGTGTTTAGTGGCAATTGGGGAAAGTCTAGGGGCAATTGGGAAATAAATTAGAACTTATGGACTTAACTATGCACATGGACGGAAAGGAGGGACTAAATTGCAAATTTTCAAAATATAAACCTAAACCCCATTTTTCTCACTCTCACGGTCTCTCACTCTCTCACGCCCGAAGCCTCTCTCTCTCGGCTCTCCCTCTCGTCGCCTCTCCCTCGGCACTCTCTCGGTCACGCATCTCTCTCACTCTCTCACCGGCGATCTCCTCTCCCTCTCGTTGGCAGTCCGTCACCGCCACCATACCACGCCGTAAGCCACTTTCTCCCCTGCCTAACGCACAACACCCGAACCCGCAGTCACACACACTGCACACGAACGCACACACACAACACACACGTAATTGGTGTATGTATATATGGAATTGTATGTATTTGTTGATGTATATATATGTTGAGTGTATGTATATAGGCTAAGATTTTCAAATTTTCAGATTTCAAGATATGTAGATTTCGAATTTTGAAGGTTAATTTGAGATTTGAATGATGTTTATATATATGTATGTAAAGAAGTATATAAGTGTGGGTGTATCTATATATATATATATATATATATATATGAATTTTAAGATTCTTGACCTCAGTTAGTGAATAATGTATATATATGGAATTTCAGATTTACTAATTTATATGGATTAATTTCACATTTTCCAAAATTTATGAATTTGTTAATTCAATTGAAATGTTTACTGTCATTTTTGAGAATTTACATATTTCGAATAGTTAGCATGTTAATTGGAATTGTCTTTGTGAAATTCAAGTTGTGATGAAGATTCCTATTGATTTGAATTGTAAGTCGCATGAAAGTCTCAACCTCAGTTACAAGTGTTAAATATGATTTTTGAACTGAATGCAATTTTTATGTATTAATTTCAAATCTGGAAATTTTATGATGATACTGATATCTATAAATATAGATATCGAATGTATGTAAATTTCAGACTTTAAATGATCATATTATTTAATTGACTTTCTATTGGTTCAATGTCGATTTTTAAATGGAAATTTTCAAATCTAGGGATTTCAAATAATCAGGTTGTCTGAACTGAATTTTAATGTACATTTTATTATAATTGTTATTTTCAGATTTATGAGTAATTAGGACGCTAATTGTAATTGTCCATGTGACAATTAAGTTGGGATAATATTGAGTAGTTTTGACTTTGAATAATTTGATAAGTAAGATTTCGAGGTTTCTTACCCTTGAATTTAAACACTTATTTCGAATGTGATAGTATATGTGTTTGACATGATTTAAGGACACGTTTGAGTTAAATTGCGAGTCTAATGGAAAGGTTAACCTCAGTTATGAGTTTTGTTTATAATAGTGAATAGGATGATGAACGTGTTTGTTTCAAATCTAAAGTTATACCTTATTTATGAATGGATGTAATTAGGAATTTTGGTACATTGACGTCACGGGCATCCGAGACTTTTCCACTTGCAAATTCAGAAACGGTAAATTACTAAGGACTGCAAGTAAGTAAACTTCCCCCTATTTTCATAGAAGTTGAATGTAAATGTGAAAGTTATGTGTAAATGACTGTCGTGCAATTTACTTGCTTTGATGAATTGCATTTACATTATGAAAGCATATGTTATTGAGAAGAATGTTTAAGCATGCACATTATCATGTCATTGCATCATCACGCATGCATTGACATCGAAATTTGGAAGTCAAATGTTTTAAATGAAAGAAATGTGTCAATGTGCAAGTTTGTTCAAAAGTTATGTATCCCAAGTTTTTTTAAAGAATGAATGGGTGTGCTTCTAGTTCATGAAAGATGCGAGTGGGAAATGGGGCGCGGGGGACCGGCGTACCCGAATGTAATGAACCGCTTTGCGGTGGGAAAGTGAATGTTACACCGCTTTGCGGTGGGAAAGTGAATGTTAAACCGCTTTGCGGTGGAAATGCGCATGTTAATCTGGTTCCAAATAAGTAAATTCCCACTGTATTCTGATTGACTAGAAGTTACACCAAGTGAGCTCACGATGGAATGAAGTGAAGTTTTGAAATGTTAAGTGAAAGTTCGAAAAGTTTGAAAGTTCTGGAAAGTAAAGTAAATGGGGATACATACATGGAATTTTTGAAAAGCATTCATGTCATAAACATGCATTCATGCATACAGTTTACTTACTGAGCTTTAGCTCACCCCAATCCCTCCCCAACATTTCAGGTGATGAAAGTTAGGTGATCCGAGGAGAGCACTCGGCAGCTGACTCAGGCTATACCCGCATCAACTCTTTTAAAATAAAGTTAAATTAGAATTTACTTCAATTTCTAATTATTAATCCTTTAATTCACGTATTATTGAGGTTAAATTACCTCTTATTTCATTTGCTAAAGTTTATTTACTTGGAATTGTATTGTTGAGGAGTTTGGGACTTATTATAATGGTTTGGATGATGTTTGGGATGGAGTGAGTTGTGATGTGTATTTATAAATGGTTTTGATGCTCCTCTACAGGTTGGCTATGTCCAATTTATAGAGGAAACTCTGCCGAAATTTCGCTAAAATTTTATAATAGATAAAGAACATTTTTGTCGTGTAAACGATTTAATTCCGCAATTAATGTGAATGGAAGTTAACATGCCTAGGTTTTAGGTTTTGAAACTTGGGGTGTTACACATCTAGTGCGAAAAATATTATCCTTCTGCTCATCCACATTACCCACAACATCCATCTTACGTCTAATGCTAAGAGCACGCCTATCAATAATTGACTCATCCACCACAACACTTTTAGCCCCTTCACTATCACACCTAACCTTTTTAAGTGGACAATCAAGTGCAATGTGACCCCGTTCCAAACATTTAAAGCACTTAACATTTTTACCCTTGAGAGGCTTGGAATCAGAATTATTTTTACCTTTGGTTGTCGGTTCCTCCCTCCTTTTATGAACATGATTACTACTCTCCCGTTTTGATGTCTCTTTATACTTCAATGGCTTTTCATCACCCCCATCTCCACCTCTAGAATTGGCTTCACGCCCCTTATGCCTCCTAGCCCTAGAATCCGCCTGATGTTGCTCCTTTTCCCATTGAGCAAGTTCTGCTTCCCTTCTTTCCATCCTAGCCATCAATCTCTCAAATTTTACCTTCATGGCCTCCATCTGTTTAAAATTCTTGTAGTCACCTGTTGATGGAGATTTTTCCCTGCGAGACATGGTTAGCTTTCAAAGACAACAAAAATTCCTCTCGTGTTTATTTTCACTCGTGTATCACACTTAATCCCTTCAAATTTCACCCAAGAACAAACCAAGGATCAACAATCAAGGAATTTATGGAAGATACGAAAGGTAAAAAAAATTAGAAAAAAATTCTCGGAAAATTTCGAATTTTTTTTTTTTTTGTTAATCTGCCAGAGAATTAAACTACGAGTATGGCAGAAAAAACGGAACTGAATTTGGACGAAAAACGAAGAAGAAAAACACTTTTGAATTTCTGGGACTGACTCTTATGGATCAAACTGGAAAAATTTATGACTGACACGAAGAACGCGAAGAACACGAAAAATCAAGAAACGCAAGAATCTGAAATAGATCCAAGCTCTGATACCAGATGACGCGATCCCAGTCGGGGAATCTCGTCGGACACGCGGAATAACAATATTTAAAACCCTAGGAAAGATCTAAATCAGATCTGACACGAAAATAACAAGAATTAAAATACTGGAAAGATAAAATTGACGATAGGACCTTGACCCAAGATTCACGACGCAATAAATTGACGATGCGGAATCGAGATCCAAGGTTTTCGAAACACCACAAGGACTTGTCAATTTCCTTGATAAGATTCTAATCGGACACGCCACAAATATTCTCGCGAATATTTGATAAGTACAACGCCACAAATATTTCCACAATATTTGATAGGTCGGATTTGTTCTTGAAGAACACAAAAGGGACTCCTCAACCTTTCAATTGGAGAAAACTCTCTCAACTATATTAATCTCAAAATCAATCTTAACCTTTTTTTACAATGAATTGAAAAAGTGTATAAATAAGCAAAATAACCTAGCATCTAATTTACTCAAAATAGAATTCTGATTATACTAAAATTCTAAACTAGGAAAATAACCTAAAATAATAAAAGGAAATAAAATAATTAAAAATCCGCAAAATCTGGAAAATCTTGAATTACGGCCGTGAATATATTGATTACGGCCGTAATGAATAGTCTGTCCAGAATTTCAACTTGGTGTTACGGCCGTAAGAATGGAGGTTACGGCCGTGATCAATTTCAATTCCATTTTTACGGCCGTGAGGAATATCTTTACGACCGTGAATCACTTTCTGCACAATTTCTTGATTATTTGTCTCGGCTTGATCCTTTCGCCTTCTCGGCTCGACTCCAACACGGAACTTGCTCCGTTTTGCACGTAGATCATTGTCATATTGCCGATGGCTCGACTTTGCCCCTCGATGCCTGGTCCGGATCACATCAATACTACTTTTGGAACTTTTGGGAATGATGATGATCAATTGAGGGTGTTAAATGTGACATTAGATGAGCGGAATCAAGAGTGGATTCTCTACTCGAGGTGTTCCTATCATATGACCTCCCATAAGGCTTGGTTTAAGACCTCCAGGGAGATAGATGGGGAGAATATGTATTTAGGGAATGGTGAGACTTGTACTGCGATGGGAATAGGTGAAGTTGTGGTCAAGATGTATAATGGGGTTGTTAGAGTTCTAACTGGGGTGAGACATATACCTGCTTTATCCAAAAATCTTATTTCTTTGAACACATTGCATATGTCTGGTTTTCATTATGAAACAAAGAATGATACTATGTTAGTATGTAAAGGTAATGACTTTGTGATTAAAGAATATTGAGAAATAGACTTTATTACATGATTGGCACAATGGTAGTACAAGATCATTCATGCTCACACATAATTCAAAAGGATAACAATTGAGGAACAAAATGTTAGTCCATGAAGGAAATAAATTTCCTTATATTTCTGTTGTTACTAACAATGTTGCAGGTTTAGATCCAAATTTATTTGAAAATGATTTTTTGGAGGGTAAGAAGTTTGAAATAAACTCAAGTGACCAAGGAACAAGTGGTCAAAGATGTGGAGTTCAAAATCAGTTACAAAATAGTGATTTTGAATCAGTTGTTGAGGAAATTCAGCAAGAAAATGATAGCAAAGTTGATGTGAACCCCTTCGGTGCGTTGACCGAAAATTCTCACAACAATTTTAATACCAACCCAAGAAAGCTAAAGTGGTAAATAAATGGATAAACACCTTAACCCAAGTTTAAATCTAACCCAAAATTCAAGGATTAAACTAACCCTAGCCCAATGGAGAGAATTAAACAAATTCCAAGGTGGCGGAAAATAAACAACAACACAAGAATAATAATACTCAAGATAAAGTTGATTAAATTCCAAGAAGATACAAGATCAAAGAGGTTTAACCTTACCTCAAGAAGGGGGACTTCAAGCCCTAGCTCTCAAGAGCTCTCTAATGAACAAACCAAGTTAAGTTACAAAATGAAGAGAAATGAGAATATAATGTACAAAATGGGAAAAATGTGCAATTTCGGTATTTACAAGAAAAACCCCGTTTTTGTTGAAATTGCAAGAAAAACCCCGTTTTGTCATTTCGGAGGACTTTCGGTCGATCGAAACTTATCTTTCGGTCGACCGAACTTATTTCGGTCGACCACCTGGTCGACCGAAATGGTAGTTTCGGTCGTTCATTTGTCAGCCGAACCTGCCTGCAGCAATGCCTCCAAAAACTCTGCAGACTTTCGGTCGACCGAAATTAGTTTCGGTCGACCGAAATTGGTTGTTTCCAATTTCGTCTTCCTTTTTACTCCAACTTGATTCTCGACTTGTTTTTCTTGATTTATTCACATTGTTTAGCCTCGAATCTTGAACCTCTTCAACTTCGGATCTCGTCATGGGTCCCACGGGCACGTGCATCGAGGTTTGACTTTCCCGATTCTCATCATCCCCTCCCTCTTGAAAAGGATTCGACCTCGAATCTTGCTTGAATGCACTATCGTGAAACTCCTTGAACTTTGATCTTGCAACATTGTGGATCACAGGTTCATGCGTTGAAGTTAGACCTTCCCGATTCTCATCATCTCCTCCATCTCGAAAGAGATTCGACCTCGAATCGGCACCTACAATAAAAATAGAAAATTCAGACACAATAAATGTAACTGAAATTTCAGACTCACCGTGTAAAATCAATTTGTAGGCGTTGCGAAGAACTTGAGAGGTGCCAACATTGCAGGGTAGCATTTTGGATTTTATTCGATTGGGAACCCGTTCTCTCCTTGAAAAGAACCATTTCCAACCACCCGGATCAAATACGAATCGCCTCCTACCATGGTTGGCATGGGAAATACATTGTATTCCAATTCCCCTGAATGGAAGCTCGAGCCTCCTGTAAAGGGGCTTAACCAAAGGTGCATTCTCGTGCCCACCTAAACCAACTCTTTCCTCGATAAACATGTGCATAAAGTTCAACGGAGTTAATAGGTTAAAGTCACAAGCAATTTTAAGTGGAGAAAACTTGCTATTATGATGAGCAATTAAATCGCAAGCAAATTTAACAACCACAAAATTAGCACCAACTTCGTGCAAATGCACGACCTCCTGAAAGACAAGATTAGCTAGGTTGATGACCTTGTTGGTTACATGGCATGCAATCAATCGTGACATTTTAATTTTTCTACCAACAATCACAAAAATAGCTTCATCTTCTTTCTTTATTCCAAGTAAACCCACTATAAAATTCATAGAAGTAGTACTCCCAGGTTTACTTATGATGGGCAAATATGCATGATATTCTTGGGGGAAAAACTTAAGTTTAGCCATTTTACAAGTTCGGCATTTACTACAAGTGCAAACATGTTCAACACCAATCTTCAAAATAGGCCAATAAAATTGATCACATAATACCCCTAAAACCCCGTTGATTTTAAATCGCCCCATCAAACAACTATCATGTGCTCCTCCCACTAGCAATTCACGCATGGCACATTTACAAGGAAACAATCCCATTTTCCAAAACAAATAATCATCATGCCCATAAAATCCATCAAAATATTGCTCACAACATGATTCATAGATGTTTAACAAATTCGGATATTTAACATGCATGCTCTTACTATGTTCAAGACGGAATGAGGGAGCATCTAGAAATGTTAGAAGCGAAGTCCTTTTATCATCAAAACATCCCAATAAATTTTTCCCATGGACTCCCCTAACTAGCAATTCCTTTAGAGAGCGAATATGTAAGCCAAGCATATTTTCACAAAATAAGGATTCAACATGCCCATGAAATGTACTATATGCAACATTTTCACAAAAGGATTTGGTACTTATGCCATTGGGCACACGCAAAAAGTTGCATTTACACATTAAGCACTCATCATGACAATGATCCTTACCACATGTTACATTTTCACAAGTCAACAACACACTTGTCAAATCTACATCAAGATCATATAACCCTCTAATATATTCAAAACACAATAACCTTGCATTCAAAGAAGTGTTAGGAGCATACCTCCTAGATGTTGCATTGGTTATCCCATTTTCTTTACCTCGGTTGTACTCGTTGTTGTAGGAAAATGTTTCCATGAATTTCTTCCATATGGCGTGCTTTTGGAGTTCTTTGTTGCTTTGATAAGTTGGACTCACAATTTTCTGCAACAAAGAAAGAACCAAACTAGGGAGGGAAGTGTTAGAATATTCAAGAGTAAAGAACATTTTGGAGTGATCTCTTCTCTCAATTTCTTTGGTGGCACTCATCACTTCCTCACCTTTTTCTGAGGTAGAATCCTCAACCCTCGTTTCTTCTCTCACCTCTCCTTTTTCTGGAGTCGTGGCTCCAACTCTCACTGCCTCTCCTTTTTCTAGGGACGTGGCCCCAACTCTCTTGCTCACATTTTTATTTTCTTCAATTTTATCAATCGAAGGTTCTCTTGTTTTCCTATCCTCCCCTTCTTCCTATTCTTTTTCCTTCTCCTTCTCCTTTTCTTCCTCGAATTCCTTCTTGAGCTTCATTTGGTCTTTGCATACTTCTTCCGAGCTCAAAGATAGGATCACAACCTTTTTTCCATTCATTTTGAAGCTACACCGGTTCCTTCTCCTATCAAGATTCACATTTCGTTCACATTGCCAAGGTCTCCCCAAAATTATGTGAGTAGTGTGTAAGGAAACCACATCACATAATATTTGATCACTATAAGTACCAATGTGAAAAGTAAGAAGAACTTGTTTACTTACCCTCACCTCCCCATAGTCATTCAACCTTTGCAATACATAGGGATTAGGATGCTTCATAACCGGTAACCCCAATTTCTCCACCCTACTAGCACTCACCAAATTAGTGACACTCTCCCCATCTATAATGAGACTACATGCCCTATCCCCCACAAGGCATCTAGTGTAGAATGTATTTTCTCCATGTGTTTCCTTCTCATTATCATGGTCCAAAAATTTTGGTAGCCTAGTATTCATCTCCTTCACTACTTCTCTACTTCCACTACCGTCCCTCTTATGGAATGATGAAGTCTTCATTTGCTCAATATCAATCTTCTCATCCATCCCATTTCCACTCCTATCTATCCATTCTCTTCGTCTCCTACCCATTCTCCAATCTTCTTCCACTTCTCCACTTATACCCCTTCCATGAAGTGATGAATTTTGCATTCTCGCACTATCAATATTTTCATCAACTCCATTTCTCCTACCTTCTAACCCATCTCTTCTTTTCCTATTCAAACTCCCACTTTGTTTTCTACCTCCATCCCTATACACAATGTTCCCACATTTATCTCTCACCCTTCTTCTACTACACATCATTTCTTCACCTCCCCTATTCGATGTACTCTCCCCTCTTGTTCCTAAATTTTCCAACTCACCCCCACTTTTCTCCATTTGTCTAGACATGGTGGTTGAAAGATTTTCCAACAAGTACTTCAAATCTTGAGTTTGAGAATTGAAAATGGACAGGGTGTGCAAGTGTGAAAGTGTTCTCACAAGAATATTTTCCACTCGTGTTTCACTCAATTTTGGCTTTTACCCTCTATTGAGCTCACCACTCTTGCCTTTTTCCACTCAAAATCTCCTTTCTCAAGTTCTCCAAGGAAGGTAATCAACTAAACCACAAAGTATAATTCTTGTGGAGTCAAAGAAATCACAAACAAGGAAGAAGGAATTTAGAACAAGTAGACACAAATAGCAAGTAGAATTTATGTGCTTGCTATACTCAAAAGGAACAATATTTATGTGGGATAAGATGCTAGGATCACAAATTCAATCAATGGGATTGAATAACCACAAGTATTAGACAAGGCATATATGTAGAGCAAATAAGCACAAGAGTGTAATTTTCAAGGTAGCAATTTAGCAAACACTTTGTACCCAATCTTGAAGTGGCCTTGAATGTGTATAATGTGGATATATGAATAAATCTCCAACAACCCCAAATGTAGTAAGGAATGAATGATCAACAATTTTCCAATGTATGGAGCAAGTGATATATGGAATAAAATTTTGATAACACAATCTCAATTATGGGAATTGGATAGCCCCAAGCAATTAGCATTATATGGGCATTGAACAATAAAGCACTAAGGAAGTATTTTTCTTTGGGACAATTTATCAAACACTTTGAATACACAATTTGGAAAGTGTAGATTTTATAGTGAATGAATATGGAATTTTTCCCAACAACTCACAATCAATATACCCAATACATAGAATCAACAAATACACATGGGTATATAAATTTTCCCCAATTTTTCTAATTTTCGGATTTTTTTTTTTTTCACAATGACAAGAATAACAACAAGAAAATAAAGATAGGTTTACCAAATTAGAGCCAAGCTCTGATACCAAATGATGCGAACCCCTTCGGTGCGTTGACCGAAAATTCCCACAACAATTTTAATACCAACCCAAGAAAGCTAAAGTGGTAAATAAATGGATAAACACCTTAACCCAAGTTTAAATCTAACCCAAAATTCAAGGATTAAACTAACCCTAGCCCAATGGAGAGAATTAAACAAATTCCAAGGTGGCGGAAAATAAACAACAACACAAGAATAATAATACTCAAGATAAAGTTGATTAAATTCCAAGAAGATACAAGATCAAAGAGGTTTAACCTTACCTCAAGAAGGGGGACTTCAAGCCCTAGCTCTCAAGAGCTCTCTAATGAACAAACCAAGTTAAGTTACAAAATGAAGAGAAATGAGAATATAATGTACAAAATGGGAAAAATGTGCAATTTCGGTATTTACAAGAAAAACCCCGTTTTTGTTGAAATTGCAAGAAAAACCCCGTTTTGTCATTTCGGAGGACTTTCGGTCGACCGAAACTTATCTTTCGGTCGACCGAACTTATTTCGGTCGACCACCTGGTCGACCGAAATGGTAGTTTCGGTCGTTCATTTGTCAGCCGAACCCGCCTGCAGCAATGCCTCCAAAAACTCTGCAGACTTTCGGTCGACCGAAATTAGTTTCGGTCGACCGAAATTGGTTGTTTCCAATTTCGTCTTCCTTTTTACTCCAACTTGATTCTCGACTTGTTTTTCTTAATTTATTCACATTGTTTAGCCTCGAATCTTGAACCTCTTCAACTTCGGATCTCGTCATGGGTCCCACGGGCACGTGCATCGAGGTTTGACTTTCCCGATTCTCATCAAAAGTTGCTGAAAATGATGGAGTTCAATAAGAAGTTACTCAACAAAGCTTGTATGACTATCTATTTGTCATGGATGGTGAAAGGAAGCAAGTAAACTATAATCCTAGTTTTTATTCAATTAGTCTAAAAGAGTGTTCTCTTTTGACAGGTATTAAGGAATCTACAAGTTATGGAGAAGTTAGGAAGATTCATAGTGCAATGCAAGGGAATATGTTTTCTTTGCACAAAACTAAACCATCAAATCAAAAGGCTTGAAAGGATGAAAGCTTCCAAGTGGACTTTCCGCTTAGATAAAGGTATTTTTAGATTAGGTGAAGGTTTGGTTTAAGCCAAAGTGAAGAAATGTGGGATTATTGGCTTAGAACCAAACAAATAAGCCCTTAGAAATGCTATCTTGTTTAACATAAATTTGTATGGCATTTCGAGGATTACTTAAAGTAATCGGGGACAAAAATAAATAAAAAACTAACGACCATTAAAATCGATTGGGAACTAATTTTTTTAGTAGTTGCATAAAGTTGTTAAATGATTTTACAAGTTAATTTGGATTTGGGTATTTTACAAAAAGAGGTCAAGTTTTTATAAAAAGAGGTGCAACAAGTGTTTCTTGAGGTGGTGCATTTCTGTTGAAAAAAGGGGTTCTAGTTTCTCCATTCAAAATAGAAATTGAGTTTTTCTTCAATATGCGAAAAGAAATTTTATCTTCTTGGGTTTATTGAGGGTACATTTTTGGTTTCCCAATTGTATGATTGTAAGCCTACATCTCGGTCAATATTCGAATTCATTTTTGACATTTTTGAGGGATTGTTCTGGGTGTTTTTAATTATAAATCAAGGTAAAGATCCTACAAGTTGCACTGATGATGAAAGTTGCATCTTATACTCAGTTAGATAGTCAAAGAGTAGTCAAAGATAATACATTCTATGGCTGAATCTGTCCCATCTTATAGCACATATTCATTCACACGGACCTACCATCAATTACATTATACACACGTTATTTTTACATTTGAATTTTGACCCTTCAAAAGTTTTTATGAACCTCGATGAGCTTAGTGTTCATCTCTATGAATAACACCAAAATAGTGCATCCTGCCAAGAGGTAATTAGAGCACCTGTCACTATTTTTGCGATCAAAATAGTTCAATATGTCAACTTCAGTTGATATTACATAAATTAAAATTTTATGTTGTGCATATTTGAATTCACAATTTTTTGAGAAAAATGGTGTTTTATTTATAGAAAAATAGTCATGAAACAATGTGTCAGGTTGATATTTAAGGGTGAGCAATCTGATCCGGATATCTAAAGAACCAATCTAGATGGACTCCTTCAAAAAGGAAATGGTGCCCAACAGGCAGGTGACCCGGCCCCTTTTTCGAAATATCCTTTGACTAATGTTTTGATAATTAAAAAAAAAAAAAACCCACAGTTCCCATTTCACCCAATTTTGAACGGTGGAAATTTGAAGAGTAAAATCAATTTTCTCATTGCACAAATCGATCATTCAAAGTTCTTCAAATTTTCTTCAGCAAATATCCATCTTCATCTTCATCCATCTCCATCTACATGTCCATTTATAACTTCATCTTCATCTCTTATATTGAATATGAATGATTATTTTCGACAGTTGGTTATTTTTTAAATTCTTAATTTTAATTTTATTTTTTTGCTTTTGATGTTGGAGACTTTGATATTCAAATATTATATCAAAAATTGCTCCTGATCAGTTTTTCGACTTGGGGTCCGTACACCGACCCTCCGTCCGTGTGGGGATCAATCCGCCCATGTAGGGGCCCGTCCATTGACCCCTTGCCTCAATAAATACATCAATGTATCAAGTAAATATAACCGAGATTAATTAATTAATGAATCTACTAGGGAGTAAGATGTACCATTTATTTAATTTGAACAGTTTAGTACTTATTAGAAATTCAATAATGATAATAAATACTCATATCAAGAAAACATAATTTGGAATTATAAATTTATTTACATTTTTCATAATACACTCATACATTAAATAATGATAGTTCATATTTTTTTATAACAATATACACGTTAAGCCCTTGTTTGATTCCGCTAAAATTTCATAAAAATACTACTTTTTTTCTACAGTAATCAATCTTAATCATCCATAAATGTCAAGTCTACAATCTTTTACTTTTCAAATTACATTTTAACCACACGATTTCTCGAAACTACTATTCAAAACCCACTTATTCAATTACTATGGGAATCAAACAAGGGCTAAGCCTCGTTTAATTTCGAAAATTCTGGACAATTTCTCCTCAAAACTCATTTTCAATCACATTTTTATATGACCAACTACTTTCACACTTTTCAACCATAAATTCTTCCAAAAATTTAAATTTTCTCCAAAATATCCTACACTAAACAGACTCTAAATATTGATATATTAGAAAATTAACTAATTAAGCACATGTTCTTTAACTTATAAACTGTTTGGTAAACTTATTTATAAACAATATATTTTTTCAAATTACTCGCATTTCTCAAACCACTTTTCAATCTCATGTATCACCTCTAAAACATTACATTATTAACTTCTATCAAACCGATACTAAGATAATAATTATACCTCAACAAGGAAAGTATTTTATAATTGAGACTAAAAATATATATATAGAAAAACAAGTCTACCTTTGTCGCACAAATAGAGTATAAGCCTTGTCTGAGCCCCATTATTTACAAAAGTGAGTTTTATAATAGTGATTTTTTAAGAAAATGTGGTTAAAAATTGAGAAAGTTTTTGTATGTATATGTAAATTATTTCATCTTCTATTAAAAATGTGAATGAGTGAGAATCTTTTGATTTCTCATTTTATCCTCATATCCTTTTCTTTTTCTTAATAATACTCTTAGTTCATTTATTTAAACTTGTTTTACATTTATTTTATTTCTTATTTCAAAAATATCAATTTATCCACGTTGACTAAAACGAAATTGGTTATTCAATTAATATTAATTAAGCGTCGTTAATTTTTAATTTCTCGTGATAACTCAATTGAACAATTTAAAGCGTGCATTTACGTATTTAATGGATTTTTCTATTTTTAATTCAAACAATTATCTTTTAGCCATCTGTTTGGGAAATTTTATTTCTTTTATAAACACTCTCTTTGAACAATTCAAATAACAAGTTTATGCTTTTAATGATTTATTTGTTGTTAATTCAAACAATAATGCTTTACGGACAGTTTGGATAACACATCCACAATTTTTTTTTTAAGTTTTGGTGTTTTCAAGGTAGATCAATAGTTAAAAATTGGAGAGAGAAAATATGTGTGATTAAAAAGTAGTTTGAAAATTTTTGTTGTTTATAAATTGTAATCATTGCGTAAAAGAATGTTGTGTTAGTTACAGATAAAAATAGATTTTTTAAAGTAGGGTGAGTGTGAAACTTTTTATTTCTAAACCCACTTAAATTCTTATTAAAATCATCAATTAATTTATATAAAAAGAAAAAATAATTATTTTTTAATTAACAATATAAATATATAATTTCAAAACTCTTTGGAAAATAAAAAAATTGAAATTGAAATTTTAGTTTAAATGTATATAGTACTCATTGTTTGATGATGAGTAAAATCATATTTTTTTTTATAGATTTTGATAGAAATTAATAAAATATGGTTGAAAAGTTGTGAGTATGATGAAATGTGTGATTAAAATTAATTATTCACTTTAACTTGAATTAAAATCTTTTTTTAATTTCTCCCAAACAAGAGCATTGTTGAGACTGTGCCCAAAATGTAGTATGTTTGTAGCGCCCCCAGTTCTAAATACCCGGTTCACCACGTCATCATCTGATCTAACTTTTAAAATAATATTTTAGCGGAGGAAATAACTGAAATTCATTTTTGGCAACATTAAATAAACTGTAATGGTCGATAAAATTGAAAACATTTATGAAACAATTTGAAATCATAAATCGAGCCATTAATATTGTAAAACAATTGACAATGTCATAATTTCTCAAATAACTGAAATTCTCAAAATTATCCAATATTTGAAAATACGGAAATAATTAAAATAAGGTTTTCAACCATTTAACGTCTATTACCACAATTATCCATCACTTGCCACCCTCTCCGAAATCTGCAAATGTTGTTGAAAATAGACATGAGCATTTCATAGAAATACTCAGTAGACTCATCGTCAATTATTTAATTTACAATATAATTGAACACATAAATGCAGGCTCTTTAGAAATCATAGGGTGTAGGTTGTTCTTCTCGTGTATTAAAGCACATGGCTTCTTTTGAAAATTCCTAGGCTCTTTAGAAATCATAGGGTGCGGGTTGCTCTTCTTGTGCATTAAAGCACGTGGCTTCTCTTTGAAAAAAATCATAGGCCCTTTAAAATCATCCGGTATGGATTGCTCTTTCTTCTCGTGGACCTAAGGCACATAAGTTATGCATAACATCATCATTTATCTTGCAAGACATTCTCTTCTTTCTTTCTCATGCATAAAAGCACATAAGTTATGAGAAGCATAACAACATAAATATTTCCGAAGAAATACATTCTTTTCCCTTTTCATAAAAATGACTTTCACATAAGTCACATAACATACACATTCACATGCAATCATAATTTAAATCAATTAATAGGGGCGAGTCTACCTTAAACTTAACGAGTGTAGTTGAGCGGGAATGACTTCAATCTTTCAAATCTCCGTACGCTTCATCTAGGCAATTAGAAGATTAAGTCGAATTAGTCTTTTGAAATTTATAGTTTAAAATGACAAATTACAATTTGGGGACTGAAATTGATGATTTGAAAGTGGAGGACTAAAATGAGTAATTTGAAAGTTGAGGGACTAAAATGAATAATTTGAAAGTTGAGGGGCTAAAATGAATACTTTTAAAACTTGGGATTTATATATATATATATATATATATATATATATATATATATATATATATATATATATATATATATATATATATATATATATATATATCATTTTTAAATCAATATGAACAAAATTAAAAGACTTTAAAATATGTGGCTTGAATGATAGCTTTTGAAATTTAGGCTAAAGATATATATCTTTTTAAATCAATAGGGACTAAAATAAATAACTATTAAAATCATGGGCTGAACTTAAAATATTTTAAACATTTAAGGGCTGACTTAAAGAAAATCTAAAATTCAGGATTTAAAATAATAACTTTTGAAAATTGGGGAGTAAAGTGTAAATATTTGAAATTGAACTAAAATATAACATATATACATAATACTAGTTTTAGCTACGTGCGTTGCACGTGGGTCGATAAAAGTAGTGTAAACTTCACTGTAGACAAAGTAGATTTGAATTATTTAGTTGTTGGCCATATATTGTGTAAATTTCTGAATGTTTCAGAGTCACTTAGTATAGTAGTCATACATAAATTGTAACATAACTTATAGATAAATTATACTAATGTGCTAGGATTCAAAGATTTACATATACATATTCGCAATATACAGCCATACAATGGCTAATACAACACAGCCTAATGCTGATGAGAATAATATTTTGCATACTTTGCATGACAAAAGGTTTTGATGCTAAGCTAACACCTTTTAACGCCTTACAAAGGCCATCCCCATCAAATGTTGGAAAAGAAACTTGACAAAACCAAACATTTGGAAAGCATCAAAACAGTTTTCAAAAGACTTTGATAATACCAATATCAAAAGAGTTTGTTAACACCAATATGTTGATGCTTATTGGTATTTTATTTTCCCTTGATCTTCATTTTCTGGTGAGGCGATTTTCTTGTTGCTTGTACTTGTTGTGTCATCACAACGGAATAAAGCCCTCTTTGCCGGTGGTGTGTTGCTTGCATTGCTTGTAGTAGTATTTCCTTTATCATTTTCCTCCTTATTTTCTTGTGATGTGTTAGACGGATCAAACATGAAGATGACCTCAAGCTTGAAATCAGATGAATGCGGTTTTGATATTGTCTTCACATAGAAGATTTTCTCGTCATTTATCTCCAAACGCACTGAATTTGTACCTTCCATTAAAGCTTGAGCGTTGGAGTGCAGGAAGTATTCTGCTGGGTTTCCAATAGCCGAAGCATTTATATTCCCTGTTGAATCCTCTAATTGTAAGAATACTTTGGCCCTATAATAAAATAAATTTTAAAAAAAATAGATGTTATGATATATTTATGATACCGTGAAATTAAATAATGAATTGAATATGATGCTGAATTTTAAAAGTGAAGTGAGGATGCTGTGAAAGCATGAAGTATTCACAGTTAGAACGTGTAACACAGTTATAGCAAAAACCATTGTCATTAGCAGTGCAGGAAGACTATCTAGAGTGGAACCTTAAATTGTAGTTTGAATGCAATATTGTATGACTATTATGCTGTGAAATTAAAAAGTGAAGGGAAGATGTATGTACCTTGGAATTCCCTTTACATCAGTGCATTTACAATAGATTCAATCGTACACATCTCCAAATTTTTCACTTGAAATTTTGTTACAGTTACTACAACTCATGTACCAAAATGATTGGTTTAGAACTTTGACATATGATCTTGCTTTAATCCAGTGAAACCTTCTTTGAAATTAAACAAATGCATATGAGTATTTGTATAGATAAAAGAAAATTTATTACTGATGAATAGAATCATTAGCATTATTTTATAATACCAACAAAAAAATATGTTCTAGGAAGAAGTAAAAATTATTCCAGTAATTTATCTTACCGTGTTTTTAAGTCCTCGAATGTTCTTAATTTCAGTGAACTTTGTTTCATCACCTGGGATAGAAAGCTTAATACAAGCAGATGTGAGGTACTGCTTGTCTGAAACTATATCTTCAAGAATTGCAGTATTTGTACGTGCCCTATATTGGGAAAAAAAAAAACAAAAGAAAAAATTTAGTATAGGATATAAGCTGTACAATATCTATTTAATGGTTGTATATAAGAAATGAATAATGTGAATGAGTTGAAGAATTTACCATGATTTTAAGTCTTGTACAACTTCAAATGAACCATCGATGAAAAAAGAGCTAATTGCCTTTGTTGAGAGTGATAGACCTGTGATGCCAGAAAATTGAAATATGTGAAGCTGGTGATGAAATGTTGATGCAAAATTATAAGTTAATTAAATAAGACACAGCACCATGGAATGATGAAACTTTCAGATTCTTTCCCATCAGCACTGGCTTCTTGCTTAAATTTTCAGAAATGTAATGACATTCGACATCGACAAATGCCTCCCACATTGTTAAGAGAACAGTGTCAAACCTATTAGATGTTCAATGTAGGTGAGAAAATGTAATATATGTTATGCATAATCATTTACTATATGTAACTGTACAGGATATAGAGTTTTACTCTTTGTTAATTAAAACTAAGTCCTGAACTTGACATTCTGTTCCAGTGCGGGTTTGAAGAAGCCTTCGAGGGCTAATGTCTATCACCACTGCAATTATACCTACAAATATTTGAAATCAGGAAATTGTTATAAGAATATGTCTTGTGTAAGAGTATTTATGTTGTTATGCAATTATACACAAATTCAAGTTTTAAAATTTAGAGTACTTACTTATATCTGCATTAGAATCCATATATTCTGGAAGATCATCGAAGCTAGTGAAGTTGTAGGTAGACATCAAGAGACTGTAGTTGTCTTCTTCAATTTGTTCTACTCTAGTTCGTCCAGAGATTGTCCATTGAACGTCTCCATATTTTGCCCTGTATTCGGCATTTGTCAATTTCACGAATGCATTTGATATGAGGTATGTTTTCCCCAGTATCAATTTCTCTTGAAAAGCTGTGATGTTTTGATCATACAACGTTGCTTGTACCTTGGTTCCCTATAGAAGAAAATCTTGAATAAGTAATCAGACTAATCTGTGGGAACATTCATGATTATAGTGTTCGAAGTAGAAGGTACCTCAGAGTCCATGAGCACAAAATTTTGATACTTGGTTGGGCTTTTCAGTGCTGTTTTGGGAGGGGATTTTTCAGCAACCACCACCTTTACAGTCCACCCATTTGTTCCCGGAGAAACATTACGAATCAGTTGGTATTCGTCATTCATATTTCTGTTTGAAGTTACTGACATGAAAACAATTACAGGTAAGATTAGTTATTGCAGCAAAAGTGATTATATGTTATTAAGAAGAAGTTTTAAATGGAAAAACAAATGGATTAAAGGATATACCTGTAATGTGTTTTGTTAATGCTTTTGTAGACATGGAGTGAAAACACATAAAATGTGAGAATCAATGTTTTCTTATGAAGGATTTGAAATTTAAAAAAAATATATATATATATAGCGTAAGAATTTGTATACCTGAAGTCTTCTTTGTTACAGATGAGTAGTGATCTGTTAATGCTTGTGCAGAGAAGATTTGTGAAGTTTCTTTGGAATAGAAGTTATATTTTATAATGGAAGAGGCAGAAGAAAACAATGAGATTGACTTTTTTTTTCGAAAATTAATGACAGTGACTTTACTTACTGTAATAATGGAAAATATATGTACTGATTGTATGTGTCTGACTGCATGTAGTTTCTGTATAGTTTCTATATATTGAAACTTTAAAAAGTGCAGCCTTAGTAGTCAGGGAAGAAAAAGTAGCACAATTTGTGGGAAAAACAATGACAGTACTGTAGTGGAAAAAGATACGTATGATTGTATGTATATATGAATGAACTTTCTATACATTGAAACTTTAAAAAGTGTTGTCTAAGCAGTCAGGGTAGAAAAAGTATCACAATTTTCTAGGAAAAAGTATGAACTATTGTCTAAAAAGTAGCGTAATAACTTGTTGAAATAGATAATTAGATATTTCAATGTCAATAGTAGGTCCATAAAGCCTGCTGAAATGATGTTTCAACAGTTGATTCAGTCAGTCTGAAAAAGTATGGCATATTGTACTATTTTGAGTATTTGCTTTCTATTTAATAAATTATATATAATATATATATAGACTAATATACAATATAATAACGCAAAAAAAAAATAACAGTTTAAAAATGTTTATATATTTGTTTTTGAGGGCTAATTGTAGCATTATTACATTTGAATTTCCTGAAATATTTTTCTGATATGAGAAACTTATTGACCTTTAAAAAATAGTTCAAAGTATATAAATTTTGAAGTGAAAAATATACAACAGAATGGAAGAAATAAAAATAATGAATTTTTACTCACCTGTGACAGTCTATAAACACGTAATTAAAAGGCAATTGTCACCTAGTAATTGAGACTTACTTTTTGTACAACTTTTGGCAAAAGTGGATGCTGAGGATACTGCATCATTACAGTCGAAGATGTTTGGGTTAGATTATGCCAAGTTGAATAATAAAATTTTATATTGTCATAATCAACAAATAAATTCAACATTAAGATAGCAAAGAAGTATGCAATGACAAGATTGCCATCTAAAATTATAGAGATGTATTCAATTGGAAAATTCACTCTTTAATCACCTGATCATAAACTTATTTGTTCACTGTTGTACTCTTGCTTCTCAATATTGATCTGTGAAATTATTTGGTAAAGCTTATTCTCCAAATCATTCTAGCTTCATGAACATCTTGTGGAGGAGCGTTCAAGGAACCTGCTTTTGAACAAGTACAGAAAAAATTTGTTGTATGAAACATAAGGTATACAAATATAGATGTTTAGGTCATAGCATAATTTCAACTTTGCAGTTATTGTGCGTTCAGTTTTGCAATAGAAAATAGTCAACATATATCTTGTCTTCTACTTAAAAAAAAAAAAAAACTCTCATAAGCTTCAGCATGATGTTCAGTATTGGAATTCTTCATAAGCTTCAAATGCATTATTTCAAACTTGCAATTATTATATGTTCAATGGTGCTATAGAAAGTAGTCAACTGAATGTATCTTTTCTTATACCATGCTAAAAAAAAAAAAAAATCTCATAAGTTTCACCATTGTGCAGTAGAAAGAGTAGTCAACAGAATATATGTCCACATTTTAAAAGTCATACCTAACATCATTTGATGTTGCTTCGAAGAATTTCCCTGTACTGAAAGAGGGTCCTTTAGAATGTTGGGATTTCCTACCAATAAATTTAAAGTAACAAATGTGCCAAATGTAACTATGTCAGACTAAATTTGGAAAAGTATACTGAGAAACTAAATTAAAGTGTTCCACACAAATTATGAAATATGTGTCCAGTCAACCAACTTGCGTCATTCGAAATTAAAAAAAGACTACCTGCTCTATTAAGGATTTAAGAAAAATCATAATATTAAATTAAATACTGATACACGAAAACAAACCTGCATCTACACATACTCAAAATGACTATATATGTTAGTTCATACTCTAGACCATAATGAATCCAAGAATTAATATCTAAATATCACATAAAAAATCAGAATCCCCAAAACCCAATCCAAGAAACCACCATCTAGAAATATAACTTCCACTGTATCCAGTTTAACAATAAAACCCAGGATTTTTGAGATGCCCAATTAAAAACCCAGCTAAGAAATAATAAGAAATCTAAATTATCAACTTGGCACAAAACAACTCAATTCAAAATAATAAAAATATCTTTAAGATATTAAATTATCTAACCTAAATAATACTACGAATGTAACTTCAATTATTTATTTTTCAGTAATACTATGAATGAACAAGGGCTAATATTTCTTTATAGACAACATTTTTAGTACATTTCGAATGTAATTTTGATTTTTCAGTTGGTTTTATCAGAACTTTTATACAATTACTTGTTTTAGCTCTAGATAATGCAACATATAACTGCCCATGTGAAAAGACAGGTTCTGGAAGATATAAACCAACGAAATCAAGAGTTTGTCCCTGGGCTTTGTTTATTGTCATTGCAAAGCAAGGACGAATAGGAAATTGAGTTCTTTTGAAAGGAAACGAATTTTTTTCACTTTGAATGGGTATAAATGGTATTCTTGGCAAAAAAACTTGTTTACCGCAATATTCCCCTATAGAAATTTCAGCATGAATAACATTGCTTTCAAATGATCGACAAATTAATCTTGTACCATTGCATAGTCCTTCTAAGGGGTTAATATTCCTAAGTAATATAACAGGACAATTTGTTTTTAGTACAAGTTCATGTGGTGGAATACCATTTGGAGTTAATGTATTTAAGAAATCTTCATGGATGCTTTGATCTATTTTTTCTAATGTTTCATCATAGCTATAATATGTAAAAGTTTCTCCTGGTATTTCTTTAAGTAAAATGTTGTTGATTAGATCTACGCATTCGTTTTTAGGAGTTAAAATTACTCTATTAACCATTGTATTTAAATTTGTAATATAATTTTCCAAATTTGGGAACACAATATTTATCAATTTTTTCAATGATTTATGTTCTTCTTCAAACGGTATGGTTATTTCATTAGCAAGTGTAATCATGTTGCATGTATGTTCTGCTTCAATTCCATCACCAATATTAAGTAACATCTTAGAGAATAATGGATCTGATTGTGCTCTCATATTTTGAACCAATTGGAATTGTGTAAAATGTGGCCACAAGTTAGAATGTACTAAACTTGCTAGCATTATCTGGTTTTTGTTTCCTCTCTTAATAACAGGCAAAACTTGTCTAAAATCACCACCTAAAACAACCACTTTCCCACCAAATGGTAAATCACATTCATTAATATCTCTAAGCATTTTATCTACAGCTTCAACAGCATAACGATGCACCATTGGTGCTTCATCCCAAATTATTAATTTGGCAATTCGAAACAAAGTTGCTAGTGCAGATTGTTTACTAATTGAACATGTAATGTCATTAGTTATTTCTAATGGAATTTTGAATCTTGAATGTGCAGTTCGCGCTCCAGGCAACAAAGCAGCTGCCACTCCCGAAGAAGCAGTAGCTAATGCAATAAGATTTTTTGACTTAATTGTTGTAAGTAATGCTTTATATAAAAATGTTTTACCAGTTCCACCTGGACCATCTATAAAAAATAATCCAGGTTTGTTACTAAATACACATTCCAAGATTTTATCGTAAGCAATTTGTTGTTCTTCATTTAGTAAATTCACATGCATAATATCATCTTCTGTAAAAACATTTATCATCTCTTCATCGATTATATTTACTAATCTTTCTTCTTCTCCTATAGTTATTTGAGAGGATATAAGGCAATATTCATTTATGTTCTTACCACTTTGTTCCAATACATGATTAATATCATGTAAAGCTTTTATTTCTGCTTCTACAATGGACAAACCTTTTTCAATATAATCTTCACACGTGAAATTTCTAAATTTAATCCATAAAGATTTTGGATTATCAGGACCACATAAAGTTAATATAGTAGCAAATAAACGTCGTAAAGAATATGGCATTTGATAAGCAATTGCTTCACTTAAACAAAGCTCACAATAATTGTCACCATTCAATAAACCATACGCAATAGCAGCTTCACGAAAAGATGGCATACAAACATTATTTACTGTTTTTAAACTGTCGTATGATGTTGGTCCCCGAATATGATTAAGCAGGATTCGTAGGTAATATCTTTCACCTTCAGCTATATTGGCTGTAACTAATCTCCCTATAACATTTCCACGTTTTCTCCTAGTCCACACTTTACCTTGTGCATCCCATACAAAATATTTGGGAAATTCTCTATATAACAATTGTTTTGCTAATTCATTACTTGTGTTCATTTTAAAAAATTCAATTAGCATTGTAACTTTTCTATAATTTGTATCAACTACATTTGATAAATTCTCATAATGTTTATAAGTAACGAAATGATTATTTTCAAGATGTAATTGTAATGATATAACTGATGGAGAAATTTCATCAGATAGAATAAATCCGTATATTCTCCACATTGCTTCAGGTGGCGAAATCCACCTAGCAGATTGATATTTTTCAATTTCATCGATGACATCATTTTCGTCATTATTTACAGAAAAACTAATTCTATCATGTCCTTTGTACACATATTTATATAGATATTTTACAGCTTTTACAGTTGAACATACTTCTACATTGATATGACAATCATATTTAGCAGATAAATAAGGATTGTAAGGAACACCCATTGATTATTTAACAATTGTCCTCTAACAGTAACTGTTTGATAATCATTACGACGTCTATAATTTGGGTAAGAGTTCTCTCCTAAAAAAGTTTTCATAGTAAATTCTTTAGGATATTTATTCTTACATTTTCCTTTCTTATTCATACAAACATTATTTAAATTTAAAATTCCGCATGGACCATGCATCATATGTTTCACCACAATTGAATGTAAATGAGGGTTTTCATTTTTGTTTGGTATTTCACAACAAACAATTTCGTCAATTAAATCAACGTTAGAAATTTTGAAACCTGGTTTTAAAATTAACAAAAAGTGAGCATGTGGAAGTCCTCTTTTTTGAAATTCTATTACATAAATATAAGCAGCTACTTGCCCAAATATTTGTCTTTGTATTAAATCAATTTTTAATTCCTCTAATTTATCCCTAAAAATTCTAGCAATAAAATCAGGTCTATTTTGACTAATATCATTGTATTTTAATTCTTTTTTTATTTCATCCCAATTAGGATTACAAGTTATGGTTAAAAATATATCTGGTTTACCAAGTTTTTCAACTAAGGCCATTGCATCCATATATCTTTTTTTCATATCTCTAGGACCACCAATAAAAGAAGATGGCAAAATAATTTTTCGTCCAATTTTGTATCCTCTACTTTCTCCACTATCTACACTATCAACAATTCCTTGATAAAGTTCAGCACGTATTTCACTTTGATTTTTCCTGAAATAATCTAATCTACTTGTTTCTATTTTAACATACATATCAACTGCATATTGTTGAAACAATCGACCAGCATGAAGCAAAATAGACTCAGTTGTAGTTCTAACCTGTAATTTGTAACAATAATACTCTCTGTATGAAACTTGTAATCTTTTGTTTGTCATCTTCAAAACTATAAATAAAAAACAAAAAGTAAACTCAATGGATAACATTAAACATGGCAGTAAATTAACGTAAATTGTAATATATTAACTTTAGAATAATCACCTGTATTTTCGTTTGTAATTAACTTATCAACAGAATTTACAACATTTATGTCTAACAAATTTTCTTCTATATTTTGATCGTGAACACTATTTGGTTTGCATTTTTTAATACCTTCGTGCCATCCAGATTCACCAAAAGGAAATAGTAATGGATATTGAAGAGGATCATAACAACCAAAATAATAATGTATTCTGTGTAAAGTATTGTCATGACAATATATTGATATATCTCGTGCTCGAATGTCAGCAGATGGATCTTCATCGACCCAAACTGCAGCAACTTGTGATGATGAAGGTGTATTATATACCCTTTGATCAAGTCCTGGGTCACTTCTAATATGTATTTTACATAAATCTAAACAACTCATGTCACTTAAAGAACGAAAAAATCTACAATATGGATTAATTTTTAATATTTCTACTAATTTATGCAACATATGTTCACAAAATTTATCAGATTTTTGCAATCTATTTTGTATTTCATTTTCTGTATCGTAAAAATATAACTGTAAATATGATGGATTCTTATCAACTGGTAAAATAGGGTTTATGTAATGATAAACCTGCCCTTGAATTCTAAACGTGTATATACCTTTATATGAAGTACTTAATTTTTTATCATATTTTACACCAAATGATGTAAATGCAAAATGATTATTATAATTACGTACATTATTTTTAAAATGCAATGCTTCATCAGAATTGGTAGTATACAATGTATGCAATTCATTAGGTAAAGAGTTGATTTGTAATTTCACTTTTCCATCACAACAACAAAAACCTTTGCTTTCTCTCTCAAATTTTTTAGCATTGCAATATTTACAAATTGATGGTGCTTCTAATACATGACTTTTCAGAGGAATATTTGTTACAGCAAACTTTTTACCATATTGATCGATTCGTAATTTATTTTCTACAACATAATTTATCATTTCACTACTTTCATTGGCATTTTGATCGTTTAGATCTTCATCATCAATATTATCATCTATATTTAAAATCTTCTCATTAGCCTGCATGTGGTCTACAATGAAAAACAAAATCTTATATGTAAGTATATATAAAATAAACAATAGTACAAAACTTATGTTCATATTCTAGATTAATCAAAGCTCACCGGGAAACTTTGTACTCTGAAGTTGTTGCGTTCGCATGGTCCTCTTGGGTTGGAAATTTCGATGCTCGGCATATAACTCTCTTCTACGTTTTCTTTGTATTTCCTTTTTTTTCTCTAAATTTGTCTCAATATCCATTAGCTATACAGTAAAATAAAATAGTAATCATTAGTTTCTTTCTCAACTAATTGGAAGGAGATAAAAATATACAATGCATAACATAAGAGCAAAAATACAATTTACAAACCCATTCCAGTTTTATGTAATATCTATTATAAAAAAATAAAATTATGACATACTTTAAAGAAAATGAGCAATTATTTTTATTCCCCATTTTTTTAATGCAAATAGAAATGTTCTATAACAAAATACAACAAAAGGCAAAAATTATAACATATTTAAAATCTTATTTTAAGTACAATTATAATACTCCAATAAATAATTTATACAATGCTTCCAAATTGATTTAACAATGAAAGAGCAACTGAATGCAAAACAGTTAAGTCAATGCCTTGAAGTGCATGTTTCGCATGAAGTATGAGGTTAGTCATCTTTCCTTCAACATAACTCACTTTATGTTTGTCACAAAAGTAAATAAATATATGAATAAAAGAAGGTAAAATAAGAAAGTAGAAGTCCGTGATTAACAGTGCGAAATGACGTACTTCAAAATGGATACAACAAAGATGAAAATTGAACACATTTCAAACATGACTATGATGCGGAAAGTATTGACGTTCAAACACAAATGAAAAAAATTATTTAACAATTGTAACAATTAACTGGAAATTACACATGCGTAATGCAATATCTTTATTTAATGACAATACTAATATCAATCAGATAAGGCTTATCCTGAAGATCAAATGTTTGGATTTTTCTAAGGTAATGGATTCCAAGACTAAAATTAAAGTGCAGACATAAAGTTCATACTGTGAAGTGTGATGAATTGAAATCTTTAAGAGCTATTCATACAAAAATGAGATAAAATATATAGTTGAAACATAAAACATAAAGAGATCCTGAATATAAATTTGAATTTAACCAAAAACAAAGCAAGATTACACTTTCTCCCACAACTATAAATTTAGGTGATCCCATGAGATGAGCTGAGAATATGAAAGAAAATGTATGCATTATAATATGAACACAAGGAAAAAAGAGAAGAAAAGGTAGAATCAATATCTTCTGTAATTATTATCTTGAGACTAAAAGATTACTTGAAACCAAATGGTATTTAAACTGATGTCTCTAGATGCATTTTCCAAACAATGTATACACAGACTTGGAGAGGGAATAAACTCATAAAATAAGTTCAATTTTTACATAAACATTTATGTAAAAGTTAAGGCTTTGTTTGTTAAAATTTTTTTTGTTTAAAAACATATATTTTTATGTTTTCAAAGTAAATATACGATCGAAAAGTGGAGAGAGAAAATGTGTGTGGTTAAAAAGTAATTCGGGAGATTGTGTTGTAAAAAACATGTTTAAAAATATATTTTCCAAACATAGGCTAAAACTTCAGCACAATAATTTCATAAATTTCAGAAAAAAGCAGCAACATATCTCCAAAGATTTGTTTCAAATCTAGAAATTAGAAGGTAAGGCCATCCAACCATTAGGAGCACTTCTTGAGCTATATAGTAGCTCACTGCATTATATGAGGTTTTGAAGACAAAACTTATCAAACATGCCAACAACAATGCACATATCTTCAATTTCAAACAAACAGGCATTACACATGCTTTTACTTATTTTTTGGGCGCGTCCAAATACACTGGTTTCTTTTTAATTCGATTTCTAATTTCAAGACATTCGATGTACAATAACATGCACATATATAAGCTATATTCACTGATATATATAAAAATTAAATGGCAAATTGAGAAGTTCTTTTTCTGCGACATAAATATATAGGAAAGTGAACAAAGAGAGACAATAGAAGTGGAAGAAATTAAATTAAAATGGAACCTTTAACTTTTCAATCACGAGGGGATTAAATTAGATATCAATTATCATTGGATAAATTAACTAAAAAACACCTAAAACACAAATATAATAGATAATATATAAAAAAGAAATAAAATTTGTAAAAGTTTCACACTTTATAATTCTACTATGCCAAATAATAATAATAAAGAAAAAAAATCCTCACAAGTTGAACAAATTCATCCAGATAAGTAAAAAACACACATCAATAGATCCAAGGAAAAAAAAACCCCACACATCAGTAGATATAATCAACAGATCCAAAATATAAAGTTATCTGAATATGAATGAGATTAGACAACACGTTGTAGGAAATAAATACCATTCTCAAATTTGTGTCTCGACGGACTGAATAATGTCAGTAGCCTCCAAAATCTGTTAGAACCAACCCTAGAACATGGAACACAAAATAAAACGAGGATTAAAAAACTTGCAAAAGCATAGAAAACCCCATTGCATATTACACAATCGAAACAGGGTTAAACTCCCCAATTGTTGTTTCTCAAACAGATAGTTTTCTCTACTCCGTATCCAAGCCCAGGTAATTTGACAATTTCTCTCTAAATGCACCCTGTCTTTCTCTTTAATAATTTTTCGTTTGTACAAGTGAAAGGAATTTCAAATAAAAGCTTCTAGCTAGAGAAATTAACAGGGAAAGAGCCCATATATCAAAATTGGCTGATAACGGTAGAGAGAAATAAAGAAAATAGATATTAGCTAAAACGACATCTTAGAGGTTTCGTTTATTAATTTTAGAACAGGGAACACAAAATAAAACGAGGATTAAAAAACTTGCAAAAGCATAGAAAACCCCATTGCATATTACACAATCGAAACAGGGTTAAACTCAGTGTATGGAAATATAAAAAAATCTTCATACAAACACACATATAGTCGCAATCACACATGAATATGCAAAATACCTTACGAAATTTGTAAAGCCCAAACTTAGATTCTCGATCACAAACGTAAAGGGCAAATTTTTTTTTTTTTATTGCACAACCCAAAATCACCCGATTGAAGTTCGAGAGATGAACAAAGAAAATTAAAAAATCACCATCATATCCTCCTTTGTCGGCGGTGAACACGAATTGAGTACGGGTAGGGATTTGGTGAAGATATAAACGAGAAGGTAACCTCTGTGTATTTCACTATTTCGTTTCGCAGCCACGGGAACTAAACTGTAAACGATTAGGGTTTTGCAAAGTTGAGAAATGTAAATATTTATACTCCCGTTTTAAAAAAAAAAGGGGGGGGGGGACTAAACGACATCATTTTGGTCGAAAATTTGAACAGTAAATTTCCATACGGCTCTTATATATTAGTAGAGGATATATATATCCGTATCTCTCTAAAACCGTATACAAAGAGAGAGAGTAGAGACCAAGGGCGGAGACAGAGAGGGAGAGGAAGTGCGACCAGGAACCTCGCAAACCGGCGAAACACCGTCGCAGAGTGGCGATGAACGGCGGCTAAGAAGTGGTTCAAATTTGAGGGATTGGGTGCGGGTTTTTTGTGCGAAATCGTGATTTTTGGGCAGTTAATCAGAGCTACGATTCCGACAATAACTCCGGTCGAAGCGGCCTGTGTTCAAGGTGAGTTGTTTGGTTAGTTTATTTCTTGGTTTTGGGCTCGATTGGTTGTCATAATCGAAGTGGGCAGTGGGTGGTACTGGTGTATTGGTTGCGGTGATTGCGGTCGTCGAAGTGATGTTGGTTGTATGTCCCGGTGATGGTGAATTATTGGTTTGACTGGTTTTGATTGATTTGCAGTTGGTGGTGAGGTTGTTCTCGGTGATGGTGGTGGTGAAAATTGGACTTGGTGTTGAGCAGCTGCGGTGGTTTTTGGTTCGGTGTGGGCTGACCATGTGGCGGTGTTGGTGGTAACAGTGGTGGAAGCAGCGACTTTGGTTAAGAAACTGATTGAGGCAGTGGTTGGTTTGAGTCGATGTAGGTGGTGATGGGCTCTTACCGTGAGTTGGGTGTTGGGAGGACCGGTGGAGTGGCTGTTGAGAGGGAGAGGTTGATAAGGAAGTGGAAATGCAGCTTGGGTTTTTTGGTTGTGGGGTGTGCTGATGTATAAAGAGGGGTTGGGAAATGTGAGAGTATGGTATGGGATTGATGTGATATGTGGGAGTTGGTGGTGTGAAATCTTGACAAGCAATGCACGTAATTTGAGAAAAATAATACGCGTGAATCAACTGGGTCAGAACAGAATCTGATGAAATGAGCTTGATGAAATTTTGGAATTTAAAATGATTTTGAAAAATAATAATTAAAATACATAATTAAAATAATAAAATTTTGAAAATTCGGAATTTAATTAAAATCAAATTGACTCGATATTTCTCGACTTGGCTAGACGAACGTGTCGCGACGTTAACATAAAAATGGGTGAGATCACAGGGGCACGCTTTTCGAAACTTTGAAATAATTATTAAATTGCGTAAAAATTCTCGGTCGCTACAACGTTGAACCACCAGCGAAGGCCCAATAGGGGCCCAATGGACCTTAGCTCATGGCTAAAGTTTAGGATGTCACCTTGGGCCAACTTCTGAGGTGGGATAGCACGTGAACTTCTTTGGCCGAACTAATTTATGTATTAGCCGATGTGCTTTACATCTAGCCGAGTTACTTTACGGTGACATCTCAAATGGGTGATGAGATAAGGGATGGAGTCAGAGATGTGACACTGCATTTACCAAAAAGTGACAGGCAACCATCCCCTACCAAACGTAGCAATAATTACTGTCCAAAAGCAAGATTTTCCTTTCCAACAGTTAGGGTAAATACACGTATAAAGTCCACCACGTGTCGCCATCCAAGACTATAAATTCCTCTATAAATAGGACGCTCCTCCCACCTTATAAGGGGTTAGCAATCTGATACACTTGACAAAATATTTTATTCTCACTCCCTTTTATATTTTTTACACACTTATATTTCCCGCACCCAATTTATATCTATTTGAAATGGGCACTGACTTTAGAAACGGAGTGCAAATGGGAGACACATCGGCCCTCTTTGCAAACCGATCGTTTATCGTAGTGCGCAGGAGATCCATGTGTCAAAGAGGAAGGAGCTGAGACCTGGTTGTCCAAGGTCCAGCCGGATTTTGTGGTCAACATTTTGGCACCGTCTGTGGGAAATCATACTGCTAACTAGAAAAACGCATGGTAAAAAGCTACTCACAGAAAGGAAACCTTGAAAAATGGCGAATAACATCTTGCAAAAGAGCAGAAAACTACAAGAACTTTGAAACATAAGTTTATTAACCTTGAAAAAAGCGTGAAATTTTGAAACATAAGTTTAACAACTAATGAGATTCGAAGCGCGGAAGAAACGCCGAAAAGTTCCGAACCCAAATTGTGGTTGGACGGATGAATCATGACCCGATATTCAGGACGCGATGGCTCGACGATGCGGAATAAAGAACCACGACTTTCGAAACGCCACAAGGATTTGTCCAATCTCCCTGATAAGTTTCTGGTTTTGAACGCCACAAATACTCTCACGAATATTTGATAAGTTCGATTGTCGAACGCCACAAGAATCACTCTTGATAAGTTCTAAACATATAGGAAATCTACCTATAAAATTATTGAATCACTCAATAAACTGTTTATTCAAATTCAAAGTCTCAAAACTAAACTGTCTTTTTTACAATCATGGAAAAGAATATAGATAAGCAAAATAACATAGCCGCTAATTGACTCAAAATAGAATTCTAATTAAACTAGAATACTAAATTAGGAAGGAAAAAAAATAAAATAATAAATAAAAAAAAAATAATAAATTTAAATAATTAAAAATCCTCGAAAATCTTGACGCTACTCAATTACGGCCGTGAAGAATACACTTACGGCCGTAATGGCCTCTCGGATCCAAATTTGCTACTTTAGTTACGACCGTAACTTTCAGACTTACGACCGTAAGTCTTGTTCTGTTGAATTTCTTCCTTTTTCCCCGATAGTTGGTTACGGCCTTGATAATAGCTTTTACGGCCGTGATCATAAGAGTTACGGCCGTGAAGGATCTTCATTACGTCCGTAATGACGTTTCTGCACAAATAATTTTGATTACTCAGCTCGGCTTGATCCTTTCATCTTCTCGGCTCGATTCCAATATGAAACTTACTCCATTTTGCACGTAGATCACTGTCGTATTGCCGATGACTCAACTTTTCCTTCGATGTCTGGTCCGGATCATATCATACTCCCTCTCTTGAAAAGGATTCGACCTCGAATTTAATTTTGATCGACTTTTCAAACTACTCCTGCTTTTCTGGGCTCGATGATCATGCTTATGTAAAGAAGAAGATGAGGTGTGAGATACTGTAGACAACAGTAATGCTGATAAATGAGATGCAATGTCTATTAGGTTGGCATCGAGCATGTTCACGCCAATGGTACGTTATTCTTGAAAAAAAAAAATAGAGAATATCTATATCTTTTGCTTTCATATGTGGAAAATGTGATTTTTACAATTGATTGCAGTGACCTAGGCTGTTTTCTGAGGGTAACCATGAAATTTTACAAGTTACAGATTGGTGAGATGCAACATGATGGTACTCACAACTGGAATGCTTTAACTTCTATTAATGTAAACATGGGATAAGAAAAAGACTAAGTTGTGCATTAGTTGTGGTCTTATCATCGCTTCCTAATCTTGATGCATGGAAAGTAGGGATTGAGGTAGAAGAGAAGATCAAATGGTATGGGCTTGAATTTAATCGGATTCTGAAGAATGCATTGATCAATGTGCACACAAGATGCAGTTATTTGACAGGAGCTCATGCCATTTTTGATGAGATGCTGGAGAAAATTTTTGTGTCATGGACAGCAATTATAAGTGGATACAAAATGCATGGGCATGGAAAGATTGGTTTGGAGCTCTTTGATGAGATGACAAGGGCAAGTATTCAACCGATAGGTTAGTGTTTGCTAGCATTCTGTCAACATGTAATCATGTCGGGTTGACAAAGAAGGGTATGGTTTGAATCCTGGTTCAGAACATTATCTTGGGTCGTGGATTTTTTAGGTTATCCAGGACAACTGCAGGAAGCTCAGAAACTAATTGAATCAATGCCAATTTTGTAAATTAATGATAATTTCGTAAATTATCTATAAAATTTCTACGAGATAGGTTTTTTATTTTCTTTTATAAATTTGTATGTGATTTGGGTGGTTTTCAATTGTATAGTAATTTTGTTTAGCAGGGTGCCATTGAAGGTATTGGCAGTGAAGATTATATGAATATTTTCTTGGAGTTTTGACGTTGAAGCCGATTGTAATTAGAAGAATCGCCTGATTGTTATGGTCAATGAAATCATTTGCATGTTAATTGATGTTATTGGTTGTAATAATGCATGAAACTAGATTGTGAAATGATGAACATTCTAATTTTTTTTTCACAATTTTTTACGTCCTTTTGTTTTGTTTCGATTTTTGTTAGAGTTTATTGTTATTGCAAATCGATTCATGTAGCATGAAAAGTGCAACTTCTATAAATACTCTATTTGAGGATCTAAATCATACATTTTTTCGGCTAGATAGTATGGTTGGAATAACAAGCTAAATCAAATTTCGCATTATGTGTTTGAATTGATGAATTGTTTGTTAGTGTATTAGATATTATTTTTAATAACATGGCTCGAAATTGGATCAGATATGAGTGACATCAATTTTGGAGTTTTGCTATTTTTTTTTTTTTTACTGTTAAATTTTTTAGCATTCAATCTAGAATCGACCTCCTAACGTTGTGTAAGGAAGTTTTTCAAAAATTGTACTACTCTTGATAACAAAATTATTATTATTTAATACATTATATTTTATTAATGAAATATGTCTGTAGTGATCGAGAAATTTTCAAACTTAAAAGACTTGTTTCATCAAACTTGTCGCTACGACTCTCCAACCTTAACGATTATTATTCAAAATCAGTGCTCTCGTCTAGTCATATTGTTATTTTAAGATTTTAAGAAAAGAAATTTAAATTCGTTTAAATCTTTAAGTCCAAATTTCGACTTTAAACTTGTCCCAGTTTCATTCTTTATTTTAAAGTTCAATGGGGTAGACATGGTAGTGATGAAGCTACCTAATTTAAGAAAGAAGAAATTTTAATCAAGTATCCAATTATTTTACATCAAGAAAATTTTTAAATTTCGAGGACGAAATTATTTTAAGGTGATAGGGTTGTAGCAATCGAGAATTTTCCATAACTTGTTTAAATAAATATTATTTAAAAAAAAATGTGTCGCTACGACTTTTTCATTTATTTTAAAAACTCGTCTGTGTCTAACCATTTACAAGTTAAATTAATTTATTTTGATCTAAATCCAATTCATAATTTATAAAATATCTAAATTTCTTTATTTAATTATTTTTAAGTCCAAAATCACAAATTCAAATTTTATCTCAAAATTTATTGTTCTCAAATATATTTTTCAGTCCAAAAAATATCAATTTTAATTCCATTGCCTAATCGAAGTTAGTCCAATTTTAGTTATTTATCCTAATCAAAATTATACCTAACTAATTCTACCTAATTTTCCCCCACGTTTGCTCCTTCTTTCTTCTTCTTTTCCACCTCATTATCCAATCACAAAGTATCTCCAACTAATCTTTACACCAATTCCATCATCATTCCATATCAAACAATTATGATGTTTTCCACTCAAATTCTTTTTCTCCATCATTTCAACACTCAAATTCCAAAATTTTACCTCCCCACACTTCCATAACATTTCTACAATCCTTAATTCTCTCCCTCAACTCCCTCAATCAAATTTCATTCTTGCATGTTTCCTATAATTTTTCCCAATTTTATGATTTCTCAATTTAAGTCAATCAAATTCAATATTTCTCTCATACTCAAATTGTGTCCCCCCTTACATAACTAATTTGCAAAACTCATTCAAATTGACAACTCTATTCAATCACATTTCTTAACAAACTCTATATTTCCCATGATCACTCCTTAAGCCCAATTATTACTACAATCTTCCACTCCACATTTTATTTTCGTTCTTCCTATAAATTTTTCTCTTCGAAGTATCAAGCTCTACACATTCATGGATGATTGTTAATTCCCAAAAAATTCCTCCCCAACTTCCATTTTTCATATTAAGCACATTTTTCTTCCCCCATCATCTTCCATCAATCCATGTCATCTCCCCTTGTATAATTGAATCAATTGTTCAAATTTTCTCTTGAATCCCTCCCAATTATTGATTTAATTATCTTACCAAAAACTGTATCAAAATTCGTAGCCAACTCTAAACCCAAATCAAACAATCACAAACCAAATTCCAAAAATCTCCAACCAAATGAACAAATCACCAATGCCCCTTCACACCCAAAACCTCCACCAGAGCCTCAATCACCATCGGAACACCATCACCCTCGAAACCACTCGCCACCTCCACTCACAACCTCTGTCCCAACGCCACCGCCACCAACACACGAAATCAACCACTGCCAAACTCCAAAGCCCTGGCAATCCGCATCAATCACACCCAAAACAACCAAAAACCCGAGATTTAACAAAAACTCAATACTTACCTCAATCGTCGGTCACCAATGCCGCTGAAACGCAGCCTCGGTCTCATTGACTTCCACACCAAACCACCACAATATTTTCTCACTTCTCGCATACCAACAACCCGCCGTTGCCGCCAAGTGATGGCGGCGCTACCACCACCATAGCGCGGCAGCCTCGCAGCGGAAGGGCGAAGCCCACCGCCCCTCGCCGGTGCACGTCTCCCTCTCTTATTCTCTAGTCAACTGAAAATGAAGAGAGAGAGAGAGAGAGAGAGAGAGAGAGAGAGAGAGAGAGAGAGAGAGAGAGAGAGAGAGAGAGAGAGAGAGATTTGTTTTTATATTTGATTTTCTGAAATTGCTTTTAAGTCCCTGCTTAATTTGAAATATTTTTTAAATCAGTCCCCTGGTTTTCAAATCCTTATTAAAGCTCCTTAGTTACAAAGTATTTGTTTCAGCCCTTATTTTAAAAGAGTTTTTATTAATTAGTCTTCATATTTTCAAAGCCTTTTAATTCAGTCTCAAGTTTTAAAATATTTTAATTCAACCCCTTTATTTTTTAAAAGTATTATTTCGATCCTTTAATTTTTTTTTTAATATTTTATTCAGCTCTTAAGCTTTGCAAATAATTTATCTTAGCCCCAACTATTTCGAAAATGAAAATAATTAGTCCCCAATATATTTAAAATATATGAGTTAGCCCAATAGTTTTCAAAATCTTTTAGTATCAACTCATTTCCAATCCCAACTGTGTTTGATTTTAATTTTAATCCCTAAACTTTTATTTCTTCTTTTAAAAACTCTTTCAATTGAAACGTTTGAATTCCAAATACCACTTTAAGGTTTATTTATTATTGGCTAGACGAGGCGATTATACATTTAGAAGAATAACGTGAACTTTCTTGCTCAACTTTCAGACTCGTGATTTGAGGTAGACTCACCCCCACTAATTAGTTTAAATTATAATTGCATGTCTTATGTGAAATTACGTGATTTACATGCTTTGATGCATGAGACGAGAAAAGAATATCTCTTATGAGATAAGATGAGAAATGATGATGTTATGCATAACTTATGTGCCTTAAGTGTACGAGACGAGACTACCCACACCCTATGATTTTAACAGCCTTGATTTTGAAAATACAAAAGTCCAAGAATATGATGATGATGTCACTGTATGATTACATAATTACGTGTTCAATTATTCTGTAAATTAATTATTGGCGATGAGTCTACTGAGTATTTTTCGAAATACTCATTCCATTATTTTAACAGTTTTTGCAGATCTTGGAGAAGGCGGCGAATGAAATGACAGTGGTGGCAAATTTAATAAATGATGAAAATTTTTAGTCAATTTTACGAATATTACTGATTGGATTATTTATCGTTAATTTTATTTAGACAATTGAGACCTAAGTTTTATGTATTGTTCTATATTTCAATTAATTAAGTTTCGCTTATGTTTCAAATAATGAATGTGAGGTTTTGGATTAAATTGATTTTCCGCAATAAAATCAGATTTAAAGGACAACGTGACGATCCGGACTCCTCAAAATTCGGGACGTTACAATGTTCGTACTTCACACTATTGTGAAACTAGTTATACTTTATAGTAGTTTGAGAAAAAATCAATAGCACTGAATTTGGCTCAAGGCAAAAGGCTATTGTTGCAAATACAAGGCTTTATCCATACATTTACTCCCAAGTATTTACAAATTCACGTATTAAAATAAAAAAGAAATTGACAATAATATTTAGCTCTTTTTAAACCAATTTTTAGTAAGTTTTGATAAAAATAAATAAAATATATACTTGAAAAGTTATAGATCCCATTGAAAGTATTATTAAAATTAATTAATGACTTTAATTTAATTTTTTATCAACTTTTTTGAACTACAAACTAGTGATATCCATATCCATATCCATATCTATGTCTATATCTATATCTATATCTATATTATTATATTTAATAATAGGATAATCGTCACCATGTTACCAACATGCTTTCCCGTCCAAAATTCTTTCTAAATCAGAAAAATTTTGCCGAAAAAAAAAAAGTGTTAAATGTAAATAATGAAAGTTAGTAATAAATGTGGGTCGTTAAAATGTGTAATTATGTTATAATTATAAAAGTCTAATTAATAAACTTAAAATCGTAATTATATAAGAATTTAAATATTGATAAAATTTAAATTTAAAATCATATTTGAATTAAATAAATAAATATTGCAAAATATAGTGAATATATATATATATATATATATATATATATATATATATATATATATATATATATAATGCTTATATAGTTTTATTTTTTATAATTATACAATTATTTTGAAAATTGAAAAATATGCATTATTGACGTCAAATCGAAAATCTCAACAAAAACTTTTATACTAACTCATAAGTGTTAGCCAACTGTAAACACATTGTCTCTAAAATCACATCAAACATTAAATGTAAGGATATGTTTGATTGCCTTGTTTTACCTAGAAAATGTCATATCATGAAAAATATTTTTCACATTTTGTGTTTGTTTGATATTTGATTGGAAAATTCGACTTAGAAAATATTACAAGCAATTGAAGCATGCTTTAGCCATTTGCCTTAAAAATATTTTTTTACTTATTTGGTGAGAAAACATTTTCCACCTTAGAAATCAAACATAGATTAAAAGTTTTATTTTGATGGATTTGATAACATTAAAAAAATAATAATAATAATCGATATTTTTTCAGATAGTGATTTGGAATCTGTAGCCGTCAATCCATTATATGATACACTTATACTTAAAGATATATATATTTATCTTCTCAAAAGCTTTTGAGATATCTTTATTACTTTTTATATATTGTTCTAATTTTGTAAATAGTTTTTTTATAAATCTTAATGAATTGAAATTATATTTAGTTTTATCGTTAATTAGGGATTTTAAAAAGACACTGACGACATATAGCATATATAACTATTTCACAAATTAAAATGCTAAATATTTTGACTATTTAATCTTTATGTGCTTATACATAAATATTTTTACATACAAGTATGAAAAGTAATTGATAATAAATGTCACTAACATCTTCTAATCAGAGGCTGTCTTTCAAATTTAATCGAAGATAATTTCCTCTAATTTTCTCATATGCAATGAAAATCAATTAAAGTCAAAGTCAATCGTTTTCTAATTTCGACTTTAAAAAAAAAAAAAAAACCAATTTTCAACCACGGTCAACTATACAATTTTGTTTCAAGAGTTACAAATTGCAAGGGTTTAAAAATTTTAATCCGCGACAAGGATGACAATCAAAGTAATTCAACGACAAACGTTGTATTCAAGGAAGTATTCCATAATTTATAATCGCGTATCTGTTTTTCATATCATTTAAAAAAAAAAAAATTCTAAAAAATAACATTCAGTTTCTCCGTGCGTCTTTTTAAATTTCTAAATATTTTTCCTCCGCTATGAACATAAAATTAGTCCTACTTATAAAATATTAAAATTATTATTGTAAAAAATAAAAAATCGTGTATCACACGAGTGAAATACCAGTGAGCATAAGAAAGGAATAAGTGGAAGTAAAGGAACCATGACAATGTCACTACATTGTATAAGAGCATCTACAATAAATTCTTTATATTTAATGAACATATTCTACATAATAGATATCGTCTTTAAATTTAATGAGTAAAATTTTTTTACAAGCTCCAACAAACTCTTTATTTTATCATTTTCATAAAAATATTTATTGTTTTTCTTTATTTTTAATTAATATTTATTTTTTTTAAAATGAATGACCAATGATATCAAATATATGCAATAAAGAAAAGTAATATAAGAACATTGACAATTGAAATTTTTTTAATGTATTTAATAACAGAGATTGGCTTTGACTCTCCACATTTGAAGAGTCAAACCCACTTCCTAAATTAAAAATAACATATTAAAGTAAAAAATCTATCAAAGTGAAATTTTAAGTTTGACTCTTAAAATAAAGAGTATATTAAATTTAGAGTCTATTGAAGATGTTCTAAATTAATCCATCATCAATGCACGGACACAACCAACAAGTTATTGCCCAGCCGAAGCTATTTATTGATATCGTCCACCAAGGTTAATAATGATAGAATACAAGCAACTTCTAATACCACAAATGTACAGGAAAGCATATGCTAGTAGTATGAATGACATGAGGAAGTTGAGTTCAGTTGAGCAGATCATGGGCTTTATGTTCCAGTATGAAAACCTGGACAGCTAAATTGACGTCGGTTCTAAACATAAAACTGAAAGTACATTTTCTCCAAGAGTTTAAAAGTAAAGCAATACCTTTATCCTTGAGTTCAAGCCGATCAAGGATACATATATATATTCAAGAAGATTCATAAATGCAAACTATACAAACATTGTCCCACAAAATCAATACTAGAATGAGCAGTATATCTCGACGGAAAAAAAGAGGTAAACAAACATGAAATATTTGAACAATAGCACAACGCGTGGTCATGAAAGACCGGGGCTAATGTAACATGTTTGAGGACACATACACGCACTAATTACATTTGAATCCACCACAAACTGATAATACAATGATAAGAATCAAAGCGATGATGATGGCTAGGACAATAAGTTTTATCTTCATATTCTGAAACCACATCTTTCTCCTCATCTTGGTCCCTTGTGTCCTAAAATCTTGAGCCTGCAATAAAATTGTAATGCTCATAGCATCATCTAAGAGGCAGGCAACACTATGATAATTTAAAATCTGAGAGTAAAGGCTGAAATGCAGCAAATAAAAAAAAAAAATTCCACAGAATTGTTAACTCCCAAAGGAATTTCACGAAGATATATATTTATAAAAGAAGGAAATCTCAATTAAAGAGTGATCATGCCCAAATGCCGAAAACATCATCACAGTCTACCAGCCTGGCAAACTAATAAAATTGAATACTGAAGAAATGAACAGTACTATTGTTAAATCATAGTGACAGACCAAAAACCTAAATCCAAGTTTCAAAATTAAGGAATTGGCCCTAAAGAAAATAAAACAGACAGAATCTTACAAAACCTACACCATGGACAGCATCTACACATTTAACATACAGAATCTTACAAAATATAGAGTATAGACTACACCTAAGCATTTATCATAGATCCAGCGCACAAAATAATTGATTGCACTATCACTATCAGCATTGTAACTCTAATTTTGATGTCTTCATACTTTTTCTTCACCAATATTGTTGTCATTGAGCTATACCTTGCTGTCAAGTCTGAACATTATTCATTAGAACTGTAACCCATAAATGCAATGTCATAGAAAACTGTTACTCTACATGATTTTTGCAGATAGCATCTCACTAGATAGCTAATCCCGAAGTCCACGTGTAGAATTCATAGTCAAACGAACTTTTCAAAACGTAATGTTCAAGACCCTTCATGCAAAGGAAAATATGCACGTCCATTTACAAACCTGGGATCGAAGATTCTCAGTTTTATCCACTAGAATCTCAATTTTCTCTCCTCGATCAAGAACCTGCAGCACAAAAGCCTCGATGACAAATTTCGCACCATATTTCTGAATCTTAGTCTTCTCACATCATCATACACTGTATTGTAGAAATCTCACAAGATGGATTAATCAATACAAAAAATGTTAATGCCCTTTACCTTCTCAATGTTTTCCATCATCACCCCTTTGACTTCTGAAACCTGAGCCTTTACCTTTGAGAGCTTGTTGATCTCCTCTGGATGATCCACACAGTATTGCATTTGCTCCTTCAATTTGGGCCTAATTTTTGTCATGATTTTGATAGACAATGTTCATTAATTGAAATTTTTATCCCAAAAAATCAAATACAAAAAAGAATGATATCAAAGCCCTATTGGTTTGTCGAGAAAAATAATGTTTTTAGTATATTTTGATAAAAGTAGAAGGAATGTGTGATTGAAAAGTTGTAGGTATCGTGAAATATATGGTTATAATTAATTGTTGACTTCTTAGATTCTAATTCGTTTTAAGCGAAATCAAACAGGGGCGTAGTTTCAGGGCGGAAAAGAGAACATCGACTTTCACTCTCAATTCACGTAATTAATAGTCGTAGCAGACTCTGCCCAAACGAAGAGTGAAATATAAGTATATGAAGGTTACCCAAATTCTCTATTCAGGCTGTTAGCAACAGCTGTAGCAGCCTTTCCCCCACTATATTTCTTGGTGAAATCCTCCTTAATTCGCTCAAGAAATGCCATAGGAATCTGTCTGCCAACAGACTCAACAGCAACAACACAATACGCTGTCATTCAGATGTAGAAAAGTCAGACCAACTTTAGAAAAAGAAAAACCAGAATAATCTAAGACCGAGACAGACAAGATAGACTCCATGTATAATGTATTGCATAATTGTTAATAATGCACATCTTCATGCCCACTGATCTAGGTGATAGATTATAAAAATTTGACAACTTTATTTCTTCTTCAGCATAGTTTCAATTTTTGTAAAACTCAGTCAAAATCTATGCAACAGTTCCAGTCGTTTAAGTTCCAAAGATGAGGGGAGGATGGGATGGAATTATAGAATTCAGGTTAATTCAAAATTTATCAGCAAAGAAGCAGTGGCCTACATAAGTCACAGAAAAAACAGAATGCAATTCATGATACTTCCATTATCAGATCATATAAAGACGAAACGTGAAGAAAATCACTATAAAAATGTACAATAAATTCACATATATAAACAGGTAGAGCAACATTGAAAAAGAAAATGAAGATGGCTGGCCATAGAACTATCCATTATATACATTAAAATTGCTTTAAACAATGTAAAGATGCATAGTCAAAGGTTTAATAAAAATTTAAGCAATCAAGAAACCAATAGGAATGAACACTAGAGAACACTGATAAATCTATTTAAATTTCTGTCAATAGTAAATAAATAAATAGAAATAAATCCCAAATTTCTAATACTAAAATGATAATAGTTATAAGGTATTAACAAACGGTTTATAGTATATTGGAATCAAGGTTGTTACTTTCATCTAAGAAAAAATACATCCCCAAAAATTCCAAAAAGAAATAACAATTTCAATAGCAAGGCATTGATTGTAATCAGTAATTAGAAAACTTCAACAGTAAAAAATAGTAAAGCTCACCCAAGCAGAATAAGAAATAAAAACTCTCATTAACTTCCAGGAGTTTCATACTTAATAAAATTAATTTCAAAAGCTACATAGTTAACAACCAGAGATCCAGGCAATTTCTCAGTTTCTACATGATCATACAGTGAGGCCGAACAGAACACTAACTGAGCAGCAACATATGGGGCTGGGAGTGGGGTTGCAGGTGTGGGAGGGAGTGGAGTTTCCACATCTGAGTAACCAACATTTCACATCGTAATACAAACCAGAGCGCGAAGAAAACTAGAATATTATGGCAAAAAGAAAAGGATGAAATCAACAGTGTGAGATCTCTATGATCAATTGTTTTTATTTAAAAACAAACAGAAAAATCAGATTGACTCAGCAAAGCCACCACAGAAAAAAGATTCAATAATCAAACATACGAAACTAATCACACTCGAAGAGACTTGATTTTCCGTACCAAAAATTGAACTTTTTCAATCACACATTTTACCACCAAAAACATAAATAAACCAGTTTATAAATCAATCGGTGTTACCAAACGGAGTCGTAACAAAGATCAGATTCATCTGAATAACTACACTTCTACAATTTTATGACCGATGTTCCAAATAAATACGTATTTCAAGGCTACTTCTTAAAAGAATTAACTTTCGAGTTTAACTTAGATCTAAGCTTCTAATCAAAAAATAATAGGACATAACACGAAAAGATCAAAGAATATAAACATCCATACATCGAATACTTAAATACCCAACTGAACAAGAAATTCAACAGATTAATGAACAGATCCGGTTAAGCGCTTACTGAATCCATCCTCAACGAGGTAGTTGAAAGTGTGACCGTCACAGTTGTAGGTGAACCTGTTGTTGGTAGCGGGGAGTTTCTGGAGGCACTGTGAGGCTATGCTAGTGAAATTCCCCGTGAACTCCGTGAACTCTGCAAGGACAACTGTCCCCCGTGCCACGAAGCTGTAGATCAACGACTGCTGCCCCATTTCCCTCTGCTTACCTTGACCCTCTCTCTATTACGTACAAATCTAGAATCTAGAGAGAGAAATATACAAGGGTTTAGTAGAGAGAGAAAGAGTTAGGCGGGAGGAAGCGTGACGATGCGGAGACGGTGAGTGAGATTTTTATCATTATATTATTAATATAATAATTCTGAAAATATTTTTAATTGGTATTTTTAAATTTTAAGTTATATATTGTGACATGGAGTAATTGGTTGGATAATTATTTATACTATGTTTGATATATCACAATATCACTTATAAATGTCAATTTAAAATATCTCTCTAAAATTATTCTTTTGAATAGATTGACTTGTAGAAATAGTGGAATTATAGATGAGTAATGTTATTTATTTTAAATAACTTAACTGGCACACATTCATTAGAGAATGAGGAGATGTCAAAGTTCACATGTACAAATTACAATTTTCAATGAAAGAGTGTCAACTGAATTGAATTTATTTCAACATTGAAATACATATCATTATTCATTACATATAAGCCATTTTCTGGGTCTTTTTTTTTTTTTATCTGTCGACTGTCACCACCCGCGGCCACCCTGGCTGTATTGCAAAAATATTCAAACATTTGACTGAAGATGAATTTTAGCACTACTCTCAAATTATTTCTTAGCCTCTGTTCGATAAAGTAATGATTATGATTTTTAAATTAATTTATAAACTACATAATTTTTCAAATCAATCTCTAATCTTATATATTTTTTCTCTCCAATTTTTAACCATTCATCTACCAAAAAAACAATAAAAAAAACCATTTTCTTTTTAAGGTTAGTTGTCGAACAGTGGCTTAACCATATTGTTACCTTAAAAGTTTTATATATCTTTTTACTTATTAAAAAAAAATTCATATCAAAAAGTTTCTACCAAATCGAGGCTTGATAGAAATGAATGGTGATTTAGGGATGTCAAGTAGTCGAGTCGAACCGGCTCAAGAGCAGAAGATCAAGGCTCGAGCTTTTTTTGGCTCGAGCCGAACTAAAATTCGTTCCCAAAAATAATGCTCGACTCAAGCTTTAAACTCGAATTTTTCGAGCCAAGTCGAGTTAAGTCCCGAACTTTTAAATTTTTTTTATTTTTATAACAAAAATTCATAAAATTTTTATTGAAAATGTATATATATAGCAAGTTGAGTCAAACTCATGGTTGAAATTCATGGCTCAAGCTCCCATCAAGCTTTTGAGCGGGCTTTTTTTTTTGCTCGAGCCGAGCCGAGTCAAAGTCCGTTTCTTAAAAAAGCTCGGCTCGAGCCACAAGCCGAGCTAAGCCCGAACTTTTTTTGAGCCGAGCCCAAGCGGCTCGAACCGACGAGGTATTTTGCTATCCCTAGGTGAGTTTCAAAACGAGCAATAATTGTGGATTGGCTAAAAATAAATATTAATTTGATCTCAATTTTTTAATAATTATTGAAAAAAAAATCCATACTGGCAAGAAAAGTTAGAGTTCAAAAATTGAATTAAAAATGAGTACAAGTTAATAAATACATATAATTTTCATGGGTGAACTGTCCAATTTGAAGGTGGAACGACTGGGTTCTGAAATTATTTTAACGGGTATATGAGTAATTGGATCGAAATTCAGACAAGTGCTTGAATTTTCCAATCGAATAATTATCTTTAGCCAGATTATCAGTAGAATATTATAAATCTAATGCCGTATCTTCCATCTTTGTGTACGAATAAAATGTCAATATTAGATTTTGTTCACTTGACACGTAAATAAATAAATACAAATAAAAATTCGTGTTTAGAGTTTTGAATTACTAGTAGCTTTGTTTGTTAAATTTTTTGTTTAAAAACAAAAAGAATATGTTATTTTCGAAATAAAATATGTGATTGAAAAATGAAGAAATAAAATGTGTGTGATTAAAAAAGTAATTTAAATAAGTGTATTTAAAAACAATTTGCAAAATAGAGACTCAGACAGTCAGACTAGTGAAAATTAAAGCTTACGAGCAAGTTTGGCAGAGTTCCTGTGTATATGGTTTAAGTTGACCATAATTCTCCCCAAGGCCTCCTCACTAGCATCCCACCATTCTCCCTCCCTACAATCTACATCTTTTTTAGCATTTAAGGCAAGATTCATGTTGCTTTTATCAGACTTGTCTTGCATTTTGGAGAAAAAGGGCACCAGTTGACCATTTCTTTTACAACTATTAATTAGTAGTGATGGCGAGTGAGGGATTTCGGGTCGGGTATTCTTACTCATGCTTCGTTTCACAGGTTTCTTTCTTTGCCACACTTTCTACCAGTGTTCTAAAACGCGTGCACAGTGCGCGCCTACTTGAGCCTCTCGTGCATCGCTTGGTGAAAAGCGCGTTTCGAAAAAATTTTATCTAAAAAACTCACACGAAGCGCGCACAGTGCGCACATAAGCGCGCTTAAGCGAGCACAATGCGTGCCGATGGGCGCAGCTGCCCTTTTTTTTTTTTTTTTACTTGTTCAAGTATGGGTCAAATTTTAATCAAATATTTAAGAATTGAAAAACGCTTTTTTTAACGCTTACTCCCGCTTAAGTTTCAAAAGCTTGACTATTGGGTTCCACGCTTCATCACACTTTTTAGAACACTGCTTGCTACCCATTCAATGGCGAATCCAGGAATTTAATCCAGCACAAGTGAATTTGTTCTAGGACGAGTGACACTACAGGATAATGGGAAAAAAATTCGATACCAAAAATTGTAAGGTAAAAAAAGAGTTTTTGGCAGATCCAGCTTAAGCGGCCAACCACCCTAACCAAGGGCTGGATCCGCCCCTGTACCCATCCAGCGAATTTCGGGACGGGTTCGGGTCTCGTCCCGTTTAATTTTTTTTTCAGTATTTTTTATTTTTTTCACTTATTTCTTTTTATTAATTAATTTATTCGGGTCGGTGCTGCCAAACCAGCCCCCCGCCCGGGTCGCGAGAACCAGCTCCGTTGACCCGCGGGCAGGCTTTTTTTGCCCCATTCGAGTTGAGTTCAGGTCGGATTTTTTTGCCTCCTCTAGTAATTAGGTTGATGACTTGACCTCTTTGGTTGTAAGGAATTTTGATCTATTATTTAGCGTGTGTTCGGAAAAATTAAAAAAAATGGTTTATAAACATATTTATAAATCACATAATTTTTTAAATTATTTTTTAACTATACGTATTTTCTTTTTCTAATTTTGAATCACTATTTTTTACTTCAAAATCATAACCAATTTATAAATTAAACATTGCTACCAAACGGCGGCGGCCCCCTTTAAAAATCTGGCAATTCCATATTACTTTTACGTATATATCCAGATCCAGGTTATTTTCCAAAAATATAACTATCTGCTACATTTTATGGGAATTACTAGGGGTGGGCATAAACCACCCAAACTCTCCAAATCGACCCAACCCGATCGATTTGGATCGATTTTTCATGAAAATTGGGTTGGGTTCGAATTTTTTTTTTTTAATTTTTTAGTCTGGTTGGGTAGGGTTGCGGGTTGAGTGAAAAATCCGACACAACCCAACCCAACCCAAATAAAAAATCTTTTTTTTTTTAAAATGAAACTTTACTTATTTAAATATTAAAATTGAACATATTTTAATTTTATTAGCAAGTGTTCAATTTATTGTATTTGAAGTTATTGTAGTGTACATTATTGATTTGAGTTAAATATTGATTCATGAGTTTTTTTTTGGGATAATTGTATAGATTACTTACTTTAGATAATAAAACTGATTATTACTATCCAAATAAAAAATTTTGAAAAATACTTTATTATTACTAAAAAAAATTGAAAAGTATCAAAGGTATCATACTGTGATACTAATATATTTGAGAAGAATCAAAAGTATCAGATTGTGATACTTCACGTGATTATGAAGTATTTTTCAGTTTTTATGATTTTATTATAAGTAATTTTCAATTTTTATAAAATTCAAGTAAATTTCAATTTGATCCCTAAAAGTAATGTAATTATGTGAATAGCCCTTTTTTCAATATTTTTTATTAATTGGATCAAAGCCCAACCCGTCCAACCCAATTCAACCCAACTCAACCGAAATTTGGTTTGGTTTGGTTTGGTTGGGTTTGAACTCTTAATTGGGTTGGGTTGGATTGGATTGGGTTAATTTTTATTAACCTGACTTTAATGGGTTGGGTTTGAATTGAGCAAAAAATCGACTCAATCCAACCCAAGCTCACCTTTAGGAATTACCTTGACCCGCTAAGTGGTCAAATATGAGAAAGACAGGGTTGTGGAAGTCTGCGATAGATCCATATGGAAGACCTTACTTATCCCAAAAACAGTACAAAAATAATTTTGTTTATACATTATGTTGAATAGTTTGTTATTTCTCTCATGGTAAACCTATTAAATAAATTAATGAGGTTTTAATATGGCTTATGCTTGAAGAATTTTCTTTACAAAGGTTAACGTACCATAATAAGACTATACGGAGGACTTGATTAACTGCGTGTCCAGGAAAGAGAGAAGGATTAGAAAGAACATAAGAAGAGAGTGACAAATTTAATAAATTTTGAAGGTTGGTGTAGTAAGTAACCTCAATCTAGAATGAGAAAGTGAAATTGATTAATTAATGAGTTTGTTTTTCTTTGTGTGGAAAGAAAGGGGAGGAGGCGGCGGTGAAGAATACTTATGGTTATCTCTTCAGTCTATAGGAAAAAGTGAGAGGCGATGATGAAGAAGTGTAGGAAGATGATGAGTATTTTTAACCATTATTTCTTACTTCAAAATAAAAAAATAAATAAGTTTATAAACCAAACAGTGTTACCAAACAAAGTTGATTAGAATTCTCCCGGAACATGAGATTTTATAAATTGCAATTAAGTCCCTGAATATTTGCAAAAAATGCAATTACGGCCAGATATTTTTCCCAACAAGCAAATACTCTTTCTACTTTTATTATAGCAAGCGTAACGAGAAAGTTGGGGTATTAAAACACCCGTACAAGAGGAATTTCCCAAACCTACTATAGAAGTAGCAAGCTTATAAATTTCATTACTCAAAAATATTTTTTTCCTTTTCATCTCTTTTGTACGTGAAATGCATGGTTTGGACCGAAGGAGAGGATAATAGTAAGTAGACAAAGATGCCAAGAGCTATGTGGAACCATAACGGAAATGCATAAACTAATTTTTTATTTTTATTTTTTTTGAAAGTAAGTATCTAGGAATCACGGAAACCTCTACAGATCAAGCGTTTCGTTTCGAAAATTCGAAAACTCACTGAAACTCTTAGAAACTCCGTGAAAACTCGAAAAAGATTTTCCTATTTTTTAATTAATTTCGGAAACTCTATGAAAACTTTCGGAAACTTTTTGGAAACTTTTACGTCAAAAGATTACAAATTTCACTGGAAGTAACTAACTTCATTAGAGCAACCTAAATCTTCATCATGTTCTTAAAGGAATTTGAGTACATATTCTTTTATTTATTCAATGAAGATAAACAAATTAACATCAAAACGTGCTGAAAATTTAATTTTTATTCATAGTATTCTACATCTTTTATCAAGAAGAAGCCTACAATCTTACGTCAAGGAAACTAAAATGTTGGATATAACTGGAGATCAGTTTGACTCTTTTGAAGATATTGAAACACTTAATATCGTAAATCTTTTTTTAAATAATCGGAGATGGAAGTCATTTTATTCGATGATCATGTTGATGTGCTATAGACACTGATAGCACTGATAATGTTATAGATATCAATAGTGATGGTGTATTTGAGTAAATTTGATTGTTGTATTTTTATTATTATATTTCATTGAAATATTTTTTTTATTAAAATTATATTAAATATTTTTTAAATTAAACACTGCATTTAAATAAATATTTAATTAATTTTAATATAACATTTTCATTACGTTTCGTTTCTAACATTTTTCAAAAATCACATTTCCCGTTTTCCATTTTGTTTCCGTGCTACTTAGGTAAGCATAAACTTATGTTTTGATCCATAGAAAAATGGATTATTAAGGGATTATTATTGAGGTAAGAACTAAGAAGCATTCTTGTCTATCTCGCTATCCATCGAGGTTTTCTGTATCACAAGGTGTTCCTAGGACCGTCATTAGTCTGACAATGGAGCTCCATAGGCATAGGCATTATCGTAAAAAAGAAAATTATTAATCTCGATACTTTTGCAGATGACTTCATCATTAAACAGAGTCAACATCTGTAATAAAGGTCATAATGAGACGGGTTCGGAATGGGGATGCAATTCTCTATTCTCACTTCGTCGAAGATTTACCATCCCCATCTCCGCCATGTCGAAACTTAAATTGGAGTAATTGGGTTATTTAGGCTTTGGGGGTAAGAGGACTTGTAATTGAAAAGTTCGGGCCAAATTTTGGAGTTTTGACAATTAATAATTTTGTCAAGCTTTTTATTTAATTTTTAAATCGGGGACGAGTATGGGGCTAGATGGATATTGGGGCTGGGATCACAATTTTTGTCCTTATCTGAAGATTTCTGTTCTGTTCGAATTAGGTATCTGTTGAGTTCGGGACTTCTTCCCCAGTTGCTATCCCTAATCCGTGTTTGTAAAAAGTTAACGTGCATAATTATATTCTATTAACGTACATTTTACATGCATAATATTGGACAGAATTCCGACTTACCAAAATCGAATATATGAAGTAGAAAATCAAAAATCCATGAATAAGAATTTGATCGAGGTAAGAGTTAGACTCTTTGTCCTTAAGACGATAATGCATCGCACGGGTGTTAACGATTTTTCGGTATTCGTCTCCCGAGATACAACGACCACGTCCCGCAATAGGAGGAGGAGCACTCCAAATTACGAAGACCGACGAACCTTACATATGTTTTGAACTCTCTTCATATGAAACTCGACTTCAAATAAATGCAAAATTATTTTGGAGTGAATATGCATTAGTATGATAATGCAATCATGAAAAATAAATGAATGATGAATTGATGAATGAATAATCCAAGCATATTTGGTGTATATATAGATGTTGGAAAGTTGTGTTACAAAAGACACAACCCGTGCAAGAGACACATCCTTTCAAATTTGTCTCTAATTGAATAGACACAACTATTGAAAAATATTAATTTCAAAAGTCACAATCTTTCATTATAAAAAGACATATCTTTTCATTAAATTAATTCTAGAATATTTTATAATATTCTACTAATTTTCCAATATTTGTCACAAATTTAAACGTCTTAATTTTTCATTCATCAACTAATAATTCCACTTAAATAATCACATAAATTGGTCAAAATCAATTTTTCCAACAATCTGTAATAGACCCACTTGATTCTTGGGACCCCAATGGTTGCATCTTTGGTTTGGGAAATAGCGACATGCATCAAGTATCCATATTTGCCTCTACATGTGACCAACGGAGGAGGATATGGAGGAGGGTAGCAAATAATATGTTAAGTTCTTTTCGAATTAGGTCTCTGTTGAGTTCGTTAAAAATTGGAGAGAAAAATTATTAGTGATTAAAAGTGATTTGAGAAAATTGCGTCCATTATAATTTTGATTTTAAATCGTAGCCGAACGTTGCCTACATGTTGTATCAAACTCTAAGGTAGTGTTTGAAAGCAATTGTTTGCCATGGAACTAAGAATTCATTTACCAAACATTCCCTTTTTTTTTTAATAGCATTGGTTTGACCTAGAATTCATTTGCCCTGGGAAGGCACTTGAGGTTGGTTTGTCTTGTTTTTAAGGTAAATCAAATCTTTCAACTTCGGTGATAATTTGTTTGTCATCTTGGGCGGCAAACTAATTTCATCGCGTTCTATCAATTTTGTTTTTGTTAATTGACTTATTCTTTTCTTAAATTAACATTATTATTATTATCAAGTATAAATATGTTTAAAAGGTCAAAAAAATGACTAAAATAATTAAATTTTGTTTTATTTACCATGAAAAATTATGTCAATCAAATAACAAAGTTTGAAAAAAAATTCATTTTTTTCACATAAAAAATTAAACTAATCAAACATGTTAAACTTTCAATTCTCGGGAAAATGAATTCCCAGTAATTCAATTCCATGAATTCATTTTATTTTTCACTCAAATTTCACCATCGCTATCAAACGAACCTAAAATAAAATTTGTTTGTGGAAATTACACTTACCCCTACTTTTAAAAATTCAAATTCATAAATGAGATCAAACCTATATTATTTCAATTTTCAGGTTGTAATTAGGATTACAATAATTAATTAATTAATTAAAATAATCTAAAATTAAATTAAATACTCAATCCTATCACAATCCCACACCACATCAAACCCTAATTAATTTCTCACCATATCTATGGTTCCATCTCTCTCGGACTCCCCACCATCGTGTTCAACAAAGACGCCACTCCCCCCCCCCAACAGCCACACTCCACACCAATCGAGCTCTGTCCCTGGTTCAAACATCAACAACAAGGCCACCACTAGCAGCCGCATTTTCAACCATGAAGCCACGACTTACCAGAGGCAGCGACGACGCTGCTGCAAGATCGATGCAGCAACACCGTTGCTAGATCCGATGATGTTTTGAATGTAAATCGTGGTACCACTTTAGATTCGATAGTGGGCGGGGAGGAAGTGGAATTTTGGTATTGAAATTTGGAGATGGCGTATAGAGTTTGCTGGTGGTGATGGAGGTCGACGATTATGACGGCACCACTTCAAGCAACCATAGCAGGGTATGTGACCGCTGATAGTTGATGAGGAATGAAGGTATGTCCGTCTAGGAGAATCAAATCGGAGCGGCAATTAAATGACGGAAACACCCTTGTGCAGCTGGATATGGCCATTAGGGTTTGCATTGTTGAACTGAAATGTTAAACAGATGAAGTGGGTTCAGTAACATTTTCAATTAGTGTGACGTAATAGTTTTTTAATTTGTGACCTAAATCGATTAATTTGTTATTTTGTAATTGATAATCCGTCACATTAAAATTAATTGTGACTTTAAAAATTTGTGACTGTGACATAAAAAAAAGTTTGGTTTATGATCTTAAACTAAATCTTACTCGTGACCTTAAAAAATGATGGTTGTGACATGTTATCCTAACTAATTGTGACCTAACCATGATCTTAAACTTGCGACTTAAAATATTTGTATTTTGTAATAAGAGATTTTACAGAGTTGTGGCCTTAATATTTGTAATTATTAACATATTTGTAATTATTTAATTTAATTAGTTTATTTTAATTATAACCTTATTTTTGAAGTTATATAAGTTTCATTTCAATTTTGAAATTTAAATTTATAATTACCTTATTTATGTAATTTTTCGAATTTGTTTTGTTCAAGTTCAGCCCAAATACTCAGTCAATCCTAGTTCTAGCCCAAAAATTCATTTTAGACCAGTCAATCATTGTCCTAGGCTCTTAGCCCGAAGTTTCCTTTTAGTCCAGTCAATCCTAGTTCTAGTCCAAAAATTCAATTTAGCCCAGTCAATCATTGTCCGAACCTCGTCCTCCTAGCCCAAAATATCATTTTAGCCCAATCAATCCTACTTCCTCCTCAAGTCCATTGTCCAGTGTGAAAATAAAAAAGAAAAAAGAAAATTACCTGAATTCCTATAATTAAAAATCACATTGTAAAAATAAGATGAAAAAAAAAAATCAAGGGTAAATTACCCAATTAACATTTACTATTAAAATATTATTTTATTAAAAATTAAATTAACCAACATTAATCAATCAAACCCTAAATACCCAAATTTCACTCTATCTTCCCTCTCATCTACTGCCCACCCCCCGGATTCTATGTCCATCGCCGCACCACTGGAGTTCTCTATCCCATATATTGCTCCACAACTGGATTACCTTCCACCACCGCACCACAGAAGTTCTCTCTTCTACAGCTCCGTGCGACTGCGTACAGTATAGGAGCGGAGTTCTTTCTTCTCTGCATTGCAGGAACAGTTTCTCTCTTCTACAGTGTAGGAGCGACCCACACCCGACACCATAGTGGCCGGGCGCAAGAGCCGGTGCCTGTGCTACAGCGTGCGTTGCGTCGCCTGCACCGCTGCATGGTGGCACAGTGGGTGGTTTGATGGTTGGTTTTTTGTTATTGTTCTGGTGTGGTGGTTTTGGTTTTGATTATGGTGTGGGTTTCAAGGTGAAGATGAATGTAGTGCTAGTGGGGGAGGAAATAGTCATTGTTTAAAAAAAGGTGTAGCCCATACTTTGAGGGCCCTAACCGACCCTACCCTTGGCCATTGGTTAATGTGGTAAATTGCAGGTTATGCCTTTCAGAGTCAGAGCGAATGCGTGGTAAGTCATAACTCTCACTTGTCACATGACACAAATTCATTGTTTCAGGATTCGAACTCTGCACCCGACTGTGATGAGCACTTTTCCATCCCTCCCCTTTATCACTGGGAGATCATTATTTGTGTTGTGGTTGGGGTTGGGGTTGGGGTTGGGTAGTGAATGTGATAGAGGAGGAGGTGGTGGTGGTGGTGAAGCAGGTGATGACAGAATTTTATTTGTAACCAATTAATATGTAAATGCAACCAAAATATTGATTAATTGTGACTTTGTACGACTTGTGATAATTGTAGGATATGACGAAAAAAAAGTAAGTTGAGACCGATAAATAAATAATACATAACCAATTAAGGATGATTGTGAACAATTATTAGGTAGTTGTGACAAAAAAAAATATTAATTAATCGTGACCAAGAAACGAGTAATTTGTGATCAATAAATAAATAATATGTGACCAATTATATTAGAGATTGTGACCAACTGTGACTTTGTGTGACCGTTGGACGAGGACGTGATGTGACCTACAGTTATATCAAACTAGTGAATTAGCACGTGCGTTGCACGTGACGATCTACATTTGTGATTAATCGCGTAACATTACAAAATTATAAGAGATAATCTTATGTGAAATGAAGTGGCAAAATGTCATTTGACTGCAGAATTGAGTGTTAATGTTAGGGAAGTTAGACTTATAGAAACACATTAGTAATAATGTTATTGAATTTGGTGCGTCTGTTGAAAGGTAATGTGAAAGATGAAAAATGAAAACTGAGAGGAATTTAATTACAGGTAAATTTTGCTGAAAGGTATTTTTAAAATATATAAGTGAATACAAAGGTATGTTGCTGAAAAATATCTTTAAGAGAGGAAACGTATGTATGTTTTAAGAACACAAAGAGAAGGAAAACAGAGCTGCTACTATTTAACAAAAGTCACATTAACAGGATGTGTGATTCTAATGGTTTCCATCCATCTGAGCAAAAACTTCAACAGAATTGCACAAAGATTTGTCAAGTTCAATCTGGCCTGTTGACATTCAATAATACACAACCATTTATTATCAAAAACTTATAAACCTAGTATTTTCAAAGTACAAAATATTAGGTGGCGTTCTGTTTGTATTTTATTTTGTATTTTCATTTTCGAAAATGTTTTGTGTTTTGTGTTTTCATTTTTGTTTTCAAATTTGCTGAAAACGCGTTTGGTTTGTCATTTCTGAAAACTGTTTTTGAAAATGAAAAGCTGGAAAACACGTTCTGTTTGAAATTTTGTAGAACACTATTTAAACTATTTTTAATTAATTTACTTGCAGAATACTACTAACTCCAACTCAAATTTCCTTTCACAATACACTAAAAATATGGTTACATGCAACACACTAATGTGAGCATTAAGAGTCTATATTAACACAGCTTGGTCAGGTTCGGGACTTGAGAAATCTCTACTTATATTAAAATCCATAAAATGCAAATTCTTTCAAAACCACCAGAGTCCATTTATCATTACATTTTTTGAAATATAACAACAAGAATTCTCATTTAATTTTTTTTTGTAATGTTGATATTGAATTCAATAAAACTTTATTTAAACTAAGTTCCAAGTTAGGATAATTCTCAAAAAAAAAAAAAAATAAATAAATAAAATTCTTTATTTAGGCTTAGTTCCAAGCTAGGATAATTCTAAAAAAAATAATAAAAAAATAAAAAAAATAAAAACTTTATATTAAGCTTAGTTCTAAGTTAAGATAATTCTATATAAAAAAAAAAATTCCCAAAACGTATTTTCCGCGTTTTGGACATTTTTTATCGAAATACACACAAAACGCCCAAAACGATGTTTCAGGCGTTTTCCGTTTTGTGTACAAATTTTTTTTTTGTTTTCCAAAATGCGTTTTCGAAAATGGTAAAGAGAACGCGTTTTTAGCGTTTTCGAAAATAAAAACAGAAAACGACCTCAAAACAGTAAAGAGAACAGGGGCTTAGATTTCAAGCTGGATGGAAATGTACATTTGTCAGAAAGAGATTCTAATAGAGCTTGTCATTCAATTTTTTCTTTGTTGGTGATGATGAGGCCTCGACTGGGAACAAGGAGCGTTTAGCTGGTGCTGATGAAGAAACATGACTAATGGCTGTGTTTGAGTCGGTTAGGACTGCCCACCACTTGTTGCTATGGAGATTGCTTGAATTTGCTCGGTACATATTTCCCAAGAGAAATAACTTCAAATTTATGGTCGGAATTCTCTAAAAGAGTGACTGGCATTTTCCCACGATCGTTCAGGCTTTGTGTCGCTCCAATTGCTTTCACATAGAAGATATACTTGTCATCTATGTTAAGCCTTATGTTTCCTTCATCATTAACCCTCTGTAGTAGTAAACTTACATGGTTAATGTGAGTTATATATAGTTAAGAAAAAGTACTTTATAAATTGTACTCACCCCCTTAGAAAATGTCATTCTCATAAGTTTAAAAGTCGAACATTGTAGATAATCCTCTACCAACTTCTCCCATGCGAGAGGCTGCTAGATTTCCAGTTTTATCCTCTATAAAAATGTCAGTTCTCACTCTATACAACATTAAACATCAGTTAAAGTAATTGTATTCTATTTAGTAGGAGTGATTTCAATTAATTACTTATTATTGAATGGTTTCTGTAATATGTTGAGGAGCACGGTTATTAGAGGCTACCAACCAAGCGACCTTGCAACCATGCTCCAATGAACCAAAAGAAACTTCAATCAGCGATTGAATAGTAGAAGATAATTCTAGAATGGTAAACATTTTAACATTACATCACATCTATAATGTCAAATATCTTTTATTGTGATTTAAACTATCATTGAGAGTAAAAATAGAACCTGTAAAATTAATATGAATCCAACAACATGATACTATCGAAATGTCAAAGTTAGAAGAGTATGAAGGTAAACTTTATTTTTTGTAGATAAAAGCCTACCATCTTTATCGGTTCATCAGGCAACCAAGCTTCCTCATTTTCCATTTTATCACGTTCCACTACTTTTTACCCCAGTGAAAATAAAAAGTATTAGTGATCAGCCAGTATACTAACAAAAAAAAAATCACTTAGAAAATTACATATTTTAACATGTAAGAGCAAGATCTCTAAAAATATATCAATACAAGCACCAGGTATGAAGTGGCTTTGACCAACAAGAAAGTATGAGCAAGATGTGAAAGAGTGAAAGAGTCGGCTCTCTCTCCTATACAATACTTGGTATGGCAAGAGAAAACCAAATTCGCTTGAGGACATGGTTAGTACATAAAAATCAAATAATACTCCAACTATCCCATACATCACACATTTTTGTAAGTATATATATTTTTAAATGTCAAAATAACTTTTAAAATCAAATAATACTCAAACAAACTATCCCATACATGCAACACATATTATTGTAAGTATATTTTTAAATGTCAGAATAAGTTACTTATAATGGTGGGAAGCATCTTTCATATTTTGAGTCCCTTTGGGTCCTAAAAATCAAGAAACAAAAAAAATCATATCAAAAATATATAATCAGTTTAAAAGCAAGCTAAAATTCCAACTACAAAAGGGCACATGTACTATATATAAGCTGAATAGATATATGGACAAAGTTGAGTGGTCATTCATTAAATTAACAGGGTTAAATAAATCATAGAAAAAGTTAAAAGAAATGATTTTATTTATTTTTGTTCATACTAATGTTTTTATTTATTTTTGTTCATACTAATCCATTCAAAAGAAATCAAAACCATAGAAAAAGTTAAAAGATATGATTTATTTAGTTTTGCTCGTATCAAGCCACTCAGATCCAACAGATATATGAAAAAAAAAAGGAACAAAGAAAATCTATGAAAATTATAAAAGAGAAACAGTGTATTAATTATAGTAGGTCACTACATCAAGCTTAGAAACAAGAAGCCAAGCTTCATACGGAATGGTTATAGCAAAACATAATAACTTAAGAACAGTGCAAACTATAAAAGGCTTATAGTAAAAAAATTCTTTTTATTGATTAAACTCTCTTTGGGGATTAGCAAGGTCAAAATGGACAATGGCAATTTTAAATTTAACGCTAAACCTGATTTGTTTGCAATGATCAACATCCAAAACCTTGAAACAAAGAAATAGGTGTCAATAAGGCAATAAAAATGGACAGGATTCAGTAACGAAATAATTACCTTTGCAAGATCTCCTTTATACGTTCTAGTCTTCATTCTAACTCAAGCATCCCTTAAAACATCAATTATTTTGCTTTAGACTGAAAGAATATTTGTCATCTTTACTTTCGAAAGTGTAAAGTAAACAAATTGAAGCTACAAGTGGAATAGGAACGACCAATTCAAAAATTCAAAATAGATAGAGAGCTGTTTATCAAAACACCAATTCTAAAGATAGCAAGGAACTCATTAATATCACGAGAAAGGGTGAATTTTGGAGGTATTGATTAATAAAATAAATGTCCACAAAGAGTTTTGGCTATCCTTCATTTTTCATGAACTAAGGTGAAGCTTAGTCATTGTTCTCTACAGCAAATTAGAAACAAACGTACAAGCTGCAATACGTAAACAATGGCATGTTTATGGTGCAAGTGGATGCATTCTTGGACAATCTCTCTTTATCAATAAATCTCATTAGTTGGAGAGCTGCAACAGTACAGTAGGTGACACCACCTTGACACTAACAGAATTATCATCCATTAGTGTTAATAATGTGCACCAAATCAATTAAAATTTATTGTTCAATGTAAAATATTCTGCAGACAAACTTGTTCAAAACATCATGATAAAAAATCTTTAGAAATAAACAAAGATAAGGTCAATTGTATAAAAAGATAAGTTATACTGGCTGCCAAATAATTTACTGGTTCAATCTATCTTCGTGGCTATATACTAATTATCTTGACACAGATTCTAGAAGTAATTTCACTTCCTTGTACTTCAATACAACAAATTGTAGCCCCATAGGAAAAAAAACCTTTGCAAATACATTTTTAGAGGCTAAAGAAAATAAATCAAACATTTTTTCTAGCCCCAACCTCCATAGTGTTAGTCTTTCTTGTCCCAGTTTTTCTACATTGAAAAATGGTTCAATTATAGCCCTTTAGATCTTCTAAAACTGTGGGCAGACCACCCGGTCATATAAATCTTTTTGCTAGGAAGTTGAACCAAAGACCTAAACATGATAAAGGCAGATTACTTTTTTTTTCTCAGAAAGATAATAACATAAAAGAGAAAAATTAATTGAATAGTAAATTGGAAATTAAATTGCAAGAATTAAGGTCATATCGTATATGTTGAACTTGATAAACTCATTTTAAACTGACTACAACTTATTTGTTGAAATCAGAATTTTGAATTATGGCACGGGATTCAATAGCTTGCACGAGACTCGATATGTTCTTCAACTCTCTGCTAAATTTGGAGGTAGATTAGAAAGAAAAAACATATTAAAAGAAATAATTATTAACTAATTAGGTGGCGCGAAATAATATTTTAGGAATTGGCACATTCAGTAAGTTTGATAATCTACAATAATAAAGTTTCTGCTTATATATTAAATGATTATTAGAATTTACACTTTTGAAGTATCTTTAAACATGTCAAACACAAGAAAAAACTGTAACTAATTAAATGTTTACTATTTGTAAAAATTAACAATTGCTAAACAAATACAGTGATACTCTAACATTCTAACTCGGTACACTTTACTAATTTAAATCATCATCTTCTAGAATATAAAATCATATGTCTTACCCACTGTAAATCCAGCATTACCCTGAAAAATCTCATTCTAGATGAATTGGGACTGGATGAATGGCAAAACCCCCATATGGAGGATAAGGTAGAGGACGACATGGAGCCATATACCTAAGTCAATAATCATCCATATTAGTAACAAGGAACTAAAGTTCCAATTAGTGTACTTCAACACAAATTCGACAAGAAGGAAACTCGAATGTAACAAAAAAATAAAATCACAAAAATCATTCACAAAATAAGACATCGCAGCACCTTTTAATAAAATCTGAAACGAAGAACCACAAATGATGAAAGGGAAACTAGAATACAACAAAAGACAAACAAGATAACAGGAATCAATCACGAGATTGACAACAAATGACACACAAATCCACCAAAATCGAAAAAACTGCAGTAATAAAACCCGACATTAGTGATACTCTAACATTCTAACTTGGTACACTTTACTGATTTAAATCATCATCTTCAAGAAAATAAAATCATGTCTTACCCACTATAAATCCAACATTACCCTGAAAAATCTCATTCTAGATGAATTGGGACTGGATGAATGGCAAAACCCCCATATGGATGATAAGGCGGAGGACGACGTGGAGCAACATACCTAAGCCAATAATCATCCATATTAGTAATAAGGAATCCACTGTGTTTGTGTGCCACTAATTCTGTTTATATTTTGAATTATCGAGAATCATTTGAAAATGGAAAAAACTCGAACTTTCCAAGGTTCTACATATGCCGTTTTCATTGTTTTTTTCTGGATCATAGCTATTTTCTTGCTGAATGAGTTTTACTATTTGTATTCATTAAACCATCTTCATAAATTCAATTGTTAATTCTTTTGGTTGATTCAGTGCATTTTTTTGTCCTTTGGTTTCACAGATGGTAACAATTTGAATATATGGACCATGATTTATTGCATTTATACTGATATCATGTTCTCTTTACCTGTACAATAAAGAATGAACAAAACATTACAGTATAAAAATAAAAAAACTTCACAAAAAATAAACAAAACCCCAGAGTGAAAAAAGTGAAGGAAAAAAAAAACAGTAACAGAAAGAACTACACCAAACCAAAAATCCCATAGTAAGGTATGCAATAACCATTAAACTTGATGGAGAGAAAAAGGAAAAAGAAAAAATCCAGTATATATAGGTAAATACAGGCAGACGAACGTAGAGAACATTCAAATGGGAAAAATGTAAATAATCGAAAAATACCAACGACACACACCCCAGTACAAGAAAACCCTTGAAGACAAAGGAAAAAAACAACAAAGATGAAATCAATTAGGTCGATGTCAACACAGAATTTGTTCATAGCAATCACAGAATTGTGAGGTTGGGGGGGGGGGGAGGAAGAAACATAGCAAAATCAGCAACCTAAAATAAGGCACCGAATGCTTCAATCAAACACAACTAAAAAAAAAAAAAAATTTGAGTGACTCCACTAAATCGAGAAAAACAAATGAAAATGGAATCTGGAGGGAAAAAAAAAACAACAAAATGCAAGATCCGCACACAAAAGATTCCAGCGAAACTAACCGGCGAACGAAAGAGATAACTGGCGAGAAGAATTAACGGCGAATGAAAGGGAGAGCACAAACCCTAGGACAATAGAAAAGTCTGGAAGCCCGATAATGATTTTTAGAAGTGAAACTGTGAAAGCAAGAGAGAAATTGTGGGCAATAAAATGTGAAATGTAAGCAGTGCAATAACGTGTTTCCTTTCTGTAAAAAAACGTGTTTTTTGGGCCTTATGAATAGTAACCCTACAACTCCCATTTATATATAGTGGTGAAGTGATATGATTATGTGTGACCGAGTTGTGATCTTGTGTGAGTGAATTGTGACCTTGTGTAATCGAATTGAAAGCTCGTATAATTGAACTATCACCTTATATGATCGAACTGTGACTTTAACTATAACATCGTATGATCAAACTACGATTTTGTATGGTCGAACTATGACCTTGTGTGACCAAACAGTGATTTTGTGTGATCAAACTGTGACTTTTCGGGTGGGGCGGGGCGATGTGAGGTAAATTTTGCAAATAAATTTGTAATTATGACCAATAAATAACAAGTGACATAATATTTTTATAATGCGACTAAATTTGTAATCGTGATTCACGCGTTGTTAAGTTGTAACTAATTAATTTGAAATTTGTGATCTTGATATATGTTGTAACCTATATAATTCAATATTTATTATGACCTAATAATAAATTGTGACACATAATCTTGAGATAATCTTAATCAGGAAATAAGTTGCAATATATAAAATTCGCGATTTGTGATTGAGAATTAAATTGTGATCTAATAATGATCGATATTTTTATAATTTGTGACAGAGATAGAAATCGTGACCTACAAAATTTGTGATTTGTGATAGAAAAATAGATTGTGATCAATTAATTATTTATGTGACTTACAAAATTTGTAATTTGTGATTATAAATTGTACAATATTTGTGACATTAACTGGTGAGAATCGATAAAGTCAAACCTTGATGCGTGTGCCCGTGAGACCCATGACGAGACCCGACGCCGAAGAGGTTCAAGATTAGGGGCTAAACAAGTAATTAAAGTCAAGAAAAACAAGCCAAGAATCAAGTTGAAGTCAAAAACAAAGAGAAATTGGACTCATCCAATTTCGGTCGACCGAAACTCTGCAGAGGATTTTGAAGGTAGCCTCAGTCGCGTTCGGATGAGGGTTGGTCGACCGAAACACCCCGTTTCAGAAAAACGGGATTTTTCTTGCAAATTCCGAAATTACATCTTTTTCCCAATTTTGTATATTATATACTCATTTTTCATTTTCAAACAGAGATAACTTGAATGTTCATTGAGCTTGGTCTTAGAGAGACTCCTTGAGGTAAGGTTAACCTCATTTGTTCTTGTATTATCCTTGGAATTTCTTCAACTAAATCTAGAGTATTAATATTCTTGTGTTTGTTGTTGATTTCCGCCACCTTGCAATTTGTTTAATTAATACCCTTTGGGCTATGGCTAGTTTAGTCCTTGAATTTTGGGTTAGATTTAAACTTGAATTAAGGTGTTTATCCTTTATTTTACCACTTTAAATTTTCTTGAGTTTTGTATTAAATTGTTATGGGAATTTTCGGTCAATACACCGAATGGGTTTGCATCATTTGGTATCAGAGCTTGGCTCTAATTTGGTAAACCTATCATTTACATTATTGTTGTTGTTGTTAAAAAAATAAAAAATAAAATCCTAGAATTCAAGAAAAAAATTGGAAAATTTTTATGCCCATGTGTATTTGTTGATTCCATGTATTGGGTATATTGATTGTGAGTTTGTTGGGAGAATTTCATTCATTCACTACAAAAAACCTACAATTTCCAAATTGTGTACTCAAAGTGTTTGAAAAATTGTTTCAATGAAAAATACTCCATTAGTGTTTTGTTGTTCAATGCCCATATATTGCTAATTATTTGGGACTATCCAATTCTCAATATTGAGATTGTGCTATCAACAGTATATCTCATCTATCACTTCTTCACACATTAGGTAATTATTGTTCATTCCTTCCTTGTCAAATTTGAGTTGTTGGGGGTTGTTCATCTATCCACAATAAACACATTCAAGGCCACTTAAAGATTGAGTACAAGGTATTTGATAAATTCCTACATTTAAAATTTACACTCTTGTGCTTATTTGCTCTACATCTATGCCTTATCAAATATTTGTGGTTTGTCAATCTCATTGCTAAAATTGTATTCCTAGCATCTTTTCCCACATAACAATTGTTCCTTTTGGTTATAGCAAGTACATAAATTTCACTTGCTATTGTATCTACTTGTTATAAATTCCTTTTTCCTTGTTTGTGATCCTTAACTTCACAAGAATTATACTTTGTGGTTTAGTTGATTACCTTTCTTGGAGAACTTGAGAAAGGAGTTTTTGAGTGGAAAAGACATGAGTGGTGAGCTCATTAGAGGGTAAAATCCTAAATTGAGTGAAACACGAGTGAAAAATATTCTTGTGAGAACACTTTTACACTTATACACCGTGTCAAATTCCAATATTCAAACTCAAGACTTGAATGGATTGTTGCAAACTGTTTCAATCACCATGGCTAGAAAAATGGAGGAGATCAAGGGAGGGTTAGAAATGTTAGAAACAAAAGGAGAGGGTACATCAACTAGTAATGGAGAAGAGGGAAGGGATAATAAAAGAATGAGGAATAAATGTGTAGGTGTTTTGGTGGATGATGGGAGAATGGGAAGGAAGAATAGGAAAGAAGTTAGGGGTAAATGCGGGGATGTTTGGAGAAATGAGGGGGATGGTGAACAAAATTGGAGTTTGAATAGGAAAATTAGAGAGGATGTTTGGAATAATGAAGGGGAAGTTGAAGGAGATTGGAGAATGGGTAGAAGAAGAAGAGAATGGGTAGATAGGAATGGAGATGGGATGGATGAGAAGGTTAATATTGAAAAAATGAAGGCTCCATCATCCATAGGAGGGGAGGTAGTGAAAGTAGAAGAGTAGTGAAGGAGATGAATGCTAGGTCACCAAAATCTTTGGCCCACACTAATGAGATAGAGGAATATGGGAAGGATAATTTCTACACTAGGTGCCTAGTGAGTGATAAACCATGTAGTCTCATGATAGATGGGGAGATTGACACTAATTTGGTGAGTGCTAGTAGAGTTGATAAATTGGGGTTACCGGTTATGAAGCATCCTAATCCCTATGTATTGCAAAGGTTGGGTGACGATGGGGGAGTGAGAGTGAGTGAACAAGTTCTTCTTGCCTTCAACATTGGATCCTATTGTAACCAATTGATATGTGATGTAGTTCCCATGCACATTACACACATAATTTTGGGGAGACCTTGGCAAAGTGATAGGAGTGTGACACATGACAAGAGGAAGAACCGATGTAGCTTCCAAATGAATGGAAAAAAGGTTGTGATCCTATCTTTGAGCCCGGAAGAAGTATGCAAAGACCAAATGAAGCTCAAGAGAGAATTTGAGGAAGAAAATGAGAAAAAGAAAGAAAAAGAAAATGAAGAAAAAAAGAAAAAGAAGAAAGAGAATGAAAATGAAAATTCAATTGAGGAATTTGATAACAACACAAAAGTAAGGCTACATGAGAGCATGAGAGTTGGGGCCACGTCCCTAGGAAAAGGAGAGGAATTGAGGGTTGGAGCCACGACTCCAGAAAAAAAAAAAAGAGACGAGAGAAAAACCGAGAGTTGAGGTTCCAACCTCAGAAAAAGGTGAGGAAGTGATGAGTGTCACCAAGAAAATTGAGAGCAGAGATCTCACCAAAATGTTTTTTACTCTTGAATATTCTAACACTTCACTCCCTAGCTGGTTACTTCCTTGTTGTAGGAGATCATGAGACCGACTTATGAAAGCAACCAAGAACTCAAAAGTTATGCCGAGTGGAAGATTTTTATGGAGATATTTTCCTATCACAACAAATACAATCAAGGTAAAGAAAATGTGGTAACCGATGCAACGTCTTGGAGGTATGTTCCTAACATTTCTTCGAGAGCAAGGTCATTATATTTGGAATACATTAAAGGATTATATGAAATTGATGTGGGCTTGACAAATGAAATTTTGTCTTATGAAAATGTAACATGTGGTAAATATCATTGGCATAATGAGTGCTTAATCTGTAAATGCAACTTTTTGCATGTGACAAATTGCCTGGGTACCAAATCATTTTGTGAAAATATTGTATATAGTAAATTTTATGGGCATGATACATTCCTACTTTGTGAAAATATACTTGATGTGCCTATTTGCCCTATAAAGGAATTGCTAGTTAGGGGAGTCCATTGGAGAAATTTATTGGGATGTCTTGATGATAAATGGATTTCACTTCTAACATTTCTTGATGCCCCCTCATTTTGTTTCGAACATGTTAAGGGTATGCATGTTAATAATCCAAATTTGTTAAATATTTATGAATCATGTTGTGAGCGATATCTTGATGGATTCTGTAGGCATGATAATTATTTGTTTTGGAAAATTGGATTATTTCTTTTTAAATGTGTCATGCGCGAATTGCTAATGGGAGAGGCACGTGATGGTTGTTTGATGGGGCGATTTAAAATCAACGGGGTCTTAGGGGAATTATGTGATCAATTTTATTGGCCTAATTTGAAGATTGGTGTTGAATATGTTTGCACTTGTAGTAAATGCCGAACTTGCAAAATGGCTAAACTCAAGTTTTTTTTCAAGAATTTCATACATATTTGCCCATCATGAGTAAACCTTGGATTATTAATTTCATGAATTTTATAGTGGGTTTACTTGGAACAAAGAAAGAAAATGATGATATTTTTGTGATTGTTGGTAGGAGTATTAAAATGTCACATTTGATTGCATGTCATGAAACCAATAAGGTTATCAACATAGCTAATCTTTTCTTTCGGGAAGTTGTGTATTTGCACGAAGTTGGTGCTCATTTTGTTTTTAAATTTGCTTGCAATTTAATTGCTCATCCTATTAGCAAGTTTTCTCCACTTAAAGTTGCTTTTGACTTTATCCTATTAACTCTGTTGAACTTTATGCATATGTTTGTTGAAGAAAGAGTTGGTTTAGGTGAGCACGAGAATGCACCTTTGGTTAAGCCTCTTTGCAGGAGGCTCGAGCTTCTATTTGGGGGAATTGGAATGCAATGTGCTTCCAATGCCAACCATGGTGGGAAGTATATTCCGTTTGATCCAGGCGGCCAAATGTGTTCCCCTTCATAGAAGGAGCGACCCCTCAATCAAATAAAATTCAAATTGCTACTCTGCAGGGTTGGCACATCTCAAGCTCTTGGCAACGCCTACAAATTGATTTTTGTACGGTGAGTATGAAATTTCAGTTACATTTATTGTGTCTGAATTTTCTATTTTTATTGTAGGTGTCGATTCGTGGTCGAATCTCTTTCGAGATGGAGGAGATGATGAGAATCGCGAAGGTCCAACTTCATCGCATGAACCTGTAGTGCGCAATGTTGCAAGATCAAATGTCAAGGAATCTCACAACTGTACAATCAAGCAAGATTCGAGGTCGAATTATTTTCAAGAGGGAGGGGATGATGAGAACCGAGAAAGTGAAACCTCGATGCGCATGCCCGTGAGACTCATGACGAGATTCGACGTCGAAGAGGTTCAAGATTCGAGACTAAACAAGTAATTAAAGTCAAGAAAAACAAGCCAAGAATCAAGTTGGATCAAAAAACAAGGAGAAATTGGACTCAGCCAATTTCGATCGATCGAAAGTCATTTCGGTCGACCGAAACTCTGAAGGAAAGGATTTTGAAGGTAGCCTCAGTCGCATTCGGCTACGGGTTGGTCGACCGAAATTCGACCTGTTCCTTAGAGAGACTCCTTGAGGTAAGGTTAACCCCCTTTGTTCTTGTATTATCCTTGGAATTTCTTCAACTAAATCTAGAGTATTAATATTCTTGTGTTTGTTGTTGATTTCCGCCACTTTGAAATTTGTTTAATTGATACCCATTGGGTTAGGGCTAGTTTAATCCTTGAATTTTTGGTTAGATTTAAACTTGGGTTAATGTTTTTATCCTTTATTTTACCACTTTAGCTTTCTTGGGTTTTATATTAAATTATTGTGGGAATTTTCGGTCAATATACCCAAGGAGTTCGCATCATTAACCTATTTAATTAACTATTTAAGAAATAAAATATTTATAATTACCTACTTTTTTTTCATTAAAATCGAATTTTTTAATTAAAACATCTAGTTTCTTAAATTTTAAATTATATCTTTATAACACCTTGTATATATATTTTTTTGCTCCAAATTTAATTAAAGACTTCACAATATTTACATCTTGGTAGCCGTTCTATGGCACCTAAAGTGTTGGTCCTTATGGGAAATGTTAAAATCTCTTAAAAAACACACATGTGACTTCTTTTCTACTTCACAGAAAGTCGAATGTTGTGCATTATATATCATCATCAAGTCATCAACAGATAACATTATTGATCTAGAACTCTTTTAGCCGCTATAAAAAGTTGAATTCTATGCATCTCAAACAACTGTGAAAAGAATAAGTATGCAAAAAATAATATGCTGTCAAGCTATTTGCGATATCAAAAACTCTTATCTTCGAAGTTCTCTTCCCTACTTAAAGCATATTTGTTTTGTTGAGAAAGATAGGAGGAGAAAAGATACTTGAATTGATAGGTTTAGAATAAAAAAGATTTTGTCGACTGTATGCATTGCCATCAAAATTGTTGTACACAACAAAACCCCTTTAAAAATAGGCATTGGATTTTCTTTTTGGTTGAGCTGGTGAAAACGAGTTATCAAAAATGATAGGTTGATTTTTGTGCAGCTATATTCTTGGACCTTTACTAAAATCTTTTTGCATGTCATGGTCTAGTAATGTCGTTTAGAGTACAATGATGTTTAGAAAAAAGTTGAACCAGCAACCCTAACGGCCCCCACAATCCCGCTCCTAAAACCTTGTGGAGAAAGTAAATTACGAGATGTGCCTCAATTTAATCAAGATATGAATCTTACCAACTGGAATTCTCATATCACAAGGAGGCTAAATTCAAAGCATTTGCTTGCAGGATTCGAATCCCCCACCCTGTGACTGTCAGCAAAGCAGACTTTTTATGTCACTTCAACCTTTGTCATCTGATTTATGCCTCAGGGGTAGGGGTGGACAGAATAATCGAATCAAACCAGAATCAAATCAAACCAAGCGGTTCGGTTCGGTTCTACATAAAAAAAAATAATGGTTTGGTTCTTAGAATCAAAAATCATTTGGTTTCGATTTTGGTGCTGGTTCTCACTCTAGAACCAAGAACCAAACCTAATATATATATATATATATGTACAAAGATGTTATTTACTATACATACTTCATTTCCTATTAGACAAAAATCTTAAATCATAAATATAAATTCTAATTCTAATTCATTTTTTTCTTTGCAATTATAGACACGCATTCACACTACTTAATTTACTTGCACTTCTACAACACAGCAATCATTGAGCTCTTTAATCACCATTGACGACATTGATGTTTATTTTTTTAAATTTACGTATATATAAACCCCAGTCCAATTGGTCACCAAAACTTAAATTGTAAATTTCATCTATAACTCACACGGTGTCGCGAAAAAGTGGGTAGAGTCAGACCTTCGTCGTAACCTATGATTATAAGTCTAAACTGTCTTTATGTTTGATTCTCTAAGTTTCGACGAATCGACGAGCTTCTTCAGACGGATTTCTTCTTCTTCTTCTTCTTTTTCTTCGATTTGGAATAACAAGTTACTTTTTCTAAACTTAATTTTGTTTTGTTAACTAAAAATTTTTATTTTCTATTTAGTAATGATGTTGATGAATTCTAATGAAGAAGCTAATATAAACCAGATTTTAATTTGCATTCATTATTTAAAAATTCAAGTAATGATCATAGAGTCAAATCAAACCAGAACCTAGCGGTTTGGTTCCACTTCTTTATAAAAACTAATTAGTTCCATTAGGGGAAAAAAAATTATCGATTCATGGTCCAAACCGAACCATGTCTACCCCTACGCAGGGGCTACAATGATGGCAAAGGATGTCATATTGCTTGATTATATGATTCTTTTGTTTTTACTTTTTCCACATACGTTTTTTTATGAAAGTGAAGACTTTACAGGTGTGCACTTCAATATCTTATCTATTTTCCATAATTTAGTAACACTGTAACGATTTATAAATTGATTTATTTATGATTTTGAAGTAAAATGTGTAACTAAAAATTGAAGAGAGAAAATATCTGGTTAAAAAAGTTACCAAACACTTGCTAAATCTCAGTTGGAATAGCTAGCTAGGTACTATATTCTTTAATTAGCTTTATCTTGTGCTGTCCATCCCGTCTTTTAATGAGGTAAGTTTTTGCCGTTGCATCTTTAGAAAATTTCATTCATAAAATGAAAAAATGTTTGTCGCCATAAATTAAATCCAACCTCCATGATTATTTGAGACAAAAAAATATAAATATATTTATGAAAATTGCATATGTGCGTATCAAGATTAAATTCCAAAATGTATTTAACGAAATGAATATGAAGTTACGCGTCGATCGTGAATCTAAAGAAGGTACATTGCATGGGTGTAACGCATTGCATATAGCAATTAAGAGCAAGGGAGTGGGGGCCCATGAAATGATCCTTTGGCGGAGACAAGACATCCTTTGCCACTTCACTTTCACAACCACAACAGATTCAACACTCTCATCTGTTATTATACAAGAGAATGCGATGCTTTGCCTTGCTTTCTGTCTTGCTTAGTTTTTCTCAATTTACACACCACAAATATATCACAAGGTACTCACAATTTCCAAGGATGATGATTTTATTTCTGTCCCTTTTGTTTTCTAAAAAAAAAAAAAAAAAAAAGTATAACTCACAACTTAAGCGCTCGAACCGATTCTGACATGAACCATTGGTTCGAGTAGTAAATTGCAAGATGTGCCTTCCAGAGGTCTGGGTAGAGAGTACCGAAGGTCCCCACAAGTGGTGGTAACTCCAGCTTGCTACAAGGTCAAATCCATTTTCAGGATTCGAACCATGTACCCGATCGTGCTGAGCGTGTTATTAACCCTCCCTTTGCCACTAGGAGATATGCCCTGGGGGCCCCTTTTGTTTTCTATGGGGATAATATGGAGGTGATTGAGATTAACAAAATTTAAACAATAAATACATTTACTAAATTTAGGATTGTTTGACGTTTTTTGATAAAAAAAATTAGCAGATTTTGACAAGAGTTAATTATATGTATGGTTGAAATTAAAGATAAAAGTTGTGAGTTTTCAATGTGTGGTTAAAATTAATTTTGAACTTTTACCTCAACTTTTTTTAGCTACACCAAACAAGCAATTAATCTCGCCGACCCACACAAAATTTTATATTTTTGGTGTCCTGCCCTCTTATTCTTGTAACGTGTTTTATTGATATCATTTGACTCTTACAAATGGAAACATCTTTAAGTGACGTTGTCATTCTTCAATCCGTTCTCAAATTTTATCGTTTCCTTTCATAAATCCACTTAATTAATTCAAACACTTATTCAAGAAAAGTAATAATTAATAGAGCGAGTAAAGAAACTGATCTGAAAAAAAATGAAGAAGATTCAACAATATTGACTTAAGGCCAAACATTTTTTTTATTATTTCAGAAACTACTTTACATAGATTGAAAAATGAGAAACTATGAATTAACAAAAGTTTCATTTAGTTTAGTTCCTGATCGTAGGGTGGCCATGTGTAAAGCAATTCTTAGTTAAGTTTACATTAATATAATTAAATCTTGGTCAAAGATCGATGAATAAGTTAATAAGAAACCTTTACACAATTCTCACACCTTGAATTTTGCAAGAGAGTGTGTGTAAGTGACATTCTTCAATGAACAAAAGAGCAAAAGCATACAAATAAAGTGAAAACTATGTTTCCAAACAAACAGTATATATATATATATAGGGGTTTATTAATTTGGGTAGCAACCTGCCCTCTTTTTCTTTCAAGATTCTTTACTGTAAATCACATGATCTGGCCCCCATATACACATATACAGCTGCATAACTAAAGGAGTAAATTGTGGTTTACCCATATGACTAAAACCCCATATCCCTATTTTTCCATTGATTTCTTGGTTTAGTTTTTTGTTTTTTCTTGGTTTAGTCTAGTAAATATCTAGATTTCCCAACTGGCAATCAATAAAACAAATTAATGATTTATTATTTTATTATTTGGCATGCCGGCCCCACAAACAGTTCCATACACGTACGTGTCAAAACATTTATTGAAAATCGACATAGAGCTTAATATTGCATTTTTTTTCCCAACTATATATATACACAATAGTGTATAAGGAGTCAATTGTTATCGTATCAAATAGTTTATACGTGAGTCTGAGCTAATAAAAGTGAAATTTTCTTATTGTACAGAGCTTGTAAGTATATGCCCCTCACTGTAGTATTGCTACAAAGAAAATTATAGCAATGCTCGCTAAAAGTCAATCTACATATGTATTTATTAATTTTTCCAAGGACTAACCTAATTTCACTACGTAAAAAGGGGAATCTATACAAAAAATAAACCAAAATCTTCCAGTTCATCTCGTACAAACCTACACAACGTATAGGCAAACGAATAACCCGCAAAGTGACGGTATACCCCACATTTCGCAATTGGTCGACTGTCACCTAAACTGGAGATAAGCATCACTGGTGGTTCACAGTTTTATTCAGGCTAAATTCCAAAACTATTTAGGTAGTTTGGTACCTTCACCAGCAGTAATTAGCCTATGTTTGGTAAATACAATATTTTATTGAAAAAATCAACAATTTTAGTTGGTCAAAATTTCGACACACCGTTTTTTACTTTTAAAAAAAAAAATAGATGAACGAAATGTTACCATGTAGTTATTTATAAACAATCATTTATAATGGTATACTAAAAAGAGGTTTATTATATGATTTGAAATAATAAATTTTTAACCATTTAGCCTTGTTTGGTACAATTTTTCGTTTATGAACAAAGATTGCGAGGCTTTTGAGGTAATGTGTATGGTTGAAAAAAAGTTTGGAAAAATGTGTACGATTAAAAAGTTATTTGAGAAAATGTATTTTTCATAAATTTGTATATAAACAGTTTACGAAAAGAGAATTAAAAATCCCATAAAAATCAGCAATAAAAAGCGGGGTAAATCCTCATTCTGTCACTTTTACATATGCTGGTTCTCTCAACAATCAGATGTGTATCGAATTTCAAAACTCCACTTTTTTTCTGAAGCTTCTTTTCCCTTCTTTCTCTGCCTTTTCCTTTGTTTGTCCCCTCTCCTTTCTGGTTAATGGATTTTAATTTCATGAGTTCTTTTGGTGGTTGTTCTCTTTTTCCAAATTGCATGGCAAAATCCAAATCTTCAAGCTATGAAGCCTCTACAAAACCATACATGTTTCTTCTTCTTGGATTTCTCTTCATCTCCCTTGTTCTTGTGCACTCTTCCGATCCTTCTAAACCATCCATGAAATCTGCTGTTTCGTCCGCAAGGCGTCTCGTCCCGGATTCTCCAAAAGCATCTGCTACACATTCCATGGATGTTCATGTTCATCCTAAAAAGAGGCAAAATTCACATACTTGGAGAGAATTTGGAGCTAGTGCTCATGAAGTTCCAAGTGGGCCAAACCCTATTTCAAATAAGTAGAATAAGTTGATTTTGGAGCATGAATTGACACTGTTGTAAGCCAGTTGTGAAGAAGATGCTGAAGTTGTAACTGCCTTTCTTGTTATTATTATTACCAGACTCCATTAATAGTAGCTAGTTTCTTTTATTTCTGGTGAGAAGTTTGTTGGCTTTATTGTCTTCTTCGTCATTCTTTACATCACCATTTTCCAGTTTTCTTTCTTGAATGAATATGTAGCTAGATCCAAGACACAATATATGAATATACGTATATTATATATACACATTTGTATACATATAACATATATTTCGTGGATGTTTTACAATTACAAAATACATATTATCTGGTTTAGGGTTGGAGTGTGGAAAGACCCAAAAATGGAAGATAGAAGTGTAAGAATCCGAAATACTGTGAAATGGTGTCAGTGTATCAGATTTGGTGGGGAGGACGCTTTTAGTTTTGGTTGAACAATAATTTGAATGGGCTTTGGACTTTGCTTTTGTCTTCTCAAACACAGTATCATCGCTCTTATCGAAAAAAATTGATACCAAATGAATCACCAGCCCATGATTTGATAATCGTCTCCGTTTGATTGAGTGTGAGCTCGGTAACCAGTTTTTAAACTGGTTTATAATCGCTCTAATTTTCAATACAATTTTTTAATTATATATTTTTTTTCTCTTCAATTTTTAACTCTATATCTATCTCGTAATTCTCGAAAAAAAACCAAAAAAATTGATTTTTTTAGCTGCCGAACGATGGCTCAAAAATCTACGGCCAGTCAATTTTTAATCATGGCTGATTGATTCAACAATAATTTGCATCACAGTTGTTTCATATAGCAGCTATAGCCTATGTGTGTGTGAGCCAAGCCTTTTATGGCATATTTATTATTGAGAAAAAAAAAAACACTAGAATTATGTTCGTAAACGGTTTAATTTTGTCTATTGACGTATTAAAACTTGTAAAAGGTGTTTTAAATGTAATTCATCCGGCTCCAAATTAATGACCTCTATATGATTTTAGTTGTCCATATAACGTAATCTCTAACTATTAAGTTGAGATAGTATTCAGACAAATGATAACAATCTAAGGAAGATCTTAAATCGAAGGGTGATGTATGTAGCCCTTGATGTTGATGACTACGAGGTCTGGCAATGTTCTTGGAGTGATTACAGGTCGTCAACAGCCAGTAACCCTCAAATGGCACATACTCGATCATCTTTCTTCGATCATGTTTATAACTACTACTATCATTCTTTTGAAATGGACAGGGATGGATCTAGCTGAGAACTCCAGCTAGAGTGTTGATCGTTGATCGACGAACGTCAACAGCCGCAATAGAGAGATTGATTATATTATTTAATTAAATAATATTAAAAATTAATGAATAAGTACATAAATTAAAATAAAAAAGTTGTAATGAAATATATGACATATAACCCAATACAAACCAAAATAGATGCAAAATACATGACATTGACATCAAACGGTATTCGTTTGCTCAGACAAGTGCATTCTTCGGGGTCTGATATTTTGGAAATATTGTAATATTGCCTCATTCTAAATCTTTTTTAAAAATGTTTCGCTCTATGTACACAACCAAATTGTCATTCAACCATTTATCTTCCATTTTGTTGCGCAACTCTTGATTAAATTCATAGCAAAGAACGCACTTTCAACACTTGCAGTTGCCACATGTAATATCAAATTCAATGTAATGAGCCTATAAATCAATGAAAAATAACAAGAATTCCCTGTTTCAACCAATTTCTTAGCTACGCATGATATGCTGTTGAGGTTAAAGAAAGCATTCTCCCTTGTGACAAATATAAAAAACTTGTCAAGTTCAGGTCTAAGTAATGACAACTCTTCGGTATTGAAGTCCAAAGGATAAAACTTAGCAAAGCATAGCAATTTAGCAGTATCAAAGGATGAAAATGAGGCTTTTGGACTCAAACATGAAATGCGGATAAGGAGCTCAGTAGTTGTCTCTAGAAAACGATTGTTCAACTCTTGCAAAATTAAGTTTATAACATGACAGTACAAATCACTATCACTATCACTATCACTAATATACAAAAGCATGGATGTGTGAAAATCTTTTAATTGTCAATTATGTCCTTACTTCTATTTTTCTTATGTCTATAATATCCTTAATTAAAAAAAAATATATATTTCTACATAAATAAATGTTAAATGACTCTTCAAATGATTTTGATTTAATTAAACAATAAATTCAATTTTCAATATAAGATCTTTAATTCAATGCATTTAATTTCCCTTTACTTCTATTTTTCTTATATTTATAACACCCTTAAAAAAAATTATATTTCCACATAAATAAATGTTGAATGACTTTTCAAATGATTTTAATTTAATTAAACAATAAATTCAATTTTCAATATAAGGTCCTTATATTCAGTGCATAGAATTTATAAAATATATTTATTTATAACTCTTTTCAATCTTATACCACATTGTAATTCGATACATATCTTTATACAGTTCTAAAACTGAATCATTACAAGTTTACAACGTAAATAAATAAAAAAATAGACGTAATTTTTTTATACAATACAAGATTTCGATAATATTATAATAGTATTAAGATAATCTCACAATAGAAATAGTATGGAGAGGGTTAAAATAATCAACATGATGAATAATTGGTAAACTACAATTTGTGTTAAAATGTAATTCAATACATATCTTTATACAATTCTAAAACTGAATCACTATAAGTTTACAACGTAAATAAATAAAAAATATACGTAATTTTTTTATACAATACAAAATTCCGATAATATTATAACAGAATTAACATAATCTCACAATAGAAATAGTATGGAGGGGGTTAAAATAATCAACATGATGAATAATTGACAAACTACAATTTTATGTTAAAATAAATATATTTTAAACCAATAACTTTTTGAATAATCAAAATAAAAAATATAGATTTATTTATTTGGACGCTAACATGAGCGTGGAAATATTTTAATTGTAAATTATGTCCTTACTTCTATTTTTCTTATGTCTATAATACCCTTAATTAAGAAAATTTTTATTTCCACATGAATAAATATTGAATGACTTTTCAAATGATTTTGATTTATTTAAAAAATAAATTCAATTTTCAAATTAAGGTCATTAATTCAATGCATATAATTTGTAAAATATGTTTTGATAACTCTTTTCAATCTTATACCACATTGTAATTCAATACATATGTTTATACAGTTCTAAAACCGAATCATTACAAGTTTACAATGTAAATTAAATATAGATGTAATTTTTTTATACAATAAAAGATTTCAATAATATTGTAGCAGAATTAAGATAATCTCACAATAAAAATAGTATGGAAAGGGTTAAAATAATCAACATGATGAGTAGTTGGTAAACTACAATTTATGTTAAAATAAATACATTTTAAAACCAAAATTTTTTTGAATAATCAAAATAAAAAATATAGAGTTATTTATTTGGACGCTATTATGAGGGTCACTTTAAAGAAAATAATTTTTTTTTTTTTTTTTAATCAAGTGCAATAAGAGGTAAGTTATAAAAACATATTTATAGATAAATAAGTATTCAATCTTCACTGGTATGAGGAACGTTTTGTGTTGATTTTAATTCAGATTTTAATCTAAGTCAAAATTAATAATTAATTTCAACCAAACGTTTTATGGAACCTACAAAATTTAAACTACACAAATTCTTCAACTTCTATCAAAATCTAATAAAAAACTTATTTAAATCCTTATCAAATGAAAAGGAAATCCCGCTTGTTCAAATTTGACAAAACAATAAAAAAATTCTATGGTTCAAACACATTTTCAATGTCTTGTCAAGTTTTCGTTTTGCTACATAAATGTCATGATTTACACTTAATAATTGAGAAAAATTGAAAACGCCTATTACAAAATTTACTCATAAGTTAATAAATAAATAAGTAATCGAGTAATTTTCATATGAATAATTATTTTCACTATTAAAGTTAAAATTAATAATAATAATTAATTTGACACGATGATAAGAATTTAAAAAAACTCTACTTAACATGATTCAGTATTAATACTCCTTACTTAATATACATTAATACTATATATCATAAATAATAACGTATTATTTACTATATTTTATATTCAATGAGTTATAATTATATTTGTATAATATGATGATTTTAATCATTTTCATTTTATGCTTCATTACACAGGAGATATAAAATATAATTTCTTTTATCGCGTACATAACACGTGCAAAGCACGTGGTGAAATACTAGTTGTTGCAAGCGGGCCCAAAGAAAGGTACAGTGATCCACCAGCGAAGGCCCAATGGATCTTGACCCACAGCTAAGGCCTAGAATATCACCTAGGGATGAATGTCGAGGTGTTATGTCAAGCAAACCTCTTTAGCCGACCTGGTTAACGCCCAGCCGATGTGCTTTATACTCAGCCGGGGTGCTTTATGGCGTTGACCAGAAGAGAGAGATGGAGTCAGTGATGGGACACTGCCTTTACCCAGACGTGACAGACGCCCATCCCCTACGAAATGTAGCAATGATTACGGTTGAAAAGCAAGATTGTCACATCCATAAGCTAGGGTAATGACAAGTGTAAAGTATGCCACGTGTCGTGATCCAAGACAAGAAGTTCCTCAATAAATAAGGCGCAATTGTCTCCAAGTGAGGGGTTAGCAATTTCTCACTCTTAAATCTATATTTCTCTCACTCCCTTTTCTCTCTTTTACACACTTTTATTTCCCGCACCCAATATATATTTGCCTAAAATGAGCACTGACTTAGGCATCGGAGTGCAAACGGGAGCCTCCTCGGCCCCCTTTGCAAGCTGATTGTTTGTCTTAGTGCGCAGGAGATCCACGTGTTCAAGAGGGACGAGCTGAGACGTGTTGGTCCAAGGTCCAGCCGGATTTTGTGGTCAACATTTTGGCGCCGTCTGTGGGAAACCATACTGCTAACCACGAAAACACATGGTAAAAAGCCACACATAGAAAGGTAGTCCTGAAAAAGGACGAATAACCTCTTACAATAGAGCGAATAACTGCAAAGAGCTTTGAAAGATAAGCTGGTCGGCCTTGAAAAAGGTAAGAGCTTTGAAAGATAAGCTGGTTGGCCTTGAAAAAGGTAAGAGCTTTGAAAGATAAGCTGGTTGGCCTTGAAAAAGGTAGGAGCTTTGAAAGATAAGCTGGTTGGCCTTGAAAAAGGTAGGAGCTTTGAAAAATAAGTTGGTTGGCCTTGAAAAAGGTAAAGAGCTTTGAAACATAAGTCTAAACACCCTTGAAAAAGGGTAAAGAACTTTGAAACATAAGTCTAAACACCCTTGAAAAAGGTAAAGAACTTCGAAACATAAGTCTAAACACCCTTGAAAAAGGTAAAGAACTTTGAAACATAAGTTTAACAACCTTGAAAAAGGCTTGAAAAAGCGATACAAAGGTCTATCTATCCTTGAAAAGCAATCTAAGACCGGAAACTCTTCTGAAACATGAATGAAAGTGACGGTGATGTTAACCCCCGTAGGGGAAGAAGTGGTCAACACAGCGAGGACGAAGTTCCTCAAGAAATCCATGAAAACGCCGACGAGGAAGTAGCACAACCTAATCCACCTCGCCGGCACCGAAATCGCCGCATGATGCGAGACATGAAACTTATGGCTGCCTAAATGCTGGAGATGCAGAGGCAGCAAATAGAACAGACTGCTGCAATGAACGCCTTTATGGCCAGAGGGTATGCTGTGAACGAACCCGTGATGCCTCAGCAATACTCACAACCACATTATTCACCATCCGAGGCGGCCACTGTATCTTATTATTATCAGGATCCGCAGGCATACGCCGAAGTGGAATCTGAGCCCTTCTATGAGAATGACCCAGAACTTGAAACGCATGGGGAACAAAACCCACTCCCAGCTAGACGCAGGGAGGCCTCTTTCGCAAAATCCGGCAGTGTTTTCAGCCGAATAGGAGGGTTATTCAGGGGACAACGACGGGGACAAACGGACCCAGGTCGGCATAATTCCGCAGAGCCTAGAAATAGGCGCGAGCGACACGCTGAAGAAGCCTTGTCGCAGGATCAAAGGTACAGGGACCAACAAGGTATGGGGGGAGAAAGGATGGCATCAGTACATGAGCCTAGGAATAGGCAAGAAAGAAGAGCCGAAGCAGTTCTGACTAATCCTCGTAATGAATTACAGAGCCATGAAAGGCCAAACTACGGCCGCGTTCCACCACCACAAAGGCAGGAGTATGCTCCGCTGCTCTATGGCCAATACCGTGATCCAGAGTATTCCGGTCAAGACGAGAACAGCGAGCTGCCGTCATACGAGTTGGATGACGAAGAGGAAGTAAGTCCCTTCACAGAGGGCCTCCGTAGATGCCCCGTTCCCCATGACTTTGAGATGCCAGAAATAGCAAAATACTCTGGCCGAGGTGATCCTGATGATCACCTGTTAAATTACCGCGCCAGCATGGAAATAGCCGGGGCCACCCCGGCACTGAAATGTAAAGCTTTTGCTTTAACCCTTGAGGGAAGTGCCATACGATGGTATAAAAAACTCCCTCCTGGCAGCATCCACAGTTGGAGGGATATGAAAACTGCTTTTAAGAATGGCTTTGTTTCTTCCAGGCCTGGCCAACTCCCACTCCAACGCCTTCAGGATCTGAGGCAAGGAAGGGACGAATCTCTGAAAAGTTACCTAGCCAGATTTACTGAAGAAATGCATATCTGCGAAAATATCACAGAAGCGGAGATGTTTTCCGCCTTAAAAGGAGGGCTAGATATGACCAGCATGTTTTGGAGGGATGTCCGGAGCAGGAAACCAAGGGATTACAACACCCTGGTAGACCTGATGAAGGAAGAGATTGTATCGGAGGAAATGGCTAGGGCCAGAGATAATCACCCCCAAGGGAGATACAACCTTGGATATTCCAATGAAGCGGACCTCAAAAAGGGAGGAAACAAGGATAGGGTCGGCGGTAACCGAGGTGGTGCTCCTCGTCCATTTCCGGGGACAGGATCTAGCTTTGCAGCAGAAATCACGGAAGCTATCCCTCACTTGCACTCTAACACCCCTTCTCAAAATCCTCACACTGCTCAAGGGAGAGTGGAAAGCAGCCGAAGTGGAAAACAGCCCATGATTGGGGCTTACTGTGCCTACCATAGATATTACGGTCACGCAACAGAGGATTGCAGGGAAATCCACATGTTAGCTGACCAAAAGGCGCAGGGGAGAAGGAGAGGTGACTTCCCCCCCGACACAGGGAGAACTCAAAAATCAGGTGGCCAGAAGTTCAACCGAGCTGATAGGAGAGCCCCGTGGAAGAATTCTACCAAAGAAAGGATTGACAATCGTCAAAGAGACAGGAATAAGGGTCAAGATACCGCCTCGGCACAAGCTAAAGATACACGGGAACCTCCTATGCCTGTGGCCGACCTCCCCATTCGTGAAATCGACACAATACTGGGAGGCCCCCACCCAGGTGGGAGCACCAACAACTCCCAAAAGAGGTATATAAGAGAGGCCAAGCAGCCCGCCAACGTGAACTATCATATCCATTCCCATCCTGTTGGGATTCCTCGGACGGAACCTATCACATTCACACAAGACGATGCCGTTGGAGTGCACTTCCCACACAATGACGCATTGGTTATCAGAGTGGTGGTGGCTCGAAATGGGTTATCACGAATGATGGTGGATGATGGTGCCTCGGTAAATGTGATATACGGGGCAACTTTTGATAAGATGGGGATCAGCACCCCACTCATTCCAGTCCCTGATCCAATATACGGTTTCACGGGGGACAGCATAACCCCCAGAGGATCCATAACACTTACGACTGAAGTAGGGCAGTCACCGACCCTCTCCAGAATTCCTTTGGAATTTTTGGTAGTAGACAAAATCTCCTCTTACCATGGTTCAATTGGAAGGCCTGGCCTTATTGACTTGGGGGCTGTAACGCATACCAAATACATTTGCATGAAGTTCCCCACCGAGCATGGTGTTGCAACTGTAAGGGGAAGCCAAACAGAATCCCGAGCTTGTTACACAAATGCGATCCGGAAGTTTCAGGATCGAAGCCTGAACATGATCAGTGATGTAGCTATGGCCGAGGCTGCCCCAGACCCTGAAAGATTGGGTGAAGGGCCATCTGAAGATAAGGATGTCACGATGACCTTAGAAGAGGATTTAGCAGATCTAGACCCCAGGATGGCAGGTGACAATTGCCCCACCCCGGCCGAAAAGTTGGAATGCTTCGGCGTAGACCCACTTGATCCAATCAAAGAATTATAGATCGGACTGGACTCTCCAACAGAATACAAGAGTCAATTAAAGGACTTCCTACTTCAAAACCTCGATGTATTCGCATGGAAGCATGGTGACATGGTTGGGATTGATCCTAAGGAGGCCTGTCACAGACTCCAGCTGGATCCCCGAAGCCCTGGGCACAGGCAAAAGAGAAGGCCCATGAGTTCGGACAAGTATGAGGCCTTGAAAGACGAGGTCGCAAAGCTATTAAAAAATGGCTTCATAAGAGAGTCCCGATATCCGAAGTGGGTATCAAACCCTGTTTTAGTACCAAAACACAATGGGAAATTGCGGGTGTGCATTGATTTTTCTAATTTGAATCAGGCATGTCCCAAAGACAGCTTTCCATTGCCCCGGATTGATCAACTGGTCGACTCCACGGCAGGGCACGAGTTGCTAAGCTTCATGGATGCATATTCCGGGTACAATCAGATTCCCATGTTCGAATCGGATGAAGAGCATACTTCATTTATCACAGATAGAGGACTCTATTGCTACAGAGCTATGCCATTTGGCTTGAAGAATGCGGGAGCTACTTATCAGAGGCTGGTAAACCGCATGTTCTCGAAACAATTGGGGAACACTATGGAGGTGTACGTTGACGACATGTTAGTCAAAAGCATGGTCGCTGCTGATCATATCCTCCATTTGTCAGAAGCATTTGACGTTTTGAGAAGATATCGGATGAAACTCAATCCGGCGAAGTGTGCTTTCGGGGTAGCATCTGGGAAATTCCTCGGATTCATGGTGAATAAGAGGGGAATCGAAGCCAATCCGGACAAAATCAATGCTCTGCTAAACATGCAGTCGCCTCGGAACCCAAAAGAAGTGCAAAGCTTAACGGGAAGAATCGCGGCCCTGAACCGGTTCGTCTCAAAATCCACTGACAAATGCTTGCCATTTTTCAAGGTCCTGAAGGGGGGAAAGCGATTCCAATGGACACCAGAATGCGAGCAGGCGTTTACCGACCTGAAAGCTTCTTTAGGCCGCCCCCCATTGCTATCAAAGCCAAAATCTGGCGAGCCTCTCTACCTATATTTGGCTTGTATCTAAAGAGGCTGTTAGCTCAGTGCTAATCCGAGAGGAGGATGGGAACCAGTTGCCAGTATATTATGTAAGCAAAGCCATGCTGGACGCCGAAGCGCGCTACCCAGATATGGAAAAACTTGCTCTCTCGTTGATCACAGCCTCACGTAAGCTTCGTCCCTACTTTCAGTCACACTCCATACAAGTGCTCACCAACTTTCCCATGAGACAAGTGTTGCAAAAACCAGACGTTTCTGGGAGGTTACTAAAATGGGCGATAGAAATCAGCCAGTTCGACCTACATTATGCGCCTCGGACCGCCGTAAAGGGTCAGGCGTTGGCAAACTTCGTAGTTGAATTCACCCATCCACCTGAGGTCGAAATGGTAGACAGCACCGAGGACAGCCAACATGATGGACAGAAGTGGAAATTGTTCGTTGATGGGTCCTCGGCTGATGGACGATCCGGCGCAGGAATACTGTTGGTAAGCCCATAAGGGTTTAAATTACACAGTGCAATCCGCTTTGGATTCAAAGCCTCCAACAATGTTGCTGAATACGAGGCGCTATTAGCCGGGCTAAGACTTGCAAAAGCATTGAAGATTAAGTCCGTGGTGGCGAACAGTGATTCGCAGCTTGTTGTAAGCCAATTCAATGGGCAATTTTCTACCAAAGAACCCTCTATGGTCGCTTACTTGAAGAAAGTAAGAGATTTAGCTATGCACTTCGGAAAAATGGAGTTACAGCACATCCCCAGAACAGAAAATTCCAACGCTGATGCTTTGGCCAAACTAGCAAGCAGCAGTGATTCGGAGCTCCACAATCTGATCCCTGTAGAGCACATGATGACCTCTTCTATTGGGCCAGGACCGGAGATCCTGGCGATTGAAGAAGAGGGATCCTGGATGAACCCCCTAATCGCCTATTTAAAACATCAGACAGTTCCGAACGAGCCCGAAGCAGCTCGGAAATTGCAGAAATACTCTGCGAACTTCGTGCTCTTGGACGACTTACTTTATAAGCGGAGTTACACCTCTCCTTTGCTGAGATGTGTGGGGCTAGAGGAAGGGCAGTATGTGATGAGAGAAATCCATGAGGGCATCTGCGGCAACCATGCCGGGGCTTTATCGCTAGCTAGGAAAGCCCTCAAACTGGGATATTTTTGGCCTACTATGCGAAAGGATTCCCATGACTTTGTGCGGAAATGTGATAAATGCCAAAGACACGCGACCATACCACATCATCCGCATCACGAGCTAACTGTGGTGACTAGCCCTTGGCCCTTTGCAAAGTGGGGGGTTGACATTATTGGTCCTATGCCCAGAGGAGCTGGTAACAATTGCTTTTCGATAGTAGCAATTGACTACTTCACCAAGTGGGTCGAAGCGGAACCTTTGATGAAGATCACCGAGGCCAACACCACCAAGTTCATTTGGAAAAATATCATATGCCGGTTCGGGATACCACATTCGCTGGTTAGTGACAATGCAAAACAGTTCAAAAACAGAAGCGTGGATGAGTTGTGTGATGATTTGGGAATCAGGAAGCTGTTCTCATCTCCACATCACCCACAGGCCAACGGGCAGGTCGAAGCGGTGAACAAGACCATAAAAAATACCCTGAAAAGGAAGTTGGCATTCAGAAAGGACGCGTGGGTAGACGAGCTACCACAAGTGTTATGGGCGCTTCGAACCACCTCGCATACCGCCACTGGTGAAACACCCTTCTCGCTGGCTTACGGAGCCGAGGCGGTATGCCCCGTCGAAATCGGAATCCCAACGCCTCGTCAAATTCATTACGACGAAGTTAGAAACGAGGAAGCGCGAAGGGCCGGTTTAGACTTCCTAATGGAAAAGCGGAATGATTCCCAAGAGGTAATGGCCAAATACCAGAAAAAGGTGGCTCGATATTACAACAAAAGGGTGAAGAGCCGACGCTTTAACATTGGGGACTTGGTCCTCAAAAAGGTTCTTCCTTCAACACAGGAGCCAGGAGTAGGGACTCTGGGTCCTAACTGGGAAGGCCCTTACAAGGTCGTTGCCGAGGTGGTACCCGGAACATACATGATTGAGAACTTGTCTGGAGTACCTCTATGTAATCCTTGGAACACGGACCACCTTCGCCGTTATTTTCAATAAAACTAAATTCCTCTATGATTGCAACATTATCATATTATTTCAAAAAATCGTGGGCGAGCTGCGTTAAAAGTTACGCCAATATCTGTTAGACAACCATAATGGATAAACGCACATTCTAAAATTATTTTGGTCATGACGCCACACGTCCACACTATGCATAAAAATTGTTAAGGACAAGGGACTCTCATAAGGCTAAACTACGATCACCACGTAAGGGTTGGGAGTTTTAATACAATAAATGCTTCGAACCACTCAAATCTAAGATGCTGCACTCATTCACCGTCATTCACCGCGTAATATGTTTGAAATCATTCAAATATAACCAAATGTTGTCACATAAACCAAAATCCTTGGTGCGTTAAGTTAGTTCATACATCCGGACAAAGCGTTTGCAAGATATACTAAGCACTGTGTGCCTAAGCGTAAAAGACAAACGTAAAAAAATTCTTATGTTATTTTGGTCGCAAATACAACACGCCTCCACCAGGCAGGATCTTTGTTAAAAACAAGGGACTCCGGTGAATTTACACTGCGACATTAACAGAGGTTCATACAAAGATGTAAATGTAGGTGTCACAGAGTTTTAAGGTAAAATCGCTCAAAGGTTGGTCAAGATCAAATCTAATTAGCAGAAATAGGTACATCAACTGTGCTGGATCTGGGGGTATAGCAAATGATTAAACTTGAATAGAATTATTGCTGCAAAGTGATGACAAATTCGATCCGCTCATGAATGACCACATCGGATTTGAGGGACTAGCACACCCAAAATATGGCCATCCATGACCAAAGGTTTAGATATCGCCTTGGACTAATGGTCGAGGAGGAAAGGCACAGGAGCCCCTCCAGCCGAACTAAGTTATGCTTGTCCGAGGCGCTCTAAATTAGGTGCATTTTACAAATCAAGACATTTACAGACAGACATTTACAATGTCCCACATATCATCTTACAATTATGAAACTCGCACTTGGAAATACTCATGTTTAAGCAGTAAAGGAAAAACATTGCTGCACCAAAATATGAGTAAACTGTTCCATTCATAAAAATGAGACGTGTACAATATGAAGTGCCGGGGGACTTACAAAAAGAAAGAAAAGAAGAAAACAAAAAGCTAAAGCTAACAAATGCAGAAGAGGATTATTGTGGAGGAGGGACATCTTCCAAGGGGCCTTTATCAGACACGCCCAGAGGATCCGCAGGATCATCTTGAGGCTCGGGGTAAAAAGCCTCAATGGAGGACAGGTCCAGTGTCGGAAAAGCTTCCTTCACATCCCCTAAGGCCATTCTGGCCCCCAAGTTCCCAAAGACCCTCTGCATAGCCTCGTATTCCGGGGTATCTTCGAAAGTATCCTTGAAGTTCTGAACTGCCTTAGAAACTTCTTCACCCAGAACCTCCTGCACCCTAGCCGCAATGGTACGCTCCAAGGCCTCAGAAATTCTGGAGTCAATATGTTTCTCCAGGGAAGTGTAGTCCTCCTCAGCTTTCTTCCTAGCCTCCAGCTCCCTCCCCAGCTTTTCATTAACTGCTGCCACTTCAGCTTCCAGACTGGACTTGGCTGCATTAGCGACAGTCAGAGCCTCAGATGCGATGGACTGTGCACGGTTGGAATCATCTAATTTTTTGCACAGAACCGCCAAGTCTGATTCAGAGGACCGGAGGTCATGCTTCAGTTTATCATTGTCCTCCTGCAGGCGCTTCGCATTAGCCCTCTCTTCTGAGGAAGATTTACGGGCTATAGACAGCTGGGCCTTGAGGTCATTGATTTCCTTAAGCATATTGTCCGCATGCCGGAGCGCAGTCTCAGCATTTTTCTTGTCCCTCTGCGCCTCCTCCACAGACGATTCCACCTCGTCAATAAGGGCCAACGCCCTGGCATTCATTGCCTTTGCGGCGAGCAACTTCCGAGATGGGCTAGTACTAGAGGAGAAGGCGGACCAACCCTCCGTCCAAAATTGTTCAGTGATAAATGCAGCCCGGGCTGGAGGAGAACTGGGGGAATCAAACAATGAAGGGCTGAAAGTGACGTCTCTGGGAAGGATGCTGGTTTTAATATGCTTGAGCTCTTCCGCCCCCTCTGGTGTTACTTCATAAGCCAAGCCTGGGATGGGCACAGATGGCTCGTCCTCCAGTTCCTCGATCATTGGTGGCGGAGGTGCAGAAGTGGACTCCTTGCCTTTGCCTCTTCTGAGCCTTTTTAAGGGGGCGGGCTCCTCCTCAGATGCTTGCTCCGAAATGTCCTCGGACAAGAAAGGTGGTACTGAGACATCCTTAGTCTCCCTGCCCCTCTTGGATCCGCCTCTATCCGACCTCTTCCCTTTTCCTTTAGCAACGCCTTTTTCAGGATCTGCCTCCCCAGCAATGTTGGGCTGTTGGGGACCCACTGGCAGCAGAGTGGGCAGTGGCAATAGAGCTGGAAAAGGGCCCTGAAGTTGGGCAGTAGACTTCTCAGACACTTCCTTTGCCACCCCAATTTACAGGTCGGCCAAAACCGCTTTCTGCTTCCTTTCAACCTCGCTCCCGTGGCGCAGAGCTGGAGGGATTTTCGTGGCCATGAGGCCCTTCAAAGAAATCTTTGGGAATTCTTTGGAACCTAAAAAGGAAAAGAGGACAATGGGGTTATGAACAGAAAAGAATACAAGATGTAGCAGCAATAAGGAGGAGAACTTACTCATGGCTCGCATAAGGCCGTGTTTCACAAATAACTTGTTCTGTTGGATGACCCCTTGGAAGGTGCCCCTGTAGGCAAATATACGCCTTACTGCCGCTAGATCTGCGTCAGGAAGGAGATGGGCAAAAGTGTCCCCTGCCATAAGAAATAATATGTTAAGAAGCAGTCAAGAAAAATAAGTATGGATGAAAGAGCAAAAGACGCATGACACTTAAAGACCCTAAAGTAAATACAAGACTCACTAGGTATGGAAAGAGTCCGGGGAACTGTAATTTCTGGACTAGGGTCCACAGGGGAATTCTGCCACTCCCCAGCAACCCAGAACCACTGGTTCCTCCAGTTCTTTATCGAGGTAGGGTGACCGGTAATAACGGGAGTATAAGAGCCTCTCGGGGACAGATAATATCAGTCTTTGACATCCGATCTCACGTCTCTCTCCCTCCTAACTGATTTCTTTAAAGTGTAGAGAGTGTGAATGATGTGCAGTGAGATGGGATGGTCAGGGTTGACCTCTTGCCACACCAACCAAGTCCCCACAGCCTGAGTCCAGAAATTGGGGGCCAGCTGGTAGGGGCACAAGTTATAGCTCCTAAGCAATTCCCTAAAGAAGGGATGCAGGGGAAGCCTCATCCCACAAGAAAGGGCGTCGTAGCATATAGCAGCCTGGCTTGGGGAAGGGCTGCAAGGTCGGCAGGAAGGGGTAGGATGCACCAAATGGACCCCTTCTGGCAATCTGAATTTTGCCGAAGCCGCAGCCAAATCGATCCTTCGGATTTCAGTAGCAACCTCACTGCTTTCCCATGACTCTGGGTTTGGATCGGGATCAACATGGTAGCCCGAAACTTTGTTGACCTGGTCAACCCAATCCTCTACCTGAGCAATTTCCTCCGCAGTCAAACCCAACTCTTCCCTGTGCGCCCTAAACGGTGCCCTAACAATCAAGTCGAGGTCCTGGTGACCCGAAGAGGAGCTCGCCACCTTTTCTTTTCCCAAATCCTTTTCTCGCTTGCTTCGGAGCTCTCTTAGCGCGGATTCCTCCTCGGATGATAGATGAGCCATATAGTTCTGGTGTTTTTCTTCTTCGCTGTCAGAATCACTCAAATAAATTATGCCACTGTTTTTCCTATTTCTCCTCTTAACCTGCTCCCTAAAGAAACGGGAGCTAAAAATCGATAAAGAGATGGGACAGAAACCTCTGATGGGAACCGCCATCGCTAACATTTCCTGTGAACCCGTTCCCCCAACTCTTTCCATTTTTCTTTTTTGTTTTAAAGAAGAGTCAGACTCAACAAAAGAAAAACAAAGTGCAAAAACAAAATTCTCAAACCCGCAATGAGAAACTAAAAATAAGAAAGTCTTGCATATACAGGGATCAAGAGATTTACCTTCAAAAGACGAATGCTTGACACTGTGCACTTGAAATGAAGAACTCGCCAAGGAAAATTGTCGAACGTTAAGGGTGGATGCTGGGTAGAAAACCCTAGAAGAAAAGACGCGAAACTCGCAAGGAAGAGAGAGACGGCGCAAATTTTCGCGAAAATATGGCTGAAAAGATTCTAAGAAAATGGTAAAAGGTGAAATGGTAAAATGAAGAAGGATTTATAGGCATCCTAACGGTCTAAATTCCTTGAGTTTCGTGAGCCGCATGATTAATGTGGGTAACCCATGCTTCTTGGAAAATGAGCTAATCAAAGCGCCAGCCGTCAAAGGGAGGAACAAAAAACCGTTCAGCTATCACAGTGCATGCCACGCGCTGCGAAATGCTGCCCCCCTTCCCTTTTATATATATGTTTCTTGGAAATAAATACCGATAGCTCCTCCGAACTGAATGCGCCGCCTAGGAAATGCGCTGATATGATCCTGGCCAGTAGGGGAGAGAAAATCCGAGGCAGAAGGTCGGCTATCATATGGATCCGAGCCTTACCTAAGGAATTTCTTCATTGAAATCCCTAAAAAGTTAACGCTGTGAAATCATGGCAAATCCTACACGACCATGAATGATCCCTTCGGATTTGAGGGACTAGTGTTGCAAGCGGGCCCAAAGAAAGGTACAGTGATCCACCAGCGAAGGCCCAATAGTGGCCCAATGGATCTTGACCCACAGCTAAGGCCTAGAATATCACCTAGGGATGAATGCCGAGGTGGTATGTCAAGCAAACCTCTTTAGCCGACCTGGTTAACGCCCAGCCGATGTCCTTTATACTCAGCCGAGGTGCTTTATGGCGTTGACCAGAAGAGAGAGATGGAGTCAGTGATGGGACACTGCCTTTACCCAGACGTGACAGGCGCCCATCCCCTACGAAATGTAGCAATGATTACGGTTGAAAAGTAAGATTGTCACATCCATAAGCTAGGGTAATGACAAGTGTAAAGTATGCCACGTGTCGTGATCCAAGACAAGAAGTTCCTCTATAAATAAGGCGCAATTGTCTCCAAGTGAGGGGTTAGCAATTTCTCACTCTTAAATCTATATTTCTCTCACTCCCTTTTCTCTCTTTTACACACTTTTATTTCCCGCACCCAATATATATTTGCCTAAAATGAGCACTGACTTAGGCATCGGAGTGCAAACGGGAGCCTCCTCGGCCCCCTTTGCAAGCTGATTGTTTGTCTTAGTGCGCAGGAGATCCACGTGTTCAAGAGGGAGGAGCTGAGACGTGTTGGTCCAAGGTCCAGCCGGATTTTGTGGTCAACACTAGTTAATATAAAAATGATGATAATAAGTCACCTGCTGAGCAACTCCATGTCTTGCCGTCTTGGTCGACCTTCCAAAACCATAATATCATTTTACCAACACAAAAATCAATCACCATATCCAACAATTTATTTCAACCATTGTCCCTCATGTTCTGCAATGCACACTCGAACATATTCAACAATCACACAGCATTCTAAATATCATGCTCTTTTTTTGTAATGCTTGTGAAAGCTTATCAGTAATGGAGAGAATGTCAAACATAAAATGAAGACAAAAAACAAACTCAAAGTTGCATAGTGGTCATCTATCGGTCGGCCAATGCTCTTTGATATGTATTTACGTCAACTTGTGATACAATATCAAGAACGTCTAAAATATTATTAGACATACTAATAAAACGAGTAACTGTGAATAGATGGCCCCATCTAGTGTCACCCGATCATGCCAAATTCATTTCTTAAAACTTACCGCTGCCACTACAAAGTTCCCAAAGACCGAGCTTCATCACAATCTCGAAATGATAACTTTTTCGTAGTGCATCTGCACGTAGAAATGGCAAAAAAAACTCGATTCATCCCATCGATCCACTGATCAGGTCGGGGATCGACCCCAATTCGCTCTGTTTCACATAAAAAAAGAAAAATTAATAAAAAAAATTAAAATTTTTTTTTAAGATTTAATTTAAATTATACCTAAAATTTTTTTAAAAAAAATAGAGAATCAGTCTGTGGATCGGGGGGATCGATCTGCCTCGAAAATTGGCGGATTCGGATCACCTAAAAAACTTTGGGGTGGATCGGGTCCCGATCCGCCCCGTTGCCAACACTATCTGCACACTTACATGATACACCCACTAAATTCACAATGATTGCAAGCCCATTAAAAAAATCACCAAGCAATAGAGTTCTACGTGTCATCGAAATAATTGATAACTGAAGTTGGTGAGCAAAATAATGAACATAAAAGCCCTTAAAATCAAAGGTTTCAATCCGTTGAACTTACCAGATATATTGTTTGTCCTATCATAACTCTGATCTCTCAGATTAGATATCCTTAAATCACTATAACTAGAAACACTAGGTTGAGACTTTCATTAAGGTTGAAAAAAGCGTTCGTGCGAGTGTTGCGAATCTCTGTGTTTCCGTAGAGAAAAAAATAACGATATGAGTAGAAATAGAAGATGGAACTTATGAATTACAAGAAAAGATAGAAAAGCTACTAATAAATTACTCGGCTACTTCGAATCTAAGGAGACTGCCTCACCGACTTGCTGATTGAAATACCTGAGATGTTAGTGTTACTTCATCCACTCACACTCTTCAAATCTAAGGAGACTGCCTCATCGATTTGGGCACTCGTTTTTGGACCAAAGAATGTTTTTTGTGTTTAGGACGAGAAAGAGGAGGAAGTAGAGAGGACCATTTTCCCCGCTAGACCCGATCCCCGCGGGGTCCTGCCCCGAATGGGGCGGGAATGGTAATGATTTTATCCCCGTTACGGGGATGAGAATGAGGACCCCGACCCATTCACGCCCCGTTTTGATTTAAAAATTAAAAACTAGTAAAAATTTAAAAATTCAATATATTTTGAAAAATTATATATTCTTTTAAACCAAGTTGGACGATTTCAACCTAGATTACTAACTTAAAGGCATGGGATAATAAGTTTTAGTTTTTATTTTATTTTTTAAAAAAATGTTGATAAAAAAAATAATAATAAAGAGGATTTAAACGAGAATTTTTAATCCCCACCCCGCATGTAACGGGGATATGGATGGGGATGAGGTCCTCGACCCATACCCATCCCATTGCCATCACTAGGTGGAAGACTATCTTAGGGCTTACATTACAAAGAAGAGGAGGGGAAAATTGTGTTGAGCTTTCTAATTTAAGACAGACAAGTTTAGTGGGAAACGTTGGGCTGGGCTTTAAATGGGTATGATCTTTGCAACGTTCGCCGAATGTGGCAAAAGAATGAGCCTGAACATTGCAAAAGAGTAATTTGTGCGTTGTAAAAAATTCAACGTATCGCAACAATCATTGAACGTCGCAAAAGGAACTAAATCTCAAATATATGTGACGTGATTCGAGATGCACGAAATTAAACGCCGGAAAGTTTTGAATCCAGGTTTGTTGTGGACGGTGGAATCTTGACCCAAACTTCACGACGCGGAATCGACGATACGAAAGAGAGAACCAAGACTTTAGAACTGCCACAAAGACTTATCGAGTTTTCTTGATAAGTTTTTGATTGTGAACGCTACAAAGATTATCAATCTTTGATAAGTTCAGGATGAACGCCATAAGACTATCAATCTTGATAAGTTTGGGTTTGTAATGTGAATCCACACATTTACCAATTGAAAAACACTTAAATTGTTTATTCAAAATCAAAGTCTAATTATTACATTGAATAAAATAACATATAAATAAGGAAAACAGAATTAAACAGACTCTAGCCGCTATAGAGGCCCAAAATAAACCCTAAAACAAGTAAAAACGAAAAAATAACCTAAAAATATGAAACTCTAACTCCCAACAACGGCGTGCGACCAAAGATTATGTTACGGTCATAAGTGTTTTAATATGCGGCCGTAAATGTGACGCTGAATTATATTACGGCCGTAAGTATGATAGTTTACAGCCATAAGTGTTCGGCTGTATAATTTTGCGATCCTTTGAGTAGCTTGATCCGATTTGTAGCGATCGAGAATTTTTAAATAACATAAAATCGTTTTTCTAAAAAAACGTGTCTCTACATTTTAACCCCAATTTTATTTTTAAAGTGAAAGCGTGTTCATCTAACCATTGTAAAATAAATTTAAATTTATTCAAATTGAGCTCAATCTCAAATATTTTAAAGTATTAAATTCCTTATTATTTTAAATCCAAAATTTAATAATTTTTTAATCCAATTTATTTAAGTCCAAATTTTATTATTTTAGGTCCAAATTTTATGTTGGTCCAAATCTTGATTAATTTTAATCCAAATTCATTTCAATCCAATTAGGAAATTCTGGTAGCCCAAATCCTTGGCTCATTTACCACCTAGAAATATGTGCCCTAAAAATTTGCTGTTCATATATCTCTCAATTCCAGCCCTCCTCTCAGCCTCACGCAGCCAGCAACCACTCTGGGTAAGGAAAATCTTCTTCTCCCTCAAACTTCTTCAATTCAGTATTTCACTAGTGGATTCATGTTGATGCTGGAACCTCAATCTCTAGCACCAACAACATGATGATTTTCACACAATCTTAAGCCTCAAACCCAACTTTGAACCACCTCTATTTGCAAACCAAAATGCACCACCACTGCGCGTTTCGCCCAAGACTAAGCCCACAACTAACCATAATCGCCTCACCAACTGCCACATCGAGCACCACCACCGCTGTCTGGAACCCCCACGCGAACAGCCCCAAAAATACCAAGACCAACCTCGAGGCTCCAATAACCCGAGCCTCCCCTGCAACCTCCGCAAAACCATTGACTGTCTTCACCATCCAACACCACTGTGAAGCCACCTTATCACCACCCAAAGCAGCCACCTCCATTAATCTGTTCACCTCATCGTCGTCCCCTCCATCAATGGCTACAACCGGCCTAACCTAAACCCACGAACACCACCATCAATGGCCACAACCTCCTTAAATCCTCACCCAAATCAAAACCCAAACCCAAGAATAACAAAGAAAAAACCAAACACTTACCTACTACCACCTGCTTCCGGAGTACTTCGCTGGAAATTAGGCCTGAGAATCGTATCTTTAAGCCACGGTTTGGCCTTGTTTTTCTCACCCAAATGAGCCCCAAATTTCCATTGCACCATACACCATCACCACCGCTGCGTGGTGACGTTATCGCCGACCAATAGACGCTGACAGACTGAATCGGAGAAGGGGCTCTGCCCTTCTCGTTGTCATCCTGTCTCCCTCTCTGCTCTCTCTTTACTAAGAAAAAGGTGTATCCCACACCTTGAGGGCCCGAACCGACCACGCCCAAGGTCATTGGTTCGAGATAGTAAATCCAGGTTATGCCTCCCAAGGACCAGGGTGGAGAGGATTGTGTAAGCATGAGCAATTCTCAATAACTCCCGCTTGCAACAAAGCCAATTCCACATTGTGGGGAATCGAACTAAGCACATTGCCGCGCTGAGCACTTACCACCCCTCCCCTTTGCCACTAGGAGATTTTCCCTAGGGGCTCTGCTCTCTCTTTACTGATTTGAGAGAGAGAGAGAGAGAGAGAGAGAGAGATCTGATTATATTTTATTTTAGTTTTGAAAATTTCCTTTTAGCCCTCAAGGATTTAAAAGCATTTAATTTCAGCACTATACTTTTAAAATGTATTATTTAAGCCAAACTTTTATGAAAACCCTTTTATTTCAATCTCTAAAATGTTTAGTATGTTTAAGTTCAGCTCTTTTGTTTTAAAATATCCCTAGTCAGTCTTTAGGTTCTTGAAAATACTATTTCAGCCCCTAAATTCTCAAATTTCAGTTTCTTCAAAATTACAATTTGGTCCTCAAATTTTATTTTGTCGCTTTAAACTTTAAAATTTCGAATTACTAATTCAAGGCTTATTTCCTAATTTGGCTAGACGAAACGTACGGACGATTAAGAGATTGAGGTTACTTCTCGCTCCACTTTTTACACGACTCGAGATAAATTGAGGTAGACTCGCCTCCACTAATTAGTTTATATTATAATTGCATGTTTTATGTGGATTTACCTGATTATTATGCTTAATTGTATGAGACAAGACAATATTATTTTTTATAAGATAAGAAGAGAAATTTATGTTATGCACGTCATAACTCATATGCTTTATTTGCATAAGACAAGACAAGAATATGTTCATTTGCACTCACTATGTGATGCCTATGATTAAGAAGAGAATGTCATTGTATTATTTGCATAATTACGTGTTCAATTATTTTATAAATTAATTATTGGCGATGAGTCTACTGAGTATTTCTTTTGAAATACTCATTTCGTTATTTTAACAACATTTGCAGATTTCGGAGACGGCGGAGAATGAGGGGCAGTGACTTCAAGCATTAATTTTAAGTTATTTTTGAAAGTCTAGTTTATTAAACCTTGTTAATTTAAATTGTCGAGATCTGAAATTTTATGGAATGTTTTCAAGTAAATTTATTTAAATTTGAGTTACCATTGCAAATTTTTCAAATGAATGTGATGTTGAAAATTTAGTTTATTTCCGCAATATTTTGTTAAATAGTTAGTTTAAATGGACGACATGGTGACCCCATTTTAAGGAACTCGGGGGGCTACACGATTTGAATCTCGATTCGTACCAAACACGAAACTTGCTCGTTTTTCCATGTAGAATGTTGTCGTTTCGTCGTGTCTTGATTTCTCCTTTGAGCTCCTATCCCAGATCACATTACACCCCCTCTCTTGAAAAGGATTCGACCTCGAATCAACTTCTGGCCTGCTTTTCAAATACGTCCTGCTTTTGGAGGCGTGATGTAGAATTTTCCCACCTGGATCAAATGAAAAATTTTTGCTTCCCTGCAATAGGATCAACCAACAATACCATGCAACTTGAATTAGGCGAATGAATCGAATCACAAGCTCCCTTGGGCAAAAGTAGTGTGGCCCAAATCCCCAATTGCAATTAACCTGAAAAAAAGAATTAAGCAAAACAGGGTGGGGAATGTTGTTTCAAACGGTACAAGATATGGATCTTTATACTATGACTCATTGTCTCCAATTCATTTTTCCCATTAGGAGGCCCTCCTCTTCACCTTCCCCAATCTTTTCCAATTCTTGCTCAATCACTTCTTTCTTTTTTCCTCACACTCAACCACCTCTTCTAATTCCACATTTTTATCAAAAATTTCGTGCAATTCCTCTCCACCACTCAAATGTGGATCTTTGGTGCGTGTCGTGATGCACCAAAATAATAAATAAATTCCTTGTTCACTATTACTAAGAATGTAGCAATGGAAGTAAGGGTCGATCCCACAAGGAACGAGAACTAACTTAGTGTCAAGTCTATTAGAATCGTAAAGGGGGTTTTGTTTTGAGTTGTTTGTAAATGATTTAACTAATAAAATAAAGCAATTAAAATGGTTAGAGTAAATATCAAATGTTGACGAGTCCTAGTTCTCAGGTTCAGTTGTATTCTATCACAATGTTATCACTTTCCAAGTAACGCGAGTTCAATTTCTTCTTTGATTTATCACCCGTAAATAGTTAATAAGCTCTAACTATTCATATTCTCCCTTAATTGCATTTAATTAGAATAAGCTCCCTAATCAAACATTAGCCATTGAATAACCTAAAACAAGCTCTTTAAATTTAAGACAACAACTATATAATGGTTGAGAAGAATTAGGGTGAATTAGATTATCAATCACACAAGTTCGTGACAATTAACCTAAGTTGGAATTCTCTATGAAAATTATTAAATTTCCACTTGTTACTATGATTTGAACAACAAGACAATTACGGATCCAATCATTCAAAATAGCAAATCTCAATACAACAAATTAAATGACAATGCCTTAATCAATTAAAGAATTGCATTGATTGAGTTCAAATCGCATAAAAGAATCCAACAAATCAAAATAAAGAAATTAGAACTACGCTACTAGTTTGGAAAAGTAATAACAAATTGATATGAAATACAACTTCCCCTTCGAACTAGGTATGGAAGCTTAGCCGCGCATAGTCATGGGGAAAAGTTCAAAATTTTGCATCTCATTCATCTTCTTCTCCGGATTTATTTCTCTTCCACGCTCCAAGCAAGCCGCTTCTCTTTTAATAATTATTTCACCCTTTTTCTGTCCTAGAATTCCCTTTTTATAGCCTTAATTTCGTGCCATAGCTTTGGGAGTAAAAAATTCCAAAATTATGGAAAGAATTTAAAATATGGAAATTTTGACTGGAGACTTACGGCCGTAAGTTTTCCCTTACGACCATAAAGAGGTTTCTTCTGATTTCTCAAAAATTGAAGTTACGGCCGTAACTTCTGATTTACGGCCGTAAAGATGTTTCTGCGCATTTTTCACCTTTTGAGGGTTACGGTCGTAAAGATATATCTTACGGCCGTAACATCTTTTCTGCTTATTTTTTTTCTGATTCAACATGCTCTTACGGCCGTAATGATTTGTCTTGCAACTGTAACTCTATTTGCACCTAAGTCCCCAAACTTCAGTTTTTAGTGTAATTTGGTCCTTTTTTCTTCTTTTCTCCTCTTTTAGGATCCTATACAACATGAAACATAAAATGCATTAATAATACTTAGATAGAATCCCATTATGACTTATTCAAGGATATAAGTGCATAAAATAAACGTAAATATCATACTTATCAAATCCCCCCACACTTGAACCGTTGTTCGTCCTCGAACAAAGATTTGCAAAGAAAAGAATAGGATTCAAACAATAGGTTACAATTTAGACACTTGAGGTTGCAATCCACTTTTGTTTAACAAGAATGTTCCATCGCATGATCGGATTGTGTGCTAGAGATGCAACGCCCTTTACTTCCCATCCCAATCATGGCTCGATATGGTTTATTTTCTTGCACCTCTCGTGTTTGCTCACATCCCAACCATGTATGAGTGACTACGAGGAGAATAATTTCACCCAATTCTAGTGGAAATCAGTTGCGTAAACTGAGCTGTTCATGACATGAATTCAGTCAACACAGCACCCCCGACCACATTCATAGCACCAACCCTAGACCAAGCAATTCAAACCACTCATAAGCATATGTAATGGAAGTTAACACCCTCACAAGATATTTCTCTCTTCGCACAAAGTGTATAAGGGTTTGAATTTTTCACTCATCTCTCTGCATGGATAAGTCAGTACCACAGATTGCCTAACTGTCATAACCGGAGCCAACAATAACATAAGTGCAAAGCGAAGGTCTTTATTTGGTTGTAATGGGGCTTCAGGTCAGGTAGGGAAAAAGGATATATTTAGGCTGAGTCGAGAAGGAATTTCGCAACTAAGTCGATTCAAAATAGCATCACTTCCTTCACTCTTAATATGAACTTTATTGTTTCCCGCTACCCAACTTTATTCACACTTGAATCTCTTCTTTTCTTTTCTCTCTCTTTTTTTTTTTCAGTCACCAAGTGACATAAGATAGAATTTCAATCCCCTGAATTCCTTCCATTACACAACCATCACCCAACACAAGATAACTATTTCAACTTCTTAGACTTAAACCATGGCACAATTCTCAACCAACAAAAGCTTGCGAATCCCTTCTCTATGGGTTCAAAACAGAGATAATGCGAAAGAAAGGGTATTCGTGGCTTGTAGCGTGGCATAAAATTTCAAAGAAAGGCCAAGGCTCAAACGGGCTTTTAATGGTCCATGTAGCAGGGTAGGCTCTTTTAGCATGTCAAATTTGGTTTAATCTATTGCCTTTGCTATAATTTGCACTTGAATCAAGAAGCTACAACGGTATGCACAAGAAAGCACATCCAAGCATAACCCAACCATGCAGGACACACATCAAAGAATTATGAGCTCATAAGTATTAAAAACAGCTCTTAGGTTCAAAAGCTCACAAATTATGGTTTTCACGTGTTTTTCCCATCCAATTATGAGTTATCGATCATTGCTTGATCTTCATTCCAAATCTAAATCCATTGGTCGAGGATAAGGGTTAAAAGTATTCAAGCCATGACTGCTCACAAAAGTATAATAATTGGGACGCTCAGGGTTATATATGAAGGAATAATCCGTCTATTATGGGTTGGGTCGACTAGGTTGTAGATATTTGACAATTTTTCTTTTCATTTCCAACCTATTTGTGAGGCTTTGGACGAGATGATATCTATGTGCTCAATTTATATCCAATTATGCAATGATTTTTTTTTCAAAAAAATGAACCAAAAGTGGGTTCCTATCAAAGTATGGTTTAAGACCTAAGTAGCATAGATAGGTAACGAAAGTAGTGAACAAGAGATACTGACTCAACATGAATTTAATGTTTCGACTACAGAAAAAAAGATAAAAACATTAAGCTTACAATCAATTCAATTCCCCCCCCCCCCACTTAGACAAAACAATGTCCTCATTGAAAAGCAAAACAATAAAAGGGAAGTTATGCACGAGGGCTACGTGCTTTTAAAAATTTGAAAATCCGGATTTAGGGTCGTAAGGTAGCGTATTACGACCGTAAGGTAGGTTCTGAACAAAAGATAAAAAAGTGCATTACGGCCGTAAAGTTATGTCTTACGGCCGTAAGACTGCCTCTGAAAATTTTTGTGTATATATATATATATTTTGAAATGACTAAATAAAATTAAAATAACTAAAAATGCAAATACGAAAATAAAGGGTTGAGGGGGTAAAGAAACTCCCTTCTCGGGTTGCCTCCCGAGCAGCGCCGCTGTTTACAGTCGTTGGCTTGACTGAGTCCTTTCTCATTCAACCGGGATTAGGTGGATTCCCAAAGCTCAACTTTCGCTTCATATTCTTCATTAGTGCCTGCAAAATAGGGGGTAGAGATATTTCATCAGAGCCTGGTAATGAGATGGATGAGATTTTACCTGATTTCGGTAACTTTGGACAATCATTTCCTCCAATATCGAGAACTTCCTGTACTAAAGAGTTATTCACATTAACAGAATAAACAGGCTCATCACCAAAATTTTTGGAATCATAAATATTGAATTGAACAATTTCATTATCAAATTCCATGGAAAGTGTGCCACTACTAACATCTATCTTAGTCTTAGATGTTTTTAGAAATGGTCTACCTAACAAAATAGGAGTAGAGTTGGGGGAGTGGTCATCATTCATGTCCAATACATAAAAATCTGCAGGAAATACTAACCCGCCTACTTGCACTAGAATGTCTTCAACTACCCCGTCAGGATAAGTATTAGAACGATCGGCTAATTGAATTATAACATTAGTTTCAATCAGTTTGGCAAGTTTTAATGAAGCATAGGTGGACCTAGGCATTACATTGATAGATGCACCTAAGTCTATTAAAGCACGATTTATTTTCTTATTACCTATTTGACAAGGTATGGTGAACATACCTGGATCCTTGCACTTGGGAGGTAATTTTCTTTGAAGAAGTGCAGATACAGACTCACCCATTCTTACCATCTCATTTCCCACCAGTTTCCGTTTGCTAGTGCATAAATCTTTTAAAAATTTTGCATACCGGGGGATTTGCTTGATGGCCTCCAGTAGCAGGATATTGATTTCAACCTTCCTAAACATTTCTAACATGTCCTTTTCCTTGCTCTCTTTGTTTGTCTTCGCTAACCTGCTAGGAAAAGGTCAAGGTGTTAGTTTAACATTTAAATGGGAGTCAGTTTTTACCTGAGGGTTTTGCGAAGTGTGGTTTCTCTTCCCGACTCCTTCCTTTTCATCTTCCTCCATTTCAGGTGCAGCCGGTTCCAATTGCGGACCCTCAATTTCCTTTCCTCAATTTCCTTTCCACTCCGGAGAATTATGGCGCTCACGTTTTTGGGATTCAGCTCGGGCTGTGATGGTAGCTTCCCTCCAGATTGTGCCTCCAATCTATTTATGGCAGTGGCCATTTGGCTCATTTGATTTTCCAGGTTTTGAATGATTGACTTGGTATCCTGTTGGAATTGCATCGTGTTATTTGCCAACATCTTAACCATATCCTCAAGAGACGTACCTGAATTTTGAGGTTTTTGTTGATATTGTCCCTGTGGTTGGAAAGTCCCTTGCTGCTGGAATTGTCCTTGTGGCTTGTTTGAGTTAAAACCCGGGGGTTTGTTATTTCCGTAGCTTAGGTTGGGGTGATCCCTCCATCCTGGATTGTAGGTATTAGAGTACGGATTGTACTGTTGTCTTTGGAATGGAAACCCTTCTGCGGCCTTTACCTGTTCGCCATTCTCCTCTTGCAACACCGGACATGTATCCGTTGGATGTCCAAAGTTTGAACAGATTCAACATGCTTTGGCTTGTTTCGAATTCCCTACAGCAAGTTGCTTAACAAGATTCGTTAGTTCATATAATTGCCCTTCAATATTAGAACTACTTACCTCGTTCACTCGGCGGACTTGCGAATCCCTACTTGAGTTGAATTACTGAGTGTTCTCGGCCATGCTGGAGATTAAAGCTTTCGCTTGTTCCGGCGTCTTGTCCATGAGCGTACCTCCGCTTGCGGCGTCTATCATACTTCTGTCCATTGGCGCTAGACCTTCGTAGAAGTATTGGACCAAGAGTTGCTCGCTAATCTGATGATGGGGGCAGCTGGAGATGAGCTTTTTGAAACGCTCCCAATATTCATTTAATGTTTCATTGTTGTTCTGGCGCACCCCACATATTTCTTTTCGGATTGTCCCCGCCCTAGATGCATGGAAGTATTTCTCCAAAAAGAGTCTTTTCATGTCGTTCCAAGTAGTAACTGTTCCCGATGGTAGACAATAGAGCCAGTCGGTGGCGGCATTCTTCAATGAGAATGGGAAGGCTCTCATTTTTATTTGTTCCTCGGTAATGCCCGTGGGCCTCATACTGTCGCAAACCACATGAAACTCCTTTAGGTGCCTATATGGATCTTCGCCGGGGTTCCCTCGAAAGGTTGGTAATAAGTGGATGAGCCCAAATTTAAGCTCGAAAGTTTTTCCTTCTTCCACCGTTGGAAACGTAATACATAAGGGCTGTTGAGCCACATCGGGGGTAGCCAGTTGTTTAAGAGTTCTGTTATTAGCTGACATTTGTCTCGCTGCTCTCCTTTGCTGTCGAAAAGTCCTCTCGATTTCTGGGTCAAGATAAAAAATTTCACAATTAGTTGACCGAGTTTTATGCATATAAGCAAAGAAGCACAAATAATAAAAAAATTATTAATTTTTTTTTTTTGAAAAGTTATATAAATAAAGTGAAAATAAAATAAATGCAGAAAAATAAAATTCTAATCGATTAAACACTAAATTGGTTAATCGTTCCCCGGCAACGGCGCCAAAAATTTGATGCGTGTCGTGATGCACCAAAATAATAAATAAATTCCTTGTTCACTATTACTAAGAATGTAGCAATGGAAGCAAAGGTCGATCCCACAAGGAACGGGAACTAACTTAGTGTCATGTCAATTAGAATCGTAAAGGGGGGTTTTGTTTTGAGTTGTTCGTAAATGATTTAACTAATAAAATAAAGCAATTAAAATGGTTAGAGTAAATATCAAATGTTGACGAGTCCTAATTCTCAGGTTCAGTTGTATTCTATCACAATGTTATCACTTTCCAAGTAACGCGAGTTCAATTTCTTCTTTGATTTATCACCCGTAAATAGTTAATAAGCTCTAACTATTCCTATTCTCCCTTAGTTGCATTTAATTAGAATAATCTCTCTAATCAAACATTAGCCATTGAATAACCTAAAACAAGCTCTTTAAATTTAAGACAACAACTATATAATGGTTGAGAAGAATTATGGTGAATTAGATTATCAATCACACAAACTCGTGACAAATAACCTAAGTTGGAATTCTCTATGAAAATTATTAAATTTCCACTTGTTACTATGATTTGAACAACAAGACAATTACGGATCCAATCATTCAAAATAGAAAATCTCAATACAACAAATTAAATGACAAGGCCTTAATCAATTAAAGAATTGCATTGATTGAGTTCAAATCGCATAAAAGAATCCACCAAATCAAAATAAAGAAATTAGAACTACGCTACTAGTTTGGAAAAGTAATAACAAATTGATATGAAATACAACTTTCCTTCGAACTAGGTATGGAAGCTTAGCCGCGCATAGTCATGGGGAAAAGTTCAGAATTTTGCATCTCATTCATCTTCTTCACCGGATTTATTTATCTTCCACGCTCCAAGCAAGCCGCTCCTCTTTTAATAATTATTTCACCCTTTTTCTGTCCAAGAATTCCCTTTTTATATCATTAATTTCGTGCCCTAGCTTTGGGAGTAAGAAATCCCAAAATTATGGAAATAATTTAAAATATGGAAATTTTGACTGGAGACTTACGGCCGTAAGTTTTCCTTTACAGTTGTAAAGAGGTTTCTGCTGATTTCTCAAAAATTGAAGTTACGTCCGTAACTTCTGATTTACGGCCGTAAAGATGTTTCTGCGCATTTTTCACCTTTTGAAGGTTACCGCCGTAAAGATATATCTTACGGCCGTAACATCTTTTCTGTTTATTTTTTTCTGATTCAACATGCTCTTACGGCCGTAATGATTTGTCTTGCGGCCGTAACTCTATTTGCACCTAAGTCCCCAAACTTCAGTTTTTAGTGCAATTTGGTCCTTTTTTCTTCTTTTCTCCTCTTTTAGGATCCTATACAACATGAAACATAAAATGCATTAATAATACTTAGATAGAATCCCATTATGACTTATTCAAGGATATAAGTGCATAAAATAATCGTAAATATCACACTTATCAATCTTCAACTTCAAAATTCAAAATTTGCACTTCTACCTCAACTTCTAATTCATGCCACTCATCAACAACGATTTTATTCTCAATCACTTCAACCTCACTATCATTTTTCTCCTTATGCCTCTCATCAATATTTTTCACCTCTTCACTACCCAATTTTTCATTTTCTACCACAAAATTCGGAGTTTCTTCAAGTACTTCTAATTTCAATTCTAACTCACCCTCCTCCTTCTCAATATTCTTAACCTGAGGCTCTATCATGATTTATTTTTCACTCTCCTTTAGCCATTTAACCATATCATCTCTTTTCTCCTCTTTCTTTTGCAACTTAGCAAATTTTTTTCTTTTTGCCTCCCGTTCATACATCATCCTTTCCTCATAGATTTTTGCTTGAATCTTCAAATTTGCCTTCAGATCAATCTCCTCTCCCCTCTTAACCCCAATTCCATTCCTAAGTATATTGTCACGTCTCTTATCCTTCCTAACTCTAGAATCTGATTGAGATTGCTCCTTTCGCAATTTAGTTTCTCTTTTTCTTGTTTATCCATTCTCATTCAACAACCTCAACTCACGATCATTATCGTTACCCCTTCTAGATGGAGATTTTTCTTGAAAATTGGACATTGTGAAATGGAAGGAAAAAGTAGAGTGTAATGAAATATTTCGACACAAGAACTAAAGAGTGGATTTTGGAATTATTTGTAAATTTTGATATATATATATATATATATATATATATATATATATATATATATATATATATATATATATATATATATATTTTATAAATCCGAAATTTAACTATGAGTGTGATAAAACAAATGGAACTGAATTCGAATAAGAATTGAATAAAATAAACACTTTTGAAATTTTGTTGAATTTTTTTATGATAAAAAATTAAAAAAATTTACTCGCAAGAAAAACAGGAAAACTCAAGAAAAGAAAGTATCAACAGACAAAATAAAAAATTGGATATGTGACATGTCCCGCCCCAAGTTCCTTTATTATACTTGAAGAGAGACATGCGCCGACGATAGGTTTTAAATAAAAATTCAAAACCTATCATCAAGGCTCGTAAAATCTAAAATTTTCTGAAATAATTTGACAATATTTGCCTTTAATAATTAACACATATATTACCCTGCTTTTCAAAAATAATTTTAAATCACAATTTTCAACATAGAAGTAATTCCACCCACGGTTCAATATCGATGAAATTAGTTTACAAAACACATTCCCTATATTCGTATAAAACAACACGTGGAGGAGCTCAACTATATTTACATGACATATGAAATAATTACAACCCATAAAATTTACAAAGTTTTCAAAAGACAAAAGTGTTCAAAATTAACATCATGTGATCATGTCCACCTTTTCTTTTCTAAACTTGATGTCACAGGCTAAGTGTACCAAAAGTTGCTCAACTTCAGTTGTCATCTGAAAGAAATTTATATGGGAAAAAATAGGTGAGCTAATAAACTCAGTGAGTGAAAAACCTAATAACAAACCATTTTTCCCAAAATTTGTTTCCGTAAAAAAAAAAAAAAAAACATCATCATATAACAACAATACAAAATTCACCAAAGTTCTCATATCATAAACTCATCGATTGTATATCATCATATCAAACCACATGCACGCAATGTGTCAGCTTGAGCCACTGGTAACCTGTGGCCCCTTCGCCAAGGCGGCATAATTAAACAGCTTGAACCCTAAGCCCCTTCTCCCGTAGGAGACATATTTAAACAGCTTGAGCCCTAGACCCCTTCTCCCGTAGGAGGCATATTTAAATAGCTTGAGCCCTAGGCCCCTTCTCCCATAGGAAGCATTTACTTATTAACATCAAGTATCACTTAGTAAAATTTTGCATTAAAATCATAATTAACAATTCACACTTCACATCATTTTTCATAACTTTCACATTATCTCAAAATCATGAAATGTCATTCATATCATATAAAACTTTTCAAAGATAAGTCATAACATTTATGAAAATCATAAAAAACATCATAAATAATTTCTTTTCTAAAGAGTAAGAAAGAGAGTTTTCCACTCACTGTTCAATATTTTAGTTTGGTTGGTATGCTTTTCCAATCTACTCAATTTCACCTGTAATACACAATGTAAACCAACTTACATTCCAATTTTTCCAAGAAATTTTCTACCCTTTCTATACCTTACTTATATTACGTATTTCCAATTCCACAAGTAATTATAGTTTCCTTACATTGGTAATCATCAATAATCCTATAATTCATGTAATTGGTGATGGTTCTATAATTTTTAGACCAAACATTATCTTTGTTAAAAAAAAAAAAAAAAAAAAAAAAATCAGCATACCCCCTTTTTCTACATTTTGGAATTCAAGCCAATTTCATCAAAATTTCCATTTCTTCCTTCACATATATCATTTCCCCATTCACATACAAATTTCATGAGATCCAACATTATAAGAAATAAGTTCATAATTCACCTTCATGCTTCTTAACCCCCTTGATATGGAAACTAACATAATTTCATCATATTTGCTAAATTCTAATTTCTAGGAAATTTCTATACCAAAAGAAACATATGAACAAGATTATGATTCATTCTTCAATTCCATCCCAAAATTTCATAAACCCTAGGTTTTCAAATCCCTTCCAACTTGTAAGAAAATCAAAGAATTCAAAGAAAAAAAAAAATATTTCTTACCTTGTTGAGATGTCTCCTCTTTCCCTTCATTTTCTTTTCTTAAAATTTTTGCAAAATTTTTCCTTTCTTTCTTCTCCAAATTTCGGCCCTCTCTCTCTTCTCTAAGCTCTCTCTTTTGTTGTTTTTGTGTAGTGGTTTTATAATAAATAATTAAAGGCAAAAGACAAGTTAATTAGATTACAAATATCTAACAATTCTTATCTCTTTCTCTCTCCTCTTAACCGACTTAGGAGCTCCCCTTTCTTCTTCTTTTTTTTTTCTTTCTTTCCATCCATCTACAAGTTGGTCCTCAATCTTAGGTTCCCGTTCAATCTAATCCCTGAAACTTCTTCGCGATTCTATGCAATACCGGGAAAAACGACAAATTCGGAACTTTCATAATTTTGGTCCTTATTTTCACCAATTTCATTCTTATATACTATAATATAAAAAAATTCAACAACATATAATCAAAGACACAAGAAAATAGTTATAAAACTTAGTAACCTTTAAAAAAAATACTTGAACCAGGGTATTACAATATGAATGATTTTTATGTGGCAAAATTTATGATAAACACATAAAAATCAAACTTAGATACAAACGAAAATCTGAATTCAAATCCCAACTCTGATACCAAATGACGGATTCGAGATGCACGGAATTAAACGCCGGAATGTTCCGAACCCAGGTTTGTTGTGGACGGTGGAATCTTGACTTAAACTTCACGTCGCGGAAGAGAGAACCAAGACTTTCGAAACGCCACAAGGACTTGTCCAGTTTCTTTGATAAGTTTCTGATTGTGAACGCCACAAAGATTATCAATCCATGATAAGTTCGGGATAAACACCACAAGACAATCAATCTTGATAAGTTCGGGTTTCTAATGTAAATCCACACATTTACCAAGTTTAAAATACTTAAATTGTTCATTCAAAATCAAAGTCAACTATTACATTGAATAAAATAACATATAAATAAGCAAAATGGAATTAAACAAGCTCTAGTCGTTATAGAGGCCCAAAATAAACCCTAAAATAAGTAAAAATGGAATAATAACCTAAAAATACGAAACCCTAACTCCCAACAACGGCGCAAGACCAGAAACTATGTTACGGCCGTAAGTGTTTTAATAAACAGTCGTAAATGTGACACTGAATTATGTTACGGCCGTAAGAATGATAGTTTACAGCCGTAAGTGGTAGGGTGTATAATTTTGCGATTCTTTAAGTAACTTGATCCGATTTGAATCTCGATTCAGCCGAACACGAAACTTGCTCGTTTTTCCATGTAGAATGTTATCGCTTCGCCCTATCTTGATTTCTCCTTTGAGTTCCTATCTCATATCACATCAATATGAACCAAATGTAACATTCAATTAGTGAATATTGCAAATGGCTTTTTTTTTTTTTTTTTTTTTTTTAGTGATACACATCTCTCCACATTTTACCTCCTTGGTGAGGATATGCTTCCTTTCGTGTTCAATGAACTTATGTGCCTTGTTAAGAAAGTCCTACGTATAGATTCAGAGGAAGCCTCAATAAGACAATCCTATATGCATACGGGGTAGGACCAATTATTTAAATCATGACACATTGGACCATGATCCATTCAAATGGTGACACATCGACAGTCAAAGTGGTAAGAGATAGAAATGAAGTAGACCTTAGATTTCGAAGTGTCACAATTTGAATGGCTCAAGATCTGAGATGTAACGATCTAAATTTCTTTTTCTTTTTTTTCTTTTTTTTTTTTATCCCAGGTATCCCAGTTTAGCCAGACTTAATCCTGGACCATCAGCCACCGGCCCCTCAGTAACTGGCAGATGTAAACCGCGGGTTATGCCTAAATTGACCAGGGTTCGAGCACCCCTTATACTCCTAACCCCAGGGAAGCCTTCCTCCATAGTTATTACATCACTCAGCTGCTCCTACCAGGAATTAAACTTCTCACGCTGAGATTGCAAGCCCAACAATACCCTTCCTTTGTCAACTTGACTATGCTCCGGGGGGCAACGATCTAAATTTCAATCCTACCACATGTCCATATAGGACCTCATACTGATGAATTTCTCGTAGATTGAGGGTCATAGGTATTTTTATTAATTTTATTAATCGGAATAAGAGCAGCCGCATTAAATGTGTTAAATTTAACATTTGTTTGGTAATACTGTTTAATTTATAAATTAATTTATTTATGATTTTTAGATAAAAAATAATAATTAAAAATTGGAAAAAGAAAATATGTACGGTTAAAAAGTAATTTGAGAAATTGTGTAGTTTAAAATTGGTTTATAAACCCTTTTTTTTTTTTTTTTTTTTTTTTTTTTTTTTTTTTTTTTTTTTTTTTTTTTGCCAAGCTAGGCAAAAAATTAGATGTTAAATGACACGTATATATGTTAAAGTTTACTACTTATTATTTCCACAATGGATGTGTCAATTTCTAATTAAGCCCTAAAATATAATAAATATTTATTTTTAAAAAAACAAATTTATATATTAATATAATATTCATTTTGAAGATCTCATTAAATCATATAATATGAAATAAAACAAAAATTATTTTTTTATCGATGTTAAAAAATATTAAGAACTAAAAAAAAATGAATAAATAAGGGATTTGATGGATGAATAGGTGACCGTTAGGAGTGAGGGTGAGATGTATTTACCCTATTGAAGAATTTTAATACAAATATGTCACGTCAACAATTAAAATATCAGCTAAATTTATCAAGAAAGTTAACTTGTGACTAAAAATATTCCTTTAACAAGCTAACATATTCAATGTATACATAAAATTGACTATTAATTAACATCTTACACTAACAAACATTTTAACACCTCAAATGTGGATCCTCTATAGCCACAAAAGCTACTTAAAGTTGTTGATCGTAATTACGAAGGCACATAAGCAAACTATCAATCCCCTCACCCCACAAGCGAAGTGGTCAACCATTAGACTTGGTTTAAAATATACATACATATCAGATGAGTTTGTCTTCGAGCTCTTGATCCCTTAATTACCCTTTTAATTCTATGCTAATAATTCCTCGGTGACGTTGATTAGAGTATATAGTTAATTATCTAGGGTCGATAGGATTAATGAAGTCAAATATCATAGAGGTATCAATTTTTTGAAACTCTTATCAACTTCATTGAACAATGAACTATAATAGCTAACGATTGACACTTAGTACTATAACTTCCAAGCCTCATCGGTGGTGCTCGGGTACTCGACCCATATGCAACATGTCTTGGGTTTAGAGATAGCAAAAAAAAATCTGACCCGCCCCGAACTCGACGGGTATCCCTCCCTAATAGGGCCAAAAAACAAAAAAACCGCGCCATGGGTTGACAAGGCGAGTTTGGATAGAGATTTAGCTACCCGAGCAGGTCGTGGGACAGGTTTTGGCTTTTGGCCGCCCCGCCCCGATATATTATTTAAAACAATATAATAAAGAAAAAAAAAGCTGAAAAAAAATTTTAATATTAAACGGGGCCGCATAGCTACCCGACCCGCCTAGAGGTGTCAAGATGGACGGGCCAACCAGACCCGTGAAAATCGGCCCGAATTGACCCGGGACCGCGGGCCGACCCATGACCCGTGCGGGCAGGCGGTTCACGGGTCAAGAAGTTGTGAACCACGGGTTTTGCGGGTCAAACTTTCACGGACCGCGGTTAACCCGCTGGCCCGTAAAAAAAAAAACTGTTTTTATTAAATATGGTAATATTGAAAATCTCTCTTCTTCTAGAAATTCTAATACAACTTTTAAAGTAAAATCTTATTTTTTTCTCCCTAATAACTAAAAAAATAATGTTTTTTGACAATAGTAATTAGAAATACATTTATCATTTAATTGTTATTTATTTATATTTTATTTAAATTTGCAAATTTAGAAGTAATTCATATAACATAAACTATAATTTTAAATTCTATGTAAATATTTTATGGTATAAATATGAATTTATCATTTTAATCATTGTGTATTTAGAAACTTGACAAAAAATTTGCTATAAATATGAAAAAATCTATGTTTTTATTCATACGGGCCAAATCAAAACAAATCGCGACCCGCATGGGCTCGACCTGGATGGACCAGCGGGCGGGTCTGGATTGTAGTTCGCGGACTGGCCCGTAACCGGCAACGAGCGGGCTTTTTTCAAGCGGGCCGTTACCGGACTTTTTATGGCTGGTCGACCCGGCCCGGACCACCCAGATTGACACTTCTAGACCCGCCCCACCCTAAAACTCCCGAGGCGGGGCATGGATTGGGGGATTCATCTCATTGCCATCACTAATTGGATTAGTTTGTCCTCGAGGTCAAGGCCCCTCAATTGGTTCCATTTCACCTCGATGACCCCCAACTCGGACTGGCCACATGAACTGAGAAATTGCGGACCCAACTCGACCTATCGGATCGGGTCAGTTTCGACTGGGTTGGGTTGGGTTCAATATGTTGGTTTCACGATTTAAACATCTCAAACCGACCCGATAAAAACCTAGCGTTTGAAGTCCTCTCTTTCTCTCTCAACAGGTGGATGCTATCAATGAAGTCGGCGTGGCGGAGCTTCTTCAAGCCAACGGCGGAGGGAGGAGGCATCACTGTGGTCGGCATGGTGGAGCTTCATCCGGGCCTTAAAACAAAAACAAAAAAACAATCTTGATCTGGGAACCAACGTTTGAGCCTGCTGAAATCCTAAAACATTCTTCACTTAAAGCTTTGTAGGCATTGAATGTATTCAATCACTGTCAAAGAGCTTTGAAGAGATAAATGGGGGTTGAGTTTTGAGAAAAATGGGAAATGGTATAGATTTGAAGACATGACTGAATTTTCTAATAACCCAACCCGGACTGATCCGGGTCGGTTCGATTTCAGATGATTTAGAACCCGACTATCTCGAGTCGGGTCGATTTTTGGTCCAAAGCCGACCCGACCCTAACAATGTCCAGCCCTACCCCCAACCTTGTGTAGGTTCACCCGAGGTTCCACTGTCCCATCGGGAGTCCAAATTCTACAGGTTTGCTAATGGTTATCTCACAGTTTCAATCCTCGCAGGATTACACATCATTAGTTCTATATCTACCCGACACATATCCAACCAACGGTCTACCACGGCCCTATATGCAACACAACACGACTGACGTAACAAGTTTTAGTGCAAAAGTATGATGTTTGCATGTTAAGTTAAAAAAGCAACATTTGACAAAATTTTACTTATGCCATTTCATTTTAAATGAATCATGCTACTCGAACATAGCAATTTACCAATAAATTGAGTTACGTATACATGATTTAACAAACATCTATCAATTATCCATCACATCATCTTCAAAATTCACAACTACAAATCTGCCAACACATAAATTGATAACTCAATCTGGACACTGTTATGTACAAATAAATTAATTCATTTTAAATATAATACAAACGAAACGAAAAAAAAAATTGTGAAGAGTTGTAAAATGAGCCCTAAAACATTAACAAAATTGGATATTATTTCTAAAAAGCAAATGTTACAATGATTTCACCGTAATGATAGAAGACATTCTCAAGAAGTTCCACTTAGAGAGCCACATGGGCTTTCACTGAGGAATTGGTTAAAATTATATCTTTTAAATGCTGATCAGCTTTTGGGTGATCATGACAATCAAACTTGAGCTTCACGTGCAAAGGTCGGATGAAAATGAGTTCTTCCAGATTTGAATTTGATGCCAACAAGAGCTTAACAAGTAGATCCCTACTGACATTTCTCGTGGGGTCCAAGACATCGGCTATCATTGTTGCTTTTTTCACTTGATTATCGACATCTGACGTTGGATCCCTTTTCAGCCTTAAATAAAGTGTCGCGTAAATGGTAACCTGGATGAAATAAATAGGAAAGTGAATGTTCATATTTATAATGAAATTTAGTGCAAATATGTCGAAAAACCTAATCTGTCGAATATTATCAATATATATTATTACATCATGGAGAACTTGTCTAGAAATACAGGGACTTTGATGTTCCAAGAGTAGTCAAATTTCATCATTTCGCTAGACATTTGAGGAGTAACATTATATTTTTCTCAATTCCCGGAATAATATATCTAGTTGAAACTCTCAAGAAATCTTCTACCTTCAGAAAATATCGTACTAAGACGAAAATAGGTAAGAACTTAAAGAGTTAATATATTTATATACCTCGCTTGTTCCTGGACTAGTATTGATAGTGCAATCAATGCGCACTTTCCCTTCTTGCCCTTCACCAGAATGTGTGCTTCCACTTTCTGAGCTTGTTTCTATTTCTTGCACAGAAAAGCTAAGATTATCAATTTCATCATACCACTGTTGAGCAGCACCGACCTGCAAGCACGCACAATATGAACTTCAAATCAATCCTGTGACTAGAAGATATGAACAAAGTGATGATTTGAAAGTGTCAAGAAGAACAATAGAAAATAAAATAGGAAGTACGAAAATTTTGGAAAATAAGATGCCTTTTCTGTTGATGCAGCCTTGTCAACAGCTACCGAGATTTCAGTAGCTGCTCCTCTAGCTTGGCGCCATATACAGCCTTCTTGTAGTGGTTCTACTAGATCGGTGTTTTGAGGAATATCTATATTCAATTCTATGTCAATGTTACCTGCCACATACAAGGCAAAGCAATGGCTTACAAATAGGAATTCTCCAGATCAAACATCTAGAGAAAATTGCAACACTAGTACCAAAAGATGATTTTCATTAAGCTCATTAAGGTATGCATGAATGGCACTTACATTAGATTCACTCTGTGATGGAAGAGCTTCAAAAGTAAATTTATCAGAGACCAAGCCTACATGGTGTGTTGGCTTGAAAATATTTAGCAGCCAAAGCTTGACTTTGTTGTTGTTACTTTCAAAAGCACAAGTCATTAAATATAGTGCTATTTGTAGATTTTTTTCAAATTTCAAAAAATAAACAAAGTTTGCACTTATTATCCCTACCGTCTTAAGAAATGTCAAAATAAGTTTTTCAATATCAAAACAATAGTAAAACTTAGGCAAATTATACATGTTCAGGTTCAAAGAGCTTAAAGAACTCAAGTTATTCAACACGAGAAACAAAGTCTCTGATTAGAGCTCAAATAGTGAATCAAACATTTAGCAACTTGTAAACAGATTGATATAGTGGCAGCTCCAACAGACAATGTCTTCCATCCAAACCCCGTTGTACGTGAGCTTTTACCACTTCAACCTGCTACAGTAGCATGTTGAACATTGTTTTTAAAACCACTCTTGGTTCCACCATTTCTATTGACAATACAATTCACATTGGACACGACATTAATAGCTAAAAGAAAATGGAAAAACAACCATTTCAAACCAGAGTTATTTTAGTCCCCCTGTTTCTTACTGACAGCAGTAACCATCACCAACTCCAGTTCCATATATAATATACCCGCCCCCCCCATCTCCAAAAAAAAAAAAAAGAAAAAAGAAAAAAAATATCCTCTTACGTTAAGCATTGTTCAGACTCAAACTATGATCGAGAACTTCCAGATATCGAAAACAAAAGTATTGCTAAAAAATGAAGTTTTGAATGTAAGGTAATATGGTAAAAAGATCCATAGATTACACCTAAATGACCTATCCATAATGAGTGACCTACAAGTTCACAAGTTACAACAAAATTGTTGCTGATAATGCTTTGTCATTTTACCTCATCACATTAATACAATAAAAGAAATAAGATACCTGGAAGCAAGCGAAAACGTTCAATGCGGTCTATGTGTATTCCGGAAAGCACACCATCACTGTAAATATTACCAGAGAGATAGGTTAACAAACCAGTTGAAAAGCTCAAAGTACAATATTACAAAAATTTAGTCCAGTAAATCTTGCACTTACACAGCAGAGACTCGTTCCAGAGGGAAAGAGAGCCAATAAGGAAGGCCAAGGGCTCCAAAATTCGAGAATTGGAAGCTTGAAATCAATCCAGATTTCCTACTGAAATTAGAGACCATCTGACCAACTTTAAAGAACCACATATCAACATTGATTCAAACAGAATTTGACATCAGAGAGTATTTGAAACCAGAGTATACAAAAATAATGTGTCAGAAGAATTAGCTCAAGTCTGGCTACCTGGATTGCAAACTACTATATGATCATGATAAGTTGCCACTGAAGACATGAGACTAGCATATGGAATTTTATCAAATGGACAATTAGCATCCAGTTGCTGCTGCAACCATATCGTAGGGATCTGCTTCAATGGAATGGATTTCTCTAGAATCATCTCCCCACAGATATCTAAAATCTTTGAAGATTCTTTAAAATAATTACAAATCAGTGACTGACAAGGGAAAACTAACATGTGAACTGAAAATAATCTATATTACTTCAAACCTTTTACAACTTCTCTCATAATCCCTGATGCCATATCTATGACCCATAGAGTTCCAAAGCTGCACATAGAAGTGATTATCAAACCAATTATACAACTCAAAACAACTAGGATCGTGACACTCAACATGCAGAGCACTAGAATGCAATCATGCATAATATTTGAATCCTTCTATTCTCCTTTCTTTTTCCTTTTTTTATTTGGTAGTGTTGGAGACTGCTATACAGACTAAACTGACAAATTAAACTCAGGTGTGAAACTGCAAATGATGTTATAAACTCCACTAGACGTACCAGGTGCCCAGTATATGAAAATCCAATCGTGTCAGATTATAACTGAAAATAGGCCTCTTTGATGATTATTTTTTCCCCTAAACATAAATTTTTGAAATGATCCAAAGCATCATGATGTGATCCAGACCACGGATACAAGCCCGCACAAAGATCCGTTGAAGATCAAAGGAGGACCGATGACTCGATTGCAAGCAAAGAGGGCCAATGAAGCAATGGACAAGTTAGTTCAAGAAACAATGGCCAAAACAATGTTCGTGTCATCAAAAGAAGCAAGTTCCATGTTGGGACCGAGCCAAAACGACGAGTGGATCAACCTCATTCAAACCGACAAAGAAAATTGCAATTTTTCAAAATTCACGGCCGTAACATATGGAAGCTCACGGCCGTAACCAACCTACTGTTGAAAACTGTGATTTGAAGAAAATTGGACTTACAGCCGTAACGTATATTTGTCACGGCCGTAACATTGCCTCGGATCAAAAACAAGATTTTCAGAAATTTGGCTTACGACCGTAAAAATAGTCACACGGCCGTAATGTTGGAACAGAAAGGGCCTTACGGCCGTAAATAATTATACGCGTGAATTTAGAAATTTTATTTATTTCCTTATTCTTTGGTATTTGTTTCCTAGTTTAATTAAAACGCTTAACCTAGTTTTGACCCTATTTATAGGGATGTAATTTTCATTATTCTTAGACAACTTTGATATTAATATTGAGAGGCAAATTGCTTTCACAATCTTTATTCTTCATTGAATAAAATTCGAACTTGCGAGTTTAATTCTTGTTTGTTCAAATCTTGGGTGAGATTTATTTTCATTGTGATCAAGAGGTCAACATATCAATTGATTGTGTTGGTTGCTTGGTTCAATTAATTTGAATCAATCTCTAAATCGTGATTCTTTGGCGTTCTTGGGTCGATTCCAATAACTTGTGGGTTGCGTAGCTACAATTGCTACGTGGTTTGCATCACATCAGTTCGTCAAACTTATGCTAAATTTATTATTCACATCCTCAGGCAAAAACCACCCACCCGCCCCAGGGAAAAAATTAAAAGCAGAAGAAAGTTAGAAACAAAAGAGAAAAAGCACTGAATTCATATGAAAAACTCCAAAACTATTTGTTAATCATTTTATTAACCGGACCCTATCTAGAGCCTTCCCTTAATATTCCCCCCCCCCCCCTCACCCCCCACCCAATCATAAAACAGATTAGTTAATTAATTATTGGGATCTTCACTTTCTACTGCAAAAAAAGAGACTTTTTACCTTCCACTTCTGCCCATTTTGATGTTAGCAGTAAACAAATCTTATAACCCGCAAGAACTAGAGTAACCCCTTCAGGACACCCCCTGTTCACTTTCCAGTCATTTAAAGTTGATTATTTATGATCACTAAGTTTCAACCAGGTGGAAACATAACAATTCTTTGAGCCACACTCAACCTCAAACAGTTAGTACCATTAGAATACTGACGTTACTTCATTATATTTAGTTTGGAAATCAAAACAAGCAAACAGCATCTGCTCTTACCCCGCTCTCTGTGAGTCCAAGCTCACCTTTTTTTACTTCTCCTCTTGATTATAAAGAAGGAAATGCCATAGGTATTAAAAATACACCAATTTAAGAGCATGCCACTTGCATTACACTACCATCTGGTCAAAATGTTTCTGAAAGATTTAGAAAAACATTGTGCAAGATATTAAACACGACATGTGAACTTTGAAGTTGCTAAATTAGGCATAAGTAAGAACAGAAAGATACAGAAGTTATCATTCAAAGCAGTGGATGGCGTATGGTACCTGCGATTGAGAATAAAGAGATTGTTATCTGATGACCTCATAAGATGCCAAGGAAATAAAAATGACTCTGAAGTGCACTCAGACTCTGAATCTACATTTCTTTTCGTCCAAATCTTATCCAGAATCCACATCCAGAAGCCGTTATTCTTCTTATTAGCATCGGATGGTGGATAAACGGTCTCCACAATTCTCCTTTCCATGTCAGCTTTCCTGATGGCATGGTTCTTTGACGAACAAATACGAAGACCAATTTGTACAAGAAAAAGTTAGATGGTTTATAGAAAATAAAACAAAATAATAAATCCTTGCAAAGCAGAAAATTTTAAAATATAAGCAACAAAACTTTGTATGTGAGTACTGAGACAGTAGCACAGGACACTTGCGGTAGAAACCGAAAACCACCACATATATTTTAAGAAACAAAAAATGCAAAAGCTCATATCCTGAAAACATAGTAGAAAGGAATGAAGCTGAATCTGGCTGATATAATGTGGATGTCTGGTTATGCAAAATCTCATTATTGGCCCAAATGAACTGAACAGACCACAGCTTAATGAAATCGATTACCAAGATTTTTCTAGTTGCCAGTTTCTTGTCAACAGAGAGAAACTTCAGAACACTTAAATAAGACAACAAGGATGAACATTGCTGTGAGCACTTGAAATATGTAAACAAGGCGTACATATTCACATACAACCAGTATCATGCATAATGGTGCATTATGCCACTTCCTTAAGTTTAATATATATATATATATATTGAACATATTTCTACAAATTGACAGGGCAGAAGCAGTACTTGCGGAAGTTCATATGATTCTCCTGGTAGCAGCAAAAAAATAAGGCCTATTAGTATTACTAACTGTGAACTTCAGAATTGACAGGATGTTTAAATATCAGAACATAATATTGACCTTGTTGAGAATCAATTAGTTCAATCCTGTCATTACATATTTGTGCTAAGTTCATATCAGAAATATCCCAGACTGCAGGCTTAAGCGTATGAATTGAATTTCTAACCCATGGAAGTAATTTTTGCTTTTTTCATGGATAACCAAAAGATGATAAATCAACTCTCTTTGCATTGAGTTAGCACAAAGATATTTAGGCCATGCCACTGATGAAAGCAGAACTTTTTTTTTGCAGAGTTATTGCATTCACAATTTCAAAGATGAAAGGACATTTCAGAAATCAATATGGGCCAAATCATTTATCAACATGACTCTATGTCAAAATCCAGGTCATGATTTATCATTTTTGAAGACAGTACTAGAACAGAACCAAGCCTACAGTTTCATATTAATTTTGAATTTTCAGAATCTCCGTTTTCTATTTTCTATTTTACAAAGTTTTAAGAAGTACTAGTTATATTTATTTCAATGTAGATGCTGTGCACACCATTTTCAAGACTTCTTATTTTAGAATATGATGAAATGTGGTAAGGAAGAAAATCATATCCTAGGGTTTTGAATTTATTGATTTAAATTTTATACCTCCAACACTGATATCAGATTTTAGCCTAGGAGACAATTAACATACGTATTTGTAAGATTTTGCAGGATAATCTTCAGAATGCCCTACTGCAGGTAATTCATAATGACCTTTTTGAGTCGAATCCCAAGCTGCAGAAGATTTGTTCACAGATATTATGGTTGTTGACTGAATATGTGAAAGTTAACATTCGCTTCTAAACTGCATAAAAGGAGAAATTGTATCACCAATACCTCAAGTGTATCTTTAGTACAGTGGCATCACAAGTGAAGTTCATTATATTTATAAGATAGATACAGGCTACAGCATGTCTTGGGTATGAATTCCCAGTGACAACTACATCTTTTTTAAGTCTGCATTTTCCTTCTAGTACTTGTTCTCTCTTTTCCTTATCAATCAACCACCAAAAAGAGAACAAAAGAAAGAGGGCAGGAATTCCAACCTTCCTTTTTTAATATATATTTATATATATGCATGTCTCACATCTCTTTCTTCACGCAGATAAAATAAGCCTTATCAATATCTACGGTCAGGAAAATAGAAATAAGCTACTTAGGCAAATAAGTAACATTTCTTGCAATTGCTCAAAAAATTTTGATCTCAGTATACATAGACATCTGATTTGGCTTACTATTAAAGTCCCATCATTTCAGTTCGTAATTATATCAGAAAATATTCCGTGGTTCAAGGGACATACCTCAGAGTCCACAAAATATAGACAATCTTCTAAAGCATCATAAAAAGAAGCTGCAGGGCGCTTTAACTTGGCACTTTCAAACTCTCCATCCTCAAAACCTGGAGAAGAACCAATCTGACAGGAAATGATATGTCATTCTTTCTTATTAACATTTGATTCTTAATAAAAGTTAGAATTTCATTTTGGCAAGTGTTTTCTGCAAGTCTTGCACCTACAACATCCAAAATTTTTCCGTTGCTATTAAATATGATAATCCGGTGGTGATTGACATCAGAAAGGAACAACCGGTCACCATTCTCCTCAACAGAGATGCAACCTGCAACAGAAAAAATGAAAAAATTGTAAACTTGGTCGCCTTATCATTTTATCTGCATCAGACAAGTGATAACCATAAAACAAAATGCTAGTATAAAATAGTTATTTCAACTGCAAGAACTTGAATAGTGAGAGCACGCAATGCATTTAAGGTAACAAAGCATCCATAACAAATTATAATCAGAGTGCTTTAACACCCATTAGAGATATATTTCTTGACAGAACTTTCAAGTTCCTACATCTAATGTCCCAAAGCCCCTTTTGACAGGACCTTCCAGCTGCTCAGCTAAGCGGTCAAATATAACCCAGGTTCATGACTTTGGCGCATATTTTTGGTTCCTTTCATACAGTGACCCAGCAGTGGGGTCTCACTTGTTTCCCTGCACATGCTTTACTGCAGCTAGCTTGCTGCAACCTCAGCCATAACCAATAATGTACTCTGAACTATTCACAACCGATAAGAAACTCCAATTAGCCACCACGAAATGTGTCCTACACCCTGTTACTGTGTTACATGCCATATGAGTTTACCTATGGCAGGGACTTGATTTTAACATACTAGACAAGCATCTCCTAAAATTTACAAACAGGAAACATCTTCAACAATGCTTCCAATTTGTCAAATAAGTCAACTAAACAAAATGTCATTAATCCCTTTCAAAATCAAAAGGAATATTCTAAATTAAATTATGGTATGTAGACATTTTCCCATTTCCTAATGTTCATCTGTTTTTATGTGTAATTTCTCACGTTGAAGATTAGATTGTCTTCTTTAATTAGACCTACATTATAGTAATCCTCCAGCAGAGTGAAAGTCTTACTATTACAGAGTCCAAAGAGCTTGATTTCATACTTCCAAAGAGCCTTTAATTTGCCATATAACTATGGACTCAAATCCATATGTTCTTTCTTTTCATTCTTGAGCATTTTGCGTTTTTTTCTTTTTCTTTTTTTTCCTAGAGAATTTCAATATATTAAGATAGAAAGGACGTTTTCCTAAGGATAGTAATCCTACACCTTTTTTGGCATAAAATTTTCCTCATCAGAAGCCACATTTAAGAAGCAGTTATTCTTTCATTAACACAACTATTACAGAACTATAGCCACCTGATAAATTATAAATCCTTCATCCTGCCATCAACATGTATAATGCAATCCCGACATCAAACGGAGATATACCTGGGAAGGAAAGAAGTAAGTTCTGCAAATATACCTGGGAAGGAAAGAAGTAAATTCCGCAAAGCAAAACAGAGATATGGTTCCTTGAAAACTTCAATTGGTTTTACCCAAGAGCTTTTCATATCAGACACAATAGATTTCTCATTATCTTGCATATTCAAGTCACTGATGGCTGCCAAATAAAAACAAATAAATAAATCTTCAAGATAGCATCCGATGAATGCAATATGAAGCATATAAGATTGAATCGATGAAGTTATACTATACACAGAACTTGACAGAAAACACAAGGAAGAAATGAACCAAAAATCAATTCCCTATGAACCTTTCTACTTTTTATTTTCTAGCAAAGTACTGTGTTAGTTTGAAAAGACAAATCCTCTGAGCAAACTTGAAGAAGGCAGAACAGAACAGAACAGAACAGGAAAATTCAGGTGCCCTAACAATTAGTAGGCTAATCTTACCCTTGGTCCAACTATGATTCAGTTACCAAATATTTCCTTTGAGGAAAGATGTGATGTGCCATTTTGAAGCAAATAATTCACAAAAATGTATTGCCTAACGTTAAAGAATTACACTCTCAACGAAAAAGAAAGAAAAAGGAAAAAAAAAATGTTTTCCCATATAATGGAAAACTGAAATCCATATGTTCGGTGTCCCTTGTGTTTCATTGGCTTCTACTGACACGTGATTTGGCGAAGTAGTTAGGCAGAATAAGATCAATCATTCTCTTTATGTTTCTTTTATGTACTGAACACTAAAAAGAATGCAGAAACTAAAGTAAAGCACCTTTTTCAAGCACCATAAGATCGGTATCTTTTACAGAATAGACTAATGGATTCTTAAAACCTTTAAATATGATGTAGCAAGGTCCATTTGCCACCTGCATAAAAGGAGGGAAATAGGATATCAACTACGAAAAATAGGCAGAAACAATAAGAACGTGGAACTTCACAAGAATTCTAATGTACGTAACAGATTATAATCAGCAGAATGAATCAGAAAAGTTGAGCAAACTTCAAAACATGTAATTACTTGACATTCAAACAAGATACTTGAAATGTTGCTCAAGGTCAGACACATTAAGACTATCTACGTGACCAACGGTGGAAACTTGAAAGTGTTCATACATCTAATAAAAAGGTTAATTATTTTTAGCTAAAAGCATTAGCATCAAGATACAAGTTGTATTCTGTTTATTTACCTTCTGTTTCAATATACGTCCATCTACGAACATATAGAAACAGTGAGCATGATAAGAAATCTCATAACAGTATTCTTGCTTATTTTGATGAATGTTCTTTTCAGGAACAATAGCTTGAAGAAGGCAAGTTCTGGCAACTTGAAAATGCAAGGAATAATAGAATAATTATATTTTAAAAGGAAAAATAAGGAACTTGTTCAAATATGTGTTGGATGTTAAAACAGACTATAGGCCGAGACATTGCTTGCTGCAGATTGTCCAATCTGTTGGCTCTGTCGGCCCCATTAAGCTCTCTCACGATTAAGCCTCCCTTTCGTTTTTTTTTTTTTTTTTTTTTTTTCCATAAGTTTTTCGATTGGTTTTGATAATTGTTTATTGTCAATCCGTTCCACTTATATATCTTTATCCGCACCTCAAAAGAGTAGAGAAATGAAGAAGTGATGTGCTATCATGCTCAGGCTCTTCAATTTGGATTAAGTATCTGTGTTGACACAGCACAACACAACATGGATGTGACTATGATCATGTGTAAGACCCTACAATTTAGAAGTGGACACTGTAGAATCATAGAAGGGACACTCTATGGAAGGAAGCAGAAGTTCCGGGGAGATAAAGAGTAAGCCCACAATTTTTAAAACAATAAAATTGATTTTGACGCATAAAACCAAGACTATTAAGGCATGAAATAAGTCAATTTAATTCTACTCCCTAAAACACACATCTAAAATATTAGTATGCCCCTTTTTGATACCATTATAATGTGTTTTTGAATAATGATTTTTTTTTAGAGAATGTTCTATTAAAAAATAAGGAAAAATTTTTGGTTTACGTTTAATATTATTTTATTGGAGATTGTGTGGTTGAAAATAAGTGAGAAGAATGTATTAAAATTATAATGGATATCAAACATGGGCTATGTAATATTTTAAGAACTTGTGTTTGTAAGATGCACTCGTGCACCTGTGTCAAAATTTTGGATCATTTCTATCTGTATCTCATATCCTAAGTTTTAGAGGAAAAAAGATGAACCAGGCTATGTGTACACATTTATATGAACACCCCGCTCACATGGGGGTGAGACCCATTTATAGAAGGATTAAAATCTAAGTTGCACGAACACCAACACGCGACACGGATACGACGCGACACTGTCAAGGACCGCAGCTATCACTTATGTAAATTATTGTAATTCCATTTTAATTGTAAAAGTTTATTATGATTCTTCAGCCCTTTTAACGTCTACTGATGTAACTTAGGTTTTTTCCCCGAAGTCTATTATAGGGGGTATAAGATTTTAAAGCTTTCAAAAACTTTTCGGTGTTCCCCCCTGACACCAACATTTGTAACTTACTGCTTTCAGCAATTGATGTAATTTACTACTTTCAACAATCAATGAACAGTCATGTTCCAATGAATTCAAGTCTTCTCTTGTAAAGTTTTATTTCATTTGTAATCAAGTTCAACTTTCGTCCCGAAGCAAGTGAGAAAAGGCGTAAGGTAGTCTAGCGGAGCAGACTACTGCCGCACGGTGCCCCTTTCTGTGCTAAGAGGAAATGCGCCCCGTGAAAGTTGGTATCTGAGACTTGGCTCTCATCCCTCGATAAGAAAGCAATGGATCCGAAGGCTTTGGATGCGAGTGCATCACAGATCACCGATATGACTGATGCTAGGAAGAATACTAAACAGCGCGTGGATGTGCTTGATGGGCAAACCACAAGGTTATGCTATGCTGTGGAAAACCTGGAGGAAAATGTTGAAATGGCGGAATCGTATATTCGAGATATACACATCCAACTGGATGAAAGCCGAGCGGCTTGCACAGCAATGACTGAAGCTGTTGCGATCATTCCTGGTCTGCAGGAAGAGATGGAAACAATGAGAGTTCAGCTACGAATTCTCCAACGTGCGGTGAGCAATGGGCAAGCTCCCGCACAAGAAGAGTATGCACCTAGGGTCAGAATCCCCGAACCGGGCACCTTTGGTGGGGCACGCGATGCCAAGGAAGTTGACAACTTCCTGTTTGATATGGAACAATACTTTCTTGCTTCTGGCATCAGAGATGAAGTAAGAAAGGTGACTACAGCTACCATGTATCTGGGTGGATATGCAAAGTTGTGGTGGCGGTCGAAATATGTTGATATTCAGGCCAACAGGGTCACGATAGACTCTTGGGCGCTTCTGAAGGAAGCAATTCGAAACCAGTTCTTCCCAGAGAATGTGAAATATGAAGCCCGTAGGGCGTTGCGGAAACTGAAACATACGGGCTCCATCAGAGAATACGTGAAAGCCTTTTCTGGACATATGCTGAATATTCGAGATATGTCGGAAAAGGACAAGCTCTTCACCTTCATGGAAGGCTTAAAACAGTGGACCCGCAATGAACTCCAGAGGCAAAAGGTTACGGATTTGAGCACGGCAATGGGAGCTGCCGAATGCTTGATGGACTATCAAACTGAGTCTAAGAAGGATCGACCCCACACCGGTGGTCAATCGAATGCTGGAGGAAATAAATAGTTCAGGACTGGCTCGAGTTCTAATGGGGGAGAACGGAATTCCACCCAGAGAGGAGGTGGCTATCAAGGTTCTCGTCAGAACAACTTTCAGGGTTATCATCAAGGTAGTTGTCAAGGCAACTATCAGGGTAATAACCAAAGCAATTGGAGTAAAGGAAAGACTGTGGAGGGTAGATCTGATGCCGCTCCTAAGATGTCATGCTTCTTGTGTGAAGGACCTCATAGAGTGTCGGAATGTCCACAGAAGCGAATGGTGAATGCCTATTGCCAACTAGCCAGTGGGGTATCAACATCTAAGCAAGATGCTCCTCCTGCTAGTAATAATGGCGAGACCGATTCCGAAGAGGACGAGGAGGTGGTTGGTGCATTTTTCCCATCGATGCGATGCAATATCAAGTCGGACCACTGGAAAGGAGAAAGTGCCTGTGAAAGAGGCAAGAATGGATGAGCCCAAACCTCGCATTTGTCGAGCAAAAGGGTTAATGTACATTGATGTGAAGATCAATGGGAAGCCCATAAGGGCTATGGTAGATACTGGAGCCACACATAACTACCTTGCAAGTACTGAAGTAGGACGACTTGGGTTGGTTCTAGAGAAAGGAAATGGAAAAGTGAAAGCCATCAACTCGGCTGCTCAACCAATTGCAGGAGTAGCCAAATCTGTGCTAATCAGGGCTGGCCCCTTTGATGGAAGGACTAATCTGTCAATTGTTCAAATGGATGATTTTAAACTCATTTTGGGATTGGAATTTCTTCGGGATACGAAGACAGCAGTATTCCCACACTCTGATTCCCTAATGATGATGGGCACTCAACCGTGTGTCATACCCACTTCGGCAGGAAAGGTTGGCGAGAAGAGTATCTCGGCCATGCAATTCAGTAAGGGCTTCAAGAGAAACGAACCCTCATTTTTGTGCACTCTTCGTCTAGAAGAGATTGAAGAGGCTTCTGGTCCTATTCCTAAGCCGGTTCGAAAGCTTATACAAGAGTTTGAGGATATTATGCCGGAGGAGTTGCCAAAACGATTGCCACCGAGGAGAACCATTGATCATGAAATTGAGCTTATTCCGGAGGCCAAGCCGCCCGCCAGGGCACCCTATCAAATGTCTCAACCTGAGCTTGAGGAGCTTAGGAAACAGTTGGGAGAAATGCTGGAAAGTGAGATTATTGTGCCTGCGAAATCACCATACGGAGCGCCCGTGTTGTTTCAGAAGAAGGCGGATGGGTCTCTCAGAATGTGTTGTAATTATCGCGCCCTGAACAAGATCACTGTGAAAAACAGTTATCCTATCCCGTTGGTGGCCGATTGCTTTGACCGATTAAGCAAGGCAAAATATTATACGAAGATTGATCTTCAATCGGGATATTGGCAAGTTCGGATTAAGGAGGGAGATGAAGCAAAAACTACAGTGGTGACCAGATATGGAACTTTTGAATTTAAAGTCATGCCTTTTGGCTTGACAAATGCTCCGACCACTTTCTGCACGATGATGAATCAGGTGTTGCACAGATTTTTGGACGATTTTGTAGTCGTATATCTGGACAACATCATCATCTACAGTGAGACATTAGAGGAACATGTGCTCCATGTCAGAAGAGTCCTCAGTCGACTCCGAGATAATGAATTGTATGCGAAGCCATCCAAATGCTCATTCGCCCAAACCTCTACCAGCTTCTTGGGTCACATTATTGAGCAAGGAAAGGTTCACATGGATTTGAAGAAGGTTCAGGCCATCAGGGATTGGCAGCCACCAAAGAACGTACATGATGTACGCTCCTTTCTTGGGCTATGTAATTATTATCGAAGGTTCGTGAAATGATACTCAGAAATTGCATTGCCCCTGACGGAGTTAACGAAGAAGGAAAAGATTTGGGATTGGTCTGCATAATGCCAAGCAGCCTTTGAGAAGTTGAAGAAGGCTATGTGGACAAACCCGGTGTTAGCCTTACCGGATGTGATGAAACCGTTCGAAGTTCAGACAGATGCTTCAGACGTTGCTCTTGGTGGAGTTCTGATACAAGAAGGACATCCCGTCGCTTTTGAAAGCCGAAAGCTCAATAATGCAGAACGTCGTTATTCAGCACACGAAAAGGAGTTGTTGGCGGTTGTTCATTGCCTCAGGGTTTGGCGTCACTATCTATTGGGGTCCCCATTTATTGTGAAAACCGATAATACTGCGGTTAGTCACTTCATGTCCCAGCCGAAACTTTCAAATAAACAAGCTCGCTGGCAGGAGCTTCTTTCGGAGTTTAACTTCGCGTTGGAGTATCGTCCAGGATCCAACAACCATGTCGCAGATGCTCTCAGCCGTCGTGTTGACTTAGCTCCAATATGTGCAATGGCAGCTCTTTCAGGGAGCGAAGTTACTACAAATATAAGGGACCGAATACGGGCACTTCTGGAGAAGGACCCGGCTACAATATATTTGGTCGACCTCATCAAACAGGGCAAAACTTGTCAGTTCTGGTTGGACGAAGGTCTGGTGAAGACAAAGGGGGACCGTGTGTATGTCCCTAAGGGTGGGGATTTGAGAAAGTCCCTGATAACGGAATGCCACGATACGCTCTGGACTGGACATCCGGGAGAAGAACACACTTGTGCACTTTTGCAACATACCTTCTATTGGCCGCAGATGCGGGACGACATCACCACTTATGTGAAAACTTGTCTTGTTTGTCAGCAGGATAAGACAGATCATCAGAAGAAAGCGGGCTTGCTGGAACCACTTTCCGTCCCATCTAGGCCATTCGAAAGTGTATCAATGGATTACATAATTGGATTGCCAAAAGTTGCAGATTTTGGCACCATTATCGTGATTGTGGACCGGTTATCGAAGTATGCAACTTTCATCGCAGCGCCTAAGTATGTTTCCTCCGAAGAGACAGCTCACATCTTCTTCAAGCATATTGTCAAATACTGGGGGCTGCCTAAGGACATCGTCAGCGATCGAGATACTCGGTTTACTGGCATATTTTGGACCGAATTGTTCAAACTTTTTGGTTCAACTCTGAGCATGAGTTCTAGCTTTCACCCACAATCTGATGGACAGACGGAGCGGTTCAATTCTATGCTGGAGGAATATCTTCGGCACTTCATATCTACGTCGCAGAAAAATTGGGTGAAACTCTTGGATGCTGCCCAGATATGCTTCAATGCCCAAAAGAGCTCTTCCACCAATAAGAGTCCTTTTGAGATTGTCACGGGCCAGCAACCGTTGCTCCCCCACACGGTTGATTTGAATTTCAGTACCAAGTTCCCTCAGGCAAGGAACTTCTCTCAGGAATGGAAGCGAAATATTGAAATTGCTCGAAGCTATCTTGAGAAAGCTCAGAAACGATATAAGAAGTCTGCTGATCTGAAACGTCGGTTTGTCGAGTTCAATGTGGGAGATCTGGTTATGGTTAAACTTCCCGACAGAAATTGCTACAAGCTCACCAGAGGGAAAGACTCTAGATTGGTTCCAAAGTACATTGGCCAGTACCTATTGTGAAGAGAATCGGGAAGGTGGCTTACAGAGTAGATCTCCCGTCATGGTGCAAAATTCACAAGGTTCTCCATGTCGATGTTCTTAAGCCATATTTTGCAGACAAGGAAGATACATCCAGAAACAAGCCGAAACGACCAGTGTTCGAATTGAAGAAAATGGGAAAGAAGGTTGTTGAAGCTATTCTTGATCACCGAGTCACACGAGCTTCCAAGCAGAATCATCAAGAGTACTTGGTAAAGTGGAGCGGATGCAGTAGTGAGGAGAATACTTGGGAAAGAGGAAAAGACCTTAGTGCCTTCAAGCATCTCATTGAAGAATATCATAAAGGGATGGCACCGAGGACGTTGCCAAAACAAATGGGGGAGAATGTCAAGGACCGCAGCTATCACTTAGCCCCTTACTTCAGCCGCACTCTGTAAATATTATGTAAATTATTGTAATTCCATTTTAATTGTAAAAGTTTATTATGATTCTTCAGCCCTTTTAACGTTTACTGATGTAACTTAGGTTTTTTCCCCGAAGTCTATTATAGGGAGTATAAGATTTTAAAGCTTTCAAAAACTTTCCGGTGTTTCCCCTGACACCAACATTTGTAACTTACTGCTTTCAACAATTGATGTAATTTACTACTTTCAACAATCAATGAACAGTCATGTTCCAATGAATTCAAGTCTTCTCTTGTAAAGTTTTATTTCATTTGTAATCAAGTTCAACTTCGTCCCGAAGCAAGTGAGAAAAGGCGGAAGGTAATCTAGCGGAGCAAACTACTGCCGCACGGTGCCCCTTTCTGTGCTAAGAGGAAAGGCGTCCCGTGAAACACGGACACGTCGACACGTGATTTTTTGAAAAGTTAGGACGCGACACGTTAGGGACACGCAAATTAATTTTTTTTAATTTATTATTATTTTAGTCTTATTACAAACAACACATTGTATATTTATTAAATCAAAATGCGGATATCAAATAAAAACAAACTTGTAAGTTAGATTTATCATTTTTTTAATTGCATGCATTTCACCTCTTCTCCTTTTTCATTTTGATATATATGGTGTAGCTCCGACACGTGTCGAAGAGTGTCGATGTCGGACACGACACGCTGGCTCCCGACAGAGTGTCGGTGCAACCTAGATTAAAATAATCAAACCCATATGAGTGGGTGTACAATAAATGTACAACAAAAAGTTTACACATAGGTTTATTCAAAAAAATTCATCTCCTAAATATGTACCAGTATCCGATACTCGAACCTTCCAAGCAACATAGGTGATGTCCAAGCCTAAACCAACCCAATGAAAAGGCAGAATAAATTGGATTTTCTCGTTTCAGTTATAAATCTAATAGGGTTACTTCTAATTACGTAAATCAATATTTCTAACCACATTAGGTAATCTCATTGACATTGTTCTAATGTATTTTGAGCAGTGGTAGCAATGTTGTCAGTAAGTGGTCTTCTATACATTGTTACACAATTCAAAAGATTGAAATCATAAAACATAACATAGCTTACTGGAATCAAACTTTCAAGAAAACAAATTTTACTAGGTAAAACCTTAAAGACTCGTTCCATTACCTGATGCATAACATGACACTGAGCATTGAAATTCATGATTAGATGCAACATTATTTACAACTAATGTCAGCGTGTAGACCAAGCTCAAACACGTTCTGAAAGAGCTTGATGCTAGCAATAATTACCAAGCAATTAAAGGGGAACATACTGAAGGCTTTGAAGAATTAGTGAACTTTTTCCCTTTTTTGATAGTCCAGTTGGTATCGTGCTGATAGGGATTAGATAAGGAAATGGATCAGCAGTTCAAAACACGTCATTAACACAAGATAAAATTGCTTCAGATATAGTCTTCCCATAGTTGAATTAGAAGTCTGGTCTTTATAGCAGCAAAACAGAGAAAGCAAGCCAAGAAATTAAGAGCTGACTTAAATTGAATAGCGAATGTTATCTTTGATACACAAAAATCATAAATTCAGACGCAAGTGATAGATGCCGCAACTCAATATATATCCCACCTCGAAAAATTGCTGACACGGTACACTGATATATTTATGTTTCATCATGTTTGTTCATCACAGGAAAAAGTCTGTGGAATAAATAGCAGGCAGTAAAAGCTCGCATTCATATCAAATATTGATAAATATAACACTTCTCATAAAAGACTACATGATATGGTGAATATGTTATTAATAGCACATAAGCAAAAGGTACATTTAAGTATAATATGAAACACACCTTAAAGATATGCTTGTTAGATAACAAAATAGGAAAAGAAATATATTCCTTGATGATCGTCTGGAGTAAATGTGTAGATACATCATTAATGCAAATTGACCTGCTGTGCTGAAAAGCCAAAACTTGAAGGAAAGGATGCCTGCAGCATCCAGATGTGACAAGTGTGAAATGATCTATTTGTTCTCATATATGTTAAGATCTAAAGAACTTGGTGAGACGTCAATGTTCAATTACCTTTGCTTAAGTGATTTCACTTTCTCAAATGTGATCACAATATCGTCATGTGATGTAAAAGAGTCTTCATTGTATTCACCAGCAAGAACTAAGAAAGTTCCATCTTTTTTATACCCACTGGTGTTGCCAGTTTCATTCAACCAACAGTGAGAAGCACCTGCAATTTCATCCAAATTTTAGACAGATTTACATCAAAGTTCGAACCCAGGGAACACAATGCAACTGCTAATGACAACAAGAAAGATGAACTATAATTGGTTAATATACATGTTCTTCTTTTTATGCCTCATTCTTAGGAGCGAAACTGAACCAAATTATGCAGAGTCACCTTGAGGCTCATTTAGTGAAGATCGAACGACGGACAAAAGATCAGCTTCTGAAAGTAGCTTCTTCTTTGTTTCTGATACTGTGGAATACCTGAAAAAGGCTATCATAGTTAGGAGACTCAAAAGTGAGAGACAAATGAAGTTTAAACCACATAATTAAATTTATAGCTAAAGAGAAGAAAATGTATGTTCAATCTCTAGAACACTAGGACTTATTTGAAACAAGATGCAAAAATATATGAACAGATGGAGATATAACTATTTCTAAGTGATGGCCAATGACAAGTAAAAGAAGAGAGGACTATAAACACATGGGAAAAAGAAGGGGAAAGCGTAAAATTCAACATCAGTCATCTGATTTCTAAATTTTCTACTAGACTGATGTCTTTGCATGTCTTTTGGAGTTCAGGATTGTGATTGAGCGGAAAACCACCACTCAAGTTTGAACATTATTTTCCTGCTGGATTCTGAGCTCACGTTTCAATTAAAAATAAAATAAAATAAATAAAAATTAACATTAACATTAATATTTTTCTGCTTCAAATAAATTATACCGGTGGATAGAACTTGTGAGAGTGTTCAATAATAAAAATTGAAAGGCCCTATCCATCACATTTGTATTAGCCACACAACAAAATACTCTTAACACTGGTGGGAATGTATAGAAAGAAAAAACTTAAAACAAGCCATAACAACATATACCAAATTAAGAAAAGTATTTGAAAGTTTCTACCTTTCACCAAAACAACCTCTCCATCCAGGCCTAGTGCCGATGCTCATGCTCACATTACGCGCAGAAGTTGAGTAACTAACAAAAAATTCTATGCTTCTTCCGAATAGCCCACGCGGATTACCTATGAAAGAAAAACGACAACACCCTTTTCAATTTCACATATTTTCTTTATTGTCACAAAATTACAGGAAAAGAATCTCCAAAATATTCACATTCTTATCCTTGGACGAAGCACTATTCAAGTATTATTATCTTGAAAATTGGGTGGGGGGGGAATATTTTTCCACTTCACCTGGGTAAAACTTGGGCAAAATCCGAGAAATTTGTAGCAAGCGTCGGAATTTGGAAGACATTTTCCTACACAGTATTATTCCTAATTTCCTATAATTATTTTGAATTCTATCAGGGTTTTATTTTGTTGATGTGTACATCAGTACATATAAATGGAAATTTGTTGGCGTCAGCGGAAATGAAAATGACTTGTAGGGGTCTGGCAGTTTGAGTTTAAGCTTGTAACGGGTCAATCGGATATAACCAAATCTAGGCTGGCTGCTTGGACCTGCCACGACCTCGAACCCCTCCGGAAACTTCACGGCCTCATTACCATGACTAGCCCACACACTGCCTTACTTGAATTGAACTCCAGCAAACAAATGAACATACAACAAGCACAACACTCTCTTGTACTACACATACCCACATAACAAACTAAATTGTGGGTGTGGTGGATGCCGGCAATGGCAGCAGAGGCTGCCGGCGGTATGCATTGTATGAACTATGAATTGCGAGGGTGAAGGGGTTTTCTGGGTATGGGTCATTTTAGGGGGTATTGGAACAGGGCCGGGTAGTGGTCTATGTGGGTTGGGGGTTCGGTATTGGGTTTGTGTGGTGGGCTTCGGTGGGAGCTTGGGTATTATTACGGGAAAATATATAAATAAGGTAATTATAAATACAAATTTTAAAATCAAGATGAAACTTTTATAATTTCAAAAATTAGATTATAATTAAAATTAATTAATTAAATTAAGTAATTAAAAATATTTTGCTGATTATTATATATATTAAAATCACAAGTTGTATAATTTCAAGTCACAAAATACAAATTTTAAGGTCACAAATAATGTCAAAGTCACAATATCAAAGGAGTAGGTCATAAATTTAATTTAATTTTCGGTTACAATAACAAATTTTCAATTCAAAACTGATTTTAAGGTCACAATTTATAAAATCAATAAGTTACAAAATGTCAACTTAGTCGGTCTGAATTATTTTTAGGTCACAACTCATCAAATTATTAGTTCACAAATATTTTGAGTCACAATTATTAAATTATTAGGTCACAATTGATTTATCAGTTACTTGGTCACATATTTTTTAAGTAACAATTATTAAATTTTGAGGTCCCATCTCACATTAACCGAATCTGACCACAACGTCGCCACTCCCTCCTCCCCCTCCGACACACCCACAGCCATCCACAACCATCACAGTACCAACGCTGCTGCCGTCGCCGCCATCTCAACGACGTCACCATGATCGACGCCTCAACAAAAAAAAAAAATCATTGCAACATCATTGCTTGAACTGCATCACCACCTACAACCGGAAAATACCGTCGTCGTCGCCTCAACCTCAACCAAAGACCAAAAGCGCAATCGACATCCAACACCATGCTGCAAACACAAACATCACACCACCACCATCAACACACACTACGGCACCACTGCATCCACCAAATCGCCACAGTCACCGCATCCACCTCCAGCACCACATCACCATGCCTCGCCATACCACGGCCCCACCCACCACCGCAACACCTCAATGCTATCTCACCATCCCCACCACCTCTGAGGCTGTGACACAAACTATTTAAAGATCTTTTGCCTCTAGATCTGAGAATCTCCACCATTGGTGAAGTGGAAGTCGAAATCATGTGCCTCGGAAACCGTTATTCCTTGCGAAGTCCAAATTGTGCACATCAGTATGAATCGGCGTAGACGTCGCGACGAACTGCTTTGTCGTGTCGAAGAGGAGCAAAGACGAGGGTAAAACTGAAATAAGAAGTCGTGTATGCCACCATCCGTGGTTTCTGAGAGTGTGTCGTCGTATGTGGTTTGGAGGGTGGTATGGTTATGGGTAAAGTTGTTACCGGTGGTGATGAAGCTCTGGAAATGGCTGTGGTGTGGATATACAGAGAGAGAGTTTGGAAAATGATTGATTGCCAATTGAATTATGCTTTACGTGGGGAAGGGTGGGTATTAAGGTTAGTGGTAGATATTAATTATTAATAACAATTAAATGATATTCATATTATTATTAACATTAAAAAAAAATTATAACCTGATTCTTGAATAAATATCTTATAAAGCTAATTTTTTATTTTTGAAGTTAAAAAACCTGTGTGAACGTAATTTCCACTATTATTAATTAATGGGCTAAAAGTAAAATAGTAGGTTTAAAGGATTGGGAATAATGAGGGGATCCCATAATTAAGGTGGAAGTTACACCCACCCCTATTTTATAAGTACCAAATTCATAAATAAGATCAAACTTGAATTACTTTAAAAATCAGGTTTTAATTAAGATTTTAATTAATTAAAAAAATTATATAATAATATTTTAGAATTAAATTAATTACACAATCATATCTTTATTTTACACAACTTCAAACCCCAACCTAATTATTTCTCTCTCTACATATAACACTATCTCCGTCATCTCTTCCACCACCCCTTCCCCGTCGTACACATCCATCCCCGCTGGAGTTAGTTGCTGCTGAATCGCTCACCACTCATCGCGCGCAAGCAACGGCGCCGATGTTCTGTTCGTCGCTGCTTCTTTTTGCCGCTCACCTTGCACGCAATGCAGCGGCACCGCTGCATCGCCTTGCGTGCCTCTACTTCTGTTCGTCGCTACATCACCTTGCGCGCGATGCAGATGCGCCGTTGTTTTATTCCACCGTGCCCGCTGAACTCCACCACTTATTCAATGTCTCAGGAGATTTCAAGGTAACCGCCAGCGTCGATGCACAGATCTTGCAGCACGCTACTGGATCAAGTAGCATTCTGGCAGATCTAGTCGTGGTCCCGCTGAGATCGAGAGGGATTATGGTTGTAGCGGTCCCGCTGCTTTGGTTGAGGCAGGGGCAGCGACTTGCAGCGGCGTGGTTTGCCCTTTTTTGTAACTTTGATTGGTGGTGGTTCAGCCAACGTGAAATGGTGGCGGAGGTGATGAGGGAAGGAGTTTGACTTTTGGTCTTGGGAGTTTGACATGGTGTACAATTTACTGGCGGTAGTGATGGAGGTCGTGGTGATAGTCATGGCGGTGGTGTTGAGACGTTAGCGACGGTAGGTGTTGATTGTGCTAGATGCTGTGACCTTGACAAATTTGAGGGGTAGGGCTATGTTGTAGGTCGTGAGTGTGGTTCATGGTGTTAGATTGGTGGTGGTTTGTCGCTGGTGGTGGTGGTGGTGGTGGAGGTCGCGCTGTGGCGTAAGCGGCGGTGGTGGTGGTGAGGCAGCTGCAGGTTGATTGTTCAAAATGTTGACTTGATAAATGTGACTTAAAAAAAAGTGACCTAATGATTTTTAATTTGTGACCAAGAAATTATATAAATTTCACCTGATAATTTGATAATTATTACTTAAAAAATTTGTGACCTAATAATCTAATACATTATGACCTAGAAAAAAGTCTAGATTGACTAATTTGACATTTGTGTGACCTAATGATTTAGTAATTTGTGACCTTGACATCAGTTGTAAAACTTGTGACTTAAAAGATTTGGGTTTGTGACATCAAATTATGTAATGTTATGACCACAATATGTATAATTAATAAAATATTTTTAATTATTTAACATAAATAATGAATATTAGTTACATTCTTATTTTTGAAATCTTTATTTGTAAACCCCTTAATTATGTATTTTTCCCATAATTAAGCCCACTCATATATTTAGATTTAAAATCCTTAAAATCAGGTTATTTTATATTATTTTATCAAATCAGTTATAATTTGGATCACAATTTCTCTCTCTAAAAACAATCTACAGGGCTTCATTTCTCTCTCTACGCCCTCTCTCTTCCCCCTCCGATGAACCACCATCACCATCTCCAATCAATCGCCACCACCGACAACACCAACGCAGATCATCATCGTCGTCGTCATCATCATTATCATCAACTAACGCTACCCATATATCAAATTTCCTCTTTGAAAACTACAAATTAGACCTTCGAGCCCTAATTCCATGCCCCAAATTGAATTGAAATTCTTCTCCTCTCTGATCAACTCGATTGTTGACATCAGTTCAATATAAATTTCTTTGTGTGCATTTTTGGCGGAGCTATTATGGTTGCAGTGAGGATAAAGTTTGAGGGATGGTCGAGGTATGATGTTGCCATTGACTTTGAGAGAGAGAGAGTGTTGCTGTTAATGGATAACAGGGACTATTTTAGGGTAAGTTAGATGAAGTTTGAAATTGTAGCTACAATGTAGGTAATATGTGGTAGTAACGATAGCATTAGACTGCGATAACCTTGTTGGATTGTAGTAGACAACTAGTATATTGTCGATGGTGTTGATGCTCTCATGGTTGAAGATCAGTGAGAGGGTGATTATTCTATCAACAAAAGAGTGTTCAAGAATAATCTTATACCAAAGACGTTATCATTTTTTATTTTTATTTTTTCCTCAGACAAATTTTACCACGGTAGCAAAAATCCTCAATCTTAGACATGTTGTCTTGAATCTTGATTACAATCATGTATGCCCACCAAAAAATGTCATCAATTAAGCAATAAGTCATTGGCAGTTCTACTAAAAGGTCTCTTTTCCATCATAGTAACGAAAATATATTGAGGACAAGATGGTATAAAAGGTCTTCAACAAGGTTGCCATCTCACTCTAGCCCCATTGATGTGTTCCGGACCCTCGACAATCGGAGTCATAGCAGGCTTGGCGGGAAAATTTAAATATTCAAGCCAAAACAAGAATTCAACAGGTTCGACGAGCTTTGAAGATCAAACCGTGTCGAAAAGAACCAGAAAATTAAGCAGCAGGCCTTTTACGGCCGTAACACAATTATCGCAAATTTGAGTTGAACCTTCATTACGGCCGTAAAGAATATGGTCACGGTCGTAAGTCTTAAACAGAAAGTCATTTACGACCGTAAATGAGTTCATCACGGCCGTAAATCTAATTTTCTAGATTTTTGGGGATTTTGATTATTTTTCCATTTTTAATTATTTGTTTGCCTATTTTAGAATCTTAGTCTAATTAGAATTCTATTTTGAGTAGATTAGCGACTAAGGTTTTAGTTTGCTTATTTATACGTTTTTTCCATTCATTGTAATCAGACTTTGATTTTTAATATAAACAGTTTTTATTGAGAATTCAATAAAAGATATAGGTGGGTTCCTATGTTTTCGAACTTATCAAGAATATTTCTTGTGGCGTTCAAATACCGAACTTATCAAATATTTCTTGAGAATATTTGTGGCGTTCAAATCAGAGACTTATTAAGGAGATTGGGCAATTCCTTGTGGTGTTTCGAAAGTCGTGGTTCTTTATTCCGCATCGTTGAGTCATCGCGTCGTGAATATCGGGTCATGATTCATCCGTCCAACCACAACCTGAGTTCGAAACTTTGGGGCATTTCTTCCGCGTTTCGAATCTCATCACCCATATTGCAGTAGGTCAAGGTGTACATGATAAAATGGGTATCAGATTTTCAGTTGTCCAAGATGACTTTCTGTAAATCGAGCTACCCACTGCAATAACTTGAAGGCACCTCAGAAAGTTCCTGCCTTCCTCACTCCTCACCAAGCTTCGAAATGAAAGACTTTAACATTGCAGCAGCCTCAACGCATAGCATGTGATTGTATTCATCATCTTCATAATTAGTCATTGCCTTTGCCTTCTTATCCCAAGGATTCCATACAACTGCGTTTGGAAGCCCATCTTTACGGATCACAAATGTCTGTTCTTTTCATTATTTAGAATTGCAATCTTTGTGGATATGTTGAGGTATATTTTGTCCACTTCTAATTTGAAAGTAATTGCATCTCCCTGTTCAGTGAAGCGTTGCTTGTTCTACAAATTATCAAGATAATCCAGAGTTTCCAATCCTTTGACTCGAACTTCACTGATATCTGAAGCAGAAAAATAAGCGTGATATGCAAATGTAAAAGGCTTTACATCAGTGCTGGTATTCCTGATACGAGACGTCAACATAATATCTCCAGAAGGTCCCAAAGTTACCCGTAAGTGAAACTCTAAACTATGGTATACCAAAGACTTTATCTATGCTGATATTGGAGATAAATTTGGGGTTCATCCAACACCAGATGGGCTGATATAGAGAGATGGTTGAGGTTGTTGCATCCATAGGAAATTCAATGTGTTGAAGATGATGATGGAGTATATGAGACTAAGAGTTTTGACTTTGAACCTAGTGCTCATTCTTCTTTGAGGCAATGTATGTTGCTGGTATAATGTTATGGTATGTATAGGATGATATGGTTATGGCCGTAAGTACTTGAGTTTGAGTTAGAAAACAGGGCAATCAATGGGCTGGGCCTGGTGATGAAGTGTTGGGATAACTGTAGTGAAAGTTACAATTGTAATTAATTGAAACTGTAATTGATTGCATGATGTAATTAAGTTGCAATTGTAGTTGTAATTAATGTGGATGTAACTAATTAAATTAATTTTAGCAAAAAAAAATATGTCATGTTTTACAAATTCATTAGTTAAATTAATTGCAAAAGTAAAATAAAATTGTAATTGTAATTAATCACAAACTGTAATTTATTACAATTCGTAACTAATTTAAATAATTTTTTTTTTTTAAAAAAAAGAAGAAATTCTGAGTGACTTATAATATACAATTAAGTTACAATAGTAATTACTTATTTACAATTGTAATTAATTTCAAAGATGAAATAAAGTTGCAATTTTAATTAATTACAAATTGTAATTTATTATAGACTAATGTAATTATGTCGCATTTGTAATTAAGTTATAATTAATTACAATTCGTAATTGATTACAATTACAACGACAACTTAATTGTAACTTAATTAGTTAGTTACATGTGTAATTGATTAAAAAATTAAAAATAAGTTACAATTGTAATTAATTACAAACTTTCAACATGATTTTCATTGCATGATTACTTGATTTTGATAATATGTTTAACATTCTTAAAATATCTTTTAAAATACCTGATTTTTAAAAATTGGTCCCTTAAAGGTTTGTACTTGTGTACTTAACCCAATAATGAGTGTTTTTTATATTGTTTAAAAAGATTTTTTTTTTTAAAAATGAATAGTAATTTTTAGGAGAATAGATTGTTAAAATTTGGTTGAAAAGTCAAATATTGTGAACTTAACTTTTAATCGATTGTCGAGATTGAGTACCGTAGAAAAAATTAATGAAAATCAAACAAGGGCAATACATAAATAAAGAGTTAAAAAATACAAATTTCAAAAATGAGACTAAACTCATGTAATTTTAAAAAGCAGGTTGTAATTAAGATCAATTAATTAAATTAAACAATTAAAAATATTTATTAATTATATATATTAAGATCACAACACTATTAATTTTAGGTCAAGAATGATTTCGAGGTCACAAGTCATATTTATTTTTAGATCACGATACCCGTTTACGTATTTTTTGAAGTTACAGAATTCGAATTACATACTCCTCATCCCTAATAGTCTTCCCACCATCATTGTCTTGGTGCCACCGCTGCCTCCACCACCAGACTAGCAGTAGCAAAAGACTACCTCTCAAAATCCGAATACAAAATCTCCACTCCTTCCCTCACCACCAACACCATCACCGCCACTTTCCGTCGGCAGTAGTACCACCATTAGATCGAAGTGGCACCGCCACTTACATGCAAAATTACCACCAGATAAACATAGCGGCACCACAAATCGTTTCCGCTGTTAGATATAGCAGCGGTATCGTGATTACCTTCAAATAACTGCTGTCAAGTTGATAGAGAATGGATGGAATCGAAGCGGTTACCTTCAAAACGTTGTTGCTAGGTCTAGCAACGGTGTCATCTCCAGTGGGCATGGAGTGTGGTCGTGGGTGGAAGAAGAAGGCGGAGGTGGTGGTGGTGGTGGCAACAATTGACATTTTTGTATCAATTCTTTCACAATATTCATGCCCGTGTTCTTCAACGCTGGCTGATTTTCGAAGAAAACTCCCAATTTCTCCCTTTTCAGCATTATTAATTAGTAATAAAAATAAAAAAATTATTTGTAATCTGAGATTTGTATTTATATAGGTTTCAACTTATATTTGAATTTGGTGCTTTAAAAGTAGGGATGAAAGTAATTTATATCTATATCTATATCTATACTATTTATAAAAGGAGAATAGTGGATTAGTGTGAATGCAAAGTGGATTAGTGTGAATGCAAAATCTGGATAGATATGAATGCATTTATTGCCTTTATATACCCATGTGTGTGTGTGCGCACGCGCGCTAATATTATTGGTAAATACCAAACAATGGTTAATATTTTTATAATAATTTTTAGTCTATACTATATGTATGCTAAAATCGTATATCGCAAGTGCACAGTTCGCGTTCAAGTAGTAAAGTGGACTCGAAAAGTCCGGGTTATCGTACCCATGAGAATTGATTGATTTGTAACTAAAATTATTGATTTCATTTTAAAAGAAAAGTCAAGTAGCATAAAAGTTTGGTTTGATGGTTAATGCTAAATAACATAAATTAAAATATGGCGGTATGATAATTAGTTAACTAAAGCAAATGGACAACAACATATAAAAACTAGAATTAAAACTAATTATCAAAAGTAAACTAGTGACAACAATAACTTGGTGATTAAAATAAGCTAGAAACACATAAGACAAGGTAAATTTAGTTTTCATAACTACACTAATTTCTTCTTTTAAAAATCAATTAGTGGTAGCTAATCAATTAACCAAATTACATGGGAAATTTTAAATTTAACCTAACATGTATAGTAAATTTCAATAATAACCTAACAAAATAACTAACATTTAAAAGTTACAAAAACATAAAACAACATTCATAATCATAAATACATAAACATAAATACCCACAATCCAAAAACAACCTAGAATGCTTAAATAACCTTAATCTAATTAAAAATTCAAATACAATAACATTAACCCATAATAAACTAACAACAATATTTAACAAATAATATAAACATATGAATAATATTCAACATAAAGATTAAAGACAAGAGAATAAAGAAAACTCCCCATTTTTGTAAAGTTCTTGAAGTGAAAGCTCAAGATTTCTTCACTTTAAACCAAGTTCATCCATCAACCATTAATGTCTTCAACAATTCAAGTATAAAACATTAATTGCACAAAAAGTAAATGACATTCTTGATGGAAGTGTGAGAAAATAACAATAATTAAAAGCCCAACAATAATAAGAAACTTGAATGTAGAATAACTTTACTATAAAAACATTAACTTAACATTGCATTCAAAGTATGAAAATTAAGAGGAAAAATACAAAAGAAATTCAAAAGGGGCAAGAACTTACATGATAAGACAAAATGAGGTTTGTTTTCTATTTAAATGACTTCAAAAATGACTCAAAACCCGAAAATTCATGAAGATCCGCGTAAAATAGCAATGTGGGCCGGCCGTGTTGACCCGGACCAGATTTTTTTTTTAAATCACAACCGCGCAATCACGCAGTAGAAACATTTCCCGAACTATGTGTCTCAGGTCCGTTTTGTGGTCTAAGTCGCGTTCACGACTTGGTTAGAGCCACGCGTTCGCGTGGCTCAGTTGGGGTGCGATCTTGCAGCTTAGTCCCTTCCGTAATTGCTATCAAGTCCTTCACCTTTCAATGATGATCAATTAAGTCCCCAAATTTTCATATTTCTTTCAAATTGGTCCTTCTAAAATTGCACTTTAGGTCCTTCAACTTTTGAAATCTTGCAATTTGGTCCCTCGGCTAATTGTACAGCTCGTCCAGAACTTCCCAGAAGTGACAAAATGGTCCTCAAACTTGGAATTTCAATAAAATCTTCACTCATTTTGTGATTTTTGGCCTCAAATTTGGACATTAACCTATTTAAACACAAAATATGCATAAATTAGTAGATATTTGCTCAAGATATTCCAAAATATGCTAGTTTAAAGGTATAAAAAAGTGTGTAAAAATGCTCTTAACAAATACCCCCAAACTTAAACTCTTGCTCGTCCTGAGCAAGAATATCTACTAACATAAAAATCAAGTAAATGAATGATCAACAATGCTAAATAACTTGTAAATTCTTACTTGAGTGTAAAATTGCATGATTAATTCAAAATTATGTTTCCAAAATAATACTATAAAAAGAAGTTGAACTTATCTCATGTTTGATCGGGGTGTGTGTGTGTGCATATTCACTTCCAATTATTACTAAGGTTCAAAGAAACATTGTAGGAAGGATAAATTTCAAAACAATACTATCCACCCTTAGTGGTCAATTTCATTCCTTACCCTCTCATGACATTCATCCCCCCATACTTTTCTCTCCCGAGATGCAATCCTAGAGGTAACTCTCAATTCACAAATTTATTTTTCCATTAAAGTTTGGTTATGACTTACCGACAATCTCAACAATCTAGATATGCAGTGACTCTCCACTAGATGGGTGTTTCAACATTAAAGTTTATACCAAGCAATTAAAACCCACTATTAATCTAAGCCCTTATGCAAATACAAATGCATGATTTCACAAACTAATGTGATGATTGCTCATGACTTCCTCACTCCCTTAAGCTTTCTAATTGACCCATGTAGGGAGCTTTAGGTTGGCAACTCCCCAATTGTTAAGATCAAAGGGTACCAAGTTTCAAAATACCCCTACGGACTTACTAACTCGAGTAAAAAAGGCTACGAAGTGAGATAGACTTATTAAGCAAATGCAATGATGATGATGTTTTTTTTTTCTTCAAAGTGTGTGTGTGTAACCTACTCATTAATCTTTCTAATTGACCTATGTAGCGAGCTTTAGGCCGGTGACTTCCAGGTTTCAAACTTAGGGCACCAAGTTTCAAGATACTCCTACGGGCTTAATTAATCGAGTAAAAAAGGCTACTAGATAGGGTAATGCAATAATTAAAATGGGCTTAGATTTCTAGCATTTGGTCATCACTTAGCTTATACTAACGTCAACAACACTCCACACCAATTTATATCAAGCATGCATGGAATCACTACACATCTAGACCGTCTCCTTTAACTGCTCGACCACCCCCCAAAATTGTCTCACAAAGGATCAAGAGATTAAGAGCATTGAAAAGAAATTGGATAGGTTGATAAAAATTGAAAATACAAGCTTACAACCTAATTTCCCTACTTCACAAATTTCTCCAACCTTTAATAGATTCCAAATCTCAACAACAATTAGTTATGACTATTGTGCTCAAGAGAACTGGAATCACTCATAGATAAGCAATTTATAAAAATAGAAACAAGTAGCATATTCGATCATAATTCGTGAGTTAATCAACAATTTCAAACATCAAATCATTTTGAGCCGACAAGGCTATCTAGCATGTCAATATCAAAAACAAAATGAGCAAAATCAAACATCACAACATCTTAAGCCGGCAAGGCTAGAGTGCAAAATGAAGTCTACACCCCCAAACTTGAATTGCACATTATCCTCAATGTGAAAATAGAAACAATATGTAAAGAAGAAAAGAGTTAGTGAAACTTCTCTGATTTGATGCTTGTTTGTAATGTTTGAAATTGACCTAAGCTTTCTTCGAATGTAGTTCACCCCCAAACTTGTTAAGGACAACGTCGCTTAGGATTTTCAAAAATATTTGTTACCTACAAAAGTTTGACAATTAATTAAAAAGAAAGTAAACAAGTAAAGTAAATAATTACAAGTAAATCAAAAGAGAAGAAATTTGGGTTGCCTCCCAAAAAGTACTTGGTTAAAGTCATAAGCTCGACTTTCTGATTTTTATTCGGGAGCATTGAAGAGAAATGATGACTTTTCCTCCGGGGGGTTCCCCTTCCAAGAATGGTTTTAACCTTTACCTGTTGACTTTGAAATGTCCCTTATCAGGATGATATAACTCAATAGCTTCATGGGGAAATTTTTTATAAATTATGAATGGCCCCCACCAACGGGATCAAAGCTTTCCGGGGAATAACCGAAGTCAGGAATTGAATAGAAGAACTTGTTACCCAACTTTGAAATCTCTCTTCACAATGTGGTTATCATGTCATTTCTTTGTCCTCTCCTTATAGATACAAGCATTTTCATATGAGTTGAGGCGAAACTCGTCAAGTTCATTGAGTTGAAGCAACCTCTTCTCACTAATTAATTTTGCATCAAAGTTCAATGTACGTGTAGCCCAAAATGCTCTATGCTCAAGTTCAACTGGGAGATGGCATGATTTTCCAAATACAAGACAAAATGGAGACATACCAGTAGGAGTCTTGAATGTGGTGTGGTAAGCCCATAATGTATCATCTAGCTTCCTCGACCAATCTTTCCTTGATGTATTCACCGACATCTCAAGAATTCTTTTCAATTCTCGATTTGAAATCTCCACTTGGCCACATGTTTGGGGGTGTTAAGGTGTGGTTACTCGATGCTTCACTCCATACTTTGACAAAAGTGAGTCAAGGAGGCGATTGCAAAAGTGTTTGCCTCCATCACTAATGATGAGTCAGGGGGTTCCAATATTGAAGTTAATGGCATTTCATTACGCCGAGAGATGTTCCCACTCCTTTGGCATCTATCACATTTGGATACTAAGGTATAAGCATCATTGAACAAAGTTGGCCAAAAGAACCCCGATTGAAGAACCTTTAAGGCGGTTTTGGAAGCTCCAAAATGACCCCCATAAGGTGATGAATGACACCTATCAAGAATTGCTTCCATTTCTTCCTCAGGAACACATCTTCTAATAATTTGGTCCGACCCCCTCTTGAATAAATATGGATCATCCCAAAAATAAGATTTCACATCGGCAAAAAATTTCTTCTTTTGTTGATAAGAGAAATTCGGGGGAAGAATACCACTTACAAGGAAATTCACGAAGTCCGCATACCATGGTGCTTCGGAAACTTAGAAGATGTTTGGCATGCAATTGTTGTTCATCTAGAAAGTCTTCATTGATTTCCTCTACTCCCAACTCTTTATGTTGGTCAAGCCTAGATAGATGATCATCTACAAGATTATTCGCTCCCTTCTTATCATGAATCTGCAAATCAAATTCTAGCAAGAGAAGGACTCATCTAATCAATCTTTGCTTCGCATCCATCTTAGCAAGCAAGTATTTTAGAGCGGAGTGATAGTATAGACAATTACCTTTGAGCCGATGAGATAAGATCGAAATTTTTCAAAGGCAAAGACCACAACAAGCATCTCTTTCTTGGTTGTGGCATAGTTCAATTGAGCATCACTCAATATTCGGCTTGCATAATAGATCACATGCAACACTTTACCTCTCCTTTTCCCCAAAACCGCTCCCACAGCATAATCACTAGCATCGCACATGAGCTCAAATGGTAAGCTCCAATCCGAGGCCACAATAATAGGAGCCGAGATAAGCCTCTCCTTAAGAGTGTTGAAAGCCAATGGACACTCTTGGGAGAAATGGAAAATGTTGTTCTTCTCAAGTAGAGAACAAATAGGCTTGGTGATTTTGGAGAAATCTTTGATGATGAATCTCCTATAGAAACGTATGCCCCAAGAAGCTCCTTACGCCTTTCACCGAAGTAGGAGGGGGTAATTTTTCAATAACTTGGATTTTGGCTTTTTCAACCTCAATCTCCCATTGTGAAATCCGGTGGCCAAGTACAATGCCTTCTTTTACCATAAAATGACATTTCTCCCAATTAAGCACTAAATTAGTTTCTTCACATCTTTTCAACACCAAGTCAAGATTGCTCAAGCATTCATTAAAAGAAGAACCAAAAATCGAAAAATAATCCATGAATACCTCAATGAATTTTTCCACCATGTCGGAGAATATGACCATCATACAACGTTGAAAAGTAGCCGGTGCATTGCAAAGGCCAAACGGCATCCTCCTATAAGCAAAAGTCTCATATGAACATGTGAATGTGGTCTTCTCTTGATCTTCGGGGGCTATCAAGATTTGATTGTAGCTCGAGTATCCATCCAAGAAACAATAGTGGGAGTGCCCCGCCAACCTCTCAAGCATTTGGTCAATAAAGGGGAGAGGGAAGTGATCTTTTCTATTGGAATTGTTCAACTTTCGGTATTCAATGCACACTCTCCATCCGGTCACGGGCCTTGTAGGAATAAGCTCATTGTTCTCATTTTCAACCACTGTGACACCTCCTTTCTTTGGAACAAATTGGACGGGACTCACTCACGCACTATCCGAGATTGGGTAGGTAATTCCCGCATCCAACCACTTCAATACCTCGACTTTTACCACTTCTTTCATGTTTGGATTTAGACGGCGTTAGTGCTCCACCGTTGGTTTGAAGTCATCCTCCATAAGGATTTTATGCATGCATAGAGTAGGGCTAATACCCTTGATATCCGCCATAGTCCACCCAATAGCCATTTTATGCATTTTCAACACCTCAAGTAGTTTTTCTTCCTCCACTTCATTCAACAAATTAGAGATAATAACCGGAAGGGTAGAAGAATCACCCAAGTATGCATACCCCAAATGTGATGGAAGAGGTTTGAGTTCAAGAGTTGGGGCTTGTTGAATGGAGGGTAGTGAAGGAGAAGAGCTATCTCCCAAATCTTCAAAATGTGGCCTCTTCTTGAAGGGATAAAATTTGGAAGCCTCCAAGTGTTGTAACATCCTTCCAATGTCTAAATCATCCTCTCCCTTAGTGTTTATAGAATGAGCAATGCAAGTCTCAAGGGGATCCTTAGATGATCCATAGATGAATGATGTAGCCACTTCTTGATCAATGATGTCTACTCGGGAGCATAAATTGACCTCGACGGGATAATTAATGGATTTCATGATGTCAAATGTGATTTGCTCATCTTGAACCCTTAATATCAATTTGCCTCCTTGCACATCTATTAAAGCCCGACCGGTTGCTAGGAAAGGTCTTCCCAAGATGATTGGGATATTAAGGTCTTCCTCCATATTAAGAATAATAAAATCGGCAGGGGAGATGAATTTGTCCACCTTCATTAGCACATCCTCAACAATACCACACGGGTGCTTAATAGAGTGATCGGCCAATTGCAGTGACATTGTGGTTGGCTTCACCTCTCCCATGCCCAATCTCCTGAAAATAGACAAAGATATCAAATTAATACTAGCACCAAGATCACATAATGCTTTTCCAAAAGTTAAATCACCAATAGTACAAGGAATAGTAAAACTCCCTGGATCTTTAATTTTAGGAGGCAATTTGTTTTGTAGTATGGCACTACATCCTTCCGTGAGCATCACAATTTCATGATCTTCTAGCCTCCTCCTGTTTGAAAGAATATATTTCATGAACTTTGCATAGCTAGGCATTTGTGCTAATGTATCGGAAAATGGTATGTTGATGTGAAGTTTCTTGAAGACTTCAAGAAATTTACCAAATTGTGCATCTACCTTGTGCTTTTGGAGTCTTTGAGGAAAATGAATGGGGGGCACATAAGCTTTCACCGGAGTAGGCACCTTTATTGAAGTCTCCCCACTTTCCTTCAATGTTTCATCATCTTCATTCGCCTCCTCAACATTTTCATTACCTTTTTCCTTCACCTCGGGTTGTGCCACATGTTGCTTTACCGTGATTTTCGGTAATTGAATTCCACTTCTTGTAGTGATGGCTTGCACATTTTCCCTTGGATTGATCTCGGTATTGCTTGGCAAGACTCCTTGTTGTCTCTCCGTCATCATTTTTACCAATTGCCCAACTTGAGTCTCAAGATTTTTGATAGAAGCCGCTTGATTTTGGAGAATAGTATTGGCCTTGTTCATATATTACATGAGTATCTCCTCAGTATAATTCTTATTCTCTTGGGGTGGTGGAGGTTGAGCAAAACCAGGAGGTTGAACAAAACCGGGAGGCTTTACTTAATTTTGATTGTTGGACCACAAAAAATTCGGATGATTTCTCCAACCTGGATTGTATGTGTTGGAGTAAGGATTTCCTTGTGATCGGTTGAAATTTTGAGCATAATTCACTTGCTCATTTGAAGTTGAAGCCATTTTGAGCATGGGACATTCCTCAACCCTGTGTGTTGCTCCACATACATCACAAATAGACATAGGAGGGTAGATTACTTTTACCGTATGTTGAGAAGACAAATCATCATACTTCTTGAATAAAAGGTCCATCTTTGCCGACAAAGTCACATATGCATCAACTTCATAAATTCCTGCGGCTTTCTTTGGTACCATGAGGTCGGTTGGCCAAGAAGAATTGTGACTAGCATCCTCTCAAAGAGCTCAATTGCCTCATTAGGTGATTTTGTAGTGATAGCTCAATTGGAGGCCGAATCAACCGTCACTCGACTAGATGGATTCATCCCAAGATAGAAATATTGAACTTGCATTTGCTTGGTGAACCCATGATTTGGACATTTCCTCAACATCTCCTTGAATCTTTCCCATGCCTCATAAAAACATTCGGTGTCAAGTTGTCGAAATGTGGAGATATCATTCTTCAATTTAGCCACTTTTGATGGAAGAAAGTATTTTGTAGTGAACTTTTGAGCAAGATCATTCCATGTTGTAATAATTCCAACGGGGTTGGCTTCTAACAATTCACGAGCTCCATCTCTAAGGGTGTGCGGAAATAACCGCATGATGATAGCCTCCTTGCTAATACCAGGATAATCAAAGTTACTACACATCTCAAAAAATCGCGAGATGTGAGTAAATGGATTCTCCTTGGTCATTCCATAGAATTGTAGATGCCCCTTGAAGAGATTTATCACATCCGGATTTAGATGAAAGTCCGGATGTCCAAATAGGGGATATGTGATGCTTCCTCAATTTTGAGTGATGAGAGGGACCATGAATTGCCCCATTGGTCTATCATCCTCATCAATAATGGGATTTGCACCACCTTGGTTGTTGTCCCCCATTCTTTGTTGTTCAACTTGTTCTCTTCTTTCCCTAGTCCTCCTCCTAAAAGTTCTTTCGGGATCAAATGGAAGAATGTTCCAAGTCGGACGTTGTTGTATAAACAAGGCAAGAGTACCTAGAAAATGAAAATAAAAAGAAGAATGAGATAAGAATGGGAAGACAATTCAATTAACAAAAATCAATGCATTTAGTACAAAAGATCAATCCCCGGCAATGACGCCAAAAAACTGTTTGCTAAAATCGTATACCGCAAGTGCACGGTTCGCGTTCAAGTAGTAAAGTGGACTCGAAACGTCCGGGTTATCGTACCCACGAGAATTGATTGATTTGTAACTAAAATTACTGATTTCATTTTCAAAAAAAAGTTAAGTAACATAAAAGTTTGGTTTGATGGTTAATGCTAAATAACATAAATTAAAACATGGCGATATGAAAATTAGTTAACTAAAGCAAATGGATAACAACATATAAAAACTAGAATTAAAACTAATTATCAAAAGTAAACTAGTGACTACAATAACTTGGTGATTAAAATAAACTAGAAAACATAAGACAAGGTAAATTTAGTTTTCATAACTACACTAATTTATTCTTTTAAAAATCAATTAGTGGTAGTTAATCAATTAACCAAATTACATGGGAAATTTTAAATTTAACCTAACATGTATAGTAAATTCGAATAATAACCTAACATAATAACTAATATTTAAAAGTTAAAAAAATATAAAACAACATTCATAATCATAAATGCATAAACATAAATACCCACAATCCAAAAACAACCTAGAAGTCTTAAATAACCTTAAACTAATTAAAAATTCAAACACAATAACATTAACCCATGATAAACTAACAACAACATTTAACAAATAACATAAACATATGAATAATACTCAACATAAAGATTAAAGACAAGAGAATAAAGAAAACTCCCCCTTTTTGTAAAGTTTTTGAAGTGAAAACCCAAGATTTCTTCACTTTGAACCAAGTTCCTCCATCAACCATTAATGTCTTCAATAACTCAAGCATAAAATATTAATTGTACAAAAAGTAAATGACATTCTTGATGAAAGTGTGAGAAAATAACAATAATCAAAAGCTCAACAATAATAAGAAACTTGAATGTAGAATAACTTTACTAAAACATAAAAACATTAACTTAATATTGTATTCAAAGTACGAAAATTAAGAGGAAAAATACAAAAGAAATTCAAAAGGGGCAATAACTTACATAATAAGCCAAAATGAGGATTGTTTTCTATTTAAATGACTTCAAAAATGACTTAAAAACCCTAAAATTCATGAAGATCCGCGTAAAACAGCGATGTGGGCCAGCCGTGTTGACCCGGATCAGCCCAGAATTTTTTTTCTTAAATCACAACCGCACGATCGCGCAGTCGAAACATTTCCCAAACTATGCGTCTCAGGTCCATTTTGTGGTCTAAGTCGCGTTCGCGACTTGGTTAGAGCCACGTGTTCTGGGGTGCGATCTTGCAGGTTATTCCCTTCCGTAATTGCCATCAAGTCCTTCACTTTTCAATGATGATCAATTAAGTCCCCAAAATTTCATATTTCTTTCAAATAGGTTCTTCTAAAATTGCACTTTACGTCCTTCAAGTTTTAAAATCTTGCAATTTGGTCCCTTGGCTAATTGCACAGCTCATCCAGAACTTCCCGGAAGTGACAAAATGGTCTCCCAAACTTGGAATTTCAATAAAATCTTCACTCCTTTCGTGATTTTTGGCCTCAAACTTGGACATTAACCTATTTAAACACAAAATATGCATAAATTAGTAGATATTTGCTCAAGATATTTCAAAATATGCTAGTTTAAAGGTATAAAAAAAGTGTATAAAAGTGCACTTAACACTATATATAAAGGGAGAATAGTAGATCAGTGTGAATGCAATGTGGATTAGTTTGATGCAAAATCTAGATAGATATGAATGCATATATTGCCTTTATATATCCATGTGTGTGTGCGCGCACGCGCTAGTATTATTTTATGGTAAATACCAAACAATGGTTAATAATTTTTTAATAATTTTTAATTTTAATAATTGTGAAAAGATTATATGATATAATAATTTCTTGATCTTCAATGTTGTTCAATTGTCGTATATTTGATGAGTTAAGATTAAACACACAGTTATAGTTTATTGTGATTTTTTAACGAAAATTGAGAAAAAAGTTAAATATGTAAGGCAAATGCAGAAATTATAATAAATATATTTATATCTTGAACAAGCATCAATATTTGTACTCATAATATTTTATCTGATATAATATACAATTAAAAAGCTACAAAATTTGCATTATCATTCAATAAAATTTTCGATAATTTGGATTATTTATGTTGTTTTTAAATTTTAATCATTGTTGTAATAAAAAATTATTTTTGTATCTTTTGTATTTCTGTTGATTGTGTATAATCATTAAATTTTATTAATGATTATCTATATTATTGCAGATAACAATTTCAATTCATTACACTGGTGAAAATCTATACTATATATAAAAGCAGGATATGTTGACAGAATTTAATTCTTAAATTCTTTATGTTTTAGTACTATAGTAAATAATTAATATGATGTTACTGTTATTTGTATATTTTGGTTATAATTATTATTATTTTTGTTATTAACATTAATACAAAATGAGCTCAATCAATATTTTTAATTATCAGTATTAAAATTATTATTTAATCATTGATTTTTTATTTATTTGTTGTTCTTAATATTATGTAAATCATATGTATAGTCATCAATAATTAAATTATTTTTAATTATTAATGGTCAAATCATTTTTTATCTTTAATATTACAAATCATATTTCTAAATTATATATTATATATTATTATTAAATATTTTAATAAATTAAGCATTTGTTCAGCAACTATATTTTTGTTTCGAGGTAAAATGTGTGATTGAAAATTAGTTTTAAAAAATATGTGGTTAAAAAGTGGGTTGAAAAAATCTGATGTTGATAGTGTTAATATTTTCGATTGTGGCAGTGATTAGTGGTTGGCGATTGTTTGGTGTTGGCCGTGAGTGGTGGTGGTGGTGGTGGTTTGGGAGGGGAGGGCGGTGGTGGTGGTAATATTGTTGGTGTGGGTCAGGTGGTGGTAGTGGAGGTAATATTAAGATTGACCGAGACCAATAATTTTGTAATTTGTGACTAGAAAATATTATGTGACCTAAAACTATATTCTCTTCGTCCCTATTATATAGACTTGTTTATTTATTGGGAAGTACTTATTTTATTTGTTTACTAATGTACCCATATTTATTACTTCCAATAATAATATTCTTGATTTTTTTTATCATAATAATAGTCTTGATGTTAAATTAGGGTAAGTTGAAAATTTTATTGACAAAAATTATTTTTTCAATGAGATTAAATATGTTTTCTTAATCTGTGTGAAAAGTTAAAAGTTAAAACAACCTATATAATTTGGGCGAAGGGAGTATATGATTGTTACAAAAATTGTAATTGTGGCTCATTATTTTTTAAGTGATTGTGACAAAAACTATAATTGTGGCTCATTATTTTTTAAGTTATGACCAATTAATTTGAAATTTGTGATTGATAAATAAATCATGACTTATACAATTCAAGATTTGTGACAAGAAAATAATTCTTGACACACAAACTCGTGAGTTGTGAACGAGAAATAAATTTTGACCTAAAAAATTATGTAAATTGTGACTCAAAAATAAGTTGTGACCTATAAAATTCATGATTTATGACAATAAAGAAATTGTGACTCATAAATTGTTAAGTTGTGACCAAATAACTCGAAACTTGTGATCAAGATAAAATTGTTATCTAAAAACTCGAGATTTGTGATCAAGAAATAAATTGTGACCTAAAAACCTCAAGATTTGTGATTGAGAAATAAGTTTTGACTTAAAATTTTGTGATTGTGACCATATATTTATATTAGTGTGACCTTAACCTACTTAAACAATATAATATATTTAATTAATTAATTATGACCTTATTTTTTAATTAAAACATTAAGGTGGCGTTCTGTTTGTATTTTATTTTGTATTTTCATTTTCGAAAATGTTTTGTGTTTTGTGTTTTCATTTTTGTTTTCAAATTTGCTGAAAACGCGTTTGGTTTGTCATTTCTGAAAAATGTTTTTGAAAATGAAAAGCTGAAAAACACGTTCTGTTTGAAATTTTGCAGAACACTATTTAAACTATTTTTAATTAATTTGCTTGCAGAATACTACTAACTCCAACTCAAATTTTCTTTCACAATACACTAAAAATATGGTTACATGCAACACACTAATGTGAGCATTAAGAGTCTATATTAACACAGCTTGGTCAGGTTCGAGACTTGAGAAAGCTCTATTTCTATTAAAATCCAGAAAATGCAAGTTCTTTCAAAACCACCAGAGTCCATTTATCATTGCATTTTTTGAAATATAACAACAAGAATTCTCATTTAATTTTTTTTTTGTAATGTTGATATTGAATTCAATAAAACTTTATTTAAACTAAGTTCCAAGTTAGGATAATTCTCAAAAAAAAAAAAAAAAAAAAAAACTTTATTTAGGCTTAATTCCAAGCTAGGATAATTCTAAAAAAAAAAATAAAAAAATAAAAAAAATAAAAACTTTATATTAAGTTTAGTTCTAAGTTAAGATAATTCTATATTAAAAAAAAAAAAAAAAAAAAAATTCCCAAAACGTGTTTTCCGCGTTTTGGACATTTTTTGTCGAAATACACACAAAACGCCCAAAACGATGTTTCGGGCGTTTTCCGTTTTGTGTACAAATTTTTTTTTTTGTTTTCCAAAATGCGTTTTCGAAAATGGTAAAGAGAACGCGTTTTTAGCGTTTTCGAAAATAAAAACAGAAAACGATCTCAAAACAGCAAAGAGAACAGGGGCTTGTTTCTTAAGTTTGAAAGCGAAAATTGTTGTTGCGTGGGCGACTTTACTCGTGTTTATGTTGTTCAAAGATTTTTTTATGGATGCAGGTGGTTATAATATTTGGATAAGTGATGAAAATGTTGTTTTGTATTTGAGGACTAAGGATGTTAGGTCAAAAGAAAACAAATTGCTTTGATACCAAATTGATGTAGGAAAAAAAAGATGGAGAAAATGGGGCTCAAAAGAAATAATTGAGAGCGAGGGGAAAAACTTTATTCGTATAATTGCGGTGTGTTCCAAGACATATTACCTTAAGCCCATTTATACCTGGGAATAATTTGGGGTTAATTGCACAATATACTACATTTTTAGGACTAAATGCAAAATTACTACTCAAGAAAGAAAAATTGAAATATACGGTCTTCTACTCTTCTTCCTCCAAAAGGCACTGTCATCTTCCCCGACTCTAAAGCGGCACATGCCACCACCTCTGACCACCATAACCATGACCATGACCATGACCAACACCACTTCCAGTGCACCACCACCACCACAACATCAACCGGACCACCACAGCAACCAGAGCAACCAAAACCAGATCTGCACACAACTAGATCCGCACACAACACCACCACCACCACCACCACCATCATTGCAAGAAGCAGGAAACACCATCGCTAGAAAATTCAGAGCCTGCTTATGACATCATCGTTGTAGCGAAGACGATAACATCGTGACTGCACTCGACAACGCTCGTGCAACTAAGTGACTGGTCTATCTTTTGCTGCAGTGCCTCCACCAATGGAGATAAATCTTCCAGTTTCATTGACATGTGTGAATTTGCAGATGATGGGATACATATTCAATTAGGGATCGAGCAAAAATGTCTGCAGTTTTGCATGGTAGTGGTGATATCGTCAGGTGGAGGTGATGATATTGAGAAGGCCACAATTAATGATGGTGTAGAGAAGGTGGTTGTTGCCGTGGTGACTGTGGTGGTGGTGGTGGTCAGTGGTGGTGTCTCTGAGACAAAGTATCATAAAAAAGTGTAAAGTTTCAAATTGTGATACTGCAATTTCGTCCAAAGTATCATAAACATTTGATAAAGTTTTAGGTTGTGATACTTTAAAGGTATCATAAATATGATATTTAGATAAAACAATATTTTTTTCAAAAAAGTAAAAATAAAGTACTTTTCAGTGATTATTTAAAATGAAGTAAGTTTCAATGATAATATCAAAAGTTGGGTATTTTTACAAACGCCCCAAGAATTTGACACTAATTTAATTAGTGAAAACTAAATAAACTCCTGATTTAAACAGATCTAATTAAAAAACAGCCACTATAATCTAGATAAACTAAATTATAAAATAAAGACAATATTCACTAGTATTTCACCTTGAATAAATTTTCAACTATTTCCTCGTTGCATCAAGGTCATTGCCAAAATTAGGCTTCATTCTCTTTATTATTTTCAGACCTTTTAGTTTAAGTTTTCCAAATTACGAAAAACGCATTCACTTCCCATTTTAAAAAGAGTAATGCTATTTATCTCAAGTAGAGATTGATCTCTACTTGAGTTGGCACACGTTCATTGGAGAATGAGGAGTTCTCCATGTGCACATGCACAAGACACCTCCTCATTTTTCAATTGAAAAGTGTCAACTGGGTAAAAATTAATCTTAAAGTTGAGATAATCTATCTATATATAATACAGGATAATCGTCACCATTTTTACGCACACACTTTCCCTCCCAAAATTATTTCTAAATCAAGAAATTTTTGCCACAAAAAAATGGAAAAAAAAACAAGTATTAAATGTAATTAATAAAAGTTAGTATTAAATGTTGGTATTAAATAATAGTTGGTACTAAATAGAAAGTTAATAATAAATGTTGGTCAATATATATGTATGTATATTGAAGTTTTTAAAAAATATATGTAATCATCAATACTTTAAAAATTAAGCTTAATCAAAAATTAAAATACATTAAAAAGAAAATTGGTGATAAATACAAATAAAATTTTAAAAAAATTTAATTAAGCGCCAAATTTTAAGACGCGTGTGTATTTTTTTTTCCTTCGTTGATTAGTGTTGTCTTTTTTAAAAAAAATTAAAATATCATTTGTACTATATTTTTTATTTGATGAGTGTATAATCAAAAAAAATTCAAGAATTCCAAAAAAAAAAAAAATGTCTTGAGTACCGCATAAGACACTATCATTTCCTTAATATGCATATGTGTATATATATTTAAATTTTAATGTGTGTGTGTGTGTGTGTGTGTATTGGAGTTTTTATAAAATATATGTAGTCAATACATTAAAATTTAAACTTAATAAAAATTAAAATACATTAAGAAGAAAATTGGTGAAGAATAAAAATAAGATTAAAACAAATTTAATACAAAAAATTTAATTAAGAGCCAAATTTTAAGACGCATGGATATTTTTTCATATTTTGATTAGTGTTACTTTTTTTTTAAAATTTCGAATTCGATAATATATTTTAGTAAAATTTTATTTGTACTATATTTTTTATTTGATATGATTGTATAATCAACATATTTTCATGAATTCCAAGAAAAAAAATAAATATCTTGAGCACCGTGTAAGACATTATCATTTCTATAATGTGTGTGTGTGTTGAAGTATTTATAAAATCAATTCTGCTACTCGTACAGGGGCTTATACAGATAGGAATACAGGTGAGCTGATGAGGCCCTAGTCAAAAATAGTTGAATAATTTTCAGTATATTGACTAATATACCCCTTTGTCCTGTGTTTTTAATTCATTGAGACCCAGCTTATGTGGTTTTAAAAAAAAAGAAAGAACTGACGCGCAGCGGAGGAGAGGATATGGGGTTCAGTAGCTTCAACATTTTCAGGTCAGAAATTTGTTTCCTATTGCAAATCTTGTTTGTTTTTCGTCTACTTTGCAGTCTCTTGTTCGTCGTCGAGTTCGATTTGGGAAATTAGGGCTTTGAGATTTTTTTTTTATTTTGCTAGAAGCTGTTGAAGACAAGAATAAATCATCTTCTTATTAGATTTTTTTTTTTTTTTTGCGAAAATGTGTTAATTGTATCTCGAATCCTCTCATTTACAGTGTCAAACTCGTAAAATTTGATTTATTTCCCAAATTGAGTTATGCATTTCTGTATTAATTTACATGCGTTATGAATTTGGATAAAATTAGGTGTTCAAATTACTTCCCAACATGATTTATGCAATGTATGTACATGGGAACCTGTCTCATAAATTTGGGTAATTTTCTTCTCCAGAATTACTACAAAAATGCTATATGCAAATCTTGGTCTTTGGATTTGTGTTCCTTGTATTTGGGTATTTAATTACTTTCCCAACATGATTTATGCAATGTATGTACATGGGAACCTGCCTCATGAATTTGGGTAATTTTCTTCTCAAGAATTACTGCAAAAATGATATGTGCAAGTCTTGGTATTTGGATTTGTGTTCTACTATTGTCAATAAATCCATTCATTTTGACGAGATTTTCTTTAGCAGAATTTGGGTCCAATAACGTGCAACTTAACTTGTGGGGCTTTTATCAACTTCTCATCACCAACACCAAGGGAACATGAGTTGATGTCCCGTGGTCGAAATCGAATGGTGTTTCCTCGAAAGTTAGAAAGTGTGGTTGATATCAATCTCTTCGATACGTGCAAAATCAGAAATGGAAACACAGAGGGAGGTGCAATTGGAAATGTGGATTGATATGCATGACTTAGTCATCAATAATTGGTTATTAGTGTCCCATTTAATTAGCTAGTGGAACTATCTAGTATTTAAGCATGTTTGTTTTGAATAAGTTGGTGTGCGTGCATTGTTTAATGTTATTGAACTTGCAAACTCGTTTTGTATTTTGATGTGGTCCATGAATACAGTCAGTAGGTAGAAATGAGCAATGTTATGGCTCAAGTTTGGTGTTACTATGTATTATTATGGTGTAATGAATTTGGACTCATTTTGGAGTTTCCTATTACTACTGATGCTCACAGTGTTGCTTCAATCTTGATATTAGAATGTTGTCTACAATTGAACCATCATTCCAGAAGGTTACATAAATGAAGAAAATTCTAAAAATTACACCATCACTGGAGCAGTGATATAATGAATAGAAGCAACCGAATAATGATATTAACTTCATCTCTTAGTTTCAATGTGGATGAAGATAACAAAATACATACAATTGGCAAAAAATTCTTGGACCTATGTTATATGAATGGTAGTTGATTTTACAAAAATAGACAGTTCATCAACACCCACTACTTCGGTCTACAAATTTCTTACAAAAGAGCAAAAATTCACAGTTACATATTTCCTCAAGGTAAACACGGTTCGACTGCTAGATTCATCCAGTCGGTTGGAACTATGTTGACGTCGGGTGGATTAGTCAACTCCTATAAGTGCAAAGATTTGTTCGGCCCCTTCACTTTTCTCGTTGATGAACCAATTTGTCACAAATATGGAGTTCAAAAATTAGTCCAACTATAGTATAATGAATAAGAGATAAACTTTACATAAATGGAGTTAAAAAAAAAATTAGTCCAACTATATAAAACCTTTGATTTCTTGCTATTTCTATCTAACGCTCCTTTTAGACGTAGCTTTTTCGGTGCCCCCTTGCGTCGAGTGCACTTTGGGTCATTGATAATGGTTGTTATTGGGATATCATTATCATCACAGTTAGATTCGATACCTGGAGGGCACATCACATTGGTCCTGTGTGTCAATGAATTTGCGATAAGTTTTTGCATCCAGACCATAACATCTCCACTTCGTGCTTCATCGTCTGCAACGAGGTTAGCAACTTGGGAAAAAATTTCACAAATTTCTTCATATCTTTGTTGACTTGGCGTGGTTCTCAAACCATCTAGTTCATGGTGACCCTAGAGTGTGATCGAGGGACATCTCTTCTCCATCTCCTGAGAATGTAGATCTCTGGAAGTGTCTTCACTCCAATTCGAATTAGAACAGCAATTGAATGTCGACACACTATACCTCTGAACTCGAACAAGTGACAGCTACAAACAATGCTTGTACTCTCTTCATGAAAAGATACCCTAAAATACTTTTCCTTCAACGAACCATTTATCACAACATTCTCCCGCACTACATATAAGTTCTCGAAGTTTCCCTCATGTGTGGATACAACCTCACAATACATCATCTTTGCAGTGAACTCTTGTTTGAACTCCTTGAATTTTGCTAACGTGTACACGGATTGAAATTGTTTCTCCAAATCATACATAGTAACACAAGGAATCATTTGCGATAAAGACTTGAACTCAGCGTGGAATTACTTCTCCACCTTAGAACTCAAGGCACACTGATATTGCTCTACAAAATATTTAAGAGATGTTTTTGAATGAACGAATCCATCGAAAAATGCATTCAATGTCTCACTCCTTTGGGTTGTTGACATTCCGGCCCAAAAACTTGTCCGTAAGAAGCATGGAACCCACCGTGATCTATTCTCGTAAAGATCATTCAACCAATCATTCTCATGTAGATCAAATCTTTCAAGCATTATCCTCCAGCCATCTTCAAACTCAGCGATGCTTTGAGAATCATACACCACTTCATGTACAACCGACATAATGGAACCTTTTTCAGCATGGTAACCAAATTTCTCCAGTAGCTTCTTCAAAATATGCCACAGACACCATCGATACTTTGTAGTTGGAAACACGACCTCAATTTCATTCTGCATAGCCTGATCGTAATCCGTAACAATGCCTGCAGGAGCTACATTAGACATGCATTCAAGCCAAGTCCTAAAAAGCCAAACAAATGACCCAGTGTCCTCGCTAGAAATTAAGCCACATCCAAGTAGAATTGATTGCCCATGGTGATTGACCCCTACAAAAGGAGCGAAAGGCATGTCATACTTGTTAGTCAAGTAAGTTGTGTTGAATGTGACTACATCACCAAACTCCTTATATGCTATTCTACTCCTATTGTCTGCCCAGAATACATGTCGGAGTCGTGATTCATTGTCCAAATCCATGCTGAAAAAGAAGCCATTACTTTTGGATTGCATTTTCGAAAAATATGTCTGAATAGCAACAGTATCCCCTTCGCCAAGTCTTAGCCTCCTCACTTTCTCAATGTAGTTTTGACAATCTTTTTCTACGCAAAGCAACTTCTCATAACCGCCTGCTTCAACAACTGTCGAGTTAAAACTTTTATGTAATGGAATGTCGGCCACGTCATTCACTTCAAGCCTTCGCTTCACAGCTGTAGTTAGTTCTCGATTACATCTGAACAATCTGGATTTCGAAGGGCTCGTTCTATGATTATGCTCCAGTTGAACAGAGTTAATTCTCCATTTCCCACATATTTCTAAAGACGTAGAAATCCTCGCTCTACAACCTGTTTGGATGGTTGGTTGTGGCTTCAAGCACTTGGTTGTGGTGCTGGGTCGACTTCCTTCTCGACCACATGTATATGTCACGTATCTAAGAGTTCCTGCTTCATCCTTCTTTGAATTTCGGTTTCTAACTGGAAACCCAACTTCTCGGGAGTATTTTTGTAAAAATCAAATAGGGCTTTTTCATTGTCGAACTTCATCCCTACTTGAGGCACTGTAATGTTCTTTTGATATCTTGTTCTTCTAGCTGTACATGATCATCATCTCCATCCTCTTCATTTTCACATTCAATCCCTGATTCAACATAAAAGTTTGGTTAAAGGTTTTATATCCAAAACTTACCCTAATTACCAGTGTTCTAAAACGCTTTGTGTGCGCACAACGCGCGCCTCAGCCGCGTCAAAATAGTGAAAAGCGTCTGAAAATTTTTTTATCTAAAAAACGTGAAAAAAGCGCGCATTATGAGCGAGTAAGCGCGACGAAGTGCGAGAAAACGCGAAAAGCGTGACCGGAAGTGAGCCAAAGTGCGCTTATGATTTTTTTTTTTTTTAGGGGTTAAAGTATGTGTAAAATTTAAATTTTGTATATAGGAATTGAAAAAAGCTTTTTAATGCATACTTTTGCTTAAGCTTGAAAAGCTTGACACTCGGGCTCCCCGCTTCGTCAAGCTTCACGCTTTTTAGAACACTACTAGTTTAACCCAGTGTTCTAAAAAGCGTGAATAGAGATGGCAACGGGGCGGATCGGACCCCGATCCGCCCCGCCCCGAGATTTTTTTGCCCGATCCGGATCCGCCCCGCGATCCGTCAAATTTCGGGTCGGGTCGGGCGGATCGGTCCACCGATCCGCCAAAAAAAAAATTATTTTTTTTTATTTTTTTAATTTTTTTAAATTTTTTTAAATATATTTTAAATTAAATCTTTTATAAAAAATTTAGAAAATTTATTTTTTTATTAAATTTTATTTATTTTATTGAAACGAGACGTATAGAGGCCGATTCGCCGATTCAACGGATCGAGTTTTTTTACCATCACTTATTGTAATTCTTTCTTCAAATGAAGAACATGAAAAATGTGTTTTCTTTAAAATGTAAAGATTGTAGGTTATTCCCAAAAATTAAAGTTTGCTACAAAATTTATAATATTAGATTTTTATACATGATAAAAAAAATTATATTAAAAAAAAAATTCGGATCGCGGATCGGGGCGGATCGGATCAGCCCCGATCCAAATCCGCTCCGTGAATTTTCGGATCGGGGCGGATCACAAAAATTTCGATCCGTCGATCCACGGATTGGGATTTTTTCGGATCGGATCGGATCGGGTCGACGGGGCAGATCGGATTTTTTTGCCATCTCTAAGCGTGAAGCATGACGAAGCGGGGAGCCCGAGTGTCAAGCTTAAGCGAGAGTATGCGTTAAAAAGTATTTTTATATACAAAATTTAAATTTTACATATACTTTAACCCCTAAAAAAAAATTAAAAAAAAATAAAAATAAAAAAATATAAGCGCGCTTTGGCGCTTTCAGTCACGCTTTTCGCTCTTTCTTGCGCTTAAGCGTGCTTACTCGCTCATAATGCGCGCTTTTTTCATGTTTTTCGAATTTCAGACATTTTTTTCACGTTTTCGCTGTTTTGACGCGGTTGAGGGACGCTTCGCGCCTAGGCGCGTGTTTTAAAACACTGGTTTAACGTGAGGTTCTCTTGACAAGGGTTTGAAACTAATGTAATCAGACTTCTGGAGTGAAATGTAGTCTAAGTTGAATACGATTATTGGTTTTTTGTTCTGTTTTTGAACACTTGCAGATTCAGTTGAATTATTAGGAA